>JALBWW010000013.1:5000-2641656 GCA_023212625.1 Styphnolobium japonicum
AACCCTAAACCCTAAACCCTAAACCCTAAACCCTAAACCCTAAAACCCTAAACCCTAAACCCTAAGCCCTAGGCCTAAACCCTAAACCCTAAACCCTAACCCTAAACCCTAAACCCTGGGAAACCCTAGGCCTGGGCCTAGGCCTGGGCCTAAACCCTAAAACCCTAAACCCTAAAACCCTAAAACCCTAAACCCTAAAACCCTAAACCCTAAAACCCTAAAACCCTAAAACCTAAAACCCTAAACCCTAAAACCCTAAACCCTAAACCCCAAACCCTAAACCCCAAACCCCAAACCCCAAACCCCTAAATCCCAAACTCCAAACCCCAACCCCTCAACCCTAAATCCTGAACCCTGAACCCTGAACCCTGAACCCTGAACCCCTAACCCCTGAACCCTGAACCCTCAACCTTGAACCCCTAACCCCTGACCCTTAAACCCTAAACCCACAACCCTGAACCCTTTTATGCTTTGGTTTGCTTTGCCCTTTCCATACAATTATGCTATCAAGGCCGCTAAATTGAAAATCCAAAATAGGGTCACTATAGTTTCAAAAAATATGTATATTGTGTCTTCGATCGAATCTATTGTTTAAATCTGATAAGGGCCTAACAAAAAATGTTTTTGAAACTATAAAGACTTATAGTTTTCAGACTATAATGTCCAATCGAAAATTTTATAAAAGTAAAGGAACATGGAGATTAATTTAATGAAAATTAGAGGGTAAAATGATTAATTTGAATAGTAAAGGTTGAATGTAACTATTGGTCCTTATTTTATTAGAGAGTTATTAATTAGGTTTAGAAACCATCATAATGCTTTGTTTTAATTAAACAGTTAAATTCTTCTTGTCCTTATAACGATATTAGATTATAGGATTCAATTACATAAAACTCTTAAGTTCCTATAGTTAAAAAAAATTAATTAGATACCTGAATTAATTAGGTACCCGACTGCAAGGATTGAATTAAAAAATTTTCAAATTATAAAATGTCAATTTCAAATTTTTAATATATTTCCTTATTAACTAATGTAAAATTTGGGGAGTAAAAGAAATCTATCTATACATATTATAAAGCAGAACCTTTCCATGGACAGGTGTCATGCTCTCATGCAATGTTTTCCCGCTCAAAATTAGGGTAATTAAGTAATTTGGATTTTTTTTTCTGACCAATTACTTATTCTACAAAAATGTCACTTTTTATTGGATGACAACTGTTAAACGCTGTTGAAAGGAGAATATTCAAGTAATTTAAAATATTCATTTATCACCTTCTCTTGAAGAAACGTGTCACCTCCCATATCCCCCTATCAGTGTTATTTGCTTCAACCGTATTAGAGACGTTTCATGAGTTCTCCTAGAAGCTGAGCTGCAGGCCTATCAGACGCATTTGATTAAATGTCTCTCAAAAGTTTCGTAACTTATCTCTGGCAGGACTCTTCCTCTCCTCATTCATGTGAGATTTCTTCCTCTGTTGCACACTTATTCCTTTGGCCAAGATTTTTGTTGCGCTTCTACATTTCTCAGTCGTATATGCCAGAATTTTTCAACATACATATTTTCTCCTTTCTGTTTTTGTTCTTCTTTCTGCAAAACAAAACGTCATTTGTTCCCAAATTCGATTTCGTTCTACTCTTCTCATCATTCTATTGCTAGATTAATGTCATCGTTTGAGGCAGAGCTTTTATGATTTTGGATTTCTATGCATCAAAACTGTGATATGCTTCAATGAAGGTCAGATTTATTTATTTTTTCATTGTGATGGAAATGCAAATCTTCTTTCTCAGTGTCTTCTTTAGTTCTTTTTCTACAAATTATTTGGGATTATTTTGCTTTTATTTTATTAATTGGTTATTTTGTATCTTTCTTCTTGCGATCCTGTTAACAAAATATTGGAGCATTAAGGTTAGAGTTGTTCGTTTATGGAGTCAACTCAGTTTCGACAACTCCCAAGTCATGAACTTGCTGAGAGGATTTTTTTTATGTTTTGATATTTATTTTTCTCTGCTCCCAATCATATCAATTGCATGATGTGAGTGCAGGTACCACGCATACTTTTTCTTTTGTCACTTATTGATTTTCTCTCTGTAAAGCCAACAAGAAGTTGAACGTCAAATTATCTCTAATAGAATACCACAAGTGGCATGTTTTAGCTTTCTATCACCTTATTCCTCTTTTTCCATTTTCTCCTATACATGTTCATTAATGTAAATAAGGAAGTTATTTTGTTAGATGTCTATTACCTACTGTTTTGAGGGGGGGAAATTATGCTTTTTCAAAATGTCTTCGCGTCATTTTCATCCCATCATCCCATACTAATTTACTTTTCTTCTTTTACCCAATTTTTTTATAGGTTTTAGATTTTGTAATTAATCTGTTTTCTTTTTCTTATCTGGATTTTTACAAAGAGAGAAAGTGAGAATGGAGTTAGATGAGCTAAGAAGGAAAAAGATGAAGAGATTCAGAGGATGAGAAAATTGAATTGTGTGAGGATGAGGAAGCTGTCTTAATATGTCATTTTACAGTTCCCCCCTTCTTTGTGAGTCTCTAGAGAAGATGCAGAATTTCCCTATTGTTTGGAATGAGAAGGGTCTCTAGATTTGAAATGCCCTGTTGTTTCTCAGATAACTCTAAATTTAGTGCTTCTATTAGAAGCTCTCATATATATCATTTCTGCTATCTAATATGTGTGTTATCCCTCTTATATGCTTTTGTGTTTTTAATATAAGCTCTCATATATGTTTTTTTATTTTTGTTATAAGCTTTCTCATATATTATTTCACTACTTTATTGCAGGTTAGTATTTGGAGGACAAACATACTCAGCAAAAATGCTTCACAGTTGGTCTGACTCTTAAAGCTCTAAATAGTGAGGTAAAACAATTTTCAAATAACAATTTTTATGGTTTTGTTACCTTACTGCTATATTACAATATTATATGTTTATCATTTGGCTTCAATTTATTGGTGTTAGTATATGGTTTAGCTCAAATCAGAGATGGTTACGAATGTAGTCATTGTCTGCAATGGAATGTCTAAATTTATCTTCAAACTGTGGCATTGAAAAAGAACTTGATTTGAATATAATCATTTTTTGGATTGTGAATATAGTCATATCTTCCAAAATTTGGGTTAGCTTCAACTGTTCTCTGTGGTAAGCTAAACTCCTTCATTTCCTTTATTCATCACCAAAGCTGTCATAGATGAGAAAAATTCAGCATGTCAAATTTAAGGATGGTATGTAAGTTTGTTTGCATGACAAAGGCTTTTTTTCTTCTTCCATTTATCATATTCCCTTTTCTCAATTGTAGAATTTTTATTGTTCTACAATCTATCCGGCTTCCAACCATGTTATTAGGAAGTTGTGTCTAGCCATGAATTGTTGTGTTTAAATTATGAAAAACTGTTGGCTTTTGGCTCAGTTTATATAGAAGTAGGGTAACTATATGCTTTTACTTTTTGTACTTGATTCTATAACCAAACTTCAAAGATGATAACGAGGACCAAGAAGGTAGGGAACTGCTAGGG
Organism: Styphnolobium japonicum; assembly: GCA_023212625.1. Classification (NCBI taxonomy): domain Eukaryota; kingdom Viridiplantae; phylum Streptophyta; class Magnoliopsida; order Fabales; family Fabaceae; genus Styphnolobium; species Styphnolobium japonicum. The sequence goes on from JALBWW010000013.1 coordinate 8,529, forward strand.
GTAGTCCAATTCTTTGTAAAGAATAAGTTGACCTCTAAATAAATGTTTCTTGACAAAGAAACCCTCTATCATATCAAGTACAAGCAATCTAAGAACGATCACAACATTACCCATCATGTAACATTCCACCATTCTATCATTTTACTCCTTTTCCATTTTATGTTTTTTTTAATTGTTATCGTGACAGAAAAATAATTTGTTAAGTATAGGAGTGTGTAACTGAAAAGGAGTTATATATTTTCATCTTTTGCTAAAAAAAACTATGGGTTTTATATTTTGTAGTTTATATGTTTTGCATTTCTTCTCTGGATTTTAACAGAGAGAGAAAGTGACAATGGAGTTAGAGCAGCAAAGAAGGAAAAAGATGAAGACATTCAGAGGAAGGGAAAATTGAATTGTGTGCTTCAAGAAATGATTAAAATCCCATGTGTGGAGAAACAAATATAGAGGAAGTTGCCACAGATAGAGAAAACCTTCGACAAATACGTTCATGGTATCAGTATTATCAGTAGAAAGGCCCAGATAATGACCTCTTCCACTGCTTCCTGATGATCAAACTTCTAACTTTTGACCCTAAAAAAGTATATGTTCGTCACCGATTAAGTTTTGATTGGTTTGTCTGACTTGGAATTGAATGATACGACTTACATACATCTTTTGTTGTTTGATATATATATATATATTATTGATCAATCAATTTGAGACACTTATGTTAGCTTTGTATTAGGCATTATTAGATGTTTATTGTGCCCAATATTAGTACTTTAGATGAGTTTAATGTTGTTGGGCTTCATTGGGCTTTAATGCAAATATTGAATAATTTTCGGATTTTGATGCATTTTGACCTTTCTTCCTTGGTTAGGTCATAACTTGGGACTCGGTGATCCAATTGAGGTGATCTTGGTGTCTTTGGAAAGCTAAGACAATGCTCTACAAGTTTCATGAAGAACTCAAGAGCTGGATCGGAATGCTAAGGGTCCAAAATATCCCTGCAATGCAGAGTGGGTTTGCTGTCACGGAACCATCTGGGCAGTATGCACATATTGGACTATATAGTGGGTTATAGGCCTCCTCTTGGGCTGAAACTTGGTCACTTGAAAGATAAGACCCATATCTCCAACTTCAATGAAGACCATTTTGTCAATAGATGTCGTTTTAGGCATGCTTCAGAAGCTACAAGTTGGTCTGAATTTGGAAACACGTTCTTCCAACCTAACTTGAGGTAGGTGAAGTGTTTTTGGCATTTCTGGAGTTCTAAAAGTCCAAATGACATGATTCAAATTGGAGATTTTCAAGGAGACAACTGGCTACAACTTTGATGAAGACATCCAAGCCAAAATGCACCGTCTAGGTGATGAATTTGAAGCCAGAAGTCGGATAAGAGTTGTTGACTAAAAGCCACCAACCATACACCAACCCACCTTCCATGCACCAACCCACCAACCATGCATCAAGCTTCCATTTTTGACAAATTTCAGATTCTTATAGCTTGTATTCAGATTATGTACATGTACAAATTGGCTTCTAGGATTAGTATAAATAGACCCAACCTCTTTGTATTAGAGGCATTCAATTTAGAAGTAAGTTTCAAGAAAGTTTAAGTATTTGTGAGAGTTTTCTTTCTCTTCTTCTTCATTCTCTTTGCAATTTCGTTTTTGTTCTTTAAATTCTGAGTTCTTCCTTCCCATCCATGGAAGGCTAGGCTCTCATAATCAATCCAAGGGATTAGCCATCTTGTTGTTTAATTTGGAGATCTTGTTTTGCTTGTTCATATTGCTTAATTGTTATTCAAGTTTCTCTTTTTCCTCTTTTGATTTTTATCTAGATTAAATTGCTTAATTTGATTTAGATGTTGATGTATTAGTAGCTTTATTATCATGTATTCAAAGTGGATCACAAAGATTAAACAATATATTAAAGCTTTTTGATAGATTGTTTAACTTGGTTAAATTCTAGATCTTAAGTTAATCTATGTTGGATGGTGCTTACTTTATCTAACCTTGGTTAATCAAATCCTAGATGCTTATCTAGTAGAGAATTCTTGGATCATGTTAAGGCTTCTTGATGTGATCTAAGGCCAAGAACTTGGTTAGCAATTAAGTGAATTCCTTGTGATCAATGATGAGTTAAACTCAAGATCGGTAAATTTCCTTGGATTGGTTGTTTCTTTAGATTTATTTACAACTTTGAATCTCCTACTTTTATTAATCTTGTTAATCAACAACAAAACCCCCCCTTTTCTAATTATCTTGATCTAATTAAATCTTTGTTTTTGGATCCTTGAGAGACGATTCGGTTCATTCTCTATACTACAAATTAGTTTGTGAACCGGTTATTTTATTTGATAGGTCTCGACAACCTCTTGTCAAATTTGGCGCCGTTGCCGGGGATTCAAGGCAACTATTTGATCATTTCAAGATCCCATCTAACTCTAACAAATGTGTTTGTTTTGTTTTTGAAGCTTTTTCAAGTGGGATTCGGCAGAATTTGGATAAAGGGCGTTGTGTCAAGAATTTTGGTTCGGGCATCTCTGATTGATCTGAATTTTGGTACACAAATGGAAAATATTATTCTGAGAAAGGCTCACTGTTTACAGTGAGGTCACCCTTATTTTTGCCAAATTCTATCGTTTAGACCACTTTTTCAATTTTTTAAGATTTTTTATTATTTTGTTGGATAGCATTTGTGTGTAAATTTTATCCTGTGGTGGTTCCATAATTTTTAAAATTCATTTGATACTGTTTTTATTTTTGTTTAATTTTTTTGGAGTATTTGTTTTTGGAATTTTTAGTGTTTTAGTTGTTATTGCTTTTCTAATACCTTCTTATAAACTGCATGCTGTATGACTAGATCTGATCCTGGTACCTTGCATTCATTTGATCCTGAAATTGATAGAACATTTCATACACTTCATAGAATTCATAGGACTGGTAGTAGCATTCATAGAACTAATAGAATTACTTCTGGAATTGGGCTTGAACTTGACATTGCACCTAATCTTGTTGACTCTTTTAATCCTGTTGAGTCTGTACATTAGTACTTACGTATGCGATCTTGAGTCTGTTGATTTTACTATGGTGACTATAACAATAGGACCCTTAAGGAATTGGTCGCACTGATGTGAATTATCAACCTTTGTGCATTCAATATCCTGAACTTAATGTTGATTTTGAGTTAAAATGCGGATTGATACACTTTGCCCAAGTTTCATGGTCTTGCGGTGAAGATCCACATAAGCATTTGAAGGAGTTCCATGTTGTCTGCTCCACCATGAAACCTCATGGAATAGTGAAGATCACATCAAGCTAAGGGCCTTTCCTTTCTCTTTGGATGGTCTTTGCTAAGGATTGGTTGTATTACTTACAACCTGCTTGCCATCACTTCTTGGAATGACATGAAAAGATTATTTACGGAGAAGTTCTTTCTGCATCAAGAAGCTGGCTGCAATAAGGAAAGATATTTGTGGCATAAGGCAAATCGGTGGTGAAACTCTCCATGAGTATTGGGAGAGATTCAAGAAATTGTGCTCAAGCCGCCCACACCATCAAATTAGTGATCAATGCGATCCAATACTTCTATGAAGGATTGATGCCAATGGAAAGGAGTATGATTGATCTTTGCCAAGTGGTGGAGCATTGGTAGATAAAACTCCAATTCTTTGCTAGAAACTTAATTGCAAACATGGCGGCAAATTCTCGGCAATTTGGTACTCGAATGGGTCTTTGCAGAATAGTCAATGAAGTTAATACCTCTTCACATGCCGATCAACAAAGGGTGGAACATAGATTGGATGAGCTCACTTCTTTGGTTAGACAAATGGCAATAGGACAACCACGAACCACGTGTGCAAACCCCTGCAAGAGTTTGTAGCATATGTTCTAGTTCCTCTCATCCTACAAATTCGTGCCCCACATTGCAAGATGATTACGAGTTTCAAGACCAATGCGTAGGTCGCAGTGGTATATTTCCTGGGAAGCCACAATTCCATCAATGACAACAATGTAAATATGATCCATTCTCCAACACTTACAACCCCTGGTGGAGGGACCATCCCAACTGAGATATGGGAATGCATCAAATCGCGGACCACCAAACCGGTATAGACCACCATTCCAAAGCAGCCAAGGACAAATCGATTTCACACATCTTTGGACCAAGTAGACCACCATTCCAGGAAGGTCCTGTAGCCACAAAATATGAGCCCTCATTGGAGGATTTGGTGAAACAGTTGGCCACCAATAACATCCAGTTTCAACAGAGAACTGAAACCACCATTCAGAACTTGGAGACTCAAATTGGTCAACTTGCCACATCAATTCATGAATTAAAGTCACAGGGTTCTGGCCAATTACCCTCTCAAACCACTCCAAACCCTAGAGGCAATGTTAGTGCTATAGCTTTACGCAGTGGTAAGCAAATCAATGAACCGGGCGTGAGATACTTCCAGATTCTACCCTTGGCCCAGAGAAACAAGATTCTACAGCAACTTCAAGTTCTGCAGCTAATTCAGATGCTGTAGCAGATTCAGCAGCAAATGATCCTACAACAGCCAAGCAGAAAATCGGATCAAATCAGCAGTTGACAGAAAATTTAGTACAGCAGAAAAGTGAACATCCAAAAAAGTCAGCTTCCAACATTCCTCTTCCTTTTCCCAACCGAATGATACAGCCGAGGCATATGGTTGAAACTGACTTGGATAAGGAAATTATGGAGACTTTTCAGAAGGTTGAGGTGAATATACCTCTCTTGGAGGCAATTAAACAAATCCCCAAGTATGCCAAGTTCTTGAAAGAGATGTGCACCCATAAGAGGAAGCTAAAGGGCACTGAAAAAGTGAGTATAGGGAGAAATGTCTCTGCTTTGATTCAAATTTCAACCTGCCTCCCAAATGCAAGGATCCAGGCACTTTTACCATCCCTTGCACCATAGGGCACCAACAGTTCACTCATGCCTTGCTAGACTTGGGAGCCTCCATCAATGTAATGCCAAAGTCAGTTTACACTTCCTTGCATATGGGAGAGCTAAAGCCCACCGGCATTGTCATTCGATTAGCAAACCGAGCACCTTTGCACAACTGCGGGAGTGTTGGAGGACGTTACGGTTCGGGTACATAATTTAATATTCCCGGTGATTTTTATGTGTTGAATATGGAAGATGAATGCCTCTTCCCCACCCCATTGATCTTAGGTAGGCCATTTTTGAAAACTGCTAAAACTAAGATTGATGTGCATCTTTACCCTTTCCATGGAATTTGGTGATGATATCATTCGAGTTTAACATTTTTGATGCCATGAAATACCCTTTAGAGGATCATTCTGTTTTTCATTTTGATGTCATTGATTTACTAGTTGATGATATGCATCTTTGATATGTTGGCGTAGTTTCACGAAATTGTAGGATACAACGATAGCATAGCTTGTGATACTTGTTACGCTTGCTTCGGACTTTACGGTTGTAAACCCAATGCAATGTGTGCGACTGTCTTTGAGATTTCTACATACTTGTCATGTCTTTGTTGTTAATTCTGCGACATTAATGATTACATTATTAATGGCAATGATGCTTTGTTATTAATGATGTTGTCATTCATCCTGTGCTAAGTGTGATTCTTTTGATTCCATAGGATATGACGATGTTGTTTTGCAAGATTGTGCACGACTTGCGGTGCAGTGCAAGCTGAGAATTTAGCGATTTAGTTTCGGTTCCAAAACTAGTGCCGTCGATCCAAAGAACCACCCTCCATTGAACTTAAGCCCTTGCCCGAGCATTTGAAGTATGCATTCTTGGAGGAGGATGAGAAGCTCCGGTGATAATGGCCAAACACCTCCAACACGAGCAAGAAACCGATTATTGGAAGTCTTGAAGCAACACAAAAGGGCAATTGGTTGGACACTTGCGGACATTCCTGGTATTAACCCCTCCACATGCATGCACAGGATATTACTTGAGGAGGAAACTAAACCAGTTGAGACAACCCCAGAGGAGACTGAATCCTCTCATTCTAGATGTGGTGAAAAAGAAGTGACCAAGCTACTGCAGTGGCATTATCTATCCCATCTCTCGACAAAGAAGTGGGTGAGCCGGTGCAAGTAGTTCCAAAGAAATCCGGGGTGACTGTTGTGGCCAACCGGAAGAATGAGCTCATTCCAACCCGAGTGCGAGAATAGCCGGAGAGTCTGCATTGACTACGGGCGTCTCAACCAAGCCACTCGGAAAGATCATTACCCCCTTCCGTTCATTGATCGAGATCTTTGGAACGGTTGGTATCGGGTAAGTCCCATTCTTGCTTTTAGATGGCTACCTGGATACTTCCAAATCCACATTGCACCGGAGGATCGGGAGAAGACCACATTTACTTGTCCCTTCGGCACCTTTGCTTACGAGACGGATGCCCTTGGCCTCTGCAATGCCCTGTACCTTCCCGGCGGTGCATGGTGAGCATATTTTCGATTTCTTAGAGGAGTGCATGGAGGTATTTATGGATGACTTTACTGTCTATGGTTCTTCTTTTGATTCATGTTTAGCTTGACCTATCTAGAGTACTTTGCAAAGATGCATTGAGACTAACCTTGTGCTAAATTTTGAGAAATGTCATTTTATGGTAGAACAAGGTATAGTTTTAGGCCATGTAGTATCCAGTAAGGGCATTGAGGTAGATCCTGCCAAGATTGATGTAATTACTTGTCTATCTTACCCCACATGCGTGCGAGAAGTGCGTTCTTTTCTTGGTCATGCAGGTTTCTACAGGCGCTTCATTGCCGACTTCAGCAAAATTGCTCTTCCACTTTCCCGATTCTTTATGAGAAAGATGTGGAGTTCAATTTTGATGACAAGTGCAAGCGACTTTCAACCACTTGAAGCGAGGCCTTGACTAGTACCCTATCATCCAGCCCACCGATTTGGACATTGCCATTTGAGTTAATGTGTGATGCTTCTAACTATGCACGAGGAGCGGTCTTGGCACGAGAGTGGGGAAAGCTTCTCATGTGATATACTATGCTTCGAACTCTAGATCTTTGCTGAGGCCAACTATACCACAACCGAAAAAGAACTTTTAGCCATTGTTTTTGCTTTGGATAAGTTTAGATCATATTTGCTTGGTTCTAAGGTTGTTGTGTTTACTGATCATGCAGCTCTGAAGTTCCTTTTGAAGAAGCCAGATGCAAAACCCCGACTAATAAGATGGATGCTACTGCTCCAAGAGTTTCACATAGAGATCCGTGACAAGAGTGGAGCGAGAGAACCTAGTGGCGAGATCATTTGAGCCGCATTGAAAGGGCTTGAGATCCCTTTCTGTGCGGGACTCCTTCCCGGATGAGCGACTTATGCGGTGCAAGGTAAGAACACCTTCCCTTGGTTTCTGATATGGTGAATTTCTTGGTTGCTACAGTTTTTCCCTCACATTTCACTCGTGCACAAATTTATAAACTTAAGAGTGAATCAAAATATTATGTGTGGGATGATCCATATCTGTGGCGATTTTGTAGTGACCAAATTATTAGGCGATGTGTGCCTAATCAAGAGTTTCATTCTGTTCTTAGCTTTTGTCATGCATTTGCATGTGGTGGACATTTTGGGCCTCAACGTACGACTAGGAAAGTTTTAGACTACGGTTTATATTGGCCTACCTTGTTTCATGATGCATATTTGTTCTGTAAGTCTTGTGAGCGATTAATCGGAGAACAGGGAACATTTCTCGCGGGAATGAGATGCCCTGACAACCTCTCTTGTATTGTGAAATCTTTGACGTATGGGGTATTGATTTCATGGGACCTTTTCCTGTTTCCTTTGGTTATGTTTACATTTTGCTAGCTGTTGATTATGTATCAAAATGGGTGGAGGCTAAAGCCACTCGGACTGATGATTCCAAAGTTGTTGTGGATTTTGTTAGATCACAGATTTTCTGCAGGTTTGGAATCCCGAGAGCTATCATAAGTGATCAAGGCACCCATTTCTATAATCGGAGCATGGAGGGATTGATGAGGAAATATGGCGTGTTGCATAAAGTTTCTACACCTTACCATCCCCAGACTAATGGTCAAGCCGAGGTCTCCAATAGAGATCAAGCGCATACTTGAAAAAAGCAGTCCAACCTAATCGGAAGGATTGGAGCATGAGGCTTGAGGATGCTCTTTGGGCTTCTGGGACCGCTTACAAAACTCCAATCGGGATGTCTCCATATCGGATAGTCTATGGTAAGGCATGCCACTTACCGATAGAAATTGAGCACAAAGCATATTGGGCACGTGAAGCAATGCAACATGAATTTGGCCGGAGCTGGCATAGAGCGGAAGTTGCAGTTACAGGAATTGGAAGAGATCCGCCTAGATGCCTATGAGAGCTCCCGACTCTACAAAGAAAAGACCAAAGCCTTCCATGATAAGTTTATTCTTCGGAAGGAGTTTTCATGGAAATTAAGAGTGAAGCCACCAACAAAGTGTTCAAAGTTAATGGTCACCGCCTCAAAAATTTTTATGAAGGAGCTCAAGAGAACCTCGTGGAGGAAGTTCAACTGCAGGATGCCCTCTACCATGATTGATCACTACTGTGTTGAAAAAAAAATAGAAAAGAAAAAGCCACGATTAATGTTAATTGCCAGAGATTGAATCATTATTGGGGAGGACCCATCGCTCATGCAAAATCTTCAATCACGCTGGCTAAGGACATTAAAAGTAGCGCTTCTTGGGCGGCATCCCAAGTTATCTAACTCTTTCCTCTTTCTAACTTTGACTTATTTGTTGTCACAGGAATCGAGACAGAAAAAACGGTGCCAAGAGAGAAAATCTATCAAAGTTTGATTTTTCTGTCTTTATTTTGTTTGTTTTTCTTTGACAGATGATTTTTCACCGGTTAAATGGCGGATAACGGTACTCCGTGAAAATTTTTTTCGGTCCTTTCAGTTACCCACAAATACTGAAATCTGTATATAATTTTACTCATTTTTTTTTCTCTCTTTCTTCTTTCTTTCGAAATGGATAATCAGCTTGTTAACCTCCGCAAGCAATTCCCTTCTCTCCCTCAAAATGCTTTAACTAAAATTTATTGTGCAAGGTTTGAGAGATTAAGGATGCTTATGCACAAAGGCATCCTATGGATATCTGTTGGTTGATCGAAGCAAAGGTCAGGCTTAGAGGTGAATTTTTCCGCTCTTGTTTCATATATGCCAGGGCTAGGCAAAAGTTCATATGCAAAGAAGAGAAGAGCAAAAAGGTTACGGGTCTGCTTATAAATGTGCAAGATGGACCTGTAACACAAAATGCAAATCAATTGGAATGACGTCTATAAACCGAGATGATAAAATTAACTTCATAAAGGATGGCATGAGTAAGGAGTCTTTAGATAACATTCTATTGACTCTTGAGACGCATCCTTGTGGAGATGTGCAGAGAGTACTTCTCGATTTATGGCCAATATTCCAAGATGAACATGAGCGTTATAGTCTCGGGAATCTGACTCAAAAAGACCCTGTTTGCCAATTTTTAAGAAAATTGGATGGGAAGCCGACCATCGGCCCATAGAGAGCATTCAAGCCGTTACTGGACGTAAAACCAGAGGAAAATGTGAGCCACATTCACACCTCCTGTAAGTATTTTTTTTTTCTTTTTTTTTTCTTCTTGTTTATTAAAAAAAATTCAAAAAAAAAAAAATTAGCCGTATTTTTTTGAAATATGTGTTGCGTATTTTCAAACTTCTTCTGACACATATAGATTAGCCTTTTATCTTTGTCATATAGCTATTATCATTTCTGTGCTTATTTTTCAAACTTATCTGACACGCAGATCTACCCCTCCTTTATAGGTGTAATTATTACCTTTGAGTTTTGATGCCTTTAAATAATGCACTTTGCTCTCTTCAGATCATTGATAAGGTGAGAGTACGAAAAAAAAAAAAAAAACAAAGAGAAAAAAATGGAAGTCACTTCAGTTCGTCGGATCAAGAGTGTTTGTGTCTTTTGTGGATCTAATCCTGGGAAAGATAAAGAGTTTGTAAATATTGCACACCATCTTGGTCGAGTGCTAGCTGACAGAGAAATCCGTTTAGTTTATGGAGGAGGTAGTCTTGGGTTAATGGGTTGTGTAGCAACTGCTGCACATTTAGGAGGTGGCAAAGTCCTTGGTGTCATTCCCAGTCCTTTATCGACCAGCAAGCCCATTGGAAAAACATTAGGGGATGAAGTAATGGTATTTTGCATGCACCAACGCATGAACATTATGATAGCAAATGCTGATGCCTTTATTGCCCTCCCTGGTGGTTTTGAAACATTGGAAGAACTCTTTCAAATTACATCCTGGTCACAAATGAGAACTTTCACCAAAAACCCATAGGTATATTAAATGTTAATGGTTTTTATGACGATTTGTTTTGTTTTCTTGATCATCTTTGTAGAAAAAGGTTCATCTCACAAGCGACACGTCAAAGTCTTGTAATCGCCGCAACTCCTGAACAATTGCTCGATCAACTCAATGCATTTGTACCACAACGTGATCCAAGAATGGCTCCACGGAATTGGGAACAAGGCGGCAAGAAGAAAAGCAAAAACTTGATTTGACTTTGTCTTTGTGAATTTTTTGTTTTCTCTTATGATTTTAGTTTTATTGTAATTTTTCTTATTTCAGGCCCGATTTGCAGTTTTCTGGTAAGACCTTCTACACTCTACCTATCTTTATTTTGACATTGGGGACAATGTCTTTAATTAGTTGGGGGGAGGAATAGTTGACATTACCATGTACATAGTTTAGTTAAAAAAAAAAACTAATCTTTATTGTTACTAACTTTTTAGATGTATGATGGCAGAGTAAGGAGTAGTTTTGCTCTTGAGACGCATCTTAACTTGCATTTCATAATAGGTCTTAAATCATCTTTGTTCTTGTATATATATTAAAAAAAAAAAAACACACACACACACATACACACACACACACAATTTTGATCTTTTCAATTGATTTTGATACAAGCATGTGCTGAATCTGAGCTTAATTGATGATAAAAGTATGCAAAACAGTTTACAGTTGAATCATTTTCATGATATACATGTGTATATGATTGTGGATATTAGGGAGAAGGCATGGTTGAATTGAGTGAATGTTCCATACCTTTGTGAGTTTTGGGCTTTTCCAAGTTTGATACTTACACTTGGTTATTTTCTTTCATGAGTGATGTCAATTATGAATTTATTTTCTAGAACTTGCATTGAATCGATTTGAGATTACATTGGTCTGTATGTTGCATGAAAATGACAGAGGCATTTTTTCTTGACTTAGCTACTTTGGCCAAATAAACCTACCTTGCATTTATCTAAATATTAACTCTCTCTGAGCCTATTTTCCTATTCTTTGTTCTTAGCTCATTACAAGCTTTGAGTGAAAAACCATGTTTTACCTTACCTTAGGGAATGGGAGAGCATTGATTTTCTTATTGGAGGAGTTCTTTTGCTTGCAATGATTTAAGTGTGGGGGAATTGGTGTGCTGATACGAAATGCTTGGTACAAAAAAAAAACAAAAAAAAACAAAAAAAACAAAAAAAACAAAAAAACAAAAAAAACAAAAGAAAGAAAAAAAAAAGAATAGAAAAATGAAGGAATGTGTGAAGAGAATGAGCATTTTATGGTTTTGGGTAAAAAAATTTATTCTTTCTACTTGAATTACTCCTCAATGCTCTTTTATTCTCTTTGGTTTTAACCTGCTATTATCTATATTGTTCCCTTCCTTCACCTTATAAGTTCCATTACAACCTTTTTGAAAGACCTCTTGATTTTTGCAATTTATTTGATCTAAGTAGTGGAGAATTGATGTATATGCAAGCCTATAGTAAAATACTTTCATAATTTGACTGAGTTGAGCGTAAACAGTTAACCTAAACACCTTGTGTGATTTGAGTGACACTTGTGAAGAATTTTACTCAATCTGAACATGCCTATTTCTGATTAAAGCATGATTATGCTATACTTTATTCTCAATTAATTTGATTCAACTATTCTTTGTTAAGCATACTTGACTTATTAATTATGGTTTATATTTGATACAATGCTTGTATTTAAAAATTAGTTGAATTGATTAAATAAAATATTACATGTTTGTGGGTATCATCCTGGTAAACCCTCACGAGACTATAACTCGTCCACTAGGGACACCTAGGGGTTTAAAGGCTTGTGGCACATGCTAAGTGCCATCGTGTTTTCCTACGGAAGTGGATTAGATTAGGTACAATCAGTTTTTATGTTTTTAGTTTAATAATATGATCTTTCTTGTTTTTCTTTAGTTTCGTTGTTATGTGTTTTGCCCAGGAGTACAAAAGCTTAAGTGTGGGGGAATTTGATCAATCAATTTGAGACACTTTTGTTAGCTTTGTATTAGGCATTATTAGATGTTTATTGTGCCCAATATTAGTACTTTAGATGAGTTTAATGTTGTTGGGCTTCATTGGGCTTTAATGCAAATATTGAATAATTTTTGGATTTTGATGCATTTTGACCTTTCTTCCTTGGTTAGGTCATAACTTGGGACTCGGTGATCCAATTGAGGTGATCTTGGTGTCTTTGGAAAGCTAAGACAATGCTCTACAAGTTTCATGAAGAACTCAAGAGCTGGATCGGAATGCTAAGGGTCCAAAATATCCCTGCAATGCAGAGTGGGTTTGCTGTCACGGAACCATCTGGGCAGTATGCACATATTGGACTATATAGTGGGTTATAGGCCTCCTCTTGGGCTGAAACTTGGTCACTTGAAAGATAAGACCCATATCTCCAACTTCAATGAAGACCATTTTGTCAATAGATGTCGTTTTAGGCATGCTTCAGAAGCTACAAGTTGGTCTGAATTTGGAAACACGTTCTTCCAACCTAACTTGAGGTAGGTGAAGTGTTTTTGGCATTTCTGGAGTTCTAAAAGTCCAAATGACATGATTCAAATTGGAGATTTTCAAGGAGACAACTGGCTACAACTTTGATGAAGACATCCAAGCCAAAATGCACCGTCTAGGTGATGAATTTGAAGCCAGAAGTCGGATAAGAGTTGTTGACTAAAAGCCACCAACCATACACCAACCCACCTTCCATGCACCAACCCACCAACCATGCATCAAGCTTCCATTTTTGACAAATTTCAGATTCTTATAGCTTGTATTCAGATTATGTACATGTACAAATTGGCTTCTAGGATTAGTATAAATAGACCCAACCTCTTTGTATTAGAGGCATTCAATTTAGAAGTAAGTTTCAAGAAAGTTTAAGTATTTGTGAGAGTTTTCTTTCTCTTCTTCTTCATTCTCTTTGCAATTTCGTTTTTGTTCTTTAAATTCTGAGTTCTTCCTTCCCATCCATGGAAGGCTAGGCTCTCATAATCAATCCAAGGGATTAGCCATCTTGTTGTTTAATTTGGAGATCTTGTTTTGCTTGTTCATATTGCTTAATTGTTATTCAAGTTTCTCTTTTTCCTCTTTTGATTTTTATCTAGATTAAATTGCTTAATTTGATTTAGATGTTGATGTGGTAGTAGCTTTATTATCATGTATTCAAAGAGGATCACAAAGATTAAACAATATATTAAAGCTTTTTGATAGATTGTTTAACTTGGTTAAATTCTAGATCTTAAGTTAATCTATGTTGGATGGTGCTTACTTTATCTAACCTTGGTTAATCAAATCCTAGATGCTTATCTAGTAGAGAATTCTTGGATCATGTTAAGGCTTCTTGATGTGATCTAAGGCCAAGAACTTGGTTAGCAATTAAGTGAATTCCTTGTGATCAATGATGAGTTAAACTCAAGATCGGTAAATTTCCTTGGATTGGTTGTTTCTTTAGATTTATTTACAACTTTGAATCTCCTACTTTTATTAATCTTGTTAATCAACAACAAAACCCCCCCTTTTCTAATTATCTTGATCTAATTAAATCTTTGTTTTTGGATCCTTGAGAGACGATTCGGTTCATTCTCTATACTACAAATTAGTTTGTGAACCGGTTATTTTATTTGATAGGTCTCGACAACCTCTTGTCAATTATCTTACAGATGATAACTGCAGAAGCTGTTCTTCTTCATGATTAGTTCAGCCAAGCCCTTCTTCCCATACCACAAGACTTATCAGAAAAGACTGCAGCAGCTACATTATATTACATATGGACAGATGTTTATTGTTTTCACTAAATCAACAGCTAATTGTTTACTGGTAGATGCTTTCTAAAACATCATAATCTTATTTTTATGTCTTTTAATCTTGCTAGCTTTGCCACTTATTGTATGATTATTTTTTCTCATAACATGAAAACAGCAAATTTTAATGGCTTAGATGATATACCTGTATTGCTTTTAGCCAGATTTCTTATCATGTTCTCAATCTCTTCACTTCCCTTTCAATATTGTGTCATTCCTTCATGGCTCATGTGCTTTTCATATACAAGCATGAGAGAGTTTCTAATTTTCTTTTAATCTAAACATTTGGCATTTTACACTTCGCTACAGTATTCGTATGTCACTGGCTAGCACACATGGTTTCTCTGTATATTTGGTTAGCTTTAGTATGTTTAAAAGCTTCGCTGAATGACAAGAGGTTATCGAGACCCATCAAATAATAAAAATTACCAGTTCACAAAATAATTTGTAGTATAGAGAATGAACCGAATCGTCTCTCAAGGATCCAAAAAGAACAAATATTTAATCAGATCAAGATAATTAAAAGGGGGTTTAGATGATTTGAAAAGAAAATATACCGGTTGAATTAAAGAAATGCAATTAACAAATTAACCAATCCAAGGAAATTTTACCGATCTTGAGTTTAACTCATCATTGATCACAAGGAATTCACTTAATTGCTAACCATGTTCTTGGCCTTAGATCACATCAAGAAGCCTTAACATGATCCAAGAATTCTCTACTAGATAAGCATCTAGGATTTGATTAACCAAGGTTAGATAAAGTAAGCACCATCCAACATAGATTAACTTAAGATCAGGGATTTAACCAAGCTAAACAATCCATCAAAAAGCTTTGATATATTGTTTAGTCTTTGTGATCCTCTTGAATACATGATAATAAAGCTATTATCACATCAACATCTAAATCAAATTAAGCAATTTAATCTAGATAAAAATCAAAAGAGGAAGAAGAGAAATTTGAATAACAATTAAGCAATATGAACAAGCGAAACAAGATCTCCAAATTAAACATCAAGATGGCTAATCCCTTGGATTGATTATGAGAGCCTAGCCTTCCATGGATGGGAAGGAAGAACTCATAAAATAAAGAACAAAAACGAAATTCTAAAGAGAAAGAAGAAGAAGAGAAAGAAAACTCTCACAAATACTCAAACTTTCTTTAAACTTACTTAAAATTGAATTATCATAATACAAAGAGATTGACTCTATTTATACTAATCCTTGAAGCCAATTTGTATATGTACATAATCTGAATACAACCTATAAAAATATGGAAATTGTCAAATATGGAAGCTTGATGCATGGTTGGTGGGTTGGTGCATGGTAGGTGGGTTGGTGTATGGTTGGTGGCTTTTAGTCAACAACTCTTATCCGACTTCTGGCTTCATTTTCATCACCTAGACGGTGCATTTTGGCTTGGAGATCTTCATGAAAGTTGTAGCCAGTTGTCTCCTTGAAATTTTGCAATTAGAATCATGCCATTTGGACGTTTAGAACTCCAGATATGCCAAAAACACTGAACCTACCTCATGTTAGGTTGGTAGAACGTGTTTCCAAATTCAAACCAACTGTAGCTTCATTATCATGTCTAAAACGACATCTATTGACTAAATGGTCTTCAGCGAAGTTGGAGATATGGGTCTTATCTTTCCAATGGCCAAGTTTCAGCCCAAGAGGAGGCCTATAACTCACTATGTAATCCAATATGTGCACACTGCCCAGATTTTTCTGATAGCAAACCCACTCTGTATTGCAAGGATATTTTGGACCCTTAGAAGTCCAATCCAGCTCTTGAGTTCTTCATGAAACTTGTAGAACATTGTCTTAGCTTTCCAAAGACACTAAGATCACCTCAAATGGATCACCGAGTCCCAAGTTATGGCCTAACCAAGGAAGAAAGGTCAAAATGCATCAAAATATAAAAATTATTCAATATTTGCATTAAAGCCCAATGAAACCCAACAACATTAAACTCATCTAAAATACTAATATTGGGCACAATAAACATCTAATAAAGCCTAATACAAAGCTAACATAAGTGTCTCAAATTGATTGATCACTGAGCACCTATTTCTCTTCTAATAAACTTGACTTAATTTTAGTGTATTGTTTTCCATGATCAAGACCAAGATGATCCTCTCATTTTTCCAAGAGGTTCTGGCGTTTGGAGTAACTGTAGTAGCAATATAGGAGATGTATCTTCTCTATGAAATATAGTAATGAGCCAGTATTTGAGTGTGATATATTTTTTTCCTTTCTATTATTTTGGGAACATATAAATTTCTGTCATAATATGCATGATAAGCTGACTTCTCATTGGCTTGGTTTCAATGTTTTCTGAATAATTGCTATAGGTGATTTGTGATTGAAGAAGTCATTACAAGTGGATACAAACTTATTGTTGTAATCTTCGATTGGGTAAGTAGCCGTTTAAATGACCTCCTCCAGAAGCCCTTGCAAGTAGTTACAAACTTATTTTTCTAATCGTTGATGTGGTAAGTAGCTATTTGTTTGTCATCCTTTTCTCTTTATTTTTATTTTAAAGTAATTTATACAAAATTAATGACTGCATATTCTTTTTTGTATTTTCATTAGGTGATAGCAATAGTACGATCTCTTCAAGCGGTTCAGTGACATTTACAATAGCAAATGTGGGCTAGAAAGGAAACACTTATGCTCATGGGTGTATTTAAGAATTATTGTTCTTTAATTTTGTAGGTTCAATCAAAGGCAAGTAGAGTATAATGTCAAGAAAAAATTTTGGTATCAGCATTTTTGTTATGATTTGGATTTAAAAGCGCTTAGAACAATATATTTGTGATTGCATTCTTTGGCTCTCCCCATTATGTTTGTGACATTTGTGGCATGCAATTGGATTAGGTACATGATGGCATGAAGTAAAATATTATAACTGCTTGGTCAAGACTCGGTCCATTTCATTTTAGTACTGTTTTATATTATCTTGACTTGAAAATGCGAGCTTTGTATGTGTTAATTTCTTGAGTTAACGCTCCATTCTCTTTTCTTCTTTGAAATGTGGCCATCACATTTTTAGAGTAGTGCTTTCATTGAATTAATTGTTTATAGAATTGTGGCATAATGTTACAGTTTTGAAGCTTGATTGGACATGCAAAAAACTTGTTTCAAAATGTCTAAACGTCTATGAAGATTTCTTATTGTATTCTTTAAACAAGGTTTTCTTCTTTTCTTTTTTCTAGCATCCTACCTTCTATTTTTTTTTATCATACATAAAATAAGTCAATCTTTTAAAAACAAATTAGTTTAGTAAAGTGATAGGGTCTTTCAATTGGTGGTATAAAAGAAAAAGGAAAAGAAATCCTTGAACTTCATAAAAATATGAGGTGTTGTGATCACAAGAAAAATAAGTGAGATTTCTTCTATTTTGTAATTGGAATATGGGTTGATAAGTGAGTTACGAATATAAGATTAATTTTATTGGATTTATAATATTTAAGTATTTTAATTTGTACATTGTATGTGGCAAAAATTACATAATGAAATGAATTTACTATTAGAAATAAATATTAATTAAATATTATTTTTTCTAAAATATTATTTATGTTTTTATTTTTTATTTTTTATATTTAAACTTTTTGATATTTAAATCACATAGGGTTGTAAGTTTTATATGAAAATAAAATAAAATAAACTGAAATAAATCCTATTATTGGAAATGTAAATTAATTATGCAAATATAATTTTTATTTTTTTTTCCAAATATATATTGTTATATAATTTTTAAATATTTTAGTAATTTCAATGCATGGGGGTGAAAATTTAATGTGAAAATGTATTAATATCTGTATCATACGAGTGAAAACTTTATATAAAAATCTAATTAAATAAATTGAAAAGCAATTTATTATTGAAAATTAAATTAATTAATTGTATTTTTATTAAAATATTGTTGAAGGAAATTTTGTAGTTTTTGGTGGTGATTTTAGAAACATATTTGTTTATTCCAAGAGAAAGTGAATATTATGTGATAATGGCAAAAAAAATCTCAAACTTAATAAAAATTTGGGTTTATTTAATAATTTGGGGTTTCTTCAAATAAATTTTGTTATATACTTACAGGTTTAGTTCAAGGACATTTATTGTCCGCATTACTTATTTTTTTTAAGGTAGTGTTATTTATGCATGTAACTGGACATATCTTTTTTTGGTACAATTGAGACCAAAGCAAAAGGTTAGAACTTAAGAAACAAAACTCCAACAAGATTAGCTAAAAGAACATGGCTTATCATGACAAGGGGTATATCCCAACTCCCAACCCACTAAACCATCAGTACTAATGATTACTATTTTAGGCAAAAATAATGTTTAAATTTAAATATTTTAGATTTCGCATTTTTTATATCACGTATGTAACTATTATTTATTTTATTTTTAATATAAATCAAAACATTTGTGATATGTGTAAAAGTAAATGAAATAATTTTTCTTTTATTGTTTTAAATTTTAGAAGATAAAATTTGACTTGCATAATATGCTAATCAGGTACTTGATATCTAATTTTTAAAATATATTATTTTTAAAGGAAGGATATTATATTAATTATGTTTTATTAACCATTGCAATCAAATTCTACTAAAGGATACTATGAAGTTGATGTTCTTTCAATGAATTATTTGACTTATGCTGAAAGGATTTGTAATAAACGTTTGTTTGATTTTAACTTTGATGGAAATCTGTGTGTTGCGGCAGCTCAAATGTCAACTACTAAATTAAAAAAAATAAAATAAAGCTGAACAATTGAAGTAGGGTGTGTTGGAAATATATTTGATAAGATTTTTTTTAAATTGGGTTTTAGTATTATAATTCACTTTAATTTGGATCTAGAATGCGTAAGAAGGTTTAATTTAAAAGGTTGTTCAGATACAATTTGAACTTTCACTTTGACGTGGGTTTCATTTTTCCTTTACATGAAAACATAATAATATTAATGAAATCTAATTTATTATTAGAAAACTAAATTAATTAGTCATTATTTTCTAAAATAGCTTTTTTTATTCAGTTATATATTTTTCTTTAATATTTAAATATCTATATTTCACGGGATAAAATTTTTACATGAAAACATATTAATATATTAGGGAGTAAGAACTTTATATGAGAAAAAATAAAATTAATTGAAATAAAATTAATAATTAGAAAAATAAATAAATAAATTGATTATATTTTTAAATAGTTATTTTTATTCAGATAAATATTGTTATATCATATTTTAATATTTTAATATTTATATTACACATGGTGAAAACTTTACATAAAACATATTAATATTTGTATCACACGATAGTGAAAACTTTACATGAAAACATAATTAAATTAATGGAATGTAAATTATTATTATTTTAAAATTAATTAATTAATTTTTATTTTCTAAAATAATTATTTTCATTCGGATATATATTTTTCTTTAATAATTATATGAAAACATATTAATATTTACATCGTAAGGGGTGAAAACTTTACATGAAAATAAAATAAAATAAATTTTATTTTTATAAAACCAAATTAATTAATTAATTATATTTTTAAATAGTTATTTTTATTTAGATATATGTTGTTTTATTATATTTAAATATTTTAACATTTACATTGCAAGGGGGTGAAAAATTTTACATGAAACATATTAATATATGCATTACATGGGCCGAAAAAACTTTACATAAAAACTTAATAAAATTAATTGAAATGTAATTTATTATTAAAAATTAAATTATTTTATTAATTATATTTTTTTACAAGATTATTGTAGGAAAGATTATAGTTTTACTTTTAAGTTGTCATTTTAGTCAAGTATTATCAGTTATTTCAAGTAACAGTAAACATTACGTGTTAATGAATTCAGGTTTCATATTAATGATTGTATTAAATTTACTATGCTTAAATTTTTATCTTACAAATTTTATATGTTATTTTTACAAGAATATAAAAAAATACAGATGAAATAAAGATTCCATTTGAAGACGCCATTTTGTATGACATCAACTTTTACATGAATAGTTTTATATATAATAAGTTTTAAGTTAATACATGTCTATAACATATAAAACTTATATTCAACGATCGATTTTTATGTTTTATTCCTTTGGTTAAACGATATATATTCTCATTATTGTTAATGATGTTTAAGAACAAATAAATAATTTTTTATCTGCAACTTCAATAATAAAAGAAAAAACTGCAACCTATTAACCCGTGCATTGCACGGATACAAAACACTAGTTTATAAACAAATTCAAATCGCCCTACCTCAGACTCACAAACTCTCGACGCTCGAGACACTCTATCCGGTGACAGTGAACGTCGCCGCTCATCTTCTGAGATCGCTGTTCTTGCTGCAACTATCTATATCTTTTAGACTTGAGAGGAAAGAGATGGTGAGGCTCACTGCTGACTTGATCTGGAAAAGCCCTCACTTCTTTAATGCCATTAAAGAGCGTGAGTTAGATCTTCGAGGTATACCTATTTCCTGCACGCTTTCACTCTGTCTCTCTTCCTCTGTTTGACAAATGAATTTCTTTTGTTTCGTCTGTGAAACATGTTTATTATTGGCAGGCAACAAGATAGCTGTAATCGAGAACTTGGGTGCTACCGAGGTGCGCAATTTTAGCTTCTTCTTACCTTCCTTTTAGTTTCCCCTTGTGTTCTTGACGCTTCTTTTGATTTGGAAGAATGTATTATTATGATTCTATACTTATAAAGTAAAAACATAGTTAGGGTTCGTCTTGATGTCAATAAATTTGAGTTTCTTTCTCGCAGGACCAATTTGACACCATAGATTTGTCTGACAACGAAATTGTCAAGCTGGAAAACTTACCATACCTTAACCGGTTGGGTACTCTACTCATAAATAACAATAGAATTACTAGAATTAATCCTAACATCGGAGGTATGGTTTGAACTTTGAGCTGCATCTCATCCTTTCTCTTCATTACATCGCGTCACGTACCTCTTTTCTTCTAGTTATAAGCAACACAGTATGTTGATGTAGCTTACTGTGTCATTTGTATTGCAGAGTTCTTGCCAAAATTACACACGCTAGTTCTCACAAACAACAGGATTGTCAACTTAGTAGAAATTGATCCTCTAGCATCCCTTACAAAGCTGCAATTCCTTAGTCTGCTAGACAACAATATTACAAAGAAACCGAATTACAGGCTTTATGTTATTCACAAGCTGAAGTCCCTTCGGGTTTTAGATTTCAAGAAAGTGAAAAATAAGGTAAGGTTTTCTTTTTCACCACCCATACTTGTATTTTCTTCGGCTTGCTGCTTAAAATATGAAAGATAGGATGGTCTGATAATGTATGCATTCAATAAAATCAGCATTTTAAGCTTGAAAAACAGAACATACCACTGAACACCAAGACCAAGTGTGGAAATTTTACCGCATACAACTGTAGACTATGGACTAATCTTTTATCAGGCAGCTGTAGTCCTTGCTTTGCTTTAGCTTTCATCGGCCAGCTGACTTGAAATTCAAACCAGAAGTTGGGTGCAAAGAGATTATGGGCTGGTGAGCCTTTAAAAAAAGATCTTTTTTATATGATCTTTTTTTAAAAGATCTTTTTTAAAAAGTAAAAGGTATTTTATGCTTGGATGCAATATTTGAGAAGATCTTTTTTTATGTTTGAACAGCTTTTTTATGTTAAAAAAATGGTCTTTTTTTTAGAAGCACAAAAATCTAGCTAAAAAAAGCAAATTTTGTGCTGCCTCAGATTATTTAAAAAAGTTCATCCAAACGCACTAAAATATAACAAAAGTACATATTTTTTAATTAATAAAAGGTCTTTTTTTTTATCAAGAAAAGCACATCCAAATGAGCACTATGTCTTAAAATCATTCTTGTGGATGTATGAGGAGTTTTTTTCATTACATTACTAGAGATTGCAATGTTCATGATATATGGCCTTCTTATGATAGTTTTTAAAAATTAATAGGAGAGGTTGGAAGCTGAAAACTTGTTTGCTTCAAAAGAAGTTATAGAAGAAGTTCAAAGGACACCAGCGAAGACATTTTTGCCTGTTGAAACTCCAAATGTTTTAGAAGCTACAGAGGAACAACAGACGCCCAAAGTGGTTGCCCCCACACCAGAGCAGATTATTGCTATTAAGGTACAATGATAAGTGAACTTATCAATTTATATAAGGCTTATCACTATAGGTGTGACCGTGTGACATACACTTCATGTTCATTTCTGACCTATTATTAATGCACTCTCCTCTTCTTCGAATGAGAATTTGCCGCATTACACTCCTTGTGTTTAAGGCAGTCCTAGGCACCTCTGCCTTTTCACTTTTCTCTCCCTTTTTTGCATTTGAAATTCGTTGCTACAAAGTTGTAGATGAGAAGATTACCTACTTGTTTTTACCCAAACCTTTACAACAAACCATCAAAAGCTGCTCCAAAGTAGATGGACACATCTAGTGATAACCAAAAATCCCAAAAAGATTGTTCCATAGGAAAGTAGTCACCTTACAATACAAAAATAAGTGGTCCATTATTTTTGAACTAGAACTTGTGATGATGTCTACAAATTTGCAACATGTCATTTGTATTATTCTAATAAAAACTGGACTAGAATTATAGAAAGAAAGGAATTTTATTTCTCTTTTCTCCTCCTTGGGTCTGAACCAAGATGATTACAGAACCCTAGAGATGAATGATACAAAGAATTACAAGAATTGACAGATGAAGAAAACTACAAGAATACCTCCAGGACGTTCAAGAGTCCTGTGGCTCTCCCTACTTCTATTCATAATCA
Source organism: Styphnolobium japonicum (assembly GCA_023212625.1). Taxonomy (NCBI): domain Eukaryota; kingdom Viridiplantae; phylum Streptophyta; class Magnoliopsida; order Fabales; family Fabaceae; genus Styphnolobium; species Styphnolobium japonicum. The sequence goes on from JALBWW010000013.1 coordinate 31,475, forward strand.
ATCCCTGTCCTCTTTCTAATTGATCCCCTTCTATTTATATTCTATCATAGATTGCATTTTCTCTAGTGTTGACCGTCCCTTGGGCTGTTATTCCTAACAGAATTTGTTTCTTAAGGTTCTGATCCCCTGTGCTCACCTCTATTTTTCCTAACATACACCTTTTTAATTGGGGATTTGTTAACATAATCCTATTAAGTACTGCTGTCGAAACAAAAGACTTGACCTTAGAGGGGATTTTGGACTTTCAGATGGGTTTTGTCAAGAAGGAACCTTAGAGTGAGTTAGAAACTGAAAGGACTTACATGTCCAACAGAATGGGTATACTTCTGTTATTAATATCCATGACACATTTACAATGTTATCAAATGGCAACCTGTATGGGGACAAGTAAGCAACCCGATTCCACCCACATGTGTGGTGCCAAGGTCCCTGATACTTACCTACCTATTCCTTCACACATCCCCTAAGCCTAAATCTGGAGTAAGGATACACGGCCATGTGCTCCACATTTGCATTGAACAAGATTTTTTCATCACACCATGGTAAGAATTAAAAGAATTGTTAAGGAAGCTCCATTTGAGGAGGACTAGAAAGTAGCAAATTGGAGTTTTAGAGATGAATCACTCAATTGTATGAAGATCAGGTTCACACAATGTAGTAGTTGCCCAGGTATTCTGTGCTAGAAAAAAATTTTATTTTGATGTAGAAAGATGAATGTCGCATAAATGAGGATGTTGCGATGGATGAGTGGGCATACCGGGATGGATAAGACTATGAGTGAGATCATTATGAAGAAGGTTGGAGTGACTCCTATAGAGGCCTACAGAGGAAAAATGTTGGAAAACAATTTAAGATGGTTTGGGCATGTCAGACAACAACCTATGCAATCCCCGGTAAGATGTGAATTATGCTTGGTTGTTGTCATCGTATATAGGAACTAGGAAGATGTGTGTCTGACACTTCTTCTTTTGTTTGTGTTGGGCATGTTCCATCTTTCAATGGAGTCTGTGCCAGGGGTTATTGTATGCTATATATGATAATTACCAGTTTGACCAATGAGTTCTAAAGTTGAAGATATGGGGGGTGACTACTGAGTTAAGAGGAGTGGATCATGGTCTTATAATATGCAGTTGATAGGAATACTAAAATTTTTGCAGATTGGTTTCAGATGGAATGCCTGTTGTTCTGCTTCTCATGTTCTGCTGCTTTGATTTTATTTGTTGGATGAATAGAACATTAGTAATTCATTAAACATGTAAGAAAGAAGCATTGGTCCCACCTGTCCTGCTCAGTTTCTTGCATGTAAATGCCATGTATATCCAAATAATGTTTCTGGTAATTAAATTAACCCTGGCCCCAACTTTAAAATACTTATCAGGAGCTTTAAATTTAACTGCATTTAATTAAATTAACCCTGGCCCCAACTTTAAAATACTTATCAGGAGCTTTAAATTTAACTGCATTTGAGTGCCTTATTTTGAAAGTGTAACTCATTTATCCTGTAAGTTTTGTTTTTAATAGAATTATGATTTAAGATGTTTATGCTCACTGTTCCATTGACCCATGTAATAAATTCTTTATTGGTTAAACATTTTCTAATAAATCACCTTGCATGCTCACATGATTATCTGATTCTGAGCTAAGAAATCAACTCCATTCTGGATTATAGCAAATGACCATCTTCATGAACTATAGAATTACCATCTCTTAGAGGCTGGTGCATTAAGTTGCTAATTCTGGTTACCTATGGTTTCACATGATTCTCCTGTGTGCAGGCTGCCATTGTGAATTCACAGACTCTTGAAGAGGTTGCAAGACTTGAAAAGGTGCTTGCTTTTCTAAATCAGATAATCACCTCTTGGATTTTGAATTTTATTCTCCTCATACTTGTGATTAACATAATATTGAAATTAGTGTACATAATATGATTATTAGTAATGACCTGTTGTCAGCAAGATGATCTGATAGGCTCTCCCATTATATTTGTGTCATGTGTCATTGGAGTTCAGAAACACATTCTCAGTTTTTCTGTCAGCATTTGCCAGCTTAGAGTATATGATGTAGACTGGATTGTTTGCCATGTGGGGAGGATTGGATTTGGTTTGTCATTTCCAAATTTAGGAGTTCTTCTTGGTTATCTCTGGTAGTTTGGGAAAAAGGAGGGAAACTATTTTGAGATTCTTGCTACAATTTGGTGTCTTGGGAGCCTTGTTATGATATTGATCTGCCTATTTTCTTGTTTGAGGATATCTTATCTTCTAACTTGAAATGGTCGCATCTTCCTAATTTAAATTTCTCTTATCTTTTATAAGAAAGATTGATATTAATGCAGTACATTTAATCGGGTACATGGTAGCAGGCACTGAAGTCGGGTCAGCTTCCTGCAGATTTAAAAGGCTTGAATGAAAATATAATGTTGGATAGTGTTCAAGAAAAACATGATGATAAAAGTCAAGATGATGGTGAATCTAATGATACAGAAGAGCAGAAGAATACTGATTCTGCTCCAATGGAACAGGTATAAGTCCACTTTGTCATGTATCTATCAAACTTTACTTTTGCATCCTTATGACAAATCATTATTCATCCATGATACTTATTTATTCTATTCTGTATAATTCCTTTAGTTGTCTACTATACTGTAATAACTATGCCTTACCAGAACTTCTTTTCTGAACCTGTAGACAGCTGCTGCCCATGAACACAACCACTGCTTTGTTATAATTTTAACTGATAGTTAACTTAAAATGTATCAAAATGAACTATATTTGCATTTCATATTACAATTTTAGTCAAACCCAAATTAAAATTCTAAGGGTTGTGTCCTACTCCACTGAAGGACAAACCAACATCAAAGTGGACATAAGATGAGCCTGCATCCTGCCTGTTTTCCTATGCCATTGAGGACCACTGTGGCCCTTTTATTAATCATATTAATGAACAAACTCTGATATTAATCGCATTTTATCTATAAAAAAAGCTCTCACAAATCTAAACAAGATCAACATAAAGGTAGTTTTTCAAGTTTGCAGGTCCCAAGGTAACTTTCTTTTGTCCCCAAAAATGCATATGCAATTGGACCAACTCTCTTATCAAGCATCAGTTCTTTAGAATTCTCATTATATGCATGTCTAGAATATGAGCTCGTTTGGATAAGCTTCTAAAAAAAGGACTTTTTTATAGACCTTTTTTTAGTAGAGCTTTCTTTTAAAGAAAAAAGTTATTTTGCATTTGGATGTAATGTTTGTGAAGTACTTTTAAGTAATAGAAGGACTTGTAAGTTTGTTTGGATGAAAAATGAGTTAAAGAGATGGAAACAAGTAAACCAAAGGCCAAAGTGGTAAAAGCTTTAGAACCTAGATGAGATGGGGCTAAGGCATGAAGAGTGTGAGAGAGATGATCATATAGAGGCCGAAGAGATGAGGAAAAATAATTTGCTTAGAGCAGTGTTATCAATGGCATATGGATGACCAATTCATCCTTTCGTGATGTAGCTGACCGGTTCCTCCTTATTTCAGTCTTTTTCTCTTCTTTAGTCCCAATTCATGACCAAGGTTTTTCATTTCTTAGTTCCAAGCTTCAAGAGTCCCTTGCAACCCCAATTCAGGGTTTAAAACTGTCACACTTTTCTGGATTGTGCTTTGATTTAGCTTAAGAGTTGGCAAGTATGGAAGAGCGTGTTCTTTATAATTTTTCTGGTGTTACAAGTTGTGCAGTTCTGTAGCTGTTGCTTTTTTATTGGGGCATAAATAGTGAACTTGTTTGTGTTCTTTTCTTATCCTCCCGTAGATCTGTTCATATTTCACACCATTATCTTTTCATTTCTTTTCCCATGCTAGTGATATTGTATGCGATGCTTCAATTTTCATTATATTTTTGCAGGAGTAGGGTGGAGATTTTGGAACACTCCTAGCATTGTGCACTCCTTTAATTTTGGGTTCTAGAGTCAGAATCTTGGTTCCAGAAAGTATAAATGGTGAAGCTCCCCCACATGTACCAAAGAGTCTTCTGTAGTGACCAATACTTTTGTCTATCTCTTAACGGTTGGGAACTGGAGGTCTAAATTCCCTCATTGGTGCATTTAGATATGTTAAATTTGATTTTGCTTTTACAACTGAACAACTGAATGACTGATTAGGGCATTCTTGCCCCTAGCCATTAATTTGCATGTGCAAGACAACTGTTTACCTTTTAAACAGTCCAGCGTATAACCAAATATGAAGATGTGAGTTAGAACATAATTTAAATATATTAAAATAAATTACCCTTAGCACGTAGTTAGTCTAGGTGTATTAATGTCATTCTCAAGCCCAATTCAGAGGGCCTAAGCTCATGATAGGGAGCCTACCCCCACCGCCAAATAGCAATAAAGGAGTTATAAATTTTAATTCTCATGTAGAATCCTCCATTTGTTCATATGAATTAAATTTATTTCGTATTAGATGATCTGAATCTAACTTGTGAGTATTTGGATTAAAATTTACCTATTTGATCTGGTTGAGCACAAGCACTGGAACTAGGATTTTTTTATAAAAATTGCAAAATAGTCATAAACCTTGCACAAATATGAATGATTTATACACAATGGCATAAGTAAATAAGCACCAAAAATTTTCCTTCTGGAAGTAAATGAGCTTAACGGTATACCATTTACAATATAAACATGCACCCAACTTTATATTTGATTAGGAATTTGGCATTCACACGGTATCCCGTCCAATCTAGTAAAACCATATTTACAACCCGATGCCATAACAAAGAGGAAAGGCAAACGCCATAACCATTTTCCAACCAAAGCAATGTCTTCTGGAAACCAATTTAACAAGACCCAAACCACCCCCCCGGCGGCCGTGCATGACAAATCTTCCAAATAACCATATCCCTCCTTTTTTTCTCCCTTTTCCAGCCAACGATAACAGGCAAGATTAAAATGATATTCCATTAAGGCAAAAACAATAAAATGAAATAATAATAATAATGAAATTGTCCCTTTCCATATCAAGTGAAGGCCAACCCAACTTACCAAACTTTAAACCATAAATAACATATCAATGTATCTGAGCAATAAAGAAACTTACTTTCACATAAGCATACAGGTCTTTACCCAAAAAAAAATTGGCTTCTAGTTTTCCACAATACTTGCAAGTACTTGATGAGTACCTAACGGCCACCCATTGTTTTTACTATTCACATCAATGAGAAGAAACCAATACTATATCATATCAAACCTAAACAAATATTTCGAAGGTTAAATACTGGCCATTTGATCATCATGATACAAATACAAGCCAAGACCAAACCGGGCACAAGCTTTGCAGAAAGCTATTTCCTCAGCTGCTGCAACTGGATCACCAATGGGGCCATCACTAGGTGATATTGTCCCAGTTGACTCGCGATGTGCCTGTTATAAAGAGAGAAAATTAATGGAGCTTAGACACTTCAAATGTTACCAAATGGCAAATGTGCAGCTAATGGAAATGGGAAATTCTCACTTTCTCCTAAAGTGAACAAGACTGCCTGCCACAAGATGCATTAGCATCAAAGAAGCCAAAATTTAAAAATAAATTGCCTCAATATTCCTTTCTGCTTATGATTATGGGAGTAATTATAATATTTCAAAGACCATATTTGGTTACAATGATTTTGGACATTTAGGACTAGGAAGCTATTTTCATTAGTTCATTTTATACAATTATGGGGGTATTTTAGTAATTTCATATTTCCTAGTCTTGGGTTGGATTTGGGCTTGCGTTTATGTTCTTTAATATTTATGTGTTATTAGCTTTTGTTATAATGTTCAAGATTCCCTTATGGGTTAGGTAGTACTAGAAAGCATCAATCCTTAAAAGGCCTTGGATTTTATTCCCAAGAGGTTTGTATAAACGCTTGTAATGCTCTCTTTTGATAGTCAGCTCTAAGAATTATGGCAGCAACTTGCTCTTTTATTGTTGTGCAATGCAAGCAAAACCTACCTGTGATACCTAAGGGACCTTTGGTGTGATGCCTAAAGGACCTTTGGTATGATGCCTAGGCTTCTTTTTCTTCTTTGAATCTTCAACTATATTCTTTAATTTTGTTAATTGCCCAGATATGATAGACTTGGAGAGTTTAACCACTATAAAGGATGATCAAAATTATACTTTTTACCGCATAATTTGAAATTTTGAGGAAAAGGACTCACTAAAGAAGATGAACAATGGTAAAGCAACTTAGACGGGATAATTTACCTATTGAAGCTTGTAAGTGTTTAGGGGAGAAAGGTATAACTTGGCTTACTAAATTGTTCAATGAGCTAATGAGGTCTAAGTAAATGTTGGATGAGTGGAAGAAGAGCACTTTGATACCTATTTACAAGAACAAGGAGTCATACACAATTGTGCAAACTACAGAAAGGTCAAGATCATGAGCCACACTATGAAACTATGGGAAAGAGTAATTCGGAGTAGTTTAAGACAAGACCTACATATCAAAGAACCAATTTGGTTTTTAAGCCATAGAGGTCAACCATGTAGGCTATTGCCGGATTTAATGGAAAGATACAGAAGGAAACAAAAAGGCCTGCACATGGTCTTCATTGATCTATAAAAAGCATATGACGGGATGCCACAAGAATTCCTAAGGAAGGCTCTAAAAAGAAATGAATTCATATCGCATACATTCAAGTTATAAAGGATATGTATGATGGGGCAACGACTAGTGTGCGAACTAATGGAAGTGTTATTTAAGATTTTCCTATAACAATAGGTTTGCACCAAGGGTTGACTTTGAGTCCATACCTTTTTACCTTGACATTGGACGAACTTACTAGCTGCATCCAAGAACAAGTACCACAATGCATGCTTTTTGCAGATCCTAGTTCATGAGTCAAGAGAATGAGTACATTCTAAAATGGATTTGTGGAGAGAAACTTTATAATCAAAAGGTTTTTAGTTATGTAGGAGTAAGACAGAGTATATGGCATGCTTTTGAAAACCAGACTGGATTGGCCGATCAGACTGGGAAAACTAGGAATCAGCCCTTCGATCAAAGCCCCAAAACTGTAATTCCCAAAACCAGTAATAGAACCAATGAAACAGTCATAAACAGCTCAAACCATGAACCGGTCATGGTTTGACCGGTTGAACTGATTCAATTTTTTTATACAACCAATTCAAAAAAAAATAATCATTAGTGAATTGTTTGGTTCCCAATTTATAACCAAAACTTAGCCTCTTCCCTCAATGTGGGACAAACAGGAGCATGTAATGCAACAATGATTTGGCTCCAATTTATCATGAGAAGCTTTACCTCTCCCCTTTTACTTATTCGACGTTAGCATAGGTTAGAGATAGATACTAGTATAATATTTTTAGTTTAATACTTATTGTATGTGATAAATCAATTTGATCATGTTAGAAATATATTTCAATATATTTTCCATGATTTTATTTATATACTTAACATATGTATATTATTTTTATTACGTATTGTCATATATTTATATAATATATGTATGTACAAAATCCCTATTCAGCCTCAAAACCTTAAACATCTCCCCTTACCAGTTCACTGACTGGGTCCGCTTTTCCAAACATTGGTATATGGAATACAAGTTCAGCAAGACGTGAGTAATGCTTTGGAGGTGAAAATTCAGGATCATATTATACCACAAGTTGCACTCTTGTATTTCTTCGTAACATTTTCCCTAAAACCTGTCAAACCCAAGATCCTAATTTAGCAGATACTGTTCGCAACACCCAAACAGTCACCAATTTAACCCTAATATCCCCCCTCTTATTGCCTGCAAATTAATCTTTCCCTCACATACACCCAATGAACCTTAAATCTGCCTATTTTCTACCATTAATCAACCCAAAAGAAAACCCTAATCGTCACCTATTAAACCCTAACCCTTCTGCTATCCTACACCCAAGCCTCTAAGCCAACAAATTATGCAATAGTGTCTTATGGAAGCATCTATATAGTCATGCTAACTGAAGAAAGAAAAGAATAAAGAACATAAACATGACTGCAGACTGCTGCATATCAAAGACGAATAAAACATCCTAGTAAATATTCATTGTTGAAAATAGAATATTATTAATGAAGTGTGTGCTGTGCTGGTTGTAATAAGTGTGTTAGGTGTAGTGTGTGTGTGATGAGTACGTTAGGTGTAGTGTGTGTGTAATGAGTGTGTTAGATAATGAGTGTGTTAGAGATAATGTAAATAATTATCTTATGTAAATTATCTATCTATATATTCTTCAGCTGAGTGAAGAACACTCAAGCATTCACAAACAGATTCAATCTTCAATATGGTATCAAGAGCTGGTTCGATCAACTCTTGAAAATTTTCTCCAAGAGGGTCTCTGCTCTTGGTCCGGCGAGACCTGCAATCCCAAACACAACTCGCTTACAGTCGTGAGTCGCCCCAAACACCAAATCACCCACTCTGGTTCCCATCATGGAGTTCCGATCCAAATCATGCAGAGATAAGAGGCTGCAGATTGAAAGCTATACTGGAGGCAAGGTGGCCCCAACAAGCATGCAAGATCTGAGGTGTTACAGTGCTAATTATGCTGCTTCATCCGCTTATCCACACCAGATAGGCAAGGAGGAGGAGATCAAGAAAGGCACAGTTGGGAAACCATCAAAAAGTTGGAGCTTCAATGACCCAGAGTTGCTGAGGAAAAAGAGAGTTGCTGGCTATAAAATATATGCTGCGGAGGGGAAAATGAAAGGGTCTCTGAGAATAAAATAAAATACCACATTCTATTTTATTTCCCAAAGAACCATTGTTTCATATTAATCCACGTATTTTTGGATGCACTTGTTTTGTTCATGATATGTCTCCAGGTCTTGATAAACTTTCTGCTAGAGCCATCAAATGTGTCTTTCTTGGATATTCCAGACTACAGAAAGGTTATCGATGTTACTCTCCTGTTCACAATCGTTACTACATCTCTGCCGATGTAACATTCTTTGAAGAAAAGTTATATTTTTCACCTTCCACAGTTGAGTCAAAAACTCTACAAGAAGTTTTTCCTATTCCCTATCTTGGTCCTTCACCTCCTTTGCAAGAATCAGGGTCAATCATAGATTCTACAGATATTTCTGAAAATCTTCCACCTGAGCAGCCACAAAGACCACTCATCACATACCAACGACGTCCACAAATTCCCAATACTGAATTGGAAGGCACTATAAGACCAAATGAATCATGTCCTACTCCGGCAGACAACCGACTACGGACCTACACGAAGAAAATCTTGCCTGGCCCATTGCTCTTAGGAAAGGTATTCGGTCCACGGAATCCTCATCCTATTTATAACTTCTTAAGTTATCATCGTCTTTCTCCTTCTTTTTACTCCTTTGTGTCCTCTTTATCTTCTGTCTCTATTCCTAAAAATCTTTGTGAAGCACTTGATCATCCAGGATGGCGACAAGCCATGATTGATGAAATGCGAGGCTTTGGAGCATAATGGTACACAGGCGTTAGTTCCTCTTCCTTCAGAAAGAAACACGTCATTTGTCGGTGGGTACATACTGTTAAAGTAGGGGCCAATGGACAGATTGATCGTCTCAAAGCCAGATTGGTTGCAAAAGGTTATACCCAGATTTATGGACTTGACTATGGCGATACTTTTTCCCCTGTGGCCAAAATTGCTTCTGTTCGCCTCTTTCTTGCCATAGCAGCCATCAACCATTGGCCATTATATCAGTTGGATATTAAAAATGCATTCCTACACGGAGAATTAGAAGAGGAGATCTATATGGAGCAACCACCTGGATTTGTTGCTCAGGGGGAGTCTGGCTTGGTTTGCAAATTGCAACGATCTCTTTATGGACTCAAACAATCCCCACGAGCTTGGTTTGGAAAATTCAGCTCTGTTGTTCAGGCTTTTGGAATGAAACGTAGTGAAGCAGACCATTCAGTTTTTTATTGCCATACCTCTCCGTAGATGTGTTTACTTGGTAGTATATGTGGATGATATAGTCATTACAGGAAATGACCCAAAGAAAATTTCTCAGTTAAAGGAACATTTATTTAGTCATTTTCAGACTAAGGATTTGGGAAAGCTGAAATATTTTCTTGGCATTGAAGTTGCCCAGTCGGAGAATGGGATTATCATCTCACAAAGAAAGTATGCGTTAGACATACTTAAAGAAACTAGTATGTTAGACTGTAAACCAGCTGATAGTCCCATGGATCCAAATTTGAAATTACTACCCAACCAGGGGGAGACTTATTCTAATCCTGAAAGATATCGGAGATTGGTTGGAAAACTCATCTACCTCACTATTACAAGGCCAGATATTTCCTTTGCAGTTGGAGTGGTAAGTCAATTCATGCAATCTCCTCATAATGATCATTGGGATGCGATGTCAAGATACGAGATACATTAAAAGGACCCGGGACAAGGACTACTCTATGAAGACAAAGGGAGCACTCAAATAGTTGGATTTTGTGATGCAGATTGGGCAGGTTCACCCATTGATAGGCGTTCCACTTCAGGATACTGTGTGTCTATTGGAGGAAATCTTGTCTCATGGAAAAGTAAGAAACAAAATGTTGTTGCAAGATCTAGTGCGGTTGAATACGTAGCTATGGTCGTAGCCACATGTGAGCTTATTTGGATTAAACAAATTCTTCAAGAACGAAGTTTGGGAATACTCAACAAATGAAACTATGTTGTGATAACCAGCGACCTTGCATATAGCTTCTAATCCAAGATTCCATGAGAGAACTAAACACATTGAAATTGATTGTCACTTTGTCGTGAGAAAGTCCTTTCTAAAGAAGTCATCACCGAATCGATTAGTTCTAATGATCAACCGGCGTACATCTTCACAAAATCACTAAGAGGACCAAGAATTCGAATATCTGTTCCAAGCTTGGAGCATTTGATTTATATGCTCCATCTTGAGGGGAGTGTTGAAAATAGAATATTATTAATGAAGTGTGTCTTTGTCTTTGGTTGTAATAAGTGTGTTAGGTGTAGTGTGTGTGTGATGAGTACGTTAGGTGTAGTGTGTGTGTAATGAGTGTGTTAGATAATGAGTGTGTTAGAGATAATGTAAATAATTATCTTATGTAAATTATCTATCTATATATTCTTCAGCTGAGTGAAGAACACTCAAGCATTCACAAACAGATTCAATCTTCAATATTCATATCTCATAGCTTCTGAATAGAGCTTTAAATGAAACGAGCTGATCACAAACAGCAGAAAGGATTGGCTTCAAGAGGGCTCATTCAAGTTAGTTCATTTACATGAGGTCAAGCTTTATTTTAAAACTCATTTAATATATGAATCAGACCTCAATAAGCCAATATGGTTGACCTACACAGGTAAGGCTCATGAACAACTCGTCAGAGTTTAGGTCTATGGCTACATTAAGAAAGATTATGCATATCCATTTAAATGAGAGTCAATGTAGTTACCTTCTAGTTCCCTTCTATCAGAAGAGAAGCAGAACCCACTTGAAAGAACAACAAAGAAAACTCACAGCATGTCTTAATTAATCAAATGCAAAATGAAACTGTCAAAGTTTGCCAATAGGGGTTATTCCCACAAAGCACAATCCCATAAAAAATAAAAAAATAAAAGAGTAAAATTCCTTACTGAAAATTTTATAAGAAACCAACCCGCCCCCCTCCTCCAAAAAAAAGAAAAGACCTAATCATTAATGAAACCTTAATTCCCAAAATAAAACTCTAATAAAATGTGTCTTTGTTCTCCATCAGAATGCCAAAAGTTTATGCATTTAGACAGGAGAACTGTAGGGCAAAGAGTACTAAATTTCTTTTTGACAAAAAAAAAACAAAAATAATTTCATTAAGACAGAAGAAATTACATAATGTTTGGAGAATAAGGAATCCTATTTGACGTAAGAGCAAAACACAAGACAACAAAGAAAAAAGAAGACATCAAAAAAGCAAAGCTGCACAACCCCTAATCATATATGTCAGGGAAAGCAAAGAGTACTAAAATTTGTGATAGTTTGAGCAATGCTTTTGCATAGGTTTAGAATATCTCAGGTTAATTTGGGAGCAAAATGGCAGAAGTTCTTTGACTCGAATCACTGTTCTGAATCATTTGCCATTACTTGTGCAGATCAACGTGATGGGAAGGAGCTATTTATAGGATCGTGCAACTTTCCAACCCTCTTATTTGGAGTCTGGACATTAATATTGTGCTACATAGTTTTCACTAAATAGGCCCAAATGATTAAAGACAAATTCCTTTTGGTTTTCTATTCCTTGATCGTTTTAATGCAGGAACTGGGGTTAGGCACACATAAGACCAGGTGAGTCAAATCATGAAGTCATACCTCGCTTTAGAATAAGAATAACAATGACAGGAAGATAAAAGTGGAAAAACATTGTTACTTATTTCTTTTGTGAAAAAATAACACTCTGCTTAGTGATATTGTTTCCTGCAGCTATAAGAAAATTATAAATCTACTGTTATGCGTATCAATGTATTATTACTGACTTGTTGATATATGTATTAATAATATTCACTTTATGTTATACTTTATAATGTAGAAGCAACTAGGGAAAATGAGAAATAAAGACAGGAGAGAGGAAGACAAAGGAACTTGGGAGAGGAGAAATATTGAAAAAGAGTAAAATAACATATAAATATTATTCAATATGAATAAAAACACCTTGCCAGTCCACAAGTAAGCCTTTTATAGGTGAACTACAAAATCAGAAATTCATAAATTCATAAATCCTACACTTAAGAAAAATTAAATTACTATAATCATATCTCATGTCTATGCAAAGTCTTCCATTCCAGCAAACGATTCCTATCCCTTTAGCTTTAGAGACTTACTAATTTCCTATTAAGATACCTTTATATCCATAATAATTCTCTGCTTAATGTATCATTGTATTATGCATTCTTTTGTGGCATATTCACATCAAATTGTGACATCATGTCTCAGTTTGAGCTTTTAGAAACTACAAAAGTATGATACATAATGATAACTTATGAAGATATAACATGCTAAACTCACATTGATCTTAGACATATTGCAAGGATAACCATCACTTCATTTTTAGTAACTAATAGGATCTTATGATCCTCAATCCAATCCTAAGATTCAGTCCCGCAAACCCCTTACCTTCCTAGGAGGATCCTGATTTTAGTAACCTTGATTGAAACAATATACAAGCCTAGAGATTGATTGCCAAATTTCTACTGATTGAAAGATGAGCAAGAATGTTCAAATGTGACAAAGTAAAACGGAGTAGCTTGTAATAGAAGAAAATGAAAATTCACAAATATTAATACACTACAAAGACTAGAGGCCCACCTCTCCATCAGATCCTCGTACAGTTAGACGATATACCACAGTCACACTCCCATTGTCAGAGAATATGACATCACGTATCTCTCCACACCATCCTGCAAAAGAGTTTTAACCTCTGAAAGATCAGAATACGCGAGGCTCAATCATAAGGTGAAGATAACTAAATTAAAAGTAAAGTACCAAAATATTTCAAAGCAAGATATGATTGGTGTCAATTTCAGAAGGCTTCCCATTACAGAAAGAGGAAGAGACAGGTTTTATCCACCAAGACCCATATCCTTTCAGAATTAAGGAACACAGCTAAGTCCAAATAAACAACCTCATCTTTCCCCTCAATGTGCACTGCACTTTCAAGGCACTACCATGCCAAAAAAAAAAAAAACAATATATAGTCTTAACGCTTGTATCCCTGCTAGGGAGCTAAGTGACAGATTTTCAGGGCAAGCAACAAGTATTATGCCAAGTGCATTATGCACGGACAAAATGTATGCATAACAGAGGCATTGTATGATAATAAGGAAACCTAATACACAAGTCTCAGAGATTGTATCATTCCTATAACAAAGTCTCAGAGATTGTATCCTTCCTATAAAACAATAAAAGCTAATATATTGGCATTGTGGACGTAAAGTTAGGGTCCTATATACATTTACAATGATCGAGGATCGGTAGCATCTTTGTTCCTAGACACCCACAAACGCTACATTAGACACAATAATTAATTAGAAAATAATATGAATTACAAGAAAGGATAATTCCATGCACCTGGGGCGTAGAAGCTCAACATCCTGTTGGCATGATACCTGCCAAACAAAAGCAACAGATAGCATAGTTTAATTAGATCATCATAAATTCAGGAAATGAACTTTTCTCTGTTTTTCTTTATCTTTTTGCCCCTTGCCATTTTTGTTGTTAAGTGAAAGTCACAATGAAAATATGTCAGACTGGGGCCTTGGCCCAATAATCACAGATAATGCTTGGAGTGTGTGTGAGTGTGTATAAGATACTGTAAAAGAGAGCCAAGTCTTGAACTTGATATGTCATTCAGTAAGTAATAGGACGGTTTTTTTAGGAGGACAACCAGTGTCCAATTTTGTTTGTAATCGTCTTCCATTTGATGCCTCCTTGTCTCTTTAGCATATCTCTTTAACAATATATATTCGCATAATCTGTTTGTGAACAAAATGTTCTTTGGAGAGCAAGAGAAAAAAATTAAAACCAAACGAAAGTAACTATATAAGATTACTGTGCACCAAAGTACCAGGGGATAAAGGTGGAAGCCGAGGGATCGCCATGGACATGGGCTTTGACTATAGTATCGGGGATTCTTTTATTGAGGTCTCGAAGTATCTCGGCTAAAGGACGAGTTATGGAGGATGAGTTGTCCAGCGGCACAACGTAATTCGAATTCGATACGCCTCCTTTCTTGCCATCACTGCTGCTATTGCTTCGTTCCAGAGCGCACACAAGGGACAGTGCACCTGGACGACCTGTTACCCCAAAATTCCTCCTTCGCGGCCCGCTCATAAACCCTACTTCAAAACCTGTAGTCTGAACTTCATTTTTGGTTTGGTTAAATGAGGAAGACGGAGAAGTAGAGAGCGAAATTAGCTTACTAACGAAGGGATTTGTATTAGGCCTAATCACGAAAGCCATCGCCCGACCTCTCCAACCTCCGAGATCCCCAACTGCAGCAAGTTCAAGCATTGCTTCACTATTAGATCAGGTTTGATATTAGACCAGGTTTATATCAAACCTGAACAAAAAACATAGGTAACAGGCTCATACATTTTTTACTTTTATATTAAAAAAAAAACCATGCGTCATTAAAACAACTATTCGGCTTTCCTGAATACGTGTTTGTTATTTTTTGAAAGTTTATTGTTATTAAGATAGTTTAATTGTTGTTATAGTGATATTATTCTTATAATGTAACATTGTAAAAAAAATTACAATTGAATTAAAATTAAATTTAGTAAAATAAATATATTTTATATTTAATTATTCTATTACAAAGAATAATTTGAAAAGTATTCCTAAAAGCAAGGAGGGATGACATGTTAATTAATCTATACTATTATTTTAATATCTAACTTTATTATTTGTAAAATATTATTATTATTTATTTAAATATAAATATAAAAAAATTAAATTATAAATATACTTACTTAACAGTTACAATTACTTAAACATAATTTTTAATTTCTTATCCTATAAACACTTTTTAACTTTTCAACCTTCAATTATAATTAATTTTAAATATTCCTTATTTTCTTATTTTTTTATTTTATTTAAAAATTTAAAAAAATGTAATTTACTTTTTATTTTATTCAAAAATAGTCATCATTAATAATTACAATTTTCTTTGTTTTTTACCATACAGTGAAAATTGATTTCAATAGTACTGATATTATTTTTGGGGCATATTATGGTACACTATTTATCGATAGGCCATTTACATTTTCTATCAAATAAATTATAAATTTTTTATATTTTACAAAAAAGAACTATCGTAAATTTTTTTATTAAAAATCATGTAACTGTTTTATATAAATAAGTTACAAATTACAGTTTCATATTACATACTTTAAAAAATTATCAAAATATAAATGAAGTATAACTTTTAAAACAAATATTGTGAGTGTCTTGTCAATACATTTTTTTGAGAGTTTAATTTTGATTCATTATTATTATAAAAAAAATTATACTACTATTTAATGATGTGTTCACATATCATTAAAAAAGTTAGATTTTTTAAGTAATTTTTATAATAGTCAAACTCATTTAATGATTTGTAAATATATTATTGGATAACAGTTACAGTAAATTAAAATTAAATTCTTTTTTTAAATAATGTACCATAAAAAATGCTAGTTTTGATTAACAGTTTTACTCCTTGGGATAAATAAATAAAGAAAAACTCCGTCAGTAATATACTAGTAGAGATAGGTTTGGAGGGAATTAGTAAATCAATTTTATTCATCACTATCCACAAAATAAGCATATAAAAAGTGATTTGTATAATGTAAGGGATTAATTAATTAATCTCAAAGATTCAAACAACCACCAAAATCAGGATTTTCCTATGTTGCCACTTTCCTACCACTCATTGCCTTTGCTTTCACTGGCTACAGTGTCATGTTTTTTGACCGTACTACAAGTATTCTCAAAACTATTTATTGATTTGTTATTGTTTTGAAATTTATTATCAAAATATTATTGTTTTTGGTACTTAAGCATTTTTTTTGTGTCACGTGAAAGGCGCCAACAAGAAGTTTCAAAACAATGGCAAATCGAGTTTAGTGGGGTTTCAGGAGTTTACTATAGCTTCACAAGTTTATCTAAACTCTCAGAGTTTGACAACTAAAATTCTAGCCATTTCATTTTTTTTTCTTATATCTAGAGACAAATTACTCAATCATCCAGAGAACTTGTGCAAGCAGGGAAAGACGTTGAAAGTGCATATTGGGAACTTGTAGTGAAGGACATTCAAGATCCATGTAAACTATTTAAACCAATCTATGATCAAACAGATAGTGGTGATGGCTATGTTTCTGTTGAAGTATCTCCGAGGCTTGTTTATGATACTGAAGGGACCATAGAGGCTGCAAAATGGCATCATAAAGTGGTTGCTCACCCTAATGTGTACATAGAGATTCCAGCTATAGCTGCATGTATCCCTTCAATCAAGGAATTTATTGCAAATCGGAAAAGTGTGAATGTGACTGTAAGTGTGCTACATCCTTTCATATAGTGCTACATATTAAAGAAATTTGTATCATATAGTATTATGTTATGCTATTCTAGGTTGGGTGGTTAGTGGCTTAAGAAGTAATTCTAGAAATTGTCGAGTGTCTACATAACAATAATGAATTATACTGTTATTAAGCTTGTGGAGATTAGAAGTGAGGAAGTTTCTACAAGAAAATTGAATTAGCTCGTAGTCTCCAACTGTCTTGATGAGTGTCATCTTTCTTAATCTCTTTTACCATCTGGCTGGCGTCTAATTATATGTTTCTGGTAATTGTATCCACAGCTCATATTCTCTCTTGCAAGATATGAATCAGTAATCGAGGCTTACTTAGATGGTCTTAAGGAATTTGGGCTAAATGACCCTCTCCAAAGTCACAAGTCTTGTCTCTTTCTTTGTCAGTCGAGTGGACACTCTGATTGATAAGATGCTTGAGAATATTGGCACTCCATGGCCCCTTGATCTACGTGGGAAGGTAACTGCATATTGTATGCCAATGCTTTCCTTTGGATTCATTAGAATCATGACATCTCCGTGTATCAAATATGCTCATGTCATGGCACATTGAATTTTATAGGCGGCAGTAGCTCAAGCAGCCCTGGCTTACCAACTCTACCAGAAGTTCTCTGGTCCAAGGTGGGAGGCTCCGTTAAAAAAAAGGGCCAAGAAGCAAAGACTCCTCTGGGCCTCAACCAGTGACAAGAGGTTGTCGAGACCCGTCAAATAATAAATATTACCGGTTCACAAACTAATTTATAGTATAGAGAATGAACCGAATCGTCTCTCAAGGATCCAAAAAGAACAAAGATTTAATCAGATCAAGATAATTAAAAGGGGGGTTTTGATGATTTGAAAAGAAAATATACTGGTTGAATTAAAGAAATGCAATTAACAAATTAACCAATCCAAGGAAATTTTACCGATCTTGAGTTTAATCCATCATTGATCACAACGAATTCACTTAATTGCTAACCATGTTCTTGGCCTTAGATCAAATCAAGATGCCTTAACATGATCCAAGAATCCTCTACTAGATAAACATCTAGGATTTAATTAACCAATGTTAGATAAAGTAAGCACCATCCAAACATAGATTAACTTAAGATCCAGAATTTAATCAAGCTAAACAATCCATCAAAAAGCTTTAATAAATTGTTTATTCTATGTGATCATCTTTGAATATATGATAATAAAGTTATTACCACATCAACATCTAAATCAAATTAAGCAATTCAATCTAGACAAAAATCAAAAGAGGAAGAGGAGAAACTTGAATAACAATTAAGCAATATGAACAAGCGAAACAAGATCCCCAAATTAAACATCAAGATGGCTAATCCCATAGATTGATTATAAGAGCCTAGCCTTCCATGGATGGGAAGGAAGAACTCAGAAATAAAAGAATAAAAATGAAATTCTAAAGAGAATAGAGAAGAAGAGAAAGAAAACTCTCACAAATACTCAAACTTACTTAAAATTGAATGATGTATAATACAAAGAGATTGACTCTATTTATACTAATCCTAGAAGTCAATTTATAATTGAAAATAATCTGAATGCAAGCTGTAAAAACATGGAAATATTCAAATATGGAAGCTTGATGCATGGTTGGTGGGTTGGTGGGTTGGTGCATGGTAGGTGGGTTGGTGTATGGTTGGTGGCTTTTAGTCAGCAACTCTTATCCGACTTCTAGCTTGATTTTCATGACCTAGACGGTGCATTTTGACTTGGAGGTCTTCATGAAAGTTGTAGCCAGTTGTCTCCTTGAAATTTTGGCATTGGAATCATACCATTTGGACTTTTAAAACTCCAGATATGCCAAAAACATTGCACCTACCTCAAGTTAGGTTGGCAGAACGTGTTTCCAAATTCAAACCAACTTGTAGCTTCATAATCATGCCTAAAACGACATCTATTGACTAAATGGTCTTCAGTGAAGTTGGAGATATGGGTCTTATCTTCCCAATGGCCAATTTTCAGCCCAATAGGAGGTCTATAGCCTACTCTATAGTCCAATATGTGCACATTGTCCAGATTTCCGTGACAACAAACCCACTCTGCATTGCAGGGATATTTTGGACCTTTAGAAGTCTAATTCAGCTCTTGAGTTCTTCATGAAACTTGTAGAGCATTGTCTTAGCTTTCCAAAAATACTAAGATCATCTCAAATGGATCAACTAGTCCCAAGTTATGGTCTAACCAAGGAGGAAAGGTCAAAATGCATCAAAATTCAAGAATTATTCATAATTTGCATTAAAGCCCAATGAGGCCCAACAACATTAAACTCATCTAAAATACTAATATTGGGCACAATAAACATCTAATAAAGCCTAGTACAAAGCTAACATAAGTGTCTCAAATTGATTGATCAAATTCCCCCACACTTAAGCTTTTGCACTCCTAGGCAAAACACATAAAAACAAAACTAAAGAAAAACAAGAAACATCATATTATTAAACTAAAAGCATAAAAACTGATTATACCTAATCTAATCCACTTTCGTAGGAAAACACGATAGCACTTAGCATGTGCCACAAGCCTTTAAACCCCTAGGTGTCCCTAGTGGACGAGTTATAGTCTCGTGAGGGTTTACCAGGATAATACCCACAAACATGTAATACTTTATTTAATCAATTCAACTAATTTTTAAATACAAGCATTGCATCAAATATAAATCATAATTAATAAGTCAAGTATGCTTAACAAAGAATAGTTTAATCAAACCAATTGAGAATAAAGTACAGCATAATCATGCTTTAATCATGAATAAACATGTTCAAATTGAGTAGAATTCCTCACAAGTAACACTCAAATCACACAAGGTGTTTAGGTTAACTGTTTGCGTTCAACTCAGTCAAATTATGAAAGTATTTTACCATAGGCTTGCATATACATCAATTCTCCACTACTTAGATCAAATAAATTGCAAAAATCAAGAGGTCTTTTAAAAAGGTTGTAATGGGACTATAAGGTGAAAGAAGAGAACAATATGGATAATAGCAAGTTAAAACCAAAGAGAATAAAAGAGCATTGGGGAGTAATTCAAGTAGAAAGCATAAAATTTTACCCAAAACCATAAAATGCTCATTCTCTTCATATATTCCTTCCTTTTTCTATTATTTTCTTTTTCAACCTTTTGGCTTTATTTTCTTTTTCTTTCTTTTTTCTTCTTTTTTTTTGTACCAAGCATTTCGCATTTGCACACCAATTCCCCCATACTTAAATCATTGCAAGCAAAAGAACTCCTCCAATAAGAAAATTAATGCTCTCATATTCCCTAAGGTAATGTAAAACATGGTTTTTCACTCGAGGCTTATAATGAGCTAAGAACAAAGAATGAGCAAGTAGGCTTAGAGGAGGTTAACAATGGGATAAATGCAAGGTAGGTTTATTTGGCCAAAGCAGCTAAGTCAAGAAGAATGTCTCTGTCATTTTCATGCAATATACAGACCAATGTAATCTCAAATCGATTCAATGCAAGTTCTAGAAAATAAATTCATAATTGACATCACTCATGAAAGAAAATAAACCAAGTGTAAGTATCAAACTTGGAAAAATCCAAAACTCACAAAGGTATGGAACATTTACTCAATTCAACCATGTTTTCTTCCTAATATCCACAGTTATATACACATGTATATCATGAAAATGATTCAACTATAAACTGTTTTGCATACTTTTATTATCAATTAAGCTCAGATTCAGTACATGTTTGCATCAAAATTAATTGAAAAGATCAAAATGAATTTTTTTTTTAATATGCAAGAACAAAATAATTTAAGACATACTATGAAATGCAAGTTAAGATGCGTCTCAAGAACAAAACTACTCCTTACTTTGCCATCATACATCTAATAAGCTAGTAACAATAAAGATTAACTGGTTATTTTTTTTTTAAACTAAACTATATACATGGTATTGTCAACTATCCCTCCCCTCAACTAATTTAAGACATTGTCCCCAATGTCAAAATAAAGATAGGTAGAGTGTAGAAGGTCTTACCAGAAAACTGCAAATCGGTCCTGAAATAAGAAAAATTACAAAAAACTAAAACCATAAGTGAAAACAAAAATTCACAAGGACAAAGTCAAATCAAGTTTTTGCTTTTTGCTGCTGCTGCCTTGTTCCTAATTCAGTAGAGTCATTGCTGGATAACGTTGTGGTTCAAATTCGCGTAGTTGATCGAGCAATTGTTCAGGGGTTGCAGCGGTTATAAGAATTTGATGTGTCGCTTGTGAGATGAATCTTTGTTCCACAGCATGATCAAGAAAACAAAACAAACTGTCATAAAAACCATTAACATTTAATATACCTATGGGTTTTTGGTGAAAGTTCAGCTGTGACTAGGATGTAATTTGGAAGAGCTCTTCCAAAGTTCCAAAACCACCAGGTAGGGCAATAAAGGCATCAGCATTTGCTATCATAATATTCATGCGTTGGTGCATGCAAGATACCATTATTTCATCCCCTACTGTTTTTCCAGTGGGATTGCCAATAGCTAAAGGACTAGGAATGACACCAAGGACTTTGCCACTTCCTAAATATGCAACAGTTGCTACACAACCCATTAACCCAAGACTACCTCCTCCGTAAACTAAATGGATTTTTCTCTCAGCTAGCACTCGACCAAAATGGTTTGCAATATTTACAAACTCTTTATCTTTCCCAAGATTAGATCCACAAAAGACACAAACACTCTAGATCCGACGAATTGAAGTGACTTCCAATTTCTTTTTTCTTTTTTCTCTTTTTTTTTTACTCTCACCTTATCAATGATCAGAAGAGAGCAAAGTGCATTATTTAAAAGAATCAAAACTCAAATGTAATAATTACACCTATAAATGAGGGGTAGATCCGTGTGTCAGGCAAGTTTGAAAAGAAGCACAACAATGATAATAGTTATATGACAATGATAAAAGACTAATCTATATGTGTCAGAAGAAGTTTGAAAATACACAACGCATATTTAAAAAAAAAATACAGCTAAATTTTTTTTTTGAATTTTTTTTAAATAAACAAGAAGAAAAAGGAAAAATAAAAAATAAAAAATAATACTTGCAGGAGGTGTGATTGTGGCTCACATTTTCCTCTGGTTTTACGTCCAGTAACGGCTTGAATGCTCTCTATGGGCCGATGGTCGATTTCCCATCCAATTTTCTTAAAAATTGGCAAACTTGGTCTTTTTGAGTCAGATTCCCGAGACTATAACGCTTATGTTCATCTTGGAATATTGGCCATAAATCGAGAAGTACTCTCTGTACATATCCACTAGGATGCGCCTCAAGAGTTAATAGAATGTTATCTAAAGACTCCTTACTCATGTCATCCTTAATGAAGTGAATTTTATCAAGTCAATTTACGGACGTCATTCCAATTGATCTACATTTTGTGTTACAGGTCCATCTTGCACATTTAAAGCAGACTCGTAACCTTTTTGCTTTTCTTTTCTTTACATATGAAACAATAGCGTCAGAAAATTCCCCTATGATTCGGACCTTTGCTTCGATCAACCAACGTATATCCGCAGATATGCCTTTGTGCATAAGCATCCTTAATCTCTCAAACCTTGCACAATAAATGTTAGTTAAAACATTTTGCGGGAGAGAAGGGAATTGATTGCGGAGGTTAACAAGCTGATTATCCATTTCGAAAGAAAGAAGAAAGAGAAAAAAATTTGAGTAAAATTATATACAGATTTCAGTGTTTGTGGGTGATCAATCAATTTGAGACACTTATGTTAGCTTTGTATTAGGCTTTATTAGATGTTTATTGTGCCCAATATTAGTATTTTATATGAGTTTAATGTTGTTGGGCTTCATTGGGATTTAATGCAAATTATGAATAATTTTCGGATTTTGATGCATTTTGACCTTTCTTCCTTGGTTAGGTCATAACTTGGGACTCGGTGATCCATTTGAGGTGATATTGGTGTCTTTGGAAAACTAAAACAAAGCTCTACAAGTTTCATGAGAAATCAAGATCTAGATTGGACTTCTAAGGATCCAAAATATCCCTGCAATGCATAGTGGGTTTGCTCTCACGGAAATCTGGGTAGTGTGCACATATTGGACTACATAGTGGGCTATATGCCTCCTCTTGAGCTGAAACTTGGCCATTGGAAAGATAAGACCCATATCTCCAACTTCACTGAAGATCATTTAGTCAATAGATGTCGTTTTAGGCATCATTATGAAGCTACAAGTAGGTTTGAATTTGGAAACACGTTCTGCCAACCTAACTTGAGGTAGGTGCAGTGTTTTTGGCATATCTGGAGTTCTAAAAGTCCAAATGGCATGATTCTGATTGCAAAATTTCAAGGTAACAACTGGCTACAACTTTCATGAAGTCCTCCAAGCCAAAATGCACCGTCTAGGTCATGAAAATCAAGCCAGAAATCGGATAAGAGTTGCTGACTAAAACCCACCAACCATACACCAACCCACCTACCATGCACCAACCCACCAGTCATGCATCAAGCTTCCATATTTGACAATTTCCATGTTTTTACAGCTTGTATTCAGATTATGCACATGTACAAATTGGCTTCTAGGATTAATATAAATAGAGTCAATCTCTTTGTATTATCATGATTCAATTTAAAGTAAGTTTGAAGAAAGTTTGAGTATTTGTGAGCATTTTCTTTCTCTTCTTCTCCATTCTCTTTACAATTTCGTTTTTGTTCTTTTATTTTTGAGTTCTTCCTTTCTATCCATGGAAGGCTAGGCTCTCATAATCAATCCAAGGGATTAGCCATCTTGATGTTTAATTTGGAGATCTTGTTTCGCTTGTTCATATTGCTTAATTGTTATTCAAATTTCTCTTCTTCCACTTTTGATTTTTATCTAGATTAAATTGCTTAATTTGATTTAGATGTTGATGTGATAATAGCTTTAAAATCATGTATTCAAATAGGATCACAATGACTAAACAATATATTAAAGATTTTTGATAGATTGTTTAGCTTGGTTAAATTCTAGATCTTAAGTTAATCTATGTTGGATGGTGCTTACTTTATCTAACCTTGGTTAATCAAATCCTAGATGCTTATCTAGTAGAGAATTCTTGGATCATGTTAAGGCTTCTTGATGTGATCTAAGACCAAGAACATGGTTAGCAATTAAGTGAATTCCTTGTGATCAATGATGAGTTAAACTCAAGATCGGTAAATTTCCTTGGATTGGTTGTTTCTTTAGATTTGTTTACAACTTTAAGTCTCATACTTTTATTAATCTTGTTAATCAGCAACAAAACCCTTTTTTCTAATTATCTTGATCTAATTAAATCTTTGTTTTTGGATCCTTGAGAGACGATTCAGTTCATTCTCTATACTACAAATTAGTTTGCGAACCGGTTATTTTTATTATTTGATAGGTCTCAACAACCTCTTGTCAGTGGGTAACTAAAGGGACCAAAAAAGATTTTCACGAAGTACCGTTATCCGCCATTTAACCGGTGAAAAATCACCTGTCAAAAAAAAACAAACAAAATTTAGACAGAAAAATTCAAACTCTGATAGATTTTCTCACTTGGCACCGATTTTCTGTCTCGATTCCTGTGATTGCAAATAAGTCAAAGTTTGAAAGATGATAGAGTTAGAAAACTTGGGTGGCCTCCCAAGAAGCGCTACTTTTAACGTCTTCAACCAACGTGATTAAAGATTTGTCCCAAGAAATAATTTCAACCTCGAGTTGAAAAGTAAGACTTTTTGCCCTATGGATAGCAGAAGCACCAAAATTCCGTCGGCCATACCATAGCCAGTGTAATGGATCACCACATCCAGAATCAGAGGGTTCAGTCTCCTCTGGGGCTGCTTTATTGGCTTAACTTCATCTTCAAGTAAAATCCTACGTATGCATATCGAAGGGCTAATACTATGAATGTATGCAAGTATGATGGCTCTTTGATTCTCCTTAAAAATCTGCAGCAACCTCTCCTCCTCATCGGTAAGGAAGTTCTTAGCCACAATGAACTCCAATTTTGGTGGCTGCACTACTTCTGTAGATTGAATTTCTGCATAATTGATCAATCAATTTGAGACACTTATGTTAGCTTTGTATTAGGCTTTTATTTGATGTTTATTGTGCCCAATATTAGTATTTTAGATGAGTTTAATGTTGTTGGGCTTCATTGGGTTTTAATGTAAATATTAGATAATTTTCGGATTTTGATGCATTTTGACCTTTCTTCCTTGGTTAGGCCATAACTTGGGACTCGGTGATCCCATTGAGGTGATCTTGGTGTCTTTGGAAAGCTAAGACAATGCTCTACAAGTTTCATGAAGAACTCAAGAGCTGGATCGGACTTCTAAGGGTCCAAAACATCCCTGCAATGCAGAGTGGGTTTGCTGTCAGGAAAATCTGGGCAGTGTGCACATATTGGACTACATAGTGAGTTATAGGCCTCCTCTTGGGCTGAAACTTGGCCATTGGAAAGAAAAGACCCATATCTCCAACTTCACTGAAGACCATTTAGTCAATAGATGTCGTTTTAGGCATGATAATGAAGCTACAAGTTGGTTTGAATTTGGAAACATGTTCTGCCAACCTAACATGAGGTAGGTTCAGTGTTTTTGGCATATCTGGAGTTCTAAATGTCCAAATGGCATGATTCAAATTGCAAAATTTCAAGGAGACAAATGGGTACAACTTTCATGAAGACCTCCAAGCCAAAATACACCGTCTAGGTCATGAAAATGAAGCCAGAAGTCGGATAAGAGTTATTAACTAAAAGCCACCAACCATACACCAACCCACCTACCATGCACCAACCCACCAACTATGCATCAAGCTTCCATATTTGACAATTTTCATATTTTTATAGCTTGTATTCAGATTATGTACATGTACAAATTGGCTTCTAGGATTAATATAAATAGAGCCAACCTCTTTGTATTAGAAAGATTCAATTTTAAGTAAGTTTGAAGAAAGTTTGAGTATTTGTGAGAGTTTTCTTTCTCTTCTTCTCCATTCTCTTTACAATTTCGTTTTTGTTCTTTTATTTCTAAGTTCTTCCTTCCCATCCATGGAAGGCTAGGCTCTCATAATCAATCCAAGGGATTAGCCATCTTGATGTTTAATTTGGAGATCTTGTTTCGCTTGTTCATATTGCTTAATTGTTATTCAAGTTTCTCTTCTTCCTCTTTGATTTTTATCTAGATTAAATTGCTTAATTCGATTTAGATGTTGATGTGATAATAGCTTTATTATCATGTATTCAAAGAGGATCACATAGAATAAACAATTTATTAAAGCTTTTTGATGGATTGTTTAGCTTGGTTAAATTCTGGATCTTAAGTTAATCTATGTTTGGATGGTGCTTACTTTATCTAACCTTGGTTAATTAAATCCTAGATGCTTATCTAGTAGAGGATTCTTGGATTATGTTGAGGCGTCTTGATGTGATCTAAGGCCAAGAACATGGTTAGTGATTAAGTGAATTCCTTGTGATCAATGATGGATTAAACTCAAGATCGGTAAAATTTCCTTGGATTGGTTAATTTGTTAATTGCATTTCTTTAATTCAACCGGTATATTTTCATTTCAAATCATCTAAACCCCCTTTTAATTATCTTGATCTGATTAAATATTTGTTCTTTTTGGATCCTTGAGAGACGATTCGGTTCATTCTCTATACTACAAATTATTTTGTGAACCGGTAATTTTTATTATTTGACGGGTCTCGACAACCTTTTGTCAATAATCTGCTGAAAAAGATTCATCATGTCTTAAAAAGGCAGCAATCTCAGCACATGCATTATACAACATATCACCATCACAACCAATACAACAAAAAGAATCATCAAAATCAATAAAATCAACAAATGCAGCACACAAATCATCAATTAATTTTTTCACATCAATGATCTCATGTTCTACAGAATCAGATATCTGCATATGTTGCTTGCTCAACTGACTCAATGAAGATGTTAGCTGACTAATTTGGTTATTCAAATTCTGAATGGTGGTCTCAGTTCTCTGTTGAAACTGCAGATTATTAGTTTCTAATTGCTTCACTAAGTCCTCCAATGTAGGCTCAGATTTCGTGCCTACTAGAGCTTGCTGGGGCATAGGCTGCTGGTATAGACTATTTGGTCCAACATAAGGTTGGAACTGTTGTGAACTCATTGGTTGCTGGAATGGTTATATATAATGGTTTGGCTGCTGTTGTGCTGCATTTTCATATCTCAAGTTGAGATAATCTCCCTGGTCAAGGTTATAGGTAGTAGAACAAAGATCATATCTAGGCTGTTAGTATTGTGGTTCACCAAGAAATACACTTGTTGCATCAACAGAATGATCATGAAATACAGAACCATCATCTTGTAATGTGGTGCATGCATATGTGGAATGAAAAGAACTACAACATATTGACAAGAGGTTGTCGAGACTCGTCAAATAATAAAAATTACCGGTTCACAAGCTAATTTGTAGTATAGAGAATGAATCGAATCGTCTCTCAAGGATAAAAAAAAGATTTAATTAGATCAAGATAATTAAAAGGGGGTTTTGCTGTTGATTAATAAGATTGTAAAAAAATACAAGACTTAAAGTTGTAAACAAATATAAAGAAGCAACCAATCTAAGAAAATTTACCGATTTTGAGTTTAACTCATCATTGATCACAAGGAATTCACTTAATTGCTAACCGTGTTCTTGGCCTTAGATCACATCAAGACGCCTCAACATGATCCAAGAATCCTCAACTAGATAAGCATCTAGGATTTAATTAACCAAGGTTAGATAAAGTAAGCACCATCCAAACATAGATTAACTTAAGATCAGGGATTTAACCAAGCTAAACAATCCATCATAAAGCTTTGATATATTGTTTAGTCTTTGTGATCCTCTTTGAATACATGATAATAAAGCTATTATCACATCAACATCTAAATCAAATTAAGCAATTCAATCTAGATAAAAATCAAAAGAGGAAGAAGAGAAACTTGTATAACAATTAAGCAATATGAACAAGCGAAACAAGATCTCCAAATTAAACATCAAGATGGCTAATCCCTTGGATTGATTATCAGAGCCTAGTCTTCCATGGATGGGAAGGAAGAACTCATAAAATAAAGAGCAAAAACGAAATTCTAAAGAGAAGGGAAAAGAAGAGAAAGAAAACTCTCACAAATACTCAAACTTTCTTCAAATTGAATCATCTCTAATACAAAGAGATTGGCTCTATTTATACTAATCCTATAAGCCAATTTGTAATTGAAAATAATCTGAATACAAGTTGTAAAAACATGGAAATTGTCAAATATGGAAGCATGATGCATGGTTGGTGGGTTGGTACATGGTAGGTGGGTTGGTGTATGGTTGGTGGCTTCAAGTCAGCAACTTTTATCCGACTTCTAGCTTGATTTTCATGACGTAGACGGTGCATTTTGGCTTGGAGGTCTCTTGAAAGTTGTAGCCAGTTGTCTCCTTGAAGTTTTGCATTTGAAATCATGCCATTTGGACTTTTAGAACTCCAGATATGCCAAAAACATTGCACCTACCTCAAGTTAGGTTGGCAGAACATGTTTCCAAATTCAAACCAACTTGTAGCTTCATAATCATGCCTAAAACGATATCTATTGACTAAATAGTCTTCAATGAAATTGAAGATATGGGTCTTATCTTTCCAATGGCCAAGTTTCAGCTCAAGAAGATGCCTATAGCCCACTATATAGTCCAATATGTGCACACTGCCCAGATATTCGTGACAGCAAACCCACTCTGCATTGTAGGGATATTTTGGACCTTTAGAAGTCCGATCCAGCTCTTGAGTTCTTCATGAAAAGTGGGTTTGTTTAGGGTTTAGGGTTTAGGGCTGGATCAGACTTCTAAGGGTCCAAAACATCCCTGCAATGCAGAGTGGGTTTACTGTCAGGAAAATCTGGGCAGTGTGCACATATTGGACTACATAGTGAGTTATAGGCCTCCTCTTGGGCTGAAACT
Organism: Styphnolobium japonicum; assembly: GCA_023212625.1. NCBI lineage: Eukaryota > Viridiplantae > Streptophyta > Magnoliopsida > Fabales > Fabaceae > Styphnolobium > Styphnolobium japonicum. The sequence goes on from JALBWW010000013.1 coordinate 60,473, forward strand.
TGGCCATTGGAAAGAAAAGACCCATATCTCCAACTTCACTGAAGACCATTTAGTCAATAGATGTCATTTTAGGCATGATAATGAAGCTACAAGTTGGTTTGAATTTGGAAACATGTTCTGCCAACCTAACTTGAGGTAGGTACAGTGTTTTTGGCATATCTGGAGTTCTAAAAGTCCAAATGGCATGATTCCTAATGCAAAATTTCAAGGAGACAACTGGATACAACTTTCATAAAGACCTCCAAGTCAATACGCATTGTCTAGGTCATGAAAATCAAGCTAGAAGTTGGATAAGAGTTGCTGACTTGAAGCCACCAACCATACACCAACTCACCTATCATGCACCAACCCACCAACCATGCATCAAGCTTCCATATTTGACAATTTCCATATTTTTACAACTTGTATTCAGATTATTTTCTATTACAAATTGGCTTCTAGGATTAGTATAAATAGAGTCAATCTCTTTGTATTAAAGATGATTCAATTTGAAGTAAGTCTGAAGAAAGTTTGAGTATTTGTGAGAGTTTTCTTTCTCTTCTTCTCCATTCTCTTTAGAATTTCGTTTTTGCTCTTTATTTTATGAGTTCTTCCTTCCCATCCATGGAAGGCTAGGCTCTTATAATCAATCCAAGGGATTAGCCATCTTGATGTTTAATTTGGAGATTTTGTTTCGCTTGTTCATATTGCTTAATTGTTATTCAAGTTTCTCTTCTTCCTCTTTTGATTTTTATCTAGATTAAATTGCTTAATTTGATTTAGATGTTGATGTGATAATAGCTTTATTATCATGTATTCAAAGAGGATCACAAAGACTAAACAATATATCAAAGATTTTTGATGGATTGTTTAGCTTGGTTAAATCTCTGATCTTAAGTTAATCTATGTTTGGATGATACTTACCTTATCTAACCTTTGCTAATTAAATCCTATATGCTTATTTAGTGAAGGATTCTTTGATCATGTTAAGGCTTCTTGATGTGATTTAAGGCCAAGAACATGGTTAGCAATTAAGTGAATTCTTTGTGATCAATGATAGATTAAACTCAAGATTGGTAAATTTCCTTGAATTGGTTGTTTCTTTAGATTTGTTTACAACTTTAAGTCTCGTACTTTTATCAATCTTGTTAATCAACAACAAAACCTCCCATTTTAATTATCTTGATATGATTGAATCTTTGTTTTTATTGGATTCTTGAGATACGATTCGATTCATTCTCTATACTACAAATTAGTTTGTGAATTGGTAATTTTTATTATTTAACGGGTCTTGACAACCTCTTGTCACCAGGCGCTCCAAGCATTTGTCGATAATGGTTCTGTATCCAAGACAACAGGTGCAAATGCATCCGAAGCTGAAGGGATATACAATTCTCTCGAGAAATTGGGTATTGACTGGGGCTTTGTTGGCTTCCAGCTTGAACTTGAAGGAGTGGAAGCATTTAAGAAGAGCTTTGACAGCCTACTCGATAGCCTGCAGGAGAAGGCAAACTCTCTTAGGATGGTCAGCCTGTGTGCGTTCTGGTTGGTGGCAAGTATAATGTCATTTAAAGGATTAATAAAAGTAGTGGGTTGAGTGCTGCAGTATATGTGCTTCATGGGAGGTTTTTAAGTGACATTGTTTTATTTCTTTTCCTGTATCACGTGTTTTTTTTGGGTAAATTACACTTTACCCTTTTATTGTCCAAATTTAGTTGAGTGGATTAAGTTTAAAATCTTTATATTTTAGCCCTAAACATCTAAATCATGCTAAAAGATGTAAATGTCAATAGACATATTATTATATTGAACTTGAGAGTTCCATTTCTCCATAGTCAAGACTTACGCAAAAACAAAAATTCATTAAGTTCACATCTCTACACTGCAATGGAAACTAGAGCAAACCATTTCCAGTTACTTTACTGCTCTCAAAAAGCCTTAATCGTCACCATAATCTAAAAAATGGCTAAAATCCAATAAAAAAAAAAAGAGAATTTCCAATTACAAACGAAAAGATGACAATCAAAACAACAGTGCTAAATCAACATCATACAGGAGGTGCAGCAACATGCTAGGTAGGTACAAGAAATTATCAAAAACAAAGCCATGCCAAAAATTGAAACATGTGGTCCTATTAATTAACAAGAAGATCCCTCTGCTTATATCGGACCATCACTTTTCCTTTCACACCCACAACCATGGCATTCCAATCAATCTTGCGAAAAGGCGATACCAACTCCAGCTCAAAATTCCTGAGCAAATGACTCCAAATTGTCTTTATCTGTAGATATGCAAACGGCTCCCCAAGGCATCCGTGTCTGCCACCTCCAAATGAAATGTACGAGAATGCCCCTGCCACCTTGTCTTCTTCTCTCCCTACAACAAACCGATCAGGATCATACTCGTTAGGATCCTTGTAAATATAAGGTAGCCGATTAGCAAAAGCAGGTGATGTGGCAACTATATGACCCTTTGGAATGTCAAATTCTTTTCCATCTCGAGTTTTGACACTAAAATCGCTGTGTGAGCTTCGCAACAGCATAATAAGTGGAGGGTGGAGTCTCAAGGCTTCTTTTATGCACCGATACAAGACATCCATCTCAGCCAAAATATCATGATCAACTCTGTTCCCATGCTCTTCCATTAATTTCTTTTGCTCCTCCAACACAGCGGAAAGATACTGCTTATCACACAGGAGATATGCTCCAGTCCAAGTAAAGGTAATTGAACTAGTGTGTTGTCCTGCAAAAAGAGCAGCAATGAGCAACCCAGTGACTTCAGCATCTGTTGTTGGGCGACCATATTTGTATTTTGAGTCAATGAAGCATTGCAACATGTTTCTTACGTGCCTGATCACGGCAGCAATGAGCTGGGATGGGCAGATATGGAAATAGAACACTGATTGGAAGCATCCCATTGTCAAAGTCATGGAACAGAGCAGAAACATCATCAAAGAGCTTATCACGAACTTCTCTGCCTAAGAGACATCTACTAGCTGTTAAGATGCTCAAGCTCATACTTCAAATCTACTTCACCACTAGATCCCCACTTTGAGAACACTGATGGGCAGATATGGAAATAGAACACTGATTGGAAGCATCCCATTGTCAAAGTCATGGAACAGAGCAGAAACATCATCAAAGAGCTTATCACGAACTTCTCTGCCTAAGAGACATCTACTAGCTGTTAAGATGCTCAAGCTCATACTTCAAATCTACTTCACCACTAGATCCCCACTTTGAGAAGTAGTCCTGCAATATACATGTTAGAGAAAAAATGGTCCTCAATATCAATGTAGTATACAATTAAATAAATTAAATAATTATTAATAAATATACATAGAAGAGACATTTTTGCCAAGCTTATGTCATTCCAGACAACGGTTGGTAATTAAATATGCCAACCCCCAAAGAAAATGAAGAGCTTCTTAAGCCTTTAAAAATATGGGAATAAATAAAAGTTGCATTATATCTTACTTCTATTTATGTCCCATATTTTTTATGGTGAGTATAAGTAAGAATACTTAACCATTTAATGAATGATTACACTTCTGATGGGTGATTAAAAAGAAAAACATCCAAATGGCCGTGATTGAGTATTGTCCCTTGACTCCAAAGAAATTAAGTTGACGAAAGTGTTAGGAGCAAAAGTCCAGCTCACTGCCAGCTCATTGTTAGTTAGTTCTTCTTTTACTGTTATGGAAATTTCTTGCCCCAAATGGTTTGTATATAAACAACCAATCATTCAATGAAATGTAAGAAACAATTTCCATTCGATCCAAAATATCCCAACATGGTATCAGTGGTTTCTTCTCTCTAAAGCACCGCGAAGCCATGGCAGATGATAATGATTCTTCTGCTAAAAGTTCTTCTTCCACTCTTTCGCATCAACATCAGGTTCACACTCTTCCGCAACCGATTATCGATCTCAATCTTTCTCATTATTCTCTTCATCCTGGAGAAAATCCGGGTGTTGTTTTGATGTCTCCGCCATTGAATAATTCCAATTATCATTCATGGAGCCGAGGCATGAAACGTGCTCTTGTTTCGAAGAACAAAATCAAATTTATCAATGGAAAGTTACCTCCTCCACACAAAGATGATCCAATGTTCGACGCATGGGAACGCTGTAACAACATGGTAGTTTCGTGGATTAATCGAACTCTTTCGTCACAAATCGCTCAGAGTGTTGTCTATATTGATAATGCTCAAGTTTTTTGGGAAGAATTGCGTGATCGATTCACCAAAGGTACTCATTTCAAACTTTATGATCTTCTTCAAGAAATTCACTCCATGAAACAAGGAGAACGATCGGTGAATCGGTTTTTCACAGATCTGAAAATTGTTTGAGAAGAATTTGAGGCTCTTCGCCCTGTACCTAATTGTTCTTGCTCTATTCCATGTCAGATGCTTTCAAAATTATGTGTAAGTAGAGGGAAATTGAATATGTTATCTGTTTCCTGAAAGGATTATGAGACACATATAACACTATAATATCTCAAATTCTGTTAATGAAACCTCTACCTTCAATTAGTGAAGTTTTCTCCTTTGTGATTCAACAAGAAGATCACACAACTAGTGCCACATCTTTAAATTCTGATTCCACAGCATTGACTAATGCTATTGCTTCTACGGTTTTGTACAATTCAAGTGATAAATCTGGCCAAGGCAAAGGTACCTTAAACAGTGCTTTTAACTCTGGAGGTAGAGGAAGAGGAAGATCTTATCAAGGAGGTCGTGGTCCTCCTAAACAATGTACCTTTTGCTCTAGGTTTGGGCACACTATTGAGCAATGCTACTTCAAGCATGGTTTTCCTCCAGGCTATAAATCAAAGTCTCAATCAAGCATCGACAGCTTTAATGCAAGTGACGGTCAATCTAAGACTGAAGCAGATTTGCCTAAGTCAATTCAATCAGATACCTCAACTACTCATCTTACCTCTAAGCAAATTCAATAGCTTCTGAGTTTGTTGAAACATTCGAACATTGGCTAATCTGGACATTCTTCTACACCTAACATCAACATTATTGTTGCTACCACTGCTGCTGAGTCATCTACTCATTAGTTTACAGCTCCTTCTTCAGGTAACAGCACCCCTTGGATCCTTGATACAAGTGCTACTGATCATGTCACTTGTTATAAGGATCATTACACCACCTTTAGATGCATTCCTCATATCCATGTGTCTCTTCTCGATGGTTCTACAGTGGTTGCAACACATTCAGGAACCATTCACTTCTCTGACACTTTTCACTTGTTCAATGTTCTTTATATTCCCAATTTTACTTTAAACATTATTCCTGTTTGACATCTTACTGCCACTTTGAATTGCAAACTAATCTTTTTGGATTCTGTTTGCCATATCCAGGATGTTACCCATTTGAAGACGATTGAGCTTGCTAAGGTTCACAATGGATTGTATCACCTTCAATCCATGGAAGGCTAGGCTCTTATAATCAATTCAAGGGATTAGTCATCTTGATATTTAATTTGGAGATCTTGTTTCGCTTGTTCATATTGCTTAATTGTTATTCAAGTTTCTCTTCTTCCTCTTTTGATTTTTATGTAGATTGAATTGCTTAATTTGATTTAGATGTTGATGTGGTAATAGCTTTATTATCATGTATTCAAAGAGGATCACATAGAATAAATAATTTATTAAAGCTTTTTGATGGATTGTTTAGCTTGGTTAAATCCCTGATCTTAAGTTAATCTATGTTTGGATGATGCTTACTTTATCTAACATTGGTTAATTAAATCCTAGATGCTTATCTAGTAGAGGATTCTTGAATCATGTTGAGGCGACTTGATGTGATCTAAGGCCAAGAACATGGTTAGCAATTAAGTGAATTCCTTGTGATCAATGATGAGTTAAACTCAAGATTGGTAAATTCCCTTGGATTGGTTAATTTGTTAATTGCATTTCTTTAATTCAACCGGTATATTTTCTTTTCAAATCATCTAAACCCCCCTTTTAATTATCTTAATCTGATTAAATATTTGTTCTTTTTGGATCCTTGAGAGATGATTCGGTTCATTCTCTATACTACAAATTATTTTGTGAACCGGTAATTTTTATTATTTGACGGGTCTCGACAACCTCTTGTCACTGTGACTCACTGTTAAACCAGTCGTTAGTCCATAATTGCACACTATTTATATACAAATCATTTACCCACTATAAGATGGCAACTTTTAATTTTAAATGAGAATTAGGGCTCGTTTAAATAATTTTTTTTTAAAAAAAACTTTTTTTATAGGTTTTTTTAGTAAAAGTTTTTTTTAAGAAAAAATTATTTTGTATGTAGATGTAATATTTGTGAAATACTTTTAAGTAATAGAAGGACTTGTAAGTTTATTTGAATAAGAAAAAACAAAAGAGTTTTTTTATAGCAAAATTACTAAAAATGTTGGGTATTCAGAATAATGGAAATATGGTTTACAAGAGGAAAAAATAGAGAATAAGAGATTTAATTTTTAATAAAGAAAAATAGTATTTTTGTCAATAAATTATATTAAAAACTACTTCTCCTTCTCCTTTTTTCAAAAGCTGTGGATTATTAGTTTATAAAAAAAGTGGTAATTGATTTTTTTTTAATTTCTATTTTTTAAAAGGTTGATCCAAATATACATAAACACTTATGTAAGTATTTTTTTTTATAAAAAAAAGTGATTTACTTTAGAAAAAAACCTATCCAAACATACTTTTAAAAGTTAAAAGCGACTTCTTTTTTATAATCAACTTACATAGTACAAGTGAAAATGACTCGATCACTTTATATATCTTATTCTGAGTTTGATTCTTAAAATAATGTATATTAAAAAAACACAATTAAAAAATATTTTCGCTTCACATTGACCATATTATGTAAGATTAGTTAGATAATAACTTATTTTATACTAAATAGTTTGTAGTTTAATTGGGATTGAAATCTTCTTTAATATGATTAGGGAGGCTCAATCATTTATTAAATAAAATAGATTATAAAAGGGTATTTGATTTAATAATTTTTTATAAACATCTCCATTCAACCGTTAGATTAAAGTTTTTATGTGGTAAATGAAGTTTATAAAATTTAAAATTAATTTATATTTTATTGTATTATTTTATTTTAAATGTATAATAATATATTTTTTAAAAGATAAGTAAATATGTATTATTAGATTAGATATTTTGGAATATTTAATTTATTTAAAATTTAATATGTATCATCATTAAGATAATATCACATGATTTAATGATTAAATTGGTCAAATTTACATTATATAAAATGTTATTCAACGATGTAGGAATACAAAACGAGTAAATATCTCATTTGGTCCTCCAAATATATAAGTGACATCATTTTAGTTTTCTAATTATTTTTTATATCAAATTGGTTATTTTGGGGGGACTAATTTAATGTCAAAAAGTAACTTTAGATGACCAATTTGATGTGAAAAAATTGACATTCGAAGATTATTTTGATGTCAAAAATTATTATAAGACTAAATTGATGTCACATGTATCATTGGAAAATCAATTTGAGTGTTTATTGAATACAGAACTTACTCCTAGAGTAAATAAATTCTCACCCAATATAAAAAAATAATTAAAATTACAAGTTATCTAAAATAAAAAATATCAAGGTTGAAAAGTATCCAATTTTATAAAATTTAATAAAAAGTAACAGTTGTTCTTTTAAAATATGAAAATTCTCATATCAAGGTTGAAAAGTATCCAATTTTATAAAATTTATAAAAAGTAATATTTGTTATTTTTAAATATGAAAATTCTCTTTCCATAAAATATAGTATGAATGAAATAATATTCAGTGTACTAAATATAGAATAAAAGAAAATTAGTGTGTTTGAATTAACTATAAAAAAATATTATATTAAAAATTGATTATATATATAATCGATTTAAGAAAAGTAATTATGAGAAAATTAATTTATATTTAGTTATATTAATTCATAATTGATTTTAAGACAAAAATTTGTTTAGATTGCATAAAAAGAATCATTTTTATGTATTAAATTACTAAAAGATATATGAAATAATTAAAAAAAAGTTATTTAGTTGAAGGCAAAATAATATTTATCTCCCATAAATGTGAAATATTAAAATAGATTATAAACAAAATGTTCAAATTCTAACTTTTAGGGGGAAAATGTTTTTAATGTAAAAATTTAATTTACAGCTTTTAATCTAACAACTCAAACATGTTGTTAAAAGGTGAAAATATTTTTTATTATATAAAAAAATTTCAAAGAATCAAGCTAAATCAAACATGTTGATATATAGTTAATATATGTGTTTTAGAAAAAATAATTTTTTTATAAAAATAGAGTTAAAAGTTTACAGAATATTTTCACAAAAAAAAATTAATTGTATTTGGCTAACACTAATAAAATATATTTATTAAACTAATTTTTGTCATAAGGTAATGCATTGGTAAATTTTATCACGAGTCCTTGACTAGTCTTTCCCAAGAAAATAACTTCTCTTAGCTTGACATTTTTCTAAATTCGCGTTAATGGCTCTACCCATAATTAAAATGCCAAGGAATTTACCACCGGTAAGCTAAAGCCACACGTGCTGTTTTTTAGTGTGTGTTAGTTTTTTCTTTTTCATATAATACAAATTTTACGGGAAAGAAAAGTTGTTCTATTTCAAAATATTTACTTGGATAGTTACAAATAATTTATTAATAAAAGATTACTGAAAAGAATCAAACTCAATACGTTTAATTTCAATTTAATTATGAATTTAATTTTGTTTCATTATCAATATAAAAAAATTTATATTGTCATTCAATTATATATTATTACATTATTAAAAGAGTTTGACTACTATAACAATTATCTAAAAAATTTAACTCTTCAATAATATATTAAAATATTATTAAATAACAATATAAATTTTTGTATATTAATAATAAATCAAAATTAAATTCTTTAATCATACTAGTTGAATCAACCTTTAACATATCTCATTTGCTTGAAGGTCTCATCTACATATGAGAGATGGTCACCTATACCCATCGTCTTGGGTTTGATCACCATATCATCAAAAATATTTTATGCCGCCATGTTTTTGGCTAAGAAATATTGAAATGAAGGTAACTTAATTGCTTTCAAGAATAACATTCCTACCAAAACAATATTAAGTGTGTGTTTAGATTAAATTTTATAAATATTATTTTAGATAAATTTGATTTTATAAATTTAATTTTAGTCAAAAGTGGATTTGAATTAAGTAATTTATATTTAGAAACTTTTATCTAAAAATTAATTTTGTTCAACAAATATTGTTTGGATAATATTAATAAAAATTACTTTTTGATGTGTAATTGTAAAAAAAAAAATATAAGTTATTTTGAATTAAATTGTTGATAAATTGATGTTAAAATGATAGATTATAAATAAATTAATGACAAAAGAAATTCTTTTAAAAATTGAGTTTGTTTAGAGTATTATAAAATAAAATCGCTTAAAGTATAGTTATAATAATGTTTTAAAAAAGTATTATCATATATTTATTTAAATATTATTAAAATAATAATATAATATTAAATTATATGAATATTTTTGTCAATACACACTCAAATAAGTTTTTTTCAAAACAAAAGTAACAAAATATTATTTTTTTTTTAAATTGCGTTTGGGATAAAAAAAATTCGTTAACTTTTTTCAGTGAAATTTATCCCAAATATAATAGATCAAAATCTTGTTAGATATTTCAAACGTGGGTTTGTAAAAGCAATTTATAGGAGATTGTTGCGGCACCTCTACCCAACTAAGGGTATTAGTGTGTGTTTGAATTAGTTGTGAAAAAAAGATTATGTTAAAAATTAATTATATGTATAATTTATTTTTTAAAAATTGATTATGAGAAAATTAATTTATGTTTGAATGTATTAGTTTATAATTGATTTTAAGATAAAGAATTTTGTTTGAATTGTATAAAAAGAATCGCTTTTACGTATTAAATTACTAAAAGAGATATGAAATGATTAAAAAATGTATTTAGTTTAGGGCAAAATAATATTTATCTACCAAAGCTTTTGAAATAATGTATAATCACATAATTAAAAGCTCTAAATAAATTTTTTTTAAAAAATATTATTTTTAGTTATAGAAAAATAATCTTAACTTATAATTAATTTTATACAATTTAAATAAATAACATAAATTTTAGACAAAAAATAACTTCTTATTTAAAAAAAATTGTTTTGAGAAAGATTAATGATTGTTGAATAATTATTAAAGGAATATAATGCAGAATCTAATGGTAAATGATGTACAAGGTACTATAAAGACTCGCAACCCCCTAAAACAATGCAAACCAGAATTAAGTTTTGTACGAAATCGTAAGTATTGGCTGTAACTTCTAAATAGCAACGAATCATGTTTCAAAAAACATTCATGAATTTTCAATAACGCTTTGGTATAACAAAATTTATCTTTGAAAATATGAAATGCGATATTGGAATGCGGTAGGCAACAACATATCTAGTCTTCTACTGTAATTTGCTAGTTATTGGATATCATTTCAATCCTCTTGTAGGTCCGATGATGTAGGTGGTCTGCAATTACAAAGTTAGGTTTTAGGTAAGAGGATGGGAAATCTCCAGTTCAATTATAGAATAAATCAATGATTTTAATGATAATTTATTGTAAGATTATAGATTATCTATCAACGAACGTACTTTGAATTCGAACTCAAATCATGACTAACATAAGTAAAATCCAATCAGGTGAAGCTACATTCGTTGGTAAAATGATATAAATTTAAGGATTACTACGGTACCTATATTTTTTTTGAGTACCGATACCCAAGTTGAGTTGTCTAGCATTCATTAGTTGTTATTTATATTTAATAGACTTTTTAACATTTATTGTGAAACAATGGTTAATAAATGATTGACAACTCACCTTGAGTACCAAATTTATCAGAGTACCATATCAACTTCCTCTAAACTTAATCCTATTACATTACTAATATATTCTTTCTAAGAACGACGGTTTTCTTAAAATTAATTATGTAAATTAATAATAATATAAACATATTTAATTTAGCCCCATAAAATACACAATGATAAAAAAAATCTATAAATCAATAATAAAAAACTAAATTACAATATTTATAAGTAAAGATAAAAGTATTTACAAGCTGGGAAAAGGAATATCAATGACTAAATTAAAACATTTTTAAAAATTGATAAAAAATAAAGATTAATGGCCAAATTAAAATATTTACATACTGAGCATATAAAAATAAATTAAATACTTACAAATTAAAAAAAAACTAAATTCAAATAATTTCAAATCAAAAGAAAATAATGAATACAAGTATTTATAAGTTTGGTTGACTTATTATTTGCCTACATATCTTAACGTGTAATGATGAAATAAAAGTCACGAAATTTTTTTTTTTTAAATATTTATAGGTTGGTTATTTTTAATTAAAAATTTTAAAAAAACTGAGACAAAAGAAATGAGTTTATCTAATTAAAAAGATTGATTTGATTTAATTAAACAAATAAACTTGTTTGATAAATTCTAAATGAGATAAGACATGACGTAAAGTTACAATGCAATCCCAAAATAATGGAAAGAGTATGTGACTAACTTAACCATTAATATTTTGGAATGAAATGATAACAAGAAAATTGAGAAAACTTACTTTCAAACTGGAACTTGAAAGAAGTACAAAAACTAGAAACCAAAAAACTCGCTTCCTTGTTATTCTCTCCTTCCTTTCTATCTCTTCATGCTTTGATATAATTTTCTCCTCTCTTTCTTTTCTCTCCTTGTCTATCCTCATTCTCAATCAAATCCTTTTTTCCATCAATTAAGGTCAATTTTCATTAATTTTGTTCTAAATTACCATAATTAATGGTGAATCTATGATTTATTTATTCTCCAAATCTTCATCAATAATGAGCTTTTAAATTGAAACCAATCTTTGTCAAATTTCCTAAATATTTAACTTTGAATGCTCTATCATTTATTCACAATCAAAATATATCTATTATTTATATTTCAAATCAACATTAATAAAGCATTAATTATGATATTTGAATTCAAATTTATTGCTTAAGTTATATCTTGTTGATTTTTAAGAAATTTAGCTTATGGTTCATTAATGAATATCAAACAACAAATATTTTAATAGACTATATATATTTTTATTTTTTCAAAAAGAGTCAAGACTCCAAACAAAATTAAATGCTAATAAATGTTAAAATATCCTGTCAACCAACGAGCTTGTAATTCAACTAACATTCAATTCAATCTTTCAAGATTGAGGCGTAATATTGTAAAAAATCTGATCCTTAATTAAGCCACCTATCTCCTTTACCTTGCATCTCTTATACTAAACCAATAATTCATTAAGGAAGACATTCACATTTTTCAATCTCCATTTAACGACTATTAGCGATAACAAGAATAATGCATTTCACCATATTCCTATCCTAGGCATACAAATTTAGGCAAGACAAACACAAGCAATCAAGCATCAATACCTTGAACTGACAAAACATATACTCCAGAGTATGTGATCGTTTAGATGTACTTCAGGCTAGAGATATATTGTTGTCTAGTAATTAGATATTGGGATAACACATATATAATTCCTAATATACTCAATATATATAGCTCTTATGCATTGTTTGGATAGGCTTATATGTAACTTATTTGGGCTTATCTACTATAATAAATACTTATGAAATATTTTTATTTTGTTTGGATAAGCTTATTAAAACAATTTATGAACTCTTATAAGCTGTTTTGGGCTTTTCATAAGTTAAAAATTTAAACTTATAAAAATAAGCTTTTGTAAAAGTTAAAAATACCTTAGATATTAGTTGTTTTTATAATAATTTTGACAAAATAAATCTTAAGAGATTGACACAATTCATAGCATATTCCTCGAATGCTTGATATTTATTTCAACGGATTTATGAAAAACGCTTCTTAAAGTGTTTCTCTAAATACTATTTAGCTTATTTTAGACAACACTTATGATAGTAGAGCTTATTAAATAAGTTCTACTATAATAAATATTTATATAAGCTATTTATCTAAACGGAACCTTAAAATAGGTTAATCCATTTAACTGCATAAAGTATATTAGTTAGACTTCAATTTTAGTGACTCGTTTAATTGCGAACATTTTGATGGGCCGCTTAGTTCACAAGTTAAATGGGTTAACATATCTAACTTGCGAACTTGGCCCGTTAACTATTTCTTTGTAATTTCAATGAAATTTGGTAATTGATTGAGTTTTTTTTTTGTGTTTTTTCCTTATTAGTTTTTTTTTTTGAAAGAACATATTTTTTTTAAATACTAAGAAATGATTTTGATTTTTATATTTCTAAAATTTAGGTATAAAATTTATTTATTTTTATCTCTTAATACAGACTAACTCAATTAGACTTATAAATTTATGCGAGACGAGTTAGGTTAATACTTTTATAATCCGTTTAAATAGAGTTATTTTAACCAAATTCATTCAACATGCCCATTGCAATCAGGCTTAAACAGAACAAACAAGCTTCAACGGCCCGCCCGTTTTCAGCCATACCAATATCTTAATCTTGAAAACATCTGTACATGCAATAGGGAGCAAATTAAAGGTTATCCGTGGGGTGATTCAGTCTGCTTTCCATAACACCATACATACCTGTTGGAAAGTATATGACTGGGAAATGTAAGAACGAGGAGGGCCAAATTCTTCATCACAAAAATCCAATCTAGCCCACCATTTGAAGACCACATCCCGCACTTCCATGGACCATGCCAAACATCTTCCCACACACTGTAGAGGGCAGTCAAAACAAAGTAGTCCGAGATGACAATAGCTACGGGAAATATCTTTGCTTTTCTCTAAAACCAACAATAAAATCAGAATTTCCTGATTGAGCAGTAGCAAAATAGGAGCCAGGAAAAATATAGTACGGTTTGAGCAACCTGTATGCTATGTTTGGGAGAGGGGAAGGGGTGGAATAAGAAAATGAATAATTTCTAAAAAAATTCTTTTATATTTCATACTCAAAAAATGAAATATAAATTAAATACTTTATTAAAATTTTATTTTATGTGAACTAGGAGATTGATATGAACAAATCAAGTGATAAGAAATATATTGGTTATCACATAATTCTCACATGATTAATGAAAATTGTTAAAAAGATGGATGGAATGACTTAACATTTTTCATAGTTTGAAGGTTCAATTGACAAAGTTTAAAGTTAATGGTAATTACTTGCAGTAGCCCTAAAATTCAAGAGGTACATATGTCGATTTGTTTTATAAAAAAACTTTGGCACTAATTGCCTTCTATATATAAATGGAAAATTTTAAATTAGATAAATATATTATTTCTAATTTTAGAATTTTTTTAAAACTAATATAATAATTTCAACTATATATTATTTTTAATAGTAAGATACACTTTACTGTCGATCTTTTAAGGGTATATATTTAGATATACAATATACCTGATTTGTATGACTTAGTTTTCCAATTAAATTTTATGTAGAGAGACTTTATTTGTGGTGCAAGTTTGAATCTTATTGCAATGCAAATTTAAATCTTATTAAAAATATTTTGTGACCAAGACTTTCGTGGTCCAAAAAAAAAACTTAATTAATGTATTATTTTATGTCGGATTGAAATATAAGTAAGTGATATTTTTATGAACTAATTTACTTATTTACTCATTAATTTTGTTTGGTTACGAGAATGTTGGTAACGTATAAGAAGAAAGATCGTCATTGATTATTATAATCATGATAATATTTATGGTATTATTATTAGAGTTTAATTTTGATCTACTGTTACTGTAAAAAAATTTTATATTATCATCTAATTATGTATTGTGACATTATTAAAAGAGTATGACTATCATAACAACTATTTTAAAAGTTTAATTTTTTAATGATGTACTAAAATAACATTAAGTGACATTAAATCCATATTATTATAATCACATTTATGGTAAAAGATGCAATGTTATATGTAGACGCAGTAGAGTACGGCACGCTCACCAATCATAAACATTAACTAAATATTTTTAAAGTTTAATTTTTATTCACTTTTAGTTACGGTGTCACCCAATTATTATTAATTTATTAAAAGAGTTCGACTATAATAATGACTATTTTAAAAGTATAACATTTTTAATAATGTGTTAGTACATGATTGAGTTTGACTATTATAATGACTATTTCAAAATCTAACACTTTTACTAATATGTTAGTACATAATTAGATGACAGTGTAAAGAAACTTTATACTCAGAATGGATCAAAATTAAATCCATATTTTTATTAATTATATTTCATAAAGAAAGAACGCAGGACAGGCATAATTTTCCTAATCTTTGGTTTTTCTTTTATTTATTTATATTTGAAAAGGAGTTATATTATCCCATGCAAAGCAGCTTTTGTAGGATAAATACATGAACATCAAATTTCTGTGCCTCAGTCTTCTCCTCCTATCGCCTATAATTGTGGGGAGAAGAGAGGGCGAGAGTTGAGGCACAAGAGCAAGAAAGAGGAGGGACTTCCGGGGACTACTAACCATTATTTCCGTTTCAGGTAAGAGGAGTCCTCCTTTATTCGTATTTCCCAAACTCTTAATCTTAAGCCACAGGCAGGGCTCGTGCGGCAATAAAAGCGAATTTTTAATGCAGGGAAGGGGAAGGAATTATCTATCTATTTGATTGATACCTTGCCTCATTTTTCATATGCTTTTATTTTGTTTCCTTCCCCATTTGTGAAAAGAGGAAACCAAAAAAGTTTGTGATGTAAATATGATTATTATTATTTGATTGATGGCAATATAAGCATTAATTTGAGAGCCATGGGGAGTTACGAGCCTATCAAGAACTGTAATGAAGAGGATAATGAGGGAGGGAAGGTGGAGCTCTACAGAATGAACAAGGCCACTGGGGACAATGATGTAGAGATGGTTCTCCAGATCTCCGAATCAAGATCTGCCTCTGCCTTCACCAATGGGGATAGGCGTCTTGTTTCACTCGACGTTTTTCGAGGTCTCACCGTCGCGGTAAGTAGCATTTTCCCTTTATCTCTCTCAGTGCTCACTCCCTTATTTGATTGTTTTTTATTTATTTATGTTTAACAAAGCAAAGCAACTGGGTATTTGGTTAGCTGCTATGTTAGCATGATAGATTTCCCTGGCCCTTGCACTTTGGTTCATGCTTCCTAGCCTTGGTATTTACTGCAAAACGAGGTGACTGAGATCGGAAGATTGCGGTAAAACAGTAGCAACAGTGTTTCCGTCGCAGAACTGGACAAAGTGATTTTTTTTTTCCTCCCTCCCAATTTGGAAAAACCACACGACGTCGTATCTTTTGATGCTTCTTGTCCTTGTTTTCCCTTATTGCTGGTGCGGGGAAGCACACCACTCATCAGTAATAATTCCCCTTTCTTCCATGGAGGTAGCTTGTATTTGATTTGACGAGATAGAGTTTCTTCGAATTTCCCATCCCAATTTTATGTGTTTCGAGTTCGACTTTCGAGATTCCAAATTTACTACGTGCGATTTCCTTTCTCATCGCCTTGTTGTCGCAAACATGCGTATTGCGGGCGTCATAAATTCAGTTCACCCCAGAATAGATATCCTTAATTTCTCGTAACGTTTTTTGCTTTCCTTTGAAGAAAATAATTATATCGCACATTGGTGTTTGGTGTTATTCATTGTTTCGTAGTTACTTATCTATTTTCTTTTTCAAGATATATTTACTAATCTTCTTAGTTATTATGAAAGCGGTCCATTACAATTACAACTACATTACGTCAACTTGCCTCGTGAGTACAATATTCTCTAATTATATATTAAGAAATTATTGACTTTTACAAATGATTTTATTCTTATATAATATAATATTAAGAAATATATCTCAATTACTGAAGTTCTCTTGTACGTATATCTTATTGATTTTCTGTCCTACCTAAGCCAAGCCTTTGGTGACCTCGTAGCATGCTTCCACGCATTAAAATTGTTCTCACCCTTTGGCCCTATTCTTTGGTTCTCAACTTTCTCTACCCATCCATCGATCATAATTTCAAGCAGAATACGTTACCTATAAAATATTTAATAAATAATATTAACTTATTGGGCATTTTTATATGCAAGCTTATAGCTGTTTGCATTTTTGACAAACTCTCTAAACCATTGGGCAAACAACTTAAGCTTATCAGGTATCAGAGTTATGGAAACAGTATCACACAGTTAAAATAGAGTTGAGAGAATAGGAACTGAAACACAATATTTAACATGGAAAACCCCCTAATGATGAAGAAAAAATCAAGGGTAAGACTGGAAGATTTTCACAATATGAAAGAAAATTACAACCTCTCTCTAAACACAAGGAAATAACAATAACACTCTCTCTTGAGATAGAAAAATACAATTACTCTGAAGTGGGATACAAAAAAATTAATGAGGGGAGACCTTTATTTATAGAGGAGAGCCTCCTTCTCTGCGTTGCTTCACCGAGTGAAGTTGGAGAAAATTTCTCCAACTACTTGCTGCTCAACCATGCAATTTATTGCTTCTAATTTGCACCGAAAGCATTTCACTGCCACAACTAATTTCATTTACTTTTCTTGATTGGCAGTAAAATTTGCTGCCTCATTTGACTTTTCAAATGCCACAAAAGTGGCTTTACCGTTCACAATCTCCCACTTTAAGTGACTTTTGGTAAATTTTCAAAATCTTTATCATCTTGCTAGTTCCATGCCACTTACATTTCTGATAGGTCATACGATGATCTACACCATTTAAACTTGTCAGCGTTGACTATCTTTGTCATGATATCTGCTAGGTTGTCTTTGGTATGAATTTTCTGTATATCCACACTCCCTTCTTCCACTACTTCTTGAATAAAGTTATATTATACTCTTATGTACTTTGTCCTTGATTGAAAGGCGGGATTCCTTGCAATGTGCAAGGCACTCTGACTGTCACAATACACAGGAATTTTTCGTTGCTTGTGCCTGAGTTTCTCCATTAACCTTTGAATTCAAATTGCTTCCTTACAAAGCTGCATAGCTGCCATGTATTCAGCTTCTGTAGTAGATAGAGCTACAACATTATGCAACTAAGATAACTAGCTCACAGCTCCTCCTGCAAGTGTAAACACATAGTCTGTAGTAGATTTCCTTTAATTAAGATCACCTATAAAATCAGAATCAACATATCCCCTGACGATAAACTCTAATCCTCCAAAACATAATGCAGCATCTAAGGTTCATTTGATGTATCGTAGGATCCTCTTAATAGCATTCCAATGCTCTTTACTAGGATTTGTCATAAATTGACTGACCGTGCCAATTGCATATCATAGCATACATAAGACTTCCCACTGCTGATGCATACAGTACTCGAAACATTTCCATAATCTTCGCTTCATTGCTGGGACTTATACTTGAGGACAATTTGTAATTGACAGGAAGTGGGGTAGAGATTGGTTTACAATCTTACATGTTGAAGCGCCGCAAGATTTTTCTCAGATAGTTCTTCTGAGAAAGTCAAACCTTCCTATCCTTTTTGTCTTAATGAATTTGCATCCCTAAAATCTTGTTTGCTAGTCTCAAGTCCTTCATGTCAAACTCCCTAGCCAATTGTGCCTTCAATTCTTGGACTTAATCTTTGTTGGGGCCTACCACCATGTCGTCAACATATAACAGCAGAATGATGAAATCATTGTCACTAAACCTCTTGTAATATGTACAATGGTTTGAACTAAGACTGTTCTATCCAAGGCTAATAATAAAGGAATAAAATCTCTTGTACCAACAGAGATTTGTTTAACCTGCAAACTAAATTCTCCTTACCTGTTTCAGCAAAACCTTCTGGTTGGAGCATATAAATTTCTTCTTCATGCTCTCCATGGAGAAATGCAGTTTTTACATTCAACTGCTCTAGATGGAAGTCAAAAGTAGCACACATAGCCAGGATTACTCTGACTGTTGTAAGTCAAACTACTGGGAAAAATATCTTATTGAAATCAATACCTTCTTTCTGAGCAAACCCTTTTACCACCAGTTTACCAATGGCTTTCTGTCCATGTGGAAGTGCAACAAGTTCCTATGTCTTGTTTCTATATAAGGCTTTCATTTCTTCTTGCATTGCCGTCATCCATAGAGAAGCATATGGATTTCTTATAGCCTCCTGAAAGGTTGATGGCTCTCCCTCTTCTGTTAGAAGACAATATGCATCATGACTTGTCATAACATAGTCTGAGTGCCATGATGGTTGCCTTATCTGACGAGTTGACCGCCGGACTTCTATATCATTGGTGTCATCTGGTTCTTGTTCCTCGTGCTCTGGTACTTGTTCTGCTTTAGAATCATCTTCTTCTCCAGTTTTTTCATTTATCTAAATCGTAGTAGTCCATTTCAAAGTGTTGTTATTTTCTTGTTCACTTTGCAGTTCATTTTCTGCGAATATCACATCTCTATTGACTATAACCCTGGTTACTAGTAGGATTCCATAGGCGATACTCCTTAACACCGTTAGCATATCCCAAGAATATACATTTCCTGGATTTTGGATCCAATTTTGTTCTTTCTTGGGAATTGTATATAATGTATACCGGACATCCAAACACATATAGAGAAGAATAATTTGTTGACTTGCCAGTCCACATCTCTACTGGTGTCTTTAGATTAATTGCAGTTGACGGTGACCAATTTATCACGTAACAGGCAGTTTTGACTACTTCTGCCCAGAAAGACTTGGCTAGACTTGTTGTTCGCAACATAACCCTTGTTTTTTCTAGGAGAGTTCTATTTATCCGCTCTGCTACGCCATTTTGTTAAGGTGTATGTGCAACAATGAATTGTCTTTACATACCCTATTGTTTGTAAAATGTTAGGAAATTACCGTCTGTATATTATCCTCCATTGTTTGTCCTCAAGCACTTGATCCTTTTTCTAGGTTCAAGTTCTACTCTTACTTTGAAGTCCTTGAATATTGAAAACACATCTGACTTCTTCTTGATTGGGTACACACACCCATAATCTCCTTGAGTAATCATCACTGAATGATACAAAATATTTTGCTCCTCCTAGGGATATTTTTGGTGACTCCCACACATCAAAATGAATCAG
Source organism: Styphnolobium japonicum (assembly GCA_023212625.1). Lineage (NCBI taxonomy): Eukaryota > Viridiplantae > Streptophyta > Magnoliopsida > Fabales > Fabaceae > Styphnolobium > Styphnolobium japonicum. The sequence goes on from JALBWW010000013.1 coordinate 80,586, forward strand.
ATCTAGTATGTGCTTGCTTCTAGCAATTGATCTACCAAACTTCAATCTATTCTGCTTACTTATCACATAGTGCTCACAGAAAGGTAAGTTTACCGATTTGAGCCCATGAAAGAGATTATGTTCTGCAAGAATCTTCAAACCTCGTTCTGACATGTGGCCTAGTTTAAGATGCTACATCATTGATGATTCGTCTTGGCTGGTTAATGCAACTGATGCATCTGCCTCTTGCAACGTATCTCCCAGAAGCATGTATAGATTTGTTGTGATCTTTTCTGCTTTCACCACCATAAGAGCACCTCTAACCACCTTCAAGATCCCACCTTCGATATATGGGTCTTGCAAGTTGCAACCGAGGTCATCTAATTGTCCAATAGACAATAGATTCTTTTTCAAGCCCTTCACATGTCGTACCCCTTGAATTATGTGCACAGTACCATCGTACATTTTTAATTTGATAGTACTAACTCCAACAATTTCTAAGGCATGATTATTACCCATGAACACAGAGCCTTCCGAGATAGGTTCATAAGTACAAACCCAGGCTCGTTGTGGAGTCATATGCCATGTTGCTCCTGAATCCATTATCCAAACATCAGTGAGTTGTTTTTCGCCTTTAGAACCAATTGCTATCACTATACAGGATTTCTCCATCATTAGAGGTACTGGTAACACATCCTTGAGTTGTTGTTGCTTCATAAGATTTTTCTACATTTTTCTTGTTGTGCAAACAATCTTTCTTCAAGTGCCTTCTCATGCCACAATGGTAGCATTTGAAGTTCTTTCTTCTTCGTGACTTTGATCTACTCTGATTTCGGCTCCCACTAGAGCCACGTTCCGTTGATCTACCTCTCATCATCGACAAGGCCTCTACTTGCTTTGAACTTTCTAATATGTCCTCCTTGTTCTTCTATCTGGATTCTTTTTCAAGAATAGCAGCAGCAACATCATCAAATCGAAGACTATCAACAACATTATTATTTGTTATGTTGATGATGAGTTGATCATACGAGTCAGGTAGACTTTGAAGTAGAAGTTCTGCACGTTCATTTTCCACCATGTCGTAATCTGATTCTGTAAGCTGGGAAAATCTTGTGTTCAGATTGTTGATGTAATCCGTTACCGTCATGGATTCACTCATTAGAAGAGTACAATCTCCTTTTTAAGAATATCCTATTGTGAAGTGACTTGACCTCGTACAATTTGGTGAGTGTATCTTAGATCTCCTTTGCCATCTTCTTTTCTGCACACTTGACAAGACTGAATCTGCCATTGCTAGATGCAGGTTACCGACAACATTGTCATCCATCTCCTTCCACTTATCATCAGTTACCCCTATGGGTCTACCTTCGATTGCTGCTACGCAATTAACCTTCCTTAAGATTGCCTTTATCTTCAGTTTCCATAGGTAGAAATTATTCTCATTGAACTTTTCAATCTCAAATTTTGCTGCCATGGTATTGACAAGGATTTGTTTCTCAACTGGACCGGCTTACTCTATTTTATCGTGAATAGTACAGTATACGTAAGCAATATATTGTATATATATCGTATCGGGTCAATCTTCTTTTAAGTTAACAATACTGCAAAACTATACAACCACACATGTGAACAGTAACCATGAACAGTAACCACAGTGTGAATAGTAACCACTAACCAAGTACTCTGATACCACTGTTGAGTACTAGAGTTATGGAAACAGTATCACACAGCTAAAATAGAGTTGAGAGAACATGAACTAGCACACAATATTTAACGTGGAAAACCCCTTAATGATGAGGGAAAAACAACAGGCAAGACTAAAAGATTCACTATATGGAAGAAAATTACAACCTCTCTCTAAACACAAGAAAAGAACAATAACACTCTATCTTGAGATAGGAGAATACAACTACTCTGAAGTGGGGTACAAAAAAACTAATAAGGGGAGACCTCTATTTATAAAGGAGAGCCTTCACCTCTGCGTTGCTTCACCGAGTGAAGTTGGAGAAAATTTCTCCAACTACTTGCTGCTCAACAATGCAATTTATTGCTTCCATTTTGCACCAAAAGCATTTCACTGCCACAACCAATTTCATTTACTTTTCTTGGTTGGTAGTAAAATTTGCTGTTTTATTTGACTTTTCAAATGGCACAAAAGTGGCTTTACCGGTCACAAAGCTTGCACAATTTCAGGTCTGACCTAACTTCCCTATCCAGTCCAATATGGTGGCATTCTTCATTTCACCTCCCTTTCCAAGACGGGTAGCTACAAAAGTTATTCTAAGTGGATTCTTTCAATCAGAAATTGGCTATTGATTATTTATCTTAAAGAAGTTAAATTTCAACTTTATGTATTAAATTACTAATGCATCGTAGTGCTGCAGTGATGGCATAATATGAAGTTGTTTGGCTGTAAATGGCCAACTGACTCAACACCACTTTAACTTTTGTATTATTTTACAATCAATATAAGATTGTTAGAAAACAGATATCTGAGTAGAGAAGAGTTTAGACACTAGTGTTGAAGAACTAATCTGATCCATTTATATTCAGTTGCAGCATACATATATATACAAAATATGATCAACAGAGGCTTACATGGCCTGCTGATTGGTCAAATCCCTACAAAATAAGGATCAACACACCTTTTAACTATTCATATATGCTAATATTATAGCCATCATCCCTTGAAATAAGGATCAACACAAGTTCTACCTAACCTGACCAACTAAATTAGATTTTATATCAAAATACAAAATATTTAGCTAAAGCTTAAAGTATCTATAAAAATCTCAGTTTCTAACACTCCTCCATGAGATTTTTCTTTGATAATCCAAGCCATGATCTCAGCACATCAAGCATGCCCTTGGAATGGGCCTTGTCTGCAATCTGGTTCTCTGAGCTGCAGTGTACCATATTAACTTTCCTCAACTTCTATGCCTCTCTAATATCATGGCACTTCACATTGATGTGCTTGGTTCTTTGATGCTGTACAGGGTTCTTAGTTATTGCAGTAGTTGACTTGCTATCCACTTGTATGACAATAGCTTCATCTTTGGATTGCCCCACATCAGTTAGAATTATCCTAGGCGATATAGGTTGATTTGTCTTTGAATTTCATGAGAAAACACCATTTCCAAATGAGGAAACATAACCTGAGGTACTCTTGGAATCATCTACTGCATTTGGAAAAGCATGCATAGCTGTTTGTTTCCACTCTATTGGAAAACTTTTATCTCTCGTCTTAACAGGCATTAGTTCACAACCAGAGGGATCAAATATGGTGCATTTCATATCTTCAAAATGCAAGGCATAATGCCTTTGAAGTATTTGTCCTGCACTTAGACGACTTTGACTTATCTTAGGTAGAAGCAAAACATCATAAATAAACTTAGTACCCAGGGGAGTCTCAATGGCAACGACTCCTTTTCCTTTGACATCAACACATTCTCCATGCCAATCTTCACTTTGGAGTTGTAGGACCTATCAAGCTCCTTGAAAATGGTAGCATCACGTGTCATATGATTTGTGCACTCACTATCAATTAACCATGCATCTTTGCTACTGCTTGTTGCATAGCAAGTAGCAACAAACAAATGTTCCTCCTCCTCAATTTGCTGCTGTTGCTCAGCGACTTGAGCTTCTTGTCTCTGCTGGTTTTGTCCTTGACGGTTTGCTCTAATTTTGCAATTCGTCTCCACATGACCAAGCTGACTACTGGCCTTGCATTTGACTCCTAGCCTGAACCAACAATAGTTTTCAAAGTGATTTCTCTTCTTGCAATAAGAGCAAGGTGGATACTTTCCTTTCCGTTCTCATTGTATTTCATCCTGAGAACTTCCAACTCCCTCTGCAAATTCAGCACTTGCATTTGTCTGGTTCTTTCACTTCATTGAAACTCCTCCCTCAGGTTGCCCCATGCATCTTTTGCTGTACCACAAGCCATTATTCTTGTGAAAATTTCTTTTGATACAGCTGACTAGATGCAGGCTAAGGCTTTTTAGTTTTTACCTTTTGGGAAACTTCTCACTATGTTGCCTAATTTGAGCAAGAGTTGGATTTGATCCAAGAGGTGGTGGATCTCTACCTGTTTCCACCACTTGCCACAAGTCAAAAGCTTTTAAATATGTCTTCATTTTGACTGCCCAGGTTGGGTAGTCTTGTCCTGTGAATTCAGAAGGCAAGGGAGCTGAAAAGCTTGATGAAGCCTTAACTTGTTCTCAGGTTTTCTTTTTGAAGAGAAGGAAGCCTTGCTGGTTTTCTCTCTTTCTGTCTCCTACTGCTTTTCTGACTTTTCTCACACACAGCCCTTAGAAAGAAGACTTTAGAGTGGAGAAGAGTTTAGACAATAAAACATAAGCTAGTGCAGGAGGAACTAATATGATCCATTTTCATTCAGTTGTAGCATACATATGTATACAAAATATGATCAAAAGAGGCTTACATAGCCTGCTGATTGGTCAATGCCAAATCTGAAGTAAATCCTCACAAAATAAGGATCAACACACCTTTTTAAGTACTCATATCTGCTAACATTACAGCCATCATCCCCTGAAATAAGGATCAACACAGGTTCTACCTAACCTGACCAACTAAAGCAGATTTTACATCAAAATACACAATATTTAGCTAAAGCTTAAAGTATCCTATCTAACCTTATAAGCTATCCTATCTGACCTCATGCAATGTTTGGTGCACACATTGGATAGTATTAACTTATCAACCACCACCACTAACTTGTCATTGCCACTCTCACCACTACCACCACCATCGTCACCCCACCAATTGCATGACTCCTACCACCGTCACATTGGGTTTCAATTGGAGAAGGTCGTTTTTGTGTAAGTCTTTATTTACGTTATCAGCATCAGCTTTCTATCCTATTTTTCTTTACACTGTTCTCTTATCCTATCTTATTCGAACGAGGCTTTAGGGTCTACTTGTTAGCTGTTAGAATATGTGGAAAGTGAGAAGGTATGCATTTGGACACAAAAAAGTTTTGATACATTTCTTTTTTTTACTTTCTCATCTTTTGTCTAGTTTTTAATCATAATATTATTTGGTGCTGTTAAGCATCCAAGAATTATTAGAATTATTTGTCATACAGGCATACTGCGTAGTTTTAATGATCAAAACTGTGACAAAAATCAAAAAAGAGACCTTGTTTCGTTTAGAATAACACAACAGAATGGTTTGCTAAAAAAACCATGGTATATTGTTTGAGGGAGAGAGACAGAACGGGTTACTTTCAAACATTGGCCTGGTGTAATTTATGAAGAAGATGAAATAGAAGTTGCAGTGATCAAAAGACTAATCTAATGGTTCACTAATCTCCCACTATCAAGCTAATGGGGCACCTACAAAATCTATTGATATATCATTGTTATGAAAATAGTATATGAAATGTGGGTATTAGACTCAGGATGAGTTTACAGGTTCTTTATTACATTTCAGATAAAAGAATTATCTTGAAAACTTTTCCCGTTGCAATTTCTGCTCAATTGCTCAATCTTGATGCAGCTGATGATACTGGTGGATGACGCTGGTGGAATCCTTCCAGCAATCAATCATTCCCCATGGAATGGTTTAACATTGGCAGATTTTGTCATGCCATTTTTCCTTTTTATTGTTGGCGTTTCACTTGCACTCACATACAAGGTATCCACTTGAAACTGTTGTATACTTGTATTTATTAAAGAGATACCATCAAAAACATGTGATGACATTGTTTAGTACTGCAATTTCTTTCAATTCTGCAAGCTAGATTGTTTTTGTATCATTTGACTAGAACCAAAATTCATTGTGGAACTTTCATGATGAAGTGTCTCAATCTCATTGCCCAGAATATGGTCCATTTAACCTAACAAATCGTTTCTTCCACAGAAACTGTCTTGCAGAGTTGTTGCAACTAGAAAAGCAATTTTACGGGCTCTTAAGCTTCTAGCGTTAGGCCTTTTTCTTCAAGGTGGTTAACTGAATCTTCAGCTTCTTTTTTTTTTTTGGTGGCAAATTGTAGGCCAAATTTTAAGCCTTGTTAGCATTTGTTATTTTGAATCAATGTCAAGTTGAAAAGATTGAATGTTGAACACATAGTAGTGTTGGTGATTAATAATAATAATGCGTATGCTAGATATTGAGCACTTGCATTTTTGTTATATGTTTATCTGTTGAATGTCTACAATCTGCCCTCTGCAGGAGGCTTTTTCCATGGCCTCAATGACCTGACATATGGAGTGGATATTAAGCAGATAAGATGGATGGGAATACTACAGGTATGCTTTTTCCAGCAGGGTTTCTCTACCTTCAACTAATCCTTATGACAAATTGAAAAAGAAAAACATCTTGTGCGAAGTGACAGCTAGAACTTGTGTACTGACAACTTACAAGAAGAGTTAACATGAGCTAAAAAAGAAAATTTACTGTTGACTTTCTGTTGTCTATGTTCTTTCCTGTATAATAATGGCCATCCCTTATTTTCTTCGTTGGATGTCAGAGAATTGCAGTAGCATATTTGCTTACAGCATTGTGTGAAATTTGGCTCAAGGCTGATGGCACTGTTAATTCAGGATTGTCCCTGTTAAGGAAGTATCGATACGAGGGGTAAGCCTTAATTTTCCTCTAGACTTTTATAATTTTCTCAATTGAGATTTGATGAAGCTACAAAACTTTTAATCTGGAAAAATGAAAAAATTGCCAGTTCCAGAAATAATAATAATAATACTAGAATAAATACTTATTTTGGGGAAAACAAACCGGAAAAGAAATAAATCATATTTCTTTTTCAATGGAATAAAACACAGAGGAACACCACTTTTAGTTTTCTTAATTGAGGTTTGATGAAGCTACAAAAAATTTAATCTGGAAGAACGAACAAATTTCCGGTCACAGAAATTATAATACTGGATTTTATTAGACTGAATAAATACTTATTTTACAAATACCTTACAAATGTATGGGAAAAGAAATTGGAAAAGAAATAAATCACATTTCTTTTTCAATGGAATAAAACACAGAGGAACACCCAAGGTTAAATATGCTAAGGCAATAGTACTGGTCAGAATTCCAAAATTACTAGTTTTTCCTTATGAGTTATATAAATGGCCGTGAGGGTTTGTTAAATCATAGTTTGCATTGACACATTAGAAATGCAGAATACATGCAAACGGTTGGAGCAAGTAAAACCTCCATTAAAGATGTCTTGAGTTTTTTTTTATTTTTGGTTACAAACGAGGTCTAAGACCTAGTGTAGGAAGGGGAATGTAGGCTAAAGTGCGGGAAAAGTGGCCTGGCTAGGATTCGATCCTGGGATCAAGTAGTCTCCTAACTCCTTAGAGACTTGGTACCACTTGGAATAAAAAAAACGACGCCTGAATTTTGGTTCAGTGAACAACTTAAGTTGTTTCTCCACAGGATCATGGAACAAAACTACATAGTAAAGGATCATGGAACTAAAATCATGGTTATCATCCAGTCCCATCTTAGAGCTTTGAGAAGTTAGTTATCACCAGTATTCTGTTGACAATGTAATTCTGGTTTTCATGACATGTTGTGATGTTGCTTCCCCCTTCACCTTGTAACTCAAATTATGATGTTTTTGCATGGCATAACAGTTTATTCGCACCATGACCATACTCAACAATAGGCTGATGGTAATTGTGGCATTCATGGTAGTTGTTGTGATGTTGCTTCCCCCTTCACCCTGTTTCCCAAGCCATGGTTTTTCTGCATTCGCATAGATGTCTGTGCACTATAGCCATGCCTTATTAACCAGTTTGACTCACTAATATGCTGTTGGCAATGTAATTCTGGTGTCCATGATAAGTGCTGCGATGTTGCTTTTACCCTTCAACCTGTATCTCAAATCATTGTTTTTCTAAATGGGATAAAATGATTTTATACCATGGCCATGCATTGTTAATCTTTTTTACTTTAACAGAGCTGTGGCTTTGTTTCTTACTGGCCTTTATCTTTGCTTGCTATATGGGTTGTACGTTCCTGATTGGGAGTATCAAATTCCAATAGAACCTTCTTCAGCCCCAAAGATATATTCAGTGAGTGTTGATGTCTTCTGTTTATTCTAATTTGTTTTTTGGAGGTTTAAGGTTTCTGGGGAAGAATTTAACTTCTGATATTGGTTGAGAACAGTATTTATGTATTTATTTACACATTTTCTAGGTTAAGTGTGGAGTAAGGGCCGACACTGGACCAGCCTGTAATGCTTTTGGAATGATTGATCGTAAGATATTGGGTGTACAACATCTGTACAGGAGACCAATATATGCACGGATGCATGTATAAATTATTATCCTCTCTATTCTGAAATGTTCAGAGTTCTGACTCATTTTCCTGGCTCTTCTTGTTCTTTCTTTTATAAATTATGTTACCTTTTTGTTCCTTTTTCTTTTTCGTCGCAATAGGAGTGCAGTATTAATTCCCCTGACTATGGACCATTGCCTCCTGATGCTCCTGCTTGGTGTCAGGCACCTTTTGATCCTGAAGGACTCCTGAGGTGAGTTCACTATGTCGTCCTGCCATTTTAGAATGTCAATCTTAATAAAAAATGCCAAGGATGGAAAGAGGAATAAAGTATTGATATTTGCTTATGACGTTTTGTCCTTAATATGAACTTACTTCTTTCATTTACTGTGGACAAAGTTTCTTATTGCAGTATCTCCACACAAAGAAAGCATCTAATTTGTAACATGCCAAGAAACTTTTGTTTTTTGGGTGGAAAATAAGCTCTCAGAAAACTTTTTCCCACTTATTCTGTTGTTTGCAGTTAATAGAAAATATTGAAAAAGATATTCCTTGAGATGTTAAGTGAATTTCTGTCCATTTTGGAACAAGCTCAAGCCTTTCTTGGCATATATTCTCAGACTACAACCAATAGCCTCCACCTAAGAGGAATTGATACTTGCTTTTTCCAGCCATATCCATATCCGATATGCATCTATCTGTATTGGATACACGTACTGTATGCTGCTCAAATATCCCTCTTTGCTTTTAATTTTTTTTTGGCTGAAACCTTTTGGATAACACCAAAATAGGTCAGAAATCTGTCCAAGTCGAAAGCCGAAACACCTAAATATATTAAGAAAGGTCCTTGAAATGCACTTAAACTCAACTATATGCACAAAACGCATCAGAAAAGCTATAAAATGTGTAATTGAATTTCTCATTTTTTTCATATTTTGTTGATAATACTCTGATGCACCCATATCTTTTTTGCTTTTTGTTTTTAATTTTCCATATTCCCTATATATATATCGTATCATTTCAAATACCATAACCTATACCAGTATCCACGCATGATAGGCCTCCAATTAGTTCTCCCACCCACTGATAATCACATACTGCTTTCTTTGAGCTTTTTGCTTCTTTTTTTATGGTCAGGAAACACACTCAATATACAAGTCATCGTCATCAACAATTAATTACTGCTAAACCTAAGAAAATTAAATGAAAACCATCAACAATAACAGCAAAGGCCTTTTCTCACTAGGTGGGGTCAACTACATGAATCAAGCGACGTCATTGTACCATGTCAAAAATCAGATTTTCAGTAAGACCATTTAGGGGGTCAAGGTCTTTTTTCATGGTTTCGCTTAGAGTCTTCTTTGGTCTTCCTCTATTTCTGTTTATCAGGCTATCCTCCATATGATCTACTCTTCTTATTGGGGGCTTCTATTGGTCTTCTCCTCATATGACCAAGTCTCCTTAGACGAGATTTTTCCATCTTTTCATCCATAGATACTACTCCAACTTTCTCTCAAATACGAATCTTCCCGATCTTATATTTTCTTCTATGTCCACTCATCCACTACAACATTCTCATCTTCGCAACCCTTAACTTATGTTCTTGTTGGCATTTTACCACCTAACATTCTGTTCCATAAAGCATTCTTAGTCTTATACTATTCGGTAGAATTTTCCTCTTAGCTTGAGAGGCACATTGCAGTCACAAATAATGCCTAAATCATTTTTCCATTTCGTCCACCTATCTTGAATCCTATAAGTTACATCTCTCACAATCTCTCTGTCACTTTGTATGATAGATCCAAAATACCTACACTGTACAACTTGTGGTATGGTATGATCCACAATTTTCACCTCCAAGCTAGTGCTAGCTCGCTTCTTGCTGAACTTGCATTCCATATACTCCGTTTTACTTCTACTTAACTAAAAATCATGTGATTCAAAAGTTTCTCTCCACAAATGAAAAGCCATCACATTTTTGAAAATATTATTTGCAGCCATTTGATCCTAAAAGATTAAACTGTTAACTGTAAATCTAACAATGTTTTTTATCTTTTATCTCTAGCACATTCCCTTAAGCGGAAGCTCATTTGACTTGAAACTTGGAGCATATGCACACTCAAACTTTGTGTTTAAATTTTGGATTTGTATCATCTTTCTTCCCTCATAAACATGATAGTGTAATTTTCTTGTGCAAGGATTCACAAAATCCTGAAATTTTTATATGAAAAATGGGGATGATAAGGATTAAACTTATAACCACTTAGCATGCATACTGCAATACTATGTGAACTTGTGACTGTTTTTCCTTTTCATCCCTAATTTTGTGTCTTCATTATGACTGGTGTATTGTGGAATAATAGTTCTGTGATGGCTATTGTTACCTGCTTTGTTGGCTTGCATTATGGACATATTATTGTCCATTTTAAGGTAACACTCACATTTTTCTTTTTATTATCTTTTTCTCTTTATGTGTTCCTGAAGGGAAGTTTTTAAATCTCTGTTCTTTCCACATTGCGACATGCAGGACCACAGGATTAGAGTCCTACATTGGATGATCCCAACCTCTTGTCTTGTAGTCTTTGGCCTTGCGTTGGACGTATTTGGTGAGCATACTCTTTACGAGTTTCTTGGATGTAACCATCGTACCACTAATAGTCCTATTATTTTATTTATTAACTCAATTCTTCTTGTAGGAATGCATATAAATAAGGTTCTCTACACTTTCAGTTATATGTGTGTCACTGCTGGTGCTGCCGGCATCCTCTTTGCCGGGATATACTTGATGGTTTGATATTTAATTTCATGTTTCAAACAAACCTTTCTAACTAGTCTCTTTTAGTTTTCTCATTTTTCATGGTTATTCAACTCTTGTTAAATTTGCTCAATATAGTATCATTCATTTATCTTCTTTTGGTTGCACTTAATTTTTTTCTTGCAGGTTGATGTTTGTGGATATAGTCGCATGACTATGGTTATGGAATGGATGGGTATGCATGCACTAAAGATTTATATCATTGCGGCTTGCAACGTTTTGCCTATTGTCCTCCAAGGATTTTATTTGGGCAAACCCCATAATAACATTGTAACTACGCCACACCCCAATCTGGTTGTAATTTTTTACAGAAAGCGTACTTTCAACAGTAATTCTGATTGTGGTGGTGATCATAATTTTCTATTATGGCATTTAAAGTTTAGGAAGTTACTTGCAATTCTACATTGTTCACATGCTGATAATGTAATCTGATTGCAATTTTCATCTGTCACAGCTCAAGTTAATTGGAATTGGAACTTGAAGGGTGGCAGATAAACTGGTGGAGTAGATAAACAGATGGAACGGCTTTTGGAGCTAGTCTTTTGTTCAAGAACGTGAATCATCTTCCTTTCATCTCTTGATGACGTGATCTCCCTGGATATATAGAGCAGCTTCATTTCTTGATTGCATGACGTTTCGATATAGAGCAGCTTTTGTCTATAATATGATATATGCAGCTTTTGTTTATGGTACGATTTTTTTTTTTTTTGTAGTTTGTATTTTGAAGCTTTCAAGATGAGATGGTATTTAACACTATCAATATTGAATTTAGTTTTATATTACTACTATTATCCTAAAAATGCATTTTCAATTTATTTGGGTTTATTATGAAGCATTTTATTTAAAAACAACTTTTAAACTCATAAGTGTTTTGGACTTATTTTCATAAACTAAAAATTAAAGTTATAATATTAAGTTTTTTTGTGAAAACTAATAATTTCTGATTAAATTAGCCTTAATAGATTATAAAAATTTCATTCTTGCATAAGCACTTATCGAAATGTCTATCCAAGTGCCATTCAGGTTAATGAGCCCATAAGGAAAAAGTTCTAATAAGTATTTATTTAAGTTATTTATCCAAATGGGTTCGTAGCTAACTTCTGATTACTAAGTCTTTATGCATAAATTCTTTGATGACAAATTTATCATTTTATTGCTATATGTTTAGAGTAATAATACTTGCACAAACTTATACTTACACTCCTCACATACTCTCATGCAAGTCAATAGATTACACCATGATCCGACTGTAACTTTTTTTAAATGGTTCAAATTGTACACATACCTCACAAAAAATTATGCAGTTATATTTTCCCATATGCTTGTAACATAGTTCTTGGTTGTAATTCTTTCAAGATTGAAAAGTTCAAGAAAGAGCTTAGCAAATCTTTTCCAATGAAAGACTTAGGAGTTAGGACTACCATAGCATTGGGATCACTCCTGACAGAAAGATCAAGGAACTATGGCTATCTCAATACAAGTACATTGAGAAAGTATTTCTAAAGTTTTCACACTTCATGTTACACACTTTAGGTCAAGCACTAAATAAGCTCCTTCTAGTGTAGAAGAGAAAGAAGAGATGCAAAGAGTTTCTTATGCTTTATCAATTGAAAGTTTGATGTATATAATGATTTGCACAGCTTATCTAGTAAGTATAATTAGTCAATTTCTCTCCAATCTAAGTAGAGAGCATTGAAATGTTATGTAGTGGGTTAGGGGATATCACTGCATTACTTTTGGTTTAAAAGTATGTTTTGGGAATGGAAAATATGTTATTGTTAGTTAAACAAATTCAAACACGGTTAGGGATATTGACTCAAGGAAATCTACTTCAAACTATTTAATTATTTTTGTAAGGGGAGTTGTGGCATGGCAGTCCATGTCGCAGAAATGTGTTACATTATCTATTACTAAGACTGAGTTCGTTGTAGCTACCGAAGCATGTAAAGAGTTACTTTAGATGAAGAAGTTCGTGCATGAACTTGAATTTAATCAACATATGTATGTTTTATTCTGTAATAGCCATAGTGTTATTCATCTTGACAAGAATCATAGTTTTCGTAATAGAGATGATAATGATTCAGATATACTGATAAAGTTTATAGCAAGAGAGAAATTTAACACATGTCGTTTAATTCAAGGTTTGGCAAGTCTTCACACTTTAATTGGGGGAGGGGAGATTTACGAGATGAATATCTCCCTTAGCAAGGGTTTGCTATCTCCCTTAGTGAAGATCTTCTGACCATAAAAAAAAAAGGTAAGGTGCGCTTAAAAAAAAAGTGTTGGCACTCTTTAAGAAATATTTGATAGTCATCAATAAATTATCCTAATTACTTAATAAAAAATATTAAATATTTTTTAAAATTTTAAAGTATTAAATATTTTACTTTTACATTTAATACTTGTTATTTTAATTCTTATGTACTAAAGAATGAAGACACTCATTAACAAATGACTTTAATGAAACATTGTGAGAGAAGAAAAAATAATCCTCTTTCAAACGAGATTAGATAGGAAAAGTTACTCCTTTATTGATAAAATTTTAATATGTTGTGTTAAGAACTAAATTTTGGTACGACTCGGTATCGGTTGTCTTCTCTATTTGCTGGGTTGTGTTACCCATAATTTACGTTTTGTGTTGATATGTTGTTGTTTTCCACTTTGTTGGTAATGAGTAGTGACTGTAGTGAGATCAAGAAAGACTCATTGTGTTGTTACCCATAATTTATGAGTTCATTGATAATTGTTAGTGGAATTTTTATTTTTTTTTGCTGAATTAGGTCCTCAGGTTTTACCCTTTACATTAAGGGGATTTTCCAATAGTTCTCTAATTATACAATATAAGTATAACTTTTAAACTTTTATACACCGGTCCATTTAGGCATTGACCAATATAGGCTAGGCAAACAAAACAAAAAAAAACTCACTGGTTCACTAATATGTCAGTAAAACCCATCCTATTTACATGAATAAATGGATCGGTGTATGGGTCATACGTTACTTTTAACAGCTCTAGACATATAAAAGAATATATCATTATACTTGCAACGTACCCAATTTTAAGAGCACCCCAAACAAAAATAGACAATATCTACTCAACTTCCACAAAAAGAAAATTGGTTGTCAATATAACTAAAGAAGCCAATTTCAAAGCCTTACCCCGCCCGAGAGATAAAAAAAAATTGGCCGAGAGGACACGAGCTTAGAATCAAGCATGCATTTTCACTTCCCAAGGACAGATGCCGCTAAATCTGTGTATCAGCCAACAAACAATGCAATTTTGATTCTTTTTTTGTTTTTTGGTTTTTATAGGGGAGGGGCTGGAACTACTTATTTTCATATAAAAGAGTATCACAGGCTATGCTCACAGAGCTTAGCGTGCCATCATCTTTTCAAAATTTTCCCACATCCAGTTAATGCTGTCCATCTTAAGATGTAATGGAGCTGATGCCCTTAATACTGAGTTTTTTGCTGTTCTAATTTCTCAATCAAGGCCTTCTTTTCGTCATCACGGAGAGAATTGAACATGAAGACAGACTTGTCACCGATGTCATCCTTGATGTAAAACATGAGTCAAAGATCAGGAAATTTTGTGCATGGACTGAAGATAAAAACTTTTATTTCCACAAATCCTCAAAAGTAAAAGTAAATTTACCTTGATGGGCTGAGTGAACTTCCTTCCAGCAAATATCACAAAAAGAGCCATCCATGAAGCAAGTAAAGTAAGTTTAGCTCCATCATCCATCAAACCAGTCTGCAAATTTCGTAGTAAAAATTTATCCATGTCTAACAGAGACAGATCTCACACAAAAGGAACAACAAACATGGGAATAACAATCCTCACTATCTACTTGTCTGGTGCAAGTCTGCAAGCAATAAAGATGCAGTGGAATAATCAATGTGTCAAGAGGATACTGAGAAAGGCATGGATTCCAAGAAATAATGGCGTTGCAAGAGATATGATAACGGGGTATAAGCATGCTTTGTTTTAGAACAGAACTAGAAAGTTTGAAAGAAATATGAAAATAAAATTTGGCGAATTTAAATCTTAGTTGTCATTGACAAAGAAATGAGCATCCCAATTCAAAGCAGCCATCATTAGAGGTATCTTAAATTAAATGGGCAATATGTCAAATAGATTACTTTAGAGGAGAAAAAGAAGCATACCATATGCCCAAGAAGGACTATAGGAATAACAAACGTGAGAACTCCAGCTTCTAGCTTGCCATAGCACAGTCCTGTTTAGAGAATCCAAGATAAATTTCAAGGAAAACTATCATGAATGCTTATTTTCTTGGAATGAAGAGCTTTCACATTGATATTTAATGGAACAAGATTAGTAAGAAACAATAAACATGTGTAGAACAAGAACATAGATCTAGCATTACCTTCCTTGAAGACAAGTCCTGTCAAGGCGGCAAACAGAGGACCAACAAGCCAGACAGCTGATGGGTTATCAAGAACATATTGTATCAGATTTTTATTAGCTGGTTGAGCAAGGGTGATGTAGGTTGTAGCCGATCCAAGAACGCCAAGCCCCCATAGTGCTTGTAGGACGCGCTTGATCTCAGAAACATAGATGTGAATCAAGACTAATGATAAACCCAACCCGCCAGACCCAACGACATAAAAAAAATTAAGGTTTTGCTTGAGTATAGCACTTAGTGACGAGTTATCAGGCAAAAAGGCAGCAGATGCAGCAACGACAAATGATGCAGCAGCTGTCACCAATCCTGCTCTGTATAAAATTACCTGTCGTAGCCATAGATAGCATAAGTGAAATGCTTCTTAGTAAATAGCGCACTAATCACTAGCTTATGCGAGTTTGCAGGAAGTGAGTTTTCTTCTGCAACAAAGAAATAAAATGCTAACAAAGCGTTCAAAAGCTAAATTGTAGTTCAGTCTCTTATTATAAATTTCACCCGAAATTCCTATCTAATGGAGCTCAATTAATTTCAATTCCTGCTAGTACTTATAGCTACTGACTAAATCTAATATATGGAGTCATGGAGAAGGAACAAAACATAATGATAATAATAATAATAATAATAATAATAATAATAATAATAATAGTAATAATAAATTGGTGGTACTGTTACTGGTACTGGTTGGAAATGGAAGCTTAGCTACTGTGCATGTGATTGAATGAGGAGAAGAAGGTGAACACCTCTCGAACGTCGGAGGAGTCAATGGTCCAGGGGCCATAAATACCCTCATAAACTATGGGATCGTCCAAGGAACCTTGGCGGTTTTCTCCCACAGCTTTACACCGTACCGACCCGATTCGGAAGGCTGATGCTCCCGAAGAAGGAATCCGACTGCCACAACATAACCTCCATGTGCCGCTGTCTTCTCTCAATCCAGGACTCGGAGGCCTCACCGCCACCGTACTCAATCCTCGCAATGCCATCTTTCGGTTTTGTCTTTTGAATTGTATTACACGACTTTAATAATATTTTTTTATTTCATTTTTCTTTTCTTCTGCTCACCAATAAA
Source organism: Styphnolobium japonicum (assembly GCA_023212625.1). Lineage (NCBI taxonomy): Eukaryota > Viridiplantae > Streptophyta > Magnoliopsida > Fabales > Fabaceae > Styphnolobium > Styphnolobium japonicum. Next base: position 97,132 of record JALBWW010000013.1, read on the forward strand.
TCCTAAGTTCAAGTAGTGGTCATAGATGCATATCTCCTAGTCCTAGTGGTAGGATTCCCTATTCAGTGTTCTGTCTCTATCTGTGCCATCTCCAATTCTCACTTGATGTCCACATCTTTTCCAAGACAAACCTTTTATTTTACCGTATATTTTCTTGAAAGATAATCTATTATTAAATTATTTTTAATATTCATTAAAAAAAATTATATATGTTAATATAAATTCTTCTAATTTTTTACTAATACAAAATTTTAATTTATAATTGTGTGCCGTAGTAAACACGAAAAAAATTATCTCTCTAGCTTGGATAATTTCAGCTAAATAAGGGCCGTTTGTTATAAATTAAAAAAATTTGATTTTCAATAATTTAAAAATTATTTTTAAAAAAAATTTAAAAATAACAGAAATTATTTTATATTTTTTTATAATCATAAAAATTATTTTTAAATAAGAGTAACTTCTTTATTTTATCGTAAGAGATTTTTTTTAAAAAATTAATAAAAGTAATTTTTTATTTTAATTATAAAAATAACTTTTTAAACAAATAATTTTTTTAATAAACTTAAATAAATATAATTAAAATTACTAAAAATTATTTTTTATTCAAAATAAATAATTTTTTAATCAAATAATCTATAACCTCTAATTGGTTTGGTTTGCTATTGTACACCATTGAAAAATAGTGTATACATAGGTCATTTACAACATTCACTTGAACAAATTTTAAATCTTTTGAAAAAAGAAGTTTTGAAATTTCTTCGAAAGAAAAGTGTGTAACTATATATTACCTTTTTATGAAAAATAAATTTACAATTTTATCTACAGAATTACAATCGTCTACGCTTGTAAGCAATAATCAAAGTTACTTACTTTTAAATAATTTATATCAAAACATTAGAAGTTTGTAACTTTTTACTGATATACTATTTTCTTAATAATGTGTTGTAGATAAAGCTTAGGTATGAGCAATGAGTATATTATTCCTTAACTATAAAATATAGTAATTATTTAAATAAATTATAGAGTAAATTTCTAATAAATAAAATATAAAATCTCATTTGGCATTATATATATATATATATCAGACTGGTTTGATATGGAAATATTGAGGAATATATGTTCGCATTAGAGTTCAATTTAATACTATCACAGTTCCATTATTCTTTAATACAAATATTTTCCCACCGTCTTGTCATTATTTTGTACATCCTACTACTTTTCAGATTTTCCCTCAGGTTAACATCAGTATTACTTCAACTTAATGATATATTGGATTGATTTTCATGTTTCTAAATCAAGCCATGATCAGACATTCTATTATTGCAGTTTACAACATAGGCCCCTTCCAGTCTCCCACTATAATTTTTATAAGGTCACTTATAAACTGCCATCTATTCCTCGACGACCAAATACCTTAAAATGAATGAAAAAAAACCACACAAAAAAAGTCAAGAGTTATAAATCTAGTTTTTTTTAGTATTAAATAATGTTCAGGCCTCTAATAAGTTTGTAACTTAATTAATTCTAACTTTAATTTTTAAGATGATGTCGAAAGTTGGATACTCTATTAGGTCACTTACCCTTTTCTCTTATTCATGTTCTTGTATCTTGTGTGTATTGTCGGATCATTTTGCACATAATTTGATTAATTCATATTCCCAATTCATTTAAAGGCAAAGCTATCTATACTATTGATAAAAAAAAAATTGCAATTAATTTGACTTTAAAATTTGGACAAAATTATTAGAATTTTTTTAGTGTCATAAATTAAGATGAGAGGAGAAGCTGCCTTGTTTTTGGATCAGAGCATGCCACATGTTTTATCAGGAGCTTACAAAACTAAAATTTAATTAAACTTGTGATAATGTACTTGATCATGCATCGCATACTCACATATACTGCTAGGTCAATTCTTTAGTTTTAATTGTAAATGTAATTAAACATATTAATATTGTCATGTACTTAAAAGCAGTTTTCTTCTCCAAATATTATCATATTCAGTAAAAGTAAACAATTTAATGTAAAACGAATTTTATAATATTAATAATGAGTTGGTTGAAGAAGCAACGACCGCATCTCTTCATAATCTGATTCATGATTCTCGCCATCAGAAGTAGCTTGTAGGGTGGAATTTACCGAATGAAGGCTGGCTAAAGTTCAACGTTGATGGTTCAGTTAAGCAGGGCAGAAGGGACGCTGCTTGTGGTAGGGTGCTTCGAGATGCCACTAAATCTTAAGTATGTGGTTTCTCTCGTAACCTTGGAGTTTCAAGTGCCTTAATGGTAGTTATGGAGCATTTTCACTGCCCTTCACATGGGGTGGGAGCAGGGAGTTCAGATTCTATTATTGCTATTCAGTTTTTGATTCATTATTTGTGTGGAAAATCATCTTTGTGCTTCTCTAGTCAAACTTATTCATGAGTATAGCTCTCATCCGTGGCAAGTTTGTTTTTCTTATTTTTTCAGAGAAGGAAATACAATAGCTGATTTTATGGCCAATCATGCGCGCAGTTTATCTCTGGGTTTTCCATATCTTAACCGCCTAGGAATCGCAAAACTCTTGTCATAGGATTGTGTAGGGATATCTTTCTCTCGTTCTTCTTCATTCCTAGGTGCCTATCCCCTCTTGTGAATAAAAATAATAATGAGTTGCCACTTTATATACTACACTCAACTTAAACTTTGATGACTTATTATTATTGTGTTTTTTTTTTTTTTCATAGGCAATGAACAACTATATTTTTAGCTAAAATTAGTTTTATTGTTCACGCTATGTAAGGGTGGAAATTAGTCATGTAGTCCAACAGATGCCTATGGCTGAACTTACTTTCGGCTTACTTTGACTTAGTTTATTTATTAAATATGTCAGACTTAAGCTTTTTTAAAAGCCTATCTAGCTAAATAGGCATAGGCATTTAAAAAAACCTATTAAGCCTAACATGCCGACTTATTTATTTATTATAATAATATATAATTAAAATTTTATAATACATATATGATTTAATAGTTATATATTAATATAGTTTATTTATTTTATACACAATACAATACTTTTGTTAAATGTTAGGTATATTTCAAATTTATAAAATTTGAGTTTGTTGGCTTATTTGAAAGTCTTTATGCAATATATGCCTTTAAATGACCTTTCAAGTCAGGTCAGGCCAAACTTTTAAGTTTTCATAAAAAAGTCAAGTCAGGCTAAAAAAAAGCCTATGATAGTTAACAGGTCAGGCTAAAGCCAATATTTTTTAAAACAAACTAAACATATTTAAGGTAAAGTCTAGCTTAACTTATTTCTACCTCTAATTATATGTGTATAATATTTTGAATTATAATGTGTTGTTTATTTTGATATTTTGATAAGAATTTTTTTAATTAAATTTATGTGAAAAATAACTTAATCACTTTCTAATTTAATTATCTCATAAGAAAAATAAATAAATAACTTATAAAAATAAATTTTATCATGAATCATTTAATATATTTAGTATCTAGTAAGATGTAATCAAACAAAATAATAATTATAAAAATATAAAACTTAAAGTATTTGAGTAAAGCTAAAAATATTCCAAGTTAAACGTCTATTAAAGTATTAATATTTCAAATTAAACTATGAAAATGAAAAAATTGAAGTATAATTGATATTTAATTAATTTTAAAAATACGAATAATTTGAATATGTTATTATATGATCTTTATTAATCACACTTATTAATAAGTACATAAGTAATTAGTATTTAAATTAATATAAATTTGAAAATTTAGAGTAATTAAATTTATCAAATCAAATATAATTTAAATTTAAATTGAATTTAAAATTTTTTAAATAAATTTTGGATAAATGAACAATAAGGTTATATCAAATTAGTAAAATTTTTGAGGGAAAAAAACTCATATACGAGTGATATATGGTATAAACTCCATTTGCATAGACTGTATTTTATATAATAGTATTAGATTAAACCTTTATTAGAGTATTTGTTCTTTATAATAGATAAATAAGTATAATTGATAATTAATTAATATTAAAAATACTAAAAATTTTAATATGCTATGATATATGATCGTCATTAATCACACTTATTAATAGGTAAAGAAGTAATTGATATTTAAATTTAATATAAAGTTTTAAAAGTTAGACTAATTAATTTTATCACTTAAAAAAATAAAATAAAATATAATTGTGATTTAAATTAAATTTCATCTATTTAAAATAAATTTTGGATATATGGACAATAAAGTTATATCAAACGAGTAAAAATTTGGAGGGAAAAAACTTATATATGAGTGACACATGACATTGACCACACTTACATAAACTGTGTTATTTTATATAATAGTCTTAGATTAGATTAGATTAGATTAAATTAGTAATAACCATAATTTATTATCTACTAAAATTTTATGAAATAAGAGATAAAATTAATATTCAAATAAATAATTGAAATTTTTTCAATATTGAAGGAATTTCAGGATAAGCATTTGAAACTACAAATCTCAACATATCTAAACACAAACTAATAAAATTTAAGGATTTAATTTCAAAACCATAAATGACTGACATGTGACACAACATATCTAAACACAAACTTACATTAAATGAAGATGAATTTGAAAGGAAATAAAACACATATATTAGTAACACATTTATCCAAATTACATAAATTATGTTTTATATAATAATATATAGATATTAGGGACAGGAAATTTGTACTTGCCCTTACACCAAATGTGTTGTATGTACAACTATGTGCATTGTTACTTATTATTTATGACTAAAACATATTGCAATATTAATCATCGACAACAATCAAAAAAAGAACGAGATGTCTATAATCTATAGTCAAAAGTTGTGTCGTGAACTTGTGAACAACCTTGAAAAGTATCGCTTCATGTGTATTAATGAAAGTCTCACCATGAATAACATTTCCATTAACTTCCAAATTCATTTACTTATTGCTATTTTTCATTTTTCTTATTTATATTATTGATGCATATTGATATTTATATCCTTCTTTTAACTTTTAATCATGAAATTCTTCTAACTTTGACATAAACTAAATGCTAATATCCAGGTGTTGTCTACATATATACATTTGCTTCCACTTCTGGTCTCTATTAGGGTCACACAGAGAATGTGACCTTTTATTAACCCTCCAATTCACATTTCACAACTCCTATTCAGACATATGCATTTTTCTAATTTCAAGACTGTTTTTGTGACCTTCCTATTTTTCTAGGAAAAAAAATAGTATATATATTTTAATTATGATGTGTAGTTCTATTGACAAATTAATTTTTTTGTAGACAAATTTTACTTCATTGTAAGAATTCAAATTTTATTAGAAGTATCTTATAGTTATAATCAAATTGATGTCAAAACGAAAATTAATCCAACCTTTAAAGGGTGTAGGAACACCTCATTCTTTTACATAGGATTTTTATTTGCAGCCTTGGACAAATTATTTAATAAGGTGTTTTCATGATAGTTTGAGAAATTATACATGAAACATTATTTGATAGTAATGATTTTGACACACTTTTCTCATTTTTCCCTATTAATCAATGAATAATAAATATGCTCTATTTTTTAAAAAATATTAATGAGAGTTGACTTAACTAGTAAGATCAAATTAAGACTAAAGGTTTTGAGTTTAATTTTTGCTAGATATATGAACTTTGTTAAAATCGGATCGGACAGTGAATCAGAAAAATTTTCGATTCTGGTTCAATCGATCAACTATTTGATCGAATCGAATGATGTCATAATTACGTATTATATATATATATATATATATATATATATATATATAAGGTGATGATCTACTTACTCCAATAATAAGTCTTAACACACTTATTTTATTAAATAACTTTTTATAAACTTCAAATTTCATCAATTCAACGGTGGATTAAAAGTTCTCATTAAGTAAATCAAGTCTATAAAGTTTTATAGAATTTTAAAAATAATTGATACTTCATTTAACTATTTTATTTTAACGTATAATATGTTTTTCAAAATACAAGTAAATTTCAGCTATAAGATTAGATACATATGCATGTCCAATTTATCTTAAATTTGGTATGTATGATTTTTATGATAATATTACATGATTCAACGGTTAGATTGGTAAAATTATAATTTTATAAAAAGTTATTCAATGGTATAAGTATACAAGACTTACTCTTGTAGTAAGTGGATCTCCACATATATATATATAATCAAATCAAATTAAAGTATCAACTATTAAGAATGAAAAAAATAACTTCCCATAAGACATAGCTCATAACACACATTATCAATAATAAAATGCATAATAAAATTTTTGAGTCTCAACTCTCAAGCCACATATTACTCTCAGTTGAGTAGTTAAGAAATTGAGAAATTAAAAAAATTAATTTTTTTTTAAAAAAATTTATTTATTATTTATTGAAAAATATGAATGACCGGTTCACATAAAATTAGGCAGTTTACCAGTTTTGATCAGCTTAAACCGATCCAACTATGAACTAATTATGGCAGTGAACCATAACTAGATGAGATAATGATTTACAGTTGAACTAGTTGAACCAGTCGGCCTGGTCCAATCCAGACAACCATAAAATAAATCATCTATAAATAAACCTTGGCTAAAGCTAATGTTATCTTTGACTTTGGAATGAGCCATTCTTCCTCTCTTTAAACTTTTAGTACCAATTTTTTTAATGATATTGATGAATTTCACTTCTCATAGTGTGACCAAATCATTATCCATTTAGTAGTACAGTAACGGTGCCCTAATCAAGGTTTTGTGGAACGTTCAAACAACGAAAAGTGGCTTTGATGGAGGGGCCATACATAAGCACAAACATTAGCCATTAAGCAAAGATTAAAGGAAATTATTCGATGAGATAGAGATTGAGAAAGAAAAGTAAGGTTTACTGAGCGGTAGGGTAGCATGCCCTTATCAACTCATGGTCCACAAACTATATATGGGCTTAGAGTAATACAATTTGTGAAGATGAATAAAAAAAACTATTTAAAAGGGGATTTGGTATTATTTAGCTTTGATTGATAGCAGAAGTTGAACGTTTCAGAATCTGAAAACTTGCTCAAATATATTCAATCTGTAAATCTTTCAGTTTGCTTTTTTAAGAAATAAGAAAAAGGACCGTGGGATGGGGTGAAAAATAAAAATGCTAAGGGTACAATGACGTGAAGAAGTTGTGTGTGGTATGTTTTTCTTTTCGACCCCAATTGGTGAGGAAAAGCTGGCCGAGTGACGCGCTTAGTACCATGTATGCACTCGGAAAATGACCTTAAATAGGAGTTAGAAAAGTACTAACAGAGAATTGAAACTTGAAAGTGCTGTTCCGGGAAATTGATTTCAAACCAGCAAAGTAACCTTTCCTTTGTAAAGAAAGAAAATCCCACCCATTGAGAATTAAATTAAAATAAAGATATGACCCAATAAATAATTAATATTAATAAAAGGCCCTTATTAAGGGGTTAAGGGTCAATAAGCTGTATAGTCAATAGTGTATACTACAGCTACAGCCAGTAAAAAAATTGAAACCCCATTTACAATCACAAAAGCCGCAAAACCTCTCTCTCTCTCTCTTCCCCCCTCTATTTCTCTCTCTCTCCCCCCCCCCCCATTTCTGTACCTCTTCTCTCTCTTCGTGCTTACGGAGAAAGATGAGCTGACCCTCTCTCCTAAACGGCGTAACGGACATCCAAAAAGCGCCGTCACTAGAACATCCTTGGAGTCACGTGCCATTCAAAAACCTCAACTTTATGGCTTTAGAGGAGCAATTATCGCAGGGTCAGAATCCGAACCCCGTTGACGGCGAAGCAGACGGAAGCACTAACGGCGTGGATGGTAGGCCGGCGTCGACGGAGGGGGGACTGGGAGATGATGGGAGCAAAACGCCGAGACTGCCCCGGTGGACAAGACAGGAGATTCTGGTACTGATACAGGGAAAGAGAGACACAGAGAACCGGTTTCGGAGGGGTCGAACCGCGGGGTTGCCATTCGGGTCTGGTCAGGTGGAGCCCAAATGGGCATCGGTGTCGTCCTACTGCAGAAAGCATGGAGTGAACAGGGGTCCAGTTCAGTGCCGTAAAAGGTGGAGCAATTTGTGAAGAGTCCAGCCACCTACCCATGCCACCCACTCCAGCTGTAATGTCAACAATGGTAGCATGGTAGGTAGGAGCTCAAAGTCATCAACCACCAAAGTTTGGTGGCCAAACTTTGACAATTTTCAGCAGCCCCTATCCTATAAATAGACATCCCTCATCTCTTGTATATGTATTCAGTAGAAGTGTGGGTATCCAGAGAGAGTGAGAAAAGCCAGAGAGCTTGAGAGATTTTGAGAGTTTTTTGTATAGAGAATAATTCTCTTGTAAATTCTATTCAGAGAAATAGAGTGAGTTTTTCTCTCAATTCTTATTCATTTTCGTGCTTAAATGAGTTCTGGATACCCAACAAGTGGTATCAGAGCTTGAGTTGAGTGTTGGGAGGGTTTCTTGAAAGCACAAAGTCTCTGCTCTTAAAATTCGAATTTTTCAAACACCTCCATTTGGTGTTTTGACCACTCCAACAGATTCCTGGTGTCAAGACGAGCACAACGGAATTTTCGGCAGGTCAAACGGACGCCGGACGAAGCTACACTCTCCGCACTCTCCGGGAACTCTGCCTGAGAGTGGGCGTCACTCTCCCCACTCTCCCCACTCTCCAAACCAAGGTTGAAGACGACCCAGTCAGCACCACGTCAGCGCCACATCAGCGCCACGCAGCATTAGTGAGTGCCACGTCAACAGCCACGTCAGCATCCAGCCTGAACTTTCAAAAATTACAGGTTGACCCCTATATTTTCTGAAATTATACTTTAGCCTCTGATCTTTCAGAAATTACAATTTGATCCTTCAAGTTCCTGAAATTATATTTTAGCCCCTGATCTTTCAGCAATTACAATTTGATCCCTAAAGTTTCTGAAATTATACTTTAGCCCCTGATCTTTTAGAAATTGCAAATTGACTCAAGAGAGTCAAATTTCCCATTTTCGACCGTTCCAGGCATAGCGGTGTTTTTACTTTCGAAGGAATTCAACTTTGTTTTTGAACAAGTTAGTATAAATGGAGGAATCGCGTCATCGGGGAGCAATGTTAAGTAGCTCACCTACCAACTATACACTATGGAGACCTCGGATGGAAGATCTCCTTAGTTGTAAAGATTTGTACGATCCCCCTGGAATTAAAGGGTGTAAACCCTGATCCTACAAAGGAAGCCAGTGGAAGAAATCAAAGCGAGAAAAACTATTGGTCGAGTCGTCAATGGATTGATCGCATAGTGTCTTCCACCATATTGCAAAAAAAAGAGCCATATACCGCTTTGGACAAAGTGGAGGGCATGTATCGAGGCAAAAAATGGCTCGGAATAAAGCCTTAATAATGAGGCGATTGGTTAATCTGGCCCGAGTAGTGGAACTTGATTCTGAGCACACAAGTGAATTTCGAGCTTGATAAACCAATTATAAATCTGTAGAAATGGAGCTTGGGATGAAACACAGCGCTCTTACTTCTCGATTCACTTCACGACACTTGGGAGACGCTAGTAGTCTCTCTCGATAGTCGGCTCCAAATGGAAACTTACCATGTCCTTGGTTAAAGATGCCTGTTCAACTAAAAGAGGCCGAGAAGAAAGGATATGAGCGCGAACCGATCTCGTACCTTTGTAGCAGAAGCCCAGGGAGACAACAAAAGAAGTAGTCGGTAGGGGAAACAACAGGAAAATGGTCGAAGCAATGGAAGGGGAAGGAGCATGAGTAGAGGAAGATCCACAGAGATGGAAGAAGGCCAACATACAAGTGCTACCAGCGTGGAATGGAGGGTCATTTAAAGAAGAAGCTGTCGAAGATTGCGGCGGAAGCAAGGGCAAGGTAGTTCTCAGCAAAGAATAATGATGGAGACACTTTTGTCACTATCCCTGAGAGATAGCTTTTGTTCCATCAATAATGAGACATGCCTGCACGTCTCGAGAAGACACGAGAATGGGTAGTAGATCTTTGCATCATCCTACCACGTGACTCCCCAAAGATTTCTTCACAACATATAAAGTTTGGTGACTTTGGAGCAGTGAAGATGGGAAATTCGAGTTCTCGAGATTCTTTGGAATAGGTGATGTTAAGATCCAAACAAATGTGGGAGCACAATCACCTTGAAGGATATCGAGACATGTGCGAGATCTTCGGTTGAATTTCTTTGTCGGGAGTAGCTCTTGACAAACAAGGCTATGGTCATCGGTTTTGCAATGGCGCATGGAAATTAACAAAGGGCACCATGGTAATCGCTCGAGTCATATTTGTGGTACTTTATATAAAACTTATGTGAAGATATGTGAGACGATCTCAACATAGTAGAAAAAGAGGCTTCACAAAATCTGTGGCACGAGAGGCTTAGTCACATGAGTGAAAAAGGTTTGTCTACTGGAGAAAAAGGAGCTTATTACTTATTGCCAAAGAATATTGCTCCGGATCCTTGCAATCATTGTTTGTTTGGCAAACAACATAAAGTCTCTTCGGTTTCTCTTCAACGAGAAGATCGAGTTGCTCGATCTAGTACACTCGATGTTTTGCGGTCCCGGGCGGAATCATTAGGCGGAAAGCAGTGCTTTCGACATTCATTGATGATGCTTCTCGAAAGGTGTGGGTGTACTTCATGAAAACAAAGGACCGGTATTTAATTACTTCAAGTTATTTCATGTCATGGTAGAGCGTGAAAGCGGAAAGAATTTGAAGTGTCTCCGATCGATAATGGAGGCGAATACACTTCGAGGAGTTTGATGCCTAATGCGGGAGTCGAGGCATCCAGACATGAGAAAACGGGTCCCACGCACCCACCGCAACATAATGGTGTAGCCGAGAGAATGAAGCAGGACCATTATGGAAAGAAGTGAGCATGCTCGGTATGGCTAAAGGCGCCAAAGCCATTACGGGAGAAGCGATCGAGAGCGCCCTGCTACCTAATCAACGAGATCACCAAGTCGGCAAGCTAGATTTTGAAGTTCAGGAGAAAGTATGGTGCAGTAAGCATCCTTCATATTCTCATTTGAGAGTATTTGGTTGTCTAGCTTTTGCGCATGTATCCAGGAGCTTAGACAAAAGCTCGATGCAAGGACAACCACTTGTATCTTCATAGGCTATGGAGATGAGGAATTCGGATACGAGGTTATGGGACCCAGAAGGAGAAGAAGGTGATCGGAAGCGGGGGCGTAGTGTTCCATGAAAATCGAGACTATAAAAGACATTGAAAAGCCCACAATGTCTCGAATTCGAGAATCTAGTGCCCCAAGAAGATATTTCAAGTTCAACACGGCCACGGTTTGCCCACGTAACAATCTAGTGCACGAGGAAATACGAAGCGAGAAGAGGAGGAAGAAGAAGAGGGTGTTGGCGGGGAGACACAACCTCATCCACCGAGAAGATGTAGGACCATCCTGAAGCGATGATGGTGAATCTCTAATCCAGTTGAAGATGCGAGCGAGTCGGATTAAAAGTCGAAAAGATATCCAGAATCTCGAGTACGGTTTGCTTGCGAAGATGGCGAACCAGGAAAATTTTCAAGAAGCCATATCTCATAAGGATAAAGAAAAATGGTTGTTCGCAATGCAGGAGGAGATGGAATCACCTGCGAGAAAAATCATACTTATGAGATAATTAATCTTCCACAAGGGAAAAAGTGCCACGAAAAACAAATGGGTATTCAAGTGAAGAAAGATGGCGGCGGAAAAGTGGTGAAACACAAAGCTCGATTGGTAGTCAAAGGATTCCGGCCCGAGAAAAAGGGAATTGACTTTGATGAGATTTTCTCACGATAGTAAAAATGACTTCAATAAGGAGTTATTCTTGGCTTGGTAGCCGATTTAAACCTAGAGCTTGAACAAATGGATGTCAAAACGACATTTCTTCATGGAGATCACGAATGAAGAAATCTACATCGGCGGCCGAGAAGGTTTCGAGGTCTCGACAAGAACCTCGTTTGCAAGTGAAAAAGAGCTTGTATGGTCTAAAGCAAGCACCAAGGCAGTGGTACAAGAAGTTTGACTCGTGTATGGTGAGTCAAGGCTACAAGAGCTGCTGCGGTCGGTGTGTTTATACTCGAGAGGTTTTGGATGGAAATTTCGTTGCTCTTCTACTATATGTAGATGATATATTGATTGTGGGACAAGATGCAACGAAAATTAAGCAATTTGAAGAAGGAACTCTCAAGTTTTTGACATGAAGGATCACAGGGCCAGGCTCAGCAGTTCTTGGAATGCATATAGTTCGAGGCAGAGGAAGAACGGCCAGGTTATGGCTATCTCGAGAAGTATATTGAGCGAGTGATCAAAGGTTTAATATGCACAATGCCAAACCATTAAGCATTCCATTAGCCCGATCACTTCAAGTTGAGTAAGATTTCGTGCCTCGTCCAAGAAAGAGATAGAGAGAAGATGTCGGCAATACCTTATTCTTTGACGGTTGGAAGCTTGATGTATGCAATGGTGTGTACAAGACCGAGATATTGCTCAAATGCAGATTGGAGTGCAGAGTGAGTCGTTTTCTCTCTAATCACTGGAAAGGAGCATTGGGAGGCGATCGAAGTGGATTCTCGGAGGTATTTAAAAGGTACATCAAAAATATGTCTTTGTTACGGGAGGCGATCCAATCACGGAAGGTTATACGAGATGCGGAGACATAGCGGGAGATCTTGATGGTAGAAAATCTACTTCGAGGATTTCTCTACACTTTGCGGGGGAGTCATTTCATGGCAATCGAGATTGCGGTGCGTTGCTAATCCACAATGACGAGTATATTGCGGCGGAGAAGGCAGGAAAGAAATGTTGTGGTTAAAGCGTTTTCTCAAGAACTTGGAATCAGCAAAGGATTACAAGGTACATTGTGACGATCAGCGCTATAGATTTGAGCAAGAATTCAATGTATCATTCGTACAAAAGCAGCATTGATATCATTATCATTGGATACGCGAGATCATAGATAAGAAGCTATTGAAATTAATGAAGATCCACACAAAAGAGAATCCGGTGACGTATTATGAGGAACATTCTGCAAAGAAAAGCTAGAGCTATGTGACGGAGACATATTTGGAATGCTTGTTAGATAACAATTGCTCAAGAGTGGGCTGGAGGAGAATTGAAGAAGTCCGACCACCTACCCATGTACCACTCATTTGTAATGTCAATTGATGGTAGCATGGTAGGTAGGAGCTCAAAAGTCATCAACCACCAAAGTTTGGTGGCCAAACTTCTGACAATTTTCGGCGGCCCATATCTGTAAATAGCGTCCTCATCTCTTGTATATGTATTCGATAGAAGTGTGGGTATCCAGGAGAGTGAGGAAAAGCAGGAGAGGCTTGAGAGATTTTGAGAGTTTTTGTATAGAGAATAATTCTCTTGTAAATTACTATTGAGAGAAATAGAGTGAGTTTTATACCGATTAACATTCATTTTCGTGCTTAAATGAGTTCTGGATACCCAACAATTTGGCCGGAGACTACAAGAAGATCAAAGAATGGGAGTCTCAGATAAGGGAGGACTCGGAATCCTTTTGGGTCATGAGGAATGATTTAAGGAGAGAGAAGAAATTGCCCGGCTTTTTCGACAAGGAGGTCTATGATATTCTAGATTCAGGGTCTCCGGCGCCGGCTTTAGCTCTAGCTCTCCCATCGGAGCCGGTGGTTGCCAAGGGAAATGACAGCAAAGAAGCTGAGCCTGATACTGAGCCACACCTGTATGATAGTAATCGGAGTGCGGCTGGTGAGGATGGCTTGTTCTCAGATTTTGAACAAGAAGAAGTGGGTGCCAGTCCCGAGACCAAGGCTATTCCTGCGCCTATTCCTATCTCAGGTTGGTTGGTTGGTTGGTATATTGATCTTCAAATTTGCTCCTTTGCAGATTTTGAATTTTGAATTCATAATACTGGAATGCTCATCTCACTCTTCAATTCATAATCATAATTCTCTTTATAGGATTTTTACTGTTTGAGCTTCCTTATTTTGATGCTTTCCATTCCAGGGACACCGATTCTGATTTTATTCTTTCTGCCTTTACTGCACTACTACTGTCTTGTTTTTTTGTTTGTTTCCGTACCTACTGGCTTCAGGCTTGCTCATCAGGAACGGCAATGTCTGATTACCATGTGGGATTTTTTCCTTCATGTTTTCTTCTGATTTACAGAGAAGCAATATCAACCACTCCTCCGCGGCTGCCAAGGTGAAGGTAATGCTCAAGGTAATGTCACACTGCCTTGAGAATTCCACATTTCTGTCGTCGTTTGAGATTTTCGAAATGAGAATATCCCTCTAGAAAATTTTGAGTTCATAATGGATGTAATGATAGATTGAAAATCACATATATTGTTTTAAGACTCGAATGATATGGTTAGCATTTAGCAGTAGCAATATGTTCAATTGAACTTTATATTTGATCCAATAAGGCTTCTATGTTCTGTTCTGAAGGTAGCTTTCTCTCCTAACCAATTTGATGTAGTGGGCCTTAAACCTAATGCCTGTTTTAGTTAAACTGCAATCAATGACAAGATGGCTAACCCTAAAATATGGAAGCTACTTCAATGTCCTCACCTCATCTTCAGAATATCGTTAACTTGGAGCTTGTAGACCTTAAATCAGCTACCTTGTTCGATATTTATATCAATGCTTTGTTTCTGTTGCTGGCTTGCTGCTACTGATTCCTGCCACAGCTGCATTACTAATTAAGTGCCTGAGAATAAAGTCAATTGTTTGCTCATTTCTACGTTAGTTTTCTGCCATTGCATTTGGAATTTCAATAATGCTAATATACAATTGTATCAAGTTTCATTAGCTCGCATCCAAATCTCATTGCTTTATATCAAATTTATCAACTCTAGTACAAACAAAATGATGGGTACTGCCTGAGGTAAAAACTAGTTATAGGCTTGCAATAAACCACCTTATAACACTGTCTATGGAAATTGGGAATCGATAGGACAGAGTCATCCAACGTGTGATTGCTTACTTAAATTTATCTTCAAATTGCTTGAAAGCTCAGTTATAAATCATGCATCCCTAGAATATGAATTAGTTCGAAGTTCCTTACATATAAATGATGTCTACTGGTATATTCATACTTGTAATGCTGCTTATACATGCTCACACTCACTCAGTTCTCCACAAGTCATTGGATATTAAGTTTCAGCATAACTTTTTTTGAATGGTTCAAATTCTGCTCATACCTCGCCTAGTATGAGCTAGTATCTTTTTACTATTCATATCTCAAAAGCATGTTATTCATAAATGGAAAATTCTTAGATAAAAATCATTCTTATAGCTCCATGTAATAGCTTAGGATTTTGAGATAACTGTTTTTTAGTCACATGCTTTGATTATGCCATTCCTTAAACTTTTAAGCTTTAGCTGCGGCTGTGGCTGTAGTTTCTTATAATAGGCATAGGACCGAAGGTGCTGGTTTAGCAATTACAATGTTAAGGAGTTTATCGATGCATGGTTATAAATTTAACTTGTTTAGACACTTTTTTTATTCTATAGGTGTGACCAACGAGAAACAGCCAGCCTCAAATCCAGAAATGGGTTCTACATCTCAAGGAGGACGGAAAAGGAAGCGGTTTGCAACAGATGGAGAAGAGGAAACCTTGCAATATCAATTAATTGATGTCTTAGAAAGAAATGGCAAGATGCTAAGCGCTCAACTTGAAGCGCAGAATATAAATTTCCAGTTGGATCGCGAGCAGCGGAAAGACCACACAAGTAACTTGGTTGCTGTACTTGATAAGCTTGCAGATGCTCTAGGAAGAATTGCTGATAAATTGTAGTGCAAGAGCGATCAGAATACAGTGTACATAACAGTTGGAGTCCTGTAGATAATAGTGGTTTCCGTCATTTATCTCAGGATGTCTTCTAGAAGATGACTGTCACACCTGTTCCCCGTTTGTTTTCCTTTCTGGATATGCCATATTTTTGTGGTTTATTACTTCCGTTTTAGGATTTTATACACACATTTGGAAATTACTGCATTTATTCTCTCTTTTTTCTGCCATATACATTGAGGTTATACGAATCTTTCCCCCGGTCAATAATAGTGGTTGTACTTGTACAGATGACATTTCTTATTAAGATGCATTTTTATTAGTTGTGCTTTCCATTACTTGCTCTTATTTTATTTGATTCTCTGGCACGCACTGTCTTCTTTCTCACTTGGCGTTCTTCCTACTTCTAGGTTGCATTTTTTTTAAAACAATTTACAAATCTATGATAATTTTTATTATGTTTGCATAACTTAGCTATAGCATTGTAGAAACGGGTCTGATTTGTTGAACTATCTGTTTGATCCAGTATCAAACGATGTTTAAGATTTCTCCTTTAGAGACCCATTTAACCTTGAACTAAATTGTCTCGGTCCGAGGATTAACATGTCAGGTTGACTTTTCTTTTCAATACAAAGAAGGATCAGTTTAGAAGGATTCAAACGGGTCAAAGCCCCTTTCTCCCTTTCTGACTCTTGCTCTCATTTTTATGATCAGTCACTACACTACTGTCCACCGCCAGCTTTGTGTACTCACAACGACAACGCAACTGCTCTGACATTATATCTCCGGCAACATAGCAACGATAAGTTATCCTTTTTTTTTTCCTTTTTAAATATGTTGTTTATTGTGACTTTGTTAGATTAGAACTTGTGTGTCCTAGCGACTATGTATGATACGTATCGATCTTGTCCTTTTGTTAGTTTACATCCTCGTTCTATTTCTTTTTCACTAGTTATCCTTTTCTTCTTTTCGTCAGCTTTTTTTCTTCTGATTCAATCAAGCTAAATAAGAAGAACTGGCTATTGAATGTAATTGATTTGGCCTATACTAGAGAATATAATTCTTGTGCAAAATTGGCTCGGTCCATCCTATCGAATGCATATTTTAAGCGATGCCTTCATGAATTTTTTGAGAGGGTTTTTCTTACCTTAATTGCCTGAGACTTTTGTTGGCGTGTACCAGTGTACCATGGTAGATTTTGTTCTTGTTCCATTACAAAGCCTTCTGTGAGTTTAGTACATATTCTGTATTGAAAGAGTGAATAGATTCTGATTAGTGATTACGGTGTCCAGAACGTTAATTTTGGTGACTTGTAAATTGGGAATTTAGACTGAAAGACTGCGCAATTTTTGACTAATTTTGAGAATCTAATTATATGCATTAATGCATGTCTTATTATGCTCATGCATTAGGTGTTAAAGATTTGACAATGGTCTACATATCACCCCTTGATGGTACACACGTCCCAACAAATTATTGTTTTCATCTTTTTACATAACTTTCAAGCTTTTCGCGAAACTTACTCTGCAGATTTAATTTTTGAAGTATGCATACAAGAGATTAAATATATTTTCTGTCCATAAAGGTCACCATAGTTACCATTTGTCGGTGCCTAAATTTGTTTGACAGTCATGGCTATCAATTTTCTGCAAAAAAAGTGAATATCATGAAGTCTACTTCATGCATCTATATCTCTCATTCTAGAATATATATATATGTAAATTTAGTATACATGGAAAGTTAATGCTACATACTAAAAGTTCATGCCATTTTTCGGCCACAAAAGCACCAGAGATATCGTTTTTTGGTGCTTACAGTTGGCTACACAGTTGCCGTCATAACTTTTTTTTTTTTTTGGTAAGAATTGTTCCCGCGGCTTATTTTATGGGCTTCAATTCTCTCTTATCCTGAGGCGTTTGGTCCTGATTGTGGGTGTCCATGGAACTCCATTTCTACAAAATACACCTGATTTTGGGTGTCTATGGAATAGCCATTCACCAATGCAAATCTTAACCTTAATTTTGAGTTTTCTACCACTCAATCAAATCTCACGAATTTGTACCTATGAACTTCCCATGATGAGAAGATTGGGATCACACCATAAATTCGCTTAAGACAGTCCTTTCTCCAAAATCATGATTTTATGCTCTGAACATGAGTTTTCTTGAAAGAAAGATATAGGTTTTGTAAGAAACCTTAACTCAAAAGGATTACTCCCAAACTATGGGGTCAACGCGTGGTCTCTACTGTACCTCTTTGTCATACATATACATATAGAGTGGGATTTACTTGCTTTTTGAGTAAGTCTTGTACATTTAAACTATTAAATAACTTGTTTTATAATGCAAATTTAACCTATTTTGAATTATGTGATATTATCATGACGATTATGTATACAAAATTAAAGATAAATCTGACATTCATAGGTATCTAATATAATACGTGACATTTACTTATATTTTGAAATATATATTATACGTTAAAATAAAGTAATTAAATGAAATATCAATTAATTTTAAAATTTTGTAGAATTTAGTCAACTTGATCTACATCATAAAAACTTTTAATTTAACATTTGTAAAAATATATTTAATTAAATAAATATGCTAAAATTTACTATTGGAATAAGGCAATATATATATATGTCTGTGTGTGCGTGTGCGTGTGCAAGGAATAGTGGTATCTCCTAGATGGATACTTGTGCCAATGGCATGATGACAAAGATAAATTCATGTATATTTGAAATCTTTAAACATGCAATATTTTTTCAAAATTGGATTGATTAGGATGAGTAGATAGCTTGGAAAATGCTGACCCATATTTTTCCAAACAAAACACAATGAAAACAGTTTTCTGTAATCCCAACAAAGTATTATAACATACAATTTCTCATACAAGCCATAGTATAAGATAAAATAGTACCATTTGGTTCTTCTAAATAGTACCAAATTTTTTTTGAAAAAGGTACTAATTTACAAAAATACATGATAACTAAATTTGTACTGCTTAAGTTTTTAAGATTTGGGTGTAACGAAGATATTAGATATTTGAATTCTCTATCAAGCCTTGTTTGCCCCTCACCTCCAATGTACCCAAAAATAAAAATATATCTACGAACCCAATTCTTATTGGCCTTTATGCATTGTTCCTTCTGTATGCTTCTTATTTGGTGTTTGAAAAAAAAGTGTAAGTAGAAGTGATATCTTCTTAGAGGAAGAAACTAAAGAGAAGTGAGAGAAATTATGTCTCAAATCATTTAATTTTGAGGTCCTAAAGCTTTTATAATGTCAGAATTGAACGACTGGTTCTTGACTGTTGTATGATTAGGCTTTAGCTGGTTGATCAATTAGTAGGAACTGGTTAATTAGTTCTGCCTCCTGTGCCTCATTTCCTTTTTTGATCTACTTAGCCTTTTTGCTTTGCACCTTACTCCTATATCCAACTTTCTACTATGCTTCATTACCCTTAGCTCAATTTATCTTGGTTCTACTTCCTGATGTCTTTGCTTCTCAAACTCAGGAGGATTCCACGGTCAATTTATTTTAATTTTTTTTAGTTACCAAAATTTTGTGGTGTTACACTAATAGGATTAAATAGCATATAAAATAAATTGAATTAATTGTACTCTACCATAAAAAGAAAGTGTTTTTGAAAACCGTAACAATCCAACTCTTCGAGATTTATCAATAAGATTGGCAATCTTTAAAAGATATTTTTCCTAGGATATTTTTCTAAAAAGGAAAAGAATTCTAATTATTTTCCTTAGTTGTAAAAGAAGTCTAAGTCTTAGTGGCAAAAGGGTGAGAATATGATAAAATGTAGAGGATCAAATAGTCCTTAAAAAACTTATTACTGCTTGAGTAAAGACTCTTATGCGGATTCCAAAATATTTAACTCAAATGTCCTTCCTTAAAACTAAGAATGTACAACAAATATATTTTTTAAGCATATCAGATATTGTTTCAAATCTTCATAATAAAGAGATTAAGAGCCTATTTGATCTTTAAGATCATTATTAACATCTAAGCCTTGTTATTACTATTATTATTATATCTCTTATTGGTTATTTTTAAATTTAAAAAAGAAAAAAGGGAAAGAAAAATATGTATAAAAAGGCAGTCTATATTCTTACTTTAATATTTGTCTGTTACACTGTACACACATGGATTCGAGAAATTCAGATTAATGATTTTTTTGGCTTAAGCAATGTGATCTCATCCTACTCAATTCCCAAGACTTTCCATTCAGTAGCAACCCCCCGAAAAAAAGTACCGAGTACTCCCAAGACAACAAGACTTGGGAGTAATGCGACCTCCAATGTGGTGCAAGATAAACAAATGTCTATGTTTTTGTGCTGGGCTTTTTTCCTAGGGCTTTTGTCCTTGCTCTTCTTTCTGGGGTTTTGAGACCAACTCAGAAGTAGTAAAGTAAAGGTTGAGGGCCGTGAAATTCATGCAATGCTCGTCTGTTCTCGATGATTTAATTTCTTCTCGAATCAAGTAGCAGATCCAGAGCTTGGATTCGATTCGATTTTGATTAATGGGCAAAAGAGTAAAATGTGAGATCTCGGGTCAAGGAATGCTTCCAACATTGAATTGGTTTTGGTCGGCCGAATAGGATAGCCAGCAAGTAGTGATGATGCATATTCATACCTATTCGTAGACAACGTAAATAACATTCCTTGCCTCCAATCAAAATGCAATTCGCAAAGCTCGATGACTCGCCTATGTTCCGCAAGCAGGTCCTCCCTCTCTCCTTCTCCTTCTCCTCCTTTGCAAACTTGTCATCTCTTTTCTGTTCTTGTTTGATTGCAACTTTTAACCTTGCCACTGATCGTCTTCTTCTTTTTGACTGCCAAATGGCAATTTCTCTTTTCTTCTCAAGACTACTTACTAGTCGGAAAGAAATTGCACATTTCACAATTTCTTTGCAAATGCAATCTTAGTTATTTATTAGTTGATTTCATCTTTCACAATCACAGCCCTGGTAGTAGCATAAACACCCGAAGAATACTGCTTACCCAAAGTATACTGCTTATAGTAAGCATTTCCAAATTGTTTAGATCACTAGTGCATTGCTCCTTTCGATTTCTTCACGAACTTAGCAATCTATTCCGTATTGCTGTGTTAGGTCATGTTGGTATTTCTCTATTAAACTATCATTTCTTCTCTAGTACAACTCTTATTGGACTTTGATGTAAATTATGTAATATTATTTTCTGCTATTGTGAACCATTCAAGTACCTTGTCAAAATTCTGAATGCATTGCTTTGCTGGTTGGATGATCGGATAACTGGAATTCCCTGTAAAGTTTTTGACATTTAGTGGTTCTTCTCTTGGAGCTTATTTATTAATGGTGGTTGGAGCTTATTTTCTGACAATTTTCAATAGTATGGTGCAATAATTTGTCTTTGTGCTGTACAGCATTCAACAAAGATGCTGTCCTTTTCCCTTCTATCTACCGGCACTCTACTGTTAGTGTTAGCCTTGGAAATGCCTATCCAGTCACAAAGTTCTTTTTCCTCTGTTTTGGAAGTTTTATACAATGCAGTCGTTGTCTTCAATTATCATATTGATAGGTTCTTTTCTTTCTTAATTGACTTGATGTATGCTAAGATTGTTGCTCATTGAATTCTTTGGTGGAACAGATACAATGCCAGGAGGAAAGTGCTGAATCTTTGAGAGAGAGGAGTTTAAAATTTTACAAAGGGTGTAGAAAATACACGTATGTAGTTATTTGTACCTTATCTTTATTACCAACGACTGTTGATTAATAGCCATGAATCTTTGAGAAAATGCTCATATCTCTTATGCTTGTTTCTGTGGAAGCATCTTTGCAATGCAAATTGCAGTTCACGGTTTGTTTTTGAATGCCTTTATTCTTTAAGTTATATTCCTTTTTCTTTTCAAATAAATCACAGCAAAAGCAAACAAGTTAATTTGCTTAATAAACCTCTCTAGGAGGGACTCCATTAAAAAAATCATGTGCAGAGCACCAAAGAGAGGCCATGGAAACAACCCTATCCTATATCAGATTTAAGGATAGAAAAGTATTTTTGAATATTTGAGCATTCTTTTCAACCAAAAAACAGCATAAACAGTGCAGCACCATAATGTTTGTACTTCCTTATTACTGCCAATCCCTCTGAATTAATCACAAGAATTTCTACATGGAAGAGGCTGCTGGGAAGTGTAAAAATAAATGAGTTTATCTCTTTCCTAACTAGAGCCTCCCTTAACGAAATCCTATCCCCAACAGATCATTAGTATTAATTTTGTTAACTATTGTTTGGATCCTATCCTTTCAACAGTACCCTCTCATTTCTATCTTTTAGAACTTTTCTTTTCAATATTACAGAGGAAATATGATATTGGGAAGATATGATGCAAAATTTAAAATGAAATCTTTAATTGGTTTTTTATGTGAACAAAGAAGAAAGCTTTAATAGTTTTAGTGTTACATTACTATGTCTTTCTTGGAGGATGTCTCTTGTTTCTATTTTAACTATTTTGTTGGGTCATTTTATCATGATAAAACAACAACCACTGTCCATCATCCAAAGGAGAAATTAGTGGGTTTATTTTCCGTTCTCATAATTTCATTGTTAGAAGTTTATCACAGGTTATGATGACGCATTGAATATTGATTTTGAAGATGTTGGATATTATATATTATTCTTGTGACAGACTCTAATGGCTTGCACGTTTGTACTTTTCAGTGAAGGACTTGGGGAGGCATATGATGGAGACATTGCATTTGCAAGTGCCCTGGAAACTTTTGGTGGAGGACATAATGACCCTATCAGTGTGGCTTTTGGAGGTATGCCAATTTTTTTTATTTTGGACATCATTCTTCTGATCATATATGAAAAGGTGCTTTGTTCCTTCTGGTAGTTAATATTACTCCATGCTCATTGTCTTTCACAATGTTTACATTTTTTTATTGCCCCAGATAAACTGTCAATGATATAAAAACTAAGACATTTGATACACAACTTGACCATGTTGCCCTTTCATATAACAATTTAAATTCTTCTTGAGATAATATGATTGCATTTTTTCTCTGTAATTTAAGGTTATTGTAAGTGACTTCATGATTTTATTTTAAGCTTGCATGTTATCTTTGACTCTAAACAATAGTGAAATAATTTCTGGCTTTACTGATTGGGTTTCTGCCTGCACTTCAGGCCCTGTTATGACCAAATTCACTATAGCCTTAAGAGAAATTGGGACATACAAGGAAGTCCTTCGTTCCCAGGTATAAGATTGTGTTGTAAATGCTTTTTAATCTTTCTTAGTTGTTACTGACTCCTAAATGTGCATTTTTTATTTTTTATTTATTTTTGTTCAAAGAGAGAAAAGGAAAAAGTGTAGTCATCAGTAATTAAGATTTAGTGCCAACACCATAGGTCAAAGCATAAGATTTGGAAGCTAACTCCTACCATTACCTTTAGCAGTTAGCTATTTGAAATAATCATCCTGGATTTTCTGCTTTTTGCCTATTCCCATCAGTTCAATGGGACAAGCTAATTACTTTTTGTTTTCCAGTACAACAAAGTCTGTAATACTGTTGACATAGATTGCTTTCTTCCTTTCAGGTTGAGCATATGTTAAATGACAGATTGCTTCAGTTTGTCAATATTGATTTGCAAGAGGTGAAGGTACTGTTTAATCTTTATTTCTCATGATATGTTCTTTTTACCCTATTAGTTAGATGTGTACAAAAATAGTGTATGGCTGACAGAAATTTTTTACGTTTGAATGCGTATATCTCTAAAACGATAGGCTCCTTTGTACTGATTATAGGCTCAGTATCAATAGTTCTTTCTAAAATTTACTTTTCAGTTTTCTCTTAATGGACTTTTCTTTAATTGTTTATTTGTGTTGTGTGTGTGGGGGGTTGGGGGGGGTTGAAACAGGAATTGTACAGGAGCATATGGTGCCCCTGTGAAAAGGGTATAGTATTTCCATTTTTGTTGGAATCTGGAAAAAAAGTAATGGATGGATGTCACTAATGTAGAAGCTTGTCAAATTTTTTTGGTTCTTTTATCCATACAACTGTTGGCCCTTTTTCTCAACATGAAAGAATCTTATCAATTATCTGCATGTTGTTGAGAGGCAAGTGAAGAGGGAAAGACCAAGGACCTGCATATTTTATATTTTTACTTTTATTTTTAAATTTTTTATTTTCCCAATGTTTTCCTTTGTTCATGCAAGTGTAGCTCCTAGAATTCTGCCATACAGGATCCTCTATATGAGCTTCTACATTTCTGTCTCAACTCTCAAAATAGGTTTCATTTTCCATGTTAAGATTTTGCTTAAAAAACCACATCAACATGTCTTACCAACCTTCTCCATATTCCATGACGCCATTTTACCCTCAGCATTATACCCTCCAAATTACTTCACTTCTTATTCTCCTGGCCCATCACAGGTTGCAGAATTTTGGTGCACTTGGTTGGAGCAGAATTCATGCATTTTAAGGCTGTCTGCTTACCATTAAATCTACTTTGGGACAACATTGTGTTTTTAGCCTCTTTTGGGTGATCAACCCATGGCTGTTTTAAGGGTTTTTCCATCTCAGACTTGCAGAGAGATTGGCAACCCTGTGTTAGACCTCCTATTCAATCAGCATATGTTAGGAAAGCTAGACGCCAACCCAAGCCAATTGGGCCAGCTTTGGGTTATGAGCCGGTGGATACAGATCTAGTTGATCCTATTAATTAGGATCTGTAATAGATAGGACCTATTGTAACTAATTTGTTGTAATAGATAGGACCTATTGTAACTAATAAGGACCACTGGGTAGTTGAACGGGACCCGTAGCCGTCCTAAATAAATAGAGAAAAGGGAGGGAAAAACAGTTAGGAAAATAGTTGGGGCCCAGACAGGGAGGGGCCAAGCTCTCTGACTCTTGGCAGGGCATTCTTTCGTCTTCTTTCTCTAACACATTCTCCATATACCCCATTCTTGTATCTTTTCTCTGATTTGGGGGCAATCTCCACAGAGAGTATTCAATTCCATTCGGTTGTGATTCAGAAACTCAATTACCATTTTTCCAGTTTCTATCAACTGGTATCAAAGCTCTCAAGATCTTGGAGAGTTCATGGTTAAGACGCGTGGGATGGAAGCCAGAATCGAAGTCTTGGAGTGAGGCTTTGAAGATTTGCTGGAGATGCGACAAAATCTTGAACGAAGTCTTGAGGAAGAAAGGTTAGAACGGATAGAGATTCAGAGACAGTTGAACGAGTTGGTTGAGGCCAGTCGAGGACAAAATGGGCGTAATGATGACCCAGAGCGCAACAATGGCGGAAGCCAGACGGTGGAAGGAGGAAGCAGCGGAAATCGATTTGAGTCCCGAAGCCGCGAAGAGCGGTGGAGGAAAATCGAAGTACCGATCTTTGGGGGAGAAGATGCGTATGGATGGACGAATAGGGTTGAACGATACTTTGAGCTGAAGGAAATGAATGATGCAAAGAAGTTACAGGCAGTAATGGTGGCCATGGAAGGGAGGGCACTCACATGGTATCAATGGTGGGAGTTTTCGTCGAAGGATCCCACTTGGAAAGATTTCAAAGAGGCTGTGATTCGACGCTTCCAGCCTACGATGAGACAAAATCCTTATGAATTGTTAATGAGTCTGAAACAAAGTGGAACAGTGGAAGAATATAGAGAGCAATTTGAGCTCTATGCTGGGCCGCTCAGGTGCGCTGAACCTGAGTACTTAAAAGGTATTTTTTTAAATGGGTTAAGGGAGGTAATCAAGGCTGAACTAAAACTTCATCCCTTAGAGAAGTTAGCGGATGTGATGGATTATGCCCAACGAATTGATGAGAAGAATATGCTGTTGAATAAGGGGACCTCAAATTTTGGCAGAGGGGGAGGGGTGAATCGCAGTTATAGTAATACAAGGACAATGAGTTGGGAGTCAGGGAACAAAAACCAGAATCAAACTGTAACCGGGAATGGAAGTACAATAAGTGAAGCCAGCAGTTCAAAAGCTGCCAATTCATGGAGGGGAAGAGGGTTTAGAAGGCTAACAGATGCTGAAATACAAGAAAGATCCCGGAAGGGTTTGTGCTTTAGGTGTGATGAAAGGTTTAGCCCAGGGCATGTTTGTACCAACAAGCAGTTGCAAGTACTGATCCTAGAGGAGGAGGCAAGTAATGAGGTTGAACAGGAAGAAACTGAAGATGAAGAGCAGGAAAGGGAACTTAAAACCTTGCAATTATCCATGTATAGTATTACGGGTCTTACTACTAAGAAATCCATCAAATTGTGGGGTACAGTGGCTGGAAGGCAAGTGGTGGTGTTGGTGGATTGTGGTGCTTCCCACAATTTCATCTCCTCTGACTTAGTCCAGAGCTGTGATTTGAAGGTGGAGGCAACCTCCCCTTATACTGTGGAAGTGGGGGATGGTCGAAGGATCCCTTGTAAGGGGGTATGTGCGCAATTGAAACTCCAACTACAGGGTTTAGAAATCCAACAAGACTTCTTCATCTTTAACTTGGGAGGGGTGGATATAGTTTTGGGCATGGAGTGGTTAGCAAGCCTTGGTGAGATCTGTGCCAATTTCAGGAACTCACAATAAAAGTACCCACAGCAGGGGGCACCAAATTGCTGAGAGGAGAACCTACTTTGGCGAGGACCTCAGCCTCTTTCAAGACAGTTCTGAAAGCACTGCAGAATGAAGGGCAAGGATACTGGGTGCAGTATTATGATTTGCAAGCAAAATCAGAGTTGAAAGAGGAACTATCCTCATGGATTGCAGAAGTGTTACAGGAGTACAAGGAGGTTTTTCAGGAACCTCAGGGGCTACCACCCTCAAGGAGACAGGACCATGCTATTGTCCTAAAGGAAGGAGCCAATATTCCTAATTTGAGGCCCTACAGGTACCCACATTACCAAAAGAATGAGATTGAAAAATTAGTGGATGACATGCTTAATACTGGCATAATTAGACCTAGTGTGAGCCCTTATTCAAGCCCCATTATCTTAGTGAAAAAGAAGGATGGGGGATGGCGTTTTTGTGTTGATTATAGGGCCCTTAATAAGATTACAATTCCGGATAAATTTCCCATTCCCATCATTGATGAATTGTTAGATGAGTTGGGAGGGGCGGTGATATTTTCTAAGCTTGATCTCAGATCCGGTTATCATCAAATTAGGATGAAAGAAGGGGATATACCTAAGACTGCTTTTAGAACCCATGAAGGGCACTATGAATTTGTGGTTATGCCCTTTGGACTTACAAACGCCCCTTCAACATTCCAAGCCCTTATGAATGAAGTCCTTAAACCCTACTTGAGAAGGTTTGTCCTTGTCTTCTTTGACGATATTTTGATATACAGTAAGACAAAGGGGGAACACAAGGTGCACTTACAATCGGTCCTATCCTTACTAAAAGAACATCAGCTGTTTGCCAATTTGAAGAAGTGCAGTTTTGGCCAGGGGCAATTAGAGTATTTAGGCCATATAATATCAGAAAAGGGAGTGGCAGCGGATCCAAACAAACTGGAGGTGATGCTAAATTGGCCTATTCCTAAAGATGTTAAAGCTCTGAGGGGTTTTCTGGGGCTGACTGGATATTACAGGAGATTTGTGCAAAATTATGGGAAAATGGCTCGGCCCTTAACCCAGTTATTGAAGAAAGACAGCTTCCATTGGGATGAGGAAACTCAACAAGCCTTTGATGAACTGAAAAAGGCAGTGGCAAACCTACCTATCCTTACAGTTCCAGACTTTTCCAAGACCTTTATGATTGAAACCGATGCATCCAATAAGGGGCTCGGGGCTGTACTAATACAGGAGGGCAGACCAGTGGCTTTCCTAAGCCAGACATTGTCTGAAAGGAACCAACAAAGGTCAGTTTATGAGAGGGAGCTCATGGCCATTGTCCTAGCCACGCAGAAATGGAAACATTACTTACTAGGAAGGCATTTTGTGATAATAACTGATCAGAAGAGTCTGAAATTTTTGGCGGATCAGAGGGTGCTGGGAGAAGAACAGTTCAAATGGACTTCAAAATTGATGGGGCTGGATTTTGAAATACGATACAGACCAGGGGCAGAAAATGGAGCAGCAGATGCATTATCCCAAAAAATGACATATGCAGCCCTCTCTGTGGTTCACCTTCCAGATTTGGAAACTTGGGAAGAAGAAGCACAAAGGGATGACAAATTGAAGGAAATTATCCAAGATCTCATTACAAATCCTGCTTCCCACCCAGGGTTCATCTTTCGAGATCAGAAGTTGTTTTATAAAGGGAAGTTGGTGCTGTCTAAGACTTCCCCGAAGATCCCATTACTCTTACAGGAATTTCACAACTCTTCCCTAGGAGGCCACTCGGGTTTTTTTAGGACATTCAAAAGAATTTCTGCTCTGGTTTACTGGGAAGGTATGCGGAGGGACATTCAACAATTTGTAGCCACTTGTGAGGTTTGTCAGTTGAATAAGTATCAAACCCTATCCCCAGCTGGTCTACTACAACCTCTCCCCATTCCAACTCAGGTTTGGTCTGACATTTCCATGGATTTCATAGAAGGACTCCCCAAGGTACAAGGCAAAAATGCTATACTGGTGGTGGTGGACAGGTTCACCAAATATGCACATTTTATAGCTCTCAGCCACCCATTTACTGCCAAAGATGTTGCTGAGATCTTTACTCGAGAGGTAGTCAGGTTACATGGTTTTCCAACTACCATTATCTCTGATAGAGACAAAATATTCCTCAGTCATTTTTGGACTGAGTTGTTTAGGTTGGCCGGCACCAAGCTGAAGTTCAGTTCTGCTTATCACCCTCAAACGGATGGGCAGACTGAAGTGGTGAATAGGTGCTTAGAGACCTATCTAAGATGTTTGACTGGGTCCAAACCCAAGCAGTGGCCCCACTGGTTAGGATGGGCAGAGTTCTGGTTTAATACCAACTATAATAGTTCTACCAAGCTGACTCCCTTTAAAGCCCTCTATGGAAGGGACCCTCCTATGTTACTTAAAGGGACCACTGTTCCCTCAACAGTAGCAGAAGTCACAAGGCTGACCGATGAAAGAGATCAGATACTCCTCGAGCTAAAGTCAAATTTGATAAAGGCTCAAAACCAGATGCGATTGTATACTGATCAGCACAGAAGACCGGTTACATATGAGGTCGGGGAATGGGTGTACCTGAAACTACAGCCCTATCGGTTGAAGTCCTTAACGAAGAAAAGGAATGAGAAGCTAAGTCCTCGCTTCTATGTCCCTTACCAGATCATTAAGAAAGTGGGACAGGTTGCCTATCAATTAGAATTACCTTCAGACAGCCGCATACATCCTGTGTTCCACGTGTCCCTTTTGAAAAAAAGCTCTATCCAATTCAGCTACCCCTCAGCCTCTGCCCCCGATGTTGTCTGATGATTGGGAGTTACAAGTAACGCCTGCTGAAGTTTTACAGGTCAGAAATGGGCCTTCAGGTGAAACGGAAATCCTCATCAGGTGGCAGGGTCTCCCTGACTTTGAAGCCACTTGGGAATCCCTTGATGTGATCTCAACCCAGTTTCCTTCTTTTCACCTTGAGGACAAGGTGAAACTTTTGGGGGGGAGTATTGTTAGACCTCCTATTCAATCAGCATATGTTAGGAAAGCTAGACGCCAACCCAAGCCAATTGGGCCAGCTTTGGGTTATGGGCCGGTGGATACAGATCTAGTTGATCCTATTAATTAGGATCTGTAATAGATAGGACCTATTCTAACTAATCTGTTGTAATAGATAGGACCTATTCTAAGTAATCTGTTGTAATAGATAGGACCTATTGTAACTAATAAGGACCACTGGGTAGTTGAACGGGACCGTAGCCGTCCTAAATAAATAGAGAAAAGGGAGGGAAAAACAGTTAGGAAAATAGTTGGGACTGGACAGGGAGGGGCCAAGCTCTCTGACTCTTGGCAGGGCATTCTTTCGTCTTCTTTCTCTAACACATTCTCCATATACCCCATTCTTGTATCTTTTCTCTGATTTGGGGGCAATCTCCACAGAGAGTATTCAATTCCATTCGGTTGTGATTCAGAAACTCAATTACCATTTTTCCAGTTTCTATCACCCTGCTGCATTAATAGTTCTTCTATTTCCTTCGGTTCTCCACTTTTTTAATTGTGTGCTTTTGGAGGTTACCTTATCCTCACTCTGTTACAAATACTTTCCTTCTCTTCTCTCTAATAAAACTTCTTTTTCTATAAAAAAAAAACTAAATTTACTCGTGTAAATATGGTAGTTTGATAATGTAGACTTTGAAGATCGTCTAATGATGAGGATATTTAACGTTTGCTTTTGAACATTAAAATTTTTGTGAGTCGTTATGCACTTTTAGTTTCTGTTCTAAGGGATCCACTCTTATTGCAGGAAGCACGGAAACGCTTTGACAAGGCTAGCCTTATTTATGACCAGGTGCATTTCCAATCTTAAATTCTTTCTAATTTTCTCATGTAGCGCAGTAGCAGTATATTCCTCCTGCTTTGGAAATTTGGCTATGATTATGATTCATTCAAATAGAATGAAATCAATGGATACATGATGGATTTAAAAATTTGCATTGAATATTAAGATGAACCAAAGCCTATGTCTGTGCTAAAGCAGAAGTTAAAAAGGTGCCTGACAACATATATTTTTCACAATTTACTGCTTATATTGGATTTGCTATAGCTGTTTTACCTCTTGAATATTAAAATACACCTGCAACAACCTTCTTTTGGAGCCAGAAGCATTATAAGCTTCAAAATCAAGTTGCCCAATAATGATTGCTAAATTTGCTATTGCTGCAGGCTCGTGAAAAGTTTCTGTCACTGAGAAAAGGCACAAAAAGTGATGTTGCTACTGCCCTAGAAGAGGTTAGCTTTTTTATGTCTTATGTGATTGATCATCTTTGATTCGTACTGGTATATGACATTCTTAAAACCCTTAAATTTGTGGGATGTTTCAGGAGCTTCATAATGCTAGGTCTACATTTGAGCAAGCTCGGTTTAATCTGGTTAGTACATTCATTTGATCAGATGTATATATAAATAAGTACTATTACCATGATATTTGTTTTTCACAAATAGACTTGAAGTTTCTGTCCAGGTTACTGCCTTGTCAAATATTGAAGCAAAGAAGAGATTTGAATTTTTGGAAGCAGTCAGTGGGACTATGGATGCGCATCTTCGATACTTTAAACAGGTATATCATATTGTTTTCATTAATCTTTTCCACATTCTTTGTCACAACATGCTTATCTTTAATTGATTTCACATGTAGGGGTATGAATTGTTGCACCAAATGGAGCCATATATTAACCAGGTTTGTCATCAGCTTTGTCTTTAAACACCAATTTTTGTTTTTGGATTTGGAAGTTTATGTCATTGATAAAATTATAATCAAGTGGTACGTCATGGGTGGTTAATTGGCAAACAGTTGAGCCAGAGTGAAAGTGAAAATGATTAACTCCAGGCTAGTTCTTTTGCAGGTCTTAACTTATGCTCAGCAATCAAGAGAAAGGTCCAATTATGAGCAAGCAGCTCTCAATGAAAGAATGCAAGAGTACAAACGGCAGATTGATCGAGACAGTAGGTGGTCTTCAAATGGTTCTAATGACGGAGATGGTATACAAGCCATTGGTAGAAGTTCACATAAGATGATAGAGGCAGTTATGCAATCTGCTGCAAAGGGAAAGGTTGAACAGAGGCCTGGAAATTGTTGTTTAAAGTTATTACTTTCTCCCAATGATTTACTTTTATAATTTTGTTATCTTTTAATCATTTTAGGTTCAAACTATTCGACAAGGTTATCTCTCAAAGCGTTCCTCAAACTTAAGGGGGGACTGGAAAAGGAGGTTCTTTGTTCTTGATAGCCGGGGAATGCTGTATTACTATCGTAAACAGTGCAGAAAATCATCTGTAAGCAATCTAATGTGAAAAATAAGTTGGTTTCTGAAGGATTGAAGCTAATATGCTTCTTCATATCAAATTTCACCTTATATTCTGGTTATTTATCATGTGTAGGGGTCTAGCGGTCAACATTCTGCTCAGAGGAATAGTTCTGAGCTTGGTTCTGGACTTTTAAGTCGATGGCTGTCTTCTCATTATCATGGTGGGGTACATGATGAGAAATCTGTTGCTCATCACACTGTGAACCTGCTTACATCAACAATCAAAGTTGATGCTGACCAATCAGATTTGAGGTTTTGCTTCAGGATCATTTCACCAACAAAGAACTACACTTTGCAGGTTATTGATATGATATTTGGATTTTTTCCTATTCATGATAATACCACAAGGATGGTGATTAAGGATTTATAGTTTAGTGCCTCAATTATACTTAATTATGCTTGTCAGTGCAGGCAGAGAGTGCACTGGACCAAATGGATTGGATTGAAAAGATCACAGGTGTTATTGCCTCATTGTTGAGTTCTCAGATTCCTGAAAGGGTAACTTCCAAGATCTTTAGCTGACTATGTGATAATAGGATTTCACAAACAATTTGATTAATGTTATCCAATTTTACTAGTGTTTGCCTGCAAGTCCGATGGGAAGTGGTCATCATAGGTCTGCCAGTGAGAGTAGTTCTTTTGAAAGTTCAGATTTTGATCACTCTGCTGTTGAAGAATATGCAGCAGAGAGAAGTCTTGCTTCTGCACATCTGGAGCGCCCCTCAAGAAGTTTGCAGCAGCAGCGAACCTGTATTAAAAGTGAGAAGCCAATTGATGTGTTGCGAAGAGTTTGCGGGAATGATAAATGTGCTGATTGTGGTGCCCCTGAACCTGATTGGGCATCACTAAATCTTGGTGTTCTTGTTTGCATTGAGTGTTCTGGTGTTCACCGAAACCTTGGTGTACACATATCAAAGGTAGACCATACAAGTGCAGTCCCCCAATCCTTGTTAATGTTACATCTGCAAATCATTTGTTTACTTTTGAATATGTCAAGTTGGGGTTGCCAGAATTCTTTTTTCTTGATAAGCAGCTGTAAGGATGCTTGATAATGAGCATACTGTAACAAGAGGGGAAAAAATGGAATTGAAATAAGTTATATAAATATTTAGTTTGATACAGGCATACAGCTGACCTTTACGTAGTAGCTTTCATTGAAGAGCCAATATTTGGAGGAATTGATGATTCTTAGAAATCCAATATTAGCTAAATGAAACTCTGTGTTAGATATAACAAGGGAACAGAGAGCTATTTACTTTAACTGATTTTTTCCCCCTTGTTTCTCGTGCTGTTAGGAGGATTTCTGATTCTCCTGTTCTTTATTTCTCTTCTCTTCTGATAAATTCTTCTTTCTATTATAAACCACACAATATATGCGGATAGGTATTTTTGTGAAGTGGGACCCACTGCATAAGTGTCTTTCTTTATAGGAAGAGGTTTAAGATTGTGATGAAGATTACAATTGAAGCCAATTGTTGGAAGTTTAGGTGATATTTGTTATATCAAATAAGTGTAGGATATAATGTTGGTGACAATGTATTTAGTGGAGAAGAATCTCTTCAACTGATGTGAAAAGTATGCGCATTCTAATTGGGTGAAATAGAAATTGTTGGAATGTTGACTTTTCATAACTTGATCTCATATTTTGCTCTATATTGGTAATTTTAGCACCAAAATATCTTGTCTGCTGCTGGGTAGAAATATATACTTGTGCCTGGTTGAATTCCTTTCCTCTCACTTGTATTTTTAGTTATTAACTGTGGTTTTTATTTGGTGACGAGGCTTGCATACATTGCTCATCTAGCTACTTGTTCTTACTTTTGTCGCAGGTCAGGTCTCTTACATTGGATGTTAAAGTGTGGGAACCTTCTGTGATAAGTTTGTTTCAGGCTCTTGGGAATACTTTTGCCAACTCAGTCTGGGAGGAACTATTACAATCGAGAAGTGCCTTTCAGGTTGATATTGTCCCCACAGGGTAAAGAATCCCCATTATTATATCATTGCCTTAGACCAATGATTATTATTTTTTGACCAAGTGTTGCTGATATTTTCTTCTGCTACTCATGAAGCTTAAACAAGTTCGGCAAACCACAGGTGCTTTTGATCAGCAAACCTTGTCAATCTGATTCTCTATCTGTGAAGGAAAAGTTCATCTATGCAAAGGTATGATAATAATTTGATGGTATGCAGGATCCTTATACTTTCAGTTCTTACTAACAGAGAAAAGTGTTCTTTTAGTATTGCAAACAATACCTGGAACAAACTACTTTATGATTTTGACGAGTTTTAGGGAAAACGAGGAAGGAGGATTAAGGTTTTGATTTTGGACTAATTTAACGTGCTGTTGCAATAAACAGATCTAGATGAGACTTTAAACTGAGGAAATTGAAGAGGAAAAGAACATAGGTTTTACACTAAGGATTCCTAGGTATCGTATACAAGAGATGCATCACATGTCTGATAATCTGTGTTTCTCTTATATAAGCACCTTAGTAGCACTCTTGATAATTGGATACGTCACTGAGATAAAACTAGTGCTAAAAACTTGGAGAATTTGTCAAAGTGTTGACAGCTTATAATTTGAAATTATTTGTGGAAACTTACTCTTTTTATGCATGCCTTAAAAATTAGTATAAATACAGGTATAGGTCATAGGAAAAGTGATTTTGAAACTTGCATACCTTTGTTTATTGCTCTCCCTCCCTCTCATTTTCAACTTAGTATGAAAGCCAGATTATGATATTTGCAATTGAATATGGCTTCTCTTCGCCATAGTATTTTCCAAATCTCCATGGCTTATAGTTTGCATCATGTGATCTTTGTCACCTGTTGTCACTGATGTTACACATGGGAGTTTATTATTGAACAGATGTCCTCCGAAATAGAAATTTTCATTGAAAACGACTGCTGTATGCTGGTGTAGTTACTATGGTATCAAACTATCAATGATTTTTATGCTAATATATGTATTGCTATTTCATAAGTTGGGTTGACATTTGAACAAAAATATTTAACTGAATATTTATGTTTCTTGAGTTAGAAGACTTGTTTAAGTGAATAGTCTTTTGATTTTCTTAAAGAATTACAATAATATTAGTCGTTTACACGTTTTTTATTAGCTCTTAAGATGCCTAGAAGGGGTACTAATGCATGATGGTGGTGCTCTCAGTGACTTATAGATGAGTTGTTGGCATGTTCCTTAATGACTAGTTTGTATACAGCAAAACTTATCTGTCTTGTTTGCATTTTGGATTGTAAGCTCAAATACCTTGAGATGTGTTAGAAATATCTTGTAATAAGTGTATATATTAAAGTCAACTAGTGCTATAATTACAGAGCTATTGTAGGAGGTGATTACTATTGTAATTATGCATGTAATTAATACCTTACTAGTACAAATATATCCTTGTGTGCAAATCTTTTTTCCAATTCCTAACTCATTCATTGAATAGAGTCCCTTTCCTTCTTGATAAACCACTTTGGAAATCCAAAGCTCTGATGGGCCTTTAACATATGTCTATAAGAGGAGAGGAAAAAGGAAGGATAGTGGATTGGAGAGAAATGGGCCGCATATAATAGAAGAAAATGAAGAGAGGCACAACTGAATGGACAGGTGGCAGCAGGAGATTGGGGAGGAAGATTCTTCCATGACGGAGAACGTGAATAAGAAGGGATAAGGAAGAGGCATAACGGAATTTGGGAATTGTAAATAAATTAGGATTGTTAGGATATGATTCTGAATAAATTAGGGAGATAATATCCTAGGATTACGGAAAGGATTTCTCAATCCCGAAGTCATGGGATTTACCTTCCTATTTTTTCTCTTTTATGTTTTTATGGGATTCTGGTTTCCTATGATTAAGGATTATGTTTCCCTTCTTTTTCTATTTAAGTTGTACTACTCTGTTGAGAGAAAATCAATCAATATAGAAAATATTTCTACATGGTATCAAGAGCCTTAAGGTTTGATCATGAACTACAAGGCAGCCGTGGTTGGCTCTAGTTCGGCCACCTCCGATATTAGGAGTGGTGTGGTGCCGCCAGAAGGAAGGGACTAGCAGCCCACAAGGGAGACTACGCTTGAGACCAACATGAGATCCTCAGATGAGGGCACTCAACAAGCAACCCAGCCTGCAGCCATCTGTGCTAGTGATCACTCTCTTCACATTACCATTCATAAATTGAATGGAAAGAATTATCTTGAGTGGTCCAAGTCCGTGCAGTTGGTGATCGACGGCAAGGGAAAGCTTGGATATTTGAATGGAGAAGTGAAAGCCCCAGGCACCGGTGATCCAAAATACCGGTAGTGGCGCTCCAAAAATTCCATGGTCACGGCATGGTTAATCAACTCTATGGACCTGGTGATTGGTAAGCCCTTCATGTTCTTACCAACAGCTCGTGATGTATGGGAAGCTGTGAAGGAAACATATTTAGACTTGGATAATCACTCACAACTGTTTGAATTGACCACCTGGATGTGGAAGATACAGCAAGGTGAACGGGAAGTCACAGTATATTACAATGAGATGATGACTGTGTGGCAGGAGCTTGATATGTTTGAGGAAGAAGAATGGGAAAACAACAGTGATAGTGCTCGCTATAGAAAAAAGGTGGAAAGAGGACGGATATTTGTCTTCTTAGCGGGGATGAACAAAGAACTTGATGAAGTTCGAGGACGTATCTTAGGATGAAAGCCTCCACCATCTATCAGAGATGTGTTTTTAGACGTGAGAAGAGATGAGGCAAGGAGGCAAGTGATGTTGAACCATGCTCATGAAGGATCAACACTTGTAGCCCGGGGTGGAGACTCAGAAGGAGATAAACGAGGAGGAAAGCAGAAACCTTGGTGTGACCATTGTAAATGGTCATGGCACACACGGGAAACCTACTGGAAACTGCATGGAAAACCAACCTCAAAGAAGAAACCAGGCAATGATAACAAGTTTGGAGGAGATCCTCATGCATTCCAAGCAAGCAACATGGACCTAGGGCAGCAATCTTCCTTAGAATCTCTTCCCTTCACAAATGAACAAATAGAGCACTTGCACAAACTCTTTCAATCTCACTCTGTAGGAAATCCTAGTCCATCCCCATCGTGTTCTATAGCCCAAGCCCAGTCAGGTGATCATTTTATTGCTATTGTTGCATGTACAGGGTCTAATGGCCCCTAGATATTAGATTTAGGTGCCACTGATCATATGACTAGTGTGTCACAATACTTCTCCTTATATACACCGTGTGCAGGAAATCAAAAGGTTAAACTTGCAAATGGTTCCTTCGCTACTGTTGCTGGAAAAGGAATTGTGATCCTTTCTCCATCTATAATCTTATGTCTATTAGTAAACTAACCCTTGATCATAATTTCCGCATTAATGTTTGGTCTTCTCATTGTGAATTTCAGGATTTATCCTTGGGGAAGATGATTGGGGGTGCTAGGCAGGATAATGGTCTCTATCTTCTCAATAATCGTCTCACTTTTGGAAGGCAAGACCTGCAAACCTGTTTCAATTCTTTCTCTGTTTCTAATAAAGACATTATGTTATGGCATTACCGGTTAGGACATCCTAATGTCCAATATTTGAGACATTTGTTTCCCAAGTTATTTGTGAATAAAAATCAGTTGTCTTTTAAATGCGAATCGTGTGAATCGGCTAAACATCACCATGTTGTTTTCCCCCCACAACCATATAAAAGATCTAAACCTTTTACTATGATTCACAGTGATGTTTGGGGTCCCTCTAGAGTAACAACTATTTCTGGAAAACGTTGGTTCCTCACCTTTATTGATGATCATACTAGGGTCACTTGGGTGTTTCTTTTACAGGAAAAATCTGATGTTGCACTTGTGTTCAAAATTTTTTATCATATGGTCCTAACACAATTTCAAACTCAGATTAAAATTTTTCGTAGTGATAATGGCAAGGAATTTTTTAACAAAATTCTGGGCACCTTTTTTGCTGAGAAGGACATTGTACACCAAAGTTCTTGCCCCAACACTCCTCAGCAGAATAGGGTTGCAGAAAGAAAGAATAAACATCTACTTGAAGTTGCTAGGGCTCTAAGTTTCCAAACAAAGGTCCCTAAGTATCTTTGGGGAGAGACTATTTTAACTGCTACCTATTTGATAAATAGACTACCCACCAGAATTTTGGCCTTAAAAACTCCCTTGCAAATGTTCACTACTTGTTTTCCCTATTCTCGGCTCATAACTGACATTCCCTTAAGAATCTTTGGAAGTGTAGTTTTTGTTCATAATCATGATACCAAGTGTTCAAAACTTGACCCCAAAGCACATAAATGCATTTTTGTTGGCTATCCCTCTAATCAAAGAGGATATAAATGTTTTGATCCAGTTTCAAAAAAATTGTTTGTGTCAATGGATGTCTCTTTTTTTTAAGGAACTTCATACTATACCGAGCCCCATCTTCAGGGGGAGCACTTTAGTGAAGATGGTTTCTTAGACACTTCTGATTTATGCTTTAACTTTCCTAACATATCTCTGGAAAATTATGAGCCAGAGAATGAAAACTCTCTGGAACATTATGAGGTAGAAACTAAAAACTCTGTGGAAACAAATGAACCAAATAATCCTACTGATTCTGCACAAATGCAGACCACGGTAATGCCATCTCAAAATGAAAAAACTGATTCAACAGAGAAGTGGGTGAAATGGCAAAGTTCTTGTATATACAAAAGAACACCAGGCAGAAAAGAGGAAAAGGGCCATTATCCAGCAGAACCACCAAGAATCTGATCAGAGGGTGGATCATGAGATTCATGATAATCCTCCAAAAGACCCTGACAATAATCCCTCAGGTAACTTTTTGTCAAGTTCTTCTAGTCATGATGATCTTCCCATTGCTCTTAGGAAAGGTATTAGATCTTGCACGAAACACCCCTTGTCAAACTTTGTGTCTTACAAAAATATTTCAGCCTCATATTGTGCCTTTATCTCACAAGTCTCTAGTGTCATTATTCCTAACAATGTTCAGGAAGCTCTAAATGTTCCTCAATGAAAGGAAGCTGTCTTTGAGGAGATGAGAGCCCTAGAGAAGAATGCTATTTGGGAGAAAGTGGATCTACCAAATGGGAAGACAATTGTTGGTTGCAAATGGGTATTTACCCTGAAATATAACTCGGATGGTTCTCTAGAAAGATACAAGGCACACCTTGTAGCTAAAGGCTTTACACAAACATATGGAGTGGATGACTTTGAAACTTTTTCTCCAGTGGCAAAGCTAAACACAGTTCGAGTCTTCCTTTCGGTTGCTGCCAACCTTGACTGGCCCTGAACTCAGCTGGATGTAAAAAATGCATTCTTGAATGGAGACCTAGAGGAAGAAGTCTACATGGAACCTCCACCCGGGTTTGCTGAAAAATTCAAGAATAATGTGTGCAGGCTAAAAAAATCCTTCTATGGTCTCAAATAGTCCCCTAGAGCATGGTTTGAAAGATTCACAAGGTTTGTAAAAGGCTTGGGATATAGTCAAGGTCAATCAAATCACACACTATTCATAAGGAAATCTACTAAAGGCTAAGTTTTAGTTTTAATTGTCTATGTAGATGACATAATACTGATAGGAGATGATGTAACTGAGATGAGCATATTGAAGCAAAGCCTAGCCAAGGAATTTGAAGTTAAAGATCTTGGCCAACTTCGGTATTTTCTTGGAATGGAGGTGGCAAGATCAAAGAAGGGCATAGTAGTTTCACAACGAAAATATATCTTAGATCTCTTGAAAGAAACTGGAATGAGTGGCTGCAAACCCTCAGATACTACTATAGAAGCCAAGACTAAGCTTGGAGATGTCAAAGATGGTGTCCCAGTAGACCCAGGTAGGTACCAAAGGCTAGTAGGGAAACTTATCTATTTGTCCCAATGTCCCATACTCGTCTTGACACTGCCTTCGTTGTTAGCATGGTGAGCCAATTCATGCACTCCCCATACGAAGAACACCTTGAAGTTGTTTACAGAATTCTTAGGTACCTAAAAGGTACACTAGGAAAATGTCTCTTCTTCCGGAAAACATGACAAAAAAGGGATTGAGGTATATACTGATGCTGATTAGGCTGGCTTTATTATGGATAGAAGATCAACCTCAGGATACTGTACTTTCCTATAGGGTAATCTGGTCACATGGAGGAGTAAAAGCAAAATGTTGTTGCTAAAAGTAGTGTTGAAGCTGAGTTTTCGATCAATGGCTTAAGCAGTGTGTGCGGTTCAATGGCTGAAGAAAGTATTAGAAGAACTTGAAAGACCAATAATTTTTCCTTTGCAACTGTACTGTGATAACAAGGCCGCAATAAGCATAGCTCACAATCCAGTCTTACATGACAGGACAAAGCATGTTGAGATTGACAAACATTTTATCAAGGAGAAGCTTGAAGAAGGAATAATTTGCATTCCATTTGTTTCAACCACTCAGCAGGTTGTGGATGTTTTAACCAAGGGTATGTTGAGACAACCTTTTGAACATCAATTTACCAAGTTGGGCATGACAGACATCTTTGCACCAACTTGAGGGGGAGTGTAGATAAATTAGGATTGTTAGGATTTATGATTCTAAATAAATTAGGGAGATAATATCCTAGGATTAAGGAAAGGATTTCTCAATCCTGAAGTCATGGGATTTACCTTCCTATTTTTTCTCTTTTATGTTTTTATGGGATTCTGGTTTCCTATGATTAAGGATTCTGTTTCCCTTCTTTTTCTATTTAAGTTGTACTACTCTATTGAGAGAAAATCAATCAATAAAGAAAATATTTCTACAGGAATCAACCTGGTGGCCTTGGCCAAGGGGCAGAGACTGTTATTGCAGCTCTGATTGTTCTATTTTCTCTTTTCTTTTCCATTCCTAGTTGCTGCGATCAATTCTCAGCTATTTTCTATTGTAATCGGAGCTGTGCTCTCTGATTTTTGTCTTTGGTTTCCTAACCCTAATACCAGGTCATATCAATCTCCCTCAAAGGTCAAGTCTTTTATTTGGACTATGATGGTTAATAGAATTAATACCAATGACATGTTGCATGTTTGTAGACTGCATAAGGTACTTTCCCTTGATATGTGTGTTATGTGCGGTGCCTGCTCAGAATCAGTTCCTCACCTATTCTTACATTGTCCTGTCGCTTTTTCTCTTTGCAATAATTTGTTCAACCATTTTGGAGATTGTTGGGTTTGCCCTTGGTCCTTGGACCACTTTTTGATGATAAGCTTTCATGGTTTTGGTAAAAATAGAGAGACTAAATGCTTGTGACAATGTGAAGTCTTTGCAACAATTTGGTGCATTTGGTTGGAGCGAAACTATTGAATTTTTAAGGATGCAATTTTGGCTCATCATCTGATTTAGGATAAGATACGGCATTGGGCCTCTATTTGGTGCAAAGCACATGGTCTCTTTAAGGTGTCATATGACTACAGACTGGGCAGCTTTGCTTTTTTGATGTTTTCTCTTTACTTTGTTGTATTGTGTTCTTCTTTTTTGTCTTAGAGGATTCCTTATCATCCTCCATTCTTTTTGTAATTTCTTCTCTTCGTCTTAAGAAATTCTTCTTTTATCAATAAATAAATCTATCCTTGTGTGGTCTGGCTTAAACACACAATTCGTCATACTCTATCTATTTTCAAGTTGGTAGTATTAAAGCGGATTTTGACACCCACTGCCCAGCAGCAACTTTACCCATCGTGCTTCAATTCCGGCAATTCCCTCTGCAATCGTAATGAGGAGTATTAGAAATATCTTTTAATTAGTGATATTTGTAAAGTCAATTAGTGCTCTAATTAAGGCGCTATTTTAGGTTGTGATTAGTGATTACTATTGTAATTGTAATTGTGACTGTACTTAATACCTTGTTAGTATAAATATGTCCTTGTGTGGTATGACTTAGACACAATTCAGCATACTCTCTATTTTCTAATTTCAGTTGTCTTGTTTGCATTCTGGACTGTAAGCTCAAACTCCTTGAGATGCATTTACTATGTTAACTGTACTTAGGAATTTACTTTTTATACTACTGAGTCTTTGGTGTCTTTGGTGCTACATTCAAATTTATTTAATCCAGACTGCCTCAGAACCATTTCTTTTCATTGCAGTACGCAGAGAAGCTTTTTGTTCGCAAGCCAAAGGACAATCAATACCGTATCTTGGCAGAGCAGATCTGGGAGGCTGTTCATGCTAATGACAAAAAAACTGTATACTGCTACATTGTTAATTCTGACATGGACATCAATGCTGTTTATGAGCAAACATGCAGCAATTCTTTAACCCTTGCCAAAGTAATGCTATTACAAGAGCAGGCAAGCCAGGATCAAGGTTCTACTTTGGCAGGGAACTCATTGGACTGGTCCTCGACCTCTTTGAACTTGGTAGGTAATAAAGAAGGCCTGACAATGGACAATCTAGTCGGGTGCACCCTACTTCACCTTGCTTGTGAAACAGCAGATATTGGCATGCTGGAGCTCCTCCTACAGTATGGTGCAAATATTAATGCAACTGATTTGAGAGGTCAAACACCACTACATCGCTGTATTCTCAAAGGTAGATCTGCATTTGCAAGATTACTTCTTTCAAGGTGAGTCTGACATACTTTGCATAATGGTTTAACTGGTTCTTTCAACAATTTATCGAATCAGCTTCAACTCTGGTATTGTCATTTAAGTGATTGTTTGAGGTACTATGGACTGTTTGCTGATTCATTTATTCTCTTGGTTTTATATATTTATAATTTTTAGCCATTGTTCATTGAATGCTACCAAAATTATTAATAATGCAGGGGAGCTGATCCTCGAGCTGTGGATGAGGAGGAAAGAACCCCTATTGAGCTTGCTGTACAGTCAAATCTTGACGACAGTGAGGTCCTTGCTCTGTTGTCTGATTCTAACGGATGACACTGATAGGCAAAGAATCTCTGGAGTTCCAAGTATATTACATCTATATAAGATAAGGAGGCCTGGATTATGTAAAGGTGTATTTCATAAATTGAAAGGCTGGTTTTTTTGAAGGAAATGTCACAAGTGTTGAAGGCTTAAGGGAGAGTGGTAGGTTGAAATGCTTGCCCCTTGGTCATCTTGTGCAAATAGTCCTGAGACTTGTAATCTAAAATGGCCACATTGGTCTGAGTTAAGAGCACTGCTGTACTGGTAGCATCAAGTCAAGGCTTTGTAATATGTTTGTGTATTTTCAGTGCTTCCTTTTGTGGTGAGGCTGCGATGCATTAGGCTAGGGATTTGTCTGTGACATGTACATTGGTTTATTTTTGTGAAGGTGGTGGCTCTAAAACTCTTCGGATACGACATTTCGCTTTTATATTTTCGGAACCTGTACAGAGGATATTGTATGCCCTGGTTCTCCAATGATATGATTTTTTTAGATTGATAAAATAAACTATATTTCAAAAACAAAAAAGATAAAGAAAATTACAAA
Source organism: Styphnolobium japonicum (assembly GCA_023212625.1). NCBI lineage: Eukaryota > Viridiplantae > Streptophyta > Magnoliopsida > Fabales > Fabaceae > Styphnolobium > Styphnolobium japonicum. The sequence goes on from JALBWW010000013.1 coordinate 140,328, forward strand.
TGACCTGATATTTTTCATATTTTGTGTTGACTGGAGTTATTTTTATACTTTTTGAGTGAGATTAATTTTTTTTGTTAATTTTGACTAACTATTGACTTAATAATGTTAAGTATTTCAAAGAGAAAATATAAAATCACTTATTATTAGTTAATAGTGATATCTATATTGTAACAAAAGTTAGATTAATCTTATGATTTTTTTAATATATAAAATTAAGTTAACTTTTTAATATAAAAGTGAAAAGGATGTATAATTTAACAAATGTTATGAAGAAAAGTATAATTCATAAATGTATTTATTTTATTATAATAAATAATTGATATTTTACATATATATATTCTCATTTTCTTGTTTGGTTTCCTTTGTTGAGTTATCTAGCTCATTACTTTTATGCAAAGACCATGCTTCAAATTATTTTGTTTATGCAAGACATAAATTATCCCAATATATTATTGTTGATAAGGATAGCAAAAATATAAGTTCAAATGGGTATTGCGAGGATTCCACGACTGGATTGATAGGGAGACAAGTTTTCCTGTACTGGACTAGGAGCTTGGATCATGATTCCTGTCCCTATAGGTTACGGGTTTCGCTAAACAAACATAAAACATATTTAGATCTATATTAATAATTTTCAGTTGTAGGTATATAAGCAATTGTAAAAGATATATGTACAGCATATGCAGATCTTGCTTTTGTTTAAAAATACCAAAATGTGTAATATATATATGGTACTAGTTGAATATTTTGATTTGAATTTACTAATCAACATTATTTAATTTTACACTTTCATGTTGTTGCTTGTTGGACAAAATTGTGTAATTTTGAAATTTCATGTTTTTAAACAAGGTTGTGGTTTGTGATACTAAAAAAATTGTAAGTAAATTAATAAGAAATTCTAAAAGCCACAAAAAATAAAGAAAAAATAAATGAAAGTATGATATTTGCTTAGAAGCAAGTGAATTAGAAGACTCAATAAAGTATATAAAATGAGAAAACGAGAGTACAATATTTTATTTTACATAATAAACTTACATAGTATATCAATTATTTGTTAGAATAAAATAAATACATATATGATGAATTATACATCTTTTCATAAGATTTGTTGAATTATATTGTTTTCACTTTTATATCAAAATGTCAACTTGGTTTTGTATAGAAAATAATCATGAGATTAAGCTTAAAAAATCTTTGTTATAATATAGCTCACTAGTAATTAATAATAGGTGAGCTTATTTATTTTATTTTAAAATACATAATGATATTAAGTCAATAGTTAATTAAATACAAAAAATAAAATAGAGTATCGAAGTTGAACTACATGATTTATCCGATTGAACCAACCTTCATTATTTTTTTAAAAAAAGCTTAATATTTCATAAATATTTTATATTATTACTTTATTTTTATAACGTTAATCGATTCGACCAACTATTTTAAATGGTTGAACTTGAATAAAATAATTTATGGATTCATTGTCTGATTTTAAATACATTAGATTAGGTAGTATAATTGACCTGTGTGTCACTCACACACTGTCCTAAGGTGATGACTAGGAGCAACCACTAGCGTGTAAGAAGGTTCCAGTAGCACCTCCTTGGCTTTAAAAAGATCAAGCACGGAATAATGAAGAGGGACAACAATTGTTAGGCATGGCATGGAGGACTTGCCAAATGCATTTTGTTCAATTTACATTCAGAATGATAAAATCTATGAAACAAATGATTTTTGTGCAACTCCTAAAAACATAAGGCATAGTGATAGGAGTTGGAGACTAAGAGTATCACATCTTAAATATCATGTATGGATAATCAAGATTAAAACATAAAATTATATGACTTTTTAAAGTGACTATGTGATCTTTAAATAACTTCTAATCTTAACCATTCATGTAAAATTCAATGGTTAAGATATAATCCTCTTACTTCTCATAATAAGATAGTACTCTCACTTGATATCACACTATATATATATAGAGAGAGAGATTCCTTCGATACCCTTTGTTTTTATAAGTGTACCAGTACCCATGTTATATTGAGTCATATGTCTCACTTAGTTGAAATCTAACAAAAAAGAAAAGTACCAAAGAAACCTCTAGATGTGTGTGTGTGTGTTATTGACCATTAATTATGAAGAAATATCGGTACCCTAACAAAAAAGAAAGGTACCAAAGAAACCTCTAGATATGTGTGTGTGTGTGTGTGTGTGTGTGTGTGTGTGTGTGTGACATATCTAATGAAATGAGTGATTTATTATTCAAGTAAGAAGAGCAATTTTTGACCATTAAATCATGCATGTATAATCAAGACTAGAACCTAAAGTCACATGACATCTTTAAGTAACTTATCATACATATAAAATTTCATGGTCAAGATTAACTATTCTCACCTCTCGTAATAATTTATATATATAGGGTAGGATCCACTTACTCTAACAGTAAATCTTGTAAACTTACATCTTTGAATAACTTTTCATAGAATTATTATTTTTCCAATCTAACCGTTGAATTATGTAACATTATCATGAAGATTATGCATACCAAATTTAAGATAAATTATACATGCATAAGTATCTAATCTTATAACCAACATTTACTTATATTTTGAAAAGCATATTATACGTTCAAATAAAGTAATTAAATGAAGTATCAATTAATTTTAAAATTTTATAAAACTTTATAAGTTTGATCTACTTAATGAGAACTTTCAATCCACAGGTTATATTGATGAAATTCAAAATTTATAAAATACTATTCAATAGAGTAAATGTTCGAAGACTTATAAATATATATATATATATATATTCATTTCTAGCCGTAGGGAGGGGGCTCTATACAAAGAGCATTTGCGAGTTGCTACCAATTATGAGTTAAGGCTAACGGGCATATATATACTCTTCCAAAAGGTCAAAGTAGTTTGCGGTCTCCATATCAGCTTATCATTACTAATTAGTAATTACTGTACTTGTAAGCCCATAGTTTGGCTGGTGTTGATTTTTCCCTTGTTGTCTGGGGTGTTTCACTGCTGGGCCTTTAACCCATGTTTACAAGAGGAGAGGTAGGAAGAAAAGGAGTGGGCTGGAAACTCATGGGCTCAGCATGGAGAATGTGGAAAAGGCAGGGGCAGAAGTTGGGGCTCCAGGAGTGCATAACAGAATGGCCCCATGGCAAGCAGGCATTGGTGGGGAATATCCTGTCATGATTGGAAATGGAATGGGGAACGTGTTTAAGGGGGAAGGAGAAGGTAGCGGAGGGGAATAACGGAATAGAGGGAAATTGCTTAGGCTTAGGCCTGGGGGCAGAGTTTGCATCTTGCAACTCTGATCGTTATCTTTTTCTGCATTTCTTTGTGCCCTTCTTACTTTCTGGGCTGTAGCAGTGTTTTCCCCTATGTGAAAAGGTGTTTTTCTCCTAGTTTCTATTAGTTTTCTTAATACAAAACCAGTTCCTATCATTCACTAAATTAGCTGCAAATCACTTCAAATTTAGGCCTGCAATGAACACTAATCCAGGTTGCTCCGCCTGAATTTGAGCCTATCAGGTAATGTCGTATAAACACATTTCATATTAAACGCCTCGAATCTCTGAAAATCACACCATACTCCCAATGGCAACTGCTGCAAGGTGAAACCAAACTTTCCTAACATTAAACAATTATGTGAAAGAAACAAAATTATAGGATATCATATCTCACGATTAACAAACCATCTTAATGGTGAGATTTTCGACTATTATTCTGACAGGTTAATCACTATTTTTTGTGCGGTCCAAAGCGGAGAAACAAGTGAGCTAGAGCTCCATCATTTCTTAAATGTCATTACACACTTATCATAACAGTTATTATAATAAGAGCTAACAGTACGAGTAACCTCACTTGAACACGATGTGGAAGGTGACGGTCTCCAGAAGCAAGATGAAATTTAGAATTCATATATATAAAAGACAAACCTCTCAAAGGAAATTAAGCATAAATTTCAGGTCAAGTAGTCAATTTTCGTGCAGTACTAAAGTCCTGATCAACTTCTTTTCTGGATGCTTCCCAAAGTCGATGTTCAATCCCCAATTTCCTGAGCTCCATAAGTCCTTGCTCAACTGAAATTTGAAAAACCAGATAAATGGAAATTCTCAGAAGAATACTAAGGAAGAATTCATCCCTTAGCCTACTTGCGGTCATCATCAATGGAGGCAAAATTAAAGCATAATCTATGATGCGCTTTATAAGAAGACCAGCAGAATTGAAGAAACTTCAGATATTGTGAACTAATTTAGCACTCCTGGGATAAATGGGTACGGAAAACAAAAGGCAGGGAGAAGGAACAGCTATTTACGTTTTTGGTACATGGTAGATAACTTGGATACTTTGTTAAGAAGCATGAACACTAGTGGCACACCGGCCACAACACAGATACTGTGACACATCAAAACTTGAATTGTCCGACATAAACACGCTCTTTAAAATGTCCATGCTTCATATTAACCAAGGATTCTCCCCTTCCTTGTCCTTGCCCAAGTCTAGACTCTAGACCTCCCAATTGAGACTCCATGCACATAATAAGGAGTGTTATTCAACTATGTCTATTCCATGATTAAAGGGGATCAGTAGCAAACATCCAACCAAGCAATATGGCAATGGTGACACCACAAATGAACTTTTTCTCCCCAACCAATTAACATAATACTGGGTTGATACATCCATGTATACTACAAAGTAATTCATTAAAATAAAAACGTTAGATACTACCATCAACAGCATCATGTGAGGTAGGCGAATGCCCACTCCGACCAATCCAGAATTGAAGATGTTCTTTGGCAATGTCCTCCTCTATACCATGAGCCTTGGCTCTTCTCCAAAAATATGTCAGCCAAGCCTGTCAAAGTAGAGTAAATTCACTCAGAAGGCATGTTTCAATACTACAGACTACATATTTATTATCAGACAGACAGAGAGAATAATGAGTAATTATCAACTTCAAAGGTCACAAATCCGAACTGGTTGCAAGCACCACGAATATTTATGAAAAGGTTGAGAGGGGCTAGAAGGGTGGTGTATATGATTAAAAAGTACAATTTACAAAAATCAATTTCAAAGAAGTAAAAATCATGTAATCTAAAATCCAGAAAAGCATGCCTGCTCATTGACGACAATAGAAATATACTGCAAAAGACACATACAAACATTCCAAGAAGCAGACAATAATACAGAGCATGAATAGTTCATAAGAGAATGGAATACCTCCTTGAAAAGAACATCCTCAGACTCCTCTGGACTCAATTCTACATAAAAACAATGATATTTGTAGCTTTAACTTATCATTTGCACCAAAGGGGACAATACATAGCTATCAGCAAACAGTAGGTGGGGGAAAACTTACCAAAGGCTTCCATAAACTTAGGGTCCCCTGGTGATTTAATATCTGGCAATGTCCAAAAGTGTACAGAAGGATATTATTACATATGAAAGACAAATTTTAATCTGTATAGAAAACAGGCTAATAGATGGAAGCAGAGGTGCTTTCAAGATCATATACTTTCATCATGGTGTCCTATACATATGTTATGTTTGTAATTGGGTATGATTGGCCAAAACTAAGAACAATGGAAAAATTATGATCTCCAGACAAGTTTGCGTATATGCTGATAAAGTAAATGATTTGGGTTGACAGTACCACTCAAACTAGGAATGATAACAGGAATAGTGACTAAAGCAGGTATTAATACCTGAGATCGATTGTCGAGCAGAAGTTGGTCGCCGCTGTTGGGCTAATGCTTGCACAATAGCATCCTCAACCTTAGAAAACAACAAAAGAAAAAAACAATGGCATTGGTTTTGTATGGCGACTCTTTAGTCTTTACTGAGAAACCTATGCAGCAAATACAATGACATTTAAACAAGAGCACAAAAAACTTAAATGGCTGAATTTTGAAAACACGCAGAAGATGAAAAGAACATGAAGAAAACAAGACCACCAATGCATTTGAACAAAACCTTTAAAGAAGCAAGCTCCTTCAGTCCCATTTCAACTGAAAGCATACTTTCAATATTTCCTTCTCCGGTAAGATCATTCATGTCCTGAACAAGTTTGCTCCTCTTCTCTGGTGCATCATCACCTGCTTAAAAATCATAACGATTGTGTCTGGAAAAATCACAGGTCCATCTAATATAATAGTGAAAATCATCACTATAAGAAAGAATATAACATGAAGCACAGATTTGTCCTACTATGCAGGAAAATAATATGAACTGTAGAGTCCAAATCTTTATTTCATGCCTTTTTCCCAGCATTCCTCCTTAGCCTTTTGTCCTGCAGAAACAACGACCTCAAATGGAAGAGGGGCTAAGGATGACCAAAGTTCATACTTTGAAACTGCAATATCTGCACAGATGCCTATAAACCATTGCAAAAATTAAACAAGATAGAAGACAGCAGTAAGTGAACAACGAAATTATTCACTTGTGCAAATCAGACAAATTCAAACTAGATATTATAATTTAAAAACAACTAACCATGAAGTCCAACTACAAGTTATCAAAACCAGAATAGCATGTAAAACTCAACTGTGGACATGTTATGGGATCCCAATATGACAAAGTAGACAATAAACCCCAAGGCAAAAGTAGACTTTACTCGTTTTACTAGTCCCAAAATATAATTATACAATGCATACAATCATACAAAAAATAAAATACTGATAATTTAAGCTTTGATAGTGTATTTAGGTGCTGCCAAGGTGATTAATATATGGAACCAATTGGCTTTATGATAACTTGTTGGTCAGGTCAGGAAGAGATACCTTTACCCCACGACTAAAAGGAAAAAAAAAAAAACATAAAGATAAACCACCACCCACTGCAGCTTAGTATATTTTGCAGCGAAATTCCAATAACAAGCAAGCCCAATATATATTCATACATGCATTTGTTTTACAAGAACACTAACATGCATAAACAATTAAAATACTGATAATAAAAAGCTCTGAAAGCTTATTCAGGTTCTGACAACAGTGATTAACATATGGAACCAATTGATATTAAAATAACTTGTTAGTCAAATCAGGAAGAGGTGCCATTAACCCAGCCCCAAAAGAGAAAGAAAAATGAAGCAAAACCAGACAGTAGCTTACCATATTTTGCAGCTAAACCCCAATAACGAGCAAGCCAACACCTCTTAAGAACAACTTCCTCCTGACAAGGTGAAGGTATATATAATGAGTATTCCAAATAACTAACAAATACCAACGGACTCCTTTAACTGTGGAAATACATACCATTTCTTTCTGAGTTAATATCATTCTTTGAGTCATTGATCGAAGAGCTTTCACTTCAGATTCAGCTCCACGAAGCTGTCTCACTGCAGCTGCAGTCTCAACCTTTGCATTCTATTTGAGAGGAAATAATTACAAGTATATGGCAGCAACAGAGGAATAATTCTTACAAAGCAGTCTATATTGAGAATATAATAAAATTTCATATTTACCTCAACTTCAGCCTGTAGAGATGTGATTTCCTTATCTACTCCATCCTTAGAGTCTTTGGCATTTTTAAGTGCAGCCTGTGAAAGATAAAGCTTTCTTGGAGGCATTTTCTATAAAGGGGACTAAACAAGAAATGGAACATCCTACTATTTTGCTGAATAATAGCTCCATTCTCTGTATAGTATAAATTAATTACGTTCATAACTTGTATAATATACAGTTATGTACAGTTTAAGTTTTTTCCACAGTACCTCTCTTTGACGCAATGCTGCTTCCTTTCTGCAATTCAATAATATGGGGGTGTCATACATACAACTAAGTGAAGGAAAACAGTTTCAGCTTCAATTCACCTGCTCAAGAGTTTAGCTTCCAACGATACACCTTCTCCAAGGGAAGCAACCTGCAGACTCAGATAAAAAGAAAGATTAGACCCTGCATATGCAGTAAATACGATGTTGGCTTCAACTGTACAAAAGTGACTGAAATTTCATAAGCACACACACATATAGAAACATAAATATCTAAGTCGAGTAACAAAATTTCAGAAGTAAAAAGAAGGTTTTATTAATTATGGGAGAAACTCTCCAAGCATGATGATTCTTTTTTCTTTTTTTTTTGGTTACCTTAGGAAGTATAATGGGACAAGACCCTCCTAGCCAAATGGCATAGGCAGTGACCATTGGGCCAAAGTGGGCCCAAATACAACCCAGTGTATCCACGTAAAATGAAACAAGCATGCTCAACCATAATTTAGATAGACTCAAACAAAAAACAAGATGAAAATCTAATTAATCACAAATAGTGAAGTAAGCTTGTAAATTACAGACTTCTGTTCTTGTGTCAACCATGAACAAGCAAACAATCATTCAGAAGACCACAGTCAATTTGTGGAAACTCAAATAATACAATACCATATACCAATAAAGAAATAAAGTCAGTACCTGCTTCTGAAGCTCCCTAACTCTGGCCTCTGCTTCCTCACATCGCTCTTCCTCAAGTCTAAGCTGTACATTTTAGAAACATTTCAATATAAGTTATAACTGATGTTAGTACATTCATGGAGAGAACAAAGAAAATCATATTACCTTGTCAAGAATGCTTTCATTCTCTTCCTGTAGCATATCAACCTGCAGATAGAACAGTGATTTGTTTCAAGAGAATTTAGAGAGGCAGAATAATATATATCTGGTCCTCAATTCTTATCATATTCAATTCTCTTTTATAAAAACATGGATACAAGATTTGATATGATGAACTAATTTACCTCATCACGAAGTGCAGAAGCCTCACGCTGGTCTCCTGAATCTTTGGGTTGAACGAATCCGGTATCAAATGCAAATCTGCAAAATTTTCTTGTTAATAAATAATATTCAACTTGTTACATAAAAAGGAAAAAAAGACAGTAAACGAACTCCCCATTTGTCGTTGTATATCAAGGAATGGCTCTATGAGAGCCCATGCATTTAACACAAAGTACACATAAAATTGAGAACCAATATCCAAATCCAATTAAGGAAGGCCTTTGCATTTTATAGATCAATTTTTAATACAAGATAAGAAGTAAACATAAGAGCCTTGTGAAGCTGGTCTGCACATAATATGATAATTTAAGGGAACAGGGAAAGAAAGCCAAAATGATGTAAGAAACAATACTTGGGGAACAAATAAAAGTCCTGGAAGTAAGTAGTGGTTAGCTAACTTAGTACTCTATTATTCTTTGAACTGATATTATTTTTAACATTTTATAATATGAAGCTTACTTTCTCAAAACTGTGTTTTTTGGTTTGCCTTATTTTGAGAATATCTATATGATTTCAGAGCATGTACCAAGGATGATAATGGGGTATGGGATGACAGTTTACCTTTTATCTTTGGGCTTATTAATGGGAGGGTCTATTGGGGGAACAGGAGCTGGAGTCCTCACTGGTGCTCTATTGGGTGGAATCGGTGGTGCTGGACGAAGATACATTGAAGGTCCTCCAGCTGATGTTGATTGAACTGTTGGCGCTTCTTGTACAAGGTTCCGAGCTAACTAATTAAGTTATCAGAAAAACCAATAATCAGCTATCAACATTCCTGAATTGGAAGGGAAATTAAGAAATAGAATAGATACCGCAGGAGATGGAGATCTATGACTCCTGACAGAGGGGGCAGAAGATTTAGTAGCGTTGGTGGCATTCCTGGAGGTGGAGAGAGAAAGAGGTGGAGGAGCACTGTAGCGAAATCCTAGATCGTCATCGTCGTCGTCGTCGGCAGTCTGGGAAGCCATGACCTGGGCGAGGCGCTGAGCGGCGGCTTTGGCAGCAACATTCTGAGTCCTTTTGATGGTTGAGATTCCACTGAGGGAGGAGGAGCGAGCATGGGCATTACCATTACGTGAGGGCGAGGAGGAGTTCCCAGATTCGCTGCTCCACTGCCGGAGAGAAACCGGGCTCTCGGTTCGTTTCCGATCCATCTGCCAATGCCTAGATCTCCGCGTAACAATTATCAACTAACCAAGAAATGAAACTAAAACCAAAAATACAAACAACCCAATCTAATCTCTATATATAATAATATATATATATGCGGAGCCTTTAGTTTACTTTAGTCATTAGAGTGAGTCATTACACTCATCACTCTGTGTCGAGTGTGACTGTGACTATCTATGACCCTCAGTCAGTCATCCCTTTTCTTTTCTTTGGGTTGAAAAACAAATGGCAAAATAGTAATTAAATAATGCATGCATTTTATATCCATCCATTAATATTATTGGGGGATTTTCATCGCATTTTTACTCAAAATCATCATTGCATCGAATATGTATACATTAACTAACGCTTGATCCATTGTTGAAACTGGAAGCAATGTATGAAAAAGTTTTCTCACAATGGCAAATTGATCAAGCGTTAATGTATGTATACATATATGGAGACTGTTTGCTTTGGATTGGATATCTGCCCTGTGAGGCCTGCCAAGAAGGTTTTCAAGGCACTGTTGTCATCGATTAGCTTATTAACCTGTGAGCAAAGATGTTGAATGACTTGTCTCTTCTGATTGTTACTCCTTTATCAACTCAGCCTGCTCCTACAAATTATCCTCCATCAACTCAACTTCAACAGGCAACAGCCTTAACCGAAGATCATTCCGTGTTCCAGTGTCATAAGCCATGGTCCTAATTTCATCTGATTCAATTCCATGAAGCTTCTTCTCCGTTTTTAATTCTTGGTTTTGGCTTGGAGCACATTTCTTAAGGTCATAAGCCAGCATATTCATCGGAGACTCCGAGCAGGAGGTTCCAACAGAAGAAGAACCAAGATGGGAATTTTCAAATATTGCTTTATCACAATATTGCAATTGTTTGAAGGAGTTCAGCGGCGAGGGCATTGACCTCGGACACAAGGCCTCGATCGTCTCTACCACTAGACTTGGGAGATGCTCGATCGTACCTTTGAGCCAAGGAGCGATCGAAAGCACTCGTGCAAGTCCTGTATTGTGTCTAGCAGCTCAGGCCTCCTCCTGTAGTACGTTTTGGCTCTTCTGGCGGAGGAATGAATCTCCATCATCATGATCGATGATACTTAGCATCAGTTAAGACTTTTCGTCAATATCTGCTTATCATAATGGATTTAATTTTCATCAGTATAAAAAAAAATTATATGATGTTTTAACATATTATTATAAAATTAATTTTTTTAAATAATTGATATAATATTTAAATTTTTTTAATAATATAATAATATATAATTAAATTAAATTTTACATTAAAGGTAAATGAAAATTAAACTCTATTATAATATGATAAATCAGTTTTTCCATTTAGAGGATATATTGATTAATTGACACGTGATAACAATCCTGAATCAGTTGAAAGAGAATTAGAATCACAAGAGATAGAGAAATGATACTTACAAAAATTAAATTCTCACAAAATTTCATGCAAGTTATTAGATCAAATTTGAATTCTATTGTAACTTTTTTTAAATGACTCAAATGAGTCCACCTTAAATTTTATAAAATTTTGTAAAATTTTCTTTTTTATACAAGCATCATATATATATATATATATATATATATATATATATATATATATATATACCCTAGTGATTTGTGCCTGTGCAATGCACGGGTTAAGAATCAATCATTAGATATAAATTTCATGTCTTATATGTAATAGCTTAATATCTATCATATAGGAAAATTTTTGTTTTGTATAAGAATCAATCATTAAATATAAGTTTCATGTGTAGATGTAATAGCTTAATATCTATCATATGGGAAAAGTTTGTTGTACAAAATTTTATGTTGCAAAAAAGTTGTCTTCAAAAAGATCATGAAATATAATGAATTAACTAATTTAATTTTTTAATAATAAATTATATTTCAATTAATTTTATTAGGTTCTCATATAAAGTTTTCATCCCTTATGATACAGATATTAATATGTGAAGTTTTCATCTCGTAGATGTAAATATTAAAATATTATAAAAGAATATATATATATATATATATTATCAAAAATATAATTAATCAAATATATTCAATCAATTAATTTGATTTTCTAATAATTCATTTTATTTCAATTAATTTTATTTTTTTTTCAAATAAATTTTTTACCTCATGGTAGATATTAATATATTTTCATGTAAAGTTTTTAATCTCTTGTAATATAAATATTAAAATATTAAAGAACAATATATAACAGAATAAAAATTATTATTGAAAATAATAATTTATTTATTTATTTTTCTAATAATAAATTACATTTCATTAATTTTATTATATTTTCATGTAAATGAAAAAAATTGCTCACTTATTTTTCTTGTGAACACAACATGTCAAAATTTTGCAACAAATTCAAGGATTTTTTATGCTTTGTTTTTCAGCCACCAATTGAAGACGCTAACACTTAACGAATAAGTTTTCTTTCTAAAAGTTTGACTTACTATATAAATGATAGAAAAGAAGAAAAAAGGAAGGTTGCAAGAATAAGGAAAAGAAGGAGAAGAAAGCCTTTTTAAAAGAAAACAATAAGAAATCAATGATGATTGGACAGTGTAAAAGCAAGTTTTTTGCATTGCCAATTAAGCTTCAAAACTCAAGGTTTATGCCACAATTCTATAGACGAAGAATTCTATCAAAACAGTACTATTCCAAATATGTGTTGCTCACATTTCGAAGAAAAAAAAAAGAAAGGAGCGTCAACTTACGAAATTAACACATACAAAACTCTCACCTTGTAGGTTCTTCATAATGAAAACTTGTAGCCTATTTAGTACCATCTCATGAGCATTAAATGTGATATTGGAGAATAGTATTACTTATTTATTTTTCTAATAATAAAAATTAAATTTCAATTAAGTTTAGTATGCTTTTATAATAGGAAAGGCTAAAAGTGAATTTTAGTAGAGTAAGGGAATCAAAAGTATAAAAGAGGTAAAACTTACTTGTAACAGAAAATATGCAGGAAAATAATTAAACCTAATAAATAAAAGAATCAAATGAATAAAACTGAAGTAAAATAGAAAAAATCCCAGTTTTCATGAAAACTAAAGAAAAATATTAAATAATAACAAAAAAATAATGGGTTTAAAAAGAAATCAAATTAGAATTCACATAGATACAATGACCAATATAAAACCTGAATTCAATACTAATTCGACTTTATTATAAAAAATAAAGTCTTATAGAAACTTAAAGCATTATACATACTAGTGTGTTGAAAGGCACTTAAGTGTCAGTTAATATGTATTTATTTTATTGTTATTCATTTAAAAATAATTCTTAAATAGTTATAATGATTGTAAAAAAATTTTGGAGTGTTTGTAACTCTTCAAATAATTTTTAAGTATTTGTAATTAATTAGAAAAATAATATGTATTTACAATTTTATCTCTTTTTTAATTTGAGTTTAATAAATAAAAATAATTTTTTTAAAAAAAATTAGAGACCAGATAGGGAATTCCCTTTATAATAGTATAGATAATATATATAAGTAATTTTTTACAGCACGAAATTCAAAATTCTAAAGTAAAGAAATCTCATCGTTAAAACACTATTTGAATACAACGTAAGTTTTTTTATATCATATTTTCACTTTTGTGCGATGTAAATATTTAAATATTATTATTATATATATATATTTATCTGATTAATAATTATTTAAAAAATAAACAACAAATTTCATAATAAAAATATACATGATTTTTTTAGTTTCAATTTTTTTCACAGTTGGGGATTGTGACATTGAAGGGGTAATGTATATTTTTATTGTAACGTAAATTTAAACATGACAAAATATTTTGTTTTCCAAAGAAACGACCCAAAAATTACCCAAAATGTGTAAAACAAACATGTGGCAGACGCGATCCATTTGATCCAACGGTAAAATCAAGAACCATAGAGGTACATTGCAGCGGAGAAGTGAAGCACCATAATTTCCCCAACCCGGCTCTCTCTCTTGCTCTGACGGTCTTACCCCTTATCCATTACCACTACCAGCCGAGAAATTCTGGTGTAATGTAATGTAATCAGACAATATTACGTTATTTCATTATAAATATAATAATACGTGATACTGTATAAATTTAAAATATTATAAATAAGATTTACAACAAAACAAATTTTACGGTTAAAAATTTATTAAGAGTAATAGTAATTGTAATTGTAATTGGAATGGCTGCTCAGGTACAGCCACCGGAAGCTCCTCTTACGTCGCCACCGAGCACCGCCAATATTGCTACGGAAACGGCGGCGGATATTCCCCCAGCAACGGCAACAATCCCAACAATAACAACGGCCCAGCCCTACGCCGAGAACGGAGGCCGAGCTTTAGCTACAAAACGCCAACGGCGTCCCAGCGTCCGATTGGGCGAGATCGGCGATCAACCGGACTCGCATGCGCGCCGACCAACAAGGCATCCGTGGAGGATTTCTTCTTCTTCTTCTTCCAAGGCTCGCTCTTTAACTAATCTTGTAAACGGCGATACTGATTCCCATGAAAATAAAGAGTTGGAGGAGAGGAATAATCTATATGTGGATGGAAATACCGAATTCGGGATTGGGAAGGCCAAGTCGAAGACGAATCGGGTAAGATCCAATTGGTTACCGAGAGCCGAAGGTGATAGCAGAGAAGATGGAGACGAAGGCTATCGGGATTTCGATCCCAGCCCAGTGCACTCGGTTGATAACGTCACGCTCGATCTGTGGCGTGGGCACAGAACACATATTGGTCCCCAATCCCATAGCCATAGGGTTTCGGAAAACGAATTCGATAGTTTGCGGGATCGCAAGTGGGAGGGAGTGAGGTCGTGGCTCATTGAGTTGGGGCTAAGTAGGTATGCTCCTATGTTTGAGATACATGAGGTAGACGTTCAAGTGCTTCCCATGTTAACATTGGAGGATCTCAAGGATATGGGTATAAATGCTGTTGGTTCCAGGCGGAAAATTTACACTGCAATTGAAAAGCTTCACAAAGGGCTTACATGACCTTCTTTTACATCGGTAATAAATCCCTTCCGCAATCGGCATAGCTTAGACTAGTTGCTTATCCAATTTGAATTTTTCTTTAAACATGGAAGCTTTGCATTTGATTCATAGTTACTTATCACGAGTCTCGAGGTTTTTATTATAGTTGTTATTACTCTTTCATTCTAATTCTGCAAGTCTTACATTTTGAATTTGAAGTAATATGCTTCTGAAGCTCTGATTAAGCTCAAGATTCGTTTGTCCTTATAAAATCAGATTTTATGGGATTATGATAGAGCTTAATTGCTTAGTGGACGAATTTTAGTTATTTTGAGCTTAATTATTTTCACATTACAATTAGATGCTTAACTCACTTGTGCATGGAGGTCATCCTCAATAGTCTCATCTGTAATGTAAATCAATTTGGAATGGGCCCCTTTAATTTAGCCTCTGCACGTAACACTCCGTAAATTAAAATTTTACTCATACTTATGAAGGAAGGTAACCATATAATTCTTTCTTTCTAAAGTACTAACTCACTTCTAGGCTAGTGATGTGTGTGCTCTGAACCCAGAACACTATAATATCATTAATTCCCCCTCCTCAGAAATCCATCTTCTGTTTGTTTGAGCTCCTATTAAAATTTCCCCTTTTTTCTTCAAGAAATTATTCTGTTTGATTGATATTTCATTTCTAGTTAAGGTTTTGCAAATTTGTTCATGATTGTTGCTACGGCTTCCTCTAGATACCATGTAATGATGAATGAGATTCCTGTCGATTGCACCTTCCCCCCCCCCCCCCCTCTCTCTCAACCATTCTTTTGCAAGAATGAGAATACATCAGAATACTGCATCTTTTTACCTTTTTAGTGAATCCCCTGTCCAATATTGTTCATGAACTGGGGGCTTCTATGCTGCTGATAAAACAAGAATAATAGTTGTATTTATTTGCTAGCCAAGTTACTAGATGATAATGATATCTTCTTTGAATGAGAATCTTGGAGTTGGATGTTGATGTGGATATTTTGGAAACAAATTATGTAGTTTCAAATTTTTTCCATGAAGTACTATGGTCATTGAATCTTGGCTATTTCTTTTTTTCTTTTCTTGATTATCATCAATGCATTGCACGATTACATGCCAATCAATTTCCCTCACTCTGGTTGGCCATTGTCTAGATGATTCTTGAGCATTGGGTTATGAGTACTGATATAATCTTGCATTGACATTTCTGCACAAAGCCACAAACTATATAACAGATGGTTGCAGCAAAGTTCTGGTAGCCCTACTTGAACACTTCTTTTAAACCAAGAGAACCTTCTATATAGTTTGTGTAGGTTTGTGAATGTACAGATTGTGTAAGTATCATTATTTTGTAATTACTTGATATAATAAAATGTGGGATGATTAAAAGAACATTTTATCATATAAATTTTGGTGATTGCTATAATATATATGAAATTAAATTTAAAGTGAATTTATATCTTATATTAAACAACAATGAGTGCAAACCGAAATATTTTCATCTTACTCACTCCAACTCAAACAAGTAATAATGATTACTTGAAGGTGATGGGAGATGATTAGCAAAAAAGAAAAAGAAGAAGGCGACGGGAGTTCTTTCCTAATAAGATAAATGACTAAATGTAATTAGATTTAGATAGGCTTTGTGATGGGATGGAGGCCGCAGTTTTTGTGGGTTTGGACTTCGTTCGATACACTTTCATCCAGAATTGTCTGGATGGATGGGCCAGACCAAACAAAATGGTTTAGTCCTTCATCTTCCTATAGGTTCTTAAAGTGGCTACTGCTATGGTAGTCCAGTGATAAAGGAACCTGCTTTTCTCACGAAGAATCTAGGTTCAATCCTTACCAAAGACATTGCTGAGGCAATAAGACATGAATTGACTTGGGTCTTCTCTGTGTGGACTGTGGAAGGTGTTTTTGACCGCTGCATGCTGGTGGTTTTATGGTAAGGGGCTTGTCCTTTGAGCAGTAGTTATGATTCAAACTAAGGCCGTCAAAACGGGTTAAACTCGACGACTCGGCCTGGTCTATTTATCCTCATAAATTATGTGAATCGAGTTTTAAAATTAGCAACCGGTTTAACCTGCGAGTTAAACGGGTCAGCCCATGGGGCCCGTGGGTTGTCAACATTTTTTTTAAAAGTTTTAATTTGTTTGTATTTAAAGAAAAAATTTCAATTTAAAAATTTAAAAGTTAATTAAACAGTTTTTTTTCAGACAAAAGTATAAAATGTACATATTGTACAGATTAGTAATGGCACAACTCACACACAAACATATTTGTCAAACTCGATAAGCTTATGTTATTTATTTGTTTAAATTATCTCTTAACCCTTTAAATGATACTAAAGTATTTAATACTATATCTATATAATGTAATATTTGATTTGAGATTATTAAATTTAAAATTTTTATTAAATTTAAATTTATTTCAAAGTTTACAAGGAAAAAGAAAAGTTTCGCAGGTCGGCTTGTTTAAGCTTGTGAGCTGATGCGAGGCGAGTTGGGCTGACTAATTTGTAATCCGTTTAAATGTGAACAATTTTGGTCCGGTCCATTTAATCCGGGCCCGTCATGGGCAAGCCTAAACGAGTCAGGCCGTTTGACAGCCCTAACTCAAACCGAACATTTTATTAACCCCTCCCCTAAAAATATTTTCTGCCTACAAAGAAATAATAGAATAAAATCAATAGATATCTTTATTATGTACAAATGACATTGACCATTCGGTTTAATCCGAGAGAGACATTGTTAGTATGAATTTAGAAAAAGGAAATGTACACATGTAAATCAATATTAATACATGCATGACGCATATCTAACTAATTAACATTTGACACTGCCCAAAAAAAAAGTATGCATATTGCGGGAGAATCAAAAGAAATAGAAACTTTAAATAAAAAAAAAGAGCGGGGAGGAGAATGGGTTAACGGATAAAACTAGATTAAGTTACTCACCCACCACATGCACGGAGGATGGGAATACTTTTTAAGAAATTGTTAGGTAGATATTATTTACATAAGCATTTCATTCAACAATTGATATGTGTAAGGATAATCTTTAGATATATGTATATTTATAACATGATACATATAATCTTACACATATTTAATGTTGAATAGAGTACTTAAAATAGACTATGCTTATTTAAAAAAAACATTCATAGAATTTTGGGCAATGCTCCCCACCCCCAATACCGTAATGCAATAAACACTCTTTTGGGATGATGCCATTCTCCGTTATCTTCTTATCAATTATAGAATAATAAAAATGGAGGAAACAAAATTAAAACTCATTATAAGAGAATAAATGGAAAATTGAAGAGAGAATTAAAACTCATTATAAGAGAATAAATGGAAAATAGAAGAGAGAGAGAGAGAGAGAGAGAGAGAGGAGGGGTTCAAAATACGTTAACAATGATACAACGTGACTGCAAGAGGCAAATTTAAGGTACTTGGGTCTTCTCTTTACTTGCTTTAAGCACTTCTACCGTAGTGGAGCACCATGACATGATCTGTGGTTGAGGAACCTGAAAGTAACGTCCTGGCGGCGTCCCCCGGAGTCCAAATGTTATCTCTCACATGCTGCAACGTCAAGAATGGTAAAAGTTGCTGCCCTCTGCATGTTATCTCTATCTGCAATAATATATTAATTCATTCACTGCCAATTTAATCCCCATTCATCATTATCCATGTGCACTTACAATCACGTTTCTATTAGTGATATTTCAAACACATGACAAGAACGATATACATAATACAAGACGCTAATTGAAATCCATCCACGTTATAATTAGACATGATTAAGCTCTTTCAGTAAATATGATTACTATAGATTGATTACCCAGAGAAATCCGGTACGTAATTCTAAGAAATGATACTTTCTCCATCTTTCCATCTTTTCCAAGTTCATCATTTTGATATACTTCTAAAATTATTATGTTTAGTTTTCTTCTAATTTCATCCTAATATCTATATTGCGCCTAGCATTTTATGATTTTCCCAATTTTCTCCCTGTGATCATCATATTATTAATCTTACATTCAATTTAAAAGCACAAATTTTACTTGACTGTAATAACAAGGAGAAAGAGTAGAAAAAGCTACATAAATTAAAACTTAATCGCGGACATAAATGATGTGCTATAGTATTAGAGATAATGAATATGAAATCAGTGTGAAGTCATGCATCGTCAGTGGCTTACGTCTTGGTCCTACCATGATAAATGGCAATAAAATTGCATTAAATCTTTGTAACTTCTACTTCACCCATAAGATGGATCCACTTTTCTCTTTCATTTCACAGATATATCAGAAAAGCAAATTCCTTTAAGCCAAGAGTAGAGATTCCTAATTCCTCAAGTACGGACGCATATTTGGGTCAGCGGGCAGGCGTGGAATGGACCCTTTAGGCCCTGCCCGCCCAACCCACGATCCTAAACTCTGCCCGTCTTTAATTATTATGGGGACTCACTCTGACTTTGCTCCTCAGCCAAAATCATTATCCCTTAGACTTCAGTATTTTCTATATTATATATGCCAAATACTTTTGCTTTTTGGTAGATATATGCCAATACTCTGCTATCATAACACAGACTATCACAATAAATATATTAATCAAATCAAATCAAAAGTTAAAGCCAAGACCCAAAAATACAATACAAATTAACGTACAATATAATATAAGATGCAATGGTGGATCCATAAATCACGGCGAAGAACGAGCTAAGTAACAATTAAGAAAATCAATCATAACTTAATAAATATAACTAATATTCTCTTTTTTGCCCCCTCCTTCAAAGGGACCTACTTAAGCATTTACACCACCAAATTTTAATGGTCATGCACGTCTATATCACCATGCTCCATCCCAAACCTTAATGCATGCGAGCGTCAACATTACTACATGAAATACTAGCCTTTTGATTTTCATCATCAACTAGCTAACTAATTCTATATGTCATGCCAAAGGAAAAAAGACCTAACTCTATATCCTTTATTTAATATCACAACACCGCTTAAACTGGGGGGGGGGGACCATATTAGTTAATAACAAATTAGATTAAGTTTTTTGTTCTTATTAAAAAATAGGGGTCGTCTATATATTGTGGTTGGTGGAGGAAGCTAGCAATACATAATGGGTTTCTTGCTTTTGGCTCCATTCCATCAGAGTGCAGTACTTGCCAGTTTGATGGAGCTTTTTAAGTCCAAATATTCCGAAGAAGGGAAGAGAGAGGAAATGGGAATGGGAAGGGCCTACATAATACATTAGCTGTGGGGGATATCAAGCGAAAGCGTGACGAAAGGAGGAAAGGGGCGAGAGAGAGAGAGACAACATGCAGATAGGTGTTGAGAATGACAGGGTCCACGTGTGATTTTAGAAGCCCTACGATATGATGTTTGAGCAATTAAAAACATATCTTTGGACCTTTTTGTATGAATAGAATGAGTAGTGTGTCAACTAAGAAGAAGGCCAAGATAAAGATATATCCAAGTTGAACATGTGTTTTTATATCTTAAAGTCAATAAGGAAAGGAAAGGAAAAGGTGGGGGATACACACCTTGCATTCATTTTTTCCTAGACTATCTGTTATTCATGCTCATATTGTCAAAAACAAAAACAAAATTTCTCTAAAACTTCTGTCTTCATGGATTGTGACCAATCAGAATATTATACCATATATATACTCCAAGTCCCCATCCCTTTTCAAATGTACTACATATATATGTTTTTATTTATTATATTTGGGAAGAACAATGAATTCGATCATGAAAAATGTTATAGTGCTAAACACTGAATTGTTTCAACTATTTTTCTGTGAGGTCTATGGCTATGTTTCTCTCTTGAATTTAATATTAATGAAGTCTAACCATTATTTTTAGTTTTGGGTCCAATACTCTGATAAATATGTAAAATACTACCCCTACTTATATCTATTAGAGGTACAAAATAAAATAAAATTCAATATAATCCTGAATTTACGATCAAAACTAATAATTATCTGATATATACAAGAGAACAAGCTAGCAGTAGCATATATCTCCCGAGAGTAAGTTGGACAACATCTATCACACCCACTATAAATCTAATCATAGAGTGTTTAGTTCCAAATATCCAAGCCATGTGTCAATGATGTATGAGGTTTGTCATTCTGGGCGGCATGGGAATTGCATCCTAAACAACTAGCTAGCCACAATATTTTTATTTATGACCGATGATGTGCAGCTACATACAGCTAGAGGGGAATGTTGAGTGCGTCACATATTCTAATACATACATACATACATACATATATATATATATATATATATATATATATATATTGATACATGCCTGCCATACCCAATTAACAGAGATAGGTTAACAAGCTAAGTTTGGGCCATGGAAAGATGAAGAGAAATTTTAATCAAGGATAATAGACTAATATATAATTTGGTTCTTGATTACATGTTAAGTGAATTTAATTCATTGATATATGTATATGATCAATGTGATCTCTCGCTAATTTAAAAGTTCAACTCGTTAATCCTTAGCATGTATAATCTATGACCAAATTATGTGCAATTTTAAATAATTGAATAATTAAATTATTCACTAACATGTATTCTGAAACTAAATCCATTAAATAAGCATAATCAAGGGATGTTTAATCTTGATAATTTACATTGTGGTGGTTGCATATATACAGCTGTCTTATAGTAGGGGGTGATAAACAAAATGAGATGCTGTCTTAAAATTGTCTTCAAAGCATGAATAGCAAGGGTAAACAAACTAATTAAATCAAGCATATGGTATTTAAATCATGACACAAGGAGGGTTGACCAAAGAACCAACTCGCATGAAATTCTGACACGAGAAAAATAGAATGGAATGTTGTGTGTGTGTCCTACAACCAAACATGATATATATTTTAGACTTTGTTGGTAATGCAAACAATACGAACATATGTAAGATTTGGTGTAGTGGAACTATAGATTCAATAAAACAATTGGGTTTTAATGAAAGTTATGCTGTGTGTTCGATACATTAGACAATACGTTCTTGTGTTTATTAGTAACATGAGAAGTATAAAAGCATTATACTATATTTGCAAACATATACCTTGGCTTTTGTTGTTTTGTGGATAGCACTTCTGTTTTTTTTTTTTCCTCTGCTTCTATATACTGGTTTATACTGCTTAATTTACGTCAACCGTATATGTCTTTTTGTATTGATTTTTTAAATTTAAAAGGTTTACAGCGAGATGGTACAACTGATAAAAAAAAATCTAAAGATTGATGTGGCAAATCCAGACAAAACAAGTACTTAAGTAAGAGAATGAAAATATCTAAATTTCATTTTGCTTTTTCAACTTCTTTTCGAAGCAACCCCCTTCTGTTTTATAACATATTTACCTTAATTAATTTCTGGTTCATGTACAATTATGAAACTCGACCACATACAAAACTCTAAAAAAATTGGACTTACTGGAAAAATATATATCAAAATAAATATGAAACAGAAATTGTATTAAACTATTTCCCCCAATTTCTCTAAAAATGTTCGGAAAAACAAAACAACTACAACAAATGTGGAATAGATAAAAAAAAAATTTTATATCAATTTGCAATAAATTATAAGCTTTTGCGACAATTTATTTATTAAGACTATCGATGAAATTTATGAAAAGAGTTTGTATGATATGTAATTCACAAAAAAAAAAAAAGAGAATGATCTAAATAACAAGGAGATTGAAAGATTCTTAGATATTTTTTGGGGGGAGAGGAAGGAAGTACTCTAGATTATGCCAAATGTTTGAAGGGGAAAACTCAAAAAATAAGATAAATTAATGTAACACCTAAATTGGCTTAAATCTTAGAGAGAAAAAACCTGGGTTAATAATCTTATACAAGAGTAGAAATTTTAGAATTTTAGTCACTAGACGAACTGCAATTATCCCTATACTGGTTTAAAATACTTTTGCTACGAATAATATGAACGTCAGAAATGGAAAAATAAAAAGAAAATCAGTGTTTTCTTAAACTCCAATATCAGGTAGAAATACTTATTCGTTTTGAAAATACGTCGCTACTATTAACTCTCCTTAGTTTTATCATGTCCTGATCAAGATAGTACATCAAGAATACACACACACACACGTATATATAGAGGGAAAAAATCCTGTGAGCTCTCTCAAATGATTGATTGTCTAGTCTTCAATTTTCTGTTAATTATTACACTTTTTTCATAATCTTAGTTCTGTGTGATCTCTAATCACTAATTTTATGTTAATAATGAAACGTTAGGGGGAAAAAAGAGAAAAGGTGAGCAGTTATTTTATTTTATTTATCCATTAAAACTTGGAAACTTTCAAATGGTCTTGAAATGTTTCCACTGTGTGATGACAATAAGCTAAAATTGAGTATGATATTGTTAAAGATATAAAAACATTCATTTGACTCTACCTAATAGCATAAGTTTTTAGAAGAGTTGGTAACCTTCATGATCAAGTGGTCAGGAATTCGATCATTGTTGCCACTGTTTTTCTAAATAAAAATTAAATTTCAGCACAAGACAAAAATAAGTATGTGCATTGCCTGCTTTAAGTCCAAAGGGCTCTTACATAAGAAGTATATTAGAGATATAAGTCATTCATGTATCTACTTAACAACTTAAGTTTTTAAAAGAGTTAGTTTTTGACAAATATAATCAGCAAAGTGCAAATGATATAGGGTTGGCTAAGCATCTAAGCATTGTATATGCATCTTTATTCCTAGGTCAGATCTGGTAACTTATGGGCATGGGTTACGATGCAGGGTTCTATTTATATGTTGCTTAGGTTTTTCTAAGGATTCAAACCTTTTGCAGTAATTATTAGGCAACAAGTAGTAGTGGTGTTCGATGATGAAGTGCGCATGAAGTATTGTAAAGTTCTGGGACACGCAATAATATTGTGCATATTCTAATTATATCACTTGATGCATAGCCTCGAGTACATGTTTAATAATGGGCGTAGATCAATGAGATCATAGATATCAGAAAATCCACCTAAACTCCCAAAACCAAATACAACATTAGTTCAAAACTTTAGACCGTGTATCATTAATTTTCGTACTATATAGTGTATAATCTTTGTGCGCTGAGAAGTTCAAGAAGTGAAACAAATTAGGGAAGCTCTCAAGTTAGCATTTCTAAGGAGGTGATGCAGATTGGTTTCACAAGTAAACTAGACTATCTTAATTCTGTTTAGTACATTCAAACGTATCTATGGATATTTTTCTTGCAGCACCTACAAGAAATTAAATCCTAGGTTAGCTGAAGTAGTTTGTTCTAGCTATGAGTTTACCCTGGCCATGGGGCACTTAGCAGAAGCCATCAGTTGGGATATATAGCTTCCACTCCAAAATTTCAATGATCAATTATCAATTCATAATTTAACTTTTTAGCTTTTATCTACACATATCTAGATCTATAGAGGTTTAGTTCTGTTGACGGAAAATAATTATCAGTTTGTTTCGAAAATTTCCTTGGGATTTCTCCTGTTTTCCCCACATCTGTTGCAGACCACTGAAAGGTTACTTTCATACAAATCAGTGGTAGGGCACAGAAATCATAAACTAGTCGAGCATACACAAAGGTGATTTTTTATAATGATACTACGCGCGTGTATGGAGTATTTTAATTTGATAGAGTGAACCCCATTACACCAAGGAGCTTCCGCATATGAAATTAACTTTGGGCAAGAACTAATAAAGGAGGCTGGTATATATAGTTTTTCCTTATAGTAATTAGCAATCACTAGCTATATATGTTTAGTTACGTTTCTCCTTTAGATGAACAGTACATGTTCACCTACTAGTATCCCATTCCCACCACCGAACTTAACTTAACTAACAAAAACAAGGCTTCTAGGATCTTATGTCTATGTGGAAGCTGGATTCAAATCCACTTTTTTTTTGGTCTTTGTAATTAAAAACTGACAATTAATTAAAAACATACACTTTTATCTTACTTGGTAATAATCTCTTAATTGGTATTTGTTTTTTTTGCTTAGTTATCAATTTTTAATTAGAGACATAATTGAAGATAGAAGGTTTGATTCCGTAGAAACTATGGGGTTGAATTGATTAGACAAACACTTTAAACAAATCTTGTTACCATCTTAACAAAGAATATTGCTATAAAATGCAAATAAAACAGAAATGGAAGACGGCTACCAAGAAATGTACTTCTTAGCTAAATACTTTGCTTTTCAATTTATGGGAAGAAACAAATATATATCCGTCACTAGATAAATCTGTCTTAGAATCGTTCAGTGTTTCTAACACCAACCAATTAAGTTTCCATTTTAATGTACTTAGGTACTTCGATGAAAACGTAGCTCCATTTTCCTTTTTGGACTCTCCTATATAAGTCGCTATGTTTTTGCTCTTCTCTCTTTAATTAGATGCTAATTAGCAAGAAACAAATGGGGTTCGAAAGGAGCAAGACTAAAATAACTACTGAACTGATATGTATGTTAGTAACGATCAAGTCCCTACTTCCCATAAGCACATACATTAGCACACAGATGATTGAAAAGGCTAAAGAGATGTTTGAAAGTACCTCTGATTCGCTCTCCAGTCTGAGTTTGTTAACCAAATACTTTAATAATAACCGAACTGTCATCCTTCCATCTCTGAAATTTTGGAAAGAAAATGAAATGATGAATCTATAGCTCCCCCAACTCCGATCAAATATTATGAAGTTAAACTATAATGAACGACATTAAAGAAAGAAAGGAGAAGCACATAGTAAGATTGAATTACTTGATTCTGAGATAGCTCTTAGGTATTTGGGGCAACAATGGTTCTTTTGCTCTGCATTGTAAATTAAAGCCAAGTGAATTTTATGAGAAAAGTAATTAAATTGCACTAGTCTACATATATGCATTTAGCTAGCGGGAAAAGTTTAGAAGAATAAAAAGGAGAAGACGTTAATCAAGCTATTGTCGTATTTCAACTTGTAACAAGTAATTAACCTGCATATGAACTTACTGATTAGGCGAGGCTTGTAGCATAAACCATATTCCAGAATGAGGTCTCCGAGGAGGATCAACAACTAGAAAATCGGAGCTTGGTCCAGCTACATCAAACCCGGCAGGGAAGTGAAAGGGAGTCCGAAAAAGGATCCTAGAGGTCTCAAAGAAGAACAAGAAGAGGACGAGTGCGATGATATTGATGATGAAGAAGAAGGGATAATTCCCATGTTATGAGGGAACGGACCAAATGCCCAGTTTATCTGTTGATGGAGAGCAAAGGCTGGAGTTGGAGCAGATGGCATGGATGATTGTTGAAAAGGGAAAGACGTACTAAAACTAGAGGCTCCTGCTCCTGGGTAGCTCATCACCGCCCGCGGCGAACCTCTAATTTCAGATTCTAAGCTAGGCCACGAATGGCCGCCAGCAGGAAGCAAGTCGAGCTCCACAAGTCCTGAGCCTGTTGGTGTTGGAGCCGTTGAGACTGTGGCTGAGGTCGCCGGAATCTGACAGCCGCCTATGCTTAATTGAAGCCAGCTGCTGCTGTTGTTGCTGTTGCTTTCCTTTGAGGTGGAGACAGCTTGAGCTTGAGCCTGAGCTTCGTTAAGACTAGTGTTAGTTCTGGATTCATCCTCAGCCATGTGGCTCACCGCTAAATCAGATCCTAAGCAATTATATCCTTCAACTTCAACTTCAACTTCAACTGGGCTCATAACAATTGTTGTTCCACCAAAACTCGCTGTCGTATTATAACCACCATAACCGCCCCTTCGGTAAACGTAATTAGTACTCCTATTTTGTTTGTTTTGAGCAGGAACCATAGTCATATTGGATAACCCAACTTGTATCTGATCTCAACGCAAGCCATGGATGGAGGACAGGAGGAGAAGGAGGAGGAGGAGGACTCTGGTAGCTGGGATTTATATTGGGAAGAGAGATCTGCCATGGGAATTGCATCGCACTTTCTCTTCATCATCAACAACTTTTACTAACAAGGCAGCCATGAACCGGATAAGGACCTTGATTTGCTGCTTCATTTAATTATCATCAACAAAGAAAACAGTATAGTTCTTGCAAATCCCACTTTCCATTAATTCTCTTTGTTTGGAAGCTTGTGGGGTACAAGTATTTGCAGAAGCTGAGACTTGAGAGAGAGAAATTAAAGATGGTGGTATATATATATATATATATATATATATATACACATATATATAGTGCAACAGTAAGTATTTTTTAACTTTACTAAAGACCAAAAATATGTTGCACTTGTTTTTCTTTCTTCTAATGCCAATAAAATAGTATATAGAGGGGTGGCCAAACGGAAGCCGTCCTTGGGCCATGTTCCGAGGAGAAAATGACTGCAAAGGCTCACCCTTTTTGTTATATCGCAAAAAGCTCCTTTTTAGCCCTACTGATCGGTTACCCTAATTAACAATTAACTTCTCAAAATATTTGCCAACAAATTCAATACAATTGGTAAATAGTCGAGTCTTTAACCATGTTATTGAGTTTGAATCAGACTTATAAAAAAAAATTTCAAATTTATTAAAAGAGGTTGTATCTCTCCATCTCAAAATGAATTAGTCTCTTATTATTTTTTGAAAAATACCTTTAATTTACACACAAAAAAACCCCTTATAATATTTGATAACCAACAACATCAATCAATCAATTAGCTAATTGACGACAATTGTTGCTCCTGATTTTTTTTTGGACTAACTTTTCTGTTTTGCTGAAAAAATTTAAATTTTAACTTTTATTTTAAAGCCTATTAAAAATGGCTCTAGAAATTTCTTGTAATTGTTTTTCAGAATATATTTACAAGATTACAATAAGAAAAATACTTTTGAAATATTCATTCGTTGTCACCTTCTAACATTTGCATGTTCGTTTTTACTCTTTTTATATATTCAAAGTGATAATCAATAGACTTCTTCGGAACATTCAACTGCGTGCTTTAGAATAATGCAATTCCAACTATTTTTTTTTATCAAAAGTTTGCTATTAAAGTGACTCTTTTAAATTTTAGAAGAAGTAACTCTAAAGCGATAGTAAAGAGTGACAGCAAAATCAAACTTAATTAGCTTATATATATTATTTGGCTTCAAATATATATATATATATATATATATATATATAAATAATATAGGGAGAGGGGTCAACTTATACCAGTGTAAGACTTAATCCACTTACACCACTCAATAATTTTTTATTGAGTATACTTTTTATTGATCCAACCGTTAAATTATAACTATCCATCATGTTTATCATTTGTGTCAAATTTTAAAAAAATTAAATATCAAAAAGAATATAATCAAATAGTTCATATTTTCATATATTTTAATAGTTTATATTATGTTAATTTTGATGTATATCAATGAGTCACAAATTAATTTTGGATTAATGTAAAATTTTAAAGGTATGATGTACATGATAGAAACTTTCAATCTAATGGTAAATTTTGTGAGAAAGTTATTCAATAAAAAATTATTGAATAGTATAAAAGTGATCAAGTTTTACACTTATGTAAGTTGATCTCTCCCTATATATATATATAGATATATAGACAAGCAGCTAGAGATAATATTGTAATAAATCTGATCATGCAATATAGTTATACATAATTGTTGTTTAAAGAAAAAGGTATGATATACTCAAAAGCCTGAATAATTAGATAATGAACAAGAGAGATCAAACAAAGCACAGTTTTTGGGTTTCCATGTTGTTATGTGCGTGTTTTCGGTTAAGCTGGGAATTGGAGGAGGTCGTGGAGAATAATATAACTAATTTAAGGGGAATGGCATAAGATATATATATAACTGGGTATATCACATGCTAATTTATTGTGAGAGTGAGAGGAATAAATCTTGATCATTGAGTCATTTATGTATAGTTAAGATTAGAAGTTACTTAAAGGTCACATGACCATTTAAAAAGTCACATGATTTTATGTTTTAATCTTGACCATACATTGATGATCCAATGGTCAAGATTTGCTCCTCTCACTCTCACAATAAACCACTCATCTCACTAAATATGTCCCATATATATATATATAATGTTATAAATAATAAATAAAGGCAAAGGACATTAGACATAAGTCATTAATTCATTATTAAGAGGTAATTATAAACAAATAAATAGAATAGGACTTTGGCATGCATGATGATGATGATGGTGTTTCCCCACATGCAACCCCAGAATCGAAACACAACGACGTGGGCTTTTATTGTAAGACATTCGTTGCGAAGGCCATGTGCCTCCCACCCTCCTTGCATCTATTTGTACTTCCTCTCTCTGTTGTTTTTCTTTTCCTTGGTAAGGGCTGATGAGGACCGAGAGGAGAGGGTAATCAATCGTGCTCTGTAACGAATGGTGATACACTCATACCTCTCTCCGTCTCTCTCTCTCACACACACACATTCATGCTTTTTGTTATATATATATATATATATATATATATATATATATATATATATATATATATAAAAGAATGATTGAGTTTTTTTTGTGTCAACCACTCTAATTAGTCCTTTGAGTTGAGTGACGCCTTGAGATATTCACATGGGTTAAGTCCTTTTGACCTTTTATGAGATTAATCTATAGTCGGTAACTTAGAGCATAAAAGTTTTTGTTATTTCTCAACATAAAGTAATTTTTACTGAGATTTGAACTTGCGTCTTATCTCATAAGGACGAGTTTGCTTATCAGCTCAACTAACCTTCGATTAGTATATCGATGAAGTTTATTATAATTATATTAATGACTCGACTCTAATGAAGTAAATTTTATAAAGATGAAGATGGGAGGAGTGACTGCCTCTTGCTGAAAAGCTGGCACTTTTCTTTACAGGCCATCAAACATGCTCTCTCTCTCTCTCAAGCAAAACAGCTTTAATTCCAAAGAAAATATACAGGACTTTCAAAGAGGGGTCAATCAACCAATTCCCTAGCTGAAACTATGGTGGAAAATATCGATCAAGTTCAATTTTTCTTTGGAGATTTGAAAAAAAAAATTTCAAAGAGGGGAAAGTTGTTCTATTTGCCTTTTTATTTTTTTCGAGTGGGATCGAGGAGTTTGATTAATTGAAGAGTGCTGCTTTAATTACACTCACTTCTCCCATTTATTTTAAATTTAATTCAATAAATTCCTTCACTTTATGTATATTTTAAACAGATGTGCATGTGTATCGCTATTGTTCTGCTTTTCTTACCTATAAAAAATGAATATAAATTTTAAATAAAAATAAAATGAATGTAATCGAGAGACATTAACTCTTAATTTCAAAAAAGTGACGAGTAAATATAGTTTGGATTTAATTTTGATCCGCTCGTAATGTAAAGTTTCTTTATATTGTCATCCAATGATGTTTTAGTACATCATTAAATAGTTAAACTTTTAAGGTAATTGTTATGATAGTCAAACTCTTTTAATAATATAACAATACATGATTGGATAACACTGATAATAGATCAAAATTAAACTCAAATAATTTTACCCAGTTAAAATTGTTTATCTTTTTGTTCTCAACTCTCACGAAAAAAATATAAGTCACAAAATTGAATGATTAGTTTCATTTTTTATTCGATGCAATGGTGTAACCTTATTGTTTCTATAAAGAAAAAGTCGTTTCCAAATGTAGAAAAAAAGATATAATGTGTCATGCACTTGTAAAGGCAGCAAGCGAACCAAGGGCAAGGGTCAAGGGAGTTGAGAGGCGTGACCTCTGGTGAGTGGTGACAGTGCATGGGCATGGAATGACTTAAGCTTGGGATCAAAGGGACGATGACGATGGCGACGTCTTTCTACCAAATTTTCATCCTCAAGATACATGCATATATAATCTAATTCAATGATGGAATTCATAGACAGACAACCCCCATATTAATCTACACC
The DNA here is from genome assembly GCA_023212625.1 of Styphnolobium japonicum. NCBI lineage: Eukaryota > Viridiplantae > Streptophyta > Magnoliopsida > Fabales > Fabaceae > Styphnolobium > Styphnolobium japonicum. Next base: position 171,164 of record JALBWW010000013.1, read on the forward strand.
CTTTTCCCACCCGTGTATGTTTGTGTGTGTATGTGTTTAGAATTTATTTATTTCAACTTTAAAGGGCCGTCGGCCAAGAAGGACCAAACTTCTACAATAAAGAAAAACAAAATTACGTCATTTTAACTCTTATATAGAGATTGAATTAATTTCTACCCAAGGAATTTACAGATGTATAAATCTTGCATGGAAATTAATTTTTGTACAAAATTTTAATGTAAAAAATGATACAGGGATAAAATCATGTGTAAGTATGATTTTTCAAAAAGAAAAGAAAAAACAAAAGACGAGGATTATCACTTTATCACCTAAAATTCTTCTGTGCAATGATCAGAGATTCAGAGTACTTTCATAAACACAAATCTTAATATATATCTTTAAGTGTGGACAAACCAAGGAACACGTAACTTGTTAATTTAAAATATTTAGTCGCAACCAATCAGAAGTTTATTGGTAAAGTTGGCGCTGAAAACAACTCCAGATTAGGAGTTTGTCTTTTTGCGTTTCACCATTTTCCTTTTTCTCTCTGTTTTTTTTTTCCCATTTGCCGTAATGAGTTTCGTGGATGTGGAATTTTGTTTCAAATTACTGTCTTAGATACATTTCAATCGACTTAACCATGCATGAATTCCCCCCTCCCCTCCCCCGGGGGCTTGCGTATTGCATGGATTGCAAGCTAGCTAGTGCTGTAAAAGCAAAACAAACAATGAGAAGCCTTCGTTCGGCCTATGCAGTAAAGACGAACAAATTATGTAATGTCTGAGAAAAGAATCAGTCTGGCTTTAGAAGGGAAAGGAAAATATTTACGCATGTTCTGTGTATACGTAATGATCATGCATGGGATGCTGCCATGGCTTTTAGTAATTCTAGCAGAGTTCATGGTCTATATGATTTAGCATGGTACTAAGGGAAGGGGACCAAAACAATGATAGCGTTTGCAATGTACATGTTCCCATTAGAGAAAGTGGGTTAGCTAGCTCTATGGTGTCTTTTTTTTCCCACTCTAAATAATGAGTGGGCAATGGAAGAGGAGTCAGAGCCGAGACGGTGTCTCTCTTCCTTTTCCCTGTGTATAATTTTATATATATTATTATATTAAAAGAAAAGAATAGAAAGAGAGCTTATTGGTTTTAATCTCGTCATCGTGCCATCAGCAATACGATCATTATCACCATCCTTCCAGACGAGAGGAGTGAGTGTGCCACTAGCCAACTGCTATATGGCTAAGCTAGCTAGCCTCTTCTTAATTTTTAACCTGTAATAGTGCCCTTGACTATTGACTGTTGACTATTGCGCTGAGCGTGACCCCGCACCTTTGTCTTATTTTTGAACGAGTAAGGAGTTATTTGTTTCACCGTAAACGAGAGTGAAGATACAAATTTGATTTTTGGAGCAGATTGTTGGAAGGCCTTCTAATTGTGATTATGTTTGAAAGAAATTAATTTTATAGTATTAATAATATGTGATAATATTTTGAGAAACAAAAAAAAAAGATGATTATGAATTAAATTTGTAGTTAAATTATTTTAAATTAGTTAAAATTAATTAAATTATTTGGTTTATCTAGTTAAATGAACTTATTATTTTTTTTAAAAAGTCATATTTTTATATTATTACATATAAATTATTTTTATGATTGAACTAGTTAAATTTGACCGAAAATCTCACAAATTTACTACATTAGTTTGAATGCATGGTTATATCAAGAGAAGAAAAGAGAAGGGCATCTGTTTCCATTAGCTAGTAAGTAATGTGTTTGCATGTGCATGTCTTACAATGAGTGCCGATGTCAGTCCATGCATGTGAGAATGTGGGGGATAATTTTCAGTTGTGGAAACCGAGAGAGAAAAAAAGAAAATATATTATATCAGATATTTGTACCCTAAATTTTTATATTTAATTAATAATAAATAAATTCTTAATTAATATAATATATCATTTAATTAATAAATTTTGATAATTAATTACTTACAAATTAATAATTTATCAATTAAATAATATATTAAATTAATTAAAAATTTATTAATTATTAACTAAGTCAATAAGTAATTAATTATCAAAATTTATTAATAAAATAATATATTATATTAACAAAAATTTACTCAATATTAACTAAATATAAAAATAATATAACAAATATATGCAGTTATCATTTCTTCATATTACATGGCTTATGGGGGTTAAAAATTTGTCAGATTCGTGTGAGATTGTGATATAAAGGTTAGTACTTCCGATCCACTGACTAATGTACACAATTCAGAGCTCGTTCATGGTGTTTGGTCAAAAAAGCTTCGTACTTTTTTTTTTGGTAAAGCAACAAAGCTTCGTACTAATTGACACCTCAATGTGTGCATCTAACTACTTATATTGAATCTACCTTAAGAAAAATAAAAATTATTTTATGTTTGTTTATAATTATAAAAATTATTTTTTCATGATTTAGATCAATTCCCTAACTTAAACTATTAATCGTACTTTGAATATACATGCTTATAAGTATGTATATTCAAGTCCACATAAAAAAATCTGATATAGTAAAGGAGATAAATAATTATGTGAAAGTAGCAAAATAAATTTTACTTATATTAGATTATATATGAATAATTAATATTAGAAATAATTCAGAAGTCTCATAATTTTTTATAAAAATACATTATATATTTTAAACACGTTTTAAAAGAATTTAATATAATTTTAAATTAAGGTTTACAAGCGAATAATTGAGTGGAGATTGAATGATGAAAGGACTTTTCAAATATATTTAATATTTTCTACATCATCCTGTTAATTTTTCTATTAACTTCTTGTATTTTTTTTATTCAAAATCTTCTAGCTAGAAGATGAAAATTGAATTACGAAAAGGATTTTATATGAATATATCATTCTCATGAGTTATTTGAGTAGTTTAAAAGAGGTCTGAGGTTTAAATATTTGTGCCGTTATTATATAAAAAAGCTAACGGTTCAGAACAAACTTCAAAAAATTTAAACCATTAGCTTTTTTATGGATAATTCTAATGCATGTGTGGTTCTACTAGAATACATTAATTTGGAGCCAAAAAAGTAAAGTTGAGATTGAATAGGCATATGTAATTCTGTCCACCTAAAACATAATTCGGCAGTATAACAAAACACGCACTTCAACTATACTTCACTTTCTTGCATACAAGATACACTTTTGGGAAATGTTGGTTCGACATAACTTTTGGACTTTTCAATATTTTTTGTATTATTTTTTCTTACAGACATTTATTTATATATGCAATACTTGTCTTGTTTTATATTTAATTCAGTGCAAAAATTACAAAAGATATAAAAGTAATGTAAAATAAATAATGCGTAGATATTAATGTCCATACTCTTTCGCTTGAGCCTGTTCGGAATTCAAAATTTTAGAAATTCAATTTAATAGAATTTTCGTCTTTTAAGAACGTTCTCTCTCTCTCTCTCTCTCTCTCTCTCTTTGTGGTGATAACTATATATATATAGTGTTGAAAAAAATAAAATAAAAATTAAGTTGATACGAAAGAATAATGTGAAATATTATCACTAAAAATTTTCATATATGAAAAGAATTATTACAAGCTATAAATAAATGGATAATCGTTATAATAATATGACACATATATTTAGTAGCCATAGAAAATTTTATGATATATAACTGAAGTTGTCATCGCAATTTAGAATAAACTCTTATGATTGCTAGGAACCCTATTGCGATACAATTAGGATGCCAATGCTGTTTCTCATGAATATACCATTATTTTAAAAATGATTTAATTTTAGTTAATTGCACTAAACATTTCTTACACTATCATTTAATTATGTAGTTACATTATTAAAAAGTGTTTAATTTTGACAATAACTACTTCAAAAGTTGTACTTAATTTTTTAATAATATGAAATAACTTAGTAACAATATAAAAAACTTAATAACAGTACGCGAATTAAACTCATTTCAAAAAGAGGTTGCAAAAACCATCATGGATAGTCTAATCATCCTACGTAGCATTGAAAGTGGAAAATAGATAGCCAATGGCCCAATGTCCTCCAATGCAAGTATGCGAATTGCCGGCCCTAATATCATCACCATGCATGCATACAATTAATTGAAGGATGAATAATTTTATATATTCTTAATGAATTAACTTAATAATCCTCATAATTTTAAATAAGTAAATATTAAATATTTTTTAATTTCTAAAGATAATAAATAATTTTATTTTTTTATTTAATATTTTTTATTTTAAATAATTAAGAGAATGTGTTAAGATATAATATTACTATTAAAGGAAAGAGATGGAAGTAAAGATTCTTTATATATATATATATATATATATATATATATATATAGATAGATAGATAGGTAGATAGATAGAGAGAGAGAGAGAGAGAGAGTATTTTCCCTATATATATATATATATATATATATATATATATATATATATATATATATAGTGCGCAGCGTAGCTTCTAAACTCAGCAAATAAAAGGTCGAAGGCATCTATATAAAAGAAAATTGAGGATATATGGAATTACAGATCGATATGCAAACCCTCTATGCAATATTTTTTTTTAATTACAAGGAAAAGATAAACTAAAGTGTAAACAAAGCATCTTGAATGATATTCAATCTAAAGATTAAATAATTTTTTAAAAAAAAATATTTGATGTCACTTTATCTTCGTCTTTTGAACTTTATGCACAAAAATTATTAGGACAGAAATAGATGAAAATAATTAATTAATTATTTTACCTTACTTTTCTTAATTAAATAATTTTTTGAAGCTTTAATCTACGGTACTGCGACATGAGTACTATATTCTCTGTTTCTCTGTCTCTCTCTTCTGTGCAGGAGCATACAGTACTAATACACAAACATGCTCTCTTTTGCAATGACTAGTCTGTGAGAGAAAGGTAGCCATGGCTCTGCCTCCTTAAAATTACAAGAGAGATGCCTTTTTGTAGTTTTGGCATGGTCTCGATCCTATTTGTTGTGTTGTGGAATGTGGGGGTGATCATTACTTATTGGATATTACAAAGTGAAAAGGGGGCCAACTTTCTATAAATTCATCTTTTTGGCTTAGCACTTTGGATTGCATGTCCCCTTTGAATGCAAGCAAAGCCTCTCCCACCACTATTCACTACCACAGAATATTCTTCAATTTTTTATTTTTATTTTTTTTATCCTTTTGGGTTTCCAGTCGACAATTTCTCCTGTTCTACATATATCATTTGTTAGATAACTCTTTCATCTTTCAATGTATAGGGTACGAGTCCTTTAGGAGCGACCAAACACCCAAAACAATATCTAATTAATTAGTGCCAAGTGCTAAACTACTCTTTTTACATTTAAAATTGTTACCGTAATTTAAATTTACATTTTTTACTTAAATCTTTGTTTATCATAATCACTTGAACCATATCTAAGTAGGCTGCTAACTGATTTTATTTACGAATTCAAACGAGAATAATATGTAGTTGAGAAATATAAAAGTTAAATTTACCTGCAGACATTTAGATATGGTTGTCAACTCTAATCATTATCTCCTCTATAGAGGATGGAGGATTTAGGGTGAGAGGGTATCCTAGCTTTGATGAATTGATTCCCATTGCGAGCACGTTAAACGCTATGAGTGTCTCTGGGCTGCTTGTCTTTTGTAGTTCATTAAAGTGAGCCATGAAGTCTGCTAGAGTCTTGTTTGGGCTTTGCTTGAGATTGAACAACGTCACCGAGTCATCGACTCTCCTACTTTTAAGATGAGTTCAGCTACAGATATCTTGGTGAGTTTTGAAAGAGCTACTCACTGATTTTGGTTTCAAAATTCAAGGTGTACAAACAAGTACAAGTCGGAATAACTTTGCAACAATATGCCATTGAGATCCGTTTTACGTCCTTTTGCATGTTGAAATTATGCACACAGTACCTAGTATAGCTTTGATGAAAATGAATTTATTTAGACTTGTACGGTGGCTTAACGTGGCAGATCTTATAACTGAATGGTCCCATGTACTCGATGGTAGACTTTTCCTTTTGGGCCAGTGGTTATGGTTATGCTCTTAGCTCATGCAAGATTTCCTGTGTTATGCCCTGTTTGTGCATCATTCATGCTTCTTATCGAGTGAGCCTTTTGGAACTTCTTTATTTTATTTTTTTGGGTAAGGAATTTGGAACATCTACTAGTTCAAAATTGTGATCTTCTTGGGAAAACTCATACCGCATTTTCTTACTCTCAGCTCCATACCACTTCAGTTCTTCTTCTCGTACGTACCATGCTGAGGATTAGAATTACAGCGGAATAGGAACCTCGTATTACTATGAAAGAAAAATAGCATAAGAATAATTGTTGAGTTTAAAATCTAAACTTAGACCCAAAGTTCTTTGTACACCCTCTTTCATAATTATTTGAAACCTCTTTTCATTCTCTCTTAATTATACACTTAAGCAATTCATATTATTTATAACTAAGACTCCTTAGATTCCAATTATCCTAATAGATTTTCTAAATCTTATATATTATCTCAAATCCTAATAGATTTCTTAAATCTTGTAGGTTATCTCAAATCCTAAAGATTTACTCTAATCCTTAAGATTTACTCAAATCACCAAGGATAATTTCTAATAATAAATAAAACCAATCCTATCAAGATATACGTGAGCCAGTTTTCCCACCAAATCTTCACCTTGGCGAATGTCTTGCCACCTTGAAAATTTATTATAGCTCCACCTTGATCCAACTCTAGTCAAGTGCCAACCTTCATGAACACCATTAAGAACCTTTATTTGTAAAAACCACAAACAAGAAAATAAATATCATTGGCCTCTACATACGTACCAGCTAAATATAACCTGCATCAATCATAACCATGACTCCACCTAATTCGAACATCTCAGCCAATGAACATGTGTAGCCTTGCAAGTTACCACAAATCACAAGAACCAGTGACAACCAAAGTATTGTCACTCTTATTATCATTATCAATATAGAGTCGAATCGTGCTAACACTCTTCGATTTCAACTCTTCCCAGTCACTTTCTGTCATCTTCTCCGACGTCTCATCCTTTCCATTCAAGGCTTTTGCCAAGCCCTGTTGAACAAGGATGTCCTTCACCTTTATATGTCAAAGAGTGAAGCTTCCCTTTCCATCAAAAGTCTCGACTATGAATCTGTCAAGATTTGACCTTGTGCTAGACATGTTTGTTTAACATGTTTGCTTAACTGTATCGAGCTCAAACTAGAGCTCTAATACCAGTTGTTGGGTTTGAGGACCAGAGTTGCAACGAAATAGGAACCTCAAACACTCATACAAATCCTAAAAATAAAATACAGCACAAATACCAATAAAGAGGAGTTAACAAATGACAATATAAGCACAAAAATAAGAGAATTAATTAACATGGTTTGACAAGTCTCATGCCTACGTCCACCTAAAAGGATAAAATATTTTCATTATAAGAGAAAAATAGTACAAGAATAATCGTTGAGTTTAAAGCTCAAACCCAAACTGAAAGCCCTTTGTATACCATCTCTCATAACCTAAAACCTCCTATCAATATATTTTAATCACACACCTAGGTCATTGGTGTTATTTTTAATCAAGAAGTTGAGTTTAAAGCTCAAACCCAAACTGAAAGCCCTTTGTATACCATCTCTCATAACCTAAAACCTCCTATCAATATATTTTAATCACACACCTAGGTCATTGGTGTTATTTTTAATCAAGACTCCTTAGCCTCCAATTATAACAGATTTCCTAAATCTTGTAGATTATCTCAAATCCTAAAGATTTACTAAAATCCTTTAGATTTCCTAAATCACCAAGGATAATTACTAACAATAAATAAAATCAATCTTATCAAGATATAAATGAGCCAATTTTCCCAACACAACCATGATTCTCACTTTCCTTCCTCTTCATCTTCTTCCTCTCTCCTCCTGCCAAATGTTGGATTTTGATCATATGCTTCACATTCATTTTCGCAACCAACACTAGCTTCTCTTGCGTTTTAGCTATTTCAAGGTTATGATTCTAAAGTTACACCAGGTATATACCAAGCATGCATGGGCATCTTTGCTTGTAATGGATGTGATCAAAGCAAAGCTTGTATCACTGCTGAGACGTTTTAGACAAGCGATGCCCCCAAAGGAAGCAAGTTTTTTAAATCATTACTGGCAGCGAAGGTTTGATTGAGAAAATTATCTTTACTTTAAGGCGACAAACCACCTTTTGGTGTTGGACTAATGGTAGGGTATGGTTTGAGATGTTTGTGATCTAATGAACCTCAAAGGATTCTTCCTTTGCATCGTCGTATTCATAGTAAGAATCAAAGTTTTAAATTGTGGTTGCGGTCGCATTGCAGGCTGATACGAGTTGATACGACAATTGCGTAATATTGTGGTTGTGGAGGTCGCTACAATTGAGATATTGCGGCCTAATCAGGTGATGTAGAATGAGATTAATTTAAAATCTTGATAACAACCATTGTATAAGGGATTCATCTTGGGCCTCTACCTAGCACACATAACTATATATGTATAAAATAATATGAATGGGAGAGTTAGAGATTGTAGGCTCATACAACGAGGAATAGGGAAAGTTTAAGAGCTCCAAATTCTTTATTAGGATTTTGGATAAAAATATTCTTTCATGGTATATTTAGGACTCAGGAGTTTGGAAGGAAAATGAGGGAAATGTAATTTTTTATTTTTAAATAAAGAAAAATTATAAAATGTTTATAAAAATAATAACAAATGATTAAAAAGTTACATAAACGTCTTTCATTTTATTTTTCTTATTTTAAAAAATTCTCTCAAATAAAGTGTATTTACTTAAAATAAAAAAATTACATATCTCATCCTTTCCTTTCTAACTCTTCCATCCAAACATACTCTTAGGCATCATTCATGTGCTTGGGATCTCGTGAGGCTTAAGAGTCATCTGGTGTGTTTATAATGTCAACGCATGTATGTGTAGGCATGAAGATTTCTTGTGTAGTCTTCCAAATGCTTAGAAGTTACAAATAAAAGTTATAAGTTAAAACTGATGGTAGGGGATAGGTTTGGTGTGGACTATCTAAGTGGCGTTCCAAGATAGCAAGTTGCCCAAATATGAACTCATAATTAATTCTGCAAACACCCCTCAACACTTAGTATCGATTATGTGTATGTTACATGTTTCCAAACAGCTCTACAAGATGTCTAATAAACGAGATCAAAGCTTTTGTACTCTGACACTAGAAATGTAGTTACGATTTGCAAGGTTTTCCCATAATTAACAAAGCTGAAAATAGAACAGCTAACATCAATCGGGTTAAGCGAAAACTAGAAAAATTACAAACTGAAACTAAGGAAGTGAGTAGTATGCAAAATAAGGATCAGCGTACATCAGATCCGAATTGAAGTCTGAATAAAGCGAATGTGGTAGCAACCTTGAAGAAATAAACATTTTGTATCACACATTATGGGCCAGGCTGATCTTTGATCTAGGAATTAATATTACTCTATCTTGCAATAGAAAACACCTATCCAGCCCCAAGTGTAAATCCCGAAACTTGACCAAGATAAAAATGAAGAAGTGGGTCCCAATACGATGGATCCCACTCATAAAGTAAAACATACCTCTTTATTTGTTCTCTCCAAACTTGAGATTGTCGATGCATGTAACAAAGCTCCTTGCAATAGGTGCATATTAGGTGTGGCATGCACATGGCGATACCGTTATCAATCTGCAACATATAAAAAACCACGTGTTCTATATGATTAGCTTTTATATCTTTTAAATGCTGTTTATATTGGTCCTTAAAGAAGAACAAAAAACTCTTCGTATGCAATTTTTAATTTTTTTATAAACATTTATTAATTAATTTCAAATTCAACCGTTTTTTTAGTGAAATATAATTCAACAGCCTTGATATCAAACCCATCTTGATAGAGAATCCAAGGAAAAAATAAAAATAAAAAGGGAAACAAACATACTACCATTTGTCATGGATAAAGAAAACAATGGACGTATGAAGATTGACAATTCCAAGAGAGAGCCCATTTCTTCTAAGATTAACACTCAAACAATTAATATTGTCAACATATTATTTCTTAAATTATAACTTCTGTATTAGTTTTATATTAAAAGAAAGACATATTAAGCCACTAAAAATAAGTTAACTAGTTATTTGCAAAATATGTTCAAATATCATATCTCAAATCTTTTGTGTCATTTATTAAAAACATACATATTTGGAACAAGTACAAAATAATCAAAATTGCCACGCGTACTTTACCAAACCTTATTGTTGCTATTAACATCGTATGTGGTGTTGGAAATCAGGGATTTAACATATCTCCACATTAGTATAATATTGTTCACTTTGGGCTTAAATCCTTATGGATGTGCTTTTGGACATCACTCAAAAGGCCTCATACCAATGGAGACATTTTCCATACTTTAAACCCATGATCATCCCTTTGTTTAGGCAATGTGGGACTTATTTGTATCTTAACAATCCTCCCCTCTAACAAAGGACCATGGTTCAGCATCCCCTCTAGCGGAAGCCTCTTCAAGTATTCAGCTTTATACTTGTAAGGTCGTTTGCTCTCCAACAGAACCTGTTGCCTAACCAACCTGTTAGGAAGACTTTCGACACAAGACCATTTCCATCTTGCACTGCTGTACAGCAACGAGACACGCCGCTTGATCACCTCAACGCCAGGAGGACTTTTAACACAAGGAATCTTTAAGTCAGATCCATCAATGGCTGTTCCAATACTCGCCCTAGCCAAAACCATCGGCTCTGATACCACTTGTTCAGCATCCCCTCTAGCGGAAGCCTCTTCAAGTATTCGGCCTTATACTTGTAAGGTCGTTTGTTCTCTAACAGAACCCGTTGCCTAACCAACCTGTTAGGAAGACTTTCGACACAAGATCATTTCCATCTTGCACCGCTGTACAGCAACGAGACACGCCGCCTGATCACCTCAACTCCAGGAGGACTTTTAACACAAGGAATCTTTAAGTCAGATTCATCAACTACATGCTCCAATACTCGCCCTAGCCAAAACCATCACCTCAACTCCAGGAGGACTTTTAACACAAGGAATCTTTAAGTCAGATTCATCAACGACTGTTCCAATACTCGCCCTAGCCAAAACCATCACCTCAACTCCAGGAGGATTTTTAACACAAGGAATCTTTAAGTCAGATCCATCAACGGTTGTTCCAATACTCGCCCTAGCCAAAACCATCGGCTTTGATACCACTTGTTGGAAATCGGGGATCTAGCATATCTCCACATTGGTATAATATTGTCCACTTTGGGCTTAAACCCTTATGGATTTGCTTGTAAGGTCGTTTGCTCTCTAACAGAACCCGTTGCCTAACCAACCTGTTAGGAAGACTTTCGACACAAGATCATTTCCATCTTGCACCGTTGTACAGCAACAAGACACGCCGCCTGATCACCTCAACTCCATGAGGACTTTTAACACAAGGAATCTTTAAGTCAGATTCATCAACGGCTGTTCCAATACTCGTCCTAGCTAAAACCATCACCTCAACTCCAGGAGGATTTTTAACACAAGGAATCTTTAAGTTAGATCCATCAACGGCTGTTCCAATACTCACCCTAGCCAAAACCATTGGCTCTGATACCACTTGTTGGAAATCGAGGATCTAGCATATCTCCACATTGGTATAATATTGTCCACTTTGGGCTTAAACCCTTATGGATTTGCTTTTGAACATCACCCAAAATGCCTCATATCAATGGAGACATTTTCCATGCTTATAAACTCATGATCCTCCCCTTGTTTAGGCAATGTGGGACTTGTTTGCATCTCAACATGTGGATCATCTCTTGTAACAAGATGACCATATTATACGAGAGAGAAAGAGAAAACAATAATTTGTATTTTAATTATTAAAATAAGTTTCTCTTTTTTTCTTTTCTAATATGTTGATCCTATTATAGGAGAAAATCCAAATCCATTAACATCAACCATATACATACACATGTTGTTATTGCATATATATTTAACAACTGAAGGTAAAGGTGTTTTTTTTGTAAGTTTTTTTTTTCTCTTTATGCTTATTACCACATATGATTAAGGAGAAAACTTAGGTAAAGTTTCATAGGTACTTGTGGGGCTATTCTTTAATTAAAATATAATATGTGTATTATTTTTTATAATTTAGTGTCACATTATCCTCACTTTTAGTATTGATGTGTAAAAAATAATACACATATTATATTTTAATTAGAGAATAATACTACAAACACTTATAAAACTTTATGTAAGTTTTATCCTATGATTAATTAGTTTAGTTTGATTAGTTAGTGATAAATTAGTTGATTAATAATTAGTGAAATTAATTGTAATTAGTTAAATAAGTAATTACATTTCTATTAGTGTATAAGTCACTTTGTGTCTCAATTATAATTAACTTTTTCTTTCACTAAATTTTTCTTGCCTCTCTTATTACTATTCTCTCAATATTCTCTTTTTTTTAACATGGTATCGTTGCCGTGAAAAGCTGAATTGCCACCCCCCCTCTCTCCGATGGCGGAAGCATGCCCTTTGGTTCTCTTTTGTTCCATCTACCATCCATTTCTCGTTCCAGAGAATTCAGATACTCGCCGCCTTTGTTTGCATTCAACACTTTCCAATTCTCAGCTTATCCTTCTCGTCCATCACGTCGTCTTCTCCATTTCGTCACAAAAGCCACTGATCCCGGCAACCTTTCCGGTGACAATTGCTCAAAGCTAAAGCAACTGCTCAGGAAGCAATTTTAAGGGAATTACCTGAGACCGCAATCTTGAAACCTGCTGTTATGATTGGTACAAAGGATCAAATTTTAATCCGATGGGCTCATTTGCCAAAAAGTATAGCTTTCTTCCGCTGATTGGGGATGGGAACACAAAAATCCAACATGTATATGATGTTGATTTCGCTGCTGCACTTACTGCAGCCTTGTAGGATGATGGCACTAGCATAGGAAAGGTTTATGAACTGGGTGGTCCAGAGGTCTTTACTATGCATGAATTGGCAGACCTTGTATATGACACAATCCGAGAATGGCCTCGATATGTGAAAGTGACATTGCAAAGGCATTGGTAGCACCACGAGAAATATTACTAAATAATAGCTTTTTTGTTGTTGTTGTTAATTTTAGTTTAGTTTTCATTTTGCTTTGATTTTGATTTTAGCTTTGATTCAATTTCTCTATTTTAATATGGTTGGTGATTATTGTTAACATATTGAAATTATTTAGCATTATATTGTGATACTTTTTACTCAATTTACTTGGAACGAGTATCATGGAACGATGAGACCTAAATAAAAGTTAAAGACTTCTAAGAATTATGTATCACGGTTGTTACTAGTTCTCATCCATCATTCATTTCAAAAAAAAAATTTATTGGCTTATGTGATTATAGCATGACTTGTATTTTGTAATTTTTTTATTTAAAATAAATTATATTATTCATCATAAATTAAGAATGTTAAGTATACATTCTCCAACTTGTAGAAACTATTGTCATATATGATTAATTGGTTTAATTTAATTAGTTGGTAATTAGTTAGTTAATTGGTCATTAGTGAGATAATAATTAGTTACATTAGTATATAAATCACTTTGTAGCTTTATATATTATAATTAACTTTCTTATTTAATAAATTTCACTTTCTTATATCATAATTTTTTTTAAATTTTTTTCTCATCTACGTCATTTTTATAAAAAAAAATGCTTATATGCTAAAAAAAGAGAGTAATGATATAGATTCTTTTCACATTGATAGCAAAGAATTTGTTCTGTAGCTAGGATGAAATAGTGAGAGATGAACAAAAGGGAAAGGAAAACGTGGGATTAGCTCTCTTTACGCTTCTCCATAAATCTTTGGAATGGCTTCTTGCAGGCAATTGGCAGGTCTGCAATTATATAAATATAGACGACATATGTAAATTCCTAAACCACCAGTTTGCCTGGTCTCAAATGCGCTAAGCTAAGAAAATTGAAAATAAACAAAAAAGTGGTGGCAATGGCACCAACCTCCATTACTGAATTTAAGGGTATCCCTACAGCTGCTGTCGTTGGCCTTCGGATGAAGCACTTCAAGTTTTGTACTTTTGTGTTCCTACCGCCACTGACTCTGTACTTTTGGAGCTTAACTCTATCGCAACTTTCAAGATGTTCTCCGCCTGTGTTTATGCACATGCAATCATGCATACACTTTTTTTAATTTTAACTTTTATATTAAAAAACTGCATTTTCTTTCAGATTTTTTTAAAAAGGAGTTTGAGGGGCAATATACTAAAAAATGAAAACCTTGTCCGGAGCGCATGAAATAAGAAGAGTTGTTATCGTATTATATTATGATAATTGTAATATTTAAGGTGAGTTATTAATTATTTATTAATTATTAATTTTATAATAAATATTTAAAAATATATTAAATATAAATAATATTTAATAACTCATCATAATTATTAATATTTTAAAAAAAAACTCAAAAAAAAAGAAACACTTCAGTTGTAAAAAATTGATAAAAGGAGCTGACGTAGTAGGCATTAATGGTACAAAGTGATTCGTGTTAGGTTTGTTTGTATTAATTTTTTTTGGAGTAAAAGTATGTTTTTGAAATAATAAAAAAAAAATTTAAAAAGTTAAAGAGTCAAGTTTTTAAAAAAAGCACTTCATGTATTTTTATTACACATGAAGTATTTTTTTAAAAGTTTAAACTCTTTAGCTTCTAAAAAAAGTACTTTGATTACTTTAAAAAAATATTTCTGCTTCTAAAAAAAATTAATACAAATGGGCCCTTAATTAAATTGTTTAATTGGGTATTCCAATAAATCGAAACCAATTAAGTTTTTTATTTATAATAAAATTAAGTATATGTTTAAAGATGCTTAATTATTTAAAAAATAATTTTTTAAATCATAAAGTTATTTCTTGGGTACAATATAAAAATTGTTTTTACTTTTTAATAACATATTTGAGTTATTAAATTAAAAGTTGTTGATTATTATTTTATATTAAAAATAATTTTTTAAGTTAAAATTTGAACATTTTTCGTATAATTTGTTATGATTATTTTACAATTATAAAAGATAAATATTTTTTTTCTCAATTAAATACTTTTTTAAATAATTATATATATATATTAATAATTTAATGCATAAAAGTTATTTTTTATATATTAAAAATAATTTTTTATTTTAAAATTAATTATAAACTAACATATCTAAATATAAATTAATTTTTTCATAATTAAGTTTATTAAAAAATAATTATACACATAATTTCTTTTAATAATTTTTTTCACAATTAATATAAACAAACACTAACAAGTAAAACTAAAATATGCTTGTGCAAGGACGTCACCAAATAAATAAATCAAAGATATATATATATGCCCCCACCCCCAGAAAAGAAATCGCTAGAGATTAGAAAAAGATGTGTAATATATAATATCATGTCTGTAGATGGGTAGATGTCGAGGGAGAAATTAATAAATGAGGGAAAGAAGGAGAGATGGGTAGGAACCAGAAAAACTTCCCCGGCGATCCAGGAATTTCTTGAACTTGGATTTGGAATTTTGTCGAGGCCTGTTTCTCCATTCCTAATAAGATAAGAATCACTAAAGTTTCATGAGACTCACATCAATGCGACACGTCTTCCACGAGGTGTCTTCCCCTAGTGGTCGCACTGTGTGATAAATCTGCATAACATGTAGATTTATAAGCTAAAAACGGTTATGGTTATGCAATTTTTTAATAGAAATTGTTGATTTTAGAAATAGGATTATGGTCTATTTAGATGACAGAATTAGAATTATAGTTTAGAATTTTAATTTTAATTTTATTTCTATTAAAATTAGAATTGACAAGAATTTTAATTTTTATGTTTGGGACAATTAAAGAATTAAGACTTTAGAATTATAATTCTAAACTAAAATGAAATTTTATTATTTGAATAATTTATAAATATATAATAAATAAATTTAAATTAATAAATAATAATTTCAAATTGTAAAAAAAATTCAATAGAGCTTGCATTATTGTATTATAACATTCGCAATGAATGTCAAACTAAATAACAATATTAATGATGACGATGGTGATTGCAAAACACTGAAATAGTGATCGTAGGAAGACGACTAAGACGTTAAAGCGCACGGTGGACAACATAGGCCGAGCATGCCACGCTGCGCCGACGTTGTTAGAGCAAGCTACTGCTTAAGTTGTTAGAGCACGTAAGCGGCAGCGTTGCTTGAAAGACGTCGGCAATGACGTTGTCAGATTATGTCGGTGTTCCAAGCGTCAATTGTTGTTGGATAGTTTTTAACTTTTACCTTTTAATATTAAAAAAAAAAAGAAATCTTAATACTTGAAATTAGAATTTTTAAAGTTTAAGCTAAGAATTGAACGTAGTATAAATTAGTTATTTTTCAATTCCATGGAATTAGACTCAGAATTAGAATTCTAATTCTAATATACACATCAAACAAGATAATTAAAATTGGGAGGTCCAATTCCAATTCCAAGGCTCAATTCCAAGCTTAATCTCGTCCGCTAAACAGGGTTTGTAAGTAAATCTCACACCAATTGTCTTCAATTCTGATAATTTTTTTAGAAAATTGCACTAACTTTGGAAAACTATCATTTATAGGAAATTAAAATCATCAAATTCACACTCAACATCCAAGTCGTATGCTCAGCGTAAAAGGATGAATTTACCACTGACTTATCTAAGCTCAGCATGAATTTCACATACTTGCCAGTGCTCAGTGATGCTATCTCATATTGAGCACAAATGGTTATTTCTGATACTTATAAATACGCAGCTTAGCTCATTTTAGGGGACTTTTTAACAATTCATTGGGCGAATTGAATGAACTCTTTGAGCTTCTTGGGATCCATTAGTGTTCAAGTACTTTTGGAAAGAAAGCCTTGTGAAGCTGGTCTGCACATAATATGATAATTTAAGGGAACAGGGAAAGAAAGCCAAAATGATGTAAGAAACAATACTTGGGGAACAAATAAAAGTCCTGGAAGTAAGTAGTGGTTAGCTAACTTAGTACTCTATTATTCTTTGAACTGATATTATTTTTAACATTTTATAATATGAAGCTTACTTTCTCAAAACTGTGTTTTTTGGTTTGCCTTATTTTGAGAATATCTATATGATTTCAGAGCATGTACCAAGGATGATAATGGGGTATGGGATGACAGTTTACCTTTTATCTTTGGGCTTATTAATGGGAGGGTCTATTGGGGGAACAGGAGCTGGAGTCCTCACTGGTGCTCTATTGGGTGGTATCGGTGGTGCTGGACGAAGATACATTGAAGGTCCTCCAGCTGATGTTGATTGAACTGTTGGCGCTTCTTGTACAAGGTTCCGAGCTAACTAATTAAGTTATCAGAAAAACCAATAATCAGCTATCAACATTCCTGAATTGGAAGGGAAATTAAGAAATAGAATAGATACCGCAGGAGATGGAGATCTATGACTCCTGACAGAGGGGGCAGAAGATTTAGTAGCGTTGGTGGCATTCCTGGAGGTGGAGAGAGAAAGAGGTGGAGGAGCACTGTAGCGAAATCCTAGATCGTCATCGTCGTCGTCGTCGGCAGTCTGGGAAGCCATGACCTGGGCGAGGCGCTGAGCGGCGGCTTTGGCAGCAACATTCTGAGTCCTTTTGATGGTTGAGATTCCACTGAGGGAGGAGGAGCGAGCATGGGCATTACCATTACGTGAGGGCGAGGAGGAGTTCCCAGATTCGCTGCTCCACTGCCGGAGAGAAACCGGGCTCTCGGTTCGTTTCCGATCCATCTGCCAATGCCTAGATCTCCGCGTAACAATTATCAACCAACCAAGAAATGAAACTAAAACCAAAAATACAAACAACCCAATCTAATCTCTATATATAATAATATATATATGCGGAGCCTTTAGTTTACTTTAGTCATTAGAGTGAGTCATTACACTCATCACTCTGTGTCGAGTGTGACTGTGACTATCTATGACCCTCAGTCAGTCATCCCTTTTCTTTTCTTTGGGTTGAAAAACAAATGGCAAAATAGTAATTAAATAATGCATGCATTTTATATCCATCCATTAATATTATTGGGGGATTTTCATCGCATTTTTACTCAAAATCATCATTGCATCGAATATGTATACATTAACTAACGCTTGATCCATTGTTGAAACTGGAAGCAATGTATGAAAAAGTTTTCTCACAATGGCAAATTGATCAAGCGTTAATGTATGTATACATATATGGAGACTGTTTGCTTTGGATTGGATATCTGCCCTGTGAGGCCTGCCAAGAAGGTTTTCAAGGCACTGTTGTCATCGATTAGCTTATTAACCTGTGAGCAAAGATGTTGAATGACTTGTCTCTTCTGATTGTTACTCCTTTATCAACTCAGCCTGCTCCTACAAATTATCCTCCATCAACTCAACTTCAACAGGCAACAGCCTTAACCGAAGATCATTCCGTGTTCCAGTGTCATAAGCCATGGTCCTAATTTCATCTGATTCAATTCCATGAAGCTTCTTCTCCGTTTTTAATTCTTGGTTTTGGCTTGGAGCACATTTCTTAAGGTCATAAGCCAGCATATTCATCGGAGACTCCGAGCAGGAGGTTCCAACAGAAGAAAAAGAACCAAGATGGGAATTTTCAAATATTGCTTTATCACAATATTGCAATTGTTTGAAGGAGTTCAGCGGCGAGGGCATTGACCTCGGACACAAGGCCTCGATCGTCTCTACCACTAGACTTGGGAGATGCTCGATCGTACCTTTGAGCCAAGGAGCGATCGAAAGCACTCGTGCAAGTCCTGTATTGTGTCTAGCAGCTCAGGCCTCCTCCTGTAGTACGTTTTGGCTCTTCTGGCGGAGGAATGAATCTCCATCATCATGATCGATGATACTTAGCATCAGTTAAGACTTTTCGTCAATATCTGCTTATCATAATGGATTTAATTTTCATCAGTATAAAAAAAAATTATATGATGTTTTAACATATTATTATAAAATTAATTTTTTTAAATAATTGATATAATATTTAAATTTTTTTAATAATATAATAATATATAATTAAATTAAATTTTACATTAAAGGTGAATGAAAATTAAACTCTATTATAATATGATAAATCAGTTTTGTATTTAGAGGATATATTGATTAATTGACACGTGATAACAATCCTGAATCAGTTGAAGGAGAATTAGAATCACAAGAGATAGAGAATGATACTTACAAAAATTAAATTCTCACAAAATTTCATGCAAGTTATTAGATCAAATATGAATTCCATTGTAACTTTTTTTTGAATGACTCAAATGAATTCACCTTAAATTTTATAAAAATTTTGTAAAATTTTCTTTTTTATACAAGCATCATATATATATATACCCTAGTGATTTGTGCCTGTGCAATGCACGGGTTAAGAATCAATCATTAGATATAAATTTCATGTCTTATATGTAATAGCTTAATATCTATCATATAGGAAAATTTTTGTTTTGTATAAGAATCAATCATTAAATATAAGTTTCATGTGTAGATGTAATAGCTTAATATCTATCATATGGGAAAAGTTTGTTGTACAAAATTTTATGTTGCAAAAAAGTTGTCTTCAAAAAGATCATGAAATATAATGAATTAACTAATTTAATTTTTTAATAATAAATTATATTTCAATTAATTTTATTAGGTTCTCATATAAAGTTTTCATCCCTTATGATACAGATATTAATATGTGAAGTTTTCATCTCGTAGATGTAAATATTAAAATATTATAAAAGAATATATATATATATATATATTATCAAAAATATAATTAATCAAATATATTCAATCAATTAATTTGATTTTCTAATAATTCATTTTATTTCAATTAATTTTATTTTTTTTTCAAATAAATTTTTTACCTCATGGTAGATATTAATATATTTTCATGTAAAGTTTTTAATCTCTTGTAATATAAATATTAAAATATTAAAGAACAATATATAGCAGAATAAAAATTATTATTGAAAATAATAATTAATTTATTTATTTTTCTAATAATAAATTACATTTCATTAATTTTATTATATTTTCATGTAAATGAAAAAAATTGCTCACTTATTTTTCTTGTGAACACAACATGTCAAAATTTTGCAACAAATTCAAGGATTTTTTATGCTTTGTTTTTCAGCCACCAATTGAAGACGCTAACACTTAACGAATAAGTTTTCTTTCTAAAAGTTTGACTTACTATATAAATGATATGAAAGAAGAAAAAAGGAAGGTTGCAAGAATAAGGAAAAGAAGGAGAAGAAAGCCTTTTTAAAAGAAAACAATAAGAAATCAATGATGATTGGACAGTGTAAAAGCAAGTTTTTTGCATTGCCAATTAAGCTTCAAAACTCAAGGTTTATGCCACAATTCTATAGACGAAGAATTCTATCAAAACAGTACTATTCCAAATGTGTGTTGCTCACATTTCGAAGAAAAAAAAAAGAAAGGAGCGTCAACTTACGAAATTAACACATACAAAACTCTCACCTTGTCGGTTCTTCATAATGAAAACTTGTAGCCTATTTAGTACCATCTCATGAGCATTAAATGTGATATTGGAGAATAGTATTACTTATTTATTTTTCTAATAATAAAAATTAAATTTCAATTAAGTTTAGTATGCTTTTATAATAGGAAAGGCTAAAAGTGAATTTTAGTAGAGTAAGGGAATCAAAAGTATAAAAGAGGTAAAACTTACTTGTAACAGAAAATATGCAGGAAAATAATTAAACCTAATAAATAAAAGAATCAAATGAATAAAACTGAAGTAAAATAGAAAAAATCCCAGTTTTCATGAAAACTAAAGAAAAATATTAAATAATAACAAAAAAATAATGTGTTTAAAAAGAAATCAAATTAGAATTCACATAGATACAATGACCAATATAAAACCTGAATTCAATACTAATTCGACTTTATTATAAAAAATAAAGTCTTATAGAAACTTAAAGCATTATACATACTAGTGTGTTGAAAGGCACTTAAGTGTCAGTTAATATGTATTTATTTTATTGTTATTCATTTAAAAATAATTCTTAAATAGTTATAATGATTGTAAAATTTTTTTGGAGTGTTTGTAACTCTTCAAATAATTTCTAAGTATTTGTAATTAATCAGAAAAATAATATATATTTACAATTTTATCTCTTTTTTAATTTGAGTTTAATAAATAAAAATAATTTTTTTTAAAAAAATTAGAGACCAGATAGGAAATTCCCTTTATAATAGTATAGATAATATATATAAGTAATTTTTTACAGCACGAAATTCAAAATTCTAAAGTAAAGAAATCTCATCGTTAAAACACTATTTGAATACAACGTAAGTTTTTTTATATCATATTTTCACTTTTGTGCGATGTAAATATTTAAATATTATTATTATATATATATTTATCTGATTAATAATTATTTAAAAAATAAACAACAAATTTCATAATAAAAATATACATGATTTTTTTAGTTTCAATTTTTTTCACAGTTGGGGATTGTGACATTGAAGGGGTAATGTATATTTTTATTGTAACGTAAATTTAAACATGACAAAATATTTTGTTTTCCAAAGAAACGACCCAAAAATTACCCAAAATGTGTAAAACAAACATGTGGCAGACGCGATCCATTTGATCCAACGGTAAAAACAAGAACCATAGAGGTACATTGCAGCGGAGAAGTGAAGCACCATAATTTCCCCAACCCGGCTCTCTCTCTTGCTCTGACGGTCTTACCCCTTATCCATTACCACTACCAGCCGAGAAATTCTGGTGTAATGTAATGTAATCAGACAATATTACGTTATTTCATTATAAATATAATAATACGTGATACTGTATAAATTTAAAATATTATAAATAAGATTTACAACAAAACAAATTTTACGGTTAAAAATTTATTAAGAGTAATAGTAATTGTAATTGTAATTGGAATGGCTGCTCAGGTACAGCCACCGGAAGCTCCTCTTACGTCGCCACCGAGCACCGCCAATATTGCTACGGAAACGGCGGCGGATATTCCCCCAGCAACGGCAACAATCCCAACAATAACAACGGCCCAGCCCTACGCCGAGAACGGAGGCCGAGCTTTAGCTACAAAACGCCAACGGCGTCCCAGCGTCCGATTGGGCGAGATCGGCGATCAACCGGACTCGCATGCGCGCCGACCAACAAGGCATCCGTGGAGGATTTCTTCTTCTTCTTCTTCCAAGGCTCGCTCTTTAACTAATCTTGTAAACGGCGATACTGATTCCCATGAAAATAAAGAGTTGGAGGAGAGGAATAATCTATATGTGGATGGAAATACCGAATTCGGGATTGGGAAGGCCAAGTCGAAGACGAATCGGGTAAGATCCAATTGGTTACCGAGAGCCGAAGGTGATAGCAGAGAAGATGGAGACGAAGGCTATCGGGATTTCGATCCCAGCCCAGTGCACTCGGTTGATAACGTCACGCTCGATCTGTGGCGTGGGCACAGAACACATATTGGTCCCCAATCCCATAGCCATAGGGTTTCGGAAAACGAATTCGATAGTTTGCGGGATCGCAAGTGGGAGGGAGTGAGGTCGTGGCTCATTGAGTTGGGGCTAAGTAGGTATGCTCCTATGTTTGAGATACATGAGGTAGACGTTCAAGTGCTTCCCATGTTAACATTGGAGGATCTCAAGGATATGGGTATAAATGCTGTTGGTTCCAGGCGGAAAATTTACACTGCAATTGAAAAGCTTCACAAAGGGCTTACATGACCTTCTTTTTACATCGGTAATAAATCCCTTCCGCAATCGGCATAGCTTAGACTAGTTGCTTATCCAATTTGAATTTTTCTTTAAACATGGAAGCTTTGCATTTGATTCATAGTTACTTATCACGAGTCTCGAGGTTTTTATTATAGTTGTTATTACTCTTTCATTCTAATTCTGCAAGTCTTACATTTTGAATTTGAAGTAATATGCTTCTGAAGCTCTGATTAAGCTCAAGATTCGTTTGTCCTTATAAAATCAGATTTTATGGGATTATGATAGAGCTTAATTGCTTAGTGGACGAATTTTAGTTATTTTGAGCTTAATTATTTTCACATTACAATTAGATGCTTAACTCACTTGTGCATGGAGGTCATCCTCAATAGTCTCATCTGTAATGTAAATCAATTTGGAATGGGCCCCTTTAATTTAGCCTCTGCACGTAACACTCCGTAAATTAAAATTTTACTCATACTTATGAAGGAAGGTAACCATATAATTCTTTCTTTCTAAAGTACCAACTCACTTCTAGGCTAGTGATGTATGTGCTCTGAACCCAGCACACTATAATATCATTAATTCCCCCTCCTCAGAAATCCATCTTCTGTTTGTTTGAGCTCCTATTAAAATTTCCCCTTTTTTCTTCAATAAATTATTCTGTTTGATTGATATTTCATTTCTAGTTAAGGTTTTGCAAATTTGTTCATGATTGTTGTTACGGCTTCCTCTAGATACCATGTAATGATGAATGAGATTCCTGTCGATTGCACCTTCCCCACCCGCCCCCCCCCCCCCCTCTCTCTCTCTCACAACCATTCTTTTAAAAGAATGAGAATACATCAGAATACTGCATCTTTTTACCTTTTTAGTGAATCCCCTGTCCAATATTGTTCATGAACTGGGGGCTTCTATGCTGCTGATAAAACAAGAATAATAGTTGTATTTATTTGCTAGCCAAGTTACTAGATGATAATGATATCTTCTTTGAATGAGAATCTTGGAGTTGGATGTTGATGTGGATATTTTGGAAACAAATTATGTAGTTTCAAATTTTTTCCATGAAGTACTATGGTCATTGAATCTTGGCTATTTCTTTTTTTCTTTTCTTGATTATCATCAATGCATTGCACGATTACATGCCAATCAATTTCCCTCACTCTGGTTGGCCATTGTCTAGATGATTCTTGAGCATTGGGTTATGAGTACTGATATAATCTTGCATTGACATTTCTGCACAAAGCCACAAACTATATAACAGATGGTTGCAGCAAAGTTCTGGTAGCCCTACTTGAACACTTCTTTTAAACCAAGAGAACCTTCTATATAGTTTGTGTAGGTTTGTGAATGTACAGATTGTGTAAGTATCATTATTTTGTAATTACTTGATATAATAAAATGTGGGATGATTAAAAGAACATTTTATCATATAAATTTTGGTGATTGCTATAATATATATGAAATTAAATTTAAAGTGAATTTATATCTTATATTAAACAACAATGAGTGCAAACCGAAATATTTTCATCTTACTCACTCCAACTCAAACAAGTAATAATGATTACTTGAAGGTGATGGGAGATGATTAGCAAAAAAGAAAAAGAAGAAGGCGACGGGAGTTCTTTCCTAATAAGATAAATGACTAAATGTAATTAGATTTAGATAGGCTTTGTGATGGGATGGAGGCCGCAGTTTTTGTGGGTTTGGACTTCGTTCGATACACTTTCATCCAGAATTGTCTGGATGGATGGGCCAGACCAAACAAAATGGTTTAGTCCTTCATCTTCCTATAGGTTCTTAAAGTGGCTACTGCTATGGTAGTCCAGTGATAAAGGAACCTGCTTTTCTCACGAAGAATCTAGGTTCAATCCTTACCAAAGACATTGCTGAGGCAATAAGACATGAATTGACTTGGGTCTTCTCTGTGTGGACTGTGGAAGGTGTTTTTGACCGCTGCATGCTGGTGGTTTTATGGTAAGGGGCTTGTCCTTTGAGCAGTAGTTATGATTCAAACTAAGGCCGTCAAAACGGGTTAAACTCGACGACTCGGCCTGGTCTATTTATTCTCATAAATTATGTGAGTCGAGTTTTAAAATTAGCAACCAATTTAACCTACGAGTTAAATGGGTCAGCCCATGGGGCCCGTGGGTTGTCAACATTTTTTTTTAAAGTTTTAATTTGTTTATATTTAAAGAAAAAATTTTAATTTAAAAATTTAAAAGTTAATTAAACAGTTTTTTTTCAGACAAAAGTATAAAATGTACATATTGTACATATTAGTAATGGCACAACTCACACACAAACATATTTGTTAAACTCCATAAGCTTATGTTATTTATTTGTTTAAATTATCTCTTAACCCTTTAAATGATATTAAAGTATTTAATACTATATCTATATAATGTAATATTTGATTTGAGATTATTAAATTTAAAAATTTTATTAAATTTAAATTTATTTCAAAGTTTACAAGGAAAAAGAAAAGTTTCGCAAGTCGACTTGTTTAAGCTTGTGAGCTGATGCGAGACGAGTTGGGCTAACTAATTTGTAACCCGTTTAAATGTGAACAATTTTGGTTTGGCCCATTTAATCCGGGTCCGTCATGGGCAAGCCTAAACGAGTCAAACCGAACATTTTATTAACCCCTCCCCTAAAAATGTATTTTCTGCCTACAAAGAAATAATAGAATAAAATCAATAGATATCTTTATTATGTACAAATGACATTGACCATTCGGTTTAATCCGAGAGAGACATTGTTAGTATGAATTTAGAAAAAGGAAATGTACACATGTAAATCAATATTAATACATGCATGACGCATATCTAACTAATTAACATTTGACACTGCCCAAAAAAAAAGTATGCATATTGCGGGAGAATCAAAAGAAATAGAAACTTTAAATTAAAAAAAAAGAGCGGGGAGGAGAATGGGTTAACGGATAAAACTAGATTAAGTTACTCACCCACCACATGCACGGAGGATGGGAATACTTTTTAAGAAATTCTTAGGTAAATATTATTTACATAAGCATTTCATTCAACAATTGATATGTGTAAGGATAATCTTTAGATATATGTATATTTATAACATGATACATATAATCTTACACATATTTAATGTTAAATAGAGTACTTAAAATAGACTATGCTTATTTAAAAAAAACATTCATAGAATTTTGGGCAATGCTCCCCACCCCCAATACCGTAATGCAATAAACACTCTTTTGGGATGATGCCATTCTCCGTTATCTTCTTATCAATTATAGAATAATAAAAATGGAGGAAACAAAATTAAAACTCATTATAAGAGAATAAATGGAAAATTGAAGAGAGAATTAAAACTCATTATAAGAGAATAAATGGAAAATAGAAGAGAGAGAGAGAGAGAGAGAGAGAGAGGAGGGGTTCAAAATACGTTAACAATGATACAACGTGACTGCAAGAGGCAAATTTAAGGTACTTGGGTCTTCTCTTTACTTGCTTTAAGCACTTCTACCGTAGTGGAGCACCATGACATGATCTGTGGTTGAGGAACCTGAAAGTAACGTCCTGGCGGCGTCCCCGGAGTCCAAATGTTATCTCTCACATGCTGCAACGTCAAGAATGGTAAAAGTTGCTGCCCTCTGCATGTTATCTCTATCTGCAATAATATATTAATTCATTCACTGCCAATTTAATCCCCATTCATCATTATCCATGTGCACTTACAATCACGTTTCTATTAGTGATATTTCAAACACATGACAAGAACGATATACATAATACAAGACGCTAATTGAAATCCATCCACGTTATAATTAGACATGATTAAGCTCTTTCAGTAAATATGATTACTATAGATTGATTACCCAGAGAAATCCGGTACGTAATTCTAAGAAATGATACTTTCTCCATCTTTCCATCTTTTCCAAGTTCATCATTTTGATATACTTCTAAAATTATTATGTTTAGTTTTCTTCTAATTTCATCCTAATATCTATATTGCGCCTAGCATTTTATGATTTTCCCAATTTTCTCCCTGTGATCATCATATTATTAATCTTACATTCAATTTAAAAGCACAAATTTTACTTGACTGTAATAACAAGGAGAAAAGAGTAGAAAAAGCTACATAAATTAAAACTTAATCGCGGACATAAATGATGTGCTATAGTATTAGAGATAATGAATATGAAATCAGTGTGAAGTCATGCATCGTCAGTGGCTTACGTCTTGGTCCTACCATGATAAATGGCAATAAAATTGCATTAAATCTTTGTAACTTCTACTTCACCCATAAGATGGATCCACTTTTCTCTTTCATTTCACAGATATATCAGAAAAGCAAATTCCTTTAAGCCAAGAGTAGAGATTCCTAATTCCTCAAGTACGGACGCATATTTGGGTCAGCGGGCAGGCGTGGAATGGACCCTTTAGGCCCTGCCCGCCCAACCCACGATCCTAAACTCTGCCCGTCTTTAATTATTATGGGGACTCACTCTGACTTTGCTCCTCAGCCAAAATCATTATCCCTTAGACTTCAGTATTTTCTATATTATATATGCCAAATACTTTTGCTTTTTGGTAGATATATGCCAATACTCTGCTATCATAACACAGACTATCACAATAAATATATTAATCAAATCAAATCAAAAGTTAAAGCCAAGACCCAAAAATACAATACAAATTAACGTACAATATAATATAAGATGCAATGGTGGATCCATAAATCACGGCGAAGAACGAGCTAAGTAACAATTAAGAAAATCAATCATAACTTAATAAATATAACTAATATTCTCTTTTTTGCCCCCTCCTTCAAAGGGACCTACTTAAGCATTTACACCACCAAATTTTAATGGTCATGCACGTCTATATCACCATGCTCCATCCCAAACCTTAATGCATGCGAGCGTCAACATTACTACATGAAATACTAGCCTTTTGATTTTCATCATCAACTAGCTAACTAATTCTATATGTCATGCCAAAGGAAAAAAGACCTAACTCTATATCCTTTATTTAATATCACAACACCGCTTAAACTGGGGGGGGGGGGACCATATTAGTTAATAACAAATTAGATTAAGTTTTTTGTTCTTATTAAAAAATAGGGGTCGTCTATATATTGTGGTTGGTGGAGGAAGCTAGCAATACATAATGGGTTTCTTGCTTTTGGCTCCATTCCATCAGAGTGCAGTACTTGCCAGTTTGATGGAGCTTTTTAAGTCCAAATATTCCGAAGAAGGGAAGAGAGAGGAAATGGGAATGGGAAGGGCCTACATAATACATTAGCTGTGGGGGATATCAAGCGAAAGCGTGACGAAAGGAGGAAAGGGGCGAGAGAGAGAGAGAGACAACATGCAGATAGGTGTTGAGAATGACAGGGTCCACGTGTGATTTTAGAAGCCCTACGATATGATGTTTGAGCAATTAAAAACATATCTTTGGACCTTTTTGTATGAATAGAATGAGTAGTGTGTCAACTAAGAAGAAGGCCAAGATAAAGATATATCCAAGTTGAACATGTGTTTTTATATCTTAAAGTCAATAAGGAAAGGAAAGGAAAAGGTGGGGGATACACACCTTGCATTCATTTTTTCCTAGACTATCTGTTATTCATGCTCATATTGTCAAAAACAAAAACAAAATTTCTCTAAAACTTCTGTCTTCATGGATTGTGACCAATCAGAATATTATACCATATATATACTCCAAGTCCCCATCCCTTTTCAAATGTACTACATATATATGTTTTTATTTATTATATTTGGGAAGAACAATGAATTCGATCATGAAAAATGTTATAGTGCTAAACACTGAATTGTTTCAACTATTTTTCTGTGAGGTCTATGGCTATGTTTCTCTCTTGAATTTAATATTAATGAAGTCTAACCATTATTTTTAGTTTTGGGTCCAATACTCTGATAAATATGTAAAATACTACCCCTACTTATATCTATTAGAGGTACAAAATAAAATAAAATTCAATATAATCCTGAATTTACGATCAAAACTAATAATTATCTGATATATACAAGAGAACAAGCTAGCAGTAGCATATATCTCCCGAGAGTAAGTTGGACAACATCTATCACACCCACTATAAATCTAATCATAGAGTGTTTAGTTCCAAATATCCAAGCCATGTGTCAATGATGTATGAGGTTTGTCATTCTGGGCGGCATGGGAATTGCATCCTAAACAACTAGCTAGCCACAATATTTTTATTTATGACCGATGATGTGCAGCTACATACAGCTAGAGGGGAATGTTGAGTGCGTCACATATTCTAATACATACATACATACATACATATATATATATATATATATATATATATATTGATACATGCCTGCCATACCCAATTAACAGAGATAGGTTAACAAGCTAAGTTTGGGCCATGGAAAGATGAAGAGAAATTTTAATCAAGGATAATAGACTAATATATAATTTGGTTCTTGATTACATGTTAAGTGAATTTAATTCATTGATATATGTATATGATCAATGTGATCTCTCGCTAATTTAAAAGTTCAACTCGTTAATCCTTAGCATGTATAATCTATGACCAAATTATGTGCAATTTTAAATAATTGAATAATTAAATTATTCACTAACATGTATTCTGAAACTAAATCCATTAAATAAGCATAATCAAGGGATGTTTAATCTTGATAATTTACATTGTGGTGGTTGCATATATACAGCTGTCTTATAGTAGGGGGTGATAAACAAAATGAGATGCTGTCTTAAAATTGTCTTCAAAGCATGAATAGCAAGGGTAAACAAACTAATTAAATCAAGCATATGGTATTTAAATCATGACACAAGGAGGGTTGACCAAAGAACCAACTCGCATGAAATTCTGACACGAGAAAAATAGAATGGAATGTTGTGTGTGTGTCCTACAACCAAACATGATATATATTTTAGACTTTGTTGGTAATGCAAACAATACGAACATATGTAAGATTTGGTGTAGTGGAACTATAGATTCAATAAAACAATTGGGTTTTAATGAAAGTTATGCTGTGTGTTCGATACATTAGACAATACGTTCTTGTGTTTATTAGTAACATGAGAAGTATAAAAGCATTATACTATATTTGCAAACATATACCTTGGCTTTTGTTGTTTTGTGGATAGCACTTCTGTTTTTTTTTTTTCCTCTGCTTCTATATACTGGTTTATACTGCTTAATTTACGTCAACCGTATATGTCTTTTTGTATTGATTTTTTAAATTTAAAAGGTTTACAGCGAGATGGTACAACTGATAAAAAAAAATCTAAAGATTGATGTGGCAAATCCAGACAAAACAAGTACTTAAGTAAGAGAATGAAAATATCTAAATTTCATTTTGCTTTTTCAACTTCTTTTCGAAGCAACCCCCTTCTGTTTTATAACATATTTACCTTAATTAATTTCTGGTTCATGTACAATTATGAAACTCGACCACATACAAAACTCTAAAAAAATTGGACTTACTGGAAAAATATATATCAAAATAAATATGAAACAGAAATTGTATTAAACTATTTCCCCCAATTTCTCTAAAAATGTTCGGAAAAACAAAACAACTACAACAAATGTGGAATAGATAAAAAAAAAATTTTATATCAATTTGCAATAAATTATAAGCTTTTGCGACAATTTATTTATTAAGACTATCGATGAAATTTATGAAAAGAGTTTGTATGATATGTAATTCACAAAAAAAAAAAAAAGAGAATGATCTAAATAACAAGGAGATTGAAAGATTCTTAGATATTTTTTGGGGGGAGAGGAAGGAAGTACTCTAGATTATGCCAAATGTTTGAAGGGGAAAACTCAAAAAATAAGATAAATTAATGTAACACCTAAATTGGCTTAAATCTTAGAGAGAAAAAACCTGGGTTAAT
Source organism: Styphnolobium japonicum (assembly GCA_023212625.1). Taxonomy (NCBI): domain Eukaryota; kingdom Viridiplantae; phylum Streptophyta; class Magnoliopsida; order Fabales; family Fabaceae; genus Styphnolobium; species Styphnolobium japonicum. The sequence continues at coordinate 201,847 of JALBWW010000013.1, forward strand.
AATCTTATACAAGAGTAGAAATTTTAGAATTTTAGTCACTAGACGAACTGCAATTATCCCTATACTGGTTTAAAATACTTTTGCTACGAATAATATGAACGTCAGAAATGGAAAAATAAAAAGAAAATCAGTGTTTTCTTAAACTCCAATATCAGGTAGAAATACTTATTCGTTTTGAAAATACGTCGCTACTATTAACTCTCCTTAGTTTTATCATGTCCTGATCAAGATAGTACATCAAGAATACACACACACACACGTATATATAGAGGGAAAAAATCCTGTGAGCTCTCTCAAATGATTGATTGTCTAGTCTTCAATTTTCTGTTAATTATTACACTTTTTTCATAATCTTAGTTCTGTGTGATCTCTAATCACTAATTTTATGTTAATAATGAAACGTTAGGGGGAAAAAAGAGAAAAGGTGAGCAGTTATTTTATTTTATTTATCCATTAAAACTTGGAAACTTTCAAATGGTCTTGAAATGTTTCCACTGTGTGATGACAATAAGCTAAAATTGAGTATGATATTGTTAAAGATATAAAAACATTCATTTGACTCTACCTAATAGCATAAGTTTTTATAAGAGTTGGTAACCTTCATGATTAAGTGGTCAGGAATTCGATCATTGTTGCCACTGTTTTTCTAAATAAAAATTAAATTTCAGCACAAGACAAAAATAAGTATGTGCATTGCCCGCTTCAAGTCCAAAGGGCTCTTACATAAGAAGTATATTAGAGATATAAGTCATTCATGTATCTACTTAACAACTTAAGTTTTTAAAAGAGTTAGTTTTTGACAAATATAATCAGCAAAGTGCAAATGATATAGGGTTGGCTAAGCATCTAAGCATTGTATATGCATCTTTATTCCTAGGTCAGATGTGGTAACTTATGGGCATGGGTTACGATGCAGGGTTCTATTTATATGTTGCTTAGGTTTTTCTAAGGATTCAAACCTTTTGCAGTAATTATTAGGCAACAAGTAGTAGTGGTGTTCGATGATGAAGTGCGCATGAAGTATTGTAAAGTTCTGGGACACGCAATAATATTGTGCATATTCTAATTATATCACTTGATGCATAGCCTCGAGTACATGTTTAATAATGGGCGTAGATCAATGAGATCATAGATATCAGAAAATCCACCTAAACTCCCAAAACCAAATACAACATTAGTTCAAAACTTTAGACCGTGTATCATTAATTTTCGTACTATATAGTGTATAATCTTTGTGCGCTGAGAAGTTCAAGAAGTGAAACAAATTAGGGAAGCTCTCAAGTTAGCATTTCTAAGGAGGTGATGCAGATTGGTTTCACAAGTAAACTAGACTATCTTAATTCTGTTTAGTACATTCAAACGTATCTATGGATATTTTTCTTGCAGCACCTACAAGAAATTAAATCCTAGGTTAGCTGAAGTAGTTTGTTCTAGCTATGAGTTTACCCTGGCCATGGGGCACTTAGCAGAAGCCATCAGTTGGGATATATAGCTTCCACTCCAAAATTTCAATGATCAATTATCAATTCATAATTTAACTTTTTAGCTTTTATCTACACATATCTAGATCTATAGAGGTTTAGTTCTGTTGACGGAAAATAATTATCAGTTTGTTTCGAAAATTTCCTTGGGATTTCTCCTGTTTTCCCCACATCTGTTGCAGACCACTGAAAGGTTACTTTCATACAAATCAGTGGTAGGGCACAGAAATCATAAACTAGTCGAGCATACACAAAGGTGATTTTTATAATGATACTACGCGCGTGTATGGAGTATTTTAATTTGATAGAGTGAACCCCATTACACCAAGGAGCTTCCGCATATGAAATTAACTTTGGGCAAGAACTAATAAAGGAGGCTGGTATATATAGTTTTTCCTTATAGTAATTAGCAATCACTAGCTATATATGTTTAGTTACGTTTCTCCTTTAGATGAACAGTACATGTTCACCTACTAGTATCCCATTCCCACCACCGAACTTAACTTAACTAACAAAAACAAGGCTTCTAGGATCTTATGTCTATGTGGAAGCTGGATTCAAATCCACTTTTTTTTTGGTCTTTGTAATTAAAAACTGACAATTAATTAAAAACATACACTTTTATCTTACTTGGTAATAATCTCTTAATTGGTATTTGTTTTTTTTGCTTAGTTATCAATTTTTAATTAGAGACATAATTGAAGATAGAAGGTTTGATTCCGTAGAAACTATGGGGTTGAATTGATTAGACAAACACTTTAAACAAATCTTGTTACCATCTTAACAAAGAATATTGCTATAAAATGCAAATAAAACAGAAATGGAAGACGGCTACCAAGAAATGTACTTCTTAGCTAAATACTTTGCTTTTCAATTTATGGGAAGAAACAAATATATATCCGTCACTAGATAAATCTGTCTTAGAATCGTTCAGTGTTTCTAACACCAACCAATTAAGTTTCCATTTTAATGTACTTAGGTACTTCGATGAAAACGTAGCTCCATTTTCCTTTTTGGACTCTCCTATATAAGTCGCTATGTTTTTGCTCTTCTCTCTTTAATTAGATGCTAATTAGCAAGAAACAAATGGGGTTCGAAAGGAGCAAGACTAAAATAACTACTGAACTGATATGTATGTTAGTAACGATCAAGTCCCTACTTCCCATAAGCACATACATTAGCACACAGATGATTGAAAAGGCTAAAGAGATGTTTGAAAGTACCTCTGATTCGCTCTCCAGTCTGAGTTTGTTAACCAAATACTTTAATAATAACCGAACTGTCATCCTTCCATCTCTGAAATTTTGGAAAGAAAATGAAATGATGAATCTATAGCTCCCCCAACTCCGATCAAATATTATGAAGTTAAACTATAATGAACGACATTAAAGAAAGAAAGGAGAAGCACATAGTAAGATTGAATTACTTGATTCTGAGATAGCTCTTAGGTATTTGGGGCAACAATGGTTCTTTTGCTCTGCATTGTAAATTAAAGCCAAGTGAATTTTATGAGAAAAGTAATTAAATTGCACTAGTCTACATATATGCATTTAGCTAGCGGGAAAAGTTTAGAAGAATAAAAAGGAGAAGACGTTAATCAAGCTATTGTCGTATTTCAACTTGTAACAAGTAATTAACCTGCATATGAACTTACTGATTAGGCGAGGCTTGTAGCATAAACCATATTCCAGAATGAGGTCTCCGAGGAGGATCAACAACTAGAAAATCGGAGCTTGGTCCAGCTACATCAAACCCGGCAGGGAAGTGAAAGGGAGTCCGAAAAAAGGATCCTAGAGGTCTCAAAGAAGAACAAGAAGAGGACGAGTGCGATGATATTGATGATGAAGAAGAAGGGATAATTCCCATGTTATGAGGGAACGGACCAAATGCCCAGTTTATCTGTTGATGGAGAGCAAAGGCTGGAGTTGGAGCAGATGGCATGGATGATTGTTGAAAAGGGAAAGACGTACTAAAACTAGAGGCTCCTGCTCCTGGGTAGCTCATCACCGCCCGCGGCGAACCTCTAATTTCAGATTCTAAGCTAGGCCACGAATGGCCGCCAGCAGGAAGCAAGTCGAGCTCCACAAGTCCTGAGCCTGTTGGTGTTGGAGCCGTTGAGACTGTGGCTGAGGTCGCCGGAATCTGACAGCCGCCTATGCTTAATTGAAGCCAGCTGCTGCTGTTGTTGCTGTTGCTTTCCTTTGAGGTGGAGACAGCTTGAGCTTGAGCCTGAGCTTCGTTAAGACTAGTGTTAGTTCTGGATTCATCCTCAGCCATGTGGCTCACCGCTAAATCAGATCCTAAGCAATTATATCCTTCAACTTCAACTTCAACTTCAACTGGGCTCATAACAATTGTTGTTCCACCAAAACTCGCTGTCGTATTATAACCACCATAACCGCCCCTTCGGTAAACGTAATTAGTACTCCTATTTTGTTTGTTTTGAGCAGGAACCATAGTCATATTGGATAACCCAACTTGTATCTGATCTCAACGCAAGCCATGGATGGAGGACAGGAGGAGAAGGAGGAGGAGGAGGACTCTGGTAGCTGGGATTTATATTGGGAAGAGAGATCTGCCATGGGAATTGCATCGCACTTTCTCTTCATCATCAACAACTTTTACTAACAAGGCAGCCATGAACCGGATAAGGACCTTGATTTGCTGCTTCATTTAATTATCATCAACAAAGAAAACAGTATAGTTCTTGCAAATCCCACTTTCCATTAATTCTCTTTGTTTGGAAGCTTGTGGGGTACAAGTATTTGCAGAAGCTGAGACTTGAGAGAGAGAAATTAAAGATGGTGGTATATATATATATATATATATATATATATATATATATACACATATATATAGTGCAACAGTAAGTATTTTTTAACTTTACTAAAGACCAAAAATATGTTGCACTTGTTTTTCTTTCTTCTAATGCCAATAAAATAGTATATAGAGGGGTGGCCAAACGGAAGCCGTCCTTGGGCCATGTTCCGAGGAGAAAATGACTGCAAAGGCTCACCCTTTTTGTTATATCGCAAAAAGCTCCTTTTTAGCCCTACTGATCGGTTACCCTAATTAACAATTAACTTCTCAAAATATTTGCCAACAAATTCAATACAATTGGTAAATAGTCGAGTCTTTAACCATGTTATTGAGTTTGAATCAGACTTATAAAAAAAAATTTCAAATTTATTAAAAGAGGTTGTATCTCTCCATCTCAAAATGAATTAGTCTCTTATTATTTTTTGAAAAATACCTTTAATTTACACACAAAAAAACCCCTTATAATATTTGATAACCAACAACATCAATCAATCAATTAGCTAATTGACGACAATTGTTGCTCCTGATTTTTTTTTGGACTAACTTTTCTGTTTTGCTGAAAAAATTTAAATTTTAACTTTTATTTTAAAGCCTATTAAAAATGGCTCTAGAAATTTCTTGTAATTGTTTTTCAGAATATATTTACAAGATTACAATAAGAAAAATACTTTTGAAATATTCATTCGTTGTCACCTTCTAACATTTGCATGTTCGTTTTTACTCTTTTTATATATTCAAAGTGATAATCAATAGACTTCTTCGGAACATTCAACTGCGTGCTTTAGAATAATGCAATTCCAACTATTTTTTTTTTATCAAAAGTTTGCTATTAAAGTGACTCTTTTAAATTTTAGAAGAAGTAACTCTAAAGCGATAGTAAAGAGTGACAGCAAAATCAAACTTAATTAGCTTATATATATTATTTGGCTTCAAATATATATATATATATATATATATATATATATATATATATATAATATAGGGAGAGGGGTCAACTTATACCAGTGTAAGACTTAATCCACTTACACCACTCAATAATTTTTTATTGAGTATACTTTTTATTGATCCAACCGTTAAATTATAACTATCCATCATGTTTATCATTTGTGTCAAATTTTAAAAAAATTAAATATCAAAAAGAATATAATCAAATAGTTCATATTTTCATATATTTTAATAGTTTATATTATGTTAATTTTGATGTATATCAATGAGTCACAAATTAATTTTGGATTAATGTAAAATTTTAAAGGTATGATGTACATGATAGAAACTTTCAATCTAATGGTAAATTTTGTGAGAAAGTTATTCAATAAAAAATTATTGAATAGTATAAAAGTGATCAAGTTTTACACTTATGTAAGTTGATCTCTCCCTATATATATATATAGATATATAGACAAGCAGCTAGAGATAATATTGTAATAAATCTGATCATGCAATATAGTTATACATAATTGTTGTTTAAAGAAAAAGGTATGATATACTCAAAAGCCTGAATAATTAGATAATGAACAAGAGAGATCAAACAAAGCACAGTTTTTTGGGTTTCCATGTTGTTATGTGCGTGTTTTCGGTTAAGCTGGGAATTGGAGGAGGTCGTGGAGAATAATATAACTAATTTAAGGGGAATGGCATAAGATATATATATAACGGGGTATATCACATGCTAATTTATTGTGAGAGTGAGAGGAATAAATCTTGATCATTGAGTCATTTATGTATAGTTAAGATTAGAAGTTACTTAAAGGTCACATGACCATTTAAAAAGTCACATGATTTTATGTTTTAATCTTGACCATACATTGATGATCCAATGGTCAAGATTTGCTCCTCTCACTCTCACAATAAACCACTCATCTCACTAAATATGTCCCATATATATATATATAATGTTATAAATAATAAATAAAGGCAAAGGACATTAGACATAAGTCATTAATTCATTATTAAGAGGTAATTATAAACAAATAAATAGAATAGGACTTTGGCATGCATGATGATGATGATGGTGTTTCCCCACATGCAACCCCAGAATCGAAACACAACGACGTGGGCTTTTATTGTAAGACATTCGTTGCGAAGGCCATGTGCCTCCCACCCTCCTTGCATCTATTTGTACTTCCTCTCTCTGTTGTTTTTCTTTTCCTTGGTAAGGGCTGATGAGGACCGAGAGGAGAGGGTAATCAATCGTGCTCTGTAACGAATGGTGATACACTCATACCTCTCTCCGTCTCTCTCTCTCACACACACACATTCATGCTTTTTGTTATATATATATATATATATATATATATATATATATATATATATATATAAAAGAATGATGGAGTTTTTTTTGTGTCAACCACTCTAATTAGTCCTTTGAGTTGAGTGACGCCTTGAGATATTCACATGGGTTAAGTCCTTTTGACCTTTTATGAGATTAATCTATAGTCGGTAACTTAGAGCATAAAAGTTTTTGTTATTTCTCAACATAAAGTAATTTTTACTGAGATTTGAACTTGCGTCTTATCTCATAAGGACGAGTTTGCTTATCAGCTCAACTAACCTTCGATTAGTATATCGATGAAGTTTATTATAATTATATTAATGACTCGACTCTAATGAAGTAAATTTTATAAAGATGAAGATGGGAGGAGTGACTGCCTCTTGCTGAAAAGCTGGCACTTTTCTTTACAGGCCATCAAACATGCTCTCTCTCTCTCTCAAGCAAAACAGCTTTAATTCCAAAGAAAATATACAGGACTTTCAAAGAGGGGTCAATCAACCAATTCCCTAGCTGAAACTATGGTGGAAAATATCGATCAAGTTCAATTTTTCTTTGGAGATTTGAAAAAAAAAATTTCAAAGAGGGGAAAGTTGTTCTATTTGCCTTTTTATTTTTTTCGAGTGGGATCGAGGAGTTTGATTAATTGAAGAGTGCTGCTTTAATTACACTCACTTCTCCCATTTATTTTAAATTTAATTCAATAAATTCCTTCACTTTATGTATATTTTAAACAGATGTGCATGTGTATCGCTATTGTTCTACTTTTCTTACCTATAAAAAATGAATATAAATTTTAAATAAAAATAAAATGAATGTAATCGAGAGACATTAACTCTTAATTTCAAAAAAGTGACGAGTAAATGTAGTTTTGATTTAATTTTGATCCACTCGTAATGTAAAGTTTCTTTATATTGTCATCCAATGATGTTTTAGTACATCATTAAATAGTTAAACTTTTAAGGTAATTGTTATGATAGTCAAACTCTTTTAATAATATAACAATACATGATTGGATAACACTGATAATAGATCAAAATTAAACTCAAATAATTTTACCAGTTAAAATTGTTTATCTTTTTGTTCTCAACTCTCACGAAAAAAATTTAAGTCACAAAATTGAATGATTAGTTTCATTTTTTATTCGATGCAATGGTGTAACCTTATTGTTTCTATAAAGAAAAAGTCGTTTCCAAATGTAGAAAAAAAGATATAATGTGTCATGCACTTGTAAAGGCAGCAAGCGAACCAAGGGCAAGGGTCAAGGGAGTTGAGAGGCGTGACCTCTGGTGAGTGGTGACAGTGCATGGGCATGGAATGACTTAAGCTTGGGATCAAAGGGACGATGACGATGGCGACGTCTTTCTACCAAATTTTCATCCTCAAGATACATGCATATATAATCTAATTCAATGATGGAATTCATAGACAGACAACCCCCATATTAATCTACACCCTTTTCCCACCCGTGTATGTTTGTGTGTGTATGTGTTTAGAATTTATTTATTTCAACTTTAAAGGGCCGTCGGCCAAGAAGGACCAAACTTCTACAATAAAGAAAAACAAAATTACGTCATTTTAACTCTTATATAGAGATTGAATTAATTTCTACCCAAGGAATTTACAGATGTATAAATCTTGCATGGAAATTAATTTTTGTACAAAATTTTAATGTAAAAAATGATACAGGGATAAAATCATGTGTAAGTATGATTTTTCAAAAAGAAAAGAAAAAACAAAAGACGAGGATTATCACTTTATCACCTAAAATTCTTCTGTGCAATGATCAGAGATTCAGAGTACTTTCATAAACACAAATCTTAATATATATCTTTAAGTGTGGACAAACCAAGGAACACGTAACTTGTTAATTTAAAATATTTAGTCGCAACCAATCAGAAGTTTATTGGTAAAGTTGGCGCTGAAAACAACTCCAGATTAGGAGTTTGTCTTTTTGCGTTTCACCATTTTCCTTTTTCTCTCTGTTTTTTTTTTCCCATTTGCCGTAATGAGTTTCGTGGATGTGGAATTTTGTTTCAAATTACTGTCTTAGATACATTTCAATCGACTTAACCATGCATGAATTCCCCCCTCCCCTCCCCCGGGGGCTTGCGTATTGCATGGATTGCAAGCTAGCTAGTGCTGTAAAAGCAAAACAAACAATGAGAAGCCTTCGTTCGGCCTATGCAGTAAAGACGAACAAATTATGTAATGTCTGAGAAAAGAATCAGTCTGGCTTTAGAAGGGAAAGGAAAATATTTACGCATGTTCTGTGTATACGTAATGATCATGCATGGGATGCTGCCATGGCTTTTAGTAATTCTAGCAGAGTTCATGGTCTATATGATTTAGCATGGTACTAAGGGAAGGGGACCAAAACAATGATAGCGTTTGCAATGTACATGTTCCCATTAGAGAAAGTGGGTTAGCTAGCTCTATGGTGTCTTTTTTTTCCCACTCTAAATAATGAGTGGGCAATGGAAGAGGAGTCAGAGCCGAGACGGTGTCTCTCTTCCTTTTCCCTGTGTATAATTTTATATATATTATTATATTAAAAGAAAAGAATAGAAAGAGAGCTTATTGGTTTTAATCTCGTCATCGTGCCATCAGCAATACGATCATTATCACCATCCTTCCAGACGAGAGGAGTGAGTGTGCCACTAGCCAACTGCTATATGGCTAAGCTAGCTAGCCTCTTCTTAATTTTTAACCTGTAATAGTGCCCTTGACTATTGACTGTTGACTATTGCGCTGAGCGTGACCCCGCACCTTTGTCTTATTTTTGAACGAGTAAGGAGTTATTTGTTTCACCGTAAACGAGAGTGAAGATACAAATTTGATTTTTGGAGCAGATTGTTGGAAGGCCTTCTAATTGTGATTATGTTTGAAAGAAATTAATTTTATAGTATTAATAATATGTGATAATATTTTGAGAAACAAAAAAAAAAGATGATTATGAATTAAATTTGTAGTTAAATTATTTTAAATTAGTTAAAATTAATTAAATTATTTGGTTTATCTAGTTAAATGAACTTATTATTTTTTTTAAAAAGTCATATTTTTATATTATTACATATAAATTATTTTTATGATTGAACTAGTTAAATTTGACCGAAAATCTCACAAATTTACTACATTAGTTTGAATGCATGGTTATATCAAGAGAAGAAAAGAGAAGGGCATCTGTTTCCATTAGCTAGTAAGTAATGTGTTTGCATGTGCATGTCTTACAATGAGTGCCGATGTCAGTCCATGCATGTGAGAATGTGGGGGATAATTTTCAGTTGTGGAAACCGAGAGAGAAAAAAAGAAAATATATTATATCAGATATTTGTACCCTAAATTTTTATATTTAATTAATAATAAATAAATTCTTAATTAATATAATATATCATTTAATTAATAAATTTTGATAATTAATTACTTACAAATTAATAATTTATCAATTAAATAATATATTAAATTAATTAAAAATTTATTAATTATTAACTAAGTCAATAAGTAATTAATTATCAAAATTTATTAATAAAATAATATATTATATTAACAAAAAATTTACTCAATATTAACTAAATATAAAAATAATATAACAAATATATGCAGTTATCATTTCTTCATATTACATGGCTTATGGGGGTTAAAAATTTGTCAGATTCGTGTGAGATTGTGATATAAAGGTTAGTACTTCCGATCCACTGACTAATGTACACAATTCAGAGCTCGTTCATGGTGTTTGGTCAAAAAAGCTTCGTACTTTTTTTTTTGGTAAAGCAACAAAGCTTCGTACTAATTGACACCTCAATGTGTGCATCTAACTACTTATATTGAATCTACCTTAAGAAAAATAAAAATTATTTTATGTTTGTTTATAATTATAAAAATTATTTTTTCATGATTTAGATCAATTCCCTAACTTAAACTATTAATCGTACTTTGAATATACATGCTTATAAGTATGTATATTCAAGTCCACATAAAAAAATCTGATATAGTAAAGGAGATAAATAATTATGTGAAAGTAGCAAAATAAATTTTACTTATATTAGATTATATATGAATAATTAATATTAGAAATAATTCAGAAGTCTCATAATTTTTTTATAAAAATACATTATATATTTTAAACACGTTTTAAAAGAATTTAATATAATTTTAAATTAAGGTTTACAAGCGAATAATTGAGTGGAGATTGAATGATGAAAGGACTTTTCAAATATATTTAATATTTTCTACATCATCCTGTTAATTTTTCTATTAACTTCTTGTATTTTTTTTATTCAAAATCTTCTAGCTAGAAGATGAAAATTGAATTACGAAAAGGATTTTATATGAATATATCATTCTCATGAGTTATTTGAGTAGTTTAAAAGAGGTCTGAGGTTTAAATATTTGTGCCGTTATTATATAAAAAAGCTAACGGTTCAGAACAAACTTCAAAAAATTTAAACCATTAGCTTTTTTATGGATAATTCTAATGCATGTGTGGTTCTACTAGAATACATTAATTTGGAGCCAAAAAAGTAAAGTTGAGATTGAATAGGCATATGTAATTCTGTCCACCTAAAACATAATTCGGCAGTATAACAAAACACGCACTTCAACTATACTTCACTTTCTTGCATACAAGATACACTTTTGGGAAATGTTGGTTCGACATAACTTTTGGACTTTTCAATATTTTTTGTATTATTTTTTCTTACAGACATTTATTTATATATGCAATACTTGTCTTGTTTTATATTTAATTCAGTGCAAAAATTACAAAAGATATAAAAGTAATGTAAAATAAATAATGCGTAGATATTAATGTCCATACTCTTTCGCTTGAGCCTGTTCGGAATTCAAAATTTTAGAAATTCAATTTAATAGAATTTTCGTCTTTTAAGAACGTTCTCTCTCTCTCTCTCTCTCTCTCTCTCTCTTTGTGGTGATAACTATATATATATAGTGTTGAAAAAAATAAAATAAAAATTAAGTTGATACGAAAGAATAATGTGAAATATTATCACTAAAAATTTTCATATATGAAAAGAATTATTACAAGCTATAAATAAATGGATAATCGTTATAATAATATGACACATATATTTAGTAGCCATAGAAAATTTTATGATATATAACTGAAGTTGTCATCGCAATTTAGAATAAACTCTTATGATTGCTAGGAACCCTATTGCGATACAATTAGGATGCCAATGCTGTTTCTCATGAATATACCATTATTTTAAAAATGATTTAATTTTAGTTAATTGCACTAAACATTTCTTACACTATCATTTAATTATGTAGTTACATTATTAAAAAGTGTTTAATTTTGACAATAACTACTTCAAAAGTTGTACTTAATTTTTTAATAATATGAAATAACTTAGTAACAATATAAAAAACTTAATAACAGTACGCGAATTAAACTCATTTCAAAAAGAGGTTGCAAAAACCATCATGGATAGTCTAATCATCCTACGTAGCATTGAAAGTGGAAAATAGATAGCCAATGGCCCAATGTCCTCCAATGCAAGTATGCGAATTGCCGGCCCTAATATCATCACCATGCATGCATACAATTAATTGAAGGATGAATAATTTTATATATTCTTAATGAATTAACTTAATAATCCTCATAATTTTAAATAAGTAAATATTAAATATTTTTTAATTTCTAAAGATAATAAATAATTTTATTTTTTTATTTAATATTTTTTATTTTAAATAATTAAGAGAATGTGTTAAGATATAATATTACTATTAAAGGAAAGAGATGGAAGTAAAGATTCTTTATATATATATATATATATATATATATATATATAGATAGATAGATAGGTAGATAGATAGAGAGAGAGAGAGAGAGAGAGTATTTTCCCTATATATATATATAGTGCGCAGCGTAGCTTCTAAACTCAGCAAATAAAAGGTCGAAGGCATCTATATAAAAGAAAATTGAGGATATATGGAATTACAGATCGATATGCAAACCCTCTATGCAATATTTTTTTTTAATTACAAGGAAAAGATAAACTAAAGTGTAAACAAAGCATCTTGAATGATATTCAATCTAAAGATTAAATAATTTTTAAAAAAAAAATATTTGATGTCACTTTATCTTCGTCTTTTGAACTTTATGCACAAAAATTATTAGGACAGAAATAGATGAAAATAATTAATTAATTATTTTACCTTACTTTTCTTAATTAAATAATTTTTTGAAGCTTTAATCTACGGTACTGCGACATGAGTACTATATTCTCTGTTTCTCTGTCTCTCTCTTCTGTGCAGGAGCATACAGTACTAATACACAAACATGCTCTCTTTTGCAATGACTAGTCTGTGAGAGAAAGGTAGCCATGGCTCTGCCTCCTTAAAATTACAAGAGAGATGCCTTTTTGTAGTTTTGGCATGGTCTCGATCCTATTTGTTGTGTTGTGGAATGTGGGGGTGATCATTACTTATTGGATATTACAAAGTGAAAAGGGGGCCAACTTTCTATAAATTCATCTTTTTGGCTTAGCACTTTGGATTGCATGTCCCCTTTGAATGCAAGCAAAGCCTCTCCCACCACTATTCACTACCACAGAATATTCTTCAATTTTTTATTTTTTATTTTTTTTATCCTTTTGGGTTTCCAGTCGACAATTTCTCCTGTTCTACATATATCATTTGTTAGATAACTCTTTCATCTTTCAATGTATAGGGTACGAGTCCTTTAGGAGCGACCAAACACCCAAAACAATATCTAATTAATTAGTGCCAAGTGCTAAACTACTCTTTTTACATTTAAAATTGTTACCGTAATTTAAATTTACATTTTTTACTTAAATCTTTGTTTATCATAATCACTTGAACCATATCTAAGTAGGCTGCTAACTGATTTTATTTACGAATTCAAACGAGAATAATATGTAGTTGAGAAATATAAAAGTTAAATTTACCTGCAGACATTTAGATATGGTTGTCAACTCTAATCATTATCTCCTCTATAGAGGATGGAGGATTTAGGGTGAGAGGGTATCCTAGCTTTGATGAATTGATTCCCATTGCGAGCACGTTAAACGCTATGAGTGTCTCTGGGCTGCTTGTCTTTTGTAGTTCATTAAAGTGAGCCATGAAGTCTGCTAGAGTCTTGTTTGGGCTTTGCTTGAGATTGAACAACGTCACCGAGTCATCGACTCTCCTACTTTTAAGATGAGTTCAGCTACAGATATCTTGGTGAGTTTTGAAAGAGCTACTCACTGATTTTGGTTTCAAAATTCAAGGTGTACAAACAAGTACAAGTCGGAATAACTTTGCAACAATATGCCATTGAGATCCGTTTTACGTCCTTTTGCATGTTGAAATTATGCACACAGTACCTAGTATAGCTTTGATGAAAATGAATTTATTTAGACTTGTACGGTGGCTTAACGTGGCAGATCTTATAACTGAATGGTCCCATGTACTCGATGGTAGACTTTTCCTTTTGGGCCAGTGGTTATGGTTATGCTCTTAGCTCATGCAAGATTTCCTGTGTTATGCCCTGTTTGTGCATCATTCATGCTTCTTATCGAGTGAGCCTTTTGGAACTTCTTTATTTTATTTTTTTGGGTAAGGAATTTGGAACATCTACTAGTTCAAAATTGTGATCTTCTTGGGAAAACTCATACCGCATTTTCTTACTCTCAGCTCCATACCACTTCAGTTCTTCTTCTCGTACGTACCATGCTGAGGATTAGAATTACAGCGGAATAGGAACCTCGTATTACTATGAAAGAAAAATAGCATAAGAATAATTGTTGAGTTTAAAATCTAAACTTAGACCCAAAGTTCTTTGTACACCCTCTTTCATAATTATTTGAAACCTCTTTTCATTCTCTCTTAATTATACACTTAAGCAATTCATATTATTTATAACTAAGACTCCTTAGATTCCAATTATCCTAATAGATTTTCTAAATCTTATATATTATCTCAAATCCTAATAGATTTCTTAAATCTTGTAGGTTATCTCAAATCCTAAAGATTTACTCTAATCCTTAAGATTTACTCAAATCACCAAGGATAATTTCTAATAATAAATAAAACCAATCCTATCAAGATATACGTGAGCCAGTTTTCCCACCAAATCTTCACCTTGGCGAATGTCTTGCCACCTTGAAAATTTATTATAGCTCCACCTTGATCCAACTCTAGTCAAGTGCCAACCTTCATGAACACCATTAAGAACCTTTATTTGTAAAAACCACAAACAAGAAAATAAATATCATTGGCCTCTACATACGTATTCACCTAAATATAACCTGCATCAATCATAACCATGACTCCACCTAATTCGAACATCTCAGCCAATGAACATGTGTAGCCTTGCAAGTTACCACAAATCACAAGAACCAGTGACAACCAAAGTATTGTCACTCTTATTATCATTATCAATATAGAGTCGAATCGTGCTAACACTCTTCGATTTCAACTCTTCCCACTCACTTTCTGTCATCTTCTCCGACGTCTCATCCTTTCCATTCAAGGCTTTTGCCAAGCCCTGTTGAACAAGGATGTCCTTCACCTTTATATGTCAAAGAGTGAAGCTTCCCTTTCCATCAAAAGTCTCGACTATGAATCTGTCAAGATTTAACCTTGTGCTAGACATGTTTGTTTAACATGTTTGCTTAACTGTATCGAGCTCAAACTAGAGCTCTAATACCAGTTGTTGGGTTTGAGGACCAGAGTTGCAACGAAATAGGAACCTCAAACACTCATACAAATCCTAAAAATAAAATACAGCACAAATACCAATAAAGAGGAGTTAACAAATGACAATATAAGCACAAAAATAAGAGAATTAATTAACATGGTTTGACAAGTCTCATGCCTACGTCCACCTAAAAGGATAAAATATTTTCATTATAAGAGAAAAATAGTACAAGAATAATCGTTGAGTTTAAAGCTCAAACCCAAACTGAAAGCCCTTTGTATACCATCTCTCATAACCTAAAACCTCCTATCAATATATTTTAATCACACACCTAGGTCATTGGTGTTATTTTTAATCAAGAAGTTGAGTTTAAAGCTCAAACCCAAACTGAAAGCCCTTTGTATACCATCTCTCATAACCTAAAACCTCCTATCAATATATTTTAATCACACACCTAGGTCATTGGTGTTATTTTTAATCAAGACTCCTTAGCCTCCAATTATAACAGATTTCCTAAATCTTGTAGATTATCTCAAATCCTAAAGATTTACTAAAATCCTTTAGATTTCCTAAATCACCAAGGATAATTACTAACAATAAATAAAATCAACCCTATCAAGATATAAATGAGCCAATTTTCCCAACACAACCATGATTCTCACTTTCCTTCCTCTTCATCTTCTTCCTCTCTCCTCCTACCAAATGTTGGATTTTGATCATATGCTTCACATTCATTTTCGCAACCAACACTAGCTTCTCTTGCGTTTTAGCTATTTCAAGGTTATGATTCTAAAGTTACACCAGGTATATACCAAGCATGCATGGGCATCTTTGCTTGTAATGGATGTGATCAAAGCAAAGCTTGTATCACTGCTGAGACGTTTTAGACAAGCGATGCCCCCAAAGGAAGCAAGTTTTTTAAATCATTACTGGCAGCGAAGGTTTGATTGAGAAAATTATCTTTACTTTAAGGCGACAAACCACCTTTTGGTGTTGGACTAATGGTAGGGTATGGTTTGAGATGTTTGTGATCTAATGAACCTCAAAGGATTCTTCCTTTGCATCGTCGTATTCATAGTAAGAATCAAAGTTTTAAATTGTGGTTGCGGTCGCATTGCAGGCTGATACGAGTTGATACGACAATTGCAGAATATTGTGGTTGTGGAGGTCGCTACAATTGAGATATTGCGGCCTAATCAGGTGATGTAGAATGAGATTAATTTAAAATCTTGATAACAACCATTGTATAAGGGATTCATCTTGGGCCTCTACCTAGCACACATAACTATATATGTATAAAATAATATGAATGGGAGAGTTAGAGATTGTAGGCTCATACAACGAGGAATAGGGAAAGTTTAAGAGCTCCAAATTCTTTATTAGGATTTTGGATAAAAATATTCTTTCATGGTATATTTAGGACTCAGGAGTTTGGAAGGAAAATGAGGGAAATGTAATTTTTTATTTTTAAATAAAAAAAAATTATAAAATGTTTATAAAAATAATAACAAATGATTAAAAAGTTACATAAACGTCTTTCATTTTATTTTTCTTATTTTAAAAAATTCTCTCAAATAAAGTGTATTTACTTAAAATAAAAAAATTACATATCTCATCCTTTCCTTTCTAACTCTTCCATCCAAACATACTCTTAGGCATCATTCATGTGCTTGGGATCTCGTGAGGCTTAAGAGTCATCTGGTGTGTTTATAATGTCAACGCATGTATGTGTAGGCATGAAGATTTCTTGTGTAGTCTTCCAAATGCTTAGAAGTTACAAATAAAAGTTATAAGTTAAAACTGATGGTAGGGGATAGGTTTGGTGTGGACTATCTAAGTGGCGTTCCAAGATAGCAAGTTGCCCAAATATGAACTCATAATTAATTCTGCAAACACCCCTCAACACTTAGTATCGATTATGTGTATGTTACATGTTTCCAAACAGCTCTACAAGATGTCTAATAAACGAGATCAAAGCTTTTGTACTCTGACACTAGAAATGTAGTTACGATTTGCAAGGTTTTCCCATAATTAACAAAGCTGAAAATAGAACGACTAACATCAATCGGGTTAAGCGAAAACTAGAAAAATTACAAACTGAAACTAAGGAAGTGAGTAGTATGCAAAATAAGGATCAGCGTACATCAGATCCGAATTGAAGTCTGAATAAAGCGAATGTGGTAGCAACCTTGAAGAAATAAACATTTTGTATCACACATTATGGGCCAGGCTGATCTTTGATCTAGGAATTAATATTACTCTATCTTGCAATAGAAAACACCTATCCAGCCCCAAGTGTAAATCCCGAAACTTGACCAAGATAAAAATGAAGAAGTGGGTCCCAATACGATGGATCCCACTCATAAAGTAAAACATACCTCTTTATTTGTTCTCTCCAAACTTGAGATTGTCGATGCATGTAACAAAGCTCCTTGCAATAGGTGCATATTAGGTGTGGCATGCACATGGCGATACCGTTATCAATCTGCAACATATAAAAAACCACGTGTTCTATATGATTAGCTTTTATATCTTTTAAATGCTGTTTATATTGGTCCTTAAAGAAGAACAAAAAACTCTTCGTATGCAATTTTTAATTTTTTTATAAACATTTATTAATTAATTTCAAATTCAACCGTTTTTTTAGTGAAATATAATTCAACAGCCTTGATATCAAACCCATCTTGATAGAGAATCCAAGGAAAAAATAAAAATAAAAAGGGAAACAAACATACTACCATTTGTCATGGATAAAGAAAACAATGGACGTATGAAGATTGACAATTCCAAGAGAGAGCCCATTTCTTCTAAGATTAACACTCAAACAATTAATATTGTCAACATATTATTTCTTAAATTATAACTTCTGTATTAGTTTTATATTAAAAGAAAGACATATTAAGCCACTAAAAATAAGTTAACTAGTTATTTGCAAAATATGTTCAAATATCATATCTCAAATCTTTTGTGTCATTTATTAAAAACATACATATTTGGAACAAGTACAAAATAATCAAAATTGCCACGCGTACTTTACCAAACCTTATTGTTGCTATTAACATCGTATGTGGTGTTGGAAATCAGGGATTTAACATATCTCCACATTAGTATAATATTGTTCACTTTGGGCTTAAATCCTTATGGATGTGCTTTTGGACATCACTCAAAAGGCCTCATACCAATGGAGACATTTTCCATACTTTAAACCCATGATCATCCCTTTGTTTAGGCAATGTGGGACTTATTTGTATCTTAACAATCCTCCCCTCTAACAAAGGACCATGGTTCAGCATCCCCTCTAGCGGAAGCCTCTTCAAGTATTCAGCTTTATACTTGTAAGGTCGTTTGCTCTCCAACAGAACCTGTTGCCTAACCAACCTGTTAGGAAGACTTTCGACACAAGACCATTTCCATCTTGCACTGCTGTACAGCAACGAGACACGCCGCTTGATCACCTCAACGCCAGGAGGACTTTTAACACAAGGAATCTTTAAGTCAGATCCATCAATGGCTGTTCCAATACTCGCCCTAGCCAAAACCATCGGCTCTGATACCACTTGTTCAGCATCCCCTCTAGCGGAAGCCTCTTCAAGTATTCGGCCTTATACTTGTAAGGTCGTTTGTTCTCTAACAGAACCCGTTGCCTAACCAACCTGTTAGGAAGACTTTCGACACAAGATCATTTCCATCTTGCACCGCTGTACAGCAACGAGACACGCCGCCTGATCACCTCAACTCCAGGAGGACTTTTAACACAAGGAATCTTTAAGTCAGATTCATCAACGGCTGTTCCAATACTCGCCCTAGCCAAAACCATCACCTCAACTCCAGGAGGACTTTTAACACAAGGAATCTTTAAGTCAGATTCATCAACGACTGTTCCAATACTCGCCCTAGCCAAAACCATCACCTCAACTCCAGGAGGATTTTTAACACAAGGAATCTTTAAGTCAGATCCATCAACGGCTGTTCCAATACTCGCCCTAGCCAAAACCATCGGCTTTGATACCACTTGTTGGAAATCGAGGATCTAGCATATCTCCACATTGGTATAATATTGTCCACTTTGGGCTTAAACCCTTATGGATTTGCTTGTAAGGTCGTTTGCTCTCTAACAGAACCCGTTGCCTAACCAACCTGTTAGGAAGACTTTCGACACAAGATCATTTCCATCTTGCACCGTTGTACAGCAACAAGACACGCCGCCTGATCACCTCAACTCCAGGAGGACTTTTAACACAAGGAATCTTTAAGTCAGATTCATCAACGGCTGTTCCAATACTCGTCCTAGCTAAAACCATCACCTCAACTCCAGGAGGATTTTTAACACAAGGAATCTTTAAGTTAGATCCATCAACGGCTGTTCCAATACTCACCCTAGCCAAAACCATTGGCTCTGATACCACTTGTTGGAAATCGAGGATCTAGCATATCTCCACATTGGTATAATATTGTCCACTTTGGGCTTAAACCCTTATGGATTTGCTTTTGAACATCACCCAAAATGCCTCATATCAATGGAGACATTTTCCATGCTTATAAACTCATGATCCTCCCCTTGTTTAGGCAATGTGGGACTTGTTTGCATCTCAACATGTGGATCATCTCTTGTAACAAGATGACCATATTATACGAGAGAGAAAGAGAAAACAATAATTTGTATTTTAATTATTAAAATAAGTTTCTCTTTTTTTCTTTTCTAATATGTTGATCCTATTATAGGAGAAAATCCAAATCCATTAACATCAACCATATACATACACATGTTGTTATTGCATATATATTTAACAACTGAAGGTAAAGGTGTTTTTTTTGTAAGTTTTTTTTTTCTCTTTATGCTTATTACCACATATGATTAAGGAGAAAACTTAGGTAAAGTTTCATAGGTACTTGTGGGGCTATTCTTTAATTAAAATATAATATGTGTATTATTTTTTATAATTTAGTGTCACATTATCCTCACTTTTAGTATTGATGTGTAAAAAATAATACACATATTATATTTTAATTAGAGAATAATACTACAAACACTTATAAAACTTTATGTAAGTTTTATCCTATGATTAATTAGTTTAGTTTGATTAGTTAGTGATAAATTAGTTGATTAATAATTAGTGAAATTAATTGTAATTAGTTAAATAAGTAATTACATTTCTATTAGTGTATAAGTCACTTTGTGTCTCAATTATAATTAACTTTTTCTTTCACTAAATTTTTCTTGCCTCTCTTATTACTATTCTCTCAATATTCTCTTTTTTTTAACATGGTATCGTTGCCGTGAAAAGCTGAATTCCCCCCCCCCCCTCTCTCCGATGGCGGAAGCATGCCCTTTGGTTCTCTTTTGTTCCATCTACCATCCATTTCTCGTTCCAGAGAATTCAGATACTCGCCGCCTTTGTTTGCATTCAACACTTTCCAATTCTCAGCTTATCCTTCTCGTCCATCACGTCGTCTTCTCCATTTCGTCACAAAAGCCACTGATCCCGGCAACCTTTCCGGTGACAATTGCTCAAAGCTAAAGCAACTGCTCAGGAAGCAATTTTAAGGGAATTACCTGAGACCGCAATCTTGAAACCTGCTGTTATGATTGGTACAAAGGATCAAATTTTAATCCGATGGGCTCATTTGCCAAAAAGTATAGCTTTCTTCCGCTGATTGGGGATGGGAACACAAAAATCCAACATGTATATGATGTTGATTTCGCTGCTGCACTTACTGCAGCCTTGTAGGATGATGGCACTAGCATAGGAAAGGTTTATGAACTGGGTGGTCCAGAGGTCTTTACTATGCATGAATTGGCAGACCTTGTATATGACACAATCCGAGAATGGCCTCGATATGTGAAAGTGACATTGCAAAGGCATTGGTAGCACCACGAGAAATATTACTAAATAATAGCTTTTTTGTTGTTGTTGTTAATTTTAGTTTAGTTTTCATTTTGCTTTGATTTTGATTTTAGCTTTGATTCAATTTCTCTATTTTAATATGGTTGGTGATTATTGTTAACATATTGAAATTATTTAGCATTATATTGTGATACTTTTTACTCAATTTACTTGGAACGAGTATCATGGAACGATGAGACCTAAATAAAAGTTAAAGACTTCTAAGAATTATGTATCACGGTTGTTACTAGTTCTCATCCATCATTCATTTCAAAAAAAAAATTTATTGGCTTATGTGATTATAGCATGACTTGTATTTTGTAATTTTTTTATTTAAAATAAATTATATTATTCATCATAAATTAAGAATGTTAAGTATACATTCTCCAACTTGTAGAAACTATTGTCATATATGATTAATTGGTTTAGTTTAATTAGTTGGTAATTAGTTAGTTAATTGGTCATTAGTGAGATAATAATTAGTTACATTAGTATATAAATCACTTTGTAGTTTTATATATTATAATTAACTTTCTTATTTAATAAATTTCACTTTCCTATATCATAATTTTTTTTTAAATTTTTTTCTCATCTACGTCATTTTTATAAAAAAAAATGCTTATATGCTAAAAAAAGAGAGTAATGATATAGATTCTTTTCACATTGATAGCAAAGAATTTGTTCTCTAGCTAGGATGAAATAGTGAGAGATGAACAAAAGGGAAAGGAAAACGTGGGATTAGCTCTCTTTACGCTTCTCCATAAATCTTTGGAATGGCTTCTTGCAGGCAATTGGCAGGTCTGCAATTATATAAATATAGACGACATATGTAAATTCCTAAACCACCAGTTTGCCTGGTCTCAAATGCGCTAAGCTAAGAAAATTGAAAATAAACAAAAAAGTGGTGGCAATGGCACCAACCTCCATTACTGAATTTAAGGGTATCCCTACAGCTGCTGTCGTTGGCCTTCGGATGAAGCACTTCAAGTTTTGTACTTTTGTGTTCCTACCGCCACTGACTCTGTACTTTTGGAGCTTAACTCTATCGCAACTTTCAAGATGTTCTCCGCCTGTGTTTATGCACATGCAATCATGCATACACTTTTTTTAATTTTAACTTTTATATTAAAAAACTGCATTTTCTTTCA
The DNA here is from genome assembly GCA_023212625.1 of Styphnolobium japonicum. Lineage (NCBI taxonomy): Eukaryota > Viridiplantae > Streptophyta > Magnoliopsida > Fabales > Fabaceae > Styphnolobium > Styphnolobium japonicum. Next base: position 224,115 of record JALBWW010000013.1, read on the forward strand.
GATTTTTTTAAAAAGGAGTTTGAGGGGCAATATACTAAAAAATGAAAACCTTGTCCGGAGCGCATGAAATAAGAAGAGTTGTTATCGTATTATATTATGATAATTGTAATATTTAAGGTGAGTTATTAATTATTTATTAATTATTAATTTTATAATAAATATTTAAAAATATATTAAATATAAATAATATTTAATAAATATTTAATAACTCATCATAATTATTAATATTTTAAAAAAAAACTCAAAAAAAAAAAAGAAACGCTTCAGTTGTAAAAAATTGATAAAAGGAGCTGACGTAGTAGGCATTAATGGTACAAAGTGATTCGTGTTAGGTTTGTTTGTATTAATTTTTTTTGGAGTAAAAGTATGTTTTTGAAATAATAAAAAAAAAATTTAAAAAGTTAAAGAGTCAAGTTTTTAAAAAAAGCACTTCATGTATTTTTTTATTACACATGAAGTATTTTTTTAAAAGTTTAAACTCTTTAGCTTCTAAAAAAAGTACTTTGATTACTTTAAAAAAATATTTCTGCTTCTAAAAAAAATTAATACAAATGGGCCCTTAATTAAATTGTTTAATTGGGTATTCCAATAAATCGAAACCAATTAAGTTTTTTATTTATAATAAAATTAAGTATATGTTTAAAGATGCTTAATTATTTAAAAAATAATTTTTTAAATCATAAAGTTATTTCTTGGGTACAATATAAAAATTGTTTTTACTTTTTAATAACATATTTGAGTTATTAAATTAAAAGTTGTTGATTATTATTTTATATTAAAAATAATTTTTTAAGTTAAAATTTGAACATTTTTCGTATAATTTGTTATGATTATTTTACAATTATAAAAGATAAATATTTTTTTTCTCAATTAAATACTTTTTTAAATAATTATATATATATATTAATAATTTAATGCATAAAAGTTATTTTTTATATATTAAAAATAATTTTTTATTTTAAAATTAATTATAAACTAACATATCTAAATATAAATTAATTTTTTCATAATTAAGTTTATTAAAAAATAATTATACACATAATTTCTTTTAATAATTTTTTTCACAATTAATATAAACAAACACTAACAAGTAAAACTAAAATATGCTTGTGCAAGGACGTCACCAAATAAATAAATCAAAGATATATATATATATGCCCCCACCCCCAGAAAAGAAATCGCTAGAGATTAGAAAAAGATGTGTAATATATAATATCATGTCTGTAGATGAGTAGATGTCGAGGGAGAAATTAATAAATGAGGGAAAGAAGGAGAGATGGGTAGGAACCAGAAAAACTTCCCCGGCGATCCAGGAATTTCTTGAACTTGGATTTGGAATTTTGTCGAGGCCTGTTTCTCCATTCCTAATAAGATAAGAATCACTAAAGTTTCATGAGACTCACATCAATGCGACACGTCTTCCACGAGGTGTCTTCCCCTAGTGGTCGCACTGTGTGATAAATCTGCATAACATGTAGATTTATAAGCTAAAAACGGTTATGGTTATGCAATTTTTTAATAGAAATTGTTGATTTTAGAAATAGGATTATGGTCTATTTAGATGACAGAATTAGAATTATAGTTTAGAATTTTAATTTTAATTTTATTTCTATTAAAATTAGAATTGACAAGAATTTTAATTTTTATGTTTGGGACAATTAAAGAATTAAGACTTTAGAATTATAATTCTAAACTAAAATGAAATTTTATTATTTGAATAATTTATAAATATATAATAAATAAATTTAAATTAATAAATAATAATTTCAAATTGTAAAAAAAATTCAATAGAGCTTGCATTATTGTATTATAACATTCGCAATGAATGTCAAACTAAATAACAATATTAATGATGACGATGGTGATTGCAAAACACTAGAGCTAGTGATCAGAGGAAGCACGACTAGCACGTTAAAGGCACGGTGGACAACATAGCTGGAGCATGCCACGCTGCCGCCGACGTTGTTAGAGCAAGCTACTGCTTAAGTTGTTAGAGCACGTAAGCGACGACGTTGCCAGAGCACGTCGGCAATGACGTTGTCAGATTATGTCGGTGTTCCAAGCGTCAATTGTTGTTGGATAGTTTTTAACTTTTACCTTTTAATATTAAAAAAAAAAAGAAATCTTAATACTTGAAATTAGAATTTTTAAAGTTTAAGCTAAGAATTGAACGTAGTATAAATTAGTTATTTTTCAATTCCATGGAATTAGACTCAGAATTAGAATTCTAATTCTAATATACACATCAAACAAGATAATTAAAATTGGGAGGTCCAATTCCAATTCCAAGGCTCAATTCCAAGCTTAATCTCGTCCGCTAAACAGGGTTTGTAAGTAAATCTCACACCAATTGTCTTCAATTCTGATAATTTTTTTAGAAAATTGCACTAACTTTGGAAAACTATCATTTATAGGAAATTAAAATCATCAAATTCACGCTCAGCATCCAAGTCGTATGCTCAGCGTAAAAGGATGAATTTACCACTGACTTATCTAAGCTCAGCATGAATTTCACATACTTGCTAGTGCTCAGTGATGCTATCTCATATTGAGCACAAATGGTTATTTCTGATACTTATAAATACGCAGCTTAGCACATTTTAGGGGACTTTTTAACAATTCATTGGGCGAATTGAATGAACTCTTTGAGCTTCTTGGGATCCATTAGTGTTCAAGTACTTTTGGAAAGAAGATTGGAAGATCCAATGCCTTCCTTATTCAATTTCCACATTTCTTCTTCTACTTTTCTCAATTTGATCATGTATAAGTAAACTCTACAAGTTAGGGTAGGATGAATTTTAATTCAAATCTTGTGTAATTGCTCTGATCTTGAATTCAATTATGATTCATAGTAATTGAGTAAATTCTTCTACACTTAATGCTTTCCTTCACTGGCCATCATCGGAATTGTTCTTGTGACTTGAATGTTCAATTGGAAAATTGACATTAGGTTAGATCTGAAGAAATTTACCATGAACTGCATAATCTTAGGAATAGGATATGGAATTTGTGCATTGCTATGAATTCTTATGCTTTTTGCTTAGTTTGAATTAAGAGCACTTAAGGGATTAAGGTTCTTAGTTGAGACTAAAGAGATTATTTGCCAAGGAATTGAGGATAATATGAATTTGTGAATTTGAATGTCAATTGCTTGAGTTAAAATTGAATTCAAAACAGAATTAAGACATGAGAAGAGAGCTAAGAGGATTCTGAACCCTAATCAATTTTTATTTTAAAACCTCAATTCACCTGTGTTGTTTGATTCTAGGATAAGACATTTCACAGTCTTAGCACAATTTATAGCTCATCATTGATTTTCTTACTTCAATTTCAAATTGTACTGTAACTCTTAACTCAAATACATGTTATTAATTTGTTCAATTAGCCATTTTTTTAGTTTACGTTGATAATTAACACACAATCCTCGTTGGTTCGACAATCTTATTCACTATTTATTATTTGTATGATTTGGTGTACTTACCAAAGTCGTTAACATTGTGTGTATAGCACTGCCATTTTCCTCATGTCACACGTACCCGTCTATGTGAACCAAAAAAATATCATATTATAATAATATTGTTTTACCAAAAATTACTCTTTTTATTTAAAATGTTATACTAACTCCAAAAATAAAATATCCTTTCTTTTATTTTTATAAAATTATCCTTTACTGTTAATTGTTGATAAATAATGACTTGTGTTTTCTTGATATTTAAAAGTATTCTACTTATTTCAAATACACTTATAGATAAAGGTGACAATTTCAACACACTGCGCGAGTATCCAACCCGCATGGGGTGGGTTTAAGACTCGTCCTGCAGCAGGGGCGGAGCGGAGTGAGTTTAAACTGTATTGTGAGGTGGGGCAGGTTCGGATTCTATTATTTTTTTACGGGTAAAGTGCGGGTAGGAGCGGATTGAAGATTCCTTTAAAAAGTATGGGGTGGGTTAGGGGTGGGTAAAAATCCGTCCTTATCCACCTCAATGCCAAGCCTACTTGTAAACACCATATACTCAGGCGGATCTATAACACTTATTGTATGAATTTTTTTTGTTTACTTCATACTACTTTTATAATTTTCCCCATAATTTTCTCTTGATTGCAAAACAAAAACATTTTATTACATTTTTTATAAGGAGAATAGAAAAATACTTCAAAAAAATTTATCGTTTTTATGTAGTCACTATAAATTTTAAATTCAGACGAGAAGTTTTTTAATTTTTATAAACCTGTAAATATAGACTTTGTCCATCAACTAATTAAATAAAAAAAAATTTATCACGTGTCTTGCACATTAATATGTGTGATATTCTCTTATTTATTTATATTATTTATTTTTAAAAAATATTTTTTTAATTTAATATTTTCAATTTTTTAACAAATTTATCGACTTATCTATATATGTAATTTTTGTATAGTATTGTCGGTTTTTAAAATTAACAAACAAGAGTTATAATTCAACTTATATCATATTTTTTAGGAGAGTCTGAGTCAAACTGTTTTGTTTGCACTATATCTCTCGTATTTTCCTCTATTAAACCTTTTTTTTTGTAACAAAAAGAATTAACAAGTTATGAGAAAAGTGTCTATATTTTTTGAGTGGGTTCTTTAAAAATTTAATGTGATATAGTAGTTAAAAGATGAGTTGTTTCGATTTTTTAAATCATCTGTGATATAATTTAATTTATCACGTGTCAAATTATACATTTTAATTTGATAAATAAAACGAAAAATTTGCATGATCAAATTGTGTGCCATTTGTGGAAAAAAGAAGTGTAAGCACTAGTTTTATTACTTACATCAATTTTGAATTAAATTATTTTTATTTTAATATTAAAACTACTTTTTTATCTAACTGTATTTGGCTTTTTATCTTTTAGCGGTCTTTTCATTATTTATCAAGGTTTTGAAAGTTAAATCAGTCATTGAATTGATCAAGAAATTGATTCAAAGTTTAATGGTTTAATCATGGTTGAATCAGAATGTAATTAAATAATGTAAATATATATATATATATTATATACTAATTAAAAAAATAAAAAATTATAAAAAATACCACAAATGATTAAAAAATAGTTTACACCTTATTTTTTAAGAGTTTAAAGATTTAGTAACATTATTATAGCTTATTTTTGTTTAATTTTTTTTAATTTCAGTTCAAAGAGATATACAATCAATTATACATTCAGTTTCTAAACTTCTGTATAATCTAAGTTTAAGTATTTTATATAAAATTCTTTTTAGATTGACTTACATTCAATTTTTAGATCAAAATAACACCATTTGAATTAGTAAAAATTTATATATAAAATAAATGACTAGTTAAACCTAATTGGACAGGTCCAATTGACCGATTCATTGATTATTGACTGATTTTCAAGATGAGCTTGTTTTTGGAATAGAGTTGACCAGTGAGGTAACCAATTCCCGATTGAATCGACCTTTCAAATCCAATTTTCTTATCATTACTATTTATTCAAAGTACAAATGAAAGAAGGGTTAGGGTGGGGATCGTTGAATGATAATTAGGGATGTAAAAATGAACCAAAAATAACTAAATGAACAATGTAAATTGGGCTAATAAAATATAAGTCAAACACTTTCGGCCTGACCCAATCATATGTTAGTCTAAATCGGGCCGGGCCAACCAGGTAACCCAATGGCCATTCCCTTTCAAGCAGCCCACTCTCACTCCCCATATTTTAGTTTCTTTTGAGTGTTGAAGTAGTTGCCATCAGTAAAAGGCCCAAACCAAAACCCAGTTTCCCAATCCCAAAGGATGCAAATTTTCCCTAAATGACCATTTTTACAATGCACTATACACTTACAGTGTATTGACACACATTTCAATATCTACCACTGATTTTTTAGTATGGACGAGTGTACATTTAGGATTATTTTAATCCAATAATTTGAAGTTATTTTATATTTAATTTATTTATTTATGTTTAATTATACTATGTTCTTAAAATAAAAATAAAATATTAAAATTGCCTTCGTTACTCAATATTTTTATCAATGAAAATTGCCACTTTTTTCTCTTCGCTGCCATAGTTATCCTCTTTAGTGCCATAAATTTTTTGAACTTCAGTGTCGAGATTGTTCACAAATTATTGAAACTTGCACGTGTTAATCCCCATGCTTGTGAAGACATTCAACACATCACCAACATGCTTTATCTGATCCCCAAACTTTTGCAATTGATTCAAATCTAGCACATGAACTAGTGTTTCAAGCAGATCGTACAACATATTCAAAGCAATTGCAACTCCAATTCTGACACTTGTTTGCTTTTTAAGGGCCGTAAGACTAAAGTCTTTATTGTAGGCAAATGTAATCATCGCTTCCTTTTTCATTTTTGATTGCAATGGAAAGGGTAACGATGACAATAGAGAGGGAAATGTTTCCATAATCGTTGCTAATGATGAATAACAATTATTGCAATTTTATTTTTCTTTTATTAATTTAAAATAATGGAATATAATATAATTAAATAAAAAGAGATATATAAATATAAAATAATATTAATTTATTAGACTGAAATAATTCTGACCGTACATGTGTATATAGAAAATTAATGGTAAATATATAATAGTGTATTTGTACACTACAATTTCAGTGTATTGTAGAAGTGACATCCTCAAATACCCCCCAACCCTAAGCAACAATATCACCTAAATTTGGCCATCGCCACCACTAATTGTGGCACCAACATATTATGACTTTTTATAAGTTTTAAAAATACTTACAAGTATACAAGTTATACATTAATATAGTTCAACAAATATGAGGTCATTTTCATAGTGACAGAGTTAAAGTTTTAGGTATTGAAGAATTTTTTTAATCTAGTCAAACAAATATAATGAATATGAAAAAATAAATAAATAAAAATAAAAACGACTAAAACAAATAATAAACCTAATTAACTAAATATGAATTAACTAAAGATTAGAGTCTATCAAGATTAATTCTAATATTAAATATGTCAAATATATTTTCCTGAATAATTTATCTCATGAACATCTAACAGCAAAGCATGTATTTATCGAAAATCTATAAATGAAGTTCTAATAAAATCTATCACAATTAATATCTGATTATAGCTAACACACAGTAAAAATAAACTTAAAACATGAGAAAATTGATTAAATTCATTTAAAAATTTAATCAAACTAACTGATAGAAAGTTATAAATAATAAACATTTAATCTCTAAAACAATTAGGTAATAAAAATCTAACATAGACAGTGCTAAAACAACCAGGGTTTCATCATCTCTTTAGTACATAAAATCTAATTACATATATTGACTTTTAGGGACAACATCACTACTGCCCCTTGCTTCATTCTCTCCTCTTGTGTAGCTTATGTGTGACCTCTTGATTGTTGCTTAGTTCTTGTGGCCGTTACAACGCTACTTCTTCTATTTATAATAATTTTATTGTGCCAACAACTCTAATATACTTTTCTTCTAGAGTTTTTTATTTATGTACAAACTCATTTAATGTGTAACTCTTGGATAATTAAAAAATAGATTTTTCCCCCTATTTAAATCTTCTTAATTAATGGAAAATAAGAGAGTAAGTCTTTTAAGAATAGGAAATTAATTCAAAATAAGAGATTTCTACAGTTAAATTATTGACATTTTTATAAAATCTTGCCAAAATTTTATAATTATCATAATTATTTATTAAATAATCATTCTCAATAAATAATTATTAATATCTTGAAATAAAAAAAATTAACTTATATTATAACATAATAAAAACTTATTTTTATATAAAAAAATATATAATATTAAACTATTTCTACGAGTGGCTCACTTGGAATCTCTCGACTGCACTCAGCATATTCCTCATATCGAACTTCTCCATGATCACGATTGTGTCTGACAGACATAACCACCACCGCCCACGAGATGGAAGTAAACCTGTACACGTGTAAATATGGCATCGTATAAAGGAACACCGCTGGCGTCTCCCTCCCCGCCCGAACGGCGTCCTAACCCGCCGCCAACGCTATTAGATTCTCGTGGGTCAGCATCACCCCTTCACCTTCCCAGTGGTCCCAGACGAGTACATAACTACCACCACGTCGGATTGATGACCTCAACTCGTGGAACGTTCTGTACGGGAGTTTGTTATGTTGAGGGAGCTATGATATGCTTGCGGGAGGAGTTGGCAAAGAAAAAATGGGCGGGTGAAGAATGGTTGTAAGGTGAGTTTTCCCTATCTTGCCATAATTTGTGAATTAGGATGTACTTTAAAAATTGTTCACCACTTGTTTGAGGTTTTGCCTTTCCTCAGGCATATTTGAAAAGTAATTATCTTGCCTTTCTTATTTTATTTCTTGTTTCCTAAATAGGTTTTCTGATAAATGAATGATGAATTATGTTTGCCTTGAGAATTATTTAAAATAGTGTTTCCCTGTGTCCGTTAGAAATTATTAAATTTCTATTTGCTTTTTATATAAAGAATAAATTCTTTAAATATTAAAAAACTTATTTAATTATCATAAAAGAATGTATTATTTTGCAAAGTAATTAGCCAATATGTTAACCTGCTCAACCTTTATGGGCGGAGTTGGACTAGTAAATAGTTAACCTGCTCGAACTAATATCAACCTAACGGGACTCAAATTGGCTCATTCTTAAGCAGACTGAATCGGTCGGCTCGAATTGACAATTCTAATGACAGCCCATGGAGAGAAAGAAAGAAACAATCATATATGGAGTGTTAGGAGCCGAATGGATAAAGGGTGGGGGGCACGGGGTAATGCACAAACTGTTTGGCATCTCTTGTATGGTGGTGCATCATAGTGGGGCCTCCACCTAAGAGACGCAAACTCTGACAACGTCTCTACGTGGAAATTGGGCTTTTTAACTAGGCTACAGTGATTTATGAAACATATTATTCAAATACCACACATTTTAAACATATTATTCATATACTATCATTTTTTACAGCGTAACAATATTTTTTTTGTATTATTCCACGTATATCACGTCAACCGTGTTGGAGTGATATACTTATATCACGCTAGCTGCGTTGGAGTGATATAGTGTATCACGTCAACAGCGTTGGAGTGATAACTTGTATCACGCCAACACGGTTGGCGTGATATAGTGTATCACGTCATACAAGTGTATCACTCCAACGCTGTTGGAGTGACCCGCGTGGCGTGGTCTACGTGGCTCTGAGACAAATAGTGAATTGCTAACACGATGATCTACTTCTTGAGTTACTGTGTTAGCGTCATTTGACTCGGCGTTGCCACGTGAGTCACGTTATTTGGCTTGGCTTTCCACTTGGCAACGCCGAATCAAATGACATGACCCACGTGGCAACGCCGAGCCAAATGATGTGACCCACGTGACAACATTGAGTTAAATGACGTGACCCTACAGATGTTTTATCTTAGCTGCATTGGACGAGCATGATACAGTAGCTCAAGAAGTAGATCATCATTATGTGTTAGGGATTCACTATTTGTCTCAGCGCCACGCGAGTCACTCCAACAGCGTTGGAGTGATACACTTGTATCACTCCAACGCGATTGGAGTGATACACGTGGAATAAAAAAAAAATATTACCACGCTGTCAAAAACGACAATATATGAATAATATGTTTGAAATGTGTGGTATTTAAGTAATATGTTTCATAAATCACTGTAGCTTGGTTAAAAAGCCTGAAAATTGCCACCAAAGATTGAAGAGTATATATATATATATATATATATTGATGAATTATCGGAGAATATATATATATATGATCAATTGACTTGCATTCCTTTATAATGCAGGAACAACTTTAGAGGGGATAACTACATGCAATTGCAAGACTAGCCGCACAAAAAACATAATCTTGTCGTGATCTTCCAGACCAGTAGTCTTTTGAGGGGAGTTAAAGCGAATAACTTGAACAATGGAAGTAATTTGCTTTCTTTCCTTTAGGTGAATCCTTACTTAGAAAAGAAACTCTCTTTCAAAGTTAGTGTCAAGTGTCAACCAATGATCGAGTTAGTGAGGAGACTATATACAAGAGATTATTGTCTACACTAAATAATAAATAACTGATATATTATCATTTTACATTAAATAATTACGTAAAATTTTATGCTATATAATTATTTTATATTTAAAGTGATAATGTGTCAGTTATTTATTAAATTAATATACACCATTTATGAATACTATATTTACCCAAGTATTCCTCGACTATATATTATGCTTGACTCTGAGCTTTGAACAGTCACTTTGGATCTTGACCAAGCCCTTGAATGGAGCCTGAAACCAACATGGACTTCACCCAAATCTTTCAAACCCCAACTTATATCTGAGAAGCCCAAAACTTTATGAAAGAGAAGATAGCCCGATTGAGGACTAATAGACAACATCCAAGTGACATCCCTAATGGACCACCTCCAAATGGAAACAAAAATGGGTCATCCCACAAAAGAAAACCAAAATGGAGGCCCATATAGGAACAATGAGGAACTAATCTTGGTTGAAGAATAAAGTAACAATGTTAAGCCCAATCCACCTCAACCCACTCAATTTTGAAAGAAGACGCAAAAGAAAAAGTTTGATTTGGTAGAGAAGTGTGTTAAGGGCATGGAGAAAGTCAATCATGATCTCTGACTGCGACCATCAAGCGGGTGAGGATATCTTACAGGAAATTTCCCCAATTGTTGTTTCTCTGAAGTCTGAAGAGTACAATTAACATGTAACAAACAGCAAAATCAACATGTGAGGATCTTCTTCTTCGGTTCCTATTTGGTATTTGCTAACCGATCCTTAAGTACTAGGTAGGATGGCAAAGCCGCCGCTTCCCCCCTTTTCCTGACGAGCCACGCCTCTGTATTGACTTACCATATACAACCCAATGTATGAAAATTGAAAATTGAAAAGAAAATACAAAATCCGGAAGCTTCTGGTTTTCTTCACATATAATCTAGTCGGTTACTTGTTATCTTTTATAAGATAATGCTTAAATAACACTCCACCCGTCCATTCCTTATAAATCTTGAGACTAGTAGGGGGATAGATAAATCTAGCCGAAGCAGAGTACCCGATGAAAAGCACTAGCGAATTAGAAACGCAACCCCAAGAATCATCATCATCATCAACTAAGGAGCCAGAATTAGGCACCATCTCGGATGAGGAAACCAAGAAATGGGGCACCCATGTTATGGGACCTCCCGCTGCCCCTACTGTCCACCCGGACAATCAGAAAGCTGCCTTGTGGAGTGCCTCTGATCATCATCAGCCATACGTACAATACTCCCCTGTCGACAAGCCAACTCAAAATCCTTTGGAGCCCGTCATTCACATGTTCAATTCCTGGGCTACGAAGGCCGAGACAATTGCCTGCAACATATGGCACAACCGTAAGCTCATCCTCTTCATATATTCTCTTCAAGATTATAATTTTAGCCTAGCATAACAGATAAAATATTATAGACCAAAAAAAATATAGTGGAGTACATAAAATTCCCTCACAACCAGAGCCTGCACATTTGAATGCAGTTAAAATTGGGCCATCTGTAACGGAAGCTGCCTGGGGAAAGGTCAACCTCACAGCGAAAGCAATAACAGAGGGCGGATTTGAGTCTCTGTTCAAACAGACATTCTCAACTGATCCTAATGAGAAGCTCAACAAGAATTTTGCCTGTTACCTTTCTACATCCACTGGCCCAGTTGCAGGAACCATGTATCTGTCAACTGCTCGTGTAGCTTTCTGTAGTGATCGTCCTTTATCCTTCACTGCTCCATCAGGGCAAGAATCTTGGAGCTACTACAAGGTAACGTATAAAAATAATTACCATAGATTACTCTAGCTTCAATTCATGGTATTTTGTAGTATGATAGGATACGTCCAAAGCACATGGCAGGGTGATTATGAGTTCTGTTCCTGAACCAAAGAACCATGCTGAAATTAACTAGAACAACAGCTAAATTACGTGTTTGTTTTATATATAACAGGTTGCCATCCCTTTGGCAAATATAGGAACGGTGAACCCAGTGACCATGCGAGAAAATCCAGCAGAGAAGTATATTCAGATTATTACCACTGACGGACATGAGTTTTGGTTCATGGGTTTTGTTCATTTCAAGAAAGCAACACATCACCTATTGAGCAGCGTGTCAGATTTTCGAGCAGCACAAGCAGTTGGTGGCTAGACGAGACCATATATGGAGAAAGCTATATACAATATCATTTTCTTGGGAAATAATAAAACAATGCAATCTGTTTGGCATATATCTCTCCCTCTACCTCTAGTGTGGCAGTTTCTTGTTCCATTGCTTGTTCATATGTATATTTGACAATCTAAGATTTCTGTGCCAAAAAAATATTGATGTCAAGATTTGCGCCTATTTTGTGTTTAGCATGCATTTTTCTATTATTACAAGCATATCAAACACGTGAAATTTTGAAGAAACGCTAGCCTTTATATTTAACAGAAAAAAGGCAGCTAAGGTATTGTTTGGATGGAAGTGTTTGGAGGAAAAAAGACGGAAGTGTTTGGAGGAAAAAGGAGGGAAGAGGTAATTTTTTATTTTAAATTTATATTCTTTTTATTTGATAATTTTTTTAAATGAGAAAAATAAAATAAAAGACTATCATGTAATATTTTAATCATGTTTTTTAAATTTTTTTAAATATTTTATAATTCTTTTAATTTAAAAATAAAATATTGATCCTCTTCTTCTTTCTTTTACAAACTCCTTTTATCTAAACATACACCACCAACTCAAAGAACACCTAATATCAAACAGTAACATATCTGAAAGTCATGTTAGAGGGAAAGAGAACATGACATCGTCGGATTCACCACTGTTTCGTCATTTCGTGGTATCAGTGGAGTGATGTCAGGGGCAGCACTTTGCGTCAACCTAAATTTTAAAATGAGACTTTTAATAAAATTTTGTTACATTTTTAACAAAAAATAATTTTGATTTTTAGAAAAAAAAAATACATGATAAGTTTAGGTGTTACCAAAAATGAAATAAATCAAAGTCAATGACATATGAAGTAGAAGATGACCAGTGCCCACAATACCTAGGCATTCACAATTTTTTATAATCTCAACTTTTTTCAAGTATCTTATTTTGGAAAATAAGAGAAACTTTACTATTGAACTGAAGATCATGTTTTGCTGTTGTCAATAACCAAGAAAATTAGAGTGAGAAAGATTAAAAAAACCTTAGTTGAATGTTACTTTGTTGAAAAGATTAGAAATAAAAAAAAAGTGATTGATAAGCAGAATTGTCAAAACATTCCAACTTGGTCAAGTTGACTCACTTTGGTAATAGATAGAAAAATGATAAACTCGGTTCATTTTGAATGAGTTAGTGGGTTAAATGAGTTGACTCATTAAAAATAAAAATAAAAATTGGAACAAATAGAAAAAATGTTAAATAAATTCTAAAACATAAAATAATCATTAAATATGGGTTAAATCACCAACAAAATGTCCAAAATATATAATAATTATTAAACTTGAGTTACATCATAATTCATAAGTCATAATCACTAACATAAACATTAGAATTGAGTTAGTAGGTTAATGATTTTCTTTCAAAAAAAAAAAAGTAAACAAGTCAACTCACTTAACATGCGAGTTAAGAGAGCCAAGTCAAAATTGACTTGGATTTTTGTGAGTTGAATTTTCATCACCTCAACCCACTATTTTGGTGGGTTGAGCTGGGGTGACCCTTGGATTAGAACTCACTTTAAAAGTTATATTCATGAATTCCTTAAGAGACTATTTAAAATAAATAAAATAAGGAGAAAAAATAGAGCTTGTGAGAAGATGATTAGGATAATTGACTAATTAATATGAATAAAAGCGAATGAAATTTATTAGATATTAAGTTAAAATATTTAATAGCCTTAATTTATTATAAATAAAAGTAAAAATTATAATAATATTATTAAATTATGAGACATAAAATTTTAAAATCCTCAAGTAATGGCTTTGTTCGCCTTATGCTTGATGATGGCTGGCCAAAGAAATGGTTAAGCCGCGTTTATTGCTCTTGACTAAGTATGTGCTATTTTATATTTTGATGTAAATTTTTTAAAACATAAGTTACTTATAAATATATTTATAATTTTATATATAAGAAGCATAAACTTCTTTTTTTTTTAAACATAAACAATTAATGCTTATTTGGTAAATATTATACAGTGGACTATTTAAATCCTAATAAAATAATTTTAACTAAGGAAGGGAGGATATTCGTCGTATACCAAATCAAATAAATGAAATAGGGCATTACTTTAATATCTATTTTTTTAAGGTATTAGGACCAAATGTGAGTTGTTAATTATTCATTAATTGTTATTTATATTTAATATATATTTAAACATTTATTGTGAAACAAATAGTCAATAAATAATTGATAACTCACTCTAGGTATCATAGTAACTCCTAATGAAACATACTCATCCATTCCTTTGTTTTGTTTTACGCTTTTTTTCATGCATAAATGCTAAGGAAAGGGCTATGGAAGCATGTTATGAAAAAAGAGTAATGATACTTGTATAGATTTTATTTTCATACACTCATAGACTTTAATGTGAATTTATCTGGATCATTTTAAAAAGTTACATTGAGAATTAGATTTTATTCAATAACTTGCATGAGACTTTGCAAAAAGTTTGTTTGTGCAAATATTATTTTAATAACCAATTGAGGGTTGGTCGAACTGGTAAGCAGACTCGCTCTCATGGGATAGGATACAAGTTCAAATTTCAGTGGGAGCTGCTCTGGTTGAGAGGCAGTAAAAACCCTTGTGTTCTAAGCTGTTGACCATAGATTAGTCTCATAGGGAACAAAAAGAGCCTAACCTGTAAGAATATCGTGGAGTGTCACTTAGTCTAAAGAATTAATTAGAGTGGTTAACCACAAAAAATATATTATTTTCATATGAGAAAATGAGGTATTTTTGTCACATTCGTATAGCTAATGAAATTTGGACCTTTCTTTCTACATCATCTCCTTCACGAACTATGATTGAATATTCGATATGGCAGAAGATAAATTTTTTTAGGATAATATTAAGTGAATAAGAATTTAGATAAAGTAATGTTAAGCTTATAAATTTTATATAAATTTATAAAAACATTAATATGATTATATATAAATGTAATATGAAAATATATTATAATTGTTTTTAAGATTAAATTTTAATTAAAAAATTTACACTATAAGAGCATGTTTGATTTTGCTTTTTTTGGTTGTTGAAATAATCACTTTTTTTTTTTCAATTAAAAGCTGTTTTATCTCAAAATTATCTTGTTTATTTAAAGTATGTAAAATTAATTATAAGTTAAAGTTATTTTTTCATAACTAAAAACAAATTTTAAAAAAAAGCTGTCTTAAAGCCTCATCACGTCTTCCATTTCCATTTGGATCAATTAACTTAAAAGTCTCATCATGTCTAAATTTTTTTCATAACTTAAAGCCTCATTATATCTTCCATATATGAATCAACTAACAACCCGTTTTTTATTAGAAGATAAACTAATATCAATTAGTGCAGGGCATATTCTAACAATTAATACTAACAGTCAACCGTTCACAAAAACTAACCGAAGTTATGGTGGACGATGATGCAGGTGACTCGGCAGCAACAAGCTGACTGGAAGAGTACCAAGGGAACTCACCAAACTGGGAAACCCCAAGATTGTGAGTCTCTCCTATATTTTACAGTGTACAGTTTACACATCCCAATTCTCCAATTCTTCACCCTGGTATAGTAATTTTTAAGTTTTAATTTGCATGGTTCTCTTGTGCTGTGCGGAGGCGTATCAAACAACAATTTGTGCGGTACCTTCCCCATATCCAGCTCCTTCTCCAAGTTATCAGAATTAGAAAGGTGAGTCTAGGAGTCGTGGAGACTATTTTCCCAAATTAGCAAGGGCAACTTATAATCCGGTTGACCGTGAGAAATCTTAGTAATAATACATTGATTGTTACTATTTAGCAGGAAAGATTACTACTTATAACACTTGTGGCGGCTAGCACTTGAACTCAAATGCAGCCACATCAATAGTCGTGCACTGCACAGTACAGTGACAAGAAAAAAAATTATAAATAAATATATATATATATATATAATATAGGGTAAAATATACTTTACTTTTCTATTATTTAGTTCTTTTTCAAATACCATCCTCAATAATTTTTTTTTATTACTTAACTTTCATCTTATTTGGATCACAATAAAAACGTTTGATTTCTGTGAAATATAATGATAGTTAACTCCTGTAATTTTTAGTTATAGAAAATGTGACGTTTCGTATTTACTGCTACATCAAATAGTTCTTCTATAATTCAGTTACTTAGTTATTGTGTTGATGGAAACACCAAGGAGTTTTGGGTGTTTCCATCAACACAATAACTAAGCAATTGAATCATGGAAGAACTATTTAATATGGTAGTAAATGAGAAATGTCACATTTTCTATAACCAAAGATTACATGTTTTTTTACATAAGTTAACCATTGTTACATTTTACAAAAAATTAAATATTTTTAACGTGATCTAAACAAAAATGATGTTAAGTAATTAAAAAAATTATTGAGTGTTATTTGAAAAAGGATTAAACAACAATATAATAAAATGTATTTTACCCTATATAATAAATAGCATTTTTCCTGGCAAATAATTCTCTTATATTTTACTAGTGACTTTTTAATGCTGTTAAATCATTAGTTTCTGTTTTCATTCTTTTATTCTCAAAATAATAATTATAACCGGTTTCCTCAGTTGTGATCTCATGCTTCTCTTACCACTCCATCTATATATTATACTCTAAGTTGTTGATCTGTGTGAGAACATTTCAAGAATAATCCGAAACTAAAAGGACTGGAATTGATGGGATTCGTCAGATATGATATTGGAGGAGGCTGCAAATGATGGATTATAACTGCCAACCCTCGTACGGTTGTGTAAATGCCTCAATGGCATCTCATAGGAAATGTCTCCTTTCCTTATATATATATATATATATATATATATAGGAAGAATCAACTTACACTGATGTAAGATTTAATTCACTTACATCACTCAATAACTTTTTATTGAATATAGTTTTTATCGATCCAATCGTTAAATTATAACTATCTATCATGTTGATCATTCGTGTCAAATTTTGAAAAAATTAAATATCAATAAGAATATAATCAAATAGTTCATACTTTCATTTGATCTGTGGGAGAACATTTCAAGAATAATCCGAAACTAGAAGGACTGGAATTGATGGGATTCGTCAGATATGATATTGGAGGAGGCTGCAAATGATGGATTATAACTGCCAACCCTCGTACGGTTGTGTAAATGCCTCAATGGCATCTCATAGGAAATGTCTCCTTTCCTTTTATATATATATATATATATATATATATATATATATATATATATATATATATAGGAAGAATCAATTTACACTGATGTAAGATTTAATTCACTTACATCACTCAATAACTTTTTATTGAATATAGTTTTTATCGATCCAATCGTTAAATTATAACTATCTATCATGTTGATCATTCGTGTCAAATTTTGAAAAAATTAAATATCAATAAAAATATAATCAAATAGTTCATACTTTCATTTGATCTGTGTGAGAACATTTCAAGAATAATCCGAAACTAGAAGGACTGGAATTGATGGGATTCGTCAGATATGATATTGGAGGAGGCTGCAAATGATGGATTATAACTGCCAACCCTCATACGGTTGTGTAAATGCCTCAATGGCATCTCATAGGAAATGTCTCCTTTCCTTATATATATATATATATATATATATATATATATATATATATATATATATATATATATATATATATAGGAAGAATCAACTTACACTGATGTAAGATTTAATTCACTTACACACTCAATAACTTTTTATTGAATATAGTTTTTATCGATCCAATCGTTAAATTATAACTATCTATCATGTTGATCATTCGTGTCAAATTTTGAAAAAATTGAATATCAATAAGAATATAATCAAATAGTTCATACTTTCATACATTTCAAAAGTTTATATTACATTAACCTTGATGTATATCAATGAATTACAAAATAATTTCAAATTAATATAAAATTTTATAAGTATGATTTACATAATAGAAACTTTATATCACTTCTTAAATTATAAGCTACTACCCAATTATCAAAACTATGTGAATATGCATCATTCTTTTTTTCATCTCCAAACCTGTGTAGGTAGTAATAGAGGTCTAGTAGGCTGCTTTCCCAAAGCTCTTCTTCTAGCAACAAATTGCCACTCCAATACATGAATTAACTTTTATAGCTTTGGATGAATTTGTTTTTTATTTATTTAGATTTTTTTTATTATAATAACCACTTATAAAATATTTTGATACTATTTGAATGAAATTATTAAAAACTTTTGAATTTTTTATAAACTATTTCATAAGTTAAAATTGAAGCTTATAAAAATGAATTACTATGATAGCTAAAAATAACTTGATCGGTAACTGTGTTAATAATATTTTGATTATATTGACCTTAATTAATTATTAAAATTTTAAATGCTCATATTTTTAAATAAGTACTTTTTGAAGTATTTATTCAAATAATATTTAATTTATTTTATATAGCATTTATAATAATAAAACTTATTTAAATAACTTTATTCGAATAAACACGCAATTTGTTCAAATATGCCTTATGCCTAAACAATGCCAATATTAAATTATTCAAATATTTAATACAATTTTTAAAAAATTTATTTGTAGGGTTTCTTTGTTTTAATGAGTATTAACACGGACACAAATATAAATCTTTCAAAAAAATAATAAGTTTAGGATTACATCAAAAGTTAACTTTGAGTCCTTATCTTTTCACTTTTGTATTGGACATACTCATTGTGCATATCCAAGAGCTAGTTTCTCAATACATGCTTTTTGCAAACGACATAGTCTTAGTGAATGAGTCGAGAGAAGGAATAAATGGTAAACTAGAGTTGTGGAAAGAAGCCTTGGAATCACAAGATTTTCAGTTAAGTAGAAGTAAAGCAAAGTATATGGAATGCAAGTTCAATAAGAAGCAAGATAACACTGGTTAGGAGGTAAAAATTGATGGTCATACCATATCACAAACCACACGGTTTAAGTATCTTGGATATATCATACAAAGTGATGAAGAGACTGCTAAAGATGTAACTCATAGGATTTAAGCTGGGTAGACAAAATAAAAATATGCTGCAAATGTTATTTGTGATTGCAAGTTACCTCTCAAGCTCAAAGAAAAATTCTATCAAATAGTTATAAGACTAACAATGTTTTATGGTACCAAATGTTAGATGGTAAAGTGCTTAACAAAATCATAAGTTAAGGATTTCAAAGTTGAATATGTTTATAATGAATGAATAGACATATAAGAAAAGATAAAATCATAAATAAATGTATTTGAGATGAAATTAAAATAGTACCAATTGATAAAAATATGACAAATTTTCGCATGATTTGGTCATACGAAGAAAAGACCACTATAAACTCAAGTAACAAGAGTTGATTACATGAAGAATAACCTAATTAACAAAGATAGAAGAAGAACAAAGAAAATTCTAAATGAAATCATTAAAAAAGACCTTGGCCTATATGACCTTAATTTTTGACAATACATAAGGACACCATTTGACTTATATAGCCAACCTCACCTAATAGTAAACGGCTTTTATTGTTATTGTTTTAAAGTCACATGCTATTATTTTGACATGCATGGCTTCCGTGCATAATAATATGCATGGAAACAAGCCTAATATAACGACTCTGACTGCTTGCAATGTGATGACATTACAGAAACAAGGCATTGATACAGGGAAATTGTTACATGAACCCTACCCACTTTCTTTTCATCCGACTCCACCTGATTGAAGAAAAATCAAAGCAATCTTTGAACTTATCCAGAAAATAATTGAATTCGGCAAGTTGAGTTTTGATTTGTTCTTAGAAATTGGAAATGATAGAATAAAAAACCGTAATAAAACATACTCCGTCGACTGAAGGACACATTGGACCGCTTGAAAAGGGGAGGCATCATTGATTGGTTACACTATCAATTGCTTAAATACAAAATTCAACAATGCAATTCATGGGCATTTATTTCAATAAAAATAAGACAAACGCCCCATTGTAAGGGTGAATCAACAATGATAATGACAGATAAAAGAATTATAAAATGGAATATTTACAGATTTGCAACTGCACCAAACTATGAGAAACAAAACTTGACCCTGCCAGGTCGTAAAAAGAGCTATCTTCATACGCGAGTGGAATTAATCCTGCTGCACAAGTGTCCATACCCGGGTTCATTGGATAATATTAATAAGCATGTATATCCCTGAAAAACAGAAAGTAAAGATTTAAGTCTGTGTAAAACCGAATTTTCTTAGAGGATTTTAGTAAGAACTAAGAACAATAATAAGGCATGTTCTAATTTAAATCATCTTACAATAGTAACATGATAGTATTTAACCATTTGGAAAAACAATTTCTATAACCAACAGTTTTTAATTAAATCATTTCCTTTAACTATATTAACTCCCATATCAAGTTTTAAATTACATACCCCACCAATTAAAAACAGAAGCCCAGCCTACTGGACATGAAACTAAGCAAATGACGTAAAATACATGTCAACTGAGTTTCTACATGTATTACCTGAAAGAACAGAACTTAGATAAAGTTCTATAGGTGCTTGTGGTGCTGTTCCCAATTAAAATATTATTATTTTTTAACTTTAGTGCCACATCATCCTCACTTTGGTGCTGATATGTAAAAAATAATACACGTTATATTTTAATTGGAGAACAACACTACAAGTACCTATAAAACTTTATCCAAATTTTGTCCTACCTGAAATTGTAAAGAACATAGTTAAATATCAAGTCCATTAAAGATCCTATGTTTGCACCATAAATACATTCAATGCCAATGCGCATTTCTATAATGTATTCGTATGGAGGTCACCTAGTTTGTTTAGAAGATAGAACTTGCTCAACAAATGTGTGTCCCCATCCCAACGTGGCTTTTCAGGTGCTTGCTATTATAGGATTGGGTACTAACCCTTATCTCAATTTTATCCCATTTGAAACCAGGTAACTTGAGAAGAAGGTTTTACCATTTATATATGAAGCTTAAAGCTTTTTCCGCATCATCTAGATTTCATAATTTATAACAAATACTTGAATTAATCCAGGAAAACAAAAAGAGAAATAAGAAAAAGTAAACAAAACAATCCTGCTTTTAAAAATTACCTCCAGTCTAAACAGCCTGAGCAACAGTCTCACAGCCATCTGATGACGGCCGGCTACTAGATAAAGCTATTGGTGTCAGAGGAGGAGAAGTAATATCCTCAGACATAGTTGATCTATGAGGGTCTTCCAGGGGCTTTGACCCATGTATTCCGGCAACTCTGGCACCACTAGAAGGTATGGAGAAACTACGAGCCATGGCCTGAGGAGGCATTGGCAGTGGAGATGCTGCATTTGATGTAACCAAATTATTTGCAGCAGAAAGCTTTTGACCTCTGGACACCAATGGACCTGAATGACCCACCAAACCTAAAAGCCTTGAATTGGATGGGGAACTGGTTGGAGGCCTCGGAAGTTCATGAAGCTCACTAATTTTAGGTGAAGACGTTAGGGTAGGAGAAGCACTAGGAGATACTTTCGGAGATGATGATGGAGGCTGTGGGATTGGAGTCCGCAAAAGAGGTCCAGAAAGCAATTGAACACTTTCTACTGACACAGGTTTGGTAGGCCATGGACTACTTGCCAATGGACCAGAAAAGGCATGTCTTTTAATCTTTTTAGAGTAAGCAGCAACAAAATCATGATTTGAGGACAAAAGACCATCCACCAAAGGAGGCGGCAATCTTGTGGAGGCAGTATTGCTGTTACTCTCCTTGATTACAAACTCTGCATTTCGAACAGTAGGACCAGAAAACTTCTCATCTCCAAGAATTTTTTCATATTTCTTTTGTTCCAGGGGGGATGAATGCCACAAATTCCTTGTAGGCTCATTTAAATTTGTCTTTGTTTTGGAAGGTACTTGATTACTTGACCTTGAAGATATTGAACTCTTTGCATCAATTGGTGTGGGTAGCACATATGAATTGAACTTCCGTGATAAAGATGGCCGCATCTGTCTCAGCTTTTCACTAGAATCAGGTTTATTATCAGCAAAAAGTGGGGCAGATTGGCTCCCTGTCCTAACCCTGAAGGAAAACGTATTCCCGTGAAGCCTATCTAAGTTTTCCTGCAAATAAAACAATAGAGATTCATTATGCATACTCATAAGCATTCTAAAATCTTAGATTAGAAGGAAATTATATAATCACATTTCCAAATGCATCAAGAAGCTTTTTCCAGAGGAGATGTATAAGATTAACTCATGAAATATTTCCAGTCCCAAATCCCAATAATTTAAGCTTTCTTTTTCTTTACGTTAAAACTTAAAAGCTTCTACAGTTGAACCTTCGGGAAATGTAAGTTCCACCAGGTCCAACTGCAGAGAAGCATACATGATTAAGCAACATGTCAAAATGAGAGTAATTCAGCTAATTGAAGTGTTTTATAGATGAAATTTTAAATCCAAATATATGGTTCTGATCCAAAATCTTGACAATCAGAAGTTCGTTATATAACAATTTCCATAGAATTTTATGCATTGACCAGAGAAGTTAATACTCCATAGGTTTCTTCTAGAGGTTCTTGCTCAATCCATCCTTCCAGCATTCCTACCAAACTGTTAAAATACCCTGAAGATATATCTCAGAAATATCTTTAGGGTATTTTAACACAAACTAAATTAGTTATGCGCATAGAGCAATAAATCATTAACATTAATACAAATAAGGATGCGAAGTTTCTGTGCATAAGCTGCAACTGCTCTGCCCTGAACTCTGATTCTCATGGATTTTGGACCCTAAACAGCGTGATCTTTTTCCCCTTCAGAAATTCATTAATTCACTATTTAATTTTGATTTTACTTATGTTCTCTTTAGCATATGGTAGGATTTAAACCCCCCAACCCACCTGCTCACCTCCACCTGTGTGCTCAATTGCTTGCCTAGTCATATTAATGCTTGTTTGTAGAGATAGTTAATCTTCATAATAGCCATATCTAAATAAGTTTGAGATATGGGAAAGGGGGAGAAAAATATTACAAATTCCTGGTTAAAGTAGTCACCTTCATTGAGTTTAGTGATGTAGAAACATCTCGCTCGGGTTCATTTTGTCCATAGTTGAAACTCAGCTCCCCATCATCATTCTCATCATAACCGTCATCATCATCATCTCCATCATTACCTTCATCCTCATCCTCCTCTTCAAGACCAATGAAGTGGTAATCAATGTGTTGCTGTTCAGTTACTGATTTTACATGTGGCTCTACTGTCTCAAGAGACTTAACTGCTTTCTTGAAGAAACACAACTGTTTTGGGGCATAAATGAGAGCATTGACAATCAAAATAAAAATTAATAATTCTCCCAGTTCTGAAAAAGAAATATAGACAGTAAGCAAAACCTGAGCAGCATGGTGACGTGCTGCCTGTGTTAGAAGACTCCATGATTGTCCTTGCTTCAGAGATTTCAACCGGAAAACAAATAATGTAGCCTCATCATCATATTCATCACGAGCAGCTTGCAACTGCTGCAAAGAAAAACTCTCTGCTTTTCCGCTTCTAGACCTACCTCTTTCTCTATATCTTGTTAACATGTATTCATATACATCTCTGCAGATCATAATCCAAAATGATAAGACATGTTGCACATTCAAAAACAAAATTAGATTCAATATAACACTCCGAACCTTTTTTCATCACACTGTCGCTTCATCTCCTGCTTCAGCAGAAGACAAAAAAATTATTAACCAAAATAACAAAACGCCATTCACATACATGATAGAGCAACATATGGTAGATTAAATAATCACAGTACCAATCTTCTTCAGATGAAATTTAAGCATTAAAATAAATCTATTCCTAGGTTATACTGTCATAGCAAATAACAAAGAGTAGTTAGTAATTTTAGCCAGCAAATAAGCCTTCAAGAGAAGCATCCTACTTTTGTCAATCTTCTTATGGCTCTAACGTAATTGTTCTACATCTCTCCATATCCCCAAGAGTAACCTATGATTTTGTTAAGGTATTACAGGAAGGTAATATGATCATAATTAAAAAGTGTCCCGGTCCTGCCCTCTCTTTTCAGGTAGCACATATCCCAGATCTGCTACATCTAGATTCATAAGTTCAAGGAATTCCTGTAGATGGCTAAGTAACGGCATATTCTGACTATCAAACCGAAGCCAGCTGCCAGCCATACTGCCAACCCTCAAGCTTCAGGTTTCCTATGTTGATATGTAAGAAGCCCCAAAGGTAGTTTCCTATCTCATTAGGATGCCTCAGCAATCATCGAATCAATCTTCTAGTAACAGGGCACTTTATATATGTCCCAATTCTCTGTCTCATCCAAAAGCTTAAATAAATCCATAATACATTCAGAAAAATGCACACTTAACCTTATAGTATCAAATTTACCTGAGGCAGGACAATCAACAAGGTGAAGGGCAAGATAAAAAAGGAGAAAAGATAAACTGGACAGTGACACATATATGAACAACATCTTTGTCTAATACAGTACTTACAAATTACACATTCAATTACATAAAAGGCTTATAAGAAGTTAAGAACAAACCTCAACAATTCGAAGTTCATTCAAAAGAGACTCGGATGGAATCGTAATTGTCTGTGATATATGAGAGCGCTGAAATTGCAAAGCAATAATTTTGAAAACCACAAAAAATCCAATGAATTATTCAAAATTTTACACATGCAATAAGGACTCACATAGTTATCAATGAGTTTCTGGAGTTCAAACTGCATTTTACCCAGCATTAGCAGAGCTTTTCCTGCATGATTACATTACACCATATAAGAGAATGCATTGCGATGAATAATTTGTAACACAGCAATATGTATGTTCACTTGGTCCTATTCCTAGAGTAAGGAAAATTTTATTGGACTAGACAGCACTGAAGATTTCAAAATTGAGTTTCTGCTAAAGACATGAACAGTACATCAGTCAAAAGATGGTGTAGTTATAAAAGGCAATAATCAGTTAAATCCAAATGAGGTTATATGGGAACCAAGTAAGACAAGGAAAAACTCTGAGAACTTTTAATCATTTTCTGTTTTCTTCTTCCAATACATGAAAGTGAAACCTATTTACTGTATGACCAAATAGGAAAAAAGAAAAAGGAAAATATCTGGATGCAAAACTTAGTTAAGTTTCATAGACTGTACCGCTTTCTTCATCATCATTCAATGCGGTTTTCTCAAGAAGACAAGAGCCCATTTCTCGCAACGACTCTGAGAATTCTGTAAGAAGTGGGGGAGCCATGTAATATTATTTAAACATGACAAGTTAAGCAGGCAGTAGTACTAGTAATTCATAAAGGTGAATATGTTTGAAATAAACATACCATAAGCACTGTTCGCCGCCGCTGCTGCCGCAGAAAGCAAGCTATCATAGCAGTCTCTCATGTCTTGCATGTCCTGCAACAAACAAAGAAACAGACCGCTTATTAGATCCACAAAAACACCCAAAAAATTAATTTTAATTATATATAGATATATAAAGGCAAAGTCTTTAGTGATGAAAACTAATTTGTAACTAAATTGCAGATTTTGTCAAGTTATAGATAGTTCCTAACCCCCCCCCCCCAAAGGAAGCTCTTGGTTGAGTTTGGAGAACCCTAAAATTAAAATTAAGGAAAAGTTGTATTGAAATCTAGAAAGAGTACTAGTGGGAGAGAAACATGAACATGATAGTGTTGGTTTGTGTTGTGATTTGTGAGATAGAAATTGGAATGAAAGGTAAAGTAAAGAAAATAATAGAAAGTACAAAGAGAAGAGAATGAGAAAACGTGCCTGGGTAGCCTGAGAGATCTCGTCTAACTGTGCCAAAGGTAGAATGTTCCCACGGTTCTTGGCGTCATGCTTGTGAGGTGCTAGACCTCGCAACTTTCTCAGAGAGGTCTTCATCATCATGGAAACGCACTCACAATTCACAATTCACAAATCAAACCCTCTCGTGTTTCTTATCTTTCCACTCTCTATTAATTAATGCAAATTCACTCACCAATGCCAATACAGAAACAAACCATTTCTTCTTCAACCGCACTCTCTCCTCAAATATAAATATTATATTATTATATACAAATTTATCATTTTCTTAGCACTTAATTATTTCAATATATTTGTTCTTTCTTGACTTCTTCCTCTCTTTCTGTTTTTTCTTTTCTTCTCCTTTTCGATTATTTCCATTTTATTACCTAAAATGTTTCAACCCCCTAAAAAATAACATACATTTGTCTGACGAACATAACATTACTATAATCATCTTAAAACACGAATACAAATAACGCGCTCAAACTACTTTTATTGTTTGGTCAAAACAATACTTGCCAAAAATTAATATAGTCTTCCCAAAAGAACAAAAAGTCATCAACACCACAGTATGAGATTTAATTCATATAACAAATGCTCCCTTACTTGAGACATTTTAAATGACAAATTCTCTTTTAAGTTTGGGGTATTTATAATTTACTCCATTTTAAGAGACTACTTATAATATTTTCAAACTTCAAGAAAAATATATGCGTTTCGCACTTCGTCATTTGAAGGTCATAGTTGTAAATAAACAGGAATAAGGGGGAAAAGAAAGTTTTCTAAGTTCACATAATTTAAAAAGAAACTCATAAAAAAAAAGTTCTACTGAGTTGTTTTGGTTCATTTCAAAAAAGAAAATAATTTAATTTTTATCTACTGTTTATCATTATAAAGTTTTTTAATACTGTTATTTACTTATGTGTTGTCAAATTATTAAAATAATTAGACTTTCTAGGTAGTTATTGTGATAGTCAACTCTTTTATTAATTTGGCAATATATAATTAGATGATAGTGTAAAACTTTACACTGATAGTAGATAGAAATTAAACTTGAAAAAGATTTAATTTTTATCAAACTGTCAATGTAAAGTTTCTTTATACTGTCATCCACTCATGTGTTTACACTGTCATCCACTCATGTGTTGTCAAATCATTAAAATAGCTAGACTTTCTAGGTAGTTGTTATGATAGTCAACTCTTTTACTGATTTGACAATACATAATTAAATGACAATTTACACTGACAGTGGATAAAAATTAAACTGTTAAGAAAAACCCAATTCACTTTAATTTATTTTATTGGGAGCATCTTATAAGTTATAACTAATTTTTATGGTCATGCGTGTCATGTATGATGTATGATTGGACAACTCCTCCAGAATGTCCCGAAATGTTTGACCTGACCGTTTACAAATGAAAGGCACTACTACATTTCAAAGCAGTTTCGAGAATAGAAGACCATGAATGAGAGAATTGGAAAAACAAAACCTTGGGTTTGGTCAACAAAACGTGTTCCGGGAGTCCCAAGTCTATTACTCACTCTCACGCGCTCCAGTCCAATGCTCCCTCCATAACCATTCCCTTCTCCCTCTCCCTCTCCAAATCATATACCAATCAATCACTCAGCTAATTCAATTTCAAACACTGTACCTGCAAGTCTCCTTTGCAATGTAAGCTAAGAAAAAGGGCTAGTGCAAATTACTAGTGTCTAGTGGCTCGTTCAATACGCGACGCAGGTTAACTTGTGAAGAGCAGAAGAAGCGGCCACCACCAAGCTTTTCACCCAATAACATCTTCTATCAACCTTTCCCATCGGGATTTCAGTAACAAACACTGGTATTTTCCTGTCTTTTTTTCACCCTCGCTTTGGCAAGAGAAAATGCGATTGCTAATAACGATAGACACAGCGTTCTAAAATCAAAAGGATGCTTAGAAGGAAGATTGCTAACAAAAAGCGATCATTTTGTTTTCTTGCCAAAGAACCCTTTTCATTTTCTTTTCACCCCGTCACGTGCACTCTAGTTTTTGGAGAGGCTGTCGTGTACATATTTTTATTTGTACAAAAGCAGTAAATACATATGAACATGAATTCCATTTTTCAGATTTCAAACTATCTGATGCACATATTTTTATAAATTGTTTTAATGCTTACTGATATAGGGTTCATGGCACAATTTTGTTAGCATGACCAAAAAACTAACCAGGATTTAAAAAATTTGAGGATTACAGTGATCAGGCATCTGCAGCCATTGGCACAGATCTGTACTGTGCTCTCTTTGCAGCAGAAACAATATTTTCATCATGTACATCCATATATCGGTAAGCATTCAAACAATTTATACACGTATCAAAAATTCAACCAATAGCATTTCATTTTTCATCAGATACAACCCATGTCATTAAAAGCCAATGCCTTGGCTATTATTCCACCTATTTAAAATAGCAATACTTTCCACGGGTCAATGTGCAGACAAAGAATACAATCTTCCAAACCAGGTTCAGAAATTCACTGATAACAAAATTAATGTCAGAGGCATTACCTGTGGGACAGCCATTCTCTCCAGATTGGCTGCACAAGGCATGGGAACATCAGCCCCAGCAATTCTCTCAACTGGTGCATCAAGATAACCAAAGCTCTCCTCAATGACGGATGTGCTGTTCAAGAGAAGAACATCAAATAAGTACATAAATTTGCATGATGACCAAGAGTTAATCAGCAATAGCAAAAAAAATCAATGTCCACACCATGCTGAGGAAACCCTTCTTCAACCGTTACCAGTCTGATGGTTTTTCTGACAGAAGCATTGATTGTAGATCTATCGAGCGGTCAGATTGAACGCAAATTTATAACCTATGTCGATATGACCATCACTCATTGTTTTCACAACCAAAATAAAGTTTGGCAAAACGGGGATGAAAATCCCCATGTTCTTTATAAACTATTGCAAGGCTCACCTCAGCACTGATTCCTTCCATTGCCAGTATCTCAGCAGCCTGAACACCAAGGAAAAGAGTTATTTCTAAATTCTCTCTTCGATGCATCCCACAAATTTACAATGCTTGTTTCCCCCCTAATTATTTATCACTTAAATGCAAGATAAACCCATATCTATTTCTCATACTTCTCAGCAAATGAAAATTTTAACACAAAACAATAGCGGACATACATCTCTTATCTCTACAACGCCAAAGAATCTCATGGTAAATAACCTTGAGAGCATAGCTAACCATTTTTGAAAAGGCTGTAATAGTCACATGTTTTCCTTCTCTCTCAATCTGTTCAAGGTAAAATGGCATTAAGCAGGGATTAACATGAGAATACATTATTCCTTAAAATAAGCGTGACTCTAACAAATCATAATTAAGGTATATTTCATACACTAAAGATAATTAGTTACCTTAGCTTTCCCATGGGAAGGCAAAAACTGGAATCAAGGGCTTCAGCTGAAACAGGGAATGACTCACCATATCTAGAGGACAAAACTTATCAAATTAAGCATTTTTTAAACAAAAAATGATGTTGAAATTGAAAATCTTCAATTATTCACATTCATGTACTAACCAAGCATTTGACAACTTACAACAACTCATTTTCAAGGAAAACAATCGGGTCCTTTATAGCAGCTTTAAGCAAACCACGAGCATCTTCGGATGAATATCCCAAGACCTTCTATCCAGGACATGAGCCATACCAAGCCGCTTAACACTGCATAAAAAGCAATCTTGAAGGACATACAAAAAGGAAGAAAACCTAAATGATCTGAACTCAATAGGTTGTAACCAGAGTAAAATTCAATAGGGACTGCAAACACTATCACTAGTTCAAGAAGGTATTTACATAAAAGAAAGCCCAAGGAACCATACATGAGGGTGCTGAGCACCAACCCCAGCAACAGCACCATTAGGTCCTCTAAAGACAATAGGTACAGATATTTGCCCTGCAGACATGTAGTTGGATTTTGCAGCGGAATTAATTATGTGATCGATCTATTGCCTGCAACACAAGTTAAAATATAATGAGACAGTGAGTGGGATAAAACTGATCCTGAAGCTAATGAATCAAGATGATGCAGATGTCTACCTAAGAAATTATGCCCAAAATTCTTTACAGTTTATAAGTGTTTCAACTTATTCAAGGCACCAATGCCCAACATTAAGTTTGCGAACATGTGATCATGCAGAGAAATGAAATTTTATATCTTTCTAACATGACTCGTAGCTAAAAAAATACTACTTGAACACAGAAGCAATAAGAACTAAGAATCAACAAAATTCCAGCAAAAAGGTCTACCATCTAACAAACTTGATGGATTCATATGGCTAATGGCATCCATATAAGCACAAACTACTAGGTAAACATCCAAAGAAGATCTGCTATTTATTAAGTCAACAAACTGTGACTGGCATTGCTAACAATAAACTAAATCTATTCTTCCAAAATGGTTTATTGAGGTCAAAGACAAGCCTCACAATCACAATTCGACAGTATTACATCTTTAATACAACAGGCTCACAGGGAATTTCTACAATTTCTAATTTGTGTATTGTAAATTTTGCCCAATATAAGTAAATAATTTTTAACTTGCACCCGTAAAAAAATAATTTTCTGATTTGCACATAAGAGTCCAAAAGCCCAACTATTCTTTGAAAATAGGAGGGCAATGTAATTTGAATTTTGATTATATCAGAAAACTTTGTATTTGTTGTGATATGACATGACAATGACAATTAGTGAATGTAATAATTAAGGGGATTATATCGGTATCTATTTTTTTAAGGTATTGATACTCAGGATGAGTTGTCAAGTATTCATTAATTATTATTTATATTTAATAAATTTTTAAATATTTATTATAAAATCAATAGTCAATAAATGATTAAAAATTCACCTTGAATACTAAACTCATTAAAGTACCAAAACAACTTTAAAAAATTAAAGGATGTGAAAGAGAAATTACCTAGGTAATTAGAGTATTGAGAAACCTGTTGGGACCATACTTGTGTAGCAATTCATTCGATATCTTAAAGGGATAATTAATGATTGGTAATAAAATATATTTAATTTTAAGACATATAAAAAGTATAAATTAATAAGAATAATTATTTTAATTTTATTTAAAGAGAAATTATTAGATTTTATTTATTGGATAAAAAAATTTAATAAAAAAAATTGAAAAATTATACAAATGACTATTTTTTTTATTGAGTAGTCAAGTGTTCTTATAACTATAGTGATTAACAATAATAAATAAAATTCTAAATTTACAAGAAGTTTGGAAGATAATATGTAAATGACTATTTTTTTTATTGAGTGATCAATGTTCCCATGGAATGGCTAACAATAATAAATAAAGTTATCAATTTACAAGAACTTTGAAAAATGATAAACGAATTACTATTTTTTTTATTGAATGGTCAAGTGTTCTCATGGAATGACTAATAATAATAAATAAAGTTTTAACTTTACAAGAAGTTTGGAAGACAATATGCAAAAAATTATTTTTTTATTATTGAATAATCAAGTGTTCCCGCGAAGTGGCTAACAATAGTAAATAAAGTTCTAAATTTATAATAAGTTTGAAAGATAATATGCAAATGGTAATTTCTTTTATTGAGTGATCAAGTGTTTCTACAGAGTGATTAACAATAGTAAATAAAATTTTAAATTTAAAAGAAGTTTGGAAGACAATAAGCGAATAATTATTTTTTTATTGAGTGGTCAAATATTCCTATAAAGTAGCTAATAATAGTAAATAAAGTTATAAATTTACAAGAAGTTTGAAAGGAAATATGTGAACGATTATTTTTTTTTATTGAATGATCAAGTATTCCCGCAAAGCTATTAACAATAGTAAATAAAATTCTAAATTTAAAATAAGTTTGGAAGACAATATGCGAATGACTATTTTTTTATTAAGTGGTCAAGTGTCCTTACCTCTAAAGCACGGAAACGGGAGTGAGGCTTCCTTCCACGTTTCCCGGACGTATCGAGTCCGATCCAAAAACGACATGTCTGTTTGACATCCTGCTACAACTTTTTTTTTTTAAGAATTTTAGCAACCCAATACGCCATGGACACGACAGAGAGGCGGCGACGACTCAGAGGATACAGCTTCGACACAGACACGAAATGGTGAAACGCAGCGTTTTGGTAAGTAAGTCATTCATTTCTCTCAAATCTGACTTAGGTTACCAAATTTTTTCGATTCGATCAAAATTTGGAGATTGAGAGAGATGTTCTTTCTTCATCTGAGTGAGTTCGTGGTTGTGATTTTTTTGCAGAACCCATTGAGGCATTTTTTGCAGACCCATTGCTTGCCATTGCTCGATTGATCTATTCCATTGCTTGCGGGATTTCCCCCTCTTTTGCAGTGCTTCATTTGTTGAAACCAACAGCCCCCTAACCTTGCATGCTTGCTTTGCTTCTGCCATTTTTGAGTTGGGCTATGCATCTCTATGTTAGTTTTTCATTTTCCTCTCATCCTCTATATATTGTATTGGTTGTTGTTGAAGACCACAAATATTGGGTTTTAGTCTTTTAGATTCTTATATTTGTGGAATTTGGTGATAAATTGTAAATTGATAATGAGTGTTGCTGGTAGCTCTTCTGGTGGAAGTTCCAGTTCTGGTTCTAATTCTAGCATCAGTAGTAAGCTAACATCTACTGAAATTAGTCAGGATGATCATTCTCCTCTTTGGGCATATGTGTCTATCCTAGAGCAGGGAACAGATGAGGGTGGAATTAGAACTTGGTCATGTAATTTTTGTCAAAGGGTGGTTAGAAGTTCATATTCTAGAGTGAGAGCCCATCTGTTGAAAATACCTTATGTAGGGATTGTAGGGTGTCCAAAGGTTAGTGCTGAACATTTGATTGAACTAAAAAAAGTTACTGAAGATGCTGAAAATAAAATTAAACCTAAGAATGTTCAATTGCCTCCAAATGCTTCGGGTTTAGGAGCTAAAAGGAAAAAACTTGGTCCATTGGAAAAGGCATTTAATGTAGAAGATGGAAAGCAACTAAATGTTGGAATTGCAAGGATATTTTACTCTGCTGGCTTACCTTTTCACCTAGCTAGAAATCCACATTATGTAAATTCTTATAGTTTTGCTGCAAGCCATAATATAAGTGGTTTTTTGCCTCCTGGATATAATTCTATAAGAACAACTCTTTTACAAAAAGAGAGAACATATATTGAGACATTGCTTAAACCAATTAAACGTATGTGGAAATCAAAAGGGGTTAGCTTAGTTTCTGATGGCTGGATAGATTCGCAAAGACGTCCATTAATCAATTTCATGGCTACAAGTGAAGGTAATCCTATTTTTTTGAAGGCTTATGATGGTTCAAAGGAATATAAAGACAAACACTACTTAGCTGGCTTGATGAAGGGTATAATAGATGATGTTGGACCAGCAAATGTGGTCCAAATCATAACTTATAATGCTGTTGTTTGTAAAGCAGCGGGTATATTGATTGAAGTTAATTATCCTGAGATCTTTTGGACAACATGCACTACAAAAAAAGCAAATTTTAGTGGCAGTTTTATTATTATTTAGTGGCTGATTTAACCCCCACAAAATGCTTTAGTGGCGGTTCCAAATCCGCTGTTGTTAGAAGTGACGAGAAGCAAAATCTCGCGGTTTTAGACAACCGTCGGTATAACCGCCACCAAATTTTATAAGTTAATAGCGGTTTTTAGTGGCGGTTATAACCGCTGCTAGAATTATTCGTGGCACTTTTAATCGCAAGAAAATCACGTGGGAAAACTTTACTTTGTGTGAGTGGCGGTTCAATAAATTTTGTGGCGGTTTTAACCCCCACTAGTGTAAGGAATGCTTTTCACAGCATTGGCCACCACAGTCTCTTAATATTTTTTTTACAATGTTGTTATTGGCAGTTTAAACTGCCACTATTTTTGTTATGTACAATACATATTTTCTATTTATTATTTCTTCCTTAATACAATCAATTATACATTTGCCATCAATATACATTTCTTTCACTTTTGACGAGCCTTTGTCTCAACATTTCAAATTAAAGCATATTAAAATGACTAGAATATGCACTTGGATAACATAGAAATGCATAACAAACATATAGTCTTGACTACATATTTGAAGTACCAGTACGATGAGTAAACAAGTTACTGTTTAGAGGTCACTTAAAGTAAATTCAATCTTACAATCATCCTTCATTAGATAACATAAACCTAACATTAAATCTAATGCTTAATTATGCTCAAGTTCATGACTTGCTAAAGAGACTATACAGGAATTTACAATGCTAAAAGGGTTTATCCCTTACACATCCAATTTTCTCGCACTCTTTCACACAATCTCTAAAAGTTAATAATCATAACTAAAACTAATCATATGGCAAAATCAAGCTACGATAATTCTATTGAATTTTTTACTCTCAAAATGGGTTCTTGCCTATTGATTTTTTTTTTAATATGTACTACTTAATTAGTTAGTTGGAATGAATTCTTTTGAAGGATACTGTTTTTAACTCCATTTTTATTTCTAAATTCAGCAAGTTTCACTTAGTTTTTAGCTCTCTTCTGATTTATCATTTATTGTAGATGTTGTGGTTGGATGGTGAAGGAAAGGCTCGTGTGGCTTGCGTATTATTCAGTTGCATATGCACCTTTATTTGTCATTTTTAGATAATTTTTATGCTATTTGACTCAACTAGTTTTCGCTCCTTATGTGGTGGGATTTCTTATAAAACATCAGATCCCAAGACACTAGCATTTTTTTTCCATCATGTCAAATATCTTTCTATCCTAAGTTTCTGGAAACCAATTGGATGGTTCTTTAGCCATACTGTGGTTAAGGAAGCAAGATGGATTCTTTACAAACAGTACCTATTATCAATGGCACCCACATATTTTATGTTTTTTTTCCTCCTAGTTATTCATTTTATTTTCTATGTTGAATTCTTTTAGTTGGTGATACCACACAGTGCAAAGCTAAATAAAAAATTAGTTTTATTGTAACTAGCTATTTAATCTAATAGACAGGAATTAGTTTTAAATGTACAAAATCAACAAACTTTACAATGAATATTATTGTAATTACTAGTAGCACCTATAACTCAATCCACGTATAAACATATATGCATTAGTTATCAAATTTTGGTGTCATTGAATATCCTGCAGAATTTCTCCTAAAATATGAACATCTTCTAAATATCCAAATATATATCCAAAGAGGAGCAGAGCTGTAGAGTTCCATAATTTGTCTTAAATTTTTCTTCTGGATGAGTACCTTGTGTTTGTTTTCAATAGACAAACAAAGCTTCCATGCTAGATGAGGCCATAGGATATTTAAAGCAGCTTCAGCTTCAAGTGCAAGTGAGTTTTCTTTCAGCTTATGATATTATATAAATATAGAATGACTCTTCACTCTTCAGATATGTCGTTTGTTCTCTACATGACCCATATATTTTTCCTAACTCTATTGTTGCAACTGTATTTGAATGATAGACTGACAGCCATCTCTATGTGTTTGATCAATTAAATTTTGGGTTTGTTGTTCTTCAAATTGCTGGTAGTAGGACCTCACATTTGCCTGAAGTAACCAAAAGATGTAAACACTAAACATAATGAATATGATGTAGAGCACTTATTTTAAGAAGTTAGAAAATTTCATAGTACCTTATGTTTGTAACTTGCATTATGCTGCTTTCTTACAGATGGCTGCAAATACACAAATAACGTTAGAAAAAGAAGTTCTTATTGAACATGCTTTTAGTTTCAACATTCAGAAAACAAGCAAACAGAAACACTTTGACAGAGAAAACTATGAATAAATTGCATGGCAGTTGTTAAGACATATGGCCCTTGATATTTTTTTCTACGTGTTTTTTTGTTATCATAGTCTACTTTGCTGTGTGTATGAGTATTGCAAGTATTGCTAACCTAACTTACCATTTTTTTTAAAAAAATAAGAAGCACTGAACTAAGCAAGAATGGCTAGAAACTGTATTCATAACCTTGCCAGTTTGTTGGTACTATCAAGTCATGTGCAAAGCATCCTAGAGTACCGAAAACATCCATGAGTGATGACTTTAACTTGAAGAGTTCCTGTAGCTAATTATATATATAGGCACGTATATATATATATATTCTTATTTATGCTTCGGCTAACATGATATATATATATATAATTTGTAAATTAATTATATTCAAGATAAAAAATTACTTGAACTAATTTTAAAATTATTAAAATGTAAAATCTTCTCACCGCATGAAAAAAAAAATTAAGAGCCTTTAAAATGAAAGTGTGATGTTAATATTGCAAATTTCATCCTTTATCATGTCAACTTTTTTCCTCTCATAATTAAGTGATTGCAATAAAAAAAAAATAGGACGTCCACTTCAAGAGAAAACCGGTAAATTCTTTAGACTTTATATTTAGAGCCCACCATCGTGATAAGGCTTAATGGCAGCCGATAAAGGGAGGCTTTGCACTTTACAGCCCAAAGGTGATATTAATATTATTATATACACTTTTATAAAGGCACCTTTATCTATGTTTTTTTTTCATGATTCTAATTTTCGTTGTCTGTTTAAAGTTGATCTTAGTATGCTGAATATATGCTCAGGTCTTTGATCTATAAACGGTTGCCTATAGATATTGGAAGGTGTACATGTGTTGTTGTGAAGGAAGCAACACCAGAAGGACTATCTGGGGGAACTTTGTTTTCTCTTTATACCTATGTAAGATTTATGCAACTTGTCATATAAACTCATGGACTCTCATTCACACAAGTTAATAGCTTTAGAATATTTGCCTATTCAGTATTCGTCTTGAGTCCCAGCCTAAGTTTTGGTTTTATGTATCTTTGCCATTATGGGTAGAGTGCTAATTACCATGAAGTTTAAAACTTATCAGATGTTAATTATCAGTAGAAGTAAAATGAACACTTTGCTTTATGATTTCAATCGCTGCCAGTGCTCAGTGAACTTTATGATTCAGTTAATAAGCAAACCATATCAGATATTGTGACATACCCAACTATCCAGTGGATTTTGTATAGCCTAATCTAGCATTATTCACTATTTAAAGAATGACTATAATGCTAAAAATCATTCCTATTACTTCATCAGACCTCAAGCACTCTATGTCATTTCCTCATCTTTGGACAAATGTTCTCTTTAAGTTATGACTAGTTCAGTGATCAAGTCCTATTCCTATATATCATGACATTAATTTCCTTAGACCATGCATGATCATTTTTATTGCTACAAAATGTCATTGAGTCAAAATCAGTTGATAACCATATCAAAATTAATAGAAATCACAAAAAAAGAAGAATTGCTACATAAAGTTAAACAGGCAAGAGTTAACATGTCATATAAAACTGACCTCATAAAAAGAATTTTCAATGCGGTCACCACGAAGCACTTCCCCAAGATTTTCTACACTATCTCGTATTTTTCTCGGGGAACAATAAGGAAGTGAATAATATGAGTATGGAAGCTAAGTCTTTGTTGATGTTAATTTGTTTACTTTCACTTGCAATGGATCTCCCTGCACCAAAGAAATATTTAAAAAGTCAGTTAAGAACTTAAGAAATAGATCTATATATAGTCTGCCACCTCCATTATGGTTATTCTAAGAGGGATATCAAGTAAACACATATAAA
The DNA here is from genome assembly GCA_023212625.1 of Styphnolobium japonicum. Lineage (NCBI taxonomy): Eukaryota > Viridiplantae > Streptophyta > Magnoliopsida > Fabales > Fabaceae > Styphnolobium > Styphnolobium japonicum. The sequence continues at coordinate 261,767 of JALBWW010000013.1, forward strand.
CAGAGATGCAGCTAGCTACATAGTTTTCATATTGCATATAACTAACATGATTCAATTATTTAAGAAAGGAATAGGAGAAAATTTGTCGTGGATTTTAAGCAGAAGATTTTGTAGTACCTGAACATATCTTAGCTGAGGATACAAGTTGACGTTCTCTGACATTGATACATCACCATTTCCTACAAAGTATGTTGGTGATATTCATTAAAGGGATATAACAGTTAATATACATGTCAGTTATGGAGAACCCTACCACCTGTTCCCCTTATATGAAGCCCATGTGGGCTTATAGGTTATTCCTAGTGGAGTAATCAGCATTTGTCAACGCAACATTTTCTTGGCTTCAATTATTATCTCGTTTCCCTACCTTGACTTGAAGGGTCCAATTTCTATGTATGAGAAATGCATAAAAATAGAGCTCATCCTCCTCGCAGGTCGAAATACTCGAGCGACAACAAAGAGCGCAGAAGGACCCGAAAGTTAAACAATTCCGACGGCACCAGGGGGACCCCCTAAGGATGTGACAATGGCCACAATGGTGCTCGTCTTCTGAACACTGTCATCACCAGCATCCACAGACTCCGCCAACCTCTCATCTTTCTTCAGCACCAGCGTGTAATTATTATCTGAACAACATAAAAGAAGAAGCAAAATAAGAAATAGGAAGGAGGCACCCAAAAGAAGGTAGAGCAACAAGTGAAGAGTCAAAAAAATTTGGAGGACTGAGACTTTTGGAAGTGGCATGGGGTTTCAGAGTTTCGAAGGGAAAAAGACAGTGGCACCTTCCAGAAGGCTTCAAAAGTAATACATTTGGAGGACTAATGTATGAGAAAGCACACTAATATCATCAGTGAGTCTCATAATTCACAACAGACCCCATCTCAAAAGTCAAAACCTATAAGTTCTGCACCTACTCAATTTGGTTTAACTGGCTATTCCCCTGTTCACACATATGCGATGGCAACACTTCATTCTATGCCATCTCAGATTTTCACAATCAACATTGCATTCTACAATCAACATACAGATTAAATCAACAAAAGAACAAAACTAACATTGCATTCCTGATTCGAAAAGTTCACATTAGAATTAAACCCTAATTTCAAGCAATCTACAAAGAAGAATTGTAATATCATATTTGTGCTTTCGAGAGTGTGTGAGTTTGGCATCACAGATTCCATCACAAGAAAATTGTTGTGTGAGTTCACCAACCTAATGAGTGGGTTCTTGGCTGAGAATGCTTCCGAGAGTGTGCAAGATCTGCATCACAGTTGAGTGAGTCCTTGGATGAGAAACTGAATGCACAGTGTACTTGAGAAATTCTGCAAGATCTGCATAACGTCCTTGAGTGCGACGAACGATGGTGAACATGTGCAAATAAATGACGTTTAGCTTGAGAAAGCCCCCAACGATGTTTTCTCCTCCTTCTTTGAGACGAGTAAATCTGAAAGGATTTTGGGATTTGGGGGAAAAATGAAGGGAAGTTTCCTAAATTGGGTGTTTCAATTAGCGGTGGTTAAAATCACTGGAAAATCAAACTAAAATGCCGTAAAGATACTATATTCCTAGCGGTTGGCACATACGCCACAAGAGACTGAATTTTGTGGCGGTTTTAATAAATCGCCACTAAATAACCGCCACCAATGACCGCTTTTTTGGTAGTGATGTGTGGTGCATACTTTGAACCTTGCATTGAAGAACATTTGTGCACCTAGGAATAGTTTGGAAAATGAAAATGCATATAATGAATTGAATTGGATAACTCAAGTAGCTGATGATGTTTCTTTTATTAGAAACTTTATTATGAATCATTTCATGAGATTAGCTATCTTTAATGAGTTTATGACTTTGAAATTACTTACTATTGCTCAAACAAGGTTTGCTTTAGTTATTGTAATGTTAAAGAGGTTTAAGCTTGTAAAACATGCTTTGCAAACCATGGTTATTAGTGAACAATGGAACTCATACTCTCACAGAGAGAAAGAACAAGATGTGCAAAAGGCTACAACAGTCAAATAATTCATTTTAAGTTATTCATGGTGGGCTAAAATTGATTATATTCTTACTTTCACAAAGCCTATTTATGGAATGCTTAGATTATGTGACACGGATAGGCCTACTTTTCACTTAGTATATGATATGTGGGATACAATGATTCAAAAAGTAAAGACAGTCATATATAACCACGAAGGAAAGTAAGAAAATGAGTCATCATCATTTTATGAAGTAGTTAATTCTATACTCAATGATAGGGGGAGTAAAAGCAGCACCCCACTTCATTGTTTGACTCATTCTTTAAACCCAAGGTAATTTAAATTTACTAAGATTTAGTAATTAATACTAATTTAAGTTCTTTATGTTAGTTTGATCTTTTGCATGGTCTTGTTTGTGGCTGTTAGGTACTGATGAGTGGCTTAGTGGGACTCCAAATAGAATTGCTCCTCATGAAGAAATAGAGATTTCTAGGCAAAGGAACAAGTGCATGAAGATATTTTTCCCTGATAATGAGACAAGAAGGCAAGTTTTTGATTAGTTTACTAGTTTCTCATCAATGGCTGATGAGTTTGCTGACTATGAATCAATTGATGCTAGAGGAATATTGGATCTCAAATCTTGGTGGGTGAATCATGGATCTTCTGCCAAATTACTACAACAAATTGCTTTAAAGCTTACTATACAGCCATGCTCATCATCATGCTGTGAGAGAAATTGGAGTACTTACTCCATTAATTCCTTGAGGAGAAACAAGTTACATCCCAAAAGGGTAGAAGATTTGGTTTTTTATACATATTAATTTAAGATTGTTGTCTAGGAAAAGTGAAGCATACAAGAAAGGAGTTAGTAAGATGTGGGACATTGACGGAGATGCATGGAGTCCTTTTGAGGGTGGTGCTGGAGTCCTTGAAGTGGCAGATTTGTCTCTTAATGAACCAGATATGGAATCTGTCCTTTTTACAAATGATGGGATAGGAGAAGCTGAGTTATCAACTCCTAATGTTTAGCACTTTAGCTTTTATACTATGATCATGTCTTTTGTTTAGTTGTTTTCTAATTTCTTTGATGTTTAAACTTTAAAGTATGATACTGATTTAATATCTAGTTATTCTCTTTTTGATGCTTAGCAGTTTATGCCATGGAAATGGCTTTATGTATGTTGATTTTGAGGATAATTGATATATATATATATATATATATATATATATATATATATCCATTATCGTGTCTAATTTTTTTAAAATGTTGCCGTATCGCCGAATCGGTATCATGTCGTACAAGTATCATATTTTTGGTTTGTGCTTCTTTGGTCCTTACAGAGTAACTAACAATAGAAAATAAAGTTAAATAATTTTCTAAAAGGGTTTTTTTATTAAGAGTATTTTTTCTATTAAGTGAAATCTAATGGTTCCTTTTCTTTAATAAATTTTGAATAATCACTCTTAATAATTTAAAAAATGTCTATTCCTTAAAATTAAACATATATTAATAGCAAATCTTAAGATTAATTCTTGTATCGAAAATGACATTCAACAATGAACAGGTGGAGTGGTAGTTAATTAATTGAGGTTGCCTGCCTAGACCGGAAACAAATACCAAGTAATAAGAATGAGAGTTGTTATGTTACTTTGATAAATTTAGTATTCAATGTGAGTTGTCAATTATTTATTAATTGTTAATTTTATAATAAATATTTAAAATTTTATTAAATATAAATAACAACTAATAAATATTAGATAACTCACTCTAAATATTAATACCTTAAAAAAAAATTACCGAAATAATCTCCCATTATAATAGAAAAATGTAACCTTGTATCGTATGCTCCTTGATATTCCCAAGCCTCTTTCAGTCTTCACCTATCAACAAGACTTTAGGATCAGCTGACATTTCCTCCTCAAGCGCGGAATTTAGAGCGTCTCTTTCTTTAATTTATTCTCATCATGCTCGGCTCAGGTATTGAAGAAGCCCAATACAATACAAGTGGAGAGGTGTTGGGCTTTGGGCCGAGAAGTGGAATGGATTTCTTTGCTGAGTTGAGAATGAGGGTTGGTTGGGACAGAAAATAAGAAGATTGATTGAAGATGGGAGGATTTTGGGTGATGAAGATATTATAGTGAATGAAGAAGCATGGTTCTATTTCTGGAGGACTCATTCCTAAAGGCTGAAGTCATTCCCTTCCTACTGGGGCCGATGTAATTATATCATATGAACCGCCACTTGGGGAAAAAGAAATTGGAAAAATGAGATGTCTTTGTTGCATTGCAGGGATACAAAGCCAACTCTTTTAAACTCAATTCCGTCCAAGCAAACAGCCATTAAAAGTCGTTGTAGATATTTCTAATACTTATTTTTTCTTTTGAGGTACTTGTATTTAGAATGAATTATTAAATATTTATTAATTATTTTTATATTTTATAAAATTTTAAATATTTATTATAAAATTAATAATAATTAATTAATTAATAAAAAAAAATTTGGTAATATTAATAACTTTACCATACTCATTAAAATATCATACCAACTTTAAAATTGATTAGTTTTGTAACTGGTCAAAATTGATGGATGATTACTTATTTTCTTTCTGCTAGGCAATTCTTTTTAGAATTGTTTTTTTCTGTAATGTAACGATGGAATAGCAGAGCTTCTTACCTTGTTTACGTGATTGACGACATAATCAGGTGAGCCTACCAAGTTTAGCTGTGAGTGAGGAGGTCATGTGTGGTCTACCATGACGGGCAGCCCACGTTATTGACATAAGTGTTGCCCTAAGTCAGCCTCGTTAGATGATTCTAAACCACTGCCACAAGAAACTCTGGTCGGCAATTAATTCTTTTAAAAAGGATTTCTACCTTGATATGCTACGGTACGGTACAAGGCAACAAGCCATAAATCCTGTAATTGCATGATAATCAAGTTTTATTTATGCCGCCCTGTTTTTCCCAGTATCCACATGGCAGGGAAGTGTGGCCTCTTCATGTCGTTTGGTTTTGGTCTAAGAGACTCTGACTGAGTAGCCTCCCAAGCACAACTATGATGGGTGATACATACGTCACTAGATATTTTTTTTTTGGGTCAACTTAAACAATTTTTTTTATGATAGATATATTGAATTTTTAGAAATTGAATATTCAGGATTTTTCAATAAACTTAAATTCTAGAGAATAAATTAAAGCACAAGTTTTATTATTGGGGATTACTCCTAGGAACTCCCTTTATTACTAATTAAGTCATCATTTATTAATTGACGATGATCATACCTTTTTGCTCTTTAATCTCTATTTTCATCTTCTAAAGCAAATTGCATAATTTCCCTTTATTTATGATTATACTAAAAAGTGCATAGTGGCACTCGTGTACTAGATGTGTTCCTATGCTCGAGTCGAGGCAGGCAAATTTTACGAGAGGGAAGTGCAGCAGTAGCTTTCACGTTTTCTATCATTTGGAATTTGATGTGTGTGAAATAAGGGGATTATTATGTCCCAAGCACTTGATCACTTGTGCTTTTTATATTGTGTATATGTTCGGTTTAAGTTAACTCAATTTCCACTTCATATATATGTTACCTGAAAAAAGGAAAAGTAGCCATGAATGATTGAGTGGTGGGAAGTTTAATATGTTAGACAGGCAATAAAGGTCAAGATTGGTAACTGGAAAATTGTAAAACTAAACTAGTGGACATATTACGAAGTATAGAAGAAAAAAGATATGGATAAGATACGCAAACCTGTGAAGGTAGAAAAAAAGATCCTAGCACGTTATGGAAGTCTGGGATGGGGTCATTGATCAATTTTTAGAACAAGGGTCTCTGAGCTCGTTTTCAAAATAAAACCTTCCCCTTTTTCCATCCATGTTTATTGTAAATAAGTAATTTGTCTCTCAATTTAATTAACCCCGTTTCCCTCGACCAACATAGGTACCTACTACTCCGCCAACAGATATTAGTCAATAGAGAGTGGAAATTCGAACAAATGTAGTGGAAAATATGCCCTGAATGTATGCATACTTTCAAGAAAACAAGATTCTACTATTTTTTATTTTATTTTTGAAGTTGTAGTTGATTATAGACATAGATATCAATTCTTGTAGATTGGGTCCAACTAGAATCAACATTGAGGAACTGGGTTCTCTTTTTTTAAGAATTTAGTACCATTTGCAGGTTCTTTCGCAAAAGGAAAAAGGGCAACTAGTGCGATGCTGATCTCGCAAGGATTATGTTCTTATTCTTTGTTCTCATTAAAAATGGTTTTTTTTTTTTTTGTTGGACAAGATTATTAAGTTTTAAACAACCATATTTTCATCCTCCTTTCTCCGCCTTTCCAACCTTTCACTTTCCCCTCTTCTTTTTCGACTTTTTCTCTCTATCTCTCTGTCAAAGCAGTCCTTGAAACTGAAAATCAGTTGCCGTTTTGCTAAAAGAACCATTGCATGGTGGGCATCACTAGAACTACGTTAGTTCCCATAAAAGGTACGAATTCAGAGGGAAATTGCCGGAAAATAAAGAATTCCATTACAAACTGATAGTACCAGACTCTTCAGACTACCCTCGAATAATGGCGGGTCGGTCTCCTATGGGATAATAATTACACCTAAAGGGAAGAGAACAAATGACCCAGACCAGAGCTTGATTTCTTTTCAGATGACTATGTCCAAGAGAAAATCAGAAGCGAAGCGCAAGTACTAGTACAAAAACTACAAAATGGAACTATATATAACCAAGTTTGTTTCTTCTAAAAAAAGTGAAGCTGTTGCAACTACTCCTTTCTTCATTTTCATCTGCTGATTCATTAGAGGAGACCTCTGTGATTCCACTAGTGCTCGAGGATGACGAAGTAGGGGCACGATTTGAATCAATTCCGTTCTGTGCCAAGAAGTCATAGAAAACGACCCTAGAGTTCCTGACCTTGCGATTGCTGTTATCAAGGATGGGTCTGAACTTGTCCACATTTTTAGCACCTCTCCTCTTCAAAAATATGCGACAGAGAACCCAATTTTCCATGGGAACCACAGGGCCCTGCGCAAGCCAATACAAAGATTGTATGAATAATGTGTGCAGATAAGGATGGTTGGGTCATAGTAAGTAGCTCAAATCATCGATCGAATATTATTGAACACTGGCCTTAATTTCAATAGCAGTTAGCTAGGACCTACCTATCTTATTCCTATGCTGTTTATTTCCTTAAAGCAAATTAAATTAAAAGGGCAAAGGGGTTTGGTTGTAACTTGCAACAAAAGTGAGACACTCACACTCACCTTAGACTGAGTGGAAGTGTTTTTCTCCGAGGCATTACAGGCTGCAGTCTGGGTGCTAAGGAGGCGATATTCATGCATGATCCAATCTGTTCTAGATCCATGCGGCGGCTTGCCTCTGTAGAAAACCAGAGTCTTCTTCATCCCCACAACTTGATTGGCTTTTGAAGTTACAATTTGTTTGTCTAACCCAGTTGCCTTCCAGTAACCTGAATTCGTGGCTCTATTGGATCGGTTCCCATTAGGATATTTGGCCTCCTTGGTGCTGAAGAAGTACCTTTCTTGCTCCAAATCACCTAAACACACAAGGAATTAAGTAACTCTCTTGGAACAAAGAAAGAAAAAGATGCCATGTAGAACAGCACAGCAGCATATCATATCATATCATATATATGACATTGTGGTTTGGTAGCAAGTGGGAGTGAGAAGCCCTTTCATTTAACCTTTTCAATTACTCACTTACTTAATGGGGTTTGAAAGAAATATATTGATAAGAGTTAATAGAAGAAAGAAACGAATGTGAGAAATGGGAATTAGAAGAAACCTGGCAAATCCCAGGGATCGGACTTGCAAAGATCGACCTCAGGAATGATAGAGGCGGGCAAAGGGGAGGACAAGACCTTGCGCTTCAAGTATTGCACAACCAGTTCCTCGTCTGTTGGGTGGAAACGGAACCCAGGCGGCAACCTAAGCTCTCCATTCTTCACCAGATTGAGCTTCTCCATCAAATCAATCAATATATATATATATATATATATTACACAACAAATACTATACTACTAGTAATTAATCACCAACTCAAGACTCCTTTGTGCGACAATTCAGTTGAAGCCACTCGTGCCAAGTTCTTCTTATAAGCCCCCATTAAAGCATACTAGAGAGTAGAGAGAATGAATGAATAATAATAAACGAAGGAGCTCAACAAGAACAAAAAAGGAAAAGGGGTTTATTATTATTCGATAGTGAATAAAGGAAAAGGCTAGGGAGAAGGGTAAAGTGTGGCTTCTTTTATAGTAACGGGTCTGACAGGAAGGAGAAGAATAAGACGACACATTTAGCGTAAACCAGACTCAAGCATCCTTTTTCTTTGACGCTATATTAACGAATAAGGTTTAATTTATGCGATTCATTTGGTCTCGACTGAAACTGTTGTCTTGTTGAGTTCTTAAATCTTAAACAAAATGCAGCTAATAGCAACCCTAGTTCTGTTCCACCTCTCTGGCAGTGGAACAAATTTTTTTTTATGATTTTGTTCACTTCTTTTTTCTTTTCTTTTTCCCTCTTCAGTTTTCTTCTACTCTTTCTCTCTTTCTTTCTTTTTTCTCTAACTTTTCTTTCATTTCATTTTATCTTAAAAACAGAGTTCTGAAAAACAAATCATTTCTTCTGACTATTGAGAAAATTTTAAAAAATTCTTTAAAAACAAAAATTGTAGGATGAAAATTATGGACCTTGGATAATTTGGCCTGTACAAACACAATATTTGGAGATGCGGAGATGCAGTGTTGGCTTGGGAAATCAAAGAGGAGGGTAGTATAGTCTTTGAAGAAGCAGCAAAAGAAAGGGTAGAGTAGGTCGCGAGGTTGTAAAATGGGTTAAGTAACCTTATGCCGTTGCCCACAGCTGGAGCTCACCCAAGGCAAAGGAGCTTTATCAATGAAAGTATAGTATAGTTTGGGTGAAAATACACAAGTAACTCTCTCTATCCCTTATGGGGAACAAAATAATTGAAGCACAGTGCCCCTTCAAAGTGGGAGAAATTTACACAACAAGCATACTAAATCAATAAATCACTTAACATTATCATTTTAAATATAAAATAATTATTTAACACAAAATTTACTTAATTATTTAATATAAAATGATTAATATACTTTTTTACATAAATGAAATTATATTACATAATTGAAATATTAAAAAAAATTAAATCAAAACTCTGAGTTTAGCCATTATTTAAAACTATTTCAAAATTACTTAAATGCTTATATGAATCATGCTTATCATTTTATCACTTAATTCAACAATTTGTATGAATGTAACATTTTTACTTATTTTTAAGTTATTTGTTGATTCAAGATCTGTTTATCACATAATTTATTTAGACACTTTATTTAATAGTTGATATGTATAAAAGTAATAGCCCACATTTTTAAATTTTCATTAAAACCATACAATTTATATGACTTGGCTATTGCCTTATTTTCTCACTTTCTCTCTCTCTTGTGTGTGTGGCTTTAATGAAAATTAAAAAATGTGGGTCATTCTTTTTACACATTATTGAATGAAGTGTCTAATTGATCATGCGATAGACAATGATTACCTACAAATTTCTATCATTAAGTTGTTTGTTTAGTTTTTGGCATTGAATGACTTATAGCTTATTTTGATATACTATTTTTTTTCTTTGTAGATATAAGATTATAGCATTTATATTAGGCATTTATTAACGACTATTCTCACAATATCTTGGTTAATGAATTAAAATAAAAAGTATTAAATACATGATACGAGAACACTTAGAACCGTCTTAAAAACAGGTAAAGAAAAGAAGAACTTGACCCTAACCGCGACCCGCCGGTAAATAAAAATAGTTTTAGATGGGCTGGCTGCATCTCTATCAATACAAAAATAAAACATTTAATATTTTGAGATCAAAACAATATATAATATTTTATTTATTAAATAATTAATAAAATTCATTAAGGAATACTGTTTAGGCACTGTTAGCATCACTATTCTTATTATCTAAAAAGACTGATTAGTTATGGTATCCTGCACAAATGATGAAGAAGAAGGTGCTCAAAGGCTAAAAGGTAAGGAATTATAGTAAAATGAGGTCCATTTGAAGCTGAGAATGTGTCACTGCCCACTTGAATTTATGTTAGCAAATGATATCTTCAGTTAACCATGATTAGGGGAATTAATAATAATAATAATAATAATAATAATAATAATAATAATGTGTCCTCGTCCATTAGAATTTAAAGTTTTGAAAGACAAAAAATAAAATGAAAACTATTGAATTTGATGAGGTCAGTTTGGTGATTTAATGATGGTTGTGACCTTGGGGAAGGGTGGGTGAGGGAATAAAGATTAGGGCCTACTTGGCTCCAAAACGAGGGGCATATCCACGTCGGAGTAAGGGTAGCTGACAAAAATGCCAATTGCTACCTTCAACTTTCAGGGGATGGGATACCCCTTTCCAAGATCTCCTCAATCTTCATTTCTCACTCTTTGTTTTAATTGGATCAGAATCAGATGCAAATTATGGGACAAATCATGTCACCAAGCTCCTTTAACTCAACTCTATCATAAATATAACCCTACGACAGCACAACCAATGCATTTTTCGTTTTTATTTCCTTTACCTCCAATTAAGTGGCCGAATTCTGTCATCACTTATTACATTTTTTTTTTTTAAAAGAATATCTCATTTCTTAAGAGAATTATTCATAGATTTTTCATTAGGCGGCGTCACATTTTATAGTGTTACATTTCTATTTTTATAAAAAATTATTAAAAATACAATTATTTTAAACTATATGATTACTTTATTAAAAATTGCAAAGTGTTTTAAAAATTAATTATTTCAAAAATATTTTTTAAAAAGTAATACATCCAATCAGGTACCATAATTCTCCCTTTAATTTTTCCCTTCCTTTATTTAAGCAATCATTTGTAGGATGGAAACTAAACTAGTAACAATCCACAATAAGTTTATACATTCTTTTGTTATTTTTACATAAATTTAAGTTGATATCTGAAATTAAATTAAGATTCAGAAGGATATTTGAGTAACTGGCCCATGAAAAGATAATGGACGGAGGAGAAGAAATTATACAAAGCGTTTTCAAGAAATTTAATATTGAGTCAATAGAGGTTGAATGGCTTCTGCCACTTGACGTGAAAATAAAGAAATTAAATTGAACGATCCATCTAAAAAACAAAAACAAAAAATAAAGATTGACTTGTGATGAAAAATATATATTCTTAATATATGACCTATGATTGTCCAATCAATGAAACATTGGTAGTGATGTCTAATTTAAAATAGAAAATGAAGGGGCGGTGTTGGTATGAAAATTTTTTGTTATCACATAAAGAGTTCATAAGTCACTAATAGTGAGTTTGCGGGGAGAAATTTAAATAATTTATAAGAGGTTATAAGTTTAAATTTTCGTGTAACCGTTGTAAAAAAAATCATACTTAAATTTATGATAAACTTTATATGTAATAAAAATGAATATAAATTAATTTTATGATATATATAAACTTAATTTTAAATTATTTAAAATAAATAAACACATGTTACGTCTAGACTCTATAGCATATTATGGATCTGGGTTCATGATAACACGAGTCACACGACTCGTAATTTAAAACGTGGGACTGTGAAGAATTGGAGAAGCCTGGTTGGCTGATTTCATAGGGAGGGAGAAGGAAAACTCCTCCTCCAAAATTTTTTAAGAAATTTGAAGGACCGAATTGTAAATTAGAAAACAATGAAAAATGCAAAGATAGAAATTTCATTTCATTTCATATATTAACTAGGATGAGATGAGAAGGGATTCCCACAAGCAAAATGTTCTAAGCCCACTTGCATTTGATATAAGTATGGAAAGAAAAGTTGGCTTTCGTAACCCAAATTGCGGCTCATTTTTTCCATTTCCATTTCCATACTCTCTCTCTTGTTTGAGGGTCAAAGGTGTTTGCGTGTGGGTGTTGTTATGGGTGCTTTCAAAGAGTATAAAAAAAACGTCAAAGGCTGCAATTATTGCGTTTTCAGTAAAAAAAAATGTTATTCAGTGCAAATCGTCAATGTGCCCTCTTTATTTGAAAAGCTTTAGGGATTTTGGAATTGGTGTAGTTGGAGTCTTTCCTTCCTTTATTTTACTCTTTCATCGCTTTTTTGTGCAACTTTGTTGTTTTAATATTGCAATTCACTTTCTTTGTGAGATTGCCCTCCTTACAAGCATCTTCAACGCTGTTTAGGTGTTTGGTATTGCATTACCTATCCTACTAACGTGTTCACATTATGTTAATTTTCAGAAGTGAGGGAGACAAAGGAAGACAAACACATAAAGGAGGAGAAATGTATTTTGAAAGAGTCCCGTGCCTCATGCTTGTAAAACAGAAAATGTTATTCTCATATCATAGATTTGGAATTAGGTTAGGGTAAAGAAATTAGATTTGAGAAGTACAACAAAACAATCCCTAATCACTAGTACTAATTATCTCCTTTGTTCTTTTACTAATATATACGATTATCATTAAAATAGTACAGTTGTTAACTCATCTTTACGAGGGCCTGATTGGATAATAGAGTAACAAATAATTAGTATAATTGGATAATATATAGTATAATATAGTATCTCAATATATTAGTTGGAAGTTGGAACCAGGTGAAACAAAGTAAATGGAGAAACTGATATGATGTTGAGCAAGAAACGGTGCGTAACTACACCTCACCTTTACGTTAATCATTGACGCATTATGATGCCCTGTTTACGTTTCAGAGGAATTCTTTAGCATCATTTGTTCTGTTTGAAAGTCCTTTCCTCATTATCATACCCATCATGAACTTCTGTATGCAAGTTAATCATGTGGATTATCATGGACTGACGGGTTATAATAGCTGAGCTTCATGAGTGTCATACTGCAACTGCTGTAACCAAAGTATCATAAAGATTATCATTAGATCCCCTTTGTCCTTAACAAAAGTATCATAAATATGGTTTATTTGCAAATGCTAGTCACACAACTAAACAGTTACAGAAAAGTATATAATTACTTTTGAGTACTATGTACAGAGTGATTTAATGACTTTAGATAAATGTTTCTTTCTTTTTTAAATTTATGACTATCGATCACTTATAGTAAATAATACTTTTCTTTCTTTCTTTCTTTATGTTTCTTTCTTTCTTTCTTTCTTTCTTTCTTTCTTTGTACAGGCAATACTTTTTCTTTCATAAAATCTTCATGTCCATGGTGAAAGGCATGATTCAATCTCAAACTTCTTATATTTATAGTAAATAATTTTACTAGTTGAATCAATTAACTGATACATTTGTAAAGATGTGTGTATTTTTTCTTTTTTATGTTTAGTGCATTTTTTATGTTTCTTTTCATGCAATTAGTTGTTTGTCTAGTATATTCTTTAGTAATTTTATAATAAATATATATAAAAACAAAAATAATTAAAAATTATTTCAATCATGGATTATAAAATCTGTTGAGTGATTTTGGAGAACGGAGGCAGCCTCATGTATATATGTAATATAATATGAATAGATTCATACATACATGGGGATTTTTTATAATTCCATTGATATGGACATTGATGTGTAGAACAAAGTACATAAAAAATATATATGTAATTATGTTCGAAATAAATAAGACTACAAGTAACCGATGGCCAATGAAGTTAATGGGTATAGAAATTCAAAAGACTCCATAGATTTCAAAGTTGACCCTGGTATTATTTGTTTATTTATTTTCAATTCTGTGGGTCATGACCCATGGATAGAGGTGTCTTGAGTTGAGAGTGGTCCTTTGCTTTCGTGATTGGCCACTTGAATTAAGGGAGTTTTCTTGATTTTGAAGCTAAATATTTGAAAACCCGCAAAGCCAAACTTAGCAAAAAGGCAAAGGAATAAGCTGCCATTCTTCACTGCCACCAGAAAAGAAAATAAATGATAAAAGGAAAATATAATTTTATGTTATGTTTTAAACATTAATTAATTATTAATTGTTTAGACAGAGTGACAAAGAGTAGGCAGGGAGTGTCAAGTAGTTTTAAGAGGAAAGGTGTCATTGTCCTAAGTTGATTTACTTGCTTCATCACGGAAGCTTAATTATGTATTATCCCATCCGTGACAGCAAGGTTGCACTGCATCCGTATGTATTACGTATTTATGTAGGATCTGATCTCTCCTCTCTCTCATCACACAAAACCAAACGAATCCATATAAGTAGTTTTGCAATTGCCAATTAATTGGTGAGTTTCAGCCGTCTATGGCTCACAGTTTTGAATTCAAGTTGCAAAAAATATGGTTCAGTTGCTTTCGAAATTCAGATACCTGCATTTCAAACTTCGTTGGATTTTTCGATTGAATTTAAGTAATTATATTAGTTTGTGTTTAAAATAGCTATAAAAAAAGAATTCTGTTAAAAGTTGATTATGTATATAATTAATTTTAAAAAAAATCAAATGTGAAAAAATTAATTTATATTTAGATATATTAATTTATAAGTGATTTTATCATAAATTTTTTTTATTAAAATTGTATTTAAAAAATTACTTTTATGTATTAAATTATCAAAAATAATATAAAATAATTAAAAAAATTATTTAACTGAAGACAAAGAAGTATTTATCTTTCAATTTTTTTGAAATAATGTAAAATTAAATAATTAATTTTTAAAATAATGCTAAAATTTTAACTTTTTAAAAAATAATATAAAAAAATAATTAATATCTTTTTTTTAATAAAACCCAAACATATAACTTTTTCTAAAAAATATTTACAAAATATAAAAAATAATTATTTCAAATAATTAATCAAATCCAAACACACTTATTATTCAATTGTTACATGGTTTTAGCTTGAAGGACACAGTACATGAAAACGTAATATACTATACTTACTATTCGTATCGGTATCAATTGATTGTTAACTGGCAAGTGCCTGTTGCCGCTGCCTAGGGAGAAATTAAAGTAGCTTTCGCAGTTTCCAGAATCGCAATATTCTTTTTCTTTCCCAAGCTTTGCAGTTTGCAAGCTACAAAGAAACTTCCTCAAAAGGCCAATCCAATTCATGGTGTAAGTATAACAGACAAAGATATGAAATTGGAGGTGTCTTTTTAGGGCATGTGAGCCAGCTGGTCCCTCTTTCTCTTTGATATCATCTCTCACACACTTACAATGCTACCAACCTCTTCAACTCAACCGAACACATCCTACGAAACTTACACAAGGCATAAATTCCACTTTCTCTAAGCAAAAGTTACATCCTCCAACTTTATTCCTGATTTTAAGCTGCTCCTTTTGGTAACCATTTTCCCCCCATACAAGATAATTGGCTAGCGTAACCGTGAAGACAACAAAACCCAATCAAGTGTCTCAGTGACGACACCTCCTCTCTAATTGAAATTGTATAATGGAAATGTCCTACTGCTCTAAAGTCTAAACCAACCACTCCTTTCATTCCTACATCAAAATTTTCAGTAAACTAAATATATGACATCTGCAAATCATTTTCCTTCTCCTCAATTCGTTGATGGCAACGCAAGATCTAACAATAAAACTATCCATCTCGGGCGGTGCCGATTAGAACTAAGAATGAATGAAAATTAAGATAAAAATTATAACTAAGTTTAAATAATGTTTTAAGAACTGAGTTGCATCCACCCTTCCTACTGCTTCAATCGTTAACCCAATTGGATTATAGCCCATTTACTCCCAGTCCCAAAATCTGAACTTAAATCAAAACTAATCAAACTTATTTTTTCAAAAATAATAACAAAATACATTTTTTTAGTTTTTAATTATAATTCACAAATCATACATGTAATATTTACTTACTCTTTAAAATTATAAATTTATGATTTAAACTAATTTAAAATTGTTAAATAAATTTATTTTACTGTTTTAAATTGGTTGAACTAGTTGGATTGTAAATTGGTAACCTCACCAATTTGATGCCCGACCTGGATTTTAAACCATTGGATTCAAATTATAATATTGAGAATTTCATTTAAAGGAAATACATATGTTAAACAATAAATCTCGTTAAGATTTAAGGACCAGCCTCAATGTTTTCATTTTTAAATAGATTGATACGTTTTAGCGTAATTGGAGTGCATGGTAATCAATGTTCGGAATTAGTGGTATAAAATAATCATAAAATCTTGAACTTTTTGTTTTGTTTAACTTCATACAAAGAGAAGAAATTAGTTGCAATAGAAAGGGGAAAAAATGACTTGGTTTATGTGATGTAAGACTTGCAGTTAAAAAAATAAATAACTAAGAAGAAATACTATTTCTTGTCTATGATTATATCTATTTTGACGATGAATAGATAACAGAAAAAGGAGATGACTCTAATGAAGAAGAGATTGTTCAAGGTCGTGGGATGATCCTAGGCCTAGCCATGAGATTGATGATGTTTTTTAGGAAGAAGCTTGTGTGTACGAAGTAGACGATATTGAACTAGTTGAAATTTCAAAAGATGTGAATTTAGATTACTATGAATGAGGTCCCTACTGGAGAAGAATCTTGGTCTTTTCTTTTTTTTTGGTCCACGACCAGGGTATCCACCGTCGAGCATAGTGACTAATTCCCTCGCTAGCCTGTAGGCACCTCGAAGGGTGGGACAGCTGGCCTGGGGTTTTAAGACTGCTCCATATCCAAAGGCAGGAATAGAACCCCTAACCTTTGGTTAAGGGTGGATGAGCCCCTACCGCTCAACCACACCCCCCATGTTGAAGAATCTTGGTCATTTGAAGAAAAAGAACATGATAATGGTGATAATGAAATTGAGGATGATGATGGTGATAATGATAGAGAATATGAATTCTGAATATCTTAACTCTTGTTCGGGCTTTAAGTTTTAAGTTTTAAGTTTTAAGTTTTTACTTTTGATGTTATGAACTTGTGATATGCTCAATTATGTATGAATTTTATTTGTACTATCAAACTTTATTATTTTTCTTTATTTTATTATGTAGTTAAAATGTGAAATATTAATTATAGATATACTATTAATGATATTTGAATATTAAAATATGTTTTTTAAATAATATTTTTAAAGTAGTAAACCCTTACGAATTCACTCCTCCTCCACCAGTTTACTTAAACTCAGAATTGAACAAACTTGGATTTGATTCCATTGGCAGAACTTTGGACGGTTGCAAGGCAAAAATACAGGCATAGATGGTGAGGGATGCTCAATAATGGCTTAGTTAGCAAAGAAGTGGTAAACCAGGTGTCAGTAAATAAGCCTTTATGAATGAATTTCGAAGTGGTAAATAGTAATGTACCTTTTCTGTCTTCCTGCAAGAGATATAGTATGAACTATGCATAAATGATGTGTACAATAATAAGGAAACGAGGATAGATGAACTGATCACCAGTACCTCTTGTCCTCCACTATATCATTATGCTCGTGATTTTTATTTCTCGACATGCTATTAGCAGCAATAGAAGAAGGCAAATCTCTTGTCCTAAGTATTAGTCCAGTAATTGCAAATATTTATAATAATGGTCTTCAAGGACAATAGCTGTATTCCAAAATATTTTGTACCTGCCAAATGCATTCCACTCTTAACATAGTCAGAGCTTCGAAAAAACTGGCTTCCGTTTCTGCATTTGTGCCACCACTGCCTCTTTTAAGTCATTGGATAACAATCTCCCAGAGTTCAAGGTTGCAACATAATCCAACCCTTGATCCACAGTTAAGTCCCTACTTTTAAGCAGCACTGTTTTTGTCCCAATAACTGCAAGGGGAGACTTGGTAGCAATTGCTGTCAAGTGTCAAAATCATAAGTAAGAATAACGATAACTTGATGTAGAAGAAGATGGAGAGAGAGAAGCAGAGGGATGCGAGGAACATAACGGACGAAGAACTGGCAAGGAACTCAGGCCACACGCATCATATAGACAATCAATCTATATAGATATTTAGACATAATGATAGAATAGAATGAAGGGAAATGCATTTTGCAGACCGCTTATGCAAACCGGGTGGTGTGCAATATAACAAAAAAGAAGTAAGTGATTCCAGTTAAAATTTAGTTGAGTCTAGTGTAAGTTAGATGGTGCAATGTGTGTAGGTAGGTATGTATGCAGTAAGCAGAAAAGAAGTGTGGAAATAGCATACCTCTACTTACAAAGCCATGCCTTGAGCGATACTAGCAAGCCTGATCTTGGATTTACATAAATAAAGCAAGCAATAGGAACTAGCACTAATAAAGAATAATGGATGAGATGAGATCATTAGATACTGTCATGTTGTGCACAAAAGTAGTTATCACAAATTTTCTTCCATCTGATCTGATCTGATCTCCCCTGTTCCCCCGCCCCTCCACACAAAAAACAAAATTACATATTTCTGCCTCTTCTGTTCTGGGCTTCCCATCCATCCATCCATCCCAATATTAATATAGGAAAACATCCTCATTAGTTCAGTTCCATTCCATTCCATTCCATCAACATAAACATTGATCTAAAGTCTAAACGAGAGAGAACAGAAAAGAATCTTAGTTAGTTCTTAGAATTCAATTAAATTTCTGAAAGTGAGAGACTCACTCACCCTGAGCGACATCCGAGACGCCCTGATCGAGGTCATGTTTAGAATGGAAAGCACGAGAAACGAGACCCAACTCCTTTGCCTCCAAACCCGAAAACCTGCGAGCGGTCAAAGCCAACTCCATGGCATTGCCGTACCCGACAATACTGGGCAACCTCTGAAGAGTTCCGAGATCAGCCACGATGGCCAAATCCACCTCTTTCACCGTAAAAAAGGCGTCCTTGCTACAGAACCTTAAGTCACAGGCGGTTATGATATCAATTGCACCACCGATGCAAGCCCCGTGTATACTAGCAATCACGGGTTTCCGGCACCGTTCCAGGGCCGTGATGGATTCTTGCATAGCAAGGATCTGACGCCGGAGACTCTCCCCGGACTCGTTAATAGACTTCAAAATGGACAGGTCGATGCCGGAGCAGAAGTGCTCTCCGGCACCCGATAACACGATCACCTTCACCTCCGGGTTGTGGTCCAGTGCATACAGGGCTTTCGGTAACTCACAGAACAAATCACGCGAAAGAGCATTCCGTTGCGAGGGACGATTCAAGTAAAGGTAGAACACACCCTGTTTTGGGTTCTTCTCTTCAATTTCTAGGGTTTTGTATTTCTCCATTGCCATTTTCACTTTCACTCAAAATTGCGCACCTAGTTTATTTAACTTTTAAATTTAAAACCAAGTGGTTGGTGAAAATGCGAATTGAAATGAAAGAAAACAAAAGGATGGATAAATATAAAATACTGTTAGGTCCTACCGGGAGTCGAACCCAGGTCGCTGGATTCAAAGTCCAGAGTGCTAACCACTACACCATAGAACCACTTTTGACCAAGTGAGGCGCTGTTTAACTCTAATATTACTTTTTTACTGATTTGATTCATACTAGTCATTCACACTTCGGTTTTTTCTTTCTTGAATCAGAGGTGTTCCTCCCTGCCCAACGGGCCGAGTCGCCCCCGCATCTCATAAGACCTTCTAAAACGGCTAATGGATTTTGGCCCTATTTGATTTCATCAAATGGAGGATATAATTGTCGTCCATAAACGTCACTCATCTAAGCATTCAGATAGGTTGATAATGAGCCGAGGTTACTTAAATCAGATATGATTTATACACCACTCAAAAAGAAATCAAGTTTAACTTTTAGGTTTAAATTTAAGGCACTTTAAATTCACGAATTACTCAAGTTGAATAAATTATATTGAATCTTTATTAATTGAGTCTGATGAGTTAGGTTCATATTTGTAACTTAATAAAATTTACTTTATATATATATATATATATATTTAATTAATAAATAATTTCATCAAACTAAAATTAAAATATTATATATATATATATTAAATTAAAACATTATTATTATTATTATTACTAACACATTTTTGTTGTTGTTCATTTTGTTATAGTACCTAATCATATATTATAACAATGAATATATTAACTTTTGTATAAAACTATTTATCTCATTAAAAAATAGATAGAATATATAAATATAGAGTTAAAGTATAACTAATAAAAAAAATACCAATTTCACATATAAATAGATACAAACACTAATATGTATCAAAGAACATATGTATACATATGGATAAGCTTCAAATAACCAAAACAAGGAAACATCTATGTACATAATTGTAAATATATCTTTTTACAACTATCTAAATCATTATTGTGTTATCCTTCTTGATTTATGATCTTATCTGGGAGTTTAAATTGTAATTGTTTTCCTGGTGCATCTATCATTTTCTTATGTTGTGTTAAAATTATATCAGTATAGTAAGTTCTTATGCCTACCACTAAAACTTATCTTTAAAAATCTTTCTCAAAATATGTTTGCTAACTATATTGAGTTAACATAATATTAAAAAAATTCAAATGAAATATTAGTTAGGAAAATTTTCAGATGGCAATTGAAAAATATTTAGCAAGAATGAAAATAAATTATTGAGAAGGTAATTTAGGATAATAAATTACAATAGAAAAATTGTTAGGAAATAATGAAACTCCAATATCTACTTTATGGAATAATCCTAAATGCAAGCAGTAGTTCACCCTTCAAATAAATACTACTTTGTTTTTCTCTTAGGATAATACTTTGATATTTATTCAACTTTTTTTTTTGGTGATATATTCAACTTATCTTTCAAATGATTATCTCATAAAATAATAGCATAGATTATCAAGTCAACCCCTAAACTAAACTAATGTATTTTTAATTAATAAATTTATAACAATTTAATACATTTTATTAAACTTTTGGACACATCATATTATGATGTATTAAAAATTAATGAGATATCTATATATATTAACAACGGTTTAATAAAATAAAATAAACAATTATCTATTAATTTAAAATTTAAGTATTATGAGTTAATATGTATATTTAATCATATACTACAATAAAAATATATTAACTTTTATGCAAAATAATTTACCTTAATTATAAAAAAGAACTTTTTTTATATTTAAAGTAGCTAATTTATGCAATATATATTAGAGGTATTTTCGTGAAAAAATTTTCTCTATATTAATTTTCCCAACAATATAAGTACACCGGGTTTTAGTTTTGACGTGACTGTTACTGTGTTTTCGTTTGTTTTTACAATTACATTATGGCTTAGTATTTAGTGTATACCAAATCATATATCACAGTAATAAGTTTATTAGAGTCTATGAATGATAAAACTCTTCATAAACTACAAATTCTGTAATGTTAAACTCTTATGAATTATGATAAAACTAATAATGAATTTACATATACTATATAACTCTAATCTTAGTTGAATCTTACATGCCAATAATGATAAAACTCACGAACCACAGTGATGAACAACTAAAACTATTTACCAACATGAATTTGAACTCTATAACTTTATTCATATTCTCTTTGGAGCCACACAGATTGTTATGGAATATTCACACTATTGCCATAGTCTTCTTGATGCTTGGTGTCTTGCTACTTGCTAGCCATCCAGACCTTCAAAATTTTCAAGTAATAATGCAAAATCTCTAAGGTAGTAAATTGAGTATCACCCAAATGTACGTGCTTATCATGACAGCATCAGGAAAAATTAATTAGTAACAGGAATAATCACTACCTACTACCACATAGCAAATGGCACGTGCTTATCAAAAAAAAAATTAGCGCTTATCTTACCAGAAGCCTGGGAATATCAATCTTAATTAATAGGTTGGACTTAGACCTGTATAAAAAATAGGTATATGGAACTGACTCTACATCTACAACCCAACATCATGGAAGATATATCATTTCATGACCCAAATTCTTTCCCTGAAAAAATGCCTATACAATAGGTGTCTGCAGCATGCATATCATATATGTTAAATGAGCTCATGGTTAAACTAACTTGTTTTCAGGAGCTTCAACACCCTTGTAACTTGACACTCTATGGACAAATGCCAGCATGGTTTTTGCTATATCACCAGGATCAAACTCGTCAGCATTCGAACCAAGATGATAGAGATGATAGACCAATATCTTGCTGCTCTTTGCTTTCCCTTTCTTTTAGTGTTTTAAGTCATAAAGTTCCATCTCCTTTTGTCTTTCCATAAGAGCAAAGTTCAACTCTTCATATCTATCATTATAAAGCCATGAATCATCATCAGATGGAGGAACTTCCTGACCCTTAAAATCATTAACTGAATGTGGTAAAACTAGAACTTCATCTATACTTCTAACAGGAGCACTCATCAAGTTAGTCACTGCAACAAATTTTTGCCTTAGTAATGAGAAAATAACATAAATCAAGATAAATTGGAGAGCTAAAAACAAACAATTTTACAACCTAAGGACCGATCCCCATCCACCAAAAAAAAAAAAAACCCTAAGTTGAATCAATAGCTTTCTTCCAAACACAATGGGTATCTACATTATTGAGCTCACTGGGTCCTCATATAAGTTTTCCTGATGGTATATGTCAACAAAGAGCACCTACCTGGCCCTCACGTGCTGAGAACTGTTCCTATAATACTCCTCATCATTTTGCATTAATCTCTGTTACTCATTCGAACCCGAAATAGCCCTCGAAAGTACCCACTTTTCACCAGTCTACTTAACTGCCTCCCAAGTGCTCCCCTTCCCTTCCACCCTACATCATCTCAAACCCACAATTTTTTAATATCATTTATCACTTGAATGATCAATAAGAATTTTTTTGTAATTTTTTTTTATAAAAAAAACAGGATTAAGATGAGAGAAGAAATTTAAACTTATCGTTTATGTTTAAAAGATATCCAATAAAAAAAAGCAAAACTCAATCTTCAGTCCTAGAGTTCTATTTGAATAAGTTGAGTTTTACTTTGTTGTAAGCGCCTAAATTTTGGTTTTTTTCTCTCTCCTAATTCTCAAAGCAAACAAACGTCAAAACCAAGGATCATAGATTCATACATATGCATTCGACAGTTCTATCACCAAAAAAAGTTGTCGACAAACTACAATTCATAATCCACAGTAAGATAAATAAGAAAAGAGAAAGTGAAAATCAATTAAGTAAACACATTATCCAGCAAAAATACAGCCAAAAATACGTGCAAAAAAAAAAATAATAGTTTTCAGATTTAGGCAGTTATTCATCACTCATATTTGATGGGAGAGGAACTTCTAGACAAGAGAATTGTAGAGAAAGTCTTGTGGGCTTGCTTGAAAGCAATATAATCCTAAATTCAAGCAGTAGTTCACCCGTTAAATAATACTACTTTGTTTTTTTTTTTTTTCTTGAGATGAAGGAAATTTAGGATAATACTTTAATATTTACAAAATTATACTAAATTAAAACATGTACCCAGAAATTATTCTTGTAACTAATTTTGAGTGCTAGACAGGTACGAAACTCACCTTGTTATGGCCACTTCTCATTGTAACCTCAATGTAAAGAACCTCTAATCATAGGAATCCTTGAGAAGATCATGTGGGCAAAAAAATCATCACAAACAATCTAACAGTTCAGTAACTTTTAATTGAGGCTAAGACTGAAGCATAAGTTCAATAAGGGTGTGTTTTGAAAAGCAAATAATGCTCAAAGAAAGGATGTATGATACTGCTAAGATATGTATAGCAAATAAGGAAAGGCAAGTCTGACCAAAGCAGAGAATTAAATACAGAATATAGGAATTTTAACTTTTTTCTCAAAGCAATCATGGTTGGAAATTTACTACATAATATAGGAATATAGGATTTTTAATAAGATTAGTAATGGTAGCCATAATGCCAATTCATTATTATTTACACTTGTTATATGCAATGGATTGAACTCTCTGTTCTCTTCAAATTAAATATGTCATTAGTGTTTCTCTCTTGAAATAGGATCTGTTTTACCCCTACAACAAAGCTTAGATAAGAAACTACGGGTGCAAAGAGATCTATCTATAATTTGAAGAGAGTTTAGGAAGTAAGATCCCTCCTTAAACTACCTTTCTCTGGCACCAACTCCATTCAAATACTTAGTGGGTGCGTACCTTCATCAATACTCCTCTCACACAAAGAAGGTGTGTCACTGTGTGTTTGTGGCAAAATTAACAAAGAATGCTTCCAATTTCCCTCCCTTCCAACATAAGAAGAGCAAAAGAGGAAAAAATTGACCTGACATTCTGACATTATGCTTGATGTGAATAGCATATTTTGTCTGGGTTACATAAAAGGTACAAATTAATTAATTAGTCAATTAATTTCCATAATTGGAAAATTAATAAATAAGATTACTAATTAATTAGTTAATTAAGTTCCAAAACAAAATTAAAGAAAATAATAAAATTATAAAAAAGGAAGGAAATTAAAACCAAAACTAACCTAAAACTCATATCGTCATCCAACCCAAACCCATCTAACTCTAAGCCTAATTGTAACACCTAATTCTTTAACTATATAATTTACCAGTTTACATGCGTTTACAAAAAATATGATTTTTCCTGCTCAAACGAAATTTCGGCAGAGTTTCCTATCTTTTTCAAGCATCCCCAAATACAACAAATATAAACAGAAGTACCAGCTAGCCCAGTTATATGCATCATTGACAAGAGGTTGTCGAGACTTATCAAATAAAATAACCGGTTCACAAACTAATTTGTAGTATAGAGAATGAACCGAATCGTCTCTCAAGGATCCAAAAACAAAGATTTAATTAGATCAAGATAATTAGAAAAGGGGGGTTTTGTTGTTGAGTAACAAGATTAATAAAAGTAGGAGATTCAAAGTTGTAAATAAATCTAAAGAAACAACCAATCCAAGGAAATTTACCGATCTTGAGTTTAACTCATCATTGATCACAAGGAATTCACTTAATTGCTAACCATGTTCTTGGCCTTAGATCACATCAAGAAGCCCTAACATGATCCAAGAATTCTTTACTAGATAAGCATCTAGGATTTGATTAACTTAAGATCTAGAATTTAACCAAGCTAAACAATCTATCAAAAAGCTTTAATATATTGTTTAATCTTTATGATCCTCTTTGAATACATGATAATAAAGCTATTACCACATCAACATCTAAATCAAATTAAGCAATTTAATCTAGATAAAAATCAAAAGAGGAAGAAGAGAAACTTGAATAACAATTAAGCAATATGAACAAGCAAAACAAGATCTCCAAATTAAACAACAAGATGGCTAATCCCTTGGATTGATTATGAGAGCCTAGCCTTCCATGGATGGGAAGGAAGAACTCAGAATTTAAAGAACAAAAACGAAATTGCAAAGAGAATGGAGAAGAAGAGAAAGAAAACTCTCACAAATACTTAAACTTTCTTGAAACTTACTTCCAAATTGAATGCCTCTAATACAAAGAGGTTGTGTCTATTTATACTAATCCTAGAAGCCAATTTGTACATGTACATAATCTGAATACAAGCTATAAGAATCTGAAATTTGTCAAAAATGGAAGCTTGATGCATGGTTGGTGGGTTGGTGCATGGTAGGTGGGTTGGTGTATGGTTGGTGGCTTTTAGTCAACAACTTTTATCCGACTTCTGGCTTCAAATTCATCACCTAGACGGTGCATTTTGGCTTGGATGTCTTCATCAAAGTTGTAGCCAGTTGTCTCCTTGAAAATCTCCAATTTGAATCATGTCATTTGGACTTTTAGAACTCCAGAAATGCCAAAAACACTTCACCTACCTCAAGTTAGGTTGGAAGAACGTGTTTCCAAATTCAGACCAACTTGTAGCTTCTGAAGCATGCCTAAAACGACATCTATTGACAAAATGGTCTACATTGAAGTTGGAGATATGGGTCTTATCTTTCAAGTGACCAAGTTTCAGCCCAAGAAGAGGCCTATAACCCACTATATAGTCCAATATGTGCATACTGCCCAGATGGTTCCGTGACAGCAAACTCACTCTGCATTGCAAGGATATTTTGGACCCTTATCATTCTGATCCAACTCTTGAGTTCTTCATGAAACTTGTAGAGCATCGTCTTAGCTTTCCAAAGACACCAAGATCACCTCAATTGGATCACCGAGTCCCAAGTTATGACCTAACCAAGGAAGAAATGTCAAAATGCATCAAAATCCAAAAATTATTCAATATTTGCATTAAAGCCCAATGAAGCCCAACAACATTAAACTCATCTAAAGTACTAATATTGGGCACAATAAACATCTAATAATGCCTAATACAAAGCTAACATAAGTGTCTCAAATTGATTGATCAATCATCAACAACATTCAAAAATAGATATCATATAGAGGTCTCTGACCTAGACAAAAATGTACAACATTATGTTCTGAGTACAAAACATAAATATCAAGACTAACAACAACCCTACTTGAGCACAACGACAATAATGTTATCTCAATTTCCTATGGCGACATGAACAAAATACTAGTAGAACTAGGAATATTAATAGTAGTTCACCAGTTCTCCTATCATGCCCCAACCGATAAATACACAAGGTAGATCCAACAGATACATAAAGGGAGCTCAGCTCCATCCAAAATAAGACATGAAAATAAATGTTACAACTATCACAACAGCTACCAACAATCTTATACTCACTTCGTAAGGGACTTGAGCTCGACCTGCAAGTCTAAAGCTGAGGGGAGGGTGAGATATAAATCTCAATGAATATGAATGTATTTGTAATTAAAGTATGCATGATAGTCAAAGACATGAGTGCATAAGGTCATAAATGCAAGATATCACAACAAATTACTAATATTTACTTTAATCAACATAAGCAAGATTCGCACTCCATCAACATACACATCACAATGTCCAATGACTTTTAAGGCCCAGCTTTTCCTCATTCGTGCCAAGGACTACATCATGGTCCGGCTTTTCCTTATTTGTGTCAAGGATTACCTCATGGTCCTACTTTCCGTCATTCTTGCCAAGGACTAACTTAAGGTCCAGTGTTTCCTCATTTTTGTCAAGGACTAACTCAAGGTCTGGTTTTTCCTCATTTTTGCCAAGAACTACCTTTCGATTCAGCTTTTACTCATTGATGCATTCAATAATCACACATCAACCCCAATTGTCTCAAAATTACAATCAAGACAACAATGCACAAATCATCATTTTCTCAACATCATCACTATCACCACAATAACAATGGCACCTTATGCAAGAAATAATTTTCCAAATATGAGTCCAACATTCATAAATACACATCATGAGAAACTCATCCACCATCATGAAACAACACCTTTAGCCCTTGTTAGGACATCAAGGTCGTGAGCTACTAGGCCCAAAAGTCTCCATTTTCATGCAATTTCTAGTCAAGTAGTCATGTCATGGTGCCTAATTTTCATGCCACAATTTATTTATTTTAGATAACACATGCATTAACTTCCTATAAACAAAGTCTTGTATTAATTCAAGAAAAATAAGCAAATTTCTCATTTTGGGTACATATTGCCTATCCACCAATTGTATAAATTCTCAACCACATTTATGCATTCTTAATGAAGCACAACATGCATCAAACCCCCAAACAAAATCTTACATTAATTCTGAAGATTAAGCAATTAACCGTATTTTGTTACATGCACTCAATCCATCTAATCTAACAATTCTAACAACATTTTTGCATCATTAATAAGATCAAATAAACATCAAACCACCTACTAAAATCATAATTTCAGATTCCCACATTAACTCTTAAAACCTTAACTTTCACCATACCAAAGTTACAAATAAACCCACACTCACCCAAGATGATTTGGAGCACCAAACCACCACCTTTGAGCCTTCCAAACATGCACCAACATCCCCCAAACAGCAACCTTGCTCCCAAAATTTTGTACTCTAAGTGCTTCCAAACTTTGGTGGTAGACTGATCAATCAATTTTGAGACATTTATGTTAGCTTTGTACTTAGCATTATTGGATGTTTATTGTGCAAAATATTAGTATATTAGCTGAATTTTGTGTTGTTGGGCATCATTGGGCTTTAATGCAAATTGTGATTAACTCTCATATTTTGATACATTTTAACATTTCCTCATTATTTAGGCCATAAGTTGGGCTTCGGTGATCCGTTTGAGGTGTTCTTGGTATCTATGGAAAGTTAAGACAAATATCTACAAGTTTCATGAAAAACTCAAGAGCTGGATCAGACTTTATATGGTCCAAAATATGCCTAAAAGTCAGAGTGAGCTTGCTGTCACTGGAATCTAAGAAGTGTGCACATATTCGACCATATCATGGGTTGTGGGCCTTCTTTTGAGCTGAAACTAGTGCCATTGAAAAGATAACACGCACAGCTCCAAATTTACTGAAAACCATTTAGTCATAGATGCCGTTGTCGACATGATTATGAAGCTGCAAGTTGGTTTGAATTTGGAAACACGTTTTGCCAACGTGACTTAAGGTAGGTGCAATGTTTTTAGAACATCTTAAGTTGTAAAAGTTATATTGACATGAAACCAGCGCCAAAAGTTCAAGGAGACAATTGTCTACAACTGTCATGAAGATACCTAAAGTCAATTCGGTGGGATGGAATGTCATACAGATCATGGAAGGAGACACACGAAATCTGGCAGAATATTAACTTTGCTTTTCTTTTGTAGTTGTTTATCATTTGGTTGGTTAACATGGACCACTATATTTGACAATCTCCATTTTTTACAGCTTGCAGTCATTTTATTTTCAGTTACAAATTGGCTTCTAGGATTAGTATAAATATGGTCAATTTCTTTGTATTAAGCATCAATGAAATTTGAAGTAAGTTTGAGTATTTGTGAGAGTTTTCTTTCTCTTATTCTCCCTTCTCTTTAGAATTTCATTTTTTGTTCATTATTTTCTGAGTTCTTCCTTCCCATCCATGGAAGGCTAGGCTCTTATAATCAATACAAGGGATTAACCATCTTGATGTTTATTTTGGAGATCTTGTTTTGATTATTCATATTACTTAATTGTTATTCAAGTTTCTCTTCTTTCTCTTTTTGATTTTGATCTAGATTGAATTGCTTAATTTGATTTAGATGTTTATGTGATAATATCTTTATTATCATGTATTTAAAGAGGATCACAAAGACTAAACAATATATCAAAACTTTTTGATGAATTGTTTAGCTTGGTTGAATTCTGGATCTGAAGTTAATTTATGTTTGGATGGTGCTTACTTTATCTAACCTTGGTTAATTAAATCCTAGATGCTTATCTAGTAGAGGATTTTTGGATCATGTTAAGGCTTCTTGATGTGATCTAAGACCAAGAACATGTTTAACAATTAAGTGGATTCTTTGTGATCAATGATGGATTAAACTCAAGATCGGTAAATTTCCTTGGATTGGTTAATTTGTTAATTGTGTTTCTTTAATTCAACTGGTGTATTTTCTTTTCAATCATCAAAGCCTCATTTTTAATTATCTTGATCTAATTGAATCTTTGTTTTAGGATCTTTGAGAGACGATTCGATTCATTCTCTATACTAAAAATTAGTTTGTGAACCGATAATTTTTATTATTTTGACGGGTCTCGACAACCTCTTGTCATGGACTCAAGAGACATTCCCTAACACTTCTTCCCAAAGGGCCTAAGCCATCCAAACAAATCCAAGAAATGGGTATTTTCGATTTTGGAGAGGGAAATGAAGATTTCAAGATTTTGAAACCATAGAAGTGTAAAGGAAGGTGAGGAGAGTAAACTTTGTGAAGGAAGCTAAGTGAATGGAGGTGGGGAAATGGGTGCTTTGGAAGCTTAAAGGTGGAGCTTCAATGGAGAAGAGAAAATGGAGGAAGAAGATGAAGTTGGAGTTCTTCCTATCCCTCCAAACCGTCGGCCCCCATATAGTGAAGGGGGAGAAATTTTGCTTCCAATTTCCCCTCAACTATTCTTAAATAGGACCAACTTGTCCTCTTATTACTAGTTATTTAAAAAAAATGCCACGGGGTGTGAAAAGGCTAAGGTACCCATTGGTAAATTCCCCAAAATGTCCTCTCTCACCAATGTTTTTATTAATTTGTCACAGGAGGTGGCTTTAACTAAAATGCCCCCGCGGTCGGGCCGAAACTGTAAAAATTTAAATTTTCATATTCTCTTTCTTTTCCCGCTCGGATTCTTTCTGGCCGGCCGAAATAATTAAAATATTATTTATAATTTCTTAAATCTCAATTTTCATCTAAATTTCTCAGAATCATACACACAACCAAATACAGTTCGAATATAATCTCATAATTGAAAATCGGGGATGTTACACCAATCCCCCAAAAACCTTAAACTTACCTAAACCCCTCATCCTCACCTGACCCATTGCCCATTGGCCCATCATCAACCAGTCCGACCCTACCTCTTAGCCCATCGAGCCCAACCCAAGACATTTACCCCTCTGATCCGACTCACTTCCCCATTTTCTTTCTCTCATTCAAAGCCCTAACAGCTTCTCTCCATACATTGCACCACCACACCCTTTGCCATCCCCTTTCTGCCTTTGCACCAGTACCCCGCACCACGTCCCCCTGCGCCGACCACCCCTGCTCCACTCCTTTCACTCCACTACCTCTGCGTCACTGCCCATGTACCTCGCCTCTGTCCCTGACCTTTGCCACCGGTCGTGTCCCTATAATGCTCCCTTGCTCCACCCATTTTGTCCAAAATCTCGCGACCTGTGCAGTCCACCCCTCAGCACCACCATGTACCATGCTCTTACTCCACTACCCCTGCTCCATTATCCCGACTACGCCCTATACTAGCCCAACAAAAGTGGCTTTTTGGTCATGGTCGTACGTCGAGGACGAGTTCCCTGACCTTGCAAGACGCACCTAGATGATAGAGTGTGGAGCATTTTGTCCTTGTGTTTTGTTTTGTTTTGTTTGTAGATATTCCCCTTTATAAAGAGAGGATTCTTTCCTTGGTGAGGGGGAAGCTTTTCTGGGGTTTGGGATTTTTCTAGTTCAAAGAGATTAGGTGTTTTCATTTTTTCCTTGAAGTTTTTGAGCACATTTGAGAGTGAGAACAAGAAGGAAATAGGGGAAGGTTAACGTTAGCCAAAGTTCACCTCACTCGTGGGTAACCCTCCCGGCCTCTCTGGTTGGTTTGCTTTAAACCTTGTATATTTGTTTGAGTTGAAAGATATAAAATGTTGGACCATTTTAATTTTCCTCATGTGTTGATATGTTGAATAATGATTATTCCTTAAGTTAGAATTCTAAATAGCAATTTTGATATGTTCCATATTTGGTGTTGAGAATGGAAATCTTAGAATTGACTCTGATATGTTGATTTCGTTTCAAATCGATACACTGGATGAAGGGTTTGAACCATGATGAGGCTATGAGATTTGTTGATGTCTATGTTGAGGATGAAAATGTTTTGGTCAAGAATGGTTTACTTTTCTTTGTAAGACTAAGGTTTGATGAATTATTTTGGAAATTCACCTTGCTTGGAATTGGAATTCTTAAATACCAGGTCCTTACTAACCTTTGCCATGTTTAATGTTGTTGTTTGAATGCTATGTTTGGGGTACCTTATGAGTCTGCGCCATGTATGATTGCATCTAATGATCCTGTTGGAGAGCTTTTTTTTCTTTTGGCCGATCCAACATTAGCCCTTGACTATTTCTGACTGACCATCACCTTTTTGGCTCACTTTCCGACCGACCATCACTATCTCTGACACATCCGACTAACGCTAATCTACCTAGACACCCACCGACCTAATAGACCAAGCTTAACGCTTTAAAACACACCTTTGGCCATAACATCCCCACCGACTAAGCAAACCGAGACTTAATCCCCAATACTTTAGAACACACTCTTAGCCTTAAACACCATAACACCCCCAGCTCCTGAGCCGATCGATACCAAACACCATAACACCCCCAGTTCCCGAGCTGGCGAATCCCTGACACATAACACCCTAGCTCCCGAGCTAGCCAATCACTAACCCATAGCCCATATCGAGCCGAACCTTAGCCTATATCACCTCAGTTCACCAACAGACCGACCAATCTGACCCGAGCCTTAGCCCATCACACCTCAGCCTACCGAACTAACCGATCAGACTCAAGCCTTAGCCTTCAACAACTCAGCTCGCCAACTACTTGATCAGTTTAGACTTGAGCCCCTAACCTTTAACACCTCAGCTCGAACCAGTTAGACCGAGCAGAATACTCTCAGCCATTAACACCTCGGCTCATCTTACTGACCAATTAGATTTTAAGACTTAGCAGAATACTCTCAGTCATAACACCCCAGCTCCTGAGCGACCGATCCCCAACACATAACGCCCCAGTTCCTGAGCCGACCTCACCCTTAGCCTTAACCCTTTAGCTAATATATCGATTTAGACCCAACCTTGACCCTTAATTACTAATTCTCATACCTATTAATTGACCAAGCCGATCTCCCACTTGTCCCTCATTACTTCACTGACCAATTTAACCTCATAGTTCATTGAATCGACCAAGGAAACTGAACCATAACCCATAACAACTCAGCTCGCCAACTACCCGATCAGTTTAGACCCGAGCCCACCAAACCTCAGCTTGCCAATTAAAACCTCAACTCACAAACCGATTTGACCCGAGTCGATCCCTAACCATAACACCCATCTCTCCTATTGTCCGATCGGTACTTAGCCTTAGTTTTAACCCCTCAGCTTATCTACCAACTGACCAAACTGATCCGTAACCCTTTTACACCTCAATTCACAAACCAACCGACTGAGCCATAAGTCATACCCTAAACCAATCGGCCTTGACCAACCCAACCATTATTTCCCTTCTCGACATGTTCGGTTAGTCAAGCATAGTGCTCGATCAGCGAGCAAGTCTCTCGGCCGGCCAAGTAGAGTGCTCGGTCGGCCAACTTTATGGCAAAATGAATATGCATCTTATGGTTTTGCCCTTTTATAGAATTGATTTTGTGGGTCTGTTCTGATACTTTCATTCATTAACATTCTCCTTTTACTTAAATCGCATTTGTTACAACTTTCATTCAATAATAATAATGAATAATAAATTCATCTATGTTATCAAATTTCGATAATGGGATAATCAAAATTAGCTGTCGTTGCAGCAACATTTTGATCTCCTTGGAGTAAAAAGAAAATTTATAGTTTTGCCGAGAGCGTCGGCGAGGCTATAAATGATCTTTAACAAATAATCTTATTCCATAATGGGTTTACTTATTTTAATCGGCCTCTTTTGGAATTAATTTATGATACAATATTCCAACTATGTGATAATTAGAATTAGTTGCGATGGCAACGACATTTTGACTTCCCTAAGGTGAGAGGAAATCTTGTGATTTTGCTGAGAGCGTTGGCGAAGTCATAATTGATCTCCAATAAAAAAAAATCTTTGTTTCATCATTAATTTGTTGCATTTGAGGTAATCTTTAATAACAAAGATGTTTGTTTTATTCAAATTTTCTCTTTCCTTATTATTGTCGTATTGTCATGAATTATGACTCGTATTCAACGTCTCAATAATTCAAAAACTGGCCGATGACGAAAATTGGGATAAGATTGGGAATCTGATCAAATAAACTCTTTTCGGTATTCTCGAGACATTTATATTTGATTTTTTCAAGAGCACTGACGGGGTCTAATTTCCAAATAAACGAATAAAATTTTAAACAAGAACATAACACAAATGATTGTGAATAATTCATATAGCTCGTACTTTATGATAATAATGAATTAAAATTTGAAACCCTTTTGCGAAAATCATTTTAAAAATATTTTTATTGTGAAATCCACTTTTAAGAACCTTTCTATTTGAAAATATATCTTTTCTTAGTAATAAAAATTTTCAATTCACCATGTTCACTCTTAATAAGTAGCGAGCTTATGATTTATTCTCCAATAATGGCTCTTAAGCCACTCATTCATTGTCTTGGTCATTTATCATCTTTGATAATATACCCGACAAAAATGGGACATGAAAAATAATAAAAATAAAAATATTTTGCTTTATAAACAAAGATGTTTGTTTTATTCAAATTTTTTCTTTCCTTATTATTGTCGTATTGTCATGAGTTATGACTCGTATTCAACGTCTCAATAATTCAAAAATTGGCCAATGACGGAAATTGGGATAAGATTAGGAATCTGATCAACTAAACTCTTTTCGGTATTCTCGAGACATTTATATTTGATTTTTTCAGGAGCACTGACGGGGTTTAATTTCCAAATAAACGAATAAAATTTTAAACAAGAACATAACACAAATGATTGTGAATAATTCATATAGCTCGTACTTTGTGATAATAATGAATTAAAATTTGAAACCCTTTTGCGAAAATCATTTTAAAAATATTTTTATTGTGAAATCCACTTTTAAGAACCTTTCTATTTGAAAATATATCTTTTCTTAGTAATAAAAATTTTCAATTCACCATGTTCACTCTTAATAAGTAGCGAGTTCATGATTTATTCTCCAATAATAGCTCTTAAGCCACTCATTCATTGTCTTGGTCATTTATCATCTTTGATAATATACCTGACAAAAATGGGACATGAAAAATAATAAAAATAAAAATATTTTGCTTTAAATAATAAACGACTAACTCAAGTAATTTAGTAGATAACCTTAGATTAAATTGGTAACCGTTCTCAGAACAGATGGTGTAGGGTGCTAAACTCGTAATCAACTCCTGAATTCAAAACTCTGGTATGCAGATTCATTTTAAGGTGTCCAATCACACCATTCCATTTCTTAATGAAAAAATTGATTGGTGGCGACTTTCAAAAACTTCATTTCACTTTTCTTCAATCCTTTTTGTGAGGTTGTCTAATTTTGCAATTACTTTCGGGACGGTTGCGACACTTAAAAAAAATGAAACTTCATGAGATAACTTGGAAAATAAAGCAGTTGGAACCAGTTGGCTTATCATACAAAATTGCAGCAGAAAGAACTTCTCCATCCAGCAAATACTCATGGGAATTTTACAAAAAAGATAAAAATGAGGATTGACGAGCACGTATAAAAGAAATTACCATGTCAGAAAATTGCCAATTTATTCAAAGAGAAAAAATTACAATTTCCCCCCTTTTTCAAAGCAGAAAATACCATTAAACTGATTAAAGAGATCAAAGAAGAAAACCCAAAATGCAGAAAACCAAAGTTCCAATTTTGAACTCATCTGGGTAGAGCAACTAACAGATGATCGTTTCAATCAAAGCAATTTCTCAAAACTAAAATATAAAAGGACAACACGGAGGCGAAAATGAACCATAAAGAATGATTCTCAGCATAATAATCTTAAGAAGGACATTGTTGAGTTTCATTATACCAGCACATTGCCAAAGGGTAAACCAAAAAATGAAATGAAGAAAAAATACAAAAATACCTGCACAAGGATGAACAACAATCAACAAAACAGTGATAAAAAGCCGAAATATGGAAGGAAAAGAAAATGTGGGTATGCTGCCACTTCGCGCGATACTTAAACTTCCCAAGAACGTCTATAAAGATTGATTCCAATTCCAATATGAAATGTTAGCCTTATTGCCTATCTCTGTTAGTCTGTTACAGCAGCCAATACACATTGAGGAAGTTAACTTGGTTTTTTCTGTTTTTGCTGGCTATCAGGAGAGGTGCAACCGGTTGCAACTGCTAGGTGTAGAACGTGGGTGATGTGCAACGCTGCAAGCTTAAATTTTTATCCTTTTTTAATTGGTTTTTAAATAAATAGTGACTGTATTTTTTTTATAGTTAAAATTACATACCAGTTTCTCTTTATTGTTCAATTGTTCAATACACTTTTTGTAAACGGTTTAATTGAAGGAATTTATTGGTTTTTCCTTATTTATTCTATTATTTTATTTGTATTTAACATCAAAGTAATGGCAAAATGGATAACTCAAAAGTTGATATCAAAACAAGAGAATCCCCATAGATTATTATTATTATTATTATTTATAAAAAATAACTATATATATATATATATATTAAATTAGTTCACGAACTAATAAGTCGAACATATAAAACCTCAAGTTAAGTTCATTTAACAAATGAGTCAAAAAATATAACTTATTAAATTATTATCGAATAGAGCCGCAAATAAGTTCAAGAGCTACCTTAACTCATTTTCATCTCTTACCCCAAAGTATGATTATCTATTTCATCTTGTTACTTTGAGAATACTTTTGCCATATATTTTACTTGAGCATGGAAGTACTTTTTACATTTACCCCATGCCTCAAAATATCTTGGAGACCAGAAACCAATAGAGATAAACCTCCCAATATTCAAGGCAGAACAAGAGGAATAATAGTTAATGGGAAGATGGTTTTGAATCATTCAAAAATAGTGCCTAATATATATTTTATATATATATATATATATATTATGAAACATGTTGCAACACAATTATTCGTCCTCTCCATTCAAACGTTATAATCAATGAATTATACATGAATAATCAATTAATGAGCCAGACACGAATTTTTTATTTTTTATTTTGTTACAGCGAGACACGAAATTTTAACACGACAGCCTTATCTACATGAGTAAGGTGAAAATATATATAGAGAAAGCCTATAATACCATAATTACAAAATGTATTATGGATACAACAACTAAGTGGCACTACTTTTACCGTAATTACAAAAACTAAATAGGTTATTAAATAGAGAAGTATCACTTTAAAATTAGGGTGTATGACACTAACCGAAAACTTTTATAGGTTTAAAGGAATAGAGAGCAACAAGTGCCTTCACTCTCCGTATATTTGGGTTAAATAATCACTCTTTCTTTGTAGTTCAATTTGACCTTTCAGTTCCAATATTCCATGGAAGATGGTGAATAATGTCAAAAGGAGATAAGATAGTTTATGTCGTATTTAGTGGGAGGAATTGGATATAAAATTGAGTCTTAAAATTGGAATTAGACATCTTAATTTTAATTATCTTGCTTGGTGTATACAATAGATTTAGAATTTTAATTATGAGTAATAATTTCGTGAAATCAAAAAATAACTAGTTTATATTACTTTCAATTCTTAACTTGGATCCTAAAAGTTATAATTTCAAGTACCAAATTTCTTTAGAATATCAATAGAAAAAAATTAAAAATAATGTTTCATATTTCATTTGTTATTTGCTTACTCTATAATCATAACCGCCCGCCAATGTCTTTTGGTCACCATTGCCAACAACATCCTTTGGCCTCCCATTGTCAATGACGTACTCAGACCATCGGTGCTAGCATCGTACTTCGGCAACCATAAAATTCAATTCATAATTGTAATTTTTTTAAATAATTGTTTATTTATTTCAAATATAAAATTTTATATTTCAAAGGGACCCTTAAAGAATTTTCTCAATATTGAAGGCATTATTTAAAATTAAGAAATACTTGAAAGTTCAGAATTTGAGAGTCCGGACCCATCCGCAATGAGAGAAGTGCCCATCTCATTTTTTTTTTCTCTCTTTTGGTTGCATCCCCATGACCTTCTAAGACTTCATAATATTTATTTGGATTATAAGACTTATGAGAAATTGACATATATGAATTGATTTGATTTGATTTGATTTAAAAATTAAATTTTATGTTTGAAACTCATTATAAAAAATTGGATTTGAATTGATTTGGAAATCAATTCTTATGTTTGGAATTTATTAAAAAATAAAATAATTTAATTTTTTTAATTATTTTATATTTTTTTTATCCTTATATCATTGTGAATGATATTGTACCAAATCAAAAAGTTATTCAGGATAAAATAGTTAATTTAAATAGTTAAATTTAAAATTAAATCAAATTCTAACAAATCTCATATATGAAATCAACATCTAAACCATTAAAATTCATTGAATTTTAAAAATTAATTCATTTATTATTTTTTAACATTCTAAACACAATAATTAATTTACAAATCAAATCTCATTTTTTTACATTTCAAACACACTCATAATGAATTTATTATGAATTAAGTTGGGACTTATGAATTTATTATTTTTTAACATTCTAAACACTAATTGATTTACAAATCAAATCTCATTTTTTTACATTTCAAACACACTCATAATGAATTTATTTTTTAAGTTGGGACTTATGTTAAAGTGCTATTCGGGCTTTTAATTAAGTTGCACCCCATAAATATCATGAAGGCATCAACTTCGACCTTCCTAAAATTGCTCACGGATCATTCATTATCATGATTATCCATCCTTATCCCCATCCCCAATTATGATACGATATGCTAGCTGCTGGCTTACTGGAGAGTTGTGACACTTCAAAGTACAAACAAACTACATGGGCAATTGGGCACTAATATCTGCAATACAGCACCACCTACCGAACTCACTACTCATTCCGCAGCCAGCTCTATCTGAAAAAGTTCCGTTGTTATCCGTTCAAATTATTAGACTATTGCTTGTGAATTAATTCAAAATGATGCATAAGCACAAATTTGTATGCTCGATTAACTGTGCGGATAAATGCAGGATGGGTGGTGGTGCTGGATTTTTGGAACCCAAACCAATCACTTAATTAATTAGAATCAATCAATAATCTTTAATGCGAAGGTTGTCATTTATTTAGTTCAAATTGGAGTACGTGTATACATATTTGTTTGTGTGCGTGCGTGTGCGCGAGTGCGTGTGTGTATGTAAATAAGACAAAAAGATGTAGTATAGTGCACTCTAGGTCTCTAGCTCACAACATAGCTCGTATGTATCTCTGCTTATACGAACGAGGCTCGTGAAATCCATGGTGGTACGTAGTGAGATACGTGTAAATAAACACTAATGACTAAGTAAATAAACATAAATAATATAGTATAGTGCTCGATGGAAGATTCCCTAAACCTTTCCATTTTTTTATGGACACTTTTCTAGTTAGTCCCAGAACACAGGTGTTAGTAACCCCAGATTTTATTCTTCCAAGTATCATGCCTTCATTCACAGCAAAAAAGTTCATGATTCATGGTCGAGGGTCTAGTTTGACTGTAACCCCAGATTTTATTCCTTAAGTATCAAGATTTATGGTTGAGGTGACAAGTTTGACTGATTATTTCCACCACAAATTGAAGGCTGCGTGTTACTGTTGAAATCACAAAATTAAATATGCTCGTTTTATAATATTGATCCTTAATCATAGGTTCCTTTTCTCCCCATTATTGTTACCAAAGTGTTGTAAAGCATGATTTGTGAATCTAATTAAATCAACTTTTCTGCGTCAAAATGTTGGTCATGATGCTCAGAACATTTAAAACAAGCAAGTCTCCCATTAGACGGTGGAAAACGATCCCTCATCATTTTGGAGAAAAAAATAATATATGAACCATTTATATTTCTCCAACCAGCACTACTCTCTAGTTTCTTCCCTCCCACCATTTAGAAAAACAATAGGACCTATATCTATTTCTTTAACATCCCCCCTGGCCCCTCTCAATCGTTCTCTTGTTAATATATATTTATTTCTTCAAACCCTCCCCCGCTCAATCCGGCTCTAGTTATATTTCTGAAATGAAAAAAGAGACAGCCTCTCATTTAATTGTATTTGTAGTTACACAACATCAAGCTATATTAAGTGAATTGTGCTATATATTTGTCGTAATTTTAACATTTTTTATGATAAAAATATTTTTAAGTTAACTTTTATATTAACCGAGACTAAATTCCTCCTTAAATGATCTTAAGTGTGCATCTCATGTCATAATAATTTTAGTATTTGTATAATTGTATTTGAATATTGCAAGTCTACAAGCCTTTAGCATATTAAAAATGTTATTATATGACTCATAAATATTAGATAACAAAAGATTGAAACAAGGATTTTTCTTAGGAAATGTTTCTCAATGATAGTTAGATATAAAAATAAAATTTATACTCATAAAAGCATAAATTAATATTGAGAAATTGATGATTGTGGCAACAAATGCGGGTTAGCTAAAGGGTTCCGGATATATATATATATATATATATATATATATATATATATATATATATATATATATAGCAGTACATAACAATTAAGAAACACTAACAACATCATTAAATTGTTGGAGTATACTCCCTTTGCCATAACAACAAGAATTGGAGGGCTCGAAAAGGGATGAAAGCCGTATGCCTCAGTTATACGAAAACCTTCATTTTTTTGCATGAAGTTACAGCTAGCTAGCACTATGAGACGAACGAACAACAGAAATTGCAGAGAAAGTGAAGGAAATTTTCCAAAACTGCGTGATCGTCACAGACAGTCGATGCAAGTAAGAAATGGCTTAAAGGGAGCTAGTAGGGGGGGGGGGGTTGGGAAGCTCACATGAATGCCGAATCTATCCTTTACCCTACCCCTATGCCTACCCGGGGACAGCTTTGCGCTATCCCAGTAACGTTAAAAAATCTTCAATTCCGAGTTTCCATCCCATTCCCATGTTGTAGAATGTAGAATGTGGAAGTGGAACAATGCTGATTCCACCCCTCACCTACGTTTTCTCCACGCGCGAGTTTGTCTAACAATCTTTACAGAATGACACCTAAAAAAGCACACGAGACAATCCAAAGAATCAAAGCCATGTCATTCGACATTTGCTGAGGACTGACGTGCCATTTCGGCTGGGGCATCCCTCCCACGCGATTCAGGTAGCACGTCTGGCTTCGCTAGGTGGTTTTGTTGTACGCTACCTAATCTGTGTACGTTTGAATTATATTTTGTAAATTTGATTTTAGTTAAAAATAAATTTGAGTAAAGTAATTGATATTTAAAATTTAATTTTATTAAATAAATATTATTTGGATAATATTGATAAAAATTATTTTTTGGTGTGTAATTATTAAAAAGATATAAGTTATTTAAAATTTGATTGTTAGTAAATTGATGTTA
This sequence comes from Styphnolobium japonicum, assembly GCA_023212625.1. Lineage (NCBI taxonomy): Eukaryota > Viridiplantae > Streptophyta > Magnoliopsida > Fabales > Fabaceae > Styphnolobium > Styphnolobium japonicum. The sequence continues at coordinate 302,552 of JALBWW010000013.1, forward strand.
AAAAGATTGATTATAAATAAATTAATTTGTAAAATAAATTTTTTAAAAAATTAAGTTTATTTTAGGTATTGTAAAATAAAATTATTTTGAGTATAACTATAATAATATTTTAAAAAATTATTAGGTTATATTTATTTAAATATTATTAAAATTGTGATATAATATCAAATTATAAAAGTATTTCTTTCAATACACACACAAACGGGTTTTCTTTCATTGTAAAAGTAACAAAATGTTGTTTCTTTCCAAACATGGTTTGAGATGAAAATCTCATTCACTTTTTTTTCACCGAAATTTCATCCAAACATGATAAAATGTCATAAAAACCCATTTACATCTTACAAACAAGAGTTTGTGGTGGGCGACACACCTTACAAAGTTCAATCCCTCGTGGAACCTCAATGAATTCATGAGGGAGAATGACCCTTAAGGTTATCTTGGTAAAAAGTATTCACATTTAGTTCTTAGATAAAATTAATTAAATATTCAACTAATTTAACTAATAATTTACATACAATTAACCATGTATCAAGTATTAAAATGAAGATGAATTATTTGTTAACTATATGTAAATTATTGGTTAAATTAGTTAAATACTTTGTTAATTTTATCTAAAAACCAAATAGGGATACTTTTCTACTAAGTCAACCTAAAGGGTCATTTCCCCAATTCATTATGGGAAAATGACCTAAAAGATTAGTTTGGTAAAAAAAATATCTTCATTTGGTTCTTAGATGAAATTAACTAAATATTTAACTAATTTAACTAATAATTTATCTTTATTTTAATACTTAATATATAATTAATTATATATAAATTATTAATTAATTTAATTTAATAGTTAATTAATTTTTTTACGAACCAAATATGAATACTTTTCTCATATGTGTCATTTTCCCATTTATTATACACTAGTCGGCTCGTCCCACCTTAATAATATATTAGTATCATCAAATTTCATCTTGCGAGGGGTTCCTTTTTGTTTTCTTTTTATTTCCTTCTTTTTTTTGCTCTCTCTCTTGGAGTGTGTGCCTATATATAGCGGGTTTGTGCAGGCATCCTCACAAGCTTCAGTGCCTGCATGAGACTAGGAGGTTGAGTTTGGAAGAGAGCTAGCCAAGGTTTCTCCCTTGCCCCTGATTAATCTTTGTGGTTGCTCAAAGTCAAACTCAAAACCCAAAGAGGAAGAGAGAGCATGGCTTTCATGGGCAGTCACAATACTTTGGCTTTTACCTTTGGCATGCTAGGTACGTAGGATAACAACACACTGTTAACAAATATACAGACACAGTGATCATCATCGTTCTCTTTAAGCTGCTATGAATCTTTTTGTTATATATCTTATATTTTTCTAGTTCTAGTCGAATAAAAATTCTTGAAGCAATGTGCTTGCTTTCCAATCTTATTTGAGTTATTTCCTACATTCTCCTTTCCTGGTGCATTTGGTTTTCCGGCTGACTGCAATATTTCACGATGATATTAAACACACCAGTTGTTACCAACTACTATATATAAGACCAATTGCTGTCTATCTCTTCGTTTTCGACCACTCTCTCTGTCCTTGTTCCGGTGTCTAGTGAATGGTTAGCAACTTAGAACCCAACATTTAATTGATGATCATCTTTTGGGCTCTATTTCCTCCAGTTCCTAATTATTATTTATTTTGTCTGTTCTATTATATTATTTTGGAAGCATTGAGTGGGCTGACCCCACTGTACGTGTAGTTCAGTTATAAGTTGACATAGGTAGGAACTTTTAGTGTTTGCAAAATAATCTGAAGGGTGGTGATCAGCAAATCCCATCTAAGACTAGACAGCGAGAGTTCCTTTTTTCATATGCCATGCATTAATATTTAATATATTCTTTCTTTACCTCTTTTTGTCAAAGCAAAGCAATTAAATTATTCACCTTTTTGATGTCTAGGTAACGTCATTTCGTTCTTGGTATTCTTGGCTCCGCTGTAAGTATATATCTATCAACTAATTGTTACTTCCACTTAATCAATGACATGCTTAGATAAAATATAAAAAAAAGGACTAAACCGATTTTACTTGATGTGGCAGGCCAACATTTTTGCGAATATACAAAAAAAAATCGACAGAGAATTTCCAATCACTGCCTTATCTGGTGGCATTATTCAGTTCCATGCTTTGGTTGTACTATGCGTTACTTAAAATTGATGCTGTGCTCCTCATTACCATTAACTCAATTGGATGTGTCATAGAGATCATCTACATCATCATGTACATCATCTATGCACCCAAGAATGCTAGGGTATATCCATATCCAACCCAACCCACCTAGCTAGCCTAGCTTCTCATCAATTACTTCATGAAATTTAAACTTAACATTGCTGATTTAATAATTGAGCATTGCTACGTTTCGTTTCAATTTTGATACTAAATTTTATTCATTAAATAACTGCAGAACTTAACTATTAAGCTATTTTTAGCAATGAACGTGGGCTCCTTTGCTTTGATCCTCTTAGTGACACACTTTGCGGTACATGGTCCCCTTCGTGTCCAAGCCCTTGGATGGATTTGTGTTTCCATTTCAGTCAGTGTCTTTGCAGCACCTCTGAGCATTGTGGTGAGTGAAAATCCCTATTCAATGCTCCTATATTTTTAAATTATCTAATTGTTCGCACTCCCATGTGTTCCCACTCACTCCAATTTCTTGTGCTATGCAGGCACAGGTTGTTCGGACCAAGAGTGTAGAGTTTATGCCCTTCAATTTGTCATTTTTCCTCACATTGAGTGCCATAATGTGGTTTGCTTATGGTCTCTTTCTGAAGGACATATGCATTGCTGTAAGTATTAATATACAACTGAATAAGATTAATTCTCAAGCAACTTATTAATTGAGGAATCAGCCATTGACACAAATTTCATTTTTCTTGTGTTGTGTTTGAATGAATATGCAGCTCCCAAATGTGCTGGGTTTTGCACTGGGGTTAATTCAGATGTTGCTATATGCCATTTACAGGAATGGCAATAAAAAGGCTGTAACAAAGGGAAAGGAGATAACGGTAGAGCCCCTCAAGAACAATTTTCTTATAGCTAGGCCGTTGGGGACTGGTGAAGTGGTGTTGCCAATGCCAGTGGAGGCGAAAGGTGTTGACGACGCGAATCAACAAGAAGTTGAAGAAGACCACTGCCCAGTCTAAATGCTAACTGTTTGTTTCGAGAACACTATGACGATCCACTTTTCTTCCATTAATGTGTTAATGACTCTATCTAGCTATCATTGTTTTGTGAGACTTCATTATATATCAATGGGTTCAATTTCAATATTCATTGTTTCCCTTCTCTGTCATTAGAAATCAGAATAATATATAATAAATTGATTATTATGTTCTGTTTATCTCCCTTCTTATGACTTCAAGTTTTGGGCATTTTCCAATTCCTTCATTATATCATAATAATGAAAGGTCCAAAATAATTAAGGACAAACATATAACCTTGGACTTGGAGAAATTCTTAAATACACATGGTTTACCATAAGCACTCCATTCAACATTAAACATGTGTAAGCTTTTGTAAGTTATGTTATAAATATATCTATATTTAAAGAATGACTTTACACATGTTAACTAATCGATGGTGCTTACCTAAAAATTATTCTAAACTTTACCACTTTGGGCCAATATTTTGGTTTGTTCCTAATGTATCAATATATATATATATAAAGAAAGAAAGAAAAGGTTATTAACTATAATTTTGCTCATGTATTTAATATGGATTTAATTTTGATTTATTAAAAATGTAAAACAATTTACAATATCAATGAATTAAAAGTGTTTTTTACTACAAATAAAAAACTCAGCTACTATAATAATATAATTTTAATTTGTTTATTAATATTTATCAAATTTAAAGTTATTTAATATTCTAGCTACTTTGCCAACCGTTTACGGCTACCGTTCTATTGCCACCGAATGAAGAAGAAAAAGATAAAGGCTTTTAGACTATATGCTACTTTTATTTTTTTAAAGTTTTAAAAATATTAGTACAAAGTGAATCAAATGTGAGGATTGAGATTTTAACAATAATTTGATAGTGCATTTAGAAAGAGAAAATACTTTTAAACTGAAGAAGGAAGCCCAATCGCTTTATTTACAGATGCAGCTTCTGTACAGTCTATCAATGGATCCTTTAATAGCATCGTCTGTTTTAAATAAAATAATCCTGATTCCCCTAAGTTGGTCTAGATAAAAGACCGCACTAACAAAAAAATTGTAGTTAATTTCGCTCCAAGCTTATTATCCTCATAACAATGTCTTCCTCGACAGATCTTGTTCTATTTGACTCTCCATTCTTAATGTATACCCTTTTGATCAGAAACAAAAAGGGTCAGAATCCAGGGTAAGAATTTTCAAGTTGGGTTGCATGTTTTTCATCATGACACACAATAATAACACCTTAACACAACTTAGTTATGCTTGTCAAAAGTTGATAACTTTTTTCATCCCACTGGAGAAATGAAAAAAATGAATACTATTGTTATTCATTTTTTAGACAAACTTTTACGTTATAAGCCATAAAAAAATTATCACTAACTGCTTTAATTACCATAAACACATTACAAAGAATCTTGGAATTTCGCTCAAACGAAACCAAAAACGAGTTGGAAGAAGTATTTTATCATTGGATGTTTTTACTGCAAAATTTTTTAGAAACGTCAGTCTTATGACCTTGACACTCCTAGTTCTTCTAGCAAATAATGTACACTCTCCAATGTGCTCGTGCTCACGAGGTAAATGAAAATACAGAAATGCACAAAAGGTTAAGTTAGAAAAGATTTTGTAACCAGGTTCATTAAGCTTTGTTGCGGCCACCGCAAGAAATGGCCGCTAGACAGATTCTAAACAAATTAGAACCCGGTTCGTGGCCAAAATGGCTATCTAGATTTGTCTAGACCAGCTCAAAGAAAGATGAGCTCCCAAAAGTTTCCACCTTGCATGGCCACAACCAAGATATAGATGACGGTGCTGTGATTTGCACAAAAGAAACTACGCGTTAGAACCCTCAAAACTGCCCTGCACACTTTGTCGTCTTTTTTCTCTGAAGTTCTCTCCCCACATCTTGGCTTCAGCCACGGCACGTTCTCTATCAAGATCCCTGTTTAACATCCTTGCAGTTTCACGTGGGGAGTCATCTTTCTCAGATCCTTCCAAGTCCCACCTGCGTCCAGATCCTCCACCTTCATCATTTTTCAATATTCTTCCACCTTTATCGTCTCTGTTCCTTTTATCATCACCAGCTCCCCTATAACCATGCCCAGCATTGTTAGGGTCATATGCCTGGTTGGCCAGATAAGAGAGGGCCGTCACCACATCCCCAATCAGAGGACGTGTGGCAGCCTGTTCTTGGATGCACATTGATGCCACGGCTAGAGCCTGGTAAAGACCCCGCATGGGATACCGCCCCTGCAGCCGTGGATCTGCCAACTTTGGAAACTTCCTGCGGTCATTGAACAGTGGACGTGCCTGCTCAAACATATAAGACCACCATTACCACTCCTTTGTTATGTAACTCAATGCATTCCAGACTAACTAAAACGACAAGAAAAGATTAGAGGACTACCCATGTGACAAGGTTTTGTTCTCCATGGGGCCGGGTGCTGTCAATGGCTTTACGGCCAGTAATCAGCTCCAAGAAGACTACCCCAAAACTATATACATCAGACTTCACAGTCAGTTGTCCAGTCATAGCATACTCAGGAGCACAGTAACCATAAGTTCCCATGACACGGGTGGAAACGTGTGATTTGTCACCAACAGGACCAAGCTTGGCAAGACCAAAGTCAGAAAGCTTTGGATGATATCCTTCATCAAGTAATATATTAGATGACTTGAAGTCCCTATAAATGACAGGAGGATTTGCCTTGTCATGCAGGTATTCCAATCCTTTTGCGGCACCAGCTGCTATTTTCATCCTCGTGTTCCAATCTAATGGTTCCTTATCAGGGGGAAGATCTGCACAAGAGTCAATAAACAATGATTAAATATTAATTGTTATCATGATAATTGCATTATGTTTAAGAAGGCAGTAATGTAACAGACAAGGCATTTATTCTCACTTTTCCCAAAGTTTAGAGATACACCCTGGTCATCAGAAGAACAAATATGCTACAAGGCAAAAAGAAAACACCTCTTGCAGACCTAGCTATTAATTCAATGGTTATCATATATATGGCAGTCCTTTTCTGTGACTTGGAATTAACATCAAAGGCTAGTCCGCACACTAAGTTGATTAGGCATTTTCAGAAAAAAAAATGTTGTAGACTTGATCTGCCACTACATAGTATATATATGCATCATTATTGGTAAATGAACTTTCCATTGTGACAACTTTATTCTTCTCTCTCTGTCTCTCTTGAAGGAGCTAACATGGAGCACTGGATGGGTTCAAGATGCATTCTTCAGCCTTCCTTCTTGTTAAATCTATGGTGAAGAAGTTTCATTAGTCATTAGATACTAAATCCACTACAATATAATACCTATATCTTGCAATTCCAAGACTTCAATGGACATACAATTGGTACCTCCATTTTATCATCATTCAACCAAGAAATTTAATTAATCTTTGGGTTCCAGATCCTACATTGTCAATGCCCTTCATTTCAAATTTTATTCACGTCCTACATGCATCTCTAGTAAATTAATGGGCAAATAAGAAGGCTAAAACAACTAATGCAGTATCTTCACTGTATAAATTCCTATTTGGGCTTTCAGGTCCAGGTCTGAATATAATTTGGGCCAAACTCGGGTTTTTAAAAAAATATATAAATCAAGCCAGCCTGACCCTGCCCGAATATAATCTATATAATAATAATTTTTTTTTTGTATTAAAACATGAATTTATCTCAGTTTTCAATATGAAAACCCCTTATCTCAAAATTTTAACAGGTTTAAAACCCTAAATTGTATATTATTTTTTTAAAATACATGTTTGTGTAATAATGTCCTTCATTTTTTGTTTAAAACTTTTCTTTAATTTAAAATTAGTTTTTATTTTTATATGGGATTTTGGACTGAGCCTTAGGCCCTCCTAGTTTTATTCAGACCAGGCCCGACATATGTTTTTCTCTATCAAAAAGCCAGGCTCCAACCCGAAAGCTCAGCCCCAATGATCACCTCTACTTCACTGTGATATACAACCTGGTGGAACAACCAAGGGGTGAGAGAGAGAGAGAGAGAGCCAGCAACACAGTATGAAACAAATAAAACTACCAAGTTTAAAAAAGGCATAAAGCAAATTCCAATTTCATTTTTTAGCTCACCCTTAGTTGGTGCTAACACTAATAAGCATGCATTTATAAGGAAAACCTCGAGAAATTATCTCGGTCAAAGCTGCTAATGATTTATTGAGGAAGCTGCAATCTCAAGTTATGATCATGCCATCTTGTTGCCCAGAATTTTATAGCTTGTATGTGACTCAATCAAAATTATTATGGAAAGAAACATGAGCTATAATTTAGATTCTAAGCACAAATTATGGGAATGAAGTATAAAGTGAGATAAGAAGGAACTTTGACAATAATGAAATAGAAACTCTTAACAGCTATAATCATATGCATTACAGAGGCAAAGCATGGAAAATAACAAGGAAAAGCACATAACATAATACGCATTGGTGTTCCCGTAGAAGGGCAAAAACCCACACAGACAATTCTTTGTCTCCATAGTAAGTTCAAGACAAAAAGCCTTAGGAATAGTTAAAACCACGAAAAGGGAAATTTTCTTATCACCTTTTAGTAGATATGTAAGAAAAGAACAAACAACATGCACTGTAGTGAAAACATGTTGGTCTACAAGAACTTAGCCAAGGCTACCCTGCAAGAACAGCCCACTCACTGACAAGAAACGTGATTCTAAAAGAGAAAGTTAAGTATGTCCTGGAATACACTGACTACTACAGAATTTAATTTTAGTCCAGCTATTTGCTTTAGAGCATTCAATTATATTCTCCTGTATTCCAAAACATATAGTAGTAATTTAAACTTTACCATAATTTCAACAGCAATGTTAGATTATGTAATGTCTGACACTAAGTCTTTGCTCAGAAATTCAAAACTTCCAGAAAGTTCTAATCTTGTCCTCCCTTGTATTAGTACTGCATAAGGATACACAGATACTGATGAGACTTTGATCTTTTGAAACATATTAGCTACTGGTCTTGGTGTTCAGTTTCTAAAACAGGATACTAATTCCTGATTTCTTAATATCTGAGAAAATATTAAACTAAAACAAAGAAATTCTAATCATAGAATTAGGAGAGTGGTACAGCACAACCATACCATGAAGGTGGTCTTCCAATGATCCAAATGGCATAAATTCATAAACAAGGAGGCGTTGGTCCCCATCCGCACAATATCCAATGAGATTCACAAGGTTAGGCTGATGTAGAAGACTGAGCATGAGAACCTCCACAAGGAATTCCCGATTACCCTGAAGACCGTTTCTGTCTAACTGTTTAACGGCAACAACCTGTAAAGGTGAATGAAAAAATGTCAGGACTCACTAGTCACCAGAGGCCTCAACCAAACAAAAACTCTTTGAGCTTTTGAGAATAAGGTTTAGCTTCCTTTCATTAAAAAAAGAGTGCTGTTATTCCCACACCACTTTTTTGGTGTAAAAGCTGCCCTATTTCAATTCCGGATTGGTCCAATCCCTGCATATGGGACCTACCATGTGTGAGGCCTTGTGCAAGGGATCGATTCCTATATGCAAGGAAAGTGGTAAAATTTGGTGTAAAGTAAACAAAGCGTGAACAAATCACTTCCCTTAAAAAAAAATAGAGAATTTCCAATGATTACAAATAAAAGTTGGCAAAAATGAAAAATTGCAAATCGAGAGAGATAAAAGCAGAAACAAGATCATGGTGAGACAGGCCAATGTCATAAGATATCTGATGGATAAGAAAACTCATATTTAAACATATGAATGAATATTTCCCTTTATTTCTTTCTACTACTCCCAGGAACCCACAACTTCCAAATTGTAAATTATGCAAGCAAAGGATTTTGCAGCACACAATAATAAGTATATCAGATTTAAACAAACAAAATTCAACATTTTGCAGGATAATTATGGAATTAAGTTCATCAAAATAATCATGAGCCTTGTTTTCCTTTTCCTATTTTGCAACTATATCAAGTAATGATAAAAGCAATATTGTATAATTATGGACAAAGGGCAAAAGCAAATCTTTGGTTTAGGAAGAGGAGTATGACACTAGCAATTGCTTATGTAAGCATATCGGAGATAATGTCTGAGATAAGCATGTATCTCTTTTAGGACCCAAGAGCAATTTCAATAAAACATAATGCTCTTTCGTTCTAGACTTCTAGTTTCTTTTAAGAGCAAAAACATAAATAACACCATTTCATCATGATTGAATCACTGCAATATAGAATACAAAGATTTACCTGACCCGTGCTTTCCAGCCGCCCTTTGTACACCCTTCCAAAACCACCTTCCCCTAAAAAGGACTCCGGCCTGAAGTTTTTGGTTGCAGCTGCAAGTTCACGAAAAGTAAAAGTTTGAGCAGCAATTTGGACACCGGGTCCATCTTTGAGAGTAGGCAATTCCCTTGTGGAACCTCCATTACTTCTTGATCGCAGCTTGTCTGCTCCTGCAACCCAAAATACACCAAAATAAAGAATAGTGGATCAATAAGTATGCAGAACCCCCTGATAAAGTACTTTGGATAAAAGCTGTGAGAGGTTGAATTCAATTAGGAGCAGCCATGATCAAGCTTCCCCTGATAGCTTTGTTAATTATAACTTACACTCAATTAAGATATGGCACTGCCATATATAGCTTAACTTGAAATTGAATCAAGTTATATATTCGGATAAGCGAAACCCTCAATCTGAAATATTGAATGTTAATATTGATTGGGATCAAGGGCGTTGATTTGAAGATCTGATTTTATTATATTTGTAAAGAAAGAAATAAGCTTTGAGAGCGGCGTGCTAACGGGATGGGGTCTGAAAGTAAAAAACCTTGAGTCATCCTATAATATATAATAACCCAAGCAAAGGAATATGAATAATACGAAGAAGAGAAAAGGAGGGCAATTCATTTCATGGTTGGAAGTTAACATAAATAAGAGATAATCAGATCAGATCAAAGAATTGAGTTGAGTTGAGTTGAGTTGGATATAAATAATAAAGAAAAGAACTAACCGGAGGACAATCTGGAAATATGAGAGGGGTGAGTTGGATTGTGTAGCTTATGATCATGTTCATGGGTTTCCTCCTGCTGAGGATGAGGATTAGGATTGAGCTTCTCATCCTCCCTCGAATCGAAACACGAAAAACAGCCCATTCGTATACTATTTCCTCTCTAAACAACACACACCAAAACAAAAAACAAATTCAGAGGCGCTGAGGCTGAGGCAATCAAGGGCTCATATTCCAATTATAAGACCAAAGAAGAACAAGGCTTTGGTTTGGTGGGAATGGGAATAAAAGATAGAGCTTTCTTTCGTGCTTACAATTTAGACTTGGACTTAGTGGGAAGGGGCTTTCAGTTTTGCTTTGAGTTGAGTTGAGTTGAATCGCAATCCAATCTCAAATCTCTACACGCTGCCTGCCACCGCCACTCGCCTTTCAAACTCTATTTAACCAAACTATAGATACAAAAACACACAGCTAATTCTGTTTGGGAAAATGAACGAATAAAGATAATCACCGTTTAGTTTGGTTTAAAAATTAATTAAATATTTAATTATATTAATTAATAACTTATATACAATTAAAGGATAATTTATTTTTATTTTAATACTTAATTAATTATATATAAATTATTAATTAATATAATTAAATACTTAATTAATTTTTAAAATAAACAAAACAGTCATTATCTTTACCAAATCACACTATTATGTCATTCTATTTCTATGTCCTATTTCCTAATTCCTAACCTAAGTAACGCTGATTCTATGTTTCTCTATTACTCTCCCTCAATCTTACCTTATTTCCTTTTATAAATAATAATTAAATAAAAATAAACCATTTGCATCATATATGAAATTTAAAGGGAGATAAATTTTTAAATATTTAATTTTAATTTATTTGATACATTATTAAAAAAATTAGACTTTTAAAATAGTTATTATAATAATTTAATTCTTTTAATGATTTGATAATATATAATTAAATAATAATATAAAAAAATATAAACTTTATATTAATAATAAATCAAAATTAAACCTAATTTTTAAACATTAAATAATTATAAAATTATGTAAATTATGTTATAAATATACTTATTTTTAAATAATGTATTTATAAACTTACACGTCATTTATTTAATAAAATGTGTATGAAGGCGTTCCCAATCTAAAATTTTCTCATGAATTGAGAGCAAAAAGTAGAAAAAGGAAAGGTATTTACGTTGACAGACAGGCCAAATGGCACGCGGAACGGAAGGAACCCAAGTCTACTTCCTAGTTCCTACTACGTTCACATTCACAATCACAATCACAGAGGTGTGGGTGACGGGGCGATGTCATTGTGTCACGGTGTCAGGGACAAAAGTGAAAATAAGACATGCATAAAGGGGTGGGATCCTAATTCAGACATAAATGCTGGGTGCTTGTGCTTGTGCTTGTCAAAAAGAAAAAAAGAAATTATTAATTGTGGTCAGGTCAGGTCCATGATTGGCGGCACACCGTCCTTGCCACGATGTATTGCCGCGGCATCTTATACAATCAAATACCAATATCTTCTTTTTTCTTTTCAATAATATTAGATGGAGATTATTTCAATATTTTTTTTAAATATTAATATTTTTAATAAGTTATCAAATATTTATTATTTATTACTTATATTTAATAAATTTTTAAATATTTATTATAAAATCAATAATCAATAAATAATTAATAACTAATTATAAATACCAAACTCTCACATTACATTCATAAGGACTCACTACACTTTTAATCAATAATCATGTTTCCTTACTCATTCTTCACACATCACTACCCCTCCTAAAATCAAATTACCTCCAATTCCTACGCCAACACAAAAATTGCCTCCAAAGCATGTGGGAAATAGTGGTATACTATTCTATCCTCCCGTGAATTTTATGGGATTGTTAGCTTTTACTTTTTGTATATTTAGTATAATTTTTTTCAATGTATATGTTTTTTTATGGTAGCTTAATATTTTTAATAATATAATTTTAATTCAATTTTTTATGCTTGTTTAATTCTAATATATACCTCCGTAAATTTTATGAAATATTTTTTTTGTGTGTTTTTTCATTTTTTTTACACTTTTAATGAGTTTATTTTGATTAACTTTCATTATAAAGTTTTTCTATTAGTACAAAATCATGTATTGACATATTATTAAAAAAAAAATTGACTTTTTCAAATAATATATTATTGTCATAATCTAACTTGATGTGGTAACATATAATTGAATGATAATATAAAAAAGTTTTACATTATCAGTATATTAAAATTTTATATTTTAATAATATAATTTGAGTTTAATTTTAAACCATTGATAGTATAAATTTTTTAATATTATTTTTTAATCATATGTTGACAAATCATTAAAAAAATATAACATTTTATATAGTAGTTGTCATATTCAAACTTTTTAATGATATAGCAATATATAGTTAAGTGATAGTGTAAAAAAAAATTATACTTACAATTGATCAAAATTAAATTCATATAATTTTATCTGAATAATTTTTTATTTTTTTAATTTATATCTAAGATAGTTTTTTTATTACAAATTTAAATTTTAACACAAAATCATTCTTTAAAAGAATATGAAAATAGACAAAATTAAATTATTTTTATATAACAGTTACAATTTTGTTGTGTAACTTTATATAACCGTAATAATTTAATATCCTATATTGGATAGATATATTAATTAATTTAGAAGAATGAATGTGAAATTTCTAAAAAACTGACATCAAATATTAAATAGTAGTTATGGTTACATTATTTGGATTTTTTTAGCATGTGAATTTTGTTTATTGTAATATTTAGATTTTAATTTATTAAAACTTGGCGTGAACGGTATGCAAAGCAACTTTGTATTTCGAATTAGAAATAAGGGGGGAGACTTACCCGTGATGGAGCAACTATAAGCAAATAAGAAATCAGATGTAGCTAGCTAGAAAAACAATTTTTTTGGGAAAGAGAAGAATGAAGCAAGAATTAGGCAAGAACAATTTTTCCTGAATTAAAATCAGGGACTGTCACGTGACGTTAAAGGCAGTCCCTTTATTAATAGATAATAAATTATTAATATTTTTTAATAAAATGTTTTTTTTAAATAAAAATGTTGAGTCTTAATATATGGCAAACTTTTTCATTTTATTATTATTTTTATAAGAGAATAAATTGACTGGTTTATAACTATTTAACAGTTATTTTAATATAAAAAATATACTTTTAATTGAAGAAAGCAATATAACAATAAAGAATTTCAACAACATTTTAATTCCAGAAGCAGGCTATAAGCATCAGCATAGAAGCCACGTGGCAAAGATAAACTGCTTTGAACTAAAGTTAAAAAACAAAACATCTCACACCTTGAGTAACCCACCAGCAAGTAAGAATGAAATACGTAAAATATTCAAGCAAGAATAGGTAAGAGTATACAAAGAGGAAGCAAGGGTAAAAATGGAATTAGGACAAGTATAAGTTAGAATGAGCGGGAAATTATTTTAATCAATTGTAATAAGAGACTGCCACGTGCCATTAGAGACAGTCTTTTTATTAATAAATAATAGATATATAAATATAATAAGAAAAGAATTTATATTCTCAATACATTTATTATTTCTAATATACATTATCTATCATACATATTTAAATTTAATTTTAATTCACTATTAGTATAATGTTTCATTTAATCATATACTGACATATTATTAAAAGAGTAAGAGTTGTAAAGTAATTGTTATAATAGTTAAATTCTTCTAATTATTTGATAATATATGATTGAATGAGAATATAAAAAAAATTTATACTAAAAGTTGATGAAAATTAAACGCTACACATTTTGCTATCAAAGACTATTGTTAGTCATTAATACTATATATCTTTTTTTTTAGCAAACATGATGTATGCTTTTTCTTTTCTTTTTTTCAACCTCAATGAGATGTGCTTTTTCAAGTCTTGAAGAAACTTACGACTTTAATCTAATTCAGCCAATCATAACATGAAAATAATGTAGCAGCATGGGCTTGAGTTTCGCGTGAGTAAGTATGATAAAGAGCTTCCTATGCACATAATAATATATATTTTTTGATTCGTATGCACATAATAATATAATCCAACTAACTTCAAAAATTTTGGCCAAGAAAAAATGCAAATTAAAAAGATTGGGCAATGCTATATAGACTTGAATCAACATAGATCAACCCATGTCAGCATCTGTTCAACAATGAAGAATATGAGCTTCAAATAATAGAAATTATTGACGCTAAACTTGCGCTTCTTACAAGGAGAATTTGGGGGCTTGAGGTTAAGACTTAATAAAATGGGGGAAATGGGAACTTCAGCTATTTGCAAAACAAAGATTTAAAATCAAGAGGTCCAAATCATACAAAGAGTACAGGGGGAACCTCTTTTTATGGGCAAGGTAATAGAGATTATGCTAACATATTCAAGTGGTCTATAAGAGGTTATGTGGGCTTTGTCCTTTAGTTCAACTATTCAAGTAGGAAGCGGTGAAGATTCCGTTAGAAGCACATTATTTATGGGCTAGCGTGTGGGCCTCATAGTTTTGTACATCATCGTATGAGTTTTATCTAAAATGAAATTTAAAATTGAACATTATATGAATTTTCTTTTCCGAAAGAAAAGATATTAGTGAACAAAGTTAGAGGAAAGAAGTAGAGTTTATCAAAAGAATTAAATGGAACATTTCCAATGTTACGGGATGTTCCAGAACGGACCAAATGAAACATTTGAAACTATGGAATGAATAAGGAGCAACCCGCAGGAGGCGCATAACATCCAAACTATGCGCAAGCAAAGTTAATGAGAGCTTAGGATGGATGGATCATGGATTATATTTCCCAATTTGCGGGGAGCAATGCACAAACATCGGACTGCTTTCCCATTGGGGTCAACGGTCAAAACACCACGTGTCATCTGCACTTAAATAATTGGAAAGTAAAATAAAAAAAAATGAATACATGACAGACAAATAACGATTAACCGCAAACGAGATAGACATCGTAGATCAACAACCCAACTAGGAATAGGATGCACCTCCATGTCCATACGCCGTCTCCCATTTCAATTCCCTCCAACCTAAAAGTACAGACAGTCATAGACATTAGACAGGGCATTTGCCATTTGGAGTTGGAGAGGCAAATAGTGAAGTTAACAAAAATGAAAAGCGAATTACTTTCATCCCTCAGCCACATGATTTTTCAAAATTGCGCCTTTTCTTGCACCCCAAACCCAATATTGATTGATTGATTGAATTGAATTATTGATTGAATTGAATTGAACAACATAATAATAAACAAATGCCAAGACAAGACCCAATCTAGATGCTTTACCAATTGAACCGGATGCATGTCATTGTCTAATGTCTACTAATATTATTACCATAGGATTACTTCGGTATTTTTTTTTTTACAGAATATCGGTACCCAATGTGAGTTGTCTAGCATTCATTAGTTGTTATTTATATTTAATAGATTTTTTTAACATTTATTGTAAAACCAATCGTCAATAAATGATTGACAACTCACCTTAAATATCAAACCCATCAGAATACCATATCAACTCCCTTATCATCATGGACAAAACTCCACCACCCGACAAGTCCTCCATCTTCTCATCAAGAAATAATGTTGGCACCCCAAAATACATAGACAAAGACTCTGAAGCAGTTAGTTACTGGCCAACACTGGGAAGGAGAAGAGGAGTCCCTCCACCATGAGTTCTGGACAACGTGGATCGTTTTTTTCCACAACACCAACACCACTCATTCCGGAGTTCCAGATTACGTCCTCGTGTTGCCCAAATTGTTGGATTTCATGATCGAAAAATACAATGCGGGGAGACAAAAGTATAGAACTAAGTTTGGGCACGAGCCAGGGGATGACAAGTCCTTTCTATATGCCGTGGATTACATCTCCAAGCTGTCCACCTCTTTGAGTTTGAGTGCCTTCCCTTCCAACCCCAACCCTGCAACATCCTCTGCTTTGGACAAAACTAGTTCTATCCTAGAAAAATCCACGTCTTTCTTGGAGAAAGACTTCTGCAGGATCCCAAATTTAGCAACAAGTATGAATTTCAATTCAAAACACCTAAGAAAACCACCAAGCAATCCTCCTCTGATCATTGTGTCATTCCCAAGAATGAGACCCTAACAGCCCCCCAACCCAGATCAGGATGAGGACTTACCAACTTTTTCTCAAGTCAAAACTGTGTTGCAAAGTTTTGGGTATGTGATTGTAAGCATGGAAGACATTTATAGAATGCAATGGGAATAGCTAGAAGGAAAAATTGCTCCACCGTGCTCTTCAACGTCGAATGAAGGCTCTATCACTCTGTTTCCCCCAGTCAACAATCTATATCTCAGAGCCTATTCAATGATCTTGTCATCATTCATTTTCTCAATTTTGCGGAAGTTGTGGTTTTAAAAAAAACAATCAGCGGAGAAGCTATTCAATTTCTTGGATATGTACGAGACTCTCCGGTCATTGACGATTTGGATTCCTATTTAGAGGGGTGCGCACATGAGCTAGCATATGAGATAGCCACAACAAAGGGTAGAAATAGGATAGTAGAGGTTGTTATGGGCATGTTTTGTGATTTGGAAAACTCCATTAAGAGTCATAATGAAAGGATTCTAGTTCCAAATGGTGCAGTTCACCTATTGACTCGTCATGTGATGAATTATCTTAAATATGCATGCGAGTATAAAGATACATTGGAGCAAGTGTTTCAACAATGCCTTGAACTTGGTATGAAGGGAACGAAAGCATAGACCAAGGGAAAATGGAAGATGGGATGCCCAAGAATTCACCTTTAGCAGTTCAGTTAATGACAATCATGGACCTGTTGGATGCAAATATTGAACGGAAGTCCAAGTTGTATAGGGATCCAGCTTTATGCTATGTTTTTCTAATGAACAATGGGAGATACAGAGTGCAAAGATCAAAGGGTGCGAGCCTCATGAATCCATGGGTGACAATTGGTGCAGGAGGAAGGTTTAAGATTGTATGATAAGAATTATCATAGGGAGACGTGGAGTAAGGTGCTGCAATGCCTTAACCCATAGAGTCTGCAGGGTAGTCGGAAGGTGTCTTCAATGTCCAAATAGGTCCTGAAGGAGAGAGGTTTCAGTGCTTCAATGCCATGTTTGAAGAGATACACAAAACGCAGAGCACTTCACTTGGGTGGTGAGTGATGAGCTACTTCAATCAAAGCTCTGGGTTTCAATATGGGCATTGGTGATCCCAATGTATCGGTCCTTTCTTGGAAGATTCAAACACCATCTAAACTCTCGTAGACAGATAGGTTGACAAGTATATCAAGTATCATCCTGAGGACATTGAGACTTTGATTGACGATCTATTTGATGGAAATGCTTCGCCCATGGCCCAAGGAAAATGTGACGATAATCTAATCTAATATAATCTAATCATGTATTGATTCATCTACAGGGTTTTGGCAATTTTATCAATTATTAATAGAAGTTCACACTCTTCTACTTGTTACATTTCATTTCTATCTTCATTTTACACTGACAATTTGTATTTATGTAAATAACGTTACTCAACTAAGAATGCATTGTTACTTAAGTTTCCACCGTACGTGTGGAGTTGAATTAATTGATTCTGCTAGTAGTTTAAGTTGAATTCGATTGGTGAATAAGTATTGAATTTTCATACCTAAAATGATATTCCAAGCAAACTGAGAAAAGGTAATATTTGTATCCCAATATTAAAAACACAACTAATAATGAGTTATGAGAGTTTGTTATGCATTTAGGGATATTCTCTGTCTCATGGTTTGACTCTCGCAAAAAAAAATGTTCCCCATCTTCGACAAGAAGTAAATGATCATAAAACGAGGAAGAGGGATGATAGCTTACAACTACATGGATACTTCAACTTGGAATGAGCAATGGCACTTTCCAATACGCATATCATCCTGAAGCAATTGAAATCTTTTTCTATGACTATTGTTCTCTTCTAAGGTGGAAAAGGGAGGTCAATCAATGGATACCAAGTAAGACTTACGGGACATGTAGTTAGAATCCGAGGAAAAGCAGATGTTGAGTATATATTATATTATATAGACGAGATGGGTCAAAGGTTATGACCAGTTTGCCTTTGACCAGCTAAAACTAATAATTTTTCGTGAGTGGGCTGAACGAGAAGAATTGGACCAAGTGATTTTGGTCTAGTGGGATTTGTAGACAGTATCACAATTCTGAAGGGCTACAAGAGTGGACACGAATTTGAGTCAGCTCCCACCCACCCAATAAGTAAACTCACCTTATAAGTCAATTCCATTTTTATATATGATTATATGTAACAAATGAACTCAACAAACGAATCTAGCTCAAGACCGATTCTAATGGTTTATTTGGATTCAGAGGACAATTTGTTGATCTCACGTAAGATTAGTTTAGACTAAAATCTTATTTTGGTCCCTCACATTTGAATCAATTATTAATTTCGTCCCTGACATTTTAATTGTTTCAATTTATTCCCTGACAAATATAAACTTACTTCAATTTGGTCCATTCGTCTATGTCTCTGTTATTTACTGAATGAAAATGATGATGTATCACCATTAAAAGTAATGTGACATTCTTATTTTACAAGCGTGACATTAAGTTAGTAATTAACTGGATTATTTCACCCAAAAAACAACGTCATTTTCATCCATGAAGAGCTAAATGCCAACTAATAAAGTTGTTTTTTTTTGTGAAAGAATTCAGTCAACTACTAACTCAGTGTCATGCTGGCAAAATAAAGATGTCACATTACCTTTAACGGTAACACATCATCATTTTCATTCATTGAATAACAAACACATAGACTGAAGGACCAAATTGAAGTGAGTTCATAAATGTCAGGGACTAAATTGAAAAAATTAAAATGTCAATGACCAAATTAATAATTGAATCAAATGTGAGGGACCAAAATAAAGTTTAATTCATTAGTTTATTGTGCCGAGCTTCACAACTAGCGAGCTCAACTTGAGTATAAAAAAGGCAAAATAGCACTTAGTTGGTTCATTAATGAAGTGTTTCATTTCAATTTATATATTAAATTAATTAAATATTAAATTAATAAAATTAATAATTGATTTATAATTAATCAAATATTAAAAATTAAAATTAAAATAAATTATTAATTAATTATAAATAAATTATTAATTAATTTAATTTAATATTTTATTAATTTAATACACAATC
This sequence comes from Styphnolobium japonicum, assembly GCA_023212625.1. Lineage (NCBI taxonomy): Eukaryota > Viridiplantae > Streptophyta > Magnoliopsida > Fabales > Fabaceae > Styphnolobium > Styphnolobium japonicum. Next base: position 321,995 of record JALBWW010000013.1, read on the forward strand.
TAAAATATAATACATTTTTAGTGAGTTGGAATAAAGTGTCATTTTTCCTATAAAAAAGTACCACAAATTGAAATCAAGCCAAGCCGGGAGTTGAGAAAAATGTAAATCAAGTAAAGTAGTCAATTGTACTTACTCCTATCTATACTAGTTATAATTTTAAAGATTCACAGTTACCACTATGCTTAGCCAGTATACATATTTATCTCTAAAAAAAATTAATTGCATTTTATAATGTAAAGTATAAATTAATACATAATATGCAAATAACTATTTATAGAGAAAACCCATCACATGATCATATTCCTTTTTTGAACTTAAAAGTTGCATTTATCATCTATAAATTTATTTAGAGTTTTAATTTAATATATATTATTGTTTTTATGTTTTTTTGGTTTTGTTGCATACTATTTTTTATCTGAATAAGATAAATATATATATATATATATTTTTATAAAATTTGTAATATTGGTGTGTTCCTTCATTTCTTATCAGATTTATTTAGACAACAAAAAATTGCTATATATATATTCTCTAAGTTAAGTTTAATTTTATTTAGATTTATTATTCTATATATCAGGTTGATAATTTCCAGTGATTTAGTTAAATTATCAAACGTTGTTTGTAATATTTTTATTTTTATTTTTATTTCTGAAAATATTGCTAGGCTGGTTTAAATATGTAGATTGTAGATTTGTATTAGAAACAGAGGGGGAAAAACTAGTGTTTTATTATCATCTAACTAATAAGCATCAAATTTTGGTTATATTAGTTTTTTTTATTGCACAAAAGAGATTCTTATTTTCGTTCAATAATATCATTTTTGAGTCAGTCTATTACTGTATTACATTAACCTAGCAAATATTTAAGAATTTCAACTTCTCACAATCTCTCGATAATTTTTGAATCGCTTGTATAACAATTTAGGAAAATACCTTTTAAAATGCTATTTCTGCTACTGCTAGCCTAAAGATAGGGACGGGAATGGAATACAGCAACATAATTTTTGTCTTGTAATTTGCCGTTCTTTTGCGAACCAACCTACAGATGAGAAGCGTTGAAGTTTCCCTCTTCCTATTTGCCTTCATGAATCAGAATGCATCTTTAGGGTTAGGGGATATTTGAATTTGATGTGTGATTTGATTTCCAATGCATATTCGGTATTCCCCAATGAAAATTCATCCTAAAGGGTCGGGGCCTCCGTACGGTCCCGCCGCCCGATTCAGGACGTGCTAGCTGCAGCTAGCATGCCATTGCAGTTGCAGACCACACCCACGCCTTCTCTTGTGCTTTCAATACCAACTGCTACTTTGTCATTCTTTTAGGTGACCATCCCCCTCTATGTTCCTCTATGTTATTCCTACTCTGTACTCTATAATCTATACATACTATAATATATGTTTCAACCCAATGCTCCCATTTTCCCCGCATGCCATGAATCCTTGTTCCCTCACACTTTCCCAGTTTATGGATCTCCGTTTCATCACGCAGATCTGCAATTAGCATGTCTGTTTCATTTGCGCTGTCTGCATAAAAAAGCAGCTGCTGTCTCCTCCATTCAATCTTGAAGAAAATAAGGGTTTATTCCGTATCTATATAGGAATTTAAAATGTATTGTTAAATATTTATTAATTATTATTTATATTTAATAAATTTTTAAATATTTATTATAAAATTAATAATTAATAATTTACCTTAAATATAAAATTAATTAAAATATCGTAACAACTCCCAAAAAAACATGATATATTTTACAACCTGTATTGCTTAAAGGCTAAAACATTTATCTTCATTTTTCCTTCTAACCAATTATATATGCTCTTTAGTCTTTGTCATTTTGTGTATGTCTTCATCTCCACCTAAGAATCCTTAGTTAGTTCAAAATCACCTTTTCTCCTTTCGTTTACGTTAATTATATGAACCTGAAATTTCAAACACTATTTATTTTTCAGTAAAACCAATCTAAGCTTAGTTAAACTATTTTTTTGTTTTGGCGGCAGTCTATTTTCATATTTTTGAGTGAGGAAAAAAAATTGAAAGAGCGAAGTTCAATTTTGATCAAACCATCCTTTTTTTTTTGTTCATGGAGATTTTGATTGGATTAAGGGAGGTCATAGCGACAGAACACTATAAGTAAGCGTTTACTTTAGTAGCAATGAATAAAGCAAGCGTATACTTAGCTCAGTTAGGTGATCATGTTTCATTACATATACAATGATAATGGAGATGGATGAAGCTAGTAGGTCTGACTGTGAACATATATGTAAGGTTTAGATTGATTTAAAAGCAAATTCAATTGTTTTTTACAAAATTCAAACTTCAAAGTCCAAAGATGGAGCAAAACTTTTTGCATGGTCTAACTTCACGTAAATCAAGATTTAGATTGATTTGTGCGTGGAACTCATGTAATGAAGGTTTTTGGGGACCGAAGTTCGTGTAAAAACAAATCTCTGGTGAGGTATGGGTCACGTCAGAAGACAGAAGTAAAAAGGAGTTCTGATCTTAAGCCGCGACAACAAGCACACCGCTCGCCGTCTTGCTCCTTCGTAATTCACTTTTCCCTGAAAAAGCCTGCTTCTTATGTCTCTACTCTCTAGTCTAACCAACGCCTGAAAAAAGTTATCAATTGCATAACGAGGAAGGATTGACCTTCCAATTTTCATTTTTTTATTTTTATTTATATTGTCATTTTTATCTCTTCCCTTTCCCCATACCCCCATTACAAAATGACCGATAAGCATTCCCACTATAGCATCGACAACAACTTGGGTAGTAAACTTGTAGCCGCCTTCAGCAGCTGACAAATCTGCTTCTGCCTTCTGCTACCTAGTCCTAGCTAGGTACAAACATTTCCTTTTCTTTTTATTATTATTATTATTTTCACCTTTTGACAAATATGTATTAGCATGCAGTCTGTGGCTCGCTGTATAAGCCAGTAGTAGTAGAACAGACAAAGACAACAATCTCTCTTAAACAACAACCACCATATCCACTCTTGTATATATTTCGCCTCCTTAAGAATTTCTCACGCGCTGCGACAGCAACAGACAAACCCCCCTCCCCCGCGGGCCCCCAATTATTTGTGTTTCATCTTCTCCCACACTCACACTCCTCCATTCATTATAAATGATGCCTCCCATTGCCCCATTTTCAACACACATTATTCCATTCCTTCGAAATTCGAGTATCAACAATATCCATTTTAATTTGTTCTGGTTCGCTTCTCGTTTTCTTTGAGCCAAAAGAAAATGCATTACCAAGCAGAGTCATGGAGCTACTACATGCCGGTTCGGATGATGGAAGACCCGATAGAGAGAGTGGTGAGGGTGGCCTCCGAAAGTGCGGTGGTCATATTCAGCGATAGTAGTTGTTGCATGTGCCACGCGATGAAGAGGCTCTTTTGTGGCATGGGTGTCAACCCAGCGGTGCATGAGCTAGACCAAGATCCTGAAGGGAAAGAGATGGAGAGAGCATTGTTCAGCCTGCTTGGCAACTCCAGTGCGGTTCCCGTCGTATTCATTGGAGGCAAGCTAGTTGGAGCCATGGATAGGGTTTTGGCCTCCCACATCAATGGCACCCTCGTCCCACTTCTCAAAGAAGCTGGAGCTCTGTGGCTTTAATTCTGAGTCTCATAGATTTAATTAGATGCACACAGAGATTTGAAGTTGACTCCTATATACATGCTGAAAGAAGTAAAGGGCCTATTATTAATTTGTTTTGACAATGCATGTCTCCTCCGATTTCCAACAATAATATAATATAAATACATGACATTAGCTACCCAGTTCCCAGGCAGAAAACTAAAATTGCTAAAAAAAAAACCTTTCTAACCAGTCTCTGTTGTAAAGAGCTGACAATCTCAGGTGAAAAAAGAATGAATTTTCTCAATTTTCTTTTGCTTTGTAGTTTGTAGTATACTAGTATGTATAAGGATGGTAATTTGGAAATGAACATGAAGCTCTAGTGAAAATCTTTCCTTACCATGCATCAAGTTCAGAGAGTATCTTAGTAAATATATGGTATGTCTATTGGACCTCTGTTTCTCAAGGGACCATCATTAATTCTCAATGAAAGAGGGAAAAGAGGTTTGATTTTTATCCAAAACACTCTGCTTTAAAAAATAAAAATAAAAATCCATCTCCCCATCCCATGAAACGTCATATCCGAAACGTTTGGGTGTAGGATAGAACGACCTTTTCCATTTTGTTTCAAAATTGCTGTAGAGTGTAGAATGCAATTGAAGCGAGTCCTAGGAAACGTGGCCACGTGGGTTTTTGTCCTTTGGAGAGATCGGGACTGCTTGCATTTCGCTCAGAAATGGAGGGCTAAATTTCGGGAGAGAGAGAAAGAGAGAAGTCATGGGATGGGATCATGAGTAGGCCCGTAGAATCAATCAAACGTCAAATTATATTGCTGAAGTTACGTAACAGTGCTCATAAAAAAATAGCTTTTGTAATGTTTGTCTCATATGAATGATTGAGTTGATAAGTGAAGATAGAAATAATTTAATTTATTTCTATTTGACATTCTCTTGAGATTTAATTTAATTCTAAAAAAAATATGAGCGGTAAAGATCAAATTTTTAACTATTTAGATTCTGATTAGCTCATCTCTTAGACTATGCTTACTTGCATAGGTGAAATATATTTATTTTCTACCTTCCGTTTTCTGCATGTTTAACAAAAATAGATCGGTCTTCATCGTCATGTTTAATTGCAATTAGCTCATGATATTCATTTATAAATGCAATCCACTTGGCCCGCATCTCGACTTCTAAATGTGTTTCTGATTTTAGATATTGTGAGATAGATATGGTGTTGTGGATCAGTCTGGATGGCTTGATTACGTGATACATCAATTGATTTATTTGTAGGGTTTTATGGGTATCATGAATTTGAATTTCCAATATTCGTGTTTTCGTAAATGCAATGGTATTAGCGAGTTTGTTTTCTTCGTTGGAACCTAATGGTTTAGTCGAATTATATGGTTGCTGAATTTTTTTTTAGATGTTTTACAATTTTGAGATTGAATAGATTTAGCAACAAGATTTTTAAGAATCTTTATTTAAATTGTCTATCATTACTGTTCCCATTTGGGCTTGATTAGCGATCGAGAAAAGAAAATCTAATAGTATGTGCAATATAACAATTAAGGTAAGACATTACCGATCAAGTTGGGAATTTCTTCTTACAAGATGAATCTCGTTTAGTGAATATAACAGAGTATTATATTTTTCATTTTTTGTAGGTCGATCAGTCTATGTAAATTTGCAAGTACAGAGGTATTTGTAATACCTACAGATGACAAGGATGTATAACAGCAGATTTATTGACAATTGAAGCAGTTGAAATGGCACAAAAAGGCCAGATATATTATTAGTCGCAGTTACATTTTCTTGGTTCAATGCAAATATTGCAACGATCTGGCAGAGAGAGAAAGATGCATGACATCAAGTATTAATGGACATCGTGACTAAGGATATTAAATCCATAAACTTTAAAGAAAACGCTAACTAAATAAAGTTAACAATTTCCTTTCTTAATGTCACTCGAGAAGTTCAAACTCATAACCTTACTCTGATATTACTTATTGGATCAAACGCTTATTATTATACTAAAAGCTATAACTGATGACTAAAGTGTAATTTTATTTCTTATAACTTCTCAAAATTATATTAAACATTAAGGGATTACATTCATTATAAGTGTTATGAGTTGGGATGTTAAGCTCACAAATGTTAAAGGAGATGTTGAGTAAATAAGACTAACAATGTCCATACCAATGGGAGCTTCAAGATCAAGATTGTCGAAATTCAGAAAGAAAACTTTCAAATCTGTGTTTAAATTTTCAAGTTGAACGAAATTTGATTCGGGTCTGAAATGAATTTCTGGCGTCTTTTCCCAGTCAAAATCCTAGTTGTCAACAAATGATTAGTGTTGCTTAAGAATGAAGTGGCAGGCATTTTCTATCCCTAAATTTCTCCCTGATGTTATGCAAAAACCGCTATGTATTTCATCAAATGAAATTTTGATGACGACCACATGTATTTAATATCATCATCGCGATTAAAGACAAAAATTTGTGTGTCATAATTAAGTAGCTAAATTTAAATAAGTAAGAAAACTAAGAGTTTGTTTCTATTGGCTATAAAAATATTAATTAGGGAAAAAATATATTCAATTCAGATGAAAGTCAAAGCAATTTGCTTTTCTCTATCGGGATTTCTCATACATAGAAACTGGCCACTCTAAGTCACGGTACAAAAAAGATATAATAATTGAAGCTGGGAAAATGTAGCGTTGACAAGTGCTGATATAGTTTAAAAACTTATCGTGGGGTTGGTGAGTAATGAGTGAGTTTTCAATTAATTTTTTTGTAGTAAGAGACTTGTCTATGTAGAATTGTCATATGTGATAATGTGACTGACATTATTAACGTGTTATACAATTTTAGTATCAGAAATACAAAATGATATAGTTTTTTATTTTGTGACTCAAACCACACGATCTCAAGTAAATCAAACAATAAATAAATAAAACCAATTGTTTTGTCTCTTTGATACTTTCCTGCACGTAATTTTTGTTATAAGTTAATGGTATCACGTTATATTTAATGAATAATTTTGTCAAGCTTTTTTATTAGTGGCTTGATGGAGGAAGGAATTAATTGTTTTTAGCAAATTGAAAAAATTTGATGGTGTTGAAGTAGATTGAGAAAGAGTTGATTAGAGAAAAAATAAAATAGAGTTGTAAAAGGATCACTGTAGAATACCTATAGTTATGTGGTGGAAATTCGATTCTCATATCTTATTTTTCATTCCCATTAATTTCAATATGGCTCCTAAAAAAACGAAGGTTATCTGAAATAATCTAATAAGCTACAACCCAAATGGGCTTTATATAAGGGAAAAGGTTGGCAGGATTCTCCAAGCCAAGTGAAGACGTTTGGTGCGGACAGAACCTGTGAGGCCCTCATCCGAGTTTCTTCCTCCTTTGATATTCTGTGTCACCATACTCATCTAATGTCTATCTTTCCTTGAAGCCTTTTGGATCCACTCGCTTCCCCAACTTCTCGATTTCATCTTTTCTGTGTCACTCTTCCTTCTGCATATATAATTTCAATTGTTGTTGCCCGTTTGTATAGAAATGAGCAACACAATGAGGCCTAGGGGTAAATTCACGTTTCATTTGGTTTACGACAGGGGTTGACACCGACCCATCCCATATCTTTCTCCTTCGTACAAATTCACTTAATTTTTCTTCATTTCGTTCATAAACGTCTAGAAGGGAGGTGTTGCCTGTGGTTTTTTTAGCCCATACAACAATAACACCCATTACCATACTTTGTTTTTTGTTTTGTGGGGGTCTTCAATATTCCTTTCAGCAAAATCTGTGTCCACAAGAAAATAAAACAAAAAATGGATGCCATCACGAAGATCAAGGGAAAAGGGAAGAAGGGTCTCATCATCAAAACATGGGAGCGATGCAAGAGTTCATCCAAGGCAATTGGTTCTCTGACCAAGAGAAGCAAATCCTGGCCTTGCCTTGATGCTACGCTGGAAGGAGAGAAGCGAGCAAAGAAAGGCCGGGTGGCCCCTGAAGGTTGCTTCTCGGTCTACGTAGGGCCCCAAAAGCAAAGGTTTGTGATCAAAACAGAGTACGCAAACCACCCTCTGTTCAAGATGTTACTGGAAGAAGCAGAGTCAGAATATGGCTATAACAGCCAAGGCCCTTTAGCCCTTCCTTGCAACGTGGACATCTTTTCCAAGGTGTTGATGCAATTGGATGGAGGGAGTGAAAAAATTGGACAAGACTGTGCTTTTGGGAAGCGTTATGAGTCTTATCACCTTCTTAGCCCGTCGCGAATGGTTGCCATAAACCACTTCTAATTCTAATAATCAAAATTATATATATATATATATTGCATGTGTCTATGCATGATTATGATTATGAATGTGCCATTTCCCTTCTTCCCATGCTTAATTAATTACTGTCATGTCGTACTTTCTTTCGTAGCTAAGGTTCACTTAGTGCTGTGAATGTGATTCATCAAGGAAAGCCCTTGGGGAGTAAACGAGAAGGGTAGTTGATGATCAAGTTGTGTTGTGTTTTGCTTTACTTGTTAAAATAAAATGAAATGAATGACGGCTTGTCCTGTTCGGATTTAGCGAGTTTTTCCCATGTTGTATATTATTATTAATATTAATTAATAATTAATATAAGGTTCTGTTTCTTCTGTCTGAGATTAGATTTTCGTGGCGTGGCGGTGGATGTTGGATTTCACTATCACCATGCGTAGCTATTAGCTAATAATAACAAATTCATAATTATTGTAGTTATTTCAGTTGGATGCACTGTTCTGATGTCACTGGGGTATGCCTGGCGCTTTAATCAATCAATAATGGATTCAATCAATTTTGTCACTTTTACTTCCCATTTTGAAATGAAGCCAGCACGATGAGCTGGACCACTGTGTATTGGGGGAAAATGAAAATTTAGTTATACTCTTAACCGACCGGTTGATTTAGTTAGGATATTGGGTTAATGAGTTATTAGTTTAATTAGTAAGTTATCGGTTGAACTGCATAAAATTAAATAAATATTTAAATACATATAAATACACATTACATATGATGATGTTTATCATTATAAATAATTAAAATATATTTATTTTGAGAAAAAATATAACCTATTAGAAAAAAATAGTTTAACCCTTAATTCATAAAAAAAAGCCTTAATATTTTCATTAAAATGCTCATAACTTAGAAAATAAAATTTTTTTTTTGAAAAATTAGGACTACCATGGCGTAGATATTGAAAAATTATATGAAATGAACATCTAATTAGTCTAAATCGGATAAACAAGTTAAAAGTTATGATTTTTTAAAGTTAAATTTTTTTAAAAAAATTTAGTGACCTGATCGGTTCTAATTCAACCAATCAAGTCACCAGTTTTCATTCAAAACCGGTCGGGTCGGACCAGGTCGTACCTATTCTGAGACATACTCGATTCAACTAGCCACCCAAATTAGTTACTTGACCGGTTCACCTGTCCATCGGCGAGTCCGGTCTGATTTTTATAACATGGCTATTACCAACATATATTTATTTTGTTTTACAATTAAATAAACTGGTATTTTTATAATAAAATAGTCACATAACTATTAAAAAATAAATATTATTTAAACTAAACTAAATTGTCTTTATTTCTATAACTTTCATTGGGTTATTGATGGAAAATAATAATAAATGTAAAGAGAATAAAGAAGTTTAGGTAAGATTAAAATTCCTAATAAATAAACCATTTATACCCCTAACACTTTGTTTGATTCAAAGAAAGAGAGGAGAAGAATTTTAATGGAAGGGAGAGGAGAGGAAGAGAAGGAAGGAAAGAAATTTTAACTATATATTATTTGGTTAGAGGAAGAGAGTAAAAATAATTTTCTCCTTGTTTAATTCACGAGAGAAAGGGAGAAATTTTAAAATTAATTTTTTTTATATTATATCAGAAATAAAATCTACACCCTTTTAAAAAATTGTGAAGGATATTTTAGTCTAATTATTTAAAATATTTTAAATTCTCTTCCATTCCATTCCAAATCCCTTAATATTGGAGGAGAGACAAAATGGACTATTGGAGGGATTTTGCTCTCATCCATTCCTCTCCCATCCCTTCTAAAAAATTGAATCAAACGAAAAAAAAGTTTACAAAAATTAATTCCCTCCCCTCCTCTTCTCTCCATTCCCCTCCAACCAAACAAATTCTTAAGCAATAGTTCAATTGCTAAATACACAATATTCTAACATGAGTTTATCAAAAAAAAAAACACACAATATTCTGGTTGGAAAATTTTATTAGAAACCAAAATTTATAACTTGTTAATTGCTTTTTTATTTCTATTTTGTTTTGCAGTATATAGTGTTATGGTGTTGAGGACTACTATTATCTACTTTCAATAAATTTAATTAAATTATTTTAACAACTAAATTATCCATTGATTTATAAAAATATTGGGTTTATATATATATATATATATATATATATATTCATTCATGTGTACAACTATAATTTTTTTTTTGGTTTCATAGTATATTTTCGCTTGTGATTGCGTAAACTAATCCATCGAGATATTAAAAATTATTTAAGGAGTTAACATTTCCCAATATATATTTTTTTATATACATGAGTTAATAATCGAACTCTTATCTATATATTTAAAAAATTTAAATATTTACCACTTATGCCACATCATATTAATAATAAAATTTTAGTTCTTACAAAAACTAGAGAATTATAATTTTCTTTATTTTAATTCTCTGTTTTTGCAAGAAATGAGAATTTATAACAAAGTGGTATTTGGTAATAAAACAAAAATATTAATGCTATACGGGTACGGCTATACCATATTACTATCCATAGACCATAGATACAAAAGTTAAGGAAACAAAAGTGTGAGTCAGCCCTTTTGAACAGATCGGAAAATATTGGCAGCGGATGATGGAGAGAGAGAAAGAGAGGATGTTGGTGACTGTACTCCACGGTGGAGTGATCATAACCATGGACGAGGAGAGGCGAGTTTATCGGGACGGTGGCATCGTCATTGAACAACATCGAATCAAAGCCATTGGCCAATCTTCGCATATTCTTGCTCAATTTTCTCATGTCGCCCACCAGATTGTTGATCTCCGCGGTCATATCTTACTCCCTGGTCTCTCTCTCTCTCTCTCTCTGCTTCTTCATTTCAAAAAGGGATTTCATTTCCTTGTAATTTGTAAAACTAGCATAGTAATCTACTAATGCGCTCTGCTGTATCCATCAATAGGATTCATTAACACCCATGTTCATACTTCCCAACAACTAGCCAGAGGCATTGCCGATGATGTCGACTTGATGACCTGGTTGCATGGTCGCATTTGGCCTTACGAATCCAACATGACCCATGAGGATTCTTACATTTCCACTCTACTTTGTGGGATCGAGCTCATTCACTCTGGTGTAAAGCTTCAAACTTTCCTATTTTCAACTGGATTTTGGGAAGTGGGTTGATATTGAGTTTATTTATTTTTACTTCCTCAATTCAGGTAACATGTTTTGCTGAAGCTGGTGGCCAACACGTTTCTGGGATGGCTAGAGCAGTGGAGTTACTGGGTTTGCGTGCTTGTTTGACCCAGTCAACGATGGACTTTGGTGAAGGTTTGCCATCATCTTGGGCCACTCGAACTACTGATGATTGTCTTCAGGTCTAGCACACTTTGATATCTCATCATGAAATCAATTTTGTTAAGTCCCAATACGATATTAGCAGCCACCTTGATTTCGGAACTCTACCTTTTAAGTTACCTTTAAATTTCTACAGACATCCCACATCCCTGCCTCTAGATAGAGCAAGGCAGTTTGGTATATATTCATTTCAGCAGTTGTTCTTGACAAATTATTTTGTTGCATCGGTTTCCTTGCTTTGTTCTGCAGTCTCAGAAGGAGAATTATGAGAAGCACCATAACACAGCGGAAGGGCGCATCAGAGTCTGGTTTGGAATTAGGCAAATCATGAATTCTACTGATCGCTTACTTCTTGAGACAAGAGATGCTGCAAGAGAACTGAAAACAGGAATACACATGGTACTTATATCTCTATCCCCCTCTCCCTCCGTGTTTTTGTGTGTGCGTCTATGAGTCTATCTACATAAAAATAATTTTATGTGCACGTACACTTACTTGCAAGCGTATGGCTGTATGCAATGCATTGTTAATAGATTGTGCTTATGGTAAATGATTTTTTGCAAGAGTAGCAGGTTTTAGAAATATTTCTAGAAGAGTTTTTAGAAAACAATGAAAGATAGATAAACAAATTTGCTTATGTAAGTTCTCTACTGCTTAATCTGAGAAATAAAAATAAAATCCAATATCATAATGTACTTTAAAGTTAGCACTTTTTGGTGAAACCGGTCTGACAGGAGATTATTAAAGCCTTGCTAGAACTGCTATTTCTTCTATTTTCCAGCGCAGAAGCTAACTATAGAACACCAAAGTTTTTTTAAAGATCCTCCCTTTTTGGTAGTCCCCTTGTCCCACTTCTTTTTTCCCCTCCTCCTTGTTTTGACTTTTGGCTTAATGCATTTTTTAGTATTGGGTCATGTGATTGTAGATTGACAATTTTGGTCTCTGTTTAAATCGTAGAGAATAGGCGATCCAAAGCAGTTTGGGGTAAGTACAATGATAAAAGTATTGACTTCTCAAGCAATGAATTTTAGTTGGAAAATTCAAAATAACATATATAATGGGGCAGGAAGGGTGCTAATTATTAGCAGTCATTCATACTTGAGAGTCGAGAGATAGGATATGGTGTCTTAAACTATGCAGTGCACTACATACCAACTTATGTATTCATCTGATATTTTTGTTTTATGCACTATAATATTCCATGTTAGTACATGAGAAGATTTTGGAATGTTAACTTAGAATTACTTCGTCTTAAAGCATAATTAGATATACTTAACTAAAATAAGGAATATTACATACTTTTTGAACTTGAGATTTTTCATGCATTCTTAAGTTTGAAGTAAGACTGTATTGCTTCAACTTTGTTTACATGTAACCTGTCTGTTGATATTTGAAACATATGGAGTTGAATTTTCATTGTTTAGCATGTTGCAGAGATACCATATGAGAACCAACTTGTCATGGATGTTCACAAAATAAATCATGGAACTGTTACATACTTGGAGAAGATAGATTTCCTTCAAAACAATCTGTTAGCAGCTCACTCAGTTTGGATTGATAATAATGAGGTACATTTTTGCCTCTATAACCATGATTCTACCCTCTCAAGTCTCAACAAGACTTAGTTCAGTTATGAAGTTTTTGTTATCTTATTGACAATAAATGGTGGTATGCACAAAAACACCCAGGCACTCGCTTATTTGCTAGTGTGTGCACGCAGGACCTTTGTAGATTAGTGGATCCAACTACAGATTTTATGGGAAATAATCCTTTCACCTCTTAAATGTGGCCATTTTTATATGCAAAATCTGTAGATATGCTTGATCAGTAATGCAGTTTTTCTTGTTGATAATTACTGATACTATGTTTCCCACTCCCTCCCTCGTCTTTTGTTTTTCGGTGGGTATAACTAAGTGACGGAAAAATATTATCAACCTCTGAAATGTGGCCATTTCTTTTCTGCTATTGCATACCCTTTTCTTTCCTTTGAAGCTGCAGCATGCTGTTGAACGAGTGATTTTGACCCTTCTGGCATTTTCCTTTATCTTTAAATGTTAGTTAATTTTCTATATTAAGAATAAGCAAAGCTTCTTGAGGTGTGTGCCTTTATCAGTAAGCTTGTAAAATTTTACCAAAATAAACCAACCAGGCTAATAAAGTCGGGCCAAGAATGGGGAATGAAGAGGCAAAGTGGCAAGTATCTACATGCCAGGGGATCAACTGACCTTTCCTAGGCGATATTTGAAAATTCTTTGACGGAATGGTAATTAATCCTGGAGTTAGTATGACGACCAGTAATTATTATATTATTGCATAACATTTTCAGATATCTCTTCTTTCAAGGGCCGGGGTCAAAGTGTCTCACTGTCCTGCTGCTGCAATGCGAATGCTTGGATTTGCACCTGTAAGGGAGATGCTTGATGCTGGCATCTGTGTCTCCTTGGGAACTGATGGAGCACCATCAAACAACCGAATGAGCATTGGTTCATCTTAACTTTTGAATTCTTTCTTTTTGGTTTTTCCCTATATTCAGCAATTCTACATTAGGTGGATCATGTATGAAATTTTGCTTTTATGTGAAGAATTTTTTATTTTCAATACATCAATAAATAGACCGTGGAAACAACCTCTCTGCCCACAGTGGGATAGGTTCGTATAAGACTACATACGTCTGACCCTCCCAAGACCCCATAGTGGTGGGAGCCTCATGCCCTGGACCACCCTTTTTTTACATTATTAAGTAGACATCCTGCTGCTTTAAGCCTTTAAGGGAAATTATACGATATTATGATTGTCAAATGATAGACTACTTTTGGAGGTAATGGCATACTTTCATTCTAAGTTGTAGTTGAAAATCATAATGAACAAAAACTTAGGACAGTACACTTTTTAGAAATGCTAGGTACATGTTACTGGCTGGAAATCTTCATGAATAAATTATATTTGCAGTTGATGAAATGTACCTAGCTTCTCTAATTAACAAAGGACGGGAAGTTTATGCAAATGGAACTACTGATCCAACAGCATTGCCTGCTGAAACTATTCTTGGAATGGTTACAGTTAATGGTGCAAAGTCGGTACTATGGGATGATGAACTAGGTTCTCTTGAGGTTGGGAGAAAGGTTGGTATTGGTTCACAGATTATTTGCGTTTCTCTTATTGTAATTATTTTTATGTTTTTCTCTTCCCCTTTTAACTAGGATTAAGTATGAGAATATCTCTTTGTTGGACACAGAATGTACCATATAGATTTGAATGAAAAGCATGTTTTACAAATAGGGTGTATGGAAGTAGGATAATTCATCATATTTGATCCTCATTATATTTTATTGTGCATCAAGTACAATTGAAAAATGAAAAAAAAAATGTTGATAATTTGGATAGTTCATTACGTGTATAAGAACTCTGACAAACAATGAAAATAAAATGAGGAAATTTTGCAAGATCATACCAACCAAAGGTGAAAAATTAACCGAAACCATGTAAGGAAAAGTAACTTCTGTGCATTCGATTTGATAAATGTGGGCCAATTCCTTGCTGGCTTCCCACTGGTCAATACTTCAGCATTATCTTTCTTTCTTTCTTTTCTAGATCATATTTTCTGTAGATAATAAAATACAACTTTTTATGCTATTGCTAGCAATAGAGGCTGACAGTGTTTGTACTTGTCATTTGGTAGGCTGACATTGTTGTAGTCAATCCTTCGTCTTGGCCTATGGTTCCCGTTCATGACTGGTACGAACCCATTACTTGATTGGTACTTTTTGTCAAATATACATACCTTTTTAATGACTTGTTTTTTATTCAGATGATTGCTATTTGTATGAGTATGAGGAACTTCTGTGACTATTAGGCTTTCTTATGCATTATATAAAGCAATTATGTGGTTAAGTGGTCGAAGTCCTTTATCTTGCAATCTTGGCTGGCTGCATTCAGTTTTCTTTCCCATCACGCCGTCCCAAATTTCTTTTAACTTAATAAATTTACTGTTCAACCAATATGCAGCATTTCCAGCATAGTGTATTGCATGCGAACAGAAAATGTGGTTTCTGTCATGTGCAACGGTCAATGGATAATGAAGAACAAGAAGATTATAAATGTGGACGAGGTATTTCATTGAAGCATTTTTCTTATGTAGGAGAGGCTTGACACCCTAATTCATAGAATATATTTTTCAACCTGGTGTTAAGTTATTAGCAGCTAAGCAACATCTTTCCCCCTGTTTTAGTTGTGACCAAAAGTTTAATTTGTATTGTACATGACAGGAGGAAGTTATTTTGAAGGCAAAACAGGCTTCTGTTGAACTTCTGAAGAGGGCAGGCATAAGATTACCAACTAGAATGAACGTCATTTGATTGCTGTTTCACAAGTTCATATTATTACAATAAGCATCTGATGTAATACAAGCAACATGTATAATATTGTTAGCCAATAACCAAAGAAATTGTCTCCGAGAGGCATCAGGCCTATGACATTGTGCAAGTGATTGTGTTGGGAAAGCGGATTAACTCACAACAAAAGCATAAGACGAAAATGAATAAAAGAATAATCAAGAATGTAATATTTAACATGGTTGGACTCCTCTATATTCTACTAATAAAAATAATATATTACAATTTTTACACGGTAAAAGCTGTAAATTTTTTTTACAAACTCACCAGCTCATAATCTAGTTATAATCTTTCTTAAGTGTTTAAGTTCTTTCACTAAAGTAATAGATTACCTCAATTCATAAAAAGCTTATTTATATATGACTTCTCTAATTCTAATGACGTGAAACTATTGGTCAATTACATAATAGTTTGCGGTGTGGTGAAAGGGCTAATGGGCAGCGCATCTAAAATGTCAAGTGGAGATTTCAGACAAAAATATTTTATGATTTCCACTCCAATAAGTTTTAAGATTTAATAAAAATTTAAACCATATTTAACTTATTTTAAAGATAATAATAATAATTAGAGTAATAATACTTGTAGAAATAATTTTTATCCAAGTCATTACATTTTTTTGAAATGGTCCAAATTATATACCTTACAAAAATGTGTGCATATATCTTTTATTTATAATAAATAAATATATGCGAAAGGCAAAGGTAAGTACCCATAAAATCAAATTGGGGATATTATAGTAATTTCAGCGTAAGCAACAGTGAATACAAGGTTTCATTCATACAGTGGATGTATCCATTCCATGATTCTGGAGGTGGACACTCCTCAATTCCAATCTTTCATCATCCATGGCGGCTGCTGCATTTACAACAGTGGTAAAATGTGCTCCTTTTTCTTTGTTCCTGTATGAGTAACCTAATTAATCATGGAAATTAACCATCCATTACGCATGGCTTTTCTTGTCTCAGTCAAATGTTGGGTCTCTGCCGAGTCCACGAAGCGTCACACAAATCAGAGCTTTGAAGCCCACCACTGCCACTGCTACTTCATTCAACCTCCGCTCCTCCACCTTCTCTGCTTCGTTGCGCCTGGACCCTTCCACTTGTCTTTTCAATGCTTCTTCCCCACAAAGAAAGGGTTTTTCCACCTTGGTCCGTGCCACTTCTGAGGTCACCACTTTTCTCTTTCCTTGACTTCTCTCGTACTTTATAATGATTTTGATATTGGGACGGAAAATAATACAATAGCAAGTTTTGTTTTTTTCACTTTCAGGAAGCAGCTTTACAGTCAAAAGTCACTCACAAAGTATATTTTGACATAAGTATTGGAAATCCAGTGGGGAAGCTTGCCGGAAGGATTGTCATTGGACTCTATGGTGATGATGTTCCCCAAACAGCCGAGAACTTCCGTGCTCTTTGTACAGGTTGTCTTGTTAATTAATTATTTCATAAATTACTTCGAGCTGTCTAAATCCATTCTGATTTGGTCTTCATTGCAACTTTGGCTCAGGAGAGAAGGGCTTTGGCTACAAGGGCTCTGCATTCCATCGTGTAATAAAGGATTTCATGATTCAAGGAGGGGACTTTGACAAAGGAAATGTGGGTACTCTTCTTATCATTATAATATTTCCGTCCAGGATTTGTTGTTAACTGCCCCCACTCATTTTAGCATTTTAACTCCACTTTGTTTGGATGTATGCTCGGGAAACAGTAAGTAACAGATACAGAGTAGTGAACTGGCATTGGATGTTGTATGCTATGTTCCACGTTGTTTAGAAAAGGCAACTTAATGGAGTACTTTAAGCCATGAGACTCTCTCGCCCTATAGGCTAGTCTTTTGGGTTGGGCTTTTCTCATGGGCTTGAATTGTAACAATTGATGCTTTCATTGAAAGCCTTCAAACGCAGAAGGGGCGATCTGGAAAGGAACGACCAGGGAAAAGGCTACTTGTGCCAGAAGGGTCAGGGTGAAAGGCACCTTAAGTGGGCAACTTGAGTGGGCTGTCACAGACATCAACTTTCGAAAGGGTATGCAATGTTATGTCTCACATTGTTTAGAAAAGGCAACTCAATGGGATACTTAAGCCATGAGGCTCTCCCATCCGATAAGCTAGTCTTTTGGGTTGGGCTTTTCTCATGAGCTTGAGTCGTAACACATTCTTGTTGTTAGCTGTCATGATACAGCATATTAGGTTGATTTATGACACAATAAGGTGCACTGGTATATGGCCCAAAAGTCTGTTTGAGTCAATTTCCATGGGTATTAAGTATTAACTTTATATTTCTACTGCCTCCAGGAATAATTCATGTACTCTGTTGTCAATAGAGTGATATAGTAATGACAAATCTGCCAAACCATTTTGCAGAGTCAATTTTTTTCTTGTAGATCAGTTTGGTCAACAAGGTTTGTGTTGTGATGCACAATTTGTCTCACTAGCATGTCATTGAAGGCCTCACTTAAGGATGTTCAGTAAGATTATCTTGTATCAGTCAAGTAATCAAGGAATCACATATAGAAGAGGTTGTTTGGTTATGGTTTTAGATTGCTTGAACCTCTACAAGGCTGCTGGTATTATGGTGAATTCCCCCTCTTGAGATTTCTCTATTGTTAGAGATAAAATCCTTTCTTGTGAACCTAATAGATTAAGCTTTTAGGAGAGTTGGTCCTTGACATCTATGTATATGGTTTCTATTTTACATGTTCTATAAGATCTGTTACCAACTTACAACAGATGTGTAGAACATGAGTAATGACAACTCCCTTTGCAATTACTATAATATTTTCTGAGATTAATAGGTCATGCATATATTTGAATATTTATGTAGTTCATGAGCTTTAACTATGTCTGCATTGCATGCTCAAATGTGCTCAACAAACATGATTATCAGTCATCACTTTCTATCAATGGAAAAAAGAATGATGGTTCATGTCATCATGAGTTGAAGAGGCATGCTGGTTGCGTATAAAATGCAGCTATTTCTCTCCTTTAGGCTTTGGAGATTTGTAATGTTGGAGAAGTTTTAATTTTATTGTTACTATTGGAGCCAAAATGAGCATAAATAATAACCCTTCTTGGCCACCTTCCACCCAGAGAAACCTAAAATCCATCACTCAATGCTAAATCGAAATACATAGCATCACTTTCATCTCATTCTTATTCTGTTAATTTCCATTGGAAATTGTGTATTTGAGTATTTCTTATGGACTAGAGGTTCATATCTGCATTTTGTATTTTGGCATGGAGTTGCAAGTAAATCAGGCTGATCATTGGGTTCTGGAAACTATTGCAGGGAACTGGAGGCAAAAGTATATATGGTCGTACTTTCAAAGATGAGAATTTTAAATGTGAGTTTCACCACTTTTGTGTCTTGTATGACTCTTGCTCACTTGCCAAGGATTGCAACAGTACATAATAAGCTCTGGCCATGCTGGCTTGAAAATAAAGGGGTTCCAAGCTGTTTAGTTTGATTGGTACATTGATTTATAACCTAAGGGTGCGATTTTTCATTGAACTGAAATTTAGTACTGAACTTTAAGAACTCAAGTGATTGTCGTTTTAAGTCCTGAATGTGTATTAAACGAAAGTATTAGTATTTAATAATTCAAATAAGGAAAGGAGTGCTGCTGAAAACATTCAATGACCTCTCCAGTCTCCACAATGTGTCAGCATTGTTTCACTTATCTTACATTCATTTTTGGTAGGTATTATTAAACAAACCCAGTGGGACATTTTCTGTGCTTAAATTTTTGTCATTTTCAGCTGTAGGATATCTGCATTTTCTCGTATTACATTTCTTCTATTCTAATATTGCATAATGCATATTCAGTTGTTATTGCAAATATGATGCTGATATGTAGAATATCTGTATGTAGTGTCTCATACTGGACCAGGAGTTGTTAGCATGGCAAACGCAGGCCCCAACACAAATGGGAGTCAGTTTTTCATATGCACTGTGAAGGTATCTTTCTGTTCTTCAATACTCTTAATTGTCCATGCTTGATCTGGGCAACATCCTCTAAGCTGGGGTTAGAGAAGTAAAGGAACTGCGGCATTTGAACCCTTCAGCAAGGTAAAAAAAAACCACCCACCTTACCTAGAAGAGGAGGGAGAAAGAAAGATGGGTAAGAGCAAAAATGCTGTGATTGAATAAGAAATATGCTTTATTCCTAATACAAGATGCTTCTTTCATTAAGATTACTGCCTCAGACACTTAGACACTGACATGTTTGTTGTGCAACTGGCATAAACTGTTAACTTTCTTGGTAACTTTCCTGTATGCATGTGATTGATGCGCTTGATCTTCAGTGTCACTAAAATTTGCCAACCCTTGCATCTCATTTTTGCACATTTCTCTGTGTAATTATGATAAGACCACATGCTATCTATTACTAACATTCATTAATGTTTATGATAAAAATTTAAAAACTTTTAATATCTAGTAAACTAAGGGGACATTGATATTTGTTAATGATCCCTGGTTTTGACATAATCAACTTGTCTGATGAATTGGCAGACACCATGGCTGGATCAGAGGCATGTTGTTTTTGGCCAAGTTTTGGAAGGCATGGACATTGTTAGGTTGATTGAGTCACAGGATACAGATCGGGGTGACCGTCCAAGAAAGAAAGTGGTTATCAGTGACTCTGGTGAGCTTCCAATTGCTTGACGTGGTTCTCATGTATTTTGTTGGTCATGGCTTCTGATTTGTTTCTTGCTGAAAAGGAAGAAAAAATAAACTCCTGCTTTCTTGAAATTTTGTTTGACTATTGTGAGACGAATTAAATGCCCTTTTATTTCCATACTGAACCTGAACCTACAACTTTTAGCAGCCATCTGTATTCTAGTAGAATTATAGTTTGAGTTGGCGTCAGGTTGGAAAATTTCTTAACCAATCTGAATGGCATCCTTGTGCCAAAGTGGAGTTTCCATGTGGAAGTTGGTGATGGAATTCCAGGAGTCTTTTTACAAGATGCATGATCAAATTTTAATATAATTGCACGTGAGTTGTTTTAGATTTTCCTTTGCAATTCTAGCGTAGCATAAACGAAATTACATTTTTTTCTGACCCTTTGAGGACGCTATAAAATTTTTGAACGAACATCCTCTTGCTCTATTTCTGAGGATATCTTCCCCCCCTTTTTTATTTTATAAGTTTATAACCATTTAATATTAATCTAGAGTGATTTTTAAATATGAAAGCTTTTGTTTAATTGGCAACGCCCCACTCTTTAAGATTGGAGTATGATGATGATGTTGCATGAGGTTCATTCCTTTACCAGGCCACCTATCTTCCCTCTTACTCGGTATTTGCACCAAAAAGAAAAAAGAATTGAAACTTTTAAAACTTTAATATGTTCTCCCATTTCAACAGTTGATACATTATGCCAGGTTGTTTATGGAAAATGCCGTATAAAAATTTTAAAATATTAATGTTCTAAATGCTAACTCACGATAAAATTCTTTTACCAGCTCTCGTACACTTTTTATTTATTTATTTATTTTTTACAATAGGTGAAATATTTTTTTTGCCTTTCTAATTGTTAATATAATATTGCAGATAACATTTTATGGATGGTGTGATGAAAATATATTATTTTATTCTACCTATTTAAGCCCCTTTTCAAACTAGCTTGGTTCACTTCGATCTATCTCCCTACTTTCTATCTCTTGTTCTCCATGATGGCAAATCACGATACACCTTTTTCATCGATTGCCATAAAAGGCACATACTAGACCCAATTTTAGTTTATTTTGATCTCAGCAAAACTATGTTTGCTATATGGGTGTCTTGAACCTACCCCAGTTCTTGATGAAGACGGATTATGGCTTGGCTCTCTGTTGCAATTATCACTAAATATCAAAGCTTGGGGTACAGAAGGAAATACACACTGATCATTTTGTACAACGTGCTTCGAAATTCGTACGCAAAATAAACAGGCCATAAATAGACTAAACAGCCCTACTCGCTGACTCGTGATGATCGAGACATTTTTCAATAATGAATCAAAAGAGGAGGTTTTCGCGGAGATCCACATTATACAAGGCATGCCATGGCATGGTGGCTAAGAATAAGGCATGTGGGTACGAATTCAACACTTGTTCAGAAGGTCTCAATCAGTGGCAATTGGCCAATGAAGACAGGGGAAGAGAACCCAAATCCATTGAGACGGGGATTCTCAGGGTCCACTAATTTTGCCTTTGGTATTATTTTGTTTCTCAAAGTCGTAATTACAGAATCATTATGGTCATATCATTTCATACCACACAAATGATGCCCTCCATGTACCTCTTTGCTCCAATCATTAATTGGACAATGATTTTTTCTTCATTCTATCTCCTTATTTGTCCTCCTCTCTTCATGTTACACTACCTTTAATTTTCTTTTTATAAATGATCCTATTATTTCTCTTTCTACAATAGTGAAAAATTGTTTAGTTAACAAAAGATAAATTTTTTTGATAAAACATTTTATTTAAGAACAATTAATCACTCAAATAATTAATTAAATTAATAATTAGTTATACATAAATTACTTTTTGAACATCATTGAGTAATTATTACTCAACTTCAAGTAAAAAAGTTACAAACCAGTGTTTGGGACATCTTATTTTTTGGAAGGATTGTCACATAACCCGATAATGTGAGTTTAATCTAGGTCATTTGCTATCATTAGAAGGAAATTGGTGATCAAAGGAGTGACACCGCAACTAGCTATTGAAAACCCCATTCTCACTGTTTTGGCCAGCTAAGACCTATAGAAATTCTTATATATAAAGTGGTAAAGAAAAGTCATTTACAACAAATATAAGAAACGGGGATTGAATCTCACCTTTACTAACGAGGGAGGAGTTTAGCCTGTTAAGGGAAGAGAAAATGAACCAATGGAACCAAAAAGAAAAAAATTAAAGAAAGATAAACTACCATCCAACAATTATACTACACAACAACCCGCGATTTTCACTCCACATTCTTCATTCATTTTTCTTTTCCTTTCACTGATTTTTGCCATTGACGACTTTTATATAAAATAAACTACAGTCATTCGTGGCTACTCTTTCATTTTTAAACCCCAACGTAGACCTTAAAAGTAGCAGCACTAAAAACTTTGTGCTTAGGTACAGCTTTGAATAGTACGCTTATATATTCAAAATGCTTTTTTGAGACCAGAAGGACGTAACATAGGGATATACATATTTACAAAGAAAACCAAACTCTACAATCTGACATGGGATTACAACTTACGCTGACACAAGTCTAACAGAAAGCCTTGGATGAGGTTCCAAAGCAGTCTAAGTCTACGCGAAACTAATCTACTATTTACAAATTACAGCATTATAGATGGTTCCAAGTAATGAAAATGCACTAGGTAGACTTGATGAGACCCAAGTTGTAAAGAAACTTCTCAGAGCTTGATCGAAAGAGATTACCCAAAGAGAATCTCCCACTCTCCTGGGATGGAGATTTTGAGTAGACATCATCTTTCACATGCAGTATGGTTAAGCCAATCTCTTTTCGAACCGCCTCAATTGTTTCACTCTTAACTGGATTTCCGGATGCGTCAGTCACATAGAAAATATTCATGGCTTGGGAACCCCTGGTTGTAACCTCAGCACGACTCACTGAAAGGCCATTTTCTCTAAAAATGCGAGTTACATCAGACAGAAGTCCAACCCTGTCTTCACTACAAAGTTCTAGCCGTATGCCCTGTATCGAATGCAAGACAATAGTATCACATAAATATTGGGCAAGAAATTGTGAATTAGCATCCAAATCAAACTACTCTACCTCAGAAGTTCTTCTCCTGATAGCAGCCTCCAAGCAGTGAATCACTCTTTGCCTCTCTGCTTCACAACTGATGGGGCTTCCATCCACATGCCTTATATAATATTCCTGTAAGACAAGGCAAAACTGTTATAGAAAGGATTTGTAAGAAGAGGTTGAGTGATGAATTCAAATTGCATCGACAGACAAACTGTTAGAAAAGGGTTGAAAGAAGAGGCTTTTCAACTAAAGTAACATGACATGTAATGTAATCAAGTATGATATTTATCAAGTATAAGTAGCTATGATATCCGAGTACTAATTGGATGTCAATTCCTGGAAAATGAATAACAAACCTGATAAGCCTCTGGTCCTTCGGCAATGACAGTTCCATGGTATACCACATATTGCATGTCCGTGAGGGTGCATACGGTATCAAACAGTAACTTTGGTCGATCTGGACACCTTAAGTTCACAACAGTGTATCCCTTATCTGCACAATCATCAACAGTTACAAGGAGTTTGTTACAGTCACTTGTTGACCCACAATCCGCATCACATATGTCATAATCGCGATCAGCATACATCATTTGATGCAGCCTCCTTTCCTTGTGAGTAGAACCAACTGAAACAGCACTGTTGGCACTCCGCTTATCTCTGTCCCCTTTCAGCACATACAGTAGAAGCTGTTTTATCTTAGCAAGGCGATCAGGATTGTCTATGGACAATCCAGTTGTCTCATCAGTTATGTAAACAACTGATGCCATTCTTGAATTGTGGGTCCAGACTTCTGCTGCTACCACATTGCATTTGAGGTCTGCAAGAACAGCAAAAACCTCTGAAAGCAATCCTGGCCTGTCTTGTCCAGTTAGTTCAATGGTTGTATGTTTTGCCACAACTTGAACCCCAACAGACCTTCTCAAGGATCGAAAACTACGGGCTCTTGGACCCAGTGACTGGGACAAGCGAAAAGAAAAGAATTATCAGTATGACTTGAGTAATTGACATGGCTCCGCAGAGATTCAGAGAATGAAAGAGATGCAAGAGCAAAATTGCATATTGACAGGATTATAACGTAATAAATTTCTTTCTTGTTCTTGGAGTTATATGCAGACCAAGCAAATACTCATTCAATTCCATTGACCTCTCCTCTTTTCCCCCTATTTTCCGTTTCCTATTACATTCAAAAGATAAAGGGCTAATTATAGCCGAATGGCAGATATTCAAGATCATAATTTCACTCAACGAAAAGCTGAACATTGAAAAATCCAGCAGGACCAAGACATTTGTTATGAGCGTGGGATTTTAAGGCAGCGACCTAGAAACTAAGATAACCGGATGATGCTATTAGGGGAAAAAAGAAAATCAATTAGACTTAATTCCACTGCCAAGTAAGGAATTAGGATCCAGAGACAGACAAATCTACAAGCATAATTGATTTCATAACGAGTTTCAAAGTAGAAGTGGTTAAAAGGAGTAGTTGAGATGTACCTGTTGAATGCGTTCAGCCACATCATGTTGAAGAAGCTTGTCCCCATTTTGATCCGTAACATGAAAAACTGGAAAACAAGAAGAGATGAATAGAGATATAGAAATGGTAAAATGTTGTTACGCGCGTTGTTGGAAAATAGAGAATTTTGAGAAGGGAATGGTACCATCCATGAACCATTCCCCGTCAGAGGAAATGTAAGCTCGTCTTATAATGAGATTCATATCGGTAAGAACCTGAACCACCTCCAACAAGCTGCCACGCTTATTGGCGCTATCCACCTGTGATTAGAATTTAGAAAGAGACCTATTTGCATTGCAATGCTCTAAAATTGAATAATGAATGAATGAAGTACCTTAATCAGAGTGGCTGTCCTGCTGCAAGTGTTATCAACACTAACCCTGCAAAGGAAACAAAGCATTGAGTTGATGAATATATATATATATATATATATGGTATTTTGGTAAGTAAACAAGAATAAGAATTATGATACTCATATGACCTGGGAGGATTCATTCGAATAACGAGCTTCTCGAATTCATCATCCACCGGCAAAGAAGAGGACCAACAATCCATTGGGTATGATAATATGATATGATAGGGGAGACAGAGAGTCAAGTGTAAGAGTGTGTTGTGAATGTTTTGTGTGGCGTCCAAACTCCAAACTCCAATCTCCAATCCTTTGGGAAATTGGATGTGGTTTTATTTATGGTTTGTTTTGTTACTACTTGTACCTCAACTCAACTAAGTAACTAACTACTCAACCTTTTGGTTCGGGAGTTCGGATTTGTGTTGGGAGTTGGCACTTGGGACTTGCCCACTTGGGAGGTGGAGGTGGAGGGGTGGTGGTGGTGGTGGTGGGTGATAGATCATACATGGATTGGCGGCTCCTCTCCTCAGCACTCAGCTGCACCAACACCAAGAGTTAAAAGAGTTTCCCAACGACACACCACAAAACCAAACCATATAATAATAATAATAATATCAAATCAAATATTGATTCCTTCATCATCTTCAACCCATTCATGGCCATGGGGCTGCTATCCGGCCTTTGCCCTTCCTTTAAGTGGGCCCCACTTGCCTCATCCAGTTGTAACACACATACATGTCCTCCCTTCCTTTTCAACCTTTTTTCTTCTTTTCTCTTTTTTTAAAATATAAACCTTCATTAGGGTTTTAATTAGTTTTTGGTTTAATTGCATTTTCTTTTAATTTTAGAAAATTTTGGTTTTGGCTTTTTTATTGTTATAATGTTATATTCATAATTTTAAATGAATGCAATTATGTTGTTATGTTAGTTTGATGCTGACATGATTTTGTTATTTTTATTGACGTAGTAATACCTTTTTTTTTTTTATAACTATTATAGTTACATAACGTGGCAAATAGAGTGCTGACACGCACAATAAATATGCACAAGTGTCATGCCACGTTATTTCTTTTTTGTCCATCTTTGAAAGTAGTACATCAATTCAAAGAAAATATAAGAGCCGTAACAAAAGAAGAAGTGGCCGCCACCCAGGCAACCACAAATAGAGATGCCTAACATAGCCGTGAATCCTAGCACAATCTTTCCCAATTCTCTTTAGGATTTTCTCTATGATCCTCAAGTTTCTTCCCCACGGATCCACCACTTTCTAAGCCTTTTTCCTTTTTCCAATTTTCTATCACTCTGCTTATAAAAACCATAGCTACAAAGGAGCAAAGGAAGGGTCAAGGTTAAAGTCTAAACTCTAATCACTAACTTGCAAGAAAATGGAAAGAAAAAGGGAAGAGAAACAGGACAAACATGTTGGGAGATTGAAGAACTACCTATTACTATTTACTAAAGTACAAAGTCTGCTTGCTAAATTAGTGTAAAATGATTGAGAAAACCAAAAAGGTTGGTGGGTATTGGGTAATGTGGTTTGGAAGCTAAAATAATGGGCATATGAAGAACAGAGGGAAGTAATATGAAAACAAACAGAACAGATTATGGTGGTGTCCTTTGCCTATGTGTGCCCCTTCAGTCATTTTGCTTAAACTTAACTGTTTTTTACTATCTGAAGAAAGGCAAAGAAACTCATGGCATTAGCATGATCTGCACTATTTTTTTAAACAGGAAAGAACATCTTCAATATTTGTTGTTGCAATGCTATATCAGTATACTGATATTAAATACCAATGAAGCTGAGGTGAGTGCTGCGTTGACCCTTAAATATACCGTTATTGATTGAAGCCAAATTGTTGGTGCTAGCAGCCAACACGTTTTCACTATGACATTTTTTTAATAGGCTCAGCGCATCGTCAGGTCTTTTTTTTTTCGGTGTATTATTTGAATTTGACATTTATCAACTCGTTTTAATTTAGTCTCTCCTTATGTATATCTATTATCTATTAAACGGAAATATTGATGTATTATCGTTAGAAATGATGTGGTACAATTATCTGCAAATGTGATAATTTGATAGATCTTGACCGGATAAATATATTTACAATTTGGTCATTAATATTTGATTTTGTTCTTAATTTTTTCTTCAACATTTGAATTAACTTATAATTTAATCCTTAATATTTAAATAAGGTTACAATATAGTTCCTGACATTTAAAAATGATTACAATATGGTCTATGGCAATTCAAATTTATCATTGAATCTTAAAAATACAATTTAAGCTTAAAACAACCTCCAACAACACAACAGAGTTTGAGATAAACTTTAAGTCTAAATTTATATAACATTAACATGAATCACATGTAACCGATTGTCATCATGAGTGCATTTCACACATAAGTTTACTAAAAAACAATGTAATTGTCATTTAAAAAAAACAGTGCAAAAAACAATGCTAAATAAGTACATGTTTTTTTTTACAGTAATTACCTTGTTTTATTGAGCAGACTTAGATATAAAATATAAATTTTTTTTTGTTGAACTAGTTACTTGTGATTCATGTTAATGTTATATGAATTTCATCTTAAAGTTTATCTCAAACTTCCTTGTGTCGTTGAAAAATATTTCAAACTTAGATTGTATATTTAAGATTTAAATGATAAATTTGAATATGGACCATATTGCAACCATATTTAAATGTCAGAGACCATATTGTAACCTTGCTAAAAGGTTAAGGACTAAATTATGAGATAATTTAAATGTCAATGACTAAATTGTAAATTAATTCAAATTTTAGGAACAAAATCAAATGTCATGGGCTAAATTGTAAGTGTATTTATCTAGTCAGAAACTTTCAAATTGCCATGTTGGCAGATTATAGTGTCACGTCATCCCTAACGTTGACACATCATCCCTGTTTAGTAAATAACAGGTACACAAATGGAGGGATTAAATTGAAACGAGATCATAAATGTCAGAGACTAAAATGAAAAAATAAAATGTGAGGGATTAAAATGAGAATAAAAATAAATGTTAATAACCAAAATAGAATTTTATTCTTATTATATATCATTCTTGTTTCCAAATGTGTGAGTTGAATTGAAAGCTATCATTAGGTTGTGGGGCTTGTGGTTGATCTTATATATATAAAGTAAAATGATGATACACTTATATCGCTTAATAACTTATTATAAATATTGAATTTCATTAATTCAACATTAAGCTCATAATTTTTTTTACAATTTAATAACCATATAATACTTTATTGCACTATTTTATTTAACGTATATATAGTTTTAAAATATAATTAAAAATTCTAATATTATATTAGATACATATGAATATCTTATTTATATAAAATTTGATATGCATAATGATTAAGATAATATCATATAATTTAATAGTTGAATTCGTTAAATTCACATTTTATAAAAAAGATATTGAGCAGTGTATAATACTTACTCTTGAAGTAAGTGAATTCTCATTTTATGTCCCGCTCCTCTTTTTCTTTTTAATTTCTAAGTTCTTGATGTGTAGGAAATTGTTATGGTATCTTTATGGATATGATAATTATAATAAGTTGTTAAACATTTAATAACTGTTGTTTTTATAATAAATGTTTAAAAATTTATTAAATATAATCAATAATTAATAAATATTTGACAACTCAACCTGATTATCAATATAAAAAAAAATGATACTGAAAAGATCACAGGGTGTGTGTGGTTCTAAAACAAAATTATTTTTATAGTTTAAGCTAATAAAAAGGTCTTTTGAGTTTAAGCCCATAAGGTTAGAAATTTCGCAGTTGTAACATTACTTTTAAATAATATATTGGGCTTGTTAGCAATACTTGTTGGCACCCAAATAGAAGACATCTATAAGCTCGATGTTCTCATTAATAAGAAATTGAGTGAATCTATCAAGTCTCTACTTTTCTTGGCCACATTCGGTCCAAGGTAAGTAGAGAACCTTTATTCAATTTATCCCTTCAGTGACATCTAAAATCTTGGTCAGCAAAAGCAAAGACGAAAAAAAATCTAGCAGGATTTGCTGGCTTTATGCATTTCCAAATCTGGAGGGATTCTGCTAAGCTGGAGTGGATGTCTTTCATTTCTCTTATGACATTTAATTATTTATTGAACATCTGCCATGTCCAGAGCCCGGATTTGATTTGTTTGGCTACTTGTGGAACAGAATCAATTTCACGCGTTTTGCACTTTCTCCTACAATTCTGGCATTAATAGTACTGCCTTCTTTATACCATAAGGTTGTCTGCACGCAGTGATACTGAAGCTGTCACACAAGGAAACTCAGAAACCATATAAAAAAAAAAATTATCATACACTTTTTGCCACCATTAAGCCTTTGTTTAGTTTGAGGGAAATAGAGAAGGGAGAATTAGAAAAGAGAGAAATAGAAGAGAAATGAAGAACTTATCTTATTTAGTTAAAGAAAAAATAGAGAAGAAAAAAAAATAGTAAATTTCATAACTTTTTTATTTTTATTTTTAAAAATGAGAAAAAATAGAAAAAAAATGAGTAGAGGTGAAAATTTGACTAATATACCCTTCTTTTTATTGTTTTATAAATAAATAAATAGAAATAAATATGTATTTACAACAAAATTTTATTTTTTTTCTTTCTTATTTTTCTCTTAATTATCTTTAATCTAAACAACTTAAAAATTTACTTATTTTTTATTTTATTCCTCTTTTTTATATTTCTTTTTATTTTATTTCTTTTTACTTTATTTCTTCCTTAATCCAAACAAACCATAAAAGAGAGTGGAAGATGAAAACTAAAGAAAGAAGTTGGTGAGTGACATGACACTGATGATCGGTTTTTCCTTTTACCTTACTATTTCTTGGCCGTTTCTTTTGGCCACACCCACACTCTGATTGATAATTTGCTGAGGATTGATTATGTTCACGGTATATTTGGGGGACAGTAACTTAAGGCTATATTTGAAAGTTTTATAATGGATAAAATGAAATGATATATAATGAAATGAAAATAAATGATATAAAATAAAATTTTCATACTATTATTTGAATATTTAAAGGTAAAGTAGAAGAAAATTTTCATTTTATTATTTGGAAGTTCTAGCAAAAGTGAATAGAATAATAAGATTATATATTTATTGTTCTTATATTACTTTTATCTAATATACGAAAATATAAAGTTTAAAGATAAAAAGAAAATTTTATAGCTTATTTCATTATTGAGCCCCCAATTTAGAGGAGAAGAAAAATGAAGGAATAAAGTAATATAAAAGTATATGAAATTTTTTCCATTCTATTCTTTCCCATCTTTTTAAATATTCAAACATGATACCCTTTATCATTTATTTTTTTCAATTTATTTTATCTCTTACTACCAATCTAAACATACCCTAATAAACGAGTTAGTTGTATTGAAGTTATTGCAACAATACAGGCACTATTTCTCTCTTTTTCTTGCTAATAGGCGAGGTAGTTGGTATTTGAGTTAAAGTTTAATTTCGATTTACTGTTAGGGTAAAGTTTCTTTATACTGTCATTTATTTATGTATTATCGTATCATTAAAGAAGTTTAATTATAATAGCAACTACCTAAAAAATTTAACTTTTTAATAATGTGCTAAAACATAATAGTGAATCAAAATTAAATCATTTGAGTTATTGCAACAAACACACGCATTATTTCTCTTTTTTTCTTGCTAAGTTATCCACCTAAAATTTTATTGTGTTATGGATAGAGGGAGTTCTATTTTCAAAGCTGACTCTTTTCTAATTTTTTTATTGTTAGTGTAAAAAAATTTACATTGACTTCTAATCATGTGTTGACATATCATTAAAAGAGTTATATTTTTTATGTAGTTATTGTGATAGTTAAACTCTTTTAATGATTTGACAATATATGATTAGATGACAATGTAAAAAAATTTTACATTGAAAGTGGATCAAAATTAAACTATATATATGTGTGTGTGGGGGGGGAGTGATGATTCATTTACACTAAGTATAAGTTTTGTATATTTACACCGTTTAATAACTTTTTGTAGAATGTGAATTTAACCAATTTAACCATTAAATCATATGATATTATCTTAATGATCATGTAAATCAACTTTTTTAAAAATCAGATATTTATATGTATCTAATCTAATAGTAAACAACTTACTTACATTTTAAAATTATATTATATGTTAAAATAAAGTAATGCGATAAAATATCAAATAATTTCTTAATTATAATTTTTTTAATAGGATTAACATATCTTATAAAAACGTTTAATTTAATGATTTAATTAATAAAATTTAATGTATATAAAAAGTTATTTAACACTGTAAGTTTGTATAGATTTATATTTAGTGTAAATATATCCTCATCTTTTATATATATATATATTACTTCATATGGATGTCCTCGTCAGCCGCACTCTTTGGGCTTATTATTTGGATTTGGATGCAGGAAGTCGAAGGAATGATTTATTTAGTAAGTTCACAGGACAAATTTTAAAGACAGAATCCAAATCACAACGAAAGTTATTGAGGATTGGCCAATGCCAAGAGATATAGACGTAAAGGTAGTTTCGGAATTGAGTTTCAACTACCCAACCCAAGTTGCGTTTAAAGATTCCAATAGGCATTTGCGGTATGTTATTGCCTTATTGGTGGTGTTAGTCAACCAATGAAGCTGGCACAATTGTTTTGGGGATGACAAAGGAATACATGAAGAGAGCAACATTACTTACCAAAAAAAAAAAAGAAAAAGAAAGCAAATAATGGGAGGCCGCACAACACAATAATACATAACATTGATGGAGAGATTCTTAAATATTCTGAAATTATTATATTATTTTATTAAAAATGTAACATATAACACTGAATTTACAAGTCTTCAGATTAAAATTAAAATATTTATTTTAAAAAAATTAAATCAAATTTAATAGTTAAAAATTTAATAAGAATAATACCATGAGAGTATATTAAAATTTCTTCACTTGGAATAACTGCTTGTTCTGTGCATGATGCACATGAACAGAGAAATAGAAAAACAAAAAAAGGGAGGTATGATATAATGAGGCGGCCATTTGGTTTATTACTACTTCATTTATGTAACATGGGAGGAGAGAGTCACACGTGAGATTAATGGAGTAAGTTTAGTCACATGAAATAGGCAATTATAAGGCTCTGTGATGCCTGCCACTGCCAGGGAAGAAAAACGATTTGAAATAATGGTTTGGGCAAAGGAAAAGTCTTGATTTGAGTTTGAGTTGAGGGGATCCTATATTCCTATTGTGGAGGTAGGCCCTTTCCAGCGGAGGGGAGTGGAGCGGTCGTTTTGTTGGTTGTATTAATTGTGTCTTTGTCTCCGGCACTTGTGTTGTGCGTGTGGCTTGTGGACTGTGGAGTGGAGAATAGAGAATGAAGATAAAGTGAGACCCAGCGGCAGCAGCAGGCAGCAGTCAGCAGTGGTGGACCCTTTCTTTCATTTCCTGGTGGGTATCCAATTCACGTGGTGACAGTGACCCAGACAATTTGCCCGTACGGCTGCTGAAGATACACCTTGCCCCACCTCCCAATACAACATGTGCACGCACATGATTCATTTTGACTTTTTTTAAATACACTTTACTATTAAAGTAATTTATTTTATTCACATTATTATTTATTTACTATAATTATAATAAATACTATTCTTTCGGAGTTAAGCTTTTTTTATTTACACTTTTAGTTGTTAGTTAGCTGTTTATATCCTTTTAATTTTAATATTTATCAAATAGTTAATTCTAAATCAAACAAAAACAAAATTTATAATATTCTTATTATCAATTATATTTAGCTTTAAAGTATCGTTATTAATCACACTAACACTAATTAAATATCACTTTAACATGTTCTCTACATTAAATATTTCGTTTTCAAGTGTTATTCTAAAGCTTACATAATTTCATTCATAAAGCCGATAGAAATGAATTTAAGATTTAATTTTAATTCACTGTCAGTGTAAAATTTCTTTACACTGTCATCCAATCATATATTGACACATTATTATAAGTGTTAAACTTTTGAGATAGTTGTTATAATAGTTAAACTCTTTTAATAAGTTAACAATACATGATTGAGTGACAGTGTAAAAAAACTTTACATTGACAATGGATCAAAATTAAACTCATGAATTTAACCAAAATTAAGTAATTAAAATAATTTTATCTAATATTACTTAAATGTAATTGAATTGCTTTTTTGTTACATTAAAGAATTCATGCCACAAAAATTAAATAAAATCAATATTTGATATTAATATATGAAAGTATTAATACACAAATATTAATCTCACTAGAGTTTGGCTCTTTTGGTGGAGGTACCATAAAAGGACGAGTGAACCTTTGGATCTATGCCTAGAAATTCATAGGAGCTCACAACATTCTGACTTGAGTTTAATATGGAAGTTAGCCTATACTAATTTCTAGATAAGTTTAATTTCTATCAACTGTCAGTGTAAAGTTTAATTAAATTCTTTCTAGATACGCTAATGACCAATTGACCATTAGGACGAGAACCTTTGGATCTATGCCTAGAAATTCATAGGAGCTCACAACATTCTGACTTGAGTTTAATATGGAAGCTAGCCTAGACCAATTTTTAAATAAATTTAATTTTTATCTACTATCAATATAAAATTTAATTAAATTGTTTCTAGATACGCTAATGACCAATTGACCATTAAGAAAAGTCATGAAAAGCTAGAGATTGAGATGGCCCAACTAACGTCCGCTATCCATGAAGCCCTACGAAGTGATATAGAGAAAGTGGAATATAATGAGAATAATAAGCCCAATCCCTAGCAGCCATTGGACTTATAAATTGAGAAAAGCCTACAAGAAAAGATTAAATTGTTAGAAAAGCATATGATAGTTATCAAGACAGCTGAAGCCCACATAGATGTTCAGAGGTTATCCCTTTTCCCTAAAGCTAGGGCCTCTCCAAATTTCAATATGTTCAATCTTGATTGGTTTGATTTAACTGGTGGCCTTGAAGTCTGAAAATATGTGCGCCATGCACCTCTTAGGGTAAGTGATGAGTTCTTAGCTCAAGCATTGTCAGTAGAACCGGGCAGGAGCGACACTTCGTTGGTTCTTATCCCTTGATAAGTCTACACCAGGACTTGGAAATCCATTTATACCGAGTTCTCTAGGCAATATAACTATAATATACCGAGTTCTCTAGGAACACAGATTTAAATGATACTTCGAAACCTTCAGCTCACTTGCAATTGCAATACGCTCACGTTCTCTCAATATTTTTGCGAAATTCTCTAGTGATAGTAGGTTCTCAAATTAAGGTTGAGGATCCCAATTCTACCATGTCTAGGAAGACTAGTGAGTCATACCACGCCACAGGAATTCCAAACAATCTAGATTGATTATTAAGGTTGATTGATTATTTTTGAGTGCTCTATTCTATGATTATTTTAAATACTCAGTCATAATACGTTAACTAGCTAGATTGATTGGCAATTACATCTTACATCCTCGCCCTCCTCAGCGTCCCCTTCCCCACCCCCCAAACAACAACAAAACCCCAAAAAAATTTCAGTGCTTTATTACTCTGCCTTGATGCTTCAGACATGATTTCATGCATTCCTGGTACCTATCTTCCAGGAAAGTAATCATGCAAACAATATGAAGAAAAAAAAATGCAATCCGAAAAATACCGTGAACCTATATGCACGTTAGTCACAGTGCAACAAAATGTGAGGGTTATTGGTCTAAACCAAGGTCACCCCACCGTACATTGTATTTGGCTGCAAGATAGTGAGCGCCAACAGGACCCCGACTACCATAAGGATAGTATTCTGGATAGTGAGCGCCAACAGGACCCCGACTACCATAAGGATAGTATTCTGGAATGATATTTTTCTCTTCTAGCTCTTTCAATACAGGTGTAAAGAGTGCCCAAGCAGCATCCAGTTCATCACTCCGTATAAAGAGTCTCCTTTCTCCTTCAATGGCATCCAGAAGCAGCCTCTCATAAGCATCTGGAATCTCCTTCGAATATCTGAAATAAACATGAAAATGTTTGCTTAAATGATCACAAAAAATGTCCATTACAAATGTAGTTTAACTATCCGCTAAATGCCAAATTTTGTTCACGGAGCAAAAAATAACCTGCATTTATGGAGCGGCAAAATTGTGTAAAAGATTAATATGGCCACGGTTCAATTATATTACAAGTCAATAAACAGCAAGGAATACACTTGATCAATGTGACATTTTGCCATGACCATGTAAGATAGTAAGAATAAGATCAATATGCAGCAACTAAAAATATAAATGTCGAATGTTATTTCAGAGGTCTCATAAACTTGATTCTTGGACTTGATAAAAAAGAAATACCTAGCTGCATAGTGAAGATTCAGATTACTACGGTCCAGCATCATTCCCAGACCCGGCACTTTGTTGTTGATCTTCAAATAAATAGCCTCATCAGGCTGAACTCGTATAACAACCTCATTTGTAGCCCGGTCAAGATCTGTCCCAAAATTTCGATTGTACAGATTGCCCGGCACATGCCTGAACTGTACCCGTATCTCAGCTCTGATGGCAGTTAAAAAATACATAGAAGGTGGCATTAAACCAATACAATATATATCCAAAACTCAAATTCCCTCCACGTACCTCTTGGTATGTAATGCTTTCCCTGCCTTCATCAGAAATGGCACCCCATCCCATCTAGCATTATCTATGAAGAGGGCAGCTGCAGCAAATGTTGGAGTTAAGCTGTCCTTTGGTACAGTTTTGTCATCGGTGTAGGCTGGATAAGAAACACCTCCTCTTGTGTGGCTTTTGTACTGACCTATAATCACATCCTCAAGTTGTAGGGGCCTAATTGAACGAAGAACCTTGACCTGGAACCCATCGAGCAATTGAACTTCTGCTGATGTAAAATCACGATTATTTAAAACAGCTCAATGCAAGGTATATAACATGAGACCTTTTCATTTCTAATATCCTCTGCATCTAAACTAACGGGGGTTTCCATTGCAAAGAGGGCTAGTATTTGGAGTAGATGGTTCTGCATAATATCTCTTATTATTCCATAATTGTCGAAGTACCTACAAATGGTGCAGATATGGAAATGAATGAGAATCCCATTAAAGATCAAATAGTGAATTCTGCTAAGGAAGAAAGCGTACCCGCCACGCCCTTCAGTGCCAAAATCTTCTGAGAAGTTCAACTGTACATTTCTTATATACTGCCTTGACCATAATGGTTCAAAAATAAGATTTGAGAATCGTAGAACAGATAGATTTTCCACAAGTTCTTTTCCAAGATAGTGGTCAATCCTGTATAAGATGTTCCACTTTATTAAAGTATACATTACATTCCTGAAAGTTGTAGATAATCAGTCCAGTTATAAAACCTGAAAATTTGATCCTCTGTCAGATACTACTTGAGGGATTTTGTTAAAGCAGCTGAAGATTCTGAATCACGACCAAAAGGCTTCTCAACAATGACCCTTGTCCAACCATTACCAGAAGAACCCGACAAGCTTGCACATTTTACAGCATCTATGAATATATTAGGAGGAATTGATACATAAAACAGGCGATTAGAAATTCTCCCACCCTACAAAAACAGTTTTCGTATTCAAACAAAATGGTTAAATTCAGATCAGAAGAAGAGAAGGGGGGGGGGGGGGGGGAGAAAGCTCAGATTAGTCTCAATAAAAAAGCACAGAATTAAAACTACATAAGCAAAAAAAAAGTTTAGTTCTTTCGTCCATCATATATTGACCTTGATGCAAATTAAAACTACTCGCCAAAACACAAAAACCAACCTGCAACATGAACAAAAGTGCATAGTGGGGAGCAGCAGAGGAAAGAATATAACTATATAAGCATATAATACGGAAATACAATGAACATGAACAAAAAGGTTTTTTTCCCTCAATCATGTCATCTAGCAATCAGTGAATAAGTGTTATAACCAAAAGACAGAACAACATGTCAATCCCACCTTTAAAAGATAAACATAATTACAGTTAACAGATGACAGAGGAAAATGTCATAATACGTTGTGAATATCAACAATAGAGATGATTTGTTATATAGATTCTTTGTTCTAACTTCTTCCTGAGTTTCCTTTATTCTCCACCCCTGTTTTCTTCATCCTCTTCATTGTTTTTGATATCTGTAAGTGATTTAGCTTTCCATTTAGGAATTTTATTTCTTTTCCATTAGGGAAGTACTGCTATTTTGCAAACTGGATTTATGACAGTATTTGATTTTCACAGGAGGAAGCAAGCAGCAGGAAACTGTAATCAATTTACGGGGGTCCAGCCAACCTAATGTTTTAGCTCTACGTCTCTGAAGTTCTTACTCTGCATTCCAAAGGACAGCCCTACGTGCATGGCATGGTAGAAGACAAGTAGACAAGCTACAAGTTTTATTTTTGAATGTTAATTGAATACTTCAGGAACATTTTGTTATAGTGACATCGCTATCCAGTAAAAATACTGTTAAAGCTGAACAGATAAAAGTCTAGAGAATCAAAATTTGTCTTTCTGTTTAAAACTAAATTGTTGATCAGATTATTCTTTTTCATTTATTTTAAGGGTCAAGAGAGTGCAATCACTTCATAATGCGCACTTTCTTGAACCTACCAGGAGATATACTCTGTTGACGAAAATATAAGCTCAAGGAGGCATCTGAACCACATGAAGTTATGGATTAGAATCATTTAAGATTAGACCTGTCTCCAATTACCTCGTGTTCCGTCAGCTTCTTGTCTAGCTCTGCAAAGTTTTCCTGAGAATCATATTGACCAGAATGGTAGAAACATCTTTTAAGGAATTGGTCCATCTTTTCACTGCAGTTCTCCCTGAAATTCGACAACATAAATGTCCAAACATTAAAGATGTTCTCCAAGCATAAGCAATAAGGAAATAAAGTTAAAACAATCATGGCAAGTGGCAACTCAAATTTTGTGTCATTATCAACATAAATGGTATCAACTCCAAAGTTGGAATCAGTCCCCCAAGAAAAGCACTATTCTATTCATGCAGGAACTACCTGAACAGACTTTATACGGTGTAAGGTTCAAGGAAAAGAGAACAGCAGGGGATATATAATTAATTACCTCTTATCAATTCTACAGGTTAGGGTCTTGCTAACCATATTTCTGAGTTCTGCATTCGTCATCTTACTTCGAGCATAACCATAGATGGTGAAGTGCTGCCATAAATCAAGGTATTAGTTGAAGCCGAAGCGAAGCACACAGAAACAGAAGGAAATCTAATTCTCATTCTTGAAAGAAATGAAAAAGATAAAAATCCAACCTTAAGGAGACAATCCTCATAGTAAAGTGCAAAGAGAGCTGGAAATATCTTCGTCTTGGCGAGGTCTCCAGAGGCTCCAACAACAGTAATACTAACAGTGGACCCATTTTCATTATTGTCAGAACTAGCTGCACCATGAGACTCCTCGGAAGATGGAACTGAAAAGAATTCAGCTTTCAAATTCAATGGTTCGTGAGGACTTTGATTTTTTGAAGGGCTTACTGTGACTGGTATGGCACCTACATTCATAAATGATATGAGAGGATGATATATCTATGATAATTCATATGCATAAGAAGAGTAAAGAGATATAGAAGGCATTGTGGTGGAGAGGGAAGGAGAGGAACGAACCATGCTGGTGGTGGAGCGCATTGTGATGGGAATCAGAATCAGAATCAGATTGAGAATGCAGAAAAAGCTTAGGCGCAA
Source organism: Styphnolobium japonicum (assembly GCA_023212625.1). NCBI lineage: Eukaryota > Viridiplantae > Streptophyta > Magnoliopsida > Fabales > Fabaceae > Styphnolobium > Styphnolobium japonicum. The sequence continues at coordinate 360,980 of JALBWW010000013.1, forward strand.
GAAAACGGTTTGAGGGCGAAGAAAAGGCCACGCGTTGAAGCTTGGATGACGAGGAGGGTTGCAGTGGATATGAATATGAATAAGTGCAATGCGTAGAATGAAAAAGCGTCGCCATATCAAAGACAATAACCAAAGGCGATTGGATGGAGAAACAAGTTTCAAAGGTTGTAAGAGTTGGGATGGATGGGAAACAAACAAACAAAAACAATAACAATAACGGAACCCAACCCCATTCCTTCACCTTGAGATCTCCGAAGGGTTGGGTTACTTTGTTCTATGACTATGACTGTTTTATTTATTTAATGCGTATTGATGTGTGTAGTAATGTACATGACTGTGAATATGTGCAGAACTGCATATATTTCCATTCCATCTACTACTACTACTATTATTATTATTATTATTATTATTATGTGCAGTAGTAGAAGGACGTAAAAAATATACACAACACGGTATGATTTTCATCTAGCCTAGAGCAAAAGTTAGGAAGTTAGGAAAATGTCTCTCAACATTTTGCACATTGAGGAAACGGAGGAAGTGGTGACATGGATGGGTTTTTAATAGATTATTGAACGCCATTATTGGCAACGAATTAGTTGCGGTTGATACTTGGTTAGTTCGAACTGAATCTTGGGTTTTTTTTTGTATGTTTGATGGTTCTCCTCCATAGTCTCTGCAACTCTAATTTTATTTGTTGGATTAGAGAAGGAAAAGAGATATTACCAAAAGAAAAAAGAGATGGAAATGAGACGAAAAGGAGAGGGATAGAGATAGAGTGACATTTTAACTCTAAACCAGAAATGTGAAGTTTTGGGGTTTTGGTTGCAACTAGTGTGAATTTTTTTCTCGTTCCAGAAACAAGCCCATCCTCCTTGAAAGTTGAAACCCGCCAAACAAATCAGCAGCTCGTAACTTTGTAGTGGGGAGGAGTGTCGGCTGGGTGTGCACATCAAACACAAAAATGAACATTCTGCTTTGCACCACATCATTGGCTGGCTCTGCCGAGGAGCTATAGACACGAGTTCTAAATTAAAATAGATCAATCTTTATGTAAAAATTAAAATAATATAAATTTTACATTACAATTTTGATGTAAAAAAAAATCAAGATAAAGCAATAAAACTTCTTGTATGTGCTGTCGGATCGAATTTGTGATCCTAACAATACTTCTCATGGTGGCGTATGCAAATGACATTACCAGCCAAGACTCAGCAATGAAAGAGTTCCTTCGCTATTGGTGTGTACATAACAGTGAATCTGTGCATAAATTTATATATTTCCATCTAATATCTATTACTCTTATGTGCAGAAGTAGAAGAGACCTAAAATTACATAACACAGTATGATTTCATCTGACCTTGAAAAAAAATAATTAATGTTCATGTGCATTTCTGAGCTTTCGTTCAGACATAGTCATTTGGAATACAAACCTACTGATATTGCATAAAACAAATGCTTATTCTCATATTTAAAAAAACGACAAGCACATTTTATTGATCAATACTATGAAATCAGTAACCATTTAGGAAGTATGAAGTTATTTGGTAGTTGGTACAGAGACGCGTGACACTTTCCACGCATAGAAATTTAAGTCTACCTTGACACAATCCACTGGATAAAATTCATGTTTTGCAATGGATTGTAAAATGACTTGTATAGATGGCCAGAAAAGAAGCCAATTCATTCAATTGATGAAATCCACCGAGTTACGACTCTTCAGTTTGAACAACACACTACCTAGACAGTATACCTTCTAATCAACTCAACAACAGGAACAACAAAACAGAGGCCGGTGAAACTATCAAAAATACTCTAGGGTTGCTTAAACTGCAGGCGGAGAAGCAGATTGCAGGCCAAAGATTTCAATAGGTTTCAAGAAGGAATTCTAAATTCTACTCAGTCTCTAGTACACAAAATTGCAGGGCTGGAAGCCTCAGAGTACTACAGCAACCTTTTCTTGGGAAACAAGGGTGGAAGGATGAGTAATCAGGGGCTCATAATGGTCAGCTCCGGCACCACACCAACCTCTGTGGAAAATTGCATAGAAAATTCATTAGACAATGACAATAAATACAAGATATGTACACTCCGCCTTTCTACCTTCAAAGGAAGAAATGAGAGAAAGGGAAAGAAAAATTGATGTCAATCAGCTTTTAGAATATTGGTCCAGAGTAAAATGATAAGTAGGAAAAACATGAACTGGAAGCATGAGCAAAAATATCCACACACTAAAATCCTATTCTCCATTACCTATTCCTTTCATGAAAAGGAAAAAGGGAGGTTCCATAATTTGGCTCTTTGGACCATGCGGAAGGAAGAAAACACAATTTTCTTCATCAACCATAGCATCTGAAGCATGTGCTTGCACCTGAATATGATAAACAAATTCAGATGGAAGTATGATAATGGATGATTACTCACAAATGTGTATACAAGCTAAACAGAAAAAAGAGATAAACTTTGCATTTGCATTATTTTTCATTTTTGTGGATTCTTGATCATATCATTGAACCATCACTGTATCTTGTAATAATATCAGGAGAACTGCTGAAACAAAAACATAACGAATACACATAAAAACTGGGGTCACCACAAATAAATTCCAACTATGAGGACTTCTAAGCAATGATTTTGGGTCATAATGAAACCTCTAAGCAGAAGTATGAAAACAAGCAAGCCACAAATACTTGTTCATAATCACATATACAGATGGTCATCACTCCATCACACAGTACTATACTTCATTAATGCACAAAACCGAATGAATGAATGTGTCCCACAGCCAGTAACCAGAGGACACGTGATATATGGAATAACAGGCCAAGACCCCAGCTTCATAGTACTGTTCAATCCTATTAATAATCAAAATGTATCATTAAGTGATTAATTTAATGAAGCTCTGGTCTGGTCCCATCTATCGGCCAATTAATTCATGGAATGCAGTTCAACAAGGCCTCAAACCTAAAAAAACATGATGGAAACTCTCTTTTTTGTTTTTGTTTTTGTTTGGTAAGCATGAAAACTTCTCTTTAATAAAGTATCACTACATAATTTTCAAATTACTTTTTTTTTTGGGGTTGCATTTTCAAAGTACTTTTTATAAGTTGAGAACTGAGATGCAGAAAAACGAAATATAAATTTTTATTTACTATACACAGCACAGCAAAAACAAGTAGGAATGTGGATTGTGAAAAAATATTATTTTATAAAAAATAAAATGAAATAACCTGATTTATAAAAAAAAGTAGAGATTGTATAACAACTTCCGCAACAACTTAACAGAAAGAGCAAAACAAGTGGAGAGGATATCATTGCAAGGCACTCTATCCCTACATCATCTCCGAAAGCTGCGGCATGACCCTCTCTATGTTCATCTACAGATAATAGTAATAAACCCTCCTCAGTATTCATATTCATCATCGGGTCGGGAGAACCAGAGATCATCATAAAGGGTCTGAAGGTGGTGCCTTTGGTGGTCGTGGAGACCAAGAACGTGTGTCCCAAGGGGCGGTGAATGAGGCGAGATGGGTATGGTAGTTTCGCCATTTCAAACAATCAATCAATGTATTCATTTAAAAATACTAGTTGCTGATGTATGTGATTGGAGAGTCAGTCTACAACACCGGATTGTGGGCTAAAGAAAAGTAGATGTTGTGCTAACGTTGATTAAGTGCAGTCTTACATTGATCTCTGTCTGAACTCTGAACGTGTTGGATCATACAAAAAGCAACTAGCTTTCATTTGATGACCTTGACTTGAGATCCTCATTTCTTCACTTTCGTCTCAATCTTTGCATATTTCTCTAATCTTGTATCGGGGGAAGCTTCCTACAGCATACTTAGAGGTTATCTACAGAAATAACAACATATGTTATACCACACTTGGCAAATGGCTTATTTGGAGCCTCTACTCTACATGTGATGATGTGATATGAGTACTAATAACTTTACCTTTGTCTCTCTATTTTTGTCTATTACATCCCTATAAGTTCCCACCTAAGCGAAGAGGACCCGCTCCGAGCAACGGACCACAAAAGCCTCTCTTCAAAACTTCGTTTTAAATTTATTTTAACTTTTTTTTTTTGTTGAAGAGAAATTTATTTTAACTTCATTATCAAATTTCTCTTATATTTTATTTATCTAAGAGCAGCTACTTCATTTTATAAAAATAAAGAAAGAAATATGAAAATGCAAATTTACTATGGCTCCAAACTTAATCATTGAATTAATAGTTATATACCCACTAAAATGACTTAAGTAGTAAGCAATTTAAGAGTTTCTACAATGTCAAGAGTTTAAATTCGTGAAAAATATTTATAAAAAACGACAATAATATTTCTATTAGGACTACTCGTATATCTAAAAAAATATAAAATATTCAAACAATGAAAAAAAAAATTGTTAGTCACCCTAACTTATCCAACTAAACATTGTTCTCTACCAAGTGGGCTTTCTATAATATGGGCCTCACGCATATAAAATGAGATAATAAGCAACAATATTTAAGAAAATAAAAAAGCACTTAATTATGATGCTTTAACCCAATTCAGACTTGACTGGAACACATTCCACCTAATGTCCTGCGTATTATGACCCGATTTAAGGTTCAAAACCTTTAAATCCGCAGTACCTTAAAATTCTATACTTCTAATAATTAACCGTGGTTCAAGTTTAACTTGAAATGCATGATAAAATGCTTTAGCTTTACTATATATATATATAAAAGAATTAACTATGCATTATCAAAGAATATCTACAAAATAAAGGACGATAAAAAAAAAACAATTCACAAGCATAATACTAAAATACTCTAGGAGTGTGTTTGAAAAAGCTGAAAAAAATAGATTATGCTAATAATCGATTATTTGTATAATCGATTGTTGTGATAATCGATTATAATCAGAATCTATTTTTGTTTGGGTATGTATGCTGAAAAGCGATTTTAAGATAATTTATTTTGTTTGGATGATGTAAAAAATAATCACTTTTTCATAATAAATTACGAAAAAGAGTATGGAGTTATTTGTTTATATTAATATTTGATATTTTTTTAACATTAGAACTTATTTATTTTTTGTTATGTGTTATCATCAATTTTTTTTCTATTATAAGAAATTGAATAAAATTTATAACATTTTTTATGACTGTGAAAAACATGTGAAAATATATTATTTTTTAGAATAGTTAAATAAAAACAATATATATTTTATTTGAATTATATAGGGAATTTTAAAATAAAAATATATATTTTTCAGAGCAATATCACAACATGCACTAATTTTTAAAGAATTTGAGTGGTAAATTCTAAATATAAAAAAATGATAATGATAAACAACATAAATTTCAATAATAAATGATAATGATAAACAACATAAATTTCAATAATAAATGATATAGTGATAGACAACATAAATATTAATAATAAAATATAAAGCAATAAAAAATAAAAGCTGAAATTATAAAAATAATCTAACCATCATATGCTAGAGATGTTAGTAAAACCACTTTTTTAAAAAATAAATACTTTTCTAAAAATTTAAGTTATTTCCCAAACACTCTAAATTATTTATGAAACAGCTTTTTAAGCACAAAAAAAAAGCTTAAAGATAGAAAATCTATCTTTTCCAAACACACACTAAATAACAAAACATGAAGACTTTAACAAGAATATATCATCACATGTTAACTGGATTTATGACTAGGAGTCAAAATTTTCACAGCCACATATCATAATCATCGCTTATTGATCAAGAGTTTCAACATTGAATTTTGTCCGAGTCATTTCTAAAATTTTATATATATAGTTTATTAAAAATTTTATTGTTTAATATCCATTATTAATTCCTAAGTCCAATTCTCCAAAATTTAATAAGAAAGAATATGTAAAAAGAAGCAAATTTGAATTTAAATATCACAATTAATGTTCAATTAATTGTGACTTGGAGTATAAATGATAGATTGATTCTGATTGTGCAAATTGATATTAATTGATTTTGATTGAGCATCCATGAACATATTGATTATGATTGTACATAAATTATGAAGCATTCAAAATTAAATATTCAAGTAATTTGATTTTTCATTGGATCCAGTTTATAAGCTCATTAATAATGAGGATTTAAGAAGACATAAATCAAAGATAAGCAATTTAATTATGGTAATTTAGGACAAAATCAATGGAGATCAATCCTAATTGATTGAAAAAATCAATTTATGATTTAATTGGGAATTGAGATATTCATTTGCTTAGGTTATAAATTGACAAAAGCCTTGAGTGACAAAGACATATGATAGCACATATATTGAAAGAAAAGGGGTATACAACACACAATAGCACATATACTGAAAGAACAGAGAAAAAGGGAGGTAAACAACGCAGGAAAAGGAGATTAAGGAAGATGACCAAGTTTTTCATTCCTATTTACATGTAAGGGTCTCAAAACACTTCATCTCATAAGTTTGTCTAATTAATTTATCGTTTAAATTATCTAACGATGGATAATTAAAATTAGCTATGATATTAACAACGTTTTAATTTTTCCTGTGGTGAGGGTATCATTTTAGTTTTGCCATGGATATTAGCAAGGTCTTAGACGATATCCAATAAAATTTTTATTCATATTATCATTTTTATTGGATTCAATATCTTTTTACATATTCGTATTTTTTTAATGGATTAATAACCAACGAAGGAATAATCAAAATTGATTGTGATGGTGGCGGCATTTTGACATTCTTGAGGTGAGGATAAATTTTTATGGTTTTTTCGAGAGCACTGACGAGGCTTTAAAAATCTCCAATAAAAAATCTTTTTCCATATATAAATTATTATTTTTGAATATGACTTGTGTTATTATTCCTATATACATTAATTCACTCCAAATATCTTCGCATCTATCCTTAATTAAAATATTTGAATCTAGTCGATGATGAAAAGATTGGTAGAGGATTCAGGTACCGATTAATTTAACTCTTCCTAATAGTATTGATGCTATTTATATTAGATTTTATCGGGAGCGTTGACGGAGTCTAATTTTTACAATTAAATAAGTAAAATATTTTCATAAAAAAATAAATGTGAACAAATTCATATAGCCATAACTTTGTGGTGGTGGGAAATTAAAATTATATTTGATCACTCATTTCAAAAAATTTATTTTTTGAAAATCATTTAATAAATCACCAATTCTAATTTTTTTTTGTTTGTAAAAATCATTTAGAAATCCCTTGTTTTATTCTGAAATATTTTAATAGAATCCAAAATTTTAAATTACTACCTTCACCCAACATGTTGTGAGCTTATGCTTGCTTTATACAATGATGACTATTTAGCCGATCATTCCATGTGTTAGTTATTTATCATTTTTGATAATATGCCAACAAAAATGAGACCAATTTAGTTAATTTAGTAGATAACATTAGATTAAATAGTAACTGTTTTTAGAACAGATGGTGTAGGGTGTTAACACCTTCCCTACTCGTAATCAACCCCTAAACATAAACTCTAAAACAAAGAGCACTTTTTAAGTGTTTAATCACATAATTTTATTTTTTTAATGAAAGAATTAGTTGGTGAAGACTTCTAAATTAATTTTAAATTTGAGTTGTATCCTCACATCATTAATATCCTTTGGAATACTTGCGACAAAGAGGTGATTAGAAAAGAAGTGTTCATGACCGACTATTAAGTAACTAATATTTTTACAAGACAAGTTCCTTCATTTCTGAGTCAAGCTTAGAGTTCGTAACTTCCAAATTAAATGTTAAACATTAATTTAGAAACTTGTAGGTTTAAGATGCATCAACTATCTTTCATAAAATATAATTCTACATTCATTGAATTAAATTTGAATCCTTTAAAGTAAGGGATACACTTTAAAAAGTAAAGTACAAAGTCTATAACCATTAATAAGAATATTAAGAGTTTATGATTTTATAAAATACAAGTATCTGCATAACAGATGATGGATACGCGATCATCTACTTCCTTAATTTTTTCATTAACAATTATAATTCTCCACTTTATACACTTCTCACTTTCGAGAATTACAATCTCTTTGAATTATAGGCACAATTACTCATGATTACTTTCTTAAAGTTATGATTGTAGAGTTTTCATAGAAGTTTTTTTTTTTAAAAAAATGTAATTGTATAAGCCTATTGTAAGATTCAAAAATTAAAAATTAATCTCTTCATTTAAAAAAGAAGAAGATGAAGACAAGACCTTTCATATTTCGTATCAGAGCAAGCACATTGTAGGAATAGACGGCCACTCCCATGTTTTTTTTTTCTTTTTGTACCCAGAAACTTTGAACAAATCAGAATTCTTTAACATGTAATGCGTTGAGTGTACCTTCGTGCTGGAATCAACGTGAAAGAGTGTAACAACCTTTTCGGTAAGACCGAGACAGTGCGGTCAATATGCTGAAAAATGTCAAAGTTTCTCAAGAATTTGTGGCAGCCTATTTGCTGGAGGCTAAAGTAAAAATAACTCGTACCTCTTGTAACCAACCAAGGAGCAAATATACAACCGTCTGGTATCAAACCACCGCTCATTCATAGCCACAAGTAGGTTATCAAGTCAGTTAAATTTGGATTACGACCATTATGTTAGATGGTAAAAGCACTGGCTTTTTTATATGTTTTGTTTTGGTTGTCATTATTTCTCCATCCAAGTTGTCATTCTACAGTAGTTTCAGGCCCGGGGGATTCAGGGCATATATGTTTGTGCCTACATGCTTGAATAGAGTTAAAAGGCATGTAGACAACAAAGAATAGAATGTTACAACACGGCACTCGCAAAAGTGCCACACTGGAAGTTTGGCTTCCATATTAAATTCAATGATGAAAAGATCAAGTGGAGATGAATATGTTTCTCAGTGATCCCCATAGAGCTAGATCTCCTCATCTTGTCGGCTGAAACTGCCTATTGATTAGTTTCGCGGAGGCTTCAAAAGAGGTATGTGGACGATTAGAATGCCTTTCTTGCAGCTGTTTTTATTCCCCACTTCCACATGCAACGTTTGACTGTCACACACTTGTATAGGATTGTGGCCATTCACGATTCATGATTTGTGAAGTCACGCAAAGAAGCAGCTACTTAATTAGTACAGTTAGGGGAAAATGAAAATTAACCTGTGTCTCCCCAAAGGTTAAAGTACAATTATTCAGGATGCAACTTCCTACCTATTTATTACTAAGGAGTGTTATAAACCTCATATCCAGTAATTTAAGTTCTGTTCACAAAGATATTCATTTGTTAGACAGTTTTATTTTTAACTGCATTTTAAGCAACTCCAGTATCATAACATAACCCCTTCAAATATTGTTTAAGTAATGAAAATGTATTTCCCAAGTTACTGTCTATTATTAGAAAGCAACAATTTAAATTGGCGATTGGCAGTTTCGACAACAAATCTAAACTCATAGTAGCCACTTTCCTCGCTTTTTTACCACTCAACCAGGGCTTTAAATCACAAACTAGAGGTGGAAGTTTGGATTCTAAGTGTCTAACATAAACCAAACCAATTGTATAGAGTTCACAAATTTTTTAAATCAAACAAAATCAATATTTTTATAAAAGAAACTAATTAAGCATGTTTGGGAATGAAACATGTATTTCTTTATATGGTTCATTATATTGAAACAATATTTTCAACTTCTAGAGTTTAGGAGAACATTATTTTTTAATTGTAGAATTTAAGACCCATGCACGCAATATTATCATTTACGTCCGTGTTTTCTTTTTCTTTTCTTTTAGTTTTTAGGATAAGCAAGTGTACAAAAATAAAAACAAAGATAGGGCTTTTAAAAGTAATCTAGAACAATAAGTCAGCTAGTATTGAAACAAGTGATGAATATTTGCTCGATCAAATAATGACCAAAACACTTTATGGTCATTGATTAAAATATTTGAATTCTGTTACACACGCATCTTACTTTTTTGTTTTCTCACATAGTTTGTACATAATGCACTATTTGGATAATTACATAAATAAATAGTCATAGACATGATTTCTCATTCATGACACAATATTTAATATTATTCATGACTAAAATCAAGAAGAAATTAGTGATAAACAGAATATAAGAAAAATTACCTTACATTTAAATTAGACTTAAACAATACTTCCATATTCTAAATCTTAAAAGGCTACTAGATTACCGAGATATATAAATGATTAGTGATCCTACGTACTTCGTTCATTTAATTTTTTTCTTTAATTTTTTTTTATAAACTATACTGAACCAAACCGGGCAAAATGAATTATTAAACCAAACCAAACTAGCTTGTTAGGCATTCTAATTTTGAATTTAATTGGTCAATTTGATTTAGTTTAATCAATTTGACCAATTCGGTTTGATTCATGAATAAACCTAGCGGTAGTTCTCTGGTAAAGATACAACAATAATATAGAAGGAATTTAAATTTGATGTACAATCAGTAGAGAGCATTTTATCTTATTTGTAAATAAGAAAGTTCTCTATTATTATAATAATTTAAAATTTTCATTCGTAATACAAATTTTAGCAATTTCTCAAATAGATGAGCTTATCATTTTTTTATTGTTAAAATTTCTTTAAACATGTGTGCTCACTATCCACTATACATTTAAAGAAGTATTTCTTACACGATTATATACGGTATTCATATTTTTAAAAATTCTACTATTAATAAAAAGAACCAGAAACAAAGTTTTCATCTTCACTTTTTATACATATAATTTCAAAGGAAAAAACTTATACTTTTTCACAAATTTTAAATATATAAATAACAGAATTATAATGTACATAAAAAAATTATAGCAAATATTAATTAAAAATAATAGTCAATTTTTTGGCTCCAACTTTCATATATTTTTTACACACCTTTATTTTTCATTCATCCTAATGGATCTCCATTTCTTCTATAAAAAAATTAAATAAAAAATTATTTTTTTAAAATAATAATCAATATTTTTTTTTAATTTCCCACTTTTCATAACTTTTTCTGTCTATACTTTGGCTTAATCTATGTGCACAAGTCCACGATGTCGCACCTGCTACCTATTTTGCTGAATGCATGTAATCAACCAGCAAAATGTTATTATCAGAATGTCTTATCGATGGTGATGGAATTACGTAGAGGTGCATGCCATTCAATCAGCAGTACAATTATTTGAAGTTGATTAGTTCTTTTTTTTTTTTTCTTCTCTTCCTCTAAAAAGAAGATATAAATCAAACTAGTTGCACTTCGTATTACTATTGGCATACCTCATTTTCACATGTTATGCTAATATATAGATATCCGGGATTAGATACCTCATTTCGTAACCAAACCCCTAGGTTTAATTTGTTACACAAATTAAATTACGTACTCAACTACTGAAGTCTCTTGCAATTGCAATTGCAAGATATGTTTTCTGTTAGTAACATGATTTTACAAATTACCAATTAACTAATTTTAAATGTTAGTAAATTAATGTCGTGTACTTGCGTCTGCATATTCAGCATCATTCATAAATCATAACTCTACTTTGAGTCCTACATAGAAAAATGGCGAGACTATTTTGATGGGGTAGTACTACTAGTCTACTACCATAATCAGCTGTAAGTCCAGAGCCTTTCCTCTTTCCTCGACCCCTCACTCGCAAATAAGCATGTGGGTCGTTTCTGCTAAGATAAGAAAAGATATGTTGTCATTAATTCATTCATTATAACCATTTTGTTTTGTCGGAAAGTGTCAAAAGGGGTGCATTACAATTTACAACAACGGCGAACTTCATATCCTTCACAAAACAGTAGTGCATTTCTCCCTTTTAGTTAATCCAAATCCAACAGCAGGACTACAACAGCATATGACAACATTAATTGTTAACCTCAGTAACAATACACCAGAATTTGAGCGTCGCTTGACCTACCATTTGGTGAAAACAGTTCATGATATCTGTTCAAGAATAACATTTTAGATCACCACAAAAAAAAAAAGAATAACATTTTAGACTACGGTTATACCTACCCCTCTACTAAACATTCCAAGTCTGGTTTGCTCTAAAATGAATAATATTACGCACCAAAAATATAAGAATATTATTAGGTACACAATTCTTTACATACAAAAAAATCATATTTAATTTTATGTAAATATATTTAGATTTAAATGTATATAAGGTCATGTCATTATTCTTTTGCACATTTACACATAATTTAATAAATATACATGCTCATTATATATTTTTAAATTTTAAAAATTATTTATCTAGTACTTCTCTTCTCAAATTAAGAATATTAAGCCATTCAAAATACTATAGGATTAACTAGAAAGAAGACGCTTTGGGACAGCCCCAATGACCTGTGGGGTTAAGTATAAGGACGTAGAATTAATAACATCATAATCTCAACGAAGTATGAAGAAATTTATTGAAAAGAACTAGCAAAATGAACTATCTATGTTCTTGGAATGAAAATGTAATTACCATGCTATAATTTTATTAAGGGAAAAATGCTCAAATACTCTCTAAACTTTACTTCAATTTGAAATAACTACCATCAACTTTTAATTTCAGATGAGAGACTTTTAAACTTTTTAAAACTTATAAATAGACCTTTTCATACATAAGTTAAGTGAAAATAATTTATTGCGTGAGTGTTTATTAACACACTTGATAATATCTAATTTGTCAATATAATTTTTTTAAAAAGAATTAAAATATATATTTTCCTTTTAATTTAATTTCTCTCAAATTATTCAATATATATATATTTTAAATTTTTAGACATAGAAATTAAAGAAAAAAATTATTTTTTTAAGATAATATAAATAAATTAAATATTTTCATGTGTATTAATTAATACATACAAATTACGTGATGAATAGTTTTAACTTAATTAGTGAATAGAAGAATCTATTTACATGATTCACAAAGCTTAAAGCTTAGGGACACTTCTCATTTAGATTTAAAAGTTTATAATGCCTATTTCAAAACGAGATAAAATTTAGATAGTGCATATGTATTTTTTCCTTTAATTATATCTTGTTGAGTAAATACTTTTTAAATAACTTCTGAATTTAATGATTCTTCTAAATAGTTAAAGTTTTTTTTTTTTATCATTTCCTTAAACATAATTCTTAAACAAAAGAAACAATTAGCTCCAACAGCACATGGCAATACTCAATAACCAACATCAAAATTTTAATAAATAAGAAGAAATTAATTGAAAAAGGAAAGAAAAATAATATATCCTTCATAGGGGTCTATCATGTTAGGGTACTTTAGTTACCAATTGCCTCAAGCTGCAGGGATGGGCCCTGGACCCTACCAAGGCAGAGAGTCAAGAGACTATTCTAACTTCATGTGTCTGAACGAAGAGAGATATACTCGATTGTCAATTATTTTTTACCCTATTGGCATCCGACGAGACATATTATACTCTACTAAGTTGGGTTATACAATCACAAGAATCAATTGCTCATCACTATTCATGCTGAAATGCATGGGGACGAACATGTTAAATTCCAGGTCTTCTTACATACAACATGGCACACATAAGACAGGCACTTATCAAACTAGTATATACTTAATGTCCTTGTTGAAATACAAACCAGAAAATGGAAGGCAACTGCTGTATGTCATCTTACAACTGGACTCAAGAATTGATAAGTGAAATTTATCTATACCAAATCATGAATAAAAATTATAAGCCTTACAGTTATGTCGACCTTGCACATGATCGGATTAGCATTGTTTAGGTCCCACTTGCTATTAGGCCACTTGAATGTTGACATAGAATAGCAAACAATGTTTGTATGTATCTCTATGTTTTTCTCGTTTTATCTCTCTAAAGACATAAGTGGCTCTGTGGAAGATCTTATATGTTTTTTCATAAACTAGCATAAATTAAGTATGAAATAGAGTTCCTTCTTTTACCTTATCCTCACAAGTTAGGTAATCAAACCTCAAGATTTTGCGGAATACCATCAAAGGATGAAGGTAAGATCCATTATCAATTATGCCTTGCAGAACCAAAATCGACTATACATACTCTTCTAAGTTGGTTTCTGCATCTCTTTGCTGCAGTTACTTGGCTGGATGCATAGGAAGTTTCGCCAGAATAGCACTGAACCGTTCAAAGACTTGGTCATTGGTAAGTCATATGCTGTTGGCAACCCGCATACATCTTAGGTTCCTCCAAAAGGTACATTAACTACATGATGGCGATGAAATTAGTAAACAAACTACTGATGGAGCATGAAAGCAGAGTTAACTCATCATGCCTAGCAAAATATTAGATAACTTGATCTCTGATGTCACTACCTTGGAATTCTAGCATGTAGCTAAGGAGAACTCCGAAATCATTTTACATGCACATATCAACCACAAACATAGCCCCATGAAGGCACAACAGTAAACTACCTAACAACAATCATTGAAAAACTATGAACTTAATTTAAATTATTGATAGAAATTAATTCGAAGTTCTTATTTGAATTAAAAACTAGACCGTTTCAAATGCTCTTAAGCTATGACCTATAAAATCTCTTTCATTGCTTAGTCAATGAAAATGAAAGCTTTTCTTCTTTCATTTATGGATGATAGCATAAGATCAGAGTTAGACGCTGAATCTTGCTGAATGCCATTATAGAATTCCACTTCATGGTTGGCCTCACCATTACATAAGGTCTTCCTACATTTGTTTTTGTGTCAGGGCATTCTTGTAATTGTCTTTCAGGGCAACCAGCACTTGATGATGAACACAACTATCCCAAACCAAACCTTGGGACCAAACATTTCAAACAAACTCAGAAAGATCACAACCTTAGAAAATCTTTTGCTGGTCTAGAAGCAGCAAGAGTAGAAGATGATGACTATGAGGAAGAATCATCAGCTGCTATGTATGAGCTCTTCCATGGCTTCCTAGCAATTGGAACTCTTGGTTCAGAGCAAGTTGTTACTGATCCATCAGCAACACCAACATTTGCCATCTCTGTGGAGAATATAACTGAAAAAGAAGATGAAGTCACTGAGAATGAACTCAAGCTCATCAACGATGAGCTAGAGAAAGTGCTAGGAGCCGAAACCAAGGATGATGGCAGCAATGATTCATCCGGCAGAAATAGCCATGTAAGCACTGGGAGAAGTAGTCATGGAAGCATAATAACACTCAGCGGAAAGGCAATGGATGGTACAGAATCAAATGGGAATGGAACTGCAATTTGTCCACTTCAGGGATATCTATTTGGATCAGCTATTGAATTATCAGAAACAACAACAGTGGCAAAGAAGGAGCACAGGACATCACTTGGGGAGCTGTTTCAGAGAAGCAAATTAGCAGAGGAGAATTTTGGAGCAAAATGTGAAAAGGAGGACAAAAGAACTGAGAGGGATGCAGATAAATCTGCCATGCACCTGATGAAAAAGAAGCTGAAAAAAAGAATGCAACATACTTCTTCTCGAAGCTCTACATCAACAAGCAGTGGACCTGTTGACTCTGCTTCAGCAGAGAGAAAACTGCATAAGGTACACTTACAGATTCTATAATTATCCAACAAGATTTTTCTGTTTACTCTTGTTTATCTTCATTAGAATAAATGTATGAAACCTCTTATTACCTTAATCTTTAGTAAGAGTAGTGATCATCAATATGGTACTTTAAAATTGTATAAAAAGATGTTGGGTAAGGCCTGTCATATAAATTAACCAGGCATTATATTACACAGATTGACTTTATAGCTCTGCATTTTACTGTTCTTTTTTCCCCTTTGGGCTCCCCCTCACCAACCTTTTTACCTTTATCTTTCCAAATATTTTTTCCTTTAATTAATGTTATTTATTTATATTAGTCTTGGAAGATGCATGCTATTTTTCTGGCTATGACTTAAGCTGTGGTGCCCCAACGATAATTTGTGGCTTGTAGATTCTCCATATGTTCCACAGGAAAGTTCACCCTGAAAATTCAACAGCTGCACAAAAGTCTGTTAAACACCAAAAGAATGAGAACAAGAAGAAAATAGTCAATGACGGAGGCCACAACAAAAGCGACGCAGTGCATCCAGAGGAAGATACAATTTTACACCCTAAAAGAGCACTTGCAAAGGAAAGTATGCGACATTATGAGAGCCAATCAAATCCACTGCAGTTTACACTTGGCAGTGAAGATTCATCTGAGAACAGGGAGCACTGGATCAAAACAGATGCGGATTGTAAGTATACAATTATTATACTAGACCTATCTCATAGATTAGCCCCTGCACTCCAAATGGATGTCCAGTCCACATATCTGTCTCATTAGAGTTCCATACTTCACTTGATGAAAGCAACAAACGTTTGAATTAGAAAATCGTTTGCGCCTTTGCGGCCTCTATCTCATCAACTTCATCCACTACAACGAATTGATAACCACATGCCAAATTGTTTGTTTTGAGTACTAATATATGACATGCCTAGTAGCATACCCACTTACAGTCTTATATCCTGTTCCTTCTGCTACCCTGACTCAGTTTTTTTTTTTGTTTTTTTGCATCGCAGACTTGGTCTTGGAGCTCTAAAGACCAAAGGAAGAAATTGAGCTGATTTTAAGCTGTCATCCTCGATTACTAAGAAGTAATATTGTGTTTGTACGATTTTATTTCTCAGAGCTTGTAGCAAATATTAAACGTATTATCATATGATATGAAAAACAGCTTGGGGCAAGAAACAAATAAAAGAGGTAGTCATCTTCAATGCCTACCTCTTAGTAGTCAGTGTAAAATGTATGTTTCGTCTAGTAATCATAAATAATCTTTGTAATTGAATTGAAAATTTCAATTATGTATAATCACACAGAATCAATCACGAATCATCATGGTATGCAAGTTGAGAAGTGGAAATTCATGGACAGGTTGACGACGATCATGCAGTGTATCTCTATCCACACTTGAGTAGAGTAGCAAGCAAGTGTATCTTGCAAGCAAAAAAACATTAGTTAACACGGGTTTAAAGCCAATAAACTGGAACCAGTACAATAAGTTTCGTTGAAAGGGATTTTTTATGTTAATGTCCATAAGGTAACAAAGGGTTTGTTAAAATCTTACAATGCTATTTATAGGAGTAAGCACTCAAATCTTTAAGAATAATGTTACACAGTTAGAAAAAACTAGCCAGAATTTTGACAGAATTCTACTTGATTTAAGAGTGGTTATTGGATAAGATAAAGTGATAGAGAGACTGCTCTTCTATCCAAGAGCTAATAAATATGCCAACTCATTCTGTTGAAAATTATGACTAAGAAATTATGGCAATGTAGCATTTTCTAATCTTTAATGTTTGCTGCTGTGCTAGCACAAGAACCATGTAGACATTCCTCCTAAAGAGCATTCTAGGATAAATTTGCACACAAGCTTCCTAAGCAGCCACTGCCCAGAAAACAGACTTTAACTAAATATAATGTTCGTATTTTTGTTGTAATCTAATGTCGTTTATATGCATAATTTGATATGTTCGTATAAATACAAATAACGAATGTTGAACTTGAAGTCCTTCCTTGAAGGGATATGAATAATAATTGAAACAAGAATCACAATGGATCAGGAATATTATGATAAAAACTTTTCTTTCTCCAAGGCATGATATACCTCCCCTTCTCTGTATAGTGCAGTAGCTTTTAGAACAAACAACAAAATGGGCCAAAGGACCAGAGAGGGCAAAACATTGTATCTCCTTATCATAGATTAACAAAAGAGAGACTGTGGTGGTTATAAGTATGAGTCCCATTTATAATTTCCTAGAATTAAAATATATCAGTGAATAGTGTCTGCAAAAGATAAAATTAGGTTTGGATCCTCATTTAACAATTTAAGCTACTGAATTAATTTAGTTATTATGTGAGCTGCGTCTTAGAGATAAAAACCACTTCTGCACCTATTTATTTTCATAATTTATATTTATAAAATATAAATGATTAAATATATTATATACAGATGAAATTAATGGCACAGAAATTTATATAGAATAAAAATAAAGGAGGGGCATTGATGTAAATTAGTTGCAAGTGGAAATATAGTTTGTTTTTTGTATTATTAAATATATATAAAAAATGAATTAACGTGGTTGGTTTCGTGAAAAACCAAGGTGGAATTGGAAGGGTTTGTACTTTGTAGTGTGGGTATCGATTGGAGAGAGGAAGAGAAGCAGGCAAACATGGTTGAAGGTTGAAAAGCAAGCAGTGTTTGAGGGGAGGGGAGGGGAGGGGAGGGGAGTGCAGGGCCAACTACATTTCATCACCATCGCTATCTCCATGGCTCTTCCACTTGGCAAGCTCACCATTCTCGTTGGTGCAGGTTTCCTTTACACTCTTATCCACTTACACATTTCTCTCGCTCTTTCTTACTCTTTCCCCTCTCGTTCCTTTTTATAATTGTTTTACTTAAACTCATTATTTCAGCAAGCTAATCTTTATTTAGCTTCATTTCCATAAGAACTTCTAGGTTTTCCATGAAACCATAATTTTGCATCTGATGGTGTACTAGGGTTATTCTATTTGCATTTATCGGAATGCTGATGCTTTCCATTGTTTTCTTTACTAGCTGATGGCCTAGAAAAAAAAAGACGAAATACTTTATCTTTTAGGTATTGTTGGTTCAGTACTTGCAAAAGAAGGGCGCATACCAGACGTCTCTAATTTTCTCTCAGGTGCTTTCAAGGTTGGTTTCTAAAGCACAAATTATCTCTGGGTGCTTCCCTTTTCATTGTTCATAGATACGTCCATTTAAACATCTGTTCAAGAATGTATGCATGTAATATGATGCAATTTCTTCTTGGGTGGAAGATTGGATATATTTTTAATTTGAACATTTATGTAATCTCTCTCGTCCTCCCTTCTGTTTGCCAATGTGATCTAGGAATAGCTCCTGTTTTATAGATAAAATGTAACTTTCCTATATTCGATTTCAAAAGCAGTATGGATGAGATGCTGCTTAAAATAATAGAAATCACGAATTAAGTTCAAGGAAATCATTTCTGTAGGCTGACCCTTCAAGACGAGTTTGGTGAGTAAAATTTTAATGAATTGGGGGAAAATTATTTTTTCCTCTTTTGTTTATATCTTCAATTGCTTACATGCAGGTCCATTTGAACACAGGCTGACAACTTGAAATTTAGGAAAGTAGAAAAGTTTGAAGAAAATTACTATCTTGGAAATCAATTGAATGTAGTATCGTTCTCTCTACTTTTCAGTAGATTGATTGTAACTAAACTGACAGTAAATCAGACAAAAAAATCAAAGATATAACATTAGTAAATGGCTACAACACCCTCCACCAGAAGAATTATATCAGTACTCTTTGCTTAATCAAGACTTTTCCAACTGTGTGATTAGTTGCATGGGTGCTGATAACCATATATATTATTAAAATACATGAGATGCTAATTGAAGTTTTCATCTCCAAACAATTGCTTGTAGCTCTTGATTTTTCTCTTTTATGTTCTGGAGAAGTTCATTCATATTCGTTAAATTTGTGTTGCACCTCAAGTTTGGCAATATTCTGTATGTTATTATATATTGGTACCTGGGTCCAAATTCCATTAATATTTAGTGTTTGAATGGGTTGTTGTCATCAATTATGAGTCATTAATGATGCATGCTTTGCTGATTCTAGACTGATGATTTTTTGGATGCCAGGTTGTTTTGAAGCAACTTAGAAGCAATGATTCTACTCCAACTGTTAAAAAGCCACATATTGATGCTTTGATGGCTCAGGTGCGCATGTTGGTGTTGTCTTTCCATTATTATTGAATTGAGTTTAATTATGAATAATTTTTAGTGCAGTTAATTCTAATTTTAAGTTGAGTCTCATGCAACATGCCTTGAGCATTTTGCAAATCTTAAAAGGTCTGAGCCTATGCATATGGTTACACTGTAGATGATGGAAAATACATATGTTGTGTGCCTTACTCTTCTGCCATTTTTACTTAAACTTCTTGTTGCTTATACTCTTTATAGCTTCCATATCTACTATCTAGAACAGGGGTGGATGGGTATGCAAGACAATACTTTAAGAAGCTGTATACAATTTCGCCACTATTAGCAGTATATTCCCCCCCCCCCTCTTTCGTATTCAAAGCTTTGAATAAAACATGAGTACATGACTATTTTACATACAGAAAGAGTTAAAATTTTTAGTAGTTAAAATAGCAGGATTGCTATTTTCCCCTCGTGAATTGGCTACTAAACAAATGGTGTTTTTGTAAATATATAGCAATGAGTATCTAATGTTACCTATAAAACCCAGAGTGGTAGTTTCACTAATTTCTTGAGAACTTGTGAAAAATAAAAGGCTAATTAGTCTTTTGATCTACAGGTTAACAGCCTTCGGCAGGAACTACAACTTCTTGCAAGAGATAGAACAATCACTATTGTAAATGCAAGTGGAACAGGTGATAGTTAGCCACTTTCTTTTCCACATTAAAGGATTCTTTGGTTATTTCTTCAGGGATTTAATTTTAATCCACTGTCAGTAAAGTTTTTTTACACTGTCATCCAATCATGTGCTGACACATCATCAAAAGAGTTAGACTTTCTAGGTAGTTGTTGTGATAGTCAAACTCTTTTAATGATTTGACAATACATGATTGGATGACAGTGTAAAGAAACTTTATACTGACAGTGCATCAAAATTAAACTCTTTAATAAGTGCTGGCATGTTAATTTGCAAACTATGGGATCAATGGTTTTGATTGGAGGCCCTGTAAATAATTGTCTAAGCTAAGCAAAGTTTCCTTAATTAATATTTTTTGGTATTCTCTGACTTGCTTTGGCAATGTACAGGTTCAGGAAAATATGTTACAGTGGTTGTTATTGTTGTGGTAGGACATGGCTACATTTGGTGGAAGGTAACATCTTTTATTCTTTGCTGAATTGTTGATTTAACTAACAAGATGCTCTAGTGATACATTCTTGTTGGAAGCTTGTGTGGCTCAATTTAAATAGTTGGTGCTATTACTATGTGGATATGTTTTAAAGTTTATTAATCTTGCAGGATATGTAAACTTTTTAGTAAGACTTTTGCTTTCAATTGTGTCGGGATTTGTTCAAATGGAATTCATGGCTGTCTGAGCTGTTGCGCTTACTCCCTGTATGGATGGAATGGTCTAATATTCAATTTAACTTAGCCAAACTGCATTTATTATTCTTTTCTGATTGCAGGCTTTGCTGTTTCATCTGGAGTCTAGTTATGTTGCCAAATCTTTCCAATGTAATTGTATTACTTGCAATTGGATGATATTTAGTTGGTGGGTGTGCATGGCAATTGGATGATACTTAGTTGCTGGATGCTCATTTACTTGATCTCTGTTTTTTTATTTTTAATAATTTGACATTAGTTATTGTTTAAATGTCTAAATACTTTGTATTCGAAAAAAAAAGTTAATTATCAGTTTATCACCTAATCACTTCTTACCATATTTTCGCCTGTTAATCCTACCTTCCTATCTTCAAATCTGTTCTTCATAGAGATGATGGTTTTGTTAGTAGGTTTTGTAGATATATTTCTTCTTTTCCTTCCAGCTGGTTGATTAAGTTATATGGCCTTTGTATGTTTCAGGGATGGAAACTTCCTGATATGATGTTTGCAACAAGGCGTGGTTTATCTGATGCTTGCACATCTATAGGTAATCAGTTGGGGAAGCTTTATGAATCAATTGAGGTAATTTTTTTTATTGTATAGTTTTTATATTCTTAGATTATGTCAAAACCCAGGATGCCAGGAATTTTCTATCAATGATGGAATTAAATGATAACTCTCTGTTAGCTAGAGTATAGCCACATAATAAAAATGTACGGGAGCCAGATGAACATAATGATACCTTATTATTTATTCTGTTGTTTTTTGAATTAGAAGATACTATGACATTTATGAACCGATGATGATGTTGGTTTGTTCTTACTAATATATTGTGCTCATGCATTGTTCTCCTGAAATGTGTCACTATGGGACATTTTTCAATGACTATATAATTTTTTTTGTTGGCACATAAGAAACTATATAAATTGTTGGTTAAATTAATATGTAAATCCCCAAATAATATAGGTCTTTATATTTGAAAAGTTTGTAATTGCGTCTCTATAATTTCAAAAAAATTAAATTGAGTCCTTGTTGTCAGAGCATCGTTATAAATTGCTCATGGTAACTTGGATTTAGGAACCCAATTAGAAAATTTTAAAACCAGAGACCTAAAATATTTGTAATTGGGTCCTTATAGTTTCAAAATTTTGTAACTGAGTCTCGGAATCCAGCCTATTGTTAGAGTATCATTATAAGTTTCTAACGGCAGTGACCCAATTAGAATTTTTTAAAACTATAGGAACCCAATTACAAAATTTTAACCTATAAGGACCTAAGTGAAAATTTCCACATATATATATATATATATATATATAAGGACCTACAGATTAATTTAACCTAAATTGTTTTATGAGCAAGGTTGGTGGTAGTCTAGCAAACTCTAATTTGATATACAGAGAGAAGAAAAGCTACTTAATTGATTTGTAATTGATTCTTACTTATCACCAATTTATTCTCCTTTTCATAAAAGTATTCAAATGATCATCCATCTTCATTTCTCTGTCAAGCCTCAGTGTATTAATATTGTTCTCTTTACTTTCTGACAGTGTTATGTGCATAACGTGTATGTTATCTGTTTCATCATGATAATAAATTTTGCTAGGATGGTTCCATTATTGAACCAGTTAATCTTTCTTGTATTTCAAATAAAATCAATTTTGAAAAGAGCCTTTCTATGGTTCGGGATATAAAGTCATTCATGATCCTTCACCTAACAACTCAAGCTTTTAGGAGAGTTGGTTCTTGACATGGTATCAGAGCCTCTATGACCAAGTGTGCAGGAGTTCGATCCTTGCCGCTCTCATTCATCTAAATGAAGTTGAATTTTAGCACAATGTAGAGTGGGCCTGTGCATTGTTCATGCTTCGAACCCAAATGGCTTTTACGTGAGGGGGCGTGTTAAGAGATGTAAAGTCATTCATGAGCCTTCACCTAACAACTTAAGTTTTTTGGAGAGTTGGTCCTAGACACCTGTATTCTAGAAAAAATAATAATAATGGCTTTTTAAAGTTTGCATTCTGCTCAAATTAACTTCTCTGACTCTTCCTTTATCAGACATTGCGAATAATTCTGATGTTTGGTTTATCATGGAATACTTGAGGATGGATATTTATTTATCTGCAATGGTTTCAGGAGGCCAAGAAGAAGTTATCCACAAGAATGAATCGTCTGGATAGCAGTTTAGATGAATGTGCTGCCCTTAGTGAAAATACAAGGGAGTAAGTGAGTAAAGAATTTAGGATGTATGGTTTTGGCTTCTTGGTTGTTTAACAATAGAATATCTTCTGTAATAGATCTCTGTAATACAACGGGAGGCAGATACAATAAGTGGAGATTTCAAGTCTGTTTGTGTTGCAGTCCATGTTCTGGTAATGCAATTGCAAGAATTCAGTTATTTTTCTTTTAATATTTAGCTGGATTTGCAACTTATTTCCGATTTCTTTGCTTCTCAGGAATCTAAAATTAAAGCAATAGAAGGGAAGCAGGTATTATCAATTAAATTTTTAAGTTGATGTGGATTATTTAATTTAACATTTATTGTTTATTTAATTAAGCAGGGTTTGTTTATACCAATGATTCTGTTTCTATCTGCTCAGGTGTCCACAACTGAAGGAGTAAATAAGTTATGTCAATTTGCCTTGAGTTTGGAAAACAGCAGAACCACTGAGCGTATTCAGGCATGAACTGAAATTTCTTTATGTGGATTCTATCTGCCTGGCTTGGCTTCAAAGTCTGAAATTCAGATCCACTTTTAGTTATCTTCTTTCCATTTATTTGTCATTTTAATAACATATTTTTAATTTTATAGGCATCTCCATCTAGTTCTTCCAAGCCAACTCTTGAGCTACCACCAGTTACACCCTCTTCCAGGGTAAGAGTTTTCTATTTGGTGGCGTATTTACCAGTGCAATTGTGCCCTCTTTGTAAAACTATTATTAGAAAATATAAATTGGAAAAGGAATTTGAAAGTATATTTTGTTTTAAATTAATAGGAATTATTTCTGTTAGTTTAACAGCATATTTAGTTCATTGGCCAAGTAGATATTGTATTTAATTTTTAGCCAAAGAATGCACATAAACATTAAGTTTGGCTTTTATATTTCAGCCTCTATTTCTTTTTCACTTTGAAACTTCTTCCTGTGATAACTGTTATATGAATCATACAGGCAACACAGTCAGGTCCTTCTAGGCTATCTCTTGAGCCACCATCCATTACACCCTCATCAAGGGTAACTTCTATCATCATACAAGACATCAATGTGATGCATGTATATAGAAATAACAGTTTCTACCATTGCTAGTCTGTAATGTTAATACCAACATGGTGTGACACAAGTGGTAGATACTTAGGCCCCTTAAGCATGTGGTCAGGGGTTCGATTCTTGATCCATGTGTATGGAAAAACATTTGGTGGGAGAGGTCAATCCCTTAAATGGATCTTAGTACTTCGAGGGATTAATCTCCGCAGTCGCGCGGGGGATACCCGGGGAACCAAAAAAAAAAGTCTGTAATGTTAATATTTCTTGCTCATCTCCAATCTGTCATAGGGCCTGCTTGGTTGAGTAGGTGGAAAGTGGGAAGGTGGGAAATTTTGGATGAAAATCACTTACACTTGCTTGGTATAACGAAAATATGAGATGGTGGAAAATAAAATGTACTCATTTTCACTCCAGGCCATAACTTCGGTTGAAAATCATTTTCACTCCATTCAATATTTTCCACCTACTCAGCCGAGTGTATTGTTAATCTATTCATTTGTGTGAGAATGGCAGATGTTCTGGAAACCGTACCCAATGTAGGTGCAGGTCTATGTATTTATATGCAGTAAATAGGCTAGCAGTACAAAGGAGTATACATTAAACATGTGCGTAATACACTCAACTCTTAACTATGTGATTGGAAGTGCCAAACTGGAGTTCTAGATCAAGAATCAGAAAATCATATATCCAGATCAATGGTGGGGTTATCAACAATCTTTGTGTATTCTCACTCCATTTTAACTACTTATAATTCTAATTACCTTAAATACCCTGAATTAATAAATCTCATTTTCTAAGTAAAATTTCATAATATTCATTCTATTCACCCTTATCCATTTATACTCCCAGTTTTCATATTTTTGTTATTTTATTTATCAATCTAATGACTCTAATCCATTCTTTTTACCTAAATATTGTTAAATTCTTACTTTCATATGAATAAATGAATAATTATTACTTAAGAAAATTGAAGTAATAGATTACCGACATACTTTCATATGAATATTAAATTTGAATTTTTTTTTTCATGCTTTCTTCAAGTCCGATTAAAAGGGGGTAAAAAAGGATAGGGGAAGACTTAAGAAAACTTTAGGAGAAACCATTAAAAAGGACCTTGCTCTAAATGGCTTTATTGAAAATTTGGCTCTTGATAGAACCCAATGGTGTTGATAAATCCATGTACCCAACCTCATCTAGTGGGATAAGGCTTAGTTGTTGTTGTTGTTACATGCTTTCTTCAAAGTAATAAAAAATTGAATAGGTCAAATCATTTTCTTTACTGGTTAGAGCACTGTGAGTTCAACCCCTCATATGTCATATTTTCCTTTCCCATCTCTATTCTTTTAACTAGCTTCAGTTAGTGAATTCAGGGATATTGAGTGTTTATCACCATAAATGGGGATTTGTGGCACTTCTCTGCTTTTGTTGCATTCATCAATTAAATCAATAATCTAAACATGTATAAAAAATGTAATCTTGTTCTCATATCTAGGCCAACTGTTAAGTATCTGCATTATGAGTCTGTTCCCTTCGTTGTGCTCAATTTGTAGTTGAAAGCCTATGCTGCAGCCATGTTATTGTATGTTGATTATTAGCTCCTGCCATTTTGTTCAACAGACTGAATCCTTGCCTCCAACTTTGTCAACTGATCCTCCATCTCCATTGTATTCTGCTGGATCTTACCAGGTTCGTGATTTTTCTTATTTATGGATTGAGGTAATTTACTAAAGAGGTTTGAAGAGGGAATTGTTGGTTTTTGCATGACATATCTCTTCTCGTGATGCTTGGCTATGTTTGACAGCCAAAAATTATCAATCCCTTTGCATTATGCGCATTTTAAGAGAATTGGTAGTAGTGTATAGTCTGATAGTCATGTGGTTGACATAGTTGGCAAGGTTGTGTTGTTTGTGTTCATTATTGTTGAAATATTTTCCTTACAAACTTCCAAACCCATTTTTATTTTTATTGTCGTGTTTTTGGAAGAAAAAGTTTCTCTTTTTACCATTTTATTGAACTTGAAGTGTCTTCCAAGAAATTTTTCAATTTTTATTTCCTTGATTTTGTTCTGTCTCATTGTTACACCGTGAACTTCTCATATTTTGTCTCTTGTTTTTTTTTTTTTTTGTCATGTCGTTACATTTGTGCATCTGTCTCTTCAGGAGAGCAGTCGGATTTCAGAGGTGATAAATTTCTCTAGCAGTCATGAGGATTCAAATAATATTCCTCCTACAGAAGACAAAAGGAATGGTTCTAGTTCTGGCTTGTTTGATCTAAGGCTTTCAGGCCTCTATGCTCCATTTCTGACAAGAACACGCAGTGCAACAGATGCAGTAGTACAACATACCCGTTCAAGTAGTTAACAAGCCTGATTATATTTTTTTATTGATCATCACCAGTAAAATATAGATTATTGGACCTACTGTGGGCGGAAAGTCTTCACCAGTTGGTGTGGCTGTACAGACGTACCCACTGCCAAATCAATTATAAGTATCACCAAAGCCAGTCTTATTAAAAACGACTGGGAAGTGAATTTTGTAGAGATGCTGTTTGTTTCAGTTTTATTAGGATTAAACTAAAATTATTAGTTCGTCCAATGTTCAACTGTGAAGCTGGAAAGGTAAAGAGAAGACGAAGTGGCTATCAAATTTTCGTAAACTCGTATACCTTACTATTGAATTTAAAAAGTAAAAAAGAGAATTTAAAAAAATTTAAATTTTTTTTCATGTTACTTTTGTTTCTCATTTTATTAATCTTATATTTTTGAATTTTTTTAAAACTTACACGGGCATTAGTTGCAATAAGAATTAAGTAGTTAACACTTGACAAGTTGACAGTTGAAGTTGGTGATGGGAATTAGAAGTGAAAAAAGAATAACGATAAAAAAAAGAATTTGATGTTGATGATGATAGGGCAAATAGATATGATGAGTCAGTAGTGACCACCAATTAAATTGTATTGGGGAATTGGGAAGAGAAGAGAAGAGGACTCCAGACTCGAGAGCAGAGTGGGACTAGTCATCATCTCTCTCGCACGCACGCACTCACTTTCTCTCATTGTTCACACTTGAGGCACTCTATTCCTTCATTCAATTCAATATCAATTCAAAATTAAGATTCCTTCCTTCCATGGCCATCGCAATTCGCAAAGCTATAATAGTGATTGCGTGCAGCGTTACCAAATAGCAATCACTATCTTTCCTTTTGATTTACCCAAAACACCGACACAACGCAATCAAGTCCCTTTATAGTTTTTAGTTTTACCCACACTCACATCATTTTTATTTATTTATTCCAACTTCAACTCCAACTGATTCTCACACTGCAGACAAAATACGGTAGGGTGCCCACTCATTATCATCATCCTGCCTCCTTAGGATTATTTTAGTACCTATTCTTCTTTTTTTTTCTTTCTGAGTACTAATATTTAGGGATGAATTATTGAGCATTAATGGTTATTTATATTTAATATATTTTTAAATATTTATTTTAAAAATTAATAAATAAATAATAGACAACTCCAATATCCATAGTTATCTTATCAACTCCCTCCTTATTAACCTATTACTTATTAGAGAGCCAAAGAGATAGCGCCCTTCCTCGTCCACCTCACCTTGTTTATCATTTCTAAGCTTGCATTTCTGATTCTGCGCCATTCTATGTAACTTGCCTATCTTTTCATCTTTTGCTTTCTAAATTCTTGACATATGTTCAATGATTTTTATTGTGCTTCCTTCTAGTCATCTTGTAGACTTGTACTAATATTTTTACAAGTTTTCTTTCACTAATTGTTGGCTATTATTCCATACTTGACTTGACTCTGAAATTTTACAAATTTAGAACTTTGGAGTTGGATCCAGATAGAGCAAAGCATGTCCGACCATCACTTGTATGAATTTGATGACATGAATGGAGCTGGTGAAATGGAAGATTTCGTGGATGACCAAAACTATGGTGGAGGCGCTGAAGATATTGGTGATGACGTTGATGAATATCAAATGGTTTGTTTTGTTTTCTCTTGCCGGGCCTTACTTAATTTATTCATTCTACTTAGAGAATCTCGAGTTGAGTTTTATGGTGTTTGATTTGAGCAGCTTACCAAGGTGACTGATACATCAGCTGCACAAGCAAGGAAGGGGAAGGACATTCAAGGTATTCAGTGGGAGAGATTAAATATAACGAGAGAAAGGTACAGATTGACAAGGCTAGAACAGTATAGGAATTATGAGAATATTCCTTCATCTGGAGAAGCTGCAGACAAGGTCTATTATTTTCCTCTTCCTTTTCTATGGGCATTGTAGGGAGGCAGGGACACAGGTTCAAATAGCATCAGAAATTGCTTCACAAATATTATAATACTCAAATTCTTTTGTCTCAGGAATGCAAACAAATGGAGAAGGGTGGCAAATATTTTGAATTCTTCCATAATACAAGATTGGTTAAGCCTACCATCCTTCATTTTCAGGTTTGTTGATTTTGCATGTGCTGCTCCTGGTTGGTTACCATGCTATTCCTCTATATTTTTGAATCGCTTGTAAGCATTGTAATATTGCATGATGAAGGTGCATGACTTGAAACTCATGCATATACTTGTTGCTGAAAGACCCTTATTACTCCCTTATACATCAATCGTGGAAGGCATACACTGCTATCAGTTCGATGAATGCAGCCTTATGATAATATGTGTTATTTCAGTGCTTGCCCGTCATTAAGGATTGACCACACTGTTAGGGCTTGTGAGGATGTCTTGTGTTGTACAGTTGTACTTCACCTTATACACATTAATTTCGTTAGTGGATATTGAGAAAACAAAACTAGATAATCTGCAAATCTATTATTGTCTATAGCTAATCCTTTACTGTACTATGCTGTCGAGGTTGAATTCAAGTTGTTTCACTTATATGTAAATCAAGCACATGTCAGTTTGTCTTGGAGACAACTGGTTATATTCATAGTTTATGGTCTTATGATTTAAATGTAAGTTTTAGTAGTTTATTAATTAATTTTCAAGCCTAATGAAAAAAAAAACTGCATTTTGGATGCAGCTAAGGAACTTAGTGTGGGCTACTTCAAAACATGATGCCTATCTTATATCCAACTACTCAGTTATGCACTGGTCGTCATTAACTGGCAATTTGTCGGAGATAGTCAATTTTGCAGGACATGTGGCCCCTACAGAGGTAATGCAGTCTTTTACACGACCTTGTTCATCAATAAAGAAAGAAGAATGAGAATGCTTATTTCTTTTTCATGGTTTATTGATGTAAGACTTATCTAGAAACCTGCAAGTGTTCATTAACCATATGAGATTCATGAATTTGGACAAGTTAACATGGTTCATTCGAGCAAATAATTTACCTATGAGTGTTAATTAAGTTTATACAGGAACCCAATCTAAATATATCATTATTGTTTTTTGCACAGATAATGTTTTCGACATTTTTGGTTTACTTAAGTATACATTTGAATTTCTCTGCTAAATTCTATTCTTTGGTCTTGTAGAAATATTCAGGAAGTCTGTTGGAAGGATTTTCACAGACTCAGATTAGCTCATTGGCTGTCAAGGAGAATTTTCTTGTTGCTGGCGGCTTCCAAGGAGAGCTTACTTGTAAGGTGAGTCCACATGATCTGTGCCTTATTTTTGTTACCCTTATTGGTACTAAAGAGGGATATCTTTTTGTCAGATTTTAGTTTCGGGTAGACTTCCTAATTGATGGGTAATATCTAGAAGTAGGGTTGAATATTGGGAAACAAAACTTCTTCCACTTTCTGGAAGCATCCAATTAATTAATCTGTTCTTTTTGGCATTCAGTCTTATTGGAGTTGTGTCTTTACTCTTCCCAGTAAGATGATTAAGGTGTTAAAACTATAACAAAAACTTAATGCTTATCTTTGGGGTGCTAAAGTCATGTGAATTTCCTTGTTAACTGAGACTGTTGCAAAATCAAAAAATAGTATGGCTTGGGTTTTTGAAATTTAGTGAACTGAAATAAATTTGCTGTTTTAAAACATTATTGACTTTGATTACTAGTGTTGAAACTTGAAAATTTAGAGAGAGAAAATGGGGGTTTGGAAAAGGTTAGTGTTGAAATTATAGGGTTTAGGTAGGGAAGGAGTAAAAGACAGAAGAAATACTAATGAATAATATGAGATTTGATTGATTTGATGTGTTGTAAAATACAAAGCACTAATCCCCATTTATACTAATAATTAGGTCAAGTACTAATATAGTACTACTAGTATAAGCTCAAACCCATTAAGACAATAAGACTCCTATCCCTAATTAAATAAGGAAACAAATCAGAAAATATAATGAAATTAGGAAACAATTCCTAAGATTGCTTCTTCAATTAGAGGACTAATTGATTCCACAATATATTATAAAGATCTTCTGAATATATGCTAAGATATTCTAAAGATACGCTAAAATACTCTGAAGATATTCCGAGATATTCTAATAGTTAGAAAAAGAGACAAATAAACATAGTGAATAGAGACAATGTAAAAAGGATGTAGGATGAAGCACACATTGCCTCTGGCCCACATCTGTATTTATACTAGAGAGAAGAGTATACAATTGTATAGTTACCAATCAATGACCCCTTAATCAAGCTCCAATCAATCGCCTAGGATCAATCCCCAATTAATCACCCTTGATTTTAGGGATCAACACTTGCTTAATTCACAAGACTTTGCTTAACAGTTTTCTATAATCTTAACACACCCTGTCAAGCTTCAGCTTGTTACAGATAAAAAGCCCAAAACAGAAAACTTGAAAGAAAAAAAAAATTCTCAAAGCTCTAATGGTGCTAGTCTGTTATCTTCTAAAGAGGAGAAGTTCTTATTGTTGTTGTTGTTGTCATTCAGGTTCACAATATTACTAAGTAAATAGAATAATTTATTCTATTGTAATATAGCTAGGAGTATTTCTGCTACGTAACCCTAGTCCTTCTAGTGCTATAGAGAGCTTCAGCATGGTAGAGAAGGCCTCAGCATTTTATATGTGCTATGAATGTACTGTGTTTTTCCCATTCATCCTATTAGGGTTATACTTGATGCAGCTTTTAATGTCTATATTTAATGCAGCGTTTGGATAAGAAGGGAGTAAGCTTTTGTACACGGACCACATATGATGATAATGCAATCACAAATGCAATTGAAATATATGACAGCATGAGGTATTTTTCATGCCTTAATACTGCATTTATTTCTGTCTTTCATTCTGGAACATTGCTTGACATGAAAACTGTTGCAGGGGTGTAACTCATTTTATGGCATCCAATAACGATTGTGGTGTGAGAGAATTTGACATGGAAAGGTTTCAGCTTTTGAATCACTTCCAGTTCCCTTGGCCAGTGAATGTGAGGACTCTAAGCATTTTTAGTGATGTGGTTTATTTGTCTTCCTGCTGGTTTGAACTTGAAGCTCCTAGGTTGTAGAGCTTTGCATCTTTGATTAGGCTTAGAAATAATTACTTATCTATAGTTGTACTCCTCATAAATCATAATTCAATTATATTTATGATGGAACAAAAAGAAACATTAAATATTGTTACTTCCTTAGTTTTAAAAAAATGGATATTGGGAGGGTTAAGACTTGTTAGGTTGGAGAAGAAGTTATAGTCATGAAAGTACCGAAATTCCCTTTTTATTAACTGATGCATTTAGATTTTTTTTTAAACTTATTTGTGAATTTAATTCCATATATACTGCTTTGGTTCTTAACTACTTGCGCTTGATACAGCACACATCAATCAGCCCTGACCAAAAGCTTATGATTGTTGTTGGAGATCACCAAGATGGACTGCTAGTGGATCCTCAAAATGGGAAGGTACATAGTTCCTCTCATTGTGTAATATACTGGGATTTTCTGTTGAGGCCTTTGAAGTGTAGTTTTGGATTACCTTTTAATTTTCCATGCATTTGCTTTTGGACCCATCATTCTGCTTTTTGTTTCTCCTAACTTTATGCTTATATATATATATATATATTTGGTGGAGAATGGTGAATATGATTGTCAGGCTAATTAAGTTTTCCTCTTTGGCTTGTGGTCTATTTCAAATACTGAAAAAAAAAAGCTACTTTTATTCATTTTGTTAGCTTCTTGAAATTTGATTTTTATATGAAATAATTGGTAGAAAGCTGGAAAAATATTTTGCATTTTTGTTCAACCATTAAAATAAGTCACTAGCTCTTGGTTTATCTCAGGAGGTAGTGCCTTTAGATTCAGGTGGAGTAATTGTTTTAGATGTTTTTTATTCCTTTTATCATTATTGTTATGAATTATTCTGATCAATTTGAAACTAATTCCTAAAAGCCAAGTCATAATTAGTGTTTGCACATGTTGCTGGCCATCTTGTTTAGTTTAAATCAATTCTGTGAGGAGAAAATATGAAACAAAGCAAAGCTTTCATAAAACATGTATGTGGTGACGTTTGTAGTCACTGTTAACATCTCATGGGGTAGTGAATGGATGCTAGATACGAAAGGATCAAAAGAGTTGGGAGTGGGAGATGGAATTGCTGAATACAGATGTGGGGAAAGTGAATACTAGCATATTTGGTTCTGTAGACGCTGTGATTCTTGGGAGTTACTTCTTAGCTTTATGGTTTACCAAAACCAGCATACTGTGCTTAGAGTAGGGAAGAAACTACCACTAATGTCTTTGGAACTTGTCTGACTTTTTAGACTGTTGCCACTCTGGTTGGTCATCGAGATTACTCTTTTGCTTCTGCATGGCACCCTGATGGACATACCTTGGCTACGGGGAATCAAGATAAGACTTGCAGAGTATGGGATGCTAGATACTTGTCGTCTCCAATTGCCATTCTCAAGGGTAACCTGGGGGCAGCCCGATCTATTCGCTTTTCTTCAGATGGTCAATTTATGGTTGTTGCTGAACCTGCAGATTTTGTGCATGTGTATAATATAAAGGCAGATTACAAAAAACGTCAAGAGATTGATTTCTTTGGGGAGATTTCTGGGGTTTCTCTCAGTCCTGATGATGAGTGTATGTATATTGGAATCTGGGATCGGACTTATGCAAGCTTGCTACAGTATAATAGGAGGCATTCATATGGATATCTTGATTCCTACTTTTGATCTTTATTCCTACTTGTGGATTATCAATATCATTTATGTGATAGAGTGCTAAGATTCTAGATCCTCCCCCCTTTCTTTTTTATAGTATTTTATTTTATGTAGGTCAATCTGATTAATCAAGATAATAGTATCATAAAATATTTATGGTAAACAGCCCACTTCTGTATAGCGCACTATTGATAGTTCTACAAAGAAATCAAGCCTGGTTTCCCTTGTCTTTTAAGCTTTTGATGTGAATGTCACCAGCAGGAATAAAAAATTGCTTGCGTTAACGTTATATTCTGTCTTTCCTTCATGTGTGAGCTCTACACTGCAGAGTTTGGTCAACATTTATTTGGAAGATAAATGGTGCTTGGCCAGGCAATTTCTAAGATGTACATGCGCTTTGACATTGGCTGTTATGTGTTTTTTTTTTTTTTTTTTTGCGGGAGGTATTGTTGCCAAGTGAAGTTTGGGTTGACTCGGGATTTCCTAAAATTCATCATGGCCTTGTCTCAAAGGATTTGAACTCATGAGGAGTTGTACTTTTTTTATAAGACAGATGCGTTATTTTATATTTGGTATTGCGAACTCATGAAGTAAGTTAATTGCGGTTAACTTTGTCCTGATATTCTGCTTGCATTGGTTTTTTCGAGACATCACGTGTGCAGAAAATAAGTACTTTTTAAATCAAGTTCGAGTATTTATCAAGTATGTTAAAATCAAGGGAGTGTGATCCAATTTGGTTCCTACTATGGTGTGTCAAGAAAGTAGTGGCAAGCTACTCAAAACACTGTCCATGATGTATTTGGAATAGTAATCCTAATTTAACGAAACGAATCTATACGATTGATAAAGCATTTATTTTTTGGTCAAATTGATGAGTCTCTTCTTTGCCTATAGATGATTCACGTCTATATGGGCCATCGTGATTACAAATTCTTAGAGTTGGGCCAAAGCAGATTCTTACGGAATTTATGGTATCGCTTTGACCTCACAAGTTTTGTTGAAGATTTTGTCATCAGGCCATAAATAGGACATTTTTTTAAAAGAAATTAGTCAACCTAGTGAGTAATAGTATGCGGCTCCTCATGCTATCTGAATATGATATATGTAGCTATTTGCTTATTTGTGTTTTGGATCCCAATTTTAATGTGTTGGCATGATTTAACTGCCCTTGCCTAGTAATGAGGTTAGGTTTGTATCCAACCAAAAGAAAATTTACTTAAAAAATATATTATGTATACGATAAGCCATTATTATATTATCATGGCCATTCGCCAGTATCATTTAAATTAAAAAATATATATATAAAATATCCTCGCTAGTATCGTTTCAAGAATTACCGTTATTAAGATACCATCTTGATATGCATTTATGTAGGTGTTAAATTAAATTTAAATAGTTATATAACAATTTATTTTTAACAATATTAAAAAATAAAATAATTATTTCATTAATTATATTTTAATTTTAAAATAAAATGTATACCATAAAAAGAAACTAAATATGGAAGCCAAATTTTAATATTCGTACATAAGATTCGGGTAAACATAGGGCTGTCAAATGGGCCGGCCCGGCCCGTTTAGGCCCGCCACGGGGTTAAGCGGTTAAACGGGTAAAATTGCTCGCGTTTAAACGGCCAGAATTACCAACCCGACTCGCCGCATCAACTCATGGCCTAACGGCCTACCGAAACTTTTTTTTTTTAAATTTTTAAACTTTGAAATAAATTTAAATTTAAATTTAATAAAAATTTAAATTTAATAATCTCAAATTAAATATTACATTACATAGACATAATATTTAATACTTTAATCTCATTTAAAGGGTTAAGGGATAATTTAAACAAATAAATAATATAAACTTATAGAGTTTGACGAATGTGTTTGTGTATAAGTTGTGTCATTACTAGCATGTACAATACATACATTTTGTATTTTTGTTTGTGAAAAGGCTATTTAATTAACTTTTAAATTTTTAAATTGAAATTTTTTCTTTGAATACAAATAAATTGAGATTTAAAAAAAAAAAAGTTATGCGAGCGGCCCGCGGGCCCCGGCGGGTTGGCCTGTTTAACTCGCGGTTAAACGGGCCGATCCAAAATTACTCGCGTTTTTACGGGTCACTAATTTTGAAACCCGACTCGCATAATTTATGCGGGTAAACGAGCCGGCCCGACGAGTTTGACCCATTTTGACGGCTCTAGGTAAACATATTTGTTGAATCAGAAATAGATGGAGTTTAGGGCTCCGCAACTACAAGATACTTGAGTTGTGAGACTAAAGGACACGAAAGTAAGGTTGAGTAAGACACAGGAATCCCACCTCTCCAATGGCAATGGGTAATGTTGTAGTCGAAGGGATGAGAAGAGTGGTGAGTGGTGAGTGGTGACTCATGACTCATGAGGTGGAAAAGTGGGACAAAACAAAAACACAGGACAGCTCATAGAGGGTGGAAAAGTAATAATATATAATATATGAAGCTGGTGGCCTGAGGTGTTTTGGCTGCTTTGCTCCCGTGAACCAGATTTGGATCTTATGACCAATGCCGGTGCCCATCAGGAAAAGAAAGAGAAAGATATGAAGAAAAAACAGAAACCAGACACTCATTGTTCTATCTTGTAGTCGTATCCTCAACATTACTCAGTACTGGTCCATGCACCAACCAACCAATGAGGTGGGATTTGTTTTCTTTTTAAGATGATTACGGGTTGGTTTTGTGTTTAGGAACATCATATCAAATCAACTTGAAAAGAAATGACCCAATCACGAGAATTGTGACATTGAGGGCTTTATATGTCTATTCTTTATTGTTCAGAGAATAATCAAGTGGTTAGTCTCTTAGTTTCTAAGCAATTCCCAGAAAGGTTTGGAAAAAAAAAAAAGAAAGGAAGGAAGGGAGGGTATTAAGTTGATAGAAGAGATTCGATCTCTGGGATATATTAGGCATTTGGAGGGACAAAAAGTTTTGTACATAATAAAATTCACATTTTTTTTTAATACACTGAAGCAGTTAAAGTTTTATATAAGTATTTTATTTTGTAAAAATTTATACATATTTTTATACTACTTCTAACCGCTAACACTAAATAACGCAAAGTGATCAAGTTTTAAACTTGAGTCTTTAAAAGAAGAGTACATTCTACACAAAGAATTGAATTGTTACTAAAATGTTTTTCTTTTTTTGTGTAAAATTTTAAGGTAAGGAGAAGCTCTCTCCATTACAATAATATTACAGATTAAGGAAGACTCTTAGATTCGAATATAAGTAATGTAATTATCATAAATGAAATATCAATCAGGTGAGCCAACCTCGTTGGCAAACTATTATTAATATAATCTAACCTTGCTTTACTAGTTTTACTACAATAGTATCATAAATCGAGTCAATGCAATTGCATTCAACATCACACCACACGCAGTCAAATTTTGAACCTTAAGTCTGTTAATTCGAACCTTAAATTAAGTATATAACCAAATTAATTACTTTGATAGTTAAAGTTAGTTTTTCTTTAAAGTTTAAACCGTTAGATGAAGGCTCAAAATTACTTTTATATTTCTAAGAGTTTATTTCAAAAGTATTGACAATCCTTCAAATAAATTGGTTCCCTTTATAATTCTACCCAAACCTCCATTCTGTTGTCATTTATGTAAATCATGCAAACTGATTTTTATTTGTCTTTTGTTCATTTTAGTATTTGCTTCTTCCACATCGGTCATTATAGTAGAAACTTAAAACCAGGCCATGTGATAGTGTTGGACATTAGGCTAGAGACTAAACTAAGATATTTTTTATTATAATACTCTGATGAATTATCTTCATTTAATTAGAGATAATTTAGTTAAATGATGTTTGCTTTGTCTTTGTATGTAATAACTTTTATCTGTATCTGTTAGTGATAAAATTCTACTCTACAAGTAGGGCCTTCCTCTATATGTGTGTGTATATATATATATATATATAAGAGCGACGAAAAGCTAGTATTTGAGATAGACTTTATTGGAAAACAGTGGGAGTGTCACCCTAACCTTGTAATTTAGCTAGCTCCGGACACTAGAGAGTGCTTGGAATAGCCTGAGATCTTGTTCATCACATAGTTTGAATGGGTGCTACTTTCTTTGCTGGTATTAGAGATATTAGGTGACTTTTGAGCTCTGTAGATCTGAGAACACGAGATTGCATGCTTGTTTTGTTGGTTTATGTGTTATGCATTATGTGTGAAACATGCACCATAGATTACTCATGAACGGTAACCCTCCATAAAAGTAGAGATGTAGCTTGATTTTTTAGTACTTACATGCTTATACGACGATTATAAGATTTTGAAATTTCATTAAAAATAAAAACAAGATTTATAGCATGAGTTTTGAGCAAAAACTTTAATATAACAACAAAATCACAACCGGTGACTAAGTTACGAGTTCGGAAAATACTAGACACCTAGCCGATCCAACCAATTATTTACGCATGCTTTATATATAGTATACATATCAAAAAGAATATTTTTTTGAACTAAACTCCATAACTTCTCTCTCTAATAAATGAGATACGAAATTAATTCTACTAGAGTCAAGATTCTTTTTCTCTTTATGTAGTTTGGGTTCAACAATATGTAAGACACAAGGACAACTAATTTTCTTATTTTAAAACTACCAAATAAAATTGAACGAAGGAAACAGACATGTCATTCTGCAGAGACATGACTTGAAAGTATTTGACTTATTATGTGCAATTTTAACTAGCATAAGGCTCCTTGCTAGCAGTGTCAAGTGTTAACCCTGCTCATAGAAGCAGAAGAATCAATGCATCCTATCATTCAAAAATAATTGTATCTCGAATATAATACTCTTCCCCATTTGAGCGATCATAAAATTACAAAATCTCACAAGGAAACAGTAACATCTGTACACAAAATTATTCTGTAGTTCACATAAAAGAAAGCATATCAATTCACATACCATTAAAAAACAGAGAAAGCAAAGGCACGAGGAACAAGAGGTTCAAGGACACCACAAGGCCTTGTTTTTTTTTTTTAGCGAAGGCCTTGGAATGCGGTGGCAATTGTCAGTAGCAAGGCGATGCTTGTTGCACCAAAATTGTTTCATCACGGACTACGCTAACATAACATTACCATCATTATTTACCTATCTTTGGCTTCTCAAAGGCCTACCTATCTCCCCGTTTTGGTAAATAATAATATTCTTCTCCTTCTCGTGAGCACAGAAGTAACATCGTTTTCACTGAGCTAGTGTAACATATACCAGTCCCCCACAACTAGATTTTTCATTACAGATTTCTCTTACTATGCTATCCTTGAAAACAGCCATAGTCATAGCTAACTACCCAAGATAGTAAGAGAGACTCTGCCTCAGGAAGAGGAAGAAAGATGATCATTTTTCAGTTTCTCAGGACAGTTTTAAGTTTGCTAGTTTCAATTTCCTATTTGCTGACTTGCTCGGGAGACAATCACATACCTGTCCAATTGAATGATGACGTTCTTGGCTTGATTGTGTTTAAATTAGACCTTCATGATCCTTCTTCTTATCTTGCTTCATGGAACGAAGAAGATGACAGCCCCTGTTCATGGCAATTCATACAATGTAATCCTGAGAATACAAGAGTTTCAGAGGTTTCATTGGATGGCTTGGGCTTATCGGGCAAGATAGGAAGAGGTCTTGAGAAGTTGCAACATCTAAAGGTATTGTCCCTTTCTCATAACAACTTGACTGGGAGTATTAGTCCAGCACTTGCTCTTTCTGGTAGTCTTGAAAGACTAAACCTTAGTCATAATAGTCTTTCTGGTCCCTTACCCACTTCTTTGGTGAATATGAGTTCAATAAGGTTTCTTGATCTCTCAGAGAATTCATTCTCAGGTCCAATCCCTGACAATTTGTTTGAGAGCTGCTTTTCTCTTCATACACTTTCTTTAGCTTGGAATATGTTTGAAGGGCCAATTCCTGGCACACTGTCTAGATGCTCCTTATTGAATAGCCTTAATCTTTCCAATAATCATTTTGCCGGTAATGTGGACTTTACTGGGATTTGGTCATTGACAAGGCTTAGGAATTTAGATCTGTCCAACAATGCCTTCTCTGGATATTTACCCGATGGAATATCAGCCATACATAACTTGAAAGAGATCTCATTACAGGGTAATCACTTTTCAGGACCATTACCCTCTGATATTGGACTCTGCCTGCATTTGAATAGGTTGGATTTTAGTGATAATATGTTCAATGGAGAACTATCAGAGTCACTTGGGATGCTTAATTCTTTGAGCTATTTCAGGGCATCAAATAACTCGTTAACCAATGAATTGCCTCAGTGGATTGGTAAGATGACCAGTCTGGAATACCTAGAGCTCTCAAACAATCAGTTCAGTGGAAGCATCCCACCATCAATAGGGGAACTGAGATCACTGACTTATCTGAGCCTTTCAAATAACAAGCTTGTGGGAAATATTCCATTGTCATTGATTTCCTGTTCTAAGTTATCCGTGATCCGGCTCAGAGGTAATGGTTTCAATGGTAGCATACCAGAGGGTTTGTTTGGCCTAGGATTGGAGGAAATAGACTTGTCCCATAATGAGCTGATAGGTTCAATCCCAGCAGGCTCAAGCAGACTCTTTGAAACTCTCATCAATTTGGATCTTTCAGAGAATCATCTCCAGGGGAATATCCCTGCAGAAATGGGTCTTCTTTCAAAACTAAGATTTATGAATCTGTCTTGGAATGATCTTCAATCGCAAATGCCTCCAGAATTGAGTCTCTTTCAGAACCTAACAGTTTTGGATCTTCGGAACAGTGCCTTGTATGGTTCGGTTCCAGCTGATATATGTGATTCAAGCAATTTGGCCGTCCTTCAACTGGATGGAAATTCATTGAACGGGTCTATTCCAGAAGAGATTGGGAATTGTACATCTCTTTACTTGCTGTAAGCAGTCTTATTTCTCAAGCACTAGTATAATTTTGTACACGTTTTTCAAAGAAACTAATTCCTACCTATTTTGATGCAGGAGTTTGTGTCACAATAATTTGACTGGTTCAATCCCCAAGTCCATGTCAAAGCTAAACAAGCTCAAAATCCTCAAATTGGAATTCAATGAACTAAGTGGAGAGATACCACAGGAGCTTGGAATGCTTCAAAATCTTCTTGCTGTGAATATATCATATAACAGGCTCACAGGCAGGCTTCCTACAGGTAGTAGTATATTTCAGAATTTAGACAAAAGTTCCTTGGAAGGAAACCTGGGTCTTTGCTCACCCTTGCTGAAGGGTCCATGTAAGATGAATGTGCCAAAGCCACTAGTGCTTGACCCAAATGGCTATGAAAACCAAATGGCTCCTCATAGGAAAAGAAATGAATCTTCTATGCCTAGCTCAATTCATCGCCACAGGTTCCTTAGTGTTTCTGCTATTGTAGCAATTTCAGCAGCTTTTGTCATCGTATTAGGAGTGATTGCTATTAGCCTACTTAATGTTTCTGTACGGAGAAGGCTATCATTTGTAGATAATGCTTTGGAAAGCATGTGCTCAAGCTCTTCTAGATCAGGAAGCCCACCCACAGGAAAGCTCATTCTATTTGATTCCCAGTCCTCACCCGATTGGATCAGCAATCCAGAATCATTACTCAACAAGGCATCTGAGATTGGAGAAGGAATCTTTGGAACAGTTTACAAGGTTCCATTGGGATCACAAGGCAGAATGGTAGCAATTAAGAGACTTGTCACCTCAAATATAATCCAATATCCAGAAGATTTTGACAGGGAAGTTCGAATCCTAGGAAAAGCAAGGCACACAAATCTAATAGCATTGAAAGGATACTACTGGACTCCTCAAATGCAGCTTTTAGTAACAGAGTATGCACCAAATGGTAGCCTGCAAGCCAAGCTACATGAGAGGCTTCCTTCCAGTCCTCCTCTTTCTTGGGCTAATAG
This sequence comes from Styphnolobium japonicum, assembly GCA_023212625.1. NCBI lineage: Eukaryota > Viridiplantae > Streptophyta > Magnoliopsida > Fabales > Fabaceae > Styphnolobium > Styphnolobium japonicum. The sequence goes on from JALBWW010000013.1 coordinate 402,330, forward strand.
ATTTAAAATTTTGCTTGGAACAGCAAAGGGGCTTGCCCATTTGCATCATTCATTCCGTCCACCAATCATTCACTATAACATAAAGCCAAGCAACATTTTACTTGACGAAAATTACAACCCAAAGATCTCAGATTTCGGATTATCTCGGCTTCTGACAAAGCTGGAGAGGCATGTAATGAGCAACAGGTTTCAGAGTGCATTAGGATATGTGGCACCTGAATTAGCATGCCAGAGCTTAAGGGTGAACGAGAAATGTGATATATATGGCTTTGGGGTGATGATCCTTGAGCTTGTGACAGGTAGGAGGCCAGTGGAGTACGGAGAAGATAATGTGCTGATACTGAACGACCATGTAAGGGTGTTGCTTGAGCAAGGGAATATGTTGGGGTGTGTAGATCCAAGCATGAGTGAGTACCCAGAGGATGAGGTGTTGCCAGTTCTGAAGCTGGCAATGGTATGCACCTCTCAAATACCTTCCAGCAGGCCTTCTATGGCAGAAGTGGTACAAATACTGCAGGTCATTAAAACACCAGTTCCTCAAAGGATGGAGGTGTTTTGATTGAACTCTGAGGCTCTGTTTAACTAGCTTCAAGTACAGAAAATTTTAGTTACTGTTCAGATTAGTTTATTTTTTTTGGTCTTCATGTCTTTCATTCTGTACCTTTTTTATATAAAACTTTCCTTCACAATTTGGTTTATGAGGACTATTCATTCAATTACAAGCAGGTGTCCCCCCATGCAAATAGAATCACTATCATAAATTAGGAATTCTCAACTCTACGATTTTATCTTCTATTTAAATCAATTTATCGATTATATTTACTTAATTTTGATCGAGTTACAATAAAATAGTCACACGAATAAATGTAGTCACATTATTCATTCCGTATTGAAAAGCACAAATCTATAAATTTTATTTTATGCATGCATACAAGATTTGAGTTAATTTTGAATACGCTATTGTGCTTTTTTTAAGATTTCGCACGCAGAAAGGGTCCATGAATTTTGATATGAGATTCTAATTCGGACTGCTTACTTAATAGAGACCCTGTTTTGCAATTCTGAAAGATAAAATGCCACGATCGACGCGAACGGACTCATGTAGTTACGGGATTTAGAGGCAACAACTCTGGCCTATAGAATAAAAATAAAAATTGGTAAACGCGCAATTCAAATTTTCGGCGTCAAATAAGATGGGCTGACTGGGGAAATGATACGTTAATTGGTAGATGACATTTCCTTTTTTAAAGTTAAATTTTTTATTCAATAATATAATATACATTATATTTTGATGCAAAATAACACATTTTATAATATAATCACCTTATTTAAATTGTACTTATATTTTTTAAACTATTATTTAATTTTAAGAAAATACCCATAGGCCCTATTAACAAATTTTTATAGTGAATGACCACTCCAGAACACAATGACTGTGTTCTGAAAGTTGTTATTCTGATATAAAATGAAATGGATTTAATTTCTATAATGTAAAATTTCTTTACACTTTCATTCAATCATATGTTGGTACATCATTAAAATAATTAGACTTTCTAGATAGTAGTTGTGATAGTCAAACACTTTTAATTATTTGACAACACGTGATTGGATGACAGTATAAAGAAACTTTACAGTGACAGTGGATAGAAATTAAACTCAAATGAAATTATATAATTGCAAATCTCTTTTATACCATTATATTTATAATCTTGCCGTTACCTTCACAAAAAGCAGAATTTTTTTTCGATTAAAAAAAACGAAATTTAAGTACTCTAGAATAACTGAATGTAGCATTTAGTAATGAAACGCAAGTAATATAGATCCCACATCCAAAATTTTAATGAGCAACAAATAGCATTGCATGTATCTCTGTAGAACAGATTATAATGCTTACAACTTAGATGGGTTAATAAACACAAATTGCATCGCCTTAAAAGCATGATCTCTAATATACTACCAAAATCGCCATAATGGAAATTTTTTTGGATCATGGCTTACATCAGAACAGACTTACAAAATTGCCTTTCATTCCTCATGCAAAGCCTTCATCAAATAGAGTCTGTTAAAGCTCTGCCCTGACACCCTGCAAAACATGCAACCCAAAATGTAACAATGAAACTATTGCTAGAGAAGATATACTCATAATAAAGGAAACAGTAGAAACTTCAAATCCATTATGCAGGGACCATGGGAAACAGAACATTTAACTTGAATGCAAGTGTAAATGACTTAAACAACTTGCGTATCCTTGCTTCTCACAAATGGAAAAAAAGGAGAACCAGGTTACCATGCCCAGCATCAAAATCTAGTCACATACCCATTGATTTGGTTGCAGTAATTGGCAATTTGATTTGTTATGAGGAAGCTGTCCAATCGTGATGGCTCAGGAAGTGGCTTGAAAATGGGGTTTGAAGGATCTTCCTCAGGCAAAGGTTCCTCTCCAGCAGCTTTACGTGCCATGTTCTCTGCCCTATTATTACAAACCAAAACAAATAATATACTGAACATATAATTGAAACCAGGGTACAAATCAATCTCCATAATTGCTTAAAAATTAAAAGGCATGCCAAAGCAAAACATCGTTTAAAAACAATATGTAAATTATAGGTGGATTGGGCACCTGCCTAAATTAATAGGTCAATGGGCAGAGTGGGTGCCTTCCCAGTAAATGTGTAATGAACAGATTGTACTTTCTTAGAAAAGTTTAACAGATTCAGGATTCTAAATGGGTTAGTAGGGCATTTCTAAACCATCCGTTACATACTGATCCAGAAGCAGTGAAAAAGTTAACCAAAGTATCTCAAACAATTGGAAAACCCACATGCACAGAAGTAATCTAAGGAATCTCAACCAGAACATAATTATTAGTTACCAAAAATACACATCCAAATATGCTAAAGAATATATTCAAATAACAAAACCAGAATGCATCTATTGGTTAGCACAAGCACCAGTTGAAATACATGCTAAATCTTACCTTCTTTTTTGAAGCCATGCTTGCTGCTGAGCCTGCTGACGGGACAAGCTTCGGTAGTAGAATTGGAACTGAAATAGAAGAAACCTCAGTCATATATATTTCTGAAACAAAAAAGGAAGAGTGAACTACTAACTGAGAACCTATAGGGAAATGACATCAATATAACCTTTTGTTGTTCTGTTGACAAATCATCCATGCATTCAGTCAAAAATTCCATATTCCTCTCCATTAATGAACTAGTTGACAATTGCAGACGATCATAATCACTCTGCAATGGCATAACAGCAAAAAAACAATGAAGATATAAATAAATTTAAAATTACCAAAAGATTCCCTGGTAAAAATCATAGTTCACCTGGGTGACTGGTGTATCAGGTTCCAGCTCTGTCATAAAAGCACTGATAAGGGCAGAATTTGAAACCTTGATCTGATATGTATATATAAAATATATATTAGAGATCAGCATTAAATAGCAACCTAAGAACAAAAAATTTAAATCCAAAACTAATTAATACACTTCCATACCATAAACAATGTACCAAAAATAATTGATCTTAGTGCCACTCACATGTCTAGTTCATTCTTTTGTTTTCTTGGAAAGAAAAAATTATTAAGGGAGGGAAAAAGTACAAGAGAGGATAAGAAATCCTCCAAACGACATCGCAAAGCTGAAAGAGAACAAAAAGTAAAAACCCGCACAAGAAACCCCAAAACAGAGAAGCAAAATCATCTTATTTTATCAATTTTTTTAATATAGAATGTCTATGCCTTACTAAATCATATTAAATTTAAAGTGAATGAAAATTTGGAATGACCCAAAAAACACATTAAAAGATACTCTAGGTGTCTAAGCACATTAAAAATGAAAGTTAGGTAAGCACCACTGACTGAGCATATTTTGTTTCTATTTTTTCCTAGCGTACAACAGAATAAATTAAAGCATCCGAATCCCTCAAAAGACTGCTAAATATCAATTAAAAAATATGCCAAAATATAATATTAGAAAGAAGTTGAAGACAAGGTTTTCAATTTAAGAAGCAAATCCTTGCTGGAAGCTTAAGAAAAATCCACAGAGAAACAGTACACAATACAATCCCTGCCCAAATATTAAGGTGAACAGGTCATCCGTTAGGATGGTTCAATTTTATACATAACTTTCTTAAGAATTATCGTTACACAATTGATAGTAAGTGTTTGTATTTTGTTCATTTTTTAGATATCTAACTTCACTGCCTTGTCTTGTCAAATGAGGGATGTGTTTCTGTCCTGTCTGAAAGGTTTGTTTTTGTCTGTTTTCAAGATTTAGACTTCAATATTTTCAGTCTTCATCATTCTATATCTGAACATTCACAGTTTTATATAATTATCATCATATATTTGCAGCTATTTAGCATAAATTAAAAGCTGCAAGTGTAACATGCAAACTAAAAAGAAAAAAAGAGAGGAGAGACCACTAAAAGTTGGTAGAAACAATTTTCCAAATACAAAATAATTACTCTTCCTAATCATAATGCAATAAAAAAAAAACTAATCGGTCAAACACCCAAAGGTTAGAGCAAAGTTCAGGAAAGCTTACAGGTATTTCCTCAAAGATATCCACCCATGATAAGTTCTTCTCCCTCAATCTATTTCACAAGAAAACAGAAAAATAAGAAATCAAATGGTTCAACTTAATGGGAGCATGATCTCTAAAAGAAAATCCATACTTCTCTCCAGTAAAATTATTGCTGCGATAGAGTTCCATGAATGAGTCAGAGAGCTTCAAGGCCTTCAGAGCTAGGACACCTTGATCAGACCTTGATGGATCATATATTATGCAAACACAGCGTCGTATATTCTCCTGGAAAACATTGGCAATTTTGAAAGAAACAGTCATTTTCCTGATAAGTGACTGTTCAAAAAATTGTCTTCAGCAACAATAACATGAAGGACTGCATCCAATAAACTAACTTTCCAGCTTTAAATATGAGAAATCATCATAAGTCATGTTTAGTAAATTTAAGCAACAGAAACCCTAGACAATGACTGCAGCATGAGATTCTCATCATCTGGTTACACAAAAATGTAGTTTTTTCACCTTACTACTCAGCTTCCCCTGTTTTAATAACTCTCATTTCCACTTCAAGGCAATGTAGTAGGCACATGTGCAAAGTTTAGCACATGTAACATTCTCAATCAACTGTAATAAAGGCAATCTTTCAACCAACAAACCACGCCAACATCTGACACCCTTGATGAAGAGTGACAATCAGTCAGTATCATAAAAAGTTCCAATCCTTGGTGGTGCAGACCATACATCTTGTGTTGGGCATTCCAAATTTATAGTTCAGCAGGTTACTATGTAACTTATCATAATCACCTCCCATTGATTAAACTCATTTTACCAAGTGTTGAATAGTTTGGAGGAACATGTAAAAGAATAAGTTTACCACATTTACATTAAATAGCAAACTATGAGAGCATTTGGTTTCTGCAATGACATATGGGTTAGTCCAAGAAACCCCAGCTTAAGTGAAATTATGTATGCAATGACATGTGGGTTAGTCCAAGAAACCCCAGCTTAAGTGAAATTATGTAAACCATAAATAATTTGTGAGCCATTACCTGGTAATTCATGAAGGTTTCAATCAGCTCCGCGGTCTGAAAGGAGCCTAGCAATGTAGACTGGTACCTAGATTCGGAGTGATCCCACATGTTAGCAAAATCATTACAAGGAACATAGAATAGATCAAAATTCAATCGCATTTATCAACTCATTGAAACACTAGTGCAGGTATTTTATGCCCCATAAACATGCATAGATAGTATCAGAATGCATGTACACACTCTAATAGTATTAGTGCTCATTCACATATTATGACCTGGAAATTATAAGGAAGAGTAGATTAAGATTTTGATCATTTTGGTGGGAAAAGTGCCACATAGGCTAAGGAATTTATGCTTTAACTTTCATATTTTCACCCATTCGATAAACAAAACTTTTGGAGGCACATTAAGCAGCTAAGCTAAACACCTACTAAAATCCGTATTAAAAGGAAATTTTAAAAAATTGGACCAGAGACATGTACAAAACTCAGAATTTTAACTAGGTTTCGTGAAGGGACCTGTAAATTCAAATTGAGTCATAAAATTCTACAACCTACTAAAATTAGGTGATAAATGCTGATTACTTGGTAGTATATGAAGGAGAAGAATGAGACTTGAAACAAAATAAGCAGTATAACAGTTCATCATGATTGTATTAAGAGTGTGGAGATGAGAGATAGGGTTTGATTATTTCTTAATTGATTAGACATTATTTTCTTATCTTGTGCTAGGTAATTTGAGGATACATAACATAAACATAAACATACCAGCCAACGGTATTATTGTCAACATTAACCTCCCTCAAGCATCTCATCATTTCGAGCTGGTAATTAGCACCATCGGCTTCAATTTCCTCCTCCTCCTCCCTAATCTGATAGTAACAGAAATGAAGATAAGTGCGAAAAGAAGAGAGAAAAAGAAAAAGTGATAAGGTTGGCAGTCATACCGGAAAGGGGAAGCAGTTGGTAACTTCAAGAACAGTGCCAACATCGAGGCCAAGAAGTTGTCCAGTGACTAAAGCAGGTGAGTGGTCCTTACAATGCTTAATTATCTTCAGGATAACCTGTTGAACACAAATTGATAAAACAACCTCATATAGATATAGGTAATATTTGCTACGCTAATTCACAATCGAAAGCATGTTATAGAAATAGAATTGAGAAAGAAATAATTACGAGTCCCTCCATCTGGACCGCTCGAAGAGGGGGTGCAGCCTCCTCGGTTGCCGCGACTTGCAGAAACGACCTAGGCATAGCTGCTGCAGTGCACAAGACAATGAGTCAGTCAAGTGTCATAATTAAATGAATGAATGAGTGTATCAGTAAAGAAAGAAAGAACGATCGTTGAAAACGGACTGTTAGCCATGTTTTTTATGTGTCCCACTCCCAACCACGAAAGGAGATGGAGATGGAGATGGATATGGCAGCAGGCAGCAGCAGAGGAATGAATGAATGAATGTATGTGTTGGATTGGAAGTGGGAAGTGGAACAAACCCTAGCTAGCAAGCAAAAGGCCAGAGACAAATAGAGAGAGAGAGGATGTGCAAGCAAGGGGCCTCGGAATTGGACTCCAACAGTGACAGTAGCCCAACTGGAGTCGTTTAGGCCCATGCATTCACCTCAAATGAGCCCAATCCTTTTATTTATTATTTTTTGAGTAAATATTTGAAAACAAATATATTTTGACAATTGACGTCACCTCCGTGGAATCTCATCTGCACGCACTGCTTTGAATTTCAACGCCTCTCATTCTCATCCATCCTTAATTTGTTGAGGTAGGTACCGTCTCTCTGTTGATCTTTGCTTGCAAATTGCAATTCCATGGTACCGTCATTTTGTTCTTTATGCATATACAATACAATACAATACAATACATGGTTGTAGATGGATGGGATGGGATAAGGCTTTTTAGATTAGGTTGTTGAGGAGAACTGAAAGGGCTTTGAAGCTGCTATGCTATTGCTAGATGGAGGGAAGAGAGTGTGGATTGATTTCTAGTAATAAGTAATAACATGTTTGATTCATTATAGTTGCAGCAAAGCATTGAAAGGAAAGACGAGGAATTTGTGAAAGATATCCGTTTCTGGCTACAGAATGCCCAAGAGGACAACACATACCTACTCCAGTGAGGATGCAGCTCCGGAGGGACCTGACTCCGATCTCTTTGTTTATTACTGCAAACACTGCGGATCCCATGTCCTCATAACTGGTTATCTCTCTCTCTCTTTCCTTTCAAACCAAACCCAAACCCATATCTTTCACTAATTCCTATTCTCAACTATATTTGTTATAAGATACCCAATTGCAGAAAATGCCCAAAAGGAAGACAGACAAAGCATACGTATTGGACAAGAACAAACATCTTGCCAGATTGAACATAAATGACGCAGGAAAAGTTCTCTTAAAACGGTAATTTTATCATATTTGTCAACCATTTTCAATTTCTCTCCAGAGTTTGTAATATAGCCATCAACCGCATTTGACAATTTCATCAACATAGCAATTTTAAACTGTGTGTATTTCTAATTTTAACAAAATTGTTGTGTTTAGCTAACATAGGTAATTTGTTTTCTTTCATGAACAGAGGTGAAGGGAAACTGGAGAAACAATTCCGGATGAATTGTATGGGTTGTGGTCTTTTTGTTTGCTATCGTGCAGAAGAAGATTTGGAATTTTCATCTTTCATATATGTGGTGGATGGTGCGCTCAGTACTGTAGCAGCTGAAACCAACCCACAGGTGATTCACTGCTGTCTTTGATTCCTTATTGCGGAATTTTATTGTAAAATGACCTTTTCATTAATACTTTCAAAGCCACATAGCTCCAGAGTTATCAAGGAATAGGAGGATCTACTCATTTCCTTATTTAATATTTTGTATCTGATTGTTTCATAATTTTTTTCGGCCCATTATAGCACAAATCGTATCTTTGCTGCTTGAACATGTTTGAATGATCTGCTTTGTATACGATATATGCATCTTCTACTTCAGACTTCAGAGCTTCCACCTAAACTAATTTGGTCATGTGATGTTTTCTCTAGGATGCTCCGGTGCCACCCTGTATATCCCAGCTAGAAGGAGGACTTGTTCAAGTTGCGATAGAAGTGGAAGATCGTGCACAACGTTCGGCAATCACGAGTAACCTTTTTCTTTCTTCACTTTGGTTCAATTTCTTCTTGATAACTTAAGCAATATCATCTTTGGTGAATGAATTCACAGTGTCAGCAGTCCTGTTTCAGAAAACCTAATAAAATATTTGTACAAGTTATAATAACTATAAATAGTTGCTGGTAATATTGGTTTTGTGATGTGCAGGCAGCCTTCAAGGTTGATATACGTTATACTGGCAATAGGACATGCACCAAAGTTCCAAACATGTGTGCAAGTCAAAATAGTCAAAATTATAAGTGAAAGAATATGGTTGTTAAAAAATAAATAATTTGAGAATGAGAAAAAAAGGAAAGTGAAGACAGAAAGTGGGGTGTAGTTATCTAAAATTATGTCATTTTAATAGTTTGATTACACTTGTAACTATATATTTTTTATTAGTTTATTCAACAAACATTTAAGTAAAATAGGAGCACTTTTGGAACTTTTGGGACAAAAAAGTGCAAATGGAAGACTGGCAAAAGTTCTGTTTATTGATGGTATGGAATATGGATCACTAATTTCCAATAATACAATTAAAAGATTGTTTTTCCTGTCTAACAGTTTTGAATCACAAATCCTTTGTTTCAATTGGCATTATTTCGTCCAGAAATTTGATGATACTGCTAGTTTGACATGCCAAGCATATAATATGCTTACACCCATAGCAAATGCCATGTGCTTGCATATTTCTATGTCTTCAATATACTCCGATATTTCATGGCTGTAAGCCTGAAACTCAAGAAACGATATCAACTCAAATATCAAATTAAGTTTTTTTACACCAAACATTATATTACTTGAGTCAAGCATGAGGACATCTTTAGAATTGTGTTATTAGTAAAAACCTCATTGTCCCATGTTGTTACAGAACACAACTGTTTCAGAGGTCTTAATTGAGAAGGGGAAAAGGAAAATGAAAGAAATGGTGGGATAAAATGAGAAAGGTAAGAAGAAATGGTGAATGATACAGTTGAAAGGTTGTCTTCCCGTACCCATATTTTTGGGTTACTTTTTGAACACAAACAAAGAGTTGCAACTTTGTCTACATATTGGCATGCATACATCTATTTGTCCTTAAGGTATATATTTGTAGTGGAAATTCTTTATTGCCTTTCAAAATTCTTAATAAGACCATGATGGATTATGAGAATTAATTTTTTTTTATTTTTTTGTCAGGAGTAAATGCTGATGATGTTCGAGTCACTGTAGCTGCTCCTGCTGCCCGTGGAGAAGCTAATAACGAACTTTTGGAATTTATGGGAAAAGTATATTTCTTCCCTCTTTGTTTCTCTTCTTTGTCCGGCTTACTTGTGACCTAGTGGTCATGGGAACTAGTCATGAAAACAGCCTCTGCTCACGCGAGTAAGGCTGCTTACATCCCTCCTTAGACCCCCACAATGGTGGGAACCTCGCTGGGCTGCCCTTTTATGTTTGTCATTTTGTCTCTTTGCTCCCTTTTTCCCCTCTGGCTAAAGATAGTTATGCACTGAGAACTTAAGACTACACTTTTTTTTACATAGGTTTTAAGTTTGAGATTGAGTCAGATGACTCTTCAGAGAGGATGGAATAACAAGTCAAAGCTTCTTGTGGTGAGTTACATTACTAACATGTATACCTCTAAATTAAGCATCCACATTGATATGAATTTGCAACTGGGTGTCTTCTTTCTAAATTATGCTAATTATCATGTAATCATATTTATGCCATTGATTAGCGAACTAAATTTATTTCTAATTCCCTCTTTTAAGATGTTGGCCCCTATTTGGTTAATTTTGACCATTTGAAGATTGTTTCAGGTGGAGGATTTGACCGCTAGACAAGTTTATGAGAAACTTTTGGAGGCTGTGCAACCTTGATACTGTTTTTTAGCTTTATTATACATGGAGTCAGGTTTCTTGGACATAAGGGTTCTTTTGCATTGACCATAGTAAGCCAGGTTGTATTTCTTTTTTCTGCAAAACTGAGTTTGGGGTTTTAATTTCAGTGTTAATTTTTTACTTCGGAACGCACACAAGGCCATTAGTCCATTTCTCGTATGCTTACCCTGGACATTATGTAGGGTTTTGGATTAGATAAAACTCATTCTGTGACCGTTGATTAATAAGCAATTGAGTGCCTGAACCAAAATGAGATGTAATTGAATGTGAACAACTGTTAAAAGTCTTTATTGCAACTGAAAAACCCTAGTAACTATGATGATGTGGCAACTTGTGATTGGATAGTGGATCAAAATCAGACTTAGTTATGAGAGACAAAAGTATCAACATCATTCATTGCAATATTTATGTTTATACATATGTTTAGTTAGGATTCACTAAAATATTGAAGTTAATCTGGAAAATTTTAAATGGTGGTATCCTAAGATTTCTTATATAAATGCAAAAATGGTTTTATTAACTTCTAGCCCAATTTGCATAGCTGTCCAAGAGAAGAAATAAAGAAGCAGAAACAAAGTTTTAAGTAAGAAGCAAAAATAAACTAACATGAGTCAAAGTACGTGGAAAAACTGGGTGGAAATAATTGCAAGTTGCATTCGGTAGTGAAGAAATTAGAGTACAAAATACAGAACAGATACAGCTTACAAGATCTGATTGCAAAAGATAAGATTATAAATGGAGGAAATGTTATTTGTACAATATGTGAGTTTTGTGTAAAACTTGAGCTTTTTTGTAGGAAAAAATTGAATAGAATTCAGCTATTATCTGCCGACTTTATAAAAAATTTACCAAAAATTAAAATTTTAATTATGTGAATATTACCTCTCTTCAAAAAGTACATCTTTTATCATTGACTATACCAAAAGATGTTATTTTTTAGGATTGATAACTTGTAACCCCAAAATGGGATTGCTCCTATAATGCGAAAGAGCTGCATTTGCCACGATTCGCATGACTTGTCAAACTAAATACTAAATTTTCCTCCACCGTATCAATTAATTGCAATATTATACTGTCTGAAAATGTCAATCATTAGGATGCTTAACAATTAGAAAGGAATCAAATTCTTGAGCAAGCTTGAAGTTCTTATACTTTTGGTTTGCCAATTTCTTATATTCTCTCACTCTTTGAAGACTAAAATATATCGATTATTTATATCTTAAGCAACGGAATTGCAAAAAACAATTTTAATCATTTTTTTGGGTATGCATCCTAACTTTGACCCAATTAAAACTTTTATTAAATTTTGATAGGATTTAGTATATAATAAAAAATTCAAATAAATATTTAATAAGATTTGGATTGTTTTTTTAACCCCTTCTTGCTACTAGATATCCTAAGTTATTAGGATGCTCTGTCCATCATTTATTTATTAATGAGTTAATGTCGACCAAAGAATTTTTAATTGTGAAACTATAGTAATACCAAATCCCAATAGCAATATTGTATTTCTATCTAGAGTGCTGTGTTTGTGGGTAGTAGAAATGGCGAAAGTGGGTCGAATGAAGCTGGGGTCACAAGGGTTGGAGGTGTCCGCGCAGGGACTTGGGTGCTTGGGGATGGCTGGTTTCTATGGCCCTCCTAAGCCTGAATCTGACATGATCACTCTTATCCACCACGCCGTCCAAATCGGTGTCACCTTTCTTGACACCTCCGACTTCTATGGCCCCCACACCAACGAAATCCTTCTAGCAAAGGTTCCAACTTTGATTTGTTTTTAGCTTCTTTCATCTTTTTCACGAACTGGGTTGGATGGGAAAGGTTCAAATTTCAATTAGCTTTGCGGCGTTATCAATTTTCTGTTGATTTGACTTTGTGGCACAGGGTCTGAAGGGAGGGGTGAGAGAGAAGGTTGAATTGGCAACCAAATTTGGAATCAAACTCGTTGACGGGAAAAGAGAGAGCCGTGGTGATCCGGCTTACGTGAGAGCTGCTTGTGAGGGCAGCTTGAAGAGACTTGATATCGATTGCATTGATCTCTATTACCAACATCGTATTGACGCTCGTGTGCCAATTGAACTCACGGTTCCACACTTTCTATGCTTTGTTTTTATATATATATATATATATATATAACGTATTTAGCTAGTGCTTTAGAACTATCATTGTGTTCCTTGGCTCTGGTCAATTCGCTCTCTTGAATAAGTTTATAAAAAAAAAATGACTTTTTTTATAGACATTTTTTTAGTAGAATTTTAAAAAAAAAATTATTTTATATTTGAATATAATGTTTGTAAAATATTTTTAAGTAATAAAATGACTTATAAATTTGTTTGGATAAGAAAAAATAAAAGAGTTTTTTTATAACAAAATTACTAAAAATGTAGAATATTTAGAATAATGAAAGTAGGGTTTACAAGAGGGAAAAAATAAAAGACAATAGATGTAATTTTTAATAAAAGTAAAGGATATTTTATAATAAATTATATTAAAAATTATTTTTTTTCTCTTTTTTTCAAAAGTTAGGGATTACTAGCTTCTAAAAAAAGTAGTAATTGAGTTTTTTTTTAATAGTTTTATCTACACATACATAAAAACTTATAAAAATATTTTTTTTTTCAAAAAAATACCTTAAAAAAAAAATCTATCCAAAACGTACTCTTAATCATGACCCACTTTGATACTTAGCTATGTGCCTATGTGGTCAGAACTAGAAATGTGTGTTGACTGTACCATGATTGTTAAAAGGTCAAGATGGAATATTAGGCACTTAAAGTTTTACATTTGGAATAGCATGAGTATGTACACACTAAAAAAGAAATTGTTTTTTTTAATCTATAAGTTTTAGGAATTATGTGTCTCATGACGAGACATTGGTACCTTTATGTGCAAGATTATGAAATTTTATATCGGTGTATCCCTTTATCTTTGAGTTTTTGATAATTTGGTAATGTCAGTTGGAACTTGGAACAAAAGGCTATGAAACTACTATTCTTTTCCAGTGGAGTTTGGAATAAGGAAATCCTTTCTCCATCCCTCCCTTCCTCCCTACCTACCTTCTTCTGTGTGTGTGTCGGTATGAAACACTCAACAACAAGAATAAGCCAATTGACTAGTTCGATGCAAAGCACCTTTATATTATATACTGCATTATATGAGAACCCAATTTTACCTTCTTAAGATATGTTATTGTATCCTAAAATGCTTTTGTCCATTTCCAAGTCATTTTCTATAACATATTAAAAGAAATGCAATCCGATACATGGAACTAACATTTGGTGGGTAACTGAACTGCATCTGCATCCATTTCTACATGTGCATGATATCAATGTCAGGAAATGAAAATAGATGTTCTTTTATTTTACTAAATGTTCACACATTATAAGGACTACATGTATGATGACTTCAACTTTTTTCCTTCTTGTTTATTGTAAGATTGGGGAGCTTAAAAAACTCATTGAGGAGGGCAAAATAAAATACATTGGTTTATCTGAGGCCTCCGCTTCAACAATCAGAAGAGCACATGCAGTTCATCCGATAACAGCTGTGCAGTTGGAGTGGTCCCTATGGACAAGAGATGCGGAAGAAGAAATAGTTCCAACTTGCAGGTGTGTTTTAAATTATACAAACATTGTGTTTTAGTATCTAGCATTTCTCTCTTTTGGGACTTCTGATAAAACTGCAATGATAGATGTTTATGACTTCTAATTTTGCCTTCACGATATTCTCAGGGAACTTGGCATTGGAATTGTTGCATATAGTCCTCTTGGGCGAGGATTCTTATCATCAGGACCAAAGTTGCTTGAGAATTTGTCACAGGATGACTTCCGGCAGGTTTGTGTTAAGGCATACTATTACGAAAACTCATCGCCAAATACTTTGTGCATTTTCATAATCAACTCTCCTATCTCGGATTATTTCGAGGTCCTTGAATTTCAGAGTCACTCATTGACAGCTACTTTTAACCTTGGCTGTCCTCAGAATTTTCCACTTTTCTAACAATTACTTTTAAGGTAGTAGGATATCTTTGGTTTCTTCTCTTCCTTATAATGCAAGCTAAAAACAATTTAATTAGAGTTTGAACAAGATCATGATTATAATCCCTAACTTAAATATTGGTTTTGCTGATGATCTGTTGGTCTGTTCGCTCCAACTCTCACTGACAAGTCCAGGTTCAAATCCTTTAGCCCCTTAACTATTGCTGGAGAGAAAAAAAAATACATGGTAAACAAAAGTAGAAACAGTAATCACAGAAAAGGAAAAAAGAAAAGAAAAGAAGATATTAGTAAGTTGCATAAAATTTTAATGTTTTTCTTCTCATTCCATTGTGTATATTTATTATTATAGTTCAAAATCTAGGTACTGAATTTTAAGTTATTAGCATGGGTTTTATCTTGTGGAGTCAAACACAACTCATAAAAATGCTATGTATACCTGTTTTTACACTTTTACCCATATTTCCCATGATTGGTGAAATAAACTAATGTTATGGCTTTATATCAATGTCAAGAAAATCCTGTCCTACCTGACACCTTGTTTCTTTGTAAATTTTCTGATTTTCTTATCATTTTTTAAACAACCATTACTGATACATAAATATAATCTTCTCCTGTGTATGTATTTACCCTGTTGCAGCATCTGCCTAGATTCCAACCTGAAAACCTGGAGCACAATAAGACTATATTTGAGGGGGTTAATGAATTGGCTGCAAAAAAGGGATGCACCCCATCACAGCTTGCACTGGCTTGGGTTCATCACCAGGGAAAAGACGTGTGCCCTATACCTGGAACCACCAAAATTGAGAACTTAAATCTAAACATCGGGGCTTTGTCTATCAAACTAATACCAGAAGAAATGGCAGAACTTGAGTCCCTTGCTGCTGCAGATGCAGTCAAGGGTGAGAGATACGGGGTTGGTGGTGCTACATGGAAAGAATCTAATACTCCACCACTTTCTTCTTGGAAAGTTGTATAATGAAGTGCATTGCTTATAGTAGTGTACCTTCTGCTGCTACCTCAAGAAACAGATCAGAATGAGGGGCATGCCTTCCCTCTGGTTGTATCAATCCTTCTATGTTTTTCTGCAGTTGATGTATATATAAAGTGTGTATTTGGATTAGATTTTGTAAACTTGATTTTGGATGAACTTGAATTTGCAAACTTAATTTTAGTCAGAAGTGAATTTGAGTGAGATGATTTATGTTTGGAAAACTTTATCTGAAAATTGATTTTGTTAAAATGAATGTTATTTGGATAGTAATTATAAACTTTAGATGTGTAATTATAAAAAAAGGTATAAGTTATTTTGAGTTAAATTGTTAATAAATTGATGGCAAAAGAAATTTTTTTAAATATTAAGTTTGTTTGAGTATTGTAAAATAAAATAATTTTGAGTATAATTATAAAAATATTTTAAAAAACTTATTAAGTTATATTTATATAAATATTATTAAAATAATAACATAATATTAAATTATAAGAATTTATATACAAATAGATTTTTTTTAACTATAAAGACAACAAAATATTACTTTTGCGTTTAGGATGTTAAAATCATATTTACATTTAAATGTGGTTCTAGTTCTAGTTTACATATTAGCAATGCATTTGAGGCAAATTTTTATTCCCAAGACACCTTACGTGATTATTGCCTTCGCAAATTACGTAATATGCCTTCAGTAAAGTGGTCGTAAGAATTTGGATCGTTATAATGGACCATTGCATGTAGAGTTAACCGTTGATGGAAGAATTTATTGTTTAAAAAATTTTGTAGGATAAAAAATGAAATTTTACTTATTTGGTTTTCCATCAACAATTTAATGTACTTTAGAGGCCATCGCTTGAAAGCTCAATTAATTGAAAAGGAACCCAAAAAAAGGCCTTTATCGATTAATAATTTCGTTGAGACTTCTATTATACAAATTTGTCTTTTAAATAGGTATTGTTAAATTAAAACATTATTGAAGAAATTTTTAATAATTTTTTAAAATTATTAAATAAAGAAAGTATTAAATATTTTTTGAATTTCTAATATATTAAATGTTCTGTTTAATATTTTTTATTTTAATTCTTTAACCATTGCCTTAACAAATGTCAAATTGTAAAACCCTTTCTGTTAAATAGTTAAATACTACTACTCTTATAGGAAATCAAATATCTTGTTTTATTTTCTTGTCTTTATCAATTAAATGTAGATAACTTAACAAGAAAAACTAACAACTAATAAAAAATTTATTTCCAATTAAAAGAATTTATTTATTTATTGTTGAATTGTCAAGGAAACAGGAAAAGAAAGAAGAAAAGAAATCAGAAGATTTTAATCCCTCATATAGTTATGGCAAACAAATAGCTTCACAGAATTAAATCCCTTTTAAGTAATCTTAAAATAAGACATAAGAAATATTTGTGTATAATTATTGTACACAAGTTATGTACATTAAGTTAATGAACAACTAATTCATCATTATTTTCAATATAAAATAATTATATGACACAGAAATTTATGAATAATTTATTATAAAATGTTGATACCTTAAGTTGTTTATTAACTTAGTGCATATTATTTGTATATACGAGAATCTCTTTTTAAGACATATCTCTTACTTACTTTGTACCATTTAATGTTAAAATATCATCATTGTGGGTTATTGCATAGGAATCATATCTTATGTTTTTTTTTCCTATCTCATCAATTAAATATTAATAATTTAATAAAAAAAATTGACAATTAAGTGAGAATTTATTACTAACTAAGAAAAAAAATAAATGATTGAGTTGTGAGTATTTAATTAAATAGCATAAATGAAAACAGAAAAATAAGAAAGAAAATTTAAATTTGTTCATGTATCCTTAAATAAAACTTTTTAAAAATCAACAACACCCACAAAATTGATATAACTCATTAAATGGCATATAATAAGCATATGTTTTACAGTGGGTGACAAATGATAATGGGAGAAAAAAGTATTTCAATTTAGTTTATGTATAAATTAATCAAATATTAAATTATTTTAATTAATAATTTATTTACAATTAATTAAATATTAGTATTTAAAATAAAAATAAATTATTAATTAATTATAAATAAAATTATTAATTAAATTAAATTAATATTTAATTAGTTCAATAAAGGAATCAAAATAAAAAAACTTTACAAAGAGATGATGAACTAAATTTTCATTTTCATCAAGTCACGGTTGCGTGGAGTTGCCAACATCAACTTCTACGGCGAGTCCACATAGCCCACCTTCAAAAAAATCCACCGCACCAGCTACATGACGGTATACATCTCAATTCTCCTAACAAATTTGCAAGCTAAATCAGCTCTCCAACATCATCATCGATCATCACCAACTGGAAGGGCGGTGCAGTTTGGGAAAACTTTATAGAAGATGGTTGGAATTGAGATATGGATCCCCTTCTCTGTCATGGATGCACTTGTTGGCATTCCCTAATGAAATATGCATTTTAAAGAAAGAGAAAACATTTCTTGTACCTAATTTAGTTTAATGAAATCAATCATTTTTATTTATTTGTTTTATCAAAAGAACTATAAAAGATATTTTAGAAGTTTACATTATTAAAATGTTTAACTTATTTTAAAATTTACTTCTATTGATTAAATTTCCAAAATGCTTGAACACATGTGACTTCCGCGCGCGTTCATTGAACTCTATAAGCAAAGAAGAAAAGGGCGAAATGAAATATCCACAAAAAGAAAAGAAAGAGACTAACCATTCCATAGCAAATTAAGGATGCCAACTCTGACATTTTCAGGGAAAAACAAAGGATGCCTACTCTCAAAGATCAAAGAAAGACATAAAACAGCAACTAATAACATTTCCAGTAAGACCTTCCAAGTTCAAAGATGTGACTTAAAAGAGTGCCTGATGAAATCCAGCTTGGAAGGGCAATAACTTCTGAGTCTTGTTGATTTCAAAATTATAATGTTTACCTCTCACTCAGCATCCTCATCTGCGCTGTAAGAATTGGTATTGTTCCGATTTACAAAACCACCACCAGAATACTTGACATTTATAGTCTCCCTTCTTATTGTTTCTATTCTCGCAAGAATTCCCTTAACCGCTATATCAAATGCATCTTCAACGGCCTTTAATCTAGAACTCGGTTGACGATATATTATTCTTGGAAGAAGGCTTATAACCTCTTCTCTCAAGGTCAATACTTCCCTCTTAGGAACTCTAGACAATGTCTCATTGATCATTAGTCTTTTTTCTTTGACATCTTCTTCTGGTATGAATACAGAGTATCTAGAGCCGTTTTTGGGAAAATGCCACAAATATTGCGAATAAGCTGAATCTGGATGAAAGAAAACGGGAATGCAACCTGCCAAAATTGAGTCAAACGTTGATCGCCTTGTAAATGAATCCCCTGGAGGCTGTAAACAGAAAACTGAGCTCTGAAAGACCTTTATAACATTTACAGGGTCATCACAATTATTTTTACCGTCATAGCAACCTAGAAGTTTGCAACTCCTAGAAGATTTGCAATGTTTGATAAGCTCGCTTCTGATGGACCATGATGAATTAGGCCTCGGAGCACCTGCAAATGAAAACAGGTAAGGTCTTTTCACTCTTCTCATTCTTTGCTGCCACTTAAAAACTTCCATATCCTTCGAAGGATGAAAGTAAGTTGGATATGGAATTGGAAAATCATTATCATATGAACTCGATTCAATTGGCAACAATGACATGTTGCTTGCTGCTGGTAAAAACATAAGCTTGGTTCCCCAGTCAGAATCATTATCTGTTCTTCTCCTGAAATCCCAACCAATCCTCCCTCCAACCATGAAATGATCCCTACCCCACATTCTTTTCCATTCGAGCCGCTGAACAAGCCACTTGACTAGTTCTTTTGGAGAAGCATCTCTCACCGAAACATTATAGTCCCAAAGGTATTGACCCACATCAAGGCCAGCATAGTAGGGTACATATATAGCAGAAGCCAATGAAGAATCATTGGTTAAGCACTTGTATTGCTTCATCGTGTTATGGAAAATAACTTCTAATGAAAATTGGTTAGTTGCATACCAACTATCCTTGGACAACACCTTTCCATTTGATTTCTCAGTAACCTTAGGTCCAAGGCCTAAGTTAGACATGTAAGGGCACATATCAATCCACTTCAGTAGAGAGTGACAACCTTTCAACAAATCCTCATTGAACCTGCTAGGAAGATCATAAACATAAATATATTGACCTGAACAAGGATCCGAATTGCTTTTGGGCAGCTCAGTAACAAGTCCGACGACACTGTCTCTAATCACAGGAGGGGAACTCATCTGTTCTCTCCTATTCCCTTCACCATGGCCTGCAGGAACTATGGTCTCTACGTGATCCTCTATAACCCTACTTGGTATATAGGAGGCCCCATTTGTTCCAGTCTTTTGATTAGTATAGTTACTAGTTTTTATAGGACAACCAATAGTTTCACTAAAATTGCCAGAAAAACTTGAGGGTTGAGTCATCTGAGCATGTTTTGCATCAGTTAAGTCGAGAAGTAAAAAGGCAATCCCACGTCGCCCATCACTGAGAACCAAATAATCCAAGAAAAGCAATGACAAACAAAAAACAAAGGAGGCAAGAAACACAAACCGGAGTTGATCAAAGTACTTCCCCACCGGCGGCTTGTCCATCTTCTGCGTATATATATACTGTGACTCAATGAAGAAGTGTCAACATGCGTTTCTCTCTGATGATATATATTACATTACACCGGGAAGGGGCAGATGGAGAGAGAATCTCTCTGAGAGATTGTCTTGTAGAAATATTAATGGGTATTATTCTTTGCTTTAAAGGAAGAATAATGCAAAGTTTGAGAATTAATGAGGTGGTCATTAAAGGAATAGATCAGCATATAAGGAAAAACCATAATGGCAGCCTTCCATACATGAACCCTCCGACGTAGCTCGTGACTCGTAAGCAAATCAAAATATATGAAATTTACGTCGTGTCTTTATTAAGTCATTTATGTTGACATTAAACCACCTCACTTATAATACGGAATAAAAAGATCTGCCCTAAATTAAAACCCTTTGGAATATAATAATTGGGGTCAGATCTCAGCCAAATGAAATAAATAACTACCAAAAACCAATTAGCATGCAATGAGCGGCACACGTTGAAAATCAATATTTTTTTAGAGTAAGTTCAATTACTATTCATTTGACTTACCGAATCAAAACTGCCCCCATTGGTTATAGTATCCTTCACCACCCCCAATCCTCCTATGTTTACTCCCTAGTAATTCGTTCATGTAAGCAATATTGCTTGAGCTAGAAGTAATTCATAACTTTATAAACAATGACTTATTTAAGTTATTTCTTTTAACAGCTTTTGTTTTATTATTTTTTTTCGTGAGCATATGATTTATTCTTATATTTGATATTGCCTAAGTGCAAAATTATTTATATATTTTTAATTTATTGAGTAATTTTCTATATTTTAAGGTTTCGGTTTTATATTGTGACTTTTTATATATTATTTTCTTGGATATTCTATAAATATCAGAAGATATAAATAAATTCCGTGATATTGAAGTTTAATAAAAAAAATTCATATCTATCAACCACGAGGTGTAATGAAAGTTGAGAACAGAAATTGGAGTAACTATCTAACATTATCATTATTTTTTTATTGTAATTAATTATTTCATTGTAATTTTAATCGCATATCATTTATTGTTAGCTGTTTTTTAGTGATATAAAAGAATTATTGATAAAAGATGTGGGTTCGGCGATTCGCGTCAATGGCTTGCTTCAAATTGCCTAATGAATTTATTAATGATCTTCATAATATGTTAGTACGATTCTGATGGCGAAAAGGCAGTCAAAACGAAAGATCTGCTCACTTAGCTGGGAATCTGGGATACACTTTGTAAGGGGAACAAAGAAGGTGGACTGGGATTCAAGGAATTTGAAGGCTTTTAATTTAATAATGCTTATAAAACAAAGTTTCTTTAAACAAATGCTTTCCTTCTGAATCATTTATGGGTGACGCTAATCCCCAGGCCTCTTGGCCTGGCGGAGCTTATTGGAAAAGGGAGAATGATTTTTGTATTTATAAAGTTATTTTTAGAGTAATATAACATGTTGGAGTTTTAATAAAATGTTTAAAATATTTATCATTTTATCATTACACTATTAACCAATTATTGATATGTCATTGTTAATAACTATTACCAGCCATCGTTTGGATAGACAATTGTCAAAATCTAACCACCCCTACGGTAATTGGCTGTTGTTGAATTTGAGTTATACTTATATAAAAATTATTAATTTGTGTTTTGTACTACATTTGTTTACGTGTCTTGGGATAAAATACAAAATTTAAAATAAAATATTTATTTTAGTTCTTTAAAAATATATACAACTGATCATTTATTTTTTAAAGACATTAAATTTTTTAATTAATAATAATTAATGACATTAATTTTGCCTTTCAAAAATTAATTTAATGTCATTTTAAGAATTACTTTAATAATAAAAATATGACATTAAAATATCATGTAATCTCTAAAAGATTAATTTAATATATTTATAAATAAAAAAACTAATGCATGTTACATATATATTTAGCAAAATAAACATTTATTCTAAAATTTATTATAATTATAATTGATAAAATATATTAGTAGAAATTAAAAGAAAATAAATTAAAGATCCATCCCGCACTGACTAGCTCTTGACTTGAAGTAGACATGACATGAAGGGAGAAAGGGACGGAGAAAGGGCATCCGCCCAAAAATATCATCACATTGACAGTCACGGACACTAGCACTTTTCTTTCCATGGTCACGTCCTTTATTTTAGTTTATTATTAAGCAAGGGAAGAGAAGAGAAGAGATCCATCCATTCCAGTAGCTCATTGGCTTGAGTTGAGCCGTTGAATTCTAATCCACGTGTCGAGAGAGAAGACAAAGTTTGTAATCCATGGTCATGAAAACCCCGCTGTCAATTTTGATTACTCTTATAATCTTCTACTCCAATCCAAGCTCGCTTCGCTTCTCTTCTCTTCTCTTCTCTGCAAACAAAGTAACAAGTAACAAGCAAGGGCATGGATTCTCTGCGTGTCTTGCACTGCGCTTCTTCTCCCCAGATCCATTCGCAATCCAGATTCCGTCATCTATCTCGCCCTCCATTTCATCTTCACCCTCTCCCTTCCAACCTTCCAAAACGCTTCCCTCCTCTTGTCTCTGCTTCTGCTCTCTCCTTCACCGAAACCAGGTAATTGTGCTTTTTATTTAATGCTGTACCTGTCTGTAATAATAGTAGGGAAGGAAGGAAGGAAGGAGAAGGACTAATGGTATGGTATGGTATGCTATGCTATGCTAAGTGGTCTTAACTCAACTTTAGGAAATAGGAATAGTTACTTTGACCCTCCGTTTCTGACATTTTTATGTTATATGCTTTTCGCAGGGAAGAAGGAAAGAAGAAAAACAATAATACCATGAAAACTAAGTCGGCACTGGAAGAGAAAGTTCGGCTGCATGTTAGATTAGATCACCAAGTTGAATTTGGTGATCATGTTGTCATTCTAGGATCATCCAAAGAATTGGGATCGTGGAAGAAGAATGTTCCTTTGAATTGGACAGACAAAGGATGGGTATGCGCCTTGGAGTTAAAAGGGAGTGAACAGCATGAGTTTAAATTTGTCATTGTGAGGAAGGGCAAGAGGATGGTTTGGGAAGGAGGACAAAACAGAGTCTTGAAATTGCCCAGGGCAGGGAATTTTGGGATGGTTGCTACATGGAACACAACACACGAGAATGTGGAGCTACTGCCTTTGGATCATGCTGGGGATAAAGAAGATGACAAGATTTGGGAAGATAATGAGCCTGATGCTAATGATGTTCATGTTGCTGCTGTTTTGGAAGCAGAGCCTAGTCCTTTTGTAGGACAGTGGCAAGGTAAATCTGTTTCTTTCATGCGATCTAATGACCATCGGAGCCAAGAAGCAGACAGGAAACGGGACCTTTCAGGTCTTCAAGGCTTGCCTCTAAACTTGGTTGAAGGTGATCAAAACGCTAGGAATTGGTGGAGAAAGGTTGGTAGTGCAATTGATAATAATCCCTTCCCTGCTAATTTTCTGATTTATTCAACTGATACAGAAAATTTTATTATATTTGTTCATATTGGTTTCATTTTCTATACCATTGTTCAACATATCTAACTGGCTTTAAGATATTTCCTGTATTTTTAAAATTTTAAAAATCAACTGCTGAAAAATGCCTGTTTATAAATCAGCAGCTTTCAATAGCCTTTTTTTCTTTTTTCAAATGAACCATCAATTAATTAACATATTAATTTTATCTACAATTTTCACTTTGAAGCTTGATATTGTACGTGATATTATAGTTGGAAGTCTGCAAGGGGAAGATCGGTTGGAGGCTCTCATATACTCTGCTATCTATCTGAAGGTCTTTTCTGTCTTTGCCTCTTTCTTGATATTGATTCATTCATGTATGCCCTTCTTATATCATCATCTGAGCCCTTCTTAGATCATCTTATGCAGTGGATAAACACAGGGCAAATAGCTTGTTTTGAAGATGGTGGTCACCACCGGCCAAATAGGCATGCTGAGATTTCAAGGCTTATATTTCGTGAATTAGAGAGACATACCAGTCGGAAGGATATATCACCACAGGTGATTATTAATTTTTTATTAATAACATTGAAGGGTAGCTTTTCTCTTTGGTTCCCTATCCTGGTCCTGATTGAATAATAGCTGTTAGTATGTTAGTGATATTTCATGAGGGTATTTCTGTCTTATGCTCTATATTACGGCAACTCTTGTACATGTGTATATAAATATACTAGTGCCCGACTGAATTGAGTTATGGCTTTATCAAATTATGTTGTCTCTCTCTCTTTTCTCTCCTGCCAATAACAATGGATTTTGATATGGTAGTTATGTAGGGGACAGTATTTTTGACTCATTTCAGGTTGGTACTATATTGAAGATAGCATAATTCAAATTCAATCGATTCGTTTCATATTTTCTTAATGTGGTCCTAATCCTTTTTTGTAGCACTTGTTCTGACCTTAATGATGTGCTTGAGTGTAGCTATGTACTTTTAAATGTCTGATCTACATTACATGTAAATTATCCAAGAATCGGAAATTGTTCAAGAAGTGTTCCAACAGTGTTGTTAATGTAATCTTTGTTTTTATTTGTCACCTTTTATGTATTAGCTGTCTATAAAGTTTATGCCTTGCTTCTCTCATTTACCATAATTTCATCGACATACAGGAGGTTCTAGTCATTCGCAAGATTCATCCATGTTTGCCATCTTTCAAGGCAGAATTCACTGCATCTGTTCCTCTGACTCGAATTAGAGATATTGCTCATCGAAATGACATTCCTCATGACCTCAAGGTTGTTTTTCCCAAAGTACTTTAAGTATGGAATCTCATTGTAGTTCAATGTTAATAATAGGTCAACTGTTTATGCATTGTTTATTTTCCAGTTACAAATTAAGCATACAATACAAAACAAGCTTCACCGAAATGCTGGTCCTGAAGATCTGGTTGCTACAGAAGCAATGCTTGCTAGAATCACAAAGAACCCTGGAGAATATAGTGAAGCATTTGTGGAGCAGTTCAAGATATTTCATCAAGAACTCAAAGACTTCTTTAATGCTGGCAGGTTTGACATGAATATTGCAAACCTGACTCATTGTCACCCGTAAATTGTAATCATTTGTAAATGTAGATTTGTTTCTGTTTCTTATTCAGGTCAATAGCTCTTATTATAATATATGTTATTTTAATTTCATTTAAACGTTAATTTGTTTCCTCTTGAAATTTTTCTACATGATCGCAGCCCCATCATTTGAATACATAATTAGGCTGTAAGCCTATAAACTGATTATGAAATTGGAAGCAGCTTGTTGTGAAGGCTCCAATAAAAAAGGTGGCCTGGTGCACGAGTCTCCACCATTGTGGGGTCTGGGGAGTGTCATATGTACACAACCTTACCCCCGGGTGTGGAGAGGCTGTTTCCACAACTAGATCCACGGGCCGTGACTACCAGGTCACAAGGCAGCAACCTTACCGGCTTACCGTTGCGCCAAGGCTCACCGTCTCTTGTGAAGCCTCCAATAGTTGGGGGGAAAAAAAGCCAACCTTATGCTGTTATGTAACTCACAATTGGAATACACTTTTGAGTGAACAAAGTGCACTAAATCTTAAGGAGATATTCAAATCCTTTTGACATGTAACTTTTTAGTGACTGGAAAATCATAATTTTGATGATTTCACTTACAATTTTGCCACGTTGCAGTCTTGCAGAACAGCTAGAATCAATTCGCGAATCTATGGATGAATATGGTATTTCAGCACTTAATTCGTTCTTGGAGTGCAAAAAGGTGGATTTGCTTTTTCTGATTCTCTTGCATTTTTATATCTTGATTTGGTCTCAGGGTTTGAAGCTTGAATATGCTAACTATGGAATAAGATTTAGGAGGATGTCCTCCATCTATGTACTTTTCTTCTTTCTTGTCATATATATATATATTTTAATAAAAGTAGCTTATATAGATAAATTTAAAGGAGAGTGGCCACACAAAAAAAAGAGAAAATAAAGAAAGTTTGGACCCTTCATTAATGTTTGGTGGGGGAAAACTGGGCCTCTAAGGTCTATATCATCCTACTGTTTCTCTTTTGCCTCCCCAACTAAGCCATAACTATAAAAACAAGGAGCACAAGAAAGAGGCATGAGCAATGTTGTCTTTGCAAATTAGAATCTAATTAGGATGCTAACTTCCTATCTTCTATGATGCTTGGTTCTCTCAACCATTTGTTTTCTCTCCCTTCTCTTTTTGTCCAAATACTTCTCCACGAATTATAGATATGGCATAAGAATATGATAGGTACTGATATTAATATGGAAAACAGAAACACACTAACAAGGAACAAGTCCAATTACAGCAGAAGTAGGAATAAAATTGCAACAAGCAAGATAGGAAAACAGAGAAAAAGAAATCAGAAAAGCAATGCTTTCTCTGCCCACAATGGCATCAGCCACCCCCAAAACAACCCAATGATTTGATACCCCCCTCCCCTATGCTCATGCCACCATATCTACGTTGCCTTGCATGATTCCAGCCTTTCCTCGTCCTCTCCTATACCAGCCTGCCAAGTGTCCATTCGGTTAGGCTCCTCTCTTTCCTCTATAACTGATTCCACATTTACTTTTCTGCCCCCAAGTCCCTTTTTCCTTGTACTGTATACTGAGATTGGAGGCCCAACTTTTGGGGGCCCATCAGAATAACTTCAAGAATTTATGCTCATCAGATTGGGCATGAAGATGAAATATAGTGGTTGTCAAACTATTGCTTTGATAAGAACTTTCTCTCTCCTTTCCTTTCTTTTGGGGAAGAAGTACTGTTCATCCTTTCATTTGATTGAGGTACTCATAGTGGCGTCTACTGATAAGGGACAATGTTTTGTACTTCTCCAGCATATGGATGCTGCAGCAGAATCAACTGTTGATGCAGAAGAACAAAGAACAAATCTTTTATTTAAAACCATGGAATCTTTGAATGCTTTGAGAGAAATTATTGTAAAGAGTCTTGAAAGTGGCCTCAGGAATGATGCTCCAGATTCCGCAATAGCCATGCGTCAAAAGGTGACACTAGCAAAAGCTTGAGTCTGCATACCTATTTAAAGAATGCTGGAACATCTTTTGATTCTTGTTTTTTGTGGACGTACAGTGGCGCCTCTGTGAGATTGGGCTTGAGGACTACTCATTTGTTCTTTTGAGCAGGTTCTTGGCATACCTTTTCCTCATTTACAGTTTGAACAATTGTCAGATGTTGAACGAGTTTTGTGAAATATATGAAGGGCACATCATTCTGAAAAAGGGATGGAATGCTTATTAGCCACTCAGACAATACTAGATACCAGTAGAATATAATGCAAATGAAGATGGATGTTAATTGGACCTTGAATTTATGTAAAGAATTATATCAATTATCTAATACTTTTTTAGGGCTAAAGTATATGAAATTTCATGCCAAATTAAAATAATTTCAAATGATAGGGATGTAGTGAAGTCAAGCTGGCCTAGGTGCCACTTGATAGGGATGTAGTAAACTTGAAGCGCGTAGAGCTGGTGATATGTTTAGTCTTGAAAATTTCCTTGATTCATGTGATTTATAGCCTACGCATATTGTGGCTGTACTGGCTGATTGATACATAACTTGAAAACAATGTTTATTCATCTATGCACGCCAGTTTCTTTTCCAGGAATTTATCTTTGTTACTGAATACTATGTATTTTGGAAAGTGTTTTGGGATTAAGAAAGTAGTAACCTTTTGTGCACCCAAAGTAAAGCGTATAAGATTCATTTGGTAGTCATAATACTAGTATAAATAGGGGTATGAGGTAACCTCACATCAGTTTCAGTTGCAGATCCTGTGTTTTGAAAGTTGATAAGAGCATATCATGTGCCATAATTTGTCAAAAGTTTGCTCTTTGAAGTTTGAAGTTTGATGGAAGTGTAAAACTTTTCCAGCTACATGATACTTGTAATAACTACTTGTAATAACAAGACCTTTTCTTTATAGTGCATTAACTTTTGAACTCATATGAATAGATTTCTCAATGTGCTTGAAGTTATGGGAGGTGCTCGTTGGCTGGCTGCAAATGTGCAGTCAAAAAATGTAAACTCATGGAATGATCCACTTGGAGCCCTTATTATTGGAGTCCACCAGCTGAAGTTATCTAGTTGGAAACCAGAAGAATGTGCTGCTATTGAAAATGAGCTCATTGCCTGGAGTAAAAGAGGCCTTTCTGAAAGGGAAGGTAGCTTTCTTATGTCTTTGCTCGAATTATTGTGTTTGTGTTGTTAAATCATTGTAGATAGTCTTGACTATTTCTTCATTTTAAATGTGCTCCCTTTGATTTTCTTTTAGGAAGTGAAGATGGTAAGACGATGTGGACATTGAGACTGAAAGCTACTCTTGATAGATCAAAGAGGCTAACTGATGAATATACTGAAGAACTTCTTAAGATATTCCCTCAAAAAGTCCAGGTTAAAAGAGTATTATTATTACTTTATTAAAGGCCTGATATTGTAATCCCCAATGCTAAAAATTACGAAACCAATATAACATAAAGCGAAGCCCAAATACAACAAAGACTTGGGAATACAAAAATTACTAAAAATCCCTAGACTGAAAATATAATTAAATAAGGAAACAGTTTGCAAATCCTAATAGCCCTAAATAATCGTGACCTACTAGGATCTTTGAAATATTACAATCAGTCCTGTAACCATAAGTAAACCAGAATATTGAGACATCTTCATTTCAAACTTAGGATTTCTTGATGCTAGTGCATCTTGCATCAAAGGTTATTGTAGTAACCAATGTAAGCTTTGTGATACCGGTACTGTTTGATTTTTGAAACCTGATTCCTCTTCATGAGATGCATATATCTTGAAATGAACTGAATTTCTTTAAATGTTGCAGATGCTAGGAAAAGCTCTAGGAATCCCCGAAAACAGTGTAAGGACATATACGGAAGCTGAGATTCGTGCTGGGTATGATAATGTGTTATCTTTCACATTTTATTAAGAGAAAATTTACAGGAATTATAGTCTATAGTGGTTTTCAGCAGTATCTGTGGTTTCATATCATGCTTATTCCTTGACTATGAATTTCTGTACCATAAACATTACTAGTATATTTGTCTAACTTTTCTACTGTAAATTCTTAGTGTGATTTTTCAGGTTTCAAAACTTTGTACTCTTCTTCTAAAAGCTGTTAGAAGTTCACTTGGTTCTCAAGGTTGGGATGTTCTTGTTCCAGGAGTTGTTTTAGGAACATTGGTTCAGGTACTGAGTTGCATTTAGAAATATCATGTCCAATTTTATTAGAGAGAGAGAGAGAGAGAACCCTTATGATTGAATTTACAGAAGTGAATAATCCCTTACGTTGGTGTCTTAAAAGTGAATGTGTCCTCATACTAACATTACTAACGCTCCCACAAGCTGGAGCATAAATGTTAATCATGCCTAACTTGTTAAAAATATTGTTTACGTGTTTCCATGTGAGGGCTTTATAAGCTGATCTTTTGTTTGCACTAATTTGATTGTAATCAGGCTCAGGCCTTGCTGCACTTTATCAGTTTATGTTGAATAAAATGATGATCAACCTCTATATGCTTAATTCTCTCATGATATACTGGATTCGTTGTAATACGAATTGCTGTCTAATTATCACACCATAAATGTATAGTAGGTGAAACACCCAAACCAATTTTTTGAACAAGATTATACATCATCAGTTCACATGTCACATGTGCCATTGCCGTATACATAGAGTCTGCACTGATTTGTACAGCAACATTATCTTTCTTACTTTTCCTCAATACCAAATTTCCTTCAACAAACCCATAGTAATAGTTTTTGGATCATCTATCTACCTGAGATCATATCCAGTCTACGTCAGAAAAACCTATTCTAAAATGACTATGATCACTATATAGAATGCTACAATCCAGTGCTCCTTTTAGATATTTTAGAATGTGTTGCTTCAGTGAGGCCACTGACAACACTGACTGAAAAGGAAATGTTAGGGACGGTCACAGGGAGATTATTCTGCTTGCCAACCAAGCTCTGGCAACAGCTATGATTTTTAGTTAACTCTCCATCTGATACAAGTTTCACATTGGGTATCAAGGGAAAATTGCATGGTTTTGCATCAACCGACTGAAAATCTAGAGTGTAATTTCTCAGAAAAAAATACCTCTTCTACAGGTAACCTCAATCCCCTAAAGAATACTTGAGACTTAGCACCCCGAGTCCTTTGTATGAAATTTGGTGTGCAAGTAGGATTTTAAAGCATTGATGGTTTCATTGTCACTGCCAGCGATCATAATGTCATCTACATGCACTACAAGTAGAATACACCCCAAAGAAGGCTGCATATAGAACACAAATGGTC
Organism: Styphnolobium japonicum; assembly: GCA_023212625.1. Taxonomy (NCBI): domain Eukaryota; kingdom Viridiplantae; phylum Streptophyta; class Magnoliopsida; order Fabales; family Fabaceae; genus Styphnolobium; species Styphnolobium japonicum. The sequence continues at coordinate 432,889 of JALBWW010000013.1, forward strand.
ATAAACTTTGCGTTGCAAACCAACTCTACAACTGCTTCATTAAGTGTTCCAAACCAGGTTCGGGGACCTTGTTTTAAAAAATACAGAAATTTTTTAAGTCTACATACCTTCCGATACTCCCCTTGAACAACAAACCAAATCACCATGGAGAAATGTATTCTTGATATTAAGCTGATGAAGTGACCAGTGATGAGAAGCAACCAGAGAGATAATTAGACAAACTGAAGCAAGTTTAGCAACTAGAGAAAATGTCTCAGAGTAGTCAGACTGTAGGTCTAGGCATAGCCTTTGGCAATGCCACTCTGACTAACATGAATTTGGGTTTCTTTGACCTAGGTTGAAAGAATTGTTCCTGGGTCACTACCATTATCAGTGGAAGGACCTATTATCCTTGTCGTTAACAGAGCTGATGGTGATGAAGAGGTATATTTGTACTTCTTTGAGAGTATACAGAAGTGTAAAATATATTAATATTTATAAGCTTGATTATGCTGGCAGGTTACAGCTGCTGGGAGGAACATAGTGGGAATTATACTTCAGCAAGAGCTGCCTCACTTATCTCATCTTGGAGTTAGGGCCCGGCAGGCAAGTCTTCTAAGTATCCACTTAATAATTTGAAGCTTGAACTTTATGTATGTCAATGACATCCATACAGCTATTGTTTATTACAGGAAAAGGTTGTCTTTGTCACTTGTGAAGACGATGAAGAAGTTTCTGATATGCAAAAGCTTATTGGCTCATTTGTGAGGTTATATTGTTAACACAATTTTCCCATCCATGATGACTTATCTTTAAAACTGAATCAATATTTATTTCACATTATTTTGTCAATATTGTGAACAGATCTAAGGCTGTAACGTTTTCCAGCTTCTCATTTCCTGCTTTCATTTAACTTTTCAGGTTGGAAGCATCCACTGCTGGTGTTAATCTGAAGTTGTCCTCTTCAGTTGACACTGATGGCAATTCTTCCATTAAAAGTGCTTCTGATGACAGTTTCCCTGGAGTTGAGGTTTCTTCTTTCTCTGCTGGTAGAATCTCCAATTTTAATCAGGTAGAGAATGATAAAATCATTCACTCTGATTTTATTGTTGTTTTTTTTGCTATTAGTTGACATTTGTTTTGCATTTAGAAATAGACATAATTTATCTTGTTTATGGGCCTCACAGAGGCCAAACTTGGTGAAAGCAGTGAGATTTAGAGTTGAAAAATTGGACTAGCATTTAATGATGTTGATTATGGGTTCTGCATGGTAGAGAGATAAAAACCTTTTGTTAGCGAGATGAGAAGAAGACAAGAAAATTTTGAGAAAATTAAGGGAGAAAGGAAATGTAATTCACTAAGACTTATGAGTCTCAGACGGAATTGTGATGCATACGCTGACCTTATGCCTCTCTTTATACGAATTAGAAGAGGCACCTGTTATGTGATGTGGTTGTAAAGAAAAATATAATTTTATTAGTTGTATAATGGAAGACCCAAAAGTAAACTTGCTATATGATGGCATGGCTTTTTTTATCATTCTAAATTTAAAAACTGAATGAGAATTTACTTATAAACTGTAATATTGAAAAAATAATAATTTAAAAATGAAAATCCTTAAAAACAGGAAGTGGTTAATTTGAAATGACAAATTTTCCCTTTCTACAAAAGTATAGATTCTACGACTACCAAAAGACAATAACCTTTAATTTGATGCTCTACAAGTTATTACTTAATCCCAAAGCACTTTGGGGCCTGGGGTTCAAGGTGGATGATATGGCTGTGATACCATGTTAACAAGATGGGAAAGAGATAGGACAAAGGTTGAGGGAAATATGGGAGAATGAAATCGTAGTTCGATATGATGGCTCTGAATAATATTGATACATATGATGACCATACAATATACCCTCTACTTTGGGTGCACTACAAGTAACTACATACTAAATCCCATAGCACTTTCCTAAATACTTGTTATTTTCTAAAATCCTTTGCACCTTTCTTCATATTTCACCTAACAACTTTAGCTTTTAGGTTGATTAATTCTTTAACATGGTATCAAAGCATATACGACTAAATAATCTAGAGGTCAACCTTAACTGGCTCCATTCTCATAATTAAATTAAATTTTAGAACAAGGTAGGGCCTTCGTGTGGGGGAGTTTGTTGAGACAGCAGCCAATTCTAATCCTTCACCTAATAGCCTAAGGTTTTAGGTTGACTGGTTTTCTTACTATGTAAGGAGTATGGTTACGTTATTAGTCTTCTTGGGCTGCACTTGTACTAGTAGTACTACACTAGTACTTACATAATTATTAGTATAAATAGGTGTTAGTTCTCTGTATTATAACACACCTCGTATCAATTTAATCTCATATTATTCGTATTATTCAGAGTCTCTCTTTTCTCTTTTCCTCCTGTCTTTACCTAAACCCTATAATTTCAACAGTTATGATCTTTATATATAGAGTATTTATCTGCATAACTTTCTTAATTTCAATTGCCATTCTTTTAAATCTTGGTAATAGAGGTCTCAAATCAATAATTATTGTATTCATATCAAGGGTGCTTCTTCCGGAGGAGTTATCTTGCTTCCTGATGCAGAGACACAGACTTCCGGTGCAAAGGCTGCTGCATGTGGTCGCTTGTCTTCTTTGTCCGCAGTTTCTGATAAAGGTAAAATTAAAAAAGAGAAAAGAAAAGAAGAAAGATTAGAAAGAATGCTTCTTATTTTGAAATATTATCCCTTAATTTCATATAAAACTATCCTTTCTCACAGCATAACAGTAATTTGCACTTGGGGCCCTTATAGTAGGATCACATTATAATAATTGACGACGGTTATGTATTCTCACAAATCACATTTATCAGTGAATTCCTCGAGGTAGTGTATTTAAGTTTCTGAAAATCTGATTTCTGAATGACAGTTTACAGTGACCAGGGAGTGCCAGCTTCTTTTCGAGTTCCTTCTGGGGCAGTTTTACCATTTGGATCCATGGAATTGGAGCTAGAGAAGAGCAGCTCCACTGAAACATTCAGGTCTATACTGGAAAAGATAGAAACAGAAAATCTGGAAGGTGGTGAACTTGATGTTCTATGCCATCAACTACAGGAGTTGATTTCTTCCCTGAAGCCATCAAAAGACATCATTGAAAGCATTGGGAGAATATTTCCAAGCAATGCGCGTTTAATTGTTCGTTCCAGTGCCAATGTTGAGGACTTGGCTGGAATGTCAGCCGCTGGACTTTACGAATCAATACCCAATGTTAGTCCTTCCAATCCAACAGTTTTTGGAAATGCGGTTAGCCGAGTATGGGCTTCACTGTACACACGGAGGGCAGTTTCAAGCCGCCGTGCTGCTGGTGTGCCTCAGAAAGAAGCTGCAATGGCAGTTCTGGTCCAAGAAATGCTTTCACCAGATTTATCCTTCGTACTACATACTCTCAGCCCAACAAATCAGGATCATAATTCTGTAGAGGCTGAGATTGCTTCTGGCCTTGGTGAAACTCTGGCTTCTGGAACCCGGGGTACACCATGGCGTATATCATCTGGGAAATTTGATGGGCTAGTGCAAACGCTGGCTTTTGCAAACTTAAGCGAGGAATTGCTGGTACGTGGTGCAGGACCTGCGGATGGGGAGGTTATCCGTCTGACCGTGGATTACAGCAAGAAACCACTAACAGTTGACCCAGTTTTCCGTCGACAATTAGGTCAACGCCTTTGTTCAGTCGGGTTTTTCCTCGAGAGGAAGTTTGGTTGCCCACAGGATGTGGAAGGATGTCTTGTTGGAAAAGACATCTTTATTGTACAGACACGGCCCCAACCCCAGTAGAAATTTCTTGTCTGTAATTAACTAATTATTGATATTGCTGCATCGAAATGGCACATGGGATATATAAGCATTAGCTGTTAATCTTAATAAATTACATGGTGTAATTGAGGATGTGTGGACCAGTTGCTGTACCTTGGTTGCTGGGAATTTCGAAGATAAGACACATAATAGAGGAAGCACGTACTTCTATATGGCACTATGTTGTCTCGTATGTGATGTAATGTAGTCATTCTGAAGCAAGTTAGAGAATTTGTTGGGTATGCTGGTTATACATATGATAATAGGATGTCTTGTTGCTTGAATTACTCCTTTCAGTTGAGATCCGCCATCACGGTTGGCCTGGTGTACTGTTGTATCCTGATGTAAAGTAATTTTTGTTTAGAAAGGTTCAAAAATAATGTTGAGATATAACAAACGTGATTTGCAAATGCAACAAAGGGAAGCCAGCTATTGGTGTTTGAGATGAGACTGAAACACATTCAGAGAAAGATGGCTCTAGTCCTCCACTATTGAGACTTAAGAGAGAGCTAGTATTAATTGTGTGTGTGTGTCTGTGTTTTTTTTTTTTGGTATGTTCTATTTATTTGACTTCTATGGTTATTTGTCGATTTCTTTATCTAGCTAATCACTAACAACCTTGTGAGGCAAAGTAATGATACATATACGTACACGTGCATACGAGAACATTTTTAAGTTTTATTGCATTCTTTTTTAAACGGTTAAAATTTTGTACATACTTAAGTAATTTTTCTCTTAGAGCATATAACAAAAGCGTCATCTTTCTTGACAACTCTTCGAGATTTATCCAGACTGTTAGGACTTTCACAACTTTCTTTTGGACTCTGGAACAATAATTTAAAAATTAAAACGGTCATTTAACAAGGCTACTAGCTACAAATTGTATGGGTTCAACCAATATAATTGGTGATCGAATTCTATTACATAAATTTTTTATAAAAATCCATATTTATATCTTCTGAAGTTTAGTAGAAAGAATCTTACAATTCTCTCAATTTAATAATAACTTCGATGGGCATCTTAGATGTTAATTTGTAGACATAATTCAAAGTTCAGTAGAAATCTATAAAGCATGATCCTTACGAGTAGTAGTACTACTAAAATATTCTCTTGAAATATTTTTTTTATGTTTGGCGTGAAAAATATTTTTTACAATATATTTTGTTATTTGATGTAAAAAAAATTAAAAAAATCTCCTTTTTTTTGTGGTGACCAGAAATATCTTTACATTTTTTAGTTGTGAGACTAATTCCTTTCAGACCAGAAAATATTATGATAAAGCTCTCATAGGATTTAAACATTTGACCTCTTCTTAAAAGTTGAAATTGCTTATCACTTCGAACAACCACTTATTGTTCTGATACGATTTTGGTTTATTAGTCAAAGAAAAATGATTTTTGTTTGACTTTTACAACTTATTAAAAGAAAAAACCCAATATAATACTAGTTTAGGCTACTTTTTGTCATATAATTAAAAGAGAAAGAATGACCACCCCTTTTAAGACAGGGAAGTCATTTTCTTGAAAAATCTAACAATAAATTTTTAAAATAAGTAAATCAATTTTATTAAAAAAAATCAGTTAACATATGTTTTAGGAATGTATTTTTTTAAATAAATGTTCTTCAATTTTTTTTCACTATCACATTATTTTCCAAAAAAAGAAAAAAAAATCAAACAAACAAAGGCTATATTTATCTAATTGTTGAACCTTTTACTCACCCACAAACAGGTAGAAGAGTCAAAACTTATTACCTTACTTTCCTTTGACCCATGAAAGTATATATCTTCTGCTACCCAACTTGAATACCAAGAAGTACTTTGTACCAAAAAAATAAAGAAACACTTGAGACCGGGAGCCTTCTACCGTGCTTGAATATTATTTGCGGAACTCCCTTGTGATTCACTCTATGATGTTGACGGATACAACTTAAGTCAGCGTCAATCATAGGCTCAAATTAAGATAAGTTAATTACGTAGTTCAAAATGGAAAACTTCCAAAGAAGAAAAGTGAAGAAAACAAATGAAAGTTAGGAGGAGCCCACCATGGAATATGGCGATTATTATTTGGGACCTAGTAGAGGAATAAAAGTTGGTTTTAGAACTCAATACTAATCCTACATAGTGGCTTAGTAATCAGAAATGCAGGTTGAGTTGCATAGTTTAACCCAATGTTTTAAGAACCGGACCGGAGATCGAACCGGCGAGACCTCCGGGTCATGGTTCCATTGGTCGAACCGGTTGAACCGGTGGTCGAACCGGATGACGTAATAATTATAATTATAATTATATAAATAATTATTTATATACATATTCAATTAAAATAACCTTATTTTGAGAGGTAATAAGAATTTAAGAAAAAAATTAAGGTTTAATCTTTATTTAAAAAAATAACTATAATTATTTCTTTTAAAAATATTCATTATTATGAAAATAATTATTAATTTTTTTTAAAAATCAATTGTCTAACTTCATTAGTTCATTTTCTATCGCATAGATCTTAAAAAGCTATGTGAAATTGATATAAAATGCATTTAAATCGGACGAATAAGTAAAAAGTTATGACTTTTAGAAGATAGATGTGAAAAAAGATCCTAAAAAACTAATTTAAAAATCTGAAAAAGTAATAAAAAATTCAAAAAAAGTAAAAAAAAAAAAAAAGATTGAACCGGCCGGTTTTCAAGAACCGGGTCCGGTTCATCCGGGTCGCCGGTTCAATCCGGTTTTTCCCGGTTCAATCCGGTTCTTCCCGGTTCAATGGCCAAAACGGTTTTTAGGATGGACCGGACCGGCCAGACACGCGGGTCACGGTCGGACCGGTCGGACCGGCCGGTCCGGTCCGGTTTTTCAAACATTGGTTTAACCAACTAACCACTCTAACACCCACTCCATTATCATTTATACTCTTTCTGTCACATATATACCAAACTTGGATGTACAATAATTTCTTTCCTCACGTACGTCATTCTAGCTTGCTCATAAAGACAAACAGCAAACCCAATATAATACCAGTCTAGGCTCCCTTTTGATAGCTAGGCAATACCCTGAACTATTAGAAGCTACTATATGCCTAAAATTTGGTTTTAGAAGAAATGAGAGACCGCATGGAAAGATTAGTAGTTCTTCCATTCTCTTTCGGCTGTGCTTCCCATTGAAGTGTTGAATTAGGCGCACCCACAAGACCAAAGGCAGATAAAAATGGCCCTATTGTTCCGAGTAGTCTCTCTCTTTCTCTCACTATATATATATATATATATATATTGCGATTGGCGTACGATCTTTGATTTGAGATGTTTGTTATGTAAGGAAGACAAGCAGGAAAAGAGAGATCATTGACAGCCAAAATGAAGACAAGGAGGCCTTCTTCTGGGTTTCTAGTTCTACCAAAGCCTAACATAGCTGCAGGCATACAGCGCTTGATCAGGGGCATCAGTAGTTTATCGGGAAATTCTATGGAACCTGATTATAAGTTTGGGTTCCAAAACCCATGCATGCGTGGACAAATAAAAAATAGCCATGTGGAATAATTAAATGACGTCTCACTGAATCATTCCACTATTGATGAAGTCCACGAGTCTTCAACATCTTCGGCAACAACCTCATCGGGCCAGTTCAGGTGGTGCCACCCTCCGTCACTTTAAATCAGCATCATTTTCGGGGAATCCAAGTCTATGCGGGGAGATCATCCACAAGGCATGTGACCCCTATTAGAGGTTCTTTGGTTCTTCCAATGCCGACGCCTCCTCCACACCGCTTTGATCCTTTTTTTCTTCATCCCAACTCTCTCAATTTTTATGAGTTTCTCTCATCACCTCACTACGATCGTCTTCCAATGAGGATTGAGATTTGGTGAATTGGGCTTTGGTTTTTCTGCTCTGCTTGGTTGCTGAGAAACATTGAAAAAATCAAAGTATCCCGTGTTTCCTTATTAATCATCTATTTACTGACAATATTCTTGTGTTGGAGTTTAGAGGTTCAAACAACTCGACCCAGTTTCTAATTTTTTTGAGTTTTGTTCATTCTTCATTTGAAACGAAAGAAAAAAAAAACAAGATTTTTGAATTTGGGTCTTCCTTATTTTAATCATATGATACAAAGAATTTGAATTTGGGCTTTGTTTTTTTTTTTTTTTAATATGATACTTTCCTTTGTTTTCTTGGTGAACAAACAAAGGAAAAGCTACTTGTTAACAAGGTAGGAAAATGTTGGGTACTACCTTGCAGTTTGGGGGTGTTTGTGGTGATGATTGATTTGTCATTTCAATGAAGGCTAGGAGAAACCAAAATCAACGTAAACATGCTCAAAGAGTCAAGAGTAGTGAAACTGCGAGTGCAGATTCAACTTCAAAGAACAAACTTTTTGCTTCTCGGAATAGGAATCCCAATGAATTGAACAAACCATCTTCTTGTCCATATGATGAGCCTGCTAGTAATATTGATAGGTTCCTGGAGTCCACAATGCCATTAGTATCAGCATAGCATTTTTTTTAAGACTGCAATAGCGAGTAGTGAAATGTTCAATCGGTACATGAGAATGGTAGGTGGGCTTTGACACCCAAATTTGATTCCAGTTAGATCTTATTTTCAGGCTAAGGGAGAGAGGCTGATGATCTATGATTATTAACCAAATGGCATCCTCTTCAACCTCGTTCATCGTACGCAATTGCAAGCACTGTAAATGATACTCCCCTTCTTCTTCGTCCTTTCACCTCCGTTGGCCTCTCCCATTACCATGCTCTCGTGCCTCTTGGGCTTATTTCATTTGTTTTTATTTTATTTATCAATGTCAGCATGAGTTTTAGTACCCATGATTTTACAAGGGTGTCATAGCATTCCCCATAGTTTATCTCAATTATTTTGTGAGTATATTAATTTTGGATTTGTATTCGTAAAGTGAGGAGCATACTTTAGAAAAGAACATAATTCTAAACGTTAGATAAGAAAATTAAGGATTTATAATTTTATAAAATATAAGCAACATAATAGATTATGAAAATGAGATAATTTACTCTCTTAATCTTTTTATCAACGGTTAAAATTTTGCACTTTACTTTTTAAATTGCAACATTCACTTTAGAAAATCTAACTCCATTAATCTTACTTACTTCTTTTTGTTATGATCGTTCATTTATGAAAGTTCGAATTCAAATACCCATCCAAGAATCACACTAACAAAATAAAATATAATTCAATACATGCACATAATTGCTGATAGTTATACATTTTTCTTGGATCTTTTTCTTTTCTTCTTAACTTTTATTCATGCCAACTAATTGTACTACAATAATATATAGCGCAAAATGGAAGACGGTTCATTGGCACACCGGCCCAGGTTCCAACTTCCAACTCGGGAACGTCCGAATTACTGTCTTTTTCTTCAATTTCATTCCAGCAATTTGAACTCGCCATGCCTATCCAAGCTCACCAACCTCTCATTAGTGATCCTTCCTCAAATTTTGGTTAAAACAATTGTGGGAATGCTGGTATTCCAAGTTTTTACTTCTAATTGTAGATTATTGATAATCAAAGGTGATGATTGATAACCATGTATGAGTTCACATACAAGTGTCTCTAAGCCTCATTACTTTCTTACTATATGAAGTCTTGGATTTTTAAATTGTGAGACTGAGTGAGTTTAATTCTAATATATAGTGTTCCTCAACCCCCCCCCCCCCCACACACATATAGATAACGATTGACATATTAATGTACTTGATCATACTTAGAGCAAGGAGTTTGTTGGCATTTTAATTATCATGAAGAATATATTGGAAGTAGTGGCTACAAAGTTATTTTATGTCTCTTTCTCCCCAAGATTTAACAACTATACTACGAGGTTCTTTGCACTTAAGGAATTACTCTAGAAACTTATACTAGCTAGGATGTGAGGGAAAAAAGAACTGAGAAGAGGAAATTTTAAAGAATTCTTTTTAAAAAATTTTACACTGATTTTCTTTTTCTTTTTACTTTTCTCATCTTCTAAATAATATAAAATTTAAAATTTAAAAAAATTTCTTTATTTCAAACTAAACTATTTGACTTGTGTTTAATAAAGTAATCGTAATAAAAACTCATTTATTAATCAATAATTATTACTTTACATTTTTTAATATAATGATAAAATTGAAGTTTGAGCCTATAATCTGATGCACACAATTAACCCAATATATTTTTCTCTTCAGAGAATATAATATTACAAATTCTAAACTAGCCAATGTCTAGTAATGACTTGGAATGTATATTTCATATATTGATGGAATGCCTACATTCCCATGTTTTGTTTGGCAATTGTATACTTTTATATATTATTAGATGTTACGCGCAATTGCTTTGATATATTAGAGAATGGTGGCTCAATCTCATAAACATTAATCTCATAGGCCACAAAAGAAGCTGACTTGTTATTGAAGTTTATGGAAGAACTGTAAAGATGTTATTTACAACAATTGTCGGTGAAGTCATCATTTGATCTCGCACAAGTTTGTGAAACTGCTCTATGAGCATCAACATGTTCAGATTTTTAAATTTTTAATTTTTATCGAGCAATCCTACATTCTCTTAACAAAATTTTTAAATATTTTATTAATTACTTAAAATAAAAAATATTAAAAAATAAAAACATTTAATATATTAAGAATTTAAAAAATATTTAATACTTCTTTCATTAAATAATTAGAAAAATATAAAATTAATTTTAAAATTTAATTAATTTTAATTCATTGTCAATATAAATTTTTTTTATACTATCATCCAATTAAGTTTAGTCAACTCATTAAAAGAATTTAGTTATTACAACAATTATCTATGAAGTCAAACTTTGTTAAGGACATACCAATACATCATTAAATGATAATGTAAATTTTTTTTTACATTTATAGTAGATCAAATTTAAACTCTTATTTTTATCATTAACTTTGATCTTAACCTTTATTTTAGTTACTATAGAACATTTAGGTTGAGAATTTAGCCTCCATCATGTTGCTTTCTTTATGTTCGTCATTAATGATAATCTGTATCTATTTTCAAGAAGAAAAAAAAGAGAGAAAAACTTATTTAGTAATTTTATTTTTTTAATTAGTGTAGGTTTACACAAAGTTACTTTTTCTTTTTCTTAATATTCTCTTCTTATTAAAAACAAAATTTAATCTCAAGTCTTTATAGTTTATATGCATTATAAAAAGTATGCTAACTAAGCCAGCTAACACATTTTTTTAATAAATTATTTTTAGTATAACTACAAGTTGTTTCTTATTTAGTGGTCTTGAGTACAATTAGTTAATTGTTGATCACATGAGTCGGTCCTGTCGGTTGCCTTTGTTTGTGAATATCTTTTTTGTTTTTAATGTTGTGCTTGGGTTCACAACTTTTTTTTTTTTCTCTTGATATTTTTCATAGTTCACTATAGCTTTGATGTTGGAATAGAACCAGGAGCCATAGAGGCCCATTAATTTTCCCAACTGGACAAAGATAAACAACAATTGGTTTCTTCAGGTGTGGGTCAGTGGGTGGACAACCTTGGTGGGCCAGCCCCTTCTGCAGTGTTCCTTAATCCTTAGTTAGCTGAAACTGAAAGCCACTCTGTTCCGTTATTGGTATTGCTTAAACATGGATGGAAGAAAAGAGTTTCTTTGTGAGTTGTGAGGATCGAGGAAGCACCCCCGCCCCCTACACACCTACCGTCGATCATCGAGAAACTTGGTTCCATTTCCATTATCTGACACTTTCCCTTCCTTTTGAAAGTTGAAATCAATAAGGGAAGATGATATGGCTTTAACCAGAAATAGGGTTCTATTGGTAGTTGGTGTGGCATTGGCAATGTACATTAATGGTGAATGGGAATGGGGATGACTCTAAGACGAACGAAGACGCTTGTCAAGTATGACTGCATGACAAAGGATGGGAATGTAATTCTATTGGCTTCTGGCCGGATAATTCTTGTAATTCTAATGCCAGGTGGTTATGGAGTGGCCACGGCAGTGGATGATCTTTGGCATGGCATGGGGTCTTTAATTGTTACAATTAACTCAACCACAAAATGAATCCTAGTTAGTCAGTCATACTCTGATCACTGCCTATTTCAAATACACTTACTTACCCGGTTACCCCTGTTGAAATAATAATAATAATAATTTGAAGTTAATAAAGTTTTTTATGGTTGTGACTTTTGATGTGATTAGTGTAAGTTTTATAAAAAATTATTGTATGAGTTATATTGAAAAGAATTATGTTATAAGAGTTGTATTATAATTAGAGTAAATTACTTCATAAAAATTATAAGAAATTATTCTAGCTACAAGTGAGAGTTATAACATATATAATATGTCTTTTAAACTTTCTTAGAATTTTTAGAAGTATTCTATGTATTTTAAGGTTTGAGAAGTAAGAAATAAAATTATCTCTTCTTATTCCTTCATATACTCTTCTACTCTATCAACCCCTGTGAACCTGCTGCCCAGTACTACGGACGCCGTGCTCTTCCTATTTACTGCTATGTATATGTATGTGTTTTAGCCCTCGTTCTTCATATTCTTCGTGAACCATGAAGAGTCAATGGGAACTAGGTAAACCATGAAACCAATTTGTAGGTAAAGGAGTATTGCATATTTTCATGAAAAGCATTTCTATTTATATTTTATCGGAGCCTGTTTTACTTGAAATATAGAATGGGCAATAAGGAAAAATATATTGGGTTTTATCGATGTGTTTGAAGGATAGCTTGGTTTTGGTTGGTGATTTCACTTGCGTGTCTGTATCACAGCATATTTAAATATGTATATATCATTTTGCTTGTTGAATGTGGAGGTTGTACTTGTTGGTACTGTTATTATAGGAACTACAATTACGGTGCTACTGGAGGAGCTTTGAAGGTGCATCTACTCAGCCATGCAGAATACGTAGAGCAGAATGCAAGCCTTGCCTTCCAGGCTGCAATTTGGAGATGGATGACACCAATCAAAAAGTCACAACCTTCTGCCCATGATATCTTCGTTGGAACCTGGAAGACTACCAAGAATGACACTCTGGAGAAGCGGGTTCCTGGTTTTGGCACTACAATGAACATTCCCTATGGGGATGTTGTTTGTGGACAACGTGGTCATTTCCTCTTTTCTGTGTGGCGTGTCTTTATTAGTTATACAATTTGAAGCTCAATGTGGCATTCATAGTCTGAACCCAGTGGATGTGCATGATGAAGAGAGATTGCCGAATTAATTGATCAAAATTCAGAGTTTACTATTGACAGGTCTTATTGTATTAATATTAGTTATTTGATTTTTAGAGTTTCGCTTTCACAAACACTTGAAAAAAGTTTTTTTTTTTCTTTTTCTATTAGTCTTTTTTTTTCTTTACTTTATTTCAGATTTTAAAATACACTAAAATTTATTAAATAATTATTTGGCATAAATTAACTCAAAGTAAAAGTGCTCCACAGTTTAATTTTGATACACTATAAATATAAAAAAAAAATTATATTGTCACTTAATTATGTATTGTCAACTCATTAAAAGAGTTTGTAATAATTATTTCAAAAGTTTAATATTTTTAATTATGTGTCAGTACATAATTAAATAATAGTATAAATTTTTTTTATACTGACAGTTGATTAAAATTAAATCATAATATAAAATCAGTTTACAATTATATAATTCTACAAAACTAATGATGACTCCTATAATATAAAATTAGTTTACACTTATATAATTCTACAAAACTAATAATGATTAACTTACCATAATTTTACGAATGCTTTCATTTGTGAAATCGTACATTGGTCTGCAATGTATTTAGACCGAAATTCAACATGCGAACATAACAGAACAGAGGATAAGTACAAGAATGGGAGTTGCTGTGTTGGCCACGATGATTGCTGGTAAGACATAACATGACATGTTCCAGTCATTGATTGATACATTTAAGGGAAGCTGACGCAGCAACCTTTTCTCCCTAATCCCTATCTATCCACTCCTTCATCCAATCATCCGCGCCGTCCATGCCACATGTCATACTATCCATACATTTTCTACCAAATTACCAAAGAGGCCATAATTCTTATCCCTATTTATTATTTACCATATATATTATTTCTTAATTATATTTCTTATCGGTAAAGACTATTTTATTGGACATCCTAATCCATTCTCTCTCTCTCTCTCTCTCTCTTTTTGTTTAGTTTTCATTATTCTAAGTTTGTGGATATGAAAAGTCTATACTGACGGGGAATGTCAAGGGCATTGAACATCTGGCCACTCATATGAAAGGGATGAGACGTGGGTGAGGGACCGAGCTGTGACGGTAGAGTTGCTCTGTCGTTTTCCAAAATGTATAGGTATTTGCGGAAGGTAGAAGTAGTAGGAGGGTGACAAACAGAATGACAGAGGTGTTTTTTCCAAGAAATCGAAGAAAACAACTTTTGCTTGCTCTTCAACATTCGGCATTCGACATTCAACATTCAACATTCAACATTTTATTTTGTTGATTGATTTATCGGTTCTTATCATTTTGATTTAGATTTATTATATATGTTTATGGTGTTTAGAGAAGGGAGAAAACGAAGAAAGTGAATCAATCAAGTCAAGGACTTTGATTGTATTTTAAGGTTTTTTTTGGTTTGGCTTGCGATTCAGGCGCTTCCAATATCTATAGCATCTGATTCGTTGGTGAAGAAGGATAATTACTCTTGTTGCACTGGTACTATTCTATTCTTATTACCCTGTCATGTCTGTTTATCTTTCTCCAATTTCATTCCCTTGTATTGGATTTTGCCTTTCATTTTGTTTGGTTATGTGAAATTGAAATTATTATTAATATTATTGATTATTGATTTTGCAGGGTGTGGACAGTAATTTAGCGGTGGTAAAGGAGAAGAAGGGAAGGGGTTCTTCTGAATCTGAATGTTTGGTGGGTCTGGATTGCTTGATGAACATTGTCAAGGCCCTGGGTATGGGATCATGCCTCTCACTCTCAGGGGATCCCCAATCCACTTCTGATGGTGGCAAGAGACTCAGGAATTCCTCTTCCTTTGATTTTGGGATGGAAATGCGGTTGCATAGAGTTCCTGGGAGAATGTTCTTGAATGGATCCACCCAGCTTGCTTCCTTGTATTGTAAGCAAGGCAGAAAAGGGATCAACCAGGATGCTATACTTGTTTGGGAGGTTAGCCCTTCTCTTCTCGTCTTTTATCTTCCATGTGTTTCGTTATATTATATACTATATACTATATACATCATCAAGGCTTGTTTTTGTTTCTATTTTAATAAATACTGAAAAGTTCCATATTTCAAAGAAATGTAATAAAAGTTAGACTACATGTTCTGCTTATAAATTTCTTATTCTTTTTTTTCCTTATCTTTCAGCTTACATGCATACACTAGTGGTATAGATGTTAATAATGCGCACAAAAAACTTTGGTTATTTTCCTTTCACAGAACTTTTGCTCAAAGGAGGACACCATTTTTTGTGGTGTTTTTGATGGTCATGGACCTTATGGCCACAGGGTTGCAAAGAAAGTCAGGGATTCTTTCCCTTTAAAGCTTAGTGCTCAATGGGATTTGCATCATAACGATAAAGATGGATTCAATGATCTCAGCAGTTCCATGGGAAGTTATAAATCTGAGGAGATTGGGTTTAGATTGGTTGATGAGAAACCTACTGCCACCAATCATGAGCTCGATGGCACAAATACTTTTGTGACACTGAAAGAATCATTTTTGAAGGCGTGTAAGGTTATGGACAAAGACCTGAAACTGAATCATGATATTGATTGCTATTGCAGTGGGACTACAGCAGTTACCTTGGTCAAGCAGGTAAGCAGCAGATTACTACTTAATGTTCTCTTGTTCGTTTACTTATTTGTTTAACACTTTTGTTTTTATTCCTTATGTTCTTTTAGGGGCAGGACCTTGTTATTGGAAATGTTGGGGACTCGAGAGCTGTATTGGGTACCCGAGATCATGATGATTCTCTTATTGCAGTTCAGTTGACCACTGACCTTAAGCCAAATCTTCCAAGTATCTCTCTCTCTCTCTGTGCATGTGCATGTGTTTATTATGAATGAACCCTTATGAAGTAACTTGAAGAATTCCATCTCTTTATATTATTGCCATTATATCAACAGATGGAACACTTGACTATTTGCAAGATAATTCTTGATAGCTAAACAATATTATCTGTACAACTCCTCTCATTTTTCAATAATAACAACTTGATGATGTTATGCTTGATATAAATATAGATGAGAAAAGGATTTTTTGTTCTGCGACCAAGGTTTTTTAGAATTGATATGTAGATATTGCTTGTCTGAGTTAGAAAATGGACTTACCATTATTGGTTATGGGAGTTTGGTCAATCCCAAATAATAGGTACAAAATGCAAATTAACTAGCCAGTTGACTTGGAATTGCTAAACTTGGTACTGGTTTTGCTAGCTGTTATAAGGGTTGTGGTACTTTATGAAGTTTCCACTTACCACCCCTCTTACTAAAATTGTGAAGTGACAGCAGTGGGTTTCAATCTGATATGCTGACTGCCGGGTAAAATATACTTACCATCTTGAAAAATTATTACTTTTACAAAACTAAATAGCTATTGTTAAATTTGGTTAGCGGCCTGATAAAAAATCAGAATTCATGAAAAAATTTATATTACTTAAGTATAAACTTTTACAGATTATTCAACCATAAAATCTAATGTAGGTAACATGAAGTTTTGTAAAACCCTAATGTTTTATATAACTAGTTATAGTTAGTTATATACATGTTTCAAGTATGGTCCAACCCTAGTTGAAGCCTTACTTTCTGTTTTTGTTTCATTGATATATTTTCTATTACTTGCATGTCTTTTTCACTTTTGTTTCCTCGAATATATATATTTTTCTTCCCTTTTAGAAGAACTAGACTTTTGTAAATGAAGATATTCAGAATTGGTGAAACTGTATCTTCATTATATGATTTAATAAACGCTGTGACTTGAAATTTGTTTCCATACATCAGATAAGTCAAAGTGGTAAATCATGGATATTGATGTGTGATCTGCAATTCGTTTCACTTAGGGGAAGCAGAGAGGATCAGGCTTTGTAAAGGAAGGGTCTTTGCACTTCAGAATGAACCCGAGGTTGCTCGAGTTTGGCTTCCTAATGCTGATTCCCCTGGCCTTGCTATGGCACGGGCTTTTGGAGACTTTTGCCTGAAGGACTTTGGAGTGATCTCTGTTCCTGATGTCTCATATCACCATCTTACTGAGAAGGATGAATTTGTTGTATTAGCCACAGATGGGGTAAGGCTGTAGGGCTCTTTCCTTATGATTGACTATCTGCTATGATCTACATATTTTTTGAAATTGAATCATTTCAAGATCATATTTATGGCCAATTCTAGAATGCAGTTTACTCTAGGTGGTATTCATACTGCTGCTTGCATTACCTTCAAGTAAGTTGAATTAACCAAATTTGGTTCTATGTTGACTACATTTGAATTGACCTCTTATCATTAAGTCAACCACTTATCGTTTGAATTGACCTCTTATCATTTAAGTCAAACACTTACATTTGAATTAATTTGGAACATTTTTCTAACAAGCCAAACTAAAACATCATTCTCCCTTTACAGAACCCCTTTGCTTGGAAGCCTACAATTTAGATCAATATAACAACTTACCTTTTTCTTGAACCCCTCCTTTTTGTTTAAACTCTTTAATTTTTCTCAGATGCTCCATATTCAATATATATCCTCTCAAATTGTCTTACACTGTAGAATTTGTTTTGAATATTTTCTCATCTAACTGGGTTATGGTCCTTATGGAGTATTATTTTCTGTCAAGATATACTTGCTTAAATGGATGAAGATAACAGTACTTTTTTTATTAAAAAAAATGGAAAAATTTTATTAGAGGGAAAGAAGTGTAATGAAGGAGTATAAGATACCACCCTAGGCAAAGCACAAAAGAACTTAGTCAATTTACCAGCGATAAAGACAAAAAAATCTCTCCAATCTTTATGAATCCAATGGGACCCCTTAATAAAAATCTGAACACTGGATAGAGTCAGTGAAAACGGTCACGTCCTAAAGCAAGTCTTAAGACAAACATTTTCCCTAAAATTTCTGAGCATTCTGCTTTAACGAGACAGTAAAGTATATCATATGCTGCACCCTGCCATAAAACTTTTCCTTCCTTAACTTGATCAGTTTGAGTTGTTTCTCAGCTGTGCGAGATGAAGTAGCAATGCAATGTGTATTAAAGATTTGAATTGTTTTAACTGTCTTTGATTCTTCTGGGCAGGTCTGGGATGTTTTATCAAACAAAGAAGTTGTGGGCATTGTGGCATCTGCTCCACGGTCTTCTGCTGCTCGAACACTGGTTGAGTCAGCTGTTCAAGCATGGAGGGTGAAGTTTCCCACTTCTAAGGTTGATGATTGTTCTGTAGTTTGCCTCTTCTTTGATTCAGATTCAGACCTCAAGTCAGCATATACCATAGATAAGTTGATACCAGAGGCATCAATTGACCAATCTGACATTGGCAGTATGGTTTCTGCTCCTAAGCAGTCACCTCTACTTGGGGAGAAGGGAATTGGAGTGGAACCTGAAGGACAGCAGCAGTAGCATAGCTTTTACACCATGTCTCTTCCCAAGTCTTGCTGATTTTATTGAGAAGGTTGGCAGAATTAGGCTGCAATAGTAAACGCGAAGGGGGTCATTTTGTTGATGATTATTTTGGTTGGTTTTTCTGCCAATATTCTTTTCACTATTTATCTTTTCCTTTGACAGCATTTGACAGTAAAAAGAGGGGGGCTTTCCTATGTTTTATGTCTGGAGGAAAAATGGTACCAGCCTTTTTATTTGCTGGAGGTCATTTTCCTTCTCTGTATATTTCGTAGATTCGGAGTTTTTGTAAATCCAAGTCTCTAGACCATATTATTTAGTTTGTCCGGTCGGTTTGAAATCTGCTGTTATATTTTTATCCGCACCATTCTTTACTAGTAATATTTTCTCTAGTTAGCAAAAACAGGAGAATTGAAAAGAGTCTTGTTTGTTATGAACCTTCGAATCAGTTTTCTGTTGACCGACTCCATATGTGCTGCTATCAAAGTTTCAAAATAAATTGCAACTTTAAAGTGTGATCTTATTGCGCATAAGGGCTTTTTTTGGGTACAGTAAGTGTTTTTTGAACGGAAGTAGGGTGCAAGCTGACCTACCAGCTTCAACATAGTTAAAAGAGAAAAGTTTGTAAGCCAGGTGTGCTGTATGTGGAGAAGAGCGATAAAAATCCATTTGCAATATTATATATATTACACTATGAATAGTAGAGTTGCTGGAAGATGTCCGAGCCCTGTGGAAGGTAATCGTCCTTTCATTTGGGTACTAGCAGCGCAACGGTGAGTATGAGATGAGAATTGATATGATATCGTAATGAATTTAATATTTAAGATAAGTTAATTATTTATTGATTATTGATTTTACAATAAATATTTAAAAATTTATTAAATATAAATAATAATTAATAAATATTTAACAATTAACCTTAAATATCAATACTCTAAAAGTATAATAAGACTTTTTTATACAATAAGAGTGTATGGATTTTTTCATATGGTAAGAGTATATGGGACCAACTTTCACATTAATTGATACTAGTCACATAATTGTAAAGACACTTTTTACATTGGCATAACACATTTAGAGAAATTAATTCTTCTAAATACTTATCTAAAATTTAAATATTAGTCAAAACAAAGAACACATCTTGTCCACTAGACAAATCCCTTGGGTTATTCTTATATTGCTTAATACTTTAATTTAATTGATATTGACACTACTGAAGTGGGAGACCTTTCAACTAAGGACAGTAAATTTTACAATAAGATATCAATTTCTTGTAATGTACAGTTACCTATCTCGAAAATCGAAATTCTTCTATAAACTTTGCAATACACCGAGCAAAACCAGGCAAATCACACCAAAATGCAGCAGTATAGTTACCCATCTCAAAATGTGTCATCTATCAGCCTATCACTAAAATTCAATGCTGGACTTGTAACATAATATATTATATTCAGAATTGGGACCCAAACCAGGTCAAAAGCCGAAGTCTAATGACATCTACAGTTGGTTGTAAGATTTTGTAATTTACAGATTCACCATGGTAAGAACAATTTTACCCGCAGCGAAGGTTTGCTACGGTCAGTGTCCTGGCTTTTCCTTGAAATCGCATTTCCAAATTATTTAAGTTTCTAAAGAGGTAATTTCTCCCATAATTTTATTTTATTTTTTCTATTTTCAATTCCTTTATCCACAGTTTTGACTTTGGTATATTTTTTAGTTGCTCAATTTTCAAAAAATCAACTTAAGTAGTGCAATTAGAAACAAGATTATCGCCCGCTTGGTATTTAAAGTACAAGCAGAAGAAATATAGTGGGGACCAACTAAATGAACTGTTCCCGTCCGCTCATCCCGCACTTCAATGCTTGAAGAACCTGAGATACACCACAGGAAACATTAAATGGACAATTAAGCTATAGGAAATAATGCAAGTCCTTCAAAAATTATTTCTTATAATTTTCTTGGCTACTCTACCCAACCTTCTTTAGATCACATGCAAGTCATAGAGAAGCAAAAGCTGAATAAAAAAATTTATTTCAATTTGTCATGCGCTGTCAGAATATCTATAATCCAACAATTAGATATAAATAAGCAATCTGACATGAAATAAGTTTAGTGGTAAAAAAGGAAATAATCAAGCACATCACTTCTCAAACCAAACACCTCAATGATGAGCAAACAGATGATGTAAATCAATCAACTACATGAAACTATGGCTTTCAAGAAATGAATAATAATAAAAATCCCCAAACATGGAAAGCTACCTATCAAGCCAAGAATTTGGTAGTGGATACTAAGAAAACAGTAATGACACTTGCATAGACTTTATAATCACAAAACCCTCACAAACTCCCATGCATGCAATTGGATAACACCTTGGACCTATTGTAACTTTTTTCTTAATGGTCCATATGAGGCCACCTTGGAGTCTGTGAGGGATTTGTCAGAATAAAGTCTGCAAGTATCAAAATTGTAGAGAGAATGCAAATAAGCAATTTTTTTTTGGCGAACTTGCAAATAAGAAAGTTAATTTCACAAAATTCATGAAACATAACAACTGGGACGATTAGACCAAAATTCATTTCAGTGAATAACTGACATCATTAAGACCTTATTTGTAATTTTCCAACTGATTGTTTTGGTGTCACCTAATAATTTTGTCAGATATTTCATAGTTTTCTTAACAGAGATGTTTTCGCACAAAGTGAGAAATTCAGGGGTCGTTTACACCTTTTCAAACCCAAGGTCTAATTATATAAGAAATTAAACTGACATGAAATTGAGGAACTTTGTCTGGTCTCATTTTGAAATTTTATGACATGTTCTGGTTCTCATGTCGCAAATCATTGATTGCTAAACTAATTAACTCTAGAACATGATCCACACTTCTCTATCACAGCAAGAACACTACTCGAAGATGCGAGCGCATAGCTAGAAAAGTGGGTAAAATAAAATGGTGTTAATCAGCACTTGGCATAAAACTGAGAAAACCACTAAATAGAAGGACTGAAGGAAGCACAAAAGACTTGCTTGATGGCATGAAATTTTGCATCATCAGTAAAATTTGTGAAAAGATTAAAAAAAAACTTTAAAAAATACAAGAAATAATAAAGAACGAATAAATGATACTCACAGTTATACTCAGTCCATCCAATAACCTGATTTTCAAGGTCATACACAACTAGTTTATTTGAAAGCACTAAATCTGCAACAAAGAAAGATATAGGTGAAGCTACAGAATAAAGTCATGATAAGCAAACTTTCTAGACATCCAAAATGATTATCAACAATCTCCATTAAAATTTACATAATTAATATATAGAAAAAAAGGTGATCAGGAAATATCTTCCACAAGTAAAAGAAAACATTTATTAAAATAATTAGTTGCAATTTCTTACTCTATAGAGTACTGGATTAAATTTTATCTCCTTCATTACAAACATCTCCATTTCCTCCACAACAGACTCCCAATATGGAACTTAAGTTGTGATAAACTATTCTCCACACACAAATGATTCAGCTCTTACTGCCCAAAGATCCAGCTATATGCCCGGGCTCCATAATAAAACCCCAACTCACATGGAAGAGGGCCTAATATGACTTTGGTATTCACCAAAAGATCCTGGAAAAGGCATTTGCTAAGTTTCAATTTCATGTTTCAGTTTCGTATAGTCAGGTCTCACTTCATTTCAACTTGACATCTTTGACAAAATTAACAGTTGGGTCATTTGCAGGTTCATCTAGTTTAATCCAAAGTTATTCTGAAAAATACTCAAAAGTAACCAATGGGCCAAACCAAATAAGTTGACCGATTCAACCTGCATTAATCCATTTTTGCTCAATATATTAGAAATAATTAAATTAATAATATACCAATAATTTCACCATTTTCATATGAAGTTTGAATATTGCATTTGATCTTTTGATATAAGGACTCACCATGGTTCAAGATTTTAGTTAGTCCAAATCTTGGGGTGTGCGTGTGGCAACACTCACCGTTACTAATGTACTTACAAGCATGTTCCGTGAACTGTACAAAATAAGACGAACCCCCTCAAACAAATAAGAATACAATCATATGCTCAATTCTGATCTCAAGTTATAAGTATGCATAAAGAGGTTCACATGTAATTTATCCTTACACAGTTAAATCTAAGGCTAAAAGATATTTTTCACTGAATTAAAAAGCTGCACACAATACTAAAAGTCAGAAGCATTACTCAGCAAATTAGTACTAAAGCTTAACATTGGTATAGACAAAGATTTCAAGGGAATACCTCCCAATAAGGTCATGTTCTTACTATCTCTGGATTGCATCCCACTATTTTGCCAACCAATACACCAGAAACCTTCCTGTAGAGATGCACATTATTATTTAATTTTAAGTATGGTACATAAGGATTATGAACATTAAAAAAGTCGGCAAACAAAAAATAAATGATTTGGAAGCATAAAATGTGGGCCCTGCATGCTTTCACATGGAATGAATATGGGAAGAGATAAGATATATGTCATTCATGATTGCTTAGGACTAAAACTATGAGAGAAGTAAGATATCTCACTACTTTCATTGTTGTTTCAAAGTTCCTTTATTATTGGCATTAAATAACTGTTTCTTACGTTTTCCCAGAATGCATTTTGGGTCTAATTTACCAATTTGCCCACATTAAAATAATATCTATTTCCACAAAATACAATGCATTCTTTTCTATTTTGGTAATTTCACATCTAAAAGCAGTTTTACTTAATACTATCCAAACAACTCATTCTTACAAAATTACTTTTAGGTGAACAGTCTCAAAGACAAAACTCATTTCTCCAAAAGTAATTCTTCCAAATACATTCTACCCAAAAGTAATTTTAGATATATAACCCAACCACAATGACTGGAATTTAAGAGAAATTGAAGAACTTTTGGATACTTCATATTATCAATAGCTACTACAGTTTTTAACCCCAAGATGCTTTACGAAAGAACAAGTAGCTTTTAAATAGAAGCAGAAAAAGCATTGTCAGAAAAATGTAATCAAACACAAATTTACGACTCTTGTAGTCAAAAAGCACAAGCAACAAAAGCCATAGAATTTCTAGAAGGTCACAACTAAAAAGATTAAAACGTTTTTTAAATGATGCCATGTTCAACAAGCTTCTGAGCATACGAAGATTTAACATGCTAAACTGCAAGTAATCATTATTAACAAGTGCAGTTTCTAAAAAGTGATGAATTTCTGTAAGAGTTCATCATATAAGTTGCTAGGAGTAAAATCGTTAAACTTGAATCTATCTGTAGTTGGAGTGCAGTCTCAAGCAGAAAGCTTATGCAAAACTTAAGAAAGGGATTACTAACATGAGCAATACATAATGACAGAAGAATAATGATGACAATATCACCACTGCCAAAGTAAGAATGAAAAGACGGACAATATGTATTAATTGTGATAATTAATGCCCATAATAGGTCCCAAAACAAGCCCAATAAACCTTGATAACCATAACAACAAAGATCTAATGGAAATTCTTTTCCATATACTTACAGAGGGGAACAAATAATCATGTGGATAAGCCTTCAAGAACAGTCCATTTTCAAAATAAAAAGTGACAGCTGGAAATCCATCATCAACACTGCAACATAGAATAAAATAGTCATTGCACACCAGAATGGAGTTGATACTGAAATGAAGGCATATGATATGCCAAGAGAGCAAACCATTTATGGAAGCACTCCATAAATACATACTCGGTAAGAAAGTTCAGAAAAACTAAACCTACAAAATATTGTAACTTCAGAAACATCATGAAAGGCATCAGGAACATTGGCAAGAAATACCAGCAGTGGTCAGTATTTTATTTATGAGTAGCATGTGACACAGTTCTTGGTTACTTATCTAAAAAGAATATTGCTAACACCTTTAGAAAAGAATATAACACAACTTATTTTTCTTATAGCCATAATTGATAGCTCCATGTTGGAGATGAACGCTTTCTACCCTATTATATATCAGAGATACGAGGTAATAATAACAGCATAAGGCACAAACCATTAGTATCTGCAGATTAAAATAAGCACACTAACATGGTCCTATAGAAATTACATAATTTTTTTTAACCGTACCGTAAAACCAGCTACAGGAAATAACATCAAATTTCAGACCAAACATTCATTACTATATCCAACAGTTACTTTTCCTTTGCATTAAGAAATTCTATCAACAGAAAAGAAAGAAATGTACAATTAGGAGGATATGAAGAGTAAGTGACAGAAACGGGGGAAGAAAAGAGAAATAAGTAATAAACAGAGGAATAAGGGAAAAATAGAGAGAAAGAAAGAGAACGCAGGCAAGTTTCTCTGATTTAGCAGAAAAATCAAAATAATGAGAATAAAATATGAGTTTATGCTAATGGAGCAAGTCTGGTTAGCTTAATAGTGATTTTGGCATTCTCTGTGAAGGTTTGAGGCCTGGCAATTTTCAAAGGCAACCAAAACCCTAGTGCTGTAGTAGTAGAAGAACGCAGTTTGTCTAAACCACTTCTGATGTGTCCTTTCCTTTTTTTCTTTTTCTTTTTTGCCACAGACATTGCCAATGAACAATTTTTCCTTTAAAACTACACAAACCATTGGCTATAACTAAGAAAAAATGGGGAGAGAGGAAAGAAATTCTCATCTACCCACCATTTTCAACATGGTGCATGCCATACACCATGGACGCCACAGTCATGGCAGCGCCATGTTGAACTGCCATGCCACAGGGGATTTTATGGCAGTGACCCTCCTTCCTTCCAAGCCTTAGCATACAACAAAGATTCTTTCAGGGCCTGTATGCCACAAAAAACTACCAAAAAGCCTACTCTTGTTCCAACCAGCAGGGAAACACTATATACATACGTTTCAGGTGATCTTTCAGGAAAGAAAAGAATCAAAAGACTTTGATAAATCCCCAGTTATAGCATCTCCTTTCTACCACAGATATCAAAGATAGCAATACAGAGACAAGGATCGGTGAATATATATTATGCATCATACCTTCCAGGGTACTGAAAGCATGTATACTCATCATGGAGAGTACGAACATTTAAGTTGGGTTGCTGAGAAATTATCTAACAAAAGAAAATAATTCAAACAACTGTACGTGCAATTTTAATGTAAATTTTAAAAAATTCAGACTCTTATATACCTTATATACTAGTGGCTCATAAATCCCTTCAGGAAGATAGGCCAAGGTTGTACCACTGTCTATTATTGTCCCTTTTCTGTCCCCTGCCTCAGATGCAGCATCTGTCGATAGACTAAGGAAAGTATGGCCAACTTGAACCGCTGTCATATTGACATTGTAATGTGGCCTAAAAAATATTTGTAAATAACGTATCTCAAAAATGGAATTTTGAAAACCAATATCTGTCTTGAATTAGAGTCTAATTATTAAAGTAAACAAAATTTGAACAGTGCATAAATAAATTCACCAACATAAGAAAGCATGGACATGGACATTAAACAGAGATATCTTGTTTTTCATATAGAATAAAGAAAAAAAATGAAGTATTGATTTTTATTGATAAAGAACACCAAGATTAAATACCACTGAAGCAGGCAATAGTTCCGGCTATAGAGTGTAGGTGTTGAGACATAACATGCCATTAATGACTCTAGCACAGGTTACAACGTTAAAGATGGGATGCAGCAAATCAAGGACAGGCAAGGTTAGAGATACATGTGTTGCTTACATGATAACGCAAGACAAATCAAAGTAAAAGGACTTGCCAAAAAACCAAGAATAGACACATTTAGAAGTGTTAAGGTGACATCAAAAGCAAAATTTAGTGATTTACGCGTTACAATGTAGCTCCATATAGGGTTCTATGGTAACATAGAGTTCATGTGAAGGATCTCAAATAGTTTTAGTAATAAATTCATGTAGTCACAATAAAAAGATGGAATTAAGGCTTTGTTACTAATCTTCGTTTTTTAAGCCTTCATCTTATTTTAATATATATTACAGTATCTTCAAGCATTTACAGTGTTTTTTCTTTTTTTGGATAGATAAACAATTTTAGAAAGCATAAATTGAGGTTGATTTCCTTCAAGACTTGCATAATAATCTTAGGTGATCTATAAACCCTTTATGATAAGATAATAATCTACAAGCCCAAATGTGAATCAGAAATTATTTTCGTGTGTTACACTCAATAATATAAGCTACACGTTCTGTTCCAGACCACATGGTATATATCATTAAAATATTTGCACAGCACATAATGAGAAAATTAAAATAAAACATGATAAAGAAACTAAAAAGAACTTCACCCCGAAAGAATAATTAATAAGACTAAAAGCAAAACTAAATCACCACTTTCATTCAAAAGTTTATTGAACAAATGGCATACTGGTCTGATAATAACGGAGTCACATTCACTTTAGGTTGCACAACATGCCCAATAGCAAATATACCACCTCCATTTACTCCGTTTAAGCAATGAGCAAACATCTTTTTCACTTTGCCAGAAGAAGCAAGTTGTGAAATCAATGAAGAATTAGCTTTTCCAAATCCAAGTATTCCATCAAGCGCTTCATTTGAAGAACTTAGATCTCCAGATTGTCTAGCACCACACCTGATAAACAACAAAATTCTCATGTTAAACACAAAAAGGAGGGGAAAATAAAGAAGGATACATTAAAATACAAAAGTTAAATTATCATACACAAGAAGAATAACCATGAAACCATTATAAGTGCCTCCAGAATAACATAAAAGTGTTTAGTCTCAGGAAAGGTAGTCTTGGAGAGTGCCCTAACTTTATGTGTCTTTGAGTATTCTCTGCCTCAATATAGATAGAAGTGTAAGTGTCAAAATAAACTACACCTTCATACTTAGTGCATGTTTGATACTGAAAAATCTTGTGCAGAAAATTTTCTCATGAAAAATTAAGCACGGAATTCATTGTTTGAAAATATTTAATTTTAAGGGTTGAAAATGTATTGGAGGAAACCATTAGCATTTAATATAAAGATTTAATTTTGATCTCCTGTCAGTATGAAACTTTTTAACATTATTATCCAACCATGTGCTGTCACATCATTAAAACTGTTTGACTATGATAAAAACTACCTAAGAAGTCAAACTCTTTTCATGTCAGTCCATGTTTCTGTGTTCATGTGAATTAATGTCCACCAGCAGATCAACAGTAATAAACATCCATAAATACACAATCACATGCATTACTTCTATAAGAAAAGAAAACACACCCAAATATAACACTTCCATTAGCCGAAGCAGTTTTAAGGTCCCCAGACACTTGATCATAATGTACAACATCCTTTACAAAGTACCCTGCAGTGGAGCTCCCGTCACCATATATCTCTAGATATAGACAGGAAACATTAGAGGAGCATCCAGACAGAAGACCTCCATTTATCTCTTTGCAAAACTGTTGATTACAGGGAACTAGGTTACCAGAGGAGGATTCCCGTATGTTGTAGAGTGTAAGATCAATCTGCGACACCCAAAGAAAAGAAATTCAAATGAATAAGAACAACAGAGACACTGACAGAAAATCATGTGGGATGTACACGGTTCAAGCATAAATGTGGAACTTGTAGACTAAAATTATTAAGAAACAAAAATGAGCGAGGGGAAGAGACATACACCAAGGTTACTTCTGGTGGGACATTCTCTGCACTGGATGCAGTTAACCCACATAATATCACTTCCAGTATCAACCTGTAAATAATAATCCTTGGAAGGCGTGCCAATCCCAATTTTAGCATAATAAAGCCTACGAGTTACAACAAATACATAACACCTTTTAATTAAGGAACAGGACAGCAACAAGAATGTGAATAGTAGATAAAACGAATTCATAAATACAGCGGGCAACACAAATTATCATCGTCTATTTCACCATTTGCATATTCAGACAATAATCACCCTTGAAAATTAAGCACGCACAAGAATTGATGGAAGGAAGGTAGACAAGTAAGCAAAGAAAAGAAAAGCAGACCCAACGCCATCGGGGCGACCACTACCGCCCAAGGGAAGGTCGACGCCGGAGAGAAGACTGAGCTGACGTTGGGTGTCGTGAGCTTTAAGGAGAGAGAGAGAGCGTTGTTGGCCACCGTATTTGTATTTCACGCTCAACACAATAGGCTTCGCGCCAACACTCGAAATCACAACCCACAACCACAACAAGAAGCCAAGTGAGAGGCCGAAGTTGAAAGTGAAACATTTTCTCATAATCATCCTAGACACACTCACACACATAGACACGCTCCTTGGTTATAGTGGATGCTATTATATATGTCACCTAAGGATAATACTTCGTTCATTCATATTTTTTTTTTCTTTTGACTTGTAATTTGATTGGTTTTTTAGCACATTTATAATGCTAATTCTCATATACATTTCATAATTGGACTCATTAATAATTTAACTTATAAATCACTCAATTCGGAAAATATAATTCACATAGTTATGAAAATTTTAAGTTTTAAATATCTTTTATTAATTATTTTTGAATAAATACTTAAATTAATACTTCAAAAATACATAAAACATCAATTTAATTCTTTAATTATTTTTCTCATTAGAATAATTCTTCAATATTAATTATTTTACATCAAATTAATAATTTAATATTATTTTTTACGTCAAATTAATCATTCTAAAAAAATTAATTTAATGTCAAAATTAATTAAAAAAAATAAAACTAATATCTCGTGCATTTTTAAAAACTAAATTAAATAATTACTCATTATTTTAAGTGTCCTTTAATTCCTTTTTTTCTTTTTAATACATAGAGTGCATACTTGAAAACTTTAAAAGGTTATTTTTCTACAAAACCTATAACAGGCTTGGATGCTCTAATTAACAATTCTTGGCTTTTATACGTTTCATTCTTTTTATTTATCTTGTTCCACTATAAAATAAAAAATAAAAACGCTTATATGTACAACATAAATATATCTGTAGCATAAATAATAGATTTAAAAAGTAAAAAAAAAACCACTTAATATATATTTACTTATTAAGTAAATCTAAAAGAAGATAAAATTTACGACAATTTGCAAACTGAAATGTGATAATCCACACTGTATGCGTTAATTTACTGGTTGGTGCGCAGTCCGTTGGAGGTTTAACTCCAAGACTTAAAACAGATTTTGTTGTACTACTACATATATTGCACGATGGCCTCCCTCTTCCCACTGCAACGTTGATTAGTTAACAACCACAAGTCAGTATTATCCAAAATCGGGTGGGGTCAAGAACCAAAAATGTACGAAAACATTAATTTCAGCAGCTCTTGCAGTCAGAACCTCAAGCCTGTAATAGTTTCCACACTCTTGTTGCAAAATCCTTGGTGAAAACGTTAGCCCCTGCTTGCTCATTTTCCCATGTGAGTTAATATTCGGCTAATTATAGCCTCCTTCTTCCCAGAAACAGGAAGATTATGTGCTGTAAGATAGTATTTTAACTCCACCACGGTCAAATCCTTCAACTGCAAAACAAGACCAAAAGATTTGATATCAACAATCTTAAAAGATAGGTGCTAGGCAACTGAAAATCTATACCGCTGCCGAAAATTTTAGGCTGTGATGTACAATACAATTACATGGGTCCCACCAAAAATAGTGTTTATCTGAAATTCACATTTGCAGCTAACCTCTTGTCGATGTGGTATGCATTGTCTCCAGACATTTAGCACGTCCGTGTGGTTTGGCCCAATTTTCATAAAAAATAATGAGCTACAGCCAAATCAATAGCCTTCCAAAGTAGGTATATTCTTGCAAAATTGTTTTGAGGCTTTAAGCACACATGCTTGTCCCAAATTTGATCAAACTTCTCATAAAAAAAAAAAGCACTGTACATAAGTTTCAAGTTTACCTTTCCAGTATCAGCAAGCTCACCCCAGTCATAGCTTTCACACTCTTTTGTTGCAAACTCAGCATGCGCTTTTCGTTTTCTGGAGGCTTCAGTTGGTTTCCCAATGCCAAGTTCACTTTCCTCTTCATAATTCTCCCCATAAACGGAGGTCTTGAATTCTTCTAATGCCCTCACCACTCCTGGTCTGCAGGTTACATATGCAGGATTATCATTTCATACCCACGTATTGAACAAACCTTTCCAATGAACAGAGGAAGAGCCAAACACGAAATAAAACTGGGTAGAATTTCTTTCTTCTTTCACTTTCATTTTATGTCTGTAAATCAGACACAATAAAATATTCAATATATACCTGGCCAAGCCTTCCTCATCAGGTAATGTTTCATCTTTGATTTCTGGAATCTCATCCTCTTCCAGAGCTAATGCCTGCAATACTGCATAGTGTCTCTGCAAGGCTGGAAACTCTTTCATTACCAACACAAGGAATCATAATAACCTTTTTGTTTGGTCATATGGGAATCATAATAACTAGAAGAATTATAACATACGTGAAGTATACTAGGTAATTATGTTACACTATATCAGGGAAATCATATCCGAATAAGAAAGCAAGAGGAACATGATCCATATCCTAGGTACCGCTAATGGAATGGTAGGTATAAACGCATACAATGATACAGACCATGCTCAACAAAATAGTATTTTACTAATTTATCAGTTTCTACAATGAACTCATCAATATAAATAACATTTAATTTCTGCTCAACAAAACTCAATCAAAACCAATAGAATTGTTCTTCAAGCAAAACAATATTCTGAAGTAGATTTGGTGAAATCTTGACCAAAACTGCTACCAATTAGCAGCATAACTTTTTTATAACCATTTTCATCTGTTCATTGTCAACCAGTTCACAAATAGAAATCATCCCATGCTTAATCCAGTATCTTGAAGAAGTTCCAAGTCAAACAGTATATGATTCAGGTGAGGTTGGGGTAGGTCTTTAAGGGAGTTTTATGTAATGAGGACAAAATGCAGAGGAGGTGAGAGTAATTTACTATAAATCAAATGATATCATTTTAACATTGAGGCTAATAAAGGAATCCAATATGAAGCTTGCTAAAAGTATAAACAAAACATTTAGTTAGACTTGGGAGAGGGGGTCAGGGAGAGGAAGAGGGAGAGGGCGAAGAAGCTTACTTGGGTTTGCAAATTGACATACAGAAAATTCTTTCAAGTCAATACGCTTAATTAAATCAGCTGCCTTTTTTATTTGATCATCACTTGCTTTAGTCACTGTCCCGCTTGTATCTGAATAACGCTGCAAAAATCCTCCATACCTTACTAATAACTTCACGTTTAAAACTTCACACTTAGATTTCTCTGTTTTGACATTTAAACATAATGCCAATAATTGCAGTTCTCTACCTCTTCAATACGTCTGATGTCATCAGAATATGGAAGATAAATCATGTGCATTCCGGGCGGCTCAATCTGACCACCTGATCGGATAACCTCGTCCTACAATCATAAACATATGAGTCAATATACAAACAGATTTAAAGAAGACACAACAGAGATCCAAACTGTCAATTTGACGTGGTAGACTTGTAATTTAACTATAATTTATTAATTAAAACAAGCTAACAAAACACCAAAACTATAACAACACAGTATTTGATTAGTATACTGATATACTACAAATAGAGTTTAGCTTTGAGAAATTTCGTGGCATGTAATTTAATCCACAACAACCAAATTCCTTTTCTACAATAAGAACCCATAAAAGCCTAAAGAACCCTAAACCCCACTCTTTCCTACAGCCACAAATGATCAAAATACTTCAATATAATCAACCATCGGCAGTATACCAAATTTTATATTATAGATATCTGACTCCTATTAACTATATTATTTCAAAGCTGCTGCCAAGTAGTGATGCTGCTATAATAGGATGCAGAGTGAGATATTCACAAGAAAGTTTGAGCATAACCAGCAAGACCAGTGACGGGAAAAAGAGAAGTATGCAACAGAATGCAAGGCAATAATTATGACAGTAAAGTAGTATTCTAAAATTGTTCAGATGTTTAGAGACAAAGCCATCAAACTAAAACACCACATGCAGGCTCTTGAATTCATGAAAATAACAATTCATTATAATGCAAAAACAATCAAGCATTCAATGTATTATACCTGCGCAATAAGGGCAACCAATTGAGGTCGAGAGGAACTACCACTAAATGCAACTGCAAAACTGACAAGCATGCCAGGGCATTACTTTGATCAGCAATTATTAGCACACATTATGTTAACAAGCCATTTAACATCAGCTATGTCACGAAATTATGATACTAATCATGCGTTGGTAGTATTAGTAAGAGTGGATTCACTGTTCTACAATTTCAAATTCTAATTTGATAAACAATTAATTTTATAGGGAAAAGAGAATGCAGATATTCAATTGGAAAGTACTTGATCAGACTATCTTCTAAAATATGAAATTTTCATATTCCCCAAAAAATGAAAAGAAAATGTTGATGTAGACATGAATGAAATGATGTGACAGCGCAACTAAACACAGCACTCTTTTTACTCTTGCAATAAGTGTCCTGTCCTCCATAAATATAGTTTTTCCATCCTGGACATACAACTTCAAGAAACATGTAAAGCCTTAGTTGCAAAGATACCGATTGAGCTGTATCATGGATCTGTGAAGGGCAATGAAGATACACATGCTACCAGCCATACCCTGCAAAACAAAAAGAGGCATCACAAGGAGAATAATATAAAATACACCTGGGTGCAACTATTATACTGGTCAAAGCATTTCCAAAATAAAGACAGACCACTTGATAAGAATACTACTTCATGTTCTCTACTATAACTCCAAAAACAGATATGATCAATGCCTTCCACTACTTGTCTAGTTCGAACATCCAACAGAGAAAGGTGCCTAAAATGTCTATAAATTAAAAGGATACTTAAAGTTCTAAACTGAGGGCAGGCCAACTGGCTGAAAAAAGAATATGTGCTGCAAAGGATAAAAGATTGTAAGAAGAGTATAAGAATAAGAACACAAAAGAAGAAAGCTATCACTGTAAATTACAGTGTACTTAAGAGACCATTAAAAAACTCTGTTGAAGTAGGGTAGGATAACATTTTGGGGTTAGGTGCTCACAGTTTAGCATGTCTGATGCAGCATGGACAAAAAGAACACATTATTGTCCTTGATATTGCTGAGTTTTGTTCATGGTACAATAGGACAGTATAAGCACCCATTTGATGAGCTGAAGGCATGCATATACAGATTTTTAACATGGAACTTTGACTTGAGGGGAAGCTAAAGTGGCTCAATTATGGTTTGTTAGCAAGGCTGTCAGAACAACTTGCATCATAACAAAATTCCTGGTGGCAGGAGGAGCAGGCCAAATGCATATCATCTGAGAGCTAATGAAAATAACATTACATTGTCAATATGCAGGTTTCATCAAAATTAAACAATGTTAAAAGAACTAGATAAGAAAAATCAGCACCAAGCAGAGCAAATTTCATTTAAAACCAAAAGTCACTGATGACTAAAGATGCAATCCACAGTTCATTGATGACTAGAAGAACAGTAACCTCATCACTTGGGTAAAGAAAAGTTGATGGCTTCAAGTTGTAATAATCTCTCAAGCAACTTAGTGGCTTGAACCCTAAAAGATGTAGATGTCCAGTAGAAACTCTCTTAATTTCAGATAGCTCCTTCATTGAAAATATAATATTCTGGCTGAAAAAAGATACAACAATCATATTATAATTACAAACAAAAGAAAACAACACAACTACAAAAATTAGAATAAGGGCATTTGAGTATTTCTACAGGCATGTAGTTAGCAAATTTATGTCATAGTGTAAAGCACCCAGCTTCAACAAACTCAAGTTTAATTTGTAGGCTAGATACTGCCCCACACTTGGCTATGGCTAGTCAGTCAACTTCCTTTTTAAAGCTACAATCATTTCCAACCAGAAAATTTTTCCACCCTTTCTAAAATAGTCTCAAATAAAGACAGTTGTAAAAGAAAATCATCAGCAAGCACATAAATTTCTATAAAATAAAAAATAAAAAACTAATTTTTCAATAGTAGCTTTGGGGAGACCTAGTTTTCCATTCAGTCAAATAAGATCCATCCCAACTGTCATTAACAGCTAGCTCAGTTTTGGTATGTACAAGGAAGGGATTGCTAAAAAGGAATATTCTTGTCCTTGATCCACCTAACATTAGAAGAGATGTTCTGATTCTTGATCATATAATCCTCTCATCAACATTTTGTAATTTATGTCCCATAATTAGTCATTACTATCTCCACTTCAAAATTAGAGAAATTCAGAACTCTATTATTGGTATAGCACCCAAATGAACAACCTTCTTGTCAGCAGAACCATTTTCTTTAGATAGAATAATTCTCAATCCCTAGCTTAACTTAGCTGGCTACCGTAGAGTCAAATGCTTCAGAACACATTTAAAAATATTTGCAACCACAATTTTATTTCAAATAAAAAGTAACATTAGAGAGAAGAATGAAAAAAATACAAGAAGGGGGACGATATGATATCCTCCAAAAACAGAAAAATAAAAAGAATATACAATCACATGCTCATGCGACAAAGTTATCCAATCTCTCTGCATATCGTAGATGGAAGCTCCACTAAAACAACCATGAGCAGAGCAGCAGAGAACAATCCTATCCCATAACATATGCAGCGGCAAAGAGATGCCCTTGAGAATGTGTGCATTTCACTGCTCCAACCAAAAAGTACATAACCGCATAAATCGCACTGTCACAAAACTTTTGCATCATTATTCTTACCAAAACCTTCAAAGCCAATCATAAGAAACTGCTCCACACTAGAGTGTTAGGACACACCCACAATTTGCCAAGAAATGCAAACAAACCATTCCAAAGAGCAGTAGCTTCTAGACCGTGTAAGAATAAAAAAGCCTTTGTTTTCAAACTAGATCTATGCATAACACATATATCAGGAGAAATAGCTGTGAGGAACCTGCGTATCAGAAGCACGTTATTTGTATAAATCCTATTGAGCACCACTGTCCAAACAAAATAACCTTAGAGGGGGTTTTAGCTTTCCAAATGGGCTTGTCAAGAAGAAAGCTCCACTTATTAGGAGAATTGGGAGAGAAAACTGAAAATCAGACTAACAAGAGAAGACACCAGAAGAATCAAGAGTCCAAATTTTCCTATCTTGATACTATAGGAGGAAAATTGAGAAGAATAAAGTAAAAGCAACTGGGACAGGCAAGGGGCAAAACTGCAACTCGTTAGTTTCTCACTTTCTCTATCATTCAAGTTTCATCAGAAGTGAAAATTCCAAGAGAGATTAGAGCACCATATAGAATAAAATTTTTGAATAGGTAAGTTATGTAAAGAAGAAAGATGATAGGGACAGGCAAGGAAAAGCCTCTAAAAAAGAAATATTGTCCAACCAAATATCCTCCCAAAACCTGATATCAGAACCATCCCCCAACCTTAAAGCAACTAGTGGCCTAAAAGAAACAAATCCCTGAGAAGTAAACTTCCAAGGACTCTCCGATTAGCAGTGGTTGCTGGGTTGGCATCCCACCCACTCTGTTCTAAACCATACTCAATGAAAGTAGTCTTTAGAGGAAAACACCATAGCCATTAGCAGCCAAAGCGCCATAACCATTAGCAGTCAAAGCAACGTTTCTGAACACTGAATTTCTGAGACCCTAATCCCCTCCTTAATCCTCCAACAAACCTCCCAACTGACAAGATGCTACTCTTCTCCCCCACACCAGACCAGAAGAAAACCCCTCATAATTCTCTCCACCCTATGAGACACTCCAAATGGGATCTGAAAAAGGGAAAGGGAATAAAAGGTAATGCTGGAAAAACAAGACAAAATATAGGTAATTATATATGACCAACCAAAAAGAAAAAAGCACCCTTCCAATTATCCAAGTTCTTAGAGACCTTTTGAACCACCGAATCCCAAAACGAAACAGCCCGAGGATTACTGCCCAAAGGAATTTGCAACCAAATAATTCACCCTCAAATCATCTTTAGAACCTATTTAAATAAAGCCATCTCACTTCTTCCTTTAATGACAGAATTCTCCCAGAACAAAGAACTCCTACTTTCAGTGATGACTGTGAAGTGCTATATCGTAGGATTGCTATTATTTGTCAAATCCAATCTAAATAGACATAACAGAAAGTGAAGAAAATACATCCAACAACAACAACAAAAGCCGTTTCTCACTAGGTGGAGTCAGCTACATGGATCAAACGATGCCATTATGCCCAGTCAAAAACCATATTTTCGGAAAGACCATTTAGGTCAAGGTCTTTTTTATGGTTTCGCTTAAGAGTGAAGAAAATACATCCAAACAATCAAAATGATAACATTCAAATAAGATAAAGATAGAAGCATAAAATGCTTACTTTTTATAAGGATGAAACCGTCTAGTGGACTCTTCCACCAATGCACCAGTATCAGCACAAATGAAAGTTCTTTCATTCTGCACCATCAAACCAATTGAATCCTTTTCTTATACAGTTCTGTGAGCAGTCAGCATTATGATCCAACCAAAAGAATATAATCAAAGGGAATTCAAGAGCATTACGATCTAGTTAAAAAGCATATAACAAAAGGGGGCATGATTACAGTGACACACCCAATAAGGAAAATATGAGGCAGCAAATTGCTTGCAGTGGTTTTTCATTCTCGAAACTATCAGAAACTCATAACAAATTCATACATATTCTTTCTCTACAGTTATGTTTCTATTCTCCAAAATAATTCTGGAATCTAGAATCATTTTTAAAATCATGTTTAATGGGTATCTATGTAGCATGGGCCCGAGTAAGAGTATCGTATCTTGTCATTTACTAGCATGGATACGGGTACGAGTATCATATCAAGTTTCAACCAAGAGATATGATGGACATGTCATAGAAACTATATAACAAGACCATGATTAGTGAATTTATAAATTCACATGGTAACATGGAAAATAAACAATTTTCAAATTAAGGTTATAACATTCATCACCTTCAAAGGACGATTCGTAACAGAATCAAGCCATGTGATCGCTCCTACATATCAAAAGTATGGACTGTCATTCATCACAATATAAGCTGAAATGCAGAAGCTGTAAAAAAATTTCTTTTTGAATTAAAAACTTAAAACGGGGAAACTTTGCAGAGGGCATTGGAGCAAAAGAAAAAACCAGAAGATAAATTCCACTAAATAATAACTGCTTTGAGCTAGAAAATGACAAGAAATGCTTACCTGGAACAGTGGGACGAATTAAAGCATATGAATTCAGTTCTACCGATAGCCCATTCACTATTGTGAATTTAAGTCTTTTGACTATGCGCTTTGTAAACATGCGCTTTCTTAGCTGATCTTTCATATCCTCCAATCTGAAATCGAAACACAAAATTACAAGAGACTTTAAAAATCCATTCCAGCAAAAATAAACACAAATCTATAATTTCTAACTCAATATCAACTCCTCGTCCTGATTTAGACCTCTTAATCAAAGTTTCTCAACATCATCATCATCATCTAATAGAAATAAAACAATGTTACAAAAAAAAAGTACTGTTTTGTTCTACATGTTTCACCAATTAGTTCTTTATCCCAAAATTGAAGTAATGATTTCAAGCGACATTGCATGTGCCTCCTTTAAATGATTGAGAAACAAAAGTAGCAGAGGACCAGATGCACCTCATTCCACAGTAATATATGGTTCACAATTTCTGAATTTCAGTTCTTTTATTGGGAAAATCTTAATAAAATATAGAAAAGATTACCGATGCATGCCAATTGTATAGAAGTGTCCCAATAAATTACTCCCTAATGTATAGACAATTAAAAATCTTTAAGAGAAAGTCATGCCTTCCACTGTCTAAAGCAATTCAATTTCATTAATCAAAATATTAAAATTGAGGTAAAACAGATTATTAATTCTCTTAATTTTTAAAATAGGAAAAGTTTCCAATAACTTTTGGATCTAGCGGCACCAATCTTGGCAAAGGTGCAGAAAAATATCACTAATGCAAAAATCAATAACCCATATGTGGTTGGCGTGACTGAGATTGCAGGTTCAAACCCACTATCCATGTGTGCTTCTGAGCAACCAACCAATTATAAGACTTTAGGAAGAAAAAAAAAAGCGTTTATAAAAAATTATGAGACCCTTATAAAATAGAATATACAACTACAATATATGCCAGGACCCACCTGCACATGACATGAACTAACCCCCTAAACCCAAACCCTTAAACCATAACCCTAAACCCTAACCCTAAACCCTAAAACCTAACCCTAACACTAAACCCTAACCCTTAACCATAACCCTAACCCTAAAACCTTGGCTAGTACAAGACACTCAAAAACATTGTACTATTCCGTATCTTTGGCTTGAGAAGAATATTGCCATATTTAATACTGACTGAAAACAAAACAACAGTGTCTAGGAACTGTACCAAACCTTGTTGTTGCTTTGGTTTCTGTTGAGATTCATTGCATACAAGCAGAACAATACTGAGTGCACACAGCCTGTTAGTTTGCTTTAGGAACCCACTGACTAAAGCAGTGTATAGTATACATTATCCTTATTATATACGTTATCTTAGGAATGATGATGTTTGTAATCTAAGTTATAAATTCAGAGTCTGAGAACTCATTTGTAAGTAATTTCAATACATAAAACTCCATTTGCTACTCTCTATTCTGTCTCTATTCTGTTCTTCAAGTTGGTATCAGAGCCTCACAATCCGTGGGCCTGATTTATAGTCAATAAGTCACTGTCCGAAGGGGGAGTAAGCTACCCAACCATCTTTTCGGCCACCACTGGACCCATAGCTCCGGTCACAACCGCAGACACCGCCGACGAGCATTCCGCTGCCGTCCCGTCGCCGTCCAACACCTCACGCGCCACCACGCGCCGTCACAAAATTCTGGATCTGTCCGCGCGTGAAGTCCACGCGCCGTCTTCCCAGTCTCCGGCGATCTCACCGCCGGTCCCATCTGACTCGCCGGCGTCTTCTCTGTCTTCTGTGGTGAACAGCCACCGCGCGTGGGACCCACGCGCCGCCGCCTCTGTCTCCGGCTACTGTTCATCTCTACTGTTCCAGCTCTCTGTTTTCAGTCAACACTTCCTCTGTTTTTCAATCACCATTCAAGGTGATATTCTGAGTTTACTTTGATTAAAACAGTCTTCTTTGAATCAAAGTATTTAAAACTTGGTCATTCCCTCTCTGTCACCTTTGAGGCAAGTCACCTTAGTCACCCGAGTCACCAATATTCACGCAGTACCTTCCACTGCATTTTATTCACCAAACAGTAACCCTCATCAATGGATTCCACATTCGAATCCTCCGCTGCAACATCCAATCCAAGTTCTGCTGGCCCATCACATAGCAAAAATCATCCTTCCTTTGTCTTCTCTGGGAGTCCAACTATAACCTCCGAGAAGCTTAACGGAAAGAATTACATGGACTCGGCAAACCGTAGAAATTTGGTTCTTGGGACAAGGTCTCGTTGATCACCTGACCAAAAAGGCTGTAGATATTAATACAGCAGATCAAGATCAATGGAAGAAGGCAGACTATCAGTTGGTGTCTCTTCTATGGCAATCTATTGATCCAAAGTTATTGGTTCATTTTCGAACGTATAAAACGTGCTACGACATCTGGAAGAAAGCTCGCAATGTTTATTCAAATTATGTCCAGCGCTTGTATGATGTGATACACAAATTAGCAACACTTCAAATGACAGAAAATGATCTCCCGACGTATCTGACCAAATCTCAGTCTACTATTGATGAGGTCAAGTTACTCATGACTGGTGATAATATGGAAAACAAGCTAGATAACATGTGCATGGTGTTTGTCCTGCATGGCCTCCACAAAGATCATGAATCTGTCCGGAATCAAATCCTGACTAATCCTAGTATTCCTACTGTAGAAAACCTTATGGATCGTCTCCTACGGGGTTCCTCCATCGGAAACTATGATTGGATCTAGTTCTGATTCCGAATCATTTGCCTTTTTCTCAAACACCACGAACCGAGGAGGCCGAGGTCATGAACGAAGTGGCCGAGGAGGACGTGGTTCTAGTAATCGCCCACATTGCTCCTATTGTAATCGCATGGGCCACACTAGAGACAAATGCTATTCTCTCGTCGGATTCCCTGAAAGATCAACACATGTCGGATTCCCTGAGAGATCAGCACATAGGACATACTTACAACCTCATGCCTCAAAGAAGCAGACTGATAATCAGAATGTCTTATCCAATGCTTAATTTAAGGAGTATCTTCAGCTCAAAACAGCTCAACAAGGTCAATCTTCAGCTGCAGTCTCCCATACTAGTAACTCTACGGTTTGTCTGTCACAATTATTACCTGTTGGATCCTGGCTTTTGGATTCTGGTGCTTCTGACCATATAGCTGGTAATCCTTCTCTTTTCTCCACCATAACACAGCCTAGAACATCACATTATATCACTCTTGCTGATGGCTCCAAGTCAAAAGCCACTGGCATTGGTCAAGCCACACCTTTTCCATCCTTATCTTTAAATTCTATCCTTTTTATGCCTGGTTGCCCGTTTAACTTAGTCTCTGTTAGTCAACTTACTCGTAACCATAATTGCTCTATCACTTTTACTAACAATTCTTTTTCCATCCAAGACCAGAGTACGAGACAGACGATTGGCACAGGATCTGAATAACATGGCCTTTACTTTTTTCAGCCTCCATCGTCGGTTGCTTGTACTACTACTGATTCTCCAAATCTCCTTCATTATCGTCTTGGTCATCCCAGTATCAATAAACTGAGGAAAATGGTCCCTCATTTGTCTAACTTACAGTCTTTACAATGTGAGTCATGTCAGCTTGGCAAGCATGTACGAGCTTCCTTTCCAAGCAAAAGTCATCGTCAGACATCCACCCTTTTTGAACTTGTCCATTCGGACGTATGGGGTCCTAGTCGAGTCAGCTCTATCTTAGGGCATAGGTACTTTGTTACTTTCATTGATGATTTTTCAAGATGTAATTGGATTTTTTTAATGAAAGACCGTTCAGAAATATTAACTATTTTTCAGCATTTTTATAATGAAATCCAAACCCAATTTGACCATTCTATTCGTATTTTACGAAGTGATAATGCCAAAGAATATTTTTCTGCATCTTTCAATCAGTTTATGGCTTCTCATGGCATAATTCACCAATCTTCTTATCCACACACAACCCAACAAAATGGTATTGCTGAAAGAAAACACTGTCATATTATTGAAACTGCACGTACCCTTCTGTTACATGCTAATGCACCTTTAAAATTTTGGGGTGATGCTGTTCTTACTGCTGGTTTCTTAATAAATCGGATGCCCTCTTCTGTTATGAATAACAAAATACCATACTCACTCTTGTTCCCAAAGAATCCATTGTTTATTGTTCCCCCACGTGTATTTGGTTCTACATGTTTTGTTCATGATCTCAATCCAGGTCTTCACAAGTTGTCTGCCCGTGCTGTAAAATGCATCTTCCTTGGTTACTCTCGTGTCCAAAAAGGGTACAAATGTTATTCACCAGCTACTCATCGCTTCTACATGTCTGCTGATGTTACATTCTTTGAGGATACCCTTTATTTCTCATCCGCCATCACACCGTCCTCAATTTCTCAGGTATTACTTCTTCCTTTGTCTATACCATGTATTGTTGGGTCTCCTACTCCACCTGTGTCCCGTCCTTCTTCTCCCCAACCCCTCATTACCTACCAGCGTCGTCCTCGCCCAGCACCATTGGAGGATGCTGTACCCAACCAGGCCGGTGATTCATTCCCTGCTCCAGTTGATCTACCTGCTCCGGATCCACCTGAGCCTTCTCCTGATTTACCTATTGCCCTTCGAAAAGGTACACGTTCCACTTGTAATCCCTATCTCATCTACAATTTCCTAAGTTATCACCGTATATCTCCATCCCATTGTGCTTTTGTTTCTGCTATTTCCTCTGTTTCTATCCCTAAAACTATCCAGGAAGCATTATCTCATCCAGGATGGCGGCAGGCTATGATTGATGAAATGACAGCCTTAGAATCCAATAACACATGGACCCTTGTTCCCCATCCTCCCGGGAAATCTACAGTTGGATGTCGTTGGGTATTCACTATCAAAGTCGGTCCGGATGGTCAGATTGATCGCTTGAAAGCCCGTTTAGTAGCTAAAGGCTACACTCAAATCTTTGGACTTGATTATTGTGACACCTTTTCCCCTGTTGCCAAAATGGCCTCTGTTCGTCTCTTTTTGGCCATGGCAGCCATGCGTCGCTGGCCCCTGCATCAGTTAGACATTAAGAATGCATTTCTCCATGGTGATTTATTTGAAGAAGTCTATATGGAGCAACCGCCTGGTTTTGTTACTCAGGGGGAGTCTCATGGCTTTGCCTGCAGGTTTCACAAAGCTTTGTATGGCCTGAAGCAAAGTCCTCGGGCATGGTTTGGTAGGTTCAGTACAGCTCTCCAACACTTTGGCATGATCCGCAGTGAAGCAGATCACTCTATCTTTTATAAATGCTCCTCTTCTAGTCAGTACATATATCTTGTTGTATATGTAGATGACATTGTTATTACAGGAGATGATCTTGATGGCATTAAGAGTCTCAAGCAGCACCTATCTCAACAATTTCACACCAAAGACTTGGGACGATTGCAGTATTTTCTTGGAATTGAAGTTGCTCAGTCTAGTTCAGGAGTTGCTATATCTCAGAGGAAGTATGCTCTTGATATATTAGAAGAGACTGGTATGTTAGACTGTAAAATGATTGACACACCTATGGATCCCAATGTTAAGCTTATGCCAGATAAGGGGGAACCTTACTCAGACCCAGGAAGATATCGTAGATTAGTTGGAAAGTTGAATTATCTCACTATGACCAGATCTGACATATCCTTTGCTGTCAGTGTTGTGAGCCAATTCCTCAATTCTCCTCGTGAGAGTCATTGGGATGCAGTAGTTCGGATCTTGAGATATATTAAAAGTTCTCCTGGGAGAGGGCTAATTTATCAGAACAAAGACCACACTGACATTGTTACTTACACAGATACAGATTGGGCTGGTTGCCCAAGTGATAGACGATCAACTTCAGGTTATTGTGTTCTTATTGGAGGCAACCTCATTTCGTAAAAAAGTAAGAAGCAAAGTGTCGTAGCTAGATCAAGTGCAGAAGCAGAGTATAGGGCTATGGCTCTTGCTACATGCGAACTCATTTGGTTAAAGCAACTTCTCTCTAAGTTAAATTTCTGCATGATTGGGTCCATGAGTCTTATATGTGATAATCAGGCAGCCTTGCACATTGCTTCCAATCCAGTTTTCCACGAGCGGACCAAGCATATCGAGATCGATTGCCATTTTATCCGCGATAAGATTATATCTGGAGAAATCACGACGTCATTCGTGAGCTCCAATAATCAGCTGGCAGACATGCTCACTAA
Organism: Styphnolobium japonicum; assembly: GCA_023212625.1. Classification (NCBI taxonomy): domain Eukaryota; kingdom Viridiplantae; phylum Streptophyta; class Magnoliopsida; order Fabales; family Fabaceae; genus Styphnolobium; species Styphnolobium japonicum. Next base: position 476,692 of record JALBWW010000013.1, read on the forward strand.
ATCACTCCGGGGTCCAAGGATAAAATATATATGTGACAAGCTTGATGCATATGACATGTATGCACCAGCTTGAGGGAGAGTGTTGAGATTCATTGCATACAAGCAGAACAATACTGAGTGCACACAGCCTGTTAGTTTGCTTTAGGAACCCACTGACTAAAGCAGTGTATAGTATACATTATCCTTATTATATACGTTATCTTAGGAATGATGATGTTTGTAATCTAAGTTATAAATTCAGAGTCTGAGAACTCATTTGTAAGTAATTTCAATACATAAAACTCCATTTGCTACTCTCTATTCTGTCTCTATTCTGTTCTTCAAGTGTTTCATACAGGGTTTTTTCTCTTTTTATAATGTTTAAAATTTAAAGGATACTTTGCTGTTTTTTTCTCTTTTTCCCAGCATGAGTTTCCATAACTATCCACCACAGATCTGTTGCAACCACCAGGATTACTAACACATCAGAACCATATTATTACAAATGCTTTGGACCATTTAGTGACATCTCCTCATTATAAACTTATCCTTTTGAAAAGTAAAATCTAAATAAACCAATACCAATTGTTATTTTTCTAACTTGAATTCACATAGATATTTTTTAATTTACTATAGTATCTACCTGAAATCCAAAAACTCTCGTAGTCAAACTACAGGAACAAGTTTAAGCTTGCTACCATCCCTACTAATCAACAATTTCTGTGCCTGATTTCATGTTTCAGCAGCATAAGTCAAACTAGTTGCCCCACTTCAAAAAATAGTGATATGTCACAGACCTTACAAATGCAAGAAATAAGCCAGAGAAAATCATAGATAGGACACCATACTTGTTTCCTGCTGATGACATAAAGTCAACAAGATCATCCCCTTCCAACCCAATCAAATCCTGAAAAAAAAAAAACAATTTACCAAGTGAGCATGACAATTTTCTAATCAAAATCAGTTAAGAGAAAAAATTAGGGGGAAAATAACAAATGTATGGCAGAGATGAGTGCCTACAGCATAGAATTGAGAAACATTGAACACTTCATCAGGGCGACTCAAGGGAAGAAGCTCAATAGAGATGCCAAGATCCCGTGCATCCTTCACAAACCAAGTAATTATGAATTACTAGAGCCCTTAAACTTAACTTCATGTAAAACATCTATGATATAAGCATATAAAGATTTGTACTTTAGCTCTCTGCAGGGTCGTTCTTGTCATATCAGATTTTATAGCCCCTTTGATACTCCCAAAAGGATCATCTTCATTTGTGAACAAAAGAATGCGTTTATCAACTGTCTTTGCTGACCTGGTATTAATGTTTCCCCATTATCACCAAGAATCATGTAGACAGGACTGTAATATGTGTCTATTCACTAAGCATATATTACCCTTTACGAAGAAGTGCCTGCGCCACCCAGATAGCATTGTACAGAGAATTTTCTCGAGTCCCAGACACGATGCCATGCTGGCTTCCAATGTTTTTTGAAAAAGATTCTACAGAAGATTAAGAACAAATGACTACTAGCCTCAGAATTAGAAAGTACATAATACATGCAACAAGACAGATTCTTTGTCTCAAATATTAATCCTATTTGAGTATTGTTCTCCAAGTAATAGACTTCACTTTAAAAATAGCAGTTCTGGAACTCAGGAAAGTACTAGGTAATTAGTGCCAAGGACCAACTCTCCCAAAAACTTAAGTTGTTAGGTAGATCTAACACGCCCCCCTCACACAAGAGCCCATTAGGCTTGAAATGTAGACAATCCATTGGCTCACTCTACTTTGTGCTGAAATTCAACTTTATTTAAAAGAATGAAAGTGGCAAGGATCGAACTCCTGACTACTTGGCCATAGAGGCTTTGATACCATGTCAAGGACCAACTCTTCCAAAAGTTTAAGTTGTTAGGTGGAGGCTCATGAATGGTTTTATATCTCTAACAATTAGGAAAGAGTTAAGGGATAAGAAAGAGGTAACTTGTGCATACTATGTATAGAATATGTGTTATTCATAGTATCAAATTATCAATATAAATAGAGGTTTCGGGTTTAGTATAACATACAGCCTTTCAATCAATATAATTGTGCTCCTTACATTTTTTTCTATACCTTTTCAACCTCTACCTATTATTCTCTACCAGGCATCAAAGCCGGTGCCATCTTAAATCATTCCAAACCCTAGTTACAGTTTCAAAAAAAAAAAAATAGCAACACCAGAGGTCCCAAGACTTCAAAACAAATAAAGTTTCAGCTTGCAGTTAATTCAAGCAACATAAGGACACATGACAGTCAGCCAGCAAGAAAAAAAATTTAATGACATACTAAGTAGGAGATGACCACGTGATATTTTAGGATCAAAATGGTTCTCCATATCCACCACTGACAACCCCAAAAACTTACCCTCCATATGATCAAATTCTTTTATGAGCCTTGCTGTTGGCCTGTCTAGATACTCTCTTTCAGCAACATTAAATACAAAAACACCATTTATGTCTTGTAAATTCTTCTTCTCCCTCTGCAAAGATTAAGTAAATAAAATAATGAATTGGGTAAGACAGAATCTTCTATAACTGAAACCTGACTTGCTACCACACACATCAAGCATAAAGCCATGTTTTGCAGCAATGCTGTCTTGCAAGAAGCCTAATTTTGTTTTGGTTTTCCCCCACTTTACTGTCTTGCAGCAATGCAAAATGTTTCAACTGCAAATTTTTATGCTTAGGAAAGTTCTAGTGTCTCTTTGAATTTCACTTTTTAAGAAACCTTAGTAGACAGTAAAGCCTTTTCTTTCCCTTTGGCCAAGACAGGGAAACCTTTCTTTTTTATTTGGCCAAGACAGGAAAGCCTTTTTGTTGATACATCCAATTCTTGAGAAAACTGAATAAAAGATTTAGCACTCCCAGGATCAGAACTATAATAAACTTATTGGGGGTGAAAAACTCATTTTTTAAGTGGATTAAAATCATATTTTATAAAAATAAAACTGAAACCTAAGGGTAGTTTTTGAAAGTTTGAAAAATTTGGAGAGGCCATGGCCCTCCTAAGCTTGTATGTAGTTCAGCCCATGACTCCCACTCTAAAGCCAATAAATTTTGCAAAAACAACATAACATTTCTAATGTTTTCCACTCAACAACAATATAAGACTGTTGGGCCAAATGAGTAATCCAATCTTCTCATTTTCCCCAAATATTGTGCTGATAATAACTCCTTTGCGGAAACAAAGTCTTTTGTAATGAATGAATGCCAAAGGAAGATAGGAAGCAGATATATACAATACACAGGCAAGGGAGACAAAATGTTCATAATAAGATTAAGACCAATAGTTTGCCTCCCTTCACTGGTTTCTCAAATCTTTCACTTATAGGATCCCATAATGCCATAGACTATAATGGAACCCTGAGAGGAAAACAAAGACATCTAATAGGGAACGTCAGGGAAATAGAACCCTTAAACCTTGATATTAGACAGCCATCTATATAACAATTGCAAACAGTTTGCCTAATCTGTTCTACAAGTTGGAATCCAATCATAGTCAAAAGAACATTGTAAAATTATTAGATAAGGAAGTTTGACTGCCTCCTTCATCATCAGTAAAACTAATCAATATATCTTCTTCCACTTCAATTGCATCTACGGATTAATGAATTCTTTTTCCATCAAAGTAAAGAAAAAAAATATCCTTTCTTTGCTCACAAGGAGATATCCAATATCTTCTGTGGTTTAAGCAAAACATAAAAGATTCTTATTGGACCAATAAGAAAGAGAAGCTACTATACAAATGTAAGGCAAGTCAAAGAAACAAATGATGAAGTGCTAGGCATTGTAATAAATTCTATGAAACAAACATATTAATAAAGTTATAAATCTTACTGTGTTAAAGAAGCATATGGCAACTTCGTCATATGATCTGTTAATGATCTGAGTCTTTAGAGAATGTGAGATACAACTCATGGCAATGTGGAAATGAGTTTCATCCTTTTGGTCTTCCTGCAAGTATTGAAATATTAAAAGCTATGGGAGTTATTTTTTAGCATAAAGAATCAGTATATTCAGAAGTAGAGCTGCCCGCTAAGACAAATCAAGCTACCATAAGAAATTATTTGTAGAATGTGGATGTTACCAAATCTAGTCTTGATGGGAGGCAGTGGGGGGTAGAGGGAAGCACAGCCAGAAGAATTACACTTCCTTTTCTATAAATTAGAGTACTAGCTGTAACAATTTATCTAAGAGCAAAAGTGACTATTCACCAATCTTACGTGTTGACCAATGAGATGTGCGGATTTGAGCTTGTTTCAATAGCATAAAAGAAGTTATACCTTTTAAAGGTTAAGAAAATACAAATTAAATTGCAGGGGGGACTTGTCTATCCACACAAAGATCGGTGAGCCAGAGTGGCGCTTCAATACAGAAGGAGACGCAGGGGACCCAGAAACACTCGCTTAACACAAGGCTGGATAGGAATCTGACTGACACAAGAGCACATGAAAATAGCATAGCATACTATTATGCAAATGCAAGCGCTGAATAAGAAAAGAGGGGGTGACTGGTGAGTGCTAAGCCACAAGGCCGCCATATTGATGGAGACAAATAGTGATGAACTAAAACGCCACCATGGATAGACTAAACAGTAAAAGCACTAACTTCCTCAGCATTAATTACATAAACATAACCGTGATATTTTCATGAAAACTTACAGCAGAAAGTAAAATCAGATGCATAATCACATGGAAAAAAAAAGTGTATTAAGAGTGTATTGAAGAAAACTAACCGCTGGGCAAGTAGTATTGAACATTTTAGGTGAAGCATCGACCAGATAAACCACAAATTCTTTGCTTGACTCTTTTTCCTGATAAAATTAATAAATAAATAAGAAGTGAAACTAGAATCCATTGCAACTGAGAAGCAAAGCAACAAAAATGGTTGATGGCTAACCAGAGAGAGTTCAGCGTCAGGGTCATCTTCATCGTCTCTGAAAATATCATCAGGGTCCATATCCATTGCCAGAATGTAGCACTTGAAAACGGACGGAGAGAGAGATAGAGAGAAGAGAAGAGAAGAGAAATTCAGTGGCGTTCTGAAGAAGAATGAAAATGGTGGACTGACTAATATTAATAAACCCTTTTCTATTGCGCGCCCAAACGAATGCCGGGTTATTCTAAAGTTGCCAACAATGTTGACATGAAACACGCTACAACTAAACGAATGTACGAAAACCACACTCTGTATGAGTAAATCAGTAAACAAAATAAATAAAACAAAGTGAGAGAAAAATTAAATATGGAGAAATATAAATTGCAGTCGTTCAAACTAAATTATTTATATGTTATTTAAATTATTTAATTATATTAATTTATTAAACAAATATAAATAAGGACTTGTTTGGAAATAAAATATTTATATTCTCTTTATCAATAGTTGAGAAGTTTGGTATGAAAAAGAAAAATAATGAAAATTATTCAAATGTGTGAGAAGATAATAGAATGAAAATGCTACATATGAACTTACCACGTTATACTATTAGAAAAGCTGTGTATCACAACACTCGTTAAATAAGTTATAGACTTTTGATACTTTTATGAAAAAAAATTATATGAAAAAATTTACAATTTTTATATAGCATTAACATTTTATACTTGCAAGAAATAGTAACGTTAAATACTTTTACAAAAATTTACAAAACATTCAAAGTTTGTAACTTTTTTCAAAAACTAATCTTCCCGAACAGCATTTTTCTAATAGTGTACCATAAAAAAAAGCCGTAAAATAGAACATTTCTTTATTGTTTAGTGTATTGTTAACAAAAAATAAAGGAAAGAAATTATATTATTTATTATCATACTGATTTGTTAAATTATAAAACATATATATCCATATTATCTTTTATATTAATTTGTTAAAATTTAAATAATGTTTAGTCTCTTCTCATATGATTTTACATAAATTTTTCTATTTTATTATAAGAAGTTACCCTTTAAATAAATTTCAGTACTTCAAAAGATTAATTTCAAAAGATTAATTCCCACAGTCACATACCCTAAAAAACTATAAAAAATATTCCTAACTCTGAATAAACAAAAAAAATTCACATTTATCAGTCATTTCTATATTTATATAATATTTTATCAAAATATTTATATCCACTGCATACTTTTATCTGTCTCTTTAAACCATCTATTATTTATTTATGCACTTATCTGAATTACCTTGAACATGTAATTACTTACTTTAACCATCTATCCAATTGTACACCATCGGAATAACTTGTTTTTTGTTTATCCGGAGTGATCGAGATCGGTGGAGGTTCCATTGATCACGTGGTAAGTTGAAGCTTCTGAAGCATTACAAAACAAATTAGAACAAAATGACATTCCCCTCCATGAATCGAACTTATTTCTTCCCACAAAATTATATTATATAAAGAATGGAGATAACTGTTTTACAACCTGAAGTAAGCCACTTGATAAGCTTTGCATAACCCAAAACTCACCTCTTCTGGCTCTTCATCAATACTGAGGACCATACTCTCAACCCAAAAAATATTATAACCGAAAAAAGGATAAAATACAAAGAATTTCCAATACTATCCCTCACCAAAAATTACCAATACAACAATTGGCGACCCTAGTTTACCCGTCTATGTGACGGGAGAGAAACATCAATAAGGGTTTCCATATATTGGAAAAGATAAACTATCAACTCAGAAACATGGAGACTTGAAAAGGGGGACCCAAAAAATGGAAAGGATGTCACCGAAGCACTAAACAATAAGCTGAACTAAGACTCGATGAAGAAAGTGCTAACTCCACAGTTCCCTGAACCCAACATCCTCTGAAGTCGATGGGAACTTCAGTGCACAAGCTCAGAGCACTTCAAAACTGCAAAACTCTTCAAAGCTCATAGACCAACTAGTGACCACTGAGCCAACAAATGCCTCAAATAAATAGGCAACCCTCTGCTTCTCTGCTTTTCTTACCAAGAATGGGTAAAGCCAAGAATTTGAAAACAAAAGCAAAACAATAGCCAAGAATGTACATCCAAAAACTTAAGAATCTGTGGCAGCTGATGACTTCTCTAATTTTTCCTTTTCAATCTCTCCTCTTCTCAGCTCAGCATGCTGGGCAACACCATTAGCACGAGCTTGATAATGGAACTCAAGTGTCTGACTGAGGTTCTGAAACCTCAGTGGATCTGATGATTGCATCACTACAGGCAAATTTATTTTGAAAGGCAGGTATGTCAACAATAATGATAATGATGATGGTAATGATGAACCTTTTAACATTTTTTAACGGGCAGTATCAGCTTACCTTTCATTGCATCCACAAAGAAAACAAAAGGATCCACCTCATCAATTGGGGACTGCAACTCTTCATCATCACTATAGTCATCATCCGAGTCATCATCATCCGAGTCATTGGGCCGGAACGACTTCGTCTATGGGGTTACATATGCAAAAGGACAATAAGATTTAAGATTAACAATAAATGATAAATAAAAAACAATTAAATGATGAATTTATAATATTTAAGATGAAAGTACACAATTTTTTAGGGGTGAAGAAAAAAAACTTCCATTCTTCAAAAATATAAATTTGAATCAATCAGACCATAGTTCTGAACACCGGGGACCAGACCAGCTGGTTCAACCACAAAACTGGAAGGTCCATTGAACTGGTCAACAAGTCAACGAATCAGCTGGTTATTGTCAAAAACTGGTTAGTGAACCAGTATTGAACTGGACACTCACTTTTACTGGGTGGACATCACTTCATGCAAAAGTGCTCGGAATGGGGATCAATGCCACCACTATGCATAATGCATTGCCAGCAGCTGTACCATGAAGCTGACGTGCTTCTATGGTTAAAGTAATGCAAGTTATTTTATTTAATATTTATACTGAATTGCTGAAATGTAACTATTTTAACAGTAATCAATAAAATATGTCAACAAAATAAGTTATAAAATTAATACACCAACAATGATTTAAAAATTAAAATATTTTACATTTCAATAGTAACAAATACAAAGTTATAAAATTTAATTTTAAACCTTCAGAATTTTCATTTGTTTTCTACACTTACAAATAATATTTAACATTAAGTTTCATAACCACTGAACTGTGAACTGCTCTATTTTCTGGTTCAATGACTAGTTCGGTTTTCAAAAATTGAATCAGACACAATAGTTAAACAATAATGATCTAGTTTAATTAATCAGGTATTCAGAATCAAATAAAACAACTTCAGGAGCAGGATAATGAACTGAGCAAGTGAACTACTAGGATTTCCTATATTATAGCCCATACACATACAAACTACAAAATTCCTTTATTGCATGCAAACTGATAAACTCAATATCCTATATTCAATTAATATATGCATGCCAATGTTTTGTAGGCCTTCATATCCACACACCTGTTCAGCCAACTTTCTAAGTTTAATACTGTCAGCTTCATCCCCGTCCTCAGCATCAACTCCCATTTCCTTGTCAGAACCATTGTCATCCTCATCTTCATCATCAGTTTGAAAACCATCCATATCATCATCATCTTCAGCTTCTTCCTCCTTTGCAGCTTCTGCACAGCAAGTACAACAGCCAAGAATTAGACAGTCATAAATATGATCAAAGTTAAAAGGAGGTCAATCTAGAACATATGATTGCGAGTCTGAAATTTCAGAGTTACAGAGAAAGGAATACATATAGACCTGCAACTTGATCCTTGTATGCAACCAGAAGATCAAGAGTGGCCCGGAACACCCGGCCTAAAGCCTCCCCTGGCAGTTGATCAGCTGGAAGTGCCAGTAACGATGTTAAACCAAGGCAGCAAACTTTCTTGTCATGTTCCCTGCATATAAGTTTGCCATAATAAGACCTTCAAATTTTCACACAATAACTTCTGTGGTTTTATGGCAGCACAGTATGGAGATACAATGTAAAACAAGGAGAAGGAATAGTGAAAGAGGGGAGAAAAAAACAAACCTTTTAAAATTAGCACGCACACCACTCTTCTTGACTTGTTGCAGCATATGGAACCAAAGATTGAAGATTTCTGATGCGACACCTAACTTTTGCAATATGCTGAGAGTCAGTGCTGCATTGTAGTAAAGAGCATCTGCAATCTGCAAAAATTATCTCCTCTTAGAAGGAAGTTACCTTATGATGTCTTTTCCTGTCTGACAAATAATCTTTGAGAAGCTTGGCAAACTTGCACAATAGATAAACTAAATTCATTGTAGTGGTCAATCAGAAAAGGAATCAACCAAATCAGACAAATAATTTTTTGCATTTGTTTTCTTTTCTTTTGAAAAGATAAAATTTATAGACTATATCACTCAAGGAAGTGCAATTCATATGAACTAGGAGAACTAGGAGTTTGAATAGAAAACTTCCATGCAAAATTATACCAATCCCACTTTTTATAAGCCATCCACTTTCTGCAAGTCAAAGATTGGAAGTTCATAATATATCTTGCAACTCCAAGCTAGTGTAATTCTGTGAAGCTTAAACAAAGCTCCAGAACACAAGGGTTTTTAAGTGAACAGTAATATAAATGGACCCCAGAAAATCCAGCAATTCAACATGTCAAAACATTATAACCAAGGAAGCAACAGAAGCCAGTTTTCTGACAATCTCATTCGTACATGTCATTATCGATTCTAATAACCCCTTACCACTTGCATGAGAAGACATTTCAAATATGATTTTTCAGTTCGATGCAATCGTTCAACTGTAATTCTGAGATATGGCTCAACCCAGTGATCCACCTGCCCTCTGCAGTTCTGGAAGACAACTTCAATAAGCTTTGGAGCTGGCTCAATATCATTGTCCTCCATATTTTTATCTGCCATAATCTGCAATGTGAAATACAAATCAGAGACAACAGTACGAAGATAGAAAGAATAATAACAATCATTTTCAATCCCCAAGCTCCAACCTAACAGGTGGTGGCTGAAGTAATTCTAATGCAAAGATAACTCACAGATGAAATCATATTCCATAGACTCTGTTGATAGTCAGGTTCTTTGCAGGTAAGGAAATGGGCAGTTCCCCTTGAAATATAATTGTCCAAAGGAACCAGAATATCTGCAGAAGTTTATAACTAACAAAATAAATATGTAGCAAATGCAAAATTATATACAAGACATGTATTAATTCAAAATGTTGGGGAGCTATATCTGGACAAAGCAACCAAGAACATATATAATCGAAACTAAAGATCCTCCTTGTCTTTGAAGAGCATGGATATCAGCTTCTCACAAATAGAACCCTTTTATTAAGCAATCAGACAAGAACTACACCAAGGAAAAAGCAAAGAGGATGTTTCCACATACATGACATAATTTATGTAGTTAGCTTTATGTGCAGAATATAGAGCAATCAATATCACATCTTACAGACGTACTTGAGTTTTACCATGATATTGTTGTGTCCCAACATGGGAAAATTTAAAATTCTGAAATAGTACAGTGCCTGAGTGACACAGTGGCAGCATCTTCCAAATTGTATTTTGGAAACAAGAATAAGTACATGTAATGTGCGTGTAAATGTATTACGGCTTGAAAAGGAAAACAAGAAAAGAAAAGGAAAATATAATACTGTAAAAGTTACCAGACTTGGTAACTGCTCATACTTTAATGTATTTCTTCCAAGTTATAGGACAGAACTTATCTCGTTTGACCAGTAAATTGCCCATGTTTTCATTATTTCTCTCACTTCTGGCTTTTTTCTTTATTAAATGGTGTTTCTATCACGTTCATAGCTGAGTTTATCTTCAGGTTTACTTGGAGACACCAACTCATCTCTATCTTTATATTAATATATAAAAACAGTCCATCCAGAGATGATCAGAACTATGTAACTTGACTTTAGTAGAGCAAAAAGAAATTGAGATAAATTGTAGCCAAAATGTAGTTGAGCACCATACTTGGAAAGAAATCGATCGCCCAATCTGCCAGTGCTTCCATCATCAATGGCCAAAGACTCCACATGTCCAATGATATTGTTGGAGAGAAAAAAGTCATATATGATACAATCTCCAAAACTTCTTCAAAAACCTCTGTAGGCATGTACAGAAGATAATGGAAATAAATAACAAGCAAGAAAATCCAAGTGAATTTAAAATTTGAGAACCATAGTCACCTTACCACAATCTAACGACACACACAGAAGTACACACCCCACTTAAAAATCCAAGAAGTTGAAGGTGCAAAATAAACAAGATTAAGATGTTCTCAGCATTGCATTTTTTGACACAAATTGAAGCATACTATTAACATATTAAAGCTACAAGGATAACAACTGTCCTAAAAACTGCTTACAATCAACTATCAAAAACAACATACACCCATCCTAAAGAGAAAGGGAAACATCCTAGGAAAAGAGAAGACAGAAAGAAATGTCATGCCCATTTGCCATAGCCATAAATAAAAAATTTAACAGCCAATATAATTAGACTCAGTAGACCAGAATGGCTGACAAGGAATTGGTTGTTTTACAACCTTTTGTCGCCTTTCAACATGGGGTACTTGATTATTCAGTTTTCTTTCAGTCACTTCACATATTCTTCAAAGCTAATTATCTCCAATCTAAAATACTCTCAGCAGATTATTTTTAAGAGTAAACCACATGCCTAATTGCCTAAAATTATGCAACTGATTCAATGAGTGACCCCATGTTCCAAACCTCAAAGTAGATTCAGCTTTGCTTAAATAAACATGTGTACAGTCACACAGACACAAAATGACATTGCAAAGAGAAGGTTAAAAAAAGAAGAAGAAAGCCTCAAATGTCATCCAGGTAAACATGATTCAAAGGGGCAAGTACCTTGACCATCAGTTGTTAACATTCTTCGCATTATGGGAAGCAAGGTTGGCTCAATTTGAACAAAAAGTTGAGGAAGCCTGCTCACTGATTCAAGGATTGTGCTAATAGCACGCAAACAACCAACTGCAGCCAGAGCACCTGGATCATCAGCTTCATCATCGGCTTCAGCTGTGTTCATACACCTCCAAAATGCAGCTGCCTGTTGTTGAAAAAGGAAACTACAATGTTATTATACAGAAAAGTGCTAGCTCTCTAAAGCAAGCACAATTATCTAGGCAGATACAAATGGAAAAAAGAATATTACCAAATTTTGGCACAGCCCAAGTGCATAAGGTGCCATTTCTTCCCCAAACTTGTCCACAATAGTCTCCAAAGTAAATACAAGGTCCTCATTCTCAACCTCATTCATTAGTTTGAAAAACTCTGCATAGATTTATGCTTAGTTAAACTCATTCACCAAGCCAAACAACAAATGCAAAGTAAAAGATAACAAATTTTTCACATTCACATACCATCAAGGAGTTGAGGGAGAATAGGACGAATTTCATTCAAATCTGCATCAACACAGAATGAAAAAATAAGCATAATCAACATTAAACATATAGAAAGAATTATTCAAATCAAAATAGAAACATAATGCAGGTATAAACCACCTTTGCAAGCTTCAACAAAAGAACGTAAAGCAAAAACAGAATCAACACGCACAGGAAGCTCAGGATCTCGCATTCCGGACACAACACACTGCAATGCCTTCCGGAAATTGTTCTGATCTGAGAAGCTAATGTGGGCATATTGTCCTGCAACCCATGCTGCCTGTTTTTCACAGATAAATCAACGGATAGCCACATTTCTTAAGAAGAGAGAAATGAAAATTCTATAAACAATCTCTGATTAAATCCATATCAATTTACATCAAGTCATATCAAAATATTAAATTGCAATACTAATGCTCTTTTGGTTAGAGTGAAGGAATTAGGAAATTTGGAAAGGATTGCACCATTCCCTATATTTGTTGCATTTTACTAGAGAAAGGAAGAGATAATGACTGATTCTACTTCAATGGAGGCCCACCTTTTGAAATCCCCCAACCTGTGGGAGGATTGCAAGGGAAGTCACAAGAGGACCAATTATTTTTTGGATCCACTTACTTTGCAGCCAATAAATTTCATAGTTGCATTATCTTGGTCTCAAATACTACTGTTTTAAAATTAATAAATTAAATAACACATAATTCTTTCTTTTCTTTATACAAAACCAAAACACTGAAAAGACAGGCAAAGTAAGTGGATGGACATAGGAGACCTATATAAAATTGGAGCCCTTAGCACTTAGCAGGAGTTCACTCAAGCCTCTTTTTAGATCCAAAACACGTGATCAGATATGGACATCAAAATTAGGATGTGCTTTTAGTATGGTTATTGTGTACAAAGGCTATGTCAGCTTTGGCTTTTTTCAAACATTCTTACTCCCAATTTCCCAAAAGGAGAAAAAGCAAAAAAAAGTGAATCTGGTCTACATGGGGGATAGACACAGACATAAACTATAATAGGAGGGCATACCTTAGCCCTAAGGTGGCCAACAGGACTGCTGAACTCAGGAAAGACATGTTGCACTAACATACGCTCAAGTTCAGATTTGTACGGCTCAGTTTGCTTCAATTTGTCACAAAGTGCCCCAATAGCAAGAAGAGCGCCATCTTTCTGTCTATAGGGCTTGTATTCTGCAGGAGCCTCATCATACCTAGCACAACAAAATCCTAAATATGGCACCCAATCCATAAACCATCTATTCTAACAGAAAGCAAGATATTTACCTTTTGAAAATTTCAACAATGAATTGAATAAACTTTTGAAGATTATCTTTCCCACGTTTACGAACCAACTCACTCACAAAATCCATGGAAGCAGTCCTAGGACTATACAAGTCTTCAATAATGTCTGTAACAAAAAACTAGAAGCTATAAGCACATGCCAATGTAATTCTTTGAAATACTGTTCCCATGTATACACACCAATCAGACTTACCATAGCCTTTCCTTACATATTCATGTGGATCTTCATCCCAAAGCTTTAGATCATTATCATTAAAGCACATAAGGGGGAAAACTATTTCAAAAAGAAGAACATCCAGTCGAGGTTGCAGCACAGTATACATGCTATTCTTTGAAATACTGCATATGTTAAAAAAGTTCAGAGAAAAATAATTAGTTCCAGAATCAATATATATCCTGAAAACTCAGCAGATGTATTTTCAGTCTTAGGGGTATTTTAGTAATTTGCTCAGCATTTTATTTTCATTTTGGAAGATCATGACTTGCGATGCTAATGGGCCTGGATTTATGTTTTAACCGTTTTATAATTAGTTGGGAAGCCCAAATCCTTTCAGAAAAAGACTTTATTGCTTATGCTTGCGGGATAAGTCATAGGAGGTCTAGTTAAACCCCTGTAAAGCTTGCTTTTGGTTTTAATGTTCATTTTTATGCGAATTCAGCAAATCAATATAAACTTGGTTGCGTGATGCATCAAGTCCTAGGCGTGATGCCTATGGAACCCTAGGTGTGAAGCCTAGTTTTATTTTCTTCTTCTCCGCTTTCTTTTATGTTTTCTTGATCTTCTACGCCTACCCATATCTGAATCCCTGTGGCTAACATCATTAAACATTCACACATCCAAATATAGATTTATTTTTGGTACCTTGCATGGCTTTCAAACGATGCATCAGCATATAGAGTGAAGTGCATTGGGTGAAACATTAATACCCAGGAAACAGGGAAAATTATCAGATTAGTATTTCAATCCTAAAAATTATTGGCAAACACTATGTAGCTGCTATCTAAAATTAAGAGAACTAAGTCATGCCATAACATTTAACCATTCATAAACTAACCCTGTGAGCTTGACACACAGAATTACCTACCCTAAAGATGTATATCCCTACATAAATAGGAATTGGTTGAAAACATAGACCTGTAATTAATAAAAGGATGCTTGGGTATGACATGATTGAATGATATGGAATGACACCACAAGTTAATGAGTTCAAAAGCATTGAAAACCACCTGTTGCTTAGATATTGAAGAACCAGGTTGATAACTCTGTCAGGCAAATAGCCACCAACTCGAATGACATTCAACAGATTTAAGTGGCAGTCCAAAATCTTCCCTGCATAATGCTTCTGAAACATTTGAGCAAAAGCTCTGTTTTCAGGGTTTTGCAGCTTTAAATCTCCAAAACTGTAACATGATAGTTTAAACACCCATCGAAATTGAGAATCAATCAGTCACTCAACAGCAAAGCTCATATTTGTTAACTAAATTAATCCACACCTCAAACATACCGAGTGTAGAGCCTATTTAGAATGTGAACTGTCCATTTCTTGACCTTCCACCAACCCCATGATTTTCGAAGCTCGGGATCAACAGGCTGACCTTCCAAGGGGACAGGCCTCTCCAATACATTTAAAAACAACATCATCCAAGCACTGAAGACATTTTCATCAAACAACAGCTTTGGAATCTCCAACTGAATAAATTCAAACAATAAGCACGCAATTACATATGTCAATTGATAATGCATAAAAATATGTGAGGAAACTGATAATGCTATCTCAATCGTAAAAGAGGTTGACGTTCTCTCTCTTCTTTTCTTTTTCTAGTAATAGCAAGTTCCAACAGGGGGAAAAAAATTTGTCGCAAAGATTATTCAAATACACGTCAATCAGAACTAAGATTTACATAGACCATAAAGTTGGCTTCTTATATTTTCATGCCAAAAACTCTGTTTTATATTTGACATCAATGGGAATGTTCACTGGTACACAAACTATACTGTGAAAGACAAGTTACTGTAGATATAAACATCCTAGATGGCTTTATATTCTTTGTTTATTGATTTAATATGGGGGCAAACAAGGGCCACCCAAGGGAAGGGGTCGAAAGTGTTGTCCAATAGTTCTATCACTAAGAATTAGCACGTATTGCAGCATGGTAAACAAGTAAGACTTGTATGTATCAGACTTGGAAAAAAATAGAATACACAGTAAAAAAAAATCCCTAGTTATATATAATGACTGTCAATAAATGCAACATGCATCCTAAACAAGGTTTGATATACCGCATAATGCATAGAATAAACCCTTCATTTGAGAGATACATGTGGGAAAGGGAGAAAACATACATATATGGAAGACCAGAATATTTTACAGATAAGCTTGATCAAATCTGCTACTTCAAGTGATGGATTGGCAATCTGGACAAGCCTGTTAAATATATTGAGAAGGTGAGGAAATGTCCCCTCAACAATGTGATAAACCGGTGTCCTCTCCTCATCAGACTTGAACCTGAGAAGAGAAAATGAGATAGTTTTCAGAAGTAAGATATATGGGAAGAATCAATTTGGACTATTATTGATGGTTCATATGATACTTCAACAATAGAAAAGCGTACAAGCTCTTGTCAAGCAAGACATCAAAATATATGAAAATAGAAACCTTTCCTCCACTTTGCATCTTATTGATGGAGATAACAACATATTCATATTGGTTAAACAGATATGGAACGGGATTAGGACCTTCCTTCTGAAACAAGCTCACCTGTCTTATTTTATTTTTTGGTTCCAGACTTTTGAAAACCTCTTCTCAATTTTTTGGTCGCATCATAATCTTCCATTTATTTTCTTTAACAGCTTCAAATTATTATTATTTTTATAAAAAAAGAATTTCATTAAGGGTAGAAATTACAAAAAGTTTGGAGGATAAGGAATTATCTTTGACATAGAACAATACACAAGACAACAGAAGGGGAAAAAAAGACATTGAAATTATCATCAAAAAAGCTATTTACTGTTAACTATTTTATCCAGTGTACTTTTCTTTTCTTATAATAAGATGGTAGAATAGCAGAAGACAGACATAAAACAAGTGTATGCTGCAATAAAGTGATCTCATCAAACCAAAATAGTATAACCACAATCATAGACAATGTACTATAAAAAGGCAAGCCAACACGGATTCCTATGGTTCAGAAATGGGAGTAATATGTCGAAAACATTGGACAGCATCAGCAGCTAATGAGTAAAGATCACCAAAGAGGGCATATAAGTGATGACTCTTGTGGTATAATTTAAAAGTCCAATTATAACCAAGAGTGTGTACCACAAAGCATGAACAAGAACAAGAACCCAATTTCTTTCAACTAAAATAAGATATTTAGACTTTAGAATGATAAATACAAACTTACTCATATTTTCTAGAAAGAATCCGCAGCACAAATAAGGCACCATAGACTTGTTGATCCTGTAAGTTGTGCTTCACCCAGTCAAGAAGATGAGGACACTGCTCAGGATAATCAGAATGTATAATTGTTTTCAGGCACTCACCAAGTTGTACCCTACAAACACAACAATGGAAATAAATCGACATTATGAAAAAGAAAATCAACTCACACAAAGTTTAGACCCTCGTGATCTCCCACTAGGGTAAAGAGAATCACGAAGTCATGTCATAAAAGCTTGGTATTGGTACTAGTAACAAATTATGATGTATAGGTCAATGATTATACCTCAACAAAGGAGGAACTTGAGCTACAAACACCAGAATGTGATCCCTCACGAGGTCTTTATCACTCTGTAAGATCTTCTGTTGGGCATCTGCATCAACCAGAAGAGTATGATCAAAGAACAAAGGATTCATAATCTAACCCGCACCTATTATAAGCACACATACCAGGCTCATGAGGAGACCAATTCTTAGCAACAAAGTTCTTGAAATGAATGCTAGCAACTTGTCGCACACCCATGTCACAGTTGTTGTCGACAATGATTTGTAACAGCCTCACGAGATGCTGAGGTGCGTACTGGATCTGTATACATATATATATAAAGCATATATAACTTTTTAGAAATTCAATCATCACCCATGATGACACCAGAATTCAAAATTTGTATCGAAAGATTGAATACGTGAGAGATGTACCTGATCCAAGCTTTGCTCAGCGGCCTTGCGTTCATCGGGATTGGGACTGAGAGCAGCTTGGAGTATAACAGCCAGACTCGGAAGATCCATAATCTCAACGATCAGAATCCCAATTTTATTTATATGCCAAACGACAATTGAGAAAAGAATCAGGAATCTAAACCCTAGCTCTCTCTCTCTCTCTCACTCACACAACTTGGATGAGAGATGATGCGTTGTCTTTGTCTAGCTAGGGTTTAGACTTTGAGGGAATGAAACAGAGTGAGAGTGTGCAGTTTGAGGTTTGAGGAAATGGAACAGAGAGGGTATTTAAAGTACTAGGGTTTACGGGTTTTTACTTTTTATTTTATTTTATCTATCTATCTATATATTATTTATATATATTATTATTATAACCACCTTCGTACTTCGGACTTCTGACACCAACTCAACTAATTGGATGCCGCATTTGCTCTGCATTTGGATATCAAATACGTTAACGTTGAAAATAATAAGAAGACAAGACGACGTCGGTTAAACTGCTAAGCCAGGTAGGTAGGTTGCTCGCTAACCTTTTTTAGCTACTCCTGGATTGGGCACTGTCATTAGACGGGGGAAAACCCCAGCCAATCACGCTTAGCTTGTAATAATTTGGGAAAATTCAAGCTGGCCCAATTCACTTGTTGGGTTTTGAATTGAGGGAAGCCCAATCCAATAACTGGCCCAATCTCATTACTCAAAATTCATCTTTTTTTCCCCACCCCCATGATTTTCCTTCTCCTGTGTCTTTTTCACCTGAAGATGAAGTGCCTCTTCACTTAATTGGTCATTAAAAACTAGCCTTTTCTTACACATGCGAACGCACGGTTTGATGAATGTGCAGTGAAATCATTGTACACTTCACTTTTTTCTTAGCACTTCTGCGCCACATGTCCAATACCCGTGATGATGCAGTGACTTCTCAAGTGTAATAATAGGATAATGAAACCTGCCAAGTTAATTATGCTATGCTCACGGGCAAAGTGAGCCACTATCTTCTACTTTTGCTTATTTCACGCCAAGCCTTGTTAATCATTCAGTGCTCTATAAAGCCAAGAACTCACACCAAACCCAAAACCACCCTAGACTCAAAATAGTAATACGAAAGAAAAACAGATGCAGATGAGTTCATATCAGAGACTCATAGCTGTGGCTCTAGTGCTACTGATTGCAGCTTCCACTGACCATGGTGCTCTGCGCCTATACAATGCCCAATCCATATGCAACGTTTCAGCAGCTGGTCTAATGGCATGCAAGCCATCGGTGACGCCTCCAAACCCAGCACCACCATCTCAAGACTGCTGTTCAGCACTCTCGCACGCTGACCTGCGCTGCCTTTGCTCTTATAGGAACTCCAACTTGTTGCCTTCCCTTGGAATTGATCCAAACCTTGCCTTACAGCTACCTGAGAAGTGCAAGCTTCCTCACCCTGCCCACTGCTAGGCTTCCATTTGAACTAGTATTGACTAATGCTAAATAATAATAACTGAACTTTCAATGCTTCCCTTGAGTATTCAAAGTCGGCCAGCCCCTTCTTCTTTGCAGGTTCTTGCTTCATGATGTCAAATTTCAAAAGCCGTGTGAGTATCGCAAATAAAATGTGTGATGAGTGAAAGAAAAGTATAAAATTATTATGTTGATTTTTCTTTCTCTGATTTTCATATGCCCTCTATCTTTTCCATGCCAACTTTCAGATTAATCAAGCAATCAATTTCAAATATAAGTTTTTGATCATACAAAATACATATAAATTTATAGAGTGGTTATGGGAACACAAACTTGGTATTCTCGATTAGTGCATAGAAGTTTTACAGTAAAACTCAGAACTCAAGTATAAACCATGTCTGTAGGAGAAAAACTATTATTATACGCCATACATGCAAAGTTCTCACACGAGGGATTTCTTCTTTTTGTTTGGATCATGAGCAGTCCCGTTATCATAGATTGTCTACACACAGGACCCACATTCCAAGAACAAGCATCCATTGTCCGTCTAAATATTGTTTTTTTAATTCTTTGGTGAGAAAATGTTTAAGTAAGGAGAAGTTGTCTCATTCTAATGTGAGAACATGCTATAAGTTTTAGCAAGAACTTATAATGGTATTTATTGATGACCTACCAATAAAGTATACAATCAAAAATTAAACCAATACCTTCATTAAAATTTAACATTTTCTCACTTGAACTACACAATCATTTTAATAATGCTTTAACTAATCAAAATGTGTCGGCTACAACAAATCACAAATACGAGAAAATTCTCTTACATATTAATATAATTGTCACGATCGTGAAAATCGCGACAGGATCGACGAGAGAAAATTTGGTTAAAACAAATGGAGTCGCCACCAATCGTTTATTGAGTAGGGAAAATGAATGATAAAACCCTTTAAAATGGATTTAAAATAAAACAAAAAGTTGTTTATTGAGTAGGGAAAATGAATGGTAAAACCCTTTAAAATAGATTTAAAATAAAACAAAAAGAAAAAGGTCCGCGATAACCAGATAGGGTTCGGGAGTCGATTATGCATAGGGAATGGCAGGAACTTAATCCTACAGCACCCCTGATACATCCGTCCTACAACGATTGTAAGACCTATTAGTTACTAAGTTATTTACCAACCATAAGTTTTACGTGGAATATATAAATATAGAAAATTCGGCAGCGTTTCCTTTGTTTCTTAAACATTACCACAAACTATAACATAAGCAGCGGATTTCCAACAATCATTTCAAACCAACCAGAGTACATATATAATCATTTCCATCTAGCTCATCAGCTAGGCACCCCTCTGTTCTGTACACTAACCCTTTCCGGTTAGGCCATCTCGCTATGCAATGCAATGTTCTCATACTCATATCATGCTCATTCATAATATCATCATAATAGCATTACATGTAATCAATGCAAGCATATGCAACACACAACCATCATGCTCAACTCTATCAAGCATTCTTACTTAGTTACAATAGTACTAAGTCACTTCTATCAAGCATTCTTGCTTAGCTACACATCACATTATAATGCTAAGTCATCCTTAATCCTAACCCTAGCATATGGTATCAAAAGCCTAAGCATATACACCACAATAACACAATCAGAGTCAACCACGGCCACAGTGGTAACCACGACACGGTCGTAAAACAAAACTCAACAAATTGGAAAGCAGACAACCACGGCTGTACCCGGTTGGCACCACGCCCCGTGGTCCGGACCACGGCCACCGGTGGCCACCACACCCGTGGTCGATTTCACTCACAACATTTTTCTTTCCAGAGCCAACCACGGCCAGCCCGTGGTGGGGACCACGGCCGTGGTTGGGCACGAGACATCAACATTTCCTTTCCAGAGAGGACCACGGTCGGGCCGTGGTGGGGACCACGCCCGTGGTTGGCCTTCTTGGCAGGAATAGTGTCACGCCCAACTTCAAATCAAAGCCCTAATTTCTCTATGGGATCATGTCCTCAAATCCATCAAGTTACACTAACCATATCATTCACTTTCTTACACCTAAATCCTTAAAAACATGTAACAAAACACACCAACCTTAAGCAAGGTGAAAACCCTATATTCAAGCTTAATCCTATATCATACACTTTCACTCTAAGAACATCATACAATAACACAAGTAAATCCACACTCACCTTGAAGTGCTTCTAACTTGATTCCAAGATGGGATTGGTAGTCAAGGCAACCTTCCCTTCAACTTCCTTTAAAACATTCAACCAAAACAACCAACTTTTAGACATGGGTGTTCTTGATTCTTGGAGATGAAAATGGGTTTCTCAAGAAACTAATACCATAAGATTGAAGAAGAGATCATAGTGATCAATAACCATCAAATAACCTAAGTCAAAAGGTGTATAAAAATACTTACTTTGGACCCTTGAACCTTGGAGCAAGCTTAGCTATGGAGAACTTAGCAAATTTGGAGAAGATGAGCCCTTTGGCTCTCCCTATAGGACCGGTTCACTTAAGCAAGAGGGAGGGGATGTTGAAATGTCCATCATGCCCCTCACTTAAGGGAAGAATCACTAATTTGCCACTGAGGTGTTAAAATACTAAAATAGTCTTGTGATTTTTAAGAATTCCCAATAGGTCCTGAAGAAAATTAAA
The DNA here is from genome assembly GCA_023212625.1 of Styphnolobium japonicum. Lineage (NCBI taxonomy): Eukaryota > Viridiplantae > Streptophyta > Magnoliopsida > Fabales > Fabaceae > Styphnolobium > Styphnolobium japonicum. Next base: position 498,604 of record JALBWW010000013.1, read on the forward strand.
TTTACCAGTAGGTCCTAACTTAGCCAGAATAAATCTAAGAGTTTAGATTTCACCTATTTCTTCCTTAGGTTCTACCGAGTTCACCGGTATAGCCAGAATCTCGAATTAATCATTCTAACTCAATCTATCACCATTTCTGTAACAGAACATACAACTCATTCAAAGAATTTAGCTTAATCATAACATATGAAATTTAGGGATGTTACAACGATTACCTTAAGCTAGTTGTGCAAATTTAATAACCCAAATAATATTTTATTTAACCCCCTAAATAAAGATAAAACAAGCCAAATAATTAAATTACGAATATTCATAAATTCAAATAAAAACTAAATTACACAATTTACTAATCTGAAGGAAAATAAACACAAAAAGCTAAATTAAATATTTTGCAGGTTTGTTGTCAGAACCAAGAAAATATAATTAAACTACAAATATTCACAAAATTAAATAAAAAAAACTAAATTAAACAATTCACAAATTTGAAGGAAAAATAAAAAATAAATAAATATTTACAGGTTTGGTGGAAAATAAAGAAAAATAAATTAATAAAAAAATTAGAATATTTACAGGTATGAGAAGAAAACAAAGATAAAAATTAAATTAGACTATTTATACATTTGGCTTGCCGTGAGTGCCTACGTATCCCCCAAGTGCAATGGAGAATTCAAAGTCACATAGTTCTTTAAAAATGATTGAAGTGTAATGGTTGAATAAAAAAAAATTCACTTAATTTTATTAAAAATAAATGGTTATTTTGATTTTATTAAATAAAGTAAATAAATTTATTAACGAGTCACAGCTAAAATGGAACATGGTACTATGCCCATAGAGCCATCCCAAGGAAAATTAGTCAGTGGGTACTTGACCCCCGAGACCACTAAGTAATATTTATTTTATTTTATTTTAACAAAACGCGAGTCCTAAGTGGAATTGAACATGACAATAATCCATATAACAATTCCAAAAACTTGGTCAGTAGGTACTTGACCCCTTGAGACCACTAAGCGATATTTAATTTAGTTTATTTTATTTTTGAAGCAATTCCTAAATAAGATATCTTTAATTCAAACTCTAAATGAGATTGGTCACAACATTTTGATCACAGAGCAATCTCATAATAGGCTAGTGAGTACATGACTCCTCGAGCCCTCTAACTAGATATTTATAAACTTATCTTTAATTTAAATCCTAAAATATGATTGGTCATGGCATTAGGCCACAACGCAACTCCATAATAGGCTAGTGAGTACATGACTCCTCAAGCCCTTCAAGCAAATATTAATAAATTTATCTTTAATTTAAATCTTAAATAAGATTGGTCATGACATTAGGCCACAGAGCAACCCCAAATAGGCTAAAGAGTACATGACTCCTCGAGCCCTCTAAGCAGATATTAATAAATTTATCTTTAATTTAAATCCTAAAATATGATTGGTCATGGTATTAGGCCACAACGCAACTCCATAATAGGCTAGTGAGTACATGACTCCTCGAGCCCTTTAAGCAAATATTAATAAATTTATCTTCAATTTAAATCCTAAATAAGATTGGTCATGACATTAGGCTACAGAGCAACCCTAAATAGGCTAGTGAGTACATGACTCCTCGAGCCCTCTAAGCATATATTAATAAATTTATTCTTAATTTAAATCCTAAATAAGATTAGTCATGTCATTAGGCTCTAGAGCATCCTCAAAATAGGTTAGGGAGTACATGACTCATCGGACCTTCTAACTCGTTAAAACATTGGTCCATTTAATTTTACTTTGCAAGATATAAATTTTATTAAAAAAAAAAAAGAACTAGTCAAATATAAAAAGCAAATTAATAAAAAATAATAATAAAAAAAATCTAAGGAGATATACATAGTACACTAACATACTGACATATCGAAATGCAACACATGAATTAATTACCACCGAGGGGAATCATTGCAATTTTTCCTTTCATTATTATTTTATTTTTTAGAAAGATAAAACAACTAACTGTAACGCACACTAAAAAAACTAAAAAATAAAGAAAATGAGATCCTATATGTAGAACAATGAACTATTTGACGTTATTCCACGATACCAATGAGATACGAGTTTAGAAAATTAGTGAATTTAAAAAATAACAATATTATTCAACTGTAATCCGATTAAAAGCTAGGTCCCCTAAACCCATGTTTCGGAAAATTCTTGATCACTTTGCTTTTTTTATTTTTTATTGTTCCGTTCCATCTCTTTTCATCTTGACGAAGAGCAACATTTATATCACAGAATAATGCTTCCCAGTTAATAGCAGGCAATCAATCAATTTCTATCACCATGACAAACATCTTATGAGATTAGCAATGCCCAACAAGAAAAAAAATTTTTTACCTTGAGCAAGCACAGATTGAAATAAAAATCAGAGTCCAAATTGCTAAGAATACCCAAACCTTCGCGTGAGAATTTGTGAACCCTCTCCTTATTGGTTCCCCCACTTGGCTGCCTCCTTCTCCTCTTCTTTCCAATATTCTCTTTTTGTTTTAATTTATTTTACTTATCTTTCTTTATTTTATTCTTTCTCTTCTCCGTTCATTCATTATTTTTCTTTCTCATTTTTCTCTCACTCAATTCTCACTGTTAACCCATTCTTTTCTCCCTATATCTTTGTCTTTTATCTTTCTCTGCACCCACTCAAAATTCACTACGTCTACCAAGTTTGACAACCCAAACCCATCAACACCCAAAAGAGAAATGCTTGAAAGGCTTAAACAAATACAACTTAAACCAAAATAACACGCAACCCAAAAAAAAGAATCTGCTCACAAAATTGAAATGCAGGAAAGCTCTCCACATGCACGCACCTACTATTCCCTTTTTTTAAAAAAAAAAACAAATAAGTGTTGTGCAGTTAGGTCTGTGTGTGCAAGGGCGTGAGATGCAGGGGCCTCGGTGGTTTACTGGTTGAGTTTAGGGATGACAATTTCCCCATCCCCCATGGGTACTCACGGGTAATACCCGTTGGGGGACGGGGGTTTAACACCCGTTTATTAAATGGGGCGGGGGAGGGGGTTGTTTCCTCCATACCCGTGGCCCTGTGGGTACCCGATATATAATTTTAAGTATTTAAAATTGTATTATTATTATGTATATATATATATATATGTTTTTCAAGAAAATTATATTGTTATTTTGATTTTAAATATTTAAAGTTGTTGAATTAAATTAGTATGTAGTGCATAAATTACGAAAAATTATGATATTAAAATTTATTTAATTTATTCTTTTTCTTTTTTCAATTTTTCTCATTCTTTTTTCAATTTTAATTATTTTATGGGTATTCACGGATATCCGTAGGTACCCATCTATCCGCAGGGGAATCAAAAACGGGTACCCGCACAAGTATGGGGCGGGGGACGAGGGGCTACAACCCGCCCCCGCCCCGCCCCGCCCCATTGCCATCCCTAGTTGGGGCTGTGGTGGTGCTGCGGCTGTGGCTCGCGGTGGGGGGTTGGGTTTGTCTGGACGGTGGTGGTTGGGTGCCAGTTTTGATGGGGATGGGAGCTTGATGGAGTGGCGGTTTGGGTATGGGTGCAAGCAGTTTGTGGTGGCTGTGGGTGCGGTGCGCAGATGAGGATGGTGGTGGCTATGGGTTCCGATTTTGGTGGTGGAGATTCGCTGGTGCAGGGAGGTTATGTTGTTGGCTGTTGGTTGATGGGCTGCGGTGGCTATTTGGGTGGTGTCGGCGGGTGGTTGTTGGGTTGATGGTGGGTTGTGGTTTATGGTGGTTGTTGGGTGGCGGATGGGTTCTGATTTGGCTCCAGAAATGGTGGCTGGTCCGCTGCGGTTTGTGTAGTGGTGACGCTGGGATCTGTTTTGGGTTTCAGAAATGGTGGCTTGGAGTGGTAGCTCGCGGTGGGGCTATGGTGGTTGGCCGTTTGGTTGATTTGGGTCTATTTTGGGTGGTGTCGGCGGTGGCTTGGTGTGGGTGGTGCTGCTGATTTGGGCGTGTGGTGCAGGCGTGGTGGTGCAGTGATGGGTATGTATTTTGAAGAGGATAAGCTTGAGGGATTTAGCAAGCAACAAACAGGATGCAGTAAAAAAAATGTTAGTCTACTATGCAGCATGACACAGAAGAAGAAAAAAATGGTGTCAATAGCAGGGTATGAAAATGAGGAAGCTAAATACACTATTCATCTACATCAACAGCTCATATGGATTTTCATTCAAAGAAAACAAATTCATTTTGATTCATATGTATCATTACAGAGATAGTTAGAGTGGGCTTACCTCCACTCTAGCAAACTCTCTATGAAAAGTTTCTTTCTTTCTCTGATAAAAAAAACCTGCCCTTTTAAAGTTCAGAACAAATGTTAAAGCATGAGGGTGTTGGGTGTGCCAGCCTGGTGTAGTATGAGTGTAGGGTGCAAGATATGAGTGTCTGTGTAATGTGCAGAGCAGAGCAAATATGGAGGAAAAGTCGTCTAGGCAGCGAGTGTGAACGTGAAGTGTGATGATTGTGTTTTTTTTTTAAATTATTTTTATTTTTATTTTATTTATTTATTTATTTATTTTTTTCTTTCCTGATATGATATATATATATATATATTGGGAAGTTTTGGTAACATCTCTCGGTCAAAATAGGGTGCTTACAATAATTCTCATCTCAAAATCCAACTTTTGGAGTTGTGATTCGCGTTAGCACCAAGTATATTTTCTTGGTGCCAAATGAGCAGTTTAGAGCTTTGTTTAGGCTGAAAGATGATTATAAACATCAAGTGGAACCTTTCACTACAAAGAAAAAAGACTTTTGTTAGCGAAATAAGTCGTAGCCAAAAGTACTTACGGCAATGACAAGTAGTGGTTGGTATAACGGCAATAAGCGCTTTCGCCATTAACTGACTATTTAGCAACAATTTTTGTCGTTGGAAAACATACTTTCTGGCGTTAATGGGATAAAAGTCTTTCAGCCGTGACATTTACATAATAATTAAACATTGCTAGCCTATGGGTGTCTAATCGTTGGTTGTCCTTTGGCTACACGTCTTTCGCTGCAATTGGTCGTGAGGACACTTGGGAACTACTTCTGTTAAAGAGAAAATTAAAATACTATACGGAAGACAAAGACGTATATTCAAAACATAGAGAGAAGGGGGGCAACCGATGGAAAAAAGAATGGAAGAATGACTCTTTAGTTCTTCTTGTGAAAGATAATACCAGTTTGATTCTTTTTGAAAATTAACCAAGTATTCAACTACATTAACCAATAAATTATCTTCATTTTGATACTTGATACGTGGTTAACAGTATGTAAATTATTGGTTAATGTAATTGAATACTTGGTTAATTTTTCAAGCCGAACCAAAGAATAATTATCTCTCACAAGCTACACTATTAAGTCATTTTCCCAAAAAGAATTTGAGAGTAGTCTTTGCAATACTTGGATTAATATCAACTTCAAAGTTTGAACTCATGTTGGTCCTTGTAGAAAGCACTTGTGTCAACCGTATTAGTTGTAACTTCGATAACATCGCCATTGAAAAGCAAAAGGCAAAAAAAATTAAAAATAAATAAATAAAAGTAGTAACAACAGCAGCAGCAAAGAAACGACGGTAAATTTTACTTTTCCTTCTGTTTTTCCTTCTTTTTACAAGAACTATGAAGCAGGCGAAAAAACATTCATTTATCATTAATCATTAAATACAAGAGATACTTATGGATGCCCCAAGAAAGAGTTGCCTGTACATCTGGTATCTTTCCTAACCACTGTGTAAATTGCATCCCGTTGAGTTGATATCAATGTTGCTGAAATCATTTCCCAAGTTGCAGTTCAATTTCTACATCAATTCCCAATAGATGAACAGTGTAATGATTTAAATTTCAGAAGGCTCTTTGGGCGAAGATGAGTCTGCGCCATAATTCCAAAGGCTCTTCAGCTCACCTCTCATACATCCCAATATAACAGTGACACCTGTGATTTAATCAGACAACAATTGGGCATGCGAGAAGTTTAAATGATGAGAACCACTGCAAACCTAATCTAAGCACAAAACGAGTTACCTAGTGTACATGGAACAAGGTAGAGGAGTGCAGGTTGTCCATGACCATTCATCAGATATAGCCCCAAATATGTGAGAAAGAGGCCTGAAACAGGAAACAACCCTCTGTCAGGAGCTAAAAGCATAATAGCATTAAATATGAAATACAAGTTTAAATAAATAACAAATCAACATGGAACATCTTTAAGGCCATAAACTAGTAGCAACAGAATAACTGATTGGACTTTAAGACATCGTGGATATTGTTAACTCAAGTGGAGGGTTATTGCATCAAACATCGTGCATATGCCAGTTATTTCATTTCTGCTTCAGTTCTTAAGCAAAGGGTTATTGGATATTCAAACATTAGGGTAAGAATAGGGTTATTAGCAACTCTAATCAACCGATGTTTAAATAAAGCCAAGAAATACATGGCATTAAATGTACGCAAGAAAAAAAGAAAGCAACTCATTTTCAGCCACAACAGTTCCTATGATATGATGAAAAATTAACAAGTTATCAACACAAACATGCTGTAAAAGAACTTACCGAAGCCATAGCCAATTACCAACCAAACAAAATATCCATTTGATACTCCCTTCTTATTATCTTCGTCGAATCTGAGACAACCAAAAGCCATAACATATACGTTAAAAGCAAAGCATCTTCACAAACGTACATAAAACAAAAACTGCCTAAGGCAAATATTAAAAAGAGAACAGTTCTCTAATGACATCAAATCATTGTGCTTATGCATGAAGCACAATCCAAAGACAGAAAGCTAGCGAGTTCAGAAAATTTTGATTGAATTTTACTTCTGATCACCCAGTACGATATTCTGACCTGATGTTAAATATAAGTTATCAATATTAATCCCACAAAGCTGAAGCAAGAGAAACAAATTTCCCATTTAACAGCGTCAGCATTATCAGAAATTTTCTTTGGTCTGTAGTGGGGGATGCCAAAAGGGATTGGGAGATTTGTTGCAAACCTAAGAAAGAGGGGGCAATGGATTTTGGTAATTTAATGTCTAAGAACATTGCCGCAGTTTTCTCTGGAATCACATTCGCTAGGGCATCAGGTAATTCGGAGCAAGTATGGGATTCAAGAGAATGGGCAGGCGGGTAGCAATCAATGCAACCAACTCAAGTTTAACTCAAGTTCTTGGAAATTTATCCCACAGGGGTATATGCTTGTTTCCATCCTTTTGTTTCTTTCATATTTGAGGATGGCTCTCTTCATAGATTTTGGGAGGATTTGAGGGTTGGGATTATCCTTTCTATTTCCTATCCCCACTTTTATCATTTATCCTCTCTACATCACCCCATTTGTAGCTTCTATATTCTCCGGAACTCTTCCATCTATTGAACATTTCACTTTTATCGAAACCTTAATGGCAGGGAGGCATTGGAATTGGAATCTCTTTTTGTTCTGCTTGACTCTATTTGTTGCTCTTCTTCAGTGGATACTGGATAGTAGAATTTGGAATTAAAATTCCTTTAATGTGTATTTCTGTAAATCCTATTTCAAAGTTCAGTCAGACTACTCACACATTCTCCAAATAGGGACAACTTCTTTCTTGCTAGCCCTGTTTGGAAGTCCAAAACCCCCTCTAAGATGAAGTATTTCATTTAGACAGCAGTATTGAATAGGATTTATAATGACTTGATGCAGGTTTGCAAACCTCACAAAATCTTCTCTCCTAATATCTGTTAAGTTTTTCTGAGATTCTGAGACTAACAGCGATCCGTTGTTATTATTATTATTAGATAAGAAAAGGAGTTCCATTAGAGAAGAAAAAAATAGAAGTACAAGAGCACAAAATAAGATATCCTCCTAAAGACAACAAAAATGAAAAATCCAAGAAACAAAATTTTTGGAGAAAATAAAAGCTGCAAATGGGATGGTGATGCAGAGAGGATATACAATAAAGATGGGGATGTGAAGAAGAAGGAGAATGATCCCCAACCCACAAAACCTAATACGAGAACCATCCCCACCCTAACTCTGAAAGAAATAAATGAGCGGTGAGAAGTAGCAGCCATGTATTTTTACCTTGTCCAACTGCTAGATATGTGTAAGGTAGACTCATGGGCATTTTTGGCCAATAATGGATCTGTCCAGAAAGTTTGGGAACTTTCTTGTTTGTTATTTTAGAGTCTTGAGAGGAGTAAAGATGGAGATGGTAAGGCTTCTCAGGTGACATAATATATTTGTTATTATTTGGTGGTGATGGTTGGAGAGTTCACAAGAGTTTTAAGGACAATTTTATGCTGTTGCTGCTGTTATGGGATGTAGTGGTCTACTTAGCCTCTTTAAGCTAGCGGGGTTTCTCCACTAGACATGCAAAGAGACTGGCCAGCTTTGCTATGTGCTTTTCTATTTTGTTGTGGTTTGCATTGTTTGGTTTCCTTTGGGAGTGTTAAGAGGTATAAAACCATTCATAAGCCTACACCTAACAGCTTGAGCTTTTAGGAGAGCTGGTCCTTGACATGGTATCAAAGCTTCTATGACCAAGTGGTCAGAAGTTCGATCTTTGCCGCCTCCATTCTTCTAAATAAAGTTGAATTTCAGCACAAAGTAAAACGGCCTTGTGTATTGTCCATACTTCAAGCCCAAAAGGCTCTTGCGTGAGAGGGGCGTGTTAGAGATATAAAACCATGCATGAGCCTTCACCTAACAGTTTAAGCTTTTAAGAGAGTTAGTCCTTGACAAGGAGGATATCTAATCCTTTACTTTTGTACTTCTTCCTTGCTCTTCTCTACTAATAGTTCTCCTTTCATCCTCCCCCCCACAAAAACAAATCATCATCAGCACCTTCTTCATGTACGGCTAAAATGGGTCAACCCTTGCAAATCCCACTTCGGTGTCATGATTATACACCGGTTACTATAAAGTCAGTAGTCACAGGAAAGTAGCTTTGCAAGTTAGACAAATTTAAACTTAGTATCAACACTTATTTTCACATTCTCATAGACAACAACATGCCATTTCCACTCTCACAAAGCTAATGAATATAACAGCAACAGTTCCACCCAATGACTTTAAATCTCCATAATAAATTATTGTTTCTCTTTCCTGTGTCCCTGACATCAGGGAAAATTTAAACTAAACTAAATTTTAAACGCTAAATAACTTGTTTATGCCACATGAAAAGAATTATTCAGATACTTCAGACTTTATCCACTCTTCCAACTACACACTCCTCTCCCAACTGTTGCCCCCTTTATTATTGCATCAATGTTTCCATGTACAATAGAGACATGGAAGAAAAGTTCACATTGTCATCTTTATTATCATGGATTACATGTCAAAAAAATTCAGAGCACTACTAGATACAAAATTTTATAAAGATACTTTGTAAAAGCTCAAACTAATGTATCTATTTCATATGCCCACGAGTAACTTAATCAAATTGTAGATCTCCCAGTTGGCAAGAGATAAGGCAAAGAAAAATGACAAAGTTATGAAACTTTAAAATCACCAGGAAAAGGTTCGACGTATATCACTACAAATATGCATTGGATCTTTATTTTATTCAAAGTGTACAACTTCAATTTTGTAAATCTTCCATTTATTTAAGTTGGTGACTAAATAAGGAATTCAGTACCTATGAGCAAAAGAAATAAGCAAACCAGGAAAGAGAATATCTCCAAATCCAATCATATCATAGCCACCCCAAGGATCAGAAGGACGAGGAAATCTCAAAAGCATAGGAATTGCTTCCCCACCAGCCTTGTCACCTCGAGCAACCTAGAAAAGAAAACTCATAACAAACTATTGGACACCTTACTTTTTTTTTAAATAAAATAAGAATCATATAAGAGAGAGCAAACACACAATACATTTAAAAAGGAATATAAGAAGTTCCCCTCAGCAATGAGAATGAAAAAGAAAAAGAAAAAGAAAAACATATAATATAAATATTTATAGGATTGGCAAGATGAGAGAAAGATATTGAATGAAACTCTGTCTCTGTCCCATAACCAAAAAAAAAGAAGGAAAGAAACAAGATAAGTTGGGGAATATGAAATGAGAATTTACATTTGAAATGCAAACAGATATGAAATAATCCAAGTAAAAGAACTATACTAGTAAAAACAAAGGCTTACTGTAATCATAACACTCTTATGGAATATCACTGGAGATATGAACACCCAAAAGATGTCGTAGACAAATGCACAACAAAGGAGTACAGTTGCAACCTATGATATCCGATGCATAAGCAAATTATGAGAACTGTTATAATAGATATCGGAACAAAATGAGTAAGGAAACAATTATTATAAACACAAGGAACCCATTCAGGTACCTTAATATTAGGTAATCTAGCCAACTGCAAGACTGTTATCATCAAACAGATGCCCTGTCAAGAATAAAGCCATATTTCAAGTGAATAGCACAAAGTAAAAGATTAATTAAACAACTTATCACCAGTGAATGGTAACAACCATAATTGAGATAACAAACCATTTTCCAGTGCAATGCTGCAGAAAGCTCACTGTAGAACCAAGATACCAATTTTGTCTTTGATACATGCGCGCACCCACATTGTTTAATAATTTCATAATGATTGACTTGGAAAAATAGAAATACATACAAACATATATATATATACACATAGGATTCAATTTTGGTCCACTATCAGTACAAAATTTCTTTACACCATCATCCAATCATGTATTGTCAAATCATTAAAGAAGTTTGACCATCACAACAATTACCTAGAGAATCTAACTCTTTTATTGATGTGTCAACATATTATTGAATGACAGTGTAAAAAACTTTACACTGATCAAATTTAAACTCATATATATAGATATATGCATACATATGTATGTGCTTGTGTCTATATTTATAAGCTCATGTGTGCATTCGTTATGTACATATGTATATAAGCGAGCGCAATTAAATGTATGCAAAAGTTTATCAGGAAATATGAACATATCAACACTAGGTAGACCTAGACTAGATACCATTGCAACTTCTCCCTTGTTCTTAAAACAAATTTCCTGGCTTCCTCTGAACTCCTCCAATGAGAGTCAGTATTCAATGATAACTTTTCAGAAAGGAATCTGAATTTCATATGGTATGCGTCATGGACAATACTTTTCAATGGTTGCTTCACTGTCTTAAAATTTGAATTTAGAAACTGCAATGATAATAGAAAGACCTATTTCGCAGGTACTAGAATCTGAAACTTACAAGAATATCTTGGCCAAACCATGAAAATGATTCCCGCCGAGTAGCAGCCCAGAAAACCGCAAATGCCACACAGAATAATAGCACTACCAGTGAGAAAATAGAAACCTCCCCAAACATAGGCAAATTCACAGTCTTCTGCCCACAATTTTGACATTTTCTGCTCATATATTTGGAAAATAAATAAGAGAAATTAAAAGAACACATAGCATGCAGAAAGAACACTAATTTCCTGTTTTGACTAGGGGAAAGAAATTGATTGTACCTTAAAGTGAGGCTTACAATACAATTGTGCATCCCCTGAAAATAAAAGCAAACTTCAATTAATGGACAGAGGAATTTTAAGCAATTAAGAAAATCCAAAACCAGAAGGCTTATCAGCAGTTATATGCATTATGATTTCAAATAGATCAACATACCAGTTAACAGAAAAGACTAAGTACTCTGATGTATTTTTTATTGAAAATATATATTTTATTAGAGAGAAAAGAGGGAAAATACAATGAGACCAATATTAGTATAATTTGAATGGTGTATGTTTAATTTCTAATTACAAACTTCCAGTATATATATAGACAGTAATTTAATCATGGACAAGAATAGGAAACCAATACACTCTTCATGCACACCATGAAATACAATCTTTTTTCAATTAGCAAGATTATGAGTAAAATCCATGGAAATGAGCTACATTACCTCAATACCACCAATGCAGAAAAGTACAATCAGCACCCAGATAAACCAAGATGACATGAAGAAGAACAGTAGCAATAGAAAAGTAGATGCCGTTATGACAAAGACGATAGCACCCTTTGTATCTATGTTAACAATTTCATTCTCAGACTCATCCTTCACTGTTTCAGCATTAGAAGATCCCTAGCAAAAGAAAAGAAACTTTTATGCACAAATTAATATGTTTGAAGATGTGTTAAAAAATAAACTAAAATAAATTTGTAATCAGTAAAAAAAATGATAGGATGAAGAGATGCTCCATAGCTCCATTTTAATAGTTAACTGATTGAAATTATCAGTGGCTAATTATACAAAAGGCAGTCAAAGATAAAAAGGAAATGTAGATTAGCACACACGCCAAGGTCAGTCTGTGATTAAAAATTCCCCATTTAACCATTCTTAAAATATTAGGTGATTTTTTAGTCAATGAAAGCATGCCCTCACATCAAGATATTGCTTAAATTACTTTACAGTCACCCCAAACAACAAGAAAAATACACAAGAACATATTTAAGTACATATCATAAACTTTAAGATAGATATAGGGTTGCATGGAAAAACCTTGGGAGACAATTCATTATAGCGTTCATCAAACTGATCAGGAGCAGTTATATCTGACCATAGTGAAGCGCATATAATTGTTCCAACAGACATCAACCACAAAAATGCAACTGAGAAGTCTATAAGTGGGCGAGTTGGAGCATATAACAAAATTTCCACTGCAATGGACAACTGAGAATTAACCATCTGTAAATCATGTGGAAATAAACCCAATATCTAGTAGAAATATGTGTTTTTTTATTGATAAAACCAGTAATATTTTTCTTTCACCTTATTTACTCAAAGGATGTATGACAACGCATGGGCACATGCATGTGTTTGTGTGTGTGCGAGGACTGAAAAGCATATTCCCATTAAAATAACATGTGCTACCAATTGAGTGATTTTACTATATACTGAATGTTTATTTCATTGTTTAAGTAAATGAAGCTGGATTTAGTATGAAATAGTACTCAGGTACAATGTATTAGAACTTGAATCAACAGAAATATAGAGAAAGGAGATTGAAATAACATATTAGGTCCTTTCATTTTGTGGCAGTTTATCAAACTTGTGGCCTAAGTTTTGACCTACTAAGGTTGCCAGTTAACCATTAGTTATATCTAAATGACCCATACAATAATAAAGTGCTTCTGACTTTATTTTACTTTTTTTCTTTTTAAATTTTTTTTAAGAAATGTGCCAACAGAAAGAAGACAAGTTCATAAGTGGCACACAAAGCAATGCTGCAATGAAAATCAGAGAAAAGAGAGAGAAGAAGAAGAATTAATAAACATCCAAATAGAATATCTTTCCAATATTTCTGCACATCCATCAGAAAATCCCCTTGAAGAATACGTTGGCAAAGCCCCATCAAGATACCAAAAAAGATAGATATGTATCTCACAGAAGATTAATGTCATGAATCTACTTTTTAAAGTCCATACATCCCTCCCTAGCCCAATACGTAAAAGGCAGCATATGTCACACGTCTTCACCAAGTCTTACTCTCTATTTTGCTCCCAAAACGAGTAGGCAAGAACAGAAAAACATATACAATTTTGTGTACTTACCCACTGCTCACCAACTACACCAAAGAGATTATTCCAAACAGTATACCCAATTGAAAATGGAAAGACAAATAATTATTTACTTTCATTCTCCATGATAAGAACTTCCTCCTCATTCTCCATCACTTCTATTCACAAATGAATTTAAGACAGCCAAATCATATACCCATCACACAACGCACGCCTCTACACAGCTACTTCATTTAAACATGGGCTCCCTCCTACACATCTTTTTTGAAAAAGAAGAAATTTTATTAGAATAAAGGAAAAAATAGTACAGGAGAGGAGATTAAACTATCCCCATACACATCTTATTTGCATCTTAGATCTATATGACAAAGTTTAATAGATACAGTAACGTAAATCTCTTTCTCAAACACAATAATAGTACAAATATAAGTTATAAGAATTGAAGGCCAGACCTCTCCTTCCAGACGTCAAAGATTTGTTGAGAGCTTCTCCCACTGACTTTGTTATCATCACAACTGGAATTGAAATGTTTGACCCAGTGCTATTGGAGCAGTCCATCTCAAATAGCTCTGACAGAAAATAAGCAGATAAGTTTCAGACAAAATATGATCATATAAAACTTTATTGACTAAAACAGATTAAAAGAACAGAATAAGTCAATAATTGCAGTAAAGGTAAGTTTCAATTAGTAAATTAGAATGCTAAAACATAGTGGATATTCCTTTTTCCACGTGTAACAACTTTTAGTATAAATCAAAATTAGAGAATGAGAAAAAGGATATGGCAATGTCACTTTGTCTATGTCAGTTGCCATTTGACTTTGTAATTTAAGTTGCAGACCATATGGCCTTTCTGCATGGATCTTTAAAATACATAGTAGGATAAAATAAGCATGAAACAGGTATAATAAATATGAAATAATGGGACAAGCTTGTTTTCATAGCATCATTGTGAGTTTTTTTTCTGCTCATGGGCTAGTTCAGACATGCAATGGGATTGGGTTGCTCTTTTGAGCTGATGTATTTTCTTTTTTTCTTTCTCACCTCTGCAGTTTCAGTGTAGCCTTAGGAGGATACCTGATCCTCCTCTGTTGTACTCTTTTCTTGTCTTAACAAATCCTTCTTTTATCTACAATAAACAAGAACTAATGGCAAATAATATTTTGGAACAATAATGCGGCTTGGTTTGATTAATTATAGGATTTAATTTTGATCATAATCCGATGTCAATTTAAAGAGCATTACAATGTCAGTTTAGTATTTGATGCCACCTATTTAAACAGATAATTTTTAGTGTAAGTAAGATGCCAAAATTACTTCAATGATGTGCTACTTTCTTGTTTACTAATAGTCTATACTCTATAGTGTTTTACACTGACACTAGATCAAATCTAAACTATTAATTATATTACTATGACAGTTCAATATTTAATACAATAGACAAAGTAACACCCTGCACTTGGGTAATATTTTTCCTAAAGATGAACCTCCTTAGCATCAGAATTTGTTTCCATATGCATATTATAAACTTTAAAGCTTTACCCAGGTCCCAAGAAAGTCTGGCATCATTAGACAGTTTCTAGACAATACTTTGCACTCAAATTTGCTTTACTACTCAGATTTCATCTTTCTATTATTTATTGAACAATGTATTCAGGTTCTGAATCTACTGTTTAATATACATTATCACATTTCAGTGTAAAGAAGTGTCTGTGCAACCCACTTTACCACTGATTGTCAATGAGTGGGGAAGTTACCAGCCTAACAGATGAAACTTTGTACAGTCTAGTGGACCCTCTACAAATTAAACAAAAATGGAAACATCATGTGTGAAGTGCTAAAATAAACCTTCTTCCTCATTTATCATCAGCATGCCAGTAGCACCTCCTGACTGTGCAAATGCAGCTTTAGTTGTGAAGTCACAAATACCGCGCACACAGAGAGCAACTGATCCAGATAACTGCAAAATAGGAATGCACAACCACGCTCAGCATGCTGCTTGAGAAAACGTAATATATCCAATTCCCTTATTATGACCATTACAGGATAAAAAGACTAACTGAAAACATTTCCAAACATCAACACACAATATCAATCACTTTCTTAAGTTATAAAACTTATCAAGTTTCCCAAAAATTTGGTACATATCAAGAGGATAAATCATGAATTTACAAGCCTCATTTAAGGTAACAATTCAGCTCCTTAGGAAAATTGTTCTCCATCCACTTAGTTTGTAATTAGTCCACAAAAATGAGAGATTGATTAAGGCAAGCTCAGTGCAAAAGGTATAAATGAAATAAAAAGGAAATAGAGGAAAACCTTTGAAATTGAACTGGAACAGCAGTCTATAGGCTTAGAAAAAACAGCAGGACTTCGGACACTTTTATCAGCATTCTCAGGCAATAAAGACCCAAATCTTGCAGTCATACCATTATACAGCTCGCCTTCCTTGCCATCAACCCAGTTCTTCACCTTGACCTGCAAAATTTCAATGTAGTAAAAATATCATCATGTCTTTTATTTTGATAGAGAAAGTCAGAAAAATGGGAAACAAAATCCAAACAGGTTTTGACTTCAATAGGAAGTTCCACAGAGAATACATGATGCTGCATGTTGAAAGAGGCAATTCATAAGAACATTACACAATATTCAAAAGGCAGATAGAACTGAAGAATCCATATAATATAATATATTAATAAAAGGATGTGCCTGACAAATTTTGTATGGACAACAATACCCAGTTTCAAAATTGAGAAGTTCCCCCACCACCACCACCAGGATCATGCATGCTAACTAATTCATGTCCCTTTTCCAATTTCCGTCGAACAAATTGCAGTAACATAACAAGCATTCGTAAGATTGATAGAAAGACATGCGGGGCTTGATGAGTTACCAATTGGAAGGGATGACCGCACGAATTCGACTCGTTCGCCGCGGCTGCGAATGGCGCGCTGCCAATGACAAACGAGAGAAGGACGACAGCCACCGCAGAGGCACGGAGGAGGAGGAGGCGGAGGCGGGGAGAAGAAGAGGACACCATTGTTACCACCTGATGAAGCTTCCGGATTCAGGTGGATATAGAGAGATAGAGAGAGAGAGAGAGAGAAATAAAATAAAAAAGTTCGTTTGGTTTTGCTGCTTTTCTCTCTCTAAGAGGTAAGGTGAGAATGGCAATTGTCCCGTGGAGAATATGAGCTTTGTGTGTTCCCTCTCCCTCCCTCACATGAACGGAAAATTCGTGGCGCGAAGAAACCAGAGAATTAACAGGGATTTATTATTGGATCACATCATTTTCTAACACCTTTGACCTGTCTTGATGCAATCTACACCCAATTACTGCTTCACGCCCTCCCCTCCTTTTTATATTATTTTTTTTGCTCATATTTAATTTATACTAATATATTTTTTGCCCTACAAAAAATAAATTATACTAATACAACAAAGTTTATAATTCATATTTAATTATATGACTACTCCATTTATTTCAATGACATGCATTTTTAAGCATATAACATGTCTAACATATTTTTATTCTATCTCTCTCTCCTCTCCTTTTTTAATTTTAAAAACTTAAATAATAAACATACATAAAATATGTTGTATGTGTAAATATCATTACTCTTTGGATTTAATTTCTATCCACTGTCAGTGTAAAGTTTCTTTATATTGTCATCTAATCATGTGCTGACACATTATTAAAAGAGTTGGACTTTTTAAGTAGTTGTTGTGATAGTTAAACTCTTTTAATGATTTGACAATACATAATTTGATGACAGTATAAAGAAACTTTACACTGACGGTGGATCAAAATTAAACTCTTACTCTTTTATCAATATCTATCTTTTCATTTCATATAGTCTTAGTGTGTGTTTGGATTAGATTCTGTAAACTTAATTTTGGATAAATTTAATTTTAATTAAAAATAAGTTTAAATGAAGTGATTTATGTTTGGAAATCTTTATCAGAAAATTAATTTTGTTAAATGAATATTGTTTAGATAATATTGATAAAAATAACTTTTGGATGTGTAATTACCAAAAAAATATGAGTTACTTTGAGTTTGATTATTAATAAATTGATGTTAAAAAGATTGAATATAAATAAATTAATTTATAAAATAAATTTGTTAAAAAGTTAAATTTATTTGAGGTAATGTAAAATAATTTCAATTTGAGTATAATTATAATAATATTTAAAAAAAATTATTAGGTTATATTTATTTAAATATTGTTAAAATAATGATATAATATTAAATTTAAAAAATATTTTTATCAATACACATACAAACGGATTTTCTTTTACCTCAAAAGTAACAAAATGTTGCTTCTTCCCAAACGTATTTTGGATTAAAATCTCATGCATTTTCTATTGCCGAAAATTCACCCAAACAATATAAAATATCTTAAAAGTCTGTTTGCACCTTGCAAACGGAGATTTAGGGTGGGCGTCATGTGATAATTCTAAATTTATAATTAACTCCAAGATTATTATTTTTTTATTTTGAGTCATCTTAAACTTTCTTGTAAGTAATTGTAGAAATAAGTTAGGCTAAACTAGGTTCTATTTTAAAAAGGTTATAGTTATTTTGTAAAATTTTGACCTTAATCTGACTTATTATCTATCATAAGATTCTTTTTTTTTTCATGGACTTTTGTGAAAATATAAAAGTCTAACTTGGTTTGAAATTTTGTTTAAAGACTTACATTGCATAAAGGTCTTTAAATATGAAAAAAAAATAGACTTCATAAATTTCAAATACACATAACCTTTAATAAAATTAGTATTGTATATAAAATAAATAAATAATATTAATATATTTAATAAATCATATAATCATTATAAAATTTTAATTAAAATATATGCATTATAAATAAGATAACTTGTTAAGCTAAATATGTCCTTTAAAATGTATAAACATTGACCTATTTAGATAAATAAGTTTTTTTTAAAAGCATAAGTTTAACTTGTTTAATAAATAAGTTATGATAAAGTAGGCTAGATAGTTTAGTAAACTAAGTCGTAAGTTTCTGATAATCTGATTGCCCTATTCTCATCCTTACTCATAGTATTAGTTTTTGTTATTATTCACGTGTCAGTGCATGAATGAAATTTTAATTTACATACACAAATGTATTTTTTATTTTATTTTTTGTACATAAAAGTTGAGAGTGAGGGAAGACTTTTCTTATTTAAAGGTCAAGGTAAACCATCACCTTCAGCAAAGATAATTAGATTATAAATCACTTACAAACAGAAAATCCTTAAATTTAAACATAAGTCATGCAATTGTCATAAGCAGAAAGTCAACCAGGTGAACCTACTCTTATTGGCATACAAAGGTATATATAATTAGTTTTTCACACTTTTTTCATTGTTAATCTTTTCAAGTTGGTTAGAATATTTTTACCACTAGCATAATTAAAAATCCCCTTCTATCATGTAATTAATTTTATTTAAGATTGTGTATAGTTTATTATTCAATCTCTAACATCAATTTCAAGTTCAGAAATAACAATATTTACTTGGGTTCCCGAAGCTAGACTCATGCAACTATTTTTCTTATTATTAGCACAGTTCATATTCCATGCACGACTTTAAAATGGATCTTTCAAAAAGTTTAAAGTGCATTCCCTCTAAATCATTGGTCACATGACACTTTTTTTTGTTTTCTGGTACACACATGACACTTTCTAAGAGCTCCATAACACTTGACTTTTATTTGTGTCTTTTTTTACATCTAATTTTGGACCATATCTCATTTACTTGCTTACCTGTGGACTAACTTGACAATCATATTATTTCAATTTAATCTTAAAAACAATTATTTTGAATTGAATCCTCACTTTTTAAATTAACATTTAGCTTACTTTAACACTTCTTTAATGCAAAATTGTAAAATTGCACACCATCTCATTTAATTTGACACTCTAGTGTTCTAAGAATGCATTAAGCTTGGGGGAGTATTCTCTCCCTCATTCATGCATATATTGCTTAAAGCAAAAATAAAAAGAAATTATAAAAATATTTTTAGACCTAATGAGCCATTATGTAGGACTTCTTATACTTATATGGTCGAATCCAATATTTTTCATATGCACCACCTAATGAGCCATTATGAAGTTTAATTTATATTTTTAAGGATCTCATTCTAAAATTGAATTTAAATTTTGGCAATAAGACTTACCAAACATGGTGATGTTAGTTAAAAGTTTTTTAAAAATATGATAAGGATATCTTTGAGTTAGTTTTCATATTAATCAATATTAATGTATTGTTTATATATGGATAAGGAGGGAAAATAGAGGGGAAAGGAAAAGAAAAATGACCTTAATTCTTGTTTGAATAATTTTTAATGAAAGGGAAGGAGGAAAAATGAGGGGTAATTATTCATTTTCTTTCCCCTCAAAACCCAAAAGTTGTTCCCCCTCAAATTGGGGATAAGGAGTGAGAAATGTTCTAATTATAATTAAATATGTATTAAATTACAAATAAGCCCTATATTTGTGTTATAAGACTAGCAACATGAGAATTATATTAAAAATTTAATTCTAAAACTTATCATTTCCTCCTATTTTAATTATAACATCTAAACAAGAGAAATAGATTTTCTATAGTTTTATTTACTTAAACATCCAAACAAGTGAAAGGAAATCTCTTTTCATCCCTCCCCTTTCTACCATTTTTCTTTCCCCAAACATAGCATAAGTTCCTTTTTGGACAATATTAAAAGGCACACCTCTCACATTAATTTAGTGCATTTAAGAGAATTACTCTCCTTAAAACATAAAATACTATTTCTTAATCATTTGGTCAACCCATTAGCTTAATTAATTAAAAGTTTACAAGACTTTGTCAACACATTCTCAGTTTTTTTCTTTTTGTACAGCAGAAAAAAGAATACCACATTTTCATTTAGTTATGAATACATTGAATCCAATACATATTTACAACTATCATTTTCTATCTAAATCCAAATTGTGTAATAAGTGTATGAGTTTAATTTTGATCTAGTATAAAATTTCTTTACACTGTTATTTAATTATGTGTTATCAAATCATTAAAAGAATTTGACTAGCACAACAACCACCTAAAATTTTTAACTTTTTTAATGATGTATTAGCACATAATTGGATGACAGTGTAAAGAAACTTTACACTTACAGTGGATTGAAATTAAATTCTAAGAGTATATATCTAGTGTATATTTTAATTTTCACAATGCGATGTAACTTAGTTTAAATTATTTGAATGAGTGATTTTGTTCTTACTGATTTAATAGTTTTATTTATTTATAATAAGAATAATAAAATTATTAAAATAATATAAATTCAATTCATGTTTAATATGTTTAAAGTATAAAAATTGATTTATAAATCAATTTAAATATTTTTATCATAAATTATAAAATGAAAATTAATTTATAAATTAAAGCAATTTAATTCGATTTAAATACACAATTAAATTAAAATATACATAAGTGTAGTCAACCCTTGGCACGACTTCAAGGTCAATGATGATTAAAATAAAAATTAAAAAAGGAAAATGGCGAATTGCGTTTGGTATGGGATGAAAATGAAATAATTTTTTTCCTAAAAAAAAAAAACCCACAGAAAGCAACACATGACATAAAAAACAGCAGAAAAGCAATGGGCGTTCAGAGCGGTTTCTTCAGGATTTAAAAAACGCACGATTTATATTTGTTAGCAGCGAAGGAGTGAATTTCACTCCTCTTTCTCTATTCCTTCTGCAAATAGTTCCATGGCGCACGCGATGAGGATCGTTTTCGGACTTCTTACATTTGTCACCGTCGGAATGATTATAGGTGATGAAATATTCTCGATTATTACCTTTTTAATTTTGATGCTGCTGTTTGGATCAATCTTTGCATGCGATGCGATCCGCCGCTTCCATTTCATATTGTTTGCTAATAACATGAGAAACGGGACATCAAATTCTGTGTGGAATAATATAAAGTATGATTTCGTCTGTGCAATTCCCATAATTCAGCTACTTCTTTAAACTACATACGATGTATTCCACCTTATCTGACATTGTATGCTAAGAAAACGAATTCAAGAAATAAAAATTGAAAACAAATGGTTTATGGCGAAAAATGCATTGGTGGTTGTGATCTCCTAAAAACCAAAAAAAGGAGAGAAAATCGAAACGGTTGTTTAACATTCATCCCAGATTTTGGTCTTTCATGGGCAGGATATGATTCTTCATATGATTTGATCCTAGGAATTAAGCTACATAGGGATTTTTTGGGCACAATTAAAGTAAATATATTTATATTATGCACAGGAAATTGTGCTTGCACGATATTTGGGATATTTCTTTGGTCTGACTCAAGTAGAGAAAGAATTATATTGGGCTAGAATATTGAAATTATTATTTTCTTTGTATAGTAATGGTCTGGAAGGCCTTGATTTATCTAATTTGGTGTGAAAGAAAATAGACATGGAAGACTGGACTTTTGCTAAGGTCTATGCAGATGTAAAGAACTGACTTATTTCTGTTACTGGCAAGTCAGCTTACAAAGACTCGTGTAAAAGATGGAGGTGTTGGCTTTGGGCCAGCATCCTGCCTTGGGAGGGCCCTAGTGGGTCAAAGTTAGAACAAACTGTGGCGCTTGGGCTGGTGCACTTAAATAGTGAAAATTGCTCCCTGACTATCAGCTATTGCTTTTGTCTTAGTGATAAGGCTCAATCCAAGAAGTTGTATGAGATTCGAGGTCACGAGTTTGATTCATGGAAAGGCACGAAATTGGAGGTAGATCTTGGGAGGGGAATTGTTGGCTTTGGGCTAGCATCCTACCATGGCAAGATCCAGGCAGGTTGGAGTTAGATTGAATTATGCTTGGGATGGTGCACTTAACTAGAAAAAGTTGCACCTCGACTATTATAGCTTTTAGACTAGTGGTAAGCACTACAATGGATACTAGTATTTTGGTATTCCATGAAGAAAAAGGCCCCTTGGATTTTAGTTTGAAGTTGCAGTTACCACAAAACCAGCTCATAGATGCTATTTGAAAGCTGTGGAATTCCAAATGTGATCCACATTTCACAGTTATGTCTGAAAAAAAAGAGATATTGTGATAGCATAAATATTTGCAATTCCTTCTCGTGGGTGATTGTGTGTACAAATGTACAACAATGTTTAATTGTTATTTTGGCAACTCCCATTCCTCCTGGGAATATCCATAAGCTTTAAAAAATATATACTGTGCAATTCTGAGATAATTTCTGTTCGTGATATTGTAATTTTCTTATGAAAATTGGTGGATTTATTTCTTCTATCTTGTTGCACAGGGCTGATTGCAAAACTAGAATGATATGGCAATAATGATATGTTATTTTAAATTATTAATGAGAAGCAATTTCAAGAGAGCTTTGCATTATATAATTATACAGATGGATTCTTTTCTGTTCTGGAATTACAGGTGCTCTCTCTCAATTGGCATTCATACGAAAATTGGAAGACTCATATGGTATAAATTTGTACTCATTTTCTGTCATATTTGGCTTAATAAATTTGTACTCATTTTCTGTTTTAAAATATAAATAAAATAAAATAAAACTTGTTTGGAAGAATGTTTTCTGTCTTTATTTTTAATAACAACAGGCACAACACAACCAAATAGAGTTTTTTGATACGGGGAGATTTGACTTCCTTTTCTTGTTTAAACTTTAAAATTTGGCAATTCATAGGGGGAAGGTTTGCTCACATCTGGTTTACATGTCCTATTCCCAAAAGTATGGTGGAACAAACCTTTGGCTTTAGGGATGATGTGGTAATGGAATGAACTCAGGATTACAAAGTGACATTTTTAAAGCCATAAGTAGGCAAAGTGATAACGAGATAAATTAAAGTGGGTTATCTTTCTTTCTTAATGAAATACAAATATAAAATTTATTAAGTAGTGCTGGAATTAATATTGAGGAACTATCAGACAACATATATATTCTTTGTAAGAATGACTAAAAATTCAAAACATCAAATAAGTTTGGCTGGGAAATCATTTCTTTATTCTGCCTGGGGTTTCTTTGTGTTTAATCAACCTGGGCATCATGTTATTGGGGACATGTGCCATGGTAGCTTTATGCTATGTGGAACAATTGTTTAATCAACCATTTCGTTAATATATCTTTTCTTGTATCAGTTATCAAATTGCCTCTTTCTGGAGAAAACTTAGATGATTCATGATCTTATTTGCCATCTTTTTTGGGTAGCTTCTGAAACTATTTACTATATGTAGGAAAGCTTTTTGAACAAACCCTTGGTTGAATAATCTTGGCTGTACTTTATATATGTTGAATAGTTTATTATGTCTTTAGCAACCATCCTTTATGCTTATGATTTTTTGGGGATTAAGAAGAAATTTTATTTGAGAGAAGAAGTATTTTTTATGCTAAGGATTTTGAAAAACATTGTTGACTAAACTATAACTTTATGGTACCGATAATTTGGCCTAGAATTTTATATATTTGCTTGTTATTCTTATCCTCTCTGTTAGCCTAACTGATCCATTTTAGGCACTGAGCCCCTGTCATTTAGAAGATTGCGTGGACTTGAGAGTGATGGTTACCTTCAGTTGCCCAGAGGTCAGTATTATTTTAAAGTTTTGTTTAGAGTGGAAGTTTTATTGCTTTTATGAGATTTCTCAAAGTATATTTCTTTTTTCTTTTTTTTTCTCTTCATTTTATGGCTAATATATTAGTTTCATCTCTTTAAAGTCCAATATTGGTTCCTGCTAGAGAGTTAGTTCCGTGTCTGCTAATGTTATTATCACATGCAGGATATATATAAAATTGATTCTATATTTTTTTTTTCACCCTTTTTTGTTGTTAAATTATTGGGCCATTTTACTTTTATATGCTTCACTATGTGGGTTGTTTTGCCTAAAAATTCAAATGCGCCACCATATTGATCTTTTTAAAAAAAAATTATAGCCATGACTGAATTTCAAACTTTTAATTGCTGTACCTTCAGTTGATTGTTAGGATATGCAGTTATCAATGTATGTAAGTCTCTTGAAGTTAAAAGTATTGTATTCGCCTTTCCTTGTTTAAAAAAATTTATTTTTGTTTGTTATACTATCAGTATGGTTGATATTTTTTTTATTTAGGTTTGAATTTTGTTATTAGCATGCAGTTTTCTATGATTGGAACTCTTTCTTCCCTTTTCTTTTTCAATTATTTCTTCTGACTTTCAGGTATTCCTTATTGGAATAATGACAAGGAAGCAGAAATCTTACGTCTTGGATATGTATGTTTGTTGCCCCCCTTTTTTTCTGCTATACTTTTATATTTCAAAGTGTTCTCTCATCCTCTCCAATAGAATTACAAACCTTCGGATAAAATAAAATGAATAAAATACCAATGCCTATATATTTGGTGAGCAAAAGTAAGAAAGCTTGAGAACTTCATCAGAAAGTAAAACCAAGCAGACTACAATTAAATGTATGTGCTTGAAGAGTACTTGACTGCACTCGGACTTTCGGGGTGACTGCTGGTTCTGCAATGATGCATGAATTCTTTCTTGGCCATATATGAATTGAATATTAAGAGTGTCTGACCGTTTGAGCTTTAAATCCTCAATGTTATTCTGTGTATTCCGGCTTGCATTGGAGTCATTAATTTAACCATTGTCTTTGTTTACTGAAGTTTTAACTAGTTTATTCTCTTTTTTGGATAAAGAATTGTTTGTTATTTTGAATCCTTCCCATGGTTGGGAGAACAGAGTTGAGTTGCATTCTGAAATTTTGATGATTATTCTCATGTGATCCTCAATCCTTGATGTAGGTCAAACCTGAAGTGCTTAACTGGTCACCGCGAATTATTTTACTACATAACTTCCTGAGCATGGAGGTATGCCTTCCTTATGATTGCTGATTTTCATTATTAAAATGGTGTTTATTGGGCTTATTTATAAGGTAGAGGTTCAACATTATGGGCCCAAGTATTCATTCCCTCTTTCTAATTAAATTTCTTCTTCTTTTATTACAAAAAAAAAAACCGTGATTATGGACCCAAGTTTATGCTTTTTGGGACCTCATGTATGCATGATGTGGCATGGAAACGTTTCTTTATCTCCTAGACCGGGTTCATTTAAATCGGTTATATAGTTTCAAATGGTTTACGATAGAAGTTAGATGCTCGCAGATTTGTTGTTATTTAGTTTTAGTTATGGCATTCTTGGGGCATTTGGATGAGATTCATGAATTTTCTTATTAAACATTGGGAGGTGGGGACTAAAAACATAACCTAATATTAGAAGGCTGATAGATGAAAATAAAATCAATAATGTTGTCTCTGCACTCTGCAGTACAAGACAGAACCATTCTTGCAAGTTTGATGATTGTATTGTTGGCAAGTATATTAAGCCAGGAATGCTTGTCAGCAATAAGAAAAATAAAGAGAAGCCTGCACTCTTAAAACCCAGAATCCCTGAACTACAATGTAAGCCCTTATTTTGATAAACCTTTATTAACAGACCTATAAATTCAATTTGGTTTGTAATTATCATTACATTCCATGTCTCTATTTATGGGAAAACTAGAAAATCTGGCCTTGATTCAAGCCATTTTACTTATCTTGCTTGGAAAATTCTTGTCTGGCAGTTTGACCTTGCCATAAGGTCATATATTAAAAACTAAGAAGACCCTACTGGCTACTGCAAAATGCAAATCAACCTCCAGATTATCTTATTCGACCTACGGTTTTATTCACATCCTTTTATGTAGTGGTGGCAATTGGTATCAAGTATCTACAGTTACTATCTTGAGATTTCTTCACTTAATTGCATATTCTTTAATTTCTCTGGGAAAAGTACAATTTAGTGGATCTCTTTTGATGCTTAGTAGTGAAGACTGAAGATTCATAATTAAAATTTTCTTACATATATTTGAGGGCAGAAGTTTTCTCATGGGATTCTAGGCTGCTAGCTGTGAAGTATGATTTTATTGTTAGCCACATATAAGATCTTCCTATCCAGTGAAACAAGATAAAATACTGATCCATGGAAATTAACAGTACTTTTGAAAAATTCAGCTGCTGAATAAAGTTGTCAAACAGTACAACTTTGCAGATGATGGTTACATGTGTGTGTATTAAAATTAATTTATCTTTACAGGAATGTGATTATCTCAGGGCTATAGCCCTCCCTCGCCTGCAAATTTCAACAGTGGTGGATACAAAAACTGGAAAGGTAAATTGACAGTCTTGTTTTCTTTTGAATTTTCATTTTGATTGGTCATAGTCATCAATATATGTTAGGTGATGAGGTCGGGTTTAAGTTTCATTTCTTCAAATGAAGAAGGTATAGTCAGATTCACTTTGGGAATTCCTAATTTTAGTAATTATGAATTTGCTCTAAATTACTAAATGTCTTTTAGGAAGAAAGAGAAAACGTATAGGCATAGACAGCATCTGATATCACAATTGAAACTGCTATGTTGTTGCCATTTTGTATTGAACTACCTAGCCAATTCGCTTTATGACTCATTTTTTTTTCTTTCTTTCTTTCTTCTCTTTTATGAATAACATTGTTGAAAACTACTAAATGGTTTATTCCAATGGTGAGAGTGGGAGGACCATGATCACAGAAAATACCTACATTACGACATGGAAAAAAGATGAATGAGAACAAACATGGAATGTTGGTACCTGTTACAGACTGATAAAAAGAATAGCAAGCTTCAAATGAAGGTAGAACTGAATCCAGTTTAAGAATTCTTTAGAAATGATCGCTTAATCTCCTTTATGGACAATCCCTCTCCTAGGCAAGTTCTTCAATTCTCTCCAGCAAAATACTTCACAGTGGTGATTGTGATTATGAAACCTGTAGAAATTATAGAGACCAAGGATCTAGAGAGAAAACCCTTTTACTGTGAATGGACGTAAGTGAGTAGCATGTTACGTCTATGTCTTATCTATACTAGTAGAGAGGGTTGTGTACAGTCTATAGTACAATTGTATAGACAAGAGGACAGTTATATAGAGTGAATATAAAATAAATACTAATAAATGAGATAGTTACTATTTCAACACTCCTCCACAAGTTGGAGCATAAAAATTATATGTACCAAGCTTGTTACAAATGTATCTAATCCAAGGACTTTTAAAGAGACTTGTTACAGAGATAAAAGCTTTATTGCAACGGCAAAAGGAACTGAACTGGAAAATGGATGCACTCTTCTTATGCTCATCAAACACCTAGTTTCAAGATACACTCTTGTCGGACAGGCAAAACTCTGCAAAATGATGCCTCTTTCCTAAGCTCTGTTCTTTTAATAGACAAAGCAAGATAGAAAATTATGATTACTGAATCCCTCATTGGCTAAATAGATATCAGTAAGATAATGTCCGAGAATCAAATGTCTTGGATATAAGTGGAAACAGTCATGCTTCACTACATTACTTTAGGAATACTAAATATGGTGTGCTTGGTGTGCTATGAATTTTCTGCTGTTGTGTCACTCACATTTGTCAGAAGCAAGTCAACATGTCCGTTTGGCCTTGCTGTGAAAATTTTTCTTTTTCGATAGTTGCTTTCTTAAAATATGCTGTTATTAAAAAATACTATTATAAAGAAACAACTTTTTATCTAAAAATGATTTTTTGTGCTTCTGCTTTTGCTTCCTAAATATTCCAATTTTATTTATTCTCCCTAACAGAAGATTTTGTACTTCTGCTGTCACATAAAAACACTTCAATAATTTGGCCAAACAACTTGAAAAATTATACGTTATGTTTTTTATATATAAAAAGAAGCTTTTGTTGATTTCACTGCATGGATAAATAGGCTCATACATCTGGTCCTATAACATCCTCTAAGAACAATGTGATATTATATATGTATGGCCATTGTTAAGCAAAAGTGCTTTTTACTGTCAAACTATGAAAAGAGAAAACTTGAGTGAGTTAAACTTGTCAAAACTAAAGTTATTAATTGTACTTTGGTCTGAAAAAGAATTTATTTAACTAGTGCTTCTGTTGTTGGGCAAAAGTGGCAAATTTCTGCTTCTACTAAAGCACAGTTGTATTCTTTAGTTCATTCAGATAATTTAGGGCCAATCAGAAGAAAAAAACTAAGAATTGCTTTTGCCTCTTCCCACATGGCCAAACACTCACTTTGAGATGCTTCTTTTCCTGCATAAATAGATTAAAAAGAAAAGGAAATCCATATTAAATTTAAAAGAAATGTAGACATGTAGTTGTCATCTAATTGAAATATATGGTTGTCATTTGAAGTACTTGTATTTCTTCACGAAACATGATGATATTTTTCTATCTTTCACAGGGAATCAAGAGTGATGTCAGGACAAGCTCTGGTATGTTTCTGAGTCATGAAGAGAGAAAATATCCTATGGTACATGTAAGTTATCAAGTTTACTTTCCCCTTGAGTCTTTTATCTCTCACTTTTGCTGTCAAACCAGTGTTAAAAACCTGGACTGTAGCAGCAGCTGGTTCAACCAGAAAATCGAACAGTTTTCTGGTCTGATACACCCTAAGAACCCTTTTTGCATAGAACCATCCCCGAACTGCACTGAACCAGCTGGTTCACTAATAGGCCTTGTTGGGTGGTTCACTTGTAAACCTCGTTCTTCACCAGTTTAGCAACTCATTCAGTTTTTGAAACACTGTGTCACACCTATGGTCCCTTAGGTTTCACACATAGGGTTTGATTGCTTCACACAATCAAGAAGAGAGCAATGTGCTCCCATACTTCATAAATCTAATGATCTATAAAAAGAAAGCATTACAACTGTTTAAATAGACCTCCTATAACTAGTTGTTTTACACGGATTATGAATAGAATCCTAGTTCTACAAGGATTGAAATTCTACAATTACTAGACACCCATAAATGAGACTTGGGAATTAAAAAAAAAAACCAATAAAACATTGGCCCAAACTCAAATACAACCCAAGACCAGGAAATATAAAATTACTAAATAACCCTAGGACTGAAAGTTCAAAATTAAATAAACAGCTTATTAAGGCTAGTAGCCCTGAATAATAGTGATCTAGTAACATTGTGGGATAATGCAGTCAGCCCCAAAATAAAACTAAATCAAAATATTGAGATGATTTGATCTTTAAGCTTATGCTTTGTTGATGCTAGTGAGTCGTGCATCAATTAGTCATATTAAATTTGATTTCTGTATGTGTATCATATTTTTTACTATGATTTTTTTCATCCTTATATGAAAGTTTTAGTTTCATTGAAAACCTTTCATTTTAATTTTTGTTGATATGTACAATGGTAGAAAATGTAAAAGGCCATATTTTATTGGCGAGCGTTAATTGAACACTCAGCTAAAACATGTTCACCTTGCTCAACTAGGCAATTGAAAAAAGAATTTCTGTCTATTCTCAAATACCAATTGAAAATGGAGAGCTTATGCAAGTCCTGAGGTAAGGATATGACTTATTTTTTTACGTTATTTCTGAAATAAGAAAGATGGGTTTTACTAGTATCCAGGCTAACATCTGCAGCAGCGCAGGTATGAGAAGAATCAGTATTACAAACCCCATCATGACTATTTTTCTGATACTGTAAGTTGTATTCCTCTCTTTGCTATTTTCACTATTATAGTAAGCATAAGAATTTCCTTGAAGTGGCTTCAATGAAACCCTTTGCAACCCTTTGTGCCTTCTTTTCTTTTTCAAGATAGTTCAACTTGAAGCGTGGGGGGCAGCGAATAGCTACAATGCTTATGTATTTAAGTGACAATGTTGAGGGAGGAGAAACATATTTTCCAATGGTAAACTTCTTGTTTCATTTAGCATATTTTGTTCGTTGTTGTAGATATGGTTCTGAAGCATATGGGTAGCCTGAGTCTAAAGCAAGTATTGGGTGGCAGGCTGATGCAGGACTTGTGTCTGGGTCATAAATCTGGGTTCTAACGGATAGAAGAGAATGTGTTTTATTTTGTTTAATGACTGAATATTTGTAGCTTTTGTTTCAGTTTCTTTGTTTAGTTCCTAGAAGACTAAGACTGACAATTTTGTGTTGTTTGCCCCCTAACTTCATTCAAAATCTTATTCCTCATTCCTCTCATTGGCTTTTGATCTCAGTTACACTCTTTCTAGTGCCTTCTGTACTCATCATTGGGTAAACCCTCGGAAGAAGTAGGATAGATGTTTATCCTCTAGATTTAGGTATATTTTTATTAAAGCTCTATTTTCAGTTCTCCATTTCATCCAACTTACTAATCTTTATATGCTACATTACCATGCCATTTAATCTAGTGGCTCAATTATGTTAGTCATGGTTGTTTCTTGACTAGTGATAAAGTTTTCCTCAATCCTACAAAAAAAATACACTTTTAACTCCTACTTGTTCCTACTAAAAGTAAAGCGCTCAGAGATCTCCAGTTTTAACATGGATTCAATTTTGATGCTTTTGATACTGTCTTGGTCACTTTTATATGTTTACTGCTCAGACTAGTTATGTTACTCTTACAGTCTTCCTGAATTAAGGTATTTGTTGATTCTATTTGGATTTTACCTTTAACATGAGAGATATGCTCAATTGTAATATTCTAGTATTAGCTATCTATTCTGCGCTAGTATGCTAGTATTGTCCATCTAACATTCTAGTTGGACTTTTTGATTGTATGAAATGACTGCTATTTTTTTGATATGCAATTTGCAGGCTGGTTCAGGTGAATGTAGCTGTGGTGGGACATTTATCAAAGGGCTATCTGTGAAACCAATTAAAGGAAATGCAGTACTTTTCTGGAGTATGGTTAGTATACTTAACTTGCTTGTTTAGTCCATCATGGGAATTATGAAATAGGAGCAGCTATTATCTCAATTGTTCTAGTAATTTTCTTATGTTTTTAAGATTGTAACCTGCCAAAGTGAGAGATTATGTGTCATTAGTAATTGACAAACTAAGTCCATACGAATACAGTAAAATACAGACTCATGTCATATTCATTTGGAACTTGAAATTTGCTGAAATTTCTAATTTCACAAACGGCAATACAGGAATTGGTTTAAGGTTTTGTGCATCATTCTTAGATCAAGAGAACCTTTTTGTTTTTTAACAACTGCCTGCATTATTTCCCCTCTTTTCTAATGTATTTACTATATCTTTTGCAATTAATATCATCAATTGCAAGTTCATGTCCTCCTGCATTGTTCTGTATCATCACCGTCATTTTTTCCTGGGTCTTATAGATTTTTATTTATTTTTGTTTCCATTTTCCATATATGCTTGTAACTATGTTGTGGATGGTTTAGCAACAGGGCATCCCTACTATTCTCATGATAGAAAATTACAATGCTCAGAGTATGAATCATGGAGAGTTGTAATCGTTTGTGCTATACATGTTTTAAATGAACTTTTATGGTGGACAGTTGTCTTGCCAAATAATCAACCTTTTATATGTCTGCTTGGTCTTCTCAGGGACTAGATGGACAGTCAGATCCGAATAGTGTGCATGGAGGATGTGAGGTACTCGCTGGGGAGAAGTGGTCAGCTACAAAGTGGATGAGGCAGAATGCTCACTTTTGATTTAGCTTTCACCATCTCGTGCAACCTGAAGGGCTCCCCCTCCCCCTCCCCCTCCCCCACTAATGGGATTTCCCCCCCCAGTTTGTCATTATCCAAAAATAGTGATTATGACTAGTTCTTGGTAATAAATATTTTATAGTGGTAAGATTTAAAAAAAAATATAACATAATTTGATATTATTAGTTACACCAGGGGATGGTTCATCTATGAGTATATATCAATAGGTATTTTTGCAAAGGATATTTAACTTGACCTAGCCTTCTTTCGATTCAAGTCTGCTCAATTCCTAGATTTTTGTAGGGATTATCATTGGTCCTGCTACTAATTTGAAGAAGCCATCATTGAGATTTCAGCTTTATTTCTGATTGAGTTGAAATATTTGTATATGGATGAAATCTTCTACCCCAAGTATATTTTGTTATACATGTATATTTACTAGTTTCAGAAATACTAAATTCGAGGCAAAATTCATTCATGTATATTTGGTGTGATAGTAGCACTCGAGATTGAATCCCGGTAGAGTTGGGGACTTGGGTAAGGGAAACAGCTTTGTCACCGCCCCCTCCTCTCTATATATATCTCTCTCTCACTGACTACAGTGTCAGGGAATGAACATTTTTCCACATTTAACTAATTGACATATAACTGGTAGTTCGCTAAAAAATCCAAATGCAATTTGGTAAATATTACTTCGGACAACTGTAATAGAAAAGATTAGTTCAATTCTTTTGGAAGATATCTAACAGGAATCGTAATAATATAATTGTAAGAATACAAGCCTAAAAAAAGGATGATTAACGTCATATATTATTTATCAGGACCAGGATGTCCTTGTTTGCCTTTTAAACGGACAGCCAGCTGGTATGGGCCATAGAGACAGATACGCAGATCACCCTGGATCATTGGTTGATAAAAATAATTCTTGAACAGGTCCCAGAATTCATCTCTGCCAGTCAGTTGTGTACATGTCACATCAATAAGGTTAGCTTGATGAAAAGAGGATTTCAATATAAATTCATCAGTTTCTAAATTTGTGCAATGTTAGAAGAGAGAAGACGGCGATGGTGTTGTTTGAGAAGAATTAAAGAAAACAAATATAATATCATGCCAAAACGAGGAGAAAAGATATAGCCAAACCTGACTTGTGGAAGGGTAAACAAAGAATAGCCCTTTACATCTGGATGCACGTCAAGCAGAAGCACTTGTAACCTCGAAAGACCCAATGCCTCAGTGTCAATAAGCTTCTTTATCCTGAAATTGATGGAAGAATAATGCATAATTATACAACACGTGTACATGACCACAAACTTAACAATGTCAAGATTTTAAATGATCTAATCACCAAAGAAACGAAAAGAGATACTTGATGATCTGATGCTTGGTGAGAAAATGGTATTTTCTTGAATGAAAGGATTAGCGATGACCAACCTGCTTGGCGTGCCGCAAGCGATGTTAACACGGTTTTTTAACAAAGAAATCTGCAGTGACCATAAAGCAAAATCAAAGGACAAAGTTTCCAAAAAAAAGGATCACAAGGGCCAATAAGATACAAGGGTATGAAATGGGCAGGTATCATGTCAACCAAAAATGAAGAAAAACTAGAGTGGGAACAAATTTACACATCATGCAAATCACTGAAAAACAGAGAGATTAGAGGAAAATAGAAATTATGCACTACTGAAGAACAACACATTTATCATTTCCATATGCAGAAAAAATTCAAAATTCTTTTTCTTTCTTAGGGTCCAAGGAAAAATGGAATTAGAACTTTATGAATAAAAATTTAAATGTCTGCTCCTATATCTATAGAACTGAAGTTTTGGGAATGAAACATGCTTTGTTGGATAATGTAATATATTGTTAATCAAAAGTCTTTTTTATTTTTGTTTAAAACTTCTTAAAGTAAAAACACGAGGATTATTTTCTCATTTTATTATGCCTACAATTCTCTCCTTTCATTACCCTACCCTAAGAATTGTAGACCATATGGCTATGAACAATTTGCAACACGAAGCATGACCACCAAGATTTTCTCAATGACTGAGACGGCATTAATATAGATTCAGTTGGCTGCACACATCAAAATAGATTTGCGTCTTAGTGCCTGTTCTATCAAGTTGAGATGTTTTTTCAACTCAAGCCATATGGAAATGTGATATTTAAACCATCCGTTCACTATATCCCTGCTATAGCATCTGCTGTATGCACTATACCACTAAATAACATTTTATTAGATGAATTTTTCAAAACATTCAGCATTGGATTGAAACTTTTTATCATGTTTATCGTTCTCATAAAGTTTCGAACTAATCCAATATTGTTTTATGAAAATCACGTAGACAACATTTTACATTAATCTGAAATTGTTTTATACTCCATTAATATATCTTAAGATTAATGCAATATTTCCTTTTCAAATAGAAGAAATATGAACTATTTCATTACATACTTATTGTTGTCCATTTTTTATTTTTCAAAATTTGACAAACAAGATCAGCATGATAAATAGTTATCATTCAACAGTTGAATCAATAACAGTTACATTCTATAAAAAGTTATTGGATGGTGTAAGTAAATCAAGTTTTATAGGACTGTCAATTGATCCCTCCTTTGTGTGAGTGTGTGTGTATTCATTCCACTTTCATCAGTATTTCTTATACATAACTCAATCCATCCATGTCCTAGGACACACCTAATATATTCCAATTGATAAAATTTGGCACAACAGAGAAGAGCTCAGAGAGTTTACCTGTTCCTCAACCTTCATATGCTTTGAGAATAACTTTACAGCATGACATTCTTTTGTCAAAGATCGAAAGCCCCTACACAAGAAAATTAGTTCTTTAATGATTAAATACAAGGAATAAGAAGGAAAGAAATTTCGCAACAACGCACTAATTCTTTTTCTCTGTTTTCCTCTAATTAAACTGATGAGTGATGACTATGTCACTTGGTGTTCAGAGATAGATCTTTTTTGTCTCTTTCTTTCCTTCTTTTGTTTCTTTTCTTTCGTTTACTTTTTCCTCTTTCCAAAAAGAATAGGAGAAAAGTGATATTTACAAGTATGCCCTTTGCCTTCAGATATTTCTTCTCCTTAAAGGGGAAAAAAAACCACACCTTAAAAGTTCTATGGATCTTAAGGCAGAGGAACTTATAACAAGAACTGCTGGGCTCCCAGCATCAATTTTCCCTTCAACAAGCTGCCCTTCACAAAGTACCTCTTTCCATGATGTGCCAAAAGATGCTTTAATATCTTTCCCCAACATTTTGACATCCTCATCTGAGTCTTGAGATAACTCCAAAATGCAAGTATCTACATAACATAAATCAAAGTTTCAATTCCCAGATACACTACTCACAGCAATTTTTAATCAAATTCTCCATCACTTGAAACTTCTTGTTTCCAAGAATAGTATCACTTTCATATTTGTGTAACATATACTAGGCAATCGAAGGTTTAGTGAGGAAGATAATCACAAAACCATAATATAACTAGCCAAACAAATTTCACATACTGAGAAGACAAGTTGAAGAGGTTCTAGAACCTGCAATCTGCTCATTATCCATCCTTGAACAAGGGAAAGTAAGGTGCCGTAAGACCAAAGGTCATTGGCAAACCACAAAGATAACACTGATTTTGTGTCTTTTCATTAGGCACTAAGCAGGAAACAAAATCTCCTTTGAAGTTACTCGGAAGGCACATCATAATTCATAAATGCAAATAATTTAGAATTTCTAAAGTGCAGCCATGTCTGTCAAAACCTGTCAGGCATCTTAAGATTTAGCTTTAAGCATTGTTTTGAGATTAAAAATAAATTTGGAGTTGTTGGTAAGTTTGATCCTTATTCATTATACTAGTTCCTGCATATCATGTGGGCCAACTCTGTTGCTGGTTTAGTTCCTTCATCACTCACTAGTTAGTAGTTACAGCTCCATATCAATATATTATTATTCCTCATGATAAAATTTGAATGCCAACCTAACTTCAACTCCGAAAACATGAAGAAAAAAAAAACACTGATTCAGAGCACGTATTCAATAATGAATCATAGAAAACAAAAAGGAAAACTTGAAATTAAAAAAAAAAACAACCTTTGAGGGATTCCAACTCGAGAGAAGAAAGGTGAAGACCCTTGGCGGACTGAAATTCTTCCAGAAAGAAACGTAATTGCTCCGAAGCTGATGCTGGCAGTGGCGGCTGTAACTCCTTGTTTTCATTGTTCTCGTGAAAATCTTTCAATGCCTTCTTCTTCTTCTTCTTGATCCTTTTAACATTAACATCATCGTTGTTAACCTTGGACTTGGTCTTGGTCTCAAGCCCTTTTCGCTTGTGGCTAGGGTTCCGTTCTTTTCCGCTTCCCATTCTTCTGCTTCTCCTTCTCCTTCTCCTTCTCGCTGCCTTCCTTCACTTTTCTGCTCTTTGTTGCTTTGCTTGCATCGCATCACATATATTTAAACTCCATAATTCGGGTTTTGGACACGTTTAAAAGGGTTGGGCCACAATGAAACATTTGGGCTTCTAACATAATTAAGATTTGATTTGATGAATTCATACGTTACATAAATTTGCAAGTCACAAAATAATTAATAACATATTATTAGAACGAAAAAAAAGAGAGAATGATAATAAATGGGAAAATAAATACATAAGCATAACAGTAATTTAATAAAGATAACATTTATAAAGTTTTGCATTTACCTGCCTCAATCTTCTCACATTGTCCAAGTTCTTCAATCATTCTTAAAGTTCAATAAAAACAACGGTATTTTTGGATTCCAAAATACCATTCTCACACAACACATTACTTCCGCTCAATGAAAACCGCAAATGCATTTTCAAATGTGATTATTTAGTTCTCTCTTCAACTAGACGAGATTGACAGAGGAACTTAAATTGAGATAATTTGAAAATTATGAAAATAGCATTATTATAATTAAAATTAAGGAATCAAAATCGCACATTAATAAATAAATAAATGCAACAAAAATGTAATTAAGACAAATTATTTCACATGATTTACATATATACATTAGCTGCCGTCTTTATTAATGTTTGCATCACATACATTCGATTCCCTTCTTTCCTCACATGTCCCAACCAGCAGTCTAGTACATCCTCTCCCAACCTCCTACTAATTAGCTAATTAAAAATATTTTATGATGTAATATGGCTTATGATATCTGATCTAGTAGGAGGTACGAGATTATCAAATATGCAATAGTATGAAGTATTTATTATCTTGTTACATTAATTGGAATGGGATCTATTAGTAACAACTTGATTCTGTTCTCTGTTGTGTTGTCTGGCCTTCCAATTCCATCTCCATATTGGTATATGCAATGAGAAACCCGGGCCATGTTAATAGCTGTTTCTATAAAAGCTTTTGGGAGTGTTGAATCCAAAAATGGGTCTTGGTTCATCTTCTTCCATTCTCTGTCGATCAAATTTCTCAAGCTTTGACGTGCCTGTTCCTCAGAAGTGCTAGTCTCATGCATGTAGGACGTGATTGAATTTGTAGTTTCACCCCTCTCTAGCTCAGCCTGTATTTTCAAATAAAACAATAACATTAGTCAACGTGTTCAATTTGGTGGGAAAGTGTGGTGCCAATTCCATTTGGTTTAGTGGTTTGGCATTGCTGAGCTTACCGCTGAGGTAGCCAAATCATTGCACACCCTGAAAATGGTGCATGCGGAGCGCAAGAGGCCACGGTAATTAATTACAGAATCAAGAGCTTGGTTTGTGATATCTTGGCTGAGTGAGAAGAAGGAAGGAACCAGTAAAGCCCCGCCGGAGGAGGAAACTGAGGCATTTTCCAGGTACTCATTGAATGCCGGAATGACTTTGTTGTTAGACCATTTTGCTTCTTGGAGGAATGCTTTGCACAAGTCAGACCACTGTGAGGTAAAATAAGTGTGATCAAGGTTATTCATTTGGTAATTGAAATGATGTTTAACGGAGCATTTTATTGACTGTAAATATAGGAAGGAGATAATTAGTTGTACATACAGATTTTGCTAGATAGGGGAGGCTGTTCTCTCCCTTTTCTTTAAGGATGCCATAAGCCGTGTCATTAACAGTATTATAGAGTGCTAGGAAGCACAACTTCATGTACTCTGGAAGTGTGTTTACGGCATTCACATCCCATCTGTAAGCATGCATAAAAATTAACAAAGAAAATAGAGACATTTCTATGGTGAAAATGAAAGCTAAATTCGTGTTGGAGAACAAACCTCTCAACTGCATCCGTGAAGAGCTCGAGCTCGTCCAAAGTACCATAGACATCATATACGTCATCGATGATGGTGACTAGCCCAAACATTTTGGTGATACCTTTACGGCATTCACTGGATTGAGGATCAGGGGCCATTCCTAGCGCCCAAAAGAAGACCTCCATTAATCTGTCTCGGACAAAGTCAAGCTTGCTTGCCAGGCCAATCTCCCTCCACCATCTATGCATGGCAAAACAGAACAAATTAACTAAATACACCGTCTCATTGCATAGGTTTGTGCAGAAAGCCTTAAAGAAGTTCGATCTTTATAGTCCTAATTCTTCATCTAATAGCTTAAGTTATTGGGATAATTGGTCATTAATTCAGTTTTTTTTTCTCATTCTTTTAAAATAAAGTTAAATTTTAAAATTTTATAAGAGAGTGTGTTAGAGATATAAAACTAATATTAAGTCTTTACCTAATAACTTTTATTGAGAAAGTTGGTGATTGACACTTTATCATCCTTATTTAATTTCATATCATAATTATAAGGTAATTTAATAATGTAAACTCTTATTATTTCTCTGACCTTGACAGTTCTTGCAGTTCTTTCTGCTGTAATGATTGCACCATATTGAAATCCAGCTTTGCAAGCTCAAGTAGTAACCGATCGTGGGGTTCCTTTTCCTCATATTTGTCAATGAACCATCGTGCCTCTAATCTATGCAGTCTTTGGTGATAGGGAAGCTCCAATGAACGACTAACTTGTTCCGCCAGTTTGGTCGTTGTTCCTTTTTTTAGGCTCTTAAGATGTGCTCTTGAAAATGCCCTTGCCTCGTCTAAGAGATTTTCTCCCTCAAAGGCAAGATATGATGCTTCATATAGACTCAGCAACCCCTGCAAATCGCCGCTAATTTCAGCCTTGAAGCTTCCCTCATTGTCCTTAAAACTCTCGAACATATCTGCAGTTCACACAGATTGCCAATGTGATGATTGGATTCTAATTTAATCAGAAAAACACAATATTTATAACTCGCTAAGTTTAGTTACGCGGATAACAGACCTTGGGAGACCTCAAAGCCATGTTGTCTAAGCAAGCGGAAGCTGAGAGCAGTAGCATGCAGGCCCCTTTTCTGTATCTCATCTAATGAAGCAATCCAGCCGAGGGCTTTCTTTATGTCCTTCTCGAACTTGTAGGTCAACCCCAAGCGCTGGACATTGTCAATCAATTCGAGTAAGCTTAGTGGTTCCATGTCTACTCCGTTGTTGATCATGCGTCGCACCTCCTCCTCCAGCTTTGTTGCCCTCTCTTGTAGTGTTTCCACCTGTGTTTAGATTATATATGTGCATGGCCAAGCCATTAGTAAGGTTACAATTAAGAACAATTTTAATTTCTCTCTTTGGAAGAATTTACATGAAGATATTAAATTGGCAAAGGAAAAAGCAGAATCAACTTGAATTACTATAATCACCTCAAGGCCATTTTCGACAGACTGCAGAAATTCATAATCCCAGAGGTTTGGCTGGTAATTAGCTGAACGTCTATTATTTTCTGTTAATTGGGTATCATGTGTGCTCACTGCACAAGTGACTCGCCAAGGTTTGGGAATGGCAAGAGATGTACTTTGCGTGGGGTTCCTACTTGGTGGAAGTCTAGTAGTTAGTGTTGATGTGGTGGACGAGATTTGGCAAGACAAGCATAAAAGATGAGTTGCCATAATAATATGGTGTCTCTAACACGTAGTTCTCTTGCCTAAAATTGCAATTCCTGTGCTCCTTTTATATTGGAATGAGGATTCAAGGTTGCATATAGGATAGTAAAATAAGAGAACAATAAATTGTTGCGGTGGCACAATAAATCACCATAAGTGTAGATGAATGAACATAACGTGCTTACATGTCAAAATCCTTGCACAGGCGATAGTGTACGATGACCACAACATTTTTTTATGGCCGGCCGGGATAAAACAAAATAACGGATGGAGGCATCAAAGTTTTTGGTAAATATTGATTTACATTTTTAAATTTTTGGTGAGTATTGATTTACATTTCGCATTAAGTTGTTATTTGTTTTCACACTAAAGAGAGATTTTTTTTATTAGAATAAAAAAATCAAGGAGTACAAGACAACACCCTATAACGCACTTAAAGTAGAGAACGCTAAAAGCCTCAAGTATCATATCCTTCGTTATGGAATTAATAAAATTCTTATAATATAGTATTAAGTAAGGATGCCAATTAGATTTATTAATTTATACTGTATACAATTTATTTATATCTAAATTTAATTCAATTTATTTATTTATAATAATAAATTGAATTCATTTTAATTAATAAATGAATATTAAACTAATCAAAATTTTAGTGAATATTTAATAGATATTCATTGAGCTTTTAAAAGCTGTCACATCATTTAATAGACCATCCTAATTTTTTTCTTTCAAAAAATGAATGATTTATATATATATATATATATATATATATTAACTTACATTGGTGTAAAACTTGATAATTTTTATATCACTCAATAACTTTTTATTGGACATTTTTCACAAAACCTATCTTTAGATTAAAAGCTTCTATCATGTGAATCATACCTAATAAATTTCATATTAATTTTAAATTATTTTTTGTTTCATTAATATACATAAAGATTAATGTAATATATACTTTTGAAATTTATGAAAATATGATCTATTTGATTACTTTCTTATTGATATTCAATTTTTTCAAAATTTGACACAAATGATCAACATGAAGGATAGTTATAATTTAACGGTAGATCAATTCAAAGTATACTTAATAAAAAGTTATTAAGTGGTATAAGTGAATTAAGTCTTATATCAGTGTAAGTGGATTCCTCCCACACATACACACACCGAGAGAAGGGATCAACTTATACCGATGAAAGACTTGATAACACTTACACCATTCAATAAATTTTTATTGGATAACTTTCTCATAAAATTTACTGTTGGATTAAAAGTTTCTATTATGTAAATTATACTTATAAAATTTCATATTAATCCAAAATGGTTTTGTGAATCATTGATATACATTAAAATTAATGTAATATAAGTTATTGAAATATATGAAAAAAATGAACTATTTGATTATATTCTTATTAATATTCAATTTTTAAAAAATTTGACACAAATGATCAACATGATAAATATTTATAATTTAACGATTGGATCGATAAAAAAATATACTTAATAAAAAATTATTAAATGGTGTAAGTGAATTAAATCTTACACTGGTGTAAGTTAATTTCTTTAATATATATGACGAGAGGGAAAGAGTGTATATTTATGACTGTTTACAAAATATTAATTCATTTTCATGATTATGAGTTATAAAGTATTAATCTATTTAAATGTGACATTTCACATGAAAATCACAATCAATTCTTTTTATTAAAAAATATTCTTATTAAGAATACATATAGCCAAGGTCATGTAACTCCTATAACTCGTAAACTATGCATTAACCAAAGTTAACGTGTATTACTAAGGACAATAAAAAAGTCTCTCATTTCGTCAAACGGATTTTTTTTGGATCCATAAAATAGAGGAAGTGAATAGCCATAACTCTTTGATAGGTTTAGTCATTTAAAGAGTATATAAAGGGCTCTTCGTCCACTAACATGGTACAAGACTTGTAGATATTTAGACTTCTTAAACATGTGATTATGGATTTGATTTCTGACTCGTGTGTATGAAAAAATATCTGTTGAAAGAGGTCAATCCCTTAAATAAATCTCAGTACCTCGATGAATTAATCCTTCCAGTCACGCATCAAACATACCCTAAAAACCAAAAAAAAAAGGACTCTTCATCCCTCTCTTCACTTACCTTGAATGCTTATGTGTCTGTGAGGTTACTATCACCTAATGCAGTTGTATGACTTAAACCAGTAATTGACCTGTTCAAAAGGCTAAGTCATTGATTCAAC
Source organism: Styphnolobium japonicum (assembly GCA_023212625.1). NCBI lineage: Eukaryota > Viridiplantae > Streptophyta > Magnoliopsida > Fabales > Fabaceae > Styphnolobium > Styphnolobium japonicum. The sequence continues at coordinate 540,821 of JALBWW010000013.1, forward strand.
AGTCTAACAAAAAATTTAATGATCAAATCAAAAAACTTAGATAAAGAAAAAAAATGTTATATGAAAAAATATATCATATTTTTAATAAAATATAAATCAGATCTAATATTTAAAGAGCATATAATTTAATATTACATTTCAATACAAACAAAATTAAAAAAAAAAAACTTTTAACCAACTAACAATACAAACTTTTTTTTAACCAACTAATAACACAAATACAATCATTTTTTACATGTTTTAAAATAAATAATAACATAAATCTAATAAGATGCACTAAAGTATAAATTTCTTATCAAATAAATTTTAAAATCGGGTAAAGACTAGGTTGATAAAAAACAACAGTCTCAAGCTCTGATTGATCCGTCCAGAAGGCCGATTCACGAGTTTCCCAGCAAAACTGATCCAGTACATACAACTATGAATACAAGCATTATTGTTATATATACAGTGAGGAGAGAGAATACCAACGTGCTACATTTGTTCTAATTTTATTAATTGATATTGTTATTTTCTTAATTTGTAATATCAAGCTTGCTTGGTTATCATCATGGCAGAAGGAATTACTTCTTTATTTCAATCAGTTTTACTTAAATTGATGATATATAGAGATATGTTTGCATCTGCATATATTTATTGTTTATTATTATTTTATTAACTTTGTGAATTTAAACATCGACTAAGATTTTTTTTCTAACATTAAGTTGTTAGGTTAACCTTAAACAAAAAATAATAATTTATAAATAATTATTATATTGTACATAAATTTGTCTTTAAATATGTTAATATAATTATATGAATTAAAAAAAAAACTAACGATACTATAGAAATAAATTTTTAGAGAACATAACATATTTCTAAAACAAATTCCATATTTTGTGACACTTTTGTTTTGTTCCAAAGTACTTTTACATGAAAGCTACAACTAAATGCATTGATTGCCATAAAAAAATCTTTACCTAATAGTTTTCGTTCTTTCTCTTGTCTTAGTTTTTAAAGGTACAAAAAATTATTTTTATTTTATAGAAATATTTAAAATAAATTAATAAATAATCTGAGGTTCAAAATATAATGAAATAATAAATAATTTTAAATAATTAAATATCATATATGTTCAAATAACTTTCTTTATTTTTTTCTTATTTTAGGTTTGTTTCATTTTTTATATTCTAAAGAATTTTAAAAAAAATTTGGTAAAAGAAATTTTAAAATTTACAAATACATTAATGTAAAATCATGTCTAATAAAAATAAGAAAAACAATCTTAAAAGTTAAAATAATGATGTGACAAAATAATTATTTTTCTTTCTTTCTGGTAGACGCAAAATATTATTATTATTTATTTATCATAACCATAAGTTTAGATGAATGATCAGACCTTGCTCACTTGTCAAAATTCTCGAGAAACTTCTACCAAAGGTGACAGGATCGACTCATGAATCGTGACCTCAAAACTTTTGATGGCCTAAAAATGAACACTTCCACGATAGAATCATCAAGTTTTAAAAATAATAACTTATAAAATTACAAATAATTTTGAATCAACTAGTTAACCCAAAAGTTAAACAGGTCACCCACATATATTTTTTTTTTTAAAGTTTCAATTTGATTGTACTTAAAAAAATTTCAATTTAAAAATTTAAAAGTTAATTAAATATTATTTTCTCAAGCAAAAGTACAAAATATATGTACTATTCAAGCTAATAATAACACAACTCACACACAAATACATTCGTTAAACTTTATAAGTTTATGTTATTTATTTGTTTAAATTCTTCCTTAATCCTTTAAATGAGATTAAAGTATTCAATATTATGTTTATGTAATGTAAGATTAAATTCTCCCTTAATCCTTTAAACTCCATAAGTGCGAGTTGATGCAAGGCAAGTTAGGGTAACTAATTTACAACCCATTTAAATGCGAACAATTTTAGCCTATCCCGTTTAACCCGCGGCCTGTCTCGAGCAGGCCTAAACAAGCTAGGCCGGCCCGTTTGATAGCCGGTGATTTGATTTGTTGCAAGAGAGAAAAAGTTTTAAAATGATAGAATCGACGAAAAATGACTGATAATTTTTTAAATAAATAAATAAAATAAAATGATATGTGAAATTAAACTAGATTCAAGAGTCAATTATGTATAAAAAAAGGTAAAAACGTAATCTCACAGCACCATAGATACATCCGTCTTTCGACAATTACCTCAAGGTAATTGTGCTAATTTGATAACATATACAACATCCCTTAAGAGAAACAAGATATGAAAATAAACAAAAGGAAATTGCTATGGTACCTTGATGAGTTTGATACCCAAGGTAAGTTATCAATCATTTATTGACTGTTAATTTCATAATCAATGTTTGAAAGTTTATTAAATATAAATAACAATTAATGAATGTTTGACAACTCACCCAAGATACCAGTACCCTAGAAAAAAAAGATTAATCTCCTAAACAAAAGTATATAAATATTTACAAATCAATACAAAAAATAGACAAAGTTAAATTTCAAAATCTTCAAGTTTAATTTGAATTGTGCTCCTACGTATCCCCTAGTGCAATGAAAAACTTAAAGCCGCATAATTTTTTAAAAAATAATTGTGTGTTATCAGATTTTAATTGAGAAAAATATTAATTTGAATTAATTGATTAAAAAAATGATTGACTTGGTTTAAAATAAAAAGATAATTAACACATCCTTGATGAAATATAATATAATACTAGATCCACATAATCATCTCACAAAAATTGTCCAATGGGTACTTAATTACTCAAGACAACTAAACTCAAATGTTATGTCATTAGACCATTTATTTGATTTTTTTTTATAAAAAAAAAGAACTTCTTAACGCATTCTAAATGAAATAGAATATAATACTAAACCCACATAACCATATCAAAAAAACTGCCTAATAGGTACTTAACTCTTCAAAACAACTAAACGAAATATTAATTTTATTGAGAAGATTTTAAATGAATTATTGAATTTGTTCCCAACCAACTAACAAATAACTTAAATGGGAGAAACAAATTAAGACCAGACAAACAGTGATCAACAGTAAACGATAAAACACATTAAAACAATAATAAGAAAATAAATACATTATCAAATGTGATACTAATTAAGGTAAGCTAGCAACGTTCAAAATGAGTAAAACAATGCGAGCTTGAGTTGCCACATCAGAACTTGAGAAGAACAGGGAAAGAAATAATCAGTAAGAAAATATCAAATGCATAAAACCTCATTCATGTACCTTTTTCTCAAACACGCATCCAATTCCTTTCACTGCCAAGATTGGCTAGCCAGTTTCCCTTAACTCACTTTGTCAGTCACAGCAGAGGAGTGAAAAACAATTCAATTGGATTCAAAAACAGCTCTCAGCAGTCCCAGATTATCAAGTAGTATAACAAATGGATCAAATGAAGGATCGAAGCCTAAACCCAAAAGATCAAAGGCAACATCTAAAAGAAACCATTTTTCCAAGTATGAAGCAAATCTCACGCCAAATGGCGGACTCAAATTCAAAAACTGGAACGACAGCCTGGAGAAATTGACAGCAGCAGTCAACCTATTAGCCACCAGAAGGCAGTGTATTTACTTTATTCAGTTCACTTTCGGCAAGATGACAGCAGCACATTCAATCACCCATAACCAAACAGCACCACACGGTAAGCCTAGCAGGAATATACACAGGACAAAGTAATCCATTACAACCACCAACAAATTTGACCAACCAAGACTTTTGCAATGCTAAAAACTCAAACCTCCAAGCAATAAACCCACAGCACCTCAAGATTTCCCACACAAACAGCCATCTCTTGAACATTAAAAGAAGCTTATCAGATTGGAATTAGAGGTTTTGCTACGCAAATTCTTGATTTATGGTATTCTCTTTAGCATGCAACAAAATACTTAACAAGATCCATTTTTATGGATATGAATCCAAGCTTCTCAAACAAGCCAAGTCATAGCATAATATTTCAGCATGCATGAAACCAGTTCCAAAATTGTAGGACATTTCATTTGAACCTTTCATCAAGTGAATTACCAACATATGATTCAGACTAAAAAAAAAACCCAAAGTAGATCAACCAGACATACCACTCTCGGTCAAAAATGAAATACTTACACATAGATGAGGGCATGTGGTAGCAATCAAGCCATTAATGCACAAAATTCTTTATTCCCCATATTGAAGTTGTGCAGAAAATAGTCTGAACTCATGTGCAAACCTGGAATCAGATGACAAGGAACCAGGAACCAAAATCTGAAATTTTCATGGTTAAAATCCCTCCATGTTAGCTTTCTAATAAGACAAACAAAGTGTGATTTAATTGAGTGTGGATCAAGTTATGAGTAAAACACCGCATGCTGTCAGGAGAAATATGCAGAAACAGATCTGATTTGGAACAAAATCTGGTATCAAATGGTAAAGAATTAAAATCCGGGAATTTTACAGCTGAAAGACGTGTTAGCTTTCCAACTAGACAAGATGTGCAAGATTCTGGCTTGTGTAGCTCAAGTAATGAGTAAAACAGCAAGTGCTTCCAGAAACAAGACTTATGCAGAAATCGCTTCCTTTGAACGCAAACTGGTATCAAATGACAAAGAGAGAAAATCTGAAAATTTTACACATACAAGCCTTATAACTTAGCTTCATAGTGCAACAAACGGTGCTCGGTTTCAACATGTACAACTCAAGTTATGAATGAAACAACAGCTGCTGCCAGACCATGTTCAGCATGCGAAATTGGACACTAACATGTCAATTGATGCATGTGACCTAGCTAAGCAACTAAAAAAAAAGCCCTTGCTCAAATGGGAAAGATACCAGCAACTTGTTTGAATGGAATCAGAACTTGTGGTATTGAAGCGATGCAGTAAAATATCCAAAACCAAAAGATACATAACCTTAATAGTTAATACACTCTAGAGACAAAGTAACAAGGAAACAACCATAGGATTTCAAGCATCCCAGAGTTTACGAACAAAAATGACAAAATATGCATTGCTTCAAGGCAAAACACTTGATATCATGTTAACCCTTCTTGAGATCAATGAAGTAGTTAAATGAAAACACAAGAACCCGTGATACCAACCCATCATCCAACGTACACAGAATCAAATCTTTGAAATAAACCCAAACCATGAAGTGAATACAATTAAAATAGAAACATGGTTACAATCGAATCACTCATGAGTTCCAAGAGACACCATTTCAAACCTAAACCTCAGAACAGAATTTACGAGCAAACAAATCAGTAAGGAGATCAATACGCCCGGTCCTAAGACCCTAGTCACATAACAGGTAAAATACAGATCTCCTAATCACATCACCATGACCTAGGCATCCTTCACCACCCCAATCAGCACCAAACTACCGCTAGATTTTTGTTAAAATGAACATAACACCTTATCAAGCATATTATGATCATGGCAAATATTTCTTTGAACCACCAATTAACAGCAGCCTTTAAGCTCATAAAAATCACAAAATTCAAGTTTAAATTCTCAATTGACACAAATCAACAACTGACCCATCCAAGCCATCATACATCCAAAATCTCACCATCAAACAAACATAAACCACAAAGTCCAGACTATCTTTTCAATCACAGATAATGAGAATCAAATTTCAGAGAATCTGTGATCTGAACAGTCTGTCTATGCATTATAGCCAAAGAGAGTAGAACCTGTTGACAGTTGTGAATAGAAGCGAAACTTAGCCATCAACAACAGCATAATAATTCAATTCATTCGTCAAATATGCTAGAGAAGGTTCTTTAGTTCAAGATTTTCATCAAACAGGTTATGTGCAAATGATCAAACACACAACATTCAATTAAAAGAAAATAATCTAGAACATCACAAAGGGAACAAATACTGCAACCACAACATCAACCTCACTTTGATTATACAGTATCTCAATCATCCAAAATATGCAACCGCAAAATCAACTTTCTCTATCCCTTTCATTCTGCTCCAACCTCTCTATGTTTCTCACTTGAACTCCCTTGCTCTCTCAAAACCAGCCGAAAAATAAAATTTAAAAAAAAAAAATACCAGAGAAAAATGCTCCCTAAATCTCAGAAAATGAAAAGTCTGCCACCTTAAAACGTCTTTCTACCCACATCCCTTTTATAGACTCTCAGAAAATCCTCTCTCAGCGTTGATCTGATGAAAGCAGGTGTCAATTGGAACGGCTAGCCCCATCTGCACCTCCTTGTCATCCTTGATCCACGTTCTCTTGTTCACCGATTTTTAAAACATTAAACATGGAATGCTAATATTTTAAAAAGGCAAATTTGGAAAGCAATTATATGTCACATACCATTTTACACGCACTTAAATAAAATGATTTAATTTTTATTAATTATCAATGTAAAATTTTTATTTATTGTCATTCAATTATATATTGACACATCATTAAAATAATTAGAATTTTTAGATAATGATTATGATAGTCAAACTCTTTTAATGATTTGGCAACACATGATTGAATGACAGTGTAAAATTTTTTTACACTGACAATAAATAAAAATTAAACTCTAAATAAAATATAACCTATAAAAATAATGTATTAGATAGTTTAAGAAGCAAACATTGAAGAATAAATTTTTTAAGTTTTAAAAAATTAAAAATAATAGTTGTAAGATACTTCATCGATCCATTAAAGGATTTACAGTATTTCGATCAAATTTAGCAACTTGATAAAAATTGATTAAAAATTGAACAAATTCTGTCTCGTTTGGTTTGTAAACTGGAATATTATAAAGGACTTCGGCTATATAGAGCTAGATAACCCTATTCACAGGTTAGGTCTATTAGTCCATGTCGATTACATCTGCTGTTCCTTACACTGCTTAGTCTCTTCTATTATGTATTTTCTTTTCTTTTCTTTTGAGTTTCTATCCCTTTTTCTAGAAAAATAAAAAAAATACGGTGACCTAAGTAAAAATAAGTTTTTTAATTTTTTTAATTTTTAATTTAGTGATTTTTTCAATAGAATTGGGACCAGTAACCCAATTATCTAATCGAGTTGATCCGAATGTAATTCTTACAACTAGCCTGAGAACAATATGAGTAAAAAGAATGCAGAGTTATAGATAAGATGGTAAAAAATTAATTACAATATTGGAGTAAATACGTGCACCAAATATATATATATATATATATTGATAAAATTATCTTGAGAAACAACTATGATACCATTAATTATCAAATATAATATTATTTAATAGTAATGTTATATTAAGAAGTAATTAATTATATTATTAACTATTAATTTTATGAATTAATAACATTTTTTATTAATAATAATTTGAATTCTTCTATATACATATAATTAAAGTTGGCTCATGAAAGTATATAATGTCATATACTCTTAATTGTTGACATGACTTCCTTCAAACAAATTATCAGAACTTCTGATATGGATCTATCATGTATGATGATATAGGATTTTTGTAAATGGTCATAAAGTTAATTGATGTAATACCCCATCATCTATAGCCTCTTGTCTTTTTGCTCCTAGTTTTGAAGTAAATATTAAGGATGTTCATGGGTTGGGTTGGATCGAATTTTGGGAAAAAAAAAATATCCAAACCGATCAACTTTGATCGGGTTGATTTGGTTTGGTTTTTGAAAAAGATTTCTAACAATCCGAACCAAACCAACCCGATTAAGGTTGGGTTAGGTTAGTTTGGGTCATCGGGTTATCTGATCATTTTTTTCACATAGAAAAATTATAAATTTACTATTGCTAAATACTTTAAACTCAATTAGACAATTACATATAAATTTTAAGCATACAAGTTTTCCAGTATAGTAAAAGTATTAAGATAAAAGTAAAATCAAGTTTGGGAATAAATATTTCAACGTCTCAAAATCATCATAAGCTTCATTTGTAATATAAATATATAACATTAAATATATTATGCTTCACAAAGAAGGTTATATATATATATATAATTAAATGATTGAGGCTTGAAAATATAAATTAAAGATATATCATTGTATCTTAGGTTTTTAAATGAATGAAAATCTAAATGATAAGAAGATAATATTTAAATTTTTATTACTCTTCGGGTCATTTCATCGGGTCACCGAGTCATCGGGTTATAAAATACAAAATCCGTAAAACGAACCAATCATGATCGGTTTTGACAGAATTGGAACTGATTAGACCCGATGACCCTAACCGAACCGATTTTTTTAATTGGTTTGGGTTGGTTTGTCGGGTTGATCGGGTCAACCCGAACCAATGAACACCCCTAGTGAATATTGCCTTTTCAGTTATGGAAGCATGGACCATCACCTCTGTCGCTTTAGGTCCAATTGCTCGCTAAGTGAGAAGAACAAGTTGCGTCTTGCATTGTAGTTCCAAGTTTTGAGTAAAAAAGCCTTGAAGTGAATGGATGCAATGAAGGGTGAAAACAGAAAATTTTACTCACATACACATTGAATTTTTTTTTTCCAAAATGGGGCAAATTGAAACACAAGAAGGGGGGTTGAATTATGTTTCTTAACCCTTTTGTAAATCGTTTTTGAAACTCTTTCTTCAACTAACAATTGAACACAACGAAGGTTAAAAGTTAACAAACAATGGACGTATAAACAAGACTTCTCAGTCCTATTGGACTCTAAGGGTTTTGTAAAAGATTTCTTATGGACGTAGTTAAGAAGTTCGAAGAAACAATTTAAAAACCTTTGTTAATAAACATAATGGCAAACCCCAGTGATTAGTGGAAATAATAAAACCCACTAGAAGAGAAGAAAAACTTACACCAGAGATTTATCTTGGTTCACTCTCACAAACTGAGAGCTACGTCCAGTCCCTTCAACCAGAAGGACTTATCAACTAATCTGTTTCGAGATTACAAGTATTATTCACCCCTTCAAGTAACAAGTATTCTCAACTTCTTCAGGTTCAAACACACCAGTATTCTTTTATATCCAGCCTCTTCAGGCTTACACCACTACGTTCAATAAATAGAAGTTGATGAAAGCTTGAGTTTGAAACTCACTAGAAAATGAGAATAGACAAAGAATCTCAAGACTTGAACTTTTTACAAGTATATGAATTCTAAGAAGAGATAAAGCTTTTTAGTCTTTGTAAGCTGCTTGGGCAAAAATCACTCTCTTCTTCTAGTGCTGCTTCTCCTTTTTATAAGTGAGAACAATTTGAGCAGACTTCATAAGTTTCGTCGTCCAACGGAAACATTTATTATCGTTCTGAGTAACATTAAATGCATCGACTGATATCGTGTTGAGCTTATTCTAAAATGTGACTTTGATTATTAGAGATTTCCAATCATGTGATAAGTGAGTCCTGATTTGTCTGAGATCGTAGAAAGTTCCTTATTTGCTGGTCTTTGTAGTTGTTAGAAGTGTCAGCAAAAAGCGGCTCAGTTGACTTCTTCTATTGTCATAAGCTGTCAGAGTTCTTTTCTAGCAATTAATGAAGAACAATTCTTCATTTTTGAATTTTAACTTTGGACGAGAGCTTGAACTTAAACTTTGTAAGAGTGCTTTGAGTCTGAGCTTTGGAAAGGAAATAGTATTGGACGAACTAATAAAATAGTAACAGTATATGCATACAATCATTGGACGCACCAATAGTAATAGTATATGTAAAATGGACGCATATAAAAAGATTAAGTAGAAACAGATTGGACGTAACTATCAATTAGTTTATTTTATGAAACTATTTGCTCTTTTCCAAACTCAAAAAAGAAGTCATAATTATCAGCATCAGAGTCAGTATACAAGGGAATTCAGTTTTATTAAAACACTGTCGACAAACTTACTTGTTTAATCTTAAAAAAAATATTTTGTTATCCTCAAAACTTTAACAGGGAAAGCTAAAGCTTTTTGACATTAGTGCTAAACCTTTTAAAATGACTTTGGTTCCAACACAAATTTCATCTATTTCCGGGCTTGCTTAAAATTTTTCACATAGTAATTAAAGAATTTTTTTTGTAAGGTAGGCCCACCCTTGGATGCAATGGTTTGTCACCCAACTCCTTGTTGCGTCTTGTAACAAACACCTTTTTAACAAGCCAAATCATTACGCACCCAAGGAATAGGAATATGCCAGAATTTATAATTTAGTGAAGCGAGTTTCATCAATGCCTGTTTGTGATTTAACATTTTTAATATTAATTTCTTTGAGCATGTGCGATGATCTAGTGTGACATCTATCTTCTTCTAGCAAGACATCTTCCAGCAAGACAGTTTGCTTTTTTATAGCTTCAAATTCTTTGATATTTTGATTCATATAGAGTATTTTTCTTAATCTAAAACCCCTAATGGTCATGCAAGGCAAACAGTCAAGAAAAGCATAAAGAACCAGCAGATTTGTTAATTAAATAACTAATTGAAAATAAGGGATTGAGTTTGGTCCACACAACCCCAAATCTGATTAATCCTAGAGTTCTATTAACTAGTTGTGGTACGGTGACAAGAGGTTGTCGAGACCTGTCAAATAAATAAAATTTACCGGTTCGCAAACTAATTTGTAGTATAGAGCATGAACCGAATCGTCTCTCAAGGATCCAAAAAGAACAAAGATTTAATCAGATCAAGATAATTAAAAGGGGGGTTTTGATGATTTGAAAAGATAATATACTAATTGAATTAAAGGAAAGTAATTAATAAATTAACCAATCCAAGGAAAGTTTACCGATCTTGAGTTTAATTCATCATTGATCACAAGTAATTCACTTAATTGCTAACCATGTTCTTAGCCTTAGATCACATCAAGGCGCCTCAACATGATCTAAGAATCCTCTACTAGATAAGCATCTAGGATTTAATTAACCAATGTTAGATAAAGTAAGCACCATCCAAACATAGATTAACTTAAGATCAGAGATTTAACCAAGCTAAACAATCCATCAAAAAGCTTTAATAAATTGTTTATTCTATGTGATCCTCTTGAATACATGATAATAAAGCTATTATCACATAAACATCCAAATCAAATTAAGCAATTCAATCTAGATCAAAATTAAAAGAGGAAGAAGAGAAACTTGAATAACAATTAAGCAATATGAACAAGTAAAACAAGATCTCCAAATTAAACATTAAGATGGCTAATCCCTTAGATTGATTATGAGAGCCTAGCCTTCCATGGATGGGAAGGAAGAACTCAGAAATAAAATAGCAAAAACGAAATTGTAAAGAGAATGGAGAAGAAGAGAAAGAAAACTCTCACAAATACTCAAACTTTCTTCAAACTTACTTCAAATTGAATCCTCATAATACAAAGAGATTGGCTCTATTTATACTAATCCTAGAAGCCAATTTGTACATGTACATAATCTGAATACAAGCTATAAAAATATGGAAATTGTCAAATATGGAAGCTTGATGTATGGTAGGTGGGTTGGTGCATGGTAGGTGGGTTGGTGTATGGTTGGTGGCTTTTAGTCAGCAACTCTTTTCTGACTTTTGGCTTGATTTTCATGATCTAGACAGTGCATTTTGGCTTAGAGGTCTTCATAAAAGTAGTAGCCAGTTGTCTCCTTGAAATTTTGCAATTGGAATCATGACATTTGGACGTCTAGAACTCCAGATATGCCAAAAACACTGAACCTACCTCAAGTTAGGTTGGCAGAACGTGTTTCTAAATTCAAACCAACTTATAGCTTCATTATCATGCCTAAAACGACATCTATTGACTAAATGATCTTCAGTAAAGTTGGAGATATGAGTCTTATCTTTCCAATGGCCAAGTTTCAGCCCAAGAGGAGGCCTATAGCTCACTATGTAGTCCAATATGTGCACACTGCCCATATTTTTGTGACAGCAAACCCACTCTGTATTTCAGGGATATTTTGGACCTTTAGAATTCCGATCCAGCTCTTGAGTTCTTCATGAAACTTGTAGAGCATTGTCTTAGCTTTCCAAACACACCAAGATCACCTCAAATGGATCACCAAGTCCCAAGTTATGGCCTAACCAAGGAAGAAAGGTCAAAATGCATCAAAATCCGAAAATTATTCAATATTTGCATTAAAGCCCAATGAAGCCCAACAACATTAAACTCATCTAAAATACTAATATTGGGCACAATAAACATTTAATAAAGCCTAATACAAAGTTAACATAAGTGTCTCAAATTGATTGATCATACGGTCGCCAGTCAATCAATTAACTTTTTAAAGAGTGCGCAAACCTTATTGGAAAACAAAGCGCTAGGAAAAATCTAATCAATTGGGGAAACACAAAATTATTTTGGAATTAGGAAAACATTATAAGAATTTGAACATAAGATTCACCATAACCCTAGTTATGGATTTAGCTAGGCATAGTCAAAGAAAACAAAGCATAAACTAAAACCAAATTCAAATCCATAAAAGAACAATAGAAAAACTAAAACCCGGAAACCCCCTTGCGGTGAAACAGGTCCTTCACAAATAATTGGGAAGACGGTCCTTCGCTTGATAGCTTTAAAAACCTCCAAAGCTCCGCTACAACTATCTAATCAAGCAAAGGGCTATAGTTACTTTCTTTCTCTGAATGCCAGATACTCTTTCTCTTGCGCTGCCACTCCTCCTATTTATAATATTTTAGTGGGCTAACAACTCTAGCAAACTTTTCTTTTAGGGTTTCCTAATTGTGCACAAATTCATTTAATATGCAATTCTTGGGTAACAGGGCAAGTTAATTTCTTTCCTTCTTTGAGTATTCCTAATTAATGTGAGATAGGAAGAAAAATCTTCTAAGAAGAAAAATAGGAAACTTCTACAACTGGATTGGTGATATCTTTGTAGGATCTTGTTAAAATCTTTCATAATTATGTTGATGATATCTTCATAGAATCCTGGAAAAATCCTTCATAATTAGGTTGCTGATATCTTTATATCTTTCCCAAGATTGCTTCCATTTTAACACTTTAAAGCTTGATTCTCATAAATCTTCAACCTGTAATATTCAAAGGAAATTAGGTAAGTTTCTCTTATAAAATCTTCAAATAAATACTAAATCAAACTCAATTTCCCGGCATTTAAGTATATAAAACGACAGTTTATCAGCCATTTATGCTAAACTTGATATGACATAGACAATGTTTTTATCTGCATTCATATAACTTAGTTGGTATGGATGAAATTGCTTTTGCCACTCTAAAATTAGAAATTGAAGTTGTGAATTTACATACTCACCTAGATAAAATCAAATGCTTTGCTTTCTTCTATCTTTGGACTAGGAATATGGCAAAAATGACTACCATAAAAGATCTTAAAAAAAGGCAGAATTGGAATTAAAGGAAATTGGGATTGCAGTTAAGTTATTTTTCCCCCCCACAAACTATAGATTCTATACTCCAATTATCAAGTAATACATTAGTTGACTATGTAGCTCATATAATAAAGACATGGAAACCTCTTGATGTAAAGACTGGATTTTTCAAAAATTATCTACTACCCATGTGATCAATCAATTTGAGACACTTATGTTACCTTTGTATTAGGCTTTATTAGATGTTTATTGTGCCCAATATTAGTATTTTAGATGAGTTTAATGTTGTTGGGCTTCATTGGGTTTTAATGTAAATATTGGATAATTTTTGGATTTTGATGCATTTTGAACTTTCTTTCTTGGTTAGGCCATAACTTGGTACTCGGTGATCCAATTGAGGTGATCTTGGTGTCTTTGGAAAGCTAAGACAATATTCTAAAAGTTTCATGAGAACTCAAGTGCTGGATCGGACTTCTAAGGGTCCAAAACATCCCTGCAATGCAGAGTGGGTTTGCTGTCCGGAAAATATGGGCAGTATGCACATATTGGACTACATAGTGAGCTATAGGCCTCCTCTTGGGATGAAACTTGGCCATTGGAAATATAAGACCCATATCTCCAACTTCACTGAAGACCATTTAGTCAATAGATGTCATTTTAGGCATGATAATGAAGCTACAAGTTGGTATGAATTTGGAAACACGTTTTGCTAACCTAACATGAGGTAGATTCAGTGTTTCTGGCATATCTAGAGTTCTAAACGTCCAAATGGCATGATTCAAATTGAAAAATTTCAAGGAGACAACTGGCTACAACTTTCATGAAGACCTCAAAGCCAAAATGCACCGTCTAAGTGATGAAAATGAAGCCAGAAGTCGGATAAGAGTTGTTGACTAAAAGCCACCAACCATACACCAACCCACCTACCATGCACCAACCCACCAACCATGCATCAAGCTTTCATATTTGACAATTTGCATGTTTTTATAGCTTGTATTCAGATTATGTACATGTACAAATTGGCTTCTAGGATTAGTATAAATAGAGTCAATCTCTTTGTATTAGAGGAATTCAATTTTAAGTAAGTTTGAAGAAAGTTTGAGTATTTGTGAGAGTTTTCTTTCTCTTCTTCATTTTCTTTAGAATTTCGTTTTTGTTCTTTTATTTATGAGTTCTTCCTTCACATCCATGGAAGGCTAGGCTCTCATAATCAATCCAAGGGATTAGCCATCTTGATGTTTAATTTGGAGATCTTGTTTCGCTTGTTCATATTGCTTAATTGTTATTCAAGTTTCTCTTCTTCCTCTTTTGATTTTTATCTAGATTAAATTGCTTAATTTAATTTAGATGTTGATGTGATAATAGCTTTATTATCATGTATTAGGATCACATAGAATAAACAATTTATTAAAGCTTTTTGATGGATTGTTTAGCTTGGTTAAATTCTGGATCTTAAGTTAATCTATGTTTGGATGGTGCTTACTTTATCTAACCTTGGCTAATTAAATCCTAGATGCTTATCTAGTAGAGGATTCTTGGATCATGTTGAGGCGTCTTGATGTGATCTAAGGCCAAGAACACGGTTAGCAATTAAGTGAATTCCTTGTGATTAATGATGAGTTAAACTCAAGATCGGTAAATTTCCTTGGATTAGTTGTTTTTTTTAAAATTTGTTAATTACTTTCATTTAATTCAACTAGTGTATTATCTTTATAAATAATCAAAATCCCTCTTTTTATTTATCTTGATCTGATTAAATCTTTGTTCTTTTTGGATCCTTGAGAGACGATTCGGTTCATTCTCTGTACTACAAATTAGTTTGCGAACCGGTAATTTTATTTATTTGACGGGTCTCGACAACCTCTTGTCACCATGCAGAAAAGAAAGTAATGACTTCAACAACAAATTTTACAGTCTTTTTTTTCTTTATAACTTAATACAATACCAACACAATAACTACAAATATTAATAGGCAGATGCCCATGTGTAATGGCTAATTATTAATAAAATTATAAAATAAAAAAGTAAAAATTTAACATATTGATATAAATTAAATGACTTTTCTTTGTTTACACAATGTAGTTATAAATATTGAATCGTGTATATAAACTTAAATTAAAAATGTATTTAAATATTATCACAAACAAAACATAATAAAATTGAGTGATATAATTATTAAATTTTAAATATAAGTCTTTCTATGACATATTATAAGAAATATATTTAAATTATTTTATTTGGTACTTGCAAAAAAAATTCAATCAAAAGTTATCTTTAAAATATTTTAATTATAAACTTTTTTAAAACTAAAACAAGTTAATTTATAGTTGTAGAGTTATAGGTATAAAATTGAAAAAGATGATGTGTAAAACACAGGTAAGATATGTAGTTAAGATTGTCAAAGGAAAAATGAGGCGTATTTGACTATTGGTGCAACACGAGGTAAAGTGGATCCCATTTCCATTCCCATTCCATATTTTCCCATTCCTCCAATGTCAAACCCAACTAACCCATATTTTCTGCGCTTTCATCTTCGCTTTCCACTTTCTCAAATCTCGTTGATACCTATAAATATATAAATATATATATAGGGCGTGACAAGTTATGACATATTTATTTCATTAGATAGCTTTTTTTAGAATTTGAATTTTACCAATTAAACCGATAAATTAAAAGGTATATATTCATATCCAAACTGAATGCACACATTGAAGACAATCAAGACTCAGCTTCTCTTAGCTACAAGGCACCATCTTTTACTGTTCAATTGTAGAGTATCACTTTCGTTTCTAAGAAATATCATGTCGGAATCAGATCAATGCCCACCTTTTAACACACCTAGATTGGTTCTCAAGAAGACTTTAGCCAAATCTCAACAGGAAAGTGATGGAGCAGTTGTCAGAAGAGGTATTGGAAGGTATTCTTGCTTTTCCTATATCCTGCATTTGGTCAACTTCTCTTCATGTTCAGGCTTCTGGGCATTTGTATTTGTTGCCCTTCTGTCATCCCCACCAAATTTTTTTTTTGTTTCCTTTTTTCAATTTTGATTGACGAGGTGAGAGGTCTGTGACTTTTGGTGGGCTTTTATTCTTTTTTCTCTCCATATTGGTAACGATTGTTTAATCATTGATTTGGCCTCTGATTCTCAGAAGCGAGTTGCAGAGCTTGGATCCTTTTCTGATGTTGGATTACTTCTCAGCTTTAACTTTGTTGATTCAAAGCTTACATTTACATTTGTTGACTACTTCTGTTCCCTTTGTCCTATTCCTGTTGTTAACCAACATTTCTAGTATTTTAAGACTATGTTTCGTGTTTGAATTTGCAGTATCACCACCTGCGGGATTTCCTAATCATCCACACAGAGGTATTTCACTCAGATTTTCATTGTCCTTCAATTTGTCCACTACTTGGTTTTCCAATTATGCTTATATTTTGATTTGCACGTTGTTTGTAGGTTTTGAGACTGTCACCTACATGCTAGAGGTAGTTACATTTGCCCTTAAATGTTTGAGGGTAAGTTGTTAAATCTGGATAGTGAGTAACTTATACTTTGCCTTTACAAATTTCAGGGAGGCATAACTGATCAAGATTTTGCTGGGCACAGGGGTACAATAAGAACTGGTGATGTTCAGGTAAATGACATTGAATTGATGATAAAAAAATATATTGAAAGGAGATGATTAATTGGATTGTTACAGTGTATTTCTCTTTGTATGACTCTTTGTGTAGTGGATGACGGCAGGCAGAGGAATAATTCACTATGAAATGCCTGCAGGAGAAGGTACCCACAAGGGAATACAACTATGAATAAACTTATCTGCCAAAGACAAAATGTAATATATTTCATGTTCCTTTACTCCATTGATCACTACTTTGAGATAGTATAACTATAAGGATTCGTGGGGTGAAACTTGCTTATTTCTCTTAACATCTGTCCACCTGTTGTACCACTAATTATACCCTTGTTTCGAGACAAATAATAGTGGTTTCTTGGATTTTTAATTCAGGATTGAACCTAATTATCAAGAGCTTCTAAGTGAGGACATACCAGTAGCAGAGCAAGATGGGGTGGAAGTCAGGGTTATAGCTGGAGAAGCAATGGGAGTCCATTCACCTGTTTACACTCGAACTCCAACCATTCTTCTTGATTTTACTCTCAAGCCAGGAGCTGAATTGCATCAAAGTATTCCAGAGTCGTGGAACTCATTTGTTTATGTGATTGATGGGGAAGGAGTTTTTGGATTCCTAAGCTGTTAACCAATTATGCCTCACCATGTCCTGGTTTTGAGTCTCAGTGACGGTCTTAGCGTTTGGAATAAGGCTTCAAAAGCATTGAGGTTTCTGCTGATCGGAGGACAGCCACTAAATGAGCCAGTGACTCAGTATGGACCTTTTGTGATGAATACACAATCCGAAATCGAAAAAACTATTGAAGACTATTACTTAAATAAGAACGGGTTTGAGATGGGAAAATCTTGGAGATCTCAATAGTAAGTGAGAACCAAGCGTGGCCCTGATGGTGAAAAGAAAAAAAGTCAATGTCATTGTCACCTCCCTCTCAGAGCAATCAAAGTAGTAGGAGCTGAAAAGAAATATTGCTTATTCTTTGTAGCAAAAGCTTCTAGAAGATCCCAATTGTTGCTGGGGCAACTTTTTGTTGTCACTAAAGTCATGATGGACCAGCTTATCTTTAGTTGATCTTTCACTTAATCTATTTATTTCCCCTTACTTATTTTCTGCAGATTTCTTATTTCAGAAATTTTGTTTTTTGTTTTTTGTGGTAGTTGAGGAATTCTTTTTTGATGTTGATTGGGGTGGAAACCATGGTAGCGATGGGTGGGTTGTCTTTGCTTGTTGGGTTCACAATCATGTCTTACTGACACAAGTGATCCTCCAGTCTCCACCTTAGAATTTTAGGATTTGCATATGAAAGTAGATTTTGTTAGTTGATGACAATCGTGGCGTATTGACGAAATCAAATCGTGAAGGATTAGCGTGAAAATCGTATTTTGTCCTAGTTTTAAAAAAAATGTTGTTGTTAATTAGTCAATTAAAAAAAATAAAATGATATAAAAAAAATTAAATAAAAAAAGAAAATAAGAAAAAACAAGGAAATAACGTGAAAAAAACATCAATTAAAAAAATTATATTAAATAATAGAAAAGAAAAGAAAAAAAGGAAAAATAGATGAATTAAGTAATTAACTCTCAATAAGAATTCAAAAATAAAATAAATTATTTGGTCATCGAATATAAAAATACAAGAATAAAAAAATATTTAAAAAAATACAAAAAATAATAAAAATAGGAGAAACAGGAAAATAAAAAAAAAACACATTTCCCCTTGGCCCATTAACTCATCTGGCTTGGACCAGGACCGGTCCAAGCCCATTTCCTTTCTAACCCAACACCAACCTGCTCCATTCCCTATAAACCCGGTCCAAGACCCAACCCAACCCCTCTCTCTTTCCCTTTCCCTTTCCCCTTTCTTTCCATTTCCCCCTCAACAGAAACCCACGCCCAAACCACCCCTTTTTCTTTCCTTTCCCTTTTCTTCCCCAACAACCCCTGTACCCGCGCACCTGCATCGCAGCCACACCCAGCACTTCTGCCCCATGCGACACCGCACCAGCCTAGCACCACTGACCACCCTTGCACCCGCGCACCAGTACCGTGCCACCTCCCCATCCCTTTCCCTCTGCTGCATTGACAGCACCGTGCCAAGCCCATCTTTTATCTCTGCTGCGCCGCCATGGGAGGAGGGGACCACTTCCCCTGTGCCAAGTCGTCTGCTGTACACCCACGCACCAGCCACAAAGCCACGGATCGCGCTTCTGTCTCCCTGTGCCCCTGATCCGCGGAGCTCAGCAAAGGAATTTTTTTTTTGTAATCTGTTTTATTTATTTATTTTGTTTAGGATTGGTAATTTGGTATAAATAGGATGTTAGGGTTCTGTTAGGAAGGAGGGGATTTTTTTTCTCTGAGTAATTCCAAGAGGAACGAACAGGGGCTTGGAGAGGAAATTTTAGGGAGGAAGAAAGGTTTTGGTATTAGCTCTCAGCTAACCACCGATTGAAGCTCTCCTTTGGTAACTCATCGGTCTTCCCCATTTTATTTCATTTTGCTTTTGTATTTTCTTTAAGTTCATTTATTTTGTCGATTTGGTCCATGTAATCTAAATGTTGGTGTTCAAATGTTACCTGTTAATGAATTCATATTAGTATAATCGAATCTCGGTGCCTGTTTGGTGTGTTTGGGCTCAAAGCCTATGAACCTGAATGTTGATGGCTGTTATAAATAATATAGTATGATCGAATCTCAGTGCATGTTTTTCTGTGTTTGGGCTTATAACCTATGAGTGTTTATTAATCCTGTTTTCATCCTTCCCCATACCCCGAGTGATCTCATCGTTCTTTATCAAATGTGACTAGCAATACATCAGTTATTTTACAATTTCCTGTTGTGTGTACTGGTGTTATACATGCAATTAGATATTAAGAAGGCTATGATCAGATTAGTTTCTTGTCCCACAGGGTGCTGTAAATTCTAAAATCCTTGCTATTTTGTTCTGGGAACTGTTGTTGCACGCATCTAGCTGCTTGTAGATAACCTTTTAATGTATAACAAGGGTTATGGGATGGTAAGGATGTGAATGACTCTCATTTATGTAGATTTTGGCATTGAGGTTATGGGTTGGATGAATTATGGGTATCATTTAGTCTGTTGCTATGGACCTAGAAATTTGCAGTTTGGAAAAGCATAATAAGTGATAATTTGTGAAAATGTGTAAGCTTGCCATTCTGACTTAGCTACAATGTTCATTTTTTGTTTTGTCTTGTGACTTGAATGAAGGAAACTTGGTTAACTTTCTATTAGATACTATGTGAAATTTGATTTGGAAATATCAATAGTCGTGGTTGGGGTTCTGAGATTGGTATGACAAACTCTGTGGGATGTAATAATTTTGTTTAATGTTGTTAAAAAAATGATTTCATAAATGTATGTGTTGCTGGTTGTTGTCATGTGTTGTATCATACTTTATGCTGAAACCTGGGTTTACTAGGCTCCTATGCTGAAATCAGATTTTCGTCTGGTATGAACACCAGTAAGCTGATGTTATGAATGCTTGTGTTGCTATATAAGGAACTTTGAGATTGCTTTAAAGAATTTCTTATACTTTCCCTTGTGTAATCTTCTTCTCATTGATAAGAGGTTGTCAAGACCCGTCAAATAAATAAAATTACCGGTTCACAAAATAATTTGTAGTATAGAGCATGAACTGAATTGTCTCTCAAGGGTCCAATAAAACAAAGATTTAATCAGATCAAGATAAATAAAAAGGGGGATTTTGATGATTTATAAAGATAATACACTAGTTGAATTAAAGGAAAGTAATTAACAAATTTAAAGAAACAATCAATCCAAGGAAATTTACCGATCTTGAGTTTAACTTATCATTGATCAGAAGAAATTCGCTTAATTGCTAATTGTGTTCTTGGCCTTAGATCACATCAAGATGCCTCAACATGATCCAAGAATCCTCTACTAGATAAGCGTTTAGGATTTAATTAACTAAGGTTAGATAAAGTAAGCACCATCCAAATATAGATTAACTTAAGATTGGGGATTTAACCAAGCTAAACAATCCATCAAAAAACTTTGATATATTGTTTAGTCTTTGTGATCCTCTTTGAATGCATGATAATAAAGCTATTATCACATCAACATCTAAATCAAATTAAGCAATTCAATCTAGATAAAAATCAAAAGAGGAAGAAAAGAAACTTGAATAACAATTAAGCAATATGAACTAGCGAAACAAGATCTCCAAATTAAACATCAAGATGACTAATCCCTTGGATTGATTATGAGAGCCTAGCCTTCCATGGGTGGGAAGGAAGAACTTAGAAATAAAAGAACAAAAACGAAATTTTAAAGAGAATGGAGAAGAAGAGAAAGAAAACTCTCATAAATACTAAAACTTTCTTCAAACTTACTTAAAATTGAATCTCATAATACAAAGAGATTGGCTCTATTTATACTAATCCTAGAAGCCAATTTGTACATGTACATAATCTGAATACAAGCTGTAAAATTATGGAAATTGTCAAATATGGAAGCTTGATGCATGGTTGGTGGGTTGGTGTATGGTTGATGGCTTTTAGTCAGCAACTCTTATCCGACTTCTGGCTTGATTTTCATGATCTAGACGGTGCATTTTGGCTTAGAAGTTGTACCCAGTTGTCTCCTTGAAATTTTGCAATTGGAATCATGCCATTTGGACTTTTAGAACTCAAGATATACCAAAAACACTGCACCTACCTCAAGTTAGGTTGGTAGAACGTGTTTCTAAATTCAAACCAACTTGTAGCTTCATAATGATGCCTAAAACGACATCTATTGACTAAATGGTCTTCAGTGAAGTTGGAGATATAGGTCTTATATTTCCAATAGCCAAGTTTCAGCCCAAGAGGAGGCTTATAACTCACTATGTAGTCCAATATGTGTACACTGCCCAGATTTTCATGACAGCAAACCTACTCTGCATTGTAGGGATAGTTTGGACCCCTAGAAGTCCGATTCAGCTCTTGAGTTCATCATAAAACTTGTAGAGCCTTGTCTTAGCTTTCCAAAGACATCAAGATCACCTCAAATGGATCACCGAGTCCCAAGTTATGGCCTAACCAAGGAAGAAATGTCAAAATGCATCAAAATCCGAAAATTATTCAATATTTACATTAAAGCCCAATGAAACCCAACAACATTAAACTCATCTAAAATACTAATATTGTGCACAATAAACATTTAATAAAGCCTAATACAAAGCTAACATAAGTGTCTCAAATTGATTGATCACTCATATGCCCTGTTTCGATCTCATCTCTTGACAATGGCAAGGATATGTGTTCATCTTGTTGGTATTGTGTTTGCTGGTTTAGTTGCATGGTAGTTTTGTTTAGTTTTGCCCCATTAAAAGTTAATCTGCTTAAGGCAATGCTTTGATAGCACTGATTTCTGTTTGTGATGCTCATTTCGATTTTCAAAAGATAGGTGAATGCTACCTTTGATTCATTTTGTGCATACACGTAGGCATTGGTTCCTGTGGAAAATGTAGAGGAATTGGGGTCCTGGTGATTCCATTTATCTTTCTTTTTATAACTAAGTTCCTCTGGTGAAATTAATTCCATTCATCATCATTTTTATGAGCATGTTGTTGTTATCTTTATGAATTGGTTATTATATTCATTGGATTTGACCTCTCTTGTTGTGTTTCGTGGTCTAAGTGTACGTTCAAGGAATAGTAGGAAAACATGGCGTAAGTCATCTTGTCAGAATCCATGGGTGTGTGAATTAGTAATCAATTTAGTTGATTGATTTAGATAATCTATATTCTATGACTTTTGCTGCCATCACTTTATCAATTATAATGGGATTGGTTGCTATTTCATTCTTCTACGTCCTTCATGTTTGGAACGCTGAATTTAGAATGACTATTTAATTCACTGAGTGTTATTTCCTATACTGCAAAATAATGGTGGAATCAATAGCACAATTTCAGTACATACTGTCGCGTGTAGATATTGCCTTTGGGTTTTTTTTTATTGGACTCTAGAATGTGTCTTTGGGTTGTAGAGATCTCAAGAAATAAAAAAAGGGTTAAATAAACAAAGTAGTTTAGGTTGAATAAAAATAATAATAAACAATGAGGAGAGGGAGATTGAAAGAAATAAATTGGGCTTTGGAGGTGTCATATATCTTCAAAAATTGTTAATTTCAGAATGATGACTAGTAACGTCATATACTTACATATTCAATCACGCTTGCATGTTATTTATTGGTGTAAAATAAGTCATTTTAATTATGGTATAAGATTCCAATGACAGAATAATTAAAAATATGTTGCGATGATGACATTTTTTTAATCTTCTTGAGGTAAGGGAATTCTTTATGGTTTTGCCGGGAGCGCTGGTAGGACTATAAATAATTTCGCACAAAAGTCTTATTTCATGGTTAATATTACTAATTTGCATTTTCATCTTACTCATGCCAAAATTAATTTATGAAATAAGGTTCTAATGATGGGATATTAAAAATTAACTGCAACGGCGGTACTATTTTAATTTCTTTGAGGTGAGGAGAGCTTTTATAATTTTGTCACGAATGCTGGCGGAGCTATAAATAATCTCCAATAAAAACCACGTTCCACTATTAATTTTGTTGCATTTTAAACTTGCCATTTTTTTTGCATTTAGTATAATTCAATAAAAGTCGTATTTTACTTAAGTTTTTGGCTGCGTTTAAATATTATCCTTTCACGCTTTAGTTAATATTAGCCGATGATAGAAATTAAGGGAAGATTGGGAGTCTGATCAACTAAACTATTCCCGATATTATTAAGGCATTTATATCACACTTTGCCAGGATCGTTGAGGGGGTCTGATTCATAAAATAAATAATAAAAACAAAATATTTTTCAAAACAATAAAATTAAAATATTTTTCAAAATCAATAAAAACAACAAAAATAATTGCAAACAAATTTATACAACATGTATTTGATGACAATGATGAATTAAAATTTGAAATTCCTTTTAAACAAGGTATTTTCAAATCATTTACCCTGATAATTAATTTTTCTCAATTGCGAAACTCATTTTCAAAATCATTTTATTTGTCAAAAATATTTTTTTGAAAATTCAAGTTTCTAATTCACCATTTTTATTCATCATAAATTACGAGTTTACAATTTGTTCCCTAATAATGGTTTCTAAGCCCCATTCCCTATCACGGTCATTTATTACCTTTGATAACATGCCCGACAAAATGGGATATTAAAAAGAAAAAGAAAAAAAATAAACATAAATAATATTTTTTCCAAATAATAAATAACTAGCTTAAATAACTTAACAGATAACTTTAGATTAAATAGGTAACCATTCTCGGAACGGATGGTGTAGGGTGCTAATACTTTTCCTATACCTGTAATCAAACTCCCGAATTTAAACTATGGTACGCAGATTTTCTCTGTGGATGTCTAATCGCACCATTCCATTTTTTTAATAAAAAAATTGATTGGTGGTGACTCTAAAAACCTTTTTCAACTACTAAATTTTTAGTTTCTCTCGCGATGCCCTTGAGAGACGGTTACGACAATTAGTTTTGTATTGGATCGGAGCAATAGATGAAGCGTTTGGTGCACCATTTTTCTAACACCGATTTATAAATACCATATCATATTTCTATATTTAAGATTTTCATATTTATTTTTGGATTCCAAAATACCATTCTCACAAAACACATTACTTCCGCTCAATGAAAACCGCAAACGCATTTTCAAATGTGATTATTTAGTTCTCCCTTCAACTAGACGAGATTGACAGAGGAACTTAAATTGAGATAATTTGAAAATTATGAAAATAGAATTATTATAATTAAAATTAAGGAATCAAAATCGCACATTAATAAATAAATAAATGCAACAAAAATGTAATTAAGACAAATTATTTCACAAAAATTACATATATACATTAGCTGCCGTCTTTATTAATGTTTGCATCACATACATTCGATTCCCTTCTTTCCTCACATGTCACAACCAGCAGTCTAGTACATCCTCTCCCAACCTCCTACTAATTAGCTAATTAAAAATATTTTATGGTGTAATATGGCTTATTATATCTGATCTAGTAGGAGGTACGAGATTATCAAATAAGCAATAGTATGAAGTATTTATTATCTTGTTACATTAATTGGAATGGGATCTATTAGTAACAACTTGATTCTGTTCTCTGTTGTGTTGTCTGGCCTTCCAATTCCATCTCCATATTGGTATATGCAATGAGAAACCCGGGCCATGTTAATAGCTGTTTCTATAAAAGCTTTTGGGAGTGTTGAATCCAAAAATGGGTCTTGGTTCATCTTCTTCCATTCTCTGTCGATCAAATTTCTCAAGTTTTGACGTGCCTGTTCCTCAGAAGTGCTAGTCTCATGCATGTAGGACGTGATTGAATTTGTAGTTTCACCCCTCTCTAGCTCAGCCTGTATTTTCAAATAAAACAATAACATTAGTCAACGTGTTCAATTTGGTGGGAAAGTGTGGTGCCAATTCCATTTGGTTTAGTGGTTTGGCATTGCTGAGCTTACCGCTGAGGTAGCCAAATCATTGCACACCCTGAAAATGGTGCATGCGGAGCGCAAGAGGCCACGGTAATTAATTACAGAATCAAGAGCTTGGTTTGTGATATCTTGGCTGAGTGAGAAGAAGGAAGGAACCAGTAAAGCCCCGCCGGAGGAGGAAACTGAGGCATTTTCTAGGTACTCATTGAATGCCGGAATGACTTTGTTGTTAGACCATTTTGCTTCTTGGAGGAATGCTTTGCACAAGTCAGACCACTGTGAGGTAAAATGAGTGTACTCAAGGTTATTCATTTGGTAATATTGAAGTGATGTTTAACGGAGCATTTTATTGACTGTAAATATAGGAAGGAGATAATCAGTTGTACATACAGATTTTGCTAGATAGGGGAGGCTGTTCTCTCCCTTTTCTTTAAGGATGCCATAAGCCGTGTCATTAACAGTATTATACAGTGCTAGAAAGCACAACTTCATGTACTCTGGAAGTGTGTTTACGGCATTCACATCCCATCTGTAAGCATGCATAAAAATTAACAAAGAAAATAGAGACATTTCGAGCATATTTGGAAAAGATTAATTCTTTCTCAAAATAATTTTTTTTTAAAAAAACTGTTTTATATAAAATCTATTTTATTTGTTTAAAGTGTGTAAAATTAATTATAAGTTAAGATTATTTTTCTATAACTAAAAATAACTTTTTTTAAAAAAATTGTTATTTTAAGCATTTAATTATTTGATTTCAGATTATTTCAAAAGTTTTAAGAGAGAAATACCTATTTACCCTCAATCAAATAACTTTTTCAATCATTTCATACATCTTTTGATAATTTAATACATAAAAGTAATTTTTTATATACAATCCAAACAAAACTCTTTATTATAAAATCGATTATAAATTAACATATTCAAACATAAGTACACGTTTGGGAAAGATTAATTATTTCCCAAAACAACTTTTTTTAATAAAAAAAAGCTGTTTTATATAAAATTTATCTTGTTTGTTTAAAGTGTGTAAAATTGATTATAAGTTAAGATTATTTTTTTATAACTAAAAACATCTTTTAAAAAAAATTGTTATTTTACGCTTTTAATTATTTGATTTCAAATTATTTCAAAAGTTTTAAGAGAGAAATATTTATTTTCCCACAATGAAATAACTTTTTCAATCATTTCATATATCTTTTGGTAATTTAATACATAAAAGTAATTTTTTTTGTACAATTCAAACAAAACTCTTTATTATAAAATCGATTATGAATTAATATATCCAAATATAAATTAATTTTCTCATAATCAATTTTTTTAAAAATCAATTATACACATAATCAATTTTTTACATAATTTTTTTTTTTACAACTAATCTAAATACACACTAACTTAATTTTCTCATAGTTAATTTTCTTAAAAATTGATTATACACATAATTAATTTTTCATAAAATATCCAAACACACACTCTTATGGTGAAAATGAAAGCTAAATTCGTGTTGTAGAACAAACCTCTCAACGGCATCCGTGAAGAGTTCGAGCTCGTCCAAAGTACCATAGACATCATATACGTCATCGATGATGGTGACCAGCCCAAACATTTTGGTGATACCTTTACGGCATTCACTGGATTGAGGATCAGGGGCCATTCCTAGCGCCCAAAAGAAGACCTCCATTAATCTGTCTCGGACAAAGTCAAGCTTGCTTGCGAGGCCAATCTCCCTCCACCATCTATGCATGGCAAAACAGAACAAATTAACTAAATAGACCGTCTCATTGCATAGGTTTGTGCAGAAAGCCTATATGATAAAGGAGTTTGATTCTTACAGTCCTGATTCTTCATCTAATAGCTTAAGTTATTAGGATAATTAGTTATTGGTTCAGTTTTTTTGTTGTCATTTTTTTAAAATAAAATTAAATTTTAACACAAAATAAAGTGAGTTTATGTATTGTTCACGCTTCAAGTTCAAACGACTCTTATTTAAAAGAGTGTGTTAAAGATATAAAACTAATATTAAGTCTTTTATTGAGAAAGTTGATGATTGACACTTTATCATCCTTATTTAATTTCATATCATAATTATAAGGTAATTTAATAATGTAAACTCTTATTATTTCTCTGACCTTGACAGTTCTTGCAGTTCTTTCTGCTGTAATGATTGCACCATATTGAAATCCAGCTTTGCAAGCTCAAGTAGTAACCGATCGTGGGGTTCCTTTTCCTCATATTTGTCAATGAACCATCGTGCCTCTAATCTATGCAGTCTTTGGTGATAGGGAAGCTCCAATGAACGACTAACTTGTTCCGCCAGTTTGGTCGTTGTTCCTTTTTTTAGGTTCTTAAGATGTGCTCTTGAAAATGCCCTTGCCTCGTCTAAGAGATTTTCTCCCTCAAAGGCAAGATATGATGCTTCATATAGACTCAGCAACCCCTGCACATCGCCGCTAATTTCAGCCTTGAAGCTTCCCTCATTGTCCTTAAAACTCTCGAACATATCTGCAGTTCACACAGATTGCCAATGTGATGATTGGATTCTAATTTAATCAGAAAAACACAATATTTATAACTCGCTAAGTTTAGTTACGTGGATAATAGACCTTGGGAGACCTCAAAGCCATGTTGTCTAAGCAAGCGGAAGCTGAGAGCAGTAGCATGCAGGCCCCTTTTCTGTATCTCATCTAATGAAGCAATCCAGTCGAGGGCTTTCTTTATGTCCTTCTCGAACTTGTAGGTCAACCCCAAGCGCTGGACATTGTCAATCAATTCGAGTAAGCTTAGTGGTTCCATGTCTACTCCATTGTTGATCATGCGTCGCACCTCCTCCTCCAGCTTTGTTGCCCTCTCTTGTAGCGTTTCCACCTGTGTTTAGATTATATATGTGCATGGCCAAGCCATTAGTAAGGTTACAATTAAGAACAATTTTAATTTCTCTCTTTGGAAGAATTTACATGAAGATATTAAAGTGGCAAAGGAAAAAGCAGAATCAACTTGAATTACTATAATCACCTCAAGGCCATTTTCGACAGACTGCAGAAATTCATAATCCCAGAGGTTTGGCTGGTAATTAGCTGAACGTCTATTATTTTCTGTTAATTGGGTATCATGTGTGCTCACTGCACAAGTGACTCGCCAAGGTTTGGGAATGGCAAGAGATGTACCTTGCGTGGGGTTCCTACTTAGTGGAAGTCTAGTAGTTAGTGTTGATATGGTGGACGAGATTTGGCAAGACAAGCATAAAAGGTGAATTGCCATAATAATATGGTGTCTCTAACACGTAGTTCTCTTGTCTAAAATTGCAATTCCTGTGCTCCTTTTATATTGGAATGAGGATTCAAGGTTGCATATAGGATAGTAAAATAAGAGAACAATAAATTGTTGCGGTGGCACAATAAATCACCATAAGTGTAGATGAATGATCATAATGTGCTTACATGTCAAAATCCTTGCACAGGCGATGGTGTACGATGACCACAACATTTTTTTATGGCCGGCCAGGATAAAACAAAATAACGGATGGAGGCATCAAAGTTTTTGGTAAATATTGATTTACATTTCGCATTAAGTTGTTTTTTTTCACACTAGAGAGAGATTTTTTTTATCAGAATAAAAAAATCAAGGAGTACAAGACAACACCCTATAAAGCACTTAAAGTAGAGAACGCTAAAAGCCTCAAGTATCATATCCTTCGTTATGGAATTAATAAAATTCTTATAATATAGTATTAAGTAAGGATGCCAATTAGATTTATTAATTTATAATGTATCCAATTTATTTATATCTAAATTTAATTCAATTTATTTATTTATAATAATAAATTTAATAAATTGAATTCATTTTAATTAATAAATGAGTATTAAACTAATCAAAATTTTATTGAATATTTAATGGATATTCATTGAGCCTTTAAAAGCTGCACATCATTTAATAGACCATCCTAATTTTTTTCTTTCAAAAAATGAATGATTTATATATATATATATATATGTATATATAGAGAAAGAGAAATCAACTTACATTAGTGTAAGACTTGATAATTCTTATATCACTCAATAATTTTTTATTAGACATTTTTCACAAAATCTATCTTTAGATTAAAAGCTTCTATCATGTGAATCATACCTAATAAATTTCACATTAATCCTAAATTGTTTTGTGATTCATTGATATACATAAAGATTAATGTAATATATACTTTTGAAATTTATGAAAATATGATCTATTTAATTACATTCTTATTGATGTTCATTTTTTTTTAAAATTTGACACAAATGATCAACATGATAGATAGTTATAATTTAACGGTGGATCAATTCAAAATACTTAATAAAAAGTTATTAAGTAGTGTAAGTGGATTAAGTCTTATACCAGCGTAAGTGAATCCCTCCCACACATACACACACCGAGAGAATGGATCAACTTATACCGATGGAAGACTTGATAACACTTACACCATTCAATAAATTTTTATTGGATAACTTTTTTACAAAATTTACTGTTGGATTAAAAGTTTCTATCATGTAAATTATACTTATAAAATTTCATATTAATCCAAAATTATTTTGTGAATCATTGATATACATTAAAATTAATGTAATATAAGTTATTGAAATATATGAAAAAATGAATTATTTGATTATATTCTTATTAATATTCAATTTTTAAAAAATTTGACACAAATGATCAACATGATAAATATTTATAATTTAACAATTGAATCGATAAAAAATATACTTAATAAAAAATTATTAAGTGGTGTAAATGAATTAAGTCTTACACAAGTAGAAGTTAATTTCTTTTATATATATGACGAGAGGGAAAGAGTGTATATATATGACTGTTTTCAAAATATTAATTCATTTTCATGATTATAAGTTATAAAGTATTAATCTATTTAAATGTGACATTTCATATGAAAATCACAATCAATTCTTTTTATTAAAAAATATTCTTATTAAGAATACACGTAGCCAAAGTCATGTAACTCCTATAACTCATAAAATATGCATTAACCAAAGTTAGCGTGTATTACTAAGGACAATAAAAAAGTCTCTCATTTCTTCAAACGGATTTTTTTGGATCCATAAAATAGAGGAAGTGAACAGCCATAACTCTTTGATAGGTTTAGTCATTTAAAGGGTATATAAAGGGCTCTTTGTCCACCAACATAGTGTGGTACAAGATTGGTAAATACTTGAACTTCTTAAGCATGTGATTATGGATTTGATTCCGGACTCATGTGTATGAAAAAATATATGTTAAAAGATATCAATTTCTTAAATGAATCTCAGTACCTCGATGGATTAATCCCCGCAATCACGTACCAAATATACCCTAAAAACCAAAAAAAAATGGGCTCTTCATCCCTCTCTTCACTTTCCTTGAATGTTATGTGTTTATGAGGTTACTATCACCTAATGCAAGTAATTGTATGACTTGAACTAGTAGTTGACCTGTTCAAAAGGTTGAGTGATTGATTCAACAGTCTCACAAAAAATTTAATGATCAAACCAAAAAACTTAGATAAAGAAAAAAAAATGTTATATGAAAAAATATATCATATTTTTAATAAAATATAAATCAGATCTAATATTTAAAGAGCATATAATTTAATATTACATTTCAATACAAACAAAATTTAAAAAAAAAACTTTTAACCAACTAACAATACAAACTTATTTTTAACCAACTAATAACACAAATAAAATCATTTTTTACATGTTTTAAAATAAATAATAACATAAATCTAATAAGATGCACTAAAGTATAAATTTCTTATCAAATAAATTTAATAATCGGGTAAAGACTAGGTTGATAAAAAACAACAGTCTCAAGCTCTAATTGATCCGTCCAGAAGGCCGATTCACGAGTTTCCCAGCAAAACTGATCCAGTACATACAACTATGAATACAAGCATTATTGTTATATATAGAGTGAGGAGAGAGAATACCAACGTGCTACATTTGTTCTAATTTTACTAATTGATATTGTTATTTTCTTAATTTGTAATATCAAGCTTACTTGGTTATCATCATGGCGGAAGGTATTACTTCTCTATTTCAATCATTTTTACTTAAATTGATGATATATAGAGATATGTTTGCACCTGCATATATTTATTGTTTATTATTATTTTATTAACTTTGTGAATTTAAATATCGACTAAGATTTTTTTTCTAACATTAAGTTGTTAGGTTAGCCTTAAACAAAAAATAATAATTTATAAATAATTATTATATTGTACATAAATTTTTCTTTAAATATGTTAATATAATTATATGAATTTAAAAAAAAAACTAACGATACTATAGAAATAAAATTTTAGAGAACATAACATATTTCTAAAAAAAATTCCATATTTTGTGACACTTTTGTTTTGTTCCAAGTACTTTTACATGAAAGCTACAACTAAATGCATTGATTGCCATAAAAAAAATCTTTACCTAATAGTTTTCGTTCTTTCTCTTGTCTTAGTTTTTAAAGGTTCAAAAAATTATTTTTATTTTATAGAAATATTTAAAATAAATTAATATATAATCTGAGGTTAAAAAAATAATGAAATAATAAATAATTTTAAATAATTAAATATCATATATGTTCAACTAACTTTCTTTATTTTTTCTTATTTTAGGTTTGTTTCATTTTTTATATTCTAAAGAATTTAAAAAAAAATCGTTGGTAAAAGAAATTTTAAAATTTACAAATACATTAATGTAAAATCATGTCTAATAAAAATAAGAAAATCAATCTTAAAAATTAAAATAATGATGTGACAAAATAATTATTTTTCTTTCTTTCTGGTAGACACAAAATATTATTATTATTTATTTATCATAACCATAAGTTTAGACGAATGATCAGACCTTGCTCACTTGTCAAAATTGTCGAGAAACTTCTACCAAAGGTGACAGGATCGACTCATGAATCGTGACCTCAAAACTTTTGATGGCCTAAAAATGAACACTTCCACGACAGAATCAGTGCAGCATATTTTACCTATATAAATTACGTAAATCAAGTTTTAAAAATAATAACTTATAAAATTACAAATAATTTTAAATCAACTCGTTTAACTCAAGAATTAAACAGTTAAACAAGTCACCCACATATTTTTTTTTTAAGTTTTAATTTGATTGTACTTAAAAAAAATTTAATTTAAAAATTTAAAAATTAATTAAACATTATTTTCTCAAGCAAAAATACAAAATGTACATACTATCCAGGCTAATAATAGCACAACCCATACACAAATACATTCGTCAAACTTAATAAGCTTATGTTATTTATTTGTTTAAATTCTCCCTTAATCCTTTAAATGAGATTAAAGTATTTAATATTATATCTATGTAATGTAAGATTAAATTCTCTCTTAATCATTTAAACTCCATAAGTGCGAGTTGATGCATGGCAAATTGCGGTAACTAATTTACAACCCGTTTAAATGCGAGTAATTTTAGCATGTCCTATTTAACCCGCAGCTTGTCACAGGCAAGCCTAAACGGACTATGCCGGCCCGTTTGATAGCCCTATGTGATTTGATTTGTTACAAGAGAGAAAAGTTTTAAAATGATAGAATCGACAAAAAATTGACTGATAAATTTTTAAATAAATAAATAAAATAAAATGATATGTGAAATTAGACTAGATTCAAGAGTCAATTATGCATAAAAAAAAGGTAAAAACATAATCTCACAGCACTTTAGATACATCCGTCTTTCGACAATTACCTCAAGGTAATTGTGCTAATTTGATAACATATACAACATCCCTTAAGAGAAACAAGATATGAAAATAAACAAAAGGAAATTGTTATGGTACCTTGATGAGTTTAGTATCTAAGGTAAGTTATCAATCATTTATTGACTGTTAATTTCATAATCAATGTTTGAAAGTTTATTAAATAGAAATAACAATTAATGAATGCTTGACAACTTACCCAAGATACCAGTACCCTAGAAAAAAAAGATTAATCTCCTAAACAAAAGTATATAAATATTTACAAATCAATACAAAAAATAGACAAAATTAAATTTCAAAATTTTCACGTTTGATTTGAATTGTGCTCCTACGTATCCCCTAGTGCAATGAAAAACTTAAAGCCACATAATTTTTTAAAAAATAATTGTGTGTTATCAGATTTTAGTTGAGAAAAATATTAATTTGAATTAATTGATTTAAAAAATGATTGACTTGGTTTAAAATAAAAAGATAATTAACACGTCCTTGATGAAATATAATATGATATTAGATCCACATAATCATCTCACAAAAATTGTCCAATGGGTATTTAATCCTTCAAGACAATTAAACTCAAATGTTATGTCATTGGACCATTTATTTGATTTTTTTTTATTAAAAAAAAGGACTTCTTAACGCATTCTAAATGAAATAAAATATAATACTAAACCCACAAAACCATCTCAAAAAAACTGCCTAATAGGTACTTAACTCCTCAAAACAATTAAACGAAGTATTAATTTTATTGAGAACATTTTAAATGAATTATTGAATTTGTTCCCAACCAACTAACAAATAACTTAAATGGGAGAAACAAATTAAGACCAGACAAACAGTGATCAACAGTAAACGATAAAACACATTAAAACAATAATAAGAAAATAAATACATTATCAAATGTGATACTAATTAAGGTAAGCTAGCATCGTTCAAAATAAGTAAAACAATGCGAGCTTGAGTTGCCACATCAGAACTTGAGAAGAACAGGGAAAGAAATAATCAGTAAGAAAATATCAAATGCATAAAACCTCATTCATGTACCTTTTTCTCAAACAAGCATCCAATTCCGTGCACTGCCAAGATTGGCTAGCCAGCTTCCCTTAACTCACTTTGTCAGTCACAGCAGAGGAGTGAAAAACAATTCAATTGGATTCAAAAACAGCTATCAGCAGTCCAAGATTATCAAGTAGTATAAACAAATGGATCAAACGAAGGATCGAAGCCTAAACCCAAAAGATCAAAGGCAACATCTAAAAGAAACCATTTTTCCAAGTATGAAGCAAATCTCACGCCAAATGGCGGACTCAAATTCAAAAACTGGAACGACAGCCAGGAGAAATTGACAGCAGCAGTCAACCTATTAGCCACCAAAAGGCAGTGTATTTACTTTATTCAGTTCACTTTCGGCAAGATGACAGCAGCACATTCAATCACCCATAACCAAACAGCACCACACGGTAAAGCCTAGCAGGAATATACACAGGACAAAGTAATCCATTACAACCACCAACAAATTTGACCAACCAAGACTTTTGCAATGCTAAAAACTCGAACCTCCAAGCAATAAACCCACAGCACCTCAAGATTTCCCACACAAACAGCCATCTCTTGAACATTAAAAGAAGCTTATCAGATTGGAATTAGAGGTTTTGCTATGCAAATTCTTGATTTATGGTATTCTCTTTAGCATGCAACAAAATACTTAACAAGACCCATTTTTATGGATATGAATCCAAGCTTCTCAAACAAGCCAAGTCATAGCATAATATTTCAGCATGCATGAAACCAGTTCCAAAATTGTAGGACATTTCATTTGAACCTTTCATCAAGTGAATGACCAACATATGATTCAGACTAAAAAAAAACCCAAAGTAGATCAACCAGACATACCACTCTCGGTCAAAAATGAAATACTTACACATAGATGAGGGCATGTGGTAGCAATCAAGCCATTAATGCACAAAATTCTTTATTCCCCATATTGAAGTTGTGCAGAAAATAGTCTGAACTTATGTGCAAACCTGGAATCAGATGACAAGGAACCAAAATCTGAAATTTTCATGGTTAAAATCCCTCCATGTTAGCTTTCTAATAAGACAAACAAAGTGTGATTTAATTGAGTGTGGATCAAGTTATGAGTAAAACACCGCATGCTGTCAGGAGAAATATGCAGTAACAGATCTGATTTGGAACAAAATCTGGTATCAAATGGTAAAGAATTAAAATCCGGGAATTTTACAGCTGAAAGACGTGTTAGCTTTCCAACTAGACAAGATGTGCATGATTCTGGCTTGTGTAGCTCAAGTAATGAGTAAAACAGCAAGTGCTTCCAGAAACAAGACTTATGCAGAAATGGCTTCCTTTGAACGCAAACTGGTATCAAATGACAAAGAGAGAAAATCTGAAAATTTTACACATACAAGCCTTATAGCTTAGCTTCATAGTGCAACAAACAGTGCTCGGTTTCAACATGTACAACTCAAGTTATGAATGAAACAACAGCTGCTGCCAGACCATGTTCAGCATGCGAAATTGGACACTAACATGTCAATTGATGCATGTGACCTAGCTAAGCAACTAAAAAAAAAGCCCTTACTCAAATGGGAAACATACCAGCACCTTGTTTGAATGGAATCAGAACTTGTGGTATTGAAGCGATGCAGTTAAATATCCAAAACCAAAAGATACATAACCTTAATAGTTAATACACTCTAGAGACAAAGTAACAAGGAAACAACCATAGGATTTCAAGCATCCCAGAGTTTACGAACAAAAATGACAAAATATGCATTGCTTCAAGGCAAAACACATGATATCATGTTAACCCTTCTTGAGATCAATGAAGTAGTTAAATGAAAACACAAGAACCCGTGATACCAACCCATCATCCAACGTACACAGAATCAAATCTTTGAAATAAACCCAAACCATGAAGTGAATACAATTAAAATAGAAACATGGCTACAATCGAATCACTCATGAGTTCCAAGAGACACCATTTCAAACCTAAACCTCAGAACAGAATTTACGAGCAAACAAATCAGTAAGGAGATCAATACACCCGGTCCTAAGACCCTAGTCACATAACAGGTAAAATACAGATCTCCTAATCACATCACCATGACCTAGGCATCCTTCACCACCCAAATCAGCACCAAACTACCTCTAGATTTTTGTTAAAATGAACATAACACCTTATCAAGCATATTATGATCATGGCAAATATTTCTTTGAACCACCAATTAACAGAAGCCTTTAAGCTCATAAAAATCACAAAATTCAAGTTTAAATTCTCAATTGACACAAATCAACAACTGACCCATCCAAGCCATCATACATCCAAAATCTCACCATCAAACAAACATAAACCACAAAGTCCAGACTATCTTTTCAATCACAGATAATGAGAATCAAATTTCAGAGAATCTGTGATCTAAACAGTCTGTCTATGCATTATAGCCAAAGAGAGTAGAACCTGTTGACAGTTGTGAATAGAAGCGAAACTTAGCCATCAACAACAGCATAATAATTCAATTCATTCGTCAAATATGCTAGAGAAGGTTCTTTAGTTCAAGATTTTCATCAAACAGGTTATGTGCAAATGATCAAACACACAACATTCAATTAAAAGAAAATAATCTAGAACATCACAAAGGGATCAAATACTGCAACCACAACATCAACCTCACTTTGATTATACAGTATCTGAATCATCCAAAATATGCAACCGCAAAATCAACTTTCTCTATCCCTTTGATTCTGCTCCAACCTCTCTATGTTTCTCACTCGAACTCCCTTGCTCTCTCAAAACCAGCCGAAAATTAAAATAACAGATAAAAATGCTCCCTAAATCGCAGAAAATGAAAAGTCTCCCCTTAAAACGTCTTTCTACCCAAATCCCTTTTATAGACTCTCAGAACATCCTCTCTCAGCGTTGATCTAATGAAAGCAGGTGTCAATTGGAATGGCTAGCACCATCTGCACCTCTTTGTCATCCTTGATCCACGTTCTCTTGTTCACCGATTTTTAAAACATTAAACATTGAATGCTAGTATTTTAAAAGGGCAAATTTGGAAAGCAATTATATGTCACATACCATGTTAGACGCACTTAAATAGAATATAACGTATAAAAATAATGAATTAGATAGTCTAAGAAGCAAACATTGAAGAATAATTTTTTCAAGTTTTAAAGAATTAAAAACAATAGTTGTAAGACAATTCATCGATCCATTAAAGGATTTATTGTTTTTCGATCAAATTTAGCAACTTGATAAAAACTGATTAAAAATTGAACAAATTCTTTCCCGATTGGTTTGTAAACTGGAATCTTATAAAGGACTTCGGCTACATTGAGCTAGATAACCCTACTCAAAGATTAGGTCTATTAGTCCATGTTGATTACATCTGGGCTTCCTTACACTGCTTAGTCTTTTTTATTATGTAATTTTTTTTCTTTTCTTTTGAGCTTCGATCCCTTTTTGTGCAATATATATATATATATATATATATATATGGTGACCTGTGTAAAAGTAGATTTTTTAATTTTTAATTTTAATTTAGCTGAATTTTTCGATAAAATTAGGACGAGTAACCTAATTATCTGATCGAGTTGATCCGGATGTAATTCTTACAACTAGCCTAGAAACAATAGGAGTAAAAAGAATGTAGAGTTATAGATAGGATGATAAGAAATTAATTACAATATTGGAGCAAATACGTACCCCAAATATATATCTATATATATATATATTATTAAGAAGTAACTAATTATATTATAACTATTAATTTTATGAATTAATAACATTTTTTATTAATAATAATTGAAATTCTTCTATATACATATAATTAAAGTTAGCTCATGAAAGTATATAATGTCATATACTCTTAATTACTTACATGACTTCCTCCAAATAAATTATCACTACTTCTGATTTGGATCTCTCATATATGGAATTTTTTAAATGGTCATAAAGTTAATGGGTGTAAATATGTAATAACTTATCACATATGTCTTTTTGCTCCTAGTTCTGAAGTGGATGTTGTCTTTTTAGTTATGGAGCATGAGTCGTTACCTTTGTCGCTTCAGATCCAGTCACTCGCCCAATAAGAAGAACAAGTTGCGTCTTGCGTTGCAGCTCTAAGTTCTAAGTAAAGAAGCCTTGAAGTGAATGGATGCAATGAGGGGCGAAATCATAAATTTTTTTGTTTCAAAATGGGGCAAATTTTATCTATTTGGGGGCTTGCTTAAAAATTTTCACATAGTAATTAAAGATTTTTTTTTTGTAAGGTAGGTCCGCCCTTGGATGCAATGGTTCGTCGCCCTACTCCTTATTGCGTCTTGTAACAAAACACCTCTTTAACAGGCCGAATCTTACACACCCAAAGAATAGAAATATGCAAGAATTTCTAATTTAGTGAGGCGAGTTTTGTCAGTGCCGGTTTGTGATTTAACATTTTTAATAAAAAATTCTTTAAACATGTATGATGATCTAATATGACATCTATCTTCTTCTAGTAAGACAGTTGACTTTTTGATAGTTTCAAATTGTTTGATATTTGGTTTCACTTAGAGTATTTTTCTTTCCTAACTTGCCAATCTTTCTCTATAATTTACACTCTAAAATAATTATTTTGATATTTACCTCGAGTAATCCTTCACACATTGTGATTTGTTTTCATTGGAGACCCACATGCCATTTATGCTAAACTTAGTATGACACAGACAATATTTTTATCTGCCACACATATAACTTAGTTGGTATGGACGAAGTAGCTTTTGCCACTCTAAAATTAGAAATTGAACTTGTGAATTTACATGCTCACCTAGATAAAATCAAATGCTTTGCTTTCTTCTATCTTTGGAGTAGGAATATGGCAAAAATGACTCTACCATAAAAGATCTTAAAAAAAGGCAGTATTCCAATTGCAGTTCAGTTAAATTCTTTTTCACAAATTGTAGATTCTAGATTCCAATTATCCTTGTAATACATTAGTTGAATATGTAGCTAATATAATAAAGAAATGACAACTTCTCGAGGTAAAGACTAGACTTTTCAAAAATTATCTACTACCCATGCAGAAAAGAAAGTAATGACTTCAACAACAAATTTTACAGTCTTCTTTTTTTCTTTATAGCTTGATACAATATCAACACAATAACTACAAATATTAATATGCAAATCCTTGCGTTTAATGGCTAATTATTAATAAAATTATAAAGTAAAAAAAGTAAAAATTTAACATATTGATATAAATTAAATGACTTTTCTTTATTTACACAATGTACTTACAAATATTAAATTGTATATATAAACCTAAATTAAAAGCATAGCTAAATATTGTCACAAACAAAACATAATAAAGTTGAGTCATATAATTATTAAATTTTGAATATGAATCTCTCTGTTACATAATATAAGAAATATATTTAAATTAATTTATTTGGCACTTACAAAAGAAAATTCAATCAAAAGTTATATTTAAAATATTTTAATTATAAACTTTTTTAAAATTAAAACAAATTAATTTATAATTATAGAGTTATAGGTATAAAATTGAAAAAGATGATGTGTAAAACACGGGAAAGATATCTAGTTAAAATTGTGAAAGGAAAGAATGAGGCCCCGCATCATGATGACAAGAGCTTGACGTATCGGTGCAACACGAGGTAAAGTGGATCCCATTTCCATTCCCATCCCATATTTCCCCACGCCTCCAATCCATAAATGTCAAACCCAACTAACCCATATTTTCTGCGCGTTCATCTTCGCTTTCCACTTTCTCGAATCTCATTGATATGAATATATATATATATATCCAAACTGAATGCACACGTTGAGGACAACCAAGACTCAGCTTCTCTTAGCTACAAGGCACCACCTTTTACTGTTCAATTGTAGAGGATCACTTTCGTTTCTAAGAAATATCATGTCGGAATCAGATCAATGCCCACCTTTTAACACACCCAGATTGGTTCTCAAGAAGATTTTAGCCAAATCTCAGCAGGAAGGTGATGGAGCAGTTGTCAGAAGAGGCATTGGAAGGTATTCTTGCTTTTCCTATATCCTGCATTTGGTCAACTTCTCTTCATGTTCAGGCTTCTGGGCATTTGTATTTGTTGCTCTTCTGTCGTCCCCACTTAACTTTTTTTTTTTTGTTTCCTTTTTTCAATTTTGATTGATGAGTTGAGAGGTCTGTGACTTTTGGTGGGCTTTTATTCTTTTTTCTCTTCATATTGGTAACGATTGTTTAGTCATTGATTTGGCATCTGATTCTCAGAAGCGAGTTGCAGAGCTTGGATCCTTTTCTGATGTTGGATTACTTCTCAGGTTTGACTTTGTTGATTCAAAGCTTACATTTATATTTGTTGACTACTTATGTTCCCTTTGTTCTGTTCCTGTTGTTAGCCAACATTTCTAGTATTTTAAGACCATGTTTCGTGTTTGAATTTGCAGTATCTCCACCTGCGGGATTTCCTGATCATCCACACAGAGGTATTTCACTCAGATTTTCATTGTCCTTCAATTTGTCCACTACTTGGTTTTCAAATTATGCTTATATTTTGATTTGCACGTTTTTGCAGGTTTTGAGACTGTCACATACATGCTAGAGGTAGTTACATTTGCCCTTAAATGTTTGAGGGTAAGTTGTTAAATCTGGATAGTGAGTAACTTATAATTTGCCTTTATAAATTTCAGGGAGGCATAACTCATCAAGATTTTGCTGGGCACAGGGGTACAATAAGAACTGGTGATGTTCAGGTAAGTGAAATCTAATTGATGATAAAAGATATATTGAAAGGAGAAGATTAATTGGATTGTTACAGTGTATTTCTCTTTGTATGACTGTGTGTAGTGGATGACGGCAGGCAAAGGAATAATTCACTCTGAAATGCCTGCAGGAGAAGGAACCCACAAGGGAATACAACTATGGATAAACTTATCTGCCAAAGACAAAATGTAATAGATTTCATCTTCCTTTACTCCATTGATCACTGCTTTGAGATAGTATAACTATAAGGATTCATGGGGTGAAACTTGCTTATTTCTCTTACCATCTGTCCACCTGTTGTACCACTAATTATACCCTTGTTTCGAGACAAATAATAGTGGTTTCTTGGATTTTTAATTCAGGATTGAACCTAATTATCAAGAGCTTCTAAGTGAGGACATACCAGCAGCAGAGCAAGATGGGGTTGAAGTCAGGGTTATTGCTGGAGAAGCAATGGGAGTCCATTCACCTGTTTACACTCGAACTCCAACCATGTTCCTTGATTTTACACTCAA
Organism: Styphnolobium japonicum; assembly: GCA_023212625.1. NCBI lineage: Eukaryota > Viridiplantae > Streptophyta > Magnoliopsida > Fabales > Fabaceae > Styphnolobium > Styphnolobium japonicum. The sequence continues at coordinate 582,205 of JALBWW010000013.1, forward strand.
GCCAGGAGCTGAATTGCATCAAAGTATTCCAGAGTCGTGGAATTCATTTGTTTATGTGATTGATGGGGAAGGAGTTTTTGGATTCCCAAGCTGTTCACCAATTATGCCTCATCATGTCCTGGTTTTTAGTCTCGGTGACGGTCTTAGCGTCTGGAATAAGTCTTCAAAAGCATTGAGGTTTCTGCTGATCGGAGGACAGCCACTGAATGAGCCAGTGGCTCAGTATGGACCTTTTGTGATGAATACACAATCCGAAATCGAAAAAACTATTGAAGACTATCACTTTAACAAGAACGGGTTTGAGATGGGAAAATCTTGGAGATCTCAATAGTAAGTGAGAACCAAGTGTCGCCCTGATGGTGAAAAGAAAATAAGTCAATGTCATTGTCACCTCCCTCTCAGAGCAATCAAAGTAGTAGGAGCTGAAAAGAAAGATTGCTTATTCTTTGTAGCAAAAGCTTCTAGAAGATCCCAATTGTTGCTGGGGCAACTATTTGTTGTCACTTAAGTCATGATGGATCAGCTTATCTTTAGTTGATCTTTCACTCACTCAATCTATTTATTTCCCCCCTACTTATTTTCTGCAGATTTCTTATTTCAGAAATTTTGTTTTTTGTGGTAGTTGAGGAATTCTTTTTTGATGTTGATTGGGGTGGAAACCGTGGTAGGGATGGGTGGGTTGTCTTTGCTTGTTGGCTTCACAATCATGTCTTACCGACACAGGTGACCCTCCAGTCTCCACCTTAGAATTTTAGGATTTGCATATGAAAGTAGATCTTCTTAGTTGATGACAACCGTGGCATATTGACGAAATCAAATCGCGAAGGATTAGTTTTGTATTGGATCGGAGCAATGGATGAAGCGTTTGGTGCACCATTTTTCTAACACCGATTTATAAAATACCTTATCATATTTCTATGTTTAAGATTTTCATATTTATTATAATAATTAAAAAACAAAATATACATAGAAAATATATTAAACAGTATAATAGATAATAGTAAAAATCCTTACACAAAATGCACAATAAAACCATACAACAGTTCCCGTGTGCAAATAGAGGAAGCCCACTAGCTCTTTCTTTCTTCAGAAACTACATCAACGGATTACGAAAACGAGATGACCAGAAAACAAAAAACACGAATAGGAAAACAAGAATTACACAGTAAGACTCAAGATATCATGAGACATTCTCACTAACCAAGACATAAATGGATGTCCACTTTATTTGCTGCAATTACAAGTTCTTTGTATCCCAGTTATAAAATTACACCCGTTTCCTTACAATTGAAGATAACATTTCAGTACTACTATATGTCTTGTATTTGTAATTAAAGAATCTTTCAAATCATATCCATAAGCAGCAAGCCGACCCATTTAATTAATCAATCAACAAAAACCAAATTCAATTAACAAAGCAACTTGTACACTCATTGGAAATGAGAATGGCGGTCATCTCGAACAGCAAGAAAAATAGCTTTGGGTTTGCTTTGATGTACTGGCCCCATTACTAACAAGGCTCACCCTGTTGACAGATAATTCTGCCTTGTAGGTATCTGAGTTGAGAACCTTCCTGCTGACATTGTTGTATATCTCTCGAATAACCATCTCAAAAGCAGTCTTAACGTTTGTTGAGTCTAAGGCAGAGGTTTCCATGAAAAATAAACCTTCTGCTTCAGCAAGGCTTTTTCCTTCCTCAACACTCACGTTCCTGATATTCTCCAAATCACATTTGTTGCCCACAAGCATCATTGCCACAGTTGTATCACAATGAGCTGCATTTATAAGCTTAAACTATGAGATTTCCTGAAAAAATAGAAAATATGGAACTTTTGACAGAAAGAAAGAACTTGCATGATGAAAAGGCAAGTTTTGTCACATTTCAAAATTACATGCAGTAGCATCCCAATAATCAACATTATAATAATCAGTTAATAAGATAAGATATGATAACTCTCCTCTAACAGTTTTATCTCTTTCAAATTTTTGTTTTGTTAATTTTGTTCAACGTTTATGAACATGATAATGCTAGTAGACAATCACAGCTATAGCACAGATACAACTTCAAGACAGGAAGTGCAACGGTAAGGCATGATTATGACCTTGATATGCCACTGTCAAATTCATGAGCCACACATAAGATTGCACCTAGGTTAACTGTGAAGATGATAACATAAGACAAGCATGCAAGATACAAGCCACAACTCGTGTAACCTAACTAGCATGATCACTAGAACAATAGGTACGTGTAGCAACTATTTAAACATGATTGTTAGTTGCACAGAAGTTATTAAGCACAGAGATGCAGATATGCTACCAATGGGAGAGAACATAACAGGCTCTAATAAGAAAATAATACCCAAAAAAGGACAAAGAAAGGTAAAAGATGACTCCTAAGTCCTAATGGCGGAGCAGCCAGACCAAACAAGCTCAAAGCAAGAGACTATCCCATTCCCTGTACATCAGGACATGAAACTAATTTATTTTCAACTATTAACTTAGAAAGGACCCCACCTTAACAAGCAATGTTGAAATTTGTCAATCCACGTTGAAGAAAAAAGGACAAACTACGAAAATGTATACAAAGCCCTCAGGGGAAATCAGAAGAAAAAAGTTCACAGAGAAAGAGATTGAAAAGTATATGCAGGGCACAGGGTTCTTACTTCTTAGCATGCAGGCTTGGGAGTTTCTTCATGTTGTAAATGACTTGCCACTAATGAATCTTTCTTTTAGAGAAAAAAATGGACATAACAAAACAGGAATTTAGGCCAGGGTCTAGGTCATTAGAAGGAAAAAAAGGAAGGTGATTAGAATATTTCAGTCTACACAATGCAGGAATTTGTATTTCTATTTCCATATATGCCCAAAGTCAGTTGCAGCATTTGAATTACAACTTTCTATTCTGATCACATTCAATCGTTAGAGAAAAGGTAAAAAAAAATTGCAAGCAGTGATAGTCAACCATCTGAGTATTAAAGTAAAAGAGAAAAGGACAGAGAAACTAACTCTCAACTCCAAGTCTCCAACCAAACCAATTTATACCAAATACTATCGTAGAAATCTACCTTCATCATTCACTTTCAAATTGGAGTTTTTGTGTATAACCGCAATTATAAAATTCAGTTATAAGTATATCCAATGATCTATGGATACGCAGAAAATCTATATATAGCATAAATCTTATAGTCAAGCAGGCTGAGATCTACTATCAGAGTGAGTGAATGAATATGAAACAAACTAGAAAAAGACAAAAGAACATAAAAGAAATAAAAGAAAAAGCATACTTTTAAGCTCATCAAGCCAGCGAGCGACACTGTCGAAGGTGGTCCTTCGGGTAATATCGTAGACAATGAGAGCACCGACAGCACCTCTGTAGTAGGCAGAGGTGACGGCACGGAAGCGCTCTTGACCAGCGGTGTCCCAAATCTGAGCCTTAACCTCCTTGGCATCGATTTCCAAGCTCTGGGTCTGGAACTCCACACCTATGGTGGCCTTGGAGTGCATGTTGAACTCGTTGCGCGCGTACCGGGATAGCAAGTTCGATTTCCCCACCGCCGAGTCACCGATTATCACGATCTTGAACAGGTACTCTTCTCCTCCCTCCTCGTCCGAAGACATCCTCAATCGCAATCTCCCAACGAATCTACACTACAGAGAGAAAGAAGAGATTTGGAGTGCCTTGGTGGGTGGCGTGATGGATGATGATGATGATGATGATACACTCATACACCCACCAAGCTGGCGAGGACATACTCCTCATGGAGTGCCTTCATTATAGATTAGATTTGGATTTGGGCTCCTTTTTTTTTATAAAAAAAAAAGAATTAATATGAATAATTATTTGCACAGTGAATTGAATAAATTAATTATTTACTAAATTGTATGTAGTTGTACTTCTTCCTAATAAATTCATCAGCGAAAATATTTTAGACAAATTCATGAAAATCAACAAAAATTAAAAAGAAATTCAAATGAGGAGCAACCATTTCCTCATGGTCCTTAGAAACACCTCCTATGGCCGCCAGGAAGGCTTTTTAGTTCACTTTTAAGTGGATTTGAATAATCACTTGCATTAAGAGTAAAGTAATTTTTTTTTGTTTATACAAAAGAGTAAAGTAATTGACCTTTCGGTTGGGTGGACTAGGACACTTATTCTGATCATTTCTCTAGTTCATGAGTCTTCAAATATTCTAAAGTTGACTAGTGAGTCAATTATCTCATTTTATGAGCATAGTTTTCTTATAAGTTATAACTCTATAATTAATTAATTAATTAATTAAAGACTTGCTAATCAATTAATTAGACATGAACTTAATTGACAAATTTTTACATAGAAAAACATATATGGGGTTTTATCCTAAAAGCCATACTCTCTGAGTTGGATTTTATCTCTAAAATATATTTATTTATAAATTACTATTGAATAATACTCGTGGTAACTAACTCTTTAATACATCAATAAAAAATATTTGAAGTGAATAGAAAAATTAAATATGACTATTTAATATTTGATACTTACATTCAAATTTGAGCCATCTGCATACTGTTAATTATAATTGTGGATCTAACCTCATGAGGGTCGCATTACTCATTTCAAACCTTGATACCTTAAATGGAAATTATTGCAAGTTTGCAAGCAATTAACTATGAGTGATTCCACCAACAAAATAAGAAGTAAAAAATAAAAAACTATGAGTAATTTTTGGGCTGGACATTGTTATCTCATATCCTTTTAAAGAAAAAAAAAATTAATATGAAGGATGACAAGTGGCACTAAATAAGACAAACAGGTTTCTTGTCTATAATATGTTTGTCTTTTGTTTTGTCTGTTTCTCGTGCATTGTGCCTCAGCATTTTGCTTTTCTGACAGACCTTGGAGACAAACGCGTAGAAACAGATTGTGAACATGATGGAATGGCAGAAGCAGAAGCAGAAGCAGCTGCAGCAACGGTCGCAGCAGAATGGGAATGTTCGTGGGAACGCAGAAATTATGTATGTGAAGGTGATGACTGATGAGCAATTGGAGTCTCTGAGGAAACAAATCGCAGTTTATGCCACCATTTGTGAGCAACTAATTGAGAGGCACAAGACACTCTCAGCTCAGCAGGATCTAGCAGGTTTTTATTTATTTATTATGTTGTCCCTCTCATGATTTCTATGCCCATTTCCTCTTCATTACCTTATAGATCATTGTTAATTAGCCCAGCTCTTTTTCAATTTTTGATTATTTATGATATGATCATAAATGTACACTTGTACAGTATTTTTTGTTCTTGCATCGCTTCATTTTACTTCTTACTTTTCTTCTTTCTTTCTCTCTCCTCCAAAGTCTTTCGCTTTGTGAGACATCCCGGTTGAAGATATGCTTTTTGTAGTGTTTTTTGTAAGTATCTGCCTCTTAATTTGATTATTATTCATGATACGATCATAATGCCCAATGCGGTATGTATTTTTGCTTGAATGGATAAACAAACGTTGCTAATGGAAATCTGAACGTCCATGAATTAAATGCAGTCTTGAGATTGTATAAAATCTCGCAATTTTAGTTTAAAACAACAAGCATCAACTAGTCTATTGAGACCAGCTCCCCCCAACCATCCACCAACAAAAAAGGGAGATATTTGTTTCCTTTCCTTGACATACAAGAAATGACATTTGTTAAACTGATGCATGTTGTTTATTAAGATCCAGCATTATGTAAAAAAAGGATTGCTGTTTTCTCCATCAGGGGTTAGGCTGGGAAATATATACTGTGACCCATTGATGACATCTATTGGCCACAAAATAACTTCAAGACAGCGGTGGACTCCAACAACCGTGCAGCTTCAGATTCTTGAGCATATATTTGATCAGGGGAATGGAAATCCAAGCAAGCACAAGATCAAGGAGATTACTGCTGAACTGAGCCAGCATGGCCAAATTTCTGAAACAAGTGTCTATAATTGGTTCCAGAATAGACGTGCACGATCAAAAAGAAAACTACAAAATCTGGCACCTAGTAACATTGAATCAGAGGTAGAGACTGATGTTGAGTCTTCTAAAGAGAAGAAGACAAAACCAGAAGAATTTCAGTCCCAACACAGTGTAAGTGTAACTACATATCCTGATAAATTGTGCTTCCAGAAACCTGAAATATGCTCTGGCTTGCAGCACTGGAATCCACAGTCCAATAAACCAGATTACATGTTCCCATCAGATGGCAGTCTAAGATCCACAAGAAATTTTAGTCATATGTCTGCTTTTGATGGGGTGCTATCAAACTCAAGTACGTAACTTCTTGTGCTTTCTTCCTTCACTTGTCTTTCTTCCTTATGTTTCAACAGATACCAAGAGGTCTAATATTAAAATAATTTATGTTTAACCCAATCTATATAGTCTTAACACATTGAAACAATCAAGTAAACATGAGCTGAAAAAAATTGTTGGAGAATTTCCTTCTACGTCCTGCAAAGGGGAACTAGCTTCAGCACTGAAAAAGTCAATGCTACTTCCATAAGTATTTTAACTTGTTAGATTCACTTTCTGATGTTTTTCCCTCCAACTCAGCCACGATTTTTGAAAACCATACATGTAAAGAATGGACAAGTATCCACGTGATTCTGTATTGAGAAATATATTTATAGTTCCCTTGCATGTATCATTAAAATTAAGATCCCTTTCAATACATTTGCAAAGTTGTGCACCTCCAGAAACCGTATTTGAGTGCATGCATGTGTGTATCTGTGACATTTTCCTTTTTGATGAATTTCTGATTCTCTGTTGTTTTTGAATTTCAATAGACTACAGAGTCTATGAACCCGAGCTTTAAATATTCCAGATGAAATTATTTGGCAAGTTCTTAAAGTAATTCTACCATGCAGTGTGCAGTGTCTCGAAATGTCAGTCAGTCAATATCAAAGTACATACTTGATTTTGCCTTGTAATTTGGGTCCTTTGGTATTGTGAAAATTATCTTGGACTACTAATTTGGGGATTCAGCAAGAGATTATATTTTGATAAATGAGCCTCTTTCTATCGCTCTCTCTCTACTATAGCAATTGATTATCAAAACTGGTTTTACATCCCAAATCTAATTTGGCAGGGAGTGAATATATCGCTGGAAAAATGGAAGTGCCTGGAAGCTACAATTTATACCAGCAAGCAGGAGACTACAACATGACGGCCTGAGATTTAGTGTTCTGAAAACTGTGGCTAGAAGTTGTGAAGAACAGGAAGTGTGGCTGTTTTGACCGGACAATGGCATATATTTGTGACTTGATGTTGTGAAGTTGGTTTCTTGGTTATCGTGTATCGTAGGCATCTTTTACCTTTGGAATGGTCTTTGGGTGTTTTGTTGGAAGAGATGTCGTCAGAATGACAGAAACTTGATTTTGTCAGTAGCTTTTACTAACCGTTGTTTCACCTTTGTTTTTTGCAAAGATGAGTTTTGTTTCCTGGTGGCATTTGACATTTTGTATCTGTCTGTCTGAGAATGAGAGCGCTTTATTATAAGGCTACGGTAATAAACACTTCACTTTAAACAAGAAGCAGCAGTCATGAGGCTTTTGCATAAACTGAGACACCTTGTTAACGGCAAAAGAAATGTCTGGCCTGGTAAAGATTTAATATTGACATGCTCCTACTGGACTCCTGTATAATGCTGAATAAGAAAATAGTGAAGAGTCAGAAATAACTAAGGAACTCTTTGAGGCAAGTGGTGTTGCTGCAGGTTTTGCTTGTTGAAGGTCACGTCGTTTAAAAATTTTCTGTAGATACTTGGCTTGGTGAAGGACAAAGCCGTCCTTGTTGTAAGAAACTTGTACTCCAAGAAAGCAATTAACAAAAACTACTTTGTTCAGTGGAAACTAATTCTGTAACTTAGACAGTAAAGACTTAGTTAACTGAAATGAAGATGCAGTGAGCAATTTATCCTCCACATACAAGAGTAAGACTGCAGTAGCTCCTTCGAATTATAAATGAACATAGATTAGTAATCTGCCTTGCTACACATAAAGCCCATTTTCTAAAGAAATGAAGTAAAATTTTGAAACCAAACATGAGGGAATGTTTCAATCCTTGCTGACATGAAAAGGAAAAGTAGAATTAACAAACTTGGTAGGTTTCTTCATGCAGACGTGCAGTTTCTAGACGATATATATATATATATATATATATATATATATATATATATATATATTCGTGTAGATCATCTTAAACTCTTAATGGTATATCTGATATGCTTGAATGATAATTATATTCTTGCCTCTATTCTGTAGGAGTGAGCATTTCTTTATTTGGAACGAGAAAGTCATTATATTCCAAATCTTGATTCCACGAAGACAAAAATAGGCATTCCCTTGTATTCCTCCAAATTTAGTTGATCACCTTAAACTCTTAATGGTTTATTTGATATGCTTGAATGAAAATTATACTCGTGCCTCTATTCTATAGGAGTGAGAATTTCTTGATTTAGTACGAAAAAGTCATTATATTCCACATCTTGATTCCACAAGGACAAAAATAGGCATTCATTCGTAGAGAAGTGAGGGCTCGATCATCTTGGATTGGGGAAGGGGAACAACTGAGGAAAAAGTAGGCTGGCCCCAACCAGGTTCGGGGTTGGGCCCAAAAGCCCAGTTATTAAATGAGTTACTGAAAAATTAGCCCAACTCACCTTAATGATATGACCTATAGATATCAAAGATAAGTTGATACCTTCAGAACTCTAGTTACAGGACAATGTGTTGATCTTACATCAGTTGAACATCTCAAACTCTTAAAAGTACATTTGATATGCTGGAATTCCATGGGATGAATACTTCTTTTTGGTAAAAAAAAAAACATGAACGGCCATTTTATTCCAAGTTATGATTACACAGACAAAAATAGTCAATCCTTCCTACAGCATAATAGAATTAATTAACGTATGTTGTGTTTCCTTATATAGTTATACATTTTCATTAGTTATAATTGTCTTCCATATTAATTTCATGCATTAAACATAAAAATATGATAAAATGTAACAAAATAGATTTGATTCTTAGAACAGGATTGATCATTCTATTCTAACTCATTCCATTCTCATTTTAATTCCATAAAAATTAATTCCTTGTACCAAACATAAACAAGAAAAGAAAACAATCTTGACAGGGAAATCAATCTCAACTTTAGAAGGCAATTCTCAATTCTTGAAGAAAAGGAAGAGATTTTTCTAAACTACCAGATTACAACAAACATTATTTACAATTGTAGGATTGATAGTCTATAATATTCTATTCTTGCATCGTTAATTGAAGTAGGTAAGGTACAAAATCAGTTTTCATTCATTGCCATCAGAACCTTTAACTTATATGCATGCGGTTCTGCCATAGAATCTCGTAAAACAAAACACGTTATGTGCTTTGTTTGCACCCACAACTGCAATTCTCAAGTTCTTTGTGAAGTTCCTGAAAGAGGGTGAAAAAATGATGTAATCAAGATCCACATAAGTAATAAGAATTAACGAATGTTTCAGTTGATACCTTGTAACACTTGCGATTTTAAGATATGAAAGATTCATTATATTACAAATCATGTACCTGCTTTATTAAAAGCTACGCCAACAAGGATATACAAAAAAATAAAATAAAAATGATATTACTGTTGTTGCCATTTAATACTATGCAACAAGTCCCTAAGGGACATATCAAGAGTGGAGGTATAATTTTAGCATGTTTTAATAGAGGAAATAAAGCAGGACTACAAAGAACAATTAAATTCTAGGTACAAGTTAAATGATTCAGTGTGCTAGAATTTCAGCTCTTAATAATTTATTTCTATAATTTTCTCTCTGATAAATTTTTTATTACATTTTCTTTTGTACATTGGAGAAGTTCATGGGGGAAGGGAACAATAAGTAAATATTACTAGATACCAAGGTCACATACCCAACGTACACCAAAATAGTACATACACAACCCCAATCCATACTAAAATAAGCTCACATACATTTTGTTAGGATCCAATTGCAAGGTATGAGACTTGAGTCATGAGATTCAAATGTGGGGCTTATATGACTTTGGGCTCTCCCACCTTAATAACTAGCTTTTGGGGTGTGGTTCCCCCAAGATTCGTATCAATTGGTATCAAAGCATGATCCTCCGCCCACGTGGAGGTCACCTATGTGGCAGGCTGACCAGCGGGCGCTGGGGTAAAGAGGCTGAAGTGGACATTGGTTGCGGAAGCGAGGTGGAATGTTAGGAAGCAAGGTATGGGACTTGAGTCTCACATCGGAAGAATAGGATTTAGATGTTATGGCCTTAGGCTCACCCACCTTAATAGCTAGCTTTTGGGGTGTGGTTTTCCCAATGTTCGTATCACATTTACTATATTCTAAGAGTTACATGCCAACTTATCAAGGAAGATATTAATTTTTAGGGAAGATTACACTCACCTCCCCTAAGGTTTGGATATATTACACCCGATACCCCTCTTGTTGCATATGGACCCTTAAGAGTCACGCGTATGGCACGTGCTCAATTTTCCATTAGTTTTCTAAACGGGCCGTCATCTATAAGGGGTAAACTGCAATAATCACATACATTAAGGGAGGCCGGTATCATTTCTCAAACAAGAGGGGTATCAGGTTCGGGTGTAACAAACGTTGGAGGTGAATGTAGTTTCCCCTAATTTTTAAGACTATTGTTTCACACGAAGCATTTTTTATTTGTTAATATGCATCGACATTGAAACTAATCTATGCAGTAAATGCTAAAGTACTTTTACAAACCTGAACTTGACTTTGAAGCCCTTTAATATGTTGAACGGCCAAATCCAGCATGTCTGCATAGCTTGTTTGCTACAATGACATTTTCAAACAAGGTCAAGCCACCTGTAATATATACTTCACACACTGATTTTGACATCTAAATTAAGTAGTATTAATGTATGATGCTTTACCCAATTCAAGTGAAGATACTCACTTATACAAGAGATTTGTATGCCTGAAATAATGCTCTAATTTCACAACCCATATACCAACAATTAATATTAAGTAATGTCCAAAGAAATAATCATATACAAATCACACAAAACTTAATCTGTAATTACAAGCTGATGTAACTTGAATTTGATTGTGACTCTTGGTATGGGTGGATTTGGCAACTCTTGCACACAAGTCTTACATTAAAAATGAAGAAAGAAAGCAAAACCAAAATACTAATTCTAAACAATGCTATGTCAAGACCAATTTTCCCAAAAGCTTAAAGCAGTTTGGTGGAAGTCCAGGAATGGTTTTGTATCTCTAACACGCTACAAGCTAACAACTTAGAAATTGATTTGATGATACATTATGAATGCCACAAGCAGATACTCAGTAATTTTAATATTATTGGCCTCTTGGAGCTGAAGAGACCACATAAAGACAAAGCCTTATCCCAAGATGTTTCCTGTATTGGAGAAATGCAGTAGTTCTGAGACAAAGTCACTTGCAGCTTGTTCTCTGTGGTTTGGTGGTTCTCACTCTTGTGCAGAATGGATTTTCCCTCCTGCCTTGGATATTATCCCGATAAGGTTTTCTTGGTAAGAAGAAATGTAACGTGTAGTGATATTGTGCCGTGTGTTCAATTGGCTAGAAAGTGGTGCCCAGATTTTGAAGGTCCTGCACCTTTCTTACTTCTAAGATAGCATGGTTCACCTAGTTACTCTTAAGTGTTTCTCTTAAGCTCATTTTAGAGATTTTTCGTTTACTGATATCCAAAGATATAGGAGAGCTTTATTGCACTGAATCTAGTTTTCTTTTGCTCTTTAATTTTGGGAAGGGGTTGCTTATCCTCAGTTTCATATGCTTCCTTTCCATTTACCATTTTTTATACCTTTCACAGGCCTGGACAGCCCCTTATCCGGGGGTTCTTATTTTACCTGGGTTGCATTCTTTCCACATTTTGCACCCAATTCTTTCATTGGAACTTCAGCTTATCAACCTCATAACCAGATCTCCCACGACTATTCCAATCAACCCAACCCTAAAATATGAACTTCTCAACCTTTACTACAGAAATAATACCATCTAAGGAACTATCCTATAGCAATTTGGTATGAAACCCAAGTTCCTCTAGTCTCCTTCATAGAGGTCATGCATTCAAAAAGGTATTTTTCTATCTTAGAGGAAGCATGTCCTTCATTTACTTGATGAGACTGGAGTGTTCATAACTAAACCCTGTGAAACACTAATGGAGCAAAAATTTGTGTCCGGGAAGTATGCTCATGTATCTTAATAGCAATTTGTACCACAATCTAGTATCCTCCATGGCTCTATAGAAGTTGGATGTATTCTTATCTGTCCTCAATTAAGACAAAGTTCATGCACTGAAAATTTGAAATTCATTGCTGAGGAAAGCATTGAGGCTGCAATAACGAATGGCGTATAAAAACAAATCAGGCTAAGATTTTCTAAGTTTCATCTCACCTCATTATTTATTTGCAAGGCAAGGTTCAACCTTAGTTCAAGTTTAGTAATTTAAACAAGGACTAATTGAAACACGGCATCATCTTAATTTGAAACTTAAGTTAATCATAGTTCATAAGCAGCTGGTTGTATTCCAATTGTCCTTAAAATATAATGGAAGTTTAAACAGTGTTGAGGACGTGTTGAAAACTCACTGCTGATGGCAAGAAATAAGAACCAATAATAGCCAAAGAATGTTGCCAGGCACAAATAGCATGACTAAGGAAGAAACTACCATTACCTTATCCATATTAGGTACAAGGTCTTGTAATTTCTTCAGCTTCCCACTTATTCTAGTTCTTCTCTCCTGTATACATAAGAAAATGATAACCATGTGAATGGATTTTGATTAGTACATAGCTTGTATAATACCAAACAATTGCAAACACATTTGTCCCACACAAATTACCTACTGAGGCATAACATATTACACAATTCATGTACAAGAATACAAACTAGGAAGTCACGAAGGGATTATTTGATGACATGGACAAATGATTGTTTCCCTACCATGATATAGTTTTTAATACACAATTTGACAGTTAAAGTTATACCTATCAAAACTAATTACTTCCTAGCTACAGCTACATAAATGCTGCAGTAGACTTCGAGAGAATAATGTATACATGGCCTGAAGACCTTACTATTTTAAATTTATACTATGTAAGAGTAAAAGCTTTGAATATAAAAAATCTTTCAATTGTCAAACTTAGGAATTGCCTTTAGTTAGATGCGAAGAACACAGCTACACATGTAAATCAAAAGCCAATCTGCTTAAGTAATTACGTGATGTAGATGTACAGGAAGCCACAACTACTTGAATGGTAAAGGCTGCCTTATGGAATCTTTTAATTTTTTTAAAAAAAGGCTGCAAAAGACTGAAATATAAAATATAGCTGACTATTTGTTTGACTAATTCTCTTTATAAAATACCTTTTTTAAAAAAAACGTGCTATCTCGTATGTTTAACTAACATAATAAGATACTTGCATATCATAGGAATCTCGTCAAATAAACATGAATCCTTATATGACGTGCCTTGAACCCATGAACATCAATCCTAAAAACCCAAACTCACAAAAAGAAAAATGGCACTTGTATGCATAGTTCCATGCATCTTTATTGACTCAGAAAACACTTGAAAGAAAAGGTTTTATTTCTTAGAAAAACTACAAAGAGGAAAGGCTCAATAATGTTTTAATGACACATGTTTTCCATCATGCACATTAAACCCAGATATGAGGCAGGCCATTTTGCTGACAAAATGTAAGGGAGCCTCTTTCAAAGCAAAATTTACTAACCCGTTCTGCAATGCTACGTGGATGAGTAGCACAGCCTCGCTTAGCACGGATTTTACAAGGGACAGAATCTTCAGGAATATTCAACAGCTTCTCCATTGTTGCCATTTCCAGAGTTGTTTGTGGCAGACTAAACTGAAGAGGACAATGAATCAAAATTGCAAACAGTGAAGAAGCTAATAAATTCTTATGTAAGATAACTGGTAAGATCGATGTAAAAAGCAGATAATAGAGATAATATGAGAATTATTAGGTTGTATTTGTCAACTGTAAGATTTAGCGGGTTCAAGAAATTATCTTCCAATAAACAATTTTGAAAGGACGTTAATTTTTTACCCAATGCAGAACATATTTATGTACAAACTTATTTAAATTTAGAATAGTTCACTCTAGTATAAAGAGCACAACCCTGAAGATGTACTTCATCATTCACCTTCTAAAAAGATTCTTGTTCGTATGAATTTTAACTTTCTGAGAGAATTAATGTCTTCTGAAAAAAATTGCAATAATTTGTGAGATAATTGACTTTGGATATAATTTTAGTCGTTATATAGAAAACTGACATATAAGGACAAATCAACCGTGTTTGCCTAAACAATTATTATTTGTTCTATAGTTCTTCAAGTTTCTATTAAACAAGCCCAAATACATTTTATTTCTTATTAAGATTCTTTTTTAATGAATCCTCAAAAGAAACTTCTTACCTGAGATTCCAAGGCATTGAGACAGTTTAGAATGTCTCCATCAATATTTTTAGAACGTTTACTTGGTGGAGCAGAAAACACAATGGAATTTGAATTATCCCAGGGCTCCATTCCAAAGCTGGTGGTAGCATAAGAATGTGTAGCTCTATGGTGGCCATTGTCAGAACTGATGCAATCAACAACATTTTCGCTCACCTCTGATATTTGAGAAAGAGACTCTTTCCCTGTGAAGCTCAATTGAGACTTCAACCTTGATACTCCATGGCCACTATTAGAGACACCATGTGAGCTGTAGCTTCCAGTGCCCCTTGAGATTGAGAAGCAGGCTGCTGATTTATACAGAATTACAATATGTTCCAACATGATTTGCCAAAAAAAAATGAAAAGAGCAATAATGATAATGATATTGAACACCGTTCGTCCTTCATTCACAATTTTCAAGTTCAAAACAGATGCACAATCAGCATCTCAACTCGAAAGATAAAAATTGGCTAAATCTAGAGGAATTGCAGATATTTAAAAGTTTTACCAATTTTTTCAGTTTCTTGAATTTCTTCAGCTCGATTATTAATATATTTTCATCATTGAGGCATAAACCAAGCGACAAAAATAAAATGAAACAAGTTCAGGACAGAACAGTTATTTAATAAAAAGAACTAAAAGATAAAATATTTTTTATAAAGAAATATCTCAATTGATCAGCAACTTATTGGTAACCCTGGATGAATTCAGGACAGCACAGTTATTTAAGGAAAAAAAATGGAAAAAGATAATATGTTTTTATAAAAGAAATATATCAATCTCCCTTGCGGGGGATTATTGACAAAAGCAGAATTCAAACCCAGACACAATTACTTAATTCTGAGTGCCTCCTAAATCAAATAAATCAATTGTATATCCAATCAGAAAATTTAATACAGTAAGGTGTTCTTTTTCTTGGAAAAATGAACAGTTGATTCCATTAGTTCTGGAAGAAAAAAATGTAAGCAGACTTTGCAAATTTTAATACAATAATGGATTATTTACATATTTCCGAAAACAATTACTCCAAACTATATAATATATATCACATACTTACTAAAATTTATTGGCACAATAATTAATAGGGTGTAATTTTGATCCTTATAAATTTTTTTAAAGTTTGATTTTGATCCACCGTCAGTCTAAAGTTTCTTTACACTGTCATCTAATTATGAGTTATCAAATCATTAAAATAGTTTGACTATTACAACAACCACCTAAAAAATCTAACTCTTTTAATGATGTGTCAGTACATAATTGAATGACAGTAAAAAAATTTTTTTACACTGACACTAGATCGAAATTAAATTCAAATTTTTATAACAATATCATCCAATATTGTTATATCATTAAATAAATATGACCTTTTAAGTAGTTGATTTCATAATAATAAAAAGTTTTACACTAACTAGACCAAAATTAAACTCTAATTATTATTAGTAATTAATAATTACATAAGAAATGTTAATTGGGAAAATTGCATTTATCCCATTATGATATAATCTTAATCTACCCCGTTCTCCTTGGGGCATTTTCGGCATAAAAGATTCACCAAGTCAAAAGTCAAATATTTGCCCTTATCCTAAAACGTTGCGGTTAGTTAGTGAGTTTCGAACAGAAAACCACACGTTATGTCGTTATGTGCCCAAAAAATAAAAAATAAAAGAAAAATTATTAAATCAAGAAAATGAAAAACCCAAACTATCCCCAAGCAAAAACCTGGAATATGATGATGACACAGAACAGAACCAAGGGTAAAATGGTCACCCTATCCACGGGAAAATAAAAAAAGAAGAAAAGAAAGGTGAAAAGACGAAAGAGGACCCATAGATAGATAGATTGATACCATTGTCAGGTGCAGTGGTGGTGGCGAGATGGGTGAGGAAGCCAGCAGGTGAGCTTCTCTGACGAAGCAAAGCCGAAGAAGAAGACGAACATGCTGATCCGCCCAAGCCAACGCCTGCCTCGTGGAGTCCATACGATCTCTGCAACCCCCCTTTCTGCTCTTTCGGATCCGATGAGTTGACTTTGTAGGTGGACTCCGAAGACTCGCCGGAGGAGAAATAATGCCCCACCATAGGGCTCGATTCGACGGCGGCGGAGAACTCCCGGTCATCTCCGCCGATGACGGCATCGACGGCGGTGTTTAAGAGAGAGCCAGGGGCGGAACCGTAGCGGGTCAACCCGGATTGGGTGATGGAGTTATGAGAGGAGGAGGATGAGGAAGAAGGGTACATGTGGAGTGTTATTGAAGAGAGAGAAGGTTAGGATGAATGTGAGACAGAGAGAGAGAGAAAGAGTATGTTTTGGATTGGGTGGAAATGGAAAAAAGAAAGTTAAATTAAAGGAGATGTTGATGCGATGCCATTTGTAGAAAAGTCTAAGAGAGATTAATTACTTTACTTTATATCACTCGCCCGTGATACCATTCCCTCACGTGCCTATTGTTGTCTTCCATTCAAATGCAAACCACGTACAAATTTTGCACAATTTCTTTTTCTAATTTAGGAGTAATCATACCTCCACAACCTTACACTCCAACTTTTAGAACCACTGTTGTTCGGATTAGGTGAAACGGTCTAATTAGTTTATCCCAAACTAAATATTTATATGATTATAGTTAAGTTATATAACTAAATTTATAGTTAAATTATTTTAAATTAGTTTTAAATTTTAATTTAATTATCTAATTTATCTTATTTAATTAACTAATATTACTTTTTAAAAAACTTCTTATTTTATAATTAATTTTAATATTTTATATTATTATATATAAATTATTTTTATAACGAATTAAAATTAAATACATATTTTTATCAATTCAGTATTCAATTCAATTTTAACATATTTACTTTTGACTTCTTGAATAACACTTTATCTCAGTAACTTTTTTTAATAATACAAATTATACACATACTTTACAAAATATTTATGTAAATATCTTTTCGTCATTTCACTGTTTACACTTTAAAGCGTTATGTTGTTTAACTACATATGTTAAAGCGTTGTGTTACGAGAACAAATAATATAAACTTTTGTTTAGGTGAGGCCATGTACCCAGAATTACTATTTTTCTGTAAAAGTGTCAATTACTATGAATTATGTACAGAAAAGTTCGAAGAATTTTTTTTTTCTCAATCCAAACCATTTCTAGAAGTTTATCAAGTTGAATTATTTTTTCAAAGAAAATGAAAAAATTCAAAAAAAAAGAAAAATTATAAGTAATTCTTAAATAGATATGAACACTTTATTTAACACTTGACATGTGTAAAGTTATTTTTTAAAAATAAATATATTCATAATATGATTGACAAAATTTTACACAAATTTAATATTAAAATATTTATAATAAACCATACCAACTTAGGAATTTTTTAAAAAACTAATTCGGATCAAAACAAGTCGAGTCGGTGTTGAAATGGATAGCGTTGGTGATGAAACGTGCGGCCCGACCTAAAGAAATGTTGAGGACCAAACAAACATACGTTTTGTTTCAAGCAGTCGGGTTAACTAAGTTGGAGGATCAAATCTGGCCTATAAACACATTAAATATTATATAACATAGTACCATCAATGACGTCAATAACTAGACATAATGCATTTAGTGGGAAATTTCATCAAACAAAAAATGAAAAATCCTCATGTCAAGAAAGACCCAGGAGATGAACAGGTTTAAAATGAATTTCATAATTACTGTTAGTTAGGAGTAGCTGGGTTCTTGTAAAGGACTTCTCTGTGTTGGGTTTCCTGCCGGTGCAAAATAATGAAATAAATTTCAAATATGAGAAGAATGCATAATATAATCTCTTTAGGAGGGATTGACAAGCGGATAACATACCATATAAATTCGGCCCCAAAATAATTAAGAGAGTAAATTATTATATTACTTTATCGGCTCACACCATACTCAACCGTTGCATTGTATAATTGATTATATCTTAAACTTACTTTTTTTCCAACTAGAACTTCATACAACATGTAGCATCTCTGCTTCCCTCCCCCTCTCTCTTGTTGATCAACCAGAGTCAATAAAATGAGTCATTATTACCAGCTCAATGGAACGAAAGAAGGAAGAACAAACTGAAACTAGGTAATCATATGCGTCCAAGTAACGCTAGATTGCAGGAAAAGAGGTGAACCAAACTCAATTCCTTGGATGCTTGATGAAATCAGAGATTACCAGCAAAAGGACCAAAGTATAAAAGTAAGTACACAACTAAGATTAACTTATCCAACTTCTCTACCAACCATATTTCTTTCTGGTAAAGCAGTAGAATTCTTTAACCATTTATAAGAATGTAGACACTGATATGTGATTGAGTAGGCTAAAATAGCAGCCAAGTAAAAGCCAAATAGGAAGAAAAAGCCATGGCAAAATTTGAACTCCCAACTTATAACAGTAAAGAAGGAAGATGCCATAGTGTACACAAGCGGACACAAGATGATCAGAAAATCATCCTCCATATAAATATATCTTAGTAGATACTAGATACCTTCATCTGCAATAAATGAAAATGTAAGTATCAAATAGTGGTTGAGCAGGAGAATTGAGAAGTTGATTACACTAAAACATGCCACAGCTGAATTTGGATGTACAATGATTAAAGTGAATGAAAAATGAGAAATGCATTGGACCAGTAAAGTGATAATACCATCGCCATCATCTTCATCATCATCAAAATATTCATTCCGCAAGATTTTACAAACAAATTCCATTGAATGCTGAAATAAACTTGTACTGCCACCGGATACCAAAGGACGGGTGTGTAATATGTGTAACATTTGAACAACAAATGCGAAGTTTCATATAGCATCCACTTATAAAATTTCAAAGAAACCTCACAAAGCTCGAAGCAAGAAAAAGATAGACCAAACCTTGGGGTTTTCATTTTCTAACTTTCTTTTCCTTCCCTACTCTTTTCTCTCTCTCCATTTTTTATTTTTGTTTTGGGGGTCAGTGGGGAGAGAGCAGAGAGCTAATGAATCATCAGTTGGAGCATGATGGCTTTAACTTTGGGATGGTGTGGGGTGATGAGCGGGTGTGATGGAATGCGTATGGGCGTGATTTTTCCTACGGTCTGGGCGTGAAAGATTAGGAAATATCCCCTAGGTTTCGGTCTCGGATTCGGATCAGGATTATGGGTTGTGGGCCTTGTGTGCAGATGGATTTGGGACATGGGTTATAGGTGATGAGTGAAATGAGTCTTGGGTTGGGCAATTTGGTCAAGCCATGTGATTCGGACATGGGTCATCAATTGGATCTGAATTTTAAAAGGATTATGGGTTATTTTATAGTTAACTTGTGTATTAATGTGATAACACGTCATTAAATGATGGTATAATTTCTTTTACATTGATAGTGTATCAAAATTAAATTACAAAGTTAAATTCAACACATTTATCAAAGCATTTCTCATTTGATGATGAAGTCAATTTCTCACAAAATTTATTGCAATAAATGTTAGGGTTTTGTTAACTCTTGCCCTTATAGTACAAGTTAAAATTTTTTATTACCTTTCTTTAAATCATTTTAATTAATTTAAAAAATATATTAATTTAAAAAAAACTTTAAGACATTAAATGCTTCAATTTTTTATTTAATAATTTTAATTTCTTAACATATCCTCTAAAGAAACACATTAACAAAACCATAAATGTTATTATATACAATTGTGGGGCTTGTGGCAAAGTACAAAATGAATGTAGATAATAAATAAAAATAGATAAACAAAATTAATTCCATTCAACTAGCACAATGCTACCAATCCATCTATATGTTGAAAGTTCACCATTAATAATCAAGCACTATCAAATGAGTTTGGAGAAATTTATACGTCTATAATCCAACAAATTGAACTACTCAATGTTTGTCAAATACAACTAATATAATGTCAAGATGTTAAATTTCTAAATAAAAATGCTTTATATTTAAAAGTAATGCATAAAATTTCACCTTTCTATCGCTTATTGCTTGTATCTCATTGAAATATATTTTTATTTTGTATAAAAAAGTATTAAAACAACTTTTTAGTTGTTCAATGAGATGACACTAGAGAAAATGATATGAGCATTTATAATGAACATTATGTGTGGTTTATATGATGCGTTTAAATTTAATCTGTTTCTTATATTGCTATTTAATAATATATTAACTTTATAAAAAAATTTATCCAATGAAGTGAAATTTTTATTTTAAAATAACTCTCAAAATTACATTATGTGGCAAGCTACAATTGGTTGGAGTCTACGTGGTGACGAGGAAGACTCGATAATTTATCCGCCATAATAAGGGACCCAGAAGCCATGGCAGGCAGGCATAAAAGGCCAAACGCTCATTTGATGGTGATGGCGTGTTAGCCTTGAACGTGAACGGAGGTCGCAAATTTGGGGTGCCCCAAAAAGATAACCATTTCAATGCTCATGAATCCATTCCTTTGCTATTGCTAACCCCCAACCATTTCCCTATTCAGCTGAGCTGTGCCCAATGGCAATGGGGTTCTTAAGACTCAGAAACCTGAGATGCATCAGCATCGTTTGGGGAGTTTCTAACTTGTTGGTGGTCCTCATTGGTGGGTTTCTTGTTTTTGAAACCTACCAAGTCTGTGATCCCCGTTTCGTGTTCCCTTTCATGGCTGTATCTCTAGCCGCTTTTGTTAGAATTTTGGTCTTCATACAAGCTGGAATTGCCCAAGCAGCCACTGCCAGGGTCATTCTTGAGTCTCCGTCCGACAGCACCAACGCTGTTGATGCAGTCATACGTCTTAAGAGACGGGTAATCTTGGGATAGGATGATGCTACAAATTTAATAAGGACTAATCATTTATAATGGCATATATAAATGTCTTTTTCTTTTCTTGTTGATGATTTAATTGGTTATGTATGTGAAATGGATGATCAACATTTCGAATTTTGATTCTAACATTAATGCAGAATTGAAATTGTTCTTAATTCAGGTTGGAGACTTGTGCTTCACATTTTATTGGATATATATAATATAAATATCCACTAAACAAGTTATTTTTAATTATTTTTTGAGGAACAATTGGTTGTTTTCAGGGCCTCAGGGCTCAGGGGCAACTATTATTTTATCTAAGTTCCACTTTGAAAAGTTTAATACTTATCTGGCTGATTACCCATAAGTACTGCATTAGAGGCTTAACAAATTGGGGCTATATAAGTGCGGACACCATCCGTGGTAACTCTTATGAGGGTTAATGCATGCGGCTAAT
The DNA here is from genome assembly GCA_023212625.1 of Styphnolobium japonicum. Lineage (NCBI taxonomy): Eukaryota > Viridiplantae > Streptophyta > Magnoliopsida > Fabales > Fabaceae > Styphnolobium > Styphnolobium japonicum. Next base: position 603,920 of record JALBWW010000013.1, read on the forward strand.
ATGTCCCTTGACTGTGGGAAAATGATATCCGAGCAATTAATCTAACTGCTTTGTTAGCCAAGCTGGGGCATATGCTAGTTTTCTGGTGAGAAGTTAGTGCTTGAACTAAGGACACTTGTTTCAGTGTGTTGATAATGTAGGTCAATTGGGGTCAATTATAAAACTATATTGATTTTTTAAAATATTTTTTATGTAATTTTTGAATTAATTATTGTTAGAGATGTTATTGAGTAGAAATATTACCTGTAGTCCTGTACAGTCTGCAAATTTTATCTCCTCTCATGTAGCTTTCTTAAAGTTTCAAAAAAATTATTTTTCTTATGTTGATTTTTTTCTTAGACATTTGTCAATCACATTATGTTTCAAAGTAAATATAAAGTAGAAGAAAAAGTTTTAAAATATGTGAGACTTTGTTTATGCCTAATATATTTCCCCCACATTAGACTTGTATATTTTGAAATCTAAATCAATAAGCCTGACTGCATGAATTAACATGATATGTTTTATTATTTTGCAAGAAATAGGTAAGGTATAAGAAATGGCTCTGGTGGAGTCGATGTACACTAGTGGTTATAGTGCTGCAATTTCTGTGTGCAACTTACCTTATATTAAACACAGCTGACTATTTCTCAAAAGATAGGACATCAAGTGATTGTATTTTAGGTAGGTGAGTCCCTTCATTCATCTTTGTCTTAATGTATGCTTTCATCTTGTCTTCTCCTTCTACTTAAATAGTACGCATTGCTTATTATGAGCAGAAAGAGTTCAAACATTTGGAGATTTTGTGTTTTTCTTTTGGATAGTCAAATTACATTTCTTGTGTCTTAATTCATCACAACTATGCCCCATGAGCAATTTATGAAATGACCAATTTCTATCCAACCTAATTAACACTTAGGAAGCATTTGGTAAGTGGAAATTTTAACTATCCAAGTGCTTGGATCCCTATATATTTATTTATTTTTTATAGAAATAAATTTTATTAGAGAGAATAGTAAGAAAGTAAATACAACAGGGGCAACAACAAACAAAAACAAAAGATGCAGCAGGGCTGCCTAATCTCTCTGCAACTTAGAAACAGAGACACCCTTAAAATAACCATGGGCTAAACACCAAAAACATAATCTTGGATCCCTATTTGTAGATAACGGGCTGTAACGTATATAGAAAAATTCAAAATCCCGATGTTTGATATTTCATTACTAACATGAAGATCTATAGTTTTTCATATATTTCATTCCTAAACATCTTAAAATCAAGTTTCCAAGTACTTTGGAAATTAGGATGTCAGCTTACCAAAACTTCCTTAGAGTAATGGAAATGATATAGTTCTTACAATCCTGGTCTTTAATAAGATGTTGTTAGTAACTATGATTGTCATGAAATTCAAATTTGTAGTACAATGTTGTTCTATTTGGCTCTGTATACAGAATTAGGCTAGCTAATTCACTGGTATCAAAGTTTACGGTTGTGGAATTTAAACTCGTTTATTCAATGTTTGGATTCTAGTGGAGAAACAAATATACAATTAACTTTATAGGAAGAACTGATATTTATATTCCAGTTAACATACTGACGTGAAAACTTTTATTTCACCGTAGGAATATTAAATATATTCTCATGCATGTTCCCTTTGGCTCGTTAAAGCAATATCATTTGTACTTACCATGCCCCTCTCGCCCCCCCCCCCCCAAACAAACAAAAAAGCCAAATAAAGAAAGAAATACTGTCAAATAACTTTAATTGCTTGTTTTCTCTTGTGAGTCTAGTCATTTACCTGATAGGAACAAAAAAGTGTGAGTTGCATAAGCATCTATGTCTCGCTTTATTCAGATTTTTTTACTATCATATATACTTCTCTGGTTATGAAGTTTAGGTTTATTTGATGTGCTTTCTCTGGGAATCTTATAGTCATGTAATTATTGTAATGCAGAATTGAAATTGAACCTTGACTGGTGGAAGCAGAAGCTACTATTTTTATTCATGATCATGGTGTGTTTCGTTGCCTTAGTGCAGTGTTTTACAGGATCTGATGTTCTAAGATGGAGATCTTTCTATGAAACCCATGATAATGCTTGGAAATGCCATTATCGGGAAGTGTTCGATAATGGCATACGCGAGACCTTGTGTTGTTTGGGCCGAGTCAAATACTTGTATACATCTGAGGTTTGATTTGCCTATAAAAGTTTTCAATATATTTTAACTCTGACCTCTGGTCCTTTAATCACTTCTGTAGGAGTGTGTTGGAAGAAGATGAAGTCTATTCAGTTGCACGATTATTAGGTGATCTTGTTGCTTATCGTGCTTCGGGAACTGGGCATATGGAACTCTTGGCAGGTTTGTTCAAATTTTGCTCTGTAAAATGTTGGCCTTTTCTGGTTGGTGTATGACATGCAACATCATCCTGAAGGGATTTTATAGTTGAAACTACGCTACATACACCAAATATGTGCAAAGAAAATTAGTAAATGTGCTGATGATTGTTTCAATCTGTGAGGGATTTTTGGGTCGCTATCTGTCAAATAAGGAGAATATAGTATCCTCTTTAAAACAAAGCAGCAAAACATAACATAATATACGACAACAACCAAACCTTATTATATGTTTTGGGTTTCAGACAATAGGAATAGGGGAGGCCACCCACTGGTTTAGTGGTTTATTGAGTTTTTCTTTCTTTTTTTATCAATGCATTTAATGAACACAAGAACATACCTTATTTGCTAATATATCAGCTTCCATTATGTGCTGTTGTTCTTCAATGGTTAAGAGCACATGTACTATTACAAGCCCCTGGTTGAGTTGATTCAGTTGAGCGATGTAGCTATTGCTGGATGTATAATGTTATCCAAATAGTAGTACTTATTCGTGTTAGTGGTGGGTCATCTTTCAGATGGATGACATAGCATATTATTATGATAACATTGACCTCACCAATTTTTCATTAGGAATATAGCCTGAACCAATTTAACTTCAACTTCATGTTACCTCTTTGTAGTGTAAGGCATTGAAGTTTTTGTTGTTCAGGTTTAGCTTTACTTCAAAGCCAAAGAAAATCTTCAGAATCCTATGAAGAAGCTGGTGAAGTTCCAGAGATAAGGATTAGGGAGGCTGCAACTCTTCATAAATTTGCTGAAGCTGCATACACAGTATTGCTATTAAAAACTCATTCCTAATTAATGTTTGTTTTTTACTAACTTGATTTGAACATTTATTTTGCATTAAATAATGCAGGGTCCATTGCTTGATTTTGGACGAAATCCTTTCATATTTCCTTGTGCATGGCTCTATAGACAAGGGATTCTGTCTCCTTGGACACACAATAGGTGGTATTTTGTTGGATATTCAATTTTATGGGTGTATAGAACTGAATTCTTAGTAATTTGAACTATATAAATTTATGGGTTACTGGTTGGATAATTGAACCTTTAAGGTCAAGGTGGTCCTGATACTTGCTCTCCATAACTTAGAAGTGGTCTATGAACTCCAAAAAGTATATTACTTATCAAAGATATACAACATGGTTGGAGGGCTCTATTGTATTGGTGTGTTTCTCTAGTTTGATTGGTCCTTTTAGAAAGATGTTTTTCCCTGTCTTTGTAATTTTTTTCTTCTCTCTTCATTGATATTTCTTTCATCAAAAGAAACAAATTTATTATTATATCAAAGATTAAGGTATTAGATCAATACACAATGTTACAGTATGTATATATTTGCAAATTCATGTCAGCAAGCGCATAAATTTTAAATCTGTGGATGCCATTTGAAAAGTTATGCCCATACTTTATCTCTTTAGGCCATATGTACCCAGGCACTCATGCATACTTTTATATCTTTGGGATTCATACTTTTTCTCTGTCCCTCCATCCCTTTCTTTACACTTGGTCTCTTCTACAATCTTTTTCAATATGCATAAATTCATAGAATGTTTGATTTCTTTTTCCCTTATCCATTTTTGACATTGTGAATTTGTGTTCCTATTTCATCTTCTTAGACGACCTGTATTGGATGGTGATAATTGGTGGCGAGGTCATGCAGCAGCCTTTCTAAAGTATGTCAATTTACCTCCAGAAGTGCTTAGATATGGGCGAGTCAGCCAGGTTAGAGCATTCAAATATCCAATTGTGCTCTACATGAGATGCTTTGGTCATAGGAGACAGAGGCTTACCGTACAAAATGCAAAAGATCAATGAAATTTAGTAGGAAAGCTCACTAGGTTTTACGAAGATGAAAAGGGACATGGTTAGTAGTATTAATAAATAATATAATGCTGAAAAGATGTTTCCACCATTATGTTTGAAATATTTTTGTTGAAGGAAGCTCATCATCAATAAAATATATTTCTATCATTAAAACACACAAAAAACAAAAGGAATATGTTACTAGCCAACAATAGTATGATTTCTTTTGTTTAGCTTCAGGGGCCTTGGTAAAATCAAGGAAGGGAGGGCATTATAGCATTGAGTGAATTACGACCTCTTTTTCGTGTTAAGATCATGCCCTCTTTAAGGGTGTCTCCTTAATAGATGTTTGAAGGGATTGGAGAGTCTTATTATATTGATGTCAGTGTGCTTTTTTTCTTCTAAGGAGGATATCTTATATTCCTTTTTTCTGTAATTTGTCTTTCTTCCATCTAAATATCTAATAATACTTCTTCTTTATCAAAAAATGATTGCTTCTCTAATCTCTTTAAGTTTTTAAATATAAATCTGATCAAGAGTGGCTTTTCAATACATACTTGATCATTTTTGTTCGGCCTTAATTTAAGAATGCTTGCGTATTAGGCTAGTCGTATCTCATTTCTAAAATTCACTGTTCCCTTGAAAAGTGGATTTATACTTTTTAATATACTAATTTGATTATATGAACATAATAAGTGAACTAGCCAGTTTAGAATTTGCAGGATTTTACCTAGATTTTGGCTTATTCAGGAAGCTAATCTTCCATGTAATGCAAAATGACTTATTGCTGCCTGCTTTTCATTTGGACTAGTCAGTATATATGTCCTGATTTTTGAATCCCAAATGATTGTAAATTTTTAATTTTAAATGTGGGGAAACTCTGAGCTATCCAACTTGAGATGAAAATATCCTTCATCTGTGTATGATATTGTGAATATTTCTGCTTTTATATTATACTGGCTGAGTCTATATTTATATAAGGCCTTGTTTTTGTCTGATACCCATGCCAGGTCAAGTGTGAAGCTGCATACTTTATTGTGGTTCTACATCATCTACAATCTGTAGTAATTGCTATACGCGGAACTGAAACCCCTGAGGACCTAATAACCGATGGGTTATGCAAGGAATGCACCCTTTCTGCAGAAGACTTGGCCGGTTTGATAAAGTATTTTGCACTTTCCTTCATTCTCACCCTCCGCATACATTCACAAATAGATATAGAGCTCTAGGATGGAAGGGAAAAGTCGCTATCATGGACAAGAATTCCCAATTAATTATTTTATAGAATTCATGTGAGTTGTATTGTAACTCATGTTCACACACATTGTAATACCTACAGCTTATAATACGCATATGCATGCATATATTAATAAATGTACACATGATGAATACGCACATGCATTAAATCAGTCACACACAATGGCACTCAATCCCTTCGTTCTATCTCCTTGGGGTGCTTCTTTGTTTATTTCTCTTCATGTCAGGGCCCTCTTCCCTTATTTCGAATATGAACCTTGGTGACAAGGTTTTCCTTGAAGAAGAGAAAAGGGGAGGGGGACATGATACAGTCCTATAATTTGCTTTCAACTTTGTTATTGATGACAGTTTATCTTTATCAAAATAAGTGTATCACATCTATCCTTACCCTATTAGGATCATCTTGGTATCTAATATCATTAGCAATTGTTATGTGTTATCGAATGGTGTATAAATAGGGATGCTAGGTTTATTCCAACCCTTACTGGAACTCCTTGCTATTTTTGTTTGGAGTTGCAATAGATGTTGTCAACAGATGATTACAGATCGTATTTTTATTGGAAGTGTAGAGTGAGTGAAAGAGAGAGAAAACCCACTAAATGGGAAAACATAATTATGTTGGGCTTACGTAGTTATTGCATTTATACTAGCTTCACGAGTCTATTTACAAAGAGAGTACGACTGTAGTAAAATATTTGAGTTTGCCTAAGTGTTTTGTCTGGAAGTGATCAAAGAGATGTTATTTTAGTTGACTGATGCCTTCTTTGTCACTGCTTATGATGACAACATGGTTGATTTATCAACACCTTGTGGTATCTTTGGATGTTTATAAGTGAGGAAAAAGGGAAGGGAAGGGAAGGGAAGTAAAGGATAAGGAAGGAAAGGAAGGGGATGGGAGGGGAATTAATTCCCCCTGTTTGGATCTTTAAGAGGGGGAAGGAGAGGAATTCTCTTCCTCTTGTTTTGGAGTTACAGTTAAAGTAGGGGGAATTAACTCTTATTCCCTCTTATTTAATTTAAAATAAACTATGTCCCCATCCTTAATCCCCAATTTGAGGAAGAAGAATTTTAAAACTTTGAGGGGGAAAGCTACTCGTTCCCCTTCATTAAAAATCTTCCAAACAAAGGTACAAGTCACTTTTCCCTTCCCTTCCCCCTCCTTACCTCTCATCCAAACATAGCATTATGCCCTCAGAGTGCTGGGATAATGCAGACAGCTTACGGCAGTACCAAGATAATAATATTTTGAGCACCAAAATAATGGGTGAGTTTTGAGAAAAAAACTTTTTCTAGTCAGTACACAGTTCTTAATTCGAATGAACTATACACAAACACAAAACAGTTAATAAATTTCAAAACCATATTTCTGACCTGCTAAAATTTAGTACAACTGCATATTCTCTGGTATTGTAGTCATATCAGAAATAGTTTTGAAATGACGCTGCAGTTGGTCACATAACTAGGAATCTGATTTATGACACATGTTTTGCTGCATTACTATCAACTATGTTTTTAAGCCTTAATGCAATGGCGAATAACATCCCAATTGAATTCTTTTTATCTGCAGAAAGCATGATGTGAAGCTCTGTATCTTCTCTTCTATATAACTTATAGTTTCATTTCCAATATGTAATTGATTATATGCCCCAAACTGTATAGATCTTTTACATGTTGGAACACAATATTTTGGCCCCACATTTCAATATTTTATGCTCCTGTTTGCAGCTGCAGCCACATTCATTCTGATCTAAAGAAAAATGTGACCTCTTCATTTCCCCACCACGGGCATTCAGGTATAGTTGAGGCTGCACGAGAGCTTTTTATGCAGATTGAAGGAAATCCTGAAGAGCATGGTAAGGAATGCTTCAGGTTTCTTAAACTCATGGTTCTTTGTTCTAGAGAGTCCATTTTATCAACCCGATTTTCCTTCCTCTTTCCCACTATCTATGACAAACACTTTGGTTATTCTGAGAGTGAAATAGACACTATAGCATGGTTATGTAATTAAGTAAAAATAGTACTTTTTATTATCAATTCCCAAAATAAAATTGGAATTTTATTTAATTTAAAAACTCTTAACTTTCTTACATAAAATAAACTTCATTTTTGACAACAGTTGCTTTTCGAAATGGAAATGCAGACTCTGAATCCAATGGGCTTCTTTCTAAATTACTGGGAGTTGGTTGTGAATGCTTTGGGTATAATGTCCGCATAGTTGGGCATTCCCTGGGGGGAGCTATAGCTGCATTGCTTGGACTGCGAGTATGGAATTTCTCACTTAAAAAGGATGTGCTTACTTTCTTATTTTGCTTTAGCAGTAGACTTAATCTGCCATTTTGATTGTATTAAGAACTAAGTACTAGTTCAAACTTGAAAAGCTATTATGAAAATTTTGTATAAAAAAGGGCAGCCTGGTGTTATAAAGCTCCCACTATGCGCGGGTTCTAGAGAAGGGCTGGGTCCATAGTAGGCAGCCTTACCTTGTGTTTGCAAGAGGCTAATTCCATGGCTCGAACCTGTGACCTCCAGGTCACATGGTGACAACTCCAACTGTTGCACCAAGGCTCCTCCATTTTGAAAATTTTGTATATGGAAACAAATATTAGAAAATGCAGATTGTAGATGCAAATATACATGCCATCTATCTCAAATCATAGTATGGGAAATCAACATATTAGACTCGTGTCCCAATATTATTAGGTTTTTAGTTTGACTTCTTTGCTGAAATCCTAGGGTGAAACCTATAAGTCAGGCAGCACTTTTATGACAATGACTCTTGAATATGTAAAAGGCAAAAAAACATTGCTTCTATTGCAACTCATGTATAAGAACAAGATTTTTCCTAAAATTAATAAAAGAAATTAGATATAAGATTTTACCTCATTTGTATTAGCTCTTCTCTTGGATTCAAGGATCCCTTAGTACCAGGGGAAAGTTGCACTTCTCGAGACTTCAATGAAATAAGAACTATTTTCATTAGCATATTTGTAAGTAATACTCAAGTTAGATCTGACTTTGGGATTGTTTGAAAACTCAATTCAGCATTGAAAATGAAATTTGCAGCACTGAAAATAATTTAATGGTGTTTATTTAATTCTGAATGAAATTCAAATTGAGTGAAAAAATGTTGTAAACATTCATCCTATTCCCATGTGAGGTCATTTAATAAATTCAGCTGCAAACATTTTCTTTTTAAGTCATTAAATGATAATTCTTTCCTTTAGTATTACATCATTTATTTTATTAAATGCAAATGATTTCCTTTAATATACATTCAACACTTAAATTGAAAACTTTTTAATACAAATTCAGTGCTTAATTTTTCATCGCTAAAAATTTCAATTTTCAGTTTTATCAAACACTCCCTTAGTTATGAAGTGATTTTCCACATCATTTTTCCTGTCTTCTTTTTCTTGACATGCTACATTTTCTTCTAAGCTTTTGATGTTATTTTTAAATAAATTGCTGAGCTTTTCCACAGCTTTATAACCGCTACCCTAATCTGCATGTTTACGCATATGGGCCACTCCCATGTCTGGATTTAGTTGTGGCAAATGCATGTTCAGAATTTGTAACAAGGTAATTATACTAGTGAAATTAATACACTACTTTATAGTGGTTGATTCTCTTTTGGTACCATTTTCAGTTCCCTTTGCTGCTTGCTTTCATTCTTTATGATGCAGCATTATATTTGGAAATGAATTTTCATCACGCCTTTCAATTGGATCCATTATGCGGCTAAGGGCAGCTGCAATCACATCACTGTCACAAGATCCTAAAGCAAATAGTGCCATGATTTTCAGACTTGCCCGTCGGTTTATATCTATAAGCGAATATCAGAGAAATAAGCCTGAGGCAGAGGATGAATCTGATTATTATTCAGGGGCCATTTTCTGGAAAGATTTAAACCATCAAATCTGCAGAAGCCAGTGTGAGACTGATAATAAAGGTTGCTCATCTTTCACAAGATAGTTGGCATGTTGTAGAATGCATATTGTTGCAAGTATAATGAGTGGTGGAAATCATGTACGTTACTTTCATCAGACTAGGTTGGTGAAAGGTGTTTTTTCTAAAAAGTTTTCCACTATTGCAGCAGGCAACAAGGAACAAGAGGTTCAAGAAGTCTCACTTTGGACTGAGGCTATTAACAGGGATCTTCTTGTTACAACTGATCGTAGTGAATTTACAAATCATTTTGATAGTGAAGGTTGCAAATCATTTTATTATTCTGATAGTTGGTGCGATGATAGTGTATATTGTTTTTCTAACTGCTTTCTGTTATATTGCAGGAAGGAATGAGCACGAAGAATTTTCATTCTGGACTGACACTAGGGCAAGGGATCATATTGTTGAAATTGATAATGCTGAATTTACAAATCCTTTTGCTATAGATGTACATTCAATTGATGATCCAGTGTCTCAATTTATAGATACTGTTCCAAATTCTGAAAATCAGTCAGCTGGTGCTGCACCTGAGATGTATCTGCCAGGACTTGTAGTTCATATTGTAGTGGAACAGAAAAGATCTCAAACTGCCCTTAAGACATCTTGGAGAATGCAAGAGAGGGGGAAATGTTACAGAGCTTACATAGCAAACAGAGAAAGCTTCAAAGATATTATTGTTTCACCATCCATGTTCCTTGACCATCTCCCTTGGAGGTATGAAAAATTACAACCAGGTCTTTTCCTCATTGCTAAACCTAAGTCTTGATTAGTTCTTACAGAAGTTAATTTGATACTTCTTTTGGTCAAATGCTCAACTTTCAGATGTCATGATGCCTTGCAAAAGATATTGGAAGCTCAAACTGCTCAAGATCAAGTAATGGAACCTCACATAATCTGATTTATATTGGGGACAAATCTAGTGCTCATGATGTCACCGAAGGCTTTTAGTTGTCACCATCAGAAGATATCTTTTGGTGATAGTAAAAGGTTGTCACTAATCACCTCTAATATTGTGACTATAAGATAAAGATTTAGTGACAATAGATTAAATCATCATCAAAATGTGACGACTTTAGCTGTCACCAAATATTATACGACCACTATAAGCAAATATCTTATTAAACTATAGTGCCAACAAGTTGCCACTAAAGTGTTTTTCTGTAACGATCTTTTCATTATTGAATACACAATTTGATATTAAAAAAAAGTCCTCACTATAAATGTTAATTTCCTCGTAGTTCAACCAAAAAAAGTGAATCTTTTGTTGTTTCAATATAATCAAGCTTGATACCTATAATAAGTTGTCGTTCACCTTTTACAATTGTAATGTTAATAATATTGAAAAATTTATAACATTACTTTTACAAATCTAACGACATATTTTGTGTTTTGATATAGGACAATTTGTCATACACAATAGTCTATGACAACATTAAGAAGATCGGTAGTAACAATACTAAACTATGTAGCCCATAGCATAGACTCACAATCCAATAAACTAGAGAAACAAAATAAAATGAAAACAAGAAGACGACCCACGAAGTCAATCTCAAATGGCTACCGTCAAGTTGGCGATTTTACTTAACAACATTGTCTGTTATAATTTTGTCATGCTTAAACCCAATTAGGCCATCTTCTCCCATATATATATATGTATATATTGGTGTTGACTAAGGGTATCTTTACACCTTTCTAGTATGAGACTAATTCCATTCGAATTGTGAAGTATTATGGTAAAACCCCCTTAATAGTGACAACTTTTAGGATTTGAAGCTTTAGCTTCTTCTTAGGGATCAAAATTGTTTACCACTTCAACCAACACTTGTTAGTTCTCCCATATTCTTTTTGATTACTTATTTGAGAGGAAGATGGCTACTATAAAAATGGAAACCTACATAGGACATTTGCCTGCATAATCATTAAGTAAATAAAACTGAAATTCATGCATGGCATAGTATAAGTATGAAAATTTGACTTGAAAATGATTAAATGCAAAGAGGCATACAAATAATAAAATATTTCAACATCAGATTCTGTGGTTTTTCTTAATTCTCTTATACTATCAAATAATTTGAAATTTGAAATTTATAGATATGAATATTTGACTTTTAACTTGGTAAGAGCTATCGAAATTTTTTTCAATTTTATTTTCCAAAATCAAAACAATAGTCAATACTCTATATTATACCTCCTACGAACTAGCTTGTAGGGAACTAGCTTCAGTCCCTAAAACTGGAGTATGATGATAATGTCGGAAGTTTAATCTTTTACTAAGCCACATATTTTTCTCCCTTAATTAGATGCTTGTATCATAATAAAATAAAATAAAATAAAATAAAATAAAAAACCTTCAGGGGTGAGCATTTAGGCTCAGAATTAAAACCAATGAGTCTGACAGATTGGGCTAGTTAAGCACTCAAGCTTCCCAGGTCCATAAACAACTGACCCAACCCACCTTGGACCCATTGATAGGTCCCACCCGACCACCTCGTTTTACCGGCTTTGCGTCAAATGCTGCTTAAGTCTGATTCCTTTTCTCAAATAAACCCAGATTCTCATTCACGCGATTCTCGCCAAATCAGATCCAGAGACATGGAGCACCATCTCTTTCGGCTTTCTGGTTGAACTTCATACAGCAGCATCACGTTTCTGCATTCTCCAGCATCAACCCAGCTAAGCTTAAGAGGTTCTGTTTGCTTCACTTTGCTATAATCAAATAAGGACTTCAAACTTCGAAGGGTTGCTTTCATTTTTTAATAATGTATCATAATAAAGACTTTAGCTTTAACAATTTTGTGTCTTTCTACAAGAAGGGGGGGGGGGATAAGGGTATTTAAAGACTAATGTAGAGAGGAATCACTAAATCAAACAAATCAATTTCTTAATAAGCTCTGCCCTTTATTATTCACTAAAGGGTTTTTCAGCAGAATACAAAGATTTTATTTTTACCCCTTTTTGGAAGTTGTTTCTTCAGAAATTGTGCATACCTTCATTACATGGTCTTAGTTCCCTGTTTCAGATGCTTGAAATCTTTCCCTTTCCCTTCCAAATGCGAAGACACATTCCTCCAATAACAGTTACTGCAACAGCTAATGAGCACTTAAAGTAATAAACTTTCTTTATAATCTTTTCTTCCCATAATACCTGGAAAGACGGTATGGATAAGTTTATTTCCTGACAGTATTAACAACCCAATATCTGAAACTGTCATAATATGAAGTGAAGCAATACAATTTTTCGTTTTTCTTGTTGCATATTAGCCTTAGTGTTTTGGATAGCCCTGTCTTAAATTTCCTGTAAGTTTGTATATCCGTTTGGGGGCTTGTATATTGATGATCTGATTATTCTCCATTTTTTGCAGTTTCTTTGAAGGTTCCTTCTTCTTGCTCCATCTGGTGCTATTTTACTAATCAATATGGCCTATGATATAAATGAGATAAAGAGTAAGCATTGCAAGGCATGCTCAACGTTGAGTTCATCGTTTATAATTTCTGTGAAACACATTGCGTAGTTCATGTTATCAGTTTTTTGTTTCTTTCTTTTTAAATGTCTTTTGACCTTGGAAATATTTACATACATGCAGAGATTGGTATAGGCCTAATTGGTTTTGGCATCTTTTTCACATTTCTTGGTGTAGTTCTTTTCTTTGACCGCGGTTTGCTTGCTCTGGGAAATGTGAGGCTTGCTTCTAAAATCTAAATTTTCTTAACTTTTTTCTTTGGAATAGAGATTGGTACATGCCTAATTGGTTTTGGCATCTGGCATTTTGGAATCAGATATTTTGGTTGGCAGGGGTTGCAATTTTGCTTGGTTTCCGTTCCATGTGGAAGGTCTTCACTAACAGAGCAAACTATAAGGTATAACTGTTATGAAATAATCCTTTGAATTTCCATTTTCACTGACCTCTCATTGACTGAGGCTGTTGTTGACAACTATGATAGGTTAGACAAAAGAAATTGGATTTTTTTTTTAATTTGCAAATAGTTGCTACTTGTCTAGTTGCCTGTTACTGTTAGAGATTGTTTCCTTGTATCAGTTGTCTTTAGAAAGCAATAGTTCCGTTAATTCAAGGTTTAGGTCACTTTTAATTGAAGGACTAACACTAATGAATTAAAGAATTGTTGGTGCTGATCGAATGAAGCATAACATCTGACATATTGTGTTTTAAGGGCTCTCGGCCCCACACTTATTTGTTTCTTACTTTCTGCATTTCTTTTTATGGCGAAGCTCTAAGCCTGACAGATATTCTATATGAATGGACAGCTCTTTGAGGATGCCTGTCTTTTGCATCTTTTTTTCTTTGTTCTTTGTTCTTCTACTACTATATCTGATCCTATATTCTTTACTGTCTTTATCCACCATGAGTCCGCAGTAATAATTTTCATATACATTCTTTATGAATGGATAATGAAGCATTCTATATTGAGATAAATAGCATAACTTTTCCTCTTTTGCAGGGTTCTGCATCATTTCTTCTAGGGCTCTTCTTCATTTTTGTCAGGTGGCCAATAGTTGGTATAATACTTGAAATATATGGTTGTATTGTTCTCTTCAGGTGGGTTGATGGCTTCCTTCTTGAACTCTAGAATACATATCATCCTATGTTTATTATTGATGCTTTTGGTTGCAGTGGTTTTTGGTCATCTGTCAAAGTGTTCCTGTACCATGTCCCTATTGTCGGATGGATTATACAGTTCATTTCTCGTAAGTTCTAATTTTACAAATTCATTTTCAATATTTCATGGAAGCATTAATATTTTTACTCCTGGTTTTCCTTTAAACTTTTCTTTATTAGATGCTTTACACTTTACAGTGATTGGTCCTCGTGGTAATTGAAACTTGGTAGACATAAACTGTGATTTATTTCCTGAACCATCGAACTCACAAAATTATACCATTCTATTGACAGTCTAAATTGATTATCTGGTTGCCTACAGTAGTTTGGCGATGAAAAGCTAAAGTTAACTGGTAACTTGGTCTCATGTTCACATACTCTGTCATGTAATGACAGATGGCATAAAGGAATTTGCATATGAATCAAATTGAAATAGTAAACTTTCTTGTCCTGGGATTTTTTAAACTGTTTCTGTGACTATAATATATATATATATATATATATATGGCATGATTAACCTTTGACACAAACATATATGATGATTTGCATAGAGCGTAATATTGGCTTTTACTACTTTGCAGCTCCTTGATCGTCTCAGAAGGGGATTTGACTGAATGCTTCTTGGTAGATGGTGTCTGGCTAATAAAGTGGTTCGATTGCCTTGGTAATTTTTCCAATGTCTTGATGAGTGAATATGATGGTAAGCTAGCTTTTTTTTAAGAATCTACTATTAGGCAGATAAGAAACACTGAAGAATATCACGTGACATGTAAATTATGTCAAAGTGAAGTAGGTCGCCATATTTTGTCACTTCAATGGTCATTATGTTTTTTTTTTTTTTTTTGTAATGTTTTGCCTGTGAATATTCCATAAACCCGTATACAAACACTAGAAATTTTAAGACCCAGATGAGGCCGTGACCTGCTGCTTAACAGTTATTCCTGAATGTTGGCCCAACATATACCATCTTGACAATATGTTGGAAATTAGTACTGAAAAAATGGGTACGCCTTCCATTCATTTTTTGATAAGTATGTAACTATTTTTTAAATAACAGCATCCATCTCACTAATGTTTTGAAAATGACTTGTCAAAAAGCAAATGGAAGAAGTATCCTTCAGTACTACAGTAGGACTAGTAATTTTGTTCCAACATGTCCTTCTAATTCAGTCTCTAACAAAAGGCATAAACCTTCATGCTTGTAAACAATTGAACAACGTAACTAGCTTAAGGATGGAATAGAATGACTCTTCGGTTTTTTTGGTGAAAGTCTCAGGAATGAAACCATGAAATGGAAACAAGCCTGCCCCATTTAGTGTTGATTAGATTTTGCAAATTGATTTTGGATGAACTTGATTTTACAAATTTGATTTTGGATGAACTTGATTTTGAGTGAAGTAATTTATGTTTGGAAATATTTATTTAAAAATTGATTTTGTTAAATGAATGTTATTTGGATAATGATGATAAGAATCACTTTTGAATGTATAATTACCAAAAAGGGTATGAATTATTTTGAATTAGATTGTAAATAAATTGATGTTAAAAAGATTGATGGTAATTTTATTTTTAAAGTTTAGTTTGTTTAGAGTATTGTAAAATAAAATTATTTTGACTACTACTATTAATAATATTTAAAAAAATATTAGGTTAAATTTATTTAAATATTATTAAAATAATAATATAATATTAAATTATAAAAATATTTTTGTCAATATATACATAATCACAAAAGTTACAAAACGTTTAGGGTATTAAAGGTTACTAAACATGTCTATACAATATTTGGGACAAATTTTATTTTTAAACGTGATTTTAGAATGAGCAAATTGCACCCAGACACACCCTTAGTTGGCTATATTCTCGCCAACTCCTGCCAAGAAACTGGTTGTTGAACCCTTCGACATTTGAGAGGCTTTAACCAATAATAGTACTGCTGCAAAGTGTAAACTAAAGAGGTGGTGTGTTTCCCCTCCTTTAGGGTCGTACACCTACTCTTTCTGGCTTTCAAGCTCTAAGGGTACCGTGCATATCTATGTAGCTCTTCTGTAACGTCAGTTACTACCTCGGTAAGTGGGGACTGGTTCACTTTGTATTGTAGTTCCAAGACCAAAAATGAAGTAAAAAACTATGATATCATTGTATTCTCATGATTGGTCTATAAAAAAGATGTCAGTTTGGTTCATGAATCATGTTGCACAAGATGCTAAAAAGATGCCAGTCTTGCATCCCATTATAGCACACCAGGGTCGAGACTTGGTCACTCCATTCGAACCCAAAAAATGGAAACAAATATTCATATTTATTGTGCACACAACTTTTGAGTAGCACTGGGAGGGAGCAACTAGTAAGTAACAAGTGGCAGTAAAAGTGGTGAGTAGAGGTGCTTCGCATGAAAAGCATTAGGATTGAAGCACTTGTACTTGTATGTACAACGTCTGCTGGTCTGGCAGGCAGTACAATCACTTACCTCTTGGAGGTAGATATAGAAGCTACCCTGACTAATCTTTTTATTGTTCGAAACATCTTAGGATACGAAGACAAAAACAAGGGGCAGAGAGAGTTCCAAGAATAAGAGAAGAGTAATGATATTTATACATATTTTATCAAGATAAATTTATCTGGATCATTCAATAAAAGTTTAAGTGAAATCAATGTGTTATCCAATTATTTATACGAGAGTTTGTGAGGGTTTAATGAGGGGTTTATTTATCATTTTCCATAAGAAAAACGCCATCGAGCTCAGCCCCTTGCAGAACTGAGAGAAATCAGAAGATTAGAGTTTGTTACTTCTGTGCAGTTGGGCCACTCTATGGGCAACCCATTGTTTTCTCTCTTCAGCCAAGTGAATCTGACTGAGGTAGAGGACCTGCACATAATTTGGATATCCCGAATGATTGGCTCAAGAATCTTGGCAAGCCAGAATGATTTCTTTGTTGTCAGATTCCAAGATGCTGTATTCTGATTGAAGAGCCTGATAACAAAAAAAAATAGTACAAAAGTAAGGAGTTGTTATAGTACCTTGATGAGTTTGATACTCAGGGTGAGTTGTCAATTATCTATTAACTATTGATTTTATAATGAATGCTTGAAAGTCTATTAAATATAAATAATAATTAATGAATACTTGACAACTCATCATGAGTACCGGTACCCTAAAAAAAAGATGGGTACCGGAGTAATCCCCACAAAAGTAAGCATGTTCAAATAAAAGAAGGATTTCCAATCATATGCTGCTATATTATTAAAAGAATTAGACTTTTTAAATAGTTGTTGTGATAGTTAAACCCTATTAATAATTTGACATTACATAATTGGATGACAGTGTAAAAAAAATTTATATTGACAATGGATCAAATTAGAAATATGATTTGTAATTCAAAATAATATGAGAAATCAAAAAATCACAAGTGAATAATAAATAATTATAATATAGGTGCATGGTATATTGAGGTGTAATGTGAGCTCTTAAGCCCCACGTTTCGGGCATTTGCATATCCTAGTTTCATTACTGTGTTCAACACAGAATTAGCTTTAGCCTTAATTTTCTTAGTCTATCTCTCACACTTATATAGGTGAATTTCAGAATAATTCTCTATTCAACTGCTATACATAAAATACTAGAGCCCCATAGCAAACAAATAATTATTTTTCTTTTTAATAAATTTTTTTTTTATTAAAAATAGTTTACACCATATGTGACAAACAGCTTCTGGCCTGCCCTGTGATCGTCATGCCTTGAGTCACTAGTTACCACCGCAAGTGAAGCCAAGTCTCTGTTGATGAAAGGATACATCTGACTTTAGCTTTTACATTCCTGGATGTGATGGATTCCATCTGTTATGGGGAAGCAGCAACACCTACAGGGAAGGTATCATGTTCCTTTTTTTCCCCACTTTGAAGTAGTCTTGAGTGCAGTGTAGCTAACAACTCGTCTAGCTTTATGTTCGTTAAGGGGTGGCCATCAAAATGCTCTCCTTGTACCATTTGTCTCGGTCCAACTCTACAAATTCTAATGTGGCTGCGTGAGTTTGAGGGGGGAAAAAAGGTTAGGTAGAACATTTACACATAAAAAAGTTTATGAACTCTTAGGCAAGTAGAATTACCCGGTTAAGGTAGATGTGTAGGTAACATTATTTGAGGTGTCTGCTAAAGTTTCCAGCGTTAGCCAGTAGGGCCCTCTCAAATAACTTGGCAAGTAGTGGCCAATACTAACTTGGCCAAGTAACGACTTGCGAGGAATAGTAAAAAAATATTTAATATGTTATCAGATTAATAAACATGTCATAACAAACATGGCAACGGTCCAAAACATCCCTAATGTGAAATGGTTTTGTACGAGAATAAAGCAACCCAATAAATGTAGGGTTAGACAGGAGGACAAATTGGTCGAACTATGGATAAGGTCGCTTCTTGCTACCGCACATGGGCAACTTTTGATTTTTCTCTTTATTAGCTTTAACCTTCTGCTACCCATATACAATATTAAAGTGCACAATTATAAACGGAACATTTTAATATTTTATACATTTAAGGGGATTACTTTGTTACATATATATATATATATATATATATATATTTATAGTAAAAGTATTTAGGATGAGTTGTTAATTATTAATTAATTATTATTTATATTTAATAAATTTTTAAATATTTATTATAAAACTAACAGTCAATAAATAATTTGACAATTCGCATTGAATATCAAACTCATCAAAATATCATAACAACTTCTTACATTTCAACTTCTTCTTTGTTAAAGAAAAACCTTTCCCTTTTGCTTGGAGATAATGGCAAAACGATGTCAATGCTTTATAATGTTGATTGATACATTACAGCAGTAGAACTATATAGAATAACATAAAAAAAAATAAAGTAGACTTAGTTAGAGCACATCTACACAATTTTTTAAAAAATAAACGTTAAATTATATTTTGTCCATAAAAAATACATAGATTAATAAATACATCTTAAAAAATTATTTATTTAATTGGATCATTAAAAATTATTTTTTTCAATTTATTAACAAAAATGTCTACAACACTAACAAATTATTTAGTTATGTAACTACCATATCAACAAATGATTGCCACATCATCGATTTCCATCTAACACTTGATTGTTTAATTTGATTTAAACCCAACTGAAAAACAAAAACAAAAAAATTAAACGATCCGATTAAAGAAATTAATTTTTCAAAGATCAATTTTAAAACTCATTTTTTTTTCAAGGAATCAAAATGTAATTTAGCCAAAAATAAACCAATGGTTGATAAGTAGTAGCTTTAAGCTTAAGAATTTAATTTTAATTCTTTACATTATCATCCAATCATATGTTGACACATCATTAAAAGACTTATATTTTTTAAATGGTTATTGTGATAGTCAAACTTTTTTAATGATTTGGCAACACATTATTGGATGATAATGTAAAAGTTTCTTTACATTGACGATAAATTTAATTACAATTTTGATCTATTTACTTTCACAAAAATTCAATTTTGGTCCATTTAATTTTAATTGCAACAATATTAATATATCATAATTTTTAAATTGATGCAATTAGAGAGCACATTGACATTTATGTTTGCTGATGTGACATTGTACCGCGTTATTTTCACATTAAAAATTGATCACACGAGTAAAAAAACACTGTTATGTCAATAAATGCAGTATTACATTAACATTTAATTAACAAGAAAAGTCAGATAAAAATATTTACAAGAAAATTTAATTATACTAATTTAAAAATATATAAATATTATAACAATTGAAATTAGATGAACTAAAATTTAACTTAATGAAACTAAGAGTAACAAAAGTTTAATTAAGCCGAAGCTTTATAAAAGTAGATACATTTTTTAGGATACGCTGATAAGGTAAAATAGTCATGTTTGTTGAAAAATATGTAAGTAAAGTAGCCAATTCCATTAGTTATGTGGCATAATGAGAATATGACAGATACTGAAGGTAGATTATAGTTCATAACAAATTAACAATATTAAATGGTGTCCTTATCTAAACTCATACTACCTTATTTTACTTAATTTTGAGACCCTTCATATTTTTATTTTCATATTTCTCACGTCATGAAATAAGTACACATTTAATTTGTTAGAGGGAGATGAGATAAGAGAACATAGGATACCAAATTAGTGAGAAGTTTCAAGATATGCCAATAAGTTGATAATGAAAGCTAGATGGTGGCTTTAAGCTGTGGCGACTGTTCAACCGGAAGCTTCCAGTCTTCTGTAAACAGCATAGGTGCAAGAGAAAGAAAGTGACTCATATGCAAATTGACATAAAATAAGGGAAGTTCGTACAATGAACTCCACGAGGGGTAAGAAAAATAGTGTAGATGGGGCAATGATTAAGAGATTAGTTAAAAGAGTGATACAAATTTAGACGTTATCTGCATGTTATTTGTCTTTTTATTTATTTAAAAAATTCTTATATATCTTTAATTGTTATTGTCAAATTTTAATCATTCAATTTATTTTATTTTATATTAAATAATAATATTTTAATAATTAACTTATTCATGTAAGTCATACAATTTTATAATTTGAAATATTTTATATGAAGTAATACAAATAATAATAATAATAATAATTAATTTTTTTTGAATTAATATATATTTAATATCATGTATTAATATTACAAATGAAACCTCTAATTATTTTAAAAAATTAAAATATTTCTTCTAAAACTTTATTATACTTTTTGAAATAAGAATAGACAGATGATGTATTTTACTTTTTGAAATAAGAATAGACAGATGACGTCTTATTTTCAACGCTTGATAATCCACATGGCATAATTGATAATTGATAAATTGTCATTTTATATACTTAAATGCTAGGAATTTGAGTTTGATTTGGTATTTATTTGAAAATTTTATAAGGAAAACTTACCCAATTTCCTTTGAATATTGCAGGATGAAAATTTATGAGAATCAAGCTTTAAAGTGTTAAAATAGAAACAATCTTGGGAAAGATACAAAGATATCAGCAACCTAATTATGAATGATTTTTCCAGGATTCTATGAAGATATCATTAACATAATTATGAAAGATTTTGGCAAGATTCTACAAAGATATCATCAATCCAGTTGTGGAAGTTTCCTATTTTTATATTCTTGAAAGATTTTCCCTCTTATCTCACATTAATTAAGAATACTCAAAGTGGGAAAGAAATCTACTTTCCCTGTTACCCAAGAATTACACATTAAATGAATTTGTGCACAATTAGGAAACCCTATAAGAAAAGATTGTAGAGTTGTTAGGCCACTAAAATATTATAAAGGAGGAGTGGCAGCGCAAGGAGAAACATATCCGGCATTCAGAGAAAGAAAGTAACTATAGCCATTTGCTTAATTAGAAAGTTGTAGCGAAGCTTGAGAGGTTTTGGAAGCTATCAAGTGAAGGACCGTCTCCCCAATTGTTCGTGAAGGACCTGTTTCACCGCAAGGGGGTTTCCGGGTTTTAGTTTTTCTATTGTTCTTTTATGGATTTGAATTTGGTTTTAGTTTATGATTTGTTCTCTTTGACTATGCGTAGCTAAATCCATAACTAGGGTTATGGTGGATCTTATGTTCAAATTCTTATAATGTTTTCCTAATTCTAAATAATTTTGGGTTTCTCCAATTGATTGAATTTTTCCTAGCGCTTTGTTTTCCAATAAAGTTTGCGCACCCTTTAAAAAGTTAATTGATTGACTGGCGACCGTACCACAATTAGTTAACGGAACTCTAGGATTAATCGGATTTAGGGTTGTGTGGACCAAACTCAATCCTTTGTTTTCAATCAGTTATTTAATTAACAAATCTGCTGGTTCTTTATGCTTTTCTTGACTGTTTGCCTTGCATGACCATTGGGGGTTTCAGATTGAGAAAAAGAATATTAATATTGCATGACCATTGGGTATTAATAGCATTAGAGCAGGTGATTGGCAATCAATCGGAACACATTATTGAGGAATTAGGTAATTTTATGAGTTTTGACATAAGTGAAACCTGACACCCTAGACTTTCCATAATTGAATCTTTACTTGATAATCTTTGATTTCCTCACTTTCTCATAATTGCTTGATAATTTCTCCTTTCTCATTCGAATTTCATTGTCTAGATAACATAAGGAATTAATTAACTTAGTAATTGCTAACAATCCTTGTGGGTTCGATACTTAGAGTCTCAAATACTCCTTTATTACTTGTGCGACAGAGTGCACTTGCCCTTAAGTGTGATTTTAGCGTAA
This sequence comes from Styphnolobium japonicum, assembly GCA_023212625.1. Taxonomy (NCBI): domain Eukaryota; kingdom Viridiplantae; phylum Streptophyta; class Magnoliopsida; order Fabales; family Fabaceae; genus Styphnolobium; species Styphnolobium japonicum. The sequence continues at coordinate 626,169 of JALBWW010000013.1, forward strand.
TAATAATTCAATGTAGTGAGCTTCAAGTTTTGAATGGGGACGATGCCAAACACTCCAATTAAGGCACACTTTGCTAGAATGGAAATAAAAATAAAGATGAAAAAAAAATATCTTGAAATAATTGTTGTCTAAATTTCCTATTAATTATTTTATATGATCATTGAATTTTAATCATGTCTCTGTACTGTTTTTATTTACTCTTACTAAATAGACCTTAACTATATGATTCTTTATTTTTATTTTTTTTTTGTACCTATAACTATATGATTCTTTATTCTTACCAAACGTACCACAACAATATGACCTTTTAGATTAAGTTTCATGGTATTAACTTGATCTAAGTAGAAGGAGTTCGGTCACTTTAAATATCTTGTTTTGAGTTTGATTTTCGGAGAAGTGTATATAAAAAAAACATAGTTAAAAGAAATTTCCATTTTACGCTTTTGACCATATTTTATAAAATTAGTCTATCATTTTTCAGACAAAAGAATAATATAATTTATATATATAAAAAAAAGATTAAGTTTCACAGTCAGATATTGATAAAAATTAAAAATCTTGAAATATATTTTATCTTTAAAATATTATTTTTTCAAACTTTACTAAACTTAAAATTTTAAAAAGTTAATCTTTAACATGAAATCATATCGTTTATCATCAAATGATGAGGGTTTTGATTCTATCCAAGTTATTTAACTTAAAATATTAAAAACCTTGATGGCATACAGGCAAACAGCTATACAGCTACAATGCATATGAGTAATTTTCATCAAAGAAAACGACATCATAGGCTGATTGAAAAGAAGAGCATATACCAAAACGTTTGTGGAATATACGAGAAAAAACAGGGGGGGAGGGGGGGATAAAAGAGAAAGCATTGCAATAAAATTAGGATATTAAGGGGAAGAGTAAATACTTATTTTTATTATTTAAATATAAAAGTAATATTATATTAATTTTTTATTTATTGATAACATTAAATTAATCTATCAATAATAATTAATATAGTTAGTTTTATCCTTAAATAATTAATTTAATGATAAAAAAATAACATTAAAAGACTAATTTAATATTACATATATTTTAAAGGACTAATTTTATATATCATATATTTTTAAAAGATAAATATGTACTTATTCTAAAAAAAAATTTGGTAATTATTCTAATGTTATTTACATTAATGTTCACAAGGTTTTCGCTTTTTTCAGGCAAAAAGGATAAACAAGTATAGGGTAGCCTGGGTAGGTATGTAATTCCACGGTGAGTGTCCTCTTCCCTCGGCTACTTGCGTTTTATTATCAATTTTAGTAAAATATATATTTTACCCTTAAAATATAACCATTTTTCAACTTATTTTCTTAAGTTTTTTTAATCACTTAACCCTGGTAAAATTTAGTTTTAAGTATAAATGTTATTTTTTCAATTAATTCAAACTAAATATATGACATGCGCATATCACATAACAAAAACAAATATGTTTTTTGTATAACTTAATCTCTATAAAGTTTTTATTTTTATCAGTTAAGTCCCTTTGATGTTTGGTTTTAAGTGCCTTGAAGTTAACCTCCATTTAATTTAACTAAAAAAATAATATTTTTACTTAAAATTAAACATAAAACTTTTTTAGTAATAACAAAAAAAGGTACAAGAGAATAAATTAAGAAGAACATATAGTTGTAAAATGTATTTTATCCTCAATTTTATTGGAGTTGCGCTTGTTGACAGCGCCATCCGTCAAATATAAACTTGGAAAAATAATTCAAGGGGTTAGCTTGGGAAATATAATTATTATTTGGTTCGTTTTAAAAATTAATTAAGTATTCAATTAATTTAACTAATAATTTATATACGGTTAACCAATAATTTATCTTCATTTTGATACTTAATAAATGGTTAATTGTATATAAATTATTGATTAAATTAGTTAAATATTTAATTAATTTTTAAAACAAATCAAATAAAAATTATCTTTTCCAAACTCATCCTTGAGTCATTTTCCCTATAAACTTTATTACTATTCATCATTCTTGATAGATATGAAGATCTTGATACTTTTTCTCTCCCCTATCTAGGTAAATTATTTGATGTTTTAGTAAGTTTTTCTTTCATAAATATTTTGATTATATTATATATCTTCATTTTAGATTCTTCTTCCTTAACATGAATGGTAGATATATTATTACATGTAACATATTTCTGATTTAATTATAGATCAGAATTCTCTCATGTTAATAAATAACATAAGTAACGTGAGAAGATCATGTTAGAGAAAGAAAGACATAAAAGTAAAATTAATAGGCTCTACACAAACATTAGTGTGTCTTATCTTTATAAATTTTGTATCTTTCTCTTTCTAACATGACCCTCTCATATTACTTACTAACATAGGATTCAAATCTTTTAATTATATTCTATCTTCTTTTTAAGATCTTATTCCTTAATAGGAATGGTAGACGTATTATTACATGTAACAGGTTACTTTTTATGAGATTATTAACGCTTATTTTTATCTATTCGGACATTCACTTTTAATTATTATTTTTAAATGTATACCAATATCCTCAAAAAATCATTTAACTTTATTATTATCAATCAATTTTTTTACTTTTAATTATTATTTTTAAATGTATACCAATATCCTCAAAAATCATTTAACTTTATTATTATCAATCAATTTTTTAAAACAAATAAGAATATAAGGGTAATTACAAAAAAAAATCTAGAAGAGTGTTTAATTAGATTTTGAAATGTATACGCAAGCAAAGAAGTGATGATGCTTACGAAATTGAAAAAGGTTGGAAGGGACATAATTGAAGAGTAGAATGAGCTTATTTTATGTCAGAACTAGGGAAGGACGAAGTTGACAGAATTAGTGGCAGGCTAGGAAAGTAAAACTCAAATTGAATAGAACTTTGATTATTGAGTAGCAATTCAAAATGTAGTATATATAAACCATAAAAAGTTGAATACGATATGAGGAGCTGAGAGTTTTCCCGCACAAGAGTCTTTGAATTGCTACTTTGCTCCCTCTAAGATGATAGCCATTAACGCGAGCTAACACATCCGTTTTCGCGGAGTTGAAGTGTGTTAAAGTAATGCATCTCTTGTGTGAAATGATTCAATAATAGAATGTGCAAAGAAATGTGTTAGTTATGCAAGTAGTATTATTTTTGTCTATGTATCTTAACTATCATAGTACATGTTAAACTCTCACCTAATTAAACCTGAATTTAAAAAGAGATGTGGGAAGTTTCCATTTTCAATCTGCGTAATATGTTAATAAACTATCCATAACCCGATGGCAACAACAAAAATCGCATCAAATATATTGACCGTTGTAAATTTTATTGAAATGAAGGTTTGAACACTCAAAATTCAAGGCCACGAGCCTTTTATCGGTTAGGTGACCGCACATTTAATGAACCTAGAACTTGATGTAGAAGACATTAATTCGAGTTTCTTATGTGACCACATTTTTGAATTATAATGGTTAAGAAGCCGTTGTCATGACATTTGGTTTTGACTGCATGGTGTAATAAAACCGTTGCAAATAACACTTTGTAGTTCACCACCTAAATGGTAGTGAGTTTGAATTAAGTTTCTACACTAGAACTATCAAATGTGTCAATCACGTTCTCGAGCAAAGGATTATGATTCTTTTTGGTAGGAGAGAAAAAGATTAAAAAAACAAAAGTGATGAGTTTCACAATTTTAAAATTACGAGATGCTGCATCAAGAACTGTACTACAAAAAATCCCGATCTGTTAAGGATTATAACCTTTCGAACTAGTTCAGATTTATAAAAATACAATCTGACTCAAAAAAAAATTTCAAACTAAACAAATGAGGATGGACTGAAACCATTTTGACACTTCTACCTAAGCAATAATATGTAGCAGGAGACATGGGGGAATAGTAGTGAACACATGGGAGACCACAGCCATAACGGGGATTGAGGGGCCATTCGTGGGGTACAAACCACAAACTTGAGTTAGCCAACTTGCAATTTATATTCTTCCAGTGGCGGGCCCGGCGGCTCTAGGCAGCAGCGAGAGCGTGCTTTTCTCTCTGTTTTGCATCATGCATGTGGTGTGGTCCTCCACCCCTTCCCCGCTCCAAGTTCAATTATGCCTTATAAACAAATGCTTTTAATTCTTTTGGAAGAAAATAATAAACAATGTAAAAAAAAATTGACCATTATTTTGGTAGATTTGGCGTTCTGATCCACATAATTCGTCACCAGTCGTGATCGCCTTGTCATGTGTCGATGGGTTTGTCTTTTGCTATAAAAATTAAGAGGGGTTGAAACACAATGATTAAACAGTAGTGTTGCCTTTCATAGTAGTTGTAATCACAGCTGTATGCAACAAAATAGACTAAGACTTTATTTAGCTTTTATTTTTGTATTTATCTGTGTATCTTTACGTAATGTAAAATTAATTTCGCTTAAAATATTATCTCTTCACGTAAATATTTTTTTACATACTCAAATTTTTGATATTATAAAAAAAATTTATCATTAAATTTAAATTTATTTATCACTTAAATCATCTTTTCTTTAATTTTGGTATTATAGATACAGTGCTATTTCATAACATGGTTCATCGCCAAAATATTTGATTTAAATTAATGATTAAAATTTATAGATTTTCATTAGTATTTCATCTAAATTTCTCATGAAATATTGCAAGTGATGTCCTCCAAAAAATAGGCAATTGAAAGATGAAAAAGCTTCACAGAGGATATGTAATACATTACCCTCATTTTTCATCTTCTCAAATTTACTCTAGTCAATCATAACTTAAGTGACTTCACCTAATTTTCTTTTATCAAATTCAAATTGAACTGTGTGTCTAGTTATATAGAATTATATATACACAATAATTACGTACGAAACACTTTTTTAGATTAGACTTGAAAAAGTATGCGAAGCATGTATATGCCAAACATCTATAATAGCAATGTTTATACTAAAATTTGTTGAAAGCTGAGAGAAGCATTGGCCACAGATAAAGATTTTAAACTTGAATTATGTGGACCAAACACACACATATGCAAAAGTTTATTTGTAGGAAAAGTCTATTTTTAGTTTAACGGGTAAATTACTAATTTTAGTAAAAATTTATAGTGAGGTTAGAGATTGTTTATTAACAAATATAGCCTATATTCAAATTTAAACTATAACTAACATAAATAGAAGACCTATTTTCAGTTCAGTGTTAGTACAGAGTAAAGATTTATAGTGAAATTGATTATATATCACCTACTAATATACATATTCTCAATTCGAATTACTATACATATATATATATATAAAAGCAGTATTTATGGTGTTGAAAGATGACAAAAGTATTGACGTACCCCAAGTCAAGATTAAAATTGTTAAATGAAAACCCAGAACGTACGGTGATTCCATATGGGGCCATGCTAGTAAATTCCTATTCATATTCAAATTGCGACATGTTGCCATACTTGTTCTTCTGGGTTAACCCCTATTTTAAAAAGCAAAAAAATTAAAGAGATAATGACTTTCAAATTGAACTGCATTTAATTTGTATATATGGTGTATTTCGTTCCCGCTTTGACAATAAACTATAAATCTTAGCCTTGATTTTGGTTTTGTTTTTCGAAAATCATTATTGAAAGAAAATTTACATTTTTTGAAGAAAAATAACTTTTTTGTTTGTTTGGACAAAATATATAGCATGCAATATTATCGAGTATTAAGAAATTAAAAGAGGACCTGTTTTAATAGAACTAATTAATTCATGTACGTATAATTTGTTTCACAATTCTAATTTCTTGCACTCTCTTCTATTTCAAATATAACCACTAATTTGTACCCTCCTTCGCTCTTGAACCTTTTTTCTTAATTTGAAGTCAAGAAACAATAATTCAAATTTTCAACAAATTGAAATTCAGATACATGAATAATTAAGGGGGGAAACAGGAGGCGGAGCGGAGGGAACGTAAAATCCAATCGAGATATTCTTCCATGACTTTCGTTTCCTTCAAACTCATCATGAAAGTCGAAAAAGTATACGAGGTTGATTAATTTGGATGCATTGCTCCAACTAATCAGCTATTCAAAGAGAGACTTTTGAGTCAGTTGTGGCATATGAAGCAATATCATCAAGTTAAGCATCATATGAACTGAAAAAATGGGACTTAATGTGCATAAATCATTCCCCTGTATAAGGGTATCTGTTATCAGTTGATTAGCGGAATTGTTTACTTTTTATATGAATTATTGTAATTTTAAAACATGAAAAAAACGAGAGAAAGACTTTCTTTAAAGTCATTGATCAACAACGATCACTAATTGTTGTACTATATTCTAAATAAATATGTAGGGACACCGCTAAGATAGCTTTAACTGAGAGGCAATCTAGCCACCAACCAGCTGGCTCTGCATATAATATTAGGGAGAATGACCATTAGTTTAGTTTGCATAAAAAGTGTTTTATTGTGGTTTAATTATTAAATAAATGAAATATTAAATTAATTTAATTAATAATTTATATACAAATCAATAATTTATATTTATTATTATATTTAATATGTAATTAATTGTAAGTAAATTATTGGTTAAATTAACTTCTGGAGTTGAGTTATATCCTAGAATATTCATAGGAATTAGATCTTTTTGGCCCTCTATTAGTCCTCTGCACTCAGTAGTTTAAAGTATAGGAATTTTTATTGCCTTTTAACCAAAGTAACTTTTATTGAAATTTGAATTTGTATCCTATCTTGTGGGGGGTGAGTTTGTTTACCAACTCGACCAATCTTCAGTTAGTATTTTTACAATGCATAAGTATACCCCAAAAAAAAAATTTAATACAATGCTTGGAGAAAAATCAAGAAAAGAAGGTTAATTATTACCCCGTTAGTGCACCAAGCAAGATTCTGTTACACTATTTGTATTAAAAAATTTAAAAATAATATCTTACTAATACTTGATATGTACAAATATTTATATTTGTATCAATATTAATATAACATAAAATACAATGCATGAAAAAAAAAAAAAACACAACAAAAGAAGGTTACTCCCCTACAGCACCAAATTGGGAGATACGATCCTAAGGATAAGTGAATGTTTGTCTTTTTACATGCATAAATATTAGGGAATTTTATCTATTAATAATAACAATCGCATGAGATTGGACTCTCACTTTGTACAATACATGTAGATAAAGCAGAAGTCGTCAACTATAAGTGACTTCTTTATCACTTTGGTCGTTTTTAGAAGATAACGAGTAATGTTAAAAGTTAAAACTGCCTAGAAGTTTGAACAAAACCGTGCTGCAAATGATGTGGACCCTTGAATTGTGGAGCCTCCAGTATTAATTTTTCTTGTTGATTTAATTTTAAATGATTTTGCTCGTTTTGGTGGATAGCTAGCTAGCGTTACTTTAATCGTACATGGCTAATCTTTTGCTTCGTATGATGAGTTTTGATTCTATTTTAAAAATACTTAAACTATAGTTCTATCTCTTCCTCATGCATGTTTACACTTTTGAAATGCTTTATTATATATATATAGTCGTTATAGTCTCTCATTAATAAAAGAGTCACAACTCAATAGAAGTTTCCAAGAAGACAAGGTTTTTTGTTATATTACAACATAAAACGTTTTATGTCTTCTCCATTTCTTTTATCATGTTAAACATATATATTTGAGAGTAGGCTTAGCTATTACTCTTTGATTTTTTATCCTCAAACAGAAGATACATAATTCAAGGAGTCAATACAGTGCAATGTAAAAAAGAGAAATACATAAAATGGAAATGAAATATAAATTAATAAGATAACAGCTTCTATAACACTTATAACAATCTTTATTGTGATTTGTATGATGTTATGTCTCATTTTCCTTCTCCATTTATTAGATCTACAAACGTCTTATATAATAAAAAATTGAATTATTAAAAAAAACGAACTTAAGGAAAAGATACCAATTTAGGGGCATTTATAGAATAAACATGCAAAACGAGAAAAGTTGTCAGCAGAAATGGAAACCAATGAGATCGGCAGCCTTGTCTCTCTCCCTGTACTGTACAAATGGTGCACATTATTTATCGCAACTTGATGGATCGACGAAGAGCTCAAAATAGTCAGAAATGAGCGTAGACAAATGGAGATTGTCATAATTAATAGGCGGTGTTGAAAGTATAAACATCACAACGTGGACATTTAATCCAACATATGGAAGGGAAGCAGATTCAAATATTTTGATAATATTAATTAAGTTTTCGCATAAACATGTTTAAGCATGTATCTGCAATTATTCGGTTTTTCTCGATTTGATAATTTAAATTTTTTTGCCATAGAATCTTTTTCCCTTTTTTTTTTTAATGTAACTGGAATTTGAACTGTTTAATTACCTAGCCAGGCTCCGATGGTAGGGAATCTTGTGGAGACTTTCTTGCTAAAACTGGAACCACTCATAACGTTATTCCTTTTTTTTTTTGAAGATCCTCATCCTTGCATGAGTTTTTGGCTCTTAGGAGATAGTTCTTCTATATCATTCTTTCCGAGGATTTAGGTTATCTAGTTTTTTTTTTTTTTTCCTTTCTTGCATCTTGCATTAGCGACCAAAGCAATTATTCAAAATAATCAAAATTTTAGTAGTAATTGCATATGTTATTTGCACACATTTTCTACATTTACACAAATGATATTACTTATTTTTTGGTGGAGCAAATGATATTACTTTTATTTTATTTTATTTTTGGTAGGCAATATTACTTTTATTTAACTGAATTTATCTACAAACTTTTAGACTTTTTATATGGGTCTTAAGTCTCTGCACCTGTCATATATATCATTATCATTTGATCAAATGAATAAGACAACCAGCTAGGGTAATATGCAATATATATATATATATATATTGTTATTGAATCAGAGGCTCTTGATATCAGTACCAAATGTCAAATAACCAACCAACAAAATTCAATATGCACATGTGAAGTTAATAAAAATTAAATTGTAACCTTTAAAGATTACAAGAAAAACCAACAAAACCATCGCCCACAGAAATCGGGTGTTGAAATTTCTTAGATTCTTCTATATACTAAAACCATATAATTTCTCCCTTGCATCATTCTACAACGGCTATATTTCTATATTGTCGGTAAGTTAAGTATTATGTATTCTTTGTTTGCATTCACTAATGCTGATGAACTAAACAGGAATCAAACTATAAACTTTCTCATCTTCCAAGTTTAGAAGTTAATGTATGACACCTGTCAATTTTGCCGTTTGTTACATATTGCATATAATTTATAATGTTACTATTATCCACTGAACATCTGTTATTTATTCAACCCAGAAAAATATCTGTATCCTCTTGCAATGAATCTCATACTTACTAAAAATATATTGGCATATCTTGGTTTGAAGGTATTTGAGAAATTTTATTTCTTATCGTACCTATACTTTTTCTTGGCCATACGCCAGTGTTGCGGGTTCAACAAACCATAGTTCAAACAATTAGGTTAGCATTAGTGTATTAGTGGTGGCTTTAAAATATCAATTCCTTTTGGAAAATTTTTTAGATAGCACAATCTACTTGTGATTGATTGACTGAGCCAATAATTATTGCCTTTACTCAGATAGATTTTTAATAAGTATATATATATATATATATATATATATATATATATATATATTTAACAGCAGTTATCTAACTCGTGTTTTTGCACAATTTATTTTAAATTTTATATATAAAATTATTAGTTTATTTTGCTTTTAAAAAACTTATAATTAAAATATTTCAAAGAAAGCTTTTGACTAAAATATTTTTAAGTATAAAATAAATTAATTCAAACATACTTCTTATAAAATATAATAAAGAGACTCATATTTAAAATTTAATAATTATATAACTCTATTTTATTTTATTTATTAGTGACAATATTTTGATACATTTCTAATTTATGTTTACCTACACAATTTAATATTATATGTAAGTTGTGTAAATAGAATAAAAACTAAAATAAAAGTAATTTAAATTTATATTGATAACTTTTTTATAACATAAAAAATCTATATAAATTTTATTCTTTATTTTTTTTATTTTAAAATTTTATTAATAATGAATTCATATAATTTTTAACAAGAAAATATTATTTATCTATAAAATTAATAGTTAATAATATAATTAATTACTTCTCAAAAAAATTTATATTTGATAATTAATATTATTATTAATTATTTCTCAAAACAATTTTACTAATATATATATATATGTGTGTGTGTGTGTGTGTGTGTGAATTAAGATCAATAAATAACTGCCATGTTGATCCCTATCAAATTGAGTTTGATAAAACATAACATATTTAATTGGAACCATTTTACCTAAATATTTCATAAAAGACCCAGATACCAACAAAATAGGATACATCGACCGACTTAATTTTCATGTTAAACTAAAATTAAAATCAAATATTAAGGTACTAATTCTATTTGTTGATTTAGTCCACCCAATTATTCTTTGGACGTGATAGATCACCCAACTTAAGTACATGTATTCGCGTGTGGTAATTATTATGGTACTTCTGCATATGTCTCCTTCAATGTTTAACTGGTATCAAAAAGAGTTCAATTGGCAAGCTCAACTCACTTAATCATATAAATTATGTGAATTGAATATTTATTAATTTTTTGGTACAATAGGCATTTATTTTAGTAACTAGTATAAATATGAGCATTTTCAATATTTGCCTGCGGGTTAATTAGGCTTTCCCGTTTAACTCATGTCACCTAATTATTTTTTTATTCTTTGTATTTCATTATTAATTTGTAACTTAATGTAATTTAATGATTATTTATTAAACTTTGAGAGTTATTTTGTGATTTATTTTATTATTAATTTATGACTTGTTTGTTAAACTTTGAAATTTACTTAAGACACTAGGATTTTTTGAACTGAATTGTTTGAGAGCAATGACTATCAGCTGCTGGATTTATAATAATTATTACAGACTAAATTCCTTGATTTTAGGGATATGAAAATCAGTATTTATATCAGTTTCCTAAACTATAGTGTGTACAATTAAAAGAGATAATATATACATGGAAACAAATAATGTAAAATCAATACTCAATCAAAACAAATCTCAACAGAATCTCAATAAATCTCAACACTCCCCCTCAAGTTGGTGCGTATATGTCATATGCATCAAGCTTGTCACATATGTATTTTATCCTTGGACCCCAGAGTGATTTAGTGAGCATGTCTGCCAGTTGATCATTGGAGTTCACGAATGATATGGTGATTTCTCCAGATGTAACCTTTTTGCGGATAAAGTGACAATCAATCTCGATATGTTTGGTCCGCTCATGAAAAACGGGATTGGAGGCAATATGCAAGGCTGCCTGATTATCACATATAAGGCTCATGAACCCAATATTGCAAAATTTTAACTCATAAAGGAGTTGTTTTAGCTAAATGAGCTCGCATGTAGCAAGGGTCATAGCTCTATATTTCGCTTCTGCACTTGATCTAGCTACAACATTTTGCTTCTTGCTTTTCCATGCAATGAGATTACCCCCAATGAGAACACAATAGCCTGAAGTTGACCGTCTATCACTTGGGCAGCCAGCCCAGTCTGCATCTGTGTAAGCAACAATGTCAGTGTGGCCTCTATTCTGATAAATTAGCCCTCTCCCAGGGGAACCTTTAATGTATCTCAAGATGCGAATTACTACATCCCAATGACTCTCACAAGGAGAATTGAGGAATTGGCTCACAACACTAACAGCGAAGGAAATGTCAGATCTGGTCATAGTGAGATAATTCAACTTTCCAACTAGTCTTCAATATCTTCCCGGATCGGAGTATGGCTCCCCCTGATATGGCATAAGCTTAACATTAGGATCCATAGGTGTGTCGATTCGGCTTACAATCTAGCATGTCAGTTTCCTCCAAAATATCAAGAGCATACTTCCTTTGAGATATAGCAACCCCCGTATTAGATTGAGCAACTTCGATCCCAAGAAAATATCACAATCGTCCCAAGTCTTTGGTGTGAAATTGTTGAGATAAGTGCTGCTTGAGACTTTTAATACTATCATGATCATCCCTTGTAATGACAATGTCATCAACATTTACAACAAGATAGATGTACCGGCCGGAGGAGGAGCATTTATAAAAGACAGAGTGGTCTGCGTCACTGCGGGTCATGCCAAAGTGTTGGAGGGCTGTACTGAATCTGCCAAACCATGCTCGAGGACTCTGCTTGAGGCCATATAAAGCTTTGTGTAACTTGCAAACAAAGCCACGAGACTCCTTCTGAGCAACAAAACTAGGTGGTTGCTCCATATAGACTTCCTCAATTAAATCACCATGGAGGAAAGCATTTTTAATGTCCAACTGATGCAGTGGCCAACGACGCATGGCTGCCATGGCCAAGAAAAGACGAACGGAGGCCATTTTAGCAACAGGAGAAAATGTGTCACCATAATCAAGCCCAAAGATCTGAGTGTAGCCCTTAGCTACTAAACGCGCTTTCAGGCGGTCAATCTGACCATCAGGACCGACTTTGATAGTAAATACCCAACGACAGCCAACCGTGGATTTCCCGGGAGGATGGAGAACCAGAGTCCACGTGGTATTGGATTCTAAGGCCGCCATCTCATCAATCATAGTCTGCCGCCATCCTGGATGGGATAGTGCTTCCTGGACAGTTTTAGGAATAGAAACAGAGGAAAGAACATAAACAAAAGCACAATGGGAAGAAGATATTCGGTGATAACTTAAGAAATTATAAATGAGATAAGGGTTACAAGTGGAACGTGTACCTTTACGAAAGGCGATAGGTAAGTTAGTAGGAGACTCAGGCGAATCCGGAGCAGGTAGATCAATTGGAGCAGGGGATGAATCATCGGCCTGGTCAGGTACAACTGCCTCCAACGGTTCTAGGCGAGGAGAAGAAGAGGTAGACACAGGTGGAAGAGGAGACTCAACTACATACGGGATAGACAAAGGAAGAGGTAATACCTGGGAAATGGAGGCCGGTGTCACTGAGGAAGTGAAATAAAGGGTATCTTCAAAGAAGGTAACATTGGCATATATGTAGAAGCGATGAGTAGTTGGAGAATAGCATTTATAGCCTTTTTGGACGCGAGAGTAACCAAGAAAGATGCATTTGACAGCACGGGCAGACAACTTGTCAAGACCTGGTGTGAGATCATGAACAAAACATGTAGAACCAAACACACGTGGGGGAACATTAAACAGTGGGTCCTTGGGGAACAAGAGGGAATATGGTACCTTGTTATTCAGAACGGAAGAGGGCATCCGATTTATTAAGAATCCCGCAGTAAGAACAACATCACCCCAAATTTTTAAAGGTGCATTGACATGTAACAAAAGGGTCCGTGCAGTTTCAATAATATGACGGTGTTTCCTTTCAGTAATACCATTTTGTTGGGGCGTGTGTGGACAAGAAGATTGGTGAATCATGCCATGAGATGTCATAAACTGATTAAAGGATGCAGAAAAATATTCTTTGGCATTATCACTACGTAAGATGCAGATAAAGTGTTCAAATTGGGTTTGAACCTCATTATAAAAATGCTGAAAAATAGTTAATAGTTCTTAACGGTTTTTCATTAGAAAAATCCAAGTACATCTTGAAAAATCATCAATGAAAGTAACAAAGTACCTATACCCCAAGATAGAACTGACCCGACTAGGACCCCATACATTAGAATGAACAAGACCACAAGATAGAACTGACCCAACTAGGACCCCATACATCAGAATGAACAAGACTAAAAGGAGTGTTTGACTGACGAGGACTCTTGTTTGGAAAAGAAGCGCGTACGTGCTTGCCAAGCTGACATGACTCATACTCTAGAGACCATAAGTGAGATAGATAAGGGACCATTTTCTTCAACTTCTTGAGATTGGGATGACCAAGGCGACGATGAAGGAGATTTGGGGACTCAGTAGTGGTGCAAGCAACCGAAGGTGGAGGCTGGAAATAATAAAGGCCATGTGATTCAAATCTTGTACCAATCGTCTGTCCCGTACTCCGGTCCTGTATGCAAAAAGAGTTATCAGTGAAGGTGATGGAGCAATTAAGGTTATGAGTAAGTTGACTAACAGAGACTAAGTTAAAGGGGCAACCAAGTATAAAAAGAACAGAATTTATAGATAAGGAGGGAAGAGGTGTGGCTTGACCAATGCCAGTGGCTTTTGTCTTGGAGTCATCGGCAAGAGTGATATAATGTGATGTTTTAGGTTGTGTTATAGTGGAGAAAAGAGAAGGATTACCAGCTATATGGTTAGAAGCACCAGAATCCAAAATTCAAGATCCAACAAACAATAATTGTGAGAGACAAACCGTAGAATTAGCAGTATGGGCTACAGTGGCTAAAGATTGGCCTTGTTGGGCTGCTTTGAGCTGCAGATACTCCTTGAATTCAGCATCTAATAAGACATTTTAATTATCATTATGCTTGTATGAAGCCTGAGGCTGTGACTATGACACATGGGTTGATTTCTTAGGGAACCCAATTAGAGAATAACTTTTGTCTTTAGTATGACCTATGCGATTATAGTAGGAACACTGTAGACGATTACCAAAACCACAACCACCACTGCCACCTCGTTCACGGCCAAAACTTGCATCGGACATTGCAGCAGAAGATTTAAACGTGGATGCCATTGAAAAGGGTGAGGTATGAACGAGGTGAGTGAATGACTAACTTGGGTGACCACCCCCCAAAAGTAACAGAGGAGGTGTTGATGAGGTGACGGGGACTGGCGACAATTTCTGGAGCTAGGGCCGACGCTCCAGGTCGAACGGTGGCCGGACGACGGGACGGTTAGTGATGTGGTAAATCAGAACGCAAGTATACGTTATCGCAAATCAAGTAATATAATAGTAAGAAAGTGTCGAACCCACAGGGATTAATTCTAAATTTAACTATCTATTAAAAGTTTACAAAACTCAATCTTATTTAAACAACTTAATAAGAGGAAGTGTTATGAAAGATTAAAAATTAAAGTATACAAGAAGAAGAATTTAATGATCAAATTAACCAAGCCTAGGATTGCAATTATTCCTCACACTTTACTTGATTCATTTACTTCTATCTAAGATCAATTAATTATCTGAATTGTTAACTAGAAATCCTTAACTTATTTATAAGCCTCTTTCGATGGTCAAATAGAAATATCCTTAATTAATGATAAACTATATGTCTATGTCTATCAAATAATCAAGAATTCATTAAGTTCCGATTTCATTAATAGTTACATATGTCATATAGGTATATGTCTATCCTATATGAACTCAAGGCTTTCGCACAAAGATCATATGTTATCTTACCTAGATCTAAAACCAAAATCCCTTTGTCAAGTTGCTTAAGGTTTATCAATTCAATTTAGTTAATGGCCAATTAATTAAAAGCATTAAGAACAAGT
Source organism: Styphnolobium japonicum (assembly GCA_023212625.1). Lineage (NCBI taxonomy): Eukaryota > Viridiplantae > Streptophyta > Magnoliopsida > Fabales > Fabaceae > Styphnolobium > Styphnolobium japonicum. The sequence goes on from JALBWW010000013.1 coordinate 641,614, forward strand.
AAGATAAACAATTCAAGATAATCAACCTATTCTTGGATATGATAAACGAATCAAATTACGTGTGAGTTCAAATTGCAATCCTAGTATAGAAATTTAGCTACTCATTATATTAAAGGAAACAAAAGAATAAGTGAAAAGCATAATAGAAATGAAAGTGGTTGTTTGGTATTGACAAGAACACAACGGGCTAGAGTTTCGGGATTTACTTTAAACAAATTGGAAGATCTAACCTTGAAATCAAAGTATAAATCTCACAATTTATTAAAGCTTCACCCATAACTCTAGGAAGAACCTTAACTAGACATCAAGATGAAGAAACTTGAATAAGATGAAGATTATATTATACAAACTACAAGAGCTTTGAGATTTCCTTTAAACAAATTGGATGATCTAACCTTGAAATCAAAGTATAAATCTCACAATTTATCAAAGTATCACCCCTAACTCAAACTACAATGAGAGAATTCAGAAATGGGATGCCCTTAAGTGTGGCAAATTCCTTCCTTTTATAGGCAAAGGCTAGAACTATTCAATTACAATTTTGTCAAATCTCTTTGCACATGGGTTGAAATTTCAGCTCCGAAGAACTATTCAGATTATATCAAAAATGACAGCCACCAACTTGTTGCCTAATTTTGACCCACTTCCGGTGCTAATCTGGAAATCTTCATTTCTAGGAAAGTCATAGAGAATTATGTCATGCATGACATATCAAAATTTCAGCTACATCCAACGGTTAGATCTTGAGAAATCACCAAATAACCGAGTATAGGTTTGGGCAGAAATTTTCTGATTTGTCCTGAATTTGATGTAACCCAAAATTCACTGAGTTTAGGTCTTCATTTCTCTTCTGTTTGAGCTATACTGATATCAACATCCAAGTTCATGATATTTTGGTTCAACAACTGCTTTGAATAGTCCTTCGAGTGTTCTGCTCAATTTGTAACAACATAACCAATATATGAGGAATTATGCAATTTTCACTTCATATATGCAATAATTTCATAAAAATAGACCAATGAGAGGTGCTAAATTATGCATATAAAATATGTTTATCAGTTAGTGGAGGGGATTGACTGTTTTGGGAAAAAAGGACGTTTGATCAAGCCCACAAAGTGTGAGCTCTGATACCAACTTGAGACACTAGGGTTTTTTGGACTGAATTACTTGAGAGTAATGACTCTCAGCTGCTGGATTTATAATAATTATTACAGGCTAAATCCCTTGATTTTAGGTATATGAAAATCAGTATTTACATCAGTTACCTAAACTATAGTGTGTACAATTAAAGGAGATAATATATACATGGAAACAAATAATGTAAAATTAACACTCAATCAGAACAAATCTCAACAGAATCTCAATAAATCTCAACACATTAATTAATGAATTTTAGTTACTCAATTTTGTTTTTTTTTAAATATTGAACGGCCTAAAATGTTTAGATTCACAAGTTTATGCAAAGCAATCAAAGCTAATAATTTTACAATTCGTTTAAAAATAAATAATTTTGATTTAACTCATTTAATTCCCAACCCGTCATCACATGCAAACTTTGCTTAACAAGCCTATATATTAGTACGTGGACACAGCAAAAAAAAAAACAAAAAGAATATTGAGTAATTGTAACATAAATAGTACATCTTAAACATGTTACACAAGACCTTTTAAGACTAATACTACTAGTAAGTATTATTCTCCTTTTTTTTTATATCAAATTATGACAATTTAAAAATTTATGAAGTGTTTTTATAGAATTATAGCTTCATTCATTTATTTTTTTTTCTCTATTTACAATATGTCTTAATTATCAGAGTCCACTTTAAAAGTTGTATAATCTCTAGATATTCGCGATACCTTTCTTCCCGTCATCTACGAAAAAACTCTTTTTAACAATCATCCAAATTAACCATATTAACCCAACCCACAATCATCCAAAATAAAACCATTGTTCACAAACTCAAGATAAAACTGTTCTCCCATCCACTAGAAATTGCGTTTACCTTTCGATAACCACATTATTCTCATCAAATTTACGAGTTTCTATCGTAGACATAATAAAAGTATTCTGATTTGTCATTTATTATAACATATGTTAGAAGTTTATGCTTTGTCAAAATTTGAATGTTGCTATATGTGCGTCTCCGCTTATGCCTTCATTGGAATTTTATGATGCTGGACTTTTATGATCGAGTCATCAACTAGCCTATAATGATCTTCATAATTGGGTAAGGAATAAATTTATAATCATCAGATTAGTCCTATAAAAAATTGTAAAAATTTATGGTATAAATATTAGATTTGAAAATTTTCTGATGCACTGTGTCTTTGGAGTTTGGACAATAATTTGAATGAAATTTTCTTCTCTTTTCAAAATAAAAAAGGTATCTTTTCCAATGCAATCAATTTTTTTTGTACAAACAAAATCTTAATATTTTTGTGGAAAATAGTTAATTTTTTAGGCAAATTAATGGAATTACTGTTTTAGGGAAACATTAAGATTTAGAACCTTTTGTAAAAAAAAAAAAAAGATCCGTGTTCATTATTTTTCATGTGAAAGTATGGATCAAGGGATTTAAATAGCAATAAAAAAATCAAATTAAACTTTTTTATTGAGCTGTAAACAAAGCACTACACTACCACATCTACGAGAAGAATCAACAAGTTTGTATGCATTATTATGGACGTAGATCTACACAAGAATACCCGGCCAATGAGCATGTGCATAAAGAATAAGAATTATTATGACATTCAATTTCAGCGAAATTTTGGCCTCATAACTGGTGAGAAACAATTTTCTAATGTTTTTATTTTTTAATATTGCTATCTCATAGTGTCCTTTGAGTCTTGGGGAGAAATATACCAAAAGGAACAATTTTGAAGATTTTCTTAATTAAGTAACCCAGTGGATGTATTTTGATTCATCCATCTCTCTATCTTGTGGTAAGTTTGATCTCATCACCTTTCAGTGCATTGCTTCCTTTTACATGAGCCTTTCCCAATTTCGGTCAACATCCATTTTTGACAAACATGCATGCACCTGTCATTTCACTAGAATATATGAGTAAATTTCCAAGTCCATAATTCTAGTACTTATTGTCATCCTAGCTGGCAGGGTATGATTTGGTCTTTTTGGACCCATAAAAGTTTAATTTAATCTGATGAATTTTGCTACAGCTAACAACCCTTAAAATTTGGCTATGCACATGCTTGCTTATGCGAGCCCAGCGCATAATAATTTAAGACCGAACAAAGTCAATTATTATGTTTCTCCTGTTTTTGTAGTCCTTTTATATTTAATCTTGATATTCTAATGCTCTTTTAAACATTCGGTCAATGTCTCTTTAGCAAAACGAAGAGAGAGATGATTAAAACGAGAGATGCATTATATCATGCCAATTTGATGTTTTTATTCATTTCTCCTTCCCTATTTTACCTAATGCTATATTTAGTAGGTATAGAATGAGTGAAAAGAAAAAGAAAAAATATAATTTTTTTTGTTTGATATGTGAAAAGGAAGAGACTATTCTTTTTTTTTATGAGCATACATTATTTTTTCCTTTTCTTTTTGGAAGGATTGAGAAGGAAAGAAAATTAATTTTTTACTTTATTCACTTTACTAACTTTACTCATTTTATTATATGAAAAGTAATAAAATAATTTGATATTTATTTACATACATTTTCACTCATTTTTTTTATGAAACCAAATAAAAGAAGGAAAACATCCATTCTTTTTCATTAAATGATAACAAATAAGGTAAGTGATAACTTTTCTAATTCTCCATTCATTTCTTTTCTTTTCTTTTCTATTGTATTTTCTTCTTTTCTTTTTCCTCCATAATACCAAACAAAACTTAAGAGTGATCATCACAATAAGAGTCAGAAGTGTATGTAATTAACTAATAACTAATTAAGCAAATGCTATGAAAAACATTTGTTATATAAATCAATTTGCTATTGTATAAATCATTTTGCACTAATCAAAAGCATAAAAGCAAAGTCAGAATGTCTACAAGAAACTAGAGAAGTTTAGAATTGACCTCATACACCTAGGAAAATAAAAAGGAAAAAAGAAAAAAAATGTGCACAGAGTTGGATGAGGTCCTAAGATTAATGGTTGAGTGAAGCTAACTTCAGTCTGCAGATTTGTAACAACCTGTACCACTACACCTAAACCTGAGAACTTTAGGACCAAAAGTGGTAGATGGAGTGGTCCTCGAAATGACTTTAACATAATTAGCTGCTCTAAAAGGTCTACTCTTTCTTTGATTTTCACTGTGAGTTACTCCTATCATTCCTACATTATAAGCATCGAAAGGGACTCACGTTTCCTCCATCTTATTATTCCCATCCCAACTTACTGTATGCCGCTGTCCTATCCTTCTCTCTTTCTAGCTTTTCCACCCCATTATGGCTACCACATTTCATTATGGGACCAATATCCAATTATGTTTAAACTTATCAAATAAAGATGATTTATTTTCCCTTAAATCCACCAACTATCACGAATTTGATGTTCTATTTACACCTCAATTCAGAGACGTTCTATTACACGGCATTGACTACCACAAACAATGTGTGTGTGTGAGAGAGAGAGAGAGAGAGAGAGAGAGGGGTGCACGGTGGCTATTAGAAATTTGATATTAGTAGGTTCACATGGGGACACAGTTAATGCACACTTTATATGGTAATTTTGACAAATGGGACATATAATTACAATGGATTTCACTACCATCTTAGCCTTCTTAAGAACTGTAAATAAATAGACCAATTGTGCCAAAACTAAAAAGCTACTACATTTACCTTCAACGTAGTGCACGTCAAATCTGATGATGGCCCATTTTTTTTAAATTTCCAGATAAAAAGTGATTATAAAGTAATCTTGACTCTTCAATAAAATCTAGATTTGTTCAGAACATTATAGATTGGTACCTGATTTCCTCCTCTTGGCGTGTAGGGCTATTTTTTTGGTACATAATTGGCTTGCTTAGTTGTCCAATTATATTATATTATCCAACGGAACCAAACACAAATTTTATAAGGGTACAATAGAGTGCACGTTTCATTCATTTTTTTATGTCATAATTTTATGTTACAAGCCGACATTGATCAATTGCTAAAAACTATGCATCGAGCAAAGACAACTATGCCTCAACTCCTCATGAGTTTTTCAGAAAGGAACATATTAAGAGACAAATTAAATGAATTCCCAGTTTAAGATAATATATAAAATAATATTATATGCACAACTGCACATATAATTATGTTGAATTTAACCAGAAAAATTAAATTAAATACAATTATGTGTGCAAATATAATTACAACAATTGTTTCAGTAGCATTTAGCATTGGAATATTTCCATTGTGCGCACATTTCATTTTAGGAAAATTTCCTTTCCATGTTACTGAAATAATTCCATCATTTAGCATTGGAATTATATTTCCATTATGTGCGTACGTTATATTATTTGGAATAATTCCTTTCTATGTTACTGAAATAATTGCATCGTGATACAAAGCCGACACGCAATTACTAACAGCTATGCATTGACCATATAAAGCCATTTCAGTTCCTCTGAAGTGTCAGAAATTTTCCATGTGGGGTAATAAAATAGGCATGATAATTAATATTATGATCACGGTTGGTCCAGAAATTGCTTCAAAAATGTCGTCTTCCAGAGACTAAGACATAACCAAAGTTCATGGCCGAGGAAAAATTTAATTACTATTTCTTGCACGAAATGAAATTAATCTGGAAATGACTAATTGTTTCTGGTTTTGTTATTAGTTTTTTCTCCCTCTAAAGTTTGGGTACCTCAAATTACCTGCAAAAGCTGCAATGTGCACTTCCTGCGGGTGTTGACAACATCACATGCCATTCTCATTATTGAAAAATCACATGGCTGAGAAAATTCTTAAAGAAAGGGAAAGAAAAGAAAAAAGTACTAACGAGTCAGCCAAAGTGGATATGAACTTGCACTCCTCCCATTGCAACTTCTCATTCTGTCTCCTCCTTCCCACATATTCCCCACCCCTCTTGATTATACGTATTTAGGGATAAGTTGTTAATAAAAGTGTATAATTATACATATAAAATTTTCTGGGGTATCTGAGAAATAAGATTGATGATTAATAAATTTCTAATACTGATTTTAGTTTGATTTGCATGGTAGCCATACAAACACTTGTTACCTGTAGAAAAATAAGGGAAACAAATTTGCCCAATGGATTATTCGTTATCATAAACTGCCAAAAGCTTATGTTCGAAACGTACAGGAGGAAATAATGAAAAAGGGTTTGATCCAATGGTTGCAATAGCTGCCATCAAGGACTTGAACAAAAATCATGATCACTGATGGATCCATGATGCGAAATACACTATCCCCTTTCCCTTCCCTCCAAAAACAATAGAAAAGAAATAAGAAAAGAAAAAGAGAAGATGAAAAAAGCATTTTGGAGTTTCTTTTTCGTCAAGATAGGCAACTCAGCAGGGCAGCTAGGAGGGAATCATAAAAGAATAGGACGGTTCTGTTCTATACTAGAGACTAGAGATGCTGATTTATATTTTAATGAGTGGTTGAATGGAGACTGGTTCTGGCCATTTAGAGAAAAAAAAAATGGCAATGACAAACAGTGCTTAAAAAAGTCATAACTCACAAGGCCAGCTGGGAACTTCATTTAAAACATTAAAATCAAAATGAAACCAATTGGATATTTTGAATTGGTCCCTCTCATGACAGCTCCCCTTTAACGACTCACTCTGACTATAAGTACGAAGTATTCCATGCAGCTTTTCTCAGTCATCACTAACACCAACCCTCCTCTCTCTTTTCCACATTTTCTCTTAATCCTCACTTCCAAGAATATCAGTGAGGATCTGATCAGAAACATTGGCCGGAGGCGGCCAGCTTTTTCCTACTACCCATGACTGCTAGGGGCAGCGACCCCGGAAGGGGTCGACTTTTGCCACAAATGGCGATGGCATTGGCCATTGTTTTGATTTCCACTACTGTGGTTTCCGTTGCTGCTGATGGTTACCCTTACTATTCTCCACCACCACCTTACGAGTACAAGTCACCTCCGCCACCATCTCCTTCACCACCGCCTCCTTATGAGTACAAGTCACCACCTCCTCCACCACCATATGAGCACAAGGCTCCACCTTATGAGTACAAGTCACCACCTCCTCCTTCACCATCACCCCCACCTCCATATGAGTATAAATCACCACCTCCACCACCACCATATGAGCACAAGGCTCCACCATATGTGTACAAGTCACCACCTCCTCCTTCTCCATCGCCTCCGCCTCCTTACGTGTACAAGTCACCACCTCCTCCACCACCATATGAGCACAAGGCTCCACCTTATGTGTACAAGTCACCACCTCCTCCTTCCCCATCACCTCCACCTCCGTACGAGTATAAATCACCACCTCCACCACCATATGAGCACAAGGCTCCACCATATGTGTACAAGTCACCACCTCCTCCTTCCCCATCACCTCCGCCGCCTTACGTGTACAAGTCACCACCTCCGCCACCACCATATGAGCACAAGGCTCCCCCTTATGAGTACAAATCACCACCTCCTCCTTCCCCATCACCTCCGCCTCCTTATGTCTACAAGTCACCACCTCCACCACCATATGAGCACAAAGCTCCACCGTATGTGTACAAGTCCCCACCTCCCCCTTCCCCATCACCTCCTCCTCCTTACGTGTACAAGTCACCACCTCCACCACCATATGAGCACAAGGCTCCACCATACTATTACAAGTCTCCCCCACCACCCTCTCCCTCCCCTCCACCACCATACTATTACAAGTCTCCTCCACCACCCTCTCCCTCCCCTCCACCTCCTTACTACTACAAGTCTCCTCCACCACCCTCACCCTCCCTCCCACCACCTTACTATTACAAGTCTCCACCCCCACCAAAAAAGTCTCCATCTCCAAAGCCTTACTACTATAAATCTCCTCCGCCACCTTCACCATCTCCTCCACCACCCTACTACTATAAATCTCCTCCTCCTCCATCTCCAGTACCCCATCCACCTTATTACTACAAATCTCCTCCTCCCCCTTCACCCACTCCACACCCACCTTACTACTACAATTCTCCACCACCTCCAGTAAAATCTCCACCTCCACCAACGCCTTACTACTACCAGTCCCCACCACCACCTAAGTACATTCCTCCTCCATACTACTACAATTCTCCTCCTCCACCTGTCGTGTACCCCCCACATCCCCACCCGCATCCCTACCACCACCCATTGATCGTGAAGGTAGTGGGTAAAGTCTATTTCTACAGGTGCTATGACTGGGACTATCCCGAAAAGTCGCATGACAAGAAACACCTCAAAGGTACATTACATTTCTTTCTTTATCCTTTGATTTTGATTCCTTTAAGTACATCATTTTTGGCTCAAAAGTCTTCTATGATTAAACTGCCATTTTTTTGTGCTCTTGAGAAGTGAACTGCCCTTTCTTACGTTTCTTTAGCTAAATTTTCTTGGTGAGGCTCATATGTTTCTATCAATTAATGTCTTTGTCTCTATTAGTTTTAGCCCCACGTTTACTCGAGCACTTATTCATAGTTGTCATGTTTCAACAACAATTCTCTATTTGGTAGAGATGTGAAGTTCCTTCTATTTTTCTATTATTTTTGGAGGGTGGGCTAATGTATTCTCAAATCGTTGAATTACTAATTAAAATTTATTTGGGCATGGCATAATTTAATAAAATTTTCCTGATAATTATCGCTTTAATTAAAAAAAAATGTTTTAAGATTTGAGGAAATATCCTTTCAAAAAAAAAAAAAGATTTGAGGAAATATTTTAATAGATTCACTTACACTACCTTAACCTAATCAATAACCAACTAAAGCAAACGAATATGTTTCTCCTTTATGCATAAAATTACTAATTAAAGTGTCAAAATTACACTTTTCTAAGATATATATAGAACTGGTCAATATTTTTTTAAGGGAGTTAATAGGCATTTCAAGCTACAGGTAGACCCACCATTGCATTATTACTAAAAATTAACTTATAATTCCTATCTAAAGTACAAAATTTATGTTTGTTCAGAAACTACTGCAGCCTGTAATAATTAATAAAGCATACAATCAATATGACAAGGATAATTTAACTCGTTATTCTTTTCGTAATGTTGCCTAATATAATATGTTATACGACTAAGGATAGTTTAACTCGTCATTCTTTTAGTAATGCTGCCTAATATAATATGTTTGGTTGATTTGATTTATAATTTACTTTATCATAACATGTTTGATTTATGAATTGTAATTATTGCATTATGGTGCAGGTGCTGTTGTCGAAGTGAAATGCAAAGCAGGAAGGAATATCATCAAAGCCTATGGAAAAACTAAGAGCAATGGAAAGTATAGCATTACGGTTGAGGACTTTGACTACGTCAAATATGGACCCACAGTCTGCAAGGCCAAGCTCCATGCTCCTCCTAAGGACTCGCCCTGGAACATACCCACTAAGCTAAATGAGGGAACTAACTTGAAAGTGAAGTCCAAGGATAAGTATGAAGTTGTGCTCAAGGCTAAACCATTTGCTTATGCTTCAAAGAAGCATTATGAAGAATGTGAAAAGCCCAAGCCGTCACCAACTCCTTATTATTACAAGTCACCTCCTCCTCCTTCACCAGTTTACATATACAAGTCTCCACCTCCACCATCACCAACTTATGTATATAAGTCTCCTCCACCACCTGTCCATTATTATTCTCCTCCATATTACTACAAGTCACCTCCTCCTCCAGTGAAATCACCATCACCTCCATATTATTACAAGTCTCCACCTCCACCTGTCCACTATTATTCTCCTCCATATTATTACAAGTCACCTCCTCCTCCAGTAAAATCACCATCACCTCCATATTATTATAAGTCTCCACCTCCACCATCACCAACTCCAACACCTCCTTACTATTACAAATCCCCACCACCTCCATCACCTTCTCCTCCTCCTCCATATTACTATAAATCTCCACCACCTCCATCTCCAGTAGTCAAGCCTCCATACTACTACAAGTCTCCACCTCCACCATCACCAACTCCAACACCTCCTTACTATTACAAATCCCCACCACCTCCATCACCTTCTCCTCCTCCTCCATACTACTATAAATCTCCACCACCTCCATCTCCGGTAGTCAAGCCTCCATATTACTACAAGTCTCCACCTCCACCATCACCAACTCCAACACCTCCTTACTATTACAAGTCTCCACCACCTCCATCACCAACTCCAACACCTCCTTACTATTACAAATCCCCACCACCTCCATCACCCTCTCCTCCTCCTCCATACTACTATAAATCTCCACCACCTCCATCTCCCGTAGTCAAGCCTCCATATTACTATAAATCTCCACCACCACCATCTCCAGTACCCAATCCTCCATACTACTACAAGTCTCCGCCTCCTCCATCACCAGTACCTAAGCCTCCATACTACTACAAGTCTCCGCCTCCTCCATCCCCATCACCGCCACCACCTTACTATTATCAATCTCCTCCTCCACCTAAAAAATTGCCACACCCACACCCTCCTTACTACTACAAGAGTCCTCCTCCACCATCACCCTCTCCTCCTCCTCCATATTACTATAAATCTCCTCCACCACCATCCTCATCCCCTCCTCCACCTTACTATTATCACTCTCCTCCTCCACCAAAAGAATTACCACACCCTCCTTATTACTATAAGTCACCACCTCCACCATCACCATCTCCTCCACCCCCTTACTACTACCAAAGTCCTCCTCCACCATCACCACCACCACCCTACTATTACCAATCACCTCCTCCACCTAAAAAATTGCCACACCCACACCCTCCTTACTATTATAAATCTCCACCACCACCATCACCCTCTCCTCCTCCATATTACTATAAATCTCCACCACCACCATCATCATCCCCTCCTCCACCTTACTATTATCAATCTCCTCCTCCGCCCAAAGAATTACCACACCCTCCATACTATTATAAGTCACCACCTCCACCATCGCCATCTCCTCCACCCCCTTACTACTACAAGAGTCCTCCCCCACCATCACCCTCCCCTCTTCCTCCATACTATTACAAATCTCCCCCACCACCATCTCCATCCCCACCTCCACCCTACTATTATCACTCTCCCCCTCCACCTGAAAAGTTGCCACACCCACACCCTCCTTACTACTATAAGTCTCCACCTCCACCATCTCCATCTCCACCACCTCCATACTATTACAAGAGTCCCCCTCCTCCATCCCCCTCTCCTCCTCCTCCCTACTACTACCAATCTCCTCCACCACCATCATCATCCCCACCACCTCCGTACTACTACAAATCACCTCCACCACCATCCCCATCACCACTACCTCCTTACTATTATAAATCTCCCCCACCTCCATCTCCATCTCCCCCACCTCCTTATTATTATCAGAGTCCTCCTCCACCATCTCCCTCTTCTCATCCTCCCTACTACTACAAATCCCCTCCACCACCGACGTCATCTCCTCCACCTCCTTACCACTATGTGAGTCCCCCTCCACCTTCACCATCTCCTCCACCTCCGTACCACTACTCATCACCACCTCCTCCATCCCCATCTCCCCCTCCCACATACATTTACAAATCACCTCCCCCACCAGCAAAATCACCTCCACCACCAGCTTACATCTATGCTTCCCCGCCACCGCCTATCTACAAGTAAGCTCGCAATGCAAAAGCACCAATCGTGATAAATCATGTAAGTTATCCATCTTCACACTGATAAATATATATTGTTAGTACATGTATAAATCTTGTAGTAATGAGAATTTGTATTTCATTCCAGGTTCTAGTTTTCATCGAACAATAAAGGCAGGCTCCATTTGGAGCAAAGTTAAACATCTAGCTTCCTGTCCAAGTTCTTTTAATAAGAGTCTGAGTATATCATCTCTGAGCTACAATCTTTATGATTCAGACGAGATTGCTTCTATTTCTTTGATGGCCATCTTACACGTCCTGCTCTTATTGTGTTAAAGTGACGGACAAATCAAAACGAGGAAGCGACATTTTAAATGTATATGCCAAGTGAAAATGAAAAGTACAGTCCGCTTTTAGTGATCTCTTTAATTTATTTGTGTATAGATTAATATGGCCGTGTATGATTGCTTTTATATTTATTGTGGCATTTTTGTATTGTACCTTGTTGTTGTGTTTGCAATAAGAGTATTAGTAATAAAGAAGCACATTCAATTTCTGTCCACTAAGTAGTTCATATTTCTTTCCAACAAGAAGCATATACTGCTATTTCAAATAGCTCTAATTAAACATAAGAATATGCATGGTTCTCATTTCTCTCACACAATAATCAGATTTTTTTCAAGTTGCTTCTGTCTTCTCCTAAAAGGGAATGACAAAGTCTTCGATCAGTGGGCTTGGAAGAGTGAGTGGCCGACCATCTGCGCCTACTTTTTGTTGTTTTCTATATTTTCTATCAATAAGGTTTACCATTTCCTTTTGCTACATTGACAAATTAGTTTCCTCCATCACTTATGTTTGAAATTGTCAGCATGAAATCTTTTGTTATAAACTCCAAAAAATATGATAAATTGACAAGATAACAATACACGGAAAAAACAATTAGGATAAATTAGTTGGAAGCAACAGCAAAATAATCTTTCTTTCTTTGATTCTTGACTTCAATAAACTACTACAAATCACTAGAGAATACTATAATCAAATAAAATCTACATACCTAATTTGTGGCCCTTTATTATTATTTTCACGGAATTTCCTTCCATATATAGTTTATTTCCGTCTTTTTGAATAGTTTAAAAGAAAACGCAATCATATTCATGTTTAGTGATCCAAATTCTTGCATAATTAAATCTCATGCATGCTTGTAATGAATTCAGGACATATTGATCATTGACAAAAAAAAATTATATGGACGTAGGATGCTGTCATTATACCAAAAATTTAAGCTCTCTCACCATGATACCACTAATAAAAACAAGCGTATATTACTATATCAAAAGTTGAAGCTATTAGTAAGGATGTAACTTTAATTTTTTTTTATTGATTTTCAAAGTCGCATCACCTATTACGTTATGATATGGGATGTTAAGCTCAAAATTTCTACCTAACTAAACTAACAATAACAAAATTTAAAAGAAAATCACACTTGCCAATTATTACTTAGCCTACCACGCAACAAAAAGGTATTCTCCTAACCAATCTATTAGAAAAGTTGCAACTTGTTATAAAAGGGGAGACATAGCGATAGAAAAGGGTTGCAATTTGTTCAATACAATCTACTACCAAGTAGACTTGGAGCGTTTCATTGATATAGATGCTGATCAATTATCATTAGTCTAGATTTTTCAGAATAAAAAAACAGAAAGAACAAGGTGCAGCCGATGATGAATAAAAAGAAGAAGTCTAGTTAGTATCTTAGGAATTGGTCATCATTTACCCAACGTTCAGAATACTTTATTTTAGAAGTAAAAAAGAAATAATTTATAAATCCTATAAAAAAAATGAGAGAATTTTCAAACTTTTAAATAAGACACATAAAATAATTTGTATACTTAAACTGATATTATTTTAAATGTTTTATACAAGAATTTATTCATAAAAATAAATAAATTCTTTCAGTTTAAGCTTTCCTTACGCTATAGAAGTGGAAAATGAAAAATGTAAAACTGGAAAGGGAAGTCAAATTAAAACAAGAAGGAAACATGTCTGATTTTAACTTGTTATAGCTGATAAGAAATATTAAAATATATATATCTCTAGATTAATATTTTCTTTTATATATATATATATTGGAGAGAAGTCATTTACACCCATGTAAAAGTTATATCAAAGTTACACAATTAAATAATTTTTTACAGAGTAAATTTCTCATGAAATCTACTATTGGATCAAAAGTTCACACTGTATATCATACTCATAAAATTTTATATTAATTAAAAATTATTTTACTCTTACTATTTTCTTAGATTAATATAAATATTTATTTACTACTTGATTTTTAACTTATTAGTAATCAATTTTTAAAAAAAATTACATGCTTGATTTGCATGAGAATATCTTATTATTCATCGGTTGAATTGGATTATATCGATAAAATTCAAATTTTATAGTAAGTTATTCAATAGTGCATGCTTAATCTTACATCAATATCAACATATCCTACTCCTATTAACTTACACTAATATATACACACAAAGGATGCATCTAGTCACAAAACACTGGTCCATATGGAGTATCGACTATATTAATGGTAATAGAAATTTCAGTTTCGGGAAACTCAATGCAAAAATCTCACCTTGGGTCAATTTGAGCTTCCACCTGGCCAAAATAATTATACAAGGGTTATAAGTTGAACCTTGTCTCAAGTGGACAGCATCTAGACATTCCTCGGCCGATGAACTCTGGACTGAAGGTAAAAACTCTCGTTCTTGGCATTCCTCTCAAGCAAATTGTCATATTTCTGCATGGTAGAGATGTTTAAGCAATTATTCATACAAAATATGGGTAATAACTAAAACCCAATTAATGATAGACTAACCTTCACAATCTCCTCCACACAAAAAGAAAAAACTTCACTATCACCTCCCACTGAGTTTTTTCTGTCACGCCAAGAATCGGCCAAGCCTCTTGCTCTGTCAAGACTTTGCTAACTCTGCGAATCAAGGTGATCAAAGCGCTTTAAAAACAAAGCTTAAAACAAAAATTATACATGCTACAGATCCAAAGTTAATTTGAGCAAGAATTAGGAAAACAAAAACAATATTCATCATTTTGCAGCTTGTTTGGTTAAGACTTCTCACAATGCAAATGTGTTAAAGAGAAGGAAGCTTTTATTTCTTTTTGTAAAAGGCTCTTAGAAAACGTGTAACCACACGTTTGGGGTAAAAATAATCCTAACCAAACATACGCTTAAGCATTGTTTAATGTTTTTGAAAACAATTAGACAGGGTTTGATCGGATTTTCAAAAGCCCAACACTTCAATCCAAATTTCAGTTCAAAATGGTCTGCAAATAAAAGCATAAACTCGCTAAAGGTGTATTTAGAATTCTAATTTCAATTTTAATTTTGTTAAAATTGGAATTAACTAGAAATCTTAATTTTATGTTTGGGACAAATAAAGAATTAATGCATAGAATTGTAATTATGAATTGAATTTTATAATTGTCGGAAGACGCCACTGATGAAAGCAGTCGGAGCACAACGCTTGCAACAGGGTAGGCAGAGGATATTGCCAATGACGGTTGCCAAAGCATACCAACAGCGACCGAAGCACTTCTTCGGCGACTGTTGCCGGAGCACGCTGCCAACAATGGTGGCTGGAAGAAACTTGTAGTCGGTGATGGTTGACAAAGTAGGCAAGCAGCAAATGAAATATGAAAAATTGTATTTAACTTTTTCCTTTTGATATTTTTAAAAAAAATTGGTGCTTGGAATTGTAATTTTTAGAATCCGAACTAAGAATTGGAAGTAGTTTAAACTAGTTATTTTTCAATTCCAAGAAATTGGTGCTCAGAATTGAGATTCTAAATCCAATTCCAATTCTAAAGCTCAATTACAAGCCCAATTCCACCAGCCAAACAAGACCTAAATGAAAACACAATTTTTAACGATTTTAATGCTTTAAAGCATAATTCCACTCAAATAACTTTTTATGTAAAAATAGAAGCTTTTCTTTGAGTAAAATTGTAAAACCTCACACTCTAATTTGTTATTTTGATAAAAATGTTGCGAATGACATTTTGTAATCAACACTGCTATATACCACGAATGAGGTGGCATACAATTACATACACTTCACCTTCTTTCTTCAGTCAACCAAAACTTAAATAAAACAAAAAGGAAAATGCTAAATCTTACAATGTTGGGATAATAACTACTGTTATTGTACAGCTGTTATGGTTAGTTAAATTTGTTACGAGTCCAGATGGATTAGTTGTATCAGTCACTATATATACTTTGTATCTTTCATCTATAGAATACACGATACGATTCATTTCTCTCAGTCACTCACACATCCCTCTCTGAATTCCCCTAAGATGGTATCAGAGCGGGAATTTCCCGCTCTGCTTCTGCCATTTGCGTTCCTCTGAATCTTCCATCGTCTCGCATTTGTTTTCTTTTCTTTCTTCGATCGATTGATCTTCTTCTAATCATGGAAAGTTCAGATTCCGGTTGTTCAATGCCAAATGTTAATTTTTCTGGTCATGCAGATCCATTGCAAAACCCTTCCTCCCCGTATTATCTATACCCTGGAGAAAATCCAGGAGCCGTTCTTGTTGCACCACCTCTCAACGGATCGAATTATCACTCATGGCGCAGAGCCATGAAAAGAGCGTTGATGACGAAGAACAAGCTAAGGTTCATCAATGGAAAGATTCAAGAACCAAATGAAGATGATGATTTGTATGAAGCATGGGAAAGGTGCAACGGTATGATAATTTCATGGATTACTAGAACACTCGTGCCACAGATTGCACAGTGTATTATACATCGAAAATGCGAAGGCTCTATGGGATGATTTGAAAGAGAGATTTTCCAAGGGAAATCACTTTCGTGTCTCAGATCTGTTGCAAGAGATTCACTCAATTAAGCAAAGAGAAAGGTCAGTTTCAGAATTTTTCACTGAATTGAAAATCATTTGGGAGGAATTGGAATCCATACGAACCACTCCAAATTGCACTTGTGCTGCTAAGAGTATGATTAGACAACAAAGAGAATCATAATATGTGATTTGTTTTCTTAAAGGTCTTGGAGAAGCCTATGGAACTGTTAGAACTCAGATTTTGTTGATGGAACCCTTGCCTTCGATTAGCAAGGTCTTTTCTCTTGTTTTACAGCAGGAAGGCCAAATTACCAGTGGAATTGTTGTTGAACCCAAAGTCCTGGTTAATTCATCTGAAAACCAGAATAACCACTTTGTGAATGGAAGGGGACGTGGAAATGGAAGAGGAAGAGGCAGGTTCAATCAAGGAAGAGGCAGTTATTCAGGAAAACAATGTACATTTTGCAATAGAATGGGACACACAGTGGATCAATGTTACTACAAACATGGATTCCCACCTGGTTTCAACAGGTTCAAGAGTAACTCTGCTGTTAACAGTGTTGTGACTAAGGAAAACAAGAATTCACCTCCAACTGAGAAGGCTTTGCCTCAAGCAAATCAGAAAGATGCCACACCTGATCAATTCAGTCCTGAGCAAGTTCAAGAATTGCTGCAAATGTTGCAGAACAACAAAATTCAGTCTCACACTGTTAACCAAATTAGTTCCTCCTTTGTTGGTGAGTCATCCACTCATCATCAAACCTCAAGTGATCAAACAGGTAACCAATTCTATTTCAAATGAATAGTAGATACGAGTGCAACAGACCATGTTACCCATACCAAGTCCTTTTTCACCACTTTTCATCTCATTAAATCTGTTCATGTTACCCTTCATAATGGTTCTGTGGTGACAGCCAAGTATTCGGGCACAATATACTTTTCTGACTGCTTTCAACTTTACAATGTCCTCTATGTACCTAAATTTACTTTCAATATAATCTCTGTACGACAATTAATACCTTCCCTTAATTGTAAGCTTATATTTTCTCATTCTTTCTGTCATATCCAGGACCTTATTTCATCGAAGATGATTGGGCTTGCTGAATTGAAAGATGGATTATATCAACTATCAAAACCAGGAGGACCTTCGATTCCTTGTAAATCTTTCACCAATGTTGTTCATACCAGTCATGTTGGTTCTAGATTAGATCTCTGGCACTTAAGACTAGGTTACCCCTCTAATAAAGTGCTTGACCAGATTTGTACTACTTTTCCCTATGTGAAATATGATGCTAATAAAATCTGTGACTCTTGTCACCTTGCAAAGGAGTCTAAGCTACCTTTTATGTCTAGTACAACATTTACTACTCATGCTTTTGAACTTGTTCACATGGATATATGGGGACCACTCAACATACCATCTACACATGGTCATCGTTATTTCCTCACTGTTGTTGATGATTTCACACGTCATACTTGGATTTTTCTTATGAAGCTAAAGTCTGAAGCTAGAAAGCTAATGCATAATTTTGTTGCTTTTGCTCAAACACAGTTTAACACCACCATTAAAATCATTAGGTCCAATAACGGCAATGAATTTAATGATCCTGAATTCTTTGCTAAACTAGGCATCATCCATCAAACCTCTTGTGTTGCTACACCTCAGCAAAATTCCATTGTTGAGAGAAAACATCGCCACATACTGAATGTTACACGTGCACTTCTGTTTCATGCTCATTTACCACAAGGTTTCTGGTCTTATGCTGTCACATATGCAATACACATAATTAATATACTTCCTACACCTGTTCTTCAACAGAAATCACCCTTTGAGATGTTGCACCATGCTTTGTTGGATCTGAAAACCTTTGGCTGCTTATGTTATGCCTCCACCTTAGAACAATACAGAACTAAACTGGAACCGAGATCTCGAAAGTGTGCATTACTAGGTTTTAAGCCGGACGTCAAGGGTTACATACTTCTTGATCTGAACACTAGTGAAATTTTAATTTCTCGTAATGTGGTATTTTATGAACACATCTTCCCATATTCACATACACAATCTACTTCTCCACATTCCTCACCTGACGTGGACTCTTTCAATTTTCTGTTTGACCCCCTCCACAAACCACCTGCACATTCTGCCACTTCTCAGCTTGACCTCTCCACATCCACATCTACATCCTCACCAACCCCACTTGTTTCTCCCCCTCTTCAGAGATCATCAAGGCCTCGCAAGACTCCTGAGTACTTAAAGGATTTTAATTGCAATCTTGTCAACTCAGCAAGCTCATCTCATTCTTCTTCATCAGGTACAGTTCTATACCCTTTATCTTCTGTTCTATCCTATCAATCTCTTTCTTCTACTCACCTTAAATACACTCTAGCCATTTCAGATATTTCAGAACCTAAAACATATGCCCAGGCTGTTCAGTGTGAGAACTGGATTAAAGCTATGAAGGCTGAATTAAATGCTCTTGAAGCAAACCATACTTGGTATCTCACTGATTTGCCTCCAGGAAAAGTTGCTATTGGTTGCAGGTGGGTTTATTGCATCAAACACCGTGCAGATGGCACCATTGAACGCTACAAAGCTAGACTTGTAGCTAAGGGATACACACAACAAGAGGGAGTCGATTTTCTTGATACTTTCTCTCCTGTAGCTAAGCTTACTACTGTGCGCCTTCTCCTTGCTGTTGCTGCCATTCAGAATTGGCATTTACACCAATTAGACGTTGATAATGCTTTTCTCCATGGTGATTTACAAGAAGAAGTCTATATGCAGCTTCCTCCCGGGTTGGTTTCACCCAAACCAAATCAAATATGCCGCCTTACCAAGTCTTTGTATGGCTTGAAACAAGCCAGTCGTCAGTGGTTCTCCAAGCTATCTTCTTCTCTTCAAGCTGTTGGCTTTACCCATTCTCAGTATGATTACTCCTTATTCATCAAAAAGACTGGTTCCTCCTTCACAGCTCTTTTAATCTATGTTGATGATGTGATAGTTGCTGGGAATTCCGAATCTGAAATTGCTGCTGTCAAGCACCACCTTCATACTGCCTTCCGCATAAAGGATCTTGGCAATCTCAAATATTTTCTTGGCCTAGAAGTGTCTCGGTCTCACAAAGGGATTCATCTTTGTTAGCGAAAATATGCTTTGGACATACTTTCTAATTCTGGTTTATTGGCTGCCAAGCCTTGTAGCACTCCTATGCTCAAGAACAATACACTGCTCTATCTTTCTGATGCTCCCCCACATGATCATGCTTCATTTAGACGATTGATTGATCGCCTTTTGTACCTTACAACTACAAGACCGGACATTAGCTTTGCTGTACAGACTTTGAGCCAGTTTATGCAAGCTCCTACTGTCCACCATTACGATGCAGCCACTCGAATCCTCAAATACATTAAAGGGTCTCCTGCACAGGGTTTATTTTTCCCTGCCAATTCCTCCCTGCAGCTGAAGGCCTTCAGTGATTCTGATTGGGCCACATGTCCTGATACCCGTCGTTCCATCACAGGATTCTGCATTTTTCTGGGATCATCCCTCATATCCTGGAAATCCAAGAAGCAAACTACAGTCTCCCGCTCCTCTTCAAAAGCCGAATACCGTGCTTTGGCATCCACCACTTGCGAAATTCAGTGGCTTACTTACTTACTACAAGATCTTCTGGTTCCTTTCATCACACCTGCCTTGTTGTACTGTGATAGTCAATCTGCACGCCACATTGCCATGAATCCAACCTTTCACGAACGATCAAAGCACATCGATATTGATTGTCACATTGTCCGCGAGAAACTTCAATCTCAACTCTTTCATCTGCTGTCTGTTTCCTCATCACATCAGCTTGCAGACTTCTTCACGAAACCCTTGGATCCTTCTCCCTTTCAGCAATTATTGGCCAAGCTGGGTGTGTTGTCCATCCACTCTCCAGCTTGAGGGGGAGTGTTGGGATAATAACTACTGTTATTGTACAGCTGTTATAGTTAGTTAAATTTGTTACGAGTCCAGCTGGAATTAGTTGTATCAGTCACTATATATACTTTGTATCTTTCATCTATAGAATACACGATACGATTCATTTCTATCAGTCACTCACACATCCCTCTCTGAATTCCCCTAAGATACAAAAGCATTTTCGTAAAAAGACCTACGAATGCATTGGCTAAAGCGTTTTGAATCTGATGTTTGTCATATGGGTTGTTTTTAAATTTAAAATGTTATATTTGGTTGAGCTAAAAATGGGAAATAGATTACCCACGTCATTGAGCTTTGTTTCGTAAAAAATCTTTCATGCTATATAGCACTGCTGAAACAAAAAAGAAAAACTATCTAAACCCACTCCATGCGCGCTCGTAGTCATTTTACGAAATAGGTTTCGTAGCATTCATCATTTCCCTTTTGTATTGTCTTTTGTGCAACACCATTTTTCGAGCCATACCTAACAAACCTGATGCTAAGAAATGACAAGATCAAGAGTTGCAAATATATAGATAGTTCCAAAAAGAGAAAATAAGGTAAAATTAAAAGGACAAGGAATGGGGTCCACCTAGTAGTTAAGGAAATGTACTCCCAACCTTAATTATTCGGGTTCGAATCTTGTGCTAGCACTTAAGGGAATTTACTCTCCTAAATACATCAGGCTGATGTGAGGGATGCACCTTCAAGATCGCCTAGGGAGGGGCTTAGTCTCGATTAACACGAAAGCTGACCTGATGATACTTTTATCGTAAAAACGTTTATAAAAAAAAAATGACAAGGGAATACACCTAGACATTCTTCGAACTCTAGGATTCACACAATAAGCTGGATACCTACAACTACAAGTAGGCAACAATTGGATGGAATGATAATGTAGCACTAAAATACAAAGTGCAGGCTTATGAGATTCAATCGCATTGTTGCCAACATTCACTAGTAATCATCAATAAAAACTTTCAATTCTGGTCAATTAAACCATATCATATTAGAGCCTTAAAGTATAAATTAGTCCACACCTGACACCTAAATAGTTTGAGCTGAAACCTCATCACTCAAAACATATATCAGACAGAACATGCTAGGTTCATTCCCCGGTCATGGATTGACAAGAAAACAAGAAACAATAATCAAGGGGGAGAGGCATAGTAAAGTGTATAACATCAACTCAACCATTGAAGTATCAATTACCTAATGCTTATGACGAGATGAATCAATGTTTTGCACCGGTTAATAGATTCTAATAATACACAAATCAATTTGTAAGCAAATAGACTATCAAGTGAGGGATTCAGTTTGCCATTCCTTAAGCATATTCTCAGTGTCACAAATAATAACAAATTACGTAAGTAAGTGTTAGACCAGTCATTGCCCGCCTAACTGCAAAGGGTGGCATAGTGGATAAGGCTCCTACCATTGTGGGATCTAGAGAGGATTAGATGTACATAACCTAACCTCACCTTTGTGAGTGAAGAGGTTGTTTATGTGACTAGAACCCGTGAGTCCATAACCACCAAGTCACAAGGCAACAACCTTCCCTTTGCGCCAAGGCTCACTCTTTATTGCCCGCCTAAGTCCTAACTCCTGACTTTATTAATTTAAAATTATCACCCCTCACAAATGTCAGGGAATATGAATATTTACATGCCAAAAAAGAATACAGCAGCTACATGACCAAAACCCCCCTGAGAGAGCTTAATCTCATCTCATCTCAGAAGCAAAGCACAAATGCTCAAAAGTCACAATAATGTTCTTTCCAAAAAGAAATCCACAAACACCACCTTCAAAGTACACCACAAATCATGCTGTAAAAGAACTTATTAACCATTATCAAACATAAACCTAACATGATGAAAAGGACAGCAATGATATCTTATAGTTCAAGAAATCACCCCACAGTAGCCTCAAATATCCAATGCAATTCAATTCCAACCACTCACTCCCATAATGCCTCACCACTACTCCTGTTTGTCAGTTTTACTCTTATCTTAACCGTTCTTGGAATTTTCATTTCTTTCGAAATTTGCTTGATAGAGAGGTTAGTGAGTTACAATTTCTGTTATCTGTGCTTGATACTACTCATCTGTCTTCTGAAGTTGATAAAAGAATCTGGACGCTTGACCCTTCGGGAGTTTTCTCTTGTAAATCCTATTTCCAATTCTTGACTCACTCCCCCAATAGAGTTTTTTTTCATTTGGACAAGCTAATTTGGAAATCAAAAACTCCTTTAAAGGTCAAATCTTTTGTTTGGACTGCTGTTCTTAACAAGATTAATACTAATGACATGCTTCAGAAGCGCAGACCTCTTACTGCCTTGTCCCCTAATTGGTGTATTATGTGCCGATCTACTTCAGAATCAGGAGATCATCTCTTCCTTCACTGTCCTACAGCGACACTTATGTGGAATAAGTTGTTCGGGATCTTTGGAGAGTCTTGGGCTTGTCCCTTAAGTCTGAATCAGTTTCTTGCTATGAACTTTAGGGGTTTTGGCTGTCGTAAAGAAGCAAGGACTCTGTGGCTTTGTCTTGTTTTTGCCATTCTTTGGTCTTTATGGTTGGAGAGAAATGCTCGAATCTTTCAGGATTCTTTTGCTACTTTGGATTGTATTTGGGATAAGATTGTGGTTTTAGCTTCTCTTTGGTATTCTGCGCATGGTTGTTTTAGAGGGGTGTCTTTGTCAGACATGCAAAGAGACTTACCTGCTCTTCTGCATGGTGTTAACACCTAATTTCTTGGTTTCTGTTTTCTCTTGAGGATGTCTTATCCTCTTTTCTGTTTTTTGTTTATTTCTCTTCTCTCTCAATAAAACTTCTTATTCTATCAAAAAAAAAAAAGAAATCTTATATCAATGGCCTGTACAAGTCTAAAAGCCTTCCAATTTTTTTTGTTTCTTTAAAGCACTTGCAAAGGCCAAGGCACTCAAGAACATTCGGGACAAACATGGCCTCGATTTCATAACTTAACTATCCAGACATTTCCATGCCACTCCCTAGCCAACCTCTAGTGCCAACCTAAGTAAATATGGAAAGACAATCATTTTGGTCCCAGCCTCTTAGTATGCTTTAAATCAAACACCTCCACACTCAATAACACCGCATCAGCCATAAAACTTTAGATACATTTCCTGTAATTTTATTAAACATTCAAAAAGCAATTAATCAAATAAATACACACATACATCAATATCCAACCAAACAAAAACCCGGACCTATCAAACCAACACAGCAAAGGGTTCTGATTCCTGAGTTTTGAGAATGGTCTAAGGAAGATAATCAAACAAATTAAGCATACCACCACCCATAAATAAATAAATCAATAATGAAGTTCTTCACAACCCAACTTCCAGATGTTCATTATAAACTTCCCACAACCAAATTAACATCAAATCACAGATTCAATAATTAGGCACATAAACAAGCTCAAAAAATCAACTATTACCTGATTCCATTACGGGCCTAAGCCGGAGAAGACAAGGGGCTTATGTGGGTATCGTTGAATCTGAGAATATTTGCCTCCAATTTTGTGACAGTGCGCGACATTTTCAGTTAGAAAATGGTGGTGTGAGAACTGAGAGTGAGACGCATAGTGGGTAGAAAGAAAAAAACCCACACACACAAAAAGATTGTTCAAATTCAGATAGTGAAAAACCAAAATGGTAGTGCGATAAAGGAAGAAAAATAAAATAAAATAAAAAAATCGCTATGATTTTATTAACTATTTATCAATTGAACTAGCCACTTATTTTTACTATGTTAAAATAGAATATTATTTTAATTACATTTATCTTTTTTGGTACGTGCAAACACTTAAGAAAGAGAAGAGAATCTATAGTGTAAGGGAAGCTCAAACCTCCCACATCATCATCATCCCTCAATTCTTGAGACAATAACTAATTACATTTAAATTTAGTATAATAGTAACTAGCATATTGATGGATACTACGTTTTTGGTCAATTTACTTTTTTTTTTTAGTAAAATAAAGAATGAGTCACATTTTTTTTTTAAATTTTTGAATAAGATGAAAAAAATAAGTAAATAAAGAGTGCTTGAAATCAATTATAACTATAAGATAAGAAGTTAAGGAGTGTTTGTAGGGTAAGAAATTGAAGAGTATTTATAAATAATTATATTCATTCACCGTTAGGACCTAAAAATAACAATTTCACACTTTATTTTGTCAGGGCCGGTTTATCGTGATATACATTTTCTTCATTCGATCCTATCTAATAATATTTTTTAGTGAAAAAATTTAATTCAATTCACTATATACATTAATGACTGAGTGTTAGCCATGGAGTTTTTACGTTATGATCGTATAAGGGTCACTGCTCCGCTATTTTTTTTATTTATTTGGAGAAAGCCACCTTATTTCAATTAGTAGAAAAATATTTTAATTTAGTTTATATATAAATTAATTAAGTATTAAATTATTTTAACTAATAATTTATTTATAGTTAACTAAATATTAGTATTTAAAATAAATATAAATTATTAGTTAAATTAATTTGATATTTAATTAATTTAGTCACCAAATCAAAATGTAAAAGTTTTGCAAGAAGTTGAATCAAATTATCATTTTTTCTTCTTTTTTTATTGTACCAGGTGAATTATAAAATATTTCTTTATTATTAATTATATTTAATAGACTTTTAAATATTTATTTAATAACATATTCACCACATCACCATTTAACGTCTTATCTCATCAGAAAATGTGTCACATCAGGAAACATTTATTTTGGTCATTCAAATATATAAGTGTTATCATATTAATTTTCTAATAATTTTTGACATCAAATTAATATTTTTAAATGCTTAATTTGATGTGAAAATTAACATTAAATAACTAATTTGATATCAAAAAATAACATTAAATGACCAAATTAATGTAAAAAATTGATATTAAATAACCATTTTGATGTATTCATCAATTAAAATACCTAACTTATGACACTTGTATTATTGGAAGACTAAAATAAGTATTTACTCTAATTCTTTTCACATGTTCTATGTCAATTAGTGAATTTTTTTTATAAGATCATGAAGTGTCCATATTTGAGTTCTCACTTAGGTGTTAATCCCGCTGACCTGATAATGTAAAATGTTCTTCTTGTGTTATGTATTCAATTTTGTTATCATTTATTTATGTCTTTATTTGACTAACTTCCTTTAGATGAAAAAGAAAAATAATTAAATTTAGTGAATATATCTCAACCTTTTTTTTCTAATTGTATATGATGTTCACTTATTTTAATTCTTTAAATTAATTAATTTATGATTCAAAAATACTTTATGAATATCTCATTCATTGTTTATGCCAAAAAAATGTAGTAAATCTTATTTGCTTATATTGATGACACCTAATATAATTCGTTATACTTATATTTAATTTGCATATATAGTTTTTGTTAGCTTGAATTGATGTATAAGTTTTATTTATCAATAACTTATTATTATAAAAGTAAAAAGAAACGAAGAAAAAAAATGTAAAGGCCTCGTCTGCCAATAGACTTAATTGACACTTCTATACATACATTTCTCATTTATTATTTATATAAAAAATAATATAATAATTTTTCATTGCTTATATTGATGACACCTAATATAATTTTTTATATTTATATTTAATTGACATGTATAATTTTTGTTGACTTGAATTAATATATAAGTTTTATTTATTAATAACAAAATTAAAAGAAATGAGAAAAGACCACAAAAAAAAAAAGGCCTGAGCCATGGGCCATCCCACTGAATTGACACCTTTATACATACTTTTCACATATATTTATTATATATAAAAGTTGTAGTGTGAGGAGTGAAGTGGTCATATAAGCTTCTTGAAGCTCTCTTTAATCGTAATCTATGATAGCCACATTATCTTATCTCATCTATATGTCATGTTAGCAGAAAAATACTTATGTACTCTTAGATTAATATTTTCAGTCATTTTTCAACTGTTAGATTTAATTTTAATTTTTATTATATATTATTTTAATATAATCTAATAACATGTATATCTTATGCCATGTATTATATTTTTAGTAGACTTATGTAATACTTTCATAATATACAAGAATTTTTTCGTATAATTATATTTCCACTTTTTTCAGCTTCTACTTGAGTGACTCTCATTTTTTTTTTTAAAAATATCTCTCAACTTCATATTGTTTCTTCATCTCCCTTGATTAATATTAAAGAACCACACACCACTATTTCATAGACTCTCTCACTTGTGCAAGACATTTTACTTTCTCTCTTTACTTTAATCAGTCAATTTCCTTCTACAATTTAATTATGCTCACAATTAAAATATTTTGTTGTTGATTAATCAATTTTTGGCATTTTTTTCGTATGTTATTATACTTTTTTCCAAACTAAGCATGATTGATTTTACATACCACATTATTTATATTTTTTTATTTGTTAATGAACCAAATCACATTATTTTGCCTTTATTGTATAACAGTAACTCTAAGAAATTCTCACATAATATATCTTCATAAAGCTAAGGACATGATATTTAATGTAGAAAAATCAGAGTATGCTTGCTAATCAAACAAAATATAAAACTCTTTTGCTTATATATGCATGCATAACGCGTGAGTTTACATATAATTTTTTTTTTGTAAAAGTAAAAAACTGCCAGACAATGGCGCACAGTTTTTTCAAGCCATGAAAGATACGGTGCATCATTAAACGATACATGCATTATTATTCTAAAGAAAACATGTGATAATGTTTCAATTAAAAAAGTTAATATTATCCATATATTGGCATATACTTCCTGCCAATTTTTTGTACCAAATAAAATTTGGTGCCTTATTTACATAAGATGTCAAAATACTGGTCTGATACATTATAAAGAACACTGCCGTTTAATAATTTCAACCTTCTAAATTATTTGTATTCCTTGTGTTTCCACGAGCATAAGAATGGCTTGTGAATAAGGGAATTAATTACCAATATACCCAAATATTTGTCATTTTCTTTTACTGAGTCAACTTATGGCAACAAGTTTGCTTCCAATGAACAAACCTAATTATTTTTGACAAGTCATAATCAAAAAGCAAATTGACATATATGATATACTTCATCTAGAAAGAAATAATAAAAATAAATTGGTATATTTTTGTGTCAACAACAGGGACCGGACTCGAAGTCTCGAACCATTTACACTCGCATCATTATTATTACCCATAAACTTTTCAAAAGCAGATAAAATAAACAACAATAAAGACAATAAATACTTAATTTTGGGTGATATACATATTATTTATTCCTTAATTCTCTGCGTGTTAGCTGCGCTGTCTTTCTCGTCATTTATCTTTCGTTTAACTCAACTCCGAATTTGTAGAGAGAGAAAATCAGAGCCAGCCACCCTTCTTTTTTTTCTTTCTCTATCTTTCTTTCTCAACGTAATATTATTTTTGAGACATACCAAATACAAGACAGAGAGGTCTTGCAAATTGCAATCTGGTTGCTGGCTTCCTTGTAATCTCTCTCTCTCTCTAACATTACCATCACACCCACCTTCAGTTTCTGGGTTCTACCGATTAATTGGATCAGGTTCGATCTCATTTGCTCATACCCAGATCTGGGTTTGCTTCAATTTCTTCACTTTTCCATGTGTTGGATCTAATGCTTCCCTTGAACATCCTAATTTTATCTCAATTTTTAATATTTGATGTCAAGCTTCTTCTGGGTCTGAATTGGGGTGCCTTTTGATCTTGGTTTTGATGCTTGATTTCTCATATATATATTAGGGTTGGCAAAAAAATTGTTGACAATCTTTTTTTTCCCCCTTTTCTTGTTCCTTGATTGCTGCTTGGGGTCAATATTTATCAAGATTCCATTTTATCATTTCTTGGAATCATTAGCTTTGGATTTAGATTTATTTATGATGCCCCCTTTTAGTTTTTCTTTCTTCTTTCCAATTCAACTTTGCTTGACTGAGTTTACTTTTTCGTTGTCCTTGTTTTTTCTTTGATTTCATTCACAGACCTTTATTTTCTGTCCTTCAATGTGTTCTGATGCAATTTCTAATATTTGAACTTTGATAGCTGTGATAAACGATGCGGTGAAATTCATAAGATGTGATACAGCGTAATAGTTACGTCTGGCAGTTCATTTGTATGTTTGAGAGTTCGGATTGATCTCTGATAGTTCAAGACTTATTTTCAGTTTGCCATGTTGATTCTTTCTCTGTAATTGAACTGGGCATTCAACTCTAGTTGAATTTTTATGTTGCACCCAAGAATTGAAGGCGTAAATTTTCACTTTATACATGTTTGGTGCTCTTTTGTCTCGTTATATAGCAGTCATTGACATTTGCTTATTACTGCTTGTATCTTCTTTGATGAATAAATCAAGTCTCTAACTAATTGGGATTTTTTTAGCACAATAAAATACTATGTTAGTACAAACAAAGAATATTGCTTGAAAAAATCTTTTCAGAATTGAAGTAAGTTGTTGAGAAAGTTTAAGCTTTTCTTGAACCAGTGCATGACAAAAAATTGAAGTGGGCTTTATTTGTACATGGCAGTTCAGTCTGTGGTGCTGGCACGTAGCTTGTACTGAGCACCAGCTACAATGAAGAAGGCCATTGGTCAAACTGTTAGGGACCTGTAAGTCTTAACACTTTATTAATGTATGGTTCAATATGACATGGATGTAATTTCTATTTTGGGTGTCTATTACTATTTCAGAACCCAACCCTATTTCATAAATGCCTTACTCTCTTTATTGTATTCTTGCAGTAAAAGAGAAGTAAATAAGAAAGTGCTGAAAGTTCCTGGGATAGAACAGAAGGTAAATTTTTTCTTTGAACATTCACTGTAAAACTATGATTGCACAACTCATAGCAAGATAATTAGTGTAAGGATTTGTGTGAAGTCTGAATTTATTTTTCTATAATACTTGCTCATGAAATAGTTTGTTGACTATCTACATATTATAATCTTATTTAGTAAACTTTTAATTAGACTAGTTGTTTCTCTCCCCTGTTCCAGGTTCTTGATGCTACCAGCAATGAACCCTGGGGTCCTCATGGATCACTTCTTGCAGATATTGCTGAGGCAACCAGAAACTAGTAAGCTTGAACTCTTTATGTGATGCAAGATATTGTATAATTTCCTTAATAAGAATCTCATTTTTGAGAGCCCTTGCAGTCATGAATACCAGATGATCATGGCAGTAATCTGGAAGCGGATTAATGACACTGGCAAGAATTGGCGGCATGTCTACAAGGTTTTCATAGACCTATTTTATGTTTTAGTTGCAGTTACTCCTTGATGCTGCTAATCTTATTTCTTTTTTATTATCATAATGCTCCTTAGTCCTCCTCAACCCTTCAATGCACCCATGAAGTACACCATTTATGAAATTTGTCTTAATACTTGTTTACATCCTTTGAAATCATGACAGGTCATTGCATATTAAGAATTCTGTCTTGTATGTCTTTTGCATTTACTGCCGATCATAATCTTAGAATTGAATAGTTCTTACATTTATGTATTAACTGTTCAACAACAGGCGTTGACAGTACTAGAATACTTGGTGGCTCATGGGTCAGAGCGAGTCATAGAGGAGATCAGAGAACATGCCCATCAAATATCGGTAATCTCCATTTCGTCAATTGTATTTAAAATTTATATACTGTTAATTAATTGTCATGCAAGTTCCTAATATTGTTGAAATGTAAAAGTTAGAATGCAACTTGATAATATTGTAAACGCCATGTGAACAGACATTGTCCGATTTTCAATATATTGATTCCAGTGGAAGAGATCAGGGAAACAATGTCAGGAAGAAATCACAGAGTCTCGTTCTCCTTGTGAATGATAAAGAAAGAATCATAGAGGTTAGACAGAAGGCTGCTGCTAACAGGGACAAGTAATTCTCCTCTCATTAATTTTATTGATGTTTTGAACTTTGTTATTTTCCAGTTGCTATAAAAACTTATATCTACGACCTTATTTAGCAAACATCAGACATTGTATAAGTAGATTTTTTTTCCTGAGTTTTAGAATATCCATCATCTGTGTGTTTGGATTTCTAAATTATAAATCTAAAATCACAGGGTAGAATATATGACATATGTAAGTATGAATGTGTGTTTCTCAATCTGGAGGAGATATGTAATTGTCCTATATGATTCACCAGGTTTCGCAACAATTCAACAGGTGGAATGTATAGGCCTGGTTCATATTCAAGCAGTGGAGCTTATGGTGATAGATATGATGATGATCGTTATGGAAGCAGGGAGGAAGATAGAAGTGGTTATGGTTATGGCAGAGAAAGAGAATGGGGCAATAGAGATGATGATCGGTATAGTCGTGATGGAGATCGTTATGGCAGAGATTATGAGGATCGCTATAGAAGAGACGGTTACAGGGATGATGAATACAGTGGAAGAAGTCAAAGTGTTGATGATTACCAATATGGCTCAAGAAGCAGGAGCTCTGATAGAGACCATGATCGTAGCTATGATGATGACGGCCAACACTCATCTCGGTATGAGCCTATATCTGAATGAGATAATGCCATCTGATATATTCTTCTTTTATCTAAAAAAATATGTAGTAGATAATGTGTTTAATAATTAGAGTTCTAAAGGTTCATTTAGTTCTGGATCCTAGCTTTCTTGTCGTCATCTGTATTTTACGTTATTGCTTCAAGCTGATGGATTTGTAGGTTGTTCATCAGTTGGCTTTGGATAGCTTTGATCTTGAGAAAAAAAATGAGTATATATCTTTAAGCTTTTCAGTTTAAAAAATTTGATTGATGGCGTGGAGAACCCATACCATTCAACACCTATTTGGTTTGGATTTATATCCTTAATTAGTTTAAGATGGAATATAAATTGCACAATTTGTTAATGTTCTTATGCAAGCACTTCCTCCATCCTGCTTAAATTTGTCGCTTTGACTCTAAAATACAAGTTTAAGAAATGTATTGGTGAGTTGCATACTCTAACAAAAAATAAAGACATTTTTATAAGAATTGATGTTTGCTAATATTTGAAATTTTAGTTGATGGTTAATTTGTGAAAATAACGAGTTTGGTGCTCATATTCATTTCTCCAGTAATTATGATTTTTTTTCTGTAACAACCAAAAAGAAGATAAGTTACAACTTACTAGATAAATAGTATATAGGATGTGCAGTATAATCAACTTCACATAGAGGGGGAGAAATGGTATATGACAGAACGCTGCGAGCATAATACAAGGAATGAGGTCTTATGCTTCGAGATTTTATGGAAAGGTCCAAAAAAAGTTTAAAGAAGTGGCCATTTAGAATGGTGTCTTGCCAGTTATGATGTAATTGGCCATTTAATTGTCACAACAGGAATGTGGCTTTTAGTAATATCATTCTTCTACTCAAATGCTAAAAAAAGGATAAAAAGTGTCGTAAACCAGTCCTTTATTTAGGGCTCTGATGCTGATGCAAAGGACGTAAGTATTCTGGTTTGAGGTCTTTCAGTAGCAGTAATGAAGTTCAGTTGAAGATGTGATTCATTATTATTATTATTATTATTATTATTTTAAATTGCCTTCTCATTTATCATGAAAACATGGGCATTAATGTGATGTTATTGCTGTATGATACACCTCATTCATGCTACTGACTTGATCTTTTATGCACTGTTCTCGCAGAGGTAGCAGTGCTAAAGCTGAAGACCGTTCGCTGGGAGGAAGGTAAATTGTTCATTGAGACTGTCTCTCTCTCTCTCTCTCTCTCTTTTATTTGTGCATATTGCTGCTAGGCATTATTTAGGTTGACCATATGAAATACAATGGGCAGGCTAGAGCGGAAATTGTCTGAGCAAAATATGGGTGCTCCTCCTAGTTATGAAGAAGTTGTTGGTGAATCCCGAAGCCCTTTACACAATGAAAGGTATGAATTTTAGAATCCAGATATCACTTATTCACAAGGAAATCTGTTACTAACATATCTTGATTGCAGGGATGGAGAAACTTCAGCAGCATCTGCTCCAAGAGGATCTTCTCCTCGTGTAAGTGAGAATCCACACCAAACCTCTGCTCCTGCAGGATCTTCTCCTATTGTAAGCGATAATCCAACCGAAGCAACTGCTGCTGCCAGTACTGCTACATCAGGAAACCAGGAAGTTGAGGCTTCTGATGAATTTGACCCTCGTGGTCCTGTATCAGGTGTGAAATGTTCTTTACAGAATTCAGTTATGTTGGTCCTGTTGGAGTTGAAATATTTTTTGATATTTGCTTTTATGCACATATTAAATTATTATTCAGTATATCACATTTGGGGTTGTAGTTTAATATTAATGGTCTTGAAGAGATTGCATTAATGCTTTAATGCTACTTTCTTTGCAAGTATCATTTGTTAGGCTTTGTACTCATGATATCTTTATGTTTCTTCTCAGCTTCCCCGGCCACCTCTAATAATGTTGAAATGGACTTGCTCGGCTCCCTGTCAGAGTCATTCTCTCCAAATGCATTGGCTCTCGTGCCTTCTACATCAGCAACCCCAACCCCTGAAGGCAATGCAAACGTTCATTCAACAGCTTCCTTTGCAGCACCATCATCCGGGTCCAATAATTTCAATCTGGTAGAAATTTGTTTGATTGTTTCTATTTTCTAGTGTAAGAAAGTATTTGAATCCTGTTTTTTTTTTTTTTGACACAGTACTATAAAGAATGGACTTGTATATGACTCGGAATTCTTCTAATTTTCACCTTGCTGCCTTGTCTATGTCCTTTTTTATTTTGCATGCATGACTGTAAACGAGTAGGTGGGTGAGTTCTTGTTAAGAAATGTAGCATAGACTGCATAGTAATTACTATTACTTCTGTTTGTGGACAACAATAAATGGGTGGAATTCTGAAAATTGAAGTTCTTGTGTTTCTATAAAGGGCATATTTATTTTTGCACTTATGATTTGAATAATCTTTTAGATGCTTCTGCATCTTAGTGTATAAAACAGCCCCTCTCATTTCCTTTCGTGAGAGTTAGTCTCTTTTTGTTAATCCTTGTCGAAATAATATTTGTTGGTTTGACTTTTGGCAGTCTTTTGAAGATCCATTTGGTGATTCTCCATTCAAAGCCATTTCTTCCACTGAAACTGCTCAATCTCAACCCCAGACGTACCAGAGTCATGAACCATCCCAATCAAGTGGTCTTAATGCAGAAACAGTCTCTAACTTTGGGTTTGGGGACTCATTTTCTGTTGTACCATACTCTGCATCTGGTGCCAGTGACACTCAACCTTTCTCAACAAACTCACAATTTTTGTCTCGAGATTTGTCTACTACACCACAGGAAACTGATATTCTTGCAGATATTCTTCCTCCTGCACCATTACCTGGGATGACTTCACAGCAGAACATTCCTGCTGCCCAACCCTCACCTTCCTCTTCAGCTTCATCTGAGCAAATGGCATCCCAATCATTTTTTGTACAAACTGGCCAACTTATGCAGCAAGGTTTCTCAGCTGCATCCAGTCAACCTGCACCACAAGCCTTTTCAGTTCCCGCTGGGCAACTTGCCCAACAAGCCTTTTCAGCTCCTAGTGGCCAATCGGTACAGCCTCCTTTTTCAGCTCCCGCCAGTCAACCTGCACAGCAACCCTTTTCAGCTCATGCTGGTCAATCTGCGC
The DNA here is from genome assembly GCA_023212625.1 of Styphnolobium japonicum. Lineage (NCBI taxonomy): Eukaryota > Viridiplantae > Streptophyta > Magnoliopsida > Fabales > Fabaceae > Styphnolobium > Styphnolobium japonicum. The sequence goes on from JALBWW010000013.1 coordinate 675,822, forward strand.
AGTCAAGTGGTCATATATACGGTGGATTCCACTCGCAGGCTGGATCTCTGACTCCAGGAGCTTCAAATATGTTTCTTCAATCTCAAAGTGGACATAATGGACCTATGAACAGTGGGAACTTCCTGCCACAAGGATCTACAGCACCTATTCCTTCACACATGGCTCCCCAAGCAACTGGTCAGCTATCACTGAGTGCAAACTATTTTCCCCAGCATGGAGGATCTACTGCTCACACTACTTCCCATTTGGCTTCTCAGTCTCCAACTGATCAAGCATCACAGTTTAACAGTGGGAACTTCATTGCACAACAAGGGATTGCACAACAAGGTGTGCCTGGTGGAAAACAAAATGATGTTGTAGGTAGCTTAGTTGGTCAAGGAGCAAATGCTCCTAATGCTTTAACAGGATCAAATTATATGGTTTTTCAACCATCGAAGGACAAGTTTGAGACAAAATCAACAGTTTGGGCAGATACACTAAGCAGGGGACTGGTTAATTTGAATATATCTGGACGTGAGTGCTTATACCTTCTCAAACTCTGCTGTTTTTAACATTTCAGTTTCTATAGCATGCTTCAGTTATAAGGTTGATCTTATCTGGACGAACTATTGACTTTTATGCTTTATATGTGCAGCTAAAATAAATCCATTAGCAGATATTGGAATTGACTTTGATGCCATTAATAGGAAGGAAAAGAGAATGGAGAAGCCTACCACCCCAGCCGTAACATCAACTGTAACCATGGGTAAAGCTATGGGATCTGGTTCAGGCATGGGCCGGGCTGGCGCTGGTGCTCTCAGACCTCTACCAAACGCAATGATGGGCTCAGGCATGGGAATGGGTATGGGCATGGGCAATAGTCCTGGTGTTGGTATGGGTATGGGAGGCTACGGAGGCATGAATGCACCAATGGGTATGGGCATGGGGATGAACATGGGTACGGGGCAAGGAGTCCAGATGCAACCACCTGCTGGATTGCCTCCTGGGTCCAACATACCCTATGGTGGTGGTTATCCTCAACAGCCATATGGTGGTGGGTATCGATGAGATTGAGCATTATTCCTAGATAGCAAGGTAAAGTTTGAGATTGAGCATTATACCTAGATAGCAACGTGAAGTATTATTACTCGATTGTTTTGTTACTTACGAGTTGAGAGAGATGTCATGCCAATAACATTGCTACTAGTGGTCGGTCTACATCTTGACATTTGAATTTATAGCCATGTATTTCTAACAATAGATGTAATTTTCTGTAAAGTGACCCACTGCGATGTATGTTTGTTTATTCTTGTTTTAAATATGCCATTACCATTCTTTTTTGGGTCACGTTTCTGTAGGTGCTTTGGCATCAGTGTTGTGTACCAGTGACTGGATAGAATAACCTTACTCGGGTTATTGCTTTCTTCGCTTGTTCCTCATTTTTTTTAATAGCACCAACCGGTGGTGTGATATTAATATATTCTTTTTTCCATTGTACTTTTTACATTTGCCTTTAATTTAAAAATCGAGATTCAATGTTTTATGCTTGTTAATTTTCTGCTGAAAGTCCATTGACGACGCTTCGAAAGACAGGTCATAGACTCCATATTCATGTTGAGATGCTGATTACAAATTATTCATGTACATTTCCGTGTTAAATATTCTGTGTGCTCAACAGTGAATGACACTGTTTATGTTAGACTAAAAATAACTAGGGAAAAGTCGCAGCTCAAAGGTTCCTAATCAGACTAAGACTGAAGAAGGACAAGCTTAGAAGTAGAACTAGAATTCGAATTGAAATTACTTGATATGCAACCCAAGACATGAAAGTGCTCAAGACTGCAAAGGAAAATAAAAAAAATAGTCTATTAAAACGTTATTTGTTTCACCTACAAGTGGTTGGCCTAAGTAGCAAACGACTTCGACTTGTAAGAGAAGGCTATAGGTTCAAAACTTAAAAGAATTGTTATTGTTGAAAGAATTTTATCATAACACTTTTTGGTTCTAAAAAAATTAGTCTAATACTAAAAGAATGTGAAAATAATACCAAAAAATAAAATAAAAATTTGCCATGCAAGAAAAAGGACCAAACCCAATCATGGAGGAAGATAAAGAAAATATTCAGAATTGTCTAAGAGAAGAATGACTATCCTTATTTCAGGCATCTAATCAAATTTTATGCGAGAAAAATATATGATGGCAAAAATCCTACAAATTTATCTTTCTTTAGATGTTTTCTTCTCTCCAATTTCTTTCTTCAAAGAAAAATATCACATATTTAGCAACATACTGACTAAAAATTGAGTATTAATTTCCAAAATGGGCAAAATTTTCTCAAATTTCCATCTAGAAACTATTTTCAGCCTTCAAATGATAGGGACGTGGACAAAAACAGCATCTACATGAATTGAATCTTGCGTTGCAGTATTGGAGGAGCTTAGAATATAAGTAAATTTTGTACTAATCTCCATCTTTGTAGGAGATTATTCATCATGGTTTTTTTCCCTTAATGCACCTCGAGGACTACTTTCTTAAGATACCCAGTTTTTTGAGCTTCCAGCCACAGTTCCTTTACTATGATTTCCTGAAGTGGCTTCCTCATCATGTTGGCTTTGGTCAGGATCTTCAGCAACATTAGGAGGGTGTTGACTCTCATCTTTGTCACCTCTGCAATAAGATCATACATCGCAGGCAAACACTCTTAGTCTATTGGAGATATCAAAGGATACACACACACGTCTCCCCTTCTGTGAGCCTAGTGAAAGAGGAACCCAATCCCCAATTTCAAACTAATGCTTTTGAGAGGCATTAACTTAAAGCCATTACTATTGGCACTTTGTTGTACTTGTGAGGAAAACTTAAAAATAGAGGACTGGACTGAAGAAATTATCCTTGGGCCAATGGAAAACACAGATAGGTCTTTTCAAGAACTACTGCATCAGCATGCAAAGAATCCCTACTACAAACAAATATCATGAACAATGAATCTAGATTGCAGAAAATGGCTAAGCTACAATCCATCAGCGTATCGCTATTTGAAAATTTCTATAACAGCATGCAAAAGAATCCTCTACCACAAACAAATATCAGGAAGCAATAAATCAGGATTAGAGAAAATGGCAGAGCTACAACCTGATCAGCATAACAACCAGCTGCTCTATAACTCAAATTTCATAAGTTGGGTATGCATCTAAATCAACATAAACCCCCAACATGATTGACATTGCACAGTTAATGGTCATTGACGCATTGATATTCAACCCAGAAGTTTGATTATGTAAATAACATGCTAGAACTAGCAGAATGAGTTGCAATCATTCATTTTCAGAAAATCCAGAACGAACCTGCCAACAGAAAGAGCAATTTTATGAGTAGGAAGTGCGGAATTACATACCCAGAGTAGATAATAAGCCCAGCAACGACAGCACCAAAGGCCACAAAGTACATCCAATCAACCTGTAGAGCAAATTTAGCTCTAGAGATGTTAGCACGCTCAACATGTGACTCACATCTGATAGGAATTTCAGAGTGGAAAAAATACAGAGACAGTAGAGGTTGCTGTCAGACCTTCTCATGGTAAGCAAAAATGCGAATTAAGACAGCCCACATGTCTGAGGTCAACAGAGACAGATTTAGCATAGTGGAACCATTGCTCTGTGACAAAAGAACAGAGCATATTTAAAAATACTAGTTCCCTGTAAAACCCCAGATATTTTTCACGCTTTTCTTTTTGCTAAGCTAAATCTAAATTATAAGAGGCTAATATCACCTGACACTTCAACTATGTCAGTGATGCATGAGAGATGCTGTCACCAGTTGGATAAGTATAGACTACAAAATAAGTATAAATTCTCCAATACTAAGCAAGATTTTCAAGCAACTTCAAGGATGAAATTTTTTTTCACCGTGTTACCATAATTATTAAATAATTTGATCCAAGAACTAAAGATCAGTGAAAAAAATAATAGCAAATCATTCAAAAAAGAAAAAGAAAAACAATAAAACCAAAGGATTGCATCCTACAGTTCTTGATATACTTCCATTTAGTGTCATCATTTTATTTCACAGTCATAACAACAAATATAATTTCAAATAGAAAATCTGCAGAATTGTTATAACTTGAATCCACACCTTAAGCAGGACAGGGACCAAAGAGTAAAACATAAACATAGCCACTGCAAATCCAACAAAAGGAAGCGCCTGAAACCAACATTGAAAGAAATGGACATAAAGAAATGGACATAATAATACTTCTAGTTCTACATCATGCTAATTGGCATGTTGCTGCAACATATACAACTTGATGTACATATTAGACAATATTAAGGGGGTACAGTAACATGTAAAAATAAAAAACAAAGGAAAATCTGTAATTATTAGGCACAGGCCAGCATGCAGTTGAGGGTGGGGGACCAGGGGAGGAAAGTATAAGGCAGGTAACCAATATAATTTTTCTGAGAAAAGAAAACGAAAAATTCTCAACATAAAAAGGTTTTATAGAGTCCAATTTCATTAAATTCACATCTCTCCATAACACAACACATTAAAGCTAAACATCCAGGAATACAAGATGAATTTGTTTGATATATTTTATGTGACATATGTAATGTGTTCATTACTTTGCTTCTTTATGTTCTAAACCTTAAAGATTTACTCCTGATCCCAAGAGAAAGGGAGTCATCACTATGGGTGCATGTAGATTTCAAAAACTCCCCTCTTAAGGACCCGATTCATTGAGTTTAATTTTGATCCACTGTTAGTGTAAAGAAACTTTACATTGTCATCCAATAATGTGTTGGCACATCATTAAAGAGTTAGACTTCCTAGCTATGTTGTAACAGTTAAACTTTTGTAATGATTTGTCAACACATAATTGGATGACAGTGTAAAATTCTTTACACTGACAGTGGATTAAAATTAAATCCATTCATTATTCCATTCCATGACTGCAAATCAAATGCAACCAGGATTTAATGGTTCTTCCAAATGAAAAGAGAAGGACAATAAGTATGTAGTCAATCAGAGATGTATACATGAGATAGACACTTGCAGCCTTGCAGGCATCATACCTAAATTGGAATTTTGTCAATCACTCAATATTAGTGTGTGTGCGCGCGCGCGCGCGTGTGTGTGAGAGAGAGAGAGAGAGAGAGAGAGAGAGAGAGAGAGGTATTGAGAAAGCTTACTGCCCCAGCGGACCAGTGAATAGATTTGAGCTCATTGCGCTCAAGTATGCTTCTGTAATAATCATTAAGGCCAAAACAGGAAATAGAAAACTAAGAATGTACTAAGTGCAATAAATGCACATATCTTTCTATTTTTTACTTTCTTAAGTCAAAGGAAAATTTAATACCAAAATCACCATTTTATCCTCTGGCATAAGAGATAAAACTATCTTTATCTCATCCCATTATTAGAAAAAAGTTATTAACTTCAAAAACTTCAATTTGGAACTACACAAAAATTGCCTTTAGTCCATATGTGACAAACTACTCAATCTATTTGACACTTCATAGTTAATTCCAAATTCAAAATCTCCAATGCAATATGATTATGACATAGCTTGATTTGTTTAACCATTGAGCAAAACAATATTTGAATTTGGCTTAAAGATACTTCAGCTTTGCAACGGAGTGAAGATGTATTGGAAGACCAAATAATTATGATGATGTATAGACAATAAATGCTGGAAAGAAAGTTTGGGCCCCTATCAAGTACCACAAAATGGATTCCTCTATGCAAATTTCATAAAGCAGAAGTTTGAAGACATAGAACACCTGGATAGATAATTAGACATAAAGTAAGCTAAGAAAAGTTATTCAACTGAAAGATCCCATAGTCTACTCTTCATAATAAAATCAATTTCAAGGATACATTTGAATGGCACTGACAATACCACCAAAGAGACCTAACATTGCCATGAGCTCAACTCTATCAGCATTTTTCACTAGAAACTCCTGCAATTGGAAAGAAATAATGATGACAAAAGAGATTACACATAATGAAATACTAATATGCACTGCCCTGCCAAGTGTGGATGAATCATGCGGGAGCATCTCAAGAATTAGCTCAAACGCAACATATTCTTATTTTTCTGTCAAGAGGCCAGGTTCAAGCTCTGTTTGACTTGAAAGTTTGGATCAACTAAATAATTTTTTAGTAGGAGTATACGTACATATTGTGCCACATTGAAAATTGCACGAGTGTTGCAAAATATGTTAAAAGCAGAAGAAGTGCAATCAGCTTACCTCACTGACATTGCTGATAGCATACAAGGTAGCACCAGCAATAACAAGAAGGTCCCCTATACGAGGATTGCTTCCACCTATGGCATGTGCATATAACATCAGACAACTATCATAAAGAGAAAGATGTATGTTACTAATGACAACTAATGATAAGATCAAAATTTACTTTGGCAAATGATTTTGAAGAACAAAGATAATGACTGCACACACACTCTCCCTCTCTCAATGTGCTTGTGTGAGTGCATATATGTGTTGGCGCATACCACATAAGATATAGGTGTCAATATCAAGCACATAAAAAGCCACCTACCCGCATGGTCGCTTGCATGGACATCTGAAAATACAACCAGGACAAGGCCAGCAATGCAAACAAGTACGCCACTTATCTTTATGAATCTATATTTTGTTTTCAAGAAAATCCATGTAAGAAGCATGACAGATGGAATGGACCAGCAGTCAAGCAGCATCACACTTGTTAGTGATGTGTATTGATACGCCTTCACAACTGTTGATTAGATGAGAATTAGCTTGTAAATCATCAAAAATAAGATCATCCAACTCAACAGATGACTTGCTTCATTTTATACATAGTAAGGTCCAACAGTAAATATACTAGAAAGAAAAGACTAAAGTTACACTGTAGTAATTTAGATTTGGATAATTAAATTTGGAACCTATAGGTTCCTCATTAAATTTTAATTATTCTCTCATCTTCTGTTGCTTGAGCAGATTGCATACAAATATATTAATTTCATCAATGCTCTCTATATAATACTATATCTCTGCCATCCAAAACACTTACCAAGAAAATTTGCTTCAACATCAACCAATCCAAGAAGTATGTAATAATACCATTTTGCCTGCATAACCATATGAATTTAATCAAATTGACTTTAAATGTTTGATGTTGAAAGGAAAAACAGAGTAAAAAGAGCAGAGCAGATCAGCACATCTTTTTAAAAGCAGCACTCCCACACCCTCTCCTTAAGGGTCAATTCATTTTGGCTAAAGAAGAAGTTAAAGAATATCATGTCTCATGCTAAAAAACCAAAATATCATAATAAAATTATATGTCACATGAGTGTGGTAGTCTGTATGGTTTGCTTAAGCTTCCCAAGAATATTGTCGAAATTTGTAGATCGGAGGGATTATGCTTAATATATGGAACATCTGAACATTGGCTTAAGCTATCATTCATCCACAATATCCTTGTAAGAAACATAAATACATGGAGTGTCTTGGTAAGCATCTAAGATACCATTCTTCCCCAATATTCTTTTAGTGTAATGTTATATAAACAACAATTTACTATACATGTACAAAAACTCATATTTTTGCAACATTAGATTTACCACTGGATCTATACAGTGTCACATCAAAACGTTTCTATACAAATCCCACAAGCAACCTAATGGAGGCACATATGTTGTCTCTTTTTGTCCCCTTCAAGTGTTGCTCATAATCCCTTTTTATTATCAAAGTAACACAAAGAAAGGGATAATTGTAGAGCAGACCACCACTATCAGCCCCTTGCTACACCAGATGTTCATCATATTAGTCATTGAATGAAAAGCACCATTTAAAAATGACAGGAGAGCCATAAGGAGGTTAGCATACACAGATCATAAGAAGAAAAAAAATGTTTTGAATATTCTTTCCAACAATCTCACTCAAACCAAACAAAAGATAAAATTAATTAAAAAATCAATTGCCTAAGGCATTGCATCATGTTTTGCAAATAAATCAAATCCTATTGACAATATGTGGTAACCATGAACTCAAAATTATCAAGCATAGAGTATAACCTTGAGAGCTTTCCTTCTGTATATAACAATACTTCCATAGACAATGGCCAAGAACACATAGTTTAGAAACGACTGTGACGTTGGTGCATCAATTCCTAATAATAATAAAAGACAAGGACAAAAATTGTAATGGGCGTTCAAAAACCAAAAATAAGGCATAAGATCAACTTATGTAAGTAAAGAGGAACAGAACATTTTTTTATGAAATTTAATAGGCAAAACTTATGAATCAAAAGGCACATGTTAATATGTTTTAGAAAATTTAAGGAAGGGGAGAAATTGTAAAGAAAGTCAAGCACTAAACATGGCTGTAGTCAGACCAACAATACAATATTCAATGACCAAAGACAGCTGTGGACCAACAACAATGACCCCAATTGCCTAATTCACAACAACAACAAAAAAATACCATTCATGATAAAGATGGGGACTCTATCTTTCACTACAGAGCTAGAAAGGAATGAAAGTTTCAGCAAGTGGGTAATAAAAAAGCTAGCAAAATATCATCATTTATATAGCTAGATATACAATCATTTATCCAAAAAGGAGAAAAGGGACTCTTAAACGCATAATAATGAGTAGTACAAGCTGGGTATTCAAGCATTCATCCATGGGGATCAGTAACATTATTAGAATGTCCGCAAGGAAGAATTTTGAAGATGCAGCATAAGAGAATGCGGCCAAACCGAACCTTTTTTAGCCAATTCAGAAGAGGCGAAGCCTGTGGAAGTGATCAGAAGAGAAAGAAATTGTCCCAACCCAAGACCTATTAACGTATTTCTGCTCCAAAAATGGTCGAAAGTGATCATCTTTTCCCACTCACTCCCTGATACAACTCCCAGAAAAAAAGACTAGTCCAAATACAAAAAATGTAATTTTGCTAACACCCTTTTTGCAAAACCCCCGTTACTTAGCATTTGAAGGTTGAAATTGAGAGTACAAGACCCACTAAGAGGTTCTTCTGCTAGCGTATGACCCAAATTCTCAAAGGGTTCATCAAATTAGAATTTGTTTCAGACTCAGTGAAAGATATCAGAAACAGCATATTGAAGCAACCAACGGCTGTGCGGAGTTCCCAACTTCCACAAGATATTGTTTCCAGCCGTCCATTACTGTTGGCTGACACCAAATATTTATTCCTTTATTCTAATCAATATTTTTCATCTTTGGAGGCCTTTTTCCTAATTTTTTTTTAAGAATTATTAATTTATTAAAGATGGGACAAAATTTTTATTAATAAGGCATGAACATTAATTTATTTTAGGTGTGATTGCGAAATCGAATCTTAATAAAACTCATTTATTTGTACTTTATTCTATTCTTTATTTTATGTTTTCCTTTTTTATACTAGGTTTTAAATCTCTTTTACACATACTAATATATTGAAATACACTACATACTTTGTTAATTTGCATTTTTTTATGAAAAGTACATTGGTTTATTAAGCAGACTTATGCATAAATATATTCATGATGACTTTTTTGTTTAACCAATTACTTATGGTTTATGTTAATGTTATATGAATTTCACTTCAAAATTTATATGAAGCTCTTTTATATTTGTAGAAACTATTTTAAGATGAAGTTATCTATTTAACATTCAAATGATAAATTTGGAGAGGAAGGATATTATAACCATATTTAAATGTGAGAGACTACATTATAATAATGTTCAAATGTCATGAAATTAAAATTTAAGTTATTCAAATGTTAAGTACTAAATTACAAATTAATTTAAATGTTAGGGATAAAATTAAAAATTAAATCTAATATTAGGAATTAAATTATCAGCGTATTCATTTAATTGATAATTTTTTAATTTTTAGTTTGATATATAATGGTATCATATCATTTTTAATGATGACACATTATGGATAAGCAGACATAAGGATTAAATTGAAATAAGTTTGTAAATGTTAGAGAATAAAGTTAAAAAAAGAAAAGACAGGTACTAAAATTAGAATAAAAGCAAATGTCAGGACTAAAATAAAAGTTTAGTAAAATATCGATCCACTTGCTTTTTTTCAGATTGGATCGATCTAGTGATCTACCAAGTGATCACTAGAACCCACCAAGTGAAACACCAAATGGCAGCAACCGTACTCGAATCTCTCACTTCAAAACCTGTCCGAAGACATATATTTGTATTCAGAATTTTCTTAACCACCATTCTCTGCTCTCTCTTTTACATTCTTGGTTCCTATAACAAAACCACATCCTCTTCCTCCTCACTTCCTCTTCAACTCGATGACCTCAAGCTCAACCAACCCTGCTTCCACCACAATGTCTCTACCCACAAGCACATATCACAGCCCCTTCAGTTTGAACCCCATCACTCACTTTCTCTTCCCCAACAAGTCTCTGCAAAACCCCACTTCTTCAAGTACTGCTCAAGTAACATCACCAACTACTGCCCATGCCATGATCCAAATAGAGAGACACTGTTTTTGAATAGAAGAAGCTTCCCCAAAGAAAGGCATTGCCCTGAAAACGATGAAAGACTTCGATGCTTGACTCCCAGACCAGTTGGGTACCGGAAGCCATTTCCATGGCCTAAGAGTAAAGACAATGCGTGGTTTAACAATGTCCCTTTTCCTAAGCTTACAGAATATAAGAAATCACAGAACTGGGTTAGATTGGAAGGAAACCGCTTTCTGTTTCCCGGAGGGGGAACTTCATTTCGCCATGGATTCAAGGGCTATGTTGATGCCATGAAGGGTGTCGTGCCACTGAAATCTGGGAATATCAGAACAGTTCTTGATGTTGGTTGTGGGGTAAGGTTTGATTTTTATGTTTTGCATTTTCTTTTTCTTATCTTGCTTGATTTCATTTTGTTTTCACTAGATCAAGTAAAAGAAGGATCGTTATTGCTTGTTAACTTTTGATATGGTTTTGTCATTAATATTCTCTTTTTGTTATATCCATGGGAGCCAAAATAGAAAGAATTAACAATAGAAGGGAATTTTATGTGGAAAACTACAGAGGCAGAGACCAATTGAGTTTTAACACTACATTAAGCGGAATAGCCTTGTCAACTTTAAAATTGAATTTTGATTTGCTTTCACTTTTCCTACCTTGCGTTTCTGCAGGATCCAGTACCATTTGGAACCTGGGATTTGACTGTCTTGTCAAGTTCTTAAGTCTTTTTCACTTACTTGGTTCTAACTGATTGCGCACCTTAATAAACTCAACTGGTTATGACTGGGTTATCTACTTACCTATGATGTTTTCTATGGCTTGAGAGGTTTAATAAAGTCAAGTAAGTGCATTTTAGGCTTTTAGCTTTTACTTTAATCTTTGGGCTTGGGAATTGTCTGTTTGTCTTCTTACCTATAATAGATATGTAATCTGAATGCACGTGTTTATAGGTTGCAAGCTTTGGAGCCTCTCTAATGGACTATAACATCTTAACAATGTCAATTGCACCAAGAGATGCACATGAAGCTCAAGTACAGTTTGCTCTGGAAAGGGGACTTCCAGCCATGCTTGGAGTACTAAGTACACATAGACTCCCTTTCCCTTCAAGATCATTTGATATGGCTCATTGTTCCAGATGTCTTGTCCCATGGACTGCTTATGGTATTTTTTCTTGAATTTTGAGATCTGTGGTTACTTTGACATCTGATTTCTGTAAAATAAGATTGTCTTAAATTTCATTGTCAAAAGTTGAGTTTTCCAGAAAATGGGAAGAGAAATCGCTTGTCATGAGGAGCAACACTTAAATATATTCAGCACCTTCAGTGCACGTAACTTGCTTTAAATTTTCTTTTGTTATTATCTGATGCTTTAAATTCATTATAGATGGGCTGTATCTCCTAGAGATTGACCGAGTTTTGCGTCCTGGTGGATATTGGGTACTGTCTGGGCCACCCATAAATTGGAGGGTAAACTATAAAGGGTGGGAAAGAGAGCCCAAGGTGTTGCAAAATGATCAAAATATTTTAGAAGACCTTGCAAGACGAATGTGTTGGAAAAAAATTGCAGAGATAAAACACATTGCGGTGTGGCAAAAGCCCACAAATCATATCCACTGCATCCAGAAGTTAAAGGCTTGGAAATCCCTTCAGTTCTGCTCCTCATCTGATGTTGATGCTGGTTGGTAAGTTTCTTTATTTCAAACTATATTTGAATTGTGTAGCTAGGAGTGTGATATAAATTGACCTAAATCTAAGGCCCCCTAATTTCCCAGCAGAAAAAAAAGGGAGCTCTTGTTGAATTAACTAGCTAGTAACATGTATTGATATAGAATTCATCAGTTCCCATGTAGTTTTCTTATTTATTGTATTCTTTTCTTTTCTTTTCTTTTTTCGCATTATGTTTAGACTTTAGACTTTCAACTATTGGTCATGATTTTATATATGTACTTAGTAGACGTGAGTTTTTCAACAGGTACACAAAAATGAAAGCATGCATTGTTCCTCTTCCAGACGTTAAAGATATCTATGAAATATCAGGTGGTGCCCTTGAAAAATGGCCTAAAAGGCTGAGTGCTACTCCACCAAGAATTAGAAATGCAATTGATGGTGGAATCACAATTAGAACCTTTAATGAAGATAATCAGACATGGAAAAGGAGAGTTTCACATTATGTAGCCATACTCAAGTCCCTTGCTAGTGGTAAATATAGAAATGTCATGGATATGAATGCTGGCTTTGGGGGATTTGCAGCTGCAATGGCAAAATATCCAGTGTGGGTTATGAATGTTGTTCCCTCTGATGCAAAAAACAACAGTCTTGGCATAATCTATGAGCGAGGTCTAATTGGAGCTTACATGAATTGGTATTTGCAGCTTATCATTTATTTCCTCTCCTTTATCTTCTTTTTGGTAAAAAAATCTATTAATCTTTTCATTTTGTTTTACCTTCATATTATTTCTAAAATTCTATATTGCTTTCATAAATTTGTTTGGTTCAAGTATTCCTAGACCTCCATTGCTCCTGATAGTTTACCTTTTCTCGAAGGTTCTCAAGATCTAAGTTCAGCATAATAAACAAAACAGATCATTCTACATATAGGTTCTAATTTGTTTGCCATTGCAGGCTTTCCATACTGTCTGATAATTCACTGATTCTCTTGAAATAAAGCTAAACCAAAGACAGCTACTTGGTGTACTGCAATTAACATCTACTGCCAGTGTTTTGTTAGCCTTAAAGACTGTCAGTCAGTAATGTTATTTTCACAGATTTTGGTACGAAAATAAAGATGTAACTATCTTTTGATTTTTTCTCTTGATTTTAATTTTGATCTGTTGACAGTGTAAATCATCCAATAATGTGTTGGTACATCTTTCAAAGAGTTAGACTTCCTAGGTAGATGTTGTGATGGTCAAACTCTTTTAATGATTTGTCAACACATGATTGGATGACAGCATAACAGTGAATCAAATTTATTTTTTTTGGGTGGCAAGAATTTGAACTTTGAAGCAATTATCTCGGCTATTTCTTTTATTTCATTTTCCTTTTACTTGACTTGCACAAAGCAATTTTCTCTGGCTGATGCATGGTAAAGTTCCTTCTCTCCTTGTGATCTCAAAAGTTGGTTCATTTTTATTCTCTCATGTTGCTGTAATGTTATTTATTATGAAACCTTAATTTTTACGTTTTAACTCATGGAGTTACAATGCACTGAGAAGAAATAATCTGTGTTCTTTTAAGGCACATAATTGAGTGCACCGTGTTGCCTTGCTTGCAGGTGTGAACCCTTTTCAACATATCCTCGAACATATGATCTGATACATGCCTGTGGTTTATTCAGCATGTATATGGACAAGTAAGCTTCATATTTCTGTCAGCTTCTTTGACCTGTTTACAAGTAGCATTACTCATGACTGTCAATTTTTTTTTTTAAAAAAAATGGATTTACATAACTGTCACTTGATAGTCAACGAAAAAAATGCTATAAATTAACATCGAGATTTATATGTTCTTTAACTTTTGGTGGAACAGCCATTGTTGGATGGAAAAGACTGTCCTCTGGTCTCCCAGCGATAGCCAAAATACTTTGAATCAGCATGAATTTGAAAAGAGTAAATAGAACGGTTGATAAGTAAATAGGGTGATAAAATATGTTCTGATTTTTCATGGATTGTCCTTGACTAAGGTTATGCATCTGACGAATCCTATAATCACTGAACCAGCAACAATCATCCTCTTCTTGTAGCTAACCTCAGTTTCCGTAGAAAATCAATATTGAGTACTATCTGGTTTATCTCATTATGTCTTTTACTTTTGAAGTACTTCCTCATTTAAATTCACTACTTTTTGGTAAAATGTTCAGAATCTCTTGCACCATAAAGATTGTCCAAGCTGTCTAAGAATTTAAGGACCACTTTCCAACTTAAGAAGTTGAAGTTGAATAGAAGTAAAATGGCATTTTAGTCATGTCCCTGATATACTTCAACATTTGCTATGGATAATGATGTAAACAATTTTCTCAAGGGATAGTTTAAGATACATTCACTAATCGACCATGTCATGCCTTTTGCAGATGTGACATTACTGATATACTTATAGAGATGCATCGGATTCTTCGCCCTGAAGGAGCTGTTATTATTAGAGATCATGTAGATGTACTTGTCAAAGTAAAGAGTATAGTAAATCAAATGAGATGGGATGGAAAATTATTCCACAGTGAGAACGGGCCTTTTCACCAGGAAAAGGTGCTAATTGTTGACAATTCTAAGTAATTGATTTTATTCTTAGCCAATTAGGGGGCAAAAAGGGAAAACAGAAATATTTTATTGTTTTATATGAGTTATTGAAATTGCCGACTTTTTTTTTGAAAATAGTACAATATTCTAAGGTTCAAGGTGGGGTGGAGCCGAGGAGGAAAGCCTGTTTGTATATAAGATATATGCATTTATAACATAGTTTATATTAATGTTAAATAAAGTTTCTATGGTAAGCTATGTCGTTGCATAAATTTACACTCACATACTCTGCATATTCCTCATTTAATCTTATGCAAGTTATTGGATAACATTTAGATTTGAATGGTTCAAATTATGCACATATATATTTCATAAAAGTTTGAACAAGTGTATATATATGAGTTTAATTTTAATCTACCGTTAGTGTAAAGTTTTTTAACACTGTCATTAAATTATATATTGTCAAATCATTAAGGAATTAATTTTGATCCACTGTCAATGTAAAAAAAAATTGATGTGCTAAAACATAATTGAATGATAGTGTAAAATTTGTTTACACTGACAGTGAATTAAAATTAAACTTTATATATATATATATATATATATATATATATATATATACATATACATATAGGGGAGGGATCAACTTACACCAGTGTAAGACTTGATCACTCTTACACCACTCGATAACTTTTTATTGAATAATTTTCTTACAAAATTCACCGTTAGATTGAAAGTTTCTATCATGTAGATCATTTGTGTCAAATTTTGAAAAAATTGAATATCAATAAGAATATAATCAAATAGTTTATATTTTCATATATTTCAATAGTTTATATTTACGTTAATTTTGATGTATATAAATGAGTCGCAAAACAATTTCGGATTAATGTAAAATTTTATAAGAATGATCTACATGATAGAAACTTTCAATCTAACGGTGGATTTTGTAAGAAAATTATTCAATAAAAAATTATCGAGTGGTGTAAGAGTGATCAAGTCTTACACCGGTGTAAGTTGATCCCTCCCCATATATATGATGTATTATGTTTAGCTGCAACCATATTTTTATCTTAAAATTTTGTGATGACTTTTATTTAATTTTTGTCTCTTAATACATATAATTACAATGAATTATTCTTTATTAAATTATTGAAGCGAAAGTACAAAAGATTTTGATACTTTGATTGTCTATTGGTACTAACTTTTATTACTAACTAGTAATAATGATTTGTGCAAAATAAATTAGTAATTCTTAAAGTTAAATTTTCTATTTTAATTTTGGTTTTTGATAAACTATATTTTAATTTTGGTTTTTGATAAACTATATTTTAATTTTAATAATGGTTGAAACTATATATGTTCACAGAATAAATTTATTTTTTAAAAAAACAAATTTTCAGTAAAATGTTTTTTTTCCTTTTTTTTTTTAAATTTAAAGTAATTTTAAGATGGGCCACACATTTTTTTTTTTTACGAAGAAAAAATTAATAAGAACCTCTGAAATCAAAGGCCACCAGAGAAGCAATGCCAGAAGGAGTTTCTTCAATCCACATATTGTCTCCTATCTCTAAAGCATATTTAGCTAACCTGTGAGCAAGCACATTTGCTTCTCGCCTGACATGAGAGATAATGCATCTATGAAAAGCAAGTAATAAAGCCTTACAATCAGATACCACAGAGCCAAAATAAGACGGGGCTAGCACGAGACTTCATAGCTAATGCAACATTGAGGGAATCTGTCTCACCAAGCAACAGCAGAAAACCGAGATATTTAGCAAAATGCAACACCAGTCGTAAACCAATAGCCTCCACAATATCCACATATGATATAGCCAGGAATTTTCATGTTGCGGCTGCCATTACAAAACCATGCTCATCCCTAATAATAGCTCCAACTCCCCAGAAACCATCAACGAGACCAGCAGCATCCACGTTCATTTTGTACCAATCACAAGGGGGAGCCATCCATCTCAATGAGGGACTCCAAGGCTGGACCATAACAGTATCTTCAACAGCGTGAGAGTTGCTAAGCTCAGCGACCAGAGCATTTTTAAATTCTCCCAGAGGAATGCACACTCGTCTAACGATATCAGGAGCTGGAACATGGACACTCTCAAAGCATGCTTTATTACGAGCAAGCACATTCCATAACATAGAGAAATAATTAACTCAACAGTGTCTACTTGAGCAGAGTAGATAATATTAGCCAGTCAACAAAAAAAAAAAACCAAAGCATTAATATCAAACCTGATGCCAAGAGAAGAATAAACCACACTTGTTTGGCCCAAACACACCCTAAAAAAACATGGTTGATGTCTTCAATGTGAGTTTCACATCTCGGGCAAAAGGAGTTGCAGGGGACACCCTTAGACAATAAATTGGATCTAACTGGTAGGCTATTGTGAAGTATACGCCAAACAAGAGGAACATGTTTTGGTATTGTCTTCAAATGCCACAACTTTGTCCATACTTTGTTATTTTGAATATCCTCTGAAATTTGAGCAGAATCAACATTTTCGCACTTTTTAATACAATGGTAAGCGGATTTGACAGAGAACCAACCTCTTTTGTCAGGACCCCAAGAGAGATGATCATTTTGAGCATTGATAGGAAGAGGAATTTGCAAAATTTGTGTTGCCTCAAAAGGGAGAAAAATTGAATTAAGTTATGATTCCAGCAACCATGGACATGAGAGTTTGTTGTATGTGCAACATGGGAGTTAGCTCTATTATGGGTCGTTGGGTGAGGCCACTTAAAATTTTAAAATGAACGGCCTTCACGCCCATAACGAGTTACTTGGGCCGGCTTAACAAGTTGAAGCCCAACATGAGAATGGTTTTGATTTTTAAACACAGCTATACTCTTCTGTGAAATTCCTAAACAAAGAAGTGCTAATTTTTAATAGCTCAATAGAGCAATGTTGATCCAATTCTTTTATCTCATAGAATAACAACAAAAGGATAATCAGTTGATTATGCCATTGTAAGAAAAATGTTTATTTCTGGCAGATTTATTTTTATTCAATTTTGACAGCATTTTTGGTAGGTTTTTTTAATTTTTAATTTTATTTATTTATTTATTGGTTGAATATGAATATGCATCATGGTAAAATATGGGAATCGAGTCTATCAATTTTCAGTCAATCTGGTTACTTGTTTGGTGAGTGTAAAAGTCGATATTTGAGTAATAATGAGTTGGCTACTATAATATTGTGTGTTGTTCACCTAGGGTTGACCTACCTTGTATGTGGAGTGCGGTGGCCTCCCAAACAATTTTTTTTTAATTATTATGTGAAAATTTTTAAGCAAGCTCTTCAAATAAATGAAATTGTCCCCTTTTAAAAACGTTTATACTATGTATGTAAGTGTGTATTTAACCCCTACACCTAAAATTTTTTGGTTCCACCCCTGCGTTCACCGTTTACTAAAATATAATAATTGAGTTAAATTCTTATCAATTTATACGTAATTAATATAAAGTTGTCACTTTCAACGTGCTTCAACGCCTGGGGCATTAGTGATGCTCAACTATATGGCTATATGCATGGATTGAAGCTAGATTTCTCTCGCAGTTCAAGGATTACGTAAGTCCATTTCACCACACATCAACCTCCATCAGCTCATATTCCTTTGGATACATAGTCCATTCCATCACCATCCACTCCCATTCTTCCATTCCACCTTGTTCTCCATGCCTTACAATCTTTCACTATGCCTCTACCATCTTCCTCCACCATTCCACCATTCCTTTATACAAATCTACCACCTTTTTTCTATATCCAAATTTATATCCGATTCCACATTGGTTCCAACCAATTTGACTTTGATAGTGTGAATAGTCACCTCATTTTCACCTGATGCTTCCTGCACATGATAGATAAGAAAGTAGTAGTAAACCCTTACAACAATATACTATATATCACAAACGGAGTTATGGTTATAAGATTTGTGGAAAAAAATAATGCGCACATTTTTAGTTTGGGATTTGATGCAAACTATTAATATTTTCCACAAACTCATTATGGATTGTCCAGTTTAGTGGATTCAACTCAGAAACTCGCAAATTGGCTAATAGTTCAAAGCATGGGATTATTTTTTTCATTAACTTCGTCAAATTCGTTTGATTTGGCTTGATCTACCTCACTAGATTTCCATTAAAAAATGTTGTTTGATAATAATTTTATGTTTTGGTGCACCTTATTAGATTTATGTTATTACTAGTTTAAAAATATGTGAGAATGATTTTGTTTGTGCTATTAGTTGGTTAAAACCAAGTTTGTAGTGTTAGTTGGTTAGTTTATTTTTTATTCTATTGTATTGGATTATAATATTAAATTATGTACTTTTTAAAATAAAATTTGAATTGTATTACTATTCTGTTAAAAATATGAAGTACTTTTTTTAATGTATTTTTTGTTTAAATTTTTTGATTTGATTATTAAACTCTCAATTAGATCGCTAACTTAATAACTCAACCTTTTAACGAATCGATTATTAGTCAAGTCATATATCATCAAAAATAACATGTGCAAAATTAGCTTACACTGAGGGAGGAAAAAAATCAATAATTTAATAGAATGATCACAACCATCATAACTAGGTTGAACAATTGCAAATTTTAAGGGAAACTTTTTAGAGAAGAAGAAGACATTTAATTATTACTCTTATAGTATGTATTAAAAAAATAATGACGATGATGATTATGTTCAAGATAGCTTGACTTCAATTTTATGAAACAGAAATATGTGTTATTTTAATTTATATTTACTTATTCTTGATTCTTGAAGAAAACTAGTTTATTCAGAGGAAAGCACCCTCATAATAAACAACACGAGTATACTAATAACAAAACCAACACACGTTTCATTAAAGATAATTAAAAAAATAATTCATTCAGTGATACTAAAAAGAAAAATTAACCAAATGCACATCTGAGTAAGTACTTATTTTTTGTTATACGAAACTATAAAAACTTAAATATCAATTTTATTTTTAAAAAATAACAATACAATAAAAAAAATATTAAAAAAATGGTAAGATGAGATAATTAGATAGGTGGGGCATGATGTTTGCATATAGATCTGGGTGGTACGCGTCTGTGACTTGGCACATATAAGCAAATTGCTAACATCACCCTGCGGTTGTGGGCACGTGAATGAACCACCCTCACCCTCACCCTCTTTAGTTCCCTCCGTGCTTCTTTCTTTCTCTTCCTTCCAATTCCAAGTTCGAACCCTACCCCCCTAGGGTTGCTGCTTTCTCTTCTCTTCTCTTCTCTTTCTAATTCTATTCCTTTCGTTTCCTTCAATCCCACCGTTTCATCTCAAATTCAATGGACGTTGGAGGATTTCGCAAGCGGGGAAGGCATGAACCTGCCTTCAATGGCAATGGCGGTGTTAAGAAATCTAGGCCAGGTTTGTCTTTCCTTCATATGCCTATTTTTGCTTCTTCTTTTTGCTTCAATCTTGTAAGCTCCTATAATATGAGAAAAACGTTCAATTTGCTTCCCCACCTTTCTGTTTTCGTGGCTGGGTTGATTTTTGGGGGAAGGGAGCTTCCATGTTATGCTGAGGTAATTGGTAATGGTGGCTGAATAGTTTACAAGGTTAGATGAAGAAATTTCGTTCAAGGGTGAAGCTCTCTCTCTCTTTTCGGTGGCCGTGGCCCTTTTGGTCATGCTCTGTGTTTGTGTAGTGGGGTGTGTGGGGGAATAGTTTACGGTAGTTACTAGTTACATGGTATAGAAGCTTGGAGTAACTTGTTCAGGTATAGGGCTACATCGAAAGGTCGCTTGGGGGCAGTTTTGTACTGTATTCTTTGTGTAAAACTGCCAATTTTTTGTCCCCTTTCCCGTTATGAATCTGTGTTAGTTGTCAAGCAGAAAATTTTAATTTTGGGTAAATGAAAGAAAGATCTTTGTGCTAAGCGTAATGCAATTTTTTTCTTTTGTTCACTGTGTGGTTTAGTGTTTCAAATCTAAAAGCCCCTGCATATTTGAGGAGTATTGGTTGCGCCTTTTGTTAAGCCTGCTCTTGGTTTTGCTTGTATTCTTACTAGTTTGCTGACATATTAGATTTTCCTTTGTTTTATCGCATGGGCTACCTGCCTGGTTCGTTATTGTTGCTCTATAAGAAGTGCTACTTTCTTTTCGATAACTGTTGCTTCTATAGTTCATCTATCCTTTTTTCCTTCTGTCTGAGAAAAATTATTTTTGTTGTTAAATATTGGGGGCATAATTTCTGTATTATTTTTGTCTACACACCTAATGATTAATGATTGAGGAAGCAGACAAGGGATATCTTGTAAGTCATAAAATGCTTGGGCAAAATCTTTCCTGGGAAAAAGCCTTTCCTTTGGTTTTTTTCATCTTTATACTGGTGAATGTTTTTTAAAAAAAAGAGACATTGTTGGGTAAACGAAGGAAGGTCTAGCATTTTAATACCTTTTGGAAGTCACGTTGTCTTCCACCATACAGTAAGGTTAATTAGGTATAATTTTGTTAACATTTTACTTCTTGATCATATCATAAAAATTGCATTCCGTTGTGATGTGTATTAGACGTTTAAGTATTATTTTGTCTACCTTGCTCTGAAAACATATGAGTATGCTCAAATCTAAATGAGCTAATATTGCTTAAATTGTGAGAAGAAATGGTTATTGGATGTTATTTAAGTTGAAGCATAAAAGGTCAATGAAATTTTAACTGAGGGGACTTAATTAATGTTCTGCAACAGAAATGGAGTCCTTTCCAACTGGTTTAGGAAGCAAATCGAAGCCATGCACAAAGTTTTTCAGGTTCAAATCTTTAACTTATCTAAAATAAAATCTAATGCAATTTGATATATGTATAAATTTTCTAATGTTTTAGAAAAATCTTGATACACAATCTCTGCAAGCAGAATCCATATGATTTGACTAATGAATTGGGTAGTTAAAGCTGTGATACAGGTTCTACTTCTAATCATGATAACAAGACTATGAACAGAAATTGTTGATTCTCAAGATCAGTTCTGTTAAGTGCTTGCTGGGCTATATATAAATTGAAAGCAGTTCTATGGGATGCAAAACTTGATCTACATATATTGGTGTATACAATACTGTCTACAATTTTTGCAAGTAAAGAGGTCTGATGCAGATCACTCAAATTGCTAGAGCAGTACAGGGCTTAAGACACGTTCTATAGAACAAAATATAATTGGGTTGACGGTTGGAAGCATTCATAACTTACTTGATTCTGGGTTATGTTTGGAAATCTTGAAATTATCTGGGGCACAAATATCTCCATGATATAATGATGACAATTTTGATGTGTGTGTATACTATCCTGCTTATCTCTTATGTGCCGTTGATATGCCTGTAATTTATATTGCTTATCTCTTACGTGTCATTAATTTGAGGATAAACTCAAGCTTGGAGATCTATTAAAATTTTAACACGAGGAGGTTACAGTTGGCACCAGCCAAAGGCTATTACTGCAACACGAAAGAAAACTACAAGTGAAATATAAAACATTACAGATTTTGTAACTAAAAAAAATTATAGTTTTAGAAAGAGCCTAGTGGAATTAAGCAACTATTTGTATGAAAACTTTGCTTTGAAGTTACTAAAATTGTTTAATTGGATGTAATGGTTCTGCTGAAGCCTAATAGTCCCATCAGCTTATAGTCCTGTAAATAATGAATATGCTGATTATTCCAATGATGAATGACTCACATAATATCTCTCCACCGATGTGGATACTCTAGCTTCTTGGATCTAGAAATAGAATGCAAGTGTGGAAACAATTCCCCCAAAAGCTTGATCTGCACACCACATAATTCATCTCGTTAGTCATTGTCTTTTTTTCCAGCCAGAAATTTTGTGAAAATCTCTGATCATTCATATTAGTCAGAATAGTCTTTCTGAATAGCCACTCCATGGTGTCTTTTCAATTGGTGAAGACAATTTTACCTAATATACTCCAATATTTATCAAAACCATTACCCTCTTCCATAAGCTAATATTTTCTTTTGCAAATCTTCCTTACTGTTATGCTCAATAGGATTTCAATTTTTATGTATAACCACCAAATGGAGTTTAGCTCCTTCAGATTTTCCATTTAGCTTCAGCATCTTTTCCAGGCTGGCATCAGCTTCGTCACCTACACTAATTCCAATTTAATAAAAATTCTCCCTAGATCTCTCTCATTTGCTGTGGAATTGGAATTCAGAACAATCTTTTTGCAGTTTGCTGAGTTTTTCAGTTTTAATATCATATTTGTTTTGTAATTTTATGTTATGTAATTTTATGTTTTCATGGAATGTTTGCTTTAATTCACCACTTATAGCTATATAATATGTAATTTGGATAATGGACAGATGTTGCAATGGCTTCTTTGAAGTTAGAATAATGGCATTGATTTTTTTACTATTATGTCTTATTCTTTTTTCTATATTATTTGTCTTCTTTTTTTTCTATATTTTATATAGAGAGCTACTCAGTTTATTTGTTTTTAAGTATAGCTTATGAAGCATTGAAAATCTTATGTACTATAGATGAGTCAAATTATGTTTGAGCTCCTAAAATCTACACGTGCTCTCCATTTAACCTACTAAGGATGTCATCTTAGTAAGGCAACAATTAAGCCTTGTCTCACTAGGTGGGATCAGTTACATGGATCAATCAGCGTCATTGGGTTCTATCAAAAACCAAAGTTTCTCTAAAACAATTTAGAGCAAAGTCTTTTTAAATGGCTTCTCCTAATGCTTTCTTAGGTCTTCCTCCATCCTTTTTAATTGAACTATCTTCCATTTGATCCACTTTTCTCACTGGAGTCTATTGGTCTTCTTCTTACATTACCATACCACCTTAGGTGAGTTTCCGTCATCTTCTCCTCAATAGGTGCTACTCCAACTTTCTCTCGGATACATTCTTCCTAATCTTATTGTTTCTTGTATGTCTAGTCATCCACCTTGGCATTCTCTTTTCTATGTACATTTAACATTTTCTCTTGTTAGCACTTCACTGCCCAACATTCACTACCTTAGAGCATTGCTGTGGTGAATGTCATCTTAGTAAAAATGATGACAAAAACCTGTAGAATGCAACTGTGGTGAAAATGATGAATCAAGAGTTTTTTGCTTTATTTAAAGGTTTTCTTGTTTAATGCTAGTTAAAATAATTGATTGGTTGCCAGGGTCTTTTTTTTTTCTTCATCATTTTGGGTTTGATTTTTCTCATTGGTTTTATGCCAAAAGAAAAAAAACACCAAAGGGACATGATTTTCCCCCCTATTTAATAGAGTGAATCTATTGTTCATTGTGAACTTATAATGAATAACTGCTGAAATACAACCGAGTGGTCATATATGCTTTATAGTTTTTTTTTTTTGTGGAAATCT
The DNA here is from genome assembly GCA_023212625.1 of Styphnolobium japonicum. NCBI lineage: Eukaryota > Viridiplantae > Streptophyta > Magnoliopsida > Fabales > Fabaceae > Styphnolobium > Styphnolobium japonicum. Next base: position 699,883 of record JALBWW010000013.1, read on the forward strand.
TGAAGCAGCATTTATGCCAATTGACCTCAATTTAAGGGACATTACTATCATGGCTGTGCTGAAACATGAAACAAGGAATTAACGTACTTCCCTACTTTTCTCTCTAATAATTTTTTATTTTATTTTTCTATTAAAAAAAAGTCCCACTGAAAACAGCAAATGATTTTCTTTGTGAAGATGTGGCGTTCTCATTAATTTGGTTTCTAACAAGTTTTGTGGATTATTTTTACCTAATTATCTGCCTGAAGGTTCCTTCCCTGAGTTCCCTCAAATAGGCAGCAATAATATTTTATCACTCCTAAATTCAAAGCAAATTCAATTTATTTCAGCCAAAATATTCAACTCTCACAGGATAGATACTCTAAAATAGTTGTGTTCCTGTGCTGTTCTGAAATTGTTTCCACCAAGAGGAGGGTGGTGTTGGACTCCTTCAGAAAATTTCTTGCTGAAGTCAGATCAGCCTCAGGAAATCTGAGAGCATCTTTTGGTTCCTATATTGAAAATAGTATTCTGTATAGTTGTTTAAATTATAATCTGACTTGTAGGATAGTGAGATTTTATGTCTCAAAGTAATGAGATTGAGTCAGATTTTGTGTATGACACTGATGGACGTAGGGTCATGCTTGAATTTTGTTGATGCTACTGAACCTTGGTATTATCTATATTTATGTTAAAAGCTGTCTTTTGTTTTTTGGTTACGCGTTCAAAGTTGTTTTTTTGTGTAACTGAATGTATATTCCTAATTGAAAGCTTGTTGCAGATGGATTTTATCTTTTTATGTTTAAGATCGTGATGGTTCTGCATGAAAGTTTTTCTTACATGTATATTTCTGTAATCCTTTTCTCATTTTGTTTTTTTTTTCTCTCAAAATTTTTTTAGTTAAATAAGTGGTATGATGTTGGGAGCTTTGATCTGATCATATGATTTGATTGTTGAGTCATCTTGATTGATACTAACTACTAAGTAGAATATAGAGTTTGACATTCTTCTGTTTCTCAAAACAATTTAAAACTGAGCAAACCTATGCTATGTTGATGCTGAATCTTAAGTTGATCATTTGCAGTTCCTTTCACCCTTCTATGCTAGGAAGTGGCCTCTGATGAATGGGGGCCTAGTATATAGTTTTAGTTTCATCATCTGAGTACTTCTTTAACAATACATATTCTGTTTCTGCTTTTCCTTTTAAAAAGTAGCCACTTTCTGATTTTTTTTATTACTCGGTATATGTATATATTCTGCTTTTTCTTTAAAAAGTAGCCACTTTCAGCTTTTGTGTTTTATTACTCTGTTTGTATTTGTACAATATTAGGATTAAACCTTGTACAAATGTGTTTATTTTTGCAATTAACTCAGAATAGTGGTCAATTTTTGCAAAATAAACCTCCATAAGAATCAGAATAGTGATTCCCATGACCATTGGTATGAGTTTTGGAGGCATGTAGTGTCTGATTGCGATCACCTAGTCTTAGGTGTTCTTTATTGCATAATATTGTCAGAAGTCAGTAGAGGATGAGATGATAGCTTATGTTTGCCAAATTGTGAAAATTGTAAGTTTTTAACTCTGACCCTTTAGATTTGGCAATGAAATAAAAAATAATTTAAAATTTATGGTACATAGTATTTATATACTTTAATTCCTGAAATAATAAAATATTTATAATATCATTCTAGGATGTTATGCGAATTAATATGATGCAGAGCAACCATTATTTATTAGCTTGGCACACACAAAAACAAGAATTTCATGCCTGTGGTGTTTGTTTCATAAATGAACTATGTTGATATTAGAATATAAATTAAAATGAATTAATGAAATTCTGTGACTGCCTCGGCCTTCTATTAGTTATTGACTAGACCTCCCTGTCTTGCTCTCTTTCCTGTGCCTCCGTTATCTCTCTGGCTCGGAACAAAGAGAGGTCCTGAGTATGTTTCCTGCTGGTTGTTTTTCAGTTAAATGATTTGTCTTCTCTAGTTTGATTCAGAATTGGTGAAAAGGTCATGAGATTCCACTTGTAGAATAAAAAGAAAATGAGCAGGTCAGCCTGGAGCATTTAGAAACTCATATGGCCTTTTCCATCACTATTTGACCACTGCGCTGCACATTTACACAGATACAGAGAATTGCCATGAATTGAAGGAGTCGCTGATTTGCAGGGACTCACATTTTTTAGTTCTGTTCAAAATTCATGGTCATTCCTGATTCATACTGGTGATTGGAACTGTTGTGACCTAGAATTCAATCAAATCTTTTTTTCAATTGCGGATCATGTAATGCTGATGACCGTATTTATGGAAGGATTAGAAATTGTGCTGTTGCCCTCTTCTCTTAATTGATTTCTGCATTAGAAGATACTAGTGTGTGCTGTAAGTTTTATGATAACTGTTTGTGTTGCAACCCTTTCATGCTTGTGTGCTATTGTATCCTATTGCTTGTTAACATTGGTAGTATGAAATGTGATCTTTAAGTTCTTCTCACCAATCGAGTATATTTGGACATTGCAAGTCTCAGTTACTTGCAAGGGGTGGATGTTTGTGTCTATTCTCAAATTTGAACAGTTGCTCCTAAGGCAATCAGAAGTGGCCAGGGTAAATGCATGTTTGTGTTAAGTCTCTTTCTACTGGAAGGTCCTGGATGCTATGAGAATACTGAATTGTCATATGCCTCTATTTCTAATTTACAAAGAGAGAGGGATGTATGTGAAAACTATTTAGAAAGAAGGAACCAGGCTATGACTTGGGAACCTGGGATAAGATGCATATATTATATGGATACTTAATTTTCCACTATATTCTGTTAGTGTGTATCCTTAATGTTCATTCATTTAGTAATTAAGCTGTAGGAATCATGAACTGTGATTGATATTTGTAGGCTCTCTTATGTTTGCTGCTACTTTTACGAGAAATCAGATTGAGCAGAGTTGAGTTGCCCTTGAATACTATTCATCTAGGCTTGAAGATGACATATGGTTTCTAACTTTCTATGTTATTTGATGAACCATTGCCTGGTGCATCTTGTGAATTAGATATGCCATGCTAGAGTCTCTTTCATATGATTATTACCCTAGTTGCTGGCTAATGCCAATAACTATAAGGCATCCTCTTCACTGTTTTGCTCTGGGTTCTAAAAATTGGTTTACAGAAAATTCTTTTGGATTTGCTTTTAGAGCTGTGACGCTCTTTTATATTTGTCATGCTGTGTTGTGCTCAGAGGCGCCTGAATTTCTCCATTTAAGCTGTGTTGTCTCTACTTGAATATGGTGCAACTATGCAGTATTCTTTTATTTTGTGATGAGAATAACTTAAAACTTTTCAAGGTTGCCATCTTATTTGTGATGTACTGTCTAGGTCTGGACCTCTTTCCTTCTGTATTATGCAATGCTGTCATTAGGAATTTAGTATTGATGCTCAAATCTTTGGTCATCCTTGTCCTTTAAAATAATTGTGATTTGCATTGCCAAAAAATCCCCACATAACGTTCTATTGGTATTTATTTAACCAAAGGAAGATGCTTTCAGATTCTGGGGATTTTTTGAGTTGCTCTTGTATATTTGTCAAATTTATTCAACCAATTAAAGAAAAATTCAGGCAACAGGATTTAAGGGGAAGTGTTCTTGATTCATTTTAAAGGGATCATCTTAAATTGCGCAACCTTGGTGTAGAATTGATTTTTTGTTTTGCAAGTTTCCATTCATACTTGAGAAAACTAGGTTGACATTTCACTGAGGTCCATGCCTATAATTACAATTTTTGTAGTCTTAATAGTTGGTTATATGTTAGTCTGATGTCATCTGCTTTCATCTATTATGCAGCACCTCTGGCTGTCCATTTGGTGAGGGATGCCATTTCCTGCATTATGTTCCAGGTGGCTTCAAAGCTGTCTCTCAGATGATCAATGTTGGTAGCAATCCTGCTGTTCCACAAGTTGGTAGAAATCCATCTGTTCCACCATCCTTCCCAGATGGGTCTTCTCCACCAGTTGTTAAAACCCGATTGTGCAACAAGTATAATTCAGCTGAAGGTTGCAAATTTGGTGACAAATGCCACTTTGCCCATGGTGAGTGGGAGCTTGGTAAGCCTACAGTGCCATCATATGAAGATACTCGTGCCTTGGGACAAATGCAAAGCAGCAGAGTTGGTGGGCGAGTTGAGCCCCCTCCTCCAGCTCATGGAGCTGCTGCCAGCTTTGGAGCCTCGGCTACTGCAAAGATTAGTATCAATGCTTCCCTTGCTGGAGCTATCATTGGAAAAAATGGTGTCAACTCCAAGCAAATCTGTCGTGTGACAGGAGCAAAACTTTCTATCAGGGACCATGACTTGGATCCTAACCTTAGGAACATTGAGCTTGAAGGCAGTTTTGATCAGATCAAACAAGCCAGTGCCATGGTTCACGAACTTATTCTAAATGTTGGTTCTGTCTCTGGACCTCCAATGAAAAACATTACTACACAGAGTTCTGCTCCTGCTAGCAACTTCAAGACTAAGCTGTGTGAAAACTTTACTAAAGGTTCCTGCACTTTTGGGGAAAGGTGCCACTTCGCACATGGAACGGATGAATTACGCAGGCCTGGAATATGATGCCTATCACTTTCATTTTTGTTCTCTTAACACTACTGAGACAAATTACAGTTATAATTTAGTTTACGTGGGTTTTAGTGAGGATTGAATTGTGCAGAAATTTCTAGTTTTAGGAACTTTTGTCAATCAGCTTCTAATTTGCCACAGGGTAACTATTGGCGAGTCTTACCTCGCTTCTAAAAGATTCAATTGACTTCCGCTATCGCCATTTTAATATTTAATGTATCAGGATTGGCTGGACAAGATGGGGGTTTCAGCAATGATTTGCAATTTTAGTTATTTGTTTTAGGATCAGGCATATAGTAAAAATTGACCTGATCATCCTATGCTAACCTTTGAAAGGTGCATTCAGTTGTCCCAAGATCCTTGAACGCTGCAGGGAAAACAGTAATTTAAACCTGGTCGATTTATTAAAGGAATGGGTTTTAATTATTAATATCTTAAAATAATTGAGTGAAGATAATAAATAAGAATGTTTTCCAAAATAAATTGATCTTTTTATAGCCAAAAAAAAAAGGCGATTGAATTCTTTGATTTTCTCATTCCCTTACGCCTAGAAAGTGAGGACATGCCAGTGTTCTGATCCGTATATAAGTAGACCTATCTAAAATTTAAATAAAGTTAATATAAGTAATTAAATTCAAATTATATATAGATATAAAATATTGATAAAAAATTATTCAACGCAAGTATGTGTAAAACTCAGAGATGGATTGTTTTTCTCATGCTTTTCATTCTTTGTTGGGCACAGAGATAAATTAAACTAGTTATGTTTAGGTACCTATAATAACCAAATAATCACTTAGTATATTCAAATAGTCACATTTAAACTAGTTATGTTTAGGTACCTATAATAACCAAATAATCACTTAGTATATTCAAATAGTCACATTTCACTTAATTTGGATATTAGGTTCTTATGTTTATATATATATATATATGATTTAATTTTAATCTATTGTCAGTGTAAAAATTTTTTACACTGTTATTTAATCATGTATCATAATTAATACATCATTAAAAGAGTTAAACTTTTTATGTAGTTGTTGTGATAGTCAAATTCTTTTAATGATGTGACAATATATGATTAAATGATAGTGTAAAAAAACTTTACAGTAAATCAAAATTAAACTCATACATATATATATATATATTGGCAGTGTAATCACTTAGTATATTCAAAAACTTTACACTGTCAATATATATATATATATATATATCCGTTGCTTTGTATCCCAAATTCTACTTCATCTTACAAACCATTGCATCGTTCATGTAATATTTCATGGGCTTCTTTCAGGCTGTCATTTGGCCCACCTATAGGCTATAGCTATCCCATCCCATGCTTCATAATGAATAGGATAGATGCATCTTGATCATCCACGTAAATATGTAACTTGTATTAATTTGCGATGTTACAGATGATGTGAGAACACGTAATGACGACAGCTTGCTGAGTAGTCATTCATTAGTGGAGGCAAACAATGCATGGGATCTGAAATTAATGCGTGAAATCTTCATTTTCTTCCACGTGGTTGACTCCTAAAGTGAAGGATTAGCTTGCATGGCATGGCACTTGGGAGGAGCACAGCCAAGAGAAGATGATGCAATGCAATGATACTTCACATATCTGATATCTACCGGCTTTCTAAATATTATTTAGGGACGGTGATCTCATCGCAGTACATGATGTACCCCCACTAGCGACACCATACAAGTGAATTTAGGCACAGACGCAACCAAGGCCTTCTTCATACGAATTTACATATATATATATATATATATATAGGCTCAAAAGCAGGCTGTCAATTTAGGGAGTTCAATCAAAGGAGGATAATTGACAATAAAATATCCTTGATTTGGTAATGATTGTAATTAGAGAGTTAGGACGGTTTTAGGAAATAAATTGTGTCACATTACAAAATATAATGGCTCTCTCTCGTGTTAACCCAGCTCTTTCCTGGGATTTCCTGGGACCACAATAAGTTAATTTCTGATATAATTTGTTCTTTAATTTTGGGCTCCACCTCCCATTACTTCTGTAGTTATAGGCATACCTCCATCTATTTGAAGTTCAGGAACAAGACCGGAGCTAGAGTTCTTGCTCTCACTCCTCAGGAGGCACGGACATTCAATATTGTAGTCACGTATTCTTCCTATTTGCTCCTTGCTAGAGTGCTATTTTAGGTTCAAAATTTTGGTGCAATAGAGGGGGATTTGTTGCAAAAGAGTTACAATTTGAAGTATAGGGGTGTGATTTATAGGACATTGTGTGCCTTTCACATGTTTGTTCTCTTAATAATTTGATGGGATAAAACGGAGTTTTAATATGTTAAATGGATGGAACATGTGAGGTGATGTCGAACACTATTGCATGGCAACCTAAATATTGACCAAACAAAAGACATTGAGTGTCGGTGCAGGCTAATGGGTATTAAGCCTAGTTTTGTGAGTTGTGGCCAGTGAACTATACCATAGCGCATTAGGCTGTTGGGGCCCTATCTAGTTAGGATATGCTTTCTTCAGCTTCATGTTGTGATATCCATTTGGGCATTGAACCACTGAAACATTTTTGTGGGGGTTCCATATGTCCCGTAAGTGTAGATGTCAAAGTCTATATATAGCTTGAAGATAACCACTTAGGCAGCTAGCTAGATTAAGTGGGGGGATGAGGTATGCTGTGACTTCTGGATGCACATGAGTAGTTCGCACTCAAGAGCCGCAGCTTGTAATTTGTGGTGACGCTATGTAAGTGACCTCCATGTTACAATAAATCAAGTGAGTTTCTTAGGTTGAGTTGGAATGTTGACTATGGGTCTACAGGAATTGGGTATACTGAATCTTCAAGAAGAGATTGACTCTGGGGACTATTTGGAGATATAGGAATCTGGTGTTATTTAAAGGTCTGCAACCAAACTATTGAAAGTGTTTTATAATCAAAGAGTTATTAGAGAGAATGTATGAGTAATTACTAGTTGAAGACGGATTTTGTTACTAGATAATATAAACACGAGGCCAGGAGTGTAAGTCCTTGTTGCACTGCTTTATCTTAGAATGGATGCACAATTTGCATGGTCTGGTGGAAAAGGATTGGGGGTGACAATCTCATTACTTTGCATGCTTTATCTCAGAGGTGCTGACAATCTTATTACCTCCAAGGTTCTTGTATCAAAATGGTCAAATTTTGAAGCTCAGCTACAAAAACCTTGAATCAATCATTTTTTACAGTTTCTTATTACCTCCAAGGTTCTTGTATCAAAATGGTCAAATTTTGAAGCTCAGCTACAAAAACCTTGAATCAATCATTTTTTACAGTTTCTTTTAATTAGTGTACTTTAGTGTTGTTCTTACCTCTTCAACTGCACATACTAAGTATATTCGTCTTTGTACTAGTCCGTTTCTTTAACAAAAAAAAATGTTGAAAGAAACTCTGTTATCAATTATTTTATTTATTTATATATCCAAGTTCGGTTAGCAACGATATCATGTTGTGCTATAGCCAAAAAGTAAGATACATCTATACCAGCAAGAGTCGCTGCTATAAGAGAATTCCGGGCCCGTAGAATCTCATGATGGCAGTTAGATAAAGCTGTTGGAACCCACATGCATTGACATTTAGTCACTTAATTAGGTATTAATCAATTACTGACTGGACTACACATCTAATTCGTTTTAACAAACCAAAATTCAATTAATGTTAGTTCAATAGACAATAGCATAACACTATATATTAGTCTTTAAAAAAAAAAGATGTATATACTAAATTTGTGATTATAGGAGTTTACACGGTTCATGTTGTGTAAAAGTCGATCATTTCGAGTAAATAATGAGCACGGTGATCAATCATAAAGGAGAAATTCTTAATTATAAGAGTATTTTCTTGTTAAACCAAATCACTCAAAAGTGTACCCTATCTAAATGTAGGTCATCATTGTTTTCAACTTCAATGATCTTTCACCAAGTAAATATAAGAATCTGTCATCATAAAGTTCTTGGGATAATACGAATTTGCATTTAAAGTAATGCTACCTTTCATAATTTTAACGTTACAAGGCAGCTACACTTGCAGTTCTAACAGGTTGTTTCCTTTCAACGATTATGTGGGAAACATCACTTATTTATCTCAAAAGTGCTTCCTTACTTTTGAGATGTAGCTTCTTTAATTCATCATTTTTAATTTTTAATTTTTAATGAAGTAAGGATTACATTCCAATTTTATGTGAGTCTCAGAACATGGAGGTTGGAATTGTGAAGCCAATTCTAATTCGAATACGTAATTCAGAATGTAATTCTTCATGAAACTGGAGAGATAAACAAATGCCTAGAGAGAGAAAATAAAAACTCATCACACTTGGATTGGACAAAGTGAAACTCTCAAACTTTACTAATCACTTCATCCTCCTCTTGGCCGCCCATGTCACCAGCTTCAACATTGATGCTCTTGTACCACTTGGCACAGAATAAGTAAAGCACAAAGTCAAAAGCAGCTAGCCCAGCAAGGAGGAAGAAAAACCTATCCATGTGCCCTGTGTTCAAGTTCTCAGGAATCCAGCCTCGGTTCTGGCCTCTTGCAGTGATTCCCATGACCATGTTCACCAGCATGCTACTTACATAGTTTCCAAGAGAAATTGAAGCCATGCAAAGTGAGCTCCCAAAGCTTTTTATGCCATCTGGGGCTTGCCCATTAAAGAACTCCAATTGACCCACATACATGAAAACTTCTGAAGCACCAACAAGAACATACTGCGGTATTTGCCAAAATATGCTCAAAGAACTAGTCTTCTGGCCAGGAATAATATGTCTGAGCCTCACAATCTCTATGGCACCAGATGCAACCATTGCTAACATTCCAATAACTAGGCCAATTCCCATTCTTTGAAGCTCAGTTAGTCCCTTAGGATTACCACTTAATTTTCCAGCTAATGGAACAAGGATTTGGCGATAAATTCCAGTGCATACAAGGACACTGCAGATATCAAATGCAGACATGCTGGCTGCTGGCAAACGAAATTTTCCTATGTTGGGGTTCATGACATCCCCTTGCTCAACAAAAAGAGAAGCCATTTGTGTAAACACAACAGAGTAAATAATGGTACATAGCCAAACTGGTAACATCCTTAAGACGCATTTGGCTTCCTCAACTTGAGTCACAGTGCAAAGCCGCCATGGATTCTTTGGACTATCCTCATCATTCTCTGTAATTGTTGCTGCCTTGTCCATGAATCTGCCCAACATTAAGAACAATGAATGATATAATTTCAATAATTATATTTATCAGATAGGTGTACAAATTCAATACAACCAGGTATAAAATTTTTAGCTTTATGTGTCTGACTCCCACTTCATGTAGAAAAATCAAATAGCCCCAAATGAAACAACTAACCAATATATTTTTAACTAAAAATGTCTTTCTCAATTTAGCATATAATTCTTTTGCAGAAAAATTATATAGCTATATTACTTTGTTACTTTGTTTCATCCAAATGTTATTAAAAAAAACAATCATCACGTAGTTTCTTATTAAATCTCAATACTTACTCAAATCCATCACTGTGCAGAATCTTTCTACTCCCTTTTATAGCAGATTCTGGACCATCAACCTCGTAAAGTTTGTCTGCCTTGGCTGGAGCAACACCCCACTTCCTAGCAGCAGCCATAAATACCTGGGCAACCCTTGCCACTGGATTCCCACATGGCTTTACATACCTATATCTTGGAGTTCCAGATAAGAAGGACAAGAAGGCTATGACAGCAGAGGCCAATGATACCAAGAAACCTATTGTCCACATTCCTGAATCCTCATAATAGACTAATATAGTGTTGGAGAACAGAGATCCAACATTGAGGGCAAAGTAAAAATAACAGAAGAAAGCTATTTTTGAACTCTTCTCTTTTGGATTTTTCTCGTCATATTGGTCTGCACCAAAGGTTGCTAAGGTGGGTTGGTGCCCTCCATAACCAAATGCTACTAGATATATGGACAAGTAGAAAATGTTAACTCCAATTGAGGATGTGGGCATACATTGAGTTTTGCCATCACCACAACCAGCTGGCTTGATCAAGAAACGCCAAGATGAGAATGAAGACAGTGCCAAGCCCTATTAAACACAAGTATTCAAATTGTCAGCTGCTAGAAAAATTCAGAATATTGTTAGCCAAAGGATACAGTAAAAGACTTATGGAAAAATACCAGAACAAAAATGAGCTGAAAGATTGTGCAGGTTAAGTATCGACCCCAATAAGAATCACTGAGAAATGCTCCGATCAGTGAGAACAAGTAAACAGTTCCAGTCCACTTGCTGACATTATTAGCAGCATGGGCATTGTCTTGACCAAGAACTCTGGTTAGAAACAGAACCAAGTTCACTCCAACTCCAAAGAAAGCTAGTGTAGCTAGTGCTTGATTCACTGCATTGTTCAAGGATAACATGAATATTTCAAGACAAATGAGAAAAGGAGCAGAAGAAGAAAGATTTAAAAAAAAATGAAAGGCTCGACTCATTATCAAATTTTCTCATTTCTGATTCTTGAAAATTGAAAGATGAAGTAACCAATCATTTGTTTAGTACCTAGCAAGAGGCTTGCAATTTTTGACCCTCCTACTCTCTTCTCATCCACTTCGCTACTTTTTTCCACACCTGGCTGTTCTATGTAGATACCATTTCCTTCTCTCACCTATTTATTTTCAAAGCAAATATTAGACAAAAGAAAATCACAAAATTAATTTTGTAAATGTTTTTGCCATAAAAGGGATCCATCTACGATATTTTAGTAGATAAGCTCAGCATCATATATATAAACACTTACCAATCACCATGTAAATTACAATAAAAATTCATACGTATAGAAATTCATTTTAGAACAAGTACAACATTTTTAGAATTTGAGTGAACCACCCTTCAAAATACAATAGATGAGAGATGCGTGGTATTAAATTTTATAAAAATAAAAGAAATATGATGCATTTAAATGAATCTCAATTGATGATTTGATGGGATGGCATTTAAAATTATTTATAAAAATTAAATTAAAAATTTTCGTGACAATAATTTATCCTGTGTTTTATTCCCACTTAAAAAAAATATTTTTTCCAATTTGATTGTGACATGATTCTATATAAGAATTCAGTTTTGAAATATAAAAATAAAGATAAAGAAATAATGGCTGTAAATGGTTAGCATAATTGCTTTTCTATGTCTACAACATTATATCTAGTACTAAGAACCCTTCTATTCTATCACCATCACTAGGAATTATATTGACACTACATCATCAATCACCTGATGTATGACTTTCGTCCCATAGGGTTAATAGTGCAACATCACCCTGCATGGGAACTATTAAATTGACCCTTATTTAACAGATTACCTTGGTCGCTGCAACATTGGGGGAGTTGATAGAGAATGAAGTGGCCATTTCCATCTGCAGCATGCAAAACTCTGTTTAAACTACTAAGCCAACCAAGAAGCTAATGAACACAAAACTGATTCAGTCAAGGAGTAGCATGTGGTGAAATTGAACCATAAAATAGGACGATGTAGGCAAGATATAATGGAGTAGACAGTGCACAGATCAACAACTAATACAGAACTACTAATAAAGGTAATGCAGAAACAAAAGCACTTACAAAGCGAAGAGAATAAGTATAAAGATTAAGAAAATCTTGAAAGAATGAAGAAGTGGGTTGATAATAGTTGAAATATAGCATGCAATATATAGGGTAACGTGGGGAAGAAAGACAATAGGGATATCACTTTCAAAGTGAGCTTTATTATTGATATTGCTTAGCCAAAAATACAGAGACTGAGAGAGAGAGAAAACTTAATGATTGGACTTGATAAGACGAGAGAAAATGACAATTTGGATGATACTAGTGGTGAATAGGGAAGAGAAGTCACCAACTCTTAATAGATGAGTCTGTGCCACAAACTGGGTCGCTTCTGTCATAAAAACTGACAGTGGAGTGGGGTTTCTCTATCCACTTGACAATGACTCTGATATCTTGTTTCTATTTTCTTTAAATATTTGATAGCCTCACTTCCATTTCACTTTTGAATTGTGTGGTAAATATTATTTTCAAATTCATCACATATTCATGTATTAGAATTTTCATTCATCTCAACCTTTAATTTATGTCCAAGCGACATGTAAAGATTTGTCTTCTATTAATATCTACCTTTGGAAGCAAATGTGTTGTTTACTTACATATCATGGGGGTTCCGTTAAATGTTGTTATCAATTGATGAAAGGCTTATTTTACTTCCAATATCTGTCCACAAGTTAATTGCTTGAATAATGCAATCCCATGCAATTAATACCGAACTTTCATATCGGACCTACCTAGGATATATATTCCCAATCATGTTTAAAAAAATCTCGAATAAGCTTTTTCATTATTTTAGAAAAACCTGTATAGTCACGTAAGCAACAGTTTCGTGAACTCATTCCCACATACAAAGAATGCAAACTTTAAGCTAGACATCACTTTCTGGTTTGACACACAAACCCCTTTTGCGGATAAATACAAGAAAACCAGAATGATACAAAGCCATATATACATATGGTGCATATTCAATTATTCATAACCCTACAGAATACCAAATTCACGCAGCCACATGCACATGCTGCACTCTTGCAGAACTATAATCGACCTTACAGCCAAGTGTAGCATGACTATAAAAACACATCAATTGGACAGGTAAAAATTCCATATAAAAATTTGTTTAATGCGTGTCATACTATAAGGTATTCTAAAAAAAACGTTACTGCATTACACAGTAGAGCTCCAAATGAATTGAATTATAAATAAATTGCACTAACCTTCTGCAAAACTTGGTGATTGATAGAGTAAAATTCTCCAGAGTTGTGCCAAACTCAGTGAAAGAGAAAGAAGACACCCCAGTCGCCGGGTTAAAAGTTTTTGTCATTTATGGTGAAATGGCAGAAAGATGCTTCGAGTTCTCTCAATGTAAAACTTCAGATAAACCAGTCTGCATGCAAAACTCTTTCCTTATATTGAATCCCACGGAAAATCCTATTGGCTGAAACGTGGAGCACTAATTAAAAGTAGAGACGAAGAGAGAGCAGCATATATAATAACTCAATAATATGAGATTTCATCACATGAAAAAGCTTGTATAATTAGTTAACAAACACGCCTTGTAATGCTCCAAGGCTTTCTCAAGTTTAAATACTAGTTAACAGTACACATGGATCTTAGTTACTCTTCAGCCACATTATTATTTAGGGGAGTAATAGAGTAAACATGACCAATCAAGGTAGGTCAATTAACCAAAGTATAATAATCCAACAGCCAAGATGGGTCTATTTGAGTGAAATTGATTTGCGGCAAGATAGGAACCGTGGCATAAATTTGGCTGCAAGAAAGGACTCTTTTTAAGGCACGCGGACTCGGAACTCTGCTTCCAAAGTTCCAAGTGATCTTACGAGAAATGGTCTTCACATGTTTCCCGCAAACATACATTAATAGTTTGTTTAGTTAATTAATAAAACTTGAATTTTTTTTTTGCTGGGGTGGGGGGGGGGGGGGTTAAGTTGGGTGTCTTATTACATGATAACATAAAAAAACTCACCTCTGAATTTTTCTCTCACAATTTTTAGGGGACATCAAACTAACTCTTAATAAAAAAATTTCTCCTGTTAACACTGATTTATGAATGGATTTACAATTTTTGGCTCAATTTAATATATTTGCGTAAGTTTTTTCTGGACATTGCCGTTAGGTGTTACCTATTAATGGATTAAATGGATTGCACTTTGTGACACTACATGATTTGATAAAAAAGGGTATTACTCTATGTCCTTCATTGAAACCCCTTCCATTCATATTTTTTCCAAATCAAACGAATTACTATAATTACCTAGACAATTCCAAACATGATGTTAAACCAAAGACACGGAGTCTTATTAGCATTAGCACATGTTACATATGGTAGCATGTTAGTCAAATATGTTTAGATATTTCCTAGGCTTGTATAGCTATTTCCTAGAGATGTATCTATTATAGGTTTAGATATTTCCTAGGCTTGTATAGATATTTCCTAGTTATGTAATTACTCTCTAAACTTGTATAAATATCACTCCAATGTGTGAGGACACACAATTCAGTTCAAATTTCTTTTTAAGAAATATTTGATTAACATTTAACATGGGCTACCATATGTAACGAGCTAATTCTAATAAGTCTGGTATATAAAGCAATTTCATTGCAGGTTGGGACTTTTGGATGGTTTGGGAAATTAGGGACTCGTGCTAAGAGGACAATTAGTATGAGGGGGGGACCTTTTAGCGAAACGTGTCATTCAGGTGCTATTTTCTGTTAAGAATTGAATAAAGAAAACCTTGGGGTGATTTTGTGATAGGGGAATAAATCTCAAGAAAGTAAAATGACACTTTTTCAATAACAATGTGCAAAACAAGATGCTAAGATAAATAGATAATTAGTTTTGAAAAAATAGATTATCTGTTATCCTAAATTAAGCCAAGGCCACTTAGATTTGTTCCATCGTAACTTAAATTTTGTTTCAAGTAGTTCGGTTTCTTAACTGAGCTGTTACTACTACCAAATTTAGTTAGTACGATGATTACCATTTTCGTACAACAGAACATCATAATTGCCAGATTTCATACATAAATCAATCACCAAAGTAAAGAAGAATGTAGCTGTCTTCTGCTCCAATCCTGCTCACATTATTTTCTGTTAATTTTTTATCTGTTCCATTAGCTGTTGTCTTCTCCATCCCTATAAGGAATTTTCAATTTCAAAGATAGGAAAAAAAATATTTTTTGTTTCTCAAATTCTGAAGAAGAGGAAGCTGATTCAAGCATGATTTCAAACTCTAGGATAAATGGCAATTACGAAACTTCAGATTCTAATGAAATCAATCTTGCACTTGATGCAGCAAAACGTGTGAGGTATGAAGAGAATGCAGGCTTTCTGAAGTTCAAGGGCGTTGTGCCTCAGCAAAATGGGCATTGGGGTGCACAAATATATGCAAACCACCAAAGAATCTGGCTGGGGACTTTCAAATCTGAAAGAGAGGCTGCCATGGCTTATGATAGCGCCACCATCAAGCTTAGAAGCGGAGAAAGCCACAGAAACTTTCCATGGAATGATCAAACAGTTCAAGAGCCTCAGTTTCAAAGCCAATATAGCGCAGAAGCAGTGCTAAGCATGATTAGAGATGGCACCTATCCATCCAGATTTGCTACGTTTCTTAGGACTCAAAGCCAAGGGGAAGAAGGTGTTGGAATTAGTGCCAAGCAGATAAGGGTGAAGGGTGAGGAACAGTTATCTTGCACACAGCTTTTTCAAAAAGAATTAACACCAAGTGATGTGGGCAAGCTCAACAGGCTTGTCATCCCCAAAAAGCATGCAGTTACGTATTTTCCTTACGTTTGTGGCCGTGCAGAAGCGAATAATGAAATGGATGGTGGGTGTGTTGACATGGAGGTTGTCTTTTATGACAAGCTCATGAGGTCATGGAAATTTCGATACTGCTATTGGAGGAGCAGCCAAAGTTACGTGTTCACAAGGGGGTGGAATCGGTTTGTGAAGGATAAAAAATTAAAGGCTAAAGACATCATTGCATTTTATATGTGTGAACCAATAAAATGGAGAAAGGGGGGAGAAGTATTTTCATTGATCGATGTAATCTATAATGCAGATGAGAGAAGGCAATGTTTAGGAGAGAACAAGGGAGATTTGAAACAAATTTTGGGAAATACATTAACTTTCAGTGAAGTAGAAGATGAAGATGAAGATGAAGATGAAGGCCAAGAGACCAAGGATAGAAAGGAATTGAATGCACTGCATTCAACACATAATGCACAAAAAGGTTTGAGGCTCTTTGGTGTATGTATCAACTGAAGAGATAGTTTATCCAATTTGGGGTGCTTTACTTTTCTTCATCATCTCTTTCCTTTTAACAATGCACAACTAGGAATTTTGGGATATAAAGACCATTGGATGGAACTAAAGCTTTGGGAATCAGATAAACTAGGAATTTGGGGAACTAGAGCGAAGTTCAGACAAGTGTTTGTACTTTGATAGCTGTACCACATTTACATATTGTACAAAGTAAAGGCACACATGATTATAATTTATTGATTTTACTTATCCACAGAATAGTCTTGTTGCTAAAACTGTAAAAGCATGCAACTGTCAATGCAAATAGCAAGGCAATATACAACCATGCTTAAAAAAAAGGCAGCATGCACCGTAAACAATTTTTTTGACATGATATACGACGTAAATGTGCCTTCAGTTTTATAATAAAAGCTATATATGGCCAATAAAAGGTTATCTGTTTTGAGTTTTCAAACTCTTTTCATTGTTTTTTTTTTCCTTATTTTCAAATCCTTGTACTTAATTAGTGCAACAGGCTTTACGACATTAGTCAAAGGAAATCGTAGCACACACTTCAAATGATGTTCATGAGTAGAAACCATGGTCAGAACCTGTGTCGTGAGTGGTCCTCCAAGGATCCCCTGTAACCTGTAATTTGCACAGCAAATGTATCAGGAATTCCTTAGGTGATAGCAATCTGATGAACATCATCCTCATCCAGCACGTATCTAATGTCTGAATAAGAAGAAACTTTTTCGTCCGTATAGAAGCTATCGTGTCCATCAATGGAAACACGAAAAAAGGGGAAGGAAGAGCAATATGCAACGACAAGGCGCAATGCTATTCTCAATAGTGGTAAATGACAACAAATTGTAATTTTTGAAAAGAATAGCCAATTGGTGGATGCCATATATATCCACTGAGTGTCACAAGTCTTTTCACCTTTATTTTTTCAAACTTACACTCGCACTCTTCACGTATTCCCAATCCCATAATCATTTGAATAACATCTTAATTTCATTATAACTTTTTTTTTTAAAGCTTTGTTACCCTTCGCTCAAACGGTTGAGTATCTATTACTAATGTCAGTTTTTTTATATTAATTTATTTAAAATAAACATATATCTTAAAAAAAAAGTAATCATTTAGGCTTTGTTTGGATTATGAGAGAAATAGAGTGAAAAGAAATAAAGTAGAAAGAAATAGAGAGAAAATAAATAAAGTAGAAAATAAGTAGATTTTAAAGTTGTTTGGATTAAGAGAATTAGGAAAGAAATAAGAAAGAAAAAAAATTAAATTTTATTGTAAATACATATTTACCTATATTTATTTATTTATAAAACAATAAAAAGAAGGGTATATTAATCAAATTCTCATCTCTATCCATTTCTTCTCACTTTTGAAGAGAAATAAAAAAGTTGTAGGACTTATCATTTTTTTTTTCTTCTCTATTTCTCCTCTAACCAAATAAGAGAACTTATCCATTTCTCTTCTATTTTTCTCTTTTCTAATTATTTCTTATTTATTTTTCTCATACCAAACAAAGGCCTAATGATCAAACGACTCGAGCATTCAGCATTATTTTCTTTTTCTGAATAGTTTAGATTGTTGTACATATTTTACAAAAGTTTATGCAAGTTCTTTCCTTTGCTTTTACTCCTTGTGATGAATTTGGAGTTGCTTTAAAATTGAGGTGAAAAACTCATAAAAAGTTGTATGAAAAAACTTGCTAAATTTTTCAATCAGGGAATATCAAACTGATCCCTAAATTTTTCATTTTCAATTTTAAAAAGATAGCAAATTGTCTCTTGGGTTGGGGGAGAAGCATAAGTTTGCTTGCAAATTGCGAAGGGGCAAAGTTATTCAATTGGTGACATATGGAAGCTTGCAAAACAATCGTAATATTGAAATTTGTCAAATGGTGAGATGGGTGAGAATAGCTCCTGACTCGCAATCGCAACCTAGGGGCAAGTGTTGTGGATATCTCCCATATTGGGCCAAGAGCCAACAGGTAACAACTAACCCAGAAGAGAAATTATAGTTTCACATACCATTTTGTTTTATATATCTTACATTTGTTGAAGTAGGAATATATTTTAAGTGATATCAATTTATTCAGTAATAAAGTAACTAATAAATAATTGTTAATTTAATAAATATGAGGTGTTTGGCCTAACATTATGTATAACTATTATTACTCAATATGTACAGATATGTAAGGATTAAATAATCAGTAATATAATTATTCAGTTTATAAATTAAATATTTAATATTAATTCATTATCAGTACAAAAAATTTTATACTATAATTGAATTATATATTGTCACATTATTGTAAGAGATTAATTATGATAACAATTACCTAAAAAGATGCCAAACTATTTTTTCTAACAATTAATCAAAATTAAACTTAAACTTAAAATACACTCAAATTAAATAAGAGTTTACTTTAATCTATTTCTAGTGTAATTTTTTTCCCTATCATGTAGTTAAACTCTTTTAAATATGTAATAATGATTATATCTAATGAAAAAAAAGTTAAATTTAAACCCTTTTTTAGTCCTTAAAACATTTATCCATTATCAATTTAATCTCTTAGAGTCATTCATTTTAGTCTCACACTGATATGATAAAATACTAGCTTGTAACGGGAATGCTGACCTGTATTCAAATATTTGAAATTTTCATTTAAATATTAATCTTTAACATTCAAATATTATGATGTCATGTTAGCACATCTATTGCATGTCAATGTCTTGTTAACAGTGTTAGATTGTAATGAATAAAAATATTAAATTATTCAAAATTTAAAATTTGAGGAATCAAATTAATAAAATTAATATCTAAGAAACTAAATTGATAACGAATATATCTTTATGGAATTAAAAATGAATTATAGTAAAAAAAATAAATAAATTACACTGAAACAATGAAGAAAATGAAACGATGAGGGCTTTATTTGGTAGAGAACCTAGGAAGGAGGCCCAAATAACCGAATCCATGTAATATTATAGATAGAGTCCCTCCCTTTACCTGGTGGCTTTATATTGTTATAGTATAAAAACAAGCCCCAAGCCCAAACCCAGGAAGACAACTGTTGGTGAAAGACTGAAAGGTAAAAGTGAAGAAAAGAACAAATTTGAGATAAGCAACGTTAAGCGGGAAACCAACCTCCATTCCCTTCCTTTCCTTCAAATTCCCAAAACTACGTACGTACGGACAGCGCTCTCATTTTAATTTCTTCTAAATTTGAATTTCATTTCATTTCATTTTGAATCTTCAAAATTATTTCCCTTTTTTTTTTAATTCCTTCAATTTCGCTCTCCCTTCTTCTCAAATTAGGGTTTTCAAATTGCTTGAAATTTTTGAAATTTTCAAATCATGAGAGGGGCTTCGAAGCGCAAACTCGTGGCCGATGGTGATGGTGCCGAACAACTCCGAGTTGTCAAGAGAGAACGGGTGAGTGGCACCCGAGTCGACCCGGCTGACCATGAGTCGACTCGGGAGAGCCAGCAGGACCCGGTCAGTCGCAGGATGATACGCTCTCAGTTCCTCAAACTCAAGAATTTGATTAATGGTAGGTACTACGAATCGCGCTTAGTTCCCTTTTTTTTATACTCATTTTGGGGTTTTCTTCCTTTAATTTGAATTTGGAAATATCTTAATTTTTCTTTTCTTTTCTTTTTTCTTTCCAAAATGTGACAGAGAAAAGGGATGATTTGATGAGCACAGATTCGGACAAGTTCGATAACATCTTGAATGAAGTGGAGAAGTTGCATGAGCAAGGTATTCTGTCAAAGTGTTTGTAAAGTTTGTTCGTTTGTTTCTTTATTTATTTTATTTCTCTCATTATTGGCCTTAGATATTTTGTTTGATTATTGACATGCTATGCCCATTTGGGATTTTTCAGTTCAGAAGCCAAGAGAGCAAGTTGCAGATGCTGAGGCATTGCTGGATTTGACTCGCACTTTGGTGGGATCTGTTAAGTCTCTGGTTAATGAGGGTGTTACCCCTTCTGAATTTGTTGGCTGTTTGCTCAAAGACTTTGGGCAATCTGGTAGTGCTATGAACAATCAAGAGGGTGCCCAAAATTCAATCAACTGGGAGAAACTTGGGCTTTCTGTATCGCCCATTTTTATGAAGGTTCATGGCTGTTGCACCATGTGAGTTTGCAGGAATTTATCTCCTTTTTTGAAATTTGCTACCAAAATATACTGTGTTGTCTTGACTTCTGTTATGATTTTGCTTTGTATTGCTTATTGAAAGGCTTGGTCCCATGGAAAATGAGTTGAAGCAACGGAAGACAGGAGGAGGTCAAAGAAAACGAGCAAAGCAAACTGCAAAGGCTAGGCCTGAAGAGGTGACTTAGCTTTCCTTCTTGCTATATTCCTTATGATTTACTGCGTGGTGTATGCCATTTAAATAATATGCATTCCTAAACTAGAGGAAAAGAATGCTTTATGAATGAAGATTATATTCTCAAGTTTCCATGCTTGACTTAGTACATTATATGGCTATAGAACAAAAAGGTCATTTTTGACATCTTGCATAGTTTGCATATGAAACGTTTAATTGGTTAGTGTTATTGCTTGTGACACTTCCGCCAGTGCAAAATAGATTATAAATCAATTTTAATATATATCATGTTATTGCAAGTATTTTGGTATTTACTCCAAGTTATTGTTGATTTTGAACAGCTTGATGAGACAATAGCGGAGGAGAAAACAGATACTGATAAGAATATGGGTACAATGTTTGAGATCTTAAGGAGAAGGAAACGTGTCCAACTTGAAAGCCTAATTTTGGACAGAATGTCTTTTGCCCAGACAGTGGAAAACTTGTTTGCTCTGTCATTTTTAGTTAAAGATGGTCGTGCTGAGATCAGTCTGGATGAAAATTGTTCTCACTATGTTTGTAAGACGTGTTTCCACCACAATCGACTAATACTTTGCTTCCTGTTTTGTTTTTGTACCATATATGCTTTAATATATGATAT
Organism: Styphnolobium japonicum; assembly: GCA_023212625.1. Lineage (NCBI taxonomy): Eukaryota > Viridiplantae > Streptophyta > Magnoliopsida > Fabales > Fabaceae > Styphnolobium > Styphnolobium japonicum. The sequence goes on from JALBWW010000013.1 coordinate 721,323, forward strand.
TTTCTTTTTCAGCTCCTAAAAATGCTCCAGCTGCCAACTCAGTTATGTCCAAAGAAGTTTCTTACACTCATTTTGTGTTTCGATATGATTATGAAGATTGGAAGGTATGAACAGGTGCCAGTACTCATAAAGTGGAAATTCAAGGTGTATATTGTGAATTTAATCCACAATGCTTGATACTTTTGGGGGATGCAGTCATTTTAGGATAACAGCATCATTATAGTTCAAAAAGGATAATAATGTCTTGCGTTTTTTTTTTCCTGACAATTAGAAGGTTTATTGTATAGTATCTTGTTCAATAAATAGCCTTAAGAGAAGGAAGGAAATAAAGAAATAGTGCTTGACAAACTTTGTTTTTGCTGTTATTACAGTAAATTAACCTTCTTCATCGCATGTTTTATATTGTCTGTTTTTTTAGTTCTGCTCTGTAGACAAATAATACCATGGTTCATAATCTATTTCTTTGATTCATTTGGAGTCTTGGACATGAATTTATGAGTCTTTCTGTTGAATTCTGTTTGTCAACATTGTTTACAGTTAATGAAGAACATTGTGCCTGAAGGCAAGGAGCTAATGCCACATAGGATTCAGTTTTGCACTCCGGTTGACTCTCAGGCAGAGACAGGTGCTGACAATTCCCAACCAGCTTTGGTTGTAACGCCAATAAGGAAGCTATCCCGGAACCGAGGGCTGGTTGTGCAGGAGGAAGGTGTTGTAGAAGAATCTCCTGAATGTGATGAGGAAAATGCTTCCAGAGCAGCTGCCATCCGTAGGTGTAAGCGTAAGCTTCGTTAAGAAATAGCATATTAGGGACCAGATCGATTAATGATGTATACGATTATGTTGTTTTGTCCAGTTGGAAGCAGCGTATCAAACTGAGTTTTGTGATGTATATAGGACGTAAATATTTCTAGATCGGTGGTAGTATACTCCCTTTTGACGGCTGGCTTCAATGTGTGAGTGCTTGTACCCAAGAAGGCTGCCTTTTGAAGATTGCTTCATCTATATTAGTCAAATGCGTAACAGAATAGGTCCAGTGATTGGTGATCAGGTTGTAAATATGGTTATGCTGGTTTGAGTAGGTAATAAAAATTGAGAAAATGGTGAATTTAGAATGAAAAACACTTTCTGCTTGTTTGATACAACTTTTTTTTGAATGATTGAAAGTGGAGTCTGTACTTCACTTAAAATAAATGAAAATTAAAACATTTTCATTTTATTCTTTTTTTTTTCTTATTAATTGTTATGAAGGAGGTCTAAGACTTGATAGGAAGAGGGGAGAAGAGTAAGCTAAAGTGCAGGCAACCTGATCCATTATTTGTATATTATTTTTAGGTGTAAATTTAACACTTATATGATAGTATATAAAAGATTGCTTATATGAAGTTGTAATGTAAATAGTTTCAATGCTATATGTAGAGAAGTTTTTCACCCTTAATTATATTTCGTCTCTTTCGGATCACATATTCATGGGATGACATACATGATACATCTATTAATCTGAGGATATGTTTTTTCATCTTTTCGATTTGATTGGTTGTTTCCTGTTTCTCCAGCATGAAGATGATATGGTGGAATGTTAAAAAAACTTGGGCGTAAGGCCACCCAATCACAACTAACGCATTTGTTTTTCCAATTCTCACCGAATATGACAAGACTAAGGTCAAAAGAATAATGACCTGAAAGCACCTAGAAGCCTATCAAGTAGGGAAAAGATACCTGCACAGATAAGTGCACAATTTAAACCATTTAAAAAAAGTTATTGTAAGATCATAGTGTTATCTAATGGCTAGTATTTGAGTATGTGTAAAACATATGTGCAAGTTTGTGCAAGTATCATTATTATATCAACAAACAGAAACAGAAAACTCCAACAAGACCTGAAACTTTTAGGTATGAAATCTTACAAGATTTTTGAGCTGGAGCAGGTACAAAGAGCCTACCTAGTATGGATTAAAGGAATATGTATAAACTGTATTTTACAATGATGACGTCCAGAGATTTTGTCCATTAGAACACTACACGTTACACAAACCTTGTTCTATGTAGACGGAAATTGATTAACTAAAATTTGAAGCTAGTCAAACAAACCAAAATATACAAAACCAGGGAAGCTTCAGCATGTAAATATATTAACGAGAGTCTCTGGAGACAACAAACCATTTGTGCATTTTTTTTGTTAACTTGTAGCGAACACTTTTATGCCATATATAATCGTTGAAGTTTATCCCTCTGCAACATGAATTCCTCTGTAAGGCACTGGTATGGCTTTCAAAGGAACAGCTTTCCTTAGCGTTATTCCCATACCCTCAGTCATGTCCATCTCCTCTGGTTTAAGCCCATCTGGCAAAATCCAATCAAACGAGTGCAAGAGGGAGCCTAGTGCCAGGGGAAGCACACGAGAGGCAAGTGGCATAGCCGGGCACATTCGTCGACCCGAACCAAAGGGTATAAACTCAAAATGGTGGCCCTTGTAATCTGCCATGTTTGGCTCCAAAAACCTTTCTGGATTGAACAATAATGGAGCATCCCACACTTTGTGGTCCCTACCAATTGCCCAAACATTTACTAAAATTTGTGACTCTTTTGGAATATAATAGCCTAGCATCTTGCATGAGTCCATGGCCATGTGAGGAACCAAAAAAGGAAGAGGTGGGTGAAGTCTCAGTGTTTCCTTGATGACTGCTCTTAGGTAGGGAAGATTCTCTATGTCCTTCTCCTCCAGCTTCCTATCTGGGCCTATTTTACCCCTTAGCTCCATCTGCACTTTCTTTAGCGTTCTTGGGTTGTGCAGGAGCTCTGCCATCGCCCACTCTATTGTGCTCGTTGTCGTGTCTGTCCCTGCAGTGAACATTTCCTATAACCAAATATTCTTGTCAATAAGTCAAGTGCCTTGAATCTATAGCTAAAGTAATTAAAAAATGGAAAATGATCATGTTCTAACACCATTTTTGTGTGTAATATGTATACTAATATAGAAACTAATCCTTAAAAACAAAAAACAAGATGTGTAAAAAATTAGTATAAAAGAATATATGTAAAGATATCAGTTTCTTTAACAAAAATATGAAGAAAAAGCGAAGGGACTTACAAAGACAACGACGTTAATAGTTCTTAGAGAAAAAGTATAGGGCCCGCTGACACCATCCCCACGAAACTCCAAGAGGACATCTAAGAAGTCTTTTCTCTCCATTTCACTGCAACCATTTTCCACCCTTTCTTTGATGAACCATCCTGCTATCTCAAAGGCTTGCTCAACGTGGAATTGTGTGTTCTTCCTTATACCTTGAGGGTCAAGCCACCTCAAAAATGGCAAGAAATCTGCAACATTGGGCTTCCCAGCATACTCCATAACCTTAACTGCATGGTAATAAAATCTAGCCCCTCTCTGCATTTCTGGTTCCAACAAGTCCTTTGAAAATATGAGGTTCCCAATGAGATTAAAAGTCATTAAGAAAAAAAACTTCCCAACATCAACAGCACAAGTACCAGATTCACCAGCTTCTTCAATCAAGTGCACCATGCGGTCTATGCATTTTCCACGCACACCTCGCATGGCGTCTAAACGACTAGTCACAAAGAACTCAGTGGTGCACAAGCGCTTCAGCATGCGCCAGTGTGTGCCGTATTGAGAAGTTATCAGCGAGCCCTCACTACCATGCTCCCCTTTCATGGCCTCGTAAATCTTCCTTCCAGCCATAACCACGTCGTTGTTTTTGAACATGTCACGAGCCACTTCGCTAGAGGAGACCACCACTGTGCACATGGAACCTAACCAAAGGGTCATGATTGGACCATGTTTACGGGCCAGTTTTGTAAAGGACTCATGGGGTGACCAACCTAGTTGGAAAATGTTTCCAACCACTGGCCACCATCTTGGTCCTGGTGGAAGCTGACCTTGTTCCTCTACTCTACGATGTCTGTGTTCGTTCACCGTTGCCCACCCCATCCACAGCAAGATAGCTAAAACCAACCCCAAAACCTCGTATTCCATGACACACTTTTTTTTTCCCTTTCTATTTTTGATGTTGGGTAATGCTTCAGGCATGTCCTTCTTATATAGTTGCTTCGGGGTACTAACAAACAAACCCATGACAATCAGTGGAGAAACAATTTAACTGCCTGTCCTTTTGTTTGGTGAGAATCTGTCTTTGCGAGATTTGGATCCTCCCATTATATACCTTCTAACATGACTTTCATTTTAGAAAAGATATAGTTATATAATAGAAAGAGAGTAAGAGACTCATTTTTTCTACATGATTCATCTCACTATTATATCTATCTATTCCAAAATGTCAAGTCACGTTAGACTTAAAATGAGATATCCTAATTTATTCTTGTAAATGAAAACTTTTAAATTTGAAAAGTTAACATGTTTGTTTCTGGGTGCTGTTTTTCTCAGGAAACAAATAGTTAATATCATGGATAAGACACGGGGGTCTTGATCAATAATATAAATAAACCCCATAATTTGTTGCCTTTTGGTTTGAATTTTTTGTTCACAAATCCCAAAATCAATATACCAAACCAATGACACTATATATGATCATGTAAAACAACATATCAAACAGTGCAGATTGATTTTATACCATTATTTATTGGGTATATATAGCTAGCTAGGGTAACCATTACCAATATGTGTAATTAGGGGGACCATTACCAATGTTCAGGGGACCGCAATCATGTTTAGGGGACCATATTAATGTTTAATATTGTTGTCAATTGTATTACGCAAATGAAGAAAGAATTTCCAATGCAGCCCCATTAATCATATATTTAGAATACCATATAATATACTCCTAAAGCCTATGTCATACAGTTTGGAAAGTAGCCAAAGACTCTAATGTACTGTTTACTATTGAACTTTTAAATTTGATCCAAAGCATATATCATATACGGGGTGGTATGATGATACCGGATGATATATATATATATATATATATATATATATATATATATATATATATATATATATATTACTTAAAGTCAATTAACAGATTTTGTTTTACACTTTCACCACCTCCAAAGTTTGCTAAAATGACATTGAAACACTCCATTCTATTTTTTCTCTTTCACTAACAGTTGACTTAACATTGTTATATATTTAAAACAAATAAATTTACCTATTATTAATTATTAGTAAGCTTTATATTGCAACAAAAAATATTTAAGCTTACAAAATTAAGTTAACATGTTAATATAAAAATGAAATGGATATAATTTAAAATAATTTATGAAAAAGACTATAATAGATATTTATATTTATTTTATTTTAACAAACAATTAATATATCATATATGTCTATTATGTATAAAAAAATATTATACTTTTCTTTTCTCGTTTTGTTTCCTTTCTTGAGTTCTTTAGTTCAATGACTTGAAGAACGACTATGCTTCTAAATATATGTTTTTTTTTTGTGTTTTTAAATATTTTTCTTAATTTACTCAGATTTTTTTTGCATCATACATAAACCACAACCTCGTTTTAAAATATGAAATTTTAAAATCACACAATTTTGTTCAATATGCCAATAAAATGAAATTCTAAAATTAAATAACATCATTTAGTAAGTTCAATTCTAAATATTCAATTAATATCATGTTTATTATATATTTATTTTTTTAAAAAAAAGTAAAATATAACATATGTTGTAGATATACGTTTTATAATTCTTTATATACCTACAAACTTAAAATTGCAAGATGTACACATATATTACATATCTTGTGCTTTTGGGCTAAGATATTTTTATATTTTTTTAGCGAGTACTTACAAAGGGGAGGTGGATTTGATTGTAGCTCCTCTGGTCCCTACCCTATCCCTGTTGAAGACAAGTTTCTTTTTGTCTTTGTCTCTATAGGATAAATTTGTCTTAATGTCAGCCTTATCATAAGAACCTTGCAAATACCCATTTAAATAAATATTTTTATCATTCTTATTAGCAACAACATATTATAATAACATATGTCTTGCATTTGAAGCATGAGTTTTGCTTAAAAGTAATTGAGCTAAAGAATCCTACAAAGCAAACAAAATGAAGAAAAAAATAGTATAATTTTTTTACATAATAAACATGCATAATATATTAATTATTGGTTAGAATAAAATAAATAAATATAAATTATATCTTCAATAACATTTATTAAATTATATTCATTTCACTTTTATATTAAAAATTTAACTTTGTTTTGTGAAGAAAAAATTATGAGATTAATCTTAAAATTTTTCTGTAATATATAATTCATTAGTAAATAATAATAAGTGAGTTTTTTTAATTACTTAATGATATTAAGTCAACAATTAATTAAATATATATAAAAAATGTAATATACGGCTAAAATTTAAGGTTTATTATCATTTTAATAACTTATTTGTTTGGTTTAAAGGAGTGGAGGGGAGAGGAGAGATTTTAATAATATATTTTATTTGGTTAGATGAGGGGAGGAAAGGAAAAATAACTCTCTCCTTGTTTAGTTCACAAGGGGAGGTGAGAGATTTTAAAATTAAATTATTTTTATACCCTTTTATATTATATCAGAATTAAAATCTACACTCTTTTATTTGTAATTCTTTTAGACATGTTATATGTAGCAACTATTAGCGTCAATGACAAACACAAGCAAAGGAACGTCGGGAGGTTATGGCAACTGTGACTTCTAGGTAATTCTGATAGCAAATACAAAGCAGATCTAATCTAAAATGCAACAAGGGCAATTCTGGATTTCAAAAAATTATGAAGAATATTTTAGTTTAATTACTTAAAATATTTTAAACTCCCTTCCTCTCCCTTCCAAATCCCCCCAATATTGGAGGGAAGCCAAAATGGACTCAGGAAGGATTTTGCTCCCCTCCATTTCCCTATAAAAAATTCAAGAAAGATTTTAAAAAATTCCTCCCCTCCCCTCCATTCCCCTCTAATCAAACAATTAGTTTAGTGTGTAATCAATTATTTTAAAAAAATAAGGGTTGTAGATTTTATCCAATAGAGATCTCAAGAGTCCAAAGTTAGTTGTTCAATAGTCAATTTTGTAGATTTTATATTTTTTGTGTAGAAAACTAACGCTCATTTAAGGTTAAGATAGTCAAATAAATATATATGTCGTGCTCAAATGTTATTTCAAATAAAATATAATTGACATAAAAGAAGGGAATTTGTTAGTATATTGTCGGTTCTTAACACTCTAAATTAAATTAATGAGAAGAAAAGAAAAGTCAAAGATGAAAGATTCACGAAAACAAAAACCTAGATATCATCACACTCACGATGAGAGAAGTCACCTATCATCCCAAATAATGGATCCCAAATAATGGAAAAAGCATTTGCATTGAGTTACTTGTTAATTGAGTCCTAATCAAGTGATAATAATATAAGCATTTTACTCTTGGAATTATGATTGGCCAAAGTTTTTTGTTATTATTAAACCGACATATTGTGAACATGTGAAGTCTCTCCTTAGTCCTTATTTATAGCTTCTTAACTTAAGCATACAAATTATTTTGATTGTCACAAATCAAAGCATCGGCCACCAATAATTTCATTCTGTTTTGCCACAAAATAAAACTCTTCAATGTTAAAGGGCTCTTGAACTCTGCAAGGATAAGTATGAGAAAAATTCTTATGTACTCCTTTCACCTCTCAACTTTCACCCAATAGATGTGATGATTAGTTAAGGATGGTCCATCCTTCACAATCAGTGGGACGAAGAAAGGGACGATTCTCTTGCATTCTTTCAAATTTCAGCCATCAACCAAGATGTGTGTTTTGTCAAAAAAAAAAAAAAACCAAGATGTGTGAGATATCATACTCCTACACAATTGCTTACAGCAACTACGTTATATGTGGCAATGCAAAAAATAAAATAAAATGCTTCTTATACAAATATGACAGTTGTATTAGACAAGTATATGGAGCAATCATGCTAATACATAATAATTGAAGTTACAACTATATATACATGACTTTCAGCAATTTCATTTTATATTATTTCTCTTAACATTAGTCACGACTGCGCGGGTGTTTATATCATTGAGAAAAGAAGAAATAAAAACAGTCGGAGTGGACTCATGTTTATGATGAAAAAAATAATTTGTAAGAGGCTTTGGTTCAAACTTATGTACCTAAAATTTAAAAGTAAATATTTAATTTGGTCCTTCAAAGATATATGGAATATCAATATGATCTTTTAATTATTTTTTATATCAAATTGGTCTTGTTAGAGAAACTAATTTGATGTAAAAAATAATATTGAAGGACCAATTTGATGTAAAATTATTAACATTTGAAGAGTATTTTGATGTAAAAAAATGATTAGATGACCAAATTGATATTCCATGTATCTTTAGAGGATAAATTTGAGTATTTATTCAAAATTTAATTTTAAAAACTGAACCTAATTAGGCTTAAATACAAACAACTACACAAATATAGCTTATTATATGTAAATGTTGTTATCTTCAATTTGAATCTATTCGTAGGTTGTGAGAAGTAAACTTTTAATAAATTCATTAGGTCTAACATTATTATTAATAAAAAGAAAGAAAGAAAACTTGTTTGGATTGAACCAAAAGAGATACTATTAAACAAAATTTAAAAATTGTTTACTTCTGTTAAAAAATATATGAATAATGTTACTTATTATACAAATAATCTTACACATGATCATAAAGGACACAAGTTTTCCCACTCATTCATTTCAAACCAAACCAGCCCAAAGAAAAATAGAATGGCATTGCAAATTTGCAATGTAACAATTAATTAATCTCAGACATGTGAGCATAAAGAGCACAAGTTTTGGCAGTCATTCTTCAAACGAAGCCAAACCAAACCAAAGCAGCCCATTAAGAATGAGTCATTGACCCAAGCCTTTTTATTTATGGCTTCTGTTCTGTGTGCCTATGGGTTGTCCAACTCCAACAAACCAACCAATACCTTTGTTTTTCCTACACGCATTCACACAAATCACATCACATAGCCATTCATTGCTTTACAATTTTCACGTCACTCACCCCAACTCCTTCTCCTTCTTCATCTGGTTCTGGAAAGCCAAGATGTCAAACTACACACTAGAGTCTTTCACGGTGGAAACCAGTGATGGAGTCAAGCTACGTACAAGGGTGTTCAAGCCAGTGGGAGAGACTAAAGATGACAACTTGGTGATCGTTCTTGTCCACCCATACTCCATTCTGGGTGGTTCCCAGGGCCTGCTCAAAGGAGTAGCTTCTGGGTTGGCAGAAAATGGTTACATGGCTGTCACCTTTGACATGAGAGGCGTTGGGAGATCCACTGGGAGGCCTTCTCTTACTGGCTTTGCTGAAATTAAGGATGTGGTTGGTGTCTGCAAATGGGTCTGTCAGAATCTCTCTGTTGACAGGATTTTGTTGGTGGGTTCTTCTGCAGGTATCATTTTTGTTCTCCATGCTTTTGCTTTGATTTTTTTATAGATCATGGAGTTTATGATTGCCTGTTTGATAATTCTTCATGGGTATATATATAAGTCACCTTTTTTCACACTCAATTTTATGGGAATACTACTGTAAGTGTGTAATTTTCTGATGCGTGTGAGATTTGTTCCTCCAAAGAGAAAGGATCATATTAAACAGATTGATATAAGAAAAAGCAAATAAAAAAGAAAATGTTTAATTTCACAGATCTGAAATATATATATATATATATAAATTTTCACCCCATGAGAATTTAACTTATTTTGTGGGTAATATACTATCCTTCACACTGGTTTTCTGTGCTCTGATTTCTGAGGTTTAATGGCGGCTGTATCACATTGAACTGCTGTCTGCTCCTGGAAGAATGGTCAAAGAGGGATGTTATTGCTTTCATTAATAATTGTTTATATCTTATGGTCTTTATGTTTCAGTAGTATCAAATGTCTGGATTAGCTAGAGTGATGCCTCTTTTATGAGTCACTACCGTTTTAGCTTGCCGCTTAAGGCTAGCTTACTCTTTTATAAGTGATACATCTTTGAAAAGGATGCCTTTGGAGGACATAGTCAACAGTTGCATTGTTAAATTAGTCTTGGAGAGCTTTAATGCTTTCAGAATTCGAAAGTTGTTCGCTGCTTTGATAAACATTGGCAATTGTATGCACTGTGTAGATCCAGCCAATACTTGGTAGAAACATTCTGAAATTTCTGTAGTGAAAGCTTCAAATATTCATATCAAACTTGGAGTGGTGCTATTAGCATGTACTGCTAAAAATCCAGGATGCTTTAAGCTGTTGCCTTAATCAACAGATCTTGTTTTATATGTGCTTGATTCACTGTTTTAGGAGAGCACCGGAGTCCCCAAAGATGGATGGCATTTAAATTTAAAGAGTCCACTCACACTTCTTTTTACATTCAACTTTGTTTCTTTTTTACCTTGCACTGAGAATTGAATTGAACTTTCATTTGTGTTTTGTTTTGAAGGGTTATTGAGTTATAGATTGTCTCATTCTTTTTGTTCTGAAGGGAAGGGAATAAAATGAAGGAAAAATAAAAGAGATTAGTTTTTATCTACTTTGAGGTTCTAACATTGTTATAGGACAACCGCGGCTGCACCTGATTTAGACATATTTCTGTACCTGAATGAAATTATGCAAAGGATAAGGACGTGAAAGGAAGTATATCTTTTGTTCCTTCTTTAGATATAGACCGACTTGCAAATTAAGTTGTTTCCCATTATGTGTGTGGAAATGTTACTAAATAATATGGGATGTGTGCTTGAGTTCACATGGACTGTTAAGACTTATGGTGTTAATCAACGTGCTTCTTATTGCATAGCCACATGGTTCTTATCTGTGACAGTGTCCTCCAGTCATTCAAGAGTATCATTAGGAGATATAGTAATCTCCCATGTAAAGGATGATGCCCCAGATTAAAATTCGCAGCATGTATTCCATCAATGTTCAAGCCTCAGAGAATTACACTTCTTTCTTTTTTTTACAGGTGCACCTATAGCAGGGTCTGCAGTTGATCAGATCGAGCAAGTCATCGCCTATGTAAGCATAGGTTATCCATTTGGCATGATTGCCTCAATCCTTTTTGGACGACACCACAAAGCCATCCTACGGTCCCCAAAACCAAAACTTTTTATTATGGGAACACAAGATGGATTCACCAGTGTAAAGCAGCTGAAAAGCAAGCTTAATTCTGCGGCAGGACGAGTTGAAACACATTTAATCGATGGAGTAGGCCATTTCCAAATGGAAGGGCCTGGTTATGATGCTAATATGGTGGATCTCATCATTAAATTTATTGCATCATTGTAAAGACAAATAACTGATTGCTTAGTTGCCATGTGGATTGCCTCTTCTATTGGGATTAGTTTGTGTACCTAACCTGACTTCCTTGTTAAATCTGCAGATTAGACTGTTGATTTGTGTCCTCTATGCCACCTACCAAATGAAAGAAATCAGCTACTGACAGAACATAGAACTTCTGCTGATTGGATAATATATATGAAAGAGAGAACGAGGGGATTTGAAGCATAAGAACCATGTTTTCAAGTTTAATTTACTGAAGTTACATAGCTCATGTTCCACGGGATTGGAGCCAGTCCTACCCGCTACCCGCTACGCTATACTAAATAGATAGAAAAACCCGCAAATAATACAATAGAAAACACAGCATATTACAATAGTACAAGCCTACTACAGTCACGTGTCACTGCCGACTTCATGTGGGTACTCAGATGGTGCACTGCTCTCTCTTGCTAATTTATCACCATTTGAACCTTCAAGTACTCTAACGCCACCCAGATTATCAGACTGTCGTTTCTTCCAGCCTATTTCCTGATCCATTGACTGCCCTTGCGAAAATGGAGGTTCTCCATCTGGTTTAAAGCAAGAGGGTTGAAGGAACAAAAAGTATAAAAGAGTCTTATAATCAATAATCTAAAATATCTTTGCTGCATACTAGATAGACAATCAGAAACTACTGGGGTTGAACCTAATATCACGTTAGTCAATAAGACAACACATGAGGTGATATTCCATCCCAGGAGTATTTCAAGAAGCAATGAGGAAGTTACTTATTCACAACTTTGGCTAAGAACAAAGCAATTAGGAAGCTAGGCAAAGAACAAAGGAAAAGAAAGCGCATACTTTATTCACAACTTTGTGTTTCATCATCATATGCTTAAACTATAGGGGGGAAAATAGGTAATCAGAAAAATTGCCCCCACTGTCGCTGGCTTACTTGCAATATCCGAAAATTAAGATACAACAGAATGTGGTGAAATTCCATTTAATTCTACATGAACAAATTTCTATGTTACTTAGTTATTACTTATTACCACTTTCACCATCAGATGCATCTCCGAGCCTGGCAATTGCATTGACAAGGGCCTGCTCATGTTCCTGCATTTCAAAAGGGACCCATCATGATTGTAGAAATTAAAGATAGATAATGCAGGGAATTCAGAGAAAATGCTTGATCCTCACTTTTAGCACTTTCTTTGCTTTCTCCATTTCTGTGGGATCAGGATGACTGGCGGCAAAAACCTTTTCGACCTGCTTTGGTTCCATTCCATTACGTAATATTAAGTAGCCAAATCTCAATTTACCAAATAAAAAAAAAAGTAACCAAATCTAACATAGTAATAAAAGTTTTAGAAATTTCTGCTGCTTATGCTCATACCTCCTTGATAAGGGTATCTGTGTGGAGTATCTCAATATCACCTGTAGGCTTCTTCCTGATCCCATTTTGTGACAAAGTGAAATCTTTCTTAGGCTGAACCTTTGTCATTCCCCTACCTCTTCCTGCACCAGTAACTGCACCACCACGAGCCATAGACTTCTTCATCCCTCTACCTGGACCAGGCCGGCCACCTCTGCGAGGTATTCCAGGATCTTCACCCTCCCAACGGATGTCTTCTGGAGATATCTACCATATCAAATAGATAGTTACTAACTAGGATTTCATCATTGGGTGAGTGATAATTAGCAACACCGACTCTTAATTCACTCTCGCCTGATAAAGAATAATGACGAGAAAAGTGAAGAGACATTAAGCACAGATAGGCAAACACTTTACTAGGATAAGAAAAGCAATATGTTATTTGCACTCAAAAAGAACAATACTGACATGAGAAACCAGAATATAGGTCTTCGAGCATCGCAAGCTGTGACTTATTTTCAAAAGGTAGTGCATTTTCTTGCAACTATTGCAGAATTAATTCACTGCCTGTCACCAATAAATGCGAAGAAGTAGAACAAGCTTGTTTGTAATGCTTTGCTATTAATTTAAAATTCACTATGACAGATGGAAAAACAGAAGGGGGGTCTGTGAAACTAGAAGGGTTTCTTCATATTACTGGCAATTTGGCCACAGTACAGTAGATTAGGAAACAAATTACCGAAATGCCACTCATTTGAAACATATTACCAGCGTACTGTCATTTTTGCCACGTGTATCACGTCAACACGAGTGGCGTGATACACGTCATCACGGGTGACGTGATACACGTCATCACGGGTGACGTGATACACGTCATCACGCCACCGGTGTTGACGTGTATCACGCTATCCGTGATGACGTGTATCACGCCAACACGGGTGGCGTGATATACACAAAATCGGAAAAAAAATAATAGATTAATACAAGAAAACTTATATAACCAAAGTCAAAACTTTGAAAAGCCATAACTTTTGACTCGTTTGTCCGATTTAGACGCATTTTTATCGATTCCATATAACTTTTCGAGGCCGAGTGCAACGCAAACGCCGTAGGCGGTTTGGTCCACCGGAATTCCAAAAAACCCTTTATTTTGTAAGTTATCAAGCTTTTTATGAAAATTATATGGGTATTTCATCAAATCAAGGTTAAACTCATTTTTTTTCCTTTTCATTTTTATGAACCTTTCCTTTTTAACCTTGATTTCATAAAAATGAAAAGGAAAAAAAATGAGTTTAACCTTGATTTCATGAAATACCCATATAATTTTCATAAAAAGCTTGATAACTTACAAAATAAAGGGTTTTTTGGAATTCCGGTGGACCAAACCGCCTACGGCAGTTTGCGTTGCACTCGGCCTCGAAAAGTTATATGGAATCGATATAAAATGCGTCTAAATCGGACAAACGAGTCAAAAGTTATGGCTTTTCAAAGTTTTGACTTTGGTTATATAAGTTTTGTTGTATTAATCTATTATTTTTTTTCCGATTTTGTGTATATCACGCCACCCGTGTTGGCGTGATACACGTCATCACGTCAACACGGATAGCGTGATACACGTCATCACGTCAACACCGGTGGCGTGATGACGTGTATCACGTCACCCGTGTTAACGTGATACACGTGGCAAAAATGACAGTACGCTGGTAATATGTTTCAAATGAGTGGCATTTTGGTAATTTGTTTCATAATCTACTGTACTGTGGCCAAATTGCCCATATTACTAATATTTTGCAGTTGTACTGACTCTGAATTTAGAGATGTTACAATATTGTCAAGTTAGTATGCTAGCCAAACCAAGACTTGAGTATGCTAGTGTGTATTTTGGAGTAAATATGTAGCCCAATTTTCATTTTAAAAAGAGTCATCCCATATATGCTTAAAGTTTCATTTGTTTGCATCAGTTACAGATACTTAGACAGGAAATCACCAACGCAAATGCAGGCCTAAGCCAGGCAAGGACATTGACTATATGCCAAATACTTCAACCACAAACACTAACTAGATTTTAGACAGAAATATAATGTTCATCTTATCAAATTCATGAGATACTTCATACCCATTTCAAGGAATGAGATTCAAAGTATGAGGCATATGGTCACCTTGGGCAAAGTTAGATATGTGCAAAGAAAAAAGCTCTGGATATATTTGTAAAATTTAAGGAGCAAAAGTCAGGACGGAAAAAATCTTAAAAAAAAAGAACCGTGCTAAAACTAGATGGTATGAAATTACCATGGAAAAGAGTATTGCAAGAATGTTACCTCTTTAAGGTTGACCCACTCCCATGTTTCATTTACTGAATTCATATCATAGACCAAAGCATGCCGGCCCTACCAAATATTTAAATAGAAACATTAACAGAGGTCCATTTTTTACTATGTTTTCTGTAGTCTACAATAAACACACCTCGGCAGGATTATAATCAGTTATAACAGCTTCATAGAAGTGGTTATCTTCAGGCCACCTTGTCCAAACTTTCCTTCCAATCAAACGATCATAAGAGGCTGCTTCAGCAGGTTCATTTGTTGTAAAGGCACCTGAAGAACCCCCCCGATTAGTGACCTGGGTTCTGCTAGTAAGACCTGTAGAAGGGAACTGTATGGACTTCATTGAGGATGCACTAGTCAATGAATTGTTTTTATTATTTGAGAACAGGAAACAATTACCACAAAGAAAGTAAAACTCGGTATCTTGTTTTCTTGATATTCCAAAATTGAAACACTTACTGATTTTGGCTTTTTGGTCTTTGCTCCTGATGGAGGCCCATGCCTCAACGCCGATGATGATGGTTGCATAGATGGATGAACTACTGGAGATGGCGCACCCAAGGATAATGAAGCCACAGATTGTGATGTTTTTTGTTTCTTACGAGATGCTGAAACGGTAGGACTGGGTATGTGATCATGAACCGGCTGAGCAGTACTTACTGTGCCAGGTTGGAGTCCACTTGCTTTTCTCCACTCCCTAACAGCACAATTGGTTACACCCCAGTTCAAGATGCAGAACAAACCATGTTTTGCTCAATGGTATACAGAAACTGCTCAGTAGAATACGACAAAACAAAATCTGACCTTATCCTGCGGATGATGTCATCAGCATTGACTCTGGATAGAAGTTCTCTGTGTTCTTCATCCGATACTCTTAACTCCTTCCTAAGCTCTGTAATTAGACTTTCTTTTTCCTAAAGTGCATAGGCACCAAAAAAATTCATTGTTAAGCCTATCCAACATAATTTATAGAAAGCTGAACCAATGAATTAAGACATGAATACCCAAGTAATTGCATCAGATTGAGCTTTAAAAGCCCGGAGGACAGATGTGTATGCATCTTGCTCAATGTTGTGAATCTGGGTTTCCATGTTGTTCTGCATCCTAGGAAATGGACCAGAGCCTACAACTGCTGATCTTCCATTTCCAGCAGCATGGTCTGGTTGTTGAAATCTTTTTTGATGGGAAGGAGGAAGATCATCATCTGTTCCTGCAGGTGTTTCAGATTATGGAAATTAATATGCAAGCAACCAATTGAATACAAAAGCCATACAGTAGAGTGGAACACAATAAAAATTTAGTTACCATGTTCATTGCCATATCTGAAATGTTCACTCATCTCATTCTATGAAATTTAGTTTTATCACGGAAAAAGTTATGACAGCAGAGCAGACCACTACCATGGTCTGTACTTTACATTGCACACAACAATTATGCCTATGAAAATTGAAGAGGACCTATGCTAAATACATATACTATGATGAAAATTTTTAGGATTCCCACAAAAGGAAAAAGAAGGGACAAAAAATAAAAATAGAAAAGTTAAAAACAGAGAACTAAACAGAATTCCTGTATCAGTTGTTGCATCTTTGCCATGATCAAGCAGGATATAATATTAATGAGATTATTATGCTTCCAAATTTAGCAATGTAATAGTCCATTATTATATTTAATCCTTTCCTTAAACCCTTAGTTTCACAGAAAAAATAAAAATTTCCTCTGAACATGATCAGATATAAATTGAAGCCAACTGAAAAATTGTGTTGAAAGCCAAAAGTAAGCAGAGCTATAGATTACAAGAGGTCTAGATTCAATATACCAGCAGCCTTTTCCACATCATCAAGTATAAGGTTGTGAGGAAAAATAATACCCATGAATCTAGATTCAATTTAGTTGCCAATTTCATGCTTGATACCTTACAATAAGCAATCACCCAAAGAAAGACAAGAGAAAAAAAATAATAAGAGAAAAGAAAGGGAAGAAAGAAGACTAAAAATAAATTAAAAGACGAGATTGAGCCTTATTGGAACTGGAAAGTAGGAAACCGAGAAACAAAAGTAATGCAGATTTCAGATTTTGTTATTCACTATAATTTTTCCCAATTGAATCAAAGGTAAAACAATGCAAAGTTCTGTACGTTTTCATTGTTTCAACAACAATTTTATTAAAAAATACAGGGAAATTATTATTTTTTCCATCATGACTGCCTTGTGGGAATTTGGTCAGGGGGGTACTTATTTGAATTAGTTAAAGGTTTTCCCTTTGCTGTAAATGCCAGGTAGAAGACAAATTTGAATATATGTTAAGTTCTGCTATGAATCAGACATGGTGCATGTCACAAGTTTCTACTTTCTAGATCATATATTGTATTCTTTTCACTCTGATTTTACAGTAAGTGTTCATTTCATTACCTTAACATGATCTGCTTTTGGACACCAGATGACAGGACACGAAGACAAAACACAGCTAGTATATGATTTTTGTTCTTTGTAGTTTTTTTTACCTCTTTCTTGTTTGAATCATTTTTCTTTGAAACAGTATTAAACTCTCATATACTTAGAAGTAATAAACAAAATACGATATCAGCATCAATTGTGTTCATTTCTAGGATATAGAACACATCATATGTGACAACAAACATCAAATCTTTTTAAGTCATGACCACAATCAGTGTGTAAGCTGAAAATCAGGTTTAGCAAAAAGGAGTGGTAAAATGAAGTTAATTCAAGTCACTTCTTTAGTACCTGCATAATGTTGTAAACCAAATAAAACTAAAAGAACACTGATTTTTTGTCAAACACAACAGCATGTGTTATAAATAATAAGAATCAGTGAAGTTTCAACAATATATTATTCAAAAAATTTCTAAGGAGATGCTAACTTGTCAATTTGATAAACAAGACCAGGATCCTAATCCCCAAATTAACCAAATTATATATATATATATATAAGCCAAACTGTAGACATTCATCTATTCAAACACCTTCTCCAACTTCACAAAGCAACTGCAAATATTCTTGATATTAAGTTAACATATGAAAAAGTCCATAATGTAGCAGTTTCTCTGAACAAAGCTTCAACTTGCAACAATAACAGCAGCATGAAGCAGCCAAAGAGTTTCTTCAGGAATAAGAGTAGCAAAACTCCCATTCTAGTACAATGTAATTAAAGACTGACCCAAGTTCAATTATGAGGTTTCTCACCTTAATGTAAAAAGATAAAATAAACAGAATTAAGTAAACAAAAAAAAAACCCAATTCATCAGAAACAAACCACAACGCAGAAAGGTTAAGGTCCTGGAGACCTAGAAACCACACAAGACACAACACACTCTACAGCAAAAAATAAAATAATAAAAATCAAATCTTTGAAATGACCCACCACTGCTATCGGAGAGATCAAATTCCATTGAGGTCCCCAGGCGTCAAAATCAGCCCTTGGAACTCAAAAAACCAATCAAATTCTTCAAGTACACGAGCTCCTCACCGCTCTTACCGATTGAAGAACGGCCAATTGGGAACAATTCGCAGCATAATCCGGAACCAGAAGCTGAATGAATAGTTGAATTCAGGGTATAGAGTTTGATTGAACGCGATTGATGTGTTTCGGGGGCTTTCAGCCTAGTGATGGGTTCAGGTTTGGAAATTTTCAAAAGGTTTGGGGAAAATTTTGAATTTTTTGTATAATTTAGTAGCCAGGGAAAATTTACAGATTGGCAAGTTGATCCTTCATGTACTCTCTATTACATTATTGCTCTACTCTGCACTTCTGTTGCTAATTATATGTAATTGTCATTTTATTTTATGAAATCGGAACAAAAATAGAAAGAAAATTGCGAGTTTGATAGGAGTTGTTATGTTAGATAAATATTTAAAAGCTTATTAAATATATTAATATTTTATAAATATTAAATATCTGTATTTAAGATAAATAATAATATGGGAGTAATCTCCTCATTTGATAGTTATGATTCAAAAATGGAATGTTTTTCTAAATAATTAATGAAATTAAAATTGATATAAATCATAACTGATATAAATGTCTATATTAATAAATAAGAAATTTAAATTTTTTTATATATTTTATATATGTGGTATAAAATTATATTTTTACTAATAATGTTTTATATTAATTTTTTATAATTTAATAATAAAAATAAATTTCGTTACTGAAAAAATGTTGTTTTATTGCCCTTATTTTTATTTCAGTGCATGAGTTAGGTTCATGCATTTAGTTTTTAAAGTCTAAACATATATAAAGCGTGTTTCAGACAAATTTCTCATTTGTCTTTCGGGCTTGAGAAAAAGACTTGAATAAGTTAATAAACCTGTTCAGACTTTCTTAGTTTTAAATTTTGTATAAACAAGTTAAGTTCTTGTAACAGGTGATAAACTAGCTCAAGTTTATGATTTTATACCAAACTTTATTCTTGATTCTTGATTCTTTTAGCTTGAGTTTTAGTTTGGTCTCCACCCCACGCTAAACACACAAACGTATTTCTGTCTTTTATTATTAATTTTTTTTGCTTTTGAATTTATTTCTCTTTTGTTTATGCTATAAAATAAAAAGCTCTAGACCTTGAGCTCGAGTTCTTGACACCAAGTTTGGCCATTTGGGTACAAGACACATCAAATGGATTCGCGAAAGCCATGTATGGCGGTTTGAGGACATGATCTAAGGGTGATTTAGCTTTATTGATGCGTGCGGGGTTAGTGGGACTGTTTCAATGTGCGTGGGTGGGTGGGAAATACTATTCATTAAGGAGCATGTATGTGCTATTGGCATTTTAGGGGGAGTGCAATAAACCTCGTTAAAGATGACAATTTCGTCTCCATTGATATTTGTGAGTAATATTTGTTAAGAGATAAGGGTTTAATACTCGTTTTTTAAACTAAGTGGAGGAGGAAGTTGTTTCTCCTGTATCCTTGAGTATTCGATATATAATTTTAAATATTTAAATTTATATTATTGTTATGTATATATATGTTCTTTAAAAAAATTATATTGTTGTTTTGATTTTAATTATTTAAAGTTGTTGAACTAAATTAATTTGTAGTGTATAAATTATGAGAAATTATGATATTTAATTTTATTTAATTTATTTTTTTTCTTTTTTCAATTTTAATGATTTTATGGATATCCACAAAATATCTGTAAATACCCATCTATTTACGGAAGAATCAAAAGTTGATACCTGCACAAGTACGGAAGACGAGGGGCTACAACCTGCCCTCGTCCCATTGTCATCCCTAACCATCACCCTTAAGTTGTGGTGAACCAATAAAGATGAAGTAATGATATTTTTATAAACTTACAATTACACACTCTTATGTAGGGTGAAGTTAGAAATTTTATTTTGTCGGACCAAGAAATATGATGAAAGTGTTACAAAAAAGGGAAGCTAAGTCTCAAGGAAAATTAGTAATTTGTAAATTTTATGAACTTCCTGTTGTTTTTAGTTTAAAGTTTGAAAATTGTTAAATTTATTTAGTGTAAACACTTATTTTGATCATTTAAAGATACAAGTATCATCCATTAAGTTTTTTAATAATAAATATGTTAAAATAGTTTTTTAATGACAATTTTAGAGATCAAATTAGTCTTTTCAATATTATTTTTTGACATCAAAATAGTTATTTAATGACATAATTTACATTAAATTAGTCTTTCAAAAAATTAACTTGATGTAAAAAATTATTAAATAACTAAACTAATATCACTTATATATTTAAATGATTAAAATAAATATTTACTAATTTCTTTACGTAAAAATAACAAATGCTCTTATTATTATCTCAGAATTAATCTTTTTTTCAATTTGGTGAAGACTTTTTTTTTAATAATAGTGAGTTTTTCCTTTAAACTCATGTCACTATAGTGTGTTTGGGTATTTGGTTAGTGTTCATTAGCGTGGAACCTAGGATAAGATGAGAATGTTATTGGCTTTTTATAAAAGAAAAATTGGCATAGGGCACTGCAAATTGTGTTCTTGGAGGCCTTAACTATTTTCATTAAAATTGTTTCTAGATCTAGCTTTATCTATTATCGTTTATGTCGTTTACGTTAAATGTGACAATACACATTATGATAAGTTGAGCACTTTTTAAGCCTTTTAAATTGAATTATGTAATATTTAGTATGCTTTTCATCTATGTTTAAGTGAGTAGGTTCAATTTATTATTTTTTTAGAAGAGTACTCATTTTTCTTTCTTTTCTCCTTCTATGTTCTGATATAGTATATGCTTATTTATTGTACTCAAATATATAAGTTTTGAGAGTTAGCCCGTCGGTCTCCTTCCTTCCACTCTTGTTCTCATACAAGTCATTAAATAATATATTAATCCCACCATAACTTATTTAAATATTCTAAATTATACACATACCTCATAAAAAAATTATGCAAGTATCTTTTTTTAATAGAGTTTAATTTTTATTCATTATCAGTGTAAATTTTTTTTACACTGTAATCCAATCATGTGTTGCTAAATTATTAAAAGTATTAATTATCACAACCATTACTTAGAAAGTCTAACTATTTTAATGATGTGTCAACATATGATTGAATGATAATGTAAATTTTTTTTACACTTACAATAAATAAAAATTAAATTCTTCTCAAAATCACTTCTAGGATCTAGTAGGTTAATGACTTGCTGATAACTTGTACGGTTGTACCCCAATATCTATGGTTTTGGGCTATCTGACCCATGGGATACTGTGTGGATGGATCTTGTTAGATTGGACTTTCTCTATCAAGTCCAACAAACACTGGTTTTAAATTTCTGCAATTACTATAGAAATAAGATTTAATTTTTATTTATTGTTAATGTAAATTTTTTTTATACTGTCATTTAATTATATGTTACCAAATCATTAAAATAGTTAAACTTTCTAAGTAGTTATTGTGATAGTCAACTCTTTTATTGATTTAGCAACACATGATTAAATAACAGTATAATTTTTTTTTTCACTAATAATAAATAAAAAGTAAACTCATAGAAATAAGTCAATAGACATATTAGTAAGAGGCTCACAGCTCACAAAACAAGTCACAATGTTTGTCTCTTTCTTTCTCTCACAATGTTGATGAATTGGGGCGTTTATAAGAATTTTCAAGGAAATGTTCTGGGTTCACTACCTAATAATGACTTTAATTTTTTTCAAAAACCTTCTTCCTTCCGTTCAAAATGCATATATATTTTTTAGAAAAAAAAAGTTAAATGCAGGTAGAAATTCTGCTGAATTTTTTTCTCGGTGTAATTCACTCATATTCTTGCTGAATTGCTATGGAGGAACACTATAAACAAACACAATATATATATATAGATATGAGTAAAATATGTGGTCAAATTGAAAAGATGACTAGATTAGAAACAAAAAACAAATAAACCAATTGATTGGGATTGGGATTGGGGGGTGAAAATTGAAAAATGCAACCAACTATTTTTCAATTTTTTTTTTCATCCTCCATTTTTATATATTATTATAACACTGCGCGCAGTGCACACCACCCAACATTTGAGCCCTTGACCCGAAACCACAGTCAACAAATATACAGAACATGCTAATGTTTACCCATTTCTCTCCCAAAACCGCATCACTCTCACTCTCTTCCTTTTCCTTTTCCTTTATCCGTCGCACCAGGAATTTCCATTTCTACCCTCCGATTCCCTTCAAATTCCCACCCTTCCTCGCATGCCGTGCCACCGCTAGTAGAGGCGGCGTTTCCATGGATTCACCGGAGCAGGGATTTTCGGCTTCCGTCGACTCTGTCACCGAACACTTGAAGAATCACACCCTGGAAACCGATCGTGGTGGCGATGCTGATCGAGGTCCTTCTAGGAAGGCGAGGCTGAAGCTCGAAGATCTGAATTGGGATCACTCGTTCGTTCGAGCATTGCCTGGTGATCCCAGAACCGATTCGTTTCCACGAGAGGTTCGCCTCTATTTTTATTTATTTATTTATTATTGTTTTGGATAGTTTGTATTTTTTGAATTTGAAGTTGTTGTGGGTGTTAGCAAAGTGTGGATAATGTAGTCTTTATTGGTGTTATGTTTTTATTTATTTATTTATTATTTGCTTTTGTTTTTGGTAACTTGTGGATATTGAATGGAAAGGAATTTAGGTTTTGAAGCGTTGGGCTCATGGGTTTCCTTTTTTTTTTTTTTGGATTAATTAGGATGAAAATTTTATGTTAAGCAGCATAAGTGGATTACACTCAAATCTCTTTCTGAGTAGTGTGTGGCTCTATTATACATTTGTAAATGGTGACAATGAAATGGGAAGAGATGGTACACAAAACCTGATAGTTTGAGGTGAAATCACTTTTGTTGCTATTTCCTATCCTCATCTTTTTTTTCTCATTTCAGGTGTTGCATGCTTGTTATACGAAAGTATTACCGTCAGCTGAAGTAGATGATCCTCAACTTGTAGCATGGTCGGAACCAGTTGCTGAGCTGCTTGATTTGGACCATAAAGAGTGAGTTATGTTTACTGATGTACATTAATATCAGATGAATGATTCCTGTTTGGAATATTCATATGGTCCTTAGTAGCAATTACAGAGTAGTTTAAAATCTAAATTCTGTAGCAAAATAAGAATGGTTTGAATGAGTACATTTCCAATATTCATGTCACCTCTGCACAACTTGATGCTTGGTTTCTCTTGGTGATGCAGAGGAAATAGATAGACACTTAGACCGCAACTTCTTCACAGAATTATGGTTAAGAATAGGGAAATTAGGGTTCGAGGAAAATCTCTTCACATTTGAAATGTATATCAATATGACAGATGAATACAAAGTCCAAAGGGCTATTTATGCTAGACTAACTGTATATTACTAAGCCTAGCCCAAAATACAAGTCCCATCTAAACTCAGTCCACTAATCATAAAAAAGGTCACATGCTAGTCATGCGACTACTTATACAATAGGAATCAGGTTAGAAATAAAATAGAAAGTAACCCATAAAACAAAAAGAAAAGAGATTTGCTCCTGCATCATTCTCCCCCGCATGAAAAGTTTCCAAGGTCTGAAGCTAGACAACCTAGGACTCACTAGTTAGAAATTCTGGATTTCACCAGGAAAAACAAGGAAAATGCTTGGAATAATATCCCTAAGTGAAAATATATGTTGTATCTCGTTTTACACCTTGCAGGCCCTTTTATAGGCATAGTAGAATTTGTCTGGCAAGTAAACAATCTTCTAGAGCTTTCCTAATCTATAGAGTATCCTAAAAGGACTTCAATTCTATCATAGTTACCCAAAAATGACTTAAAATAACCTAAAAATTCCCTAAAGCTATTCATTTCGAAAAATACAATAAAATCATTAAAAATAAAACATCACTATATTTGACCTCCCTTTATCCTGTATCAGATCCTTTCTGGTTAAAAGGGAAACTCATCCTTGAGTTTTTAGTTTGATCTTGAAAATTTCCACTCCGTATAAAAAGATACCTGGAATATATCACATGAAATCTTTGCTCTCTATGGTGATATAAAAAGGCCATATATAAAAAATCATATCATTGCTTGGGCTTTAACCACTAATTTCTGACAGTCATGTGCATTATCACGACAGCTAAATTTTTTATTTGCTTTTAGTACTTGTTTTGAAGCTTTTAACTTTGAATACTTAGGATGTCCTCATCAGTAATTTTTGTTTTTTGTTTCTATCTCTCTCGC
Organism: Styphnolobium japonicum; assembly: GCA_023212625.1. Classification (NCBI taxonomy): domain Eukaryota; kingdom Viridiplantae; phylum Streptophyta; class Magnoliopsida; order Fabales; family Fabaceae; genus Styphnolobium; species Styphnolobium japonicum. The sequence continues at coordinate 745,946 of JALBWW010000013.1, forward strand.
ACACAAAGTCATGGCCCTGTTCTGTGAATCCGGGAAGCTTCATTTCAGTATCTAACCATTCTTGTGTTTGAGTTTCAGATTTGAAAGACCAGATTTTCCCCTTATATTCTCTGGTGCATCACTGTTGGTTGGAGCGTAAGTGTCATACATGTCAGTAGATTTTTAGGCTGTTTAATAATGCTACAATTAGCCATGATTGACCTTCTGCTATACAGGTTGCCTTATGCTCAGTGCTATGGCGGACATCAATTTGGTATGTGGGCTGGGCAGTTGGGTGATGGTAGGGCAATTACACTTGGAGAGATACTGAATTCAAAGTCTGAAAGGTGGGAGCTGCAACTTAAAGGTGCTGGGAAGACTCCTTACAGTCGGTTTGCTGATGGCCTTGCAGTGCTACGTAGCAGCATCAGGGAGTTCCTTTGCAGTGAAGCAATGCACCACCTGGGGATACCAACGACCCGCGCCCTTTGTCTTGTGACCACCGGGAAGCTGGTCACTAGAGACATGTTCTATGAGTATGCTCACTGAACTTTCAAGTTTCAATAATGCTGGCTTTTTTTTTATATATGTCTCTCAGTTTACACTATTGTTAATGCCTGTAGCTTGTTATGGTTTATTTAAAATTCCAGCCTCTGCAAAATGAGATGATGACCGAGTTATTATTATACAAACTTTGAGGTTCAAAGAACGAATGACATGATAAATTCTTTTTCTCCTATATACTATATATGTTATGAAGTTTTTTTTTTTTTAATCTTTCTTGAAATTTGAATGTCATATTTCATGTATAGTAGAACTTAAGGCTTTATTTTAATTTTATATGATGAAAAACTGGATTTGGAGATTGAAACCTTGGATTTAGAAAATCGTATTCTGCACATATAAAAGATCAATTACATGAATATGTTGTTAATATCGCACATGCAGTGGCAATGCAAAGGAAGAACCTGGTGCAATTGTTTGCAGAGTTGCCCAATCTTTTCTGCGTTTTGGGTCATACCAAATACATGCCTCCAGAGATAACGAGGACCTAGGTCTTGTTCGTGGTTTGGCAGACTATGCTATTAAGCACCACTTTCCTCATATTGAGAACATGAGTAAGAGTGAAAGCTTGTCTTTCAGCACTGGTGACGAAGATCATTCTGTTGTGGATCTTACTTCAAACAAGTATGCAGGTAAACAAAAAATTTTGTTTGGATAATTGATGGTGGTGACTTGTTTACCACAAAATTTATGTTGAAGGACCAAATAACCAATCAGTTCGAAGTTTGAATTGAATAACCACTTTGAGGGGTTATTTGGTCCTTCAGCATAAATATCAGCCTAATCAGGTCCCCACTATCAATTCTTTCTAAATTTTTACATTTGGTGTGTTGATCATGGATATGGTGATCTTAATAATAATTTGTTAAAACAGCATTCTGTTATAGTCTTTTTCTGGTGAAGATTCTTCTTAAAAGTGGACTTCTTGTTTTCTCTGATGACATTATTTTATTTTAGGATTTTCAAACTGCCTTTGAAATGTCATTTCAGATCATGTATCTATTAATACTGTCTTCTTTAGGATTCCAAGCTGGGCAGATTAGAAAATTAGAGCAGGTGGAAATAATAAATTTCGGAAGAAGTTAACCTGGGGGCACCTAGGTACTTAGGCATCACACCTAAGAGAATGACATGCGAAACACATTTTGTGGCCAGGGTTTCACCCAAAATAATCTCCTTATCCCTCTCTCAACAAGCTGAATACATTACTTTAACTAGGACTAGTCTAAACTTGGGGACAAGTAATCCTAAACTTAAGGCCCAAGTTAAATAAGTCAGCTGCTACAAACATAGATAACAGCCCAAATAACCGACACAAATTAAGGAAAAGTTCACAAGACTAAATCCCTTAAACAGACCCATGTACTTTGAGAACCTAATAAGAAATTACTAAAATGACCCTAGGACTGGAAAGATAATGTTAACTAAATTAACACTACTTGAGGCCCCATACTAAACATAAAAATTCTAAATTGTAAGGCAGTGAGATGTTACAGTCTGGCCCAATATCAAATCTATACCAAATTAGTGAATTTTTTTAGATCTTCACGCTTATGTCTTCTGGATTATGCTGCTGCCTTCACCATTTGTTGTATTACTAACAATGTGATTGTATTATCTTCATTTTTATGAACCGTGATATTCAGTTACTTCTTCTGGAATTTTTTTTAAAAAAAAACTAAAACTGTAATTTTGACTATCTATTCCTTTTTATTTCCAATGGTATTCTATAACAGCATGGGCGGTGGAGGTTGCTGAGCGTACTGCTTCCATGATTGCTAGCTGGCAGGGGGTTGGTTTCACTCATGGTGTGCTGAACACTGATAACATGAGCATTCTGGGTCTTACTATTGATTATGGTCCATTTGGCTTTTTGGATGCTTTTGATCCTAGTTTTACCCCAAATACAACAGATCTTCCAGGTAGAAGATACTGTTTTGCAAACCAGCCTGACATTGGTTTGTGGAATCTTGCACAGTTCACAACAACTCTATCAGCTGCTCAGTTAATAAATGATAAAGAGGCTAACTATGCTTTGGAAAGGTAGTAACGATTCTGGTATCTTTTTCCCTTAGAGAAGAAATAGGTGTGAATGGTTTTTAAATGTATCATCTTATGGTTGGTTTGTTTCAGATATGGAACAAGATTTATGGATGATTATCAAGCTATAATGACCAAAAAGCTTGGCCTCCCTAAGTATAATAAGCAGCTGATCGGTAAACTTCTTAGTAATATGGCTGTTGATAAAGTTGATTACACGAACTTCTTTCGTAAGCTTTCAAATATTAAAGCAGACACAAGCATTCCAGATGATGAGTTGTTGGTCCCACTAAAGTCAGCACTGTTAGATATCGGTAAGGAGCGTAAGGAAGCATGGACCAGTTGGTTGAAAGCCTATATACACGAGGTACATTTGTTTCATGCATTTTTCTTTGGCATCAAATTAAACACCAAAAAGAAAAATAAATGCATCAAATTTGCTGATTATGCAGCATCCATAGTGACTTTTTGTACGTCTCTATCTCTCTGGGGCTTGCATATGCATTACTATCCTCTGCAAGTCTGTTGCTATTCTTAGAAACAGTTTCAGTTGAAATTTATGTAAATTTTCTGGTTCAGTGTATATCTATGATGAACCTCTGGAAACTTTTTTTGTACTTTCGTAATGTTTATGCCGTTTTTAGGTACTTACCTATTTGCAAAGTCATCCCCATCTATTATTGGATTTCTTTACTCAGGCCCAAAAATTATAGTTTGTACCACCTGCGTCACATAAACTGATGACTTTTGCCAAGGTTCTACCTAACTGTGACTCTAATTTATTTCTCTGGCCCATCTAGAAGTGGCCTAATCTTGGATTTATACTTGTGAAATTTGTGGTTCATTTCTCTTTATTTAATCACCAGGTTGCAAGATGCATACTATTATTGCAACCAGTTCCATTCTGATTTCAGATGAGCAAGTACTCAGTTAAACTATCTATATTATTGGGCTTTCCAAGTAGTGTCTTGAGATTTGGATATCTTCTAAAATTTTGCATTTAGTTGGGACTCTCGTCACAGCCGTGCTGACAGTCATCAACTCAACATTTTCTTATCATTAGTCATTACTAAAACAAATGATTATTGACACGATGTTGAACTTCTTATGCCATAACTGCAGTAATAATTTACGCATTATTAAATCAATTGGAAGAGATGTCTTCTGCTTTTTCATCTCACATAATTGCTTTGGGGTTATGCAGCTCTCTGCCAGTGGCATTTCTGACGATCAGAGGAAGGCCTCGATGGATTTGGTGAATCCTAAATTTATTCTCAGGAACTATCTCTGCCAGACTGCAATTGATGCTGCAGAAATAGGTGATTTTGGAGAAGTCCGTAGGTTGCTCAAATTAATGGAGCATCCTTTTGATGAGCAGCCAGGAATGGAAAAGTATGCTCGCTTGCCCCCAGCTTGGGCATATCGACCAGGTGTATGCATGCTTTCTTGTTCTTCATGAGTTGCCTGCTCAGTTAGGCATATTCCAGATACCAGAAATAGGAGACAGGATAAAAAAAAAAAAAATGAAAACACAGAAACTAAGAATAAAAAAAAAATAGTGTGTTTGTATTGTATATGGTAGTCAAATTCTGTTCTGTTATCTGACAAGAGAGAAAATGTAGTGGTTACATGTATTTGTTTGTTTATTTAAGTAAATGAGTTATTGTAGCTGCTTTTTTTTTTGGTGATAAGTTATTGTAGCTGCTTTGCAGTTTAAGACCATTGTTATTTCCCATATATTGTTTTATTTCCAGAGAATGTACCGTGTATTAATGAACACGTGGGAAGCAACTGTTTCCGTTTAGCTGGTGGGTGGAAGGGTTTGTTTCTAGATTTCAGAAAGTTTAACGACATCTTACTCGGATTTAAAAGCTTATGAAGATTATTTCTAAACAAGAGTAAAGCTCAAGGGGGTGACTACATATATTTTCTGAGAAAAACCAGTTGTGTGAAAGATAGAATATTGTGTGATAGTTTAATCATCCAAATTGTGGATAGAATCATAGAAAAGGGAACCGAAACCGAACCCAACAACAATTTAATTCTATTTATCTGGTTTAACTAATTTGGATGACACTTTTGTACATTCATAATTTTTTTTTGTCTATGACCCTAATTAGCCATTCATATTCTTATGGATTGTTTGGGTCTCTTAGTAGACTAATTAACAGTTGGTATTTTTTAATTAAATTGATTCTCGTTAAAATTTGAACTTGCCTCTTATTTTATGAGAGTAAGCTTATTTATCAGTTCCATTTATCATCAACTTAACTAATCTTTAGTTGGTAATCATTCATACTTATTCACATAAAAATAGTGTCTTAGGTGATGTCACTCGTAATTGGCTACTACAATAATGAGGGTTAACATATATGACAATAGTTTATTAAAAATAACGTATAGCGAATATAATAAATGAACATTGAATTATGCCAAACATATTTGCTCTTTTTATTGATGTATTTGTAATTTATAGGCGTAGAGGGATTTTGTAAAAGGGCAAAAAGAAGTTAATAACCTACTATGACTAAAGTCTATTTGTTTATTGTGAAAGGACCTTTTTGGTTTCAACTTTTATTATTATTCTTGGAACTCCATACGCAATACCTAAACTACAGGGCGGCTCCCTGTTATGCTTTGGGGTCATGGCCTCCAAAATTTTAAAAAACTTTTTCTTTACATGTATTATTTTTACAAAATAAAAATTCTTCAGTTTAACTCTCTAAACAGTGTTTTTTTCTTTCTTTATGGGCCTCTTAAAAAAATTCTTCTAACTTCGCCTTGTCGATTATCTCATCTATTAGATATATCGAGTATTAAGTATTTTGAATTGTAATATATATATATATATTATTTTCAATTTCGATTTATATTATTAAATTATTTTAGATATATGCCCAACACTCATACCTAATTGATATCATCCAAATCATATGTATTGTTTTATTCACAACTAAATATTGAAGAGATAAGAATTATTCCATACTAATGCATAACAAAAATTATAGTCATTTACAGTAGATTTAAATGAAATTTAATTCACACCAAATGACTTATAGAAAAGGCATATGAGTTAAACATATGAAAAATGTACGAGTTAATTGTATTAAATTGTTATATAATAAAGCACCTTTCTGTCATATATACTACGGTGTAAGAATAAAAAGTTCTTTATAAAAACAAATAAATTTCACACTACATAAGCTCAAAAGAATCACATCAATCGCCAGCATAATAAGAATTGAAACACTTAAGAGTAGGTGGTATCATTAATTTCTATGGCCAGAAATCTTTATTTGATAGTGATAACATGTTCTAATTTTATAATGGGATAGCCTTAAAAAAATAAAACATTAATCAAACATTTATAAAAAATGAAAAAGAAAAAACGCATCAACCATAAAAAAAGAAAAGACAAAATAGAACCACATGACATGAACCAAGCCCATTACATTCCCTAATAAATTCCGCGTTTGAGATGAGGTTGCTGTCTCTTTTCACTCTCTAACTTTTGCGGCTAGGGTTTTTTCTCTACTTCTGTGTCTTGCTACTTCTTCACCCTCGCTCTCGTTCTCATTCTCGTTCATCTGTGAATTCCCATTTTCATGCAATACGATGGAGTTGTTGCTGAGATAGGATTTGGATTTGGTGCTATAAGCCTGCGCTGACAAGTTTGGGGTTTTAGGTATTGGTGTTTTCTGAAAATGGCGACCATGAACCCTTTTGATTTGTTGGGTGACGATGCCGAAGACCCTTCTCAGCTAATCGCAGCTGAGCAGCTCAAGGTTGTGGCAGCCTCCAAGAAAGCTCCCAATCAGGATCAGGGCAAGCCGGGTTCTCGTGCTCCGGCTCAGCAGAACAAACCGGCTCAGCTGCCTACCAAACCACCCCCTCCGGCTCAGGCTGGTGAGCTTCTGATTTTCCCCTTTTGCGGTGGAGTTTTTTGTTTGCATGTTTTCTTCTTTTGGGTCCTGAAAAAATCTAATCTTTATTGCTTGGTTCGTTCCATTTTTGTTGTTTTGATGCTATTGAAATGAACTTATCTGTTTTGAAAAATGGCCTCTTTATGTGTTATTCGTGTTGGTTACTCAAAACTATTTCTTGCCATGTTCTTCTAAGGTTTTGGTATCCCTCTGTATTATTGGACTCATGACTTTGTTGGGTTATATACTTATTTATGCTTTTCGTTTTACTTTTGGGTGTTGTCTGTTCTAGTCATTTGTGGCGTATTCATAGCTGGAGTAGATGTTGACAGAAATCTGCTTAGCATATACGTTTAGATGGGTATATGGAATTGGAACACGTGTTATGCTGTTTCCTGTTGCTCCTTTCCAACTTTTTAAAATCTGACATGGAGATCATATATTGCTTTTTGCAGTAATTGAGTGATTATTGGATTTTTTTTTCCTTTCAATGTCTGTAGATGACATGTGTTGATTTTGCATGTGCGGTTGAACATACTTTTATTTTTACCTATGCGTTGATTTATTTGTGCAATGTAAAATGTACAATGTTATACTTAGTTGAAAGTATAAGTTGGATAATAGAGGGTGATAAGAGTAACATATTTTAGAGACAATTTTTCACAATAATAACATTTCAAACAGATAATTATAAGTAAATTAGCTTCCAATGATACGATGAATATTTATTTGCTCTATAACGTGTTGAATTTTTCTATTGGGACTTTGAAGTCCTTTAAACGGATGGCAGATGAAGGTCAAACTGATACTTCGATAGTAAATTAGCTTGTATTGAGAATATTATAAAAGGGTATCACTTACAAGTTTCAAAGATCAAATTTTCTTCATCAACGTTTTCTATTATTTCAGTTAAGCTTATATTTGTATTTTGTTCTCTGCTATCCTGATTGCTGAGTGGTCTTTGTATTGACGGTGTTCATTGCATGGTTCTTTTCTTAATTCGTTTACGTTCTTTTTATTTCTGGCTGATAGTGAGGGAGGCGAGAAATGACACTTCTCGTGGAGTTCGTGGAGGGGGCCGTGGAGGTGGGCGTGGATATGGTCGCGGTCGTGGTGGTTTCAACCGTGACTCTTCCAAGGATGAGAACTCATTCAGTGCCCCTGGAGCCCTTGCTGGTCAAGGTGCTCTTGAAGGAGAAGCTGGGAAGCCCTCAGAAAGGCATGGCTATGATGGACCTCGTGGTCCTTACCGTGGTGGTCGTGGAGGTTTCAGTAATGGAGAAGCTGGTGAAGAGGGGCGCCCACGAAGAGTATTTGAACGCCGCAGTGGGACTGGACGCGGGTGAATATTATCACAAACTTTTGAGTTGTTAATTTGAATTTTGGCTATTCCAATACTGATGTCATTTGTGCTATTTGCAGAAATGAATTCAAACGAGAAGGTGCTGGGAGAGGGAACTGGGGAATGCAAACTGATGAACATGCTCAGTAAGCACTCCTTTTGCAAGCCTGCATTTCATACTTCTAACGACAACCCTCAGCACATAGTTTCTGTTTTATTCTATTTTCATTAATTGTTTTATTGCTTATTTATTTTCTTCTTTTGAATTTAATTTACTTAGGGCGACTGAGGAAGTTGTGAATGAAACTGAAAAGAATTTGGGTGATGAGAAGACTTCAGGTGAGGAAGATGTAGCAGCAGATGGAAACAAGGAGAGTCCTGCTAACGAAGAAGAAAAAGAGCCTGAGGATAAGGTGATTGTCCAAGTTTACTTCAAGCTTTTCCATTTTCCCTAAATCTGCTTCTGTAGATTACTCTGAAGCATGGGTACTCCATTTCTGAAGAAGTACTAGTATCGGGTATGGCTCGGGTACGCCGGGGTACGTACCCATTTTTTGTTTTTGAAATTTATATTGGGTACGCTTCTCCAGTACGGCTCAGGTACGGCTGGGTGGGTACGGCTAGTCTTTCTCTTGATGAGTCAGATTTGGAAGCTGTTCTTTTTACTGATGATGGGCAAGGAAATAATAATATTGAGACTGTTAGATCATGATTTTTATATTCATGCCTAGATTTTATGTTGTTGAACATGTATAATTTCTTTTTGTGATATGCTATATTGTCATTTGAACAACTTAAGCTCTTTTTTATGTTATATAATACCTATAAATCTTCTAATCTTATATATATATATATATATATATATATATATGTATATATAAGGTACGGGTACGTTAGTATAATTATATATATATATATATATAAAATTATACTAACGTACTTGTACCTTAGTTTTTCCAAAAATGTCATATCCCGTATCTGTACTGGGTACCGGTACTGTACCAGTACCTATGCAACACAGGTTGATTATGATTTGTGAATGTTTTACTTTTTACATTTATCATTAGACAAACAAACAGAAGATTTATCTTCTATCACTGCCATAGTATGAAATTATCACTGCACGTGAGCTGTCCATAGATGTAAAGTGACTTTACAGTTACAGGAAGGTTCTGGAGGCTGTTGAATGAATGATAATCAAATAAAGTTTAGCTTGGGTTGTCTCCTAAGGGTTATCTTTCTCCATTGAATGGGCTTCTTTATTATTTCTTTGTTTTGCTTATTGTTTATTAACTTTTTTTTTCTTTGCAGCTTTGGAATTTGACCATGAATTTTGATAACTCTTCTGCTTATTCACTCCTATTTATAGAAGAAAGTCTCACTTTATTTCCCATTATTAAGTAAAAGTTGACTTCCCAACCCCCTCCCCCCCAAATTTTGGGTTACGTCTTGAACTGTGGAAGTGTTAAGGTGTATATATTATTCTTGCAGTTGTGAACATATGCTATTTAATTTTAGTGTTGTATGTAGAATTCCTTGATTAGCTGCTTGTTATTTGTTTGAATTTTATAGCTTAGTAGTGTTTATCCTGTTTGATAGGAAATGACTCTGGAGGAATATGAAAAAGTACTTGAAGAGAAAAGGAAGGCTTTGCAAGCACTTAAGACTGAGGAGAGAAAGGTGGATACTAAAGTTTTTGATACCATGCAACAGCTGTCAAGCAAGAAGGGCAATGATGACATCTTTATTAAACTGGTGAGAATATTTTCTCTAAGTTTCCCTTTTAATTTGTAGTTTTTCATATTAAATTTATAATACCTGATGACATAATGATTCATGACACTTGGCATTTTTCTTCTTTAAAGGGATCTGATAAGGATAAGCGCAAAGAGGCTCTTGAGAAAGAAGAGAAATCCAAGAAGGTGCTACTTTGTTGCATTTGTCTATCTTTGACTGCTGTGTCTAGTTTAGATTCATTTTACATGGTTTAGGAAAAGGATGTCTTTCAATGATGATATTAAATCATGTCTTCATTGTTATTTGAAAATTTGAAACCCGCATTGCATGCAATATGTTTTGAACATTTTTGTTGCTTTAATTTTTTATTAAGTTTTATTTGCTAAATGAACTCAGTTATGTTATGTGGTCTTGCCATTTCATCTTATTGTATGCAAGTCTTCGACTCCTACTTAAACTCATTTCTTAGGCTTGTCTTCAGGACTTTTTTCTTGTGGACATTTATTCGTTTAAAAAGGAAAGCTATGCATTTTTATCCTTTTTGGTTTGAATATGCAATTTTAGATTATGAATAATGTTATTAATTATATTTTGACTGATGTCAGGTCTCTTGACAGTGTCTTTCAAGTTTTGGTGGTATCTCCCTAAATTTTGCAATTAATAAATACTTCCATTAATTCTGATCATTTCATGGATTTCCCATCTGCTGGAAGTTGCTTGGATTTAGTTTTTTGCATTTACTGAAATTGTTATTTCTGGACAAGCCTTCATTGTTAACCCCTTATCGAACTTAGTTTACTGTTTCTAATATTTTTCAATGGATTGGGGGAATTACAGGTAGAAACCCAAGCTGTCATTGCACCCTAGAAACTCCAATTTGACAATTCTGTTGTTTCTGCTTCCATTTTACTCTCTCTCTCTTGTATTATTCTGTAATGTATAGTCAGTTTTTGACATGTGATATATTTCCTTTTTTTTTTTTTTTACTTTTGATTTTGAACTTGGAATTATTGACATTCCTGCGAGTGTGCTGTTTTATTTTTTCCTGCGTGCATATTTTGTTCTGACTAATTGTTTTCGTTTTATTGGATTTCATGCTGTTAGTCTGTCAGCATTAACGAGTTTCTGAAGCCTACTGATGGTGAAAGGTACTATAACCCAGGCGGACGCGGCCGTGGCCGTGGCCGTGGTGCAAGAGGAGGTTATGGTGGCTATGCAACCAGCAATGTATCAGCTCCGTCGATTGAAGATCCTGGGCAGTTCCCTACTTTGGGTGCCAAGTGAGATTTTCCAGTAACGTGCTGACATTTTTATGTACCTTTTCTCAATTTTGGTTCTCTGTTTTGAAGCAGGAAAAATAACTATGGTAATTGGATTTCCTGTATCAGCAGGATTTTTTAATTCTGTATCAGCAGGGTTATTTAATTTTATGTCTTTAAAATGTAAATTTAGTTGTTTCTTTATATGATCCCTTATTCCCTCATTGCCGCTTCCCCAATTGTTATGCTTTACTTATACTGTCATTTTGGGGGTACAACATGGTGGATAAGACAAATGTGGCTGAATTCGCATTTCTTTCTAGATTGAATACTTAGTTTTTGTTGAAAATTGTGGTTCATATATCCTTTAGGCTATGTTTGGAAGTTTTATGATGGATGGAATGGAATGGAATAAAGTTCCCACACCATTGTTTGGATGTTTAGTGATGGAATGGAAGAAAGTTTTCATTCCATTATTTGAAAGTTCTAATGGAATAGGATGGAATGGTAAGAATTATAAATTTGTAGTTACTAAATTACTTTTACTTTATACATATTAATCTTAATTATTTATTTTATAAAATTTAATTTTTTGAACAACATTTTATTTTTATGTACCTTTTCATAAACTCTTATAGAAATGTGAAAAGAGAAATGTGAAAGTTTTTTAAATTTATTTTAAGTTAGGATAAATTTATAATTTTGATATTATATTTTAAAAACATTAATTGATTTTATCCTATTCTCCCCAATTTGGGGGGAAGAAAAATAGGGGAATATGTGGTATGGAATGGAATGGAAATCTTCTTATGCCATTCCTTTCCATCTTTTTTTAAAACATTCAAACAATGGTATCTCTTACCATTTCATTTTGTTTCATTTAATTCTATCCTTTATCACCAATCCAAATATAGCTTAAAATTATCTAAAATGATAGTTTGGTAGAAAAGTATTTCTATTTGGTCTTATTAGATAAAATTAATTAAATATTTAATTAATTTTATCTTTAAATAAAATTAATTAAGTATTTAATAAATTTAATTAATAATTTATATACAGATAATTAATAATTTTTTTTATTTTAATATTAAATATATAATTAATTGTATGGAAATTATTAGTTAAATTATTTAATAATTGATTAAATTTTTTTACGAATCAAAGATACTTTTCTTCAATCTTACGGCTTATTCTCCCTATCTTTAATCTTAACAAAAAAGTTAAATCCAGATCGAAGATATCATTGACGGCTGCCTCAATTTTTTTTAAGGTTCTGTTTTGAAAACGGGACTGCTATTGTTTATGGATATAGGTTGTTAAGTTCTTGCGTGAAGCGGGTAGAAACTCGAAAACCATGTTCAAGGCTCAATGTTAAAAACAAAGTTCAAAGGGTAGTTCCAAACATGCTTACTGCTCAATTTTCTCCTAGTGGAGTCATCCATCTATCTGATTAGCATGTCACAATACTGTGTTGAAAAGAAAAATCTGATAAATTTTGCCTATTACTCCATATTCTTCAATTACTTTATTTTTCCAGCTTACTGCATGGTTGATTTATATAAAATTTGAAAACTCTGACTAACTTTCTATGGTTTTTAATTTTCATGTTATTCACCTTGACTAAGTATGAAGCCAACCAACCATGAGATTCCCACCACAAATTTTTGCAATTGAGCCTTTCACGAAGCCAAAGCTGTACTCGTCTTCCATACAGGCACCAATGTAGACGGCACTGCTGATTTTTCAAAAGTCACATCTCAAAGTCTTTCTAAATATTTGTAAAAGTCAGATGAGCGTGTCTTCTGCGTTACGTTATATTAATGGAGTGACCTAAAATTCAACTACAATTCAAAGAATTCATATCTGATTTGGATTGTCGTGAGGGGTGAACTTTAGAAATGCTAAAAAACACGGTAAACTTTTTGCCATTGACCCATAACAAAGTTCAGCATCATTTCTTCAAATTCCCATACATAAACTAATAGTTTGTGTAATTGGCCTCATGTTGGCAGTTATATTTTCTCAAAGATGAGTGTTACTATGCTTGGTTGTCTTATCCTTCTCCCCTTGCTTCCCTACGTCTCTGCTCAGAATAATGTCAATGTTAGCGTTGGTAAGACACTTGTTGCAGGTAACGGGGGTGCTCAATGGCTTTCTCCATCAAGAGAGTTTGCCTTGGGATTTCATCAACTTGAGAATGAACTTTTCTTGCTTGCCATATGGTACGACAAAATACCTGGGAAGAATGTCATTTGGTACGCAAATGGAGACAACCCTGCTCCTAAAGGATCAAAACTAGAGCTAAATGAATACAGTGGGCTAGTGCTGAGCAACCCTCAAGGTGTTGAGATATGGAGATCAGAGTCCATATCAGGTACAATTTACTATGGTCTAATGAATGATACAGGCAACTTCCAGCTGCTGGATAAGAATTATAGGGTGTTGTGGGACAGTTTCAGTCAACCTACTGATACGTTGGTGCCAACTCAAATTATGGAGGTAAAAGGCACGCTTTCATCTCGACAGAAAGAGACCAACTTCTCACGAGGAAGGTTTCAATTTCGCTTGCTCGAGGATGGTAATGCTGTGCTTAATCCTATAAATCTGCCTTCCAACTTAACTTACGATGCTTACTACATCAGTGGCACTCGTGATCCTGACAATGCAACAAACTCCGGTTACCGTGTGATCTTTGAAGAATCAGGCTTCTTGTACATAATGAAAAGGGGCGGTGAGAGGGTTCCTATTACAAGTCCAACCGAGGTGCTCTCAACTGATTCCTATTATTACAGAGCAACGATCAATTATGATGGAGTTTTCACCATATCACATCACCCCAAAAATCCAATTGCAAATCAAAGCTGGACAGTTGTGAAGGCAATACCGGATAACATTTGCATGGATTTAAAAGGATCAACTGGTGGTAGTGGGGTCTGTGGCTTCAATAGTATCTGCACTCTCACAACTGAACAAAGACCAAACTGCGGATGCCCTGAAGGGTATTCTCTTCTTGATTCAACTGATAAGTATGGCAGCTGCATACCAAATTTTGATCTCGGTTGTGAAGGAAGTGGACAAAACTCGCAAGAAGATCTATACTTTATGAAGGAATTTCCAAATACTGATTGGCCTTTATCAGATTATGAAATGTATAAGCCTTACAATTCAGAAGACTGCAAGAGTTCTTGCTTGAAAGATTGCTTATGCGCTGTCTCTATTTTTAGAGGTGATAGCTGCTGGAAGAAGAAGCTGCCTCTCTCAAATGGGAGAGAGGATAGAGCAGTAAGGGGAGTAGCTTTCATTAAATTGATGGCAAATAGTGTTTCCTCAAGAAATCCTCCAAGTCCATTTCTAGAAGTGAAGAAATATAAAAAAGATCAAGATACTTTGATAACTGTGATATCAGTCCTTCTAGGAGGCTCTGTCTTTGTCAATTTCATGTTGGTCGGTGCAATATGTATTGGTTTCTTCTTCTGCTACCGCAAAAAGAATTCTACCAATAAAACTGTTGCAGAGAGTAATTTGCGCAGTTTTACCTTCGGAGAGCTTGTGCAAGCAACAAACAACTTCAAAGATGAATTGGGAAGGGGATCTTGTGGCATTGTCTATAAAGGAACTACAGATTTGACTACTATTGCAGTCAAGAAATTAGACAAGGTGCTTAAAGACAGCGATAAGGAATTCAAAACAGAAGTGAATGTGATAGGCCAAACTCATCATAAGAACTTGGTTCGCCTGCTTGGATATTGTGATGAGGGAGAACACCGGATTCTGGTGTATGAGTACTTGAGCAATGGCACTTTAGCAAGCTTCCTTTTTGGAGAATTCAAACCAAATTGGAACCAGAGAGTCCAGATTGCCTTTGGTATTGCAAGAGGGCTCGTTTACTTGCATGAGGAATGTTGCACCCAGATCATCCATTGTGACATAAAGCCACAAAATATACTTCTAGATGAGTATTACAATGCAAGAATATCAGATTTTGGGTTAGCAAAGCTATTAATGATCAATCAAAGCCACACAGAAACTGGCATTCGAGGAACAAAAGGGTATGTTGCGCCAGATTGGTTCAGGAGTGCACCAATCACTGTCAAGGTTGATATTTACAGTTTTGGTGTGCTGCTGCTGGAGATCATTTGCTGTAGAAAATCTGTAGATATGGTGGTTGGTGATGAAGAGAAGGCCATTTTAACTGATTGGGCATATGACTGCTATAGGGCTGGAAGAATTGACATCCTGGTTGATAATGATGATGAGGTTGTCAATGACATGAATAGGCTGGAAAGGTTTGTGATGGTCGCTATTTGGTGCCTTCAAGAAGATCCCTCTCTCAGGCCAACAATGAAGAAGGTTATGTTGATGCTGGAAGGAATTGCTCCAGTCACAATTCCACCAAGTCCCTGCCCTTATACTGCTGTTAGTTGCAGTTGAAAATAGTTTCATTTCATGTCTTGTTTATGTGGTTTTGTGATTTGATGTTTGTTGCTTTTAATTTTCATTCCGTAATGTAGCTGCTCATTTTGTATTTCTAAGAATAATTTTTTCCCCCTTCGTTTATGAAAAAAATTTGTATCCGAAAATCAAAGTAAAATGTTAGCAGTAAGAATATGGTCAAATAACACGTTGTTTTAGCTTTGCCAGACACTATCAAGCTCTGAAGTCTGAATTTTCCACACTAAACGTAGGTATTTATAGTCTATTGACCCAAACCAAGCATTAATACGTTGCCATTTTCATTGAAGAATTGTATCCAAAAGATCATACATCTCTGTTGATGCTGCTGAGATTTCACATTAAGACCAGTACCTTTTTATGATATTTTATGTTATTGTGTGTTAGGTAATTGTTAGATGTCGTTTTGACTAAATGTACGGTGACCCATGCCTATTGGAGTGACTTTAGGAGAAGATATATCATATTTATTTTATTTTGTAAAACCTTGTTATATTATGTATTAGAAACTTTCTACAGTAATAGAATGAAATATTTTATGTTTTTGAATTTTATTGAGAGCTAACAATCCCGTTGGAAAACAAAACACCAAATTTCAAGGAATTCTTTTACAGTGTTTAGATGTAAAAAAAAATAGATTTGATTTAATTTGTAAATCAAATCTTGTGTTTAGAATAATAAAAAAAAAGAAATGATTTGATTTTAAATTTTTTATAGATTTTGATGGTTTAGATTTAAAAAATGTGTTAAATATGATGAGATTTATTAAACTTTGATTTGATTTTAAATTTAATTATTTAAATTGATTATTTTAACTTTATTAATTTTTTGATTTTACCTCAGTAACCTCACTTTTTGATTGGGTAAAAAATTAAAATAATAAGAAATCAAATTAATTTTTTTTAATGAGTTCTAAATATAAGAGTTAATTTTTAAATCAATTCAAATCAAATTTTTTATAATGAGTTTTACACATAGAATTTAATTTTTAAATAAAATGAAATAAAATAAATTTTATTTTTAATTAATTTCAATTACATCCTTAACATTATTTTAGAAATACTATCGGCAATTAACATGATGTGACATAAGTGGTAGATATTTGGGCCCATTAAGCATGCAGTAAGGGGTTTGATTCCTGACCCATGTGTATAGAAAAACATCTGTTAGGATATGTCAACCCGTTAAATGGATCTTAGTACTTTGAGAGATTAGTTCTCGCAATCGTGTACGGAGATACCTGAGAAACCAAAAAAGAAAAAAAGAAATACTATCGGCTCACTGTTTAGAGATGTGTTTCTAAATTGCAAGTACAAAATTGCCACTCTTAAGTATGGATGTAAATTCCTTAATTACTATGTTTAACAGCTAAGTACTCCCTTTCAAAAAAAAAAAACCGCTAAGTACTCTATTTTAAAACTTCTAAAATTTAAATGTCATTAGAGATGGTTACTTGGTTAGGTAGAATTTACAAAAAGAGAACTGTATACAATACCCTTCAACAAACGAAAAAAAAAAACCTTCAAATTCTAGAAGCCTGTTTTAAAAACGTTCAGTTACAATTAGTTAATGAGCAAGCATATTTATTTTTCCAAATAGAGATGAAACTATTAACTTTGTCTACAACCAATGCTAAAATGGTTGGTTTAAGATATTTCAATTTTCAAATCGGTTATAGGCGGTTTTGATTTTAAAAATGTAGATGTTTTCCAATTATGATTATGATTTTAGGATAACTCGCTCGGTTCTGCTAAAAATGATATATCCGACCATTGTCATCCCTACTTTGCTTAACTTCACAACAAATTATGAGTCTAAATGATTTTTTATTTTTTTTACGTTTAGCGAGTGATACTAAAATGGAGTCAGCTATACTAGAGGAGGGTTATGCAAGTATGATCACTTTACAGAAGAGCAGAGTCAGAAATTTTATCTCAGAGAGATCCATAACTAATAATTAAATTGAAAATTGATAAAACATTGATTTTTTTAAGAGATAAATATAAAATTATCCCTATATTAAATAGAACATTCCAAGACTTTTTAGAAAAATTTCCAAGACTTGGATCATGGGTCATCCTCAGCCTCATACTCAACAGAGAAGCTTCATTTAATGATCCACATAGAATATATAAAGAAGCTGCTACTTTTATCGGAATAATCACGTATGCGAAGTTGCTAGCTCTGCAAGGCTTTCTTTGTTTTTGTCCTTCCCATAGGCTCTCTCCTTCCAAATATGTGTGACTTCCTCAAACGTCAATCCTTTTGTCTCTGGCATGAAGATGATTACAAAACCAGCTGCAACCACAGCTACCGCCAAAAGAATCATGAAACTCTCACCAAGCCCTATAGCGTCAACAACTGAAAGGAAGCTTGTGGACATTATCACACTGCAAACCCAGTTCACTGTTGCTGACATGCCACCACATAAACCTCTATACTCTTCAGGATAAATCTCCGAGTTCACAGCCCATGGCACAGGACCCATCCCTGGTGCAAAGAAAGCAATATACAAAGCCAAACCCAAAACTGCAAGCCACCCAAAGGTTGGATTTGTGTTGCCATGTCCTATTATATAGCTTGCTGTAGAGAGGAGGGACAAGGCTGCAATCACACCAGATAAGCTACCGAGAGCCAGCTTTTTTCGCCCTACGACATCAATAAGGTAAATGCCAAGAACTGTGCCTGCTGCATTCATGCCAGAAACAATGAGGGACAGGAATAAAGCTGATTGATTTGATTTGAAGCCAGCCATCTGGATGATTATGGGGCTGTAGTACATTACAATGCTGATACCAGTAAATTGCTGGAAAGCCTGAAGTCCAGCCCCACAAATGAATGCAACTCTGATTTCTTTTAACTTGAAAACATCACTGTATTTAACTTTGATCTGAGTTCTGCGCTCATGCTCCAGGTGAGCTTCAAGAATATCGATCTCGTCCTCTAAGCGAGGCGATGAGTAAATCTTAGAAAGCACAGAAATGGCTTCTTCTTTCCTATTCTGTAAATTAAAAAGAACCATCGTCATGCGGCTACATATATATAATAAAAGGAACAAACAACTAAGAAAATATAAGTTTGAAATTGAGATAAATCTTATATATAAACATGAAGAATAATATTATGTTTTACCTTCAAATAAAGCCATCTGGGGGACTCGGGGAGAAAGCTCATGAGAACAAACTGAATGACAGCTGGCAATCCTGCAAGTCCAAGCATCCACCGCCATGTCCCAGGAACCTGCATACAAAGAATTGTTTAATTAGATGTTAAAGAGAATGCTTGAAACTAAACCTTGTGAGAAAAAATTAAAGATTTCTGCAAAGCAAGGTTTGTTGCCTTACCGTTGTCAAGCCATAATTGACCACATAGGAAAGAAACTGTCCACCAGTAATCATAAGCACATTTGCACTGACTAATCCTCCTCTTATTTCAGATGGCGATGCTTCTGCAATATACACAGGAGCAGTAACAGAGGCAGCACCGACACCCAGACCAACCAGAAAACGTCCAGCTATGATAACGTAAGGATTTGGTGCAGCAGCCATTATAATTGATCCAGCGGCGAAGTTCAAATCCGCGATAATAGTTGCCTTCTTACGTCCGAAAGCATCATTAATCCAACCACCAACGGCAGCACCAAAAATCGCACCAATCAAGGCCATGCCAACAATCAATTCCTGCAAACATAAGAGAATTAGAATGCTACGTGCGGTTGATGCATCATATCATATGTTATGAGTTATGAACTATGACTATGAGCCAAAACAAAATGTGCAACTCAACCCACAACCCCTCTAGTTACCTGAACGAAACTACTGTTCTTGACCAGCTCAAAATCCTCTTTTATATACAGAAGGGCCCCTGATACCACACCTGCATATGAATGGAACCAAACATGGGCTAAGAATTTCACAGCTAGCTATCGTATTACCAAAATGCCATTCCAAATTAGAGAATAAGAAAATTTATGTCTTTGATCTCTCTTAAACATGATATATATTGTCTTGTTCATAAGGAAAAGAAGATGATACAAATCTCAAATCTATGACTGTTTGTAGCATAAGGTACGTAATCGTAATACTAATAGGTTAATACCAAGTCATATATATATATATATATATATATATATATATAAAATTAATAACAAGAAGGAGGAAGAATTAACAAGAAAATATTTTTGTGTACGTACCAGTATCGTAGCCGAAGAGAAGGCCACCAATGCCGGCGGCGAAAGTGATTCCGACGATGTAAGAGTTCTGGAAAATGGATATTCTGCGGTCGGGATGCTTCTCCAAGTAACCGGAGCTTCCCGCTTTGCATGATGACATGGTCATTTCGGCCACCATTGTTGGAGATGAAGATGGAAGGGAAAGGAAAGAAACTTAAGTGATGATGAATGATGGATGATGAAGGAGTTGCTCCTCCTTGGGACAACATTTATAGAGCTCAAAATAACCAAATATGGTATTTCTGGAGAGTTCCATTCCCTACAAAGTAGTCATGCGTTTCTCACCGATTCATAACATCTGCGGCTGTGAAGGGAAAGACGGCGTTGTTGTTGTCACAAAGTGGTAACTGGGTTGCTGTCCCTGCTATTTTTGGCTTAACTTCCTACCTTTCTACTTACTCAACAGCTCAACTATGGGTGTAATCGAACTAATATACCACCCTTACCACCTTAATTTAGATTATTGTGTTTTTTATTTGATAAATAATTTAGTAAATAAGCTCAATTAATAGATTAACTTGTAAGTCTCTAAAGAATAAAACCAAATTGAATTAGTTTTCAAATTATAATTTATTAGTATTTTATGTTTAATTAATACATTATCAATGTCCTCGAACTTAGAACCTTTTAAAGATATTATCCAATAATAACTAAAAATAATATAATGTTTTCGAATAATAATATATAGCATCACATAATTTATTTTTAAACTTCTTACATTATCTCATAGCAATAACAAATTAACTAAAATAACTAAAAATAAGCAAAATAATATAATAGTACAATACATTACGTGTAAAATAATAATTCAACAATTCTTGTTTTAAACAATTTAAAATTAAATTAACAACTTGTGTCATGTAAAGTATAGACAACTCCTAAAAAATAATATAAAATCTTAAATTAAAATTAAAATTTAATTAAAAATAATAATGATTTAAAATTTAAAAGCTATAAAAATAATAAATACATCTAAAAGATAATTTTTTAAAATAAAAACATGAGTCGTCTAACATTTGAACGACTTATATATGTATATTAAAAAAATAAAAAAGTTAAATAACCCGGAGACAACATGAAATGGGGAGTTTTATTTAAGTGAACCTCATCCACAAAATAAAATTCACCCTTTCCGTGTTGTTTCCGTGCTACAGGCCTCGGGCAATGTAACATTACTCTAAAGAAATATAAAGTGACTTATTCACAAAGTCTGATATAACTGCATAAGTCGTTCCATCTTGTGTACGGACTCACAATAAGTAAGAAAAAAATTTACCACGTAATACAAAGTGACACATATTGAAAATTAATTTATAATAGAATGAAAATTTTGTTTTAAAATTGGTACATGTGAGTCAAAAGCCTGCTTTTGCATCTTCGATCATCGTTACTGTTTCTTTATCAAGTTGTTTCTTGTTGAAAGGAAACATTATGAAAAACCTTCCACAGAAATATTTTGATCTTTTATTTTTTCTGGATTTTCATCTTCAACATGTTCCTCCAAGTTTTTTCTTCCTCGCTTCCATATATAGGCTGAAGAATGTCATTTTGCAGCATTTTTAAAAGTTTGTTTATATATACACCTTGCCGACATTATAGTTCTTTTTTCCTGTGGTGAATCCATATCGATATTAGCTTGTCTTGAACTTCTCCCCTAGGAGTTGCAAGAATAGCATCTGCAATATTCTGCTTAGAGATATAATATATGGCCAATCAACTTGAATGAGGTAAAGACAAGAGACCCAAGAGTTCTCAAAAATTTTGTTCGCTACAAAAGAAAAGGTTATTTGCGGCGGAAAAAACTCGTTAAAAAAAATACATAAATTATATAATTTTAGGTTGTCGAAAAGTTGTGTAAATGCTAGTTTACTAATTTAAGGATAGAAGTCACTCCAAAAATTAGCGTTTATATAAAATATTGTAACTTTTCTTATATTTGTGTATGATATTTACTATTATTATGCACCATTATTTTTACAGTAGGTAATGTTTAAAAACGTTATAACAAAATGAAAATAAGGTATGCTAAGCTAAACGTAAGCAATGAAACTCGTTAAATTGAGATTAAGTGCTTCATAAAGTTATCATTTTTGTAAGAACAAATGTATATCTTTTTAAGAAAACTATGTAAATACTGAATTTATATATTTATTAATAAAATTGATATAAAAACCATCATTTTATTTACTAAGTTGATAATTTTTTTCACAAAAATATAATTAATATTTGATAGATAAAGAAAATTAAAATTACGCAGGGTCCCCATTTGTTACATCAAAATTTATGAGTGCGAAGTGAAGCCAAATAATAATTAATAATTGTAGCCAGAAAACGACAACGAATAATTTTGGTGATATCTTATCCTTGCTTCCGTTCGGTGCTCGCTGCGGTTTTGTCCCATAAAGTACAGTCAACCCTTTGAGTTTGCGGAGCTTGTTTGTAAAGATCTAAAAAGTTATTTATTGTCTTATAAAAAAATTGATTATATATATATATATATATATAAGAACCAATATACTTCAAAACTTTGATCAGTAAAAAGGTTTTTATGTGACAATAATACGATAACTAACCATTTTACATGATAGTTAAATCATTGTTAATACATAAAATTTAGTTTAATTAGTAGTTGCTGTGCTGAACATAATAATATAAATCCTATTTCAACCCTCAAACCTAATTCTTCTATTAAAAACTTTAGAGTTATATAAATGTTAATAACTAATTTATTTAAAAAGTAAAATTTTACAGGAAACCAGATCAGCCTAAAATTAAAATAGGTGCTAGATTTGAGGATAATCTTTACGTAAATTGGCTTGCAAATTTTATTCTCAAGCCAGCAGACGTTTCTTTCTTTAAACTTTTGCCCCGTTGTTTCAATTTTCAAATGAAAAAAATAGGTGCTAAATTTGAGACTAAATAAATAACATTTCCCAACAAGAAAATGACGTTACCAAATTTGGAGACTCATTTCTTTAAATGGTGATGATCCTCCAATAATACCCAGCTCGTTTTCCCCCTCCTCTCTCTGCCTCATAATCATCTTCTGAAACAAAGAAAAAAACAACAAAGGGAAAATAATAGAATCTGGGTCTTCAACTTTTCTAAGGAATCTTGAAAATTTTCCTGTTTGATAGCCCATCGGGCTCTACTATTCCCCTCTCATATATAACATAATATTAATCTATGCAAAACAAGTTTCTAATTGTGTTCCATTGAGAATTTGTGAATCTTCACCCATTCACTGGGTGTGGCTGGGATCAATCTAGCATTTGTTCTTATCATAGAGAGTGATTTAGATTGGTTTTGGTTGCATCTAGGAGGATGACGATTACTATACAGTCCACGCCAGGAAGCTCAGGGTATTTGGATTTGTATCCTGAGAGGAAAATGTCGTTTTTTAAGAATCCTTATATTCTTGGACTCGCTGCTGTCGCTGGCATTGGTGGCCTGCTTTTTGGTTACGACACAGGTACATTATTATTATTATTATTATTATTATTATTATTATTATTATTATTATTATTATTATTATTATTATTATTATTAATCGTTAGTTATTGTTATGACTATTGTTTTGTTCATTTGGAAATTGGAATTTTGGCCCTCTCTGTACCCTGATTTTCTGCTTTTCTGTGATTGGTGCATGATAAACGTTTTTTTTTTAAATTCTAATTCTTGCTTCTTTTTCATCGATTTTCTAATTGAGGAGATATAGTTGGGGAGAATTAATTAAAAGGATCTGCGATTATTTCCCAAATCATTCTTGTTGTTGATTCAGTTCAAAGAGTGACCAAATTAATTAATTTGGCTTGCATGTTCTTTGGAGTCATTTTTGTTGCGCTTATTGTTATGCCAAAAATTATAGGCGATAGCTCATGGTATGGCCCAACTTTTTCTAAAACTTTTTAAGTCAAGTGCACCATTTGACTCCATCTGATTTATGTATTATATGGAGAAATTCTTAGGTATTTTCATTGTAGTACACTCAACAGTTTATTTTATAAGATTAATCTATGCCATCACAAATTTAATTTATGTGCTTTTGAGTCTAGTTATCATCGAATGTTAGTGAATAAGAATATTGAGAGTTTTGATTATTTAAAAAAAAAGTATACTATTTCAAAAGAATATAGTAAACTATGGCAAAAAGAATTATTTAGAAGTCACTTGGCATCATCGCTTTGGTGGGGCCAAAAGGCCTTTTCTGATTCCAACACTTCTAGTTTTATGATTTGCCCAAATTCAGTTTACTCCGTTGATCAATTAATCGTGACGATGCGTACATAAATTCACGTTCATAGAGTTTTTTAAGCTTCCCAAGGTACCAGGGTCCAGGAGTAAAAGCGAATGTATTCTCATTTATCTTGATCGACACACTTCTATCTGTAATAAAAAGGATTTCTTCATCAGTGAGTTATCTTCATGTTTCTTATTCTTTCGCAGGCAACTCATTCACAACAAAGATTTAAGAAATTTACTGCATATTTGATTGTCTAAATAGTATCATATTTAATGGTTAGCATTGAATTCTCAAGTACATAGTTCTTTGTTCTGCCTTCTTTGATGCGAAAGAGCCATCTTTTAGAGCATGTTATATAAATTTGCTGTATTTTGGTGAACGTTTATTCCTAATGTCTAACTTATTCTCTTTCTAGCTATTGCAAATTTTGATTCTGTTATGAAAATTATATTTCATGTGAGATTTTGTCACAGGTGTCATATCAGGAGCCCTTCTATATATTAAAGATGATTTTGAGGCGGTTAGACAAAGTAATTTTCTACAGGTACAACCCTTTTTGCGATCTTTCAATGTTTATGAGTTCAGAAGTTACCTTGTTATCTGGTTCTTAACATGCACAAATCAACGTATTACAAGGAAACATTCATATATGGCCCTTGGTTGTGAGTGAAAATGAGAAAATCAATAAGATATTAAGAATGGTGAAATGAGAATTTTTTGTTGTGGTTTTCTACTGGATTGTTGGCATTATAGTTGCAAAATGATTTCTCAAAATTAGCATCTAGTGGTGGCTGCAGCAGTTCAGGGTGTTGCATGATGTGCAGCTGTTTTATAAGTTATCCTGCTTTGGTAGTGTGGGATTTATTGCTATAAGAGATCCATAAATGCAACTGTAACTGAATTAGAGGAAACAAGTGGATTAAGAATTTTTCTTTCCATGTTGCACCAATTCCAAGAAAGAAAAAGTACTGTTTACTTATTCTTTCTCATGGGATCATTCTAATTATTTGAGTTGCCAGGAAACAATTGTCAGCATGGCAATTGCTGGTGCAATTATTGGAGCAGCAGCAGGTGGTTGGATTAATGATGCTTATGGACGAAAGAAGGCCACCCTCATCGCTGATGTTATCTTTTCTTTTGGAGCAATTGTCATGGCTGCTGCACCAGATCCTTATGTTCTCATATTGGGACGTCTTCTGGTTGGTTTGGGTGTGGGAATTGCTTCTGTTACCGCTCCTGTGTATATTGCAGAAGCATCACCATCAGAAATAAGGGGATCATTAGTAAGCACAAATGTGCTCATGATAACTGGTGGACAGTTTCTTGCCTACATCATAAACCTTGCTTTTACAAGGGTTAGTTTTCCATGCTTTGCTGTTGGATTGGGTTTCGTTAATCTCTAGTATTAATAAAGAGAATAGTAGATAGTTTTCCATCTTCACTTTTAGTTCCAAAATTCCAAAAATGTTTTATTCTATCCGCATGTTTGCCTTTCTGTATTATTTTCACTGACCACCTTTCACATTCTTAATCAAGCAGGTCCCTGGGACATGGCGATGGATGCTGGGAGTTTCAGGCGTGCCAGCAGTTGTTCAGTTTATTCTCATGCTCTGCCTGCCCGAATCCCCAAGATGGCTCTTTATAAAGGTATAAGATTGCATTGTTGTACTTCTCAAGTATGGTATCCAAGATTTTACCTTCAAATGATCCTTGCTTATAAAGCCATCTAATAATTTTTGTCCTTCGTGGGCAGAATAGGAAAAACGAAGCTGTTGATGTGCTTTCTAATATCTATGACTTTGCTCGCTTAGAGGACGAAGTTGATTTCCTAACAACTCAGTCAGAGCAAGACCGCCAAAAAAGGAATAATATCAAATTCGGGGATGTTTTTAAATCAAAAGAAATCAGACTGGCATTCCTTGTTGGAGCTGGACTGCAGGTAATAAATGTTAACTTGGAGGCTGTTGTTGCAAAGCATAACTTTCTCATTGCACAGGGACGATCTGTAAATGCTCCTTTCTGTTAAAAGGTTAACAAGAATAATTCTGCTTTACTAAACATATTTATGAGTTAGTTTGAAAATGCAGAGTTGGAAAGCCACTTATAGGAAATCATAAGCCCGTTTAAAAACTTCGGGGTTGCTGTAAAACACAAGTATATACTTGAAAGCACTAAATTGAAATGTTTGAAAAAAGAATTCATTTTAAGTGCTGAAATTGTATTAGCAGAAAGTTTTAGCATTTAATATAAAAATAAGCTATGTTAAAGAAACTATTTTCATTTAATAATTTAAATAAGGAAAGCCTGCTGCTAAATACATTCACTGACCTCACTTTTTCACAATTTCATTTTTGGCATGTATTAGATAAATTAATAAATACGACTAAATCAAATTCAGTGCTAAATCTTTTCATTTTCAGCATTAAATTGAGTTTTCGGACAGACCCTTAGTTTTCTCTCTTCTGCCTCCATGCAGTCCTGTGTCAGCCGTGATTTCTGGTTTTAATTGATGAAAGAAAACCACCACCTATCATCTATGTTTCGTTATCCTTTTCTTGTTACTGGTGGTTGAATGCATGTATATGTGATTAAGCCAATTAAGATTCAGGTACTTCCATTTTGAAAGCATGTTGGAATTAGGTTCTGTACTTTGAATGTGAAGTAAATGACATCATTGCATGCAAGTCAAATGTGTTCTTATAGCATCCCATGGTTCTGCAGGCTTTCCAGCAGTTTACAGGTATAAACACAGTCATGTACTACAGCCCAACGATTGTTCAAATGGCTGGCTTCCACTCTAATGAGTTAGCTCTTCTCCTGTCCCTCATAGTTGCTGCCATGAATGCTGCCGGAACAATTCTTGGCATTTACCTTATTGACCATGCAGGGCGGAAAAAATTGGCTCTTTCTAGCTTAGGAGGAGTATTTGCATCTCTGATCATCTTGTCTTTGGCATTTTTTAACCAATCATCTGCAGATGGATGGTATGGATGGCTTGCAATTTTGGGTTTAGCCCTATATATTGCTTTTTTCTCACCAGGGATGGGGCCTGTGCCATGGACTGTGAACTCAGAGATATATCCTGAAGAATATAGAGGAATTTGTGGGGGTATGTCAGCTACTGTGTGCTGGGTTTCAAATTTGATTGTGTCTCAGAGCTTTCTTTCAATTGCTGAAGCTTTAGGGATTGGTTCCACTTTCTTGATTCTTGCTGGTTTAGCTGTGCTTGCCTTTCTATTTGTGTTTGTGTATGTTCCAGAGACCAAAGGATTGACCTTTGATGAAGTAGAACTAATATGGAAGGAGAGAGCTTGGGGCAAGAACCCAGACACACAAAGCCTTCTTGAGGGGGAAAATCAATCCTAGGAGTGAGCCCTGTTGGCATAATTTGATATCATGTAGCATTTCTTGTGTACATAATGTTGTAATAAAAATTCATAAATCCTTTAACCCTAATATATGCCATGTATAATAATACAATATAATTTGAGATTAAATTTTAGGATTACTTAAACAACGTGATGACAATGAAGCCATTTCGTTTTCTTTTAGACAAAGCACCCAAAGCTTGAAGTAGAACACTAAAGTAAAGGTTGGTTCTGAATGTATGAGAGAAGAGAAACTACACTTCTGTATATGCGTTAAAGCTTATAATTTTAATGGGCAACCATAATACATATAAAATGAGAGCAAGAGTCCCTCATTATGTTTATAATATGAGTTTACCTACCTATCATAAAAAAATCCATACATAATGTTCATATACCATCTCTATCCACAACAAGCTTAAGGGCTTATAAAAGTTAATAAAGTGATAGCAAATAGACTTAATCAAAATATACTTTACAAATATAACATTCAATTAATCTGAACTTTAATAAATATGTGACTATGTTAATCTACATATAATTAAATAATTCAATAGATAATTCCATACATACATATTATTTTCGTTTCGCTGCAGTGTCATACTTTAAAATTAGTGGATTCAGTTTTTTTGTTTCTTTCTTTGTGTTACTGAATAAATGTAATGATTTCACGTGTTCATAAAGAAAATCGATGCATGTGCCTTTTTGGAAAAGTTGTCACATAAAAAAGTGCTCATTTTGCACAAAAGAAAAATGCACGTTTCGACCTAAAAAAGTTTCAAAACAAGCCTTCTCTTTTCTAATATTTTTAAAAATTAATTTTTTTAGCTTTAATAAGATGTTCTTTATACGAAGGTCACGTTTGGACCGTTGTAATTAGAGTCGATTATGGAATGAGAATGAGAATGAAAAAGTATGTTTTGTGGCATAGTTATCTCAATTACTAAATTTATTTGTGTCTCTATACAATAAAATATAATATTTTATTAAAATCTAAGATTAAACACAGCAGAATGTATCGAATAAAAATATCTAAAATATATTTATATATAATATTATGCTATATATTTTCATTTTAAAACCAAAAAAAATAAAATAAAAATTAAATATTTGAGAGGATTCTAACAATATTTCAGTTCATTTTACATAATTCAAAATCAATTTCGGTTTTGCCATTTTAATTGGTTCCATCCAAAAATTCACAAAACAAAATAACATCATACAATGGATCTGGATCCTGTAGAGTTCTAATTCTAATAAAACTACAAGGAATGCAGTTGGTAAAATCTCAACCATTCATTTTTATTAAAATATATTTATAGTTCACAAATTGCCACGTCGTTCATTAAATTTAATAATTGAACTGTTAGCAATTGAGAAATTTACTCCGAAATTGTTTTGTAACGTGATGATGCGCCGAAGCCATTGAAAAATTTCCCCCTGCCTGCTTAAGTAACATTGCATCTAGTAGTTTTTTCTGTATGCGCAACAAATAGGTGTCATTAAATTTTCTCACTTGTACCCATCAATCAAAGCAGTGTATAGAGAACTTTAGTTGGCTTGACATTTTTTACCTTGAGGGACTGAGGTATAAGAGCTTCTCCAGTCTACAAAATCATTAAAAGTTCGCTGATCAAAATTAGACCATCTTTGATCATCAGTTTATAATTTATAAAACATGGGTTGTGGTTGAGGTGGAAGAGGGAAGAAACATGGGATGGAGTTATAAATAGGATTAAGTTGCAAAAAGAGGGAGGGATCTTTTTATTCAATTCTGGCGAGAAAGGATGGTGAAGATCTGAGAAGTGAGATGGGTGGTTGGGATTGTACAGTAACTGACTTGGGAAGGGAAGCGATTGAAGATTGAAGACAAGCGTTGGCAGAGACGATGAAAGGGGAGGAGGACTTTTATCGAGAATGAAAGAAGGCTTGAATTTTTTATATCTGAAATCCATGAAAAAATGGAAGTCTAGCAACACACCAAAGACGATGATGATTGATGAATATCAACTGGTGAACTAAATTTTTTGATGAAGTGCTAATAATGTGATGACGTGTGCTGTCAAAAAAAAAAGTGATGATGTGGCAATTTATCAGCTGTAGAGATATTTTAATAAAAGTGATTGGTTGGGATTTAGGAACTGCATTTCCTGCAGTTTTATTAGAAATCCTAATTCGCCATACAATATATACAAGACGTGAATATGTATGTATTCAATATAAATAAATACGATAGGTATGACGAAAAAATGAAGAGTATCATATGTCAGCTCAGCAGGCTTTTGCTTATCTCTGTCAGTATCACTCATCAGAAAATAAGAGTTAATTTGGGACCTCAATTTCTCTCTGGATTCTTCAAAATTTAATACCATGCACCCCTCGAGGCACAATGTGCACCACGAGTTGAAGCTGCCCTCGTGCAGTTTTTTCATTTTTCAATTGGTTTTTTGCTTGTAAATTTAATTACACAATATTATGGTGATAATTGAAGACAAGTCATGTACATGATTTTAAAACTCTAAAGAAATCATATGTTTTATTTTAAAAAAATGACTCTTATATTTAGTTTGAAAAAAATAATTTTTTATTGATTTGTTTTAAAAAATTAATTAAATATTCAACTACATTAACCAATAATTTACATTAAGTATCAAAATGAAGATAAATTATTAGTTAACTATATGTAAATTATTGGTTAACATAGTTGAATACTTTGCTAATTTTTCAAATCAAACTGAATGTAAATGATGATAACTGTGTAAATTATACTTAATTGGACTCAAATTATGTTAACTTTAGATTGCTAAGTTCTTCTTTTCATGCTTAATTAGATGAATTTCCACTCACTTTCAATTGATTCCATTTTGATACTTTCATTGATGATCTTTGCAAAAATCTTATATATTCATGAGAAATCAATTGATTTTGCACTTACATTAATTTTAATGGTATCTCTATTACAAGAAACGCCCCAATCTAGCATTTGGAATGAGATGTGAGTTGCAGTAGAAGAAGAAAAATGATAGAATAAACCAGTGATTCACGCAGTGGCACGGAAGTTTCAGCCACAAACTCCTATTGAGACTCGAAGATTGGGCGTCGCGGCATACATTAATCTGCGCCGCGGCGTGAGGCAACTTGATGCACCTATATATTCTGTTTTTAAGTCATTTTAAAAGCAGCCAGAAAAGGGAGCATTTTTTAGGTTAGCAGCTGCACGAAAATAGCTCTTGATCAATCTTTGAGGAAGATATCCATGGAGTTTGAATCATTCTTCTTGTGCTTTCCCTTTCCTTTTGCTTTCTCTTATATTATGTTTAGCTAAATCCCTTTGTTATGGTTAGATGTTACTTTTCGAAACTTGATTGTAATTTGATTGGTTTTAATGCAAGTTCCTTCTTCTTATGAGTATTTGATTCTATTCTTAATGTTTTTCTTGACTTAATTAACCTTGGAATGTTTTGTTGCTTTGGTAAACAATTGGAAAATTGATGCTAATGCATGCTCATGGGATTAAATACCTAGCAATTCATGAATCTAAGAATAGATTTTGGAGTGCTAGTAATCTTTAAGTCTTTATTCTTAATGCAAATTTTCTTATCAATCCACCTAAGGAATTAGGAGTTTAATTTGAAGTTTTAGGCTCAATCCACCTAAGGAATTAGGGTTTGGGTACTTAGAAGACTTGATTTTCATAATAGAACTTGGACTTGTTTTAATAACTATTTCATAGCAATTAATGGATGATTGGTATAATCTAACCTTGACATTTTATCCATTTACTAATCAAATTTATGTTCAACCACCAAGTGCTTGATAAAATTCCCCAAAGAAACTCAAAACCATTTTACTCTTGTTTAATTAGAATTGTCATAATTAAGATCATTTTCGCTTAAATGAACATTTAAATAGTAGTCCAATTTAAGAAATGATAATTGTTCACGATCCTAGCGAACGATACTTGGTCTTACCATCATATTACTTATTACGACTAGGTATACTTGCCGAAATCTTATCAAGGGTCATTCTCCTCTTTTATTTTCCACAATGTGTTTTCCATAGCCAAGAGCAACAGGGCACCTACTTTCCTTATGTCTTTTGTTGAGAAATATGACCAGGAGAGAAAATATTAAAAATAAAATTTATTGAATAAGAAAATATGAGAGTATAGTTTACAAGGATGACTTATATAACTATATAGAGATAATTAACTGTGTAACTAATTACAACTAATCTAATAACTAATTACATGGGATAATTTATCAGAAATTTTTTCAATCCTTATTCTTAAAGAGCAAGTGGAAGCCAAGATTCATGGGGTTAATATAGCTAGGGGTATTCTGTCAGATTTCTCTCTCTCTCTTTTTTGTTTTTGGCTGATGATAGCATCCTTTTCTTTAGACCTTCCCATACAGAAGTTGATTCTGTTAAGAATGCTTTTGAGAGGTATCGGTTAGTTTTCGAACAACAGATAAATTAGGACAAAACTAAGATGTTCTTCACCCGAAATGCACCTACAACCAGGAAAAATCTAACCTACCAACAATGGCTCCGAGATCTCATAGCATCATGGATTACCTACTTTCGTGGGCCATTTTAAGAGGCAAGTAAGGTTGGCAACGTAGTGGGTTTTTGCTCAATCCAACTTTGTTCTTTCTGAATTAGTATTCTATGCGCTCCTATTCACCTCAGGCGGAGATGAAAATTCGAATTTGTCTTACCTGCACCTTATACGCTCCGCCTTAGTCTTATTAAAATTTCAAACATTTTCTTTTTACTAATAACATTATCAATTTTAATATTAAAAACCAACAATTATCTCATTTAATTTAAAGACATAAGAATATTTATTTAAAATTTAACAAAGTAAAAAAAAAATCTAAAAATTTAAGAATATAAATAACAAATAACAAAATTAATCTATAAACTTTTATACATAACACGCGAGACAAAATATATTGAATATAAATCTGCACTCAACCCACACTCCAAAACAAAACAACCCTAACCCAACTCAAGTCGAAAGTAGGGCCGCGGACAGAGTTGAAATTGAGAATCATAGAGGCTTTGATTTTGTCCAACACTTTGAGAAAAGCTAAGAGGGTAGAAAGACAGCTTTATCACAGGCAGAACGATTGGTATAGCCAATTATTGCTTTTTATTTGATAATTAGAATATTTAAATTAATTCTTATCTTCATGATTAGAACTAATATAAGATTAAAAAAAGAAGAACCATATTTGTAACTTGAAATGCTACGTTTCATGTGTATATATAATATGAACATGTATCTATCCAAGTCGAAGTGACACGGATTCAGCCAATTTCATTTAGAATTCAAAAACTAGTCACTTGTGGGTCTTCTCCAATTAAATATGAACTTTGAACCCCTCATTATTCATTAAATTTAATTCAAGTTGATGTATTTTTGTTTTTCTGGTGTTACAATTTGTTCCATTTTACCCTCATTCTCTCTCCCATTTCAGGATCTCGATTAGGAAAAATATTTGCCTAAACATAATGTTCATAAGTTAACTGTTTTAATAAATAATTAACATATCATTACTTTAAATATAAAATAATTTGGTCAAATCCATTAATACTAGTGTAACTCTTACATCAAAATCTGATCTTTAATTTCATTTTTATCTAATAATTCAAAAAAATTTACTTTAATAAAGAGAGATAATAGTGAAATTTGACATAAATAAAGAAAGAGAAAAGTAAAATTTAATTTTAATGAAAAGAAAAATGTTGCCTCATAAATTCTAACTTTACTTATTATATTAAAAATATTTATATTATTAAAAATAATGTTTAATATTATTAAAATTTATGATATATTAATAAGGAATTATTAAATAAATATTAAAAACACATAGGAAAAATATGAGACATAAGTATAACATGACATGATTAATCTTCGAATTATCAAAGAAAAAATATATTCATTTGCAACGTTCTTCATATATATATACTCCAAATAGATTGTAGTTAAAAATATAGTATAATATATTTAAACAAAATCACTCGAGGCTTCTAAATATTATGTCAACCTTGAAAATCATAAATTTTTAATTATTTATAACTACATAAAAAAATATTTATTTTTAGCTAATTTATACCCTGATTTTAGCATCTTTGTTCTTTACAGAAAAATAGTTTAAAAAATTAAATATATACTAAAAATATTTCAAATTTTAATAATATTATAAATATTTAACAATATATTATTTTTTATTTTTATATAAGTAAAGTTAAATGTGAAGAGTCAAATTTTCTCTTTTATTAAAATTATTTATTTTTATCTCTCTTTATTATTGTCATATTTCATTATTCTCTCTTCATTAAAATAAATAATTTAGAACCATTAAATTAAAATAAAATTAATAGTCGGACATTGGTATAAGAATTTTATTCTTACACTAGTGTTAATTAATCCTGATCCAAAATAATTAGGCTAAAATGTAATGAATCTCCTTTAACTATAACTCAAGTTTAAAAAACTCCCATGTGCTTTCAAACTCATCAACTTGACTTCTTAAACTAACAAAACAATGTATAATAACCATTTTGTTAACTTACCATTTAAATAATTAATAGAAAATTAGTCATATGTTATTTTTTCACTAATTTCACCTGAAATCATTAATATTTATCCTTTAAATCATCTTTAAGCTTCATTTTTGGGCATTTATTAACCTCACACCACTGCCTAAAATTTTCACGAACTACTCAAATTGTAATGTGGGGTTAATGAGTGTAAAAAAAAAGAGGCCTAGAGATGATTTCAGGGGTAAATATTAATGATTTAAAGTGAGATTAATAAAAAAATCAACACATGACTACTTTTTCATCAATTATTTAAATTGTAGGTTAACAAAAAAGTTATTATACATTATTTTGTTAATTTAGAGAGTCAAGTTAATGAGTTTAAAAGCACAAAAAAAATTTAAAACTTAATTTATAATTAAAAGAAGTTCTTTGTATTTTAGCTAAATATTTATGTGATATATATATATATATATATAATATTTAATATAAAATAATAATAATATATCAATTATTTATTTATTTATTTAACACAATTTATATATATTATGTTTACACAAGAATTCCCCCGAGATTAGAAGCTAGGATCGATCAACAAAACATTAGGACCTACCGTCTCATTGCCCGATGTCAACAGAATCATTCAAACAAAAAAAAACAATAATAAGTTACATATGAGCTCATTTTATCCTATAACTTCTTAAATAATAATAATAAAAAAGTTAACGAGTATAAGTATAGTTCTATTTTTATTTGTTTTAGTGACGTGTTATTGACGGAAAATAGGAAAGGGGGAATAAGTATAGTTAGAATTTTATCGTATATCCCCGAAGGGACAAATGAGTATTACGAAAGATAAACACATGAATTCATTTGAGTCCTCACTTAAATTTGTTAACGGGTGTTTTAGTACTCATATTTTTTTTTTAGTATCAATATTTAAAATGAGTTATTAAATATTTATTATTTATTATTTATATTTAATAAATTTTTAAATATTTATTATAAAATTAATAATCAATAAATAATTAATAAATCACCTTAAATATTAAATTTATGATAATAAATAACAACTCCCAATTTGTATATATTAAACTTGAGAATTAAGATTAGACTGAGGCACGTGCTGATGTGGCCATCTCCAGTTGTGAAAAATGGAAAAGCTGCGTCAGATGACAGATGAGAATGAATCAACTTGTGGTGCATAATATTATATTATGGGAAGAAGGGACCCTTTTTTACCCAATTTATTAGTAGTCTCTACAAAATACAAATACTCATTTTCTGATACCTTCCAACAAACCCAGTCCCATTTCTGTTTAATCATTCTGAAAGAAACTTGTGGTTGGTTCATTAGCCCCGATGACTTTTCCCGGAAGCTCTGGGTATTTGGACATGTACCCGGAGAGGAAAATGTCCTTCTTCAACAACTCTTACATTTTGGGCCTCACTGCCGTGGCTAGCATAGCTGGACTCCTCTTTGGCTACGACACAGGTATAATAATCCAATACACTTATAACTCTCTTTTTTTATTCTCAATGTAAGTTTTTCTTTTTACAGCTTATGCAAGTTTTGCTTCTTTTTTTTTTAAGATATGTTATTTCAGGTGAGATTTTATTACAGGTGTTATATCAGGAGCCCTTCTGTATATTAAAGATGATTTTGAGGTGGTCAGAACTAGTAATTTTCTACAGGTACAATACCTTCTTTTCCCCTCTTTCAATGTTACAACATGCATTAATCAAAGTATTCAAAAAGGAAATTTTCATATTGGGTCACTGGTTGAGTGAAAAGGAGTGAAAAGAATGGTGAAGTGAGAATATTTGACTCTGGTTTTCTACTGGACTGTAAGACTGTTGTTATTATGGTTGCACAAGGATTTCTCAACTTCAACATCTACTGGTTGCTGCAGCAGTGCAGGGTGTTGCATGATGTGTTCCTGTTTTTTAATTTACCTAGGTGTGAGATTTTTCATCATAAGAGATCCATAAATGCAATTATCTAATTGAAATACACAAAACTAGTAGATTAGAAATTCTGCTTTCCATGCTGCACCAATTTAAAGAAAGAAAGAAAAAATACTGTTTCCTTAATTTTTTTCTCATTGGATCATTGTAATTACTTGAGTTGCCAGGAAACAATTGTCAGCATGGCAGTGGCTGGTGCAATTGTTGGGGCAGCAGCAGGTGGTTGGATGAATGATGCTTATGGACGAAAGAAGGCAACCCTCATTGCAGATGCTATGTTTGCTCTGGGAGCAATTGTCATGGCTGCTGCACCAGATCCATATATTCTCATATTGGGGCGTCTTCTGGTTGGTTTGGGTGTGGGTATAGCTTCTGTTACTGCTCCTCTATATATTGCAGAAGCGTCACCGTCAGAAATAAGGGGAGGATTAATAAGCACAAATGTGCTTATGATAACTGGTGGACAGTTTCTTTCCTACCTCATAAATCTTGCTTTTACACAGGTTAATTTTCCTTACTTTCCTTTTTCATTGGTTTTCATTAAGTAGCAATAATATTAAACACTGCTCTGTATCCCATTTAACAAGTTCATGCACAAGAAATCCCATGTAGTTTGGCCTGTTTTGGCAGGCTGTTCCACCTTGTGGTTTGAACTTTATCACTCTTCCTTTTTCACTTTGTTCCCTTTTCACATAACTAGTTTTTTTTTCCCCATCCATTTTCTAATGAAATCAACACATGAATATCACTTGCAACCTCAGTATACAGAAAAAAATAGGCAAAGCGGATTTCAATATGGGGAAATCATTTTGCTCAAAATATTATGTTCCCGTTCAAAGTTTTGAGGGTATTATTTCATTGACCACCTTTCACATTCTTAATCAAGCAGGTCCCTGGGACATGGCGATGGATGCTGGGAGTTTCAGGTGTGCCAGCAGTAGTTCAGTTTTCCCTTATGCTCTTGCTGCCTGAATCTCCCAGATGGCTCTTTATAAAGGTCACTGAAATTTCATCCGAGATGTTACCTTCAAAAGCTATTTCTTTAATATAATTTTGTCTTCATGTGCAGAATAGGAAAAATGAAGCCATTACTGTGCTTGCTAAGATATATGACTTTGCTCGCTTAGAGGACGAAATTGCTTCACTTACAGCTCAGTCAGAGCAAGACCGCCAAAAAAGGGATGATATCAGATTCTGGGATGTTTTCAAATCTAAAGAAATCAGACTTGCGTTCCTTGCTGGAGCTGGACTGCAGGTAAGAAAAAGTTAACTAGGAGCTACCTTTGTTGCAATTGCAAAACAACTTTTCTCATATTAGAATGACCTTTGTAAATTCCCCTTGCTATTAAAAGGTCGATAGGAATAATTCTCCATTTTGAGACTGATAAGCGAGATTATACCTTAAAGCACTGAATTGTTTGAGCACAGATTGCTTACATGATATACTTCTTAAATACTAATCCTTCAGTTGGTGTCCTGTGTCATGATGATAAGTAAAATCTGCAGCCTCAATGGACGTCGTGTCATCTGTGATCTCTGGTTTTGATTGACGTGAGAGAATCATCATATGTCATCTTTGTGGTTTCATTATTCTTTGCTTGTAGCCAGTTGTTGAATGCATATATTTGTGATCAAGCCATACTTCGATTTTAGAAGCATATTGGAATTAGCTTCTGTACTTTGAATGTAAAGTAAATGACTTCATTACATGCAAGTGAAATATGTTCTTATAGCATCCCGTGGTTGTACAGGCTTTTCAGCAGTTTACAGGTATAAACACAGTCATGTACTACAGCCCAACGATTGTCCAAATGGCTGGTTTCCACTCTAATGAGTTGGCAATTCTCCTGTCCCTCATAGTTGCCGGCATGAATGCTGCCGGAACAATTCTTGGCATTTACCTTATCGACCATGCAGGGCGGAAAAAATTGGCCCTATATAGCTTAGGAGGAGTAATAGCATCTCTGATCATCTTGTCCTTGTCATTTTTTAAACAATCATCTGCAAATGGACTGTATGGATGGCTTGCAGTTTTAGGTTTAGTCCTATATATTGCTTTTTTCTCACCAGGGATGGGGCCTGTGCCATGGACTGTGAACTCAGAGATATATCCTGAAGAATATAGAGGAATTTGTGGAGGCATGTCAGCTACTGTGAATTGGGTTTCAAATTTGATTGTGGCACTGACCTTTCTTTCAGTTGCTGAAGCTGCAGGGACTGGTCCTACTTTCTTGATTTTAGCTGGTATAGCTGTGCTTGCGTTTCTATTTGTGATTGTGTATGTTCCAGAAACCAAAGGACTGGCATTTGATGAAGTGGAGCTGATATGGAAGGAGAGAGCTTGGGGCAAGAATCCAGACACTCAAAGCCTTCTTGAGCGTGGGAATCAATCTTAGGAATGCACCGTTTTGCATAATTTGATAGCAATGTAGCATGTCGTTTGTACTTTTCATTTGTATGTTACTATGCTATCATGCTATGTTTGAATGAGAGCTAGAGAGGTAAGGAGAGAAAGAAAAAAAAGGGAAAAGTGATTTAAACCACTGTTTGAAAGATTTTTAAGGAGGTGGAACTTTCTCTCTCTCAGTTTTAAAATTCTTTCTTCGAAAGTGTTCATAATCAAATAAAATTGAAAAAACTGAATTGGAATATCGAAAATTAAACAAAGTTGATTAATTTTTTTGTTTTATGAAAACTGATTGGTTGGGTTTGATTTTCGGTTTTCATATATTAAATCAAACCAAACTAAACCAAATTTATATAATTATTTATATATATTTTTAAAATATACATCTTATAAATGATTTATTTCAATTTTGTATTATTTTGTAAATAATTTCAGGCTAGTTTATTGTTTATAACTATGTAATGATGGTTTTCTTAGGATTTTTTATACCAACTTATTTTTAATTAGGCCATAGAAAGAAAAGAGTTTCATTTTGATCCACTGTCAGTGTAAAAAAAACTTTATACTGTCATCTAATTATGTATTGACATATCATTAAAGGGGTTAAAGTTTTTAGATAGTTGTGATAATCAAACCCCTTTAATGATATGTCAGTACAAGATTGGATGACCGTGTAAAGTTTCTTTACACTGACGGTAAATTAAAATTAAATCCGAAAGGAAAAAGTGAAGTTGTATATGATTTTTTTTTAAAAAAAATGTTTAGCCAAAAATTAATTATATCGAACAAAACCAAAGTAATTGCGATTGATTTGGTTTAGTTTGGTTCGATTCTTCAATTAAAAAAAATTTAATTAATTCTTGATGTAGAAAAAATGAATAGTTTGGTTTGGATGACTTTTTTTTTTCAAAATTAAATCAATTCAAATTGCAAAAATCCTTAATTGGGGATACACAAAGGAATATGATTTATTTTAAAATATTTGTTAAAGAGTAATGTTACATAGTTAAAAAAATATTGACATAATTTAATAAAAATTTAATCAAGATTTAACGACGGTTGTTAGATAAATTAAAATAATAGAGACTATTCATTCATTTAAGAGTCAATAATAAATTAATAATTCTGTCAAAAAAAAATTCAACTGTCTAATATTTTCTTTTTGTGAGTTAAATTAAAACTATACATTTATGTCTGTGTAATAAGATTATAACATAAAGGATTATATTACAATTTTAAATTTTAAAATTATTATTTCTCTCTATTTTAAATTTAACTCAGAAACAACGAAAATAGAGTTCTTTTCCTTTTCTTAAACATAATATTTCATTCCCCTCATCCATAACATTAGTCATTCTAAAATGCCTTTAGTAAACTGGTACATAGGAAGCATGACGGCAGAAGGTTATTCGGATGGCTATTGGAATTCATTCATTTGAATCTTTTCCAGTTTCTTATGACGTTCTCAAGGGGTCGGTATATCCTCCCCTTGATACTTTTAATTAAAAAAGTAATTTTTATATTAAAATAATAAAGTAAGATAGACTAACCCCGTCCTCCAGTCAATTCGGCTAATAGAATCCCACGGGTACTCTTTCTATGGAGGGGATAGATGATTTGACTAATTCAAATTTCACTGCCTCAACATTTTATTAAAATAATTCGAAAAATGGCATTTAAATTATAAATAAATAATTGTTTCAGAAAAATTATGCACGTAATATTATTTCAATCATTTTTAAATGTGAATAAAATACAAAAAAAGGCAAAAAGAAAACAACCCAAGCAAAAGAAAAATATGAATTTGGATCATCTCCTATTATAAGAGACGTCCTGTAAGAAAAAAAAAACAAATATTTTTTAATATTTAAAATATAATTTATGTTTATTTCTTTTTCTCGCTTACCACACCTGTCCTGTAATCCAAATTCGAAAAATATGTAATTGGTAAAATCGCTAAATGATTGGTGGGGGAGAGACATTACAAAAGATATATGTAGCTGGCCATGCTTGCCTTCAATCAGATTCAGATTTAGCATCTGGACGTTAAGATTTTAAAAATATAATATAATTTTAAACAATGGAGCATTTTAGATCATCTAAAGTAAATGTATATTTTAAAGATTAAAGTAAAAAATTAATAACTAATAAAAAATCAACGATTTAAAAGTTTATTAAATATAAATATTTATATAACAAATTATGAAAATTTAAATTATTAATTACACTTTAGTCTCCAAACCATACCGTTCGCCTTAGACAATTTGGAGCGTAGCGGATACATAATAGAAGACAAACGATAGGGCAGCGTAGTTATCAGAATAGCTTACCAAAGGCTAGGGCCCATTCATCTGTTCTCACTTGCTTTTTGATTAACGAATTAAGTAAAAGTTGATATAATATAAATAGCATTTTTATATATTTTATGTTTACATTTATAATTACAATTTTATTATCTATTTTTATATTTTTAATATGATTAATATATCATTATTTTAAATACAAGGATCCTATTAACAAATGTCCAAAACACAAGTTAAAAATATTTAATTTATTTGTTTTTGTCGAAATACATTTTTTAGGTATATTAATTATTTTAAAAAAATAATGATATAGTATAAAATAATTTTAAAATAATATAAATTTTATGATTTAATCAAAATATTAATTTTCTTAACAAACATAGTTGAATAAAAAGGCTGACTCGCTTTTTCTATGGTGTTATTGAGTGATAAGGACTGCCACGTGAGTTGTTGGCCAGTTCTTGTCCTATTGATTACCACCAATAATACACTTCCACGTCTACTACCTTACTTTCCTATAGATGCTCACGACATGCATGTCATGGTATGCCATAATTTGATGTTACATGAACTGCATCGATATATATATATATATATATATATATGTATAATACATACAATCTATTTCTTTTCAACAATATTACATGTCAAGTTTTGTAAATGAATAAATTTTTATCTTAAATTTACACCAACCAACCAACGTGAAGGTGATATATAATTATACAGATAATAAAAGTCAGATGCAATTATAAATAAATAATCAAATTGTGAGCGCACCGGTCACCTGCTTGATTGGATGTTGGTAGCCAGCTCACTTTGTTTGTGCTCCACTCGAATGATTGGTATTAGTTACATCGAATCAAACATTTTGAATATTATAATCCTTATCTTTTACTTTTAAATATTTAGTTAACAAATGTGTATGTGTAATTATAGGGAAAAGCAAACATTAACACCTTAATATAAACATCAAACTTGCACAATAAAAGTAGTTACTGAATTGCGAATTTGAAAACAAAAAATTCTCTAACTAACTTAATATTTATTATTATAATATATAATATTTAAATTTTTTTGGTTACAGTAATATATAATTTTTTTACGCTTCAATATTTTTATCTTTTTTTAGATCAACAACGAGGCAAAGTCCTAACTAACAAGCTAAAACACGCTCAAAACCAAAACCACTGGCATCAGCTAAGAAAGCAGTAGCTACAAAAGCAGGAAGAGAATTTAAAAATGGAAACCAATGGGGGATAGAGTGGCCTTGCTTATCAAGGAGGTCCACACACCCATTACCATCCCGATACACATGCTGAAGGCAAACAACCCAATGTCTGCTAAGTAAATCATAGATCATCTTCGACACGTTCACACAATAATGTAGGGGACTCATCTTATATCCTATTTCAAGAATAGCTAGGTGAAAGTGCAAATGCCATTGTTTTAAAGACTGCTTAATTAACTCTATACAACCATTCTACCCTCATGTCTTTTCACATAGAAACACCAAGGTTAATTGCAACATATATATAAACATCTATTTTTCAAATCTCTATTTAACATTCAACTGATACAACTCTAGATTAATTTTGTCCACTATAGACATGATTACTCTTATGAAGATGAACTTAGCCAAGGGTAAATATGTATTCAAAAAGTCTACTACACGTTTTTATGTAAAACCTTTTGCAACATAGCTTTGTATTTTTCCAAATTAGTTTCATCTCTTTTATATTTCTTTCTTAACCCATTTTGCAACCTGAGTTTCCTTCTGTTTTGGTGAGCGTTGTTAATTCCCAGACACCATTCTTTTCAGTGAAACCTAAATCTTCAAACATGTCATTCTTGACATTCCATAGCTTCTTTATAGTTTTTAGGATCATCTCCTAAATTTTTTAATTCTTCACCCATGTAAATATAATGATACTTTAACCTTTAGATGGAGCTCTATATCTTTTCCTTTTGCTGATTTTAGAGTCGCATTTTCACGTGTAGTAATTGAAGAGTAATCATATATACAAAAGATCATTAATTTCATATGCGCCTATCTGCGCATTTTAGGGTATCTGATTCAGTTCTGGGGAACCTTATCTGTCTCTCTTCCGTGGAGAACTTAAAACTGATGTATTCATCCTGTTTCTCAAATAATAATTGCTCTTCAACCAAAAAGAACAAAATTGTTCATTTCATGCAGGTTTCATTTAATTTTGATGCATGCACAAACGCACGAAGTGTCTTCCGTTTCTGAATTTCACGCAGACCCACATGTTCATTACCAATCAGACATAGACAAGAGGGTTTAATTCTCCTTGTCCTGAATCAGACACGATGCAAATTGCAAGAGCTACGTTGCTTTCCAAGGATGTGTACACACACTAGCACTTGCTAATTATTCCGGTTCCCAACTACACCCCATTTTCTGTCCTCGTGATTGAATACGCCTTCTTTTTCAGAATTATGTAGATTCATGTGCTATTGGTGCACTGCGAAAAGAAGAAAAGACATTTGAGTTGTTTTATTTCTTGGTTTTTGTCATCTTTGGGTTCTTCAGTTTAAGATTGTTTAGCTAACAAGTGCGCTAAATAACTGATTAAGGAATTAATATAGAAATTATTAAATGTAAAATTAGAGATAATATTTTGAGAATTTAAAAATTATTTAATATTTTTTATTAAGTAAATGCTTCTTAAACAGTGTGGCATTAGTTAGCAAGACATTTTTTTATTTCATATTACTTTTAATTGCTAATGAGTATCTTGAAGGCACTGATTAAGGAATTAAAATATTAAATATTAAATAAAAAGTAAAAATATTTAATATTTTGAGAACTTAAAAAAATATTTAATGCTTTATATTTTAAGTAATTATTTATTAAATAATATAAGTAATAGAAGATATCAAATGCTCCTTAAAGAGTACCTTGAGGACACTTGTTAGCAACACCTATGAGTGAAAATAGGTTAGGCATCTTAATAGGAGCTCACAGCCTAACCTACTTTTGGCGTATATTGGTATAACCATTTATCAAACAAGTTAGGTTTAAACTTTTAAAAAAGTCTATTTAGTTAAATAAGTTAAGGCTTATGTCTTTAAAAAAGTCTATTTAGCTTAACAAGTCAGCTTATTTATTTATTATAATAATATATAATTAAAAATATATAATAATTATATGATTTATTAATTATATATTAATATAATTTATTTATTTTATACATAATATAATAATTTTGTTGAAGACTAGGTATATTTGAAATTTATAAAGTTTGAACTTGTTAATTTATTTAAAGACCTTTATACAATATTGGCTTTTAGGCTATGTCAAACATGAATGTTTTCACAAAAAGGTCAGGCCAGACAGAAAGATAAAAAAAAGCCTATAATAGGTAATAGGACAAGTTAAGATCAATATTTTTCAAAACAAGTTAAGCTTATTTAAGGTAAAATATAACATATTTCTACCCCTAACAATACCCTACATTATTTTAATATTTGCATAAGTCATGCAAATAAATTGTCTTTTTCACAAATATAAGGAGTTGATATAGTGGTTAATTAAGCAGGTGTGTAATTCTTATCTTAATTTGTAAAGTTTGAATCTTGGCTTAACATTTAAGAGCATAATTAATTATAGACTAATATCGTAGGTGCGCTCTTATGATTGTTAGCTCAAAGATACATTTACTAAACCATAAATTAGAGTGTGGATAAAATGGTTTAAGTGAGATTTGATTTGAGATTAAATAATTTCCAAAAGAACTTAATGTTACTTGAAATACGATATCTTAAGTTTAAAATTTTCATCTTGTATCATGAGAATATTTTTTTAAATATTTCATTCTAATTTAGATTCTACTTGAATTAAGAGGTATATTCAATTAGTATCTCTCCAAGCTGTGGTTATGTAAGAGAAGTTCAATAGTTTACATTTTCATTAAAATTATTGTTACAATGTAATATTTAATGATTTTAATCCAAGAAAATCAATTATTAACAACTTATTATAAAGTGTAACCGTCTTAATATATAAACATAAAAAATTAACCAAAATTTTCACTGAATAACGCATTTAATGTAGTTAATGATATATTTTAAAATAAAATTTATTCACGGTCTCTTTCAGTAATTTCCCCCTTGAATAAACTCTTTGTTGCTCACATGCCCATCCCTTTTATCCTTGCAAACAAATCCAGCATGCGCAACAAACAAAATTTATAGGACCCACTTACTCTTGATAACCCCACCTCACCTCATGTTGTCTTTGTGGCCAAGTCCACCACCACGAGTCCAATTTTTTAAATAAAATTAAACTTATGTATCAATTAAATAAGTAAATATATAAATATATAAAATAGGCCTATTTTAATAACTATTAACGTTATACATTTTTTATCACTAAAAAAAGTAACAATTAAATACGTAGAATTTGCTCTCTTCTAATAATAACTACCAACTTCATAAATTTTATCAATTAAAAAATGATAATAATATAATTCAATCAACTTAAATTACAACAGTTTCAATGTTTGTTGATAGTTTTACAG
Organism: Styphnolobium japonicum; assembly: GCA_023212625.1. Classification (NCBI taxonomy): domain Eukaryota; kingdom Viridiplantae; phylum Streptophyta; class Magnoliopsida; order Fabales; family Fabaceae; genus Styphnolobium; species Styphnolobium japonicum. Next base: position 790,858 of record JALBWW010000013.1, read on the forward strand.
TTCCTTCCAGCCAGATTTTTTTTTTTAATGATTATGTTTATTTCACCTGGTTGCTGAGATTTCAATATAAAGGAAAAAGCGGTGGGAGTGGTTCGGGATTACGTGGGTTTATTAAATTAAATTTTAATAACAATTTGGCTAAGATTAGAGTTCCTTATTTTGGGATTTAAGTGTGATAGAAAAATTTAAGATGAGTTTATTAATTATTAAATATAATTAATATTCTAATAAAAATAATAATAATCAAACAGACAAATTATGGAATCACATCATTGTCCATACATACATACATGCACACATACGCACATCAAAACATGCATACATGATGATGATGTATAGATAAATAAATAGTCCTCCACCAAAGGGAGAAAGATGAAGTGAAATAAGAGAAGCAGAAGAGAAATAAGAGAATGGAGGGCTTTTCATGTGAATCGGAATCATGGGTTTCTTCGTCAAACAACGAAACGGACCCAAGAAGCAGTGATGAAGCATCAGAGTCAGAGTCAGAGGAGGAGAGGCAAAAAATGAGGAGCAAGAGTAAGAGTTTGGGAAAGAAGAAGAAAAATCAGGTGTTGCTTGAAGGGTATGTGGAGGCTGGGGATGGGGATGAGGATCTAGGGAGGAGTAAGAGCTTGACCGATGAGGATCTGGATGAGCTGAAAGGGTGCTTGGATCTTGGATTTGGGTTCAGCTACGATGAGATTCCAGAGCTATGCAACACCTTGCCTGCCCTCGAGTTGTGTTATTCCATGAATCAGAAGTTCATCGACGACCATCACCGCTCGCAGGACCCCCACCCTGATTCCTGCTCCTCCTTGTCCAACTCCATTGCCAATTGGAGGATCTCTAGTCCTGGTGACTCCTTTTTGTTTCTCAACCTACTCTCAACTCTCTCATGTGAATGTGAATGTGAATGTTCTTATGCTGTTATTGGGTCATGATCAAAATTTCAAATTTATTTTTTTATGGTGTTAAAATATAATAATAATAATTATGACCCATTTGCTCATATATAATTTTATGAGAGATGATGATTCTGGCAATGCTAAGCCATTCAGAAAAGCATACTTCATATTTATGGTTGGATGGATGGATGTTATTTGTTTGGTATTTTGTGTAGTCACGAAAACCTCTAATGTACAAATGCTTCATGTGTCTCTCTCTCCAGGTGACCATCCTGAAGATGTTAAAGCAAGGCTCAAATTTTGGGCACAGGCTGTAGCGTGTACTGTTAAACTCTGCAGCTAAGAGAACTCAGAATCTATTGATTTGCCAAAAGAAAAAATGGGTACCTTGGAGTTGGCCTGGAGGTTGTGATTCTCTATGGCCTGATCCACTGCACACCAATTCTCGCTGAGGAATGAATGAATGAATGTTCCTGTGATTCTTTTACCTGGAGATGGGCATGTCTAAACCTATCATTTCAATGACAGGTGGTCGACTTAACTCGAGTGCAGAGGAAGCAGAGGGTGTTTCAGGTTTGAAAATAACCTAATACCCTCAACTGAGTCTGACTTCATCTTCGGAGGCTATGATACATGTTGTGATTATTGTATCTGGATTCATTGATAATAAACTTTTCCTTTGTCATTCCTATTTTTTCCTTGCCAATCTTTGGTCGCAATGAATTCCAACCATAGCTGTTGGTTTTTACTTTTTATGCAGCGGTGAGAGCCTCCATTAGAGCTTCACCAACTACTTGCATCACCTCTGCATTTGCTGAGGTAACTAACCTAACTGCACAGACATTTTTCCATTCTTCACCTGCTTGAAACATGACCTTGCAGTTGAAAATCATGGCCCCGTAATGTGTTAACAAGAATTAGTATGCTAACTTGTGTTTATTCATACTTGTCGGTAGATTTATATTGGTTCTGCTCGTATTCCAGAGGCCACTGAGGGAGGGAGTAAAAAGGAAAGAATGTGAAGCCATGTTACCCCTTTGGTCAGAGATTTTTCCTCAAATTGTTCATGGTGTTGTATGGAAGGATTATTTTGGATTAATAAAACTTGGTCATTGGTAATTTGTTATCCCCGAAATACATGGGATACTGACTAATAAAACTTGGAATGATTTTGCTTTGGATCTGGTCTTGTTTGCGTCGTTGATCTAGTTACGGTATGTGGTAGTCGGCATTAGTGGTTGGTGCCTGATTTTTCTTTTCAAATACTGAAAATAGAGCTGAAGTATGTTTGGGATGGAGGAGTACGTATTGGAAGGAAGGGGAGAGGTAATTTTTTATTTCTAAATTAAGAGATTTATAAAATGATTATAAAAGTGAATAAAGGATGATTAGAAGATTATATGATAATCTTCTAATTTATTTCTCTTATTTTAAAATGTTTACTTAAAATAAAAAAATTACTCCTCCTTTTCATTCTACTCCATCCAAAAGCATAGGGTTAAGCTAAACTCTGCATAATCTGATGGAAAAGCATAGGTGCTTGCTAATCAAAGAAATGAATCTTAGCAAATGTTAGACCAGCATAATGCTGGTCGAGTGGCGCAGCTGAGGTCTTTCGAAACAAATTCTTTGATCTTATTTATCTTGGTGAATGAGGAAGGACCAACCACTTGACGCATCCTTGCCCCTTTTTCTTAGTTGATCAGCAATTCGCCACAGCATGGGATGAAGACCTAGGATGCCCAACTCTTAACGGTTACGAGCCATATGACATGCACATCGATCAAATTAATGGGGTTCAGTTTGCATTCCGGCCTTTCAAAAGCGCACAATCCATGCAACATGACCACAACAGCGGCACGGGACAATTTACAAATGTTCCTTTAAATAGGAGATCTAGAATTGAACCACAAATTACAACCTCCTTAATACGACATACTTGGTTTACATATTTAGTTTTGGTTAGAAGACAATGAACTGATACATGATTGTTAAGATCAAGGCAATAAGAACGTTCACCCATTTTAGGGTATTGGAGACAATTACAACAAGAGTACCAAAAAATTATTATCATATTGATAGCATATCCAGCCCTCACTTGGACGAAGATTGATATCAGTCACTATCACATAGGAGGGAAGAACCTTCAGAAGAACAACATGCATCATTGGGGATTTTTTTTAACCAAATTTACAGAGACCCTTTAAATGTCTTCGCTCCAAAGGAAGAGAAGGAAACCATGATAAAAAAAATTAAACGAGCAGAGGTAACCATGAATCTAGGCGATAAGCAATGCACTTGATATTAATAGAGATACACCGCACCTCTAGTATTTGCCCCAAGCTAGACTTGTATATCATAGATTATGTTTGCATCCACTTCCTTAGTGCTCAGCCATCCTTTTCTTCCTGAACCACAATTTTACTTTTATTCACTCTTAGTTCCTTTCTTCTTTTCACTTGAATCTGATGAACATATTCTGTCACTATGAGATGAAATTTAGGGGCCGTTTTACTTGTTGACGAAATATTCAGTCCCGCTCTCTTCAAGGTCCTAGAGAGATGCTTCTGAGCCTTTTGAAAGTGGACAGTGCAGAGAGAAGGAACAGTGGATCTCAATATAGGTTTCCCGCATGTTATAGGTCCAGCCTGTGCACTGAAAACAAAAGGCAAATCAGTTCCTACCTAAGAAGTATTGATACAGGACAGGTATGGCGACCAAGGAAGCACAGATACGACACAGGACACGGATACGACACGATACGAATACGGCGAAACGACACATTTTTAAGAATATAGGACACGACACGGATAGGACATGTTATATAAAAAAAATTTATATATTATAATCAATGAATAACATATCCTGAAAATAAAAATATCAAGAAAAAGTAAACCTAACAAAAAAAAAAGTCAAAAAGTAAAGTTAACTCTTCTACCTAATCAAGAAAAAGACAAAAAAAACAACCATACTCTATCATAAAGTTGCATGAAAGGTAATGAAAAAAGAATAAACATGATAGAAAATTTAAGAGAACGTGTCAGAACTCAGAATAGATTTTATGGTTTTAAAAAACTTACAAAGAGCAAAATCCTTTAGTGCAAAATTTTTCGGTGGTGACTGCCTGATTGGTAAAGGCCAAGCGACGGTGACTGCAGGAAGAAAGTTGCACAGACAAGAAGAAGAAGATGCAGATGAAGAAGAAGGACTGCCGCTATGAGAGGAAAAGGGGTTAGGTGCAGAGGAAGAAGGGCTAAAGGGTTGATAAATCTGGCCATTTTAGGAAGTGGGCCGTATCCAAGCTGTGTCCTACATCAACAGGCCAGAACGTTTGAGAAATGAAGTCCGACACCGCAAGGATACGTGTCTGGTCATGTCTCCGGTAACATGGTGTCGGAAACGTGTCCGACACCGGTACGGCTGGCTTCTTGCCGTGTCCATGCTTCTTTGATGGCGACACACCAAAATTCAAAGTGTTCCGTTAGCATTTGAAGTGTTTTGATATAGACGCGGCTAAGCCTATCAAGAAATCAATCTCTCCTAGTCATTCATCAAAAGGAATAACTATTAATATTATTATAGTGGAAACAGAACCGATCATATGTTTAAATGAGTTACACAGCTTGGTTGAAGAACCCCTACAAAGCATGAAATAGTATGAATAAAACTTGATTTAATAAATAATATATTAAACCAACGGAATGCAAAAGAAAAATATTTCAACTTGACATCATGGATTCTGATCCTCCAAAGATATGACTGTTCTTTCTATGCCAAATACTAAAGAGATAACAAACCTAGAGGAAAAGCAATTCAGGCGATAAGCTCTCTTCTGGCCAAATTCTTCTGAAAAGCCAGCAAGGCACAAATCACACATACTTTAGGCATCACCCCACAAAAAATTGCAAAAGGTGAGACGAAAGGAGCCAAAGACCATTGCTCATGGACAGTATAATGACCTAAAGTACTATCTCACCAGTTCATTTGTGCATATCTGCATGCAACATTACACTAAAACTGAGTACAAAGGCACAGTCATAGTCTGTTGAATCCCATTACCCACATGAGAAGGGGTTTTCCCCGAGTGCATAGCACTTGTAAAATATGCAGCATCTACAAAAATCTGTTGTGCGGTTTCCCTCTTCAAACATTTCCATCAGAAACAAGAATTTTAGAGCAAGACAATGTTTGTAGAAGATAAGAATTGAATACTGAATGTCTTTTCCTGTGCCCCGTCTTCTTCCCCACAAAGAAAACATAAAGTTAAAAATACTAAGGAGGAAGAAAAAGTTTTAAGGAAAAAAAAAAGCCCAGGCTTGTGAATTCTGTTCATTACCCAATAGAAACTTCGAGCTGTTTAACTCTCAGGATACCTGAGAAAGACAAGACTATTATATATGACATGGACATGATTAGGTTTAGACATAAACACAAGCCTTGATATGCAATGCAAAAAATCTTGAAAGCCTCTAGGAAATAAATATTTCCCGCCCAAATGTCCTCCCTAAACTTAAAGCGGGAACCATCCATCACCCAAACCTATGAGACAAGTGGTCTAAAAGAATCATATCCCAAAGAAATAAACTTCCAGGGACTTGAAAGAGTAGCAGTGATTGCTTTGGTTGGTGTTCCACCCATTCTGGTCATGGTGCCACAAGTTAGTAGTCTCTAAAGGAAGAGCCAGAGCCAATAACATGGCCAATGCATATAGTTATCATGTTTATGCAATACAACTATATATGACGAGTAAAGGGTCTTTGGTTCAGTATGACAATGAACGCCTATAAAAGGTTCCCTTTTGCTTAGACAACATTGGACCTAATTATAAGTGTGTTATAAAGTATACAAGTTCATACTCACAACTGCTTGGCATGTGAAATTGCAATACAAGCAAATTATGGATATAAAGACAGAATAAGAAAAAGGATAATTAAGAGGACAAATGAGGTCTTCCACCAACAGTTCCAGTCTTTATATTATTTGCTAATATTTTTCTCATCTAAAAGTATTTTCCTTCACTCAACTTTGCTTTCATAGGGAGTGGGTTAGATATTGGAATCTAAGATCTCAAGTCCCAAATTAAAATTTACAAAACATGTATTAACACATGCTATACCTATTATCACTACATTTTAGTGTATTAATGTAAGTAACTGGTTGGGAATGCCAAAGAAATTCACATTTTCAGGCTTTTATTCATTTGTAATAATCCTTCCTTCGAGAAATTATTCCAATAACGCATAATGTTTCACACATCTTATTATTCAATGCCATTTCCCTCTTGTTACCACTGATTTCAGCAAAAAATGACCAAGAGAAGGTATAGTCACAACTCAATATATATTCTAGATCCAGATGACTTCACCCTTTGGTAACTTTCTCTCTGTCCATAATATTCTTGGATGTAGATTGAGATTTATACCCCTCGTATATAATCACTGACAAAATGTTCTGAAGCCTTAGGTTTTACAATTATTTCTTTTAAAAAAAGTAACTGCCAAAAAATGATAAATTGCTCAAAGATTTTTATAGTGAACTTCAAAGTAACATTACCCAATAACAATGATTTTGAGAGACAACTAGGAACACTTGCAATTGCAAACAACATAACTAACAGTAAATGGAAACAAAAAATGTAACTTGAAGCAATAAATAAAAACTTCCGCTGAAAAAAAATTCATATTCATGCATGCTATTCTTAAGTCTTAATAAGAGCTACTCGTCAGAAATTGCTTCATTGAACGGAAGCATTAAACAATATTATAATTTAAAAAAATACAAAATGGGAGAGTTTGACCTTTTGATAACGTAATTGCAAGGCTTATAAAGCTTTTGCCTTGAATCGGAAAGAATATGCAAATGGCAAAAGGTGGTCAATGGCATGGCCTTCAACTTGCAACCCACAAAAGCACACCTCTGACTCTGATTGTTGACAACATCGAAATTGTTGTTATTGTCGCCAAAGCCTTCAAAATTGCCACCCTCTCTGCGTGTCTCCTCGTTGGTTCTTCTGCCAATGTTAATGTTTGATTCCCTGAATGGGGTGATACCATAGTCCCAGAGGTAGTCTCTGTACTGGGTCTTGAGGTTCTCCATGAGAGCCCAGTAGAGGTCTCTGTAGCATTTGGAAAGGTGGCTGAGGTAGTGGGAACGGCGCTTCAGGAGTTGTGGGCGTGTAAGGTGGGAAGCACCGGAGAGAGAGGTTGTGATGTTGTCATCCATGGAAGATGAAGAAGAAGGATGGAGATGGTCATGGTCACCGTCATGGAGGCGCTTCAAGGTACAAGAAGAAACCATGGGAAAGCAACTTCAACCTTCACCTTTAGCCTTCGAGATCTGTAGTGTTACTACTACTAATAAACAATAATAATAATATTTTTATTTTTATTTTTAAAACAAAAAATTGCAGTTTTGTTTTTTTTATTTTAACAAAGCAAACGCTAAATACTTTAAAGAAAGAAAATTGATTATTTGAGATTTTTTTTAATAATGAATTAATAATTAATAATACTTTAAAAAATTAATTAATAATTGTTTGAGATGACAATTAGGATGAGACAATTCATAATCTCATAAAATGATATGGACTGTATATTGGTCTGAAGCGAGGAGAGTAAAAATTTTAAAAAGAAATTCGCTCACACAAATTTGACATATAAAAAGCGACGCGACCCAAGTAAAGCTTGACAATAGATTCGTTTGATGTACTTTGCTCTTTCCCTTTCAACAAATTTTGTACGATTTCAAAGGACTTGGAATAATAACTTACCACCATAACCAGCCCAACATGATAAAAGGCCAACTCAAGTTAAAGCGGATTAGTTCACGATAATTTATACCCTAAAATAAGAAGTTATATTTAGTACTTAGTCGGCAGTTATTTGAAATTTCACACCTTTCCTTCTCTATACATAAATAAAATAAAACGGTTTAACAAGCACTACAAGTATATTTTATCAGAAAAGAGCGAGATACAATGGCATAAACTGCTTTACATTTCCACCAAAAAAAAAAAAACTGCTTTACATGCATATAAATATCATTTCATACAAAAAAGAAGGAAGCATCTCATTTTCTTTAGTTACTCGTAATCTCATTAAGATGAAATACCTAAATCATGTAATAAATGTAAAGAATAACACAAGAGATTCAACGGGTTGAAGTAAATATAGCAGGAAACAAAAATTATATATATAAACATAAAAAAGAGAAACCAAAGGTCCATGACAAATAATAGATGTAGCACAAGTAAATCCACATTGATATGCCAAAATCTCTAACGAAGCCATTTTCTATTCTCTATCAAAATCTCCAGCAGCTGAAAGTCCTGGCTTTGCTCACCAGCTCCTGTAGTCAAGAATTCATGCCATTCTTTATGAACCAAGTAGAGAAATAACTTTTTACGTTTATTGTGACTTAAAAATGTGTGCACCAATGCTACCAGCAATATCACCAGAAAAAATTCTTCTGAAGATTCCTGCAATGATACGCATAAGAAATGATTCATTCCTTGAATAGAAACTATACCAAAGTGTTAAACATATTCCTTGTGAGCCAAGTCCAAATATTAACACTAGATTTTAACCAAACTCTTCTAATATGTATATAAATATAACTTCAGTCCATTCTCCCACATCTTTATTCTCTTTGCTTAAATTTGGGATTGCTTAAAGCATAAAAAAGGTTACAAAACCTTTAGAAGGTGGGATATTTGAATTGACAATAGATCATTCAGCAGGTCAAGAAACTATGTTATCCATAAATTAAGATGATTAACCAGGATTTTGAAAAGGCCAACATAAGTAAAAAGGGAAAAGAAACATACAGTTGGCCAATCTAGGAGGGGAGAAGTGGCTGTCTCTCATCTGGCCCCACACGATGACTAGCCTGAAAATATGCATATTAACAACGAAAACTAGAGAAATGAGTCCAATGTATAAAAAACTATTAATCATAAAACAAGGTGATGACAGATCCGCACCTCATCATTTGCTCCAGCTGCCATATTTATAAAGGATTCCTTTGACCTGGAATGAACATAAGGCATTGGTTATTACAAAGGAAGAAGGAAAGGGATTTTCTTTTGAAGTTTTCTTGACATGTGGCCGTCTAAAAAGAAGAAATATCCAACACATTAAACTCTCAGAAACTGCAATCATGAAAGGGATATTTTTTTCCCCTCTTCCTCCTCAGAATGAGCTGGTGGTTGATCAACCTTTCATACAGTAGTGCAATCAAATATACAATGGACAGGAAAAAAAGAAAATACAAACCAGAGTTTTATGGAGCCCAAAATTAAGCATATATCCATATCATTGTCTCACTCACAAAAGGAAAATTTTGAGATCTGAAAAAGAAATTAGCAGGTACCTGTGTTTGTCATGAACATCATGCAGTTCCATCACACCATTCTGTTCATCTCTGACTTTTGATAGAGGTGAAAAGAACTAAAGAGGAAATGAGCACAGGGTGATACAAAAAGAAAATGTCATTGGTTAAAATTACTTTTTTTAAAAAAAGTGGTTTGTTTCAAATAGTCTGAATTATCAACCAAAATCTTCCAAATTCAATTTACCTGGTGCATTGAAATGAACACAATAGAAATGCCTATAATGAAGTTCATTGTTAAAGTATGTCCAAACAGTGCAGCAGATGCTATGCCCGTAAAGATTGTTGCAACTGTTGATGAGTACTTCTTCAAAATTGTATCTGTAAAACATTAAATGGGTTATTGAGAGAAAAGGGATATATAATGTGTCCGTCTACAAAGCATAAGGTCAATTTAAGATAAATTATATTATACCAGTATTGTTTTTGGCTTCTAATAAATGCAATAGAAAAAAAAAATCTGAATTATTAACCTGCATATTTGAAGAAGAAAGAGGATAGAATCCCTTGGGCAGCATTGTTAGCTATCAATAGCATAGTGGCTTTCGAATGACCTTGTAGGATATCAAAGCTACTAGGACCTGAAACATTTAAAACAGCATCATGGAAATCAGTTAATAGTTTGAGCATCAGACAAAAGTAACCAAATATAAGCCATGGGTAAAAAGCTTTTACTATCAATAGATGCCATAAGTATATCACTGTTGATTGAATCGACAAACAGAAATAAACCATCACTAATTAAACTATTTAACAATGTAGGAGTCTGTTTATATGAAGCCCTTAGTGTCTTGGCATATGTGTATTGAAATGACTACTTGTTGCCTCGTTTACAATGAAGACGCTCAACAATTTATGACAGAAACACATGAATACAATGTCCCATTAGAACAGAACCGTTCGTTGCTTTCAAATTCCATCACGTGTTCATTCATGCAGATCTAATTCAAATTAGAAAAGAAAATCAATTACAAGGCTAATTAAACCTCATACATTCAAAATGTGTCATAATCTGAATTTGTTGATATTAGCAATTTCTATTTCCTGACTTTATTTTCTTTTATTGTAGCCTTGGCGCAATGGTAAGTTTGCTGTCTTGCGACTTGGAGGTCACTGGTTCCAATCCCGGGTATAGCCTTTCCAGTCACCAAGGAAAGGATGCGTACATCTGACCGTCCTCAGACCCCACAATGGTGAGAACCTCGTGCACTAGGTCATCCTGTTTTTTTTAGTTTATGAAATGAAACCCAAATGCCTTCCAGTTCTATGCATGATCCAAACACTAGAATTATCATTTGGCTCAATTTGAAAGAGATTAACATTGAAAACAATATTTTAGCTTTTATAAATAAAAAAAATTCAGTCTTTTGTTTTATTTTATAAAACAATTTAAAAACAAAGCATGAAATATTTTCTTTGAGTTTGTTTTTCAATTTCTTAGTACCGTGTTTGAAATGCCCACCAGTATCCAGAAAATAGAGATTCAGTTCTCACCTTTGACAATGACAGTCCCAAGTATTCCAAGAAAATTGAATATAGCTCCATACCCATATAAGAATAAGTTCTGCAAATCAAGAAATAGAGACTCAATATCTAGACGATAAAAAACTAAAGTAGGGAAAGTATCCTGGTACCACTAAACTGCAGTTCTTGAAAACTACCTCTTAATTTTATTTTACTTCCCTGTTGTCTTCCAGGATGTCAATGATTCTTTGAGTTAGTTTCAGCAGTTGAGCATCATGTTAGTTTCTTTTCTAAGACCTCTATACCCAAATCACCCACACAACCACTGAAACTAAGCCCCAGTGACCAAGGTTATATTTTCAATATAAACTGTAGTACATTTCAATTCTATTATAGTATACATTTATATATCACAACATTCAGTAACAAAAATGTTATTTGTATACCTCATTTCTACACCTCCCCTTACACTATTGCATTAGCAAATATTGTCGAAACTATTATCAATTATTTTGCAATTTATAATCCAAACCCAGTAATGGTTTTTGCTCATAGGTGCCCTTGTTTGGATGATAAATTTTGCAGAATAATTGATAACAGTTTCATCAATATTTGATAACACAATGAGGTGTAGAGGGAGGTGTAGAAATGTGGCATACATATAACATTACTCATTCAGTAATACCAAAATTATATATATATATATATATATGGGGAAAATTATATATATATATATATATATGGGGAGGGATCAACTTACACCGGTGTAAGACTTGATCACTCTTACACCACTCAATAACTTTTTATTAAATAACTTTCTTACAAAATCCACCGTTAGATTGAAAGTTTCTATCATGTAGATCATACCTATAAAATTTTACATTAATCCGAAATTATTTTGTGACTCATTGATATTCATCAAAATTAATGTAAATATAAACTATTGAAATATATGGAAATATGAACTATTTAATTATATTCTTATTGATATTCAATTTTTTCAAAATTTGACACAAATGATCTACATGATAGAAAGTTTCAATCTAACGGTGGATTTTATAAGAAAATTATTCAATAAAAAGTTATTGAGTGGTGTAAGAGTGATCAAGTCTTACACCGGTGTAAGTTGATCCCTCCCCTATATATATATATATATATATATATATATATATATTCAAAACTGGATAATAATTCATTTGTTGATCGAAAAACATGAAAAGGCAGAATTAGTACTGATTAAAATTGTAGACGAGTAGAGAATGAAACAATAATTCATATTCCATGCAGAAACACAATATTGAACTCATTAAAATTTAAAACATTTTCAGTTCTTCATAAAAACGTGGTCCAATTATTAAAAAAATTGAATCCCCCTACATCACCTGCAGATAAATGCTTGTATCATATTGGCTCTTCAAAGCATACTCATTATAAACAGAGGCCATTGATGGAACAGTGACCTGCAAAATAATTCCCAGGTTAAAAATTCGACAGATAAGAAAGGAATCTGAATAAATAAAATTACAGAATAACCAAAATTACTTTGACATTAACTGATTACACAATAATAATCAATATAATGGTCAAAAGAATAAATAACAAACATCACTTACAAAGATCAAAGTATAGACATATGCACCCATTGTGACAGGAAGACCCAAAGCTGTAGTTCCTTCAGGTAAGGATCGTAGCTGATTAACACTTATACCAATGAGCAATAGTGCAAGAGCTTCCCACTGTAGCAAAAGAATAAATCAATTTTCCAGCTAAATATAAGGAGTAGACTCAATTGGGATTTACATAAGGATTACAACTTGCTAGATTTAAATATTGAAGAGCCAAATAATGGCCACGCAGAGCACCTTTCTTATTCCCGTAGGCAAGACAGTTTAATGCACTAACCTGAATAATGGAAAATCGGCGCTTCATAATCACCTTTAACAAAACTGCTATTACTAAAACCTGCACATGCAGAGTCAAGAATCAACCATTACAAACTAATTCAACTGAATCGAATATCAAGAGAAGAATATTTCCAACTGTTTCAAGGAATAATCGTCACAAAAACAACAGAAAAGAAGAAAAAGTAAAAAGGAGGGAAGAAAAGAAGAGAATTTCTAGAAATAAAGTCAAAAGAAATACTCAGTCGAGAACAATATACAACAACAACAACAACAACAAAAGCCTTTTCCCACTAGGTGGGGTCGGCTACATGGATCAAACGACGCCATTGTGCTCTGTCATAGACCATACTTTCAGATAAACCATTGAGTTCAAGATCTTTTTTAATGATATCTTTTAGTGTTGTCAGTGGTCTACCTCTACCTCTCTTTAAAGGACTATCCTCCAACTTATCAATTCTTCTCACCGGAGCTTCTATTGGTCTTCTCCTCACATGACCAAACCATCTTAGGCGAGACTCTGTTATCTTTTCATCAATGGGTGCTACTCCTACTTTCTTTCGAATGCACTCATTCCTAATTTTATCTCTTCTTGTATGTCCACTCATCCAGCGCAACATTCTCATCTCTGCAACCCTTAACTTATGCTCATGTTGACATTTTACCGTCCAACATTCGGTACCATAAAGCATTGCCGGTCTTATAGCTGTTCTATAAAATTTTCCCTTTAGCTTGAGAGGTATCTTGCGGTCACAAATAACACCCGAAGCATTTCTCCATTTTGTCCACCCAGCTTGAATCCTATGAGTTGCATCTCCTGTAATCTCTCCGTCGTTTTGTATAATAGATCCAAGATACTTAAACCGTTCAACTTGTGGGATAATATGATCACTAATTTTCACTTCCAAGTCAGAGCTAGATCGCCTTTTGTTAAACTTACATTCCATATATTCTGTTTTACTCCTACTTAGTCTAAACCCATGTGATTCTAAAGCTTCTCTCCATAGCTCTATTTTATCATTTATTCCTTGTCTCGACTCTTCCATCAGGACTATGTCGTCTGCGAAAAGCATGCACTGAGGCACTGGATCTTGGATGTGTCCACTAAGTACGTCCAAAATCAAGGTGAAAAGATATGGACTCAAAGTTGACCCTTGGTGTAATCCTACAGTAACCGGAAAATCTTCTGTGACCCCGCCATCCATTCGCACACAAGTCGTGACCCTATCATACATATCCTTGATAGCTCGAATATAAGCAACACGAACTCCTTTCTTCTCTAGTGCTTTCCAAAGAACTTCTCTTGGCACCCTATCATAAGCCTTTTCCAGATCAATAAACACCAGTCGAGAACAATATGCTGAATGTAATATAGGTACAAGTAATAAGTTCACTTGAGAGGCATCAGCAGCCATCACAAGAGATATACCATATGCATAGGCAAACCATTATTTGGCTGGTAATAATACTGATATTCAATCATACAGCACAGTGAATAAGAAATTACCTTCAAATTGCTTAGCATCTTCACAGTAGCAGGATTAAAATAAAGCTGCATGACATGTGATACCAACCTGTTAGTTATATTATCCAATAATTTCTTTAAATGCATAACGTGTGACTGAACAGTCATAGATAAGTTATACAAAGTGTTCATCGCTTCTTTTTTCATTTCCATTTGAAAGAAATCAAAATGATTCTATACTCTGGATGAAATAGCAAACATATGATGCAAACAAATGAACAACTTATGCAATGGCTATTCACTAAGACACAGCCTAGGAAATAAATCAGACATATCATATTTGATGCATGAGCAACACAAGAATTTATCAGCTGATTATAATAGAGCACTGTTGAAATTATAGGGATTAGATGGAAAGTGAGGAAAAGAGAGAAGACCAGAATATTATATTTGATTATATGATAGATGTGTGTCATAATACAAAGCACTAACACCAATTTATACTAATAATCTAGGTAAAGTACTAGTGTAGTACCACTAGTACAAGCCCAGTGCAATAAGACTATTAACATAACAAGACTCCTAACACATAAATAACCCTAATATTCCAACAAGCACTCAGCAATTCATCATGCTTTTAAGATAGCTTCGAGTTTCTGATATTGAAAAATAAATCTACAGCACAAGCACTGGCTACAAATATGTACTACCACTGCATCTAACCTAAGACAAATACTCATAAATAAAAAACAAGTTACTGATTATTGAACCTTACATGCACAAATTTACCATAAAAGGCAGATATCTAATGACTAGAATTCTGAACTGAATTCTTATATATGCATTATTTATGAATGATGAGGTACAAAATTCTTTGAAGAAAGAACTAATTTGTGTGTATTTCTTGCGTCCCGTTAGGTATCTAATTGAGGTAGCCTGGAACTTGTTCATCCCAGTCATTCTTGATTCCAGTTTGCAGCTATGAGGTAGTTGGTGGGTTTGTCATTTGGGATTTTATTGGCAGGCGGTAGCTTATACTTGACGGCTTTTGTTTATTTTTGAGAATTTGGTTATATTATGAAATTATTGACAATTGTTGTATTTTGGGAAACGTTGAATTTTAAGATAAAATTATGTTGGATTATAGAATTATTTTGAATTTATACATTTTTAAATTAACAATTTTTTAATTAAAATTACAGTGTCATAGGGTTTCCTGTTTCCTTTATATTAGGCTTGCCAGGCTAATGGGATCTTTGGATATTTAGCCTGTGTGCCAGTGACGACGTCTGGGATGAGTCGTGTCACATTCTGACTTAAATCCTTATATATGCGTTGTTTATGGTTTAATTCCACATACCTGCATGATAAACTTCAGATAGTTGTTTATAGCATACAGAAGTGCTGGAATGGCAAGAAGGACATTGCTGCGAGCTGCCTACAAAAGATAAAATTACCACGTACAGGATAAATATCAAAAAGCTGTTAGGAAAAGATAGAATCTAGCATTGTGAAATTGTTTAATTCTAAAGATATATAAAGATAAGATGTGAAGAAACTTAAAACAAGATGCTCTCCCATATTCCATATCTACTGTACATATGAAGCACTACTGATCAGGTCACTAAGCAAAATCAGGTATCTACGATGAAAAGTAAGAATGAACACTATGCTCTGCATATGCACTCTAAGGCAATAATGCAGTTGGTGATTCTTTTATTATCTTAAATAAAACATGCTTATGTGACTTGAACTGAGTACTCCCCAATTCAAACTCAAGAAGAAAAAAAAGACAAACACCAAAGGAACATTTTATATCTGAAACACTAAGTGATATTGGAATTAATAGATGGTCTTCACAAATCTGTCAACTCAAGCAAAATTAATATTAAAAATCATAGTACCTGCATAAATGTAGAAATTGAGAGAAGAGGCTTCTCCCCAACTTTTTGATTCCTAGCCTGCATAATAAACCAAACCTTGCTGAGATAGATTGTAAAAGCAATAAAGCATCAAGAAAAATTAGCTTAAAGATCAACACATCTCAATGTGTTATTTTAGTTTGATACTGGAGATGGTTTTAACATTCCATAAACTTTGCTAGATCAGAATTATTCAGGATTATCAGGTATAGACATATAGTAAGCTGCTAAGACATGCTTCTTTAGTTAAGTTTATCTTTTCAGTCCCAAGGGTTTTTCAGTAATTTGTAAAATAATTTATTAATTTTGTCAGTCCATGGTCAAGACCTGTGTTTGTGAGTGAGTTTTGTGTTCTTCAGGAGTTACTGGGTCTTATTTTAATGTCTAAGTGTTCTTCATTAGTTTATACTTTATAAAAATAGGACTCTATTCCTAATGCAAGTTTTCTTCATTAGTTTAGTATCAGTGGGAAGCCTAAGGCTTTATACTTTGTAAAATTAGGACTCTATTCCTAATGCTTATAAGTTTGAGTAATCCCCTTTACATGGATGTAAAGCTTCTTACAAGAACAATGATGAGTTTCATGAAAATCAAGATTGGTCTCTTATTCATTGTGAAGAGTAATCAACCCTGGAGAGTGATGCCTAAGGATCCCTAGGTGAAAAGCCTAGGCCAATTTACTTCTACAACTTATAATCTGTTTCCCTTCAATTTACCAACCTGCCCATACCTGTTTTCTTCCACAAATGGCATTAGAACTACTTTTCAAAACCCCAATTAATTGTTGCTCAAATCTGCCATAGAATCCATCAAGCCTAAAATCTTAGTTTCAAAGAAACCATAAAAGCAACCACCAATTGGCCCCTTAACCCCCACTTCATTTCCTGAAAACCACGCATACCCCAACATACCCTCAATAAACATTCAATATACCTGACCTAGTTTTCTACCATTAATAATCCAAGAAAACCCTAACCCTAGACTATCAAAATTTGGTACTGTTTTCTGTTTACTTGCAAAGATAAATGACAGCCCCATGCCATTCACTACAGGGCAACCCTGATGATGAAGGAGCAGTTTGTCTAGTGTTCTGTTTTTACATTCTTTATTTCAGTTTGTTTTGTTTTTATGTTAAAGTGTTTTCTTTGTAATAAGTAGTCATGTGACTTTTTAATGAGGTGTTTAGGCTTAAGGTTATTTGGGCCTTGAAAGATTGGGCTAGGTTTAGTAATATGCTAATAACCCTAGTATAAATAATCCTAGGGGTTTGTCTTCAGTATCTTTTAGCCATAATATTATAATTTCAGATTTGAGAGGTTTCTAAACCCTAGAACCCCTTTTTATCGTTCTGCTTCAATCTACCCAACTTCTCCCCAATTTCTATCGTTTAGCTGCTTTCTATTATCTTCTACTGCACCACCTTACCTATTATGGAGCATCCACTAAAGTAACTCAAAATGATTATTCCAAACCAAGAAATCTCTTTCTTTCCATTCTTGGGTAGATGTTATAAATTCTAATATTCTATCACCCTTAACCATGGACAAAATTAGGCATGTCCTGCTACAAAAGAAAAGCTGTGATTCCTAGTAAAATCGCAATTTACTAATGATTTACTTCAATAAAAGTGTTGCGTTCATAATCTACTTCTCATTTGACACATGCTTTAATTATAAGTAATTGAAAAGACAGTATATATTTGAATATAGACAAAGGAAAAGTAATATGTACCTGGAGTAAAAGCATAACAATAGCAAAGAAAACCTTTGCGATCTCTGTCAAAAAATTAACACTAATTGGGCTAAAATTGAATTTCCCATCCACCTTGCACATATAGACAAGAATAGGCTGCCAAATAAAAAGAAATAATATATGTCAGCAACTAACACCAAGCACAAAGGTTTGGCGTGAAATACCAAATTAACAACAATGAAATCTCTAATCTACATTAGAGTATTAGATTAGTTAATCTCCAAATGTAAAAGTTTAGATCTGCAAGACAGAGAAATGAAATATGCAAATGAAGCAATTATTGTATAGAAATAAATATGCTCTGTCATAATTTTCATTACAGCCCTTCTTTTTCTTCGTTAAGCCCTTTCTTTTTCTATAACAACAACAAGCCCTTTCTTTGCCTAATCCAAAGAAAAATATATTGTCCCGGCTTAGTTACATATTGCCAAGGCAGGTGCCAATTTCTTTAAGAACAATCCTCTCTCCTAAAAGCCTTGAAGTCCTGCACCCTATAAATTCCTCATATCCCTTTGCCAACTAGACATCTTTTTTTTTTTTGATAAAAAAATAATTTCATTAAGACGAAGAGTAGAAATTACAAAAAGATTGGAGGACAAGGAATCCTCTTTGACTTAAGAGCAAAACACAAGACAATAGAGAAAAAAGAAAACCTAAAAAAAGCAAAGCTGCCCAATCCCTAGTCATATCTGTGAGGGAAATCTCCTTAAAAAGACCATGTGTTTTACACGAAATAGAGGCCAAATGCTGAATCTTATCCCAAATTAGTTGTTGTTCCAAAGAAACATCCTTAAAAATATGAGTTACGCTCCAACCAAATGCACCAAAGTGTAGAAAAGATTGCATATTGCCACAAACATTTATCCTCTTTACTTCTATTGAAACCATAATAGCTAATCATAAAAAAATTGGTCCAAGGACCTAAGGCACATCCAACATTCACCAAAAAGGTTAAACAAAAAATTCTAAAGAGAAACAACAACAGAGCAATGTAAGAACTAGTAAGGAACCAATTCTGAGCAGGCACCACACATAAAACACATCAGGGGAAAGCACCTTATGCGGCCTACAAACCTGCAATATGTCATTAGTATTAATTCTATTAAGCACTTCAGTGCAAATAAGAGACTTGACCTTTGAGGGAGCTTTGGGTTTCCAAGGTAGTTTATCAAGATGGAAAGTGACTCTATTCAATGAATAAGTTAGGAATTGGAAAAAATATTTGCACGAGAACACCCCAGAGGGGTACAGAGACCAAATCCTAGTATTTGGGTTAGAAGACAAATGAACAGAGTCAGGGATACCCAAAAGTGACTCAAATTCAAAAAATTCCCTACCATTTAAATTATGGAAAAAGTGGAAATTCCAAGAAGAGACAGAATCTTGAACACTATAAAAATTGTGGATAAAGAGAGTTGTATATGGAAGAAATACGATAAAGACGTAGGAAAGCATATCTAAAAGAGAAATCTCCTATCCAATGATCCTCCCAAAAGTTGTATGAGAACCATTACTCACCTTCAAGGAAAGCAAAGGCTTAAATGTAGTATAACCATGAGAGATAAATTTCCATGGGCTAAAATGAGAAGCTCGGATTGTTGTGTTGACATCCCACCCATTTTGATCTAAGTCATACTTACTTTGGATAACCTGATGCCAAAGGGGAATGAGGTTCCAAAGGAAAACGCCAAAGTCATTTAACTGCTAGGGCAATGTCTTTAGACACCAAATTACCAAGACCCAAACCTTCTTCATTCTTAGGACGACAACACACCTCCCAACTCACCAGATGACCAAGTCTCGTATCCATAGCACCCGACCAAAGAAAACCCGTCATGATCTTTTCTAAAGTATTGGCCACTCCCACAGGGATACGAAACAAAGATAAGTTATAGAGAGGGATGCTAGAAAGACAAGCTTGAATAAGGGTAATACGGCCACCAAGAGAAAAATAAGCCTCGTTCTAATTGTCTAGGCCCTTAAAGATCTTCTTAACAGCTGGATCCCAAAAAAGAAACAGCTTTAGGATTACCACCAAAGGGGACCCCCAGGTAAACAAGAGGCAACTCCAAAATCTGTTATCTGACAACCTACCAGTGATGCAAAAGAGGTAACACCACTTTGATCCTTGTCACTATCTAGAATTGTGTATAATCATATTCTTTAAGCTCAATTGTCTGTCTTGTTATCCTTTATTTAATTGCTTCCAATTCCAAATTATAGTCAATAGATGGTTAACACCTCTACCAACAACTTGTAGAGCTATAACTTGCATTTGAAACTATACAGAACACCACACAAGCAACATAGGCATTTTTTTTATCTGGTCTACTTTATGGAGCTGATATCAAATGGGCACTATCAAATAAAAAACACAGTCAAAACCAGAAAAAGAAATGGAAATACCCAGCAGGACTTAAAGTTCACATTTGCAGAGAGAGAGAGAGAGTTTAAGATGTTGGGTTATCCACCAGGTTAAGCATCCAACTAAGTAAATTCAACAGACTGACATGCAAGATAAGCCTCTGAATAAGGCACAAATAATAGAAGACATTTTAATTAACTATAAATATGCTTCTAGAATGCCAAATTCAATTAGTCCTCCAAATCACTTAGAGTAATGTTATATCCTCCTAACAAATCCTCCTAATTACTTAAAACAGAAAGTATTAGATGAAAAAGTAGAAGCATTTAATACGTTGGAAATCCAAAAAGTATTTAATACTTTCTTCTTTGAGTAATTAGGAGGATATAGAATTGTTCAATCACTAAACATGGGAACGTGAGAAATTTCTTTTTCCACATCCAGGGAAACAAATTACCATCACTCATAGCATCTTGGACATTAAACTACAAGATTCCATGTATATCAGTATATGACAAGCAACTCAGACTCTGAAGAGGATCACACGCCTCATAAGTCATAACTTAGCAGGATTGAATATCATTTTTAACTCACCTTTCATTAGTATTTGACAGGAAATTTTCAATTAAAAAATTATAATTACCTGGAAACCAACTAAAATACAGTCACCAACAACCAAGAAGACGTTAAGTGCACGTTGCTTGGATGATATCCTGCTTTTGTGGCGATCATAAGCCCTTGATATAGTTTTGGTAGTAGGGGAAACCAATTTGGAATGGCAAACACTGCATTCTATCATCCCGTTCTTCATGTATATCCTCCCAGACTATCAAAAGTTTGAAGAACTGGATCTGCAATGGAATAAACAAAAGTAAACACAATAACAAGACAACAAATCAGGCAATCGCTACCTATGTCATCCTAAATAACACAAATTACAAGACATAACCGTGTGATCAGCTAACTTAATACTTAATTGAAGAGCCACAGAAAAACAAACGAACCCCTTTTCTATTAACCAATTCCCAAGCAACCAGTTCAGCAATATTAGAAACCCAGATACATTATCCACCATAAACAAATGAAATCTCTAGTAAAAAAAATTCCCCAGATCTTGCTCTTGACAAACTGCTAAACCTAAACCCATTCATTAAAACACGAAATTGAATACGAATTCCAAAAGACAATAGAGATCCCCAAAAAATAAAACCAATACGAAAATGCAGAGTTGAGATCCCAAAATAATAATTAAAAAAAAAATAACGCATCACCGACAAAATATGAAAACGCATGAAGCATAAAAATTCTGAATTGACGAACGAAACATGAGCAATGGGCCAAACCTAAATCGATTTCAAACCGAGCATTTATCTGAAACTCGGTTTGATCTGCAGCTACCGGCACCGAATTGAGATAGGAGTGAGAGTAAGGGAGCTGAATATGAAAAGAGAAAAAGATTTCGAATTCACTCTTCTGCTTCTAATTCTATCAATGGAATTCGAGTTTAAATTCTGAATTCTGAGAGAGATGCCAGGAATATGCAGCAGATGCAGAGCGAGGAATGAGAGAGAGCGAGAAAAGAGAGAGAGAGAGAGAGAGAGAGAGAGAGAGGAATGTGTACTGTATGTAAATTGAAACGAAGCTTTTTCTATGTTTGCTTTCAATTTACACAAACACGATCTTTGTGTGGTGTGGTGTTTGGAAGGAACATATGAGTCATATGCAAGGTGACGGGCCAATCAGGTGTCAGGGTTGTGAGGAAAAGAAGTGGAGTCAAAGTAGGATTTCTAGTTTGGTGAGTCACTGGCTGGGTGGAATCATCACTTCTCCATTTTATTATACACACAAAAAGTGTAGGTATTTTTTTTTCCTTTTCAGGTTGGACGTTTCTTTCGCTTCAATTTGCAATGTTGTGTTGTGATTTGTGACTTGTGCGCGAGCTCCATAATTTATAAAGCAAGCTTTGGTGTAGTAACAATAGACTAATTAATGGTTGTGAGGGAATGCAAGTGATTTATATAGCAAAACTTATAAGAATATTCTTGCTGTAAATGGTGACACTTTTTAAATTTTTATTTAAAAGTTACTAATTTTAGACAATATTGTGAGATTTTTACTATTTATTTTTTTTATAACACTTTTTATAGTTTATAAGTCATTTGTATACATCTCTTTTAAGAATTACCTATTAAATTTTGATTACAATAACAGAGCTTTAAAACATTTGATTAAAATTTGATTACAAAATAAATTATGTTGACCAAGCAAAATCTTACTACAATTACAAAACTTCAAAACCTACATTTGAATTATGCTGGGTACGTGGTCCCCGAATAATAGAATGGATATCTTGCTTCAAATAGCCAGGGATGCAGAAAATTATAACTACTGATACTAATATGCCTTTTAGGATCAAATATGAAAATTTCCATTTCTAAAATTTATAATGAAAATGATAATTTTATTTATTTTTAAAATTTTAAAAATTGAGTGAAAAACTACAATATGTTTAATAAAAATTTAAAAAAATTCTTAAAATTATCAAATGTAGTATTAAACTTACACCCACACCAACTTAGTATTAGGTCATTGGTTCAACCTACCAATCAAAACCCAAATTGAAAATAATAATAATAATAACTGTGTTAGATGAAAATTATAATATACGTCATTATACATACTTATATATATATATATATATATACACATAAGTATCAAGGTATATTATTATTGTTATTTAATTACAATAAAAACATATAACGAAAGTAACTTTGTCATAATATATGAAAAGATGTTTTGATAGTATCTCCACACATGAATGGAGTTGGTGATTTTTCCTCACTTCCTAGAAGTCCCACATCACCTAACATTACGCTTCAACAGGAGTGTGTCGTCTTTTGGACCCACTAGTTTTAAATTAAAATGTTCTTGTTGGACATGACAGTAAGTAACACTCAATGTCTGCCTGTAGCGTCCACATACATTTAGTGGGACACTCACAAGTCAGAACCAGATGCCAGCATAATTGAGCGGGTTTTAAATAAACACGCGGGTTTGACACAGTTTTGATCGATTTCATTTCATGCTCTGATCCAATACAGGAGATCGAACCGCCCTTGTATCGGGTTCATCGGTTTGTGGATTTAGATTTAATATCTTTGGTACGTAGTGTATAAGTGCCAACTTTAAGACCAATCGAAAATGATGATTTTCTCCTTATCGTTCAATGTTAGATTTTTTCTATTTTAATCTTTTA
The DNA here is from genome assembly GCA_023212625.1 of Styphnolobium japonicum. NCBI lineage: Eukaryota > Viridiplantae > Streptophyta > Magnoliopsida > Fabales > Fabaceae > Styphnolobium > Styphnolobium japonicum. The sequence goes on from JALBWW010000013.1 coordinate 814,276, forward strand.
AATATATACACAATATCTAATTAATTCTTCATTTATAAATAAATTAAATTAATCTTTTAAAATATATACAATATTAAATTAATCATTTAATGTCATATTTGTTATCAAATTAATCATTAAAATAACATCATACTAATCTTTTAAAAGACAAAATTAATAACGCTAATTATTATTAAATAATCAATTTGATATCACTGATAAATAAAAGATTAATGTAATGTTGCATATATATTTAGAGAACTAAAATAAAATGTTTTACTCTTTTTAAAATATTTTTAAAAAGTAAATATTGGAAACCAGATGAAGGAATCTCTTTCGATAATAATGAAAATATATATGTCACTAAAATAAACAATCTAAATATCATTCAATAAACAGATATAAACTAGACAATTAAACTATATATTCTAAAATAATGCAGTCTGCAGACAGAGTTGTTCTTTCACACGATGTTATCTTCAAGTTGATCATTGCAACAGTTTTGAGAATGCATCTACACAAAAAGGAGGAACAAATTAAAAGAGCAGGAAAAAATCGACAATAAAGGAGGGAAGATACTTGCCTCTAATATACATAATTTAACATACCAAATAATGAAGTAAACCCAAGACGACTAACATGCAAACTGAGATTGGTAAATCTTAATTTCAACATTAAGTAACATTGCTTTTGCTTGGAACTTTGCAGAGTTCTATAACCATATCACAAGCTCATTACCATCATAAAAAAGCAGAATATAATTCACTGAGAAGTGAAAAGTCCACTATAAAAGTAAGCACAAAGCATTTACTTTAAAAGAAGAAAAAACCCTAAACATGTCAAGAACAAAATATATTTTGAGACTGAAAAAACCTTCACATTATTAACCCCCAATGCGGGAATAGACTTTCAGTTATGGTTACAGTAGTAATAACTTGATTTAAACAATTTATGGTAGTTTCAGACTTTCAGTTACGGATATATTACAATTATATTGTAAATAAACAAGTATTTATATGTACAAGATCTGCAAAATTGGGTAACAGGTTCGTACCAAACCAAGGGCTTCTCTTGCAATCCTGTGACTATCCTCACCACAAACTTTACCAAAGAGAAACATAAGGTGTTTTCTTTGTTCCAGTTTCAAGTGTTTCTCTAGGCCCCGACCGACCATCTCCATTTCAGGCTGCAGAGGAACACCCACAATAAGTGCTATTAGAATGCAACAAGTGCATACATAAATCATATGCAGCAGCAGACAAGGTTAGAAGAAAAATCCCCAAATCATATGTATCATTGCAACGCTCAAAAAGTAGATTCTAAAAAGGTGTTCATTGCTAACTTTTTTGTGGTAAATTTTATTAGGTTGATAGTTTTAGTAGGTTGTTATTTATTTAATCATTAGCTTTCATTCCTAGGGGTATATTAGTAATTTTTGTATTTACTGGTCTTTTGTTCTATTTGGACTTGGGCTTGTGTTATTTAGGTGTTTATTGGTGCTAAAGAAATTAGAAAATCAAATCAAGAGAGAAAAAAGAGTTGAAAAGGGAATGCACTAACACTAATTGTTAGCCTATTTGCATGTGTATATTTATATAAAAGAATACAAGAGTAGTACTAATTTAGTACATATACAAGTCTAGGCCTTAGACAAGCCCGCAAACACTTACTGATCTATACTAACACTCCACCTTACGCTAGAGCATAGATATTAATCATGTCCAGTTCAAGGTAGTCAAAAGCAAAAGGAGCCCTTAAGACGCTGGGGGATTTTAACGCCTTGAGGTGAGAAGCGCTAAAAAGCGCACGCCTCACTGAAGAAAGGTGTTAACATTAGAAAAGAATAAAACATTAAAATATTTGATTATTTTGCATTAATTTGCCATATAAATTAAGTAATCAAGCATAACATTCACAATTTAAAAAAAAAAGAAAGAAAGATTTAAACGTTCAAGTTACAAAATGCAGGTCCCAAAGACCCACAACTATTATTTTTAAACATTCATACTATTTTACTCCCTTTAGCATCAAAGTTAGCAAGATAGGTGGCTGGGCTTTTTGAATTTTTTACAGTAATCAATAAGGCGCTACAGGCGTGCCTCACTTGAACTAGAAAGGTGTGACTAAGGCGCCAAGGGTGTGCGCCTCACTGAAGGGCGCCTCAACCAGCAAGAGGTGCTGAACCCTTTTGTTGCCTCGCCTCAGTGCCTGAGGTGCGCCTTTTGGCGCCTTTGACTACACCGGTCTAGTTTGTTACAAATATAATCACCCCAATTGCAACTAAGAGTCTTGGTGAAGATGTCAACTAATCTTTAGTTTGCACATGACATGTAGACATAAGTCCTTGTTGGAGTTTTTTCACAAACAAAATTGTAATGAATCTCAATTCGTTTTGTCGTCTCATGGAAACTGTGCTAGAGTGATAAACATATTTTATATGCATAATTTAGCACCTCTCATTGATCTATTCTTATGAAATTATTGCATATATGAAGTGAAAATTGCATAATTCCTCATATATTGATTATGTTGTTACAAATTGAGCAGAACACCCGAAGGACTATTCAAAGCAGTTGTTGAACCAAAATATCATGAATTTGGATGTTGATATCAGTATAGCTCAAACAGAAGAGAAATGAAGACCTAAACTCAGTGAATTTTGGGTTACATCAAATTCAGGACAAATCAGAAAATTCTTGCTCGAACCTATACTCGGTTATTTGGTGATTTCTCAAGATCTAACCGTTGGATGTAGCTGAAATTTTGATATGTCATGCATGACTTCATTCTCTATGACTTTCATAGAAATGAAGATTTCATTAGCACCTAAGTGGGTCAAAATTAGGCAACAAGTTGGTGGCTGTCATTATTGATATAATCTGAGTAGTTTCGAAAAATGGTCAGAACTCAAGATCCAACCGTTAGATCTGGCTGAATTTTTGACATGTTCATTACGACTGCATGTGCTACAACTTTCATGAAGAGAAGATTTCCAAATTATGACAGGAGCAATGACGAATTGGGTAATCTTCGGAGCTGAAATTTCAACCCATGTGCAAAGAGATTTGACAAAATTGTAATTGAATAGTTCTAGCCTTTGCCTATAAAAGGAAGGCATTTGCCACACTTAAGGGCATCCCATTTCTGAATTCTCTCATTGTAGTTTGAGTTAGGGATGAAACTTTGATAAATTGTGAGATTTATACTTTGATTTCAAGGTTAGATCTTCCAATTTGTTTAAAGTAAATCCCAAAGCTCTTGTAGTTTGTATAATATAATCTTCATCTTATTCAAGTTTCTTCATCTTGATGTCTAGTTAAGGTTCTTCCTAGAGTTAGGGGTGAAGCTTTCATAAATTGTGAGATTTATACTTTGATTTCAAGGTTAGATCTTCCAATTTGTTTAAAGTAAATCCCGAAACTCTAGCCCGTTGTGTTCTTGTTAATACCAACAACCACTTTCATTTCTATCATACTTTTCACTTGTTCTTTTGTTTCCTTTAATATAATGAGTAGCTAAATTTCTATACTAGGATTGCAATTTGAACTCACACGTAATTTGATTCGTTTATCATATCCAAGAGTAGGTTGATTATCTTGAATTGTTTATCTTACTTGTTCTTAATGCTTTTAATTAATTGGCCAATAATTAAATTGAATTGATAAACCTTAAGCAACTTGACAAAGGGATTTTGGTTTTAAATCTAAGTAAGATAACATATGATCTTTGTGCAAAAGCCTTGAGTTCATATAGGATAGACATATACCTATATGACATATGTAACCATTAATGAAATCGAAACTTAATGAATTCTTGATTATTTGATAGACATAGACATATAGTTTATCATTAATTAAGGATATTTCTATTTGACCATCGAAAGAGGCTTATAGATAAGTTAAGGATTTCTAGTTAACAATTCAGATAATTAATTGATCTTAGATAGAAGTAAGTGAATCAAGTAAAGTGTGAGGAATAATTGCAATCCTAGGCTTGGTTAATTTGATCATTAAATTCTTCTTCTTGTATACTTTAATTTTTAATCTTTCATAACAATTCCTCTTATTAAGTTGTTTAAATAAGATTGAGTTTTGTAAAATTTTAATAGATAGTTAAATTTAGAATTAATCCCTGTGGGTTCGACACTTTCTTACTATTATATTACTTGATTTGCGATAACGTATACTTGCGTTCTGATTTACCACATCATAGAGGCAATGGGAAGAGCTACTTGGTTGTCACACCACAACTGCATAAGCCTTCGCACTCTTGAAACCAATTTCATCAAGTAACTTGATGACTTGTCGCCATATCAACTTACAAATAGCTCGAGCCATAGCTCTTACTCTTCCAAGAAACCAAGTTACGCGCAATACACAATAGCCTAAAGTTGACCTATCAAAAGGACATCCTGCTCCAGCCCAATCAGCATCAGGAAATCCTTCTATCTCATAGTGGCTATGATCTCTACGCGATTCCACATCCAAGTACTCCTTTCAGATAGTTTAGGATTTGCAAAACATCATCCCAATCAGCAGTCCTTGGAGAGGACATAAACTGTGGGATAAGGTTGGTGTTCTGCTAATGCTTGTTTCAAGGGAGTTATCATTTCAGACACGTATATAGATTGGGCAGCTTTGCTGCATTTTTACTTTCTTTTCACCCGTTGTATCATGTATTTTGTTCTCTCAACTTTTGAGGATTTCTTATCGTTCTCTTAGATGTACTTTCCCTCTTTTCTTTCTAATAAAATTCATTTTTTATTAAAAAAAATTAAAAATTAAACTGAATAACCACAATTAGTGGTTATTTGGTACTTGTGTCCTTATCTCAAATTCTCCTACAAATTATTCATTCCTCATTCATCCAAATATTAAGAATTACCACTGAATTTATGTTTAGTGGAATCAAACACAACATGAAAATAACTAAATAGGATAATAGCCACTGTAATAGGTAACCTCCAGTTTTGACAAAAAAAAAAAAAAACAACTATACAGAGACAACATCAACAACCACCAAGCCTTATCACACTAGGTCGGGAGTAACTATACAGAGAATACGAAAGAAAACTATTCATCCAAGAGAAGTGGAAAAATTTAAAGGAAAAAAACTGCAAAGTATTATAGAAGATACATACCGAAGACTCCTCAGGAGGAAATATCCGCAGAAGAAGGCATATCTTTGACAGTTCTACCTTAGCATCAAGATGTTTGCCTTGCATTTCCAGAGCCTATAATTAAATGGACACCAAGCAAAAGCATGAATATATCAAAGCACACCTTTCCAGAAACAAGAGTTATCCAAGGTCTAAATTTCAAGCATTAAGTACTTTCAGGTTCAGCTCTCGTTCTTAAGATTCATAGTCAAATTATAAATTTTACACATGGGCCAGACTTAAACCAGCTTCCGACTCTATCTTCATTCCTGTGTCCATCAAAGAGAGGAAAGCAGACACAATGGCCGTATTCGATGACATCATGTTATACCACTTTCTAACAAAGATTTCTGGAATTTGTGATATATCTCCAGCAACACAAAATTAATATAAAAAGCCAATATGTTAACCGAAAATGCCTTCACTACTAGTTGTTGCAAAAAATGTACTTTTCTTGAAACCCAAATGCTAAAAGATAATATTACGAGATCATATGAGTTAGGTAAGAAATTACCCAAGCCTGTAGAAGACAAGAGCGTGTACGTGCAGCAACAGCTGCAGACACAATTGTTGCAGCACGAACATTGTCAAGGCCAATGTTTTCAGCAAATCCAGCAAGGAATTGTTGAGCATCCTCACCATTAATATCAATTAAAGTAGAGTAACTTGGTGCCCTGAATAGAGATACAAAGTAATTGGTAATTACATAATCATTATAGCAGGAGTAGACAGCATGATTAACAGGTGCCATCTAGCAGTAAGGGAAAGAGGTAAAATCAAACCTGCTGCTAACATTTAAAACAAAGTTAACAGATGCTCGATACAAGGAATCCCGAATATTTGTTGGTTCAATAGATACTTGTACACCAGAAGTTCTGCATAGTTGACGTAACTGTTCATGTGTACAGGCAACAAACAGTCTAATGCGTTATGAGAACAGAAACAATTTAATCTTCTTTTATTATATAAAACATTTATGATATGCACACATCAATAAAAGAATTAGAAACATCACTACAGTATTTTGAATGCTCATCAATCATGTTTGCATGTACAGTTTTATTTAGACGAATGCTTAACACACATATTCATCATGGCACAAAACCTTAGTACCTGTTGGAATTATAGGGTTTAGGTAGGGAATGAGTAAAAGAGAGAAGAAATAGTAATGAATAATATGAGACCGGATAGATTTGATGTGTTGTAAAATACAAAGCACTAACCTCTGTTTATACTAATAATTAGGTCAAGTACTAGTGTAGTACTACTAGTACAAGCCCAAGCCCCACTAAGACAATAAGACTCCTAACTCTAATTAAAAAATGAAACAAATCAGGAAACATAATGAAATTAGAAAACAACTCCTAAGATTGCTTCTTCAATTAGAGGACTAATTGATTCCACAATATATTATAAAGATCTTCAGAAGATATGCTAAAATACCCTAAAGATATGCTAAAATACCCTGAAGATATTCTGAGATATTCTAAGAGTACCAACTACCACGTTTTGTTATGCTATTTAATATTAACTAAAAGGAATACTTTTTGATAGAAAAATAAGGGGAATATTAAAACTGACACAGGCCAGTACCACATACACATTAACTTTTAAGTAACAGTTGCTGCGGAGTTTACCAAAGGCCTACAATGTTTTCTTCTCAAAGGCATTCAAAGAAAAGCAATACCAAGCTTAGCCTAAATATACATATCAACTAATTTCCTAAAATAATAATAACAAAATACTATATAAAATTAAATACATCATTTGACAAGTTAAGTAAATCACAAAAAAAAAAAAAAAACTGACTTGAATTATATCATTCTCCATGATGTCGTTTCCGCCCATTCTAGTGTCCATAATTGCTGGAAATCAAGTGGATGAGTTGCAACTTGAATTAAAGGATGGCAAAACACTATGGAAATTATGAAATGCATATTTTTACCTACAAAAAGAGAGAGGGAAAAAAAAAGCCCATAAATAGAATCACAATTTAACCAGACACTGGAAACACGAGTAACAATTATAACAGTTAATAAACCACAGGATAGTTGTAAGTAACAAATTACACCATTACACAAAGCATTTCAATTAACAGGAAACAGAATCAACTTCAGGAATTGTTAATACCCTCTTCCCTCTCATTAAAATGAGCCACTCTTTTCAACATCTTCTTCTCTACATATTTTAAGCTAAAAAGAAGCTCATTGTAAATGTATCAACAACTCAACTGAACCACAAACATACTAAGGCTCAGTTCAACTCATAGAAGCAAAAAATTGTGAAGAATGCAATGCCAATGCCATTGGAATGAACAAAATGACAAAATAAAAAATCTAAAAAAGAAAAAGCAAACCTCGAACCACTCTGTACGCCTCCCTCTTATACTCCTCTTGCTCATTCATGTCGAAAACAGCACCCTTGACTACAGTTGGCCACCATTTGGGCAATTTTCTTTCAACCCGAACCTTGTTCTTCGCAGCACGCTTCGAATTACCCCTCACAGAGCCATGAACCAGTGATAACGGATTCGCCGATACCTTAGGAATGCCCCTCTCCTTATCACCCAACCCAACGACGACCTCTCTTCCGCCAAGACTCCTGTCCCTCCGCACCATAAGCCTATCGCTAGACGCATTACGTCGCCAAGACCAAAACCCAGAAACCAATTTGACCAAAACCCTGAAAACAGAAAACGCGACGAAGCTCAAAACGGCAGAAGTGCCCACGAAATGCAAGGTGGAAGGGCGACACGAAACGACGATGGTACGGCTGTCGTCGAGGGTAACCAAGGTTTGCAAATCAATGGAAGCGTCTTTGGCGGAAGAAACGAATCGGCGAATGTTGGAATGGAAGGAAGGGAAGAGGGATTGGAAAGTGGAGGAGGCTTGGGTGGTAAGGGGAGTGAGGTCGATGACGGTTTCAAGCTTGGGTTCCGAAGAGGTGGTGGTGGTGGGTTTGTTGTGGCGTCTGCGGGTGCGGGTGCGGGTGCGAGTGCGAGTGCGGCGGCGGAAGGAGGCGGAGACGACGGCGGAGTTGAAGCGACATGGTGGGATAGAAATAGCGAAGCGAGTGAGTGAGAAATGGGAAGTGTTAGCAGAGAACATGTAGATGTAGTTTTAACTTGTTTCCTTAGGTCTCTCTGATTGATGATACAAAACTGTTTGTTCACCGAATGCTGAAAAGTTAGGGGTGGTACTGAATACTGAAGACTCAATCGAGAGAGAGAGTGAAGACAACACCCCGGCGAACAAAACAAACCAAATATTGACCTCTATTATTATCTACTAATATTTTAGTACACGTTTCTTTTTATTTTGGTAAATAAATAGTCCTGATTTATAATTTAATTCAAGATTTAATTTTTATTCATTATCGTCTAATTATGTATTATTAAAATAATTAAAAATTTTAAATAATTATTATAATAATTAACTCTTTTATTAATTTAATAATACATAATTATATATTTAACTCAAATTATTTTTTAAATAAAGACGTCTTAAATTGAGTTTATAGCCTATAGTCTTCATTTACGTAATTAAAATATCATATTTGTACAAAGTTATGCTTGAAATTTTGTATTTTTAGAGTTTTTTAAACTTGTATTTAGGAAGCAATGGATCTTTCCAAGGCCCAATAATCATTTACAAATGATCGTTTGGACCAAGAAGTTCTTAGTTACTTCAAAAATTTCTCTGTTCACCCTTGGATTTTAGTAGATATGGCCTTTATTCTTGGGTACTAGCTATCTCGATTGAAAAGACCTTCTCAAAAATTGAAAAATCTAAAAAAAAGGTAAACAATTAAAATAAGTTCAAAAAACTTTGCATTATCTAGATAATTTTTTTTTATAATTTCATCATTTTTCTTACATTCATTTTGCATCCAAAATTGACATAAACCATATATGTTCTTAGAAGTATAAGCTTTTAGAATATTGCGAACTCCGAAAACTTTGCTCCATCCTAAAGAATAAAGATGTTATAACAAAGTTACATACTAAGAATTTAATTTTTAGACTGTCAAAAATACATGTTCTAAAGGATAAAGATGTCATAACAAAATGTTATTTTTACTATTTATTTCATAAAATTTTAAAAAAAATAAATAAAATAAAAATAATGTGACATTTTTATAATTATAATAAAAATATATCTAACTGAAAATAAAAACAAAAATCAAATCAAATAGACTATTAATTTCTAGTGTAACTTTAGTCTTTTTAATTGTTCTTGATGTGCAATTAGAAACCCTCTATCAATATCAGGAGCTGCAGATGATTGGATTAGGTTAGTTTGCACGATCATAAATGTATAATCTAGGCCTAAGCACTAATCAATTAAATATGAGGCGTATCACAAATATATTTACGTATATGCAGTCATTGACTCAGTATCCTATTCCTACCGTATTAGAGATGCTTACTACGTATAGTTTGCCGCTGAAATTTTTCTTATATATTTTTAAACTTTTTTGGCTAATAATTTATGAAACACGTCTCCAAACGTTACATAACGCCTAAAAAGGTTTCAAAATGTGACAATAAAATGAAAATACGTCTAAATAGAGTAAATTCACTAAAACATATGAAACTGAATATAAATTGTCAAAAAATTTTAATCTATTTATTGAATATACATGTTCGAAATATATTGTAATATGGTTCATTGCATACGTGTTCGTTTATTGACATGTATTCGTTTATTGACATGTAGTATAAGATAAGATAGAATATGATAGTATAAGAGAATAGATAAAATTTAAATACAAACCTATTTATAATATACTGCGTTTGGTGTACAATATCCTGACTATTCTCTTTAGAAAATTCAAAAAATTACTTACTATCTTTTAGTTGGAGTCACCCCCGAACTTCTTTCAGGCTACTCCTTAAAAAAAAATTTCCAACAAATATATATAAAAGATGTGTGTTAAATTATATTATCTAAATTTATATTGCTCTCTTTGTTTGATGTTAACATGGTAGGCATAAATCTCACAAAGTAGCTGCTTTTATAACAAAATAGTCTTTTATCTAATCTTATACTTCTTTCGTAAGTTTGAACTCAAGCTACATTACAAACAATATCAAAAATAGAATCTTAGAAAATGATCTCCCACTTTTAGACTAATAGTTTCATATAGTGGTTACGAGTAGATAACACTAAATTAATAACTTCTTAATACTAACACTTTATTTATTGTTGTTAAAAGATGAAATTTTTTTTTTCAATTTTGAAAATTTATCCCTATTACATACTAAACTTTAAGGACTTATCAAAATAAGAAAGAAAAATTATATGTTATCATTATTAGATTTCTTAAATTCACCTTATCTTCTTTTCTAGCTGTTAATAGTTTTTTGTAATTTTAATTTACTTATTTATCCATATTTATCATTCCCCCATTCCTTCTAAAAAAATTTTAGGCAAGTTCCATCATTGCTTGAAGTAAAATAATCTTTTAGAGTATATTATATGAATAACACTATAAATAAGTAAAAAAGAATAAGTATGTATTCCTTAGATTACATGTAAATTTGATGTTATACAGATCTAAAAAAAATAAATTAATAGTACATAAATATATATGATTTTTGCATGTTACTCAACATTAGTTACGGCAAGGTCAAACTTTTCGATTTAGTAAATAAATTTGACATTTGATATATTTTACGCTTATTTTTCAAAAATTTAATTTCAAGTAATTATACTGTGCTACTTCACTATGGTGGAATGTGCCCCCACTGATTTCAAAGACAGTTCTTTTTCCTAGAAGCATGAGTTATCATTTTTACCCTCGTAATAAAAGAAGTTTGCCCCCACTATATGGATGATTGCTAAATTCTAATTTTGTCCAGGCTTGTAAAAGTTAAAATAGAAAGAAAAAATATTTCTGTTAAAAAATGTTTTTAAAAAAAAATTGTTTAAAATTAAATTTTAAGAGAGGACCAAAGTAATTTCATTTGAACAACTATCCATCCAATCTAATCAATTTGATCCCATTCGGTCTGACCCAAATTGACTAAGAAAAGACATATTGACAGCTGTCAAGATGAGTTTGGTCCGTTGGGTTGGCCATCTTATTACATTTTTTATGGGTGAAGCCCATGGTTTTTTTAACTTTATTAGAATGGGTCAATTAACCCAAACCTAATTGGGACGGGTCATAGCGGGGCGGGCTAACCCGCTAAACAAAAAAAAGTTTTCATTTCGCGAATTTGCAATATCGCTTGCTTCTTCACAGAGTCAGTTCTCTCGTGCCCTAGCTTTCTCGGTTCTTCCTCCATTTCTCCTCATCGCCAAAGCTCAATCTCTTGTGCCCTAACAGCTTCTCTCTCATTTTTAGGTACTTATATCTTGGGTGTCGATTAATTTACTGTTCTACTCTGGTTTCTTCTTTTTTTAATGTAATTTCTGGTATCGATTAGCTTGTGTTTTATATCTACTCTGTTCTACGTCAATGACTAGTTAATTAGTTGTCGTTGTGGTTCATTGTAAATCAACCATCATGAAATGAAACCATTGCCATTAATGGAAGTACTAAGTAGTGCTTTCTCACAACTGCCCCAGGCCTCCTTTGGAATTGTGAAGCTCTAGCCTCTGATAAACAAACTTGCATTTGCATTGGCTGCAGCACCTTAGATCCAGGTCGGTATTCACCAACCTTTCGTTTATGGCATTTGTAGCTTTCAGCTTTAAGTTTTGTTTCCCTTCTTCCAGTTTGGTACTTTTCAGAGGTACCCTTTTCATTTTTTTGTTTTGTTTTGTCTTGAAAGGAAGTTATGGATTTGAATTTTACTCCTTGAATTTAATTATGATTTTTACAATAAGAAAAAACCGGTGTTCATTTTGTCAAGTATTTATTTCTTCACCATTTCAATTTGTTAGCTTTCAAACAATACAAGCAAGGTCTTAAGTTAAGATAATCTTATTCTGTTTCTGTATGTTATAAAAAGTTATTATCTTTGGTTGGAGAATATTGAATTTAGTGCACATTTCGAAATATGTGTGCTGAAATGATGAAGTTAATTAATCAAAACCAGAAGAATAATATTACAGTTCATGGATATAAATATGTGTGTAAGATTCAGCAGTATTTCTGGGGTAGCGTTACAGTGAAATAAAAATGTTAATCTGTGTATGTCGTTCAAAACAAGCAGCTGATGTTTGTACGAATAGCAGGTATATAATTTTTTTTAAAGTATGCAGAGAACTTTGGACAAGTCTGTCATTAAGCTGCTTTCCTCATGGATCCTTAGTACTGTGACTACTGTTTTTGCTTTGAGCATCATTTTGTGGTAGATTAGAATACAGTTTTGACAGCTCTAGTTCTACCATTCGATTAACTTTTCCTTTTGATAATTAATTAATATTTTAACGGCGTTGGAAACAGAGGACGATGATTGTTGTTAGTGTTACTTGGACGAGAAAGACGAGTGTGATAAGAAACTAGTTAACAATGGTGTCCAATTCATGCTATAGTTCCTCGTCTCTTACTATAAATACCAAACCCGTGATTCTTTTGCCACACACATTTGTTTCAAGGTTTCATTTCGCTCCCAGCAATAAATCAAGCACACCCAAGCAGCTCTCAACTTCTGGTACTCTTCCATCATCTTATCCTCATTTTGCCCTTTTCATTTCTCTATTTGATTTCCCCTTTCAAATTCGGGATTCGAATCGTTTTGCTGACGGGAATTGGTTTCCTTGTGCATGTTTTCGAATTTGCAAACGTTCTTCAAATCCAGCGTTACCGGTCTTGTCTTTTATTAAGGTAAAATATATTTGTGGATTTCAATTCAATGCCCATTTGGGAAATTTTGTGGATGAAAAATTCATTGAATGTGCTCCATTAATTGCAGAGAAGGAACCGAGAGGAAGAGGTTGAAGAAGAAATGACAATCAAACGGGCAGTTCGGGTTTCAGAACAGAACCTGATCGTGAAGGACCGCACCATTCTGACGGGCGTGCCGGACAATGTAATCGAGACATCAGCGTCGACTTCGGGCCTTGTCGAGGGTGTATTTCTGGGTGCCGCTTTTGACAAAAATGACAGCAACCATGTCGTTTCGTTGGGAACTCTGAGGGACGTTCGGTTCCTATCGTGCTTCAGGTTCAAGCTATGGTGGATGGCCCAGAAGATGGGTGATCAAGGGAGGGATATTCCTCTCGAGACGCAGTTCTTATTGGTCGAAACCAAAGATGGGTCCCACCTCGACGAGACCAACCAGATCATTTACACCGTCTTCCTCCCTCTCATCGAAGGCTCCTTCAGAGCATGCTTACAAGGGAACCCACAGGATCAGCTGGAGCTGTGCCTGGAGAGTGGCGACGCCGACACCAAAGCGTCATCGTTTTCACACGCTCTGTTCATCAGCGCCGGGACTGATCCCTTCGCCACCATCCATGACGCGTTCAAAGCCGTGAAGAACCACCTGAAGACGTTTCGGCTGCGAAACGAGAAGAAATTGCCTGGGATCATCGACTACTTCGGGTGGTGTACGTGGGACGCGTTCTACCAGGAAGTGACCCAGGAAGGCGTGGAGGCTGGACTCGAGTCACTCGCCGCTGGAGGCACTCCTTCGAAGTTCGTGATCATCGACGACGGGTGGCAGTCCGTCGGGTGTGATCCCCTGGAGGAGGGGGAGAGTCAGAACGTGAAAGAGGAGAATTTGTTGCAGCGGCTAACCGGGATCAAAGAGAATGCTAAGTTCCAGAAGAAGAAGGACCCAAAATTGGGGATCAAGAACATTGTGGACATCGCCAAAGAGAAGTACGGGCTCAAGTATGTGTACGTTTGGCACGCCATCACGGGGTACTGGGGTGGGGTTCGTCCGGGAGTGAAGGAGATGGAGGAATACGAATCGACGATGAAGTTTCCGATGGTGTCCAAGGGAGTGGTGGCGAATGAGCCTACGTGGAAAACCGATCCACTGGCGGTGCAAGGTTTGGGGCTCATGAACCCCAAAAATGTTTACAGCTTCTATGACCAGTTGCACAACTATTTAGCACGTGCAGGGATAGATGGTGTTAAGGTGGACGTGCAATGCATATTGGAGACTCTGGGTGGTGGGTTTGGTGGCAGGGTGGAGCTCACCAAACAATACCATCAAGCCCTTGATGCCTCCATTGCCAGGAACTTCCCAGACAATGGCTGCATTGCCTGCATGAGCCACAATACAGATGCCCTCTACTGGTAATATATATTATATAATATAATTAAGCCTTTATCTTTCTTTGTATTTTAGTAATTTTAATATTTTTGTTCTGATGTATGTAAATGATATTAATATATTACTAATATGTAATGTTATTGTACACAGCTCAAAACAAACAAGTGTGGTGAGGGCTTCAGATGATTTCTACCCGCGAGATCCGATGTCCCACACAATCCACATTGCATCGGTGGCATACAACAGCGTCTTCCTGGGCGAGATCATGCAGCCCGATTGGGACATGTTCCACTCTCTACATCCTGCGGCTGAGTACCACGGCTCGGCTAGAGCCATTAGCGGTGGCCCCATCTACGTCAGTGATGCGCCTGGGAAGCACAATTTTGATCTCTTGAAGAAGATGGTCTTTCCAGACGGGTCGGTGCTCCGAGCCCGTTTTCCCGGGAGGCCCACCAAAGATTGCTTGTTCACCGACCCGACCCGAGATGGAGTGAGCTTGTTGAAGATATGGAACATGAACAAGTACGGTGGGGTTGTAGGTGTGTACAATTGCCAAGGTGCTGCGTGGAGTAGCACTGAGAGGAAGAACACCTTCCACCAAACCAATTCTTCTGCACCCATCACCGGCTATGTCAGAGGCCATGATGTCCACCTCCTATCGGAGGCCACCGCCGCCATTTACCCTGAGTGGAACGGTGATTGCGCCTTCTATCGCCACCACTCTGCCCAGCTTGTGGTTCTTCCTTACAATGTGGCTCTACCAGTGTCCCTCAAGGTACTGGAACATGATGTGTTCACTGTCACACCCGTTAAGGTTTTGGCTCCTGGCTTCTGTTTTGCTCCTCTTGGACTTATCAACATGTTCAATGCTGGTGGAGCTATTGAGGGCCTTGTGTATGAGGTGAGGAGCGGGTTTGAAGGACAGAAAAAGGACGAGTTGGTTGGTGTAGTCCGTATGAAGATCAAGGGATGCGGGAAATTTGGTGCTTATTCGTCGGCCAGACCAAGAAGGTGCTTGTTGGGATCCAATGGGGTTGATTTTGCATATGACAATGATTCTGGGTTGGTTACTTTCAGTTTAGATCATTTGCCAGAAGAGGGACAGAAGGTTCACCTTGTTGAGGTTGAGCTATGAGTTTATGTTATTAGTTAGGTGGAAGTAATTGATTAGAGGGGGAAATGTTTGGGGAATTGGTATTTCTTTGCTTGATTTGGTGAGGGTTCTGACTCTTGCTTATAATTCTGTGTTTCTAATAATAAGACATGATACTGTCATTCTTTAAAAAAAAAAATTGCGGCAAATTCAATTTGGAGAAACTTGAACCTGAAGGCATAAAATTTGTCATTCTTAAAAAGGCTTTCAGACATGTTTAAAATATGCATTCCATCACTAACATTTGGTGGACAAGATATTTGTAGTCCAATGTACAGATTAGTGTTGTATAAATTTGAGGTTCTTTTCTCAGTTAAAAACAAGTCAGAAAAATCAACATTAGTTTAGGCCTAAACAAATTAAGAAAAACATTCATCCGTAGTGAACGTATAACAGAAACTGATAGCTCATTACATAAAGCAGTTTTCGAGGAACGAGACAAAAAAACTAATCATAAGTGTATCTTCATGGTTTCCTGTTTCCTACATTGGCCTTTTAGGATGACAGGCAAAAGCAAACACTTGCTTCATAACAAGCAATCACTTCAAAACATTGAAAGGGATAAATACATTATGATGAAGAATAGGAAAGCGATAAATACCTGTAATGGCTACATTCTTGGCCTCAGCATAATCAGATGACATTTTCTTCAGCAAATTGAGGTCAACTTCCATGCCCTGGAATGTGGAAAGGAGAAAGGTAGTTAAATGGAATTAAATCACAAACTAAATATCTTGGCAGAAGTTGTATGAATCTTATGGCCATTCCTTAAATTTTCAAATAAGCCAAAAGCTAAAATAATGCACATAACAACCACCAAGTTCATTTTGTGAAAATTATCCATAAATAACCCCCCTCCTCCGCTAAAACTAGATAAACTAGTAAGAAATGTTATTTTTATTCTTTTACATTATTTCATTTTAATGCAGGTTAGCAACCTCAGCTCAAGTTGGAGCCGTTAATTGGTTCAAGAGGTTTGTTATAATTTACATAACAGCATTTCAGGTTAGATGAGCATCTAACTTGGAGCAAGCAACCTGAACCGAAGCCAATTTTGACAACTGTCTAATGTCTATTAGAACAATGATGACAAAAGAAGATTAATTACCAATACATTTAACCACTGATACCCAACCACTGTTTTTGTCCCAGTTCCCCAAAATTAATAGGATTGAATAGTACTCCCAGCCCTTATAAATGCCCCCAATTCATATGACCCACTAGAAATCTGATGGTAAACCAGTGTCATCAAAAGAAATAACATCATTTTGCAATTCACAAAGCACTGGACTACTTACAAGGTCCATGTGGACATAGTGCTCAATTGGCGTACTATCAAATAACCTGTCATCCACAGGGAAAACATGAAAACAATATGTTGTTGGGATAATGAATTATACTATCATGTCTAACATGACAAGGAACGTAGAATATTGAATACAAGTCTAATGTGGTAATTTACTTTTCATATGCAACTTGAATACGAGCATTCTGTAACTGTTGGAGTTGGTTCACTGTGTTTGTGACAGAACCTTCCATTAAGTCGACAGTGCCCAAAAGGAACACATTTCTTTCCAACATTCTTTTTACCAAAGCAAGTACCACTGTAATATCTTTTGCTTTTGCATCAGCAGCAAGGATTCTAAGTTTCTTTAACTCTCCTGTACAAACACATACATTTAGGTTTTTCATGTCAACCATTATTTAGATTTGGACAAATAAGAAACAAAATGAAGCATCAAAGCTGGGACACTGCACAACATATGAAGCACAGTCCATTAGGGACACTGCACAACATACTAAGAAAGACAGTTTTCTTCAGTCATGCATCATGGCATCTATCATCTGAAAAAAGCATGTATCTGCCCTAACATATGCATGTGTGGTGTCAAACACTATAAATAACAATGAAAAGGTTAACCGATATATAATTTCATCACTTCAAACACCCAGGACACCCACGTTAGAAAGCAGCAGCACAAAGCCATTAGGAGTGGGCTAGGTGATGGATTTGGGTAGTTTGTAGGACGTCATAGGTTCAAACCTCTGCGCCCCCATTGTACGGTGAAAAAAAAAGAAAGCATCAGCGCACATCAGACATGTCCTTGGCTAAGAATAAAGTTGACAAGGAAAAAACATTTTGGGTCTGTTGCTAAACCATAACACCGTTGTTGAAGTATGAACGCTCTACAGACTATCTCCTTCCTCATCACTGCGTCTGCCTCTGGTTGCCCTATATCAAGTCCTCTCCCTCATCTCTGGTTGTTGCATTGTAGATTGTCAGTGTCAACTCGCTCTCTCCCTCGTCACAGACAAAGTTGCAACTCGCAACTGCAATGGTGAGGCAAAACTCCCCCAATCATACTGAATCATTCTTTTTGTTCATTCATTCATATGAACCATATTCATATCACTAAAACCCACCTTCATCCAATGGGCGGCACCTAATTAGGGATTTTTAGGGATTAATTGATCAGTTTAACACTAGTTTTAGGCAAATTGCAGTATCACACGCTGCTGGGGCTACCGATGCTCCTTTGACCCTCCCTTAACCAGTTTCTTCATTGCTCTGTTTTTTTGTTTCCATCAATCCCCTGCTTTTTAGTTCTTCTCTAGTTACTAGTTAGGACTTAGGAACTTCAGTACTTAGGAGTAGTTACTAAATTTTTATACTTCCTATTTCCTAACTTGGATTCTCCTTTGTCCTCTTTCTTTGCTGCAGTGGCTCTGTGACCTTCTGTGTGGCTATAGCAACAGCGCTTTTGGGGTGGCTGCTACACGCTACTTTCCGCCATTACCTATGACAAAAACAGCACAAAGTTCTTGATGATGGAATTTATTTGCTAAAATATACTGTATTAATATCATTCTTAAATTCTCAAAGGTTGTGCTTGAGAAGTGTTGAGATTGGGAATTTATTAATTTATTGTGATCTTTCAGTTTCTTCTTTAAGGTTAATCATAGTTAAGTTAAACAAATAATAAAATGGGATGGGTGTTATTTATTGTGATCAAGCTGGAGGATGCATGCTCAAATCGTACAAAAACTTTGTTTAACGAGTTAATAGTATAGCCATGAAAACTTGTGATTTAATTTTCTCCGTTGTTCTCATTTGTTTCCAAACTTGTTTGAGGATCCTTGAATTATCCCTGTTTATTTCATGTTCATGTTCTTGTTACTTTTGGGGTTTTTTATGTCGTTTGTCAGTTTCAATGACGCAATACAAATTTTGATCTTTTTCTACATCTAGCAGGTATAGGTTTCTCAGGCGCAAATTAAGAATCTTAACTATGAATATTGATTCTTTCAGGCAGGACATTGATGAACTTGTATTTGAATTCACTCAGGTATTATTAAGTTCTATAACCAGGGTTTTTCCTCATTGTGTTGGTTTGTTTATAAATTCAAGGAGCTTGTTTCCCATTATTAACAATTAATATTTACTGTGCAATTTTGGTGATTGACACAGGATGAGTCAACAACTTTGGCTGATATGAAGAGAGTATGGCTTTCTAAGAAGTTCTCTTACATTTATGAAGCTAGTCCTTCTACCAACCTGGCCTTCTTTATGCAATCTCTGTATGCTCATTGTATAGGTACACCTGTAACTGGTTTTTTCAGCGGTGATTGTTAGCTAATTTGATATCTACAAACGGTAAATGCAAGCTAGTCGCCTTAGTTTAGAATGGCCAACTTTGATGCCTAATTTGGACGTTGAATGGTTTTATTTTGTGCTGAAATATATTCCAAAAATGGAATTCCTAAATTTAAAAGGCAGTGAAGCAAACAGAAGTAAAATTCATAATATATCTATGAAAATTCAGAATTATCTAATATTTATGTCATATCAAATATAGAAGTTTTACTTCATTAGATTTATCTTTTTATTTCAATATAGCAACTCTTTTATATTCCTATGCAGGTTACATGGTTGGTACTGCTTCGTTATCTCACAGATTGGGTGGCCTCTATTGCCTCTACTGTCTTTATGAGACTCAACCATTTAAACCTCCTTTTAAGGTCTATCTATCCCTTGGTATGACAAATTTTCACTTGAAAATTGACCATGACTAATTATATAATTAAGTTCTTTGATAAATGTTGTATTGTCACAGACTCAGTGATTGTACAAACAGGTTTAATATTTTGAATGACCCTATTTGGGAAGGGTGTCCTCAAACTCTGGATTTGTAGCTTCGAAAATGCTGGTTATTTAATTTATTCATAATTGCTTGACTTTTGTTTTTGTATTGACTCAATTGGGTGTGATAGACTTAAACCTGTATCTTTCTGCTTGTATGTGTGGTTTCACAAGATTACTAATTTGTGTTTCAGTACTCGCAATCATAATGTGTAATACAATGAAAATAAGTCTACCTTTAATGTATTTAATTGACTTTTTTAAGTTAGTATGGTAGAATAGCATACACGTGTGTTTGCTCCTGCATCTTGTTTATTTCCTCAGAAGGCAATATTATACATCCTGCAGAATCTAGCCTTTCCAATCTAGAGCGTTCATACTTCAATGGTGTTATGGTTTAGCAACAGACCCAAAATGTGTTTTCCTTGTCAACTTTATTGTTAGCCAAAGACATGTCTGATGTGTGCTGATGCTTTCTTTTTTTTTTCCCCCGTACAATGGGGGCGCAGAGGTTTGAACCTATGACATCTTACAAACTACCCAAATCCCTCACCACTAGCCCACTCCTAATGGCTTTGTGCTGATGCTTTCTAACGTGGGTGTCCTGGGTGTTTGAAGTGATGAAATTATATATCGGTTAACCTTTTCATTGTTATTTAGTGTTTGACACCACACATGCATATGTTAGGGCAGATACATGCTTTTTTTAGATGATAGATGCCATGATGCATGACAGAAGAAAACTTTGTCTTTCTTAAATATGTTGTGCAGTGTCCCTAATGGACTGTGCTTCATATGTTGTGCAGTGTCCCAGCTTTGATGCTTCATTTTGTTTCATATTTGTCCAAATGTATGTGTTTGTACAGGAGAGTTAAAGAAACTTAGAATCCTTGCTGCTGATGCAAAAGCAAAAGATATTAAAGTGGTACTTGCTTTGGTAAAAAGAATGTTGGAAAGAAATGTGTTCCTTTTCGGCTCGGTCGACTTAATGGAAGGTTCTGTCACAGACACAGTGAACCAACTCCAACAATTACAGAATGCTCGTATTCAAGTTGCATATGAAAAGTAAATTACCACATTAGACTTGTATTCAATATTATACTTTCCTTGTCACGTTAGTCATGATAGTATAATTAATTATCCCAACAACTTATTGTTTTCATGTTTTCCCTGTGGATGACAGGTTATTTGATAGTACGCCAATTGAGCACTATGTCCACATGGACCTTGTAAGTAGCCCAGTGCTTTGTGAATTGCAAAATGATGTTATTTCTTTTGATGACACTGGTTTACCATCAGATTTCTAGTGGGTCATATGAATTGGGGGCATTTATAAGGGCTGGGAGTACTATTCAATCCTATTAATTTTGGGGAACTGGGACAAAAACAGTGGTTGGGTATCTGTGGTTAAATGTATTGGTAATTAATCTTCTTTTGTCATCATTGTTCTAATAGACATTAGACAGTTGTCAAAATTGGCTTCGGTTCAGGTTGCTTGCTCCAAGTTAGATGCTCATTAAACCTGAAATGCTGTTATGTAAATTATAACAAACCTCTTGAACCAATTAACAGCTCCAACTTGAGCTGAGGTTGCTAACCTGCATTTAAATGAAAGAATTGTAAAAGAATCAAAATAACATTTCTTACTAGTTTATCTAGTTTTAGCGGAGGAGGGGGTTATTTATGGATAATTTTCACAAAATGAACTTGGTGGTTGTTATGTGCATTATTTTAGCTTTTGGCTTATTTGAAAATTTAAGGAATGGCCATAAGATTCATACAACTTCTGCCAAGATATTAATTTGTGATTTAATTCCATTTAACTACCTTTCTCCTTTCCACTTTCCAGGGCATGGAAGTTGAGCTCAATTTGCTGAAGAAAATGTCATCTGAATATGCTGAGGCCAAGAATGTAGCCATTAAAGGTATTTATCGCATTCCTATTCTACATCATAAGGTATTTATCCCTTTCGATGTTTTGAAGTGATTGCTTGTTATGAAGCAAGTGTTTGCTTTTGCCTGTCATCCTAAAAGGCCAATGCAGGAAACCATGAAGATACACTTATGATTAGTTTTTTTGTCTCATTCCTCGAAAACTACTTTATGTAATGAGCTGTCAGTTTCTGTTAGACGTTCACTACGGATGAATGTTTTTCTTAATTTGTTTAGGCTGAAACTAATGTTGATTTTTCTGACTTGTTTTTAACTGAGAAAAGAACCTCAAATTTATACAACACTAATCTGGACATTGGACTACAAATATCTTGTCCACCAAATGTTAGTGATGGAATGCATATTTTAAACATGTCTGAAAGCCTTTTTAAGAATGACAGTTTATGCCTTCAGGTTCAAGTTTCTCCAAATTGAATTTGCCGCAAATTTTTTTTAAAGAATGACAGTTTCCTGTCTTAATATTGGAACTCTTAAGTCCCCCCCCCCCCCTGGTTTTTGATGTTCTGTCTGGCTGTTGCAGTTTGTCTAAATTTAATCTGTGTGTTTACCTTGCCTTCTTGTTTTTTTCTTAAAGAAGCAAGCAATATTTTAGATGTCCAAAACATAAAGCACATATCAGAAGATAAGGAATTGATAGGAGATGCTGTGGAGAAGATTGCTGATGATTGGCTTTTCCAGAAACAAACATTTTATAAACAAACAGGATTGGGGGAGGATGAAGGATATGATCAGGTGCTTGAACAACTACTTCTAGAGCAGCATCAAGATGAAGAAGAATATAATAATGATGAAAGACAAACGTCTGAGTCGTAGTTTCTAAGTTATATATATTATATCTGAGCAAAATTCAACGATAGAGATGGTTTATGGATATAAAAATAATGCTTATCAGAAGCTTGGAAACCGTTCAATATGGTCCAATACACATCTGCAGTGATACAAATCAAAGGTTGAATTGGAAACCTATTAGAGTCCTACATCGGTGTGATATGATCCTTTATGGAGTAATGACACGATACCAGAAACTGTTTTTTAGTTGGGTTGTGATGAATCGACCCAGATCTGCACCGCCTAAGTGATTAAAAACCCGTGTTTTTTTTTGGGGTGTTTCAAGAGGCACCCAGAATCATACGAAAGCTCAATTAGGCTAGAAAGGAATCTGTTTTGCCTTACAATTCTGCCGTTTCTATTAAAAAAGGGAGCTCTTGTTCTTCATTGTGTGATTGTACAAGTACAACTGTGTTCTCTGAGTTTTGTATCATTCTAATATTATTTTAAGTACATATGAATCTATGATTTGAGTTTATTTTTATGACTTACGTAATACTTGTGATTAGGGGTGGAAATAGGTTAGGCTTTACCCTAAATAGGCCTGACCTGTTTTAAAAAACATTGGCCTTAGCCTAGCCTATTATCTATCATAGGCTTTTTTTTTAACCTGGCCTGACCTTTTTATGAAAATTAAAAAGCCTAGCCTGGCCTGAAAGCCTGTTTAAAGGCCTATATTACATAAAGGCTTTCGAATAAGCCAACAGGCTCAAATTTTATAAGTTTCAAATATATCTAACCTTTAACAAAATTATTGTATTGTGTATAAAATAAATAAATTATATTAATATATAACTATTAAATCATAGCCTAATAGGCTTTTTTTAAGGCCTAAGCCTAAGCCTATTTAGCTAAATAGGCTTTTAAAAAAGCCTGCCCATTGTTTGATAAGTAAGAGCCAAAGTAGCAAAGTAAAAGTAGTAGTAGGCCCTTGTTAGGCAGCCTGACCTATTTCCACCCCTACTTGTGATTAGTCTTAGCGAGTGTCTAAATCCCTAGTGTAGTCAAGTAACTTGTGATATTAATCATGTTGGATTGGGTTGCCATGTAGGATCCACGCTGAACCAATTCCACTTGCTTGCCATCATCCTTTTTGTGTTGTTACGTCAAAGTCCAAAAAAAAAAAATGACACGAGGTTTCAATTATCAAGGAGCTTTTATGACATTGAAGGTGTGTAATCTCCATATTGGGTGTTACCGATTTTTGTTTTTTATAAAAAAAAAACTATGTTTTAGACATCTCTCTCTGTCGCGTGCGTGCATCCGTAGAACCGTAGGGCTTGCAAAGTTCAAATACACAATCGCGTTACTTGGACAGTGATGTTAATGTATGGGTTAAGTAGTCACACTATTTCATTTAAAAGCTTTTAATTTAATAGGACAAATTCCTTAATAAGTACAGTAATAATTACGTGGCTTATTGAAATTTTGGAACAAATAAGCAAGTAATAATTGGGATGATGAACCCACCGTTCTCAATAATTGACATGCCACGAATGCTATTGCTGAGCTGATATGAGATGGTCTACCAATCTATATATATAAGTAAAATTACCTTTTGAAGTAATTAATAGTATCATTAAATATAATTATATTATTAAATATATGGTAACATTAATATAAATGAAATAATAAAATTTAAAAAAACAATTATATTAAAAAGTAAAATGTTATCAAAGTATATAATTAAAATTTAAAGAATTAAATAGTGAAATAAAAAAAAAAGACAACATTTCTAATATAAAAAATTAATTTATAATGTTTCCTGTATTTACTTTTAAGAATTTTTATTAAAAAATACTTTGTAAATTTAACATATATGAAATCATAATTATATATAAAAACATTACTTTAAAAAAAAATTGTCTTTTGAAGCAATTAATAGTATCATTAAATATAATTATATCATTAAATACATGGTAACATTAACATAAATTAAATAATAAAATTTAAAAAGACAATTATATTAAGAAGTAAAATGTTATCAAAGTATATAATTAAAATTTAAAGAATTAAATAATGAAATAAAAAAATAGACAACATTTTCAATATAAAAAATTAATTTATAATGTTTCCTGTATTTACTTTTAAGAATTTTTATTAAAAAATACTTTGTAAATTTAACATATATGAAATCATAATTATATATAAAAACATTACTTTAAAAAAAATTATCTTTTGAAGCAATTAATAGTATCATTAAATATAATTATATCATTAAATACATGGTAACATTAACATAAATTAAATAATAAAATTTAAAAAGACAATTATATTAAGAAGTAAAATGTTATCAAAGTATATAATTAAAATTTAAAGAATTAAATAATGAAATAAAAAAATAGACAACATTTTCAATATAAAAAATTAATTTATAATGTTTCCTGTATTTACTTTTAAGAATTTTTATTAAAAAATACTTTGTAAATTTAACATATATGAAATCATAATTATATATAAAAACATTACTTTTTTAAAAAATAAAAAATAAATTAAAATGTGCAAAGCATGGATAAAATAAAATAAAATAAATTATTTCAAACATAAAAAATTAATTTTAAACATTTTTTCATCTATTTATAAGAATTTTTATAAAAATCATTTTATAAATTGAACATATTTAAAATAGTAATTATAAAAAATATAATTATAAATAAAAAATAAAATTATAAACTATAAAATAACCCGTGCAAAGCACGGATAAGATAACTAGTTGTATGATAAATATGTATTTGGTATTAAAAGTGCATTATTAGGGTTTTGTGAAGTGAGCTAGACCTAACATGATTTTGCAGAATAAATAGGAAAATCTTGGAAATGACATGAGATGGACATGGTCCATCCACTTGGTCAATTGGATCGCCGTTTTAGGGTCGTTTGGTACATGTATTGGATTATTTTATGGTGATTTATAATTTGATATGAATATTTAACTCAATTATTGGAATAATGATTCACGCATGTCGGATCATCCATTGGAGATGATAAGACTTTGAGGCTTCTTCATGAATATGTTCAAGCAATATGCAAATATTTTTGTTTGAACAATCACTCCAATTGATTTCAGAATTTAGATGCAAATGCAATGTGAAATTACTAAGACTCAAGGTACACACAACATACACTCACTGCCATTTCAAAGAATAAAGCTTTTTATATACTATCAGTTGTTTAAATGAATGTGATGTACACAACCGCACACAATATAGGTATTTTGTTATTATTCATGTTTAAGCTTTTTTTAAACAAGATGTAAACGCAACCCTGTCGCAAAATTCACAAGGATGAAAAAAAGAGGAAAAACTTTTGGTGCATGGTATGTGATTCTCAACTCTTCCACCTGAATGAATAACAGCCTAGGTTTTTCTCTTTTGTGTCAATTTAATTTAATGTTTTTTAATGTTTTGTGAGGGTTATGTAATAATTTTATTCTATATCTATAAAATAGTGTATGGAATGTATGTAACAAAATATACATAAAAAAAAAATTCATTCTTCACTAGTTACAATGGGTCAGCCAATATAGAGAAAAGTGTTGTACGACCTTAATTTTATTGTCATGATCAATTAAGGTTTTCAATTTTAAAATTTATTAATTAAAGATCTTAACTTTAATGTAATAATTAATTTTTAATTAAGTGTTTTAACTTTAATAGAAAAATATTTTGATCATATTTATCAATTAGAGAAAAATAATTCTGTATTTTGTTCATGTTATAAATTATTTTCATATGTTAAGTTAAATATTTGTCTTTTAAATATCTTTTAAATATTATTTTTTAATAAAAATAAAACCTTTAATTAATAATAATAAAAGTTTAATTCCTTAATTAATTTATTATAAAAATTGTAAATGTTCAAAGATAGCATAAAAACAAATGTTAATATCCAAACAATATATATCTAATCGTGATAATTGATCAAATGGTAGTTACACTTTCTCTTTTTGGAGTTCTCATTAAATTTAAATAATTATATAAATCATGTGCTTCTTTCGTTTTGGTTCAAATGAATAGGGACATTTTGCAGCCCCTTCTTCGACGCTTTAAGCTAAAGAGTAAAGAAAGGGGAAAATGACCCCAAAAGCAATTGTTTTGAAAAATAATTAAAGTATTCAAATACATTAATTAATAATTTATATATAATTAATCATGTATCAAATATCAAAATAAAAATAAATAATTAAAATCAGTTCGAAAAACTTTGCATTATCTAGATAATTTTTTTCATAATTTCATCATTTTTCTTACATTCATTTTGCATCCAAAATTGACATGAACCATATATGTTCTTAGAAGTATAAACTTTTAGAAAATTGTGAACTCCGAAAACTTGGCTCCATCCTAAAGGATAAAGATGTCATAACAGAGTTACAGACCAGGAATTCAATTTTCAGACTGTCCAAAATACCTGCCCGAAATTGTAGCCAGTATATTCAACATTACAACCTCATCATCAAGTTCAGCCTTTCCAGCTCGCATGCTAGCACACTTCCGCAGCAGACTCCTGAGAGCAGCGCAAGTGTCAGCATCTAGTGGAGCATCAACTGTTGCACACAGAGCAAAAAGCCACATGCAATCATTTCTAGAGACACTGTTTGCAGGCTCTAGCAATCTAATTCGTTTCAGCAACATTGATACCCGGGCTACAGAGTCTATTCCTAAGATTGCAGAAAGCAAAGGAGGAGCGGGAGAGCTGTTGGTAGTTTGATCAATGAAAGTTTTCGATCCAGGATTCTCCAGAGGCAGTGTGGTATCCTTATCTTCAGCAGTCAAGATAGTAGGTTGATCAATTGCCTTACCGAAGCTCAAATGATTATAAAGAAGGACATCCCTGTTCCTTACACTAGCAGATTCCCCAAAATTGTTCCCACTTAGCTGTGAGGAATGAACAGGTTGCAGATTATTGGAATACATGGCAGTTGAATCTTCAAGACGTGATAGATTCTGGAATAAGAAGTTGGGGAACAATGAGAAAACGGGGTCAGTCCTTTAAAGAATTATAATATTCAAGCACAATCAGTAGATTTCCAAACCAATGCTTTGTTAGCAAGGACATCAATTAGTATCTTGGTTTATTCAACAATATGAACAAATTTAAAAGATTCTATTAGTGTGCCCAGTTACATTTTAGGGGGGCCCAAGATGTAGTCGTTAGTGTAGGTGAGCAAGTGGTGTGCATAAAGTGGTGCAAGAATAGCATAACTCTTGTTGAAAATTCAAATAGATCTAAATCTCTAAATGACCCAAGAGTGAAAGGTCAACAAACAAACTGTGGGATAAAGAGAGTATTGGTCATTCCAAATGAAAATGAAAAAGGAAAAAGGAAAAGGATATATATAGAAAGAAACAGGTTCTTGAAGAACTTACTGCTCTTAGTGCTGAAAACTCAGCAAGAAATACATCCTCCCACTGTTTCAATGGCAAGAGATGCTCAGGACACTTGGCAATATCAGGAATCTTGGGCATGTAAGCGCTTTGTTCCTTGTTAAGTTTACTTCTATCAAGTTTGGCTACCTTCACTTTAGGAATTTGACCAGCCTCCCACCTAAGCAAGAAAAAATAAAGATAAAATTTTTGTTATTCTATCATGCTCTTACTGGGTAAGGCGGAAAGCTACTTAAAAGTTTTTCTGCTCACCAGAATTTAAGAGACCCAAAACCTAGATAATTTCCTACCATTTTGCCCATGTTGTGTTTGACCTCCCTATCGATTGTCAAATGTAGGACTTTAATCATATTTTAAGTAACCAATGCATGATATATCAGTCTCCAATTCCATTCCTTCAAGATCCTTGCCCAAAATTGATTCCACAAAGCTCACAACTTAGATATATTTTGTAATTTGATTGCAAGGAACCTATTAAAATACTCATTGACACTTATAAGCGGAACTTCAACTGTATTAGTAATAATTGCAGGCTTCCCCCACCCCCCATCTCCAAGTTTTTACAAAACTCAGTTCCAAGTACGTGGGCCCACTACAATTGTAATACTATACTAGATTGTATTTTGCATCTCAAGACTAATTAGAAGTTTTACAACACTGTAAGTGCACCCCCAAGTTAAGGCTTGGCTGTTAGAATCGGCTGTGGTGTGCCTTCTCAAAGCCTTTAACAAGGAGCTGGAATGATCCTCAATAATATGGAGAATCACTCTTCTAGGGAGAGCAGAACAACAAAAAGAAATTATCAGGAAGAAAAAATTCAAGAGCATAAGATAATACCTGACACGCCTAAGATATTCCCATCCATCTTCTGGTGGGCCAGAATCAAAATTAGGTTCTCCCTCGACCAAAAAGGCAGGTCTATGAATGCTAGCATAATCATCCTCACTATCATCATCTTCACTGCACTCTTCTAAAACTGAGAACCCATCCTCACCCGTAAGACTATTACCACAAGAAGGGTCAACAGGACAGACATTTTTACTATTTTCCATGAGTTGTAATTCATTATCCATATTTTCAAAACACACTGCACCTGAAAGCAATTACAAAACTTTCAGCACTAGCACTATCTATTTACTAACAATTAAGAAGGGGTAGAGAAGGAATAAATATGTAATTTAGTCTCTGTAAAAGCAACAATAACCAGGTAAAGCATGTCCTTCTCATTCAAGCGAAATGTAGACAAGAAATTGAACTTCATATTGAAAATCAACAATATAACTTTTCACATACAAAGATGAATGTAAACAACTAAGTATCCCCATTAGTGTATGACCAAAGTAGTCGTTCAAATTTACAATCAAGCCTACTGCACAAGATTTTTCATCTACAATGACTTTATAGAAGTAACCATGCAACTGAAGTCAGTGCCTATGTACACAAATCAGAACATAGTCAAATAATGTTGCAGATTAGATCTTTTCCAGGTTCCTTTTGCTAATTCTTCAATGCACAAAGACATTCATATATCTCCATCTTCCATTAGCAGCACCCACACCTGTCCATAACAGAAATTGAAAATATCAAATTGACACAATATGTGCTAACAACCTGGAGAGAGTTGGATAAACCAAAACAAGTAAAATAAAAAAAAAATCAGAACAATAAAGATTCGCAGAAAGTTTTGCCAAAAAGAATTACTTATTATCTTTGCAGAGAATGAACAACAAAAACACTTGAGGCCCACATCACGCCTCCACAAAAATAAAAATAAAAAATAGGAAGCTCATAGGCAAGGCAAGGTCAGAAATAAGACAACTATTGCAACCACTATGAAAATGAAATAAATCAAAAAAGAAATTATGCAATCAACAACAACAACAACCAAGCCGTATCCCACTAGGTGGAGTTGCTTTTGTTGAAAACAAAAGCAATGATGCCATAAAGATAAAATATTTTCAAACCATATTGCAACTGTCCATGGAAAATACAACAACAAAGCTAAAAAAAGAAGTGAAAACGGAAAAGTAAAGCTTTTATAATCATGGACATGACAACCCAAGGTAATCACAGATACATTGAACGCTAAAAAAAGTCAAACTACTGCAAAGTTACTCAATTACTTGAGCAACGGCAAGGGGATTCTAGATAGAAGAAATACTAACATAACAAGGAAAGGGACATGTTTACACATGCATTTGGTGTCAATTTCAGAAACTCCTTATGTTCACCATAATGTTCAATGCAAAGAAGAGACAGCAGCACATCTCTATTCCTTACCCAAAAAGCAGTTTAAAAATACATAATTAGAGCAACCAGTAGAGCACCTCAAACAGAACAGTTGGGTAGTAAAAGGTGACCATTTCAACAAGGACTATAATATGGCCAAAAAAAAAAAACATAAGGGCCCTATAATAGTTGTGTCAGAATTCTTATCAGATAAAAAAATCATATTACTCAGAAAATATAATCTAGTCAGTCTCAAAGCAAAGCAGATAGATATTGCAGCACTGACAAAAACAAAAAGAAGATTAAGTAAAAATAAATACTGATTTCCACATATTTACAGGAAAATTTTATATATATTTTTTATTTTCTAAATAATCAAATTTATAAGTATATCATTTGGTGTAACAATCCAGCTACTTTTATCGAGCACTTAGAAGCACTTATTTTAGAATTTATCAATAAAAAGCATTCCAGTAAACGTCGAGCCAAAATTTAAAACAAAGAATCATGTTGAATTCAAAGTTCATCATAAAATCATCTGTGAGGTACTGAAAACCAATATGAACAGCAAGAATAATAGATGTTATAGTAAATGTTGACCAAGAAACAAAAGCAAGAACAGATAGGAAGTTGAAAGATCAGGCTATAAAACTATGTATGTACCAGCACCAGGCACTTGAACCATTCTCCTATAATGCTAAATCATGAAAAAATTGGATACCACACATAAAACACAAAAGTAAGGACATATTAGAATCAAACAATATATATAATAACACTACTTACTGAGGATTGCTGGGGCATCTTTCTTCTTTGCAAGGCATTGACGAGGATCATAGTTCAAACGAATATGCTTCTGATGCTCACTGCTAGCCAAATTATCATACTCCTTAGCCACTACAGTTTGAAGGCCGCTGTATATTGCTTTCCAAATTTTCCTCTGTCCCCCCATATCTAGAAACCTCAGAGCCTCCAACTCCTTTCTTGGGTACTTTCTCTTGGCTCCATTACCATTTTGATTTTGAGCTTGAGCTTGATCTTCATCCATTCCAGTGACACTCGTGTGCCTTCCATCCACCCCCAAAACCTTTCTTGCTCCTTTAGCCCTTCTTCTTGATTGTTTCCCATTCTTGACATCCATTTCTTTCTTTGATCCCATTTCCAGGGCAGTGCTTTTCTTTCCAATTCCAGAAGCAGGAACAGTCTCAACCAATGCCGTTTCATCAATAACCTCAATTCCCAATGAAGGTTCTTGCATCATCTCGCCAGAAAACTCATCTTTAGGCAACAGAACAGATTCCAGTTCCTCTAAGAGTCGTTTCTTTTTGACATCCAAGACATTCTCCAATCCGGAATCTTCGTTTTGAAGATGAACTTTGGCACAATCAAATGTTTCAACATCACACGCAGAAGGAGTGAACCCCAATTCACGAGCCTTAGTTTCTTGAGCAGAAACAGAAAGAGGTTGTTCCATAGTGCTATGAAGTTCACACGCAGCAGCAATCTTGTGGTTTGAAGAAGATTCTTGGGAAGCAAAAGCAAAATCAACAAGAGGTTGTTGTTGTTGTTGCTGCTGGGAAGAATCAGAGACAGAAATGAACGGTGGCTGTGAAAGAGGTGCTATTCCACAATCATCAGAATCTGAAACATGAGCCATGAACATGAATTGATTGATGACAGAAGAACAAGGGCGAGAAGAGAAGAATCAAAATCTTGAGAGAGACTTCAAATTTTCCACTTTCTCTTACTCATAGGCTAGTGCTAGGGCGCGGGGTTATAATTTCGCTTTTATAAATAATCTATATTTATTTTCATTTTCGGCCCAGCTCGAGAAAAGGGCCAGTCCGGTCGATTCAGACCGCCCTGGATTCATTTGTTCTCGGTCGGCCCGTTTATTAATACTTGTAACATTACGCTTGGAGGAGATTTTTAAATTACAAAGAATTTAAAACACAAGAAAATTAAGTTGTATCAATTTAATACTCTTATTTATAAAAAAAAAAATATTTGGATAAGATGAAACGTATACAAATCTTACTTAACCTCACTGTCAGTGACACGGGCAACTTGATTAAATTTTAATAAATTATTTACAAATATTTTATTCATTACAAGTACTAGAATTTATTAATTAATTTTTTTAATTTAATTTTTTTCGATATAAATATTAATAAGGTGAAATAATATGAAAAAAAAAACTTATCAAATAAATTTAATTAAAAGGAAATAAATTTTTTAATGGCAATTAGTCGATTGCTTCTTGGAGAATGGGAGCTCCATGAATAAACAAGCAAAAGCGCCAATTAGATGATGTATATGTGCACACGAACCTTTTATTTTATCATCTCATTTGATCTATTTAAACAAGCACAAGCTACCTAAAACATATGAGTTGTTATTTCATTGCTTTCTGTAAATATTTTTGCATTTTCAAGTTATCATGATAAGCCACATGTAGTAGTATAGTACATTAAAAATTTAAAATTTATGAGAAAATTAAAACATCTGTTTGGATTAATTGTTAAAAATCAATTATATATATAATTAATTTTTAAAAAAATTAATTTATGTTTCAATTTATTATTTCACAATCAATTTTAAAACAACAAATTTTATTTAAATTATATAAAAAAATTATTTTCATATATTAAATTATTAAAAGATATATGAAATAATTAAAAAAATTATTTAATTAAAAGCAAAAGAATATTTATTTACTAAAGTTTTTAAAAGAAGTTAAAATTACTTAATCAAAAACTCAAAATAAATATCTTTATAAAAAAATCATTTTTAATTAATAAAAATATAATCTTAACTTATAATTAATTTTACACACTTTAAACAAAATAAATTTTAGATAAAATAACTTTTAATTAAAAAAATTATTTTAAAAAAAAATTAATCTTTTTCAAATATCCTCTAAAGATGACAGACTTGGGCATGCCACTAATTTGACAGACTTCATTAAAATCAAAACCGTGTTACTGTATGTGTATCCCCTGAAATACTCTAGGAGTTCCAAATCCCCGTGGACATTTATCGCACCCTGTAAAATGGAATACTCTAAAATCATTTTTCCAGACTAGTGTTTCAATCCAAGTAAACCAAAACATGCAAATTAGGGCATAAATTACTTTTGCAGTACCAAGAAAATACAAGAACAAGAAATATAATCCTGTTACCAAAAAGAACATATAGCCCCAAACATAAAGGTCTTTGAAGTCAAGTATCAGCTCAGTCTGATCGCAAGAAACAAATAAAGAATATGGGGGGATTAACGTTGAGTGACAAACAACATTTATCCACACATATATCCACCACACAACCCAAACCCATTGTTGGCATTATGGCTCTATAAACGTTAGCACTACAAGTGCAATACCAGAAATACATGAAATTTAAAAATGACATGAAACGGGCCAAT
This sequence comes from Styphnolobium japonicum, assembly GCA_023212625.1. Taxonomy (NCBI): domain Eukaryota; kingdom Viridiplantae; phylum Streptophyta; class Magnoliopsida; order Fabales; family Fabaceae; genus Styphnolobium; species Styphnolobium japonicum. The sequence goes on from JALBWW010000013.1 coordinate 847,706, forward strand.
CCAATCCTACACATCCAACCTCAAACGAAAATAAAAATATATATATATATCTGCAGTATTTGACGAACTCTGGAGATAGTTGAATCAAAATGTGCAGAAGATGCAGAATCCCAAGAGAGGTTAAAACTTAGGTTCATTTGCTTCAACTTTCTGGTGCAGGAGCAGAAGACTTCAGAAGAGGTTGGAGTGCTTTAACAACAATGCTCATATTTGGCCTAAACTCAGCTTCATACTGCACACACAGTGCTGCAACAGCTGCAAGCTGCACAATCAATGACAAGCATTGTCACCGTCAACTTCAAATTGAAAGACCCAAGCACCATGATTTTATGTATGTGTCTCTGTCATTGTGTGTGTGAGAGAGAGAGAGAGAGAGAGAGAGATACCTTAGCAACTCCTTTAGGAGGATATTCTCCCTTCAGTTTTGGATCTACGCATTGTTTAACTTTATCTTCACTTAATCTTGGGGTAGCCTACACAAAATATCTACGTCAACAAAATATCTATGGGGGACCACCATAGGGTAAATAATTGAAATGGGGCAGAGATCAGGTATGACTTTAAGCAGGTGCACTGACCCATGTAACAAGACTTTGCTGTCCACGAGGCATGGTATGATCAACAGGCTTTCTCCCAGTAAGAAGCTCAAGAAGAACAACACCAAAACTGTAGACATCACTTTTTTGAGTCAACTGGCCAGTCATCGCATATCTGTACAGTTTGGCAAGACAACAGAATCTAAGAAGTAAGAAGAACCAATAAAACAATATAAAATCACAAAAAGGAGACAGAAATAGTTGAGATGAGAAATAAAATAAATTAAAAAAGGAAAAAAAAAACTAAGCAGGGCAAAGGTACTAATTGTGTTTTTATAAAGTTTCTATGAATCCACATATCTCAGTAACTGGATCATAAAGCATATTACCTAAATGACATGATCCATAAAAACTAACAGCAACTATAAACGAAACGCTTCTCGTTCAATCAAATGTTGAGGTAGATTGCTGGGATATTCATCAATTTTCAAAATAATGACATGCAACTAGGGGACCGCATAACCACAAACAAACAAGCTAAAATAATTTACCATAAAGTAAGTCCTTCCTAGAGTAAATTGAATCAAGAAAGATAGAAATAAAAGAGGTACTGTTTTGTATTTCCTGTTTATCAATATAACTTGCGAGTCCAGTAAATTTTAAGCCAATCACGGGAGCTACACGGAAAAGAAATGAAAACAAGACCACATCTGAAGCCAGTAATGCTACTAGTTACAAGCCTCACTCTTAATGACAATAATTTACCAGTCAAGAGTTACCTCTTTATCATTAAGTATAATTGAAAGTTTACATATTTGAACTGAATTTATATGAATTGAATCCAAGAGAAGTTGGGGGAAGAAGAAAGAAGAGGGGGGGGGGAGGAACATAGTTACAAGCATATCTTAAACACATCGAAAGAAAAATCAACAAAATTATCAGATGACAAAACTAGAGATGATTCAAGTTCAAGTGCTACTTAATAGTCCTTGTGATAAATCATGAATTGCAGCTGTATGTAAAAAGATAAGCCACACACAGACAGCACTAAAACACTTTTTTTATAAAAAAAAAAAACTTTTTAATACATTATAGCATACACATCTATGAATTCAAGGAATAAAAAAGGGATAATATAGATATATAAATAAAAAGCTAGCAGGTTTTGGAAGCTTACTCTGGAGCATGATACCCAAAAGTTCCCAACACTCGAGTGGAATGAAGGCGTGCAGCCATGTCAGGGGCCTGATTTGAAAGGTTAAAATCAGCTATCTTAGCCTTGTAATCTTCATAGATAAGCACATTACTTGATCTGATATCTCTGTGTATAATAGACGGTTGAACTTTCTCATGTAAATATTCTAATCCCCTGGCTGCGTCAACTGCAATTCTAACTCGCTGTATCCAGTCAAGAGTAGGCCCTGGTTGTGCCCCTTGAACTCCCTTTCTACCTGCAATGGAAAGACAAACAAAATCATCAATGGAACTTCTCAGATATGAAATATAAGTTAAGACAGGACATGATATTACATACCATGCAATATATCATGAAGAGAGCCCATAGTAGCAAACTCATATGCGAGTACACGGAGATTTCCTTCAACACAGTAACCATGCAACTCAACAAAATTTTCATTCTTCAATCTTGAGACCATGGAAACCTGAAATTGGGAATATTGAAGGAGAAGGCTAATAAATTGGCAATAATCAAACAGAAACCAACATACTTGCAGTGTATAAATTATAATAGTTTGTTTAGTTGACAGCTAAGACATGCCTGGGTCAAAAACTCAACATTTGTTTCAGGTTCAGATGAAACATCAAGCTTTTTCACAGCCACAGCTTTTCCATTGTTTAAGGTTGCATAATACACCCTTCCATACGATCCTTCACCAATCAATGCCTTTGATCCAAAGTTGTCAGTCTTTTCCTTCAGCTCATCTAAAGATAATGCCGGAACTTCAATAGGTGGTGGTGCCTTTTGTGTTTCAGGTTTGACAGGAACCGACACCTTTGAGCCTTTTTGGTTGCCTAAAACAAATAAAAATATGACAAATGAGAAATCTTAACAGGGAAAGAAGCCAGCCATCTGATATGCTGAACTATGTAAACAGTACAAAATTCAACTCACAATTGTTAAAGCATCTACTAATAAATCAATGAAAAAAATATAGGAGATAAAATGGAAGGTAAATGTTCAAGTGACCACTTTAAAGAAAGAAACAGAAGACATTCCTGGATAGGAATTAAAAATACCTCACAATTAACTATTCTATCAATATCCTTCATTGTCAACATATTTACTTCTTTCTCAAGTAATACACCATAGACGGAAGAAAGGACACAATGGATTAAATTAATATCATGTGCAAAAGCAGAGAATTGAGGGTACCAAAGAATGCACCACACCAGCCCACTGAATAATTCATTGTTGAAGCAAATTTTATTTTGGCTAGTCTGATGAACATCTACCATTCTGAACCCCAATGTTCTAGCAATAAGTCTAACTTCATATCAAGGCCAATCCTCAAGGAGAAAAAGAGTACAACATTCCCATCTTAACCAAACTCATAAAATCTTAATTAATTTCAAATGCTTATCTTTAGCTAAAAAAGTTTGAATTTAGCAATATAAATTGGTTGCAACAGGATACTAAGTAAATTTCATATAAAAAAAGGTATCAGAAGGTGGTGGGTACTTGGGTAACTAGAGGAGACATCTACAAGTGCGCATGGAATAAGATGCTGGTCTGAAAAACACGAATTCAAATCTGCTGCTTAAAAATCAACAAAAAGGGCTTAGACTTAGAGGCCTTTGATCCAGATATGCATATTTCTGTCCCACATGGCAACACAAACCATAGAGGCATTACTATAAAACTAATTTCAGATACATCTACATATACCAATATGATTCTCAGTTGCAACAAAGAATTTTATCCAACCCCGCCAGTCATATATTTATACAAACATTTAACTTCAACCCTGAACAAACTACAATTTAAAGCCATCAGAAAACAAAGTGGTTTAAGACACAAACTTTTATCCAACCCCTATTTTCAGTCTTTCTCCAAGCAGCAAGTTTTCAAATTTCAAAAGCTACATAATGAAGCCTATAGAAACGCACCATCTCCATAATTCCTTGGGCTTTTCAGGTGCTCATTTTCATGTGATGGGTAAGACTCTTCCACCTGACAAGTGCAACAAAGCCACCGACGCATCCTTGTCCTCTTCCTCAAATATAAATCGTCTTTGTATGTTGTATTCTCCAGGCGGACAAAGTAACCGGGAGGAGAAGCATGTGACTACATAATTCCACAAAAAGCATAAATAAATATCCAATGATAAGACGTTATAAGTGAAGAAACAAACCAATTTAGAAACTCTTCAAACAGGTATACTAAACATATCTCTGGTATAAAGGTCCACTTTTAGTATAAAAGGTAAGAATTATGAGCTCATTGCTAGTTATTTGACCATAATTACATCATAAAAGGTAATAATTAATGACAAATAAATTCAGATGCTAAAAGCATAAATTTTAGAAGATCAGCGCAATAATAGAGTGCGATCATCACACCCTACATTTTGCCTAGCACATTAATCTCATAAACATTATATTGTAGAAAAACATCATACATCCTTTCTGAATGTCATCTATGATCTATCACACATTTACATCACTTGTTTAAAATGCAAATTTTGAAAAATTTGGATCGAAGGTCTACTACCCCAAAGGAATCACTCAACAAGAAATTGTTAATGGAAGGTCCTTAAATAAATTATCAGCTTATAAAGAAGACTGGGTCAAAATCCTTAATTGACCCATTTCATTCAACATTTAAAGAATTTGAAATTGAGATATTAGAAAAAATGAAATGTCATCATGGCAACCCACATAAGAATCATCCAATAAAAGTATGAAATTCTACCTCGCATGCAAATTCGTGAGCTATTTTCACCTACGACAACCAATTACACAGAAAATACGAAAATGAATTCTTACCAAATGAGCAGGACGATAATGAAAGTCTCTGCGGTCCATCAACACACAAAATTTCAAAACAAAGAAAGTATGCACGAACCCAGAAAAAGATTGCCGTTACCCAATTCAATTAAACCCAAATTGGATTCGAAAAAATGCAGAACACCCAAAGAGCCAAAGAAAAAAATTGAAGAGATTCAAAAACCAAAAAAAGCGAAAAGAAAGTTAGTGAAGAATAATAGGGAGGAAAAAATGGAAAGAAAGAAATAAGAGAAAAGAAATGACAGTTGGGGTAACCAAAATTAGGCATAGAAGAGATTGAGAAGAGAAATTAGAGGTAATAGATAGGAGAGAGAAAGGGGAAAATACCTTTTGGTTGGCTTCTAGGGTTTGTTTATGCGTATTACTATTGGTGGATGCAATTGCAAAGGAAACAACAATAAAGGATGCAGAGACAGGGAGAGGCTTTCACTTCGTTTTTCGGCCTTTCAAGATGAGACAGCCAGAGAAGCAACGCGGGTAAGGGAACACCTTTTTATTCCATAAAATAATAATAATATAATAATAATAATATAGAGTTAATATGCTATTAATATTTCGAAATTCGATCGTTGTGCTCGGACTCTATTATGAATTTCTGAAATATAGAATAAGAGTAATCTTAATAATGTAATAATATATTTGAAATATAATAATAATAATAATAATAACTGTTTATATATATTTAAAAGGAATAAATAAAGATATATTTCTTTGGATACTTTTCTCTGTTTACTTTGTAGGAAAGGAAAGGAAAGGAAGGAGGGGGCGGTGTAGTGTGATGATGGGGGAGAAGGTATCTAAGGCCAACTGTTACTCTTTCCTTGGGACCCTTTCTCTTCTGCCTTCTGCGTTGGCCGGTTTAGTACTGCAAGACTGCTTCTAATCTCCATTTTTTTTAGGACCATAAGAGGTCCCTGTGCTTCCTATTCATTATTACTTATTTTTTTAATCATTTTTTAATATTAGTGTCAACATCTATAATCATAGGTATAAAGAAGTTGGTAGCACTTGTATACGGATTCTTTGGTTTTATATATAATGAATGAGAGTTGTATTATATTTTGATGAGAATGATATAAAGTAAATTATTAATTATTAAATTTATAATAAATATTTAAAATAATATTAAATATAAATAATAATTTATAAATATTTGACAATTTATTTTAAATATAAATATTTAGAAGGAAAAAAATATAAGTATTAGAGTAATTCTTTGATTAGAGAATAATTAGTTTAAATAAAACAATAAAAAAAAGAAAACCATCTAAAATCTATTAATAATAGTAATTCAGAAAGAATAGGAACTAACTAAACCGCGTATGAAATTAAGGGGAGTTTGTATTAATTTTTTTAGGAAAAAAATTTTTTTTGAAATAATAAAAATATTTTTTTTAAAAGTTAAAGAGTTCAAGTTTTTTTAAAAAATATTTCATGCACAACAAAAAAAGCACATGAAGTTATTTTTTTTAAAATTTAAACTATTTAACTTCTAAAAAAAATATTTTTATTACTTTAAAAAAATATTTATACTCCTAAAAAAATTAATACAAACGGGTCTTAAATTACATTTTATTGTCTCTTTAAAGTTAAGTCACTGTACAAACTTAGTATACCAAACTCAAAAACTTCAAATTTCCCAATTTTTTAGTCTGTTAGAGATATAACTAGTTTTATTATCCGTGCGATGCACGGATTTGTTATATTATATGTGTATAATTTTTTAAATTATAATGTTTTTTATTTTGATATTTGTAATAAGAATTTTTTAATTAGATTTATGCAAGAATAAAAAGTTAATCACTTTCTAATTTAATTATCTTAGAAGAAAAAAAACTCATACAAATTAAATTTATCATGAAGCATTTAATATATCTAGTGTTTAGCAATATGTAAAAAAAATAACTACAAAAATATAAAACTTGAAGTATTTGATTAAGTTTAAAAATATTTCAAATTAAAAGTTTATTAGAGTATTTGTTCATTATAATTGGTAAATAAGTATAATTGATATTTAATTAATTTAAAAAAATATAAACAATTTGAATATATTATGATATATGATCTTCAGTGATCACATTTATTAAAAGGTAAGTAAATAATTGACATTTACATTAATATAACATTTGTTAAAGTAATTAAATTTATCACTTAAATCAAACCAAATATAATTAAAATTTGAATTGAATTTGAAATTTTTTAAATAAATTTTGAATATATAAAAATAAAAGCTACATAAAATGAGTAAAAATTTGGAGAGAAAAAAATTCATGTATAAGTGACTTGTGACATTGACTCCACTTACATGAATTGTGTTTTATATAATAGTATTAGACTTATTAATAGGTAAATAAATAAATAATATTTAAATTAATATAAAATTTAAAAAGTTAGATTAATTAAATTTATCACTTAAATAAAATAAAATCAAATATACTTAAAATTTGAATTTAATTTGAAATTTTTTAACTAAATTTTGAATACATAGAAAAGAAGGCTATATTAAAATAGCAAAATTTTAGAGGGGGAAAAATGCATATATTAGTGACACGTGACATTTGTCTAAATTACATGAATTGAGTTTAATATAATAGTATATAGATATTAGACTTAGTAATAGGTAAATAAGTAATTTATATTTATATTAATATAAAATTTGAAAGTTTAGAATAAATAAATTTATTACCTAAATAAAATCAAATTAAATTCAATATAATTGAAATTTGAATTTGATTTGAATTATTTAAACTAAATTTTGAATATATAGAACAAAATGCTATATTAAAGGATAAAAATTTTAAAGAGAAAAATATATATATATTTAATAGTGACACGTGTCATTTGTCCAAATTACATAAATCTTATTTTATATAATAGTATATAGATATAGATAATAATTATAACAATACTTTACCCTAGTCGTCTTAGTTGAGACAAATTAATCAATAATTTATTAAAAATATATGTCATACAAGGAAAATTTCTTATAATTAATTAATTCAGATGGGATAAGGCGATTTATACGTATTCAACTTTATATCTTATCTCACAATTCAAAGAATATTTTATTCTTTTTATTATAAATATTGAGGAAAATCTCACACTCTTTCAAACTATGTCCTAATTTAAATGAAAGAAATCAAGTATTATCTTTATCAAAGAATGAATGATACGACGGAACATTAAAAAATAGAAAGATTATAATAAAAACTCAAAATGATATTTTGGTATATCGGAGAATCAATAAACTTAGACCATAAACATCAACTTCAAAACTTGTAAGAACTTCAATCTCATATTATTGAAATTGTAAATGTTTATTTTGGTCTTTTAAAGATATATGTGACATTACATTAATCTTTTATTTATAAATATATTAAATTAGTTTTTTAAATATATATGTGACATCAAATTAGTCATTTAATGTCATATTTTTATTATAAAATTAATTTTTAAAATGACATCAAATTAATCATTAAAAAAATTAATAACATTCTTTATTATTAAATAATTTATTTGATGTCATTAATAAATAAAAAATTAATTTTATATCATATATATTTTTAAAGAACTAAAATAAATATTTAATCTCGTATAAATAGTTTAAGATAAATAAGAGTTATTGTCAAAATTGTGAAACTTGTCAGAATCGCATTGACAGAGCTTTAATCAATTAGCATAGCTTATAATTTGATTTGATATTGATTTGGCTTAAAAAAAATAGAAAAAATGTATGAATTGAATTAAGATATTTTATAATTCATGCAAATAAAAATATATATATAGGCTTAGATACATTTTTCCCTAAAAAATACGATTATTAGAGGGTTATACTCGATTAATACAATACATTAATATATTAATTTTGCCGAGAAGACATTATCAGTAGGATTTAATCAATTAGTGCATCTTATTAGAATTAATTAGAAGGTCCACTTAATTAAGTAGTTTTAGCATAAAGTTCTCTTAACCGCTTTTGGCAAAAAATTGTTTGTTAAGTTTGTTGTTGTATTTTTTTTATGCATTAGAAGAAAGATCAGATTACCTATTTTGGAGTTAATATGCATGCTTTATTTTTAATATAGGTTAAAAAAATGACACATGGCTATTCCACATAGTTTGCATAACGTTCCACACCATAAAATGGTCAAGCCAGGCCTACAAGTAAACAGGCAAAAACATTTTAATAAGTTGTACAACCGATTAAATAAAAAAACAGAACACCAAATGGGCTAGCCTCCCCCTAACCTTTTATCAAACCAAAAATAAAATAAAATAGAACACCAACAAAACGGCCCTAACTTGCCATCTTCGGTTTAAATCTTGCGCCAGTCTCACATGGTACTTTATCAACGATTTCCTTGGACCCTCAAGTCTGCAAAGTACTTAAAATAATCTAAATAGATTTTGGAGGGACCAGAAGTTTCAGTCATCATCCACATGCATCAGCAGAACAAGTATACTGACCCAAAAAGGTGGAAAACAGAAATTGCAGGACATTATATCCAAATTTATACTTATGCTTAGACTAGGTAAATGATTGATGCTACAGCAAAGCCAAAATTATCACTAGCTTGAATTGTGGTCAAAACTGAAACGAGTGCCAAGATCCTGATCCTATTAAAGCTCAGGAAGCCAAAACTGAAACTGTGCTAATTCAGTCCCTGCTTGCTCTTGCTTCTTCTCATCTTTGCCTTAAATCTTGACTTTGCCATCAGAGTCTGTACTGTATTTGCAAAGTTCCCAACAGCCATCAAGACCAACAGGACACCGCAAAATATTACCTGCACCAAGAGTTTCAATCATTATACGGCTAATCTGTTCAACAAAATATCACCGGATTCATTTTCTTCTGTTTTAGTCAATTGATGTACAAAATGAAGAAGTAAAGTAGTAAGCACAAGCAAAGTAGTACCTGCCACTCAGAAACGACCCCAACAAATGCAGTCATAAGCAACAATAGTCCAACATATGCCTCAAATCCCTAAACCAAGATAGGAGCACAAATATATTTCATCAATGTCAGAATCCAGCCTCTGCGCTATGTTCCGGTCAGTGATTTCCAAAATGTTAATAAAGCAGATAATTTCAGTTTTGAAGTAAATTAACGCTAAACAATGTGCAAGGCCAGAGCAATAAATTTACAGGCATGTATATACGAAAAAGTTACACTTATCTTCCACAAGCCTAGATTTAGACTGCAAACCAGACAGTGGATCGTAAAACAGCCTTAGTAAAATTTGAAACCCATATTAACACAAGATGAAAAGTATTTAAAGCTACGAAAGATAAATTATCAATATTATAAGAACATGGATATCACATTGGAATAAAAAAATGAGCTCATAGTCACACCTATAAACTTAAGTAGCATAGGTCATAAGAAGCAACGTAGTTACCTGCAATATAAAAAGTATGGGACACAACAACCACAGTTGGCCATCCACACCAGCCGTTTCTCCCCACACAACATCCATCCTTTTGGCCTAAAATTCAGAGAAAAACAAGGATCAAAACAATATATCTATTTTGCAGTTCATATGCTTTGAGAGATTTCACCATAAAATTAATGCTACAGGGAAAAAGAAAATTTAATCATGATTGCAAACAAATTCTGTAAAGTTATGAATACACTAGAATAATACCAAACAGTGAGTCAAAGAGGTGAAAGGGGGCAAGCACGATGACAGAAAGATTGTGTGATTCTAGAATATAATTAAAATAGAAATAGAAAGGAAAAAGCAAGTAAAGATATACTATTCAACAGTGACACCTTTCCTAATGCGATACGAGTGTAAAGTCTCTGGCGTTGGTATCTATTTTGTAAAAGCATTGCGACTCCTTGCATCATAGCCCACTGTAGGAAAAGTTGTACACCTCTCTGCATGCATTATCGAGACATAAATGGTAGGTACAAAACATTATTCAAAAAGGCGGAAAACACTATATGCATAGGGGAAGGAAGCTAACCTGCTTTTTTGCACAATCTGGTTGCCCTTTAATTTCCCAAGTGAGACTCACAAGGGCCATTAACATAGCACAATAATGATGATATATCCACCTGTAACTGTATAGTAAGTCTATTTGCCAAAAGATTGCGTCCCATGTAAACCAACCTCTGCCCTCCCCCGAACCCCAATATTCTATGCAAGGATGACAATGTTAGCAGGCCAACTAAATAATAATTCCTGTCCTCCCCTTCCTCATTCTCAAACTAATGCAGGACAAGGGAGTATCAATTAAATTATAGCTCTCTTTTTAGATGAGTAAAGAAATTATTAAGAGAGGGAAGATATCCTCCTATAAAAGGACAGAAAACATCAAAGAAAGAACATAGCCTCAAAAGAGTGAACTAGTCGCTTTGCAAAATAGAGGAATTCACTTAAAAACCCATGAGCTGAAACCCACAAATAGGCTCAGAAACAAGCTTGTCCTGCAAAATGTGAGAAACAATAAACCACAGTAAATCTGGCATTTCACTCCATCCAAATGAACCAAACACCAACTGAAAAACACAGTTCCAAAACACCATATTCTCCTCACCACCAAAACCTCAAAAGCTAGAGAAAAAGACATTTAGATGGACATATCCCATGCTCTACTAACAGTCCGAACAACTTACTCTACAACTGCCAAGCTACCTGACAATGCAAAAAATAGATGGCTATTCATATGAGAGCTTTTATGACCAAAATTTCAATGGAAAGGACCTTCTGAGGCCTACACACATGTAACAAACAATTACTGTTAATCATATTAAGTATCACATTCCAAACAAAACCCTCAACTTAGTGGGAGCTCCAGCCTTAATAATGAAACTGCGGCATCAGGGATTTTGGGGAGAAGGATTCACAATAAAAAAAAATACAGGTAAAAGATTCTAAAGGGTCTAATCTCCAACTGTGGGCATAGCTGCATAAGAAGTATTAAAATAATAAAAGGAATTGAGAATGCCCAACAAAGATACCAAATCACAGGGGGAGCTCGGTCGTTAAGGTTCCAAAAAAAAGGTGGAACCATGCAAGGTAAGATGATAACAACAGGGGAAAAGAGCCAAAAAAGAATTCCCAACCGAACTTCTACCCAGAAACAAAAAATTGAACCATAGCCACTTCCAAAGAAAGCAAAGAAAAGAAAGAGGGTAGAGCGATAAACTTCCAGGGAATTGTGTGAGTAGCAGAAACCTCAAACTTAACACCCCCAACCATGCTGATGAAAATCATATTTGCTCTTGATCACCCAAACTACTTAGCCATTAGGGAAACGTTTATAGACACAATATTCCTGAAGCTTAGTCCTCCCTCCTTCAGAGGCTTACACACACATCCCAACTAACCAAATAATCTCTCCTAGTATCCCCACTGCAGACCGATAAAAGTCCCTCAGAATCTTCTCAATCCTTTGAGTCATACCCACAAGTATCTTGAATATAGGCAAATAGCAAAATGGAAATACTAGAAAAACAAGCCTTAGCCAAAGTAATTTATATGGATTGGTTTTTAATTATTTTTATGTAATTTTCGTAGTGAATATATTTAGGGATTTTATTTAATTGATTTAGGTAGTTTTAGGATAATTATGGTGGAATGAGAGTCCTAGAAGGATTGTATGGGTTAGGATTTAGGAATATTCTAGAAGAACTATTTCTTGTCTGTCAAGGTTTTATTATGCCTTGTTTCGTGCTTTATAAAATTGGCAACTTTATTTGTTATATCAGGATCTCAGGATTCTTATACTCGGGTTGAGGGCTCTTTGGTATCTCAACTCACAAAAGAAGATTACACTGCGACATGCACCGACGAGTTCATTCCTTCAACAATTTTCTTTCACTCTTGAGTACCAATCTGGTGAATCAAATAGTGGCATATGCACTTAGTCGGAGATCTTTATTTGTAACAACTTTACACACTCAAGTTGTCGGGTTTGAAGGGTTGAAGAATCAATAAATGAGTTATCCAATTTTCACTCATGTGATTAAAGAACAACAATGCAAAGATCCGAGAACCTCCTATCCATTTATTAACCATGATCCATTCTTGTTTCATGAGGATCATTATAAAAAAATTCTATAACAAAGAGTTTAATGTCTTTACCATGGACGAATATCACTGCCATTGACTCTCAATATGTTCTCTCGCAACGCCAAACCAGTGTAAAGGAATAGCAGCCATGCCTGACAAATGATAATACTAATGACAAATTGCATACGAATATTTCATCATTTAAGTAAGTAAATAATAATATGACATCAAACAAGAGGGTTTTAAAAGCAAATACCTGGTAAATCTGAACGGGGAAAGCTGGCAAGCATCCAGCCCAAACCCAAGATCTTAGAATAAGCAGTATTGCTGGAAAAAGCAGGAATAGCAGGGCAGTTCTATCCTGAACAAAAGAGGTGTCATGTAAAAGTTTCACAAACTTTTTTTGGGTGTGGAGTTTCACAAACTACTTAATTTCATATCAACTATGTTATTTGCATGCAACGTGTTTTCTTTATTTTTCTAACAGGCATTTCAATATGCACAAACTCTGCAATATTAAAAAAAAATCTCAAAAAAGTGCACCGATAATATGGAGATGCCAATAGCCATGGATTAAGTGCTACTTAATCTGAACCCATTTTTTACTCAATTTCTACATTGCTAATGGAGAGGTAATGGAAACTTTGGTTGAATTATAACATAAGCAACAAACTGAACCAAGAGGAAGCCAGATATACAAAAATGCTCCATGAATGGTCAAGTGAGATAAATTTCTTTTTATATTTGAAAGGAGTGAAGAGAGAGAAGTAGAAATAGGCTATAGCAGAAGAAGTATACTCTGTAACTGTTGTATTCCTCTTTGACCTTCAGCTGGACATCCTTTCGAGAAGCACGCACATTAATAGGACCCAGAAACATCCTCAGAAAGGTTCCTAAAGTGATAGGGTATATATCATCATATCATAATCATAGTTAGTAACTAAAAAGAATGGTAATAACTAATAATAGGATTTAATTTTGATCTAGCCGTTGCGGCTACCCATGATTGGGTTGGATAATAGTGTAAACCTTTTTTGTAATAATAGCGGATCAAAATTAAACTTGGTATTTGTAAGTTTGGTATGTCCTAAATGTGAAAAATTTATGAGAAAAAAGCATCCTGAAATTTAAAGCGGATACGAAACCGAGTGGAAGGGAATATTATGTTATGTTTCATTAAAGAACCTTGGGCATGGCCTGGAAGAAGTGAAGCAGCGTCACCATCAACGACGATGCACCTTGCTCTTTGCAAATCTTCATCCAACTGTATTATAATTATTAAAAGATTCGGATCAAGTTGTGAACTATTTTGAGAAATAAATTAAATTGACCTACCCTACGCTACCCATTTGGATTTGGGGAGAAGAAATGAAAAAATGAATAATTGGAAATTGACCTTGACAGCTAAGTTGGGGTCCAAGAGCTTGTTGGAGAGGAGAGACTCGAGGGAGGAACGGAGAGCATGGATTTTGGAGTCAAGACGAAGGGCGCGTTGGCGGAGTGGTTGCTCATCGGTTGAAGTCTTAGAGATGTGAGCTGCAACGGAGTCCTGAAGCTCCTTTGCTTCTTCCACAACTCTTCCGACCTCTTCCTCTACCGATGATGATTCTTTCATCCCTCCCACTCTCGCTCTTTCTCTTTTCCCACTCTCAGCCCACCAATACATACACACACATATGCAACACCAAGCACCAAACCAACCGAATCTCCCATTTTCTTATTATATTATATTATTTGCTTTATTTCTCAATACGTTGCTTGCTGCTGCGGCTTCGAAATTAAACCAAAAAATTAAATTAAAATAAAATAAACTATTGGTGCCATTTTACTGCAGTCAATTTATTTATTAGAGTAAATGTGAATTTTGATCCTCCAAACATCATATTAAACACGTGAAATTAGTCCTTATGTCAATTAATGCCATTAAAATAACCTTTTAAGTTAAAATGATCTATCAAATCATAGGCTTGACTTTTAGAATTGCCACTATTAGGAGTATTGATAATAATTATATTTTTGAATTGGAACAAGATTAATTTTATACTTAAAAAATATAAAAATATTCTTAATTTAAACCAAAAAATAATGATTCTCGTAGAACAAAATTAATGATATTAACTACTAAACAACTAACTTAATATTATTTATAAATAAATAAGTAATATAATATTAAGTATATTTTTTATGTAAATTAGAGTATCCTCTCACTTAGAAGGTAAGAGACTAATTTCACAAGGTACGGTCACGCATGAAACATGGACTCCTCCCTAATTATGTTTTCTCCATACACAACATCCCAATGATCGAACTCATGACAAGATGGTTAAGGTGACTGTATCATTTCTACACGAACCAACACAAGTTAATTTAAGTATATCTTTAAATCATTTTTTTTATAGAATAAAGTATATCTTTAAATCATTAATACATACGTTTGTTTAAATTTATTAATGAAGCAAATTGTACTGGGATTTGAATCCTCTAAACTGCAGGATGCACGTACTTTAGAAAATAAAGTGCATAATTGTACTGCACATACTTTAAAAAATAAAGTGCAGAATTGTAATCGTTGGTAAAAAAATGTCAAGGAAGTAAATTATTACATATTCATGATGTCTTATGTAGGTGAGAGTTGTTATGGTACCCTGATAAATATGATATCCAACATGAGTTGTCAATTATTTATTGATTATTAGTTTCATAATAAATGTTTAAAAGTTATTAAATATAAACAATAACTAATGAATGTTTGCCAACTCACTTTAGGTACTGATACCTTAAAAAAAATATAGGTACTGAAGTAATGCCATAAGTAGATATTTTGTATTTTATAAAATCATAAATCCTTAATTTTTTTATTAACAATTATAATTCTGCACTTTATTCTTTAAAGTATAACCATCTCTACATTCATTATACGGATTAAGAAAGTCTTAATGATTTTGATCGTTATAAAATTAATCTAATTAAAGAATTTCAATTTTTATATATCACATATATTGTTTTTATTTTTATATTACATGCCATGTTTTTTTTGACGTATATTAATTATTCTAAAAGGGACATAAGAATTTCTAATGTAGATCAATCCCAAAAGTCTCAACGTGGCTCTTTTCATAATTCAGGTGACTTACCCAATAGAAAAAGTCTACTTAATCATTTAATTCTAACTAATTCTGCTAGAAATATCTGCGTTTTCTCACCCAATTTTCTTGTGGGGTCGCATAAAGTAATACATCTTAATTGAGTGGTCTTGTAAAAATGTAGATAAATAAATTATGGTTTGGTTTTAGCACTTTCGAAAAGAAAACCCTGTACAGCTCATTTTTGCATATAAATTTGTACACATGCTTGTAAAACAAGCTAGTGTGGAGCCAGAATTAGCTAAGTTAGAATTTACTTTGTGTTTGGGGGAAGTAAGTTGGTTTCCATTTCTCTAGATCTAGAGTAAAGGAGGAGAATGATTCATGTACAAGTTACAACTTTGGTCTCTATGCCATTAATAACCTTGCCAAAATATTCTATTCCTATACTGTTCACGTGTTACCTAACAATCATGGTTTCTCTAATAAAGGCCAAAGGTCCTTCGGTTTGTCTGACAAATTTTGGGTGTATATTATATTATCCTTATTGCTGTCCACCTCTTGACAATTACTACGTTTGAAATAAGAGCAGCTATTAGATCATAGTCTACCTTAAAAGAGTTCTTTCAAGAGAGAAATTGTGCTGGTAGGAAGTACACCAGCATCTAGAATTGTGCATACTATTTCAGGAGGACTGCTATTTTGAAGAAATAATGAGGAGATCTGTTGGTTGACAATGATTAAATTAACCACTTCTACACTCAAAGATGGACGAGTCTTTCAACGCCTACTGCCTTGACCCAAGGAAATTGACGCATCCAAGAAGCCCAGGCATCATCAGCATTTAAAAAAAAGGATAGACATAGAAGGGAAAAGTTTATAGCTTATTTAAATAGCTTAAATAGCACTTACCATTCTTTTAGGCATGGCTTATAGCAATCGTCCTGCATGAAGAAGATGAAGTTCAACTATGATTCTCACATGGTTCACCAATAGTAGTATGAAAGTTTATAAGCTAAAGCTAAGAGCTAGCTCTCTTCAATTTTGTATCAAATAAATTGGTATAACAGTATTCTGCTTCCAAGTTTTGAGCCTTAAAAATACATATGCAGCTCATCTGCTTCCAGGTCATCTTTTGATTTAGTCAAATATTACAATGACCCAACAATATGATGCTATTGCACCTTAGACTCGGCCCTAATAAGGTAAGAGGACCTTGTTTTTAATTTTTAAAAAAGAGAAATGAAAAAAAAAACCTCCAATCATTTATTACTAAAGCACAATTATAACTTCCAATAAAGGACAACCTAAAAAATGAAAAGGGAGAGAATCTCTTAAGTCTGAATATTTAAAACGGACGTAAATTACACTCATTGCTAAGGGTACTTGGGTATTGATAAACGATCGGTGCAAATAGATTCATGTTAAAATACAGCTATAATCCCTTAATATGGAGATTGAGAAAGGTAAGGATGCTGCAGTAACATTCTCTTCCGCTTTGCACAGTTAACAAGAAATCACAGGCAGCTATGACCAAAGCAGTAACACGAATTCTCAAATCTTTGATGCAGAAATTGGGATTTTTTCAGCAGATGTAGACGTTTCATTGAAACCCAACATCTTGTTTAGTGCACCAATATAAGCCTTGACACTGGAAACAACAACATCCATTCCTGCTCCAGTCCCACTATCAAAAAATAAAACATTAATTGTGTCCACGGATCATTAGAAGGAACATGATACACTAAAGCAATCTACTTTTAAATTCACCATACCTAAATGTTCGATGAACAGTTTCTCCAGTTAAAGCATGAGTAGATGTAAGATTCTTCTCCCCACGAATTACAACACGGGTAGTGGCAATTGCATCAATGCCTTCTGTGACTGCAATCATTGAGTACTCAAGAAGTGTTACTGGTTCCTGCATAAAAATAAGAGCAGGAGATTCCACCATCATACCAACAGAGCTAACAATTCCAGCATGATCCCAGCAAATGATCAGATCAGGGAAATCAGGAAACATATAAGATTTACAGTCCAAGAAACTTTCAAGTTTCAATTATGATGAAATGTAGCACCAAAAGAACTTAGAAGTTTAGGCAATGATTTTACATTCCCAAAATTATACTGAAAGAAAAACAAGATTGACAATGTTTTGACTAAAGTTAAAAAATGACCTTCAAATAATTTTCAAACTTTTTTTTAATATGAAAACCACAATCCCAGGGACAAGGTAAAAGACCATAACAATCTTGAACATTCTTCTTAGCAAAAGGGTGAGTCTTCAGAAGATCAGATACCATTAGAATGCTATAAGATACCTTACACCAAACCACAGAAAGGGCTAGAAAATACTTATACATACTAAGAGTAGTCCAATAAGCTTTCAAAATCAAAAGGAAGTGGTAGCAACAAGGAATATCTACAACTTCCCACCTTCACTATCTGATCAACAGCCTTGTAAGCTGAATCCACTGGTCCTGTACCAACAGAACAAGCAATATGCGTGCTACCATCAGTACTGACAAGTTTGACAGTTGCTGTCGAAAGACCAAGAGTTCCACAAGTCACCTGTACTGGATAGATATTGATTAGTTTATGTTTGTTCTATTATCTCAAGCCATTACATCAAATTTCAAAGCATATTTCAATTTACCTGCAAATCACCAAGCTTCCAGATAGGTTCTGCCTGAAAAACTTCATCTGATACCAATGCTCTGAGGTCAGCATCAGTAACTCTCTGATACAAAATAAAAGCAAGTTAACCAGCATGCATCCAACAGATATATAACCCCTTCTCATCCTCCAACTTTGATATTTATACAGAAAGGAGACACTAACTTCATTTAATACTGGCCATATTAATCGTTTGATATAAAACATCAAATATCAAAAGACAATTATACCCATTTCGCTGGCTGATTTAATGCTAGCTAGATCTAATGAATACTGACATATTATAATCAATAGCACTTGAAAGGGAAAGAAGGGAAAGAAAATCACTAGTTCTTATTTACCTTTTTTTTCTCGGCCACTGCTTTGAAACGCCAAAATAGGCTCTCAACTTGGTCGTCTTTGAGTTCGTAACCAAGCTGAAACAACAGAGAATAACTCATAAAACAGAAGGAAAACATTCAATAACCCCTTTAGTTTCAACTCAAATATTTGTATACTTCTTCAAGTCGCTTTCTCAAAGCATGGCGTCCGCTGCATCAATAGGAGCACAAGTGCTTGTTAGGAGGAGAAAATAAAAGAGAAGACAAATTAATTGCACAAGGTGTCAGAGGATACAAGAACATGAAACAGCCATTAACAAAACTACAAACAAAAAATAAAAAGCCACGTCAGTCAATGCCGTTGAATATATACACATATATGACATCAAAGTTAAAATGATACATACAAGTGTTCTGTAGATTAAATGTTAGATACCCTAAATGTCAGCTAGTCAATGCATGGAACATCAAATACTATGAGTAAACTTAAATTGTTGTACAGATCAAATGTTACCCTAGCATTAGCAGACCATACATGGAACACCTAATACTATGACTAATCTCATAGTATACTTCAGAATTCCCACATAAGTATTTGTAGTATATAACACATGGTCATCCACTGCTGTCAAACTATAATATTCCTGATATTCAACCACAGGTGTGGAGGCAACTGAATAGAAATGAACAAGGATGCTTCTGGGCATCAAAATAAAGCCAGAATCATTATTGCTCCCAGAGTTTCACCCTCCCAAAGTCAAACTACATCTCATGCACTCACTCCAATATCACCAGTATGGTTGCACCATGAGGACTTACTAAGGTCAAGAAAGCTAAAGCTGGAAAATGTGTTCACGTGTTCAGATGAAGAGAACATGAAATTTAATTTACATTATCAGCAATACAACAACTTCCTGAGTCTCTCATAATGCAAGTCAGGTGGGTTTAAGTTCCACAGTAAGCCATGTCATAGAAGCAGATAATAAAAAGTTTCTAAATGAATGAATAAAATTATGTTCAACATAGTTGGTAATACAAGACACTTCACAGTGTATATATGGACTTTCTATGTCTCCTCTCTCTCTAACTCTTTTGAACCAGTATTTTCTCTCTATAAAACTAATTTTTCAGCATGGTATCGAAGCCTTCTTGACCAAATGGTAAAGAGTTCAATCAAGTCGATGAATATGGTGCAATATTTAGTAACTGAGATGTAAATCTTAGTTGACGAGGATTCGCTTGTATATGGGATTTTCACAGTTCCAGTCATATAAAATCCATTTCACATTAAATCAATTTAAAAGAATTGGGCTAAACAAACAATGGTTAAATTACCAACACCATGCAAAAGACTTAACAATCAATTTTACACCAGCTACATAGAATGATAAACTAAACTATTATTAGAACTTATTTCATGTCATCCTGACTGTAAATATTGAGGCTAGATATAACACTCAATTTAGGAGATGATAAATTCTAAAGAATTTAAAACGCACAAGATCCACACAGATATAAGAGTTCTGGAAAAAAGTAAATGGCATACCTAAGCTTCCCTAGTACAATACCAGCTTCGTTGGATCTTTCAAACCCAATGTCCTCAGGAGATATTATTTCATATGTACCTTTGTGTTTTAGCATTCCGTCCTACAAAATAGTAAAAAAATAAAAATAAAAATAAAAAAGGGCTGAAATCAAAGGACAGCATTAAGGTGCTGCTTCTTTGTGATTGTGTGGGAGTGGGTTCTGGGCTTGTGTTTCTGGGTGCTGCTTCTGTGACCATGTGCGACTGGTTCATGAGCCTCTGATTTGTTCTGGGTTGGGTGGGCTGTGTGTGTTGGCTGCTGCTTTTCTGGTCTGCCCTTCCCCTGTTTTTGTTTTATTAGAAGGCTTGTACCTTCTTACAAACTTACATATGTTATGCATTTTGAATTACAGTTTATCTAAATGTTAGTTGCGAACTTGTGATTTTAAAGTAATTTTGCTTATTTGTGTTATTTTATATGTACATATATATTCTTAAATATAATTTTATATAATAGGTAGGATCTTGCGTTTCGTGTTACGGTATCACATTTTACGCGCCTACTCCCCCTGTTCAATCCTAGGAAGGATCTATGAGTTTCACAACCTTGGTCGTGCATGCATGGCTATATGTAAAGACTCACATGCAACACCTAGCTAGAAATTCCATAAAAAAAACAGGGCGTTGCAGTGAACAAGTCCCCCACCATTGTGGGATTTGGGGAGGGACAGATGTACACAACCTTACCCCCATGATCGGACAGACTGTTTTCACAACTAGAACCAGTGATCACTTAGTCACAAGGCAGCAACTTTAACGTTGTGCCAAGGCTCACCCTTTGATACAACTAATACTGAATTTTGGCCAATCCGTTAAGTAGATTCTGCTAAGACATGTCATTTTATCAGTAACTTGGGTATACATGTTACAGGAAAAGCTGCAGCTGTTACTAGTGAATAGTGAAGACTCATTTCAGGTGTAACATGGATTTTGTGTGCAAGTTATAAACTTCAGCTTCGTACAATGATAAGTGCCAGGGTCTAAGTACTCGTATATAGGTATACATGCATATATGTATCTAACATAACCAACCTGATGAATGCCACTTTCGTGAGCGAACGCATTAGCTCCCACAAGAGCCTTGTGTGGCTGTAACTGCAAACCAGAGTACTCTTCGACCTATAAAAAAAGGATTATGAAAAATTAAACAATCAATAAAGGTCTTTAAAAGGGAAAATAAATAAAAGAAAGATTAGTTTCAGATATAAAACCATCCTGCTTGTCAGAAAGATGTGCTTTGTATTAATTCCAGTATACAGACTGCCAAAGACATGAGCTCCGCATTTCAGGGCCATCACAACCTTGAAAGAAAAAGAAATAAGAAAAGTTTCCGAACACTATAAAATAGAAGATAGAATGTCGAGGGAAAAGAAATTCAATGATGAACAACAGAAAATTTAGATTCAACTGAACATTGCATAACTGTGCTCCAGTAATGCCAATGATTATTTACATAAACTACACAAAAAATGATTGACCCTCACCTCTTCTAATGAGGCATTACCAGCCCTTTCACCAATCCCATTAATTGTTACTTCCAATTGCCTTGCACCAGCACGTGCACCCTGAAAGCAGCTAAGAGCAGATAAAAACTACAATCTAGTATTCTTGTTTGCATTAAGCGGTACTAGAGATAAATGTATACCATACCTCTATGGTGTTCGCAGTAGAAAGTCCAAGATCATTTTGACAGTGGGTGGAAATAATAACATTTTCAATTCCGGGAGTATTGGCTTTGATATCAGCAATCAATTTTCCAAACTCACTAGGCATTGTTATGCCCACAGTGTCAGGTATGTTGAGCGTGGTTGCCCCAGCCTTGATAACTTCACCTAGAATTTGATAAAGAAACTCCCTATCCGATCTGGTAGGGGTAGCATAAAATAAAGCCAATAAAATTGAATATTAAATTAAAATGAGTTTTTACTCCAAAGCTCCTAATAACAAAAAGAAAGCTTAGGCTAGGGGAAACCTGCCAGCATCTTCTGGACTAAACTCGACGTCATCACAGCCTAAACTCCGAGCAAACTTGACCATATTGAGGGCAATGTCAATGACCTGCTCTTTAGTCTTTCTCAACTTATACTCCATGTGAATGGCACTTGTAGCTATAAAAGTATGAATCCTAGGCCTCTTGGCATATTTCACAGCCTCCCAAGCAGCTCTAATGTCATTCTCATTACACCTAGAGAGCCCACAAATGACAGGGACATACCCTTCCTCGTCGACGGCATTGCCAACCTCAGTTGCAATGATTTTGACAGCCTCGAAGTCATCCTTGGAGGCAGCAGGGAACCCAGCTTCGATGATGTCGACGCCCAGCTTGGCGAGCTGGCGAGCGATGTCCAATTTCTCCTTGGAGGTCATGGAGGCTCCGGGGGATTGCTCGCCGTCGCGGAGGGTGGTGTCGAAGATGCGGACATAGGAGGGGTCAGGGATGTGGTTGGGGATGTATTGGGGGCGCTGACGAGGGGAAGAAGAGGAGCAGAAAATGGAGATTTTGGGATGTGCGTTTGCGGTGAAGGTGGATTGGGAGCGGGAATGAGAGGGAAATGTGGATTGAGGGAAATGGAGGAGAAAATGGGTTGGGTGGTTGTTGGAGTTGAGGGAGGAAATGGAGGTGGAGGAAGAGGGAGAGAGAAGAGGGTTGCGGAACACGGTCGCCATGAATGAAACCCTAGAAGATGAAGTAGTGGTGGTGACGTGGGAAGTGAAGGGGGTTTAGAATGTTTTTGTTGTTGTCTTTGTATGTGTTTGAAATTTCTGGTTCTGGATATAGTGATACTGTGCACAATACAACAGCTGAAGTGGCCGCTGTGTTGACTAGGATCAGGATGTGCTCGATGCGCCAATAATACGGTGGCGGCGTTTCTCTTCGCATATTCATTTTCTTCTTTCTTTATTACTTTTGAGGGATTGGTGTGACATGTCTAAAGTTTTTGTCCGAATGCAATGGAATGTTTCACTAATCACCAACGGGGCGTTCATTTGTTTCACGGATTTTTTTTCCATTATTGGGTATTGGGTATTTTTACATAAAAATGATAGATTTTGTATAAATTTTGAAAAAATATTTTCAGCTAAAAATGATTCATATAAATGATTTTTAACCAACATTCTCACACTTTCATTTTCATAGGGGAGGTAGGTTTGTAACATTCTTATGGTATTAGAATATTTTTATCATGTAAAATGTTTAAAATATCTATCATTCTATCGTCGTGTCATTAACCAAAAATTGTTACATTATTATTGGTGACTGCCATTGGCCACCATTGACCACCATCCGCGGCGACCAATCATTGGAATCCAGCCATTCCCCACACCGTCACCTGTTGAAGATGACCAGCAACTTCGACTATTGCATTGGTCACTGAAATTCGACCACCCCTGTTGCCGCTGGCGACTTTAACAACCATGTTAGTCACTGGAATCTAGCTATCGCAAGCCAGCGGCGATGGCTGACAATGATCAATAACTTTAACTACCACACTGGTCACCGAAATTTGACGACTTTAGCCACTGCCTTAGTCATGGAAATCCAGCCACTCCTGCCGCCACTAGAGGTTAACGATTACATACGACTTCAGCTACTGTCGCCGGCGATTAGAGTCATTCTCGAGAAAATTTTTAGTTAATCAAACGTAATAATCATCATTTATGAGAATATCATTCCTAAAAATATCATTCTTTGGCATATAATTTCTGAGAATGTATTTTCAAACCTTAAACCAAATATCCCCTAAAGAGTTTTCTTTATGACGTTTTAAAGAATCAGTCTTTTTATTACAAAATAAAAACTAGTCTAATTTTTTTTAAAATTACAAATATTAAATATTTTAAAAAAATTCTTAACATATTAAATAAATTTATATTTATATTTAATATATTTTATTTTAAGTAATTAAAAAAATATTAAAAGTAAGTGTTACAAGGATGTAACATTACTCACATTTACTTTTAAAGACTCAAACATAAAGTAAATTACACTTTTGGTTGAGGTCCTAAAATTTTAAGTTTTATAATTTAATAATAATATATTTATAATTTCTATTATATTTTTTTAATAATAAATTAAGGTTACTAAAATTCTTAACTTAATGATTAATAAATTTCATTATCTCTTATCCATATTAATTAGTTAACTATCTTAATCACCTTCACAATTTTATTTTTTCTCCCTATTTTTATTTATTTTATGGATTTAATTTTAATCCATTGTCAGTATAAAGTTTTTTTATATTGTCATCCAATTATGTATTGGCACATCATTAAAAGAGTTAAACTTTCTAAGTAGTTATTGTGATAGTCAAACTCTTTTAATAATGTGACAATACATGATTGGATAACAGTGTAAAAAAAACTTTACTGGATCAAAATTAAACTCTTATTTTATACAGCACCTCAAAGAGTTCTCCAGTCACCCTATTTATTTCTTATCTTTCTAACAAAGTAATATTCAATGTTTTTCTCATAAAACCAAGTATTTTTTTTATAAGAAAAACCAAGATTCATAAAATTGATAAAGATTGATTGATTTAGAAATTATGACAATAAAAATAAATAATTAAAAAAATAGCATAAAATGAAACAATTGATATAAAAAATTAAGATTGCTTGTACCTCATGTAATTATTTAATTGTGAATAATATGAAAATTTATTGATAAACAACTAACTTTATATTTTTAAATTATGGAATTTATCCTACTATTAAAATTTAATATTTGAGCAAATGACGATAACTGTATTTTATTCAAATTATTTAGTATTATTATAAATTAATTAAAAAATCTAAGTAATAAAAAAGAAATATGTTAAAAAACTAATAATAATAATAAATTAGCCCAAAATCATGAAGATTCTATTTAAATATGAAATTTATTGTAATAAAAAAATGTATACCAATAACTTAATCACAGGTGATGATATGAATTTTATTTTTTACATTAAAATAAATGCATACTAATAAATTATTCACTAAAAAAATGCTAATAAATAAATTAAAATTAAGATTATATGAATTTTGATTTTTAAAATAGCACATTGACATAATCTACATTCAATTTGTTATGATTCAATGAATATTTCACCATTAGTAATTTTAACTTTGAAAAGTAAGAAATTAATACACTATTATCAAAAGTTAAATGAAATCAAATCAAATATAATTTAAATTTAAATTTGAGTTGGATGTTAACTTCATTATTAATAATTATAACTACAAACACCTATGAAATTTAGTTTTTAATAGTAATTTTGAGAGTTATTAAGAAATAGTTGACTTGCACATTTGAAAATAAATTAAATACATCAGATATTAAATGTTTTTTGGGTTCTCATGATATTAAATGCTTTTACTTTTTTATTTAATACTTTTTCTTTTAAGTAATTAATAAGATGTTAAAAATATATGTTAGGAAAATATAACATTGCTCACACTTGCCTTTAAAGATAAACATAATATCATATTGATCTTTTATTTATTAGTAATATCAAATTGATATTTTAATGATAGTTAATATAATTAATTTTGTCCTATAGAAAAAAACTAGTATATGCTTTTGTGAATTTCACGAATATTTTATATATTTTTTGTTTTAACTTGATATTTTTTTAGTTTTATTTATTTCAGTAAATATACTTTTAATTTGATATTTTATGTATATTTATATAATTTGTTGTAGGTAATTTTGTTTTTAGAACACAACCATTCTTTAAAGTGATAATAATAAAAAATTAATAAGATCTATATAAAGTTTTTAACAATCATTAAACATAGAATGTGGAAACATTCATACATAAAAGATTAACTAATTATAAGAACATAATCATAATTTTCTACTCAAATTAATATAAATTATAAATAAGTATTGTAAATGTAAAAATATATTTTAAATACCAATTTTTTTAATAAACATGTTATAAACTGTTACAAATTATCAATAAAAATCTAAATTACAACAACTCATAAGTTTAAAATTCAACTTCTCTATTTCATTTAGATTAAAAAATTTGAGTTTATCCATTTACCTTGTTTTTAGCAATAAAAAAAGTTATTTATTTGATTTAATTTTGCCAATTTTTTTAAATTTTAACTTCATTTGATGTCCTATCGTTTTAGCGATGCGTGCTGTATAAACTTTAATTTTATGTTTAGTTAGAAAGACAAAAAAAAAAAAAAAGGAAATTGAAAGCATAAAGCCATACGGTCTTGCATGAAAATTAACAAAGGTTATTTAACTTTGGTAGATGCGTGATTGAAATAAAAGAAAATAATATATTATCTTTTCCGAAAGAAAAGGAAACGAGCTCAACTTAAAACATTATATTTTAAAAGAGATTTATTTTTTAAAAAATATTTACTATTTATGAAAATAAAAAGTAATGACTAATTATTATAAAATTATATAAAAAAACTAACTATTATTAAAAGTAACATAAATAAGTGGAAAAAAGAACGTAAATATAAAATAACCTATCACATCCCATAACAAAAACTTGTAAATAAAAGGAAATACATTTGAGTGTCTAAATTAGAGCTAAGACTATCACGTGGCGATAGAGGCAGTCTTTTTATTAATTATTAATAATAAAAAATAATGTTTAAAATATACATTTATTATTTTATTTTTGGCTTATAAAGAAAAAAAAAACTAGGTAGATTTTCAATTTTATTTGTCCCGCTGCATTTTTTTATTATAGATTTTTATAAACAAGGACATTATTATACCTTAATTTAACATCATCCTTGCAATATTTCCTTTATGTTAGGATTGGTTGTTATTTAATAGTATACCATTTACTATTGAAAGAAAAGTAGAAATTTTCACCTTTTATGGTTTAGTTTATTCAAGCTGGGCCTGCAGTCGGGTGTTAAATTCAGGCCCAAAATTTCAATCTTATAATAATAGTCAATCTCATAAGAAATTACACTATTTTTTTGATCTAACCAGTCGCATCAAAGGATTACATAGAGTGCCCACGTCATAATGTGTCATACCCAAACACCTCATGATCTTATAAAAAAAAAAAATAATGTGCCCACACAAAATAATATGACTCTATTAATTCAAAAAGTAAAACGGCAACATTGCTGCAATTGGAACCAAAAGTGTATTTCAATCCAATAATTTTATAAGTGCAGCTACCATTACATTCAAATATATGTAGACAAAACTACAAAACTATTCTCTCATTTTCCCCATAAAAGGATGAATAAATATAGGAGTTGCTAACTAGACATGTCACTGTTTCCCCACCACGCGAGATTTATTTTGTTTCAACCTTTTTGTTCTGTGCTTCTGCTTGCGTTTTTGTTTTGGAGGTACATGGTCTACATTGTCATCTTTCCCAGCAGAAGGGCTGTCGCTTGACGACCTATCCTCATCAGAACTAAGTACCAAGTCCTCCACAACGTCATCGTCTATGGCTCTCTCTTTCTGCTGCTTTCTCCCCTTTCTTTTCATTTCTGTCGGATGTTTTACCCTGAAAGTAAAGCATTTCTGAGACGAAAGTACAAAGTACAAAATAAAATAAAATATGCCAATGTGTGCACAAATGCATGGATGATGCATGTATTTGTGTGTGCAGCTGAGTTTGTCAGTGAAAGAGAGACAAGGAAAAAGAGAGTCATACTTCAAGTCATTTCCAGGTAACCAGGACGAACTAAAGACAGCAGCACCCTTCTCGTTCTTTCCAGCACCCTCTTCATCACTTTCTGATATATTCTCCCCAAAAACAGAGGATTCTTCTCCCACAAGTACACTGGAATTTCATATTATGTTAGAAAGATCTATCTTAACCATGATTAAATGTTGGATACAGTAACCTAGGCGATTGAACATGAGTGCAAACCTGGATTCCAGTAATGAATTATTTTTTTGCTGTGCTCTCTGACGGAGTGTTATAACATACTTTGACAGTGCACTAGCGGCAGATTCCTTTTCATCCTAAGAAAATCAATTTAATATTTTCAATTTGCCAATACAAACTGTATTTAAAGAGAAGTAAAATTGAGGCTTGAAATAAAGTGGGATGATAACCCAGAAACACTTCTCTGCGAGATAGAAGGGGGACAACAGAAAGGAAAAGAAAATGATGTAACATATTAAACATCAATTACATGGCTTCATCCCATCATTCGCATGTCTGAAAGCCTGATATGGTAGACCACAACAAAATACTAAGTAACATTGGTACGACACTTCACAATATTCAGTTATAACAGCAGCAAACCATAAGTTTACTAGCTTAAAAAAGACCCAGTTCTTTGCAGGTAGCTTTGTGTACACAAGAGAGAAAGAGAGAGAGAGAGCTTAAAGAATCGAAAAATGAGCAAGCTACAATGTAAGTAAATAGAAGGAAATAGGTCAATCAACACCTAACAAAGAAACAATCGAAACTCACATTCCACAAAAGTAAAGACAATGTAGTGCAAACCTTAAGAAAAGATTCTGCTGCAGGGTCATTAGGTAAAAAGGAAACTGACATGCGCCTTCCATTCACAAAGTCAGAATTAACCTCAATCTGGATGAAGAAAAATGAAATATTAGAGATACATACCACAAGCTCTGCTGCATGCCAATGATAAAACATACGAGTAATCCAAGTATCACCATTGCAATTTATGACCATTTTAATAGTGATACCTGGCAAATAAGCTGCCTCATTTCTTTTCGAAACCTCTCAACTTTGGTTGATTTGCAAAAGCTACGCAACCTCACAAGTGGAATAAAAGACAACTCCATGAATGCAACAGAATAACTCCACTGTGCCAAGTGTTCAGCAAGCTCTTCAACCACAGAAAAAACACATGCCTCTTGAAATGCTCGAGTCTTTAGGGTTGGCTTGCTAACCTAATATGGAAGAATTCCTATAAAGTTAGGTGAAGCTCAAAAAGTACACGTTGACATTGGTTCATGTTTATGCATACCTTCAGTATACTGCGTAAGTCAACAGCTTTGCCAACACCTCCTGTAGGGGGTCTATTCAACTCTTTCATCTCCAGCATGTCCAAAAGGAGCATAGACACTGGTACAAAAGAATGGGTAGAAGCTGCAATCTGGTTCAGCATTCTGACACATCTCAACCTAAGGGGAAAATATCTGGCTGTGGGAACTAGACGGGCTGCCCCAGAAATTATTTGGGTCAGTGGATACGCAAGTTGCTTAAAGTCAGATTCTGAACCGTAGGCACAGATAGCACCAGTCCAAAGTTCAAGACAGTTCATGAATTTCCACTCATAAACCTTGCGAAAAGCTTCCTAAAGAAAACATTCGGGTAAAAAGCAATATAAGGATCACATAAAATAAGCAGTGTAAAAAACACAAACAATTTGTTTCAAATTACTTATCATATTAAAATATTTATAATTGTTAAGAGTAAAGAAAACTATTAAGGAAAGTCTAATGAGTTAAGAAAGTGTTAACCCCTAAAATCAAGAATGATTAATTGGGGGGGGGGGGATTGATTCTAGGTGATTGATTGGAGCATGGTTGAGGGGCGGTTGATTGACAAGTACACAATTGTATACTCTTCCCCGAGTCCCTCTAGTCTAAATATAGGTGTGGGCTAGAGGTATTTCGCACTTCAAACTACAGCCTTTCTATATTTGCTCTCTCTATCTATGTCACTCTTCCAGACCCTCATTTTCTTTCTTCAATTTTTCAACAATAATCAAGAGTACCTTGTTACAGACAGATAACAGAACTTTGAAGCCTTGACACACAAGAATCAAGAACAAGATGGTGCTCAAAAAAGCAAAGCAGCAGGCAATAATAGAAAATTATGTCAAGCTTGTATGAATTGACACTAATTAAAATCCAAACATGACCAGTTTGTTAGGAAAATTCCATAAATTCAAAAAAATGTTATGAGGCACTTCTTAAGTACCTAAGAAAATAACATGTACTGGGAAGATAAAACAGTACCTTAGTTTTTGTATTAAGTGCCTCCCTTAAAATCATAGCCAATTGCCGGATGAAAATGAAGGCATGTTGATATGCAGTCGGAAGATCCACACCAAGAAGTTCAATGACACAATTGCCAAGAAAACGGATGTGTTTAAGTTTCACTGCATTTACAAAGTGGCAATTCAAGACATAGGCTTTATATATTCCTCTGAAGCATTCATCTATGCAGCCAGATCCAATACGGATGCATAAATCTCTCATAAATAGAAACGACACAACTGGAAGGGCACCTCCCCCAGTACCCCAGAAATGAAGGGCCACCTGATACAACAGGA
This sequence comes from Styphnolobium japonicum, assembly GCA_023212625.1. Lineage (NCBI taxonomy): Eukaryota > Viridiplantae > Streptophyta > Magnoliopsida > Fabales > Fabaceae > Styphnolobium > Styphnolobium japonicum. Next base: position 878,201 of record JALBWW010000013.1, read on the forward strand.
AAATTAGTCCACTAAATCAAAGGTCAAGATATGTTAAGTCACATGCCCCAGAACCCCTAACCACAGGCTACATAATTTTCATTGGTAAGCATCGCATTCACATTAACAGAAGCATATTCCTATAGGAAAAAGAATTGAATGATATACTTGAATATGAAACAGAGATGAGTAAACAGAGATGAATAGCTTGATTGTATTGACTTGAATTCTAAATACAATGGATCTGAATATATAGCTTAATATACAAAGACATAATCATTCTAAGATAACTATAGAATATACAAAGATGATGCTTTAGTTAGTGGATTCCTAAAGCAGCAGACATATAGAATATGTACACCTAATAAGCACTTGATGCAGTATGCACTAAGTGAAGCTAATGAGTACTGAATCTCAACAACAATCTCAACAGATATTATCCTTAATCTATCTATGATAGAATTACTGTAGAGGACCAAAGGGTATCACAAGCGATTTGCATGAGCAGATATATGCAATACAGACTTAAAACTACTAATGTTCATTGATGAAGTGAAAGAATACTGTGGAGAACATTGATTAGATGAACAATGGCCTATTCATACCTTAATGTATTTCCTTAGGAGCGTAGGAAAAGCAGCCAAAAACAATGAAGAATATTTAAGCCGGCGTAGAGTAAATGATATCATTTCTGTGTCAGTCATTTGGTTCAAAACATGGAGAGAATTTCCAAGGTAAGACTTCACTAAATGGCCATGATTCTTCCAATATTTTGTGGTCATTAAATCTTTTATTGTCTCTTTCTTTCCACCAGAAGCAGGAAGCTTTAACAATTTTCTCAGTATCCCATCCATTTCATTTAGTACAGACAGCATTATTTTGTTGAACACAGTGCTAGACATTACACTAAGCTTTGTCATAGACTCATCCTCCCCATCATCGCCATAGTGGCATGCTGTCCTAAAAGCCCTCATCAAGGAACGAACTGCACTTAAGCTCCCATTTTCTCTGATCGATTTGCACCACAAATCAACCATAGAAGTAGTTATAACTTTCTTAGAGGATTTTTGTTCCTTCTCTTGAATCTCATCCTCACTAGCCTCCTCATCAAGCTGTAGATCTCCATCTTCCATATCAGTACCAACATCTTCCTGGACAAATAAGCAAAAGAGTTTATGGTTTCTAATACTAAGAGAGCACAATATTAATAGCTACTTAGTAACGTGTGTGAATCAGTAACTAGAAAATACAAACCAAAACCGATATTTCTTTAAAGTAACTCGAATAAGGATATAATAAAAGAATAGTCTTCAGAGAAACTTATTCATGTTGAAAAACGTTTGAAGATATGGTTATAAAATCTCAGTCCAACTCTTGGATTAGTTGACTGTTTTGAAAGGTGAGAGAGAGAGGTTACTATTTTAAAATGATAACAGTAGAATCATAGACCAATGAGATTTGAAATTAAAGGAAAAAAGGAAAAGGCATTTAAAAAATTTGCAGCTTTTGGAGAAATTTTTTTAAGGAATAAAACAGATTCTTATTAGAAAGAAGGGAGAGAAAGTAGATATTGGTAGAGGATAAATATCCTCCTATATAGCACAATGAAAATAATACAGCAAGCCAAAGAGGCTAAAATGCAATAAAACTGGCCAATCTCATTGCATATCAGTAATAGAAATTCCCTTGAAATAACAATGAGCAAAGCACCAATAGAGGTCATGAACACAAAATCATATACCATAACAAATGTAAGGGCAAAGGCACACCCTTGAAAATGCAGGCATTCCTCTCGAACCAATTCACCAGGAAATTACATGAGAAGCATCATCGAAACTTTCCTATCTTGATTAAAGAATAGATCATAACAGTCAAGTAAAACTAGAAGGGACTGTAACTCATTAGAGAAAATGTCAAGAAATATCAAGACCCTACTCAAATGTCCTCCCAAAATCTAATAGGAGAACCATCACCAGAACCAAAAGGATCTAGTGGTCTAAAAGAAGCAAATCCCTGAGAAGTAAATTTTCAAGGACTTGCAAGAGTTGCAATGATTGGTGGGTTCAGTATCCCACCCATTATGAGCTAGGCCATACTAAATCTGTATTACCTTGTGCCACAAAGAAGCTAAAGGAAAATGCCATACCCATTTATCCATCGAAGCAATCTTTTTTGGATGACAGAAGAAAATTCATTAAGAGAAAAGTGAGAAATAAGTACAAGATATAGAGGATAAGATATCCTCCAAAAAGAAAAACAAAAAATACTAGAGTTAGACAACCAAGACAAGCTAATTAACTAAGCAAAGCTTGTCAATCTCTTGCAACGTATTCGAAGATATTACAAATTACGCATGGCATAATAACTATTACAATTTAAGTGCGAAACAGAGAAAAAAAAAAGTATAGATAGGAAGAGTGTATATGCAGCATACTCACATCAATATCCTCATCACTGAATTGAAGCAACTCCTTGTCATGCTCTCTCAAGAACTCGTAAAATTCTGGGTCCTGAGATGGAAAAGCCATTAATAACATCACCAATAGAATGTGGCTGAAGAAATATAGAAAAAGGACTAACAAGACAAAGCCCTTTCAAGCATAATCTAGTTCAAATCTCACGCATGCATACATTTGCATCAGTGAATTACTTTATTGAAACCTACATTGAAACCTTTCCTTGTCTCTCTTTTCCCTGCCATTCCACTCCATCAAAACATACCCCTAAGGCCAGCCAATATATCTATTTTTCTCTATTGAAACTTCAAGCACTTACATGCTTTCTGTAGACAATGAATACAAAACTACAAAATTGATTCAGTGAAACTATAGAGAACCTTTAAAAAATAGAACAAGTAATATCATGGACCTTAATCCTAACTAAAATCACCATTCAAAAGCAGACACAAGTTAAACCACATATTATAATGCTAAAAAATACTAAGAAACACCAACGCCACAAGTTTCTAACCTTGTGCTGAAGTTTCTGTAATTGCTCCTTATGCTCACTTGCTCCATTCCCAGCCCTGGAATTTTTTCTGCTTCTTCTTCCCACATTATTCTCTCCATCATGGTCTATATTCCTCTCTGATATTACCCATGAAATTACCAAAGAAAATAAATAATTGCTTTAACCAAAATAAACCAAAAATACATAAAGTGCGAAATTTTTTTAAAAAAATAACAAGATATTTCACGGAACCTGTATCATCTGCTGCGTCCATGTTCCTTGAAGCAAAAAATATAAACCTGTTCTGAGGGACAAAGCTGAAAAGTTTAAAATATGCTAGCCTTATAATGCATGCGGCACTTGAAATAACTAACTACAGATTGAAGAACTGTGAGAGGAGGAAAAAAGAGGGGAGAAAAACTGAAGCGAGCACAAGAAGAAGAAGAAGACAAAAAGTAACTCAACGAAGCAAAGTTTTCAAAAAATAAAAATAAAAACTGAAAATAAGTAACATAAATAAAAGACCTATTTGTCGCCGGCGGGGTGGTTGGCAATGGTGAAGAATGGAAAAATCGAGTTCCGAAGAGAACTGAGAGGCTGCCGTCGATGGCGGTTTGTGACGGCGGCGGAACGGAAAATATGAGTAAAGCTTCAGGGCTTTCTTTCGTGCTCAGTACACACCGTTTTTATTTTATTTTCCTCCTTTGCAGTTTTCTGTAATTTTTGGATTTATTTATTTTTTAATACCGAAACATTTCGTGATATATATGTAAGTATGATTCAATACGAAATTGGGCCCCGTCTCAAAGGTTTGATTGATGGAATGGGCCAACCCAGCCAAGAGCGCTTATATCATGTTCATGCCTGAAAGACAACAGTCCTTATGGTTTTGTTATCAAAGTCCAGGTTAGTTGGTGGGCTGGGCTAGTGATGGTAGAGCACTTGTTGGGCTAAATTTTTTTATTTTCTACTAAAAGTTACGACCCAAATGTTTCAATTATTTACCCTACTTGTGCTCATGGGTGTTCATCCCCAATGTAGTTTTGGATGAGATAAAAAAGAAGAGAAAGAAAAATTTAATTCTTATTTAGATAGATTTTAATGAGAAGGAAGAAAAAATTTAAAAATTGTTTTTACTTAAATTGAGGGTTAAGAAGGAGAAAATGATTTTATTTTTAATTAAATATTTATTAAATTATATATATATGCTTACAATTTGTGTTAGGATTTAATTTCTATCCACTGTTTGCGTAAAAAAAATTTATATTATCTTTTAATCATGTATTGACACATAATTAAAAAATTTAGATTTTCTAGTTAATAGTTGTGATAGTCAAACTTTTTTAATGATTTGGCAACACATGATTGGATGACAATGTAAAAAAATTTTAGATAGAAATTAAACTCTTTGTGTTATAAGATTGATAACATAAGAAATATATTAGAGATTTAATTTTAGAACTTATCACTTTTTTCTACTTTAATTTTAACTCCCAAATAATAAGAAAGAAGTTTCTCTTTCTTTTTACTTAAACATCCAAATAAAGAAAAAAGAATCTCCCTCCATTCCTTTCCTTCCCTTCTCCCTTTCATTCCCACATCTTTTCCTCTCACAAACATAGTAGAAGTGGCTTAGTCTAAAAAATGAAATAGTCTTCCTTTTTTTCTAAACTTAATTATTAAAAAAATATGGATCACTTATAAAATGAAATAAATTAATAATTTTATTTTCATATATATATATATAAGTTTATTTTACATTAATTTAGTATTTTAAATATAAAACAAAATAAAAATAATAAAATATATTGTATTTTTTTTATTAAATGTTGAAATAAGAATAATCATATGTCAAATATTTTTAATATATGTTAAATTCAAATGTAGAAAACGTTTTTGTGGGTTTCAATTACATTTTAGTTCTTGCACCAACAAATTACACTTCACTTATTTTTATCATATTTTGACTTCTTTTTCTTTGAGTAAGTTTCTTTTTTTTTTTTACATTTTTTTTCTGTGATTATTGTTTGAATAATTAGTTTGGGTTTGAGGACTAAGTTATGAGCTACAATGATGTTAAGCGTCTTGTCTTAACCCACCAAACCAAATATTGGTGGTATCTACTAAATGAAATTTTAATAATCATATATATGAAAAGATAAGATAACCAATAAAATTTAAAGAAATAAAATAAGTGTTACATTGAATATAAATGTATAAGATGTCTTATCTGACCAAGCTTAATGACATCCAAGAATTCCCTTAAACATTCAGTTGGCCAATAGAAAGTGAGCTGCTCGCATATTTATAACAACAATAAAAAAATGCGAATGAGGATTGATGATAGGATCAAACTTCATTGATCAAAGATCATGAATTTGATTCATAATTCGCTAAGGTTTGTGAGTTTGTGACATACCCTCTCTTAAAATGGGACAGCATACTCTCTTTCTAAACTTTTATTCAATAAAAACAATGTCTTATCAGATTTAGACTATTCAGTCCCATAACGCATGATCCTACTAACCTTGAACTATTTAAATGATCAAAGCCTTTATAGTTCACGATGTCCTAAAAGCCTTTACCCGTGAGAATTGCTCGATATTCAATATCAATGCATGAGGACACGAATCTAAAGGAAAAGTATGAAATTTGGAAAAGTATGAAATTTGTGTGTGTATATATATATATATATATATATATAAAAGAAGGATTTTGATGATGCACACAGACATCCTAAGGCGTTTCTTCAATGTTTTTCTAAGTTGCATTACAATTATAATATATTTGTTTCTTCTTTTCATTGATTGGATGTGAATATTATAGTAATTATTTTGAAGAAATAATTCCTATCCTTGATAAGACAAATTAATATGCAGCGGTCATATTTGCACCTAAATATTTTTTTTAAAAAATTTGGCCATTAGCGATGGACATAATGTTCAACCGTTACGTCAATAATTTTGTTTCCATAAAGCTAAACAAATAAAGTTTCCCAATATATTTTATGATATTATCCATGAGAATTTTTAATTTTTATGATATGCCGCCGTCAATAGTTTTTTATGAACTACAAAATCTGTCAATATAATATTATTATATATATTTTTAATATTAAAAATTTAGGTGAAGAGAAAGTCCATATCTAGTTCAAGACTAAGACAAACCATCAATCTCAATAAAAATTTATGATGAAATTACAAATTACTTACTAAAATATGTACTTTCAATCTAAACTCAAGTCATAAATAACATGAGCAAAACATCTAATTAAGTAAGCTAACATTCGTTGGCTATAATATTACCATATTAGTATAGAGAAAATATAATAAAAAAATTAATGTGCTATAAATATAAAATTTTTGGCCATTAGCGATGGGCATAATGTTCAATCGTTACGTCAATAATTTTGCGGGTCAATAGTTTTTTATAAACTACAAAATCTGTCAATATAATATTATTATATTAGCAACGAAGGAAATATAATAAAAAATTAATGTGTGATAATTATAACTATTTGTAAATTTTTTATAAGTAAATTTTTAAAAAATTTTACAATATTATTTAATCATATATTATCATAATATGAAGTGATAATATATAATTAAATAATAATATAACTACATGTGTTGCAATAACTGCATGGGCTAGAACAAAAATATTATCGGCCTTAAAAAAAATTAGAAAAAAATATATTTGGAGTCACAATAAATGCTATAAAAATAGTTTTTTTTTTTTGTTTGCAATTTGTAAAATTTTTTGTGGACCATGTCTCTCCTATTTCACGATGAGACACCGCCCTCGGTTGCTATCGTTTGTTTGGGCATTACCTAATAGAAAGGAAAGAGAGATCTTATAGTAATTTATTATTACAACGTTTAACCATTTTTCCTCTTTTGTTTTTGGAGTTTTGTGGTTAATTCACGCTTGGGCCAGCTTGCCCACATTTTCAATCTTCGTCTTTTTCTACATAAGTATGTAGCCATTTCTAGCTTTATTTCTTTTTGTGGTTTATTTTTTTTTAATACGGTAAGGTTATATTCCTTTCACAGTTAATGAATATATTTATGTTTATATACTTTTATGGTTAATTAATAATGAGATAAAAAAAAATGTCCTATTGTGATTTGTAAATAAAATTAGAACTTCATAAAATTTAATTAAAATCCTTTTTTTAATCTTTCTTCCCTGCAATTTTATATAGAATAAAAAATTGCCTTTTTCTTTTAAGTAGAGATAATTTAAAAGAAAGAAGAGAAAATGCGAATCAATGTACTTTGAATTAGATATAGTTAACATACATTGGTATATATATTTTTTCTCTTCCTTCTTAATCCTCTCAATCAGCAAACATAGCATAGGAAAATGTTTTGTATTAAGAGGGCATCACAGACTCAGCGCATTAATTTCAAAATTCTACATTAAATCGTTTGAGGTTAGTATCACACTAACATGCATTTAATTTGGGGAGTACCAAATATAAGCCATTAGTTATATCAAGGAAATCAAAAAATGAAATAACACATTAATTTGTACAAAGCTTCGTGTTTGTAAGAAGTTGTACCAAAGTTTAATAAGCAGCCGGCTAAACTTTGCCAATCCACTATCCACAATAAGGTTTTGTATACTTTTTGCGCATTACAAATAATAACTAGTCTTTTAATATGATGATGAAATGATAGAGATATTAGCAAAAATAAGACCCTTACTGAATTTTCTTTTAATATATATGAAGTTCACAACTTTGACATTTCAACTCATAATGCTATTAATAATCTTGATTGATGCATACAAAATAAATGAAAATTATTAATAGATGAAACCCCAACTAATAATCAAAACCATACTCCCTACCTAGTAACTTTCCTTCATTGATAATTATTTTCTTCTCTTTTATTTTTATTTTTATTTGAATAAGTACAATACTGTGACTTTGACCATAACATGAAAAAGAAAAGAGATATTCTTATTTCGAAATTGTCAAATTAATTACCCTTTGCTAAAAGTAGAAAAAACACAACAGAAAAGTGGCAATAAATGCTCCTAGAAAATCAAATTAGTTTTTTTTTTTTTTTTTTTTGTAGTCTTTCAAACGCTCTGATACATAAGGCTAACATGTTATCAGCACAGCACAATGCACAACTCACATCAAGGTGTAATATATTTTCCTTTTAAGGTCACATTTTAAACCAATACATATAATTTGTGCACCTTGTTAAGGATGCTCCCTAGGTTTCACCGTCAACCAAACCGTTAAGTCGTCAACAGAAATTGGTCATTTTTGGTACCAATTAATATGTTTACATATATTCTACAAATTGGTAGATTCTCTCCCATGGAAAATTAGTAATGGCATCATTTGACATATTACGCTGAGTCAAATTTATACTTCTTAGCAATTATGGCGGCAGTGCCTAATAAATTCGTCACCTCCAGAATTAATACTTCCCCGCTATAAAATAGCCCACAAAACTCATTTCATTGCACATTGAGTCAGAAGCCTTCAAACCTATCTGCTTTGATCACCCCAATTTTTCCACCATGGCAAATCTCCTTAACTCTTCCAACTCCAACAATGAGCTTAGTCTTGTTGTTAACAACAACCTTAGTGCTGGCTTCTCCCTTTCTCCTGATTCGGGTTCTAACCCCAGCATCGCAGGGCTTCACCCAAATGAAGCCTTGTCCATTATTGGAGGTGAACCGGTGAATGGGGTAGGCCAACTTGGCTTGAGCCAAAGAGTGACTCAGCTGAGAAGAACTACAGTGACAACAAAAAGGATGTGGGTTCAGGGTCGTACTCAGTATCTGCCTGTGAGAAACCACTCAGCTTTGCCTGCGGGTGAGGTTGGTGCCACTGAGAATGGGAAAGCCAGCAGTGAGATTCTGAGAGCTCAACTTTTCTGTGCATCATCAACTAGGGAACGTTTGTCCACTCCTAATGAGGTTGGCGACACTGAGAATATTATGAGAGCAAGTGAGATTCTGAGAGCTCAACTTCTCTATGCATCATCAATTAGGGAGCGTTTGTCCACTCCCAATGAGGTTAGTAACACTGAGAGTATTGTAAGAGCAAGTGAGATTCTGAGAGCTCAACTACTCTATGCATCATCAACTAGGGAGCGTTTGTCCACAACCAATGAGGTAGGTGACACTGATAATATTGTGAGAGCAAGTGAGATTCTGAGAGCTCAACTTCTCTCTGCATCATCAACTAGGGAGCGTTTCTCCACTCCCAATGAGGTTGGTGACTCTGAGAATGTGATAGCAAGAGAGAGGCTGAGAGATCAACTTCTCTATACATCGTCAATTAGGGAACGTTTGTCCAATGGGATGAGCGTCCGAGACCCCAGTCTCCAAAATAGGAGCATGCCTATGCAGACCCGCGTGGATCATCCTATCAATGAAGTTCAACAGTTTCATAACGTTTTTAATTATCGTAACCTGATCAGTGACAACTCTAGCCATTCTCAAAATCTTATTTGCAGCCCTAGTCATCACTCACAGTCACAGCCAAGTCAAACAAGGCTCACAATCACTAACTTTGATGAACCTACTAATGCCCAAGGCAATGAAACTTTGTGTCCTTCTCCGTTGACTGTTTATTTTCCCAATGAAACCAGTAACCCTTCAGAAGGAAATAATTTGCAGAACCTAAACTTGAGAGAAATCATTAATGAACGGAACAGAAACAAACACCCAGCTCCTGATGAGGTCGACATGGTTATTTCTCCTGATGAGGTTGACATGGTTATTTCTACTCCTGATGTGGTTGACATGGTTATTTCTACTCCTGAGGTTGACATGGTTATTTCTGATGATGAGATTGATAGTGATGATGATGGTCGAACCCACAGCTTTCCTTACAAGAAAAATGGGCCGTACACATGCCCAAAGTGCAGGAAAGAGTTCCCTACATCACAACGCTTTGCAGCTCATGTGAGTTCTCATCACTACAAGTTTGAGACCAAAGCTCAGAAAAGGAAGAGACTTCTGGCCAAAATCCGACGGAAAAGTCTCCGCCTTCAACAGTCAAAGTATGGACTCACTTTTGTTCCTGTTCCTTCTGAGGCTGTTAGTGCTACAAACAGTTACGCGGCAATGTTTGCTCAATGCGGAGAAGGAACTGCTGTCAAGGTTGAAGTAGAAGGTGATCCTCACGGCCATGATCAGGTTGCTCCTCCTGGAAAGGCAGCTAATGGCGATGGCTTAACTGGTGTCAAAATCAAGGTGGAGCCTAGCGAATAAGTCAAATATGTTTGAATAGGGTCAATCTACAGGGTTTTCTTATGCATGGTCAATAATCTACAGTGTTTTTGTTATTCATAGGGTCAGTTTTCAGGGTTTTAGTTATGCTGATGGAGTTATGTTCTATCTGCAGCTTTGGTTTTCTATTTAGAATTGTCTGGTCTTTCGTGCTTTTGTGAAATAAATAATTGATCTTTCTAATCCTCAGTGTTTTGCTGCACGCAATGCTCTTTCGTAATTCCAGAATCCCTTCATATAAAATCATAAGCAATAAAGCACTATTACGAAAAACATCCCACTAACGCTGATAAGAATTAGCCATACACCTATAGCTCCGAACCTACTATAAGCAAGGTCGAAATAAACAAGGAAAAATAAGAAATGCACGGACAAATTCTGAAAACTAACGACTTCAACCATTATACCACTCCAAAGGTATGTACATAAGAAGTTCGTCTTATAAGCCATCGTGTTGGTTGATTCATCCATCATAACTGTTAGAGAGAGAGTTTTTTAGAATTGCTGTGCCCAATATGGGTGTAGGTAGGTACTACTAATTAAAGGACTAACACAATAGCCAAATGTCGATCTATAACCTTCCAACCCTACAATGCCCATCATCTCTATAGAGGATTCCACTTCTTGGAGCTCCCTTTAAATATCTGAAGACGTATAAATTAATAACTACCAAGAAAAACAAACTAGTTTGACACATAATTGATGGTTTTATTAAAAAAAGAAAAGAAAAAAGGAATAATTTAAATAGAGATTTAGTAAAAGGGTTACAAAATCACTAATTTAATAGCCTTATTTAGGAGAAAACAAGTAGATTCTGCTCAGATTTTGCTGCAAGCTGAATATATGCTGTTCATATTGTTTGCCCCAGCTCAGCAAGCCATAGAAAAATAGAATGGGCTTAAATACAGCAATTATAACTTGCAAAAGAAACTTCATAAAGAAACATGCTTGCATCGTATTTAATCACGCAAATATGAAGATGAGAACTTAAAAAGTGATTGTATTTGTTACATTTATATGAAGGAAAGCAATTCTCCCATTGGATATGATGATTGCGAGTGGCTACATTGTAGAAGAACAATGCTCACTACCGGCATCTTGTTACAGATGGTACTTGCAATAACCGGCCACATTGGAACAAAATAATTCATAGAATTCCAACTGTTTCTGCTGGTTTGAGACCAATGTCGACAAATAATGCAAGTAATCGTAAGGCAATGCACTTCTAATCAAGCGCTGCATACTTGCGAATTGTTGTCGATATATAGAAGCCCGACAAAATTCAGATGCAGACAAGCAGTTTATATTATTAGACCTGTTCGATACAGAATTGCTCAAGAGACAACTGGAGAAATATACGAAGAAAGTAGTGCTTTTACAATGTCAATAAGGCACAGATAGCCCTTTACAAAATGACATAATGACACAGTGTGCTTATAGTTAAGGATAAATAAGACAAATTAATCTACAATATATTTTTCTCTGAATGAACAATGTAATGCTCTAATTTTCTAACAGTCATTTTAAGGCGTGAAATATGTATACCAACTTTGAAAAAACTTCTACTATTGATAATGACCCAAATCCCGGGTTTTTTTCGTCCTGATAAAATATAAAGATGTTAATGAGATAGATTTACATTTTTTATAGACAAGAATCTACAATGTTGAAATTTTTGCTGTTTCTAATGTACTGAATATACCAGAGCAGCATTACTTTCCTAAAAGAAAAATTGGAAACCATCAAAATTGAACACTGGAAATAAGGAGACTAGCATATATATTCCTGAAATATTACAGATCCTCTCCACACACAATGCATGCGGCTGCTTTGCAGTCCATGTTACATCAACAAGTCTTTGAAGTGGAGCAGCAATATCTTCTGCCATAGTCATCAAAAGAGTTTTGCGTTCTGTAACAAACGAGTTACATGGTATCAAGAGCAGAGTATAAATCTGAACATTTAATGAAACTGCCTGCGCATGCATATCCATCATCATTTTAATATACTTTTCATCCTAAGTCATTACTCATAATCATTCCTGCATTAGAGATCAAACTGAAAATGGGTGCAGTTACAGGATAAGCTGGGGAAGAAGAATCAAAATAGTCTCCAGGTTGTTGGTATTCGTAGGTAATCCTTGTTGAAGACATTAATTTCCAGAAACATTTATCAAACTGAAATGAGCCAACAATGCAATTTTGAGAGAAATTGGAAAAATGGAAAAAGTTGGCTCTATTGAAAACTTGCAAGAGAGATTTGTTTTTGTTGTTTTTTAGTCTTCAATTGTTTTTGTTGAAGAGGATATGAACAATCATAGGTACTTCTAAGGATTGTATTTGCTACAGTGGGTGACTCTCAAACTAGTTAGTTAAGCAAAATAGAAAAAATTGAATAGTCTTGATGAAAGGCCCTAAAAGACCAATTTTATATAATTTCATTATGTATTCCAGAAAAATGTTCTCTTTATTGGTAAGCAAGTAGGTAACTAGATTTAGGGTATAGACTATGGAGCATATGGATTTTGTAATTCAAGGTGCTAGCAAAAGAAGGTTCATAATATTTGTTCTTGCAATAAAAAATTCACTACATTGGACATTTATTTTGATCTTAAAAAATTGACTAGAATTGAACCACTATATAACTGATTCTGCTAACTGCTGTGCTGGCTTAAATATCTGGACAATATAACAAGCATGCATATTGCTGTAATTGAATTTTGATAAGTTTTTTTGGTATTACTTTTTTCTCTCTTTATTAAACCAAACAAGTAATACATTGTATTATTTTATTGAAAGCATGCAGAAGCATGCTTAAGATAATGCGTTGAATATGCTTTCAATGTTATCTATTTTATATTCAAAACTCATTGTCATCATCATTTGGATTTGGATGCAATCAAGGCGGTATTTGGATGCAATTAATGCATTTGAAAATAATAAACCATCTTAACCTTAGTTGTAATATATATATATATATATAAAATAGTGCTCTCACTAGATATGCCTCCTATATATATATATATATATGCAAATAATAAAGTATGTGGAAGTTGATTTTATATAGAAAAACAAAATTAGATCGAGAACTTAAACATTTCACTTTGAACCTTATCATTCAATGAACAAAGTTTGTATATTTATTCCTAACAAATTCTATTCCCTTTTATCTAATCATAATTAGATAAAAATTGCAAATGCTGGTAGAAAAAGAAGCTGATGATTAGGTTAATTTGTGGAAAGTGTAAGGCAGCATCAAAGCAAGGAATATTCTGGCTCAACCATCATGTGCATATGCCACAAAATATTTGAAGTAAGCATATAATTTCTTGTACATGTTGATACGGTGCTGAGAAGGACCCTAAGAGATGATAAAGTAACCTTAGAAAGCAAACGTACCAATGAACTGGTTACATCCCACAGTAAACCTTCTTCTTCATGGTCGAGGTTTCACTTCTGAGCTATCATTATAATATCCAGCTTGTTTTAAGATGCTATTCTTGGTCAATATCTTTCCATTAGAAGAAAAATGCCCACCCAAGATTAAAAGTGCTCTGCAACACTTTTCTCGGGCTTTCTCATTAAGCTGGAATCAAGAGCCACTGCAATGGCATTCACAGCTTCCTCTCTGTATATGCTAAACTTTTGGAGTTCAACCTGCAGTGCAAACTAGTCATAGCCAATAAAAGAGAAAGACAGATGAAATTTCATAATTCACATGGTGGAAGGAGGATCACAGTGAGAACAGGTATACTACAAACTACAAAGAGAAACCAAAACACTTTTATATATGATTTCTACCTTTATTTAAAATCTAGGCTTATTTTTTTAATTGTTTACTCTATTAAACTTATTTACTAATTGCTAGTGTCAAGTGATTTCATTCCTTGCATGGCAAGATTAGGAGCAGCCAGCTTCCACTTTATACTTAACAACATTCAAGATTCATTAATTGTGTAAACGGCCCACATATCAAACAATTTAATTTTTTTTTAAAGCAGCTTATTAACTATGATGAAGTATTGCAACTGCCAAAATAATTTTTTTAATATTTTAATTTAATTATTCTTTTTAAGAAGAAATACATGACAATTATGATGATAGATCAGTATTTTTTAGTCTAGATCAAAATTAACAATGCCAGTAGCATCCACTCCTAGAGAAGCAAAGTTCTTCTTTGTAATGCTTTTGAAAATCAATTTAATTAAAGAAAATTTATACAGAAAGAGATGAAAAGAGAGCTTAAAATTGGAGGAAATAGTGCAGGCATATGATATTAAATTTTAAATAGATACTGCCATGCCAAGGCCAAGCCCACAGAATATCTTAATGGTTTTCCTTCGAGGAAATATGGTTGATTAAGGAACAAATTGCAAGCTGTTAGGTTAGGTAAGGATTGGTCGTTACCTGAGAATGGAAGTATTTACAAATGCAACCTCAACATCATACTAGACATTATGGAAGCATATTAAACAAGAAGTGCATACACATAAACTGCATTTCTTGTTCAGGTTTCGAGTGTTTGTACTTTGTTATATTCTATACATTTGAGGTTCTTTTTTTTTTTACAACTTTGCCTGCACAAGAAAGTGGGGAGAGGTGGATAAACAAGACAACAGATTAACAGTTTTCCAAGTACAGCATCTTCCCTTAAATAAATTTGTGGCCTTTAAAATGCATATATGTTCTATTTACATGGATTACGTGTTCAAGCAATCGTAGGAAGAAATTTTAAAATGTAAACATTAAAGAACCCACTTCAGCAAGATAGTGCGAACTACGATTAAATAGAAGTCAAATTGTGTCTCATTAGTAACAGACAAGCAACTGTACAGTAAAGCTTATTAAAAAATTATTCATTACTTTTCCCAATCGAACGTGTACAATTAATATAATACAAATATATTGAAATAAGGGGAGATTTGACAAGTGCCTGCCACAAGATTCCTACACTAAAATGAGACTAGATAGACATTAGAAAATTAATTACTAAAATATGGTAGGTTTGTCAGGTTGCCTCATCCTCAATACCTTTCATGTTATACCAGTCAAGTAAAATTGACATGAAGAGAGCATATTGCGGAAACCAAGTAACATTTTCAAGACTAAATTGGAGCATACCAGTAGATCAAAGTGTAACACAAGGACAACAATTAGGGATTTTTTATTTGGTAGAGAATTCTCGAGATACGTGAGCAGTAACATCCATTCACCAATCCACTTAAGAAAGAAGTAACATCCTTTCTCCTACAAAAAAGTAGTCAAATAATTAATATTTCAACAAAGAAGATATTAGTGATCCTCAATTAATAACTACAACATTAGTGATCCTCAACAGTATATCCAATCATACATTACCATAGTTTATATCTTAGTTTTTCTCTGGCAGGTTATACTATAGAGAATATGGAAAGGATAAACAACTTACCAAAATGTATTCTGTTAGGAGTTGTGAAAACCGTAATGGGCCCTTTCTTTAACAACTTCAACTTTTAGATCAAGTTTTTTATTGACATGATATCAAAGCTTACTTTATCAAGTGGTTTGGAGCTCAACCTTACTGCCAGTCTTTGTAGTATACAGCAAATATATGAGTTCCGGAATCCAAATGCTCATTATGCACTTTTTGAAGAAGCTTCAGTTTTCTCGTTTTGCTTGGTGTATCTGCTAGAATATCAGCTTCCCTGTTGTAATGGGAAAGTTGCGGTGAAAATAGATGCTCCCACAGTTCAGGCATCAATGTTGTCCGTGCCTGACAAGGTGAACCACAAAACACTCGTAAAAGATGCTTCGCTGACACCTTATCTTTTCTCTGTATCATATATACCACATTGAGGTAAGGATGAGCACAGGCTGACAACTTAAAATTCGGGATCCCACATGTAAAGCCATAGGCCCATACTTCAAATTCAAATCATTCAAACTCAAACCTGTAATAATGCTTAGCTGCAATGAGGCTCTTTTCAGATCTTTGGCAGATACAGATTCCTCAGCAGCTTGTTCTATTGTCTCAATTGCTTGATCAAGGCTTCCTATTACTTTGGTCTCAGTATTGTTCTCTTCTTCCAGTTCAACAAAATTCAAGGAGGAGAAACAACTATGACGCATTGTTGATCGAAAGTACTCATCTTTTAGAAAACGTTTTATATATCCATTTAGAATGGAAACTACTGCTTGGTCAGCAACTTCATCAAGTGCTAGATTAGAAGCTGATTGCAACTATCTTCAAAGCTTTTGCTATTGGATGTATTGTATGAGCTCTCGTGTTGTTTTATATTCTTCTTTCCTTTTCCAGTCAAGTTTCCAAGCATATGTATATTGGAATTATTGCCATGCCTCCTACCCATCTTTGCATACTTGACAGGCTTCTCTCGCCAATTTTCCTTCACCTCTCTTTGCATCAGGCACTTCGTTTGAATAAATAGCTTTAACTCCGCTATCTTCTTGCTCACTCACCTCAGTTTTCTCATATCTTGGCATGTGTTCTGGTGAATTGTTATCAAATCCTTTGCCTACCTCTGTATTGCTAGAAGATTTCTGCTCATGTTCATTTTTCAATCCTCCTGCCATTTTCTCTCTTTTTAAAAGATTATCCATTGGTCTCATGCTCTTAGCAGTATCACTTTTTAACAGTCCACTTCTAATCTGATATCCTGAGAAATCAGACCTTGTTCTCTCTGTTTTAACTCTTTCACATAAAGGAAGTCTTTTTTTATTCTCTTGAAAACAGTAATGCGGCACAGTTGAAGCATCACAATGGAAGGAAGATCTCGACCTTGTCATTCTTCTGCTTCCTTTGAACCCCTCCTCTGCAAGAAGCTCCTCCAAAGATTACGCCATTTATTTATATTTGAATTTAGATCTCCTCTACTGTTGTTCCTAAAAAATTAATCCTCCCACAAAGCAGGTAGTGCTAGCTAAAGGTGCAATGTTTTCATCCGATGGTATCTCTTTCTGTAGGCAAAGAAAGCTAAAAAATTATTTTTAAAAAGATAATCAAAGAAGGCCTAATTATGAAGTTGAAAAAGAGATGCACTATGCCCATATGAATTCTAAATTCTCATCTGTTTCACCTGAGCATTTTTCTTTTTGGGGCTAAACACCATTAAAAAAAAAAAAAATTTCCACACAAACCACAAGCTTCATAAGTGAGGAACGCTTCAACAAGCATCTCCAATTCAATCGAGCTATAACATCACCAACTCTTCCAGTTTCCGGGTTCAATTCCAACAAGGGACATTGAAGAAGATTCGAGAGAAATGGAGGAGTGTTGGGAAAAGAAACAAAAGAGAATGATGGAGATGCTTCTGATTGGCGAAAGGCCATGACTGCAAACAAATTGATAAAATAACAAACAGAAAAAAAGAGTGAAAAACAACAATTGGTGGCAAGACAAAGCGTAGGGTAGAGTTAAGATGACATGTGAAAAGTGACAAATGAGAGAAGAGGAAGACTTCTGACATAACAGAACATGTCAAAGATTTGAAGGTTTCAAGGTCGTATGTCGTTGTCTCTTATCAGTTTTGTGTTTATTTGCGGGCGTTGAGTTGGAGTTGGAGTTTCTACATCATATTCATATGCTAATACTAAGTAGTAACTGTCTCCAACCGCAGCCTTCTCTTGTCCTACCCGGTTCATAAATGCGTGCATCTATGATCTATCAACTGTTTCTCGGCGATGGTTGGATTATGTTATGGAGGTACCTATTTGTAAAGAAAAGGAAAAAAATGCATTGGACTTAAAAAAGGGATTTAAGAGAAAATGGGTAATGTTGAGTGTATAAAAATTACATACACAGAAAAAGAAAACAACTTTTATGTAAGGTCATTGATTCTTATATGAATTTGTGTAAGAAGATCTTGATATAATTTTGCATCCATTTTTAAAAAAAGCAAACCTCTGTTTCTTTGACAGAATTATAATTATAATTTAGAATTCTAATTTTAATTTTAATTTTATTAGAATTAGAATTAACAAAAATTTTAATTTTTATGTTTGAGACGATTAAAGAATTGAAACTTTAGAATTGTAATTCTGAATTGAATTGAAATTTTATTATTTGAATAATTTATCAAGAATTTATAAAGATATAATAAATAAATTTAAATTAATCAATAATAATTTAAATTTATAAAAAAAAAATTAATAAAACTTGTGTTGTTGGATTACAATGGTCACAATAGATGTCAAACTAAATGACGTCATTGACGATGACAAAAGCGGTTGCAGGATGCTGGGACCAATGATCATAGGAAGTACGGCGATTTGACCATTGCATGGGCAATGACGATAGTGATTGAAGGCTGGCAGCAGGCAACACGCACGTGGATAACATAGACAAAACACACTGGTGACGATGTTTCCGGAGCACTCCAGCAGCGACGTTGCCGGACTATGTCGGTGTTGCGAGCGACAATGGTTGTTGGATAGTTTTTAACTCTTACCTTTTAATATTCAAAAAATAAAAAACCTTGGTACTTGGAATTATAATTTTTAAGGTTTAAGCTAAGAATTGATAGTAATATAAACTAGTTATTTTTCAATTTCAAGGAATTAGACTCAGAATTAGAATTCTAATTTTAATATACACACCAAAGAAGATAATTGGAATTGGATAAGGAATTAGAAAGAAAAAAAAATCTTTCATATACTATTATATACTACTAGCTAAAAGTGAGTGGGAATTCTTTTTATTTTATTAGAAGAGGTACCAACTAAAATGAGAATTATGGGAAGATGATTTCCCATTTGTTGTCTATTTTTACTTTCATAAACATTCAAATGTTTTACAAAGTTCATTTTAACAATAATGCTTTTATCTACCAACAAACTTGCAAGGTGCTTGCTCCTCCAATATAACCAAAGAAAAAAAATAATACTTTGGGAAAATTATACTGACCTCCTCTAAGGTTAGCGGTAATTACACTCGACATTTCTTTTGTTTTAAACATGATACTGATCTCCTTTACTTGAAACGTTGTTAACTTCTATTAAATTTATGGGTGAGAAATGCCTTCTTTACCCTCTAAGACACTAGCCTACAAAATGCATTAACAACCAACAATAATTCACAGGTAAGAATTTAGAAATGCCATCACCTAGAAAATTGCAACCCCATCAGGTATTTCATTCAATCCCAATTATGATTTTCAATTCTTTCCTTCTATAGCAGGCAAGACATGAGGATATTCAATTTAATTCGCAATTCCTTTCTTCGTCCATATATTATCTTCGCTCTCTCACCACACCACTACATCTACATCAACGGGAAAAGAAAAGGAATGACATCAACCACTGCATTTGTAAGAATTCTCAACTTTTTTTTTGTGGTTATTTTTTCCCCTTGGCAATGGCGTGGCCTGCCACTTATGCAAGGCTAGATATTTTTCCAAATCCAAATCCAATGGCATCCCCTACAACCTCTTCGCCGCCAACTCCACCATCACCACCGACTCCAGCATTGACTACTACGCCCTTTCCCACCATGTGGCACACCGAATCCACCTGAATCCCTTTGGCACCCCGAATCCACTTGGAGGAAGGCAATCTCATGCCTTGAATGAAGAAGAGAATGTGAGGATGACAATTTGGAGGTTAATAGGTGGTGTCTTTGCCCCCATTTTCCTCTCACCTTCATCTTTTTAGTAAGAGGAAATTTCAACTATGGGAAAGATTTCAACTTTTTTTTTCTTGTAGGATTATTAGGAGAAATGGGTGGGAAGAAGGCAATAGATTCATGGATGTTCCATTTACATTGCCAACTTTTTTATTGTGAAATAAGAGGGAATATTCATATTGAAAGAGAAAAGCAAAAAATGAAATAAAATAGAAAATGGGCAAAATTGTCATTTCTCAATAATGAGGGAGTCATCTTGACTATTAACACTCATGTGCCATGTATGTGCTTTACTATTTCGTTAAATTGCTATGCAAGGGATAAAATATAATAAACACGTATAAATTAAGGAAGGCCAATGTAATTTCTAAAATAATAATGGTAACAAATATAATTACCACTACCTTCAAAGGAGGTATCTAACACATCATTATGGGAATATATTTTTCCAACTAAAAAATACGAGCTTTATAAAAAAATTTCATATGAAATTGAAGCATAGAAATGAATTTCTTTTATCTAGCAAAATAAATATTTTTATCTCCAACTTACTATCATAGTCATACAGATGAATTTCATAATATATCACGACAGCTAAATATTTCTTTTTAATTGCATTAATAATTTTTTTTGTAAGTGAGTCAATAAACTCATATCACGAGTCTTAATTTTCTTTTTGATGCACATAAGGCAGCAATTCCTAATTAATAAATTTAGATAAAATGAATCACATTTATTGAAAAGACCTTAAATAAACTTAATTGAGAACCTCTTGTTAGATAAACTTTTCCCCAGTAGTGAATTTTACATCCACAACATGAAGGCCTTATCAATCAGTTCAGAGCCTCCTACTCCCATTCACACACTCCCAATTCAACAATAACCCATTCTTCAATCCTCCCTTTTTTTCTCTCCTATTTGAGATTGAATAGGGATCATAAAACAGATGAATCACAACACAACAAAGCGTGTATTCAACTTCCCAGTCAAGGGTCATGGGTCTGACAGAAGATGAATCAAAAGAGAAGATATGGGGAGCAGCATAATTAGTTTTGGTTTAGACGAGACTGACAGTGGGTGAGAAATTGGAAAAAAGTGCTTGTGTAGTACGTGTATGTGAGAATGAAGAAAAGTTGAGATAAGAATCTACGAAATTGAGAATAGTGTGAAGACAGTGAGGGAAAACACAATTCAAAAAGGGCATAGTACGTAAAAAAATAAAATACTAAGCATTTTTGCACCTAAGCAAAATATAGCAAACACCCCACCAGTAAATGATTATCCCCTAAAATAAATCCTATTTAAGAATGCACCATACCCTAACGAGTCAGTATACCATAAGGGAGAAAAGGAAAAGGAAAAGAAAAGGGATTCTTCTGAACCCTATAAAATAGCAGCATTTTTAAAATTTCCATTAACGTATCAGTCATTCATTTATTTCAGGAGAAAAGACAATTAGGTTCACCTTCGATAACATGTAATCAAATCAAGTTTGCTCACCAAGTTTATTGAAGAATAACCACAATCCATTAGAACTTACGTGGAATACCAGTTATGCATTTCCTTCATTTTGTTTTGTGGCTAAGACACCTGTATTTAGCTTGCTGCTTGCATTGTTCATTGTGCGGACACCAACAGCACACGAACTTTTTTTGCAAGACTTCTATTCAAAAATTAAATTTAGCTAATTTAAATGCAAGTCTAATTAAAGACTACTATACGCATTGTAAAATTAAACACAAGTGTGTATTTTATGATTTTATGATCCCCAACTAATACCCTTGGCTTAACTTTTACAAGAAGGAAAGCATTATGCAAATTGAGCGATTAGCAAATAAGCCTTTGCAAAATTGCTTGCAGATTTTGCAAGCTCCCCGCCTCACTGACCCTCCCTAAAAAATGAGAGTTCTATCTCAGCATCTATTAAAATTAGACAGTGCCAAAATTTGTATATTCAACTGAAATTGCAAATATTACATCCAATGGTACATCAAAAGATTTAAATGGCATACACTAGAAGAAATGATGTACATACTATTCACAATGTTGAAGAGACCATCTACAGAAAATCTAGGCTTCCTACAAGAGATTTACAGACACCATCACCCTCTCCACAAAAGAAAACGGCTTCATAGATCATATCCCATTTAAGAAGAGGCATGAGCCAAGTACAACTATATCACCCTCTCCACAAAAGAAAACGGCTCCATAGATCATAATATCCCATTTAGGAAGAGGCATGAGCCAAGTACAACTATATCCCAGTATTGGGATTGTTCCCAGCAAGGATTAGAGAAATTTCCAACCCTCGACTGAAAGCCTGGTTAAACATGAGGCGAGTTTGGAATGTTGATACAAATGGGAACCACGAAAAGAATGCAATGGGTATAAAGATGACCATTCCCATGCCAGCATCATATAGGCGAGCAATCGATCGTATGGATTTCCATAGTCCCAGACTCTTCATCACAGGCTTCCAGGCAGCAGCAATCTATACAAGGACAATCAATAATGCACAGGAATCTAAGAGAAACACTACATACAAAATGAAATATTAAAACCATTGTGTATACACAATCAGCTCCATATCAGTAGAACAAATATTGTTTTTGGACAAGTATATTGGATTCTAAATGTCAAACAAAGAAATATGGTCAAAATGGACGAGTTTTGAGTCTTTTAACATCCATACAGAGCAAGATATCATTTCATTATAGAAAAGACAATTGTGTAAAAAAGACTAGAAATCCTGTTTCTTTTCTTAAAAAGAAAGAGACAATAAATGTGTCAAGGAACCAGTTACCCTAAAAGCTTCAGCTAAATGGTGCAAGCCGTAGAATGGTTTTTACTTATATTTCTCATATGCCACCTCATGCCATAGACACACCCAAGCTTTGTGCCTAAATTCAATTTAGATCATAGAGTAATGTGAGGATCAAACCCTTGATTGCTTGCTTTGTAATGAAGGCTAAAAAGCTTATGCTGTTAAGCAAAGCCCATCCACTCACACAAGTGCCTTTAGGGCTTGAAGCATGGGCAAACCATAAGTCTACCTAACATTGTGCTGACATTTAATTTACACTTAATTGCACTTTCCGTCCCTCTAGTTTTCCAAATCAAGCGATTTAATCCTCCTCATTTCAATTGACGCAATCACAATATCACCCAACACTATCAATTGGAGGAATTAGGTCCAAGTCCGTAAATGTTGCTAGACATGTCAAGGACCAACTCCCCAAAAAGCTTAAGTTGTTAGCTAGAGACCCAAGAATGGTTTTATATTTAACACACCCCTCATGTAAGAGCCTTTTGCGCTTGAAGCATGGACAATGCACAAGCTCACTTTACCTTATGCTAACATTTAATTTAATTATGAAGAATGGGGAAGGCAAAAATTGAACTCTTAACCACTCGATCAAAAAGGCTTTGATACCATGTCAAGGACCAACTCTCCTAAAAGCTAAGGCTATTAGGCAAAGGCCCAAGCATGGTTTTATATCTATAACAAGACCCATGGAATGTGATAAGGTGGCATTTTTTTTCTTTTCTGATTGGCATTATAGAAGCTGAATTGGTGGGAAGTGCCATTATCTCCCATCATGAAATTCTCACAAGAGTACAAGAGCAACTTTTCATGTGATGTGGCACTCAACTGATTACCTTGACCATTTTGCCACGTTGGCTCTTAACGAAACATATCAGATCACATGCTATTCATGAGACATCATCCCCCTCCTAAGTTTAACCCAAATCAAACTCTGTATGTGTCACACATACACAACACCATTGAACTAGAGACCTTAAACCCGAAGAACTATCCTTCTGCTTTTATCTATGAATTGGACTCTCTCTAACTCAATCTTTCCCAATCTTCATATGCAAACACGTTTCTTTAGAGTTGGAGAGTTGCAAAGTTTACAATTAAGTGTTTATAAGGCAACACACTTCATGAATTCAAAGCTACTCAATGACAGAGACAATTATATCGAGAAGAGGCAAAGGAAACTCAAATCAATGATTAATCACTCCTAACACATACTATATATTCTCCTTAATATGTAAGCAGTGGCATTTCAAGACAAATTGATACCAGATTGAGCAAGGAAGCATTCGAACTAATGGTAAGGTTTTTATTTTCAATTTAAACAACCAACTAGATGAATTCTAATAAACAGAGCCCAATAACCTCTTTCAAGTTAATACATGAAATCTTTTGATCTACCATCAAATTCCCTTCATCTCTCCTCGTTAGCCATCTTCATCTATGTATGTCACTTCCTCAAGCCCAAACTCTAGATGTCAATTCCTTCCCTCACCCACCAACCCTCTTGTGGCCCAAAAGTTCGGTCTTATTTCCTAGGTTAGTTTTGAATTGATTGAGAAAGTAGAAAGAGAAATATAGTTAAGAGGGAAAAACAAGGGTTAGATAAAGAAAATGATGAAGCAAATGTCGGAGCAAATTGAAACAATCTTCCTTGAAAACCTCATCTTTCATGTGAATCTTAGATATTCCCAGAAAATCCCTGAGAAACTTTTCATCTTGCAAATACCTTCAACAATGCCAACAGTGTGACTAGAACTAGAGAAAGAGTCAAGAACTAAAGATGGTCATGTGCCATTTTCATGTAAATCCTATTTTCAGTTCCTTACCTACTCTCCAAACATGAAAATGTTATTCCTGGCTAACCAGCTTTGCAAATCCAACGTCCCCTCTAAGGTGAGGTCTTTCAGTTGGACCAATGTACTTAATAGAAGTAATACAAACGATTGATGCAGATTCATAGACCACACACAACTCTCTCTCTTAATATGTGTTTTTATGACCTTGAGACAAGGAGTCATTTAATTTCACATTGTAATTAGTATTTTTAGGGAAATATATTGTGGAATCAATTAGTCCTCTAATAAAGGAAGCAATCTTAAGAGTTGTAGTGGGTTAGGAGTTGTAGGGAAATATATTGTGGAATCAATTAGTCCTCTAATATATTTCACATCCGAATTTGTTTCTTTAATTAGGGCTAGGAGTCTTATTGTATTAGTGGGTTCGGGCTTGTACTAGTAGTCAGGGTTGTTAATAGCGCTTGTCACGCCCGCTATAGGGGTGGTGCAGGGCGGAGCGCAGCTCATCCGCCACCAACTGTTGGGAGCAGAGCGTTTTAGCTTCACGGGCATGGCGAACAAGATTGCGGGTCATCGCGTGTGGTATCGCAGCCATAGTGGCCGTGCCACTGCATAGAGAATGAAATCTCTGTCATACCCCCAAATTAAACTCTCCCACTTCCACCAATTGAGGGATTTTCTAGTCTTCCATCACCCATCGCACACCGCGATCAATTCATGGGGTTCCCAGCAGCTCTGTTTCACACAGATCGCACCAGATCTGTTTTTCGCTGCTTCTGTTTGCACAAAACCAACAATTTCACATTTGCCCACCCGCTCTTGTTTGAACGCAGCTTGCAGGTGGCCTTTATTTCACACACAAATCCTCTTCCAACCTCTGTTTCACAAGCAGGTCCTTCTCCTCCTGCCTCTGTTTTGCACACAGGTCATTCTCAAGCCAATATCCATACTTCCTCCTCCACCCATCATTTTCACACCCATGACTGATGACCCAGCCTCCGTCTCGCACCATTTTCTAATAGGCATGACTAAGATGAATGATGAATTCGTCTTTTACTTGAGTCTGAAAGCTTTGTTTATTGTTTTGTTTATTCTATAAATATTTTAAACCATTATGATTATTAATTGTGTTTCATAAAATTTTTAAGTTTTTTTTATTGAAGCCGCTATGTTCAGGGTAGTAGCTGCTATGCAACCCGCTATACAGCTATAGCGTTTTTTGAGCTAGCTGCTCCCGCTGCTTTCCGCAATTAATAACCTTGCTAGTAGTATTATACTAGTACTTGACTAAATTATTAGTATAAATATGAGTTAGTGTTTTATACTTTTAAACACACCATATCAATCTAATATAATATTATTGAGTCTCATTTCTCTCTTTTACTCCTTCCTTACCTAAACCCTATACATTCAATAGGTGGCAATGTGGACATTGCAGAGCGTGCCAAGAAAGATACAGGTGCAGTGCTTGGAGGCCTTGAAATCTCAAGAACATCCCTAGTTACATATGGAACTGATCTGACACCATCATATGTCTTGTTTAATGGCCATCTCTGCAAGTCTTACACATTTCTGAGGGGAGACTCCCCTGGAAGTACTTGGAAACCCATATGGTGATCTTTGCCTTATATGATCCAATGTCCAAGGAGAGTATGAGCTTCCCATGGATTCCATATGCATTAAATCATAGAACTTCTAACTGAGGGGATTCGCCTCAACATGCTTGTTTATCTGGGTTCAAGCATGAGCTACTTTGAATTAAAATTGGTCATCGGAAGGTGAATTACCTTTGACAGTTTTTCATAGATGTCCATGTGCCTTTTATCGCCATTGCTCTCACCAGCCTAGATGCACTTTCTTGCATAAGCTTCAATAAGAGATCATCTTTGTCAATTTGCCCATCATCCAGCCCATATTGCATGCTTATATCTCCTCACAGTTGCCTATTGTTACTGATTCCATTCCCATGCCACAAGGAATTGTATGCATTATTTCCAATTTTGTCTCTTTATACACTGCTTAGTCCCAAGTGAAGGAAGAGAAGAATAGAAAGAAACATCTGCAGTAGATATATCCCTCATCATAACCTGACTGCTATGCCCAAGAGTAATGGTTAACTCTACCCCTCGAAGTATTGGACATATCAATAACCTAAACCTAAACTATCAATTAAGCAAAAAATCCTGCAACCACGAATGAACCAACTCGCATGTGAGGCATCCACACTATTGATCAAGAAGCACAAAGAGATACCTTAACACTAATCCCATTGTTGCGACTCGAAGCAGAGAAAGATATTGACTCATTAGTGAAAGGCAACACTTTCTTTTAGAATAGAAGTGCATTTCAAGATTCAATTGGAAGATTCGGCCCACAATTAGGGGGAGGAGAGAGAGGATCATAGCAAAACACTAAATTGTGTTAATAAGTCAGTGGATGTAACATGCCATCAACAATTTGGTGTGATTGATGTTCATCACCCTTGTATGAAACCCTCTGTGCAACATTGCTTGATGGAGTAAGTTGGCCAAGATGAGACACTACAGGTTTAGCAGTTACTGGAGGCAATGTGGACATTACGAAGTGTGCCATGAAAGATGCAGGTGCAGTGCTTGGAGGCCTTGAAGTCTCAAGAACACACCCCAATTCCTAAGACACAAGACTATAAACACATAAAGCAATGCAATCATATTCCAAATTATCTAATTAATTTTTAACCACAACAAATTGACTTTGTAACCCAATGGTATTATTCTACCTTTGAAAGGTAGTCTTGTAGAGCTCAAGGGATTTGAATTTTGAGCTTTCAGCAAAAAAATAATTTCCTTGGTTTATTTATGTTGGAACTAGCAAGGAATCAAGGAAGATTCATGTATAGTCAGCTTCATGTATTAGATAATGCCATAGGAAATAGTTACTCTCATTATTTCAGCCTTGTAAATTGTAGATGTGTTTATTACTTGATATCTATAAATAAGATGGATGCTGAGTGATCCACACTAAGCATATTCAGAAAACCATTGTACTTCTTCTAAGTTCAAGTTTTCTTCTTCAAAATTCAAGTGTTTAAAAGAAAAAATAAAAAGAAAGAAAAGAAAAATATCCCATAGAGATCTACACTGTGCCTAGACGATATAAATTTTAGGGATAAAGAAACCAACTACAATGAAGGCTTCAAACTTTAGTCTAATGATACTGTAAGCAACTAAGATACAATCCTAAAGTGGAAAGATGAATTAATTATTATGAATACAAAAGGATCACAGAAAAAGAAAACTCACAGAAAGAATTCCCCATCCAGTAGGAATGAATGCCAAGATAGAAGCAAATATGTCAGGTACAGACAGCTCGGTCAATATAACTGCTACAGCTAAACCAGCTAGTGCCAACAAGAGGGAGACTCCTTGTATAAAGCGCAACAGAAGCTGAAAATTGACTGATATCTTCTGGCTAAAGGTGAATACCTATAAAGCAACAATACAAGACACTCTCAAGGTTCAAAAGTACCGACATACACATGAAATCTAAGACCAAAGATAATGCATTTTTCGCACCTTGAAAAGAATTATAAGCACAGCCAGCACTGCCCATGACAGGCCATAAACCTATGCAAAAAGCCAAACATAAGCAGTCAGTTGACTAACCTGCACACATTCAGTACATGTAAAAAGATATGCATACTAATACTGCTCCAAAATAAAACAGATCAAGCCACTGCTTCCTGAGCATGCATATATGGATGACTTAAAACATAACCTAAGATGTAAATTCCCAATAAACAAATAACATCACTGCAAAATGTTACTACTACCACTCTGCTCCTTCCGCCGTCACACCTTCCACCAGTACTACTGCTCCACCACCGTTATTGCTTGGTCTGATACTACAACCAGCACCATGAATGGCAATGATTCAGCTTGAGGAGTCAAGATAATGCAGGACAACCATAGTGGAAAGAGATTACTTTTTTTAACTACACTAAGGCCAGGCTAATTCTGCAGATGAGGACTTTGATGATATGGCTAGAGAATTAGATCCACTCTATAATTGAGAAAGTGAAGCCCAAATGAGATAAAAAGCGTCAATTAAGTAGAATAAATAATTTGAGAAGTGAGTTTCCAATAATACTGTTGTAAATGGGAACTCCTTCCAAAGTGAATACCCTGCATTATGCAACAGGTCAATTTACTGGTGACGAAACAGAGAAGGGTGGAAAATGTCAATGTCTAGATAGAGTTGAAGGTGATGTGTCCAGTGTGCAGCAGGCACACCTCCATCCTAAAGCTGAGTTACTTAGAAAATAATGATGTTATAAGTTATGGATAAAATCAGTTACTGCACAGAATTTGCTCACTGAATATAATTGGCACGAATAATGCAGAAGCTTAGATTGTAGAATTCCAAAAACCCCACTGATGGAAGATTCACATTTGTTAGCGACTTAGCATTAAGCAGAAGAGAAACCAATACAAAAAAAATTGTGAAGTGTTAGAGTAGTTATGCATATTAGACATGTCATGAATGTGTAATTAGGTATTTACTGTACAGCTACAATTAGTGCTGTACATCAGGAATAATCTAGGAGACAAAGTCATGTAAGTAGTATTTGTAAAGGTCTGTTTAGAGTCATTACTAATTAGTCACAGTTTTCTCAAAGGCTCTCTCACTCTTTCTGCACGAGTACTAGATTCCTCTGCCCAAGTCTGATCTCCATCACTTTGATTCACTATCTGCAGTTACTCATGCCAATAATACTAAAATTGCTGATCATGGAATTGGTCGGGGAAAACCCATCCCACTATTGCCTTTAATCACCATCCTTTACGTACCAGGTGGCAGCCCATTTAATTTAATCTCTGTCAGCCAGTTAACATGTTCCCTTAACTGTTCGATCACCTTTTCTAATGAATCTGTTCTTGTGCAGGTCCAGAGTATGGGGAGGACAATTGGAGTAGGTCGAGAGTCAGGAGCTGTACCTAGTTCTCTAATGGCAGGTACCCTAATAGATTCTCCTGAACTCATTCACAGTTGGACATCCCAGTCTTTCTAAGCTCCAAAAGATTATCTAATTTACCTTCTTTGAGTCTTGTTACTTCGCAGCAAGGGAGACGCACTTCCAAAATCTTTTTCGCCGGCTCAATAATAGAGCTGATTCACCTCTTCCTCTTGTTCATTTTGATGTATGGGATCCAAGTCATGTAAGTTCTAGTTTATGATTTCAATATTTTGTAACCTGTTGGAATTAATCACGCGTTGAATACTAGTCAACATTGTAGTTAATAAGCTAGCACATTTGGCACATGTTAATTGTGTAGTCAAATGTCATTATTATAGTTTAGTTATTTCCTAGGCTTGTATAGGCTATTAGTATGCTATCCTCCTTGAGGAGACTCTCTCCTCCTGCTATGTTTGAGTTCATAGAACTCGTTTCTAAATCCCTTCGTCTGTAAATTCCTTTATGAGTTTTGTGCGTTGTTTGAACCTTGAAATTGTTCTGCTGTTCTGTGTGTGAACTTTGCCATGTACACACACCTTCCTTCTGGTTTGTAGATGCTGATGAGTGGGCTTGCCGCTGCATGATAAGTGTGCCTTCTGACACATGCAGAAACATACTTGTTGTGGTTGTTGGCCACTGTCACACACTGCTGAAGGTGTGTAAGGTGTGTTTGGGTTCGGGGCTTCTGTCCTCTCCAGATGCAACTGCCGAAGGGTTGCTGTTCTTGGTTGTGAGCCTGTGAAGGAGGCAGGTTCTGGGTCAGCTGGTGTTGGGTCTTGTGTTTGTCGCAGGCTGTGGCAGATTGTGAAGTGTTCCCTCTGTTTTCTGAGTTTGTGGCAGATTTTGAAGTGTTCCTGCTGTCTTCTGTGTTACAGGATAAGATTCCTCATTCTATTTTGGACCTATGGCAAGACTGATCACCTGAAGGTTTGGTTGGCGACTAAAGGATACACACGATTTTAGCCTTGATTATAGTGACACCTGCTATCCAATTGCTAAGATCGCACCTGTCCGCCTCTTCCTCGCCATGGCTTCTATCCAGCACTGGCCTCTCCACCAGCTAGATATGAATGCCTTCTTGGATGGTAACTTAAGAGTTTATATGGAGCAACCATCGGGCTTTGTTGCTCAAGGGGAGTGAAACACCACAAATGACTTCGATGTTTAAACCAGCTCCATGAAATTTGTTTCATCGGTTCAGCACTGTTCAAGCATTTGGCATGACTAGCAGTGAAGCTAATCATTCTGTTTTCAATCAGCAGTAATCTCCTTATCAGTGCATCATCTTGTTGTTTATGTGGATGACATTGTCATTACATAAAATGCCAATGTTGGCACTGAATAGTTGAAGCAACATTTGTTCCAGCACTTACAGACTAAAGATCTGAGAAAGCTTAGACTTGCCTATACACTATACTAGACTTCAATAAGTAACAATGTATAACTCAAGCAAATCCAGAAAATGATATGGCAGGCATTTATATCTAGTCAACAGAATTTACATAAGATAGGTATGGAGTCAACATGAAAAAAATAAAAAAAAAAGCAACACTATAATGTATATACCCCATTATCAAAGAACACACAATTACATATGTCAATCAAATATGCGTCAAGGATGCAAATTCATAATGATTCTATACCTTATGCACAACTTCTATCATGAAGGTAAACTATTAAAGCATAGAAGTTTAGTTCTGCTTATATCTTAAAAAAAAAATCTGCACACTGAATTGCAAAATTATGCAAACTAAATTCAGTGTTAATGTGAATCTTCTGAAAATCACGAGATAAATAATATCATGAAGAGTGTTTCTCCAGAAGAAGGACAAAAATATAAATAAAAAAAAACAGAAAAAGAAATACGATGTAATACCGTCAATGAAGTATCTGTTCCTTGCACGTGAAGCTTGTACACAATACCATATTGGAAGATAAAAAATCTTAGACTCAGGATGGTTTCCACTATCCTTGAACCCAAGCTTCTGATATGAGCCTGTAGACGCAATACATTATGAAAACTAATAACGCAAAAGATATTGGAATAAACAAAAAAGGAACCCAAAACTAAGTTAATTTAAGGGGGAAGAAGGGGAGAAAATTGCAATATAAATTTTCTCTCTGAATTTAAGAGCAATTCAAGATCAACAACTTTGGGAAGAATGGGAGAGGGTTGGCCGGTTGGGACTAATCATGATTTAAGAGCAGCCATGAGTTGCGAAATGCTTCTATGAGTAATTGTGTTCATAACAAAAAAATATAGTCATTTTGAAAATGATAGTTTTGCATCATTATAACCAATATGCTAAAGTACATACTTGTGACAATGTCAACTATCTGAAAATTATATTATTTACCTAAATTCATAAGCATGTTCTATTAGAGTCAGCCATTAATTGATTTCTTAACTGAATTTAATAGATTGCATGTCCAGTAGGGTTTGACTCAAATTTCAAGCTGGATGAAGAAACTATAGCCAGCTGCTTATACGAATCATCTTTCCTACTGTCCATGCAGAACTGAATTTGAAAGAATTAAACTGAATTTTAACCAAAAACAAAGTAAAGCATGATACACCAGAAAATTGCATTCTACAAAATCTTGGTGACTTTGTTTATACGAAAACTATTGAAACATATGAGAAACTTCTCAAAAGTGAAAGCACTGACCCAATATTCACCAAGCATTATTCTAAAGGAAAGTAGAAACCTAGCAATGTAAAAATAAATCGGCCACTAGTTTCAAACTAGAGCTGCAAATAACAAACATAAGGAGAAAGAACTGTATGGGGTATGTGAATCTGTAAGATGTCATTTGTACTAATCCTATTATGTACCATTGTCCAAACAAAAGACTCAACCTTTAAGGGAGTTTTAGACTTATAGGGAGTTCAATTACCAAGTGCCGATATCTAATGTACAAAATTATTATTAGCTAAGGATACAAAGAAATAGATGTGCAAGGACAACATTTAAAAATGATCATGGGGAAATATCGAATACCAGTTCTTCATCCCACCAAGCTTCCCAGCTTTCTTCTCCCTGAACACCAATTCCACCTCTGTAAAGAAGCCAATTTGTCCAATCTCGAAAGTCTTCCACTACCCTAAAATGACACCGTAAAGGGGAAAATCAGTAAACAGGAGATGTATACCTGAAAGGTTACAAAGATAATACTTACTTTTGCCACTCAAATCCAGACGGGTTGAATAAATATGGAGCAAACAACCAGGATAGAGCCATAAACCAACTACTAATAGTCAGAAGAATGTATGAGAGCGTGCCACCTTCATTATAGCCATAAGCAAGATACACTATCAACAAAAGCACAACTTCCAACCTGAAGACAAGATATTGGAATATAATTATTACATTTCAGCTAAAGTTAAATGAGGAACAGCTAACTTCAATCTTAAGAGGATGTGATCTACACAAGAGAATAATTTCATAAATACTGGCCTAAATGGGAGCTACCCTGATGCCTATCATATGAGAGGTAAGAGTTTTCTACAACCCTGAAACCAAAATAAATGGCTTAGATTAATACGTTCAATAAAATCCCTGTGTGAACCCTCTCAAACAACCCATGTGCCTCCCTCGTTCCAATCCACTACAAATGATTAATTCTTTTAAACAGACTAAAGTCAAACCTCCTCAAACCTATTGTTTTCCTGTTCCTACGATTCACATACATTAGATAGGTACTAAGACATCCATGACATGGTTGGTCCAAGAATATGTTGAAATTTTAAAAAACCATGTTGTGCTATAAATGCATCATGATAAGAAAATGTGAAGTTTTCTTTGTATTATAGACGGAATGAGATAAAGGAAGATAGAATCTGATTTGTCAACAAATTATTTGATTTTTCAAAAATATCAAGAGAGAGAGAGAGAGGGAGAGAGAGAAGACCCGCGCGGGGGGGGGGGGGGGGAGCTGCTCTTGTACCCTGCCATCCTTTGGTACTTGAATTATCTTTGGCAAAATGATTGGCGAACATGATGTGTCTTTTAATTCGAGGTGTTTATTTTGATATGAGGGTTGTAGATATCTGCTCTCACTTATGTCTACATATAGCGTCAACTGAGAGAAACAGAGAACCTCACCCTTTAACAAAATGACTACGAGAGTAGAGTCTGTAATTCTCCGAAAATTTGATATGGCGGACAACAAACCCTCGGCCAGTTGCTTGATACTGTTGACAAATAAAGATATTAACAGTTGCAGAGAGCAATAGAGTAATTGACAGGATAAAGTAGGCCAACAAACCCTTGCACCACCATGAAGAATGGTCCGACCAAAATAATGTGTTTTTGTTCCCAAGGAAAATGTGAAAAAGACAGAGCAGAGCTGGAACTGCATAGTGACAAAATTTACAATGGCCTGCAGAGCAATCAGAAATAAAAATAAATTAGAAAAAAAAAAGAAAAGAAAGACTTTTCCAAATATTTGCTTTCACAGCATTCAATAGAAATTTTTTAGATAGAATCAACATGCAAGAAGAATATGGTACACTTCTTAATATTATTAAGATTATTGCCAAATCAAATCCGTTGTCTAAACAATGTGGGAACAGTAGCCAGATAAAAGAGAACATAATCAGGATATACAGTCTACAGACTACACAAATTGACGAGTTTTAGCCATTTTTTAATTGAAGTTTCCGATAGTAACTATACTATGATGCTATGACCAAAAACAGTGAAAAATGTATGACAGTGATTGAGTACCAACAAGAAAAACACAGCACTCGGTAAACTTCCAACAACCTCTTTTTCCTTGGGTTCTTTAATCATGCCTTGTGAAACATGCATGAGAAGTTACTACCTTACAAGAATTAAAAAAAAATTTAAGAGACACAGTCTGGCTACACCTCATCTCTCCATCTCAAACTCGGATTCAGATATGCATGGACAAATACTTGTGTGTGTGCATGTCAACTTCTCAAATATTATGCAATTATCTGCCAACTTGTCGCACTAGATTTCTTGGATGCTGTTGAGCTGAAAAAAGGGTATATATATATATATATATATCTTACCTTCAAGAAACCTTGCTCGAGAATAAAGCCCAAGATCATTGGCACAGCAGTGAAGATACCAATTTGAAAGAGAAACTGTGTATTCAAAGCAGCACTCAGTGCAGTGTTCTTAGATATCCTCGCCCTTTCTTCAATGGCTTCACCAACACCAGATAGTGCCTGGAAAACAAATAATACAGGTTGAAAAAAATAAGTGTTGAAATAATAATATCTCATTTGATCTTATTTAAAAGTATTAGTTTCTATTCATTGTAAGTAGCAGTACTAGCTGTGCTCTTGTACTTAACACTTGTACTACAGGCAGTAAACAGCCCCTTCTTCTATTACAAATTAACACTCAGACGTAAGGCGCTAGAAACTTATGTACTTTCACTCAAGGGATTTTTCTCTAGATCCTTTCTCTCTAGTTTTTTTTAACAATGACCAATAATAAAGATAACAAAACCTAATGCTATGCTGTTTCAAGAGGTATCCTAGAGACAAGAATTGATTCACACATTATTACATGAAAAGCCGTAGCAATAACAGTATGAGAAGTTAGCAGTAAGGAAGAACATCATGATGCACTACATACATTACTGGCATACATCAAGAAAACCATTCACAAATTGAGCAATGCTTTATACGAGAGTTACGAGAA
Source organism: Styphnolobium japonicum (assembly GCA_023212625.1). Taxonomy (NCBI): domain Eukaryota; kingdom Viridiplantae; phylum Streptophyta; class Magnoliopsida; order Fabales; family Fabaceae; genus Styphnolobium; species Styphnolobium japonicum. Next base: position 913,304 of record JALBWW010000013.1, read on the forward strand.
ATGCCAAAACAAGAACACCCTCCAGTCCCTCGTCGTATTTACAAAGGGATCCATCAGAAATACCCATGAACTGAGCACCAAAGTAAAGCCAAGTAAACAACCCTATCCCAAAGGTAAAAAAATAAATTTCAGCTTTAACCAATAAGCCAAAGTAACATAAACAACTCATCACCAAAACCATCCTTACTCCAACCAAAACATCTAAAAGAAAGGAAAGAGTAAAAAATAGGAAGATTACGAATAGAGACAGATTCATAAATTTTTGTTGGTGGGAGCAATATATACACAAAAAATTCTTTATATTAATATTTCGTTAATAACTTTTATTCTTTTTTTTTTGGGGTAAGTCGAATGATATATTCTCAAGACTTCAAATGTTTGAGGAAAAATGGATGGCTCCATCGTTGATTTTATTTTGAAGACATGTATTTATTTCAACAAACAAATTAATATAATCACAATTCGTTAAATATGATACTTTAATTTTTTTTTTATATTTAACAAAATAGAATGACCTGCCTTTATTATATCGTCTGATAATTAAACAAGTAGTGAAGAAACTTGTTAACCTTGATTAGCAAGGAACTTTAAAATGAATAGCCAGTGTAAACACCCGAGGAATTTAAAAGTCCAAATCAGAAGAAGAGTTCATGGGAACAAAATCAAGAACAAAATGTAGGGACTGTATTTCAAGAGATTTCCTAGTGATCTTTAAAAAAATTAAAAACTGAATGTCAGATTGATGCAAGTAAGAAAGATAATCAAATAAAGGAAAAGTTCCAGAAACTGGCAAAAAACCCACAAATAAACATGTCAAAAACATGATATGAAAACTATCTCCCACTTCAAGACCAACCATAGGCCTAAATCTCGTGTGAACCACAAACACTTGATACAAGCAAAACTTCAGCAAAAGAGAAAATAATTGTAGACAAAAGAAAAAGCACGTCTCGCACAAATTATAATAATATAGAAATAATGGAAAACTTAAACAACCTACAACCATAAAGTTTTATGAAATCCAACTTACCAGATATGCTTTTCCATAAAGAAAGATATATACAGTCAGCACTGTTAACTGCAAGATGATAAAGAAAAGCATCGTGAGATGTAGAAAAGCTTGGATATACGTAGATATGCTGATGAATGTTTCTAAAACTATAAGAGATGAAAAGATTCATTCAATGAGATATGTTAGAATGTGTGTCAGTGTTATTGTAATATGGGCTGGGCTCACTCTTACATTTGTTTGTAACCAAGGTTGTCAAACTCGTAGACCCTACTTACGATCGGATAGGGTGGGTAGACATGTAAAACGTGAGATCGTAACATGGAACAGAAGATCCTACCTCTACTATAAAAAAACATTTGATAAAAAAAGAATTTCATTGAGATGAAGAGAAAGAGTTACAAAAGGATTGGAGGATAAGGAATCCTCAAAGACAAAAGTGTAAGACACAATACAATAGAGAAAAAGAAAAACATCAAAAGAGCAAAGCTGCCCAATCCCTGGTCAAATTTGTAAGGGCAATCCCCATAAAAAGAACACGTGTTTTACACCAAATAGAGGCTAGATGTTGAATCTTATCCCAAATCAGATGTTGTGCCATAAAAACCTCCTTAAAAATCCATGAGTTACGCTCCAACCAAATACACCAAAGTGTAGCGAAGATTGCACATTGCCACAATCCAGTGTTCCATGAGAGAAGAATAGCATATTGAGGTGGAATATCAATTGATTTGAGAGAAGATTTGCCAAAATCTATTCAGTTGACGGACAAGTGAGCTATTTGGAAATTTGCTTATGGAGACTCTCATGCGGGCTAGGACTAATTTCATTTGTAACAAGCTGAGATCAATAACTATTCTGCAGCTTCAGGGGGAGTGCAAGAATGACGAATCAAAACACATTTTGTTGTACGAAAAGCTCTCTCTTTCTTTTCTCTTAGTCTATCATTCTTTCAAGATATATAAATTTTACGAAATTTTTTTGATCCCTAAGTTAGGCCAATCAATATAAAAAATAGTTAGTATGAATAAATGGCTTACCATGGTACAAAAGTAGTATCCAACTGTTGTAAAGTAAAAGGACATCATCCGGAAGAAATCAAAAAGTTGCCCGAGTCTGTATACATCACGACTAAGAACTTGTTCACCATTTCCCCCAGAAACCTTCCCTTCAAATAGAGAAATCTGATTGAGCCCAACATCTCTTCCCTTACCAACCTGTAAATTTTACTATTAGAGCAGGATTTCTTGTAAATGCATCATAAAAGAACACGCCTCACCTGAATATATTCATGATGTGTAACATTTCCTTGACGTAAGGTTGAATTGAATCCTATGTATAAACAATAATGAATTAAAGAAAAGTAAGGATCCTTATAGTTTGTTGGTTCCCGTACTTTTTGAGAAAATTTAAATAGGTCCTTATAGTTTAAATGGATCCTTATAGTTTCAAAAAAAGAAATTAACAGAGTCCCTACAGCGCTCCAATAGTAGGAGGATTTAGGGATCTAATTAAAAAAAAAAAAATTGAAACTATAGGGATCCATTTACAAATTTTAAACTATAAGGACCAATATGAATTTTTTTCAAAAAGTACAGTGACCAACAGAGTAATTTAACCTAAAAAATAAAAATGAAAACTCAAATTTACAGCATTAAAAGTGCATAGAAATACATGTTATTCAGAAAATCAATTACATCATAGAGAAACATGAGGAAAGAAACATAATTATAGAACTAAATTAGAGCAGGGGCAAATATAGCTCTAAAGGTGGGGTGAGAAAGCCTTCATGTGCCTGTCTAACACAGCATTCATCCCAACAACACTATTTCATTCAAAATTGCATTGCACTGCCTTAATGAGACAATAAATTATAGTGTATTGCCAAGATCACCAGGTTGGTGTCCAATCCATTCCGATGCCATAATAAAGTAGTCTCTAGAGGAAAGTGCCATAGCCATTAAACTGCAAGGCCATATTTTTACACACCAGATTTCCAAGACACAAACCCACTTCTTTTATAGGTTTGCAGCACAACTCCCAACACACAGTGTGATCACTTCTCTGTTCGCCCATGCCAGACCAACAAAAATCCTCATTATTTTCTCTGTCCATTGAGCTACACCCATCAGGAAACAAAATAGTTGAGGTAGGGTAGCAAAAGGATTGTCCTAAATGCACTACACTTGTTCTAATGTTCTAACGGACACAACTTAAGCAACTTCCCAATAATCAAATCATCCTCTGAGCTATAAACTTCTCCTGAAAATTCCTCGAGTCATAGTCTGAACTGTCACTAGAGTATGAATTGTCAAAAGCCAGAGAGCCATTTCTGTTCCTACTGACATTGAGACTACAGCCATCCCAGCCTTGTCCCTCCTAACCACAAGCAGCACCTACTTGGATAGGAAGTATAGGGTCCAACCCATCTGTCACAAGTCGGTTGAGCTCAAACAAGGCGCAATACATTATGCATATAAGACTGAGTTGAACCTAGGGGGCAAGGATACTACAAGGTGAAGGGGGACCTTTTTCGTTGCATGTTGTACTTGAAACAATGTTGAAGCTAGCTTCAGAAGGAGTTATAAGTTTTGGTCCAGCAGAAGAAAGAGGTAAGAGAGTGCCTCTTTTAAGAATTTTGAAGTTACAGTTGCTAAAAGTGTCACCATTTCGGCCTAACACGTTTTGAACAGGCAGACAAAGCCATAGGTGACCAATCATGTTAGGCTGGCTCCAACGGATCCCAAACGACCCTAATTACAGTTGGGTCTTAAACTTTTTGTCAAAGACAACCTCTTCCAAAAGCTTATGCAGTTAGGTGGAGGCCCATGAATAGTTTAATATTTCAAACACACCCCATCAAGCAAGAGCTCTTTGGGCTTGAAGCGTGAACAATGCACAAACCCACTTTACTTATGCTGAAATTCAATTTAATTATGAAGAACGGGGGCGGCAAGGATTGAACTCCTATCCACTTGGTCATAAAGGCTTTGATACCATGTTAAAGACCAATTGTCCCAAGAGTGTAAGCTGTTAGGTGGAGGTCTAAAAATGGTTATTTCCAACACTTATAAAAACAAATTCTACTGGGAAATGTTTTTTTTTTGGCCGTTTGGAAAGCACAAACCTCTGCAGGCCTTGAACATGGCCAGGCCCAACACAATGACTTCTAGAGGAGTTAAGTGAGGACCCATCAGCCCAACACACCTTCCTTCCACCACCAACAAGGGGCAATATTAATAGAATTTTTTTAAATTCAACCTGATCTGGACAGCCCACAATCTATGTGGCATGGCATATGTGCATGTCTCTATCCTCTCGTCAAATTGACTAGAGCACTGCCAGAACAAGAATCTGACCCTTCCGCAGCATATCACAAAGTTCCTGCTGCAAGGTAACCTAAAACCACCTCGGAATTCAGGACAGGGCATTGTCTGGAGCCAATTCTTGTACTATTGAAATTATTAGCATAACAGTGGACCAGAAGCGCCACCACAGCACTGGTGACCACCACTATAGTTGCCTTCTGGCACCATAATGGCTCTAAATCTACCATTACCAAACTGTTCCGTCACTGAAAGAAAACAACCCTTTGAGTTTTAACCCCTAAAGGCGAAGAAGCATTTATGTACTTCTCCACAACGACGACAGAATGATGAACCAAAAGGAGCTCCCAATACACAAAACAGGGACACAAGCTCAAAGGATCTAGTCCTCCCTAGCAGCAGTGAGTGGACATAGCCCTTGCCCTTTTTTGTAATCCTCAAATTAGTTCCATCTTTCGGGGAGAGGTCAAAGGTCTTGGCTTCAAATTGCCAAGTATCTGATACGCCCATAAGACAGAATACAAGAGCCAACAGATCATCGAACAACAGAGGAGTAAAATCTTCCATTCTAGCTAATTGATAAAATACTATTACCATCAACAATGTATTTAAATTACTATATTTTATTTGGCTTAGAATATATATGCCTATAATCATCAAATATGGTTAACTTCTAAAATATGTGTAACTTGAAAGACAGTTCTTATTATAATAATTTATTTTTTGAACTGTTTACAAAATAATTTTTTGTATCCCAAAAGATTTCCTAGACAGTTCAATCGTTTTAATGGTAGCTTAAGTACTACACTGCAACATTTTTTCCTTCACCAGAACAACAAAAGTTCTAAGTAGCAAAAGCAAGCAGCCATACCTGAGTAGATATCTTCACTAATGTTGATAACACGAGAAGCCTTGCTGATACCACCACGTGTTATGTGAAACACTCTATCAAAAACATCCGGATGACCATAATGCATACGGACCCTGAACATATCATAATTGACCTAATTTAGCTTCAACTAGTTTGAATCTCAAGAAAAGAAATAAGATTATTTAATGTAAAATGGACTTACTTCAAAGGATTTGCTAAAACACGCTGGCCCATAGTCACAAAACTAGTTTCTTGATTAGACATAAATGAGGCCAAAGATGAGACACTACATCAAGTAACAGATAAGTTACACAAAACTATCAGAATAACAAAATTAAATCAATAAAGGGAAATCATAAATCACCGGATTAAAGCCACACATACCTTCCGGTAAAGACATGTTCTCTAACACCAAGTATGGTAGGAGGACGAAGGCCATGATCACAATGAAATTCTTCAAGAAGATTCCGCATCTTCAAAGCCTCCTCAAAATAGTTATCCTATAATAAAGTTCTACTAAAATCACAACTTAAACTGAAAACATATTATACAAAATCACATGCCGTACAAGGATTTTTTTCCTTTTAAAAGAAAGAGAAGTGTGTCATTGAAAGGACCAGTAGAGCAATTCCTCATAGCAAAACCACAGTTAATAAACTGAAATTAATAAATTCTAAACAAAAGATTATAGCACAAGACGTGAAATAGAAAAGTGATACTAGAAAATAACTTTTTATTAAAAAAAATCCTTAATCTTAAAGTGCAGTGGGTCAAAGCTGTGAAGACAACCACAGAAAAAACCACATCAGACAGAATGGCTTACAAGATCATTTTATTATAAAAAAATAATTTCATTAAGACGAAGAGAAGAAATTACAAAAAAGATTGGAGGATAAGGAATCTTATTGGACATAAGAGCAAAACAAAAGACAACAGAGAAAAGAGAAAACATCAAAAACAAAAAGCTGCCCAATCCCTAGTCATATCTGTTAGGGAAATCCCCTTAAAGAAACCATGTGCTTTACACCAAATAGAGACCAAACACCGAATCTTATCCCAAATCAGATGTTGAGCCAAAACAGACACCATAAAAATATGAGTTACCCTCCAACCAAATGCACCTAAGTGTAGCAAAGATTGCACTGCTTTTACCGAAACCATAAAAGCTTATCATCAAAAATTGAACAAAGGATCTAGGGAAAACCCAACATTGTCCAAAAAGGTTGAAGAAAGAGTTCCAAAGAGAAACAGGTTGACAGAACAATGTAAGAACAAGTGAGGAACCGATTCTGAGCAGACACCATACATAACATGCATATCAAGGAAAAGCGCCTTATGCGGTCTACGAACTTGCAACATGTCATTACTATTAATTCTATTAAGCACCGCAGTCCAAATAAAAGAGTTGACCTTTGAGGGACCTTTGGATTTCCAAAGTGACTTATCAAGATGGAAAGGGACTCTATTCAATGAATGAGTTATGAATTGGAAAAAAAGATTTGCAAGAAAACACCCTAGAGGGGTCAAGACATCAAATCCTAGTATCAGGAATAGAAGACAAATGAACAAAGTCAAGGATACCCAAAAGAAACTCCAATTCAGAACATTCCCTATCATTTAAGTTACGGAAAAAGTGAAAATTAAAAAAAAAGACAGAATAATGAACACTATAAAAATTGTGGATAGGAGAGTTGTGTAGGGAAGAAATACGATAAAGACGTGAGAAATCATATCTAAAAGAAAAATCCCCTACCCAGTGATCCTCCCAAAAGTTGACATGAGAACCATTACCCACCTTCAGGGAAAGCAAAGACTTGAAGGTATCATAACCATGAGAGATAAATTTCCATGGGCTAAAATGAGAAGCTGGGATTGCTGTGTTGGCATCCCACCCATTTTGATATAAGCCAAACTTACTTTGGATAACCTGATACTAAAGTGAGAGCGGTTCTAAAGGAAAGCGCCATATCCATTTACATGGTTGAATCATGCACAACAGACATGCCAACGACTTGGACAACAATTAAACACAAAAACAAGAGAAATAAAATAAGAGAGAGAAAGGTGGGAGAAAGAAATACTGGAGGACTTTACCATTAGCACATCCATTAGAAGGAGCATCAATAAAGAAAACAATACAATTCACAAAAACCTTGTCAAATCAACACAATTTATTTGGATGAATCTAGTCAAATACAGACAGCTGTGAAAAATGCTATCACCTGATTCATGTCAATTGTCTGGACTGCATTTCCACGGGTAAATATAATTGCATGGTTTTGATTCTCGGGCTTCCCTTCACCAATTTTGGGGTTTCCAGGCAATTTAACTGAGTATATTTCCTGTGAAATCAAAAGGCTTCAATTAAGGGAGTGAACAATAACCAAAGCAATCTAATACAACTAATGTCGTAAGATTATGTTTTTTATTTGAACAACAAAACAAAACAAGGATGTTATTTCATTTCAAAGAAAATATGGGTAAACCACAGATCCCAACCCAACCCACAAGATGAACCATAAGTCAAATAATTCAGGGACACAATCTGATGACCAAGAGTGAGCAAACCTCAAGGAATTGAGATGATCCATCCTTGAGGGTCACAGATGCTAATTTGCACAAGACAAGTCTATTTCCTTCACTATTATTACTATTAACAGAAAGAAACAAAAAAATTAACTATGTATTGTTGTGCATTTCAGACATGATATACAGGAAAACATTACAAAATATTACCCACATTTATATTTGTAATCATTGAATCTAAATACTGATGTCCTCAGCACATAAAAGCCAGAGGGCTGTCAGTACAGCACAAGGTGTCGGTCACGTAATATCTAAAAGTATTGACATGCAAACACTGGGCCAAATATTATATATGTGCAGTCCTAGGATTATATCATGCATAATTCTATTAATGCCATCCTCTTATACATTTTTCAGAGCAATGGTTTTCATACCCTCCAACCTTATACTTTCACTCCTAATAAAATCTTTCTTTCATCTAAAATTTATAACATTGCATTCTTCTCGAACTAACCAGTGACATGAGCATCAGACCCATGAAAATACAAAGCTCGTGCCATTAGTTGCCAATGAACGTGAGTCCTTTACAAGTTTAGTTTGTATCATATTTTTTTTACTGAAAAAGTAAATTAACCACTGCAAGGAACATCCAATCAGCAGCTTCTACAAAACAATTTAAACTTGAGGCAGTATTGATACCTCCTTTAGTTTGAACAATATTTGACGCCAATTCATCAAATTCAATTTCACATTAACTATATTAAAAGTAACTACCCATTGACCAAAATTTTAATTAATTAAAAATCAAATACAGTAACACAAGTACCAACTAAAGTATAAGTTGTATCTAAGAACCAGCCTGTACTATCAGTAATTCAGTCCTATAACCTATATATAACATTTCTATTTCACATTTTAGATAAAACAAAAAATTGTTAGGGAAGAAAATAAAGTGTACAAAAGAAATGCAGGATAAGATATCCACCATAGCAAAGACATGATGAAGGAGAAAAAAAAGGACATGCAAAAACATTAAACAACAAAGCTCTACAGTCCCTGCATATCTGCCAACATGTCTGTACTGCAAGAAGAACACCCAACAAGATATTTAGACGTTGGAACCTCAAGCACTAGTCTCAATTCAGTTTTCGTTCATCTAATTGATAGTTTTCAAGGAAAATCTTATCTGCTGGCATATTAATCAACTCTTGTCTCCATTACTATTCATTATTCGAGTTGTCCGAATTACCCTAATTCAAGCTTGTCTTTCCAGCATCCCTCTCTACTACTCGTCTTTGTTCTGTATCCTTATGGGAGTGGCCAACAATTTAGAAAAGATGATGAGGGATTTTCTTTGATCGGGTGCTACGGATATGAGACGTGATGATACGAACCTTGGGAGAACCACAACCCAAAAGCTAGCTATTAAGGTGGCAGAGCCCAAGGCTATATAAACCCCACATTTGAATCCTATACTTCTGATGTGGGACTCCAGTCCCATACCTTGCAATTGGATCCTAACACGTAATCATCTGGTGAGTTAGGAGGTGTGTTGTCAACAAAAGATGGAAGGGGGTTTGGGTCTTGGTAATTTGGTGTCTAAGAGCATTGCTCTGGCAGGTAAATGGCTATAGCGCTTTCCTTTGGAACCTCATACCCTTTGGCATCAAGTTATCCTAAGTAAGTATGGCTTAGATCAAAATGGGTGGGATACCAACACAGCTATTTGAACTTCTCATTCTAGCCCTTATGCTATCATTAAGTCTTTACTTTCTCTGAAGGTGGGTAATGGCTTTCTTGTCAACTTTTGGGAGGATCATTACCACGTCCTTATTGTGTTCCTTCATTACACGACTCTCCTATCCACAATTTTTATAGCGCTCAAAATTCTGACTTTTCTTGGAATTTTCACTTTTTTCATAACTTAAATGATAGGGAATTTTCTGAATTGGAGTTCCACTATGGTATCCTAGCCCCTGTTCATTTGTCTTATAATTCAAATACTAGGATTTGGCCTCTTGACCCCTATGGGACGTTCTCTTGCAAATCTTTTTTGCAATTCCCAACTTATTCTTTGAATAGAGTCACATTCCTTCTAGATAAACCACTTCGGAAATCCAAAGCTCCCTCAAAGATCACGTCTTTTATTTAGATTGCGGTGTTTAATGGAATTAACACTAATGACATGTTGCAAGTTCATAGGCCGCATAAGGCGTTTTTCCCTAATATGTGTGTTATGTGTGGTGCCTACTCAGATCGATTCCTCACCTGTTTTTACATTGCACTGTTGTTGTTTCTCTTTGGAATTCTTTGTTCAACCTTTTTGGAGAAAGTTGGGTGTGTCGGTTCCTCACCTATTTTTACATTGCACTGTTGTTGTTTCTCTTTGGAATTCTTTGTTCAACCTTTTTGGAGAAAGTTGGGTGTGTCCTAAGTCCTTCGACCAATTTCTAACGATTAGCTTTTATGATTTCAGTAGAAGCAAAGAGACTAAATGTATGTGGCAATCTGCAATCTTTGCTACACTTTGGTGCATTTGGTTGGAGCATAAAACTTGTATTTTTAAGGAGGTTTCTTTGGCACATCATTTGATTTGGGATAAGATTTTGCCTTTGGCCTTTATTTGGTGTAAAGCACATTGTCTTTTTAAGGGAATTTCCCTAATAGATATAACTAGGGATTGGGCAGCTTTGCTTTTTTTGATTTTTTTTTCCTCTAACTTGTCTAGTGTCTTGCTTTTATGTAAGAGGATTTCTTATCTTCCAATCTTTTTTATTTTTTTTCTCTTCATCTCAATGAAACTTTTTTATCAAAAAAAAAAATTCATTTCCATAGAGATCATTCATGCAAATTTCACTGTGTTTACAAATTAATTACTAACAAAAAAGCTAGAATATTATGCATAAGAAATACAATAAACATCAAAAACCAAGTGTTGACCCTCCACCCCATTCCTAAAAAGAGAAAAAAGTAGACCAAGAAGAAAATACAAAACAAGCTGGCTAGAAATTTCATAGTGAAAAACTGAACACACCAGCCAATGAACAGAATGTGGGATATGCTGAAGTAAATAGAAAGTTCAGATGAAGAGCACCTTGTCCTTCCCATTGATATCAGCCTTTACAAGCTTTGAGAAGTATTCTGTGTTCACTTTTCCATCTCTTAAAATTTCAACAACATCAATAAAAGCGACACGAAGAGCTTCATTTCTAACAGCAGAAAGAATTGAAAAATTAGATATGGAGCTATAGATTTAAGCATTTGGATAATTGAGATCATCAAATAGTAAATAGCTAACATATGAAAGTTGATCCCTAAAACTGCAGAACTCACCGTTGCATAAGTAAAGCAATATCAGCAGCCTCAGGCTTTTGCTCCTCTTTCTGCTTACCATAAATTTGACATGTGACAACATAAGTGAACTTAAGATCCGCCTGAGCACGTGCTTCAGGGGATAAATCAAATCCCCTTGTATCACTCACTTCATCACAGCCAATTGCAGCTTCCAAATCTAAATTACAAAACAACTTAGATTACTAACATCATATCATAAAGAACAATTATGAAGAAGTTATATATCCTTACCTCCAGAAGTTGTCCTCTCCAAATAGGTCTGAAGCATAAGGGCTTTCCTATAATACATCATCCCTCGAACTGTGCATTTCACACAACAAAGAACAGAAAATCAACTTTGAGTTTGGGAACAAAATGTCTTAATAAACTTCAGACGTTCACCAAGACTTAAGCAGTTAGTAATAATATTAGTATGAGGGTATTATGGGTATTGAATATTATCTTTCTAACCCCTGAATATGAGGATATATGTACACTGCCTGACTTGCATTCACAAATCTCACTTATTTATCCCCTTCAACAGGCAGCAATCTACTCCACCAACACCACTAAAACAATATTTTCCAAATTATTGAAACTATGACCGTTGTGTGATACTTATTCTCTTATACAAGTTACTCAGAACCAAACATGCTCAGAAGAAAAGTAATCACAAAAAAAGGAAAAAGAAGATAATAAGAATAAAAGAAAACAGCCAATATCCATCACAAAAACAGCACAGTGCAACCACTTAAAGCGGTGCAATAAAAGATAAGAGGAGCTCAGTTTGTTAGAGATATAAAATATTGTTGGGAAACCTTTGATACTTCCCAGATAGAAGTGGCTCAATCTAGACATGGTATCCGAGCCTCTATGACTAAGTAGACAAGAGTTCGATCCTTACCACCCCCATTATTTATAATTAAGATAAATTTCAGCACAACATAAAGTCTGTATGTGCATTGTCCACATTTTAAACCCAAAAGTCATTGCGTGAAGGGGGCGTGTTATGGAAAAAGTCATGGAAAACTTGAAGACTATGAAACAAGATGGAAAAACAGAAGCAACTGAAATAGTGCAAAAACGTAACAGAAGAAATTACTGCAGCAAATAAATTTCCAAAATTAAATATGATCGAAGAGACTAAAAACTAAAAAAGCAGACATAAAGAAAGCTCATGAAACAAAGATATTGATATCGCATGCAGGATTCTCTTAAAGAACCAAAGTAAAATCATCTTAACATGACATTCCAAGAAAAAAAATTACCAGTTCTCGCCAATGTTTGTCCCCGGTAAGAAGCCCAAAAACGCAATTCAAGGATATCACTAGGACTATCATAAAGCTCCGAGTCAAGTGCACTTTCATCACGGCCGATTCGGGCAAGCAAGTTTTTCCACTCATCTTCAGTGAATTAAGATAACCATCAATTAATGAATAACAACAAAAAATATCTATTAGAAGTATGTTTAAAAATTGACAAAGAAAGATGCTCAGACTTGTGGAAGGGACAATATAATTATTTTATTGATAGAAAATGAAAATTTCTTAGAGAGAAAAGAGGGAACATGCAGCTACAGGAAGGATAAGATATCCTCAGAAAAAAAAGATACATCAAAGAACATGAAAAAAAATCATGAATGTAGCAACGCTGCTCAATTTCTATGCATATATTGAATCAGACGGACACCAAAGCAAGGCCATAAACACAATCCTATCCAATAACAAGTTTAGGGGAAAAGAAGCACCCTTAAATATGCGAGAATTCCACTCCAACCAAATACACCATCATATTATCATTATATTAATATATCCCATTAAGCATTGATAATGGTTGAGACACAATAAAATGAACAAATGAAAAAAATATGAAATAATATATATAAAGAATTTAAAATAGAATATGTGAGACCACTAAATCTGATACACATATGGTTAGAGACCGTGAACAGTTTTCACCAATAGATTTGTTCCCTTATATCATCTATGGCACCTAATCACCTTCTTGGAAACATTTTTAACATATACTTTAAGGCTTTAAGAGAGGCTAAACTTCACCCAACCAGCTTATGGCAACTTAGATCAGACCAGGACCCAAGAGTGACCTAAACCCAAAATTAACAACCCAGTTAACAGTTAACTCTAATTACATGTTCAATGATGAAAGGGGAACAACCAAAAATAGAATGTTCCAATTAGCAAATCGTGCAAATTCAAGCGAAACACAAAAAATCAAAACACAGAAACATAAATTTGCAGTCCTGGTTCAGACCATGCCACATTAAATCAAGTAAGCCATATAGTTATAATCTGATTGAAGCACATTGGAGTAGAAACCACCTGGATATATCTTCTGAAGGTAGAACAGGATTGATATGCCATCTTCATTTTTCTTTAGGAGTTCAGCCATGCTATAAAGCACGACCTCAGAATAATAAGGGGTGAAAACACTGCACACAAACCGAAGAAAAGATAAGCACCAGAAGCAACAACCCAAATCATTTTTTCCAAGAGAAAATATTTACCTGAAGGATAACATCTCTCGAACTGGTTTCGTAAGAGGCATCTTCATAAAAAGCGAATTTGTGAAAAACTCCAGCCTTCGCCTGGCCTCAAGATTTTTAGGAATGCTCGAAGCAGATTCTTTGATAGTCAACAGCGAATACAATCTTTTGACTTGCACTCTCTGCATAAACTCAATTGTTAGTAAATTCATAGATAAGCTATACACACCAAAATAGAAAAATATGATTAGAGCATACTAAGTCTGTATTCTTGGGCCATTTCAACTTTGCAAACAAATGCCCGTCCTCCCTAGCTTTGGCCAGTAAATTCCATGTGTCATAATTCCCCCTAGATGAATAAGGAAATCGGCATTAAGCTGACAGCTAATGAAATGAGAGGAGAAACCTCTAGCACAGCCAGGCAGGAGGAGGATTTTAAAAATCAGTATAAGTGTACAACAGCAACTATGACTAACCTCATATTTACAGAAAGGACATCATATCGCACAACATCGTATAGATCCTGAACAGCCTTAACTGCACCCCTTTCCAGTTCAGGTGTTTCTGTCTCTTTCTATACATTGTCAAAACAATGATAAGTTCAAATTTAACTAAATTAAACTTCCATTATAATAAGTTCAAATGTAAATCAATTAAACTTCCATTATAAAAGGCACCAAAGAGAGAAGAGATATATATATATCAACATACATGTCCCAAATTCAGATACAACAAGAACAAACTTATCAAATCAATTAATCTGTGATAGGATACTCAAGCCCAATGGAGAACCACACCCCAAAAACTAGCTATTAAGTTGGGAGAGCCCAAGGACTTAAGTACCACTCCACACACTGGTATTTAGCCAATGTGGGACTCGGATCAATCTGCTGGAAAAATTTAATCCAGGATTCACTAGTTTCTTTTCAGAAACACACTAAATGTGAACACGTCCAGAGAAAGCATGCTACTGCTAAAACTAACTTATGATTACAAAAACATCATTCAAAGCATTCAACTCAGTTAATATAATTAAACAGAAAAAATTTGCACAAGACATTTTTTCTTTTTATAAAAGAAGAAATGGTACCAGAGAGAAAAGAGTACTAGTACAACTAGGGGGAGGTAAAGATATCCTCCAAAACAGACACGCTAAAAGTAAAAAGAGCTAAAGAGGCTAAAAAATGCAACAAAGCTGTCAAATCTCACTGCATATCAGAAATGTAAATCCCCCTGAAACAAGCATGAGCATATTACTAGATAGAATCCATAAAATTAACCCCTAACATATCAAGGGGCAAAGATATGCCCTTGATGGTGCAAGCATTCTGCTCCAACCAAATTCCCAAAGAACCACATAAGCCGCAAACTACCATAGATTTTTTGCCTCCCTATTATTTTATTTCCTTTTGTTTTTTACAAATCATTTGCCCATGTCATAAAGGATTTGGCAAAATTTTACGCTGGCTGTCAACCTAACGCAACCCTCCTCATTTTATCCGGGCTTGGAACCGGCTATGCATAAACTGCATAGGCAGAGCACTAAAAGAGCACTAAAGAGAATAGACAATGGGAGAGCGGTTGGACCTGAAGATATTCCCATTGAGGTTTGGAAGTGTTTAAGGGAGAAAGGCATAACCTGGCTAACTAAGTTATTTAATGAGATTTTAAGGTCTAAAAGAATGTCGGATGCGTGAAGAAGAAGCACTTTGGTCCCTATTTACAAGAACAAAGGAGATACACAAAATTGTGCTAATTATAGAGGGATAAAGCTCATGAGCCACACTATGAAACTTTGGGAAAGAGTAATCGAACGGAGATTAAGACAAGAGATTCACATTTTAGAGAATCAATTTGGTTTCATGCCGGGACGGTCAACCATGGAGGCAATATTCCTTATGTGAGGTTTGATGGAAAGGTACCGAAGGAAACAGAAAGACCTTCACATGGTGTTCATTGATCTGGAAAAGGAAGAAAGGAGTTTGTGTTGCTTATATTTGGGCTATCAAGGATATGTATGATGGGGTTACAACTTGCGTGCGAATGGATGGATGGGTCACACAAGATTTTCCGGTAACTGTAGGATTACACCAAGGGTAATCTTGAGCTCATACCTTTTTACCTTGGTTTGGGACGTACTTAGTGGGTACATCCAGGATCCAGTTCCCCGATGCATGATCTTTGCAGACGACATAGTCCTAGTGGAAGAGACGAGACAAGAAATAAATGATAAACTAGAGTTATGGATAGAAGCTTTAGAATCACATGGGATTCAACTAAGTAGGAGTAAAACAGAATATATGGAATACAAGTTCAACAAAAGGCGATCTAGCTCTGACTTGGAGGTGAAAATTGGTGATCATATTATTCTACAAGTTGAACGGTTTAGGTATCGCGGATCTATTATACAAAATGACGGAGAAATTGCAAGGGATGTAACTCATAGGATTCAAGTTGGGTGGACAAAATGGAGAAATGCTTCGGGCGTTATTTGTGACCGCAAGATACCTCTCAAGCTAAAGGGAAAAATTTATAGAACAGCTATAAGACCAACAATGTTGTATGGTACCGAGTGTTGGACGGTAAAATGTCAACATGAGCATAAGTTAAGAGTTGCAGAGATGAGAATGTTGCACCGGATGAGTGGACACACAAGAAAAGATAGAATTAGGAACGAGTGCATTCGAGAGAAAGTTGGAGTAGCACTCATTGATGAAAAAATACCAGAGTCTCGCTTAAGATGGTTTGGTCATGTGAGGAGGAGACCATTAGAAGCCCCGGTGAGAAGAATTGATCAGATGGAGGCTAGCCTTTTAAATAGAGGTAGACGTAAACCACTAAAAACACTAAGGGATATCATAAAAAAAGATCTTGAAATAAATGGTCTATTTGAAAGTATGGTCTTTGACAGAGCACAATGACGTTGTTTGATCCAGGGTAGTCAATAGCGGGCATAGCGGCACGAATAGCGGCATAGCGGCGCGGAACAGCCCTTGGCCGCCACAGAATGCCCGTTGCGTCGCGGTTCAGTGTCGCGCGCAATAGCGGCGCGATAGCGGCCAAATAGCGGCCGCGATTACGACGAGCACAAATCTACTGTTTACCCCAACCAAAAGCGTCATCTTTTCACTGTTTGGGCTTTTTTTTCATGTCTTTTCCCTCTTTCGCACATTAGGAATACATTTTAGGTCTGCCCATGCCCCATCGGCAGCATCTCTTTTCTTTCGCACACCAGAAGCACATCCACATTATTGGTGCTTGTAAGTTTTTTTTCCCTAATTGACAATGACTAAGATGAATGATGAATGTGTCCTTGAGTTGAGTATCAATTATGTATGTATTACAAATTTATGACTCTCTTACATTATATCCACTATCTTCGGTGTAGCGGCCGCTTCGCGATCCGCTATACCGGAATAGCATTTTTGGGGGTGGCCGCTACGCGCCGCGTTCCGCCATTGACTACCTTGGTTTGATCCATGTAACCGACCCCACCTAGTGGGAAAAGGCTTTTGTTGTTGATGTTGTTGTTATTTTTTACAAAAAAGAAATCATAAGAAAGAAGAGCAGCACAAAGTTAGATGATCAGGAGTTCTTCTAAAGGAATAAAGAAAACATTAGAATCAAAAATCAGCTCAACAGAGCAAACCAATCCCTTCTCACAACAGACACAGCAGTTCCCTTAAAAAATCCCATGTGCTACCCATAAAGAAGCTAAAAAGGCCAGCCTATCCTAAAGAAAATTTGAAGTATAAAAAACCATGCAAATATTTTGGCATTTTGTTTTGACCAATTACACTAAACCAGAGCCATGATGGCTCAATTCCAAAGTAACACCCCCCCTTTTTCATCTCAAAACCTTGAAAGCACGTAGATAAGGCCTCCAAATTAGAGGGACAAACACAATGCTCACTAAACAGTCCGAAAAGCAAACTCCAAAGCTTCCCAGACACCTCACAACACGACAAAAGATGACAATTCATTGCAGAACTTTCATAGCACAAAACACAAATGTCACAGTAATGGCCCTTATACACCATAAAGTCTGAGCTCTTATAAAAAAATCAATAGTTTTAATCCTATTTAGTACTGCAATTCAAACAAAAACCTTAATGAGAGACGAAGCTTTAGCCTTCCAAAATGGAGCAGGAAGCGCTACACTTTGGGGAAAGTTTTTTTTTTTCCACTAAGATGAAGAGAAGGAAATTAAATGGAATTTGGAGGATATGGGATCCTCGATAATGAAAAAAGGAAAAATAAAACAATAGAATAAGAGAAAATATCAATGGAGCAAAGCTGCCCAATCAATCTGCGTATCTATTAGGGAAACCCCCTTAAAAAGACCATGTGCTTCACACCAAATAGAAACCAATCTCTTAACCCAAATTAGCTGCTGAGCCAAGAAACCTCCTTAAAAATATGAGTGATTCTGATAGGAACCAAATCAGCTCACAAGAAGAAAGCAGAAACAGATTTGTTATATCTCCTCTCTTGAACTGAAATCAATAAGATATCAAAATCAGTGGGGCTGTTGTATACAGAAACAGAGATGGATGCTAGACAGAAAGCAATGGAGAAGAAGCTGGGAGGGTTGAAGAGTCGAATGGAGGTTCTAGTATTCTAAGGAGAGGATGCTTATATGGTTGGTTGATCAGCGTCGTGCAGCACTTAGATGCAAAGGGAACACCAGACCGTGGGAAGCTACCGGCGGTGGTGAGAGCTTTGAGAGGTCGCATTCTCAACTGGTGGCAATAGTGGGATTGGTGTATTCCCAAGGCAACCTAGGTCACCTTCACGAAGGCAGTGATTAAACGATTCCAGCCCGAGTATGATCTGGATCAGCCGATCTTCATACAGGATGTGGAACCAGAACCGTTAGCGTCAGAGGGCAAAGGGACCACCAACATTGTTCTTGATACTGCTGCTGAATTGGAAACGAAATCATCCAACAGGTTGGAGGAGATCAAAATTGAGAATGAAGAGGAGCTCCAGATAGAGTTCACTATGGGGGAGGAAAAGCATACCCTTGATTGTGCGATGGAGAGAGAGAAACAAAGGGACAACAAAGAGGAGAAGCTAGGTTACAAAGATCAACCCTTGGGTAACAAAGAGGAGGTTAAGATGGAGAGGAAAACCCTCCCTATGGGTAGCGTGATATGGATGAGGAAGGACCTTTCGACTGCCATGGAGTTCTGGGTCGCAAGAAGACCAGAAAAGTCTCCACCACCACCAAAACCATCAAATTCAAGGCCACACGTGGCGTGGCAGGTGCAACGAGACGCCATTGAGTTATTTTCAAAACCTCCCTAAACAGAAACGAAGGATAGGGGTGGCAGGCTGTTTGGGATGACATCGGATCCAGGGTGGCTGACGGTGGAGGCTAGCCTGCGTAGGAAGAGGTTGAACGTTGATGCTAGGGCAGATCTGGTCCTTCTTACAGAACAAATGGGCCAAGCCCAACTCGCTAACATTGGCTTCTTTATTTATGTTTCAAGCAAGCCTATCCAAAGTGATTGGGCTCATGGTTCTTTCTGAACAAATTGGACCCATAACACCTTGCATCTTTCCTTTTCTCTCTAAAATAGGTTTGAATTTGAAACACATGGTAGGTGGAAGAAAAGGTACAAACGGTTTACTTTGGTTCTGCGATGTCGGAAAGTTTGACATCAATGTTTTATTGTGGCAGTAAACCAGGTTCTTGGAAACCAATGCAGATCGATTTTGGTACTTTCAGCACCTTTGTCGGTGTTTTTGACAGTCATGGACACTTGAAGCAAGTTGTTGAGATGCACTTTGGAAATTGGGAACCTAATTAAGGCTTGTGGGCTGGATTTGTTGAAGATCTCTCATTTTGACAATAAGTACGGCCCTTTGTGCTACTGTTTGCTATAAATGCATGGAAAGGAGATATATCTGGAACTATCTATAGATCAGGTTCCAAAAGCAATGAGGTTGGTGGTATGTAAAACTTCGTTTGTGAAATATCTGAGAACATGTCTTCCCAATTACATTTGGGTGTCATGAAAGTTGCCAGCAAATTTGTGCTACATGGGATTATTGGCAATATCATTACAGAATTTGTCACTAAAAAGAAATGTAAAAGGCATAAGCTTGAATCAGCTGATCAGGCTTCTAAGACTTGTATGTTGGACAGAAAAATGTCCAAGGTTGCTGTGGAGATGAGTAAAGATACTGCCATTCCAAGTGAGCCTAAATCTTCCAATATTATGGATGGTCGGGCTTGTCATGAAATCGCCAGACTGTCTTCAACAAGCATAAAATCAGTTGGAAGTGTTGAAAATTTTTGGTGGTCTTATGCGGTTGTTCATAAAGTACTTTTTGATCATTGCATGCAAGTCATGTGGATTGCAGTGTTTTTTGACACTCTAGGGAGTACTTATTTTCCTGGAGGAAGAGGAAGCTTTGGTCTCATCCTAAGCCTTAACCATCTGTTTATGGATGTAGATATTATGTTGAAAAGATTAAATCAGAAGACACTTTGCCTCTCAGGCCTTGTTCCTTTGAATACAATGTTGATGGCTGTAATCAATTTGGAGTGCTGGCAATGGAAAGAGATTTTCATGCTCCGTTATCTTCCAGTGGCCGCAAAGGTGGAAACTTACTAGAAGGCCAATGGGACCCTGGCGGAAGTAATTATGTTTCAAGCATAACTTGGTCATTTTGCTTCAGGCAATGAGACCCCAGTGGAAGTTTTTTTTTTTGGCTTTTACAGGACACTTATCCGAACCTTCACCTTGAGGACAAGGTGAATCTTTTGGGGGGGAGTATTGTTAGGTACCCTAAGATGACTAGGGTGTATTTAAGGAAAAGAAAGGGGTGCAGTAGGGGATTAAAGTCCCATGTAGGCTGGGTGGGAAGTGTGACTTCATGTAACAACCTGCTGCACACATGGCAGCAGGTGAGTGAGGGAAACAATGGGGATTCGGTTGGAAGGAGGGGAATAAGAAAGGGAAAGGAGGAGAGAATGGGGGGGGAGAAAGGAAAAAGGACTGAGTTAGGACTGGGAGAGACCAAGGCCTCTCGAAAGCCTTGGGTTATCTTGCATTTTCTCTTTTTCTCATATCAGTTCATACTTGCTCTGTAATTCTGTTTTACTGATACTGATATCTCATTGATACCAGTAACAGGAGTGGGAATATACACTATACATACTGTTTTCTCCAGTGATCTAGTTCAGTTTCTATCAGTTACGCTCTAACCAAATGCACCAAATAGGAGCATAGATTGCACATAACCTTAAAAACTTAGCCTCTTTACTTCTACCAAGACCACTAAAGCTAGTCACTAAAAACTGGTCCAAGGACCTAGGGCTAGGGCACACTCAGCTTTAACCAAAAAGGCTGAATAATGTATTCCATAAAGAAACAGCAGCAGGTCAATGTAAGAACAGAGGCAGAACTGATTCTTAAAAAGCACCACACATAACACACAAATCAGTACAAAGAGCCTTATGTTGCATGCAAACCTACCAATAAGAAACAGGAAGAAAGATTTACAAGAAAGAGAATATGAAAAATTCAAAGACCAGATACAGGAGTCAGGATTATTAGACTAGCAGAAGGTATCACAGCAACCAAAAAAGAGAGTAAACTCAGATGTTTCTCACTCATTAAGGTTCCTAAAAAACTCCAAGAAATATGGGAACCTTGAAGAAATAAAAAGTGAGAAACCATGGCATCATGCAAACTTGAAAGAAGATAAAGACAGGAGAAAGATCTACTGATCTAGAGGAGGAATCTCCCAACCAAACATACTCTGGAAATGAATACAGGAACCATCCCCATTCGCAAAGAAAGCAGAGAGCAAAAGGAAGTACCAGAGAAATTAAATTCCAGGCACTTGCATGCATAGCAAACCCTAGGTTTAGCATCCCACCTGTTCCGATCAAGACCGCACTTGCTCTAAATTACCTATGCCTTAGAGAATGGGGTTTCAAAGGAAAATGATGCAATGGTTTTACCACCAAGGAAATAGTCTTGGATATCAGATTCCCCAAGCCAAACCTCCCACCTTTATTGGTTTACAGGAACCATCGCCCATTCGCAAAGAAAGCAGAGAGCAAAAGGAAGTACCAGAGAAATTAAATTCCAGGCACTTGCATGTGTAGCATAAACCCTAGGTTTAGCATCCCACCTGTTCCGATCAAGACCGCACTTGCTCTTAATTACCTATGCCTTAGAGAATGA
Source organism: Styphnolobium japonicum (assembly GCA_023212625.1). Lineage (NCBI taxonomy): Eukaryota > Viridiplantae > Streptophyta > Magnoliopsida > Fabales > Fabaceae > Styphnolobium > Styphnolobium japonicum. The sequence goes on from JALBWW010000013.1 coordinate 935,079, forward strand.
GGTTTCAAAGGAAAATGATGCAATGGTTTTCCCACCAAGGAAATAGTCTTGGATATCAGATTCCCCAAGCCAAACTTAACCTCCCAACTAACCAAATGATCTTTCCTAATATCTTCCTATAATTCATTTGCCACAAGAGCTGTATCTAAAATACTCTGTTCTCCTCCTTGCTATCAAAACCTTTAAAGTGAAACATAAGACACTACTCCAAAGTGATCTGCGATGAGATTAAGCAGTCGTTTAGCTTCTTTGTGGTGCCTGGCTAGTGGCTATTTTAGAGAGGTTTCGTTGCCAAATATACAGACGTTGACATGCTTTTCACTCTTGCTGTGTTTTTCCTTGTTTTTTCCATTTTCATTTTTTGGTGTTTCCATCAGGAGGATATATTATCCTCTGGTCCTGTACTTCTTTCTAATAAATTTCTTTTCTTATAAAGTTTAGGACACCAATAACTGCAAACAAGTTATTCCAAAGTAAACTATCCACCTGAGAATGTTAAAAAAAATGGGCCACTGTTTCAACGCTAGAACGGCTCATACCACACATATCAACAGAAAGAGTTGTATGGGGCTATGAACGCTGAATTTGCAATAATCAATGGATGATTGAATATGTTAAGAATAGCTGGCATTTGTTAGATCCAATGACTTGGGCCCAACTCCAAATGATGGGAGCCCAATATTAACTGATGAAAGGCCACATAAGTGGCTGGTATATTCAAGGAGGAAGAGAGTGAAGGATGTTACTAAGGGGAATAATCAGTTATGGGGGACCACCGACGGGAGATCCTACTAGATTCAAGAGGCAAGAGTGGGCTGAGAATTCTGTTAGAGGGGAATCAGAAAGGGAGGACATACATACAGAAGATCAGTAGGCAATAGGTTGTTAAATAATAGTGGAAAGGGGAATGGAGGGGTATCACATGTTTTAGGCTATTTTTCTGGCTGGTAGCCTTGGCAAGGTTCACCTTGCACAGGAGTTCTCTCCTGTCATTATTTTCATTTCTATTACTTGTATCTGCTATTAAGGGAAACCTCAGTTGTAAGTAATTTTCCCTTTGTGAATACTAATCAACGGTGGCATCTAACAGACTCGAACTCGGCTAAGAAGTACTCAATTTAACAACCAACACAAAAAAAATCTTGAAAGCGCATAAATAGATTAAAAATCAGTCACCACAAACATTACCCTAGGCCCCTTTACAAAAATTAATTAAAAAAATTGAAGACAAGAAGAATTCATTAGAGAGGAGAAAAGAGTGCAAGGAAAGAACAGGCAGAATACTCCAAACCAAAACTATAATGAACAGACATAGGATACTTAAAAACATTCATTAAATAATACAAGAACTTAAAACATTGGATACAAACCAGAATCCCCATCAGCGCAGTTACTCTTGATATCACAAGTGCCAACTTATTTAGTTGGAAGTCCACATGAATACTCCTCTTTGCAATACTTGCATTAATATCGTCATATATCCTTTCAACCCTGGCATAATGACAACAATTGCAAAAGAATGACAAGCAAGAAATCAATACATCAACAATAACGCTCATCATATAGAGGGAATAAGGTTCATTGCAAATCAACTTTACACAACTGACACTTACCACATCCGTCCTACTTCATCCAATATTTCTGTCAAGATGAGCTTAATAGTATAGTAACACTCCTGAACAGCATATTTCATATAGTCATCTCTTGAAATCCTATCCCAAAGCTCATCTTGAGTATCTCTACTCTCAAAAGCAATATCCTTAGCCAAAAATATCTACATAATCATGTACAAGAATAAATCAATGAATCTTAATTCTTAACAAAAAGGAAACTTAGGGCCACGTTCACAGGTAACAAGCAGCAACATAAATACTTTGCAAGATATGTATATTAATTTGTAATTAAAACCATGGTTATAAGAATGGTAAGATTCACAATTCATATCATACAATTTAGTTAGATTCTCGAGGACAGCAATTCAAATCGCTTATACAAATCTGAGATGGTATGAATTGAGACTAGATTTGTGGGATGATTGAGATAATTCTACTGCCTTTATGACCACACCAGGAAGAGTCTTGTACGACCCAAATTAGGAAAATTGGGAATTTACTCTCTTTCTTTTCAAAATCTTTGATGTACTGGTCCACAACAGCCAAAATACTAAATGTGAGTGGATAAAGGGTGATACACCAACTCTCAAACCATATTTCATTAGGCTTGAACTCTCCCCCTTACTAGAAACCATAAATCTTAAAAAATACATGTAACTTTTTTGCATGAGTAAATTAGAAGAAGTCTTTGCGGTAAGCATTTAAGTAGTTCAGATGAGATCAATATCAATGTTCTTAAAAATAGTGTTTTTATGGGTCATATTAATAATTTTAATATTTTGAAAACAATTAGAAAATGATTTATTATGTAGAGCATAAAATTTAAACCATTTTTTAGTATTCAATTCAAGATTCAAAAAATGACACCACAGTTCACTATTTGACAACCATGGTTGAAACATCTGAACTACCTTGCTTGCAAGTAGAAAAAGCGGCCACTGAACCAAAGGAAGATCCCCAGAATTTCTCGGCATTAAAAGCAACTCCATTTCACTGCAAGCAATGAAAACATGACCATATACAGGTGGATAACAAGGAAAGAAAAGGTAAAAGGAAAAATAAAGATAAGAGAAATATATAGTAGCTCCTAATGAAGAAGGTGAACAAGAATGGTAAAGAAAAATTCTGCAACTAACAAGTTGGTTATATAATCTTCCTCCCTCAGATTTCTTATGATCTCATTCCAAAACGGGGAGAACCGAGCAGCATCAACCTTCTTCTCCACAGCCTTCATATGCAGAGGTAATTGGGTAAGTAAATTGTTCTCAACATCAGAAAAGGCACAAGCCAACATGAAACTAGTTTACTATAATAACCTTCCCATCAATATCAATAAATTTGTTTTTTGGAAAGTAGTACGAAGTTAATTCAGTGATGTTTGTATCCAGCAAACAATCATATTGACATTAAACAAATTTATTATTTCCTTTCCCCATGGCAAATGGCAGACCTGAACAGATGACTGGCGGGAGCTCCTGAAAAAGAAATTAGAGAAAAACTATGTAAGCAGATACAAACAACACCACAATCCACGGGGGAAAAACTCTAAAAATAGAGGATATAATCTCAGACAGCTATAATAGAGAGAGGACATATACACAGACAGCTATGAGCTATCTTCCAACTCTAATCATTTAGAAAGACTGAAAATCATAAGCTCCAAGTTAAACAGAAAAAAGCACATATCACAAACCGCACCTGTTGGGTAGAGGAACATGAAGGGTGTCCATAAAAGCTCCAGGAAACTGCTCAAAAAGTTTGTGTAGCGCTTCCAATGACCTAATCTGGTGGTCAGAAGCAGGCAAGAAAAACAGCATAACAACCAATGGCATATTAAAACATGTACAGAAGCAGAAGACTAGCAACAGATAATAGATATTAATAATAACAGAGCATATTACCAGACAGATGTGCTGTCAGTTACTTCCAACAACTACAAAAAATAAATAAATATATTGCATACCTCTCCCAGACGATCCCTTGCCCCAAGCAAGAATCCCCAGACAGCCGATATAAGTGTGTAAAACACATAAATATCAAGAAGATAGATCTGAAATAATGGGAATTAACAAATTGGAAACAGCAACCAAAACAAAACAAAACAAAAGGAAGAAAAGGAAAGGAAAAAATGTACAATATTACAGAAAAGTTAAAAAAAGGTAACAATAAGTTATGAAATAGAGAAACACATTTTAAAGAAATCAGTGCATAACCAGAAATTTGGCACTAATAATAATGCCTTGTCAATCAGCTAAAAACTTCTATATTTACTAACTACTAAACCAGGGAAATATACAACCCTCACTGCTGAACATGTTCCAACTGAAAATCAGTCCAGCTCCCCTTAAGACAATTTATTTATTCAAATGACAAGAACTAAGAATGCATAAGAGGAACTCAGTTCCAGCATTATCAAATAAGCATATTGATATGAACCTTGGGAGAACCACACCCCAAAAGCTAGCTATTAAGGTGGGAGAGCCCAAGGCCATACAAACCCCACATCTGAATCTCATACTTCTGATGTGGGACTCAAGTTTCATACCTTGCAATTGGGTCGTAACACATACCATGATGTGATATTACTTTACTAATATCCATGACACTTGTCACAAAAATTCTTAATACCCATGCCAATAGACAACACTGCCGCAGACTCTCAACTTCAAGAACCTCTTGATAGACAATTTTTTTCCATAAGAGACGAAATTTTATTAAAGAGAAGGAGAGAAGTACAATGGCAGGGCATAAGATATCCTAGTCTTGATTGACATTATTTGAAGAAATGCAATCATATTCCATCATTATGGCTCGATTTCTGAGATAAAACGAAATTTAAGCCTGAAAAAAAGTGTAAACAATCAAAGGTCATGCACTTACAGTAAACACTGGAGCCCATAAGCTAGCAACTGTCAAAGCATTATGATTATCTGCAAGAATTATAGCACTTTAAATAACCAATAGTATCAAGCAGGAAACTACAAAGATATAAGCAGCAATTCTTTTTTTCTCTAAATTCTTTACTTTTTCTTCCAAACCACAGAAATAATCAGACCAGTGCTTACTTTTAGAGACAAAGTCATGCCAGGAGTATTCTATATTATCCTCTGTCACTATCACCCTTGTTGGATCCACCAGTGGCTTGATCTATGAACAACAAAAAAAAAGGCATTCAAGCATATATGCATCTAAGCATACATGTATGTATATGTATTTTCACACGCACACACACATGAACACATGAATGTATACATGTATATGTGTATGTAAGTATGCAAGGAGGCAACTATTAATGTATCACTAACCTGAAGAAAGTAGGCAAAAGAAAATTTTCCACTCAGAACAAGAAGCCAAAATAGAAAATACCTGAAAAGGGGAGCAAGGTAGCAAATAATCAGTCCAACCAGTGTACAACTTCTGCTTGTTCATAAAATTAATTACAGACCATACGCCTTTTAATGCCATCAATCACATTTTTAGAAACATTTGTATCAATAGAAAATTCTTTAAAAAGTAGAGTGGAAAAGGAAGATTTTACTTTTTCCAGGACATGTGTCTACATGGAAAAAAATAGCAAGAAAGAAAAGAGATATAGTGTGTACTTTATGAAATCCGTACTCCTTTCATACATTCCCCGTCCAACATAATGCCGTTCCTTTATCAGTCAAAAGGGGAAAAAAACAACAAACAGCATGCCAATCAGTCACCATAACTTCACAAGATATTGAACATACATGGTAAGATTAAGTCATACAATTATCAACAATTAATGCAACTTAAGACATTAAAAACCTGGCGCATCCACTTCACAAAGCGAATTAAAGGCCAACGATCACATTGATTAGTTAGAAGATGACATGCAGGTATCCGCATGAAGAAACTAATGAAAAATTGGACACCAGCATAAATCCCTATGACAATCACATACAATCTGAAAAGAACTGAATCTGCATTTGCTTTACTCTCTTCCTGGAGAGCTTTCCTGCAGTTAAGCAGAGACAGTCAGAAAAGTAAAATTACTCTAGACAAACTAAAAAACATCAAAAGAAATAGAGAAAAGACCAAGGAGCTAACAATATAACAACGAAATTATAATAACTGAGGGCATACATACACATAAAGGAAAGTTATGACAACCGAAGCAATGCTAAACCAAAGGAATCGTAGAAAAATTCGGTAGATAGCAAATCGCCTTGTTGTTGAATATGCACCATACATCATGAAAATGTCCAGAACGCCTAATAAAAAAAGGAAAACATCAGAAAATATAGCAATGACGGTGGCAAGAAAAATATCAAACTAGCAACAACAGTTTTGTATTCTTTGCAGACATTCAACCTAAACGACCAATTATGAATTTAAGACAAAAGATATCACATAACTTCACAACACAAATACATACTCTCAAGAAACTTCATCACAACAAATGTAGGTCCAAGACTAAGAACCTCTCGCAAAGTCTTGGCATTAAGATGTCCATCATTGAAAGCAATAATAGTTAGACCCTGAAAATTTAGAATAAAATGAAAATTATTATGATGCAAAAAGAAGAAGTGTTGCGTGAACCATGAAATTAAATACCAATTAAGATTACATAAATAAATAAAAATATGTGAGAAAAGAAAAGTTCAAATAGCAGATGAGAACAGAAAGCATTTGTCAAAGGTCATGACAACAGACTAGCAAATAAACGTATAAACCTGAAACATCATGAAAAGAAATATCCACAATCGGTGGAAGCTATGATAGAGATGAAAAAAAGTCCGATGCTCCACAAAAGATGTTTTCCCTCGACGATGATTTCTGCCAGATATACGCATCTTCTGCATTGGATAAAAAGAATAAATAAATAACCAAGGATGTCAACCAAAAAAATATCAAATTATGATACTTGCCAGATTATGAAGAACTTTATCAGGGATTAAGCTTCATCATCTATGTGTTCTGTCACATGTTTAGGGTTTAGGGTAGGTTTATCAACTTATACAGCCAATCTAATATTCTAACATTGAGAGCCTCGCCGATGCCTGTTTTCCCAACCAGATATCATCATGCATCAGTTCTTTCAACACCCTAACTCTAGCCCTAGAAATCATCATTCCATTGCCGTTCTGCATCAATTTCGGTATCACAATTCACAACCCTTGCACACATCTCATATATCAGGCTAGCAACTAGCATTAGAATGCTGTGCAATACTAGCAGACATATCCTTCAAGAATAAGCACAGGCAGCAATTTTATTCTTAACTTAGAAGTTAGATGCATTAATCTTCCTGAATTTTAACACCTCCACAACACATGTCAATATACATGAAGGAAATGCAATAAAAACCAACAGCATGATGTAATTAGATGGGAATCTAACATAATTACAAAGCAGACAAACCTTTGATCTTGGTGGAGGCTTATGGAAAAATGAAGAATTTTGGCGCCAAGGCCAACTAAGCTCAAAGCAATGAAGTGACCTAAAAAATGGAGGGTCAGACACCTGAACAACAATAATTGCCCTAACCAGAAATAGTCATCGAAGAATCCATACCAGAAATACTCATTAAAATCATCATAATTTCTCCAGGAAGAATGAGGCGCCTTCCCGTTACCATTGTTTGCCGCTTCCTGAAAGTGCATGTAAATAAGTGATGAATTCCAAAATTTAAACCAAAAGAATAGAAACCTGCAGAGTTCCAATAAAAGTACATTTCTATGTTATGGAGAAGATGAACTGCAGTGCTAAAATAATTAAAAATTGCAGTTTAGAAACAAAAAAATGGAAATATATATATATTCACTATCTTCTATTCAATGACAGAAATAAATGGCCATGCATACTCCCACGCTTGATTGCTAACCCACACTTCCATGGTACATTTTTTCCCATTAATGCACAGACCAACTCATCTTGTTTGACTTTCTGAAAGATCTCACCGCATAACACAAGGGTTTTTTAGTACTTATTGTTTGTAAAAAGAGGATAAAAATATTAGTGAGAAGAGAGAATGTACGTCAGGGAAGAAGCTAAGATATCCTCCAAAAGAGTAAAACAAAAGGGGCAAGAAAAGAACAAAAGAAGCTAAAAAATGCAGCAATGCTACCGAGTCTCTTTGCATATCAGTAAGGACTCTGATGCAGAGATATGGCATTTTTCCAGGCATAATTCAAAAGGAGTTCTCCTAGAGACTTAAACTCCAGCACATACTTCCCATTCGGCGGCTACAACACTTCTTGGATTTATCAGAGACTCTTAAATTTAGCTTAAAAAAATAAAACATTTCCTTTCTTTTTAACTCTAAACACTACCCACAACTAAAAATTGTTGTTATTATCTACTTTTGATGTATGAGGCGTATGTCCCCTCTCAATTTTTCTAGTTTGTAATGCTCAATAAAATATTCATAAAACATTCAGAAACTTACCGCAGCAACAATGTCATAGAGAGGAAAGATAACTCGATCAAGAAATGAGACACCATTCTCAGAATTGCAACTATTAGCTGGCTGTGCATTCTGCTGCCGTAACATCTCATCCATTTCCCTAGCCATCTGCATATCACATTCACAAGTCACCAGCAATAAAATTCGGTGGGAGAGCAACAAATATAGAAATCATAAACAGTATTTAAAGGGGGCGAGAAAGCAAGACATGAATTGGAAAGTTAAAACAAATTTAGACAGGAAAAAGCCAGAAAAGTACTGCAGTCTGCCAATTAGCAAAGAGAGAGAGAGAGAGAGAGAGAGAGAGAGAGACTGATAAGCAACAAACTCATGGCATTTCAATGTATCCAATAGTACTCGAGTCTGTAAAAAGTTGATTAATTGTTTGCAGTAGTACCCAAATTCCAGCAGAGACAGCAATCTGGGACCAATGTTGCATTCAACTAGTGGGGCAGTTTAATGAATATAACTAATTAATAAGTGAGTATTCATATCTTCTTTTTCATTAAAAACTTAACTGAAGTTGTCAAAGACCACCTATCCCAAAAGCTTAAGCTATTAGGTGGAGACTCATGAATGGTTTTATATATCTAACACAGTAACACGTCCCCTCACGCAAGACCTCTTTGGGCTTGAAGCGTGAACAATGCACAGGCCCACTTTACCTTGTGCTTAAATTCAACTTAATTATGAATAATGGGAGCAGAAAAGATCGAACTCCTGACCACTTAGTCATAGGCTCTGAGACCATGTCAAATACCAACTATCCCAAAAGCTTAAGCTATTAGGTAGAGGCCTAGGCCCAAGAATGGTTTTATATCACTAACAAAAGACAATAAAAAAGCCTATTAGATGGCAATGATCTACAAGCAATGTCAGTAAATTAACAAATAACAACCAATAACTTTACAGAGTCCATCAAAAAGAACTATGACTCAAACTCTGTCCGATTAACTTACATGATGAAATATGTAGCACAAGCATTCTGGAAGAAATCTGATATTGGAGGCTTCACCCCATATCAGGAAGTATAAAGAAAGATATAGCAATTTCTTCTCTTTGCTAACAGCCTCCAAACTGCACAAAACCATTATAGCTCCTTTAATCTCAGCCATCATTGACCATAAAAAATAATTCAGTACTCAAACAAAAGATGGAAAATATTAGTACCTGCTCCAAACTGGCTGAATGCACAAGTAGTTACACCAGTTTATGTAATTATCAAGGGACTTAAGGAATACCTTCTGCACAGCCGCCTCATCCAATTTCTGGAAACAAGATATACATTATGAGAGTAAGAAAAAAAAATGTCAAAAGCTGGATGACAAAATAGGAAACATCATCAAGCAGGACACTAGATACTTATGGTATGTATTCCTCAAGTCATTTTTCAAATTTCCATACCAATTCATTGAATCGAGAAATTTTCTCTAAAAAGTTCAAGTCTTTCATTTCAACAGCAGTACTTGGCAAGAGAAATACAAAGGATTGTTGCAGATAGGACTGTTCAAAAACAACTGCCCATTTATTCATACATCATCAGAAAGCCACTTTTCTCAAGCATACGAGAGTTTGGCTGTCCTCTGATTTTAAAGCAGTTTCTCTTGATTAACTTTAGAGGCTTCAGCATCAGCAGTAGTGATGATGGAAAAATTTACCGACAGTGCACAGTGTATTCTGTTCATTAATGTATTTGGATGGAGCAGTTCAATCAGATACTTCTTTATCCTTACATTTTGTTATGGGAGAGGATTTTTTTAAGTGACTAGGAGTTGGAAAGCTCTATCATAAGGGGTAATTTCAGAGATATAAAATTTCAAATACAATTATACAGATTTATAGACCTCACACAGCTCTTTCTCCTGATATGTGTGTTATTTGCAAGTCTAGTACAGAAACAGTACCTTATTTCCTTATGCAATGTAAGGCAGCTACGTTTTTGTTGAATAATCCATTCAGGGCTCTTGGACAGCACTGGATAGATCTATTCCCCATGGAGCAGTTTCTTATGTTATGATACATTTTAAAGGCTATAGCAAAAATTAGCAGACTATGATTTTATGGCAGAGAGCTGTTTCTGCAATTACCTAGCGTATCTGGTTGGAAAGGAATGTCTCTTAGCCCTTACATCTGTCTTGGGATAGAATTTTGCTAATGGCTTATCTTTGCAGCTCTGGTCTTGGACAGCACTGGATAGATCTATTCCCCATGGAGCAGTTTCTTATGTTATGATACATTTTAAAGGCTATAGCAAAAATTAGCAGACTATGATTTTATGGCAGAGAGCTGTTTCTGCAATTACCTAGCGTATCTGGTAGGAAAGGAATGTCTCTTAGCCCTTACATCTGTCTTGGGATAGAATTTTGCTAATGGCTTATCTTTGCAGCTCTGGTAATGGTTGTTTCAAGGAAATTTCTATCACTGGTAAGCAAAGAGATTAGACAGCTTTGTTGCAATTTTGAATTTGACCCATTCTGTCTCGTTGTTTCCTATTCATTTTTCATTTTAAAAAGGATTACTTATCTTCCCCCATGGTGCACTTTCTCTCTATTCTTCCTAATAATATTCTTCTTCTTGTTATCCAAAATAAAAACAAAACAAAAAAAGACAAAACGAAAAAAGTATTCATATAGCAGTTTGTATTTTGTACTATATTAGTATTTTGTTATAGGTGCAACTTAAAAACTAGCATGGCCCCTGCGCACGGATGACACGCACAAATTGAGAAATTGTCCAAATTTTTTACAGGTTGACCATGGCACAGTGGTGCACCTGGTAGTAATTCAAGCCGGGGAACTGAGTCCAAAACCCAGTTGATTCATAAGTGGAATTTCCACCCCCACCTATTGGGATAAGGGTTGGTTGTTGTTGTGAATCGTGATACTTTAAAAAAAACATCTTAGTTTACCAAAGCACCCAATATCTCAAAACAATCTATTCCAATTTATACATTTCGAAAGCTTCTGAAACAGGAGGCAACAACACAAAAAAAGCCTAAGCATAAAGATCAATTTATCTCGTTATTTTGATTTACTTATGATTATGAGGCTACAAATTCTTCAGTCCAAAAACAATGATTATGGGGCTGATTGCAAATTTGTAATATTCTAATTTCTAAAGAACTCACAAGATCATAATTTCATAGTATTATCAATATTAGTAAGTGATTACTATTTTAAATTTTACATTTTCATTCCCATGAAAATTTTAGTAACTCTCAAGTCCTTGGTTAAGGACTATATTTGGGCTTGGGATGTTTTGGGTCTTATTTTAATGTCTAAAGTATTCTTTATAGCTTTAGTAGTGGTAGGACATCTAAATCCTAGCAGGATAAGTTATAGGACAATGAAAACTGTGTACCTACTTATATATAATTTGTTATGTAATTAAAGATTAAATACACCAAGAGCCTTAATCTATATCACAGAAATATTTCGGGATTGAAAACATATTTTCAAGTTCACTGATAAACACTATTGTCAAAAAAAGTACCTACACTTTGGAAGGAAAATGAATATCTACTTTACTCATTTCACTCTCAGTAAATGATATAGCATATGCTAATAAAGCACTCAACAAGAACATTGTCCTCTTAAGAACCTTGTCGCCTTTCTATTACTCAAGCTTTTACCTTGGAAAACTTTTAGGACTTAAGCATGGACAATCAAGTTTCAATGCAATAACACCAAAGATCTTGTAATCTAAAAGAATTGAAGACTTACAGGCTCGGTTTCATCTGGAATTCCAAGCCGAGATTGCTCATTTGCAAGCAGGTGAACCATGTGTTCACGCTGATTAGCTACATTATCTTTCTGGCAGCAACAAATGCTTATTATTAGATACAAGACAGGAAAGGATTTGGCAATAATACCAATGCATCAAATAGCTTTCAATCATAAAACAAGATCAAATAAATCAGAACAAAACTTTGTTTATTTATTTAAAACAATTAATAGAAAGAATAAAAATCAGAAAGGCGACAGAGAATCACAATTGTGAAAAACTCCAGTCAAATTATGAGTCTTCACAATCTGATTCAATTGAATGCTTCAGGATTTTCTCAATTGTGGCACTGAGTAATTCAGGTAAGTATGGTCTAGATCGGAATAGGTGGGATGCCAACTCAGCAATCACTACCCTGGAAGTTTATTTCCTAGCGATATGGTTCTTTTAGACCAATGGTTTCTTTCAATTTGGGTTGTCGTACATGAATCAAGTTTTGGGGGGTTGTTTGGGTGGGGAATGTTCCTTCCTTAAGAGGCTTTACTCACCTATATCATCTCGCTACTTTGCACAATTTGCCCATCAGTGACCTTTTTAAATCAAGACTTTAACATTAGCAAAAACTTGAGTGATACAGAGAACTGCAGCCCTTTTTGCACTTACTTTATTCTGTTCTTCACTCTGCCAATTCAATTAGGAGAATTTGGACCTTGGACTCCTCTTGTGAGTTCTCATGTAAATCATTCTATCAATTTCCAACTCAGTCCCAATCATCAAAGGTTCCATCTTGAAAAATCCATTTGCAAGTCCAAAGCTCCCGCTACTGTCAAATATTTTGTTTGGACAGTGGCACTTAAAAGGACTAATACAAATTGTCAAGGACTAACTATCCCAAAAGCTTAAGTTGTTAGGTGAAGGCCCAGTATATGTTTTATATCTCTAACGCAACCACTCACGCAAGACCCCTTTGGGCTTGAAGCATGGACAATGCACAGGCTCACTCTACCTTGTGCTGAAATTCAACTTTATAATGGGAGCAACTAGGATCGAACTCCTGACCACTTAGTCATAAAGGCTCTAATATCATGTCAAGGACCAACTCACCTAAAACCTTAATCTTTTGGGATATTTGGTCCTTGACATGGGAGCTGAAAAACCTGCAGGAATGAAACCCAAGAAGCAGAGAAGGTCAACTCTTACCTTCTCTGTTTCTTAGGTTCCTGTTTTCTATCTCTAATATCATGTCAAGGACCAACTATCCCAAAAGCTTAAGCTGTTGGGTGAAGGTCCAATATTTGTTTTATATCCACACAAATGTCTCATTGCAGATTCGTAGAGCTCACACTGCTCTTCTTCTGATATGAGTGTTATGTTAATATCTAGATCAGAAACAACGGGCACTTATTTATGCATTTTAAGGTGGCAACTTTCTTTTCGAGCAATCATTTTGGGATTCTAGGGGAACACTAGGTGTGACCTTCTACTTTAGAACTGTTGAAGAATTTAAGAATAAGAATTGTGAATAAAATGCTTGAGTTTCTTCACTCAGCTGAAGAATGTATATATAGATAATTTACATAGGATAATATATATTATCTTAAACACACTCATTATCTAACACACTCATTACACACACTATACCTAACGTACTCATCACACACACACTACACCTAACACACTCATTACACACAAAGACAAAGACACACTCATTACACAAATTAATAATATTCTGCTTTTTCAACACTCCCCTCAAGATGGAGCATATAAATCAAATGCTCCAAGCTTGGAAATGTATATTCTCAATTCTTGGTCCTCTTAGTGATTTTGTGAAGATGTACGCCTTGATCATTAGAACTAACTCGATTCTGATGACTTCTTTAGAAAGGACTTTCTCCCGACAAAGTGACAATCAATTTCAATGTGTTTAGTTCTCTCATGGAATCTTGGATTAGAAGCTATATGCAAGGTCAGCCTGGTTATCACAACATAGTTTCATTTGTTGAGTATTCCCAAACTTCGCTCTGAAGAATCTGCTTAATCCAAATAAGCTCACACGTGGCTACGCCATAGCTCGTATTCACCGTGACTAGATCTTGCAACAACATTTTGTTTCTTACTTTTCCATGAGACAAGATTTCCTCCAATTGACACACAGTATCCTGAAGTGGAACGCCTATCAATGGGTGAGCCTGCCCAATCTGCATCACAAAATCCAACTATTTGAGTGCTTCCTTTGTCTTCATAGAGTAGTCCTTGTCCCTGTGGTCCTTTAATGTATCTCGTAATTCTGACATCGTGATCCCAATGATCATTATGAGGAGATTGCATGAATTGACTTACCACTCCAACTGCAAAGGAAATGTCTGGCCTTGTAATAGTGAGGTAGATGAGTTTTCCAACCAATCTCCGATATCTTTCAGGATTAGAATAAGTCTCCCCCTGGTTGGGTAGTAATTTCAAATTTGGATCCATGGGACTATCAGCTGGTTTACAATCTAACATACTAGTTTCTTTAAGTATGTCTAACGCATACTTCCTTTGTGAGATGATAATCCCATTCTCTGACAGGGCAACTTCAATTCCAAGAAAATATTTCAGCTTTCCCATATCCTTAGTCTGAAAATGACTAAATAAATGTTCCTTTAACTGAGAAATTTTCTTTGGGTCATTTCCTGTAATGACTATATCATCCACATATACTACCAAGTAAACACATCTACCTGGAGAGGTATGGCAAATAAAAGACTGAATGGTCTGCTTCACTACGTTTCATTCCAAAAGCTCGAACAACAGAGCTAAATTTTCCAAACCAAGCTCGTGGAGATTGTTTGAGTCCATAAAGAGATCGTTGCAATTTGCAAACCAAGCCAGACGCCCCCTGAGCAACAAATCCAGGTGGTTGCTCCATATAGATCTCCTCTTCTAATTCTCCATGTAGGAATGCATTTTTAATATCCAACTCGATATAATGGCCAATGGTTGATGGCGGCTATGGCAAGAAAAAGGCGAATGTATAAATTTTGGCCACAGGGAAAAAGTATCTCCATAGTCAAGACCATAAATGCAGGTATAACCTTGCAACTAATCAAGCCTTTGAGACGATCAATTTGTCCATTGGTCGCTACTTTAACAAGATATACCCACCGACAAATTGACAGTTTCTTTCCTGGAGGAAGAGGAACTAACTCCCAAGTACCATTATGCTCCAATGCCTGGTGATTTCATCAATCATGGCTTGTCGCCATCCTGGATGATCAAGTGCTTCACAAAGATTTTTAGGAATAGAGACAAGATAAAGAGGACACAAAAGAGTAAAAAGAAGGAGAAAGACGATGATAACTTAAGAAGTTATAAATAGGATGAGGATTTCGTGTGGGACCGAATACCTTTCCTAAGAGCAATTGGCCAGGCAAGATTTTCTTCGTAGGTCCGTAGTGGGTTGTCTGGAGTAGGACATGATTCACCGGTCTTATAGTGCCTTCCAATTCGATATTGGGAATTTGTGGACGCCGTATGTGACAAGTGGTCTTTGTGGTGCTCAAAGGTTGAAGATTTTCGTAGGAATATCTCGTAGACTCTATGATTGACCACGATTCTTGCAAAGGAGGTGATGGACCAAGATAGGGAATAGGAAAACTTCTTGTAGAGTTTTTGACTCAACTGTGGAAGGTGAAAAATATAACTTTTCTTCAAAGAATGTGACATCTGCAGAGATGTAGTAACGATTGTGAATAGGAGAGTAACATCGATAACCTTTCTGTAGTCTGGAATATCCAAGAAAGACACATTTGATGGCTCTAGCAAAAAGTTTATCAAGACCTGGAGACATATCATGAACAAAACAAGTGCATCCAAAAATACGTGGAGCAATATGAAACAATTGTTCTTTGGGAAATAAAATAGAATGTGGTATTTTATTTTCAATGGAGGAAGAGGGCATCCGATTTATTAAAAAACAGGCTCTCAAAATTGCGTCTCCCCAATGACGTACAGGTACATTAGCATGAAGTAATAATGTACGAGCAGTCTCAACAAGATGTCTATTTTTCCTTTCGGCTATACCATTCTGTTGAGGAGTATGAGGACATGAAGACTGATGCAGAATACCTTGTGATGACAAGAAGGAAGAAATTGCGGAAGAAAAGTATTCTTTTGCATTATCACTTCTAAGCACTTTAATTGTTTTTCCAAATTGAGTTTTAATTTCATTGACAAAAGAAGTGATGATGGACACAATTTCAGATCGGTCTTTCATTAGGAAAACCCAAGTACATCGAGAAAATTCATCAATGAAGGTGATAAAATATCTATAACCCAAAGAAGACACACGACTAGGACCCCATATATCTGAATGAATAACTGAAAAAAGGGAATCAACATGATCGCAAAGATGCCTAAAAGAAGAATCTAACATGTTTTCCTAGTTGACATGACTCACAGCTTGAAGGATTTTATTTTTTCAAGACCTGGGACCATTATTTTGAGTTTGGACAAACGTGGATGTCCCAAACGCTCATGAAGGAGTTTTGGTGACGCAAGCAACACTACAAATCCAAGAAGAATCGGGCTTGAGATAGTACGCACTATTAGATTCATGTCCTACGCCAATCGTCCGACCCGCACCACGCCTCGTATAACAAATGAGTTAGCATCAAATGTTACCGAGTAATTATGAGAACGAGTAAGCCGGCTTATAGAAATTAAATTGAAAGGACAATTGGGGATAAACAAAACAGGAGGATAAAGACAAAGAAGACGTGGGTGAGACATGACCCATTCCTTTTGTCAGAACTTGAGAGCCATCACTAGAGTAATGAAATGAGGAATATTTGGAGAGGAGATGGATGAAAAATAAAGAACTATTACAAGAATGTGATCGGAGGCACCTAATCAATTATCCATGGATTTTGATCATTACCGTATTGGGAAATGCAAGCGACAGAGTTATGAGCACCTATAGATGAGGAGATCCGAGGTTCCTAGCGCCTTTTAGCCTGAGATATTCTTGATATTCTAGGCCGGAAAAACTTCATCTCGTATGTTTCAGACTTGGAAATATTCACAAATTTTCCTAAACTGCGAATAGAATAGCAAGTGTCTTGTGTGTGACCCATTCTTTTGCAATAAGAACATTGAGGACTACTCCTCTCCCACCTCTGCCTCCTGCTTTCCACGTCCTCCTCGTCCTCCTCGACTAGAAATCATGGCGTAAGTTTTAATAGTGTTAATCGAATTGTCTCCTATAGATGAAGGGACCAAGTAGTCGAGTGATTAAATTCTCTAATGAAGGAACTTCTTGACCGAGCTAAGACTTGATCGCGAACATGATCAAAACTGGATGCATTCCTCGTAGAATCAACACCATATATAGATTATCAAGTTTCTTCTTTATGTCTTCGAGCTTATCGCTTCCAAAGATAATTTTAACTCCTCCACCGCATGATTGGGCTTTCGAGACATATGCAACCATGTTATGATCATCTTGTTTGAGAGTGGCTAATTTGTGTGCAGCATCATACATTTGTTGAATGTCATTTGCAAAGACATTTTGAACCTTTTTCCAGAAGGTGTGACAAGTTTTGAAAGTTCTGAAGTTTGTCAATATGGTTGGTTCAATGATTGCCATAAGAGAGCACACGCTTGATAATCAAGCTTCTTCCATTAGTCGCGCGTTTGTCTTCCGAAATATCATCGAGGCTTTTTCGAGATGTTCATGGTATCCTTGACCAAGAAACCAAAGTTCTACGAAGGCAGACCATGCTAAATAATTTTTGGCACTCAATTTTTCTGAAGTAATTGTTGGTGTGCCAGAGAAAGAGAAGGCAGGGCCATCATTTCTTTGAGAATTGGAGGCCATTTTCTTTTTTCTTTTTTTTTTTTTTTTTGAGAATAATCAGATCGTAAATTTAAAAAGACAATAAAGCCACTGTGCGAGTGAATGCTGATGGTGACCAGATCCGTCGGCCGGAAAAAATTTTCCTAAGTGTGAAGGCGGCAGTGTGCCTCACGCTACCGGAAAGTGGTGCGCGTGGGCGCGTGGATCTCACGCGCCGACAGAGAAAGGGCGCGTGGAGGCGCGTGGCGGTTTCCTGGCGACTGTTCCGTGGGTGGCCCTATTTGAGGCTTCCTGGGGATGATTTCTCGGTGCTCTGTATGGTGGGTATATGGTTGATGCCGTGATGTTGTGCGAACAGAACGTGGAATCCTGTTCCGCGACTTGGGGCTCCGGTGGGTGGCCTGGCCTGACGCTTCCGAGATGGTTTCCTATGGTGGTGTATAAGTGGGTATATGGTCCGACACTTGGTGCGTGAAGGGGCCGTGGTGTTTTAGTGCTTGAGGGGTCACCGTGGTGTTTTAGTGCTTGAGGGGTCGTGGTGACACCGAACTGTAATGGGTGATCGTTGTGATGCGGAAGAAGTGAGTGAGTGATTCTGGATGCAGGTCTCTCACGACCGCAGCGTAGACCTTGGAGAAAAAAAAATTCAAGAGTTGATGGAGGCTCTTGATACCATGTTGAAGAATTTAAGAATAAGAATTGTGAATAAAATGCTTGAGTTTCTTCACTCAGCTGAAGAATGTATATATAGATAATTTACATAGGATAATATATATTATCTTAAACACACTCATTATCTAACACACTCATTACACACACTATACCTAACGTACTCATCACACACACACTACATCTAACACACTCATTACACACAGCACAGCACACACTCATTACACAGCTAATAATATTCTGTTTTCAACAAGAACAGATGTCGATAGTTCGATATAAAGGTTTTGATACGAACAAAGAGGCTAAAATTTTGTGGCAGTGTACAATTTACGCAGTCCTTTGGTGTGTGTGGTTGGAGCAAAATGCTCAAATCTATAAGGGTGTCTCTTTGCCCCTAAACTTGTTATGGGATATAATTACGTTTATGGATTCTCTTTGGTGTTCTTCTCAAGGCAGTTGCTATCTCTCTTATGCAGAGAGATCAGGCAGCCTTGCTACATTCTCAGTTGTTCTTGTTCCTGATTGAATAAACTATAAAGTTTTCCTCTTTTTTAGGATTTCTTATCCTCCCCCCTAGTTTTACTATCCCTCGTTTCTCTCTAATAAAATTGCTTTTTTCAATGAAAAATAATCCCTAAAATTAACAAGCTAAAAAGTTATCAATAGGGCCAAGAGTCCTAGCACAAGTGGCACCAAATTCCTTTGGGAACTACTTGATCCTGGGCTGGAATCCCAGCCAAGCCGCTTTGCCTGCACTTTAGCCTACTAGCCCTCCCCACACCAGGTCATAGACCTCCTTTGTAACCAAAAAAAAAATTGATATCGATAGTGAAAATGGCCAATGGTTGGTAATCACAAAAGAAATTCAATACAAAAATGATATTCAGCTTAAAGTAAAAGGAAATGAGGAGGCAAAATGCAATTTCCTTAGGCAAATTCAAGGATTACAAGAACAAATTATAAGCCAGAAGTGAGAGAGAGAAAGAGAATTGTATATGGGATGAACTTAATTCGTTAACCTCCCTGTATGGATATATATATGCAAGCATTAGGGAGGGTAAGTACAAGTCTAGTACAAGTATGGTACATACACATGCCCAGCCCATACTAAGATAAGCCCACAAACACTAAAATTCTAACAAATATGACATTTTGGTTCCACTACATATCAGTGATAAAAGACAACTTCGTTCAAGAACAGGAAAGAATGATGAAAGATTGAAAGAACCACATCAATCTTGAGTTGAACACACAAAACCCCAATATACAGACCTGAAATCCAAAAATATAGTGCAAAAAATCAAGCATGTCAGCATTCCTTGTAGCAGAAATCAAATGGCCCCTAGGCAACTCCGGCAAGCCATTGAAGTACTTCAAAGCCGAAACTGCTGCTTGCACCTAACAATAAATTTATTCAGGTAATAAACAGACACAAATATACTAAAATTTTGGATCTTAAACAAAGAAACTCAATAACCTCAGGCAAAGAAACAATAGCATTTGTTAAGGAAGGAGCATCTAAAGGGATGATGTTGTAAGCAATCAGGTCCTCTGTCATTGCCGAATCTGATTCCATGACCCGCTTCAGCTGCAACAAAAAACAAACAGTTGAAAGGATGCCCAAGTCCATAAACCAAAATACATACTACAAAAAATTGTTACATTCCGATTGCAAGAGACAATTGATGGCGTGCACAAAATAAAACATGCTTCCAAGTTCCAACCCACATGTGTCCGCTCTGTTTAACTTCAAAATCATGCCAGCTTACTCCTCATAAAGCCAATTACGCCAGAAAAAATAAAACACACACACACACCCATTGAACCCCAGTTTGATCACAGTGAAGAGTCTGATCATCAAAAACATCATACATAATTCATCGTAACGGAAAAAGTAACAACAAAAAAGAAAGAGAGAAAGGATAAAAACAAAATTAAAAATAGAAGGATTAAGAGGGGGGAAATAGATCCTAATTCATAATAAAGGAAAATAACAAGCAAAGTCACCAAAAGAGTCACCACTTCTTTACAAAGGTAGCAGCAGTTCCCCTAAAGGATCTTTCCCAGACCAATTCTCCACTATTTTCTCTTTTTTTATAAAAAATATTTCATAGAGAGAAAAGAAGTACAAAGATGAAGGATCAAGAATTATCCTAAGTAAAAAATAAAAATAAAAAACCATCAAAGACAAAAGAACATCCGCTCTAAATAGCAAACCAGTCCCTTTACATAATAGACAATGAAGCTCCCTTAAAATATTAATGAGTTGAGACCCAAGAGGCTAAATTGAAATCCTTTCCATTCTTCTTTTTTTGTCATTGTCTTGGATGCATTTTCAAGCAAAATAACACTAACATTGCTTTTAAGTATCTTGCTATAGTAGTACTAGATTAGACTCAATCGAAAAACCTCTTCCAGAAGAATAAGAAAGGCAAGAATCAGTTTATTATGTAAAAGCTTAGCTAAGAACCCAACCTCGTCAGGAATATCCTTGGTCAGCTGCTCAAGTACCGTACCTAAAACCTTTAAAGTAGCAAAAACCCTTTTCCGCTTTACAGTCTTCCGCTCCAACCTGTATGCAACAGAATACTTAACGTGGACGGGAATAAGCAAATAAACACACACAAAAAATTAAAAAGGTATAAATTACAAGCCATGATAGAGATTACATATGAATTATGAACTCAGCAACCAAAGCTTATGTAGTGAGTTATTTTTTTGGATAAACAATGAAATTATATTGAGAGGGAGGAAAGAAAGAATATAAAAAGAATGGACCTGTGGGATAGAGGATTAAGGGTTACACATCCCCTGCCCTTCATTATTTGGATATTTATTGTGAACCAAGGAGTTTAATAGAGGTCATCACAGACTTAGGCAAAGCAACCTTATTTCCTTTTTATTTAATCTTGTCATTTATGTTTCAATTAGACTGGGGAGCAGTGGTATTCAGACAAGGCAGAAGGCAATGGAGAGCTTTTTGTGGGGTCTAAATGCATTGTTGTGTCCTACTGAAAATTCTTATTCTATCCCAAAAAACAAAAAGCATTGTTGTGTCACATGTGCAATGTATTGATGATACTATTTTATTAGGCCTAGAATCCACGGGGTACAGGTTAGGGAATCTGAAGAAAATACTAGTCTTCCTGGGCAATGGTTATGGCATATAGCTCTGAATCTTATTCGTTTGGCATAAGGAGATTGGACCAAATATGTTTTTCACTAGGATAGTTGTTGGGAAACCAGAACTGGAGTCAGTTTCACTAAAGCAACCTTTTGAATATTCATATCACAGGTATACTATATGCTCCACTTCTTCCCTATGCATAAGATTGTGGATGACTCTCAAATTCATTTTTGGGAGAATTTGTAGCATTCTTGATACTAAATCCTTAATAACTAAAATTAAACAATATAACTCAACCCCAAAAATCTAATGCCCAAACTCATGACAATAAAAAAATCCCTCAAAATTAATTTTCTGGCTATACTACCCATCACTATCTAACAGACCTAAGGCAAAAAAAATACATGAAACCTTAATTATCAAACCCAATAAATTCTATTGCAAACAACCAACAGAAAAAGAAAATGCAATGGCACAACAAGAAATTAAAAATAAACAATCTGTCACAACCATTGCATTCTAGAACTTATTACTTTTGGGGGCAGGTGGTGTCCCAAGGGGAGGGGGAAAGCGGAAGCACAGGATGATCTAAATAGGCATTATGCCCAATTGCTCACTAAAAAAACATACTCGCCAAGGTTCCGGCTCAAAGCACCAGATTCCCTCAACTTCATCTCTTCCTCTCGTAATTTGTCCACATCATTCTTCTCTCTATAGAGCCTGTAGAACTCTTGTAAGAGTGCAATGTCCCGGCTTCTATCTATAGTTCCAACTTCTCTTTTAGCCAACTTTTGCTGAAAATATAAACAAACGAAAAAGATTTTAATAAATGATAGCAGCCAGAAAAAAAGGATGGAATAAGAGATTTACTAAAGTGAAAAGAAACTTAAAAAGAGGACAGTAAATACTTTAAAAAATAAATAGGAAAAAATGGAAAGATTAAACAGAACAGAAGAGTTGTCCTTGGGTTTGATGGCAAATCCTCCGACTGTAAGAACAATTTTGACTAGTATTTTACAGGTTAAACGTGTGGAGTTTATAATAATTGCACCACATATCAATCAAGAATTGTATGCTTATTTCAATAAATTAGGGAGAGTTCAAATATTACCAAAAAGCCTTTACCCCAAAATATATAGTGTAAAGAAAAGAACAGTTTGAAGTTAATAAAATAAAATAAAAAGAACGACTATAAGGGAAAGTTTACGCAGTTAATCAAAAGAAAGGGAGCTTCCAATCCTGCAATAAGAAAGGAAGCTAAGGGGGTGTTTGCCAACTTTCAAAAATCAGATATCTAAGTGCAGTGGGACTGGTTTTTAAATATAAGCTGTTTGGCTATCATTCAAATTTTAAAAAACTGGTTCTTATCTAAACAGAATTTAAGATAAAACAGGTACTTAAAAAGCCCAACTCAAAGTTTTTTTTTCCCTAATCCAACCTTTTTCCGACTCTCCCTGCCTCCCTCTCTACTCTTTTCTCTCTCATACAAGTTATTCTGTTATAGCCTATAGGAAACTAATAAAAATTTATTATCTCAAGTTTTAAGCCAAACTGTTTAATTTTGAACAGGTTCATTTTTTGTATGGGCTTATGTAATTGGTTCTATCTTGTACTATGTTAAACTAGTTTTGGAAGTTGCCAAACACCCCATAAATGACCTGAACTTTTCGAACTCGGGCTTTGAGAGACCATACAGCAAAAGGAAGATATTCAACAAACATTCTAGCATGCCAATCAAGCACCAGAGTCACAGACAAACTAAAAGTATGCACAACCCAAGTATTCCAAGTAGAACTTTTTATTTTATGGAAAATCAGACTATAAGTACATACCTTAATGACAGACATCAAACCAGTCTTGAATTGTAAAACACCTCGGCCTTCACTGTTAGGGTCCAAATTTTGAGATAATGAATATGCATGCTCACACACTGCAAATAAATAAGAATTATTTAGAACACAGATTAGGTAACAAGGTCCTAGAGGCTTTCAATGGTCAAATCAAAGTATATATAAGATAAGCTTAAGATGGTCTGAGTTGGGATTTGTTAGATAAGGCTCTTGATAGAAAGGGTTTTGGTGCTAGATGGAGAAGGTATCCAGATGTCTCTCAATAGCTACTTTTTCTGTGATTGTGAATGATTAGCCTAAGTCGAGTTAGGCAAGAAGAGCCTCTAACTCCTTCCTTATTCATTTTAGAGGTTGCTAAGCCGGATGTTTTCAAGGGCTGAGAATAGGGATCTCATTAAAGTATTAGACCTCAGGTTTCTTTCGATTGGGAGATTGTACTCATATCAAGTTTTAGGAGGAATTTTTTCGGGGGCGATTCTTTTCTTAGAGGCTTTTCATCACCTATATCATCTCTCTAATTTCCATAATTCACCTACTAGTAACTGTTGGAGATATAAAACCATTCATAGGCCTCCACCTAAAGGCTTAAACTTTTAGGAGAGTTTGTCCTTGACAGTAACCTTTATTCTATTCAAGGTCACTATTTAAATTGGGACTTTCACTTTCGTAGAGACTTGAGTGATATAGAAGCTAGTGAACTACAGTCCCTTCAGCTTTTACTTGATTTGCCAATTTAGATAGCAGAATTTGGAACTTTGATTTTTCTAGTGAGTTTTCTAGTAAATCATTCGTTAAATTTATAACTTGTACATGTAACCATTAAAGTTTCCCTTCTTGACAAAACCCATTTGAAAGTCTAAAGCTCCCTCTGATGTCAAGTCTTTTGTTTGTATAGCGGGACTTAACAAAGTTAATACAAATGACATGTTGTAGATTCGTAGTCCTCACACTGCTCTTTCTCCCAATATGTGTTGTGAACAGATCTAGTTCAAAAACAGTAGGCCATTTATTTTTGCATTGTAAGGTGGCTACTTTCCTTTGAAACAATCTTTTTAGGGTTCTCAAGGAGCTGTGGAAGAGCCCTTCTACACTGGAGCAGTTTCTGATGGTTGTTATAAAGGTTTTGATAAAAGCAATGAAGCTAAATATTGTGGCCGAGTACAGTTTATGCAGTCCTTTGGTGTCTTTCATTGGAGTGGAATGCTTGCATCTTTAAAGGTGTCTCTTTGCACTAAAGTTGTTATGGAATAGAACTATGGTTATGATTCCTCTTTGGTGTTCTGTTCATGGCGGCTTCATGGGAATTGCTATCTCAGATATGCAGAAAGATTGGGCAGCCTTGTTGCGTTCTGAGTTTTTCTTGTTCCATGTTGTGTATAGATTTTACTGTTTTGGAGGATTTCTTATCCTCTCCCTAGAGTTACTTCCCCTCTTGTCACTCTAATAAAAGTTCTTTTTCTATCGAAAAAAAGCCTTATCCACATCACTTTGCTATGAAAATGAAAATTTAAGAAAGTGCAGTAGGGGAATATAAGACATAATCCTAACCAAAGGAAAACAGGAAACAATAGAAAGACAGTACACGACGAAGTTTCAATACAAAATAATCCTTAACTTCAAAGTGAACTTTAGCCTCCCACAAAAAAGTCTAGTTTGAATTCATTTTCAATTTCAAGATTTTTAATACTGAGTTGAGTCAATTGAGAAAGAAGTTAATTTTTCCTTTCCTCCTTCTCTTTTTCTTGTTTTGTCGGTATAACACCCAGTATGCTAACAATACACTCAAATAACCCATCCTTATGTATAAAATAAATGTTGGAATAAAAATCAGCTAAAATAATAAAATACATAAGGCATATGAAGCAAGCAGTGAAGAACATACATATTCTAGAGACATTGGGATCCTCATCTTGAATTTCATCTGCAACTCTTAAAATTTCATCAATATCCCTATTTTTTGCTAGCGCAGATGGTACATTTCCAGCAATTCCACCAACAGGCCGCCCATATGCATCACCGCCAGTCCTTTCCCTCCTCAATGCAGCACGGACTAACCGCTCCCAAAGTTCCTCAACTCGAGACATTTTCTATTAAATATAAAGTGAAAAGAAACAAAATAATAATTTACAAGACAAATTGTAAAATCAAAAACTATTCTTGCAGGAAGAGCATAAGTACAAATGAAACAACCAGTAATGTAAACGAATGAAATATTTGTTAAAAGGTATAGGAACTGAATTGCTTACAGGAAATTAATTTTTCTAAGCTACCTTTCTTCTAGAAAGATATAAAAAACCAAAATCATGCCCAAAAAAAAAGAGAAAAGAGAATCCACTAAGTCCAACAAATTAAACAATAATGAGTTGACAAAATATTTTAGGTATTTGTCTCTTTGATACAAGATACTTCACCATCGACCAAAATTGTCTTATTCTTAAATTAAGCAAACGGGTTTCTCGTACATTTCAAAATACGGAGAATGCTAACCTTCACGCAAAGACTAAATGTACGAAATGTATGCTGCAATGCAATCATAAAAAATTAAGAATAAGAACAGTCAAATGGTTTATAATGCAGTACAGAGTAACTAGCTGCCATCAATCGTTACAGAACCATTCAAACTCGACAGTTATACCTATTGACCTTAGAGGTTCACAACAACATGAAATGATGAAAAGTTGATTAGAAGAGCTCTTGGATCAAGTGGATCAACTTCAACCTCAGCCTAGAGCATCAAATTAGTAGCACCAGTAGACTTTCTGCCATGTTCGGGAAAACATGTAAAATACTATAGCTAGCTATAAACGTAATAAATCGAAGATAAATCTGTTCCGCAAATAAACACGAGATCACATTATTCAAACTGAAATGAACTTCCTACACTCCGACAAATTCAAAGAACAAAAATAGAAAGATCGAAGAGCTTCCGTTTCGTACTTTATTTTCTCGGAAAGCAAACGGATGGAACAGAGAGAAAAATAAGCGAAGGAAACGAAAATGGCGAACCTGATAAACCCTAGGGGTTCAAGTTGAAAAGGAGCTCAATCGGCCTCCGATTCGAGAAAAGCGGTTGTTGTTTTGTTTTGAAAAGCAGAAGAGGGATATGCAAAAAAGTAGAGAAAATGGCGAAAAGAAAAAGAGGGCAGGAAGTAGTGGGGAACCGGATCTACCGGTTACAGCCGGTCGTACGCACGCAACAGCGTTTCGGCCGGGTCTCAAATCTCAATCTTAATGTCAAATCCACGACGCGGAGAAGAAAAGGGCAACTAAAGAGAGAAGGAAAAATTGTCGAGCCAAGAAGCCACTAGGGGACTGTAATTAAGGAATAAGACTTCTTTCTGTATCCCCCAATGGAAAAGTTGCCTTATACACACATTAGCTTAACTTTTAAGTTTGTCAGATTAGTCATTCAATTAAATTACGGGACTACTCGGGTACCTTTTGAATTGTTTAATATTTATTAATTATTATTTATATTTAATAAGTTTTTAAATATTTATTATGAAATTAATAATTAATAACTTATTTTAAGTATCAAATTTATCATGATATCATAATAACTCTTATTAAATTGTAAGTTTTATATTTTTATCTGACAAATTATTAAATGTATTTAACTATTACAATAATTATTTATAACTTCAACTCTTTTATTGATATATTAACATATTATTAAATAATAGTGTAAATTTTATTTACACTAATTTTATTTACACTAACAATAAACAAAAATAAAACTCTTTTGAATATACATATATATAGGGCATATCTAGTGAGAGGAGTAGTTTATTGTGAGAGTGAGATGAGCAAATATTGACCATTAGATCATCCATATATAGTTAAAATAAAAAGTTACTTAAAGATCATATGCCTTTTATATATATATATATATATGACATATCTAGCGAGATAAGTGTGAGAGTGAGAATAGTAAATTTTGACCATTAGATCATTTATGTATGGTTAAGATTAAATCATGTGACTTTTTTAAGTGGTCATGTGACCTTTAAGTAACATATAATCTTGACCATTCATGTAAGATTTAATGGTCAATATTAGCTCTTCTACATCTCATAATAAAATAGTGCTCTCACTTGATATGTCATATATATATATATATATACTAGTGTAAACTATAATATTTTCTCTTTCAGATATAATCAGATGCATAAAGTGATGATTCTTCTTAACTGCGTTTTTATATATCGAACCTGAAACAAGATGCTTAAAGTGATCAAATCTCTTCTACTCAAATAAATACAAATTGGTATATGTGTGTGTGTGTGAATATAATCCTACATGGAAGTGCAACAATAATGTATACACATTCTTTAAAAGAAAAGTAGATATTTCAAAATAACTTAAGAGTGCTTCAAAGTAAATATTTTTTAGTTCACAACTCATGGTAGGTTGGATTGGAAAAAATCTCTAGTCTACCCTGTTTAGGGGCAAGTCAATTATCTTGACAATTCAAACTACAACCTATATATGTTATTGCATAGAAATACAAAAACTTTCATTGATTATGTGAGATGAACTATTAAAACTATCAATATAAGCTGAAGTCCTTGGAACCACCCACCAAACCCTAAATGTTGCTTGCTTATTTAACAACCCACTTAACAATAGGGCTTTTTGGCCCCTAATCCACACAATCCACTATCTAAGTGGGTTAGAAAAAGGGTTGGCTCATAGGTTAGCCCACACTTAACATATCACACATTTAAGTTTTATCATTTCACTTGCGACTCGTCCCAAATTGACAAAATTATAATTTCTTTCTGTCTCTAACCATAACATAAGAATTCATGAATTCTACCTACGTAAAAGCAAGGCTCCTTCTCATGACCCTCAGTCCACGAATTCACAAATTTCACAGAACCCACATCATAAGAGCTAGTTGTTTTACCCAATGAAGTTAGCATGTACTCCATCTTCCATTCATTTATACTTCAAACACCTCAATCCATTTGATTTTCTACCATGCTTTGTTTTCCTCGAGTTTGTAGATTTTCTACCTGGCATGTTAAATATCTGCTTCTTCCACGAGGAATTGTTCCACTTTTTTTTTGTTGATAAAAAATGTTTTTTTTTGTTGTTTTCTCAATTTCCAATTCATTTTTGGCATATTAAACTGTAATATGAAAAGATTTATTTTTCACCATTTTCATATCTATCTCATCGAAGCTCAATTTGTTATCCTTTTTTCATTTTTCTTTTTCAGTAGTTTATTTTTCATTTGCACATAAACCTAGTTAATTGTTGTAGTAGGATTTCATTTTCTATTTTCATGGTCAATATTTAAAAATAAATATATTGAATGGTTTTAGTTAACTCTTTAGCATCAAAGTTGAGGTGGTTGAGAATTTTTATGCACAATTATACATATTTTTTTGTTGGGTTTGACCACATCTTTATTTTGAGCTATTCAAATGTTCATACATGTTTTCGGCCTCTCAAAATATAATAGTCATAATAAATTTAATGATAATTTCGAAGCTCCATGATATTTGGTTTCGTTTTGGAATTTTTAGTTTAAATTATACATGTATACTTACTTTCTTTGAGTACATGTACACTTCAAAAGTTTGTTAAAGTTAGTTATGGAAAACATTTGCACGATAAGCCTTATTATTATCATATATTGGTGTTCATTGTACATGCTCTTGACATTGAGCAACTAACCATTTTTCAAATGTAACCGTTATTTATGTTTTAATTTTATTGCTCTTGGAAAAATACTCAATTTTCAATAATTATAATATTGATTAAACTCTTGCAATCTGTTTTAATTTATTGAGCTGACGCTCATATATATATATATATATATATTTAGTGAGTTAGCCTTAGCCTACATTGCATGAAATGTTAACATTTTTAATTTAGTGGGTTTGTCTTAGCTCATGTGAGGTGAACTTGGGTCAATTCATTTAAGTAATTGACTTTTTGTCCTTGTGAGCAACCCATATTGACAGCTATGTAAATTATATATATGTCTTTTGCAAGTTTATTTTTGTGTTTACTTCCTCACCCTTTTTAAAATACTCTTAAAATATATTGTTAGATAAACTTATTTCGAAAAACCAAATATGAAAGGGAATATTACAAACTCACAAGTCTTAAATCAAATCTCCATGTTGAATTATATGAAGAATTTAATTTTAATCCAATGTTAGCGTAAAGTTTCTTTATACTGTCATCTAATCATGTGCTGACACATCATTAAAAGAGTTAGACTTTTTAGGTGGTTGTTGTGATAGTCAAACTCTTTTAATGATTTGACAATATATGATTGAATGACAATGTAAAAAAACTTTACACTGACAATGAATCAAAATTAAACTCTTATATGAAATTCCTCACTCATGTTTGATTGAAAAGTTAGTTGCCGTTATTATTATTATTAATTTTTTGTGACATTAATTCGTTAGATGCTACTGCAATCTTATAGTATGAGATTTCATGCTAATGGTGTGAGCCAAAAGGACATATTTCATTTTAGGCATTATTAGATTATCTCTACTACCTATGTGTTTCGAGAAACTAATAAACTAATAATTTATCTAGCAATATTGGGATTGATCAACCACTATAGTTTAATATCCTAATCTATGCACAATTATGCTATGTATATTTACCTTTTTGTATAAATGTTTGTAATTCCTCTAAAACTAGTTTTTATGAAATTATTACATATGAATGATGTATTAGGTTTTGTGTAAACATTAATAACTTAAAAGGATAAAGTTTATAAAATTATACTTAAAATGTATTTACCAAAACTCATTATATCCAAAAGTAAAAATTTATTACATTACATTTTATTTTGTTGACCAAAATGCATTCTATTCATCTTGAGAGGGAATTCTAAACACTATTAATATTAATGTTGTAAATGATCTATCATATACTACTTTACTTTACAAACACATTTATAATAAAATATATGACTAAATTAATTTTTTATTATAAGAAAAATATCTTAATTACGTTAATAATATGATCTCACCTTATAAAAACGGGATGGACTTTATGATCGCGTGGGTAAACATGCTCAAACATTTAGGATGTAGGAGTTCGAACTCTTAGTGTAGACACAAGTTGAATTGGTCTTAGTACAAAACCCTAAAAACTTGTGTTTTTTTTCAGATTTCAAAACATCTCGAGTGTGTTTTTTGTCATTTCTTATGTTAACTTAGTTATTCTTCCATATGCTAAGAAATCTTCTTGTAAGAATACCCAACTAACAAGCATAATCCAAAGAGAACATCCAATGTAATAGGTAAAGAAATCATAATTTTCAAACCCAATTTCATTAATTTTGAGTGTCATTGCGAAAGGAGTTGATTGTCTTCGACAAATGTACTTCCAACTCCTTTCACCTAAGAAATCGAAAATGGTTGCAATAACGTGTTTTAGTACCATTATGTGACCAATAATTATGAGTTGTAATGGTAATTTCAACTAATAATATTAGGATGAAGATTGTCAAATCAAAAATTAAAGTTGGCCAATCAAATCGAACCAATCTCACTAATTGAATTATCTATTGGCCGAGCTTCGGATTAAACAAAAACTAAAAATCGAAAGAACATGTAAAAAAAAAACACTAGTGAACCAGTCCTAATTTTCAAATTTTGGACTGTACCAAAAAATATAACCATAGGTGAAGCACAAACAATAATATAAGTTTGTATTGCAACTAACTCTGGGCCTTTGAACAAAGCAAAAGCCCAACATGATTTTTTCAAGTGATAAAACAGATAGCAAGCATGCCTTGCTGTCCTGATATGGGACTTGCTCCCACTTCCTATTTATAATTGGGACTTAATTCAAGACTTTACTTTTATTTTTTATTTTTAAATAAACATACTTACTATCTAACATTTTTGTAATTTTTTTTTAAAAAAAATCTAACATTTTTTTAATAATAAGAGAAAAGGGCAAAAACCAACTTTAAGATTTTGTAGCTCACTTTAGTATATAATTTTTATAATTAGCATGTAATATTATTTTTGTATTATAAATTATTTTTTAACATTACAAAATTCAGTTTATATTTTGAAATTTTTTAATAATCTATGCTTAATATTATATATATATATATATAAGGAAATTCTCTTACTACATTTTGTTTTTAAAAGGTAACAATACCCCTAATAATTAAAGGTTTAGATTATGAGATGTGCACTTTAAAAAATAGAGCATATAATTATAATTGTTAATGAGAAAATCAAGGGAGTAAAGTATCACATATATATGATTAGTTATGCAGATACTTGTATTTTATAAAATTTTAAATCCTTAATTTTATTATTAATAGTTATAATTTTACACTATACTCTTTAAAATGCACCATTCATTTTAGGAGATACAAATTTAGTAATTAGTGGCTAACATTCAGTAATGTACCCTGAAATATAAATAAAATAAGTATGTTTTAATTAAGTGAGATACATAACCAAATATTAACCACTAATTATAAAAAATATATCAATACCCTCACAAAAAAAAGATACCAAATAAATCTCTTTCTCTCTCTCTCTCACACACACATGCAATATATATATATATATATATATAATTTCTTTGGCATCCTTCTTTTTTATAAGTAGTACCCATTAATAATTAGTGGTTAATATTTGTCTATATATTTCACTTCTTTAAAATATAAATACAACAAATTATTTTTTATTTATATTTAAATTAAATAAGATACATTGTCAAATATTAAGCACTATAATTATTAAGAATACTAGTACCTTCACACAAATCAAGGGTACCGAAAGAATCCTTCTCTCTATATATAGCTTTTTTTGTAAAGTTTTAGCTATAATTTTTTTTGTACATTATAATAATTTCTTTTAACTTGTACATATATTATTAAAGCAAATATTTATATATAATTTGATGTGATATAGTTTGACTGTTGAATAAATCAATTGAAGTTACCCAATTGTGATTAAGTAATTTAATTGTTTTTATTATTAATATAATTTCCAAAACACTTAAAAATGAATTATCATAATTTAAAGTGTAAATATTTATTTTATTTATTTAAAAATATATGTGACATCACATTAATATTTTATTTATCAATACATTAAATTAGTTTATTAAAATATATATGATATTAAATTAGTCATTAAATATTACATTTTTTTATTAAATTATTTCTTAAAATGATATCAAATTAATTATTAAATAATAAACTTAATAATATTAATTATCATTAAAAAAATAATTTAATACCATTAATAAATAAATAACTAATATAATATCACGTTACTTGTATATCAAAATATATGTTTAACCTATTTGAGAACCATGTTAAAAAAAAATGTTCTTGAGATCTTCCTGCATGTGAAATTAATAGTGGGAAAATATGGCACTTTAAGAATTTATCAAAACATCAAGGGCCAGGAAGCAAATTCACCTTTCAATATCTTCACTACACAGAAACTAAAATCGACCTTTTCGGATGCGGGGCGACACGTGTTCATCACGAATCTGCAATCTAAGTCGTCCATTTCTGAAATCAAAACCTCGCCGTCCATTTTATTCCTTGCCCACTATATAAGCCCTTTTGGTTCTCACGAGCACCTTACAGAAGCAAAATCTTCAGAGATTACCAGATTTTTCGAGAGAGAAAAAAGAAGATCAGAAAAATCAGAATCATCGTTTTCAGATTTGTGAAATTTCGAAAGCAGAATCCGATTTCAGCCGTAGGTTGATTATTTGAAGACCAAATCCCAATCTTATTTGTTTTGAATTTGAGAAAAAGGGATTTAGGGTTTCGATCACTTATTCGCTGCCGATTGTTCTCATCGGCGATAATATTTTGATCTTAACGATTCGGTTTGAAATTGAAAAGAGTTAACCCTCACTGTTAGGCGTAGGGTTTCGTTGACGACGATGAATGATCAACCGCAGATGATGATGAATTTGAACCAGAGGAGCCAGCCTCAGATGATGAATCAGGTGCAAATGATGAGCCAGCCTCAGGTAATTAACCAGTCTCAGATTATAGGTCAGTCGCAGTCTCAATTGCTCACACACAATCAGGCGATGAATAAGCAACCTCAGCCTCAGATGAAGCCATCTCAGATTATGATGAACCAGACTCAGCCTCCGATGATGAATCGGGGATATAAGGTTTGGTCTCAGCAGCCTTCTCTGGACCCTAACATGAAGTTTCAGAACCCTATGAAACCCAATTACCCAGCTTCCAATCCGGGACGAAGTAACTGGAAGGGGAAGAAGGTCACGGACAAGCGCAAGGACCCCAGGAGAATGGAAAAACCTATTCCAAGTACCTCCCTTAGTGTTCCAAACAACAGTGTTGGTTACAAACCCCCTACTCTGCATGAGTTGCAATCGCAAAATCGTTTAAAAGCTCGTAAGTTCTATCCTAAGAAGAAGTTTAATAATAGATTTGCTCCTTATGCGCCTAGAAATACGACATCGTTTATTATTCGTGCAAAGAAGTCCGGTGGCATAGCATCACTTGTGTCACCTTGCCCAGTAACCCCGGCAGTGCTTCCTACACCTATATTTTCCCCCTCGAGGGAGGTGTTAGGGGATATGGCAAAGGAAGAGTGGGGTGTTGATGGTTATGGGTCAATGAAGGGTTTGATCAGACTTCGATCACCTGGGCATGATGCAGATGTTCATGATGATGAAGAGGAGGAGGACGGTGGTGGTGGGTCAAGTGAGAGCGATGTGGAGGAACATGTCGAGGTGGAAAGGAGGCTGGACCATGATTTGAGCCGATTTGAGATGATATACCCGAATTATGGAGTTGAGTATAACAATGTTTTAGAGAATAGGGTAGATGATCAGGATTCCCATATAGCACAATTGGAGGAGGAGAATTTGACATTGAAGGAGCGCCTTTTCTTAATGGAGAGAGAGATGGGCGATCTGCGAAGGAGGTTACTGTTTCTTGAGAGGCAGCACCATGTTGTGGAAGATGTCAACGAGGAAGTGGTGGAGAATGGGTCTGATAATGAAAGTGAGGGGGGATCAGATGTTCCAGTTATGGGAATTGAGAACAATGCAGAGATGGTTGATTCAATGCTGGAAAGTGGGAGAAATGGAAACAATGGTGCCAATGCTAAGTTAGACAATGATGGAGTATCGGAGGCTGAAGGCGTAGGTGATGTTTGTATGGAAGAGTCTGTTCCAGATGAGGTGATTGCTATGAAGAATGAGATCGCTATGAAGAATGAGATCAAAAGTAATGAAGTGAGGAATGAGTTTGTGTTGAATGAAGTGAAGGAGGAGAAGGACGGGCGCAAGGATGAAGAAGTGACAGAGCAATGTTTACCAGATGAAGTTTTTGCTAAAGAAAATTATGTCAGAGACAAAAAAGAGAGTGGTGAATTTAAAATTGAGGACAGAAATGATGAATCAAAAGCTCATGAAGCAACAAATGAATGTGTAAATGACGTAGTCTTTACTGAGAAGAATGAATGCAAGGATCAGGTAGTTGGGACATGCTCGGAGACTGTTAGAGATGATGATTTATCTGTTCCACGTTAGCTTAAGTTGTTCCTCTAAATAGGCTTTTGAGGGGAATGCTAGAGTGAAACGAATTCTACAACTTCTTTATGCATACAACGATGGTATTTGTAGCCTGGTAGGTTAGTTGTTCACTTTTTATTTGTCTCCTTTTTTTGTTTGCATGGTTTGGTAGAATGAAAGGTTTGGGGAGGACTAGTGGTTTTGTTCTTCATAGTCATATCTCAGGGACGTTAATGAGGACCATAAAGGCTAGGGGCTAAGTTCCTTCCTTTTCTTATCTTTTCTTTCTATCTTATCCTTTCCTTTTCCTTCTGGGATGAGGTTGGGTTGTCTAGGTGTGTCGAAAGACAGTAAAAGAGGTCGATAAGTTTGCAGGTTCATTTATGTTTAGGGGATTAACGTCTATGCCAAATTGTTCCTCCATTAGCATGTAAAGAACCTGTGAATTTGTAAGGAGAATTAATGATTACCTTGTACTTCTGCTACTTTTAGTTAATTTCATGTAATTTTATTTGAGATATTCACTATGTACCATGAAAATTTCAGATACCTGTTATATATCGTTTTGATCCATTGATTAAATTGTACAAAAGCGCTGCTAGTTTTATTTGATGATGATGGCACAAATATTTATTTTCCCGTGATGAACATTGCCAGTCAATGCTGAATAAACCTTTTTACTGAGGAAAGTTTCTATAATGGATTAACGATAGCTTTCTGTTCCAACATCTAGTTATGTTAATATCAATTAGTTAATAATACTAGGTTCTTGAAATATTCAGATTCACAAATTTTATTTTAAATCACTTTTAGCTTGAATTTTTAAGTGGATTCTGGTTATGCCATGATTTTGTCTTGCGCATGCAAATGAAATAGTGAATGACTGCCTTAGCATAACCATGGAGCAAACATGAGAACTCTCGTATTGAGTTTGATGTGAAGCTGGGTCTTGCTCTTAATTGTAAGTTGGTTTTGAACTCTTTAAGTTTGATAGAAAGCAGTATTTCTGCCCAGATCTTACAAAGGGGTTTCAGATTTCTCAGTTTGATGTGCCAATTGTTAGTGTTGGATATCCCCATGGAGTAAGATGGATGCTGCAGGAGGTTTGGTATTACAAGGATTCACATGGAAAAGGGTGCAGGGAAGCTGCTACAACCAGCAAACGGAAGTTACTGGCTGGTAACTTCTCTATTTTTTGTTTAGCTTGCAATCATAAACTTTGTAGATTTATTTATTTTTTCTGAATATTTTCTGAAGCCTTAGTAACTATGATCTAAGCTTGTTAAAGTTGGTGGTCTTTCGTGACATGTTGATTTAAATAGGGCAGGGGTACCATTGCTTGGGATAGTTTGAACCTTTAATTTTCAATTTTCTATTTGCTTACTGTGTCATTATCTCATTGACACATTAAGCTGCAGCCACCGGTTATCATTCTAATCATATCTTTCTGTGTTTTCTATTCTCATTGAATTTCAAAGACTTGAATACAATACGGCAGTTAATTGTGTGTGTGTATTTGAACTTGCGACCAAGCCATGTGTTATTTCTTTATAAAATATTTTGACCTTTGTAGTCTAATTATTGGGCATCCGTTATGATCATTATTTCCCTTTTTATTTATTTTGGCATATATCTATGCATTCTATATTTTTACCATTGTTTCATGTTTTGCAGATACTATTCGAGCTACTATACTAGCCAAGGGTGTAAAATATACCGTTGTATAATATCCTCAATGAGTTTCATAAATCTAGTAGTTAAATGGTATTAGTTGTTGTAGTGAATGTCAAAAGAGAGACCAATATCTTTAAAGTTACTAATTGAACGTGGAATGCACATAATAGTTGCTGCTACAACTGCTTCATCTATGGCAGATGCTCCCTCTGGTTGAAAGTTTACACTTTTTTTTGGATCGTTCACCTTTTTTGCAGGCTCTGCACAGAAGCATTTGGTGTCTCAACAAAAATAATTGTTCAACTGAGATGTCTAGGCTTTCTTACCTAATTTTGTTTTTCTCTA
This sequence comes from Styphnolobium japonicum, assembly GCA_023212625.1. NCBI lineage: Eukaryota > Viridiplantae > Streptophyta > Magnoliopsida > Fabales > Fabaceae > Styphnolobium > Styphnolobium japonicum. The sequence goes on from JALBWW010000013.1 coordinate 971,875, forward strand.
ACGAGTTCAATGTAACGTGTCTACGAGATACTTGGAAGGCCAAGGAACTGTTTTCCTGATTTCAGGCTTTTCTGACTTACGACTTCTGTGTCTGCGTGTTACATGGAATTTTTCTTAACTTGAATGAGGGCCGACTTAAGTTGATTCTTTTATATATGTCCTTTTGTAAATCTCCTACTAGATTCAAATTGACTAATGGATTAAGAAGTATTGGACTCTCAAAAAATCCTTAGGGTGTGTTTATTGTATAGTTTAATATTATTGTTTTTATTTTTGTTAATTTAATTTATTTTTTTATTTATAACTAGTTAATTTTAATATGGGATACAAGGAAATCTAAACTAAAGTTTTCTTTTGAAAAAAGTATCTGATTAAACAAATTAGAGAAAGAAATTATTTTTCAACTAAACAGTCTTAGATTATACTTCTATGGATGGAGGAAATAAAGATTCTCAAATGAAAATTTTACTTAGATATTAATCTTGTGCTACATTATTTATATAACTTTTCTTGTACAAGAATCGGTTCTTATTCATGGTATCCTGACTTATGATGCACCCACTTTACTTTGTGACCAATTTCTGTGTTGTGTTACGCCATTTTTATAAATATGAACCCACTTTTTGACTTCCATTTCCTATGTTTTCAATTATTTTCATCGCCTGTTAAAAGAATGACTTATTATTTATGTATCGAAAATACTGCACTATTGTCCAACCAACGTATTACTGAAATCTGAACAGCAGCGTATTGAGGCTTTAAACAAAAAAAAAAAAATGTAGCTCAACAGTAACACTGTTTTAATTGTAATGTCTTCCAAATTTTAACATTTACCAAACTCATATCTTAAAAATAATATAATATTAAAAAAATAATAATCCAAAATTTTCAGCACCGTATTAATCCTAAAAGACAAAAAATTCTAACGCAAGAAACTCTCTTATGGATACTGTGTTAGAGTTTAATTTTGATCTATCGTCAGTGTAAAATTTTTTTACATTATTATTTAATTATGTATTATCAAATCATTAAAAGAATTTTAATTGAATGAGAGTGTAAAATAAACTCACACTCACGTTGGTTTGAAATTAAATTCAGTGTTATGTAATAAATGGCATTCTAAATGCTAATGTACCCAAGCCAGTAATCTCTTTGTGTGGATATTGAAAAAGTGATAATATCTTGTTCTTCGTTAATGGAACGCCACGTCTTCAATTTCATCTTGGCGCCAACAACTGTCGGCCACATAACAGAACAGAACCCAAGCTAAAGCTAGCTAACCTTCTTCTGCTTCCGCTTCCTCTTCCTCTACAACCACACCACGATGGCTCTCAAATTTCAGGCAACAAATCTAAATCTAGGGTTTCAACCATTGACTCCAGCAGCTTCTGGTTTACGTTTTGGTTCTCCCAAGCCTCGCAAAGACCGCTTCGTCGTGTTTCGATCTTGTCAAGTACAAGTAGGACAAATATCATTTACAGAATCTGAAAATTCACTCATCGAAGCCCTTATTGGCATCCAAGGACGCGGACGTTCTTCTTCTCCTCAGCAGCTCAATGTATCTTTCAATTTGTTTCAGAATTCAATTAAGCATTAGTTCATTTTTATTTAATTTTATTTATCTTTCTCTCTCAGGCTGTTGAGCGTGCAGTTCAAGTCCTGGAACGTATAGGGGGTGTGCCTGATCCGGTTTGTGTTCAATTTAGCAATCCTATTCTCTTCTCTTTTAATTTGTTTTTCCATTCTATTGTTACTTCAATATTTTATTTACCAAATAGTTTTCTACTAGTTGGATTGGAAGTTGGAACCAAGCGTGCTACTGGAAAACTATTTGGGGATTATATGTTTATCACCATAGATCACTAAAGCCCATCAAATTCTGCAGACAAACTCAAATTTAATCGAGGGTCGCTGGCAGCTAATGTTCACTACAAGACCAGGAACAGCATCGCCCATTCAGGTTGTGTGTTGCCTTTATTTCTTGGATGTCCTAACCTAATGAAACATATTTTCCAATGGTTTATCGACTTCTACTTATATTTTAGTCATTGCCTAAATTATACTTTGGGTCTTTCAAAAATACACTAGATTTAAAAATTGCTCCTAAAAGATTATTTAAATAATCGGGTGCAAAATATCATAGAATCGCCAAGCCCCTAAAGTTGACTGCCATAATTGTTAGCCTACTTAAGCTGCAACATCCCTAGAAGCACCTCGTGGTCTTACAAAAAATAAAATAAAATTGTTGGCCCACTTAAAGGTTATATTTTTTGAAACATAAACCTTATGAAAAGCTTCATCCACTGGGTATACATGGATTCATCTTTAATTCTGGGAATGAGTATTTCATATGGTATATTGAAAATTACAATGTCCTCTCTTGAATAACACGAGGAAGCATCAATCGTCATGGATAAAGACATAGGCATTTTCTTAAATCCCTAGTGGAATGCAGCATGTATTATCTGTTTCTAAATGGAATCAAGCCTGTAAGTTTAGACATATTGAACTGAAATTTACTTCAACGCGATAATAGCTGCCAGAACAAGTGTCACTGACCTGTTCAAGGCATACCTCATAACTTGCTTAATGATATGTCTTATCCTGGTATTCTGTATTGCTCTTTCAGAGAACATTTGTTGGGGTAGACTTTTTTAATGTATTTCAAGAGGTTTATCTTCGAACAAATGATCCACGTGTATGCAATATTGTGACATTTTCTGATGCCATTGGTGAGCTCAAAGTGGAGGTAATACTAAATAACTTCATTAAAGTTATGATAAATTTAATATACATTTGTGTATGTTAAATTCAACTTTATCAATTCTTTATAACCTTTGGTAACATTATGACACTCATTGAAACCCTTTAGCTTAGGAGGCTTTGCTGAAGAGTCAATATTGTTAAACGAATTACTTGCCACATAGAATTTAAGGTTGGCTTTGTCTTCTTGATGTTGTTATAATCTTTGTTTACAAGTGATTTTCATGCTATGTCCTTCTAAAGAATCAAGAGTTACTATGGATAACTTTTAGTTTAGGCTTTTCTTTTGTTTCTTTAGGTCTAGCATGGTGGTTGAATTCCCATTTGTGTTTGTGCTTGTTCATATAGAGAATATGATATCATATTGCTATACATATATTTTGTTCTCTTTGTTCTTCTATTTATTGAAAATTTGGTTTTTGATAGAGCACAATGGCGTCGTTTGGTCCGACCCTACCTAGTGGGATAAGGGTTTGGTTGTTGTTGTTGTTCTTCTTTTATTTATGCCTCTCAATATTTACACAGGCAGCAGCCTCAATTGAAGATGGAAAAAGAATCCTTTTTAGGTTTGACAGAGCTGCCTTTTCTTTTAGATTTCTTCCATTTAAAGTTCCATATCCAGTTCCATTTAAGCTACTTGGTGACGAAGCAAAGGGTTGGTTAGACACCACATATTTGTCGCATTCGGGAAACCTTCGTATCTCAAGAGGAAATAAGGTGATTAGGCTTTTTCAATGCAAACATGTTTTAGTAGTCTTTTGTTCCTTCCCTTGAGTAAAATGTTTTCTTGTCTAGCAGATAAAAGTATCTCTATCTATACTTTATGTTTCTAAGAATTATTAGCAACGTATCTATAGTGCAGGGAACTACGTTTGTGTTGCAGAAGAAAACTGAACCTAGGCAGAGGTTATTAACAGCTATTTCCTCGGGGATGGGTGTTAAAGAGGTAAGAGTGCCGATTTAAGTTTTTTTTTTTTTTTACTTTATTTATTTATTTTATTGGAATATTTCTTTCCTGATGTTTTTTGTCACTATATTTCACATCCGTAATTCCAACAGGCAATAGATGAATTTCTTTCCTTAAATCAGACTAATGGTGAAGATGAACCAGAACTACAAGAGGGCGAGTGGCAGATGATATGGAGTTCACAGGTAGATTTCAGAAATCCAAGCAAGGAGCATCAACAGTTAATGACGTGATTCGTTAAGCTAATTTTTTTGGGCAATACCGTTTGAAGCAAATTTAAATATAAATATTTCTCATGGGGAGGGCTTTACCATTTCGCTCCCAGCCTATGGGAGATTAGTCCCATGGACAGTTCAAATGAACCGAACCCTTGGGGGATACTTCCTGGTTTCACCAAAAATATATATATATATATATGAATATTTCTGTCACAAAGTTTTCTCTATCTTTTTAATTGTGAACCACAACTTCTCCTCTTCAGACTGAGACAGATAGTTGGTTAGAGAATGCTGCCAATGGGCTGATGGGCAAGCAGGTATTGAGTTCATCTCATACGTTTACTTTACACTAATCACCACAGATAGTGCCTCACATCTCCAATTTGCATATTACTATGACTTTTGCAGATTATCTGGAAGAATGGACGAATAAAGTTTCTGGTTGATATCTTGCTTGGGCTCAAGTTCTCCATGAATGGAAACCTTGTGTAAGTTTCCATTGTTTAAAGTTTTGTTCAGGGGAGGGTCTATAAAACAAAGTAAATAGGAATGCATGTAGACGATGAAGAGACCGGGCTTTGATGGCGGATGTAGGGAAATAGTAGAGCACCTTGAGTGAGTGAAGGGGATAGACAGGGAGGATGTAAACAAGGACGAAGGTGGGCCTTCAGCCTTGGACAAGCATAAGCTTAAGCCCAAGAGCATTCACCTCCTCCAGAAAGTACAGATATACTGGTGTCACGTTTGATACACGAAATGGTGATTCTATATAATAAGAATGGAATGGAATGGACTGAAATAGAATAACCATTTCCATTCCACAGTTTGGTAGCTTTCAGATTGGTAGATGGAATAATGCAGAGTAGAATCAAAGTTGATCTAAATGCCATAAATACCCCTTATGAAAAAACAAATAAGATTATCTTTTCTCATGTATCATGTTCAAATTTAATTTTTATATAACTCAATAGCGGAAAAGTTCATTAAAATAGAGCAAACACTATTTTATTTATGAGAAAAAATTGAAATGTGTACAATTTTTTGGAGAAGATACTTCATACATTTTTTGTAATATTTTCTTTGTAATATTTTAGATGATAATTGTGTTCCCATGTATTATTATACTTTTTTATAATTATTTTAACATGTTTACATAATTATTATTTTCTTTTAAATTTAACATGAGTATCTAAAATTAATTGCTAGAAATGAAGGCTAGGATAGGGCAGGAAGAAAACAAAATTGAAAATTATGTTGGTTAGATTTAATGAAGTTTAATAATTGCCATTTTATAAAGTAAATGAGGGTATGTTAGGAAATAGAAATTAAATCCCATTCCACAGAGCATGGAATCACCAATCCCACCTCTCTCGAAGGGAATGGTGATTCATTATTCTATTGAATAAGGCATGGAATGAAATCACCATTCCGTGTACCAAATGTAACATAGGAATATGCGCTAAGGCTTTAAGGTAGGGGTATCGATTTTGGGGGAATCTCAGGGATTTGGAATGCTTTGCCACAACAACTTTATGAGGGGGTATTTATAGGGAGGAGAATGTTTGAAAGGGCATTAATGGTGTTGATTACATTTTTCAGTTTTTGTTCACTTTCAGCAAGGACTCTTTGTTTCCTTTCCCCGTGCCCTTGCAGTGGGGATATGTAGGGATTTCATGTTGGGACAGATTGCCTATAATAAGTGGCTAAGACCAAGTATCTTTTATGAGGTTTGTGGCTTTGATATGTTAGGGCATGTTAAGTTTAGGGTAGGGGTTCTCTTCTTGCACAGGATATGCTACTGTGACTGACTTGTATAAATCCTGATATGCCAACTATTATGTAGGACATAAATAAATTGCTGATTTCATGAGAGTGTGTAGATAATTTGCCCCCGTTATACTGTAGGGCGGATTCTTTAATTGAAATGCTTGGCTTATTTCTAAAAACCTACACATAAAGTTCCACGATTCAACTTACTGTCAAGTCAAAGAGTATTACAAAGATAAGGTAGATCATTTGGCTCAGTGTCTAAGAACCACAAAGGTGCCCTGACTGAAGGTGGAGGAAGAATTACAGATCTATCCTATATGTTTGTCCATTTTGGATAATCAAGTTCATTATACTTTTTCCGGCATTAGCTTGTGAATGAGCATTTACCAAGGAGATAAGGAAAGAGATTCTAGAAACTATGGGGAAGAGAGGAATAACAAAATACAAGGGTAGGGATCAAATGACAAAGAACATCATGGAAAGGATCCCGCTGATGAAACAACTGTAGTATTTACCTCTATGATATAGAGAATATGCTCCTATCAGCTGTAAGAAACTCTAGGATTCCCTCCTCCCAAAAAGAAAAACTGTATTATAATCAAGCAATGTCGTCCAAAAGATCATAAATGGTAGGTTGTTAGGTGTACAATGATGTATGATGATGTAAAGAGCAAAGCATAGCTGCTTTTTTTTGCTAGTTTGGAAAAAGTATAGGAGAGAATTATAGGGACAACAGAGAATTTGACGGGCACAGATTAAAAAACAAAGTTGTTCTTCATTTAAATCATTTGATTAATGAAATTTATGCTCATGCATCTATAGATATATAAAGGAAGTAACTTGATGTCCTCCTTGAATGTCCATTTGACAATATCAGCTGGACTGGATGTTCTTACTTCGTGTTTGCCCAAAAATTGACAGAAAAACTGGCTCCAAAATGTATGACGTTACAATGGATGATGCAGCTATAATTGGTGGCCCATTTGGATATCCCTTAGAAATGGAAAACAAGTTCATCTTGGAGCTTCTGTAAGATGACATATCCCATGATATCATGTTCTCTCTTAATCCATCCAGTGTATATATTGAATTTGCTGTTCAAATAGTAGATATTGTATGCTTGCTCTTTTCTTTTTCTTCTATCCTTATTTTCGCTAGTTGAGTTTTCCTTTGCAGATACAGTGATGAGAAGATCAGAATTAGCCGGGGATACAATAAAATTCTTTTCGTACATATACGCACGGATGCATCAAGGATGAACTAATTTATATGCTTGGCTGAAAATAGTAGAAATCGTATTATCCCAATTGTATGCTTCCTGTATTTCAAATTTGACTTTGATGTTAGAAGGAAATACCCTTTCCCTGGCGAATCTTAACCTTCGTCAGTGACGATTTGAGATCAATTACGTATTCGACATTCCCTGAAAACTACACATCATTGCAAACTAAGTATAACACGGAAGGTCTATTTGTGTAGTTTCAATTATTTTTTTTCCCCCGTTTTATTAAATAGGAATGATACTTGTAAAAATTTGTTCTCACATACTTTTCACATGCTTTTATGCAAAATATTGAATATATACTTTTCACATACTTTTATGGAAATTATTGAATGTAACTTTTTTTTAATGATTTATAATGTACGTATACCTTATAAAAGTTGGGCGTTGTTAAGAGTCCGCTCGAATGTTAGTACGCTGCTGTTGTTTATTGGTTATTCCCAATAAAATAACATATATTCAGTTTTCCAGAACAGGTGGAGCCCTCAGCAAATTTAAAACAAATTTAAAGGAGCTTGGGTGCACTTGGAATGATCTATATGATTAAATGGATAAATGGAAGTGTAAAAAGTTGTAAATCAAAATTAAACTTGTAAATTATCACCAAAAATAAAATAAAAATAAAAGTAAACTCATACGTTACCCCCTGAATTTTTTTAAAAAGCAACCAAGATTTCAAGATTTTTGCTCCTAAGCTACAAAGTAGCATTTTTGGAATTTCCTAATTTTTTTTTAGAATTATTTTAAATAAACCAAACAATTTTAGCATTATTTCTAAAAGTTATCCATACATTTTTAAATGGACAGGTGTGAAAATTTATAAATTTGAGTACTAGAGTAATTTAGTTTCTCTTCCTTAATCACTCCACTATATTACTTAAAAAACTCCTAAATAATAAATTATGATCTTTTTACCACTCTACTTCATTATTAACCACTCCACTTTATCCATGGAATCCACATATGATTTCGACGCGTACACACAGTTCTAGGACAAAATAAACAGATGTATTATAATTGACCTCGTCCGTACACTTTCTTTCCAATTACTATTATTCTATTACATCTGAATGAACAAACAATTAATGAATATGAAATTATATGTTCACCCTAAACAAAAATTACAGACAAGAAACTTACTTCTTGCTCCTCAAACAGTCAAGGGAAAGGACATATAGAAAATCTTGGTACTATCTTCTTTCCTACTCATCCTGTACTTTAAGGCCATTGCTGTCTTGTTGGTTGTTTGTACTTTGTCCCTCAACAATGGGCTTTCCCTCAGCTGGCTCTTCCACATTAGTGGGTTTCCCCTATTGCAGTCAACAAATTCAGGTTATCAACCACAATAAAGTAACCACGCAAGTGACTCCAGCAAGTGTAATATTGATAAAACATTGAACCTTAAGCAATGGATCGTTGAAACTAACCTTGTTTCGATCACGCCATCCAAGTCCAAATGGACGAGAAAGCAAACCTATCCTCTTCGTAGGGAGATCCATCGTGGGATCTTGATTGTTTCTCGATACTGGAGACTCTGGCTGTGAAGATCTATAAAGCAAGAAGGCATAAAGTCAAGCTCATCCTTAGAGGGAGATATAAAGCATTACTCTCATTTCCTTTCCAATATTTATCGCTGCACCTTTTGACATGAGATGTTGATAGTATGTCAAAATGACAACCGAAGTTCATTACAAAATTTAGGAAAGAACGATTAAATCCAAAACCATATAAAGAAAAAATGTGGGCGCACATACAGTAAAGAATCAGATATTTCAAAAACTTAAACACACCGTGGAGATGGTAGCACTTTATTTTGGCCAGACTGATACTGCAATGTGGCCTCCAGCATAGATTCTGCCATAACTGCTCTCTTCTCCATTTCAGCAAGTGCAGCAGTTGCGTCTTCATACTTTTCCTGCCAAACAATATAAAATTATGTAAGATTGTAAGATGTTGCAGTCTGAAAATTCACCATTGTGCCACTCAAAATATAATTTAGCAATATGAAGAAGCAATGATATGGAGTTGACATAACATATACATATGCATACAGATAAAAAAAAATATTGAAATCAGAAAAAGCAAGACACACTGAGGCAACTGTACTGACATTAAAGAATGCTAATTAGATAGTTGAGGCATTCACCAACATGACAAAAGAAAAATTTGTGTGAAACAAACAAATTTATTATCCAGTGTTCAAATTATGATCACAAAAGTGGCATCACTTTGGCTAACATTCCATGTTACACTTCCTCTGAAGCTGAAGTGTCAACGTGTTTGCTTCCAAATGGAAGCATTCAAGCCTAAAGCCTATGACAGAATAATTGCGAATTTGATATATCTTAGCAAAGATGCAACAAAGATGCCATCAGCTACTATAATACAATGATGCCCAAATTCAGGAACTACAAGACCACATGATCTAGGACATGTCTTAACAGCTTTCTGAAAACTGGCAGAAAGCAGTTTGGCAGGGATCATAGCAACAAGTAAAATTCTAAGCCACTCCTAAAGAATGCTATAATGAAATAATAGAATGTTAAATGGTACAAAATGAACAAAAAAACTTCAAGTAATTATCACAACTATTGGATTAAGGCTGATTTGCTATGACCTGAAAAACACTAGGTTATCAAGACTAATAACATTCTAAATTTGAATATGATTAGCTTGCATTTGTGGTAGATATAGATGGAATATAAGGGAAATAAAAGACGAAGAAAGAAAAAAGGAAACCTGAAGCACTTGGGCAGCATATCTTTGTGCCGCTGCATCTTGCTCAGTAAACCTGCGAGCATCCTCTGTCACCTTTTGCTCTTGCTCTACCCGCATCAAGACCTATCCGCAATAAATCTTACATCACAAGAGAAAGCCCTATTTTACACCTATTTTGGTTCTCTAAAGATATACAAGACATTAAATTGGTCCTGCATTTATCAGCCACATTAAACTAGTCCTTCAATGATCAATTCAATGTCATTTTAAGAACCAATTTGATGGCAAAGTTGTGACATTTAAGGACTAATTTGATGTTGCATATATCTTTGGAGGACTAATTTGATATATTTATAAATGGAGGATCAATGTGATGTCGCGTATATCTTTGGAAAACTGAAATGGGTGTTTACTCAAGAGAATACGACTCCAAGTAAAAATGAGACCTGAAGCATGGCATTTTCCTGTTCTTGCTTTTCAGCAAGTGCCTGTCGAAGCTCATCAACCTCTTGCTCTAGTTGCTCAACCTGGAGATGATAAGACTTGCACACATTAACTTCTCCAAGAAAGAACAAATTAGAACTCAGACAACAAGACATCTAACTAACTAGGTTGACATAAGAAGTATTTAGTTATATCAGCATTACAGCCAACTTTGAAACTTGCAGTCCGTGTATTATGACAGTCATTAATAGTCATATTGCCACAATCACAGGTCTAGCAATCAATGCCTATGCAGGATTTGACAAATTGTGAAGTCTACAATATCTAAGTGAAAAAATATGTTGACCTTGGCATGAATAATAGAGATGTATTTATAATTATGAAAAACAAATTCAAGGTGATGTAAAATTAGTTTGTGCATTAGGAGTATTCAACTGGTTACCATTGTGCATAAGGATGTGTTTCCGAAAATACCTTAGAAAAGGATAACGTAAATTGAAAATAACTCTGTCTTTGTTAAATGAGGATTTATTGATATTTTAGGGGAAGGGTGCTATTATTATTTGGAAAGATTAAATAAATGATTGAAGTTAAGGTCTAAAGAGGATTAATAAATATTTGATTTGATTTGATTTGAAAAAAATAAATTAATTATGCGAAGATATGGTTATTTAGGTGACGCTTTAACTCTTAAGACTCACATGGTGCCATATTGGCTAGTTAGGAGTACAGTTTATTAGTTGGTTTTTTGTTCTTTACATATAACAGAAGTCTGGAGCATGGCTTTAACATTGACACCGCGGTTGGTAGTTTAAGGAAATGAGATGAAGTCTTCTTAACATGGGCTTCTCGGTTGAGTTTGAAATTCCCATCAGAAAGAGTTTTTTTTGTTTTAATATTTTAAGTGGAGTTGGGAATAAGTAATGGCCCACCATAATCTATTTGAAGAAGCAAGAAGCTGGCACTTCAACTCTTTGACAAGGAACGATTACATAGGTAGAAGAGAAGACTGCCACTTAAAACAAACAGATTAAAATAAAATGGAGTAACAACAATCGGGCGACAAGAGGAAATTCTGGGCATAACAAGTCTCGGCCACTTGTTAACGCGCATGACATGGGAAATCTAGTGAAAGGAGTGGAAGTTTGCCACCTCACCTATGCAAGTCTCATGGCCAAAGTAACAGAAAGGAGAGAAACTCTTCACTTCAAGAATTCGGTCATTCTTTCTCCCCAAAAGCCAAGCTCTTCTTCTCCCTCTTCGTCTCTCATCCCATATTGAAGCTCCTGTGAATGAGCCTTGCATGCATGAATGAACTCTTGGAAGTACAAAGATTCTCATAGTCTCGGAGTCCTTGCCGTTGGGATTGTTCATCCTTGGAAAGAAAATTACCCATCCGTAACAAAAAGTGGAAACAGTCAAGTAGCCAATTGAGGAGTTTCCTTCCAGCATGTTGATATTTTGGAGGGTTTAAAACTCCTTTGATTATCTCTGCACCCAACCGTGACTCTTGAGGAATTGTGGCTCAGATTTTAGCTTCAGGCCAAATTCTGTTCAGCAGTACATCAAGGAATGGAGGGCTAACAGTAACGTTCATTGAAGGGCTAGAATAGGTTGGTTTGAATAGCCGCAATTCAATTATTTTGTGCCGGTTTTAAAGTGCTCAAATTGCTGTTTTGGGCGAGTGCAGCATTGAGGAAGCATTTCCAGCTTTGATGGTAATTGGGAGCTTAAACTAAATTGCACAAGTGTTAGAGATATTAGTTTCTATTAAGGTGAGTAGCATTCCCCTTAATTTTGTGGATTTAGATTGATTTTGGATTAATGAAATTTAGAGGATTACCCTTGAATGGTTCTGATCTATGAATGAGCTTACATGGTGAAGTAAATAGTGGTGATTTGTTACATGATCAATATCCATTTGAACTGTAAGTGATTTTGGATTTTCCGCCACTGTTATAGAATTATTAGATCGATCAAATGGGCATATTAAATTCTTAATTTTTGCTATATTGCTATTTTAGAGGGACCCCCATAAGTCAGGCCTCATTTTATATATCTTTCGTTTTCAATTTTTCCTTTTCTTTGCAGTTTCAATTTTGAACTTAAGACCATTAAAACTGTAAGATACTACTGGCATTCCCTTAGTACTCATTAGTTGAATTATTGCTTGAACCAATGCTGCTTGAACCAATGCACAAGTATTGCCTCTTGTTATGCTGTAAAGACGTGTGTTACGTGTAATATCTTACTCTGAAAAGTTACCAATTTGGCTCGAACTATGTGTATGCATATTTTCAAGAACATCAGAAGTAAAATGTTTGCCTAATAAAAACAACTGTAGCAATCACAGCACGATGAACAAAGCAAGCAGATATAGAAGATATACAATGCAAACAATATATCATCATATCATGATGTAAGAAGCAAAAATCCCATGTGGACTCGTGACTTACCTTGGCACTCAGTTGCCGCCTATTATCCTGCTTGACCATCTCCATTAATGCTGTTTCAAGCTCCTCCGCTCTGATAAAAAGGAAGAAATTGAAAAAGAAGAAATTGAAAAGCATAAATGCTATATGCAAAAAGTGAAATCTCCGAACTTTCACGGAAAAGTTCCAAAAACATAAAAAATAAAGAACCTCCTTTAATTTAAGGAAAATTCAGGGAAAAAGAGAGAGGGAGAATTTGTAACGGAAGAAAATAGGGGCAGGGTATAAAAGGGATTAAGTTTGTTTTTAAGGGTAATTTGGTAATTTTACCCTTTAAGTTTAAAAAAAAATAAAAAGAAAAGAAAAGCATAAGTGTCGGTGGCACAACAGAGGAGATAATTTCTCCTCTGTTTGTGCGAGTGAGAAGCGAGAGAGAGAAAGAGAAAGAGAAAGAAAGAGAGAGAGAGGGGGAGAACGGCCAAGAGAGAGAAAGAGAAAGAGAAAGAGAGAAAGAGAGATAGCGAGAGAGAGACAGAGAGAGACAGAGAAAGAGGAAGAGAAAAATAGAGAGAGAGCTCTATATTATTAATCTGCTAGCACCCACTTGGTTTTAGAGCACAAGGTGAGTTATTAATCTTTGAGTTTTTGCTATTTTTGGTATCTTTGAGTCATGAGAACTTTAAAATATAGTGGGTAGCTCTCTTTTGTGGAATTGATGACAAAATAAGGATTGATGATAATTTCTAAGGGATGGTTAAGGAATTTGGAGTTAGATTGGAATAGAAATTTTATGTTTCTTGAAAGAATTTAGAAATCTTAGAGCCTCTGCTTAAGTTATATTAGGAAAAAGGTTAATTATATTTATTAAAGTATTTTTATTTGTGAGCAGATTCACAGGATACTACTCCACTTGCCTCCACAGGAGCTGTTGGAGATAGTTGAGACTAGTTCTTCATTTCAGTGAGTGGATAATTTATTTAGTGGCAGTTTTATAATTTTATTTGGGGAAACAAACCTTTTAAAAATATTTAAATTTTATTCAAATGAAGTTTTATTATAAGGGATGATTAAATTATATTTATTTCCACATTGTGTTTGGAAATATTAAATGTTATGGAAGTTATATTTGAGCCATAGTTTTATTGATTTTATGAGCTATTTGAGCTGTGATTTATAATTATTAAAGTGAAAGTTTAGCTGGATATTTAGAAATGATTTCAGAATTTGTATTTTTTTATATTTTCAATATCCATTATGGGTTACGTGTTAGAACACCGTTTGCCGTTAGCGAAGAGATATAACGGCCTATGTGCACATAGTATATACAGAGATTGTTTCAGTTTGGCTATTGGGTGAGAGAACCCTTAGCCCTTTTCGTGGTTGTAGGGTGAGCGGACCTTAGCCACAAGATTTGTGCCGGGTGAGGCATGACCCCTGGCTTAAGATGAGCATAAGAATTGGTATGTTGGGTAGAGTTAACTCCCCATTATAGTTCTTTCAGTGGTACCCATATGGATGGCGTTATTGATGATTAGAATTTTAAAGAAAAAGAAATTTATGTTTATGCATAGTTTTAAGAAAAGAGAGTATTTGACATAATAGCTTTGTTTATAAATTTTATTTTCATCAGTTAGTTTGTTCAGAGATTGTTAGAAAGTTTAAATACTCGTGCTATTAGTTGTTTCCCTTCCAGTTCACTTAGTCTATTATTCCCTCACTGAGTCTATGTGACTCACTCTATTTCATTCTTTTCTAATTCAGATTCGCAGACAGCTGAGTAGCTGATTCCTGGGATTTGCTGTTCCCCAGGCTTATAGTCTTTTGGTATATCTCTATTATTGTTGGTGATCAGTGTTGTATTTTGACTCCAGTATTTTGCAGCTATAGGGAATAGTATTGTAAATTCTTTTGAGTTGTATATGTATATGTATAGATGGTGCATGAGAAAGAATCATGCTTGTTGAAATTCTGAGAGTTTGCTGTTTTTCAGGTTGAGTTTAAAATTTTGGTTAGTTCAGTTTTTAGGGGAAACTCTGCCGAATTTTCGGTAACCTTTTTCTAAGTTTTAAAGCAGTTTTCAGCATTCTTAGTTAGGCTTGCCAGGCTAAGCAAGTGTTGAGTTGACTTAGTCTGTGCGCCGGTCATGGTCTAAGATTGGGTCATGACAGAATTAGTATCAAGGACCAGTGGATGGTCTTATTTATAAAAAGGACCCATGAACCGCTTGAGTGGTTAGTCTTTTTACTAAGTGTTTAATAGTTAACCACTTTATAAGTGGATTAACCACTCAAGTGGTTAATGGATCATTAGCCTTCATAAATACGATCATCCATTGGTCCTTTTCAATAAAAATCCCAAAAAAGAAAAAGAATCCTACACTAATAGCCATGCCAATGCCTCAATTCTTTGAATATAAAAAACACGCAATAATTTGTAACACTCTAAAATTTCAGATTTTAACTTCTCCCACTACCTAGTAAATCAACATTTGTGTTCAACCAATCCAAATGATAGCCAGATGCCAAGCCTAGGTATATAACATATATTGATGGAAGTATTCAAGACTATAATTATATAAGGTATAGCCAATGCTTTATGGACCTGGCCATATAATTTAGAACAGGTTAGGAACAAATCACACTATTGCAGTCATGGACCTGGCCATATAATTTAGAACAGGTTAGGAACAAATCACACTACTGCAAGACTGCAAGAAGGGTTCTAGTTTCTGTAAGTTATAAGCTATTGTCTTGGATTTGAAGAATGTGCTTAGTGTACTGTTGATACTTGACAGATTGATACCAGAAAGGCTGGAGTTGAAGACAACAGAGTTACTTAATTGACACAAGACAGAGAAGGAAGGGGGCCTAGGTATCATTCTAAAAGACGACCTAGAAATCTACTAGGTAGAAACTCTGGAATTTACTAGGACGCAGGGAAAATCCTTGGGAGTAATATTCATAAGTGAATAATTGATCTGAGACTGAACAATGTTTAGGATGACAAAGAAATTTAGAAATAATTGAGGTCCATACATAAGCAACAACCTGAGAAGTAAAAGAAGAGAAAGATAAGGGCTATACGGGCAAGCCTCAGGTAAACCATTATGCTCAGATTTTCATGTATGAAGAAACTTGGATGTGAATTGAAGATTGGAAAGTGTTAACATCGATAATAAGCTTACACCTTATTTATACATGTACTGACACGGGAAAACTAGGAAAACTGATAACAGAAACAAATAACAATGCTAACTAACTAATCCAACTAATCAAAATTCTGTTATGCCAGATCAGCAACCAACTAACTCTAACTAATTCTCAATTAACCAATGCTGATGTGCTGCTGCAACGCTTGCTGTGGACTTTGTGGAGAAGGATGATGATCTGTGGATGGTAAGATCATGGATCAAGTCTAATTTCCAAATGAGAAGATATGCAGGCTCATAATGCCTCCTACCACTTAGACTAGGACTCTTTTATTGTTTCTTCAAACATAACTTCTTTGACAAGTATAATTATGACTCCTATAAGCACAACTAAATGACTTGACAGCTCTATATATAATCAAGTCACTACCAAGTCTACCATCATAAAGCAGCAGAATTCATCAAAGCAAGATTAAATAACACAATATCATAAACCATGAAACGAAGACAGCAGAGCCAATATCATTTTAAGTACCTGAGAATAGCTGATCTTTTCTCCTCGAGCAATCTGCAAAGTTCAACCTTCAACCATACAATCTGCATAGCATTCACCACATATGATCATTGCCATATCGTGATAGGGTGATAGGGTTGCTCTATTTTACTATAAATTGATAACTCAAATTCAAAGTTTAGACATTAAGCAATGATTTTTTATTTTTTTTGGATAGATGAGCATTCATTAATATTAAAGTTGAATTTTCAACATGTATTTATTGATAGAAAGGGGGAAGATCCAAAAAACCATCAAACAAATTCTCCCCCTCACATTGTACAAGTTTTCCAGCATGTATTCATTGTACTGTTCATCTCAAATTAGATTTTCAAAAGAAATGGGATATGGCGATAATTAAATAAGTCAATTGGGTGTTATATCTTCACTCCGAAGTGAAACAAAACCAACATCCACATCAATTTCAGATTGGAACGCAATATCCTCAGATATTACAAAATATGTAGCTTTAAGAATGATGCACCAAACACTGCCCAACTCTAATAAGATGCACAGGCATTGAATTAATAATAGATACCAAAAACGTAATTGAAATGAAATGAAAATTCAAAAAAGTTTATAAAGGTAAAAAAATTGAGCCTAAGGATCGGATGGGGACAATAGTTATCCTCAAGGACCTGTTTACCGCACTTGAACTAAATTAACCACACTTGTGGTTAACAGGTCATTGAGGATAAATACAATCATTAGTGGGTCCCCATAACTAATTATCACTTTATAAAATAGGGTTTTTTATTTATTTTATATTCTATCTTAGTAATTTGAGAATGTTGTATATGCTGAAGATAACAATAATAATGCATCATTCAACTTTACTATGATCTAATATAAAGGAGGGGGGATAACAAGAAAGACAAAAGCGACCTGTTCTTGATGATCTGGAACAGAATCTATCTCATCCTCTCCAGTCAGACTAATCAGAATTTCATCCGCATTAGTGGAGCCAGATTCTGTACGAGATAAACTACCAGTCAGTTGCATATCAGCCGATTGCTCTGTTTTATTTGTTTCCATCACTGATTTAGGATCATGTTTAAAACCAAATAGCTTTGATGCCAGACCCTGAGAATCCCTCCAAGATTTAAGCCCTTTTGATCTTTCTTCAACCGCAGCTATTACAGCTGGTCGATGTTTATTCCTCAGCTGTTGCAATCGAATTTCATTTATATTTTGGTAACCCATGCAAGCTGTCAATACAAGCTGACTGCTATCAAATGTGGAGCCAGCCAATGACTGAAGTAAAGTAACTGCATCTCCAGCATCCTTAGTTGTTACCAATGCTGGACCTACACGAAACAGTGAAATTAAGTATCATAAAAATATGAATGGCTTAAGCATTAATAGTTTACTTTTTCCAAGAACACAGTATATAGGTTGAAACAACAAACATTTTTATCCAGTACCATATAGCTCCATCAAAGCAACTGCAGTTCTAAATAGCATGACTCGGTTTCCTTCAAAAAGAAGCACATCCCACATGCGAAGAACTGAAGTCCAAATAATTATAATAGATCAGAAGGAAGCTCCTCAAACTATAGAGTACAAATGCTCATTTGACAAAGGTGAATGATTTGGATACTTTATGAAATAAGACTAAAAGCTACACTACTCAATAGATAAGGCATAAAACCTGACCACTTTCCCAAGGAAGTATGTTCACAAAAATGGAAAGGAACCATGGTCCAGAAACCCATGCTACCTGCACTCCCAGGTAATCTAGATGATTGACTGCACAAGAAGTAAACACAAGAAATTATTAAGAATGGAACTAGAAAACAAAAATTCACTTGGTCAGTTCGCAGACATCAAAATGAATGAAAACAGTTTACAAACCCAATTTGGGAAACCTCTCCCGCACCAACTCCTCAAAAACAAGTTGATCCACCTGATATAATGAAAATGTATCAGAATATACCTCAAAAATCAAACAGCAGTTATTCCTGTTTATTATTGAATTTACGGAGAATAGAGTATAACAAACAGTACCTGAGACTCTATCATTTCCTCTGAATAATAGCCATCAAAATAATCATCTAAAATACCCATCAAGGTCCTGAGGAAAACCATAGTTAGCGATAAAACATATAAAATTAGTTCAAATTTTCAATATAAAACTGCTAAAGATGCTGCATAAGCATGAAGCAATCAGTCAGGCATTCCTTCAGGATAACAGTGCTCATTAAATACAAAAATAGTTAAAATTAAGATGCTCTATCTATAGTATATACTTTGAAAAGTGCACATTTTGACTATATACTCTAGAACTCTAGTCAAGCATTTATCTTAGGACCTACCAAAAGGCATTTTCTTCGGGCATCAAAAGCAGCAACAGGCCAGCAAAAAAGTTCATGGCCTGCAATGTAAATTATCCCAACAAGCTTAGTCAAAGGGTTATAGCTGTCATGAACATATGATATGTCTGTGAGATTAGGCATATAATAAATTCTAGCTTAAATCATTTCATTGTATATTTTATAGGACAGGTCATTAATATTCATGAATCATACACACCACAAATATGAAAGGTGCCCATGAGGCACTGGGTCCCTTAGCACCTTGAGGCATGCTACCTCAAAAAGGCGCTTGCCTGATTGAGGTATGATACAAAGTAGGCCCCAATTCTTCTAATCAATTTATAATTTCAACACAACGCTTGAGTGCGAGGGCATTTTAGATATATCAACCATTCATATTGGGTTTTGTACACACTTCAAGCCCAAAGGTCTTTCACACGAGAGGGTGTGTTAGAGATATAAACTATTCTTGGACCTCCACCTAACAACTTAAGCTTTTAGAAGAGTTAGTTCATAACAAGTACATCTATCACAACCGAGAAAATCGTGACAGGGGGTGGGGAGAAAGAAATAATTAAAACAAATGGTGTCGCCACCAATCATTTATTGAGTAGGGAAAATGAATGGCAAAACCCTTTAAAAGTGGATTTGAAACAAAAACACAAAAAGAAAGGTCTGCAAAACCAGGTAAGGTTCGGGAATCGATTATGCATAGGGAAGGGTGGAAACTTAATCCCACTACACCCCTGATACATCCGTCCTAAGACGGTTACCTTAAGCTAATTGTGCTAAATTTTATAACTTAAACGATATCTATTTTACCTATTTTAGCAAGTAGAGAAATTAACTAAGAGCAAACAATTATTCACAGACAGAAAGGGATTAAATTGCGAAAATTAAAAGTTTGGCTTGACTTGCGCTCCTATATATCACCTGATACAATGGGAAATTCAAAGACATGTAGTTCTTTATAGAAAATTATTGTAGTTTGCTTGATTTTAAATTAAGAAAGATTAAATTGTCTTCAAGCGATTCGAAATTGTAAGAAAAGATTGAAAAATCAATTGACAAGGGTTTAAAAAGTTCATTTTAAGGATTATATGATTTGGTCTATCCTTACACGAGATTCGAGATGGCACGAGGTTGTACAATAAATCCTTACGAATCCAAATGACACTGAAAACTACACAAAGTTGTACAATCAGTCTTATTGATCGTTGCATAGATATTCCAAACTTATTAAAGGTGTTAATGACTCATTAAGAGGGAGGGACTAAAAGATTAATTGAATTATTTCCGAGTTGAGTCCTTATTGCATGGGATTCAAGACAACACTGAACGCACAATAAACCCCAACGAATCCAAATGAAACTGAAGACGGCACAAGGTGGACAATTAGTCTCATTGGTCGATGCGTAGGTAATTAAGAGAAATTGGATTTAATATGGTAAGTACCAAAGAAGATCACAAAAACAGCAAAAAGGGAGAAATTCCGATCAGTAGGTCAGTCCTCCGAGCTCAAGGGAAACTACCGACCAGTCCATCGGTTGAGGAACGAGAAGGACAATTCGATCGGTGATGAGTAAGGGAGGATCCGATTGGTCGGCTATGAGATGAGTGGGTGAACCGATCGTTAGGTCGGGGTATAGGCGATCAAAGGGAAAAGGTTTAATCGGTCAAAGCCGATCAGTTAGTGAAGAGCTTGGGTAAAGGTTGTCTGATCGGGTAAGAACCGATCAGTTAGTTGTGGTTCCAAAGGGAAGGCAAGTCCGATTGGTCTGAACTGATCGGGATAGAGGTGATCAAAAGGAAAAAGGATCTGATTGGTCGGGACTGATCGGTTAGTAGAGAGTATAGGGAAAGGCTATGGTAGGTTGGAGGTCGATCAGTTGGTACAATGGTGATATGTAAAGGGTAAGCTTGATCAGTTGAATTGATGGAGAAAACTGTTAAAGGGATCGGATCGATCGGGATGATTGGAGAGATTGATGGGCTAAAGGTAGGGTCAGATTGGTCAATCTAGTGATCTACTAGGTTAATGGGTTAAGGGTAGGGTCGGATCAGTCAGTCTAACGATATGATAGGCTTATGGGTTAAGGATAGGATCGAATCGGTTAAGTGCAAGATCGGTCAGGTCGATCAGATGGTGAAAATCAAAAGAAATGTCTGATCGGTCTAGGTATGATTGGTAGGTGGAGAACATGGGATAAAGGATTCGATTGGTTGGAGGGAGGTGATTGTGCGGATAAGGTGATCGGTAAGGGGTAGGATCGGTCGAAAAATGAGATGATTGGGGTAAGGTGATTGATAAGGGGTAGGATCAGTCGAAAAGAGAGGTGATTAGGGGTGAAGTGATCGATAAGGGGTAGGATTGGTCGGAGATGATCGGTAACAAGTAGGGAGCCTGTGAATGAGTGCTCGGTCAGACACTGGGGAGCTTGGGTACATATGGTCGGTCGGGAATGTGAACTTGGGGAGTGATGGTCAGTCGGATATGGAATTTGACGATCGGATGGTGGAAGACATAGGCTCTGTTTTTGATGGAGTGGTTTCATGTGGGTTTTGATAGGTTTATGGCTACTGTTGATGGTTGAAACTTCATGTTGCAGGGAGAAGCGTTGATGTTGGGTATAGGTATGGCGGTTTGAGGATGTGGGTGCCTTTGGGTGTTATTTTTTTGGTGCGCGTGGAAATGGCTCTGTTGATAGTGTAGGGGACATTATTCTCGTGGTGTGCGGTGATAGAGGCTTGTGTTGGGTAATGGGTTCATGAACGCTGGGTGTTTAAAGACATGGGAGGTTTCGGGTGGCGAAGGACGTTCCTTTTGGGTGCGTAAAGGGATGTATTGTTATTTGTGGCTGTTTTAGCCATGGCTGCAGGGACATAGTGCTTTGAGGGATCCATGAAAGGGAAATGTTGTTCTGGGTATGGATGAGTTTGGGGTTTGGTACGTGGGCTTAGATCAGAGATGGAAATGCTGAAGTAGGGATGTTCGGGTGAGTGTGTGTGGTCGTGGGTAAATGAAAGTGTATTTCGAGGGGCAGAGGGTGGCTGAGGTGTTGTTCCCCGGAGTTATGAAATGGTTATATGGTGGTGAAGGGAGAAGAGAAAAGAAATTCAAGCTAAACCAAATAGAACCAAAACTACAGCAATATTACAACCGCTTTGCATGTATGTAACAACATTCAGAGATATGAACAAAGGATATCAAAGCTCAAAGATTCGGACAGATAGGGAACTTACCTCTTGAAGCTCAAGTTGGAAGAATAGATGGTAGAAGATCTAATCTTTTCCCAAAACAAATCCTTCTCTTCTCTCCGTTTTCTTTTCTCAGTTTTTTCTCGGTTTCTTTTCTTAGTCCAGAAAAAAAAAATGTCATTGTTTTTCTCTCCTTTTCCCTATAATCCCCCTTTGTACGTGACCATGATAGGAAAAGGGGGTGGTTGGGTTCTGATCAGTTGACCCATCCCTTGCTTGTTGATAGACTCCTCTTCCCCCGATGACCTTCCTCCTACTCTCACCTGCCACACTCATAGCATCTCACAATTTGGGGAAGTCCACGTGCTGATGGGTGCTTAAGGGATCAGCA
Source organism: Styphnolobium japonicum (assembly GCA_023212625.1). Taxonomy (NCBI): domain Eukaryota; kingdom Viridiplantae; phylum Streptophyta; class Magnoliopsida; order Fabales; family Fabaceae; genus Styphnolobium; species Styphnolobium japonicum. The sequence goes on from JALBWW010000013.1 coordinate 994,074, forward strand.
GATGGGTGATAGGCTTTGACGGGTAAGAAATTGGGTTGGGTTGAATTAGGCTAAGTGGGTCAGGTGGGCTTGGATTTGGGTTTGGGTCGAGCCAAATGGGTTATGGAGTAGATCAAATGGTTGGGCTATTTGAGTTGTGAGTTTAACTCTTCCTCTTTTTAATCCTTTTTTCCTTTTTTGATTTTTATATTGGTTTTCTTTGTTTTATCAAAAAATAAATAAATAAAAGAGTTAGAAACTTTTATTTGATTTTCATTTTTGTTGAAATTTTCTAAAAAGCCCCAGTCAAAATGGGGTGTTCACAACATCCCTGAAGGAACCTCACCTTGGACTTCAAAAGCCAAGGAACTCAGCACAGAGCACTCGCATCAGTGCCTAGGCAAGGGCCCAAGTGCCTTTTGACAACACTAATCATCTATGGCACTTCAACTCTACAATGTCCACTTCCCGATAGCATGTGCTAGTCAGAGGATTAGCCTAAATCTGGATGACTCTGGTCCACATACATTTATTTGACCTAATGACGGACCTTTATGGCAGATTTAATCAACAGCTCTTTAGTCAGAACAGGGGCAACATGGAATTAAACATTACTAAATATAAGTAACTATCAGTAGAGGGATCCAAGAACCACAACTGGTCAAGTTTCGCTCCCAGATTCTGGAAGATGTCGTACAAACAGTGATACAGATTTTCTATACCACAATGACTCATGACAAAGTAAGTTTATGAAGGTGGCACACAAGCTGATCATCTCCAACTCATTCTACTATCAACCTTGAGTAACCCACTGCACCAAAGTCCAAACTACATCAACCAAGATCAATAAAGCATTTTGTGGAAGTAAAATAGTAAATGGCTAATGAATAGCCAAAACTTCCTTTTGTTTTGCTGAATTCATGTTTATTTTACAAACAGCTATTAGTACACAGTAAATCGGTGGCAAATTTGGCTCTTGAAAGGTTTTTTAAACTTTTCCTATCAATATTACCATTGGATTCCTGGACTCATCATTTAAAGGTCATGAAATTCGAGCTACACATAAAAAAACAAAAAACAAAAAACAAAAACTAGTATAAGGCAGCATAAATTCCTGTCATTGTTGACGCGTTGCATTCAGATATCTCATTAACTTTTGGGTTCTGTGTGAACGAATTTCTTTAAGTCTGGTCAGCTCACTTATATTTATTTATGTTTCATTTAGACATCTCATTAGATTGTTTGACAGTTAGGTTTTTGAAACACAACCCATCGCAACCATATTGAAAAATAAATAGGATAAAATAAAACATGCAACTCTTTTCAAAAGCAAAGACCTGGCAGTAACCAACTGAGGGATTATGTCGAGCATATGCAGTAAGTAATCGCCTCAAAGCATTTCTACCATCCTCGTCCAGAGCAGGATGACCAGGAAATGTTCGAGGCAGATCCTGCACAAAAAAGTAAATATGTGGACTTTTAATCAAGAAGCTTATTTTCTCTAGTCATAAAGATAATATCACAACATTAAGAACAATGAGGGTGAAACATCACAGGCAAAGACCTTCTCAATCTGTCCTTTCCATTTTTCTGGCACCCGTACAAAATCTGCACTTGTTTTCCCATTATTGTCAGCTGACTGCATGCTTTGTTGATCCATTTTACTTCCAGAATCATTCTCTGAAGTTAGCAGATCCTGATAATACTTCTCCACCCGCCTTGCTTTTATACCCACAAAAGCTTGCCAAAGCTGAAGCACGAGAACAAACAAGAGGGTAACTCACCATAAATAAATATTTTTCACGAGAAATGTATATCTCAAGTATATAATGAATACCTCTCCCCTCAGCGCCATTGGCACTCCCCCACGAACAAGAACTTCCAACTCTTCTTTCCAAGGAAACGAAGCCTCTAGTGGTGCAGCATCGCCAGCAATACCATTTGCAGAGGCACTCATGCTATCAGCTAGAGGCATATCTGGACTAGGATCTGACCTCTCAACATCATAAAACTCGTCATCAGAGTCTTCTTCACATGCTCCTTTTTGTGATTTAGCATCATCAGTAGTATGAGATAGTGATTTCCCAGTTCCAATAATTTGTTCATCTTTTAACGCACCTTTCTTGTTCCTTTCATCTTTTACTGACCCAGTTTTCTTCTTTACGCGAATGCTCATCATATCCTCAATAGTACGAAGAGATGGTCTTATCTCTGTCCATAAATGGACTCTATGAGTTTTTGTCACCTCAGATGGTGGTACCTCCTCGTTTTGACTATCATTTTCAGCTGTACTATCAGAAGCAGGCTTCTGGCTGCTTGATTCATGTCCATCAACACCCTTCTCCGAGCTAGCATCAGCTTCCTGGTCTGCGGCTTCAGCCCCAATAACTTTCTCATCTTTCTCCACAACTAATCTGTTTGTGGCCAATTCAGAAGACTCAGCTTGCCGATCTAGAAATGATTTCCATCGATCTGACCTTTCTTCTTCTTCCTCCTGAAATCGCAATTGAGAAATGTTACATGACAATTGTTACAAAATCATGTGCATTTATCTTAGAGAATAAAAATTTACACCAACATGCAATGCAGATATCTAAATCTGTTCCTGTAAGATTTTCAAATGCCAACTTAACATAAAGTGAAATTTCCTTATCATTATTCCCTTAATTCTTGCTAAAATACTTGGTCAGCAACAAAACTTTAAAGTGGCAAGACTGAAATTATAAACCCAAAGCATAACAAGACCTTGTATATGTTAGCATATTCACGGTATCTTTGCAGGTGCTGAGGTCGCACAGTAAACCCATAGGCATCCCTGTTTACACCAAATACGCATTAATTTCCAAAAAATTCAATTATAACTATAGATAGATTAACACAAGAAAAACCAACCAGAACCCAATAGAATTATAGACGTATAATGAATAATTAAGACAGTGAAAAACAATTTAAAGCAAAAACCAACTCAAATTACCAATCGTCGGCATTGCCTCAGCGGAGTCCCCAATTATCATTACTAAATAATAAAAAGGAAGAAAGAAACGATACATTTGGCACTGCCCATAAAAAAAATGCAATCTCAATGAAGCAAGATCGGTCTTCAAAACCCAGTAATTTAACAAAAACCCCAAAATGGGAAGTTCAAAGTTGCATTGCATACAAAAACGAAGTGGACCAAGTAAATTACAGAGAAAACTAAAACAAAACAAAAAAAGAAGGAAAGAAAAAAGAAATCCAACACGACGATAAAGTGGGATTTGACGGATCTAACAGACAGCGAGAGTGAGTGAGAATCCTAAGGGAAAGGGAAAGGGAAAGGGATTGTGTAGTAATTGAAGGAGTATGAGACGCGTGGAAGAGAGAGAAGAAGGAAAGGGAAGCGTACCTCTTGTGCTCGAAGGTGATGAGATTGAGAGGGTTTATAGTTACAGATTTGTTAGGCTTCATTTGTGGATTGGATCGGATTGATCGCTGAAGCGATAAATCGGGTTCAGACTTGAGAGTAAGATCTTCAGCTTCCCCTTGATTTTCTGCAACTGCAACTGCAACTGAATGTGTTGCAGCCTATGTGTATTGTTTAGTGTAGTAGTCGGTTTGTGCTTCTAGTGTGCAAGCTACAATACAAAGATAGAGAGAGAAAAAAGAGAAAGAGAGAGGGCACATGCACAAGCACGATGAGAGCGAGAATGGCGTCACGTTATTATTACATGTGCTGTGTGAGATTAAGATAGCTTCACACTGAGTTCGAAAAGCTAAAAAGTTTTTTATTTTTTTTTTGGTGATTACTTGAGGGGGCAAAAGCTAAAAAGGTTTTTTTAGCTGAATTTTGTTTGCTCCTTTTTTTCACTTTGCTTCCTTTTACTGGCTTAGGTGACGAGGAGATTAAACATGTCATTTGAGCTTATATTTTAATGGTTTACTCAAATTTTGTTAATTTTGTTATGTTGTTATTTCTTTTTTCTCCTAAATTATGGTGTTATTCGAATGGACAACCAATTACATTGGCATAGTTTCAGCACCGACACCAAACTATATAATAGTGTCATATGTATTGTGATTTTTTTAAAGTAATATCATCACAATAAATTTTAATATATCCATCCTTTTTTGAAAATAAAAAAGGACATATTTAGAGAGAGAGAGAGTAATATAAATAGTTTTTAAGCTGTATGTGTGGAAACTTTGCATAAAAATTAGCAGGTTTCGTGTAAATGAATTGTTTTATGTCCTATATGTGAGTATGAAAACATCATGTTACTGAAAAATATTAGAGAGTACAAATGTGTTAACCTTTAAATTTTAAATTTACCCTTTCCTTTTTCTTGGAACACTCTCTTTTATTTGAATTTTAAAAAGTTATATTTTCAGTCTAGGGTTAAATGAATGGGTAAATATATGTGACCTACCTTAAAACACTCTTCCATTTGAATTTTAAGAAGTTATATTTTCAGTCTAGAATTAGATGAATAGGTAAATATATACGAACTACCTTTTTATGAAAACAGGTCCAATTGATTTTATTCGTGGGTTAATCAAATCACACCAACCCATAAACTAAATAGTATTTCAACCCAATTAAAAAATAATGAATCATAATGAATACTAAGTTTGGATATCTGGATTAGATTGGCTTGGTGGCGAAGCTATATTTTAAGAAACACCCTTGTTTGAAAAAGGCCAAACTTAGAAAAAATATATTAAAAAAATGACACAGGCTAATGCCCCCTCTCAATACACAAGGCACCTCCTCTCATTTCGTATTCATTTGTTCTTTTTTTTTTTTCTTAACCCACTTCACCCGAGCACCCCACACTCATCGCCATGCCACCAACCACACCGTAGTCACGAATTGTCCTTCCTCTGATATGCTTGTTGTTGGTGACTCTCCTTAGTTTTGGTTTGATGACACATTACTTGCATTCTTATAAATATGGTTAATAGTCTAATTTAAATAAATAATATATATATTTTTCCAAACTCAAACATAGCCACATTTTACATAAAAAATGCAAACACATTTGTAATTGTAATCAATCTATCTATTATGATATATAAAAGTGGAAATACACATAATTAATTGTAAAATAATTGAAGTTGAAATAATTGATTTATGTTTGGAAAAGACATGTAAAAGGTGATTTTAGAAATATTATTATTTTTTGGATGGTGCAAAGTAAAATGACTTTTAAATAAAAATATACTAAAAAAACATAAAGAATAATTTGAATTGAATATTATAAAAAGTAAAATGTTCCTTGACAGAAACATTTGAATAGAAGTATTTTTACAACATTTATGAGGTGAAGGGTAATTTTGTAAGAATAGTGACAATGATTATCTCCTTCCAAGTAAAAGTAGGGTAAAAAAAAGCAAAACAAGTGAACGACAGTAATAGTCAATTATAGCCCGATAATTGATTTTTCTCATCGGTAGTTTGAGCAGTCAAACATGTTTGTGATAGGGAAAATCACATTTGAGAGTATAAATGAGATTTTACGTAACACCATTATCAAACCACACTATATCAACTCAATTAGTGTTCATGGCTCAGAGTAGGCCCAATCCAACTTGGTTTCACTTATATTTTGAGAAGGAATCGATCCTATAAATTTGGCCAAAATGAATTTTCAGGGTCGAGTTCGAGTTACAATTTGGGTAAAGTCAGTATGACCTGATATTATATGCAAATATTTTTTTTATTTTTAAAATATGTCATTTAAATTTGGCTTCTTACATATATATTTTTTACTCAAATTAGTTATAAGTATATATATTTTTTGTAATAAGAGATGAGAAAAAAAAAAGAAAACAAGCTAAGCACAGGTGAAGGACATCCTCAGTCTATCAGCAAGCAACAAAGGTCCCAAAGAAAAAGGGGGTTGTAGCATGAACACTAGAGATTCCACTGAACTTGCACCCATCTTAGCCAGGTGATCCGCGCATTGGTTTCCCTCCCTCCACGTGTGTCAGTCTCAAAATCCCAATCTCAGGCGAGATAGGCCTTAATGGAAGAAATAATGTTAGCATAATGGTGGTAATGATCATAACTAATATGCACTAATTGTATAGCATACAAGGAGTCGGAGTAGCAAACGACATTACAAAATCCCGCTTCCCAACATAAGTGAATGCCATGGAACAAAGCCATGAGCTCAACATGTAGGATATTAGACTCCCCCACACTCCTACGAAACGCAAGGAAACAATCACCATCAGAACTACGAACCAAACCCCTAAACTTAGCAAGACCAGGGTTAGTAAGAGCACTCCTATCTACATTTAGGACTATTGGTATATGATTATGTGATGGTTTCTTTAAGTTGTTTTAATGTTTGTAAATGTTTAATTTTTACAATTTTTAGTTTACTATACTTTTATTTGGTTGCAATGAGACTAAGACAATAAGAGACGAGTTAGGGTCCCTTTAACAATAATATAATTTTCTATTTTTTTTATTTTGGCTTCTTAGAAAATTTTAAAATGCATTTAGTTATTGAACATGATCTACTTTGAGTTAATCATATTTTAGCTTGGCCTAATCTAAACCCAAAATATGTTGGGTTTGCTTGGGTCTAAGATGTACCTCGAATCAGGATCAGGCCAAGAGTTTTTGCCTAATCGAAACCTTAGGCCAAGATTAGGCTAAATCAAACTCGACTCACTAACACTTCTAATCAACTCATTAATCAATGTTTTTTCAAGCCTAAAGCCAAACAAAGTACGATATTTGTGTTAATTATATTTTGTGTTAATTATATTTTACTTTTACTTTTTCTTTGTACATGAGTTTGAAGTGAAAATCTTCGGACACCATTTATCTTTTTTTTTTAAAAGTTTTAACCATTCCCACAATAAATGAGTGTATAACTAATTTGTAATGAGAAAAATGTTTAATCCTTTTAAAATAAGCTTTATAATACTCTTAATTGCTTAAAGAAAATATAAAGTCATATACATTTAATTTTTTTTTTAAGTTTCATAATTGTATTTTTGGAAAGAAAGGGATAACAATCTTCGTAATTACTTAAAAAAATAAATAAAAATTCTAAAAAAGATTTAATGTAGGTACACAGTGTAGGAACTGTACAGGATTTTCCTTGTTGGAATGATTATTCTAGAAAAAGATTAAACATTTCTCGAAAGAGACTTTTTCTTTTTTATGCAAAATAAAAAGAATAACTTTGCTCATAATAATAATAATAATAATAAAAAAGATCATACGAACTCGAAATTCCGGGGGCTTACCAACTCAAAATTCAGTTTAGAACAAGGTGGTCTGTCCATTGGTTTTTGCAGATTGCTGAGCTGAACCCCGATTCATGTCAGCACTCAAACTGACCGCGACTGCTTCTATCTACGTCCGCACAGCCACCACCACCACCACCACTTCCGCTACCAAACCTGCATTGCCCCTATCAATATCATGGACCACCAACAGAACCATACACCATCAACACCGGTGGAGGATAACACCCTGCGCCCACATCATTTCCCCCACGCACGATACCTCTCCCTCTAAAATTCTAGGGTTCACGATTGGGCTCCACCGTAAGCCCCTGTCTTTCTCCTCCTTGCGCGGTTCCGAGAAATCGGGGTTTCTGGGATGTGGGTCTGGGTCGCCACCTAGGTCTGGGTTCGTGACAGATGCGGGTTCGGAGAGCAAGGAGCGTGAGAATGAGGTTCTCCTTCAGAAAGAGCCACTGCCACCGTCTATGCAGGATTCGCCACACTCTTCCAAATTGCTTACCTTGCCCACCATTTTGACTCTGGCTCGTGTTGCTGCTGTTCCGCTTCTTGTTGCCAGTATGTTTAAATTTTGTGTTTTTTATATTGGGGTACTTTTTTTTTTTTCTCTTGTTTTCTGGCATTTTGTATTGGGGCTGGGCACTGGAAATTTATTTATTACGGGGTTTTGATTCATTGCAAAGTTATGGCATTGATTATTGAGCTGTTTTTATTTTTTATTATTAGTGTTGATTTTTTTGTGCCAAGAATTATACTGCAACACTTGCTAGAATGGCATTTTGTGTTGTATTGATTGGATGTGATCACTAGGCTAATTTTTTCTGATATTTTGTTTAGCTTTCTATATGGATGGTTGGCGGGGAACAGCTGCTACCACAAGTATTTTCATCGTTGCAGCAGTTACTGATTGGCTTGATGGGTATATTGCTCGGAAGGTACTCTAATTGAAACTCTTTCAAACACCAAGGCAACATTTTCAAAGGATTTTAAGTGTTCAAGTTCAGACATTTATTTGTTTTCTTTTTTAAACTTGCAATGCAGATGAAGTTAAAATCTTCATTTGGTGCATTTTTAGATCCCGTAGCTGACAAGGTATTTCTTCTTGACTTAGATATAGCCATTTTCTTTGACCTAGTTGATGCATAGGATTTTCTCTTAGCAATATGTGAGAGTTACTTTAGTTCTTTTGTGAACGTAATTACTGCTGAATGCAGCTTATGGTTGCTGCGACATTGGTCTTATTATGTACTAGACCTTTGGATGTTGCTGTGTTTGGACAAGCACCATGGCTACTGACTGTGCCTTCAATTGCCATAATTGGTAGAGAGGTAATGCATACTTAATGTCTTGTAACTGCAATTTCTAAGGCATGCATTACTTAAAAGGTTTTGTTCACTGTGGGAACCTAGCAAGGGTCTTACATGTGATCACCAAACTTATGCATCTTAATTGTTATATATTCCTTATCTTCCTTTTTATTTATGCTATGATGTTTAGTATGTAAAACGTGTTTCGGCGTTACTATTAACTCTAATATGAAAACAATGAAACTGAAGTTTCTAGTAACTGTCATGGAATCAGAGCTATTAATGACCATATTTTTCACACTAGAATGCACCAAAGTAAAGGTTATGTTAAATGATCCGTTTTCCTGAAAACCATCCAAATCCTATGTTTTATTATATATGTATAGTGCGATCATGAGTGTGTAAAATGGGAATTCAGATTTGGGGGTTGTTGCCCTCCCATTTTATGACCCATTGAGACTACCTATAGCTCTGGAGGATGGAAGCAATAATGTTCTAATAATGTGCATTATTTTATTGCTGTGGTGTGTAAAAACTTGTAAATACTTCAGCGTGTTGATGATGTAAATCATTAACCAAAAACCACAAAAGCATATTTGTTTGACTGAGATTCAAATTTATATGGTAAATTCGCCATACTTTCGTCTGTCTTTCCTTTTCTTTTCAAGGCATCATACCTTGTCTGATTTACTGGCTTTGTATTAGTATTCAAAGCAGATGTCTTACAATTTCCTCTTGTAACTTGCAAAATAGATAACCATGTCTGCAGTCAGGGAATGGGCTGCTTCCCAGGATAGTAAGCTTTTAGAGGTTTGTTTTACCTCCTGTTCACTTGAATCAACTGCCTAGTATTTGTAGAAAGTTTGGAGCTTATATAATGAAACTTTAAATAATAGGCTGTTGCTGTAAATAACTTGGGCAAGTGGAAAACAGCCACACAGATGACTGCCTTAACCATCCTCCTTGCTACCCGGGACTGGAGGTATTTGTTTTCTTTGCATTTTGAGGATGCTCTATTATCATTTGTTATGAAAAGAAAAATGAGTATATCTATTTTTATTTGACATATCTGATTGGGATTGCGGTATCTTAATATGACTTCCCCCAAAATTTTGAAAAGCCATAGATGTATGAGAAAAAAAAATATTTGACCCCTAAATATGATGTAGAAATTGTATGGCTCCCATTTTTTTAGTCTTGCTAAATGCTAGCTCTACATATTGAGTCTGAACTGAATTGTTCTTTGACTAGTTAATGAGAACCCCGATCTATGTGCAGCCCATTAACTTTCATTAAGCCCAATTTTGCGTCTTAATAGAAAAAAAAGTGTGGTTGTAAGATTTTACTTCTAATGTTTTTATTTACAGTCAGGTTGTTATCCCCTTAAAATTGAGGGTAAAAAGAATTTAGAGATGAGTTTTTTGTGTAATTTTTTTATGTAAAGCTCATCCCTGAAATTTTCACCCTCATTTTTAAGGGGGCACAAAACTGACACTTAATCTTATATTTTAGTTAAATTTGTGTTAACAACTTACTCTAAACGTTAGATAGGTAATGCTTAATCTGATTTCTTTTAAAAAAGTTTCTTTAAGCATGACTTTGCTAGAACTTAGAAGATGTATGACATTGTTAATTAATTTACTTTTCAAGCATTCACTTTAGTCCCCTCAAAATTTTAATTCAAGCACCACCATTGCTGATTGCACTGGCAGATTTTCACAGAGAACCAAAAGTTTTGAAAATCCATAGAGATGCAGGAGAAAAAAATTATTTGACCCCTAAATATGATGTAGAAATTGTATTGTCCCCCTATTTTTTAAGTCTTGCTAGCCCTATATATTATGATTTTGAACTTAATTGTTCTTTGACTAGTCAATTAGAACCTCAATGTATGTGCAGCCCATTCACCCTCATTAAGTCCAATTTTGCTTCTTATTAGAAAAAAAGTGTGGTTGTAAATTTTTTACTTCTAATGTTTTGATTTATATTTTAGTTAACTTTTTGTTAATAATATACTCTAAACTTTAGATATGTAATTCTTAATCTTATTTATTTATAAAAAAAGCTTCTTTAAGCATGAATTTGTTAGAAGTTGTATGTCATTGTAAATTAATTTACATGTTAAGCATTTATTTTGGTCCCCTCAAAATTTAGTTCAAGCTCTGCCATTTTCTGATTGGGTTTTCTCTCTCTTTTCCCATTTTTCTGTTCAGTCATGGAGGAGCTGCCATTGTTGTAGGCTCTGGTGTTGCTTTGCTTTATACATCAGCAGGGCTTGCCATATGGTCGTTGGTTGTATATATGAGGAAAATATGGAAGGTGTTGCTGAGGTAGCATGCTTGATGGCTCTCTGCGTTCACATACATCCACTTCGTCTGTGGGTTTGACTTGCAAACATTTCTTAAAACAGTTTGGTTACTGATGTCACGGAAGGGGGCTACATTTTTTGGGGCACATAAATGTAATTTTTATTTTGCGCGATTTCTTATTCTTCCATACAGCTCCATTCCTGCTGTTCCTGAAAATTATCTGCACACTTTTTTTGTTCTCAATCATCATAGGTAAAGAAAAAAGATAGCTTGCAGATTGGGTTGGAAGAAGTCTGGTTAATAGCCATTGCTAAACGATGTAGCAGTGCTTTTGTTTTGGGTCCTAACTACAATTTGGAGTCCTAGAAAGTTTGGGAACTAAGAAAATTCACAACAGGAATTATCGTATGACCGTAGTTGACTTCTCAATTGTTTTTGTTGTGGACATATTACATAACGATACATAATTAAATATACCAGTTATTTTTCAATGTTTACACATGGTTAATGTACTTTGATATCTGTGCTAGTAGCATCTACGGTGTGAGCAGAAAAGAGTTGATCGAATACGACTTGACTTTAATGAATCTCACTGGTTATTTATGATTTGTTTCTTTTTTTTTTTTGGTGAATACTGGTTATTTATGATTTGATTTTAGTAAACATCAACTCAGAAGTTTTCTCATATTCGGATGTACTGCAGACAGACAAGTTATAATGTAGATGTGAAGAACTAGAAGATTTTTCTAGACAGATATTTGGTGGGTTTCACAATTACAAATGCGCTAACAATTTACTTGGCAATGCCTCAGTAACTCAGTTACCAATAGGGAAGGTTCAAGATAATTGAAAAATAATAATTAACACAGAAATCCAAGCAAGTTACCAACGTCATCTTCAATATCCGCATCATTGATTCATTTTTTGGCATTTGCTGGAATGTTTAGCCATATTTATTGAAAGAAACAACTTGATGACATAACCAGTCTATCTAATGATGGACGCTTGGAGCTTGATGCCGATGATAGTGGATGTGGCACACTGATTTTCTAATCAATCTTTACACTCTTTGACAAGTATAGGGAGTTGTTGAACTCTGACGCCAAAGATTGGATTCATAGACTAGCCTATAGACAGGAATGGATCAAGGAAAACACATCAATTTAGTGGCCTTGGGAATTCAGACAATCTAGGACTTCAGTTAAGTTGAGTCTTATGGTACCAGGAATCGATTCTTGTAGCTTTCAACAAGCTCCTTGGGATCAGAACAGGTTTCTTGGTAGCCATCAATGTTGTTCATTCCCTGTTGCAATAGCACAAACACCTTATAACACTTGATTAAATAAATAGAGAAGATCATAATTGTATGCTCTACCTCAATCCATGCTGCTAGTTTAGGCCTGCCCACTTTAATATCATAATTTTTCACATCCATTAGAAATGGTTGAAATCTTTCAATGAAAGGAGCATATGCTATATCCACCTGAAGTTTACAGAAAATATTTTGATAAGTTCAAATCAGTGTGAAGATGGACAAGAGTACACTATGCATTGTCATTACTACAAATCCAGATAAGTATACTCACTAGACTGAATTGGCCAAGGAAGAAAGGTCCATCATCATATTTGGAGAGAGCAGTTTCGATGAAATCAAATGCAGTGCCTACAGCAATATAAGGAGTTTATATATATTTAGCAAATTGACAACATCAAGAAAGCAAGTGTCATTTTACCGGCTTCAGTCACATCTCCTTTAAATGAAGAAACAACGGTCTTGTAAAAGGTGTCAGTGTAAGATAGCAACTCTTCAGCAAACTCCTTAGCAGGACCCTGTTTAGTAAACAGTAACCTTTGGTTTAAATTTTGGACCTGAAAATAAATATCAAAATTAAAGAAATTTCATATCTTACATTAGGGAGAAGGGAGGGTCCTTCAAAATGACTGTCGATATATTTAATCAGATCAAGACTCTCTCCTCTGACTTCATTATTGTGTTCCAAAGAGGGAACCTGGATTTCGATAGACATCAAAATTCAAAACATCACTATGAGAATGTGGTACACTTAATTTTACACAGCACATATATAAGATCATGATGGTTTGCTTTTGGCACAAAGGATAAGTATCATATCACCTTGTTGGGTGGGTAGACTTTCTCCTTATACCAGGAAGGCCTATCTTGTAGATCAATAGGAACCAATTCTATCTTGTCATGCAATCCCTGCTTCCAACAAATATGAACATAAAGATGCTGTGATTTATCAAATAAATTATGTAAACCACACACCAATATAATTTTTGTTAAACTAATTCAAATGTTTGTTAAGTTAACTTGGCTAACCAGTGTGCCAAATAGTAAACACTTAACAAACACACAGACAGCAAGGAGAGCAAGAACTAAGATAAGGCCAGAGTCTTTTTAACAACCTTACAGTTACGAGTGATCCATACACGCTGTGCATATGGGCATTTGTAGGAGATATACAACCTTCAGCCACATGCCACACACCAAATTTTTTTTATTAATAATAATAAATAAAGAAAAACAAAAAGAGAATTCCTGTAAAAACAAAAATCCCAATTAAAAATTTCAATTTTTTTTTCGGGGAAAAGAAGAAAGAAACCAACTAACCTTGTAGTTCCATCAAACAAGGTTGGTGGGGCTGAAGTGGAAGTAAGGGGTGGTGGAAGAACTTGTTGCAACCTTTACAACAAAGAGACACCAAAACAAGTTTAGAATTAGAAGGAAGAAACCCACTATCATGATAAATTCAAGCGATACACTCATCTTTCTCGGCAACCAAACAGAAACATACCCTGTTGCCATAGCTCTTGGTACATTAAGAGACACAGCCACAGCCCCACACGTTTTGCTTTTGCTGTTAAGTGAATAACCCAAATGGAAATGGGTGCTTGAGATATTGATGGCAACGTTTTTAGAGGCACTGCAACTGCGACTGCAACTTAGAGGAAGAGAAGGGACCGAAAGTTCTCGCCTTGCACTCAGTCCTGAGAAGACACGATTTGGTATAGCCATAGCTATATTGATTTGATGCAACTGAAAAAGCTCACTACTTTCAGTTTCAGATTATGCACGTGTCATATCAACATGTGGCACTATCTGAATCACCCGTTGGAGATCTCTCTCTCTCCAATTCAATCAAATGGGGATTTTCCTTTTGCTACTTCATCTTGCAGCAACATATGTAAATTTGAATTTGGATGTTCTCATTACTCATCAACACACGAGACACAAGACACAAATTTTAGGATAAGATCCGTGGTATTAGCGCGTAACATCGTACAAAATAAAACACAAAAATAAAATTAATAGATTTTATATAAAAATTAATGAATTTTGTTATAATAAAATTTATGCTTTTATTTCTCTAAACATTCTTATGTTATTTACTAATATAATTCTCTCATATTATTTACTAACATAAGAGAATCAAAATTGTAAATTTTATTATGATATGATCTATTGTATTTACGTAAAGTTTATTAATTTTAATTTTTTTGTTTTTCTTTTATAACATGACACTCTCATGTTAATGAATAATATGAAAGGATCTCCTATAAATTTGTCTTGAGACCAAAGTTGGATAAAAATCAAATTGAATTTTAACCTAGTTTCTAGTTTTGATTAAGGTAAAATAAATGGAAAAAAAAATAAGGTCAAATATTAAAATAATTGTAGACATTTCATTTTTGTATTTTAATTTTATAAACACCATGTGGGAATTTATTGGTTGTAATGAAGAATAAGAATTCTTTTTTCAATTGAAGTTTTTAAAAAAATGGCTAAATTTTTTTGTTGAGTGTAAAATACGTTAATTCAAATCATGAAATTAATTCAAGATCTTTCTATAAAAGAAAACCTTAATTTAAAATTTTTGAAGAAGAAAGAGTTACAATTGGGCTAAATCTCAACTTTTTTAAATAAATTAAGTTTTAATGTTATCTAAATGATAGAGGTGGTTCTCAATGATAACAAATTTATTATATGGTAAAGTCTCCCTCGGAAATGTGAATGAGAATTGAATTGGAAGGGAATGACTATCCTATTTCATTATTACTCTTTTAAAATGTCATGAATATTAATTTTGTTAATATAGCTTAAGCTATTTGTGCATTATTAGTTGAAGAATAGCAGTCAAAAAATGAAATAAGAAAAAGAAAAAGAAAATGTAGGACCAGTCAAACCACCTAAACATGTTTCATTACTTGATTCTAAATCGTGTTGAAATCTGTCCACCAAAAAAAAAAATTGAAATCTCATCAGAAGTTAGCTGTTACACGTCACAGATTGTAAACTCTATCTGTACATACAATTCATGAATCTTGACTCATTTATTTATGGGAGAATGACTATTTAATTATTTTTGTGGACGATAATATTAATTTAGTTCGGTTTAGAAAATTAATAAAGTATTTAATTACATTAATCAATAATTTATATACGATTAACTAATAAATTATCTTCATTTTGATATTTGATATGTAATTAATAATATGTAAATTATTGGTTAATGTAGTTAAATATTTGGTTAATTTTTTAAACCGAACCAAAAAATAATTATCTTTTACAAGCTGCACTATTAAATTATTTTTCCTTTATTTATTGCCATAAATTTCCCTATAGCTCATGGGGCTGTGATTCGCAAACATCATTATACCTGACTTACGGTGAGAAACGGTACTTGAGCCAAAGCCGCAGCTTCACAAGGATGATCTTCTTTAAATGTTTCTATAATTACCTTTCTTATATTCTTTTTTGGCCATCCTTTCTTATATGATTTTATGCAGATTTTTCTATAAACTTGTCATATCATATATGCAAAGCGACCATGTTTCCCATGCTTACAAGTTACAACTTAAAGGTATAACCAGAAACAGCAGGTTTTGATAGAAAAAATAAACAGCTTCGTCCTCCTTTTGATAAGTCAATATTAAAGAGAAGTTAGTTTTATTACCTTCAACCGGTTTTTATCACCACAAGGAAAGACAGGCATCGTGCTTAAAATTTGTAGTTAAATCAAGATGTAAACAATTAACAAATAAAAATCAAGAGTTACTTCGCTTAGATGTTCAAACAGTCCTGCATATATATTGATGTATGGTTTAAAATTAAGCTGCCGAACAAGACCAACAAAATGATTGTCAATTTCAAAGTAAGTTTGTTAATTTGGGATAATTTTCGAGCACTGCCTCAAAGAATAATATAAAAAAAGAATTCTTAATAAAAAATCTTACCATGAAAAAATAAAAAGCGGTGACGTATTAAGAATTCACAAGCAGGTGGCTTAGGTGATTTGAATACTTGTGCAACTCTTAGTCGAAATTTTATTTTTGAATTGTCATGACAAATCAAAAGTGTTCCAATGTGCTAGTTGTTATAATGACAACGTTGACGTATACAAGTTTCTCAAAGAACCTTAGGAAAATCTCGCCTATCTGTTTGGCCCTGCTTCAAGTGTAATATCTTCTATGGAATTAATAAGAGAGGAGAGAACCAAACATGGTACATAAAAAGCTTAATGGAAAAGGAAAAGGAAAAGGAAATATGTGAGAGAAGAAATCCTTTCTTGAATCTATTATCCCAGGGAAGGGACGAGGGAGGAGAAAATTTACCTTTTGCATACAAATTTCAGAGATGGAGGCTTCAAGTGATATACATGTGCAAAAACTCTTGAACTAGGCATCTACAATACCAATACCACCACCTCCTCTGACCGAAAGCAAGGGCCCACGCGTGGTACTGCGGCTGATTAGATGGGAATCAAGAAACAAAACTATAACCGTGATGTCATCATGGAAATGTCTCCTCACCCCTCGATCAATCTTTTTCAAGTCTGAATATCTCATTTCTCTTTTCTTTGCAGCTTCACAAAGTGCAGTTTTGATAAGTTTCCTTGCTACTCCCTGTAGCCACAGTATCAGAATCATCAGTTTCAGTGGGGGTTTATACAAAGAATGGCATCTAGATCAACCATGTAAAATAACTACAAAGACCACCATAGCATGTTTCAGTCCAGTGAGCATAAATATTCGAAAAAGCATTTTTTGAAGGCAGAAATTACATTAGAGGGCTGACAAAAATACAAAAGAAACTCAACTAAATTGGAACCCTACATTACGTGGACAGCTCTGGACAATGTCAACTGCTTCTTGATTGCTCACGTGCTCCCATAATCCATCCGATGCAAATATAAGAAATTGATCTTCAGGATAGAGTTTCTGTACTACTATTGTTGGTTCAGCTTTAAGGATTGGCTGCTCAAAGGGTTCTGAGAGTCTAAATTTTGACAGAAGTGGTGCTTTGTTAAACTCTGCCTTCTTTAGATAGGCATCACCAATGGATCTTGAAACCTACAATATAAAACAATCTGATCAACACAACTCTTTAGTTTCATCATGCTGGCTTGGCCATTAAATTTCCTTTTATGATTACAACGAAGCACATATCCATAATAAGAATTCCAAGTGAATCACACTAGTTAGTTCCTACAAAAGTTTCCTGTTAGCAGCCACATATAACACTCAAGTTCCTTGCTTCGTATTTGCAGGCCATTCACAAAGGAAGCTTCAATAAATCAGAAATATAGTCAAAGAAAAGAAAAAAGAGAAAAAGAAACAAGGCCAAGAAGAACTCTATAATCACAACAACTCTTCATACATTCCTTCAAACTACGAACATTTTCATTGAGTGATTACTCGCATAATTAGATCCTTTGAGCTTATGGGCCACAGAATAACCATAATTGGAAGCCACAAATAAGGACAGTGTTTTAACAAGAAATAAAATAAACCTATAATTAACAAAGATAATTCAATTTGGTAAGTGATAAGATGAAAACATACTTGAGCAGGAAAAGGTATGTCAATGATGTGGTATGGTATAGAATTTCACAACACAAAATCTGCCAAACTAGATATTCTCCTAATACAAGCCAACCATGAATACCATAAACCAATCCCTTATTAATCATATCCACAAAGACCCATTCTTGTTTGGACATGATAATAAAACAAAGTGAATATCAGTGGGACTTTCAGCAATATTATGACTCATATAAGCCAACAATTAATTGAATCAACAACTGTCCCATGAACCTGGCACTCCTCAATCTCAACTCGGGTTCCTGATCTTCTAAAATTGGCTCCTAGGCTAGGCTAATATACCGCACCTACGGAGAATTTAGGGAATGCAGATTTGTATTCAGATGCATTGTGCAATGAGAGGAATATGGACAACTAGAAAGCAACATTTCAGGAGAATTAAGTAAAATTAGAAAAAGACCAATTGTTATCCAAAGCCAAGCAGAATGTTGATGAAGGGGGAAAAAGCTGCATGAATTCAGAACAAAGCTTTTTTTTAAAAAAGTCACCTGGATCAGACCCTTCACGCGCCAGACCTTGTGCTTCATAACCACAATCTGTGGATCATCAGGATGTAATGAGCGCAACTCCTCTCTTACAGATTCCAAGCTAGCATTGTGCTCAGAGGATAATTGAACTGCTTTAATCTCTCTAGTAGACTCGTCCAGTCTACCTAAGATCGCCCGAGAGTCTCCTGCATTTGCAATATAAAGCAGCCCACTACATATTATGCCTATCAAACAGCAAGATCCAACAGAAGCTATCTGTGGCTTATGTAGCCACTGCTTCTTTACTAGAGAAAGAAACTCTTCTTCTGTTGCCAAGAATGCTTTATTGATAACATCAGCAGACATTCCTTGATTTTCTGAAGCAAATTCTGCAATAAGAATAGCAGTCAAGTCAGTAAAACATATCAAATTATCAATCACCTGTAGAAGTCACAATGAATGAAGACGACAACTCTAGTAAACACATAGACATAGTTAGAGGTCTAATTGTTTTGACATTGACAAAAGGACACAAAATTCCACTTTCTATCGATTTGGTTTTTTATGATCTTACAATCCATGTTAACAGAATGACTAATTAGCAGGTATGGAATAAAAAGTTTCTTAAACCTATCAATCCTTGATGTTCTTAGTGGGTGCATATTCTTGTGCTATCTTCCAAACTACACTCAGACTTCCATTTGATCAAGGTTAACACAAACTTTTTTCATGAAGTCTGGGCCTATTGGCTTTCCATCATCCCATATGCTTTAAATGACTTCCATTATTCCCATATTGCTCAAAGTTCATCCAGTTCACTTGAATAGAAGAAGCAAAATACTGAATCCATATTTAATGGCATCCCTATTTGGATTTCATGCAGTGCTTGTTCTAAACAATAATAAAAAGAAATATGATTCGACTAATACATATTTTGTTGAAATGATGCAAAAGGAAAGGTGCACAAAGGATTCCCTTCATCTATTCAGATGAAACACTCCTTAAAAAGTAAACAACAAAAGTTGTTTGCAAAAGAGTAATTTATGTTGCAGGGTGAAGAACATACTCTTGATATTTCTAAATAGGTGGTCATTCACAAACCGGGAAGCTTCTGGACCTCCATGCCCATCATACACCCCAACAAAAGTTCCTTGAGGGCTTGCTTCAAGTGAGCTCATGGGGCCTGATTCAAGTTGGCTTTGATCCTCCAACAGATTGTTTGCTTGAATAACTGCCATTGAAAATTCACCATTCACGTGTTTTCCCGAATCTTTATACCACAGCAAACCATCAACACGACCATTTGCATCCCCATTCTTACTAGAATTTGCACCCTCATCAAATGGTCTCCAACAGGGTGACACAATTCGCCTAAATGTAGCTGATACCATCCCTTACATAGTCTCACCCACACAACTGATCAATCAAATTATTCATCAAATAAACGCCAATGACAATATGAAAGCCTAGTTTCCAATCTACTCCATCTACGTAACTGAACCCAAGTCACAAGCTCCAGAATTCAAATGTCTACTAACGAATACTGACACCATAATAAGTAAAAGTGGAAACCATCAAAGAATTTATTTGCAATGTCCAAAACCTGCACACGGATCAGAATCAATAGAGACCCCATCATTAACTACTATGAGATAAATTCAGAATGTGGGTTTCATCAATCATTGTGGAATTGAACAAGAAGCAAGTGGCATCAACATTTACTGTTACAAAATATCAAATTGAAACATGGGCAGCTCTTGAAGTTGCACAAATTAGACTAAAAGGAGATCAAAGCGTCCAAAGCTCCAAACCAATGAGATTAATTTTCAGATCACAAGAAATCAATAGACATGAGGCGAATTCATACAGAAAATATTCCAAGGGAATCAAAAGAACATGTAATAGATATTTCCATCGTACCTTGGCTTAGGTATATATATTTATGTCGGGAAATTTAGTATTTTGCTAACGCCTCATGCAATAAAAACCTCAGCTACGAACAACCCATTATCTGTAGATTGAACATCGTACTAAAGATTAAGGTTTGGACAATTCTGATGATGATGAGGGGGGGAAAAAGTGTCAGAAAGTTGAATCCTTGATCTGTAGATTTGGAAGGTGACAGGGCTTTTGGGATTGGCTATGGGTTCTCTCTCAGTTTTCCCTTTCCTTTTGGCTTTTTCCTTGTATTGTTTTGTACCCATAAAAAGGAATTACACAACAAAAACAAAATGACTCGGTTTGAAATCCATGGTGGTGGGGGACTTTCCTAAGGGCTTTTGGCTTTTGGGGTTGGTTGTCAGTTTTGGGTTTTCTAATTTTTGTTGCTTGGGGTTGGGTTTTGACTTTGACCTGCAACTAACCACCATTTTTGGCAACTTTTGCTCATCTTCCCCTCTCCTTAAAATAGTAAATTGAAACCTCCTCTCCAGACAATTTAACAAACCCCTTTTTTTCCAAAATCTCACTTCTCCTTTATAGTAATTATAGTTTCTATTTATGAAACCCTGCACCAAAGCTTGAACAGCAAATGACCTTGGGTTTAGGAGCAGAGACGAGAATTTTATTTTGAGGAGGACCAGATTAGTTTTTTATGAAGAGATTAAATATAAAATTACATGAATAAATGTATACAGCTATTTGTAGGATGTATTCAATAATAATTATAAAAGTATACTAAAATTGGTTTGTATATTTATGAGTTGTTTGTATCCAATAACCTTTGTGATAAATGCCTTAATTGATCAATGTTAAATATATGTTTGATTTTTATATGCATATTATGTAATTTAAAGTCATAAATCATCTACTAGAAACATTTTTAGACTAATTAATTATGTGGTTTGTTAATTATCATGCCACTCAAACATTGTATATGTGATACATTTTATGAATGATTTGAATCGAAGAGAAACCTAATAAAAAGTTTTAGAGATAGAATTAACTTTTCAAAATAAAAATAAAAATATGGGTAAATTATAATTTAATTTCTATGATTTGACTTAAAATTATTTTGTTCCTTATGGTTTAAAAGGTAATAATTTATCCTTTGTGATTTGCTCTATTATTACTTAATCACTCTGAGGTTTTTTCATCCATTTTTTAATAGAAAAACATATGTTAAAATTTAGAAATTTATTATTAGCAAAATCTCAAATGTGGTTATGCATATCACTTATTTATTTTATAACAAAAGTGAAGCATTATTATTTTGTAACATGAAGAAATTATTAATAATTTTTTTATTGTCTTTTTGATTTAGGATTTGATTCTTTTTTTTAATATTTTGGTAAATAAATATTTTATGTTCTTTGTAAAAGTTTTTAAACCATTATAGTTTGTTTCACAACTCTAACACGTTTTACATTAAAAAAATAGATGAAAAAAATCATTGAAAAAAAATCACATGTGCTAAATGTCACTTTTAAACTATTTAGGATAACGCGATTTTAGGTCAAATCACATGATATATTATAATTTATCGTAAAAGGATTAAACAAAAAAATATAAATAAGATTAATTTTCAATACGCTTTAGATGAAAGATACAAAAGAAATATGGAGGATCTCTACCCATAGTAGTAATGAGCTCATGAAGTTAAACGGGTAAAATAGTGGTTTTATTGATTTTCCAGGTGGGGTAGCCAAACTAATAGCAATTGCTTTGACTGTGCTTGAACTGTGGATTTAGATAATTCATTCTACGAACTTGAATTAGTGTCCACACACATACTGTGACTTTATATAGGATCTGCTCACTTAATCTAGTAATTTTTATGGAAACTATAATATCATAATAGCAAGCATCAATTCTCAAGAGCACCGAGTGATGAATCACTTTCAAGCTCCGCAATGCGGAATTAAATCTTAGGTTCCCTCAACGCCAACTCTTTCATTGTTGTTCGATTGTTGTAGGAAACATATATTGCGAGGTCGAAGAAAAATACCATTGCTGAATTAAAATCAAAATAAAGGATATTTTTTATAAAATAAAAGTTTATATAGTCCGCACTTTATATAGATATGTACACTGATATACTTTGGTCGATTTATTTTTAAAGGGAAATGGAAATCAAAATAAGAGAGGAAGGGAGGTAGAGGAAAAGTGGTCTCTCCCTCCATTGGCGTAGACCATGACATGACCGTTAGACCAAAGGCTTAGGTCTCTAAATGATCAATTTTTCGTAAAAAATATACATGTAATTTACATACAATTTCCCAACCTTTGTTTCCACCAGTACACCACTCGTCTCACTTTTCAGATCTGTTGGTACTTCTGCTGAAAAGAGTCTCCATCTCTTCAAGAGACCTTCCCTTGGTCTCTGGACACAAAAAGTAGAAGAAGAACCAAGCCAGCATTGACATGCCCGCGAACAAACAGAAGCTACCACCTAGATTGGAATAAAACTCATAGAAATGGCTTTATTGATTGGAATAAAACTCATAGAAATGGCTGCATTCATGAGCCTGTTGACAGCCACCCCAATTCCCTGCCCTTGTGCTCTAAGCTTCATAGGAAATATCTCAGAGCTGTAGACCCACGTGACAGGAGCAAGCCCAATATTGAAGAAAGCAATATATGAATACGTAGCCACAATGCTAAGACTCAATGCCCACAAAAGCTTTCCTTCAGAATGTTCTGCCATTGTCAAACAAAACCCAAGTAGTGTCAAAGAAAAAACCATCCCCGTTGTGCTTATTAGTAAGGGCCTTCTTCTTCCTGCTCTGTCAAGCAAGAATGTGGCTGCTACAATACACGTAAACTTTGTTAGCCCTACACCAATTGTTGCAAGCAAGAGCTTGTCTTTAGTGTGGACACCAGCTTTCTTAAATATTCTTGGGCCATATAAGATAACAGCTTGTACACCAGTTGCGTGCTCAAAGAAGTGAATCCCAATGGCTGCAGTCAGAATCCAACGAACAGCAGGTGTGGGTCTCAAAAGTAACTCCTTCCAAACCCCTTTACCATGGTTGTTCTTTGGGGGCTTGGTAACATCCTCTTGACAATTTTCATCAATTCCAGCGGCAATTTTAATGTCATGAAATCGAAGTTCAGCTTCTTCTTGAGAATTCGATACTTCCAATAGCACTTTTTTGGCCTCTCCGAGACGGCCTTGCATTATCAGCCACCTCGGAGACTCGGGCATTTGTAGAATGCCAAAAGCTAAGAAAAGTGAAGGGACTGCATCTATTCCAAGCATCAACCTCCATCCAAGCTCCAAGCTCCAAACTCAATTTTCCAAGCAAGTAGTTTGACAAATAGCCACGTAAGACCCCAGTAGCAATTCCAATTTCAGGTAAAGAGGTTAGAAAACCCCTGGATGAAGGAGAGGAAATCTCAGCTGAGTAAATGGGTGCTACTAGAAGGGCAAAGCCTACACCAATCCCAGCAGTTCACCTTCCAGCCAATAGGGTTGCATAGTTTGGGCCATATCCCATCAAAATTGAACCCACAAAGAAGATGATTGCAGCCAAGGTGATTGTGTAGCGGCGACCAATGATATCAGAGCTTCTTCCAGCAATCAAAGACCCAACCAGAGCACATATGTTCAAGATTCCAGCAATAATTGACACTTGGGTCTCGCTGATTTTGAGTTCTTCCTCTATGAATATCATGGCTCCACTCATGACACCCGTATCTGGACCATTTTGAAATGCATGATGAAGTAAATATACATATCATAGATCATTGTGATATAAAACATTTATTTTAGTTATATTTAAATATTTTAATCAAGACCATAACGTAACTGATATCTTACGACGTAATTAATTACCATAACCAAATAGGATGGATATCATAGAAGCAACTATAGAACAAGCACAAGCATATTTGTTGAACCTCTCATCATTTAGTCTCCCCTCTTCCATGATCAAATGCTTTCTCCTTTCGTCCTCTATTTCGTTTTGAGTTATGGCTTGGCAATTTGGTAAGCTTTTATATCTTTGTTGCAGAGACTACAATGCTTCCTTTCTACGGCTTTGGCATTACGTGAAGGATTTGTGACAATTTATGGACACAGATCTATCGTAGATACACGATTACAACATGTTAATCTAATTGAATAGAAGAGTTAGATCAAAGATTATGTACCTGAAATTCTGTATGGATGTGGTGAACGAAGGATGAGATATCAGAGTGTGAGAGTGAACTACCCTCTTCCTAGAGCGTATAATAAGTGTGTATGTCTTCTGCTTCATTGGGAGGCAGAATATATAAACTCTAGATAAGAGTAGGGACTTCTCAACAGGCTACCAAAAGAACGGCTCAACCCATCATGGGCCACTCATAAAACAAAGCCCAATTACTATTTCATCATATTGGTAAAGTACTATAATATCAACAATTGACCATAATTAATATATTAACAATAATTCATAATATTGATTAATGCAAATCCATATAATTGATTAATTAAAATTAATTAATTTAACATTCTCCTACTTGGATTGCATTAGTCAATTAGTAAATGGATATGAGTTCTTAAGACTAAAATATCAATTATGGTCAAAGTACATATCAACCAACAATATAAGAAACATAAGTTTTAACGCTATAGAGATGGTATCTGATAGGGAAACAAATCATACATGTTAAAAAACTTACATTTCATATAAAGAATGATGAATATGGAAAAACATATTTAAGTTAAGAAAAATATGCAGTTCAAGAATGGTCCAAGCATCTGAAAATGCTATAAGAGATATGATAATAAAGAAATGACATCTCATACATATCTCATAATAAACTCCCACTAACCCAAAACATCAAAAGACTTAACCAAACCAACGTACTCTAATAGTTAAGTCTCTGGTTAGTGGATCTGCCAACGTGTTTTCAAACTCGTAGCGGTCATAGTATATCCACATAGATCTACCAAGAGTAATTACATATGGGATAACCCATTAATAAAAGCAACTACATTTGGTTGAAATCAATAAATGCTTTACAGTATTTGACATTCAATTAATCCGAGTTTCACTAAATGAGTGACTATGCAAATCTATAAAGAATTAGGAAATCCAAGAATCTTCTACTTAGATGACATAGACACCTAGTTCAAATAAAACGATACTCTAAATTAATGTGGTCACAAGAATGTCAATGATGAGTAAGCACTTACGACTATTGGTTCAAACATAAGATTTTTAAGTACTTCAACAATGCAGAAAATCATACTCGATAGGAGTACTAGCATTCAATTTGCAAGGTACTTATATATCTGTGACCTAATAAAATATGGAATTTTGGCCAAAAGAGAAGCACAACATAATTGCATACCATAGAAACTAATGTGCAATTGCAATAAAATGACCTTGACATTTGCTTAAGATGCCTACTGAGATTCAACCAAATATTAATATATCTTAGTACAATAAGATAAGACTAAATAACAAAGTCCTTTTAGAATATGTCATATGATCACAAAATGCACGCACAAGTATATAGCAATATAAGATTAACAAGTCTCGAGATATAACAATAGTGTACACACTCCCACTAATCCAATATAAGTAAACAAGACTAGAATTCTCATTAGAGTCTACTAGCATCAAAATACTCTAATAGTTTAATATTTAATAGTGAGATCATAACTCTGTGGTATAATATCAATGCGAGTTTAACAACTCACCATCTTTCTCTCTTCAAGAGTAGGCTTATAAATTAGAGAGAAATAGACTAGTGCAAAATTATCAAGAGAAGTGGTTACATAATTTATCACTTATGGAGTTTTATAAAATTTAACCACATATTCTGCACACAAAATAAAATATTGCAGAATTATCAAGATAAGTGGTTACATGATGACAATATGAAACCCAATATATATATAATTTATGAATGTCAGATTTTATCAAAATTTGGGTTTCATAGTTAACCACATATTCTGCATAAAGAATTTAAGGAGATTATAACATAGAATCTCCTCGAGTCATCACAAATATAAATTCTGAAAAGAATTTTATAAATTAGGTAACCTTTATATATTACAAAGTATGATGATCATTTAAAAGGTTTATCATCATATGAGTGAGATTAAAAAGCCTCAGTATTTTAAATAGAATATGGAATTTTTTGCAAGTTTTCAATAGCTCACTCAAAACTCAAGTGTTAGATAATAGTCACAAGCACTTGAGCAGAAGATTAGGTTACGCGCAGCGGAAATACATGGGACTTAAACTTTAAAAAATAGTCTATAACTTTCATAAGTATTAAATAATAGCAATAATGTATGGTATCTCAAAATATAACAATAAGAAAAATATTGCCAAGTATACATCCCAAATATATCATTTATAACGATATAAAATAATGGTATAGAGTAAAGAAATTATTCTCAACAAAATTTGATAGCTAATATTGGGATTTCATTATATTATCTTAACGAGGATTGTTGTTAATAATATAAAACAATATGGAGTTTAGTGTATAACAATATTCTAGAAAAGACTATAATATCCTCAATATAAGTCCTCATAACAAAGCAATGACAAACAATATGCAAAGAGAAAATATTGATAAGAGATATTTAAAGAAGATAATTATATTTCCTTTCCTCACGTCTAATTAATTGAGCATTTAATTAAGGTAGAGATATTGTATTAACACAATCCTATATATAAGATATTACTTTTAGCATGCAAGACTCTCCCACTTGATAGAGAAAGATGGTTGAACTAACAATTTAAAATATTCAAAGTGTTAAAAAAAACAACTATTTTTTGTATCACACAATGATCATGTCAAGTAATATCATATCGATAGGATATGTCAATTACTTACACATTACAAGAATAATCTCAATCCGTTTCAATGGAAAAAACAATAATTTATCAAAAAATTTACATTGCGATAGGCACATACAAAATTTTGGAGAAAAAAAACATTGGATTGCATAAAAATATGCCCAATTAAGAGTTAGGCCATGAGGCTGACAACAAAAGAAAATATAATAATACAATGCACAAATCTTATGTCACCAAAATTCTAATACCGATAGGGTACTCGAACAAATAATTGACATAAGTATAAACTAAACAGTACATTGTATAACAACAAATTACATTAATAACAACACACCAATAGGGTATAATTATTATCAATGTAATATAAATTATAATTAAAAATAAAACTTAATTATTCAACAAATACAAAATCTACATAATTGTACTCACGATAGGTGAGATTACAATTATACAAACTAAGACTAATTATGCTTAACAGAATATGATAAATCAATATCATGCATAAAAAATATTCAATTCACATTTTAAAGAATATTTAACAACAGTCATGTTCAAGTAAATCCAAGTCATGCTGAATAGTATTTTGAATTAGCATGTAATAATCATGACTTTATCCTCGTAAGAACCATGACATTAATTTCATGATTTTTATAGAAAAAAGTACAATAGCAAAAGTTATTGTTTATACTTTAACCGAGCCAAGCATATAAGAGTGCATAAAGCAATTTTATATTCATCCCAGAATATAACTCTCAAAATAATAAGATGTGTAACCACACATTTACATTTCTCTCCCATTATAAATAAGAATATAATTTCAAAAGGGAG
This sequence comes from Styphnolobium japonicum, assembly GCA_023212625.1. NCBI lineage: Eukaryota > Viridiplantae > Streptophyta > Magnoliopsida > Fabales > Fabaceae > Styphnolobium > Styphnolobium japonicum. The sequence continues at coordinate 1,021,859 of JALBWW010000013.1, forward strand.
TATTATAATAAGTAATCAATAAATTGATTGTAGAGTTCTTTAATTTCATGATATTTTGTGAAACAATTATACTCTCATATACAATTGCATACTTATAGTCTCAAAAGGAAAAGAATATATTATTAACAAAAAATTTCACATATGCAATCATATAATGAGTTTAAAGGTTAAAGATTTCACAACTAATTTCAGATAGTGTCATTCATCCTTGTGTGTAGATCCAATGAGTTTTGATGACTTAATAAGAGTATATAATGTCATCTTAAAAAAAAACTCCAAATACAAGTGAGCATATTAACAATAATAAGGCAACAAAGAATTTAATCCAAACTTTAGATTAATTTGACATAGACAATAGCATTATTCACTAAAACATATATAAGATTTAATTTTGTTATGATGCAAAATTTATTTTTGTGACTAAGACTAATTATTAGAAAAAAAAATGCCCAATGTATATTTTTGTCACAAGAATAATAAATTGGAGGATCCAAAATTTAATCAAAGTAGTGAAAATGCAATGAATAAATTATGCCAAAAGAATTTTTAACATGCCTAATATTCAATAATAATATTTTGTCAAAATAATAATAATAATAATAATAATTGACACTTTAAGATTAATTGTACAAAATGTCATTGACACATAAGAAATCTTCATAAATTTCCTAATCCAGAAAACAAGAATAATAATTAACTAAATATTTTTGGGTTAATTAACTAAAAAATTTCTAAATTTATTCTAAAGTTTCAGAATATTAAGTTGATTTATTATGGAATAAATTTTTTTTAAAAAATAAATCCTTAATTATGACACATTAGTAGAAAGAGTACGATATATCACAGTGTCACAAACAAAATAAGGAATATTTACAAAAAAATATCAGGCCCAAAATCTGAGAGTACAATATTTAAAATTACATATTAATCTCAGATTAATTAATATAAAGTATTTGGTTCGTCAAAAAATTTCAAAAAAAATACCATTTTTTTTAAATATCAAATATCGGATATTTGACAAATACTAGAGAAAATTTGAACACTGTATATTTGGTCACGCGCTCCACACACATATGCTCGCGAGTGAGTATACGCAGGAAGACTTCATCTTCCTTACCTAGAACCAGAAAACGGGTTATGCGACCCGGTTTTGTGACCCCTTTCATCCTCATTGTGCAAATGATAGATCAAGCTTATTGCACGAGCGAAAAATAAATGAAGAAGAAGAAGAAGAAGAAAAAGAGGATAAAATGGGTGTATGCACAAAAGAATCCGAGACATAGATACTTCAAATTCTCCCAAAAGTCTCAATTATTTGGTGTATTAATTGAAGGGTTTTGATCACAATGATGCGATGTAGATTAGCCCTCAATCAATTTTAAGAAATATGGCTCACTTAGAGAGAATTTAAGTGAGAGATTTTAGGGTTCTTGAAATATGGTTAAAAAAGAAATTTTCAAATTTGAGAACGAAATCACGAATAACGAATTCAAAAGCAAAATGATCTCTCTTGATCTAAAGGCATGATAACAGCTATAATTTGTATCTACTTGGCTCTGATACCAATTGAAGGATTTGTGACAATTCATGGACACAAATCTATCATAAATACACAATTACAACATGTTAATCTAATCGAATAGAAGAGTTAGATAAAAAATTATGTACTTGAAATCCTGCATGGATGTGGTGAACAAAGGATGAGATCAGAGTGTGAGAGTGAACTACCCTCTTCCTAGAGCGTATGATAAGTGTGTATGTCTTCTGCTTAATGGAAAGGCAGAATATATAAACTTCAGATGAGAGCAGAAGCTTCTCAACAGACTACCAAAAGAACGGTCCAACCCATCATGGACCACTCATAAAACAAAGCTCAATTACTATTTCATCATATTGGTAAAGTATTATAATATCAACAATTGACCATAATTAATATATTAAAAATAATTCATAATATTAATTAATGTAAATCCATATAATTGATTAATTAAAATTAATTAATCTAACATTACGTCGTCTCCGTGCAGCCAACTTGGGATGAACAGCTCTTCAGCGTTATCCCAGTCCGCGCTTAGGCTGGTAATGCAGATAGATAGATATCTGTTGTCTGAAAAGAATTAAAATGACAGCCTATATATGTAAAACGTTGATAGTGCAGATTACTCTGATTAGAAATGAATGCCTAAACAAACGGAGCTTTATCCGTCAAGCAATTACGACAAAGACACATACATATATATATATATGTTCCTTTCTTTTAGCATGGAATGGATTGTGGATAAGAACATCTAACATGGAAGTTATGTTACACAGTCGCAACTGCCATTGAAGTTACTACTTTCCTTCAACCACATAGGAAGGATGCAAATTGTGCATTTGAGTGAACAGATGTCATATGAACAAATTCTATTAGGATTTTTAACAGATTAATTAGTTTTTTAAAAAAATATAATAAAAGTAAAATATAATATAGAATAAAAATGAAACGTAAGAAACAAAAAGTACATCTTTTATCTTTTCTTAATTATAAATTTTAATTTCTAATTTAAAAGACTGAAATATTACAAAAAAATCATATTAAATGAGATTTCAAAATATTTAAATTTATAAAGTAGAGTGAAAAAATATAATAATTATACTGATAATTAAAGGTAACTAAGTATTTGAACACGTATCAATTATCATCATATTGGAGCTTGACTTTCTACAACTGAGCGAACGCCCCAAGGATTCGACCTTGGATTGTATTGAGAACGTGGCAATTCTTGTCTCTGTCACTCTGTTTATCGTCTGGTCTGGGCTTGTACCCTTGGATTGTACTTCTCGTTCGGGTTGCAAATAAGTTATATTAAAATAGGCTTTACATTAAATAAGTTAGTTTCTTTTAAGGATTTAATTTTTATTTATTGTTAGTGTAAAAAAAAATTTATCCTGTTATTTAATCATATATTGTCAAATTATTAAAATAGTTAAAATTTTTAAATAATTGTTATGATAATTAACTTTTTTACTTATTTGACAACACATTATTAAATCACAATGTAAAATTTTTTTACACTAACAATAAATAAAAATTAAACTCTTCTTTTAAAATATTTTCACATGACTATTATTTATCATAAATTTTTTTTAGGTCTAATCTAACTTATTTGTGACAACATAAAAATCAAACATGACATTTAAAAACCCTCATTGTATACAAACATTCAAATAAATTCATATGCTTAAATTTTATAAATTTTAAATATATTTATTTTTTAATAAAATTATTTTATTATATATAAATAAATAAATTATATTAATATATAATTAATAATTTATATAAATATTATAAAATTTTAATTATATATTATCATAATAAATAAATAACCCAACTTGTTAAGTCAAATAAACTTCTTAAAAAATCTAAACTTAAACTTTTCTAACTAAATAAATTTTTTAAAAAGCCTAAAATTAACTTATTTGATGAATAAGCTAATTCAAAATAAGTCAAAAGTAAGGTTGAAACACCTGCCCTATTTTCATCCGTAGTACTCATGACCTTAATAAAATTGAAGGTGGCCGAATAGGAAATACATGGTAAAAAGCACCGAGTACGAAACCACAATACAGTAGAACAAAAGAACCTAGAATGGAAGGTTGCCTTGAATTCAAGCTTCCACTCGCAAAACAATTTTCACTAAGTGCTGAAAAATATTTGGCACTCAATTGGGCGCTTATTATTTTTGCAAACGCGGGCTAAAATTATCGACACTCAATGGATAAAATTCCCAAATATAAGCCAGTAGGAAAATTTGAGAAAAAACTCATAGAAAGCACTAAATCACATCACAATTACATGATCTCACATAAAATTAGGCTCATTCAATCATCACAAGAGAAAGAAAATTCTGAATACACAGTAAAATACAGGGGCAGACTGCAGTTATACAAGCATTGTCTGTCCCTACACGTGATCAGTCCTGCCATCATCTTCACTGAGTCCATCACCAGCATGTCTGCAGTAACAAAGACAATCAGAACATAATATTAGTGCTTTGAATTCCATCAGAACCAATCAGTGAGATGGTGACAAAATCTAAAATCTAAAATTCAAATGCTTTGTGTGTATTAAGAAAAGAATAACATCAGAATTGCATCAGAACCAACCGCCAAGAAGATGTTAGATTTCGAGCTTTTCTGTCCAATTGAAGATTTTCCAAAGCACTCGAGGCTTGAATTACCTCCTCGGGAAGTTCATCACTGTCATATCGCCAATTGTACTCATCCTTCCTGTAAGCAGACATGGAGGATCCTCCTCTTCTATCTGAATGCTAGAGTGTAAATTAAAGGAAATTTCAAGCACGCAAATAAAGGTAAAATAACAGGAAATACCCACCAGATGCCTGAGATGAAGGAACAGCCCTGCAACAAACATGTGTATTACGTAAAACATGTCTGCTGAGAATGAAATAGAGAAGAGCTAGGAACACCAAATAATAATAACAACAGTTAACAATAATAATGTAATGTTGGACCAACTTGTAGATAAATAAGGTCAGATATGCACCTTCCTAGTGGAGGTAAGCCACCAGCAACAGATGATGAAGAAGGCCTTCGCATGTTCCGGGACTCAGAGTTTGGCAAAGGCTCAATTTCAGAAGTAGTAAATCTCCTGCCACTAGCCCTTGCTTGAGATAAATTCTGTAAAAGCATAATTTGCCATGCAATTAATCAAAAGTCAGTACACACTTGCAACAGTTCTCATATCTATGCTTTACACAAATAATGGTCTACCAAAGGTTTGAAATCATTAATTTTTCAAATTGCACAAGACAAATGACAATTTCCCCAATATATCATATCAATAGAAAGCAGAAACTACCTGTACCATTTTAAGAAAACATCTAATTTCTTATTTTACTTTCTACACATTATCTTGCAGTCACATAGGTGCACATGCCACATGCACACTACAATTCAAGGGCTTCTTTAAATCACCAAAAGATCAAGCAATAGGTCGTTTAATCCAGGCAGCCTTTATTCCATGCAATCTATACTCTATAATTTCAAGGTCATTTTTTTTTGGTAAGGTAGGAGACCCCAATTAGGATCTAGGTGGGGAATTGGGGAAATGAAGAGTGGGGGATTGAACTGCCCACCATGAACACCACAACCCCTTGGGGACCAAGGGAGGTGCCACTAGGCTACAATGCCATTGGCTCAAGGTCATTAATAATTATGAAAAATATTGGAAAAACTCTAGCCTATATATCTCTATCTCCTCAACCTTAACAACAGTAGATAGTTTCCCCACCTAAATCTCCAAACATAAAGTTTCAGAAGTCTCAAATTTGATCTCTACAATTCTTTAAATTATAAGTAACTCAATCTGAAGACCCTACAGCATTTCTACACAACTCCTAATGTAATATAATTTGGAGCTAGCCAAGCCAAGATGAAGTTATCACACTACAAGCAGCATAGAACATAGGTGCAGGGAGACCAGTTCACAGGCTATGTCATAAAATATGAGAAGTGCTTGTTAGCTTGAAAAGAAATAAAATTTCAATCAAAAACTTTGCTTAGGCTAAATCTAAACAAAACCATATAAAAGTGCTGCATATGCAAGCCTTGATTCTTACAAGTTAGGATCCAAAACCCATCCTAAGCCCAAATTTAGTACAAAAACCACTATCTAGAAAGTTTGGCCGAAAAGATGAAAGATAAAGGATAAGAGAATGATGTCATGAATGCAACTAATTGAAAAACCTCAAACTTCAAGAATCCTTCAAGCACATCCAAAAGTACAGGGCTATCTCCATTTCTGTTGAGATCATATCCATTTTTGCTACTAAATTCTTTCAACTCAGCCTTCCAAGAATCTTTTTCCTGCAAGACAATAAAGTCAACCAAAAGGATCATGATGGGAATTATACAGAATGCAACAAGATCAGAAACACCATGGCAAAACAAAATTGATTGATTACCAAATTACATTCTGGAAGATAAACTTTTAGTGTGTGATTGAGTTGCGCCCAGTCTAGGTATTCACATATCAGTGCAGTAAGGAGTCTGCCTGCATGGTGAATACCAAAATTTTTAAGGAAATATAGGTTGGAACGAGGAGCATAATAGATTCAAATCAAAAACCATAGCAGCAGAAAATTTACAATATACTACAAAACATTACCATCCCTAGACAATTCACATATAGTCTATTTCAACCTCATAACTGATAAATAGGGCAGAATATAAGAATAAGAATGAAGAACAGAGACATCAAGGCCAAAGGAAACAGGAGAACAACATATCTATGAGGGAAAAATGTGAATTCCACATTCTTGATGTACGAACCACTAAAGCCTAAAAGTAAACTGCATAAAAATTTCTTTATAGATGATAATAAGGGAGATCATGACCTGTTTCTTTTAAAGACATTGGTAAAATAGTAAATACCATATTTGTAAGAGCAAGCATTAGAAAACCCTTGACTTCAAATTCAGAATAATATCAATAGCTCAGAATATCTACTAATAACTGAATTCATGTGATTCCAGCTCATTTTATATTTAGGTACAATGGTCAAAGCATGATGTCAGAATCTTAGAACATAGAAATACAAAGACAATAGAATTGATATCATTATCAGCAAATATCAAAAGTTCAAAACAAGTATATTGTAATTAGAGGCTCATACACTGAAATATTGAAATATTGAAACAGTTAAGGTAGCCCAATCTCATCAGATGAATAAGAGGTTGGGCTATGGATCTCAAGCTCCCACAACTATTCAACAAGATATAAGTCCCATGACTCTTTTTAAAGAAAACATGAAAATAGTTTGATAGTTAGCAATATATGAGACAGGGTCAAGAAAAGAGTTTTGAAACCTGAAGGAGAAGCATGAAGCTGTTTGGCTCGATCGTTGCAGCTAGCTAGCAATGCAGGAGGTAAACCTTCTTCCTTCTCTACTACCCGATCCTCCTCTTCAATAGCCTCAAACACACTGGCTCTGAGTTCAGCCTGAGGAAAAGCCAACACAGCATTCCAACAAGCTATGAGAATGAGATAATAACCTAGTGAAGCAATCATGCGTTGTGAATTGAACAAAAAATATAAGACAAGTAAAGAGCAGCACATGAAGTGAAAACAATTTTTTGGAGCGATCTGCACAAGTAGTACCCAAAACGCCCAAATGGCACACTACCCTTTCCATAGAACAGTGGGGATTCATAGATCGATTCCGTTTCCAACGTCTTCTTCAACACGGACTCAATTACCACCTACCCACCACTAAATTCGGAAAGGAAAGAAAGAAAACCCTAACTAACTAAGTCTTTGGGTGCATCCCAAATAAGCATTAGCACCATTCCTCTACAAACCCTAGTTTTGACGCAAAATATGAATAGAAAGGGCAGAAGCGGAATGAAAAGAGAAAAAGGAAATGTACACGGATCCTGGCGAGGACGCCTTTCTTCTCAAGAGTGCGGGTGACGAGTGTCTTGAGGTCCATCATTTCCCTCGTGTAATCATCCATCTCTCAACTTCTTCTTCTTCTTCTTCTCTCTCTCTCTGTCTCTCTGCTTCCGAGTGCAATGGTTACTCGCAGCTCGGAAGGCTGATAGATTCGGCAAAAGAGGGGCAATTAATTATGGCCCATCTTCAAGTCCCTTCTATACTTTCACAGGCCCACGGCCAGCTTTACATTGGACCAAGGCCCCCTCATTAATTTCTTTTATACTTCTACACTAATATATATATATATATATATATATAGGGAGAAAAATAATTTATTATAATTTATAAATTTGTGGGATATGAGATGAGTAAATTTTATATAAGTCATATGACTTTGCAAACCAACTTATAACTTAAGTATTAAAGGCCAAAGTCTTTAGTGTAAATATGATGTTAGAGGTTTGATTTTTTATTAAGTCACTTATCCTCATACTTACACCTCCAATGTAACTAAGAAACAAAATTATGACTTCATATTTTTATTTTGATCACACATTGATAATCTTTTTTTTATAGATAAAAGTGGTAGTAAATTAATTATTCCAATATTATTAGTTAGGGCATCAGTGATATGTCTAGAATCCCAAAGGATAAGTAAAGGTTCACATAAAAGATTGTTTCACATAAAAGATTGCTTACAGGGTACTGACTTATATAATTTTCCTATATGGAGGCTATCGACCCATAGCCCTTAGGCACCGGGAGATCTCCTTAGGGACGAATGATCACCAAAGTGAGACTACTGACTAAGGGGAATTTGAACCTGTGCACTTGAAAAGTACATAACCTTATCCTAAATCCTTAGCCAATTCAGTCAACTAATGTTGTCACCACACATTGATTATCTAATTGTCAATACATGTTCTTCTCATTCTCACAATAAATCAATATTCTATAAAACTATACATTTAGGTGTACCCAAACTTTCAAGGCTCGTCCTTTGTCAAGTTGAGTCAACTTGATTTTTAACACACATTTTGGGTTGTCAGATGAGCTGGGCCAAATTTTATTAGTCGACTATTTTGTTGACTTGACTCGACAAACACAACAAAACCTGAACAGGTAGACTCGTTTGACATGTCTACTCCTTTCACATAAAATACTTACACAAATTCTGTGAAATATGTGTACAATTTAGACTATTTTAGAAGGGGGAAAAATATATAGTGACCCTATAATATTATCCAATGACTTGTATAGAAATATATGAAAAATGTGTAAGTATAAGTTTATACAAGTATTATTACGCTATCTATAAATATATGTATTATGTTGTACTCTTTTTTATGAAAATGTTGGTGTCATGACTCGTAGTATGTGATAGTGTCCATATTTACTAGGTAATGTAAAGTTGCATGTGCTGTTGAATATTATTCTTTATTATTTCGTTTGATGAACTATATATTTAGGCTAAAAAAAGAATTAACTAGCATTGAAGCAAATCTTATCTAAAGTCTATAAGAATAAAAAAAAACCTGTTTTATTCTCCTTCCTTAATGCTTTCTTTTTTCCCCCTCTCTTTAAACATAAAGCATCTTGGATTCTTGGGGCAACCTAGTGAAGTTTTGGAAAAGATATAGATTCTACATTTTTCCTTCCTTCCTAGTCACCTCATGAACCTAGTACTATAAGACAAGTCACAGGCTACGGCCAGCTTTACATTGGACCAAGCCTCCTTATTAATTTCTTTTATAAAAGTAAGATATGAGATGAGTAAATTTTATATAAGTCATATGACTTTGCCAACGAGTAGGAATGACAATGAATCGAGTCAACTCGTGAGCTTGTTTGTGGTTTGGTTTGTTAATAACTTAATAGGCTGATAATTTTAGCTTGTTTATTAAATGAGTTGAGCTTGAGTTTTCATATGTTCGGATCATTAACTCGTAAGCTGATTTAATATATATATATATATATATATATATATATAAAGTCATTTTTTACAAATAATAATAATAATGCTTTAATTTAATATATATTAGCATTTTATTTTATTTTTGGTCTGAAAAAATTATTTTTTAAATAAATATATGTAAAAAAATATAAAAATTTTTGGGCTACAAATTCTAACTCATTGAGTAGTACAAGCTTAATTAATATAAAGCTTGATATTAGCTTATTGAGCTTGAATAGCTCGTGAGCTTAAAATGAGCTAAGCTCGAGCAAAAAAATGGACTCGATTTCTTCGTGAGTTGAGCCTGAGTTAGACCTGGTTTGGCTCAGCTTGACTCATTTCTAGCCCTACCAACAAGCCTATAACTTTATTATTATCGGCCAAAGTCTTTAAAACTTTGGTATAAATGTGATGTTTGAGGTTCAATCTTTTATCAGGTCAATTATCCTTATCGTTTATCTAGGTACTTGCACCTCCAATGCAACTTAAAAAAAATTATATAATTTTATATTTTTATCTTGACCCCACATTGATGATCTTTTTTTTATAGATAAAAGTGGTGGTAATGATGTGTTATTCTAATATTATTAGCTAGGGCACCGATGATATGCCTAGGATCTCGAAGGGTAAGTAAAGGTTCATATAAAGGATTGCTTATAGGGTATTAACTTATAGACTTTTCTTATATGTAGGCTACTGACTTATAGCCCTTAGGCATTAAGAGATCTCCTTGGGGACGAATGATCACCAAAGTGGGACAAGTGACTAAGGAGATTTAAACTCGTGCACTTGAAAAGTGCAAAATCTTATCTCGAACCTTTGAGCAAATTGAGTCAACTCATGTTGTCACCACACATTGATTATCTAAGTGTCAATATATGTTATTTTTATTCTCATAATAAACCAATACTCTATAGAGTTATACATTTAGGCGAACCCAAACTTTTCAAGGCTCATCATTTGTCAAGTTGAGTTAGTTTGATTTTTAACACACATTTTGGACTAGTGGATGGGTCGGTTCAAATTTTTATCCATGATGAGCTAAATTTTATTAGTTTACTATTTTGTTGACTTGACCCGAAAAATATAACAAAATCTTCTCCTTTCACTTAAAATACTTACACAAATTATATAAGGTATGTGTACAATTTAAACCATTTTAGAAAGAAAAAAGAAAGAAAGAAGATATAGTGACACTATAATATTATCTAATGACTTGTATAAAAATATATAAAAAGTATGAATATAAGTTTATGCAAATATCATTAGGTTATCAATAAATATATATGTTATGTTGTGCTCTATATGTTTTTTATGAAAATGTTGGTGTCATGACTCGTATTATGTGATAGTGTCCATATTTACTAGGTAATGCAATGTTGCATTTGCAATAGTATATTATTCTTTAGAATTTAATTTTAATTTACTGTCAGTGTAAAAGAATTTTACACTGTCATTCAATTATGTGTTGACACATTATTAAAAGAGTTAGACTTTCTAAGTGTTTGTTGTGATAGTCAAACTCTTTTAATAATTTGGTAACACGTGATTAGATGACAATGTAAAAATTTTTTACACTAACGGAGGATCAAAATTAAACCCTATTCTTTATTATTTCGTTTGAAGAACTATATATTTAGGCTAAAAAAGAATCAACTACCATTAAAGCAAATCTTATCTAAAGTCTATAAGAATACAAGATTTGATTTATTCTCCTAAAAATCAAATAAAATATAATCAAATGATCCTTGATGCTTTTTTTTTCCTCCTTAAACATAATCAAAGCATCTCGGGGCAACCTAGTGGAGTTTCGGAAAAGATAATAAAAGCATCAGATTCTACATTCTTCCTTCCTAGTCACCTATAGTACTATAAAACAGGTCGCAGACCCACTACCAGGCACCATTGTTTGGTAGAAATACCAAACACAAAAAATTCACCAATTCCACCATTCTTGTGTCTTCTCCGACAATGGCACCCATTGATCCTCACTCTTTCACAGACTCCACTCACCCACCCACCACCCACATCTCCCTCTCTCTCTACTTCGATTTCTCCTCCTCCACCATCCACGGCTCTGCCCTCATTTCTCTCTCAAACCCTCACTCTGGCCCTTTCTTCCTTGACACTCGTTCACTCACCATCCACTCCATACTCCACCCTCAAACCAATGCCCCACTCCCATTTTCACTCTCTGACCATGACCCAATAAAGGGTTGCCAACTTTCTGTCTCTCTTTCAGACCATGCCTCATTTCTTGTCATATTCACTACCTCACCTTCTTCCTCGGCACTGCAATGGCTCTTGCCACCACAGACATTCAACAAGGCACACCCTTTTGTGTATACTCAGTGCCAGGCCATTCATGCTCGTGCTGTGTTCCCTTGCCAGGACACCCCAGCTGTGAGAATATGCTACTCTGCGCGCTTGAACATCCCAAGTCAGTTGTCAGCAGTGATGGCAGCAAGGCACGTGGAGCGTCGTTCCCCAAGAGATGATGAGGCTGTGGCATTGGCTTGTGGGAATTCATCGTGGTGTGCACATGGGAGGGTGGTGGAGGAGTTTGTTATGGAGCAGCCAGTGCCACCTTACCTTTTTGCATTTGCAGTGGGGGAAATTGGGAATAGAGAGGTGGGACCAAGGACAAGGGTCTATGCTGAAGATGTTCCAGCCGTTTTGGATTCGGCTGCTAGAGAATTTGCTGGGACAGAGGACATGATAAGAGAAGGGGAGAGGTTGTTTGGACAGTATGAGTGGGAGAGGTTTGATTTGTTGGTTTTGCCACCTAGTTTTCCTTATGGGGGTATGGAGAATCCAAGGATGGTGTTCTTGACACCAACTGTGATTAAGGGGGATGCAACTGGCGCACAGGTGGTGGCTCATGAGCTTGCTCACAGTTGGACTGGGAATTTGATCACTAACAAGACCAATGAACATTTTTGGTTGAATGAGGTATAATGCTTTTCGTCTATTTAATTATTTTTATTGGCATCGTTCTTGGTGCTAAAACTAGTTTGAATTGAATGCATTGTTTGTCACCAAGGGGGAAGGCCTCTTGCATATTTTATTCTGTTTATGTCTTAAAGTTATAGCTCTTGTATGAGAATTTATTTCTAGTAATTTTGTTGAGTTCCTTTATGATAATAAAAATTATGGCAGCCTTATATATCCATTTCAAGTTTTTACAGTGTGTATGCTTGTTGAAATTGTTGGTTCATGTCTTTGATTGTTGAAAAGCATCAAGGCAAGAGCATTAAATAACAAAATTACTTAGTTTTTTCCCATTAAAAAGGAATTTTTTTTGTCTTTTGCATTCCTCCTTTGATTAGTTTTTTGTTGGCAAGAAACCTGGCTTTGGTATTTTTGTTTTTAGTTTGGTTACTTATTGCATAAATTAACGAGGAGAATAATAATGTTCTCTTGCTTGGTATCAGATTTTTGCTTCATAAACTAAATAGATTGTGATTCGTTTTCCCTTGCAAAATTAAACATGTGATCATGAAATTATTCTTCATTGTGGTTTTAGGGCTTCACTACATATGCAGAACGGAGGATTGTGGAGGCTGTACAAGGAGAGAATAGAGCCACCTTGAATATTGGAATTGGTTGGAGGGGTTTAAATGAGGAAATAGAGAGGTTCAAGGATAATGTGGAGTTTACAAAACTAAAAACTAATCAGGAAGGAATCAACCCAGATGATGTGTATTCTCAGGTTCCATATGAAAAAGGTTTCCAGTTCTTATGGCGCATTGAACGACAGGTATGTGAAGTTGTTTCTATTTTGAATTCTTGAGTGTTTAACATGTAATAAGCTCTCTTTGCATTATATTCCTGATAGTTTTTGTGTTTTCAGGAGATTCTACATCTACTAAAAATTATGATTTGTTAAACTATGCTCATACCTTGCATCTTGTTTTGGGTTGAAAAACATATGCATGTTTTGGCATTTAGGAGTTAAAGTTGAAAGTAGGTTTTTGGGTACTTTTCTTTTATTAGTTGATTTTCTTTTGGAATGTACAGGTTGGTAGACCTACATTTGATGAGTTTCTGAAGAAATATATTGCTACGTTCAAGTTCAAATCAATTGATACTGAAACATTCATTGACTTCCTTAAAGCAAACATCCCTGGCATTGAGAACCAGATTGACCTAGTACTGTGGACAGAAGGTACCGGCATCCCTCCTGATGCTTATGAACCTGACTCCAGTGTATATAAAATGATTGTATCACTGGCAAATGAGTCCATAAATGGGAGGATGCCAAGGGAGGATGAAATTGCTGATTGGCAAGGTCAGGAGTGGGAGCTCTACTTGGACAACTTGCCAAAATCCATTGAAGCTTCCCAGGTTATACTATTTTCTCAATTTCCTAGACTCTTGGTAGTCTTTCTGTTTCCTCCTTTCTCTTGTAACTTGATTGAGATGAAGTGATCATTCTTATATGGAATATGGTGTTTTTCCTGTGATTTCCTTGTGCTCATTGACATTGACTAGGGTCATCAATGGAATTTTTTCTGCTCTTTTCTTACACATAATATTAGCATTGGATCATTTTGTGTTGCAAAAATGATTTCTCATTTCCAGGCTGTTTCAACTTTCAAGTGTTGAGAATTGATTGTTTTCTAGTGTTTTGATCTGGCTTTAACCTGCCTGATGTGTGAATTTCATATGCGAATGTTGCCTATGGTATCTTCATATTGCTTTATCAGTTGAGTATTAAATGAAATGCTTTGTAAATTGACAGAGGTGAATTGGTGATTATGGCCAGGAAAGCATATATAGTTCTTTTAGACTACCTTTAATTCAGGTCCTATAAATTAGCTAGCTTCTCTCCACATTTTCTATTGGATTTCATAGGTTTGTCACAGGCTCTTTCTGCTAGAATGCTGACAATTACTTCACTCACAAGTCTAGAGATTCATGTTTGGTGATTTGTTGGTATGGATCAGAAGAATAAAATATTTTTGGAAGAAAAATGTTAATTTCTGAGTTCTGATTAAAAATTTGTTTCGGGTTATTGTTTTCAAACTCTTTTTACCGTTTTACTTGTTTTTTTCTAGTTAGGTAACTCTGATTTTAGAGAGTAGTATCAGCTCATCAAATATTAACCCTTAAACATTAATGCACCCCATGCCAATTTTATTTGGTGATGCTAATGAATTGAATTTTCCCATTCTTATTCTAAGCTCTTTTTCTTATATAGTATATATTCCCTTTTCTGGTGGGAGAAAGACAGTCTATATACCAATATTAGTCATCTATTTTATCAAAAAAAAAAAAATATATTAGTCATCTATTACAATATTTCAATATCCCGCTTCTTAATTCACACATATTGCCTTTTTATTGTTTGTTGCACTTTAAGCACTTAAAAAAATCAAGGAAAATGTGCTGTCGATAAAAACATGGGACAAATAAAAGTTAGTGCTTAGTGGCAGTTGTATTTAAAGTTGTATAATACATGTTATGCAGATTTTAGCCTTGGATTCACGCTACAAGCTATCTGAATCAAAGGACTATGAGGTAAAGGTGTCATTTCTCCAACGGGCTATTTCATGTGGATGCAAAGATTATTATAGTGAAGTGGAGAAAACCTTAAAGGAAGTTGGGAGGATGAAGTATCTTCGTCCACTTTACACTGCTCTTGTGCAAGGCAGTGGAAAGGAAGAAGAAAAAGTATTTGCCAAAAGACTTTTTTCAGAGGCTCGCGAGTGTTATCATCCAATTGCTCAGGGTGTTGTTGAGTCCATACTTGCCAAGCATCTGTAGAAGGAATATTTCTCAATTCTCAATGTTTTCTGTATTTGAACATCTGCAAGTGAATTATCTGCTGTTTGAGTGTGCTCCTTTTTAACATAATGATATACGGTTTACTCTTTTATGTTGACACCTGCATAGCTGTTGCAACTTGCACTGGACGGGATTTGTTTGTGTTTACTCAATCATCAGTATATTAAGAGTAAACACTTATTTTAGTTCCAAAAAATACAAATGACATCAGTTTAGTTCTTTAATAATTGTGTGACATTAAATTGGTCTTTTTAGAGGATTTAGAGGAATATTTTATATCATTGAAGGACCAATTTGATGTCAAAAAATACATTGAATGACCAATTTGTTATTTAAAATTAACATTGAAGGATTAATTTGATGTCACAAATTATTGAAGGATTAAACTAATGTCACTTATGTCTTTAGGAGACCAAAATAAGTGTTTACTCATATATTAATAAATAATCATCATCAATCCTCTTAATAACTTACCATCTAATGCCCATTGCAAGCCTCCTAAGATCCTTGTTCTAGAACTAGATTGAAGTTGAAAGACACTTAGAATCTGTACTTTTTTTTAACCTGTCTTAAGATTATTTTATAGAAAGAATTTTATGATGCCACTTATTAGTGATATCTTTTTTTTTTTTGGTGGAACTTATTAGTGATATCTTAATTCCGTTGGTAGTATTATTGTTTAATAAATTAAAAATTGTGTTAAACCAAAAAATGTACAAAATTTGTGCATAAGTTTACCTAGTTAAAAATTACCATATCGGTTACATTAAACTTGTGTTTGATGGGGGGAAAATGTGGAATTTTGAATAAACTACTGCATGCTATAAATTTAATTCTTTTCGTCCAAAAAAGTGGAAGGCCAACTTAGCAACTACACGCCAACGAGGTAATTGGAAATGTGCAATTTTGTTCTCACACAAATAACTCCCCTCTCCAATTCTTCTCATCAAGAGCAGACCATATACAATTCTTCTCAATTCAAACTGCATTTGCTAATCAATTTGCATTGGACTTTATTTGGGTTGATTCATAATTTAATCGTCACAACAATAATATACTTCTGCACATTTATGGTAGATATATTGGGATGTTTCAGCACAATCTTGGCCTGAAAATTATAGCTGTTGCTTTCTTGATTTCAATGCCATATGGCAGGAAGTATACCAAACGGGTTTATCATACATTACACCAATAATTGACCTTGTGAACTCCCAGTCAAGTCTTTAAAAAGCCCTCGATGGCTTAAAACAGCCATTTATAAAGAAGCATTTCCCAGTAAAACAAAAGACTGTACCTGTAAGGTAAGGGGAATTAATTTTGGTGACTTGGCCTTTATTCACGAAGAAGGATATCCGTACAAAGCAATTCTTTATTTTTTTTAGACGTATGTCATGGAGACAATCAGACAATCCTGAAAATCTCACCGACATACCTGATTGATCACTAGTTGCATTAAGTATTAGAAAACAAAATGAGATAAAACGTGCATATACATATTCGAGGAAAATATAAAGCTAAACTGCATACATTAATCTGCAACGTCTCCCACCCAAAGTTGAGCTTATAATAGAAGGGGAGAGGAGAATAACAAAATAGATGGCGGAGAACAATGTGGTTTCTCTGCTGGCACTAGTTTCTACAAAAAGATCAGATATATGATTGGGCAGCAGAAAATCCATAATTCCTTTGTCAATAAAATGCTTTGACCTGTAAAGGAAATCAGCATACTGTGCGCCCATAGCACAAACAAGCAAGATAAAGGTTTTTTGACCATTTTTCCTGTACACAAGAACCCAAAATGAGAAAATCAGTCTTGCTATTAACTTACAAAATCAATTAATCATCTACCTTCCCTTACCTTAACATGTGTGCTGGGAAATTGAGATGTACGGAGAGTTTCCTGAGTTTCATCACCAGGCCTGCGCCTCGGAATACTTAATATAAGAGCAGATTGATCCCACGTAGCAGCAGTTGCTGTAATCCTGTAACCACCATCCCAACGTCTGTGGATGCCCTCACTTGGATAGAGAAAATCAAGTTCGACCACCTACATTTAAAAGGTGAATGATGAGGGAGTAAGGAGGAAGTCTAGTGGCAGATACAACAACTACAGACCATTGCAACCAAATGGAATAGTTTTGTGCAAAACCATTCCAAAAAACAAACGAAGAATTCTTCTATGTAATGGCAACAAGTAGACTAACACCTAATGTCAGAAAGAAAATTTAACCCAAGCCCTCATCTAAAAGCAGGGGACCACACGAGTGATAGAATTGGTCTTTCATTTCTAATAGATTACAAGTTAAAGCAAACCTGATCACTGAATCCAGCATTGCGAGACATAACAACACCCCAGCGACTTCCAGCAGTAGCCATTGAGGTGACATGAAAACCTTCTCTCCACTTCTTGTTTATCCATTTGAAGGGGAAAGAATCACTTACTTTGTATGATTGTTGAGTATACTGTGTACCTGCAGAAATTAGATCACAAATCACAACAAAATCAGAGGCAACAGTAGAATCCTTGCATGTAGAGGACCTCAGAAATTCAGATCTTCGTCCAAACAAAAGCACTAACCCAAACTCAGATAAACAAACAGCAAGGACACAGTCAATACCTAACAGAAAGGAGCTTATGCAAGCTAATTATACTATGTCAAACGGGCACTACTATCAGCAAAGCAGCTAGACAACTGTGGCAACTATTTTGGGTACATAATGAGACTCAAAAGATGACTGAATAACCTAAAGAATATAAAATAAAAGCATAGAGAAATAAGCGTTATCAAATAGCTGCCATGGCGGAATGGCCTGGCAGAAATTCAATAAAAAGCCATTAGAAGGCCATGGCGTGGTGGGTTGTTCATGGCGGCGTGGCGGTATGGGGGAGCAAGGCCTGAAATGGCAGAGCCAGCATGGTTTTCTTGGATTTTTGGGATGGTATTTTGGATTTTTTGAATCTCTCTTGAAAAATCTGAGTAACCCTTGTTAGAGCCCTCTGACTAACCTCTACTAAGAGAAATTCTCCAACACCTCTACTGCTGCTCATCTCTCTGGCAGCTCTGCATGTCTCTGGCACCTCTGCTACTGTCTCCGGTGAATCCATCCACCCTCTGCGGCGTCTCTCTGTCTGAGGTAGGAACCCGTCCAACCTCTCTCTCTCTCTCTGCAAACCAAAAGGAGAAGCCTCTGTGTTTTGTGCGAATGCCACTCTGGTTTTTTTTTTAACCCACCCAACCTTAAACCAGCTATTGGACTCTCTGTTCTGTTTTTATTTATTTATTTTCTTTGTTTCACATGATATAGGGTAATGGCATTATGACTTATTATTTTTTAGTCACTATTTTTTGTTTTTATCTTTGTCTTTGTCCCCCCCTCCCCCTTCTTTCTAATGCATTTCTATTGGAGTTTGTAGTAATTTTAGTAAGATCTAAAAAATGTTTTAATTATGTTTATTATTCTTGATATATGCTGTTAGATTTTTATTATTTAGATTATGCAATTCTTGTAGTATATTTTATAGTTTTTTAACATGGCAGCCATGCTTCTGCCATTTGCCGCAACGCCATCCGCCACAATTCCATGGTGGATTTTTGGCTTGCCACCATCCGCCATTGATAACACAGAGAAATAAACATCAAAACTTGTTTATCTTCAAGATTGAGAATAATTCTGTGGTAAAAGATGCTAAGAACCCAGAAAAACAGTGAAGATAACAACAATTCTCAGGGAATTCACTGAATATTCTGGTTGATATCAAGGTGATATCAGTACCAGAAGTTGTATTTAGGGAATAGATTAACAAAGATACAAAGAAAAAGATCGCTCTAGACAAGTAAAGAGCGCCTACTGCCTAGTCCCTCCCAAAGCCCATGCCAATTCTTGCATACCCTTCCCCACGATCCTCCTAACAGAAATACCCCCTTCTCTGCCTCATGGTGCTTTCCCACTCATTCTCTCTCTGCCAACTCAGCAGTTGGTTACATCAAAGGCAGTGTTTGCCTTCCGTCCCTCTAGGCCCGGCCCACTCACCTTTGGGTGCCCCCCTAACTCATCAAGTAGTTCATCAATTACTGGAATAGGGAACTTATCCGACACTCTGAACTTGTTTAAATCTCAGTAATCCACACAAAACCGCCACCCTCCATCGTTCTTCACCAAAATCACCGGGCTAGAGTAAGGACTAGTGCTGGGTCGGATTATTCCAATAGTTAACATCTCATCTACTATTTTTTCTATCTCATTTTTTTTTATAATAGGGGTACCTGTAGGGGTGTATGTTGGGGATTGGGACTCCTTCCTCAAGTATGACTACATGATCCTGCTCTCTACAAGGAGGCAGACCTTGGGGTAGCTGAAAAAGGTCTACGAATTCCTGTAATACCTCCTGCATTTCCTCTGTTATGGGAGCATTGGATTGCTCATCAAACGGCTGTCCCTGATATTCCACATAATAACCTTCTCCTTCATTTCTAAGGGCCTTCAACATGGCCTTCAATGATGCCTGAGCCTTGCAAAGAGATGGGTCCCCTTTTAATGCCACTTTCACCCCATTCTTCTCCCATTTTAGAGTCAGCTCCTTGAAATTAGCTTGAATGTCACCCAAGCTCTCCAACCAATCCATGCCCAACACTGCCTTGGCTCCTCCTAAGTCAAAAAGGAAAAAATCTTGCTGGATCTCCTCCCCTTGTATAGTGATTTTCACATCTCTACACACCCCTTTACTTCTCACCTTGCAACCATTTCCCACTTCCACAGTGTACTCGGGAGTGTCCTGAACTGGTAAGTTTAGTTCCTTTACTAACTTTTGTGAGATGAAATTACTGGAAGCTCCACAATCTATGAGTGCCTTCACAGATTGTTGCCCGATGTCCCCCCACAATTTCAAGGACTTTGTGGAGGTCAATCCCATGATACTCTTCAGGGTATGTTTGGATGGGAGGAGTTTTGAGGGAAAGGGAGGAGTGGGTAATTTTTCATTTCTAAATTGAGAGAATTATACAATGTTTATAAAAATGAATGAGAGATGATTGGAAAGTTACATGATAATCTCTTATTTTATTCCTCTCATTTTAAAAAAATCTTAAATAAAAGGATTGTTTACCTAAAATGAAAAATTACCCCTCCCTTCCCTTCCCCTCCCCTCCCCTCCCCTCCAAACTCCTCCATCCAAACATATCCTCATGGACAACTGTAGAGACTTGTCTTCTGAGTCCGACTCTTGATCCTCATCCTCCTTCCCCTCGTTCTCCTCCTCATTCTCCTCGCCCCCTTCTATCATGAATAGTTTGAAATTCTTGAATTTACAAAGATGGTCTCAGCCCCATCTTTCCCCACATTTAAAGCATAAGCCCTTCCTACTCCTTTCTTGCAGCTCAGCTTGTGATAACCTCCTTGGACTCGTACCTTGTTTTTCCTCCATCAGCCCATTTGGTGGTTTGGGCTCTAGTGGGCTTTTTTGACTATTGGAGGTTCCTTGTGTCATGTGGGTGTTCTTCCCTCCTTATCCACCAACGAAAACTCTTGATCCTCCATCCCCTGTGATGGGTCGGTAAATGGCAGCTCCTCTTAGGTAAGCCCCTACTTTCTCGCCCATTCCCCATTCCTCAACACCCAATTCTTTTCTTCCAACAACTGCGCTCTGTCCATGAGATTGGATAGAAAGTTGAGCTCATACAATTTCAACTCCGCCTTTAGCTCTTCCCTTAATCCATTTATAAAAATACTTTTCAGCACCATTCGATCGGCAATCTTGACAGGTCCAGGGACCAACTCGAACTGTTCGCGATACTCTATGACTATTCCCGTCTGTTTTATGCTCAACAAAGGTTCAAGGGGGATCTGTATGAGCCGCGGTTGAAACCTGCAAATGACGGCTTCCTTGAATTGATTCTATGAGGACGAAGGAGTTTATTCCTCCCACCACTAGTACCGGTTCAAAGCCTTCCCATCCAAGGCCACCATCATAGATTCCAACTTCTCCTGATCCTCTATCCCATCTACCTTGAAGTACCACTCAACTCTGTTCACCCACCCATAAGTATCTTCACCAGAAAAAAGGGTACCTTAAGCTTTCTATTATTCACCACCGGTGGTCAACTTGCCCTGGAAGAAGACCCATCGACATTCTGGTGCCTTCTATGGTCTTGGGTTGAGCCTTCTCTACTCCTTTATTCTCCATCTTCCTCACTCTCACTCTCAGAACGTTTGCCATGGCGTCTCTGACGAGACTGTCCCCTCATTCTGTCTTTTCTCTTCGTCTTGAGCAGGTGCATGATCTCCTCTAGTTGTGGTTTAGTGCGCTCCTATCTGGAAAGACTTTCCTGCCTCCACTCATGGACACTCTTTTCTACCATCTCCATCTGCGACTCCATGTTCAATCGTGTATTAACCATCCAAACCATCCAGTACTTCTGCTCCAGAACCGTGAAACTTTGATACCAAATTGATAAGAACCCAGAAAAACAGTAAAGAAAACAACAATTCTCAAGGAATTCACTGAATATTCTGGTCGATATCAAGGTGATATCAGTACCAGAGGTTGTATTTAGGGAATAGAATAACAGAGATACAAAGAAAAAGATAGCTCTAGACAAGTAAAGAGTGCCTAGTCCCTCCCAAAGCCCATGCCAATCTTGCCTACCCTTCCCCACAATCCTCCTAACAGAAATACCCCCTTCTCTGCCTCATGGTGCTTTCCCGCTCATTCTCTCTCTGCCAACTCAGCATTTGGTTACATCAAAGGCAATGTTTGCCTTTCCTCCCTCTAGGCCAGGCCCACTCACCTTTGGGTGTTTCTTCCTTGAGCAAACCTTAGTTACTCGTCTATCATATGCAAATCCTGAAAAGCTTTCCCATGATATTGGATAAGATGCATCACCATTCAGGAAAATAACAAAACCAAATCATCATTGTAAAAGGTAACTTAACAAAGCAATCAAACCTTTTGACATCACCACAAGAGAGCTCCCATTACTGGCCCCAGCAATAGAAGTAATGTAATAGTTCTTCTCCCACTGCTCCATAATCCATTCCTGCAAAGAAACGGAGTCACATGGATAAGTTTCATCATATGAAAATAGATAATAAATTGCAAGACATACAGCATATTTCACCTTGTGTAAGAAAAAAGGTGACAACTTGTAAACTTGATTTGTAAAACCAGTTCCAGCATCCATAATAAGTGCCCAAAGATTGGAACAAGAAGACACACAACTGATAAGAAGGCCATCTGCAATCCCTCTCTCAACATGCTGTGCTAATCTTAAATCAGCCACATTGTAATGATACCTAAAATACAACCAAGTCAAAAGTCACAAGCAACATCATGGTGATAATACCATACTCAAGCAGTAGGCACTTTTGTCTTCTCAAGGACAACCTGTATTTTTATTTTATAATCAAGCAAAATAGGCCCTTAACAACCCAAGTCAAATATACATGGGGGGTATGAAATTTAAAAATTATAAAAAATGCAGTACCCTAGGATTCATCTTACTACTGGTCCTTGCTAAGGAGTCCTTAGTAGATCAGATGATTAAATTTGTATTCTTTATATATTTAGTCACATAATAACTAGTAACATCAGCCTAGGTTCACAATTGTTGCTTCCAGAGTAGAGCAAAAAAAAACTACTACCAGTACTGCTGCTTCTAGCATCCTACAACTATGGAAATCACAATCACTGACAGCAAGCTCTTGACACCTATAAACCTTTATTTTGGTAGCTCCTATAACCAAATCTTATAACTATTTCCAGCAGCATGACCCATCATTAAAATCCAGTTCTGCATTCTAATATTCAAGTTCTGCAACAACATGTTGAATTTCATCAACTTGTAGGTCTCAAATTCTGCATGACAAAGAAACATACTACCAGTTCAGAACTGGCTCCAGAGACAAAAATAAACAACAGTTCCTGTATCATTTAGATGTAATCATATGCTGGAAAACCATGTTAGAGTACTGACTTGAAATTAAAGGTTCAGACAGCAGCACCATACCAAAGCAAACACTTTCTTCTTTGATTTGAAAAAAATTCTTACACTGGTGATCTAATGTTGTGCATGGAAAAAAACTAAAACCTTAGATATTTGATTGCTGGATTAAAGGAAACTGCTACAAAGAGTGACTGCAGTTCTACCTTTGTTTCATTGGTAGTCTAGCATTGTACACTGAAATCCATTGCGAAGCAGGAACCCCTAAACGAACCTTCTTTTTGGGCTGTGAATCATCCTCTTCCTCAATATTCAATCTACCCCGCTTTTGCCCAACCTGACAAATTTTGGTTGGGTAAACATACAATTATGATGAATACAAAGACCAACCAGAAGAGGGAAAGAAAAAAATAAGCCAGAAATATGAGACCTCCAAAACCATACTTTAGCGATTACCTTTTGAGCGCCTTCAGTATTAATTGGCCGCAATGCTGGATTTGGTCCAAGCATACCATCAAACAAAGATATTAGCTTGGAATAGTTAGGTTCTTCATCGAATTTCATGTTCACTACAATCTCAAGAAATTGCCTAAAAGGAGCAGGGCAAAAGCAGCACAGCATCTCAGGAGATGTTCCCATCTTCTTTTTGCAAACAAGGAAGGATTTGGTATCACCCTAATAGACAAGGCAAAATAAGATTAAAATATACTATGTAAAGGAATTCAATGGGCACACTAAAGTGCTTGCTAAGCATATAAAATAAATGCATGTACCTGATAACCTTGCCATGGTAATCGGCCTTTATGAAGGAAGATGAGTGTGTATGCAAGAGATTCAAGATCATCCCTTCTACTAGCAGTTCTTCCCAAATGAGCATGAACACTAGCATATCGAACAGTCCCTCTACAGAACTTAAAAAGATATGGCTCAAGAAGATTGATAACCGTATATATGAACAAAAATCATTCATAAAAAGAGAGAAATAAGATAATAGCAAAGGAAAAAATAAAGAAAAAAGAGGAGGAAAAAAAGGATAACCTGAACATATCAGGGCGTTGATCATATTCAACATGCTGCCCACTGGAGGTGTCTCTCCACTTCGTTGCTGCGAAAAAATGTGCATATATTAAGAAGGGGTTAATAAGAAAGAAACTTGAAAGACACATTCATCCTTGAATTGCATCTACTAACCTAATCCAAGGTCAACAAGAAACAGTTTCTTCTCTTGCACTGTAGCTGGCTGACCTAGTAAAAAGTTCTCCGGTTTTACATCTCCATGCACGTAACTATAATGAACAACAACAGGAACAAAAAGATAATGTTTAGAATCCAAGATAATCAAAACTGGATTAACTTATAAACAGTCTAAAACTCACTAAATATGAAGAACAAATCAGGAGGAAAAGAGGCTTTACACAAAAATGTTTGATCAATAACATACCCTCTCGAGTGCATCTTCTCTAGGATCGATAAGGACTCAACAGCTATACATGAGACCATTTCGGCAGACATCCTAGACATTTTGTTAATAAAAAAAGCAAAAACAGAAAGTCAACAAAAAAACAAGGAAAAAAGTAGTTACTGTCACAATTCTAACATAAACCATTCATACAAGCGGACTACATCCAGAGAAGAGGGTTAAATGCAAAGGAAAGGAAAAAGAATTCAAAGAAGCAAAAAGAGTAAATGGAAAAGGAAAAAGAGGGTAACACAGCTGAAATTTGAAGGCAGAAATACTAGATTTAAAAAGGAAAATATATATAGGTCAAAGCAGAAGAATTATTCACTTGAGCTAATTATTTAGATTAAAAATGAAAATTAGGATATTTAAAAACTGACGAACTATGCCAGGAAGAATTTAGTACAACAGACCATATACAACTATTTGTCACTCAAACTTTGTTTTCCATTTCTATAGTATATTCGCTTACCTATGTATTTGGAAGAAAATGAAACTAAAAACAGTCACCTTGCTTCAATATGAACCTCATAGAAGAAAGCTCAAAAACACAAAAATTCAATATATAATAGCCCTTGTTTTAATACACAAGGAAGGTCATCAGCCCTGTAATAAACAAATCAACAGATACAATCACAAAGCCAAGATACGGGTATGCTTATACTCACGCCTGGCTTGAGGAATTCCAGACATCCCACAAACTTGGACCAAGCATGTCCATAACCTGCATATATATATATATATATATATAAAGGAAATAGTTGAATTGTTAAGTTGGCAATGAGATAGTACCATGGTTATTGTGTAGAATAGATCATACCATTACGTAATACTCTCCTTGTCTTCCTTTATAGTGTACTTTAGGTATTCCATGACTACCACCAAGGGTGCTTTTGACAGAACATAAAAGTCAAATCTTAGGTACATTTACTTTATCACAAAACATAATAAAATAAATTTGAATCAATCTATAAAACATAATATAAAAATAAAAGAGTACCTACTTGTAAACTTGCCACTCATAAGGAGGGCCATAGTTACAGCCTTTACTGTTTCTATGTTCAAACTTCAGAGCCACCTGAGATGTGAAAGATAGAAATCAACATCTTAAAGCCAAATCAGTCTCAAAAATATCAAATCCTTCAACATACAAAACCCAGACGTAATAAGAGAAGCTTACCTCCATAGCACCAGGGCCATTTGCACGCTCACGACGACCAACAAAAACCTGACCAAATCCACCTTTACCCAGTTTCCTCTCTATCTTGTACATAGGCGATCCTCCTACTTGAACCTTTGGGGGGTGAAAACCAATTCACAATTCACAATTCATTAAAAAAAAAAAAAAAAGCCAACAAAAGCAACAATATATCATCTACAACCAATGCACAGTCCTAAACATCAAGAAGTAACTAATCAAACATCATTCCAGAAAAGAAAATGCAACCCAATAAAAGAAGAAAAGAAATGAAACCAAAAAAAAGAAAAAACCATGTTGCCACATACCCTCTCAGGAAAAGGTGGAGTATTCCCATCCTCCTCCTGAGGAACACCCTTATTAGCACTCAACCCACCACTTTCATCACCCATCACGCCTCCAACCTCTTCCTTATTCTTCTTCGCCTTAACGCGTTCTATATTACTATCTGGCTCCGATATCACAATCAACGGCTTCTCACGCTCCAATTTCTTCGCCGCCAATCTAGTCCTCGGCCTCCCCTTCTCCGCCGCCGCGACCTCCCTGGCCACCGCAGCCCTAGTCTTCACGTATCTCCCCGCCGGTGTCGGTGGTTCCGGGCCTTTCTGGCCTACCGCAGCACGACCACGTCGCACTCCACTACGAAGCTCCGGCATTCTTTAAACCCATGCAATCGATTCGTAACGCCAAGAACCTCGATCATCATATACCTTACCAGAAGAGCTCCGAGACCCGATTCATGGCTGCAATTGTGAGTTTTTTTTTTTCTTTCACAAGAACAAATTTTGAAGATGGAAACGAAAATAGAGAAAAAATTAGGGAAATGGGTAACCGGCGATTTCGTCGATTGCTATGAATTGGGGATTAAATTGGAGGATTAGGGTTAGGGTTTGATGGTTGAGCAAAGCTCGATAGCAGATAAAAAGGGAAAGTAGTGGGAGGCAAGAGAAGCCTTTACAGGGAAAATCGAAGGTCGAAGATGGAAATAAATTTTGATTTTATTTTCGGGTGGGACCAGTGAAAAACAGGAAAATTCTTTCTTACAAGATATTTCTTCTTGGTATTTCAATTATTTGATTTTTCCTACAAAATGATGATCGTTTCTGGTCAATAAATAATGATAGGTTTTTTTATGTTCCAAATGTTTTTTCGAAAGGTGATGATAATGACAAAGTCATGTGCATAGCACAATTTGTTATAAATTTACATTACACGTCAAATTTTATATTACATTTGTTACATCAGAGTAATTATTTTATTATTATAAAAAAAGTAATTATTTTTTATCCCCTTTTTATATAAATTTCATAATGATTTCATTTTAAGCCCTGGTTTTGCAAAACAAAAAGTTACAAGTCTTTTCATCATTAAAATATCATCATAATCCATATTAAAACACATTCTTTTGATTTTTCTAAATTCTAGTAAAATAAAGTGCTCTATTATCTGATAAAAAAAAAATCCTTGCAGAATAATAAGAACTTTTATATTTAGTACCAAAAAAGTTCTAGGGAATGACAATTATATTCTAGTATTTTAAGGTTTTAAATAGAAAAGTCATTGTATTAACTTTATATTTGGTTTAATTTTAATGATTTTGAGGGAACGAGTTAATGAACATAATGATATAGAATGTTGATTTCTATATTTTGTATGGTATGGATAAGAATAAAATGACGACTTTATTCTATTTTATGTTTGATATCTATAATTAATAAAAAAAAAGTTAATAAAAATATTTTGTGATTTTGTTAAGTTAAATAAGCAACCAATTAAAATTTTAGACCAAGTTGAGCCTAAGTCATTATAGATCGATTTGTTTGAGTCTAAAAATATACAACTTGATTCAAAGGATTGTTAGATTGAACATGTGAGCGAGACGAATTAAGTCATTCTTTATGCTTATATTTTGATACACTTTTGTGATGAAATATATATTTCTATAATTAAAGGAATACTCACTTTCTTGAAAATGCTTATTCTCATCCCGTTTACCTAACTAAATATGAAATAAAAATGATTCATTCCCATTTCATTTAATTTCATCCAACTAAACATGCCTAGATATTTAATTTTTATTAGATTATGTAAACCATGGATTCTCGTTGAGGCTTATATGACTAATCTCATAAAGAAAATGTACAGTTATTGCCTAATATTAGGGGTGTTAGCGGATTGGTTTGGATCGATTTTAAGGAATAAAGTCATCCGAACCAAACCAATCGATTTTCTCATATAGACAACCAATCGGTTTGGTTCAAATTTAGAAACCGAACTAAACCGAACCGATATTAATCGGTTAGGTTTGGATCGATTTTTCGGTTTTTGACCATTTAAAAAAAATAATCTTATTCCTTTACTTTTTTATGGCCCAAAAGATAATGTAGTTTATTTATACAATAAATAACATATTTACTCATTTAAAACAAATAACTCATTTAAACAAAAATTAACAATCTTCCAGTATAATGATCAAATACAATCATGATCAAACTTATAGTGTAATAGTCAGGTACAATCATATAATAAAAATCTAAAATTTCAAACTAATTTTCAACTACATAAACCAAAACTTCTAGCCATAATTACCAAAGAAAGCAACCATCAAGTGAGCATATACTTTAAATGATAAATGTTATTTTGAAATCATTAATATAAATAATTTTAACAAGATAAAAAAGTAAAGCTTTGAAGATATTCAACAACACATACCAAATTATTTTAAATATGTATATATAATATTTTAATCGGTTTGGTTTGGATCGGTTCGGTTTTGAAAATTAGAACCGAAAACCGATCAAAACCGATTAGTTTTTTAAAAAAAGAACCAAACTAAACCAAAAAAGTTCGGTTGTAATCGGTTTTCGGTTTTTTCGGTTCGAATTTTTGATTTTGTTCGGTTTGGTTTAGATTTGAACACCCTTACCTAATATCATGAAAAAGTCTCACCCTTATGAACATTGCTGTGCACGCCATATAAAAGTAAAACCCGATAGCCTATCATTTTAATTGGCAAAGAACATAAAATAAGCAATTTTTTTTTGTACGAACCAATGGCTTCCTTTAGCAGTTAGTCAAAAATTAATCACTTTTAAGGTAAAAAGATCATCGAAGTAGGTACAATTTCTCTTAAAACAAAAAAATAAGCATAAATATATGAAAAGATTAAAAAATAAGGAAATTAAGAAAAGTTGGCTAATATCAACAATGTTTTCTTACACTATAAGAAACTTTGTTATTATTATTTATTTATTTTGGTACTTGGCCTCGTTTAGGTCAGTGGAGATCCTACGTTTAAGGTGGGACTTAAGAGCAACTTTTAAAAAAGATCTCAAAGAAAGAGATATGAAAGATGAGAAAAAGAAAGAGGTGTACACTCGCTAAAAATTGAAACTTATACTTAACAGTAACATCAAATGTTATTTACTAAGTAAGTTAAGTTCACGAGACTTGTTAAATTTAATTTAAGTTCACGAGACTTGTTAAATTTAATTTAAGTTCACGAGACTTGTTAAATTTAATTTATTACCAAAACATGCATACCTGGCATTACATGAAAAACTTGGCAAATATTATTATCTAATAAACAAAACCTTTCCTTTTCTGTTTTTCATTTCTAGTATCTCTCTTCTATACTTTTTTCTTTAAAAGCTTAAAAAGAAACTAACCCACTTTATAAACAGAAAGAACATTTTTTAAAAAAGTTTTATTCTTCTTTTCTCATTTTTTTCTTTCTCTTTGTACAATCTTATTTTAAATATATAGAACATAATTTAGTGAGAGGGAATGAAGAGTAGTCGATAAAGGTTTATGGTCTTCTTATGCACAGGTGCAAATTCAGAATTCATAGTAAAGAAGGCAGATTCAAATTTCATTGTCTAAGGCAGATCCACACAGATATTTATTTAAAAGTATATTTTCCCTCACTCTAATATTGTTGGAGCATAAGTTAGAACTTAGAAGTAACTATTCTCCGACTTATTGGCTTAACATAGTTTAGAGTATGTTTAGATTTGTTTAAATTTTTAGAATAATCGCTTTTTTTAATTAAAAGATATTTAATCTAAAATTTATCTTGTTTGTTTAAAGTGTATAAAATTAATTATAAGTTAAGATTATTTTTTCATAACTAAAAATAACTATTTTTTAAAAAAGTTGTTATTTTAAGTTTTTAATTATTTGATTCCAAATTATTTAAAAAGCTTTGAGAGAAAAATACTTATTTTCCCTCAATCAAATAACTTTTTTAATTATTTTATATATTTTTTGGTAATTTAATACATAAAAGTGATTTCTTTTATACAATCTAAACAAAACACTTTATCATAAAATCATTTATGAATTAATATATCTAAATATTAATTAATTTTCTCATAATTAATTTTTTTAAAAGTTAATTATACACATAATTGATTTTTAACATAATTTTTTTTTCATAGCTAATCTAAACACACACTTAATTGATGGGAAGGGAATTCTCTTGAAAGAAGTTTATTCAAGAGTGAATATGATAAAGATATGGTGTTCAATAGTCCATATGTTATTGATTTACCTCAGTTCTAGGTTCATACATCAAACGGCTTGTTTGTTTATGTTTGTCTAAAGTTTTAATAAGGCACGTAGTAGTTAAACGGGATTTTATTCAACGCAAAAAAATAAAAACAAGGAGGTTAAAAGTAATGATTGATAAGTGACAAATATTTATGTTGACCTAGGCTATGGAATTGTATAAATTAAGTGTGTGTTTGGGTGGGCAAACAAACGCATGTTACATAGCTCAAACGCATGTTACATAGCTCAAACGGGTTTTTAAAGTCCTTATAACATGTTTGGCTAGAACTAAAATTGTCAAACAGGTCGGTCTGGCTTGTTTAGGCCCACCCTCGATGGGCCATGGGTTAAACAGGCAGAGCCAAAATTACTTGCATTTAAATGGAGTGTAAATTAGTCAGTCTGACTCGCCTCGCATCAATTTGCGGATCTAAACAAGCCGGCTCGCGAAATTTTTTTTACTTGTAAACTTTGAAATAAATTTAAATTTAATAAAAAAAATTAATTTAATAATCTCAAATCAAATATTACATTACATAGAAATAATATTTAATACTTTAATCTCATTTAAAGGGTTAAGAGAGAATTCAAATAAATAAATAACATAAACTTATGTAATTTGACAAATGTGTTTATATGTGGACTGTGTCAATGTTAGCATGTACAGTATGTACATTTTGTACTTTTAATTGAGAAAAGAATATTTAATTAACTAAATTTTTAAATTGTTCTTTTTTGTACAAAAAATTTAAACTTTTTATAAAAGAAAAGTTATGCGGGCGCCTGCAAGCCTCACAAGTTGACTTATTTAACTCGCAGGTTAAACAAGTTGATTCAAAATTACCTGCATTTTTACGGGTTACTAATTTTAAAAGCCCGACTCGCATAATTTAATTGGGTAAACGAGATGGCCCGACGAGTTTGACCCGTTTTGTTCCCCAACCACAGTTTGAATCGAAATTGTATATAATTGTTTTTGCGTTGCGGTTGGAGAATCATTGCCGAAATTAAATTTTCAATTATCTCATCTGACCACAATATCCTTCGAAGTTGAATGCAACGTTTAAATGAATAACGTGCAGAACGTGCAGTGTTGTGTGTGCTCTGTATTTCATCTTGCTGTTTTGTGGCCCCTGCACCAAAAATATGGTTATTCCAAATTCAAAGCAATAGGTTTGTCTCATGTTTTTATTTCTGTCATCTTGGCTATTGTTTTCTTCTGATTTTTGGCTTATTATACAATAATATTCTTGTTCCCCTGCTTCTTATGGTGTTTTTGATAACGTTGCACAACCATGTAATCTTGCACAATTAAGCCGTGAAACAAACTGTAACTCATAAATCTTTTTTTTTTATCAGGAGGTTATGACACGACCATATAAGCTTGCACAAGCAGACTGTGCAACACATTGCCTTAAAACTCTTTTTCTTTTCTCCAAAATAGCCTATTGCATGGATAGGGTGTGCAAGGTTGCATGGCTATGCAAGACAATGTAAGCTTTTCATCATCGCTTTTCAATTAGAATTGCTTTATCTGACATCTTCACTTCATAAACTTTTGAAAAGATATGTAGTATTTGTGTTAATTATATATTTTTTAATCCGTTGTATAAAATTTATTTAAATTGTATTTTTTTTATCAAGATTGTGCATTTTGTTGAAAAAACTAAAATAACTTACATACTTTTAATTTTTAATTTAATAATGGTACAAAAAAAAACAACTTCCTGCTATTAGTTAAATTATACCTAAAAAATAATGAAATTAAAATGAAGGACAATTTGGACAAAGTAATATATAATTCACATCATTTTTAATAATTACACATTTAGAAGTGATTCTAATTAATAATGTCCAAACAACATTCATTCTACCAAAATCACTTTTCAAGTTAAGTTTTCCAAACATATATCATGGTCAGTCAAACTCACTTTTAAACAAAATCAAATTTACAAAATTAATTCATCCAAAACCAAATTTAAAAAATCTAAACCAAATACCCATTAAGCCAATAAATAAATAACGCATTAGTAAGGGTTAACTCAACTAATAGAATCAAACTTGTACCAAGTTCGATTTTTAATGATGATTATTCATTAATAGGTCATTTATAAATATCACTATAAGTATTTATTAAGGTGTGTAATATGCCATTGCATTGAAATAAACTTCTCATTCCCTAATTTTTTTTGAATAAAAAAGAAAATAAAGTAACACGTCCTCACTTTAAATATAAAATAAACCCTAATTAAGAGTGAGAATCTATTTATAATATAAAAATTCAGGCTCCAAAGCTGTGTGAAGGACACGTAAGCCAAATCGACCTCCATCTGATTTACACGTCAGATCTTTCTTTTTTTGCCATCTCAGCTTACACCTGCTCATAGCTTCGTTCTCCTTTTCTTCTTATCTCAACAGACGCCTCGCCTACTCCTTCTTCTACTTAGTTTTCGGTTTCTCAAATGATGTTGTGGCTTAAATGCTCATCAATTAGCAACCAAGCAAAAGCCACAAGAAGTGGACTCTTCCCTTTCCATCACCATTTCACATTCTTTCTTCGTTCTCTCAATTTTTACCTTTTATTCTTCCGGTTGCTTTCTCTATTCCTCCAAATTGCTTTATTTCTTCTCTCGGTTTCTCTCTCAAAATGGTTCTTTTCTCTTCATTCTAAATGTTTTAGTTCTCCAAACAACCCAATCTGCAAGCTTTGGTGAGGGGCGATATTCAAGGCCGTGTCACAAGATCCCCTCCTCCTTCATACATTAACTGGATCAAGGGAAATTTTTTGATTGTGTTTCTTAGATATGGATAACATTTCTTATCTTAATATACTGATTTCTTTTTCCCGTTATTTTCTATTTTCATTTTTGTCAGATTCTACATAGCCATGATAAACTTGGTGATTTACCAAATTGCATTATCCATCATATTTTGTCATTCATCGAAACCAAAGATGACATTATTCTTTGGCATGGAAAAACTAGGAAGAATTTGGCGCATGTGGATACAAATCAATTGCAGCAGCAACATTTACTGCAGATGTGATGGTGAGTTTTAATGTATAATTCCATTTAATTTATTAAGAGTTCCTAATCTATTTAAGTTTATACGCAACACAACTAGCTGGACCATGCAATAGGAGGTAGCCTTTACCTTTCTCTCCCATTCCTTTACTCAATGGGGTTGAATTCCAAATTTAATCCTTGTCCTAACTCAGCAAGGAGGCTGCTCCCAGTAGGCTTTAATCCATTTGGTGCTTGCCTTGAAAAATGCCATCTTGCATTTATTACAATTCATTTAAAAAAAGTGAATGAGCAACATGGCTAAGATGTTAGTGACTTATGTAGAGTTTTCTTCATTTCTTTTTTCTTTTTGGTTACAAAGGAGGTATAAGACTTGGTGTGAGAATAGGGAGGGTATGCTAAAGTGGAGGCAGAGTGATCTCAGTGGAAAATTGTTAAAATGTTGCTATGAACATTGCTGAGTGGAAAAATTGGTAATCTCACAGTAAAATATCTTTGGGCAATTTAATGGTTTAAGCTCATTCTTTTCCTACTTTTATATATCCAACCACCTGTGTTGTCCATTGTTTTCTCTATCTATCTATCTATCTATCTCTAATTATCTATTTGTGTCTCTCTCTTTCTACATTTACACATGTACGCATATCACCTTTTACTTTAGTTCTATGAATGGTTAATCTACAATTTTGGGACCAACCAAGTTTCAATATTGCCAGTGAGAATTGCGGGAAAAACTTGACTTGAGATACTGAAGAAGTCTGTTTTCATTGATTTAGTTAGAAAAAGAAATTTAAAAGTTAGGAATATGAAGAATGTTTCCAAGAAAAAAAGAGTGAAAATGGGAAAATGACTTACTGACATATTGTGAGTCTATTGGTGGATGACTAAAGACCAGGATGGAGTAGGTAACAAATGGATTCTTGAAGCCAGCACCAATCCTTGTGGCAAAACACATCACACTTGGGGTTGTGCTTGGGTCTCTTAGGATGAATACAAAAATTGAGGTTTCATTGAAAATTTAGAATAATTTTTACTCCTTGAACCCTCACTTCCACATGCACAAATATCTAGACTATCCACCTACCCCATCAGTTGGTCCAAAAACCCTTGATCATCAACACTAAATTCCCCTATCTATTAACTAGTGCAAATGTGCAAGGAAAGAAAAAATAATGTTTTTGCCATTTTAACTTTTCTGAGTCTAAGTTAGAGAATGTAACTGGATTGTGAGTTATTCCTATTTAGTTTTATTTTATAGAAACAATTGGATCCTATTTAAATTACAAATAAAAGGAAAAAGTGACAAGTCACTCAAACCATAAATTGGCTTGGATGGCATTCTCCTTTTTTTAAGTATGGAGAGAAGTTTTACATTGACAACGGATCAAAATTAAATCATTTAATTTTACATGTTGATAAGTATATGATCTTTTACTAAAAATTTACAACTTTTTTAAAATGAAAATTCTTCTTTGGTTGTGTTGTAGAGACTGGTTTTTGGCTTGACATTAATCATATAGTGTTCTTGGCAAAGAAGAATTAACAAAAAGTAAAATAACTTGAACAAGGTGGGGGTTATTTTATTTGCACGTCACTGAAACGTGTATTTAAGGTAAATGATTCTAGAAAAAGTAGTGTGTAGACCAATGTGTATAACGGTATAAGTTGGGTAGGCAGCTTGATGTACTAAGTTGGTCCACCTAGGACCTAAGTAGTTTGGTCTAATAAGGATCATTCCAACAACTGCCTATCACTCTTTTTCTGGTTGAGATATAGACATATAGTCCTATATGAACAACAAGACCTACAACTTCTGCTAGGATCTACCACTTCTCTCCAGAGTGATGTAGATACCGAAACTTCTACAAGAACAAGATTACTTGAGAGTACACAGATTGAGAAAGGAGGATCACCCAAGTCTTGAACAACAGAACAGTACATCAGAAATAGCTGGTCACTTGCTTAGTATTGACTAAGAAGCTTGATGTGATATATGTTCTTGAAGTAAACTTTAAAAAAAATGTCGCAGACATGTTCTTTATAAAGTAAAGACTTATTTCTCAATTATACTCAAAGATTTGATAAATTGCAATAACGTATCACAAAATCTGAGTGTTACCACCAACAGGAAAACCAAGTTCAACATAATCCAAGCACGGACATAGATGAAGGCAACACAAAATTAGCATAAGAAATAACTTCAACCAATAGAGCCAATGCTATATTACAAATTTTGAGTATAAACAGTAATCTAGAAAAGAAAATGAAGTGAAATTGTTCCACATATTCATGAGTAAGATATATAATTCGCAGGAGATGCTGGGCCAACATCTTATGAAACCTTGAAATTTGTTCCTCTTGATTGATATCCTTAAACTTTTCCTGGAACTCCTCTAAACTTCCAAACTACCAACAGTCAAATAGAACATCCATAAGATACTCTTGACCTTCATGAGCAAATTCAATAACTTAAAATCATGCTTTATCTAATAGTACAGTTCTCACACTAACCTTCCCAGCATCAAGGAAGTGCATAAGCATAAAAAGTTCATCCAGGTTGTTCTGAAATGCATCAGACAAGGTGCCATAAATACGTTTCAACTTCTAATAGATAAAATTCAATATATGCAACCAGGCTATATAAATCAATAATATGTGCATTAGAAGGTGTGAAGTGTACGAGATAAGTTGCCATAAGTAAATTTCAAAAGATAATTAAAAAAATTCTAACCATTCTCTTTAGATAAGTAGAGTTGCTAATCCAGAATCAAAATAGAAATTAAATGTTATACTCAAAGAACAATAGTTTAATATTCTTTTCATGTAAATTCTGAAAAAGAAAAGGACCAAAAAAATACAACACAATGGGGAACAGAGCCAAGGAACGTTGCACAAACACAGACATCTGTCCATCATACATTTAAATTTATTTTAAAATGCAAAGTTGTATAATTATGTTGCTTTAAGCAACCAGAAATACAAAATATAAACATCATGTTTCTGTAATTTTTTCATTGATGTGTCTTTTGCTAATTTTTACCTTCTAAATGTCAGCTAAATTGAGTATCATGCCATCTGGGTGGCCTCTCCTTTTGCTTAAACTTTGTTCAGTAACAGGTCAGCAAGCCTACTGACTTAACAATTGGGATAGTTATGTTACCCAAGTCTCTTGATGGAACCTTGATGAATGAATCAACTACTGCAGATACAGCATAAGGAAGGGTGAATGCAGTGGAGCTATTAGAAGGGAATGGATCGACCACAGCACTTGATGACTCTTCCAAGAGCTGTTAAACCAGTGACAGTCATTTGCCCATTTTCTCTCTCTTTTCTCATTCCTTTAGTCATGGAGTGGGTTGTCCTGATCTCTCCCATTGGTATTGCTATTGTGTTGGAATAGAATCAGCGATGCTCCTTACCCGCGCAACGCGCGGGTCATCATCTAGTTGGGATTATGTCAAAGGGTTGCAATTGTGGTTTTATTTAGCGTATCTATAAATAGACATTCTGAAGTATATTTGGTGTTTTTACTGGAAAGCAATAATATTTGGCCAACTCAATTTTGTAGGACATTACATTTAAATTAATATTGTATAAACTAATAATTTAAATATATTTAATCATGTATATTAATTAGATTTAAATTTAATTTATACTAAAATCATATTAAAATATGAGAGTATGAAACCCGGCAAATTAAATTGAATTATCATGTTTTAATTGATGTGTATTGTGTAAGAATAATGATTATTTCCACCAGTAAGAAATAAGAATCCCTCTTACATATATAAATGAAAAATATGCTGCTGTGCGTTAAATATTATTTTTTTAAAAAAATAAGTTACAAATGACTTTTTCTCCCTAACCATTATAATTAGTATTTTGAGTCCAACGGTCTTTCACCATATTCTCATAAATTAGGTTTTTTAAACTTCTATAAAATTAATTCACGGTGGATAGCTTAAAGTATAAAGATTTTTAATACTTTTAAATTAAAATAACTTTTATTAAAATTTAAACTTATATCATATTTCATGAGGACAAGCCTACTTAACCAATCTCCAATTACTTAGTTACAAATGGCTTCTATTACTGGGAAAATCCTTTCTTCAACTTAGATTATTTTGTGATTTTAAATAATTGTTTTATTTTATTTTATTTTATATTATTACAACTCCGTGGCTTAGGAACAAGAGAGGTGAATATAGTTTTATGGAGAAATTGACCCGGGAGGTAGTGAGGCTGAGAGTACATGTTTCGAACCCAAATTAGTAACATTATCTTTCTGTTAATATTAATTTAAAACTCCTCTCAAACACAATTTTTTAAAAAATATAAGATTGAAATAACATTTCTTTATATTTTTAATACAAAAAATATTTAGGGTGAGTGAGGATCTTCCCATTCTAAAGTTATAACAAACCACTAATTTTAACAAAAATTTATAGTGTAATTACATATTGATGCTTACAAATATTTTGAAAGCCAAACTAGTCATTCAACTGATAAAGAGAGAGGTTTAAAGTTTTGAGGTAAAATTTGAGTCGAATTGATATTTTGTATATACATATATATATATATTATATTTATATGCAGCATGCAAAAAATCATAATATACATATATTAAGTGAATAAATAAAATTGTGGAAAAATATTAAAATATATTTATAATATGATTAAATTGATTTATCACATATAATAAGTATTAAACTAAAAATATTATATTAGTATCATTTTCTAACATACGCTAGTCCTACATTGATTGTAAAAGGGAGAAATAAAACTTCTTATCCTATGTTAGTTCCACATTAAATAAGTAAAAAGAAAAGACATAAAACTTTTCATTATAAATTGGAATCAAACTAATATTTACATTACAAACTCTTATTTACATTACAAACTCTTATTTGTTCCACATTGATGGTAAAAGGGAGAAATAAAAACTTCTTATCTTATGTTAGTCCCACATCTAATAAGTAAAAAGAAAAGACGTACAACTTTTCATTATAAATTAGAATCAAACTAATATTTACATTACAAACTCTTATTTATCCCACATTCATTTTTTGGTTTTTACACATTTTTGAAAATATGATTCTTTGGTATGTTTGGACTAGCCCAACGATAGATTCTTAATTTTTCCTGTGCAATTTAAACAATATATTCTCACTTTATATTGTATTGATATATTGAATTATGAAACAATCAAAGTACTTATTTTATAATTACAATTGGCCCGACTCATTTGGCCGCTTTTAGAGTCCATCGGCCAAGGAAAGCAATATGTTAGATCAAGCGTTTATTATCCTGACCTTATTTAGACTTTGTTAAGGTAAAATGTTAACCCGATTCTACCTTAGGTCTTGCCAACACCTGCTTCTAGTATGTACTTTTTCATAAATTGAATTTATGACATTTGCTCTAATGACAGATCCTGTAATAAAATTTGAGGGGCCGAATAGTAATTATATTATAAATAATTTTTTGTTCATCATCAAGTTTAACTTTTGGACTTGGAACATCAAAATTAAACTTTTTTTTAAAAGTAAAATGTTGAAGTCATATTATTTTTTTCCTTACCATTAATTTCTCTCTTAAAACATTACATCATTTGATTTATGTTTGAGCTTCACTATTATATTATTTTAATAAATATCTAGAGATAAAATATAAATCATGAAAGATGATAGTACTTATACAAGTTTTTCACAGACCAATAAGACACCAATAATTAAAATATTAATTTAAAGTATATAAAGAAAAAAAAATCCAGGAGAATCCTTAGTGAGGTTTTATCTTTTTTTGCCGTCTGTTTATTATTATTTTTATTTATAAGATCATAAATTTTTTCACATTATTTAAGTATAATATTAATTCTCACTCGAATATCTATTTGACCTAACCATAAAATGTTTCTAATAAAATTTAAACCCCTTCACGGTAAAGTCCGTCCGACCTATTCTGTGTCTGTATTCTCTCTTTTTTATTACTATTTTGTTAATTCATACTTCAAACAATTACGTTTCTAAATAACAACAGCCAAATGATGCAGTGGGCCAAAGTTAGCAAAGCAACTATGCTTTTCTTTTTAAACGGACCAAGTAATGGGGGTGGGCTATTAAGTTAACAAAAATGGAGCAACCGGGCATATATGCTTAATTTTTATGATTTTTATAGTCTCATGACATACTCATTACTCTCTATGTATTTTCATTCTTTCCAGTTCCGACTCTATGTATGATTTATTATATGTATGTACGAAGTTTTAAAAAGTTGTATTGCTGACCTACATACTCTTTCGGGATAGAACAAGTATCACCGATGAATGTTATGAGTAAAAAATAAATATGATAGACAACTAAATTAACCACATAATCATATCATATAACAAATTACTTTACCTATGCAATTATCAACTTTTCACTAC
Source organism: Styphnolobium japonicum (assembly GCA_023212625.1). Classification (NCBI taxonomy): domain Eukaryota; kingdom Viridiplantae; phylum Streptophyta; class Magnoliopsida; order Fabales; family Fabaceae; genus Styphnolobium; species Styphnolobium japonicum. The sequence goes on from JALBWW010000013.1 coordinate 1,061,638, forward strand.
TAACTAAAACTTGAAATGGTGCTTCAGTATTCTGATATCTTTATTAGGTTAATTTGACAGATAAGACCTTCAAAACTACGATCTTGTTCTCTAGATTTAAAAAAAAACGAGTGAAGGAAAAAATTACAATAAATAATAATGAAGTGAGAAAGGAAAAAGATAGGCGATAAAGGGGTAGGTGGTGGGACCAATTCCAAAGTGTTTGTTTATAAATGCAATGAAAGCCTTCATTAAATACAAAGAGGAGCTGCTGTTACGGCACCCAACTCTCCATCCATTCCTTATTTAATTCTTGTCCTTTGAATTTGATTATTCTGAGGCTCTGCCTCTCAGGGATTGGGCCGTTTCAAACGGGAAGTCAACATGGCACGTTTTTTTTTATTTTTTGTTATTCCCAGGTGCAACCTCCGTAAAATTTATTTTTCTTCTTATTTGTGAATTAATTATTATACATAAAATATATTCTAAATTTTACTGTGAAAACGTTTTTTTTTAATTTCATTTAGATATTTGGGATTTTATATTTGATGAAAGTTGTAAGAATCGGATTAGGGTCCATTAATTAAATGGCCGAATTATTGATTCAATTGCCGATATGATAATCCATTAGAAAAAACAAATAGATAAAAAATAAAAAAAGAAAAAATCATAAAAAATACATTTTATTAACATTTGTTATGAGTGTACTAATTATGGAATTAAAATAAAAATAAAAATAAAATAAAATATTTAATATTTTATGAACTTAAAAAATATTTACTATTTTTCTTAAATAACTAAAACAATTTATTAAAAAATATTAAATGCGCCATCAGATTTTATCTTAATTCAAATCGACAATTTGACCGAAAAATAGTTTCAATTGAATTAACCAAGTGATCCAGTCAGTTTTTTTTGTCGAATTAGCCGAACTTATTTGATTATTACAACAATGCATTTAATAATTGAGGCATTTACTTTTTTTTTTCTTAATTAGGATGAGTTTGATGATTCTTTAAAAAATAAGATAAAGTTTATGGTGAGTTTTATATAAAAATGAAAAATACTGTGAGGAGCTCCAGTGCCAAAACGCTCGAGCACATTTTCCTTACGATGCAATGAATGGATGCAGTACACCCTTGTATTACGTGATAATTGCAGCATTTACTTTCTTTTTCCTAACTAGAATGATTTTGGTGTTTCCCAAAAAATAAAGACAAAATTTATGGTGAGTTTTATTTTAAAAAAATATAAATGTTATGACACCTCACAATATCTCCCTTGCAATATAATGAAAGAATGCATTGCATCCTTACATTGGATCTTACTCGGTAAAAAAATGCACTGCATCATGCTGGCATTATCTTATAAAAAAACAATTTATTAAATTTTCATCCATAATTTTGAGAGATACAAGAATTGACAACTTAAAGAGGGCAAGATTGTCTTTTGGGAAGTGGGTATAAACCTATTAGGGTTATTTTTTCTTCTTCACCATTCATTCGCACCTCCCAACCTTGTTATAACAGTGGCTTTATTCTTCTTAAGCTTCTTCCTTTATGTCATTTCATTTTGTACGATGATGCTCAATCCTCTGTTACTGTTGGTAAGTTTCTTTTGCACATATTTATTATTTTTATTTTGCCTTTATATAAAAAACAAACACTGTTGTTTGACATTTCTGCATTTGCTTAAATGTATGTATTATTTAATGAATATAATAACAAGAAAACTGCACAAAGAAACAGTGCATACTTTTATTGTGGTTGATAATCTTTTCTTTATCAATTTTTTTTTCTTCGTTGCCCTCCACGAGAGAGTGCAAGGACAACAAATCTGATTTGAATTTTCTTTGGAGAAAAGGTAAAGTTTTTGGTCTTTGGTCTTTGGTCATAGATTGGAGAAATTCTTACGGACACCGAGAGCATTACTCTCAACCAACCATCAAGTAACACGTAGATTATACATTTAATAAATTAAAAATCATTTATAACTGAACCGTAGCAGACATGTGAGACCCACTTTCTTTAAACAAATATTATTAAATAATAAAGTGGTGTTTACTAACTCAAATCCAATTAAAATTAAATTGCTTCTAATTTCCTCTTTCACCTGTCGGTTTCTCTATTGTTGCGCTTCTTCTTTCTTCAACCTTTGTGGTTGGAAAATCTAAACCTTATGTTTTCACTAAACCATCTTTTGTAGTTCAGGTCATCAAACCCTCTTCTTCGTCGTTCGGGCATTGGGAGTGCAAACTCGCTTTCCTCCTCTACGTAACGAAATTGCTTATTGCATGCTTCCCGCCTCTAATAACTGTGTCCACCTCCACTCAACCAGGTGAAATCTTGTTGTTGCATTTGGTTGGGTTTTTGACGAATCGAGGAAGCTAGACGATATCTATCATTGGGCTCATTGACCTCTTTCTCGCATCTCGTCTGGGGATTATATTACTATTCTTCTTCTACTGCTTCGTGCCTTCCATTGGGAGAGCTTTCATCCTCATCTCATTTAAAATGTGTGTGCCGCTTGGCTACCGTGAGCATACTACTTGATAAAATTCGATGGGTCTGATTTTCAATTTGGTTTTTAATTTTAGTAGGATTGCTTGGTCTAGCTTGTGATTTATGGCGAGTTTGGGTTGGATACTTGATTTGATTCTGCTTAGTTATATTTTGATGTGTTGTCTTCCGTATATAGTTTTTGTGATGGTAATCCATTGTCTAGCATGGTGTTTTTTCTTTTGATTAATGTGTCACATAATGTGTCATATAGTAAAGTATTTTACGTAACTCTAATTATGCTCTAAAAGGTAATTGTGAATGTAGAACTCTTAGTGTTGGGCAATATATAGACCTTTATAGATAGCCTGATGTTTCCTTCATAAAGTTCCAAAAACTCTCATATTAGCTCTATTTTTTTTAATCTTAATGATTTCCTTATGCTCTGCTAATCTCATTGCTCCTTTGCAAATTTAGGTACTCTTAAATGTCGATACACTTGGTGTTATAATGTGAAGTCTTAAACAACAGATGACTAGAGTATGGCCACGCTTCTTTCTTGACACAACCAAAGATGCAAAGAAGAGTGTTATATGAAGCATATGTTGATGAACCCAAGAAATCCCACGTATCAACAATTCATTTGGAAGCATAGGCTTGTTATAAGAACATATTTTTGGAGATGTAATATATTTAATTTATCAAGTTGGATTTTATGCATTTAGAAGTGAGTAAATTGTAACACAAATTACTTATTTGTAGCTAGATAGATGATTTCTGGAATAGAATGTTTGCCTTGTAAAATATGGATAACATACATATGTAATAATTATTTTATAATATATAGAATGGTGGGATTGTTTTCTTTGAATATTTCCCCACTCTCAAATTTGCCACAGGTTTTGTTTGTTCAGTTGTAGCATCATTCTACACCATGTTCAAGTCACATGTTTTTTCTGCTGGTGTTAGGATCTATATTTTAATGTTATTTAATATCACTATGTTCTTTGATAAAAATGAAGGCATAAATTGGCCTGCGTGAATCATCAAACTCAGCAACCAAGATTCTCCATTGTTCATATAACAAGTAGAGATCAAAATATAGAATCATAACCCAATATGTTGTATTTACTTCTAAAAATACATTAATCCAAAAAGACATTAAATTATACTCTAAACAATATCAAACTAAGCTCCAAAAAATAGAACCATATATCAAAATGAAGGCTATACAGAAGATTGAGTCATAATGAAATCAAAGACAGGTACGAATCTTGCAGGCTCCTTGGTGTATAGTGCAAACAAAGATCAAATATAGCTTTTTAGTCCACTTTATTGTTTTCCAAATATTACTCACATACAAATATTGCAGTGCCCTATAAGGAAGACAAGATCTCACAATTAGCATATATTTATATAAACTAATATAAAATTCAGAAAGTATAAAACATATAACTTGATTTGTGGATATACTAACGCCTTGTAGCTTGCTTGTGAATTGAACATTAGAACTTGTATATTTCCAACCTACAATGGAAGCCTAATTTGCAATAAAACAAATGATATTAGAATCTAATAATTTAGATAAAAAGAATTCATTTAATCAAAATTTTCCCTTTTCATATAAGTTTTACCGTGGAATTCACTTGGGGAGGAAAGTTTTGTATTGGTTCAGACATGCCATTAGGACAATAATTAAGTGGTAATTCCTAACAAGTAATAAAAAAAATGTAAATAACAGTTTTTATAAATGATAAATCTAATAAAAACATTTGCTACAAAACAAAAAGCTTACTTGGTAAAAGTTTGAAGAGGTGAATTGTGAAGGAAAACAAGCATATTGTGATGGAACCATTGGATGTGCAAATATAGGATTAATGCTACTTGGTGTTGAAGAGGAAGCATGTTTTGCCTTTTCTATTCTCATGGCCATGAGTAAATATATGAGACAGAAATTTCTATTAGATTTTTAATTTCACATAACCTAAAAGAAAGACACAATTTTCAGAAAAGTTACAAAAATGTTACTTACTTTTACTTGATTTCTCTTTCTTGCCTTGTGATGGTTTGCTTCGTTGTTTCTCAAGATGACCTTTAATCCTTGAATTTGAAACACCTTTTGGCCTTACATGTGGAGGATCAAGGATAAGAGTTTCCTCACTTTCTTTGACAGATTCATTATTTTCATTCATTGAAACTGTAGCATGACTATCCAATGGCTTTTTTTCCAATAAATTTGACACATTATCATTTACCTTATCTAAAGCATTCCATATCATTTGTCTTGCTTCCTCTAGCCCTTGGCACTTTGTCACAATATCATAACAATACCGCATTGTACGGTTGCGAAAAATAATTTCACTCTCTTTGACACAACCTCCAAAATTATTGATTTTGGAATATTCATGAATTCTTCTTTTTGCACCAATTGTCCATCTTTTCAATATATACATAAGCGGGATAGTAGCTACCCTTTTCAAGTGCAAAACACCTAATGCATGTGAACAAAGCATGCCTACTGTCTCAAATTTTTTACACGTACAACTAACCTTTCTTGAAGACATGTCAAAATACACAACAGTCATCCTAGATGCATTTTCTTTTTTGACCAAGTCAAACCTATATAGGTTGCCACCACATGGAGATTCATCGAATTGTGTACACAAGTACCTTCAAGATATTCTGTTGAAACATCTTAAACAATTTATGTGTATAAGTATTAGCCGCATGTTTCAACATGGTACTTTGTTTACTCAAACATGTTGGGGTGCTTTGATGACATTGAAAATTCTACTTCGCTTCTTTTTGCGCCATTGTTTAACTACTTGCTCAAAAACCAACAAAAAATTATAAAGAGACATACACTTATTACCGATTCCATCGAGCAATCTATTGGTACTCTCACTTCTTTGAGAGGCTCTAATCCCTCCATCAAAAATATCCTTATTCAAAGTCAGTACACCATTTTTTCCGTATCTTGTATAAGCCATTAAGCCAATTGTCATTCTCAACATTAAAAGCTTTAACCATCTTGGCCCATGTTTCTTCAAATTCTCTTCCAATCACATTTTGTCATACACTTGTGAAACATGTTTTGGAATTCCCAATTAGCATATAAGCTACCCAAGTGAGAAGTCGATTTTTACTTATATGCCACAAACATAGACGATGGCGCGTTCTGGTAGGACTTTCTCAATTGCTTTTGCCATTGCTTGATCTTGATCTGTGTAAATAGTTTTGGGTGGCTGGTTGTCCATTGATGCTAAGAATGTCTGAAAATGCCATTCAAATGATGTTGTTGTCTCATCCAAGAGAAATGCACATCCAAACATCACATTTTTCCAATGATGGTTAACACCTACAAAGGGTGCACACACTAGATTGTATTTGTTTGTTCTGTATGTAGTATCAAAGACCACCACATCACCAAAGCAATCATAATCAATTCTAGACCTACCATCCCGCCAAAAGAAATTAGTCATGCGTCCATCTTGATCTACTTGCACATTCCAATAAAATAACCCACCTTCTTCATTAGCTCTTTGCTTGAAAAGATTGACCAAGCCTTGAGAGTCTCCCCGCTTCAATTGATTTTAGTCTTTGTATGAACATAATTGTAACAATCTTTTTCACTGAAACCCACATGTTCAACACCTCCTCCCTCAACAGCCATATAAGAAAATGCATTGATAGTTTTAAACCCTGCATTTATCATTGAATCCAAGACACCAGCCTTTTCCCTTGTAATGTATCTAACAGATCTTAATAAATGCTTTTCATTAGGCTCACAAAACTCATGGTTGTGCTCATTGCAAATAAAAGTAAGCCTCCATACCCCTTGCTCATCAATCAGAATCGTGACTCTTGCTTGGCATCCCTGCTCTTTGTCCACTTTATAAGTAGCTTCATCCATTATCTTTTCTTTCCTAAAACCTTCCTTTGAACAACAATACTCCCCTGTGCGTACTTTTGAGGTTCCAAAGATAATAAGATATCTTTGATTTTCTAACACTAAATCCAAATTGATACCCATAATCACGATATAAATTAAATCCCTCTTTATCCCCATGAACAATCATTCCAAGTCGTAATTCTATTGGAACAACATTCTGATTTATAACACTTGAAGAAACAAAATGACCTTCCTTATTCATCTCTTGCGCACTGAATGATGCATTTTTTTTAGTCTCGAAAAGCAAATTTTCAGCACTTTCCATTACTGCAATAAAAAAATAAGCAAGCTTTGTGTATAAAATACAACAAAAAAAACCCACAATAAACTAAAGAAATTCAAAAGAGAACCCTTCCATATTCAATAAATTCAATGATATAAGCCTATTTTTCATTTCCCCACCACGTCCAACAACAAGAAAGCCAAGAATAGAACTCTGTTTTTTATTCAAAAGGCCAGTTGTTTACCTGCATCATCTATCCTTTTTTATTCTTGTTCTGAAATGGAGAAGATGAAGATAAAAGACCTGCACTTTCTCTGCTTTCAACAATGGAAAAGAGAAAAACTGCTGCAATGAGAAAAAAATGTGATAAGAAAAACCGCGAAACTGAGAAGAAAAAAGCACGAAGAGTGAAGAGTAAATTTCAAATTTTAAAGGATTTTAATTGTATTGATTTGGTTACCGCCACTTATATTTGTTTACAGAAATGGGTCCCACAATAATATTTGTTTAAAGAAAGTGGGTCCCACAATGTCTGCTACGGTTTAATTATAAATTATTTATTTGATTTTTAATTTATTAAATGTACAATCTACGTGTTACTTGATGGTTGGTTGAGAGTAATGCTCTCGGTGTCCGTAAGAATTTCTCCATAGATTGGCACCATCCGCACAAATCCTTTTTACCCTGAAACAGTGTCAGATAATAGAGAAAGATCAATAAAGAAACTTGCTTTTATTGATATACATATTTATGCAAAATCGTTTGGTACCCATATAAGATATCATCCTATTCTAGGAATGTCAGGCTTCAGTTATAGCCTATGCAGGTCTGTGAACAGTACCTAAGGTTAGCGAGAGACTACAGAGGGACTTTGGTGAGTCTTTATTACCATAGCCTAAAAGGGTCTCTCTTGGTTAGCCCCGGTTTGTTTGAAAGGCCTGAGCTTTGATGGGTTCTTCCTGTTACATCCTCGGTAATCTGGAGGAATTCATGGCTATGACACAGCTTTTCTGTACCATTGCCTTTTCTTGGGCTTTGTATCTCCCTTCTTACTGCGAGTTATGTCATCAGCCCTGGAGGTTGTGTATCTTATCAGGGTCGTGGATTGTTTCTGTCCTGAAACTGCTGCTGCATGGTGATTTTAATGGTTTCTCTTCTATCTTTTTTTTGGGACATTTTCTCTTTTCTTATCCAGTGGTCTTGTCTGTTTCTTTTCAGTTTTTGGCTCTTTTCATTTTTGTTGTTGTCTGCATGTACGAGTCCATTTGATTTTTTTCAATTCCCCCCCCCCTATCTACAAATACTGGGTATTTACTGTTTTTCAACTTGTTGTTTTTGATGTCCTTCTTTCAATTTCAATTTACCCCCACCCCCTCTTTTTTTAAAAAAATCTCTGCAATGCTACTAAACACTAAGGAGGTTGCTGATGATGGGGCAGGAAAATACTGAAGGCTGAAACTACCAACTTGTTAATGGCATCAACATCTTGTGTCAGCAAGAGCCCATTACCCATGAAAGAGGCAGTTTCGAGCTATCGTGCGTATCCTCTTCCCCTTGCAAAATATGAGGAGGTTGCAGATAATCCCAAGCTCTTCATGTTTACCTTGGAGAAGCTCCACGCTTCTATGGGTACCAAGTTCATGTAAGTTCTCTGGATATCATTTGGTCATCAGCTATACATGTCTTATTTTGTTCCCTTCAAAGGTGCTCTGTTCGTGGGGGTTAAAAGCCTCTAAACTGAAAGCGAGGACGAGGAGTTGGCTGGAAATGCATTGGAGTAAAATACTAGAGCTTATGTCTTGGTTTCTTTCTGAAAATATGGAAAATGCAAGCTTGTCATGTCAAACTCCTGGCATCATGCTCTATAGTAGTTGCCTATATCTATTTTGAGAATTGATATATATGCAGCTGCTCTACCTAATCATGTGGGCAATGGGTTTAAAATTATTCTTTAATGATGGAGGGCATTCTGATGTTAGAATGTCTGCGTAGGGTCCATGTTTATTATGTTATGTGGATGTATATGGTTTTCTAGTTGGTTTACCGTGTACAACAATCCTTGTGGTCAGCTGATTATGGCTCAGCAGTGCGGCCTCAGCATCTAGTTTTGTATAGTTTTTTGGGAATATTGTACCCAGCTAATGCTTTTTAATTGTATAACTTTGTAATTTCAAAGCATTTTGTTTCCACTATTTTGAGTTCCTTTTATTGCATTTGAAATTTTGTTGCAGGGTTCCCATTATTGGGGGAAGAGAACTAGATTTGCATCGACTCTTTGTTGAAGTGACTTCTCGTGGAGGGATTGAGAAAGTAAGATGTGACTATTTGTAACTAGTTGTGCTATTATCCCCTTACTAATTTGTTTAATCACTGAACATTCTGTTCTACTATGCCTGGGATTTCTTTTTGAACCTATATTGTTTTTATATTGACCAAATTTCTTCATGAAAATAGATGGTGAATATGTTGATGGTAGAAGTTTCATGGATTATATCCAAGTTTAAATATCCTGAGTTAGGTTGGAAATATGCAATCGATGTTGATAATGGAATTAAAGATGTCCTGTTTATGTGGGTCTGCATTTTGGTGTCCTAATATAATTGTACATGCCTAGTACCTGTGATTGGTTTACTGGGATATGACATTTTTCCTGCTTATCGAACATACTTATTTCAGTCAGAGGACAAAAAGGTATTGTGTAAATGTTTCCACAAATTTGATTGAGTGGTGAACAAAAATTTGTATGAGGGCTTAATTTATTGTTGAAGAAGCATTATAATTTTATATAGCTGGTCCTAAGCAATTGTTATTAGCATTTTCAAAATTGGGTAGTTGGAGGGTATGATAACGAGAACTGGTTGGGGAAGATGATTCTTTTAAAACTGATCCCAAGCAATTGACTTTGTTTTAAACCAATTAATATTTTCTGGTTTTTATTGTCATTAGAGTAGGCTGAATTTTGTGGCTTCAAATAACGGATGGTGTTTTTGCTACAAATATATAGAAAGTGTGCTCTACATGCAGCAAAGCTGGCTAAAATGTTTATGTCCACAATGTGTTAAGGAAGCATAACTATTTTTTCCTTTTTCATTATGTTGATGTTTATCGAGGGAGACACAACTTTTTCAAACTTGACAAGTTTTTCTCCATCTTCGGTGTTTGTGATAAGTGTTCTGTTGTAGCATATGAGGATTTTTTTGACTTGTGTGTCTCAACAGATTTCTGTTTCAAGGTCATTGTATCATATGGATCAATAATGGTTTCCCTGCTTTTTTGTTGTCCTTGGTTATATCCTAGTTTAATTTATCTTGTGTTTAAGAATTTTTTTGGAAGGTTTTGTTCACCATTATGATAATAAAAAGTCAGTAGTATTTGCTTGGAATCCTTTGTCCTCCATACTCTTCAACCAAATATGGTGTTGCACATCTGTTGTGTGATACTTTGGCTGGAAAGCTGTATGAATTCAGTAGTGTTGCCTGGAATGGAAAGATGCTTGCATTTTGTGTGATACTTTGGCTGGAAAGCTGTATGAATAATTTTCACTATTCTCTAGAATCTCAACTTTTGGTTTTGTTTGGTTGTAGTGATAGTAGTTATATTATCTGGTCAATCTGTCTTGCAGATAATTAAAGAGAGAAAATGGAAAGACGTAACTGCAGTTTTCAATTTTCCATCAACAGCTACAAATGCTTCTTTTGTGCTGCGGAAGTACTATGCTTCATTGCTTTACCATTATGAAAAAATCTATTTTTTTAAAGCCCATGGATGGACCCCTGCCGCTTCTGGTCTGTTCATTTAACCACATTGCTTGTTTGAACTAATGTCAGGGCCCATTCTAATGTATAAAATGGCAATTTCCCTTTGACAGATGCTTTGCAGAGTCAATCAACCATGCCAGTTCCAGCTCAAAGAATGCAGGTTTCACAGCCTTCATCAGGAATTCAGTCATCTGTCTTTCAACAGTCAAATGTTAATGCTACTGATCTGACTGAAGGTCTCTGCTTTTTTTCTGCCCAAAATAAGATTAATTGCTAACCGCAAAAAAAAAAGGGAAAAAAAGGAGTTAGTATGGTCATGAGAATTTTTAGTCTCAGCTTTTGACCCTCTTTTAATTTTCATGAAATAGTTATACCTGTCTTAGTCATATCGGAGATTAGGAGCAGACACTGAGAAGGTGGAGTAAACATGATTAAGTCACAAGTTCAATCTAAGACCTAAATATTTATGTACATGCCACTGGCCAAGTTAAAATAATGTGGTTAACCAGAAGCAAGTCTAATAGTTTATCTTTTGCATTCCTTTCAGGTTTTATGTTCCATCACTTCATGGGAATGACCATTGTATTGATGGTCCTTTAAAGCTGTATTAGTTATATGTGACAGTTATCTGAATCACCTAGTCTTATTTATAAGGAATTACTCAAGTTTTGTGCATGATGACTGGAAATTATGTCTTTAAGATTGGGATCTAGTTTCACCTATTTTATCGTCAGAAGGACATGGCTTTTTATAATGTGTTTTGTGATATCATGAGTTTGTATTTGATTGATGGGGCTTATATTGCTTTCTTTATAAAGTTAATTGGTATACAAGATTATTTGCAATCTCATGTAAACTCTCACATGTGTCTGTTTTTCCCTGTTAACCATTCTATCTATTCTAGAAGTTGTACTTAATTTTTTCTCTGCCTTTTTGACGACATATGAACAATTCAATACCTGTAATTTTCCTGAATATTATTGATTATTTGATAAGTGGTACTGTTTGTTCTCTTGCGGTATCAGCAATGGCAGCATCTTCGGCTGGATCTCCAGTCATTGGGGTCATTGATGGTAAATTTGAAAGTGGGTATCTAGTTACTGTCACAATAGGTTCAGAGAAACTCAAAGGTGTACTTTATCAAGCTCCACAAATCCCTGTATTGCCAACATCCCATCATCATAGTGTTTCGGTTAATAACAATACTGCCTCTGCTTCATTGGGTGTCCATCGTCGCCGACGTAGGAAGAAATCAGAAATAAAAAAGAGAGATCCTGCTCATCCAAAACCCAACAGAAGCGGGTACAATTTCTTCTTTGCAGAACAGCATGCAAGATTAAAACCACTTCACCATGGGAAGGACAGGGAGATTAGTAGGATGATTGGTGACCTCTGGAACAAGTTAAACGAGTCAGAAAAAGCAGTAAGGAATTTGTTTAAAGTTAAATGTTGTCTTTTTATGAGTTGGCTTTTATGTATTGCTCCAGCTTATATATGCATCTTTCAGTTCTCGTATCTTAGGTTATTTTTTTAACGTGTTGAGTTTCACTGACGTTAAGGTTTATCAAGAGAAGGCTGTGAAGGATAAAGAGAGGTACAGAGCAGAAATGGAGGATTATCGTGAGAAACTGAAGATTGGCCAAGTTATCAGTGATGCTGTGCCACTGCAACAACGACTTCCTGAACCAGATATTGATATGGTGGATGCAGATGTAAAATTGGATGACACTGAGGCAGATTCTCCTCAAACTCCAGAGGAGAGCAGTTCTGGTGGAAGTGACTATGATGATGATAAAGCTACAGAGAAAGATTTCAATATGGATGCATCTCTTGGAATAGGAGTGGGTGCTGAATCTAGCTGTTTGGGTTCAGAGAAGTCATCCCAAGGGGGATTATGAGCTTCTTTGGAAGAGAGAAGGGGATGCTGGAAATCAACAGGTTCAGAAGATGGATGAGAGCAAAAATATGCTGGTACTAGTTTAGCACAGAGAAATAGATTTTCTAATGAACATTTTAAAGTTTTTAGGTAGGATTGACTTGCAGTGCTTAGCTGCTTGCTCACAATCACAGTGCTTAACTGTGGGTTTTCTCTCTTCAAGATTAATTCAGGCGCTCATGTTTGCTTTATGTTATTGTACATTTGGCATGCTGACATAGATGATGGTAATTAGGCCTTTGGGAGCAGGGGAGACTGGAGAGTTTGCTTTTCCAAATGTTATTAGGTTGACCATAGAATAAAATGTTGCTATTCAAATTTAAAATTATGGGCTATTTAACTTGAAAATTATTGTTGTCCAATTTGGTCACTGATTCTCTGATAGAAAATCTGAAGACAAATATCCGTGATGTATAAACTTGGTATAAAGGATCATAAAAAGTGGGAAGTATGCGACAATTATTTCCATTAACTCTTCTAGCATAATAATCGGCTTAAAGAGAAAGGGAAGGAAGCTTCCTTATTTCCTGACACTAATTCTGAAGCTCATTTCTTGGCGCAGATGGGGATTGAGGTTGCTTATATAGACCAAAAGTAGGGATTTTAGTTGATTTTTTTTAAAATAAAAAGTTTGATTGGTTCTTAAGGAATAATTGTTTTATAGAGTCTCAATATGTTCCAGATGTTGATTTTAGAGTTTAAAACCTTGTAGGAGAGTAGGAAAAATTGTCACTCATGGGTGAGTTTTGAAAAATTTCTAACTTTTTGGTTTCTTATTTAAATTCAATGAAATTTCTAACCAGACCAAATTCATATTAAAATCAATTTATATAGGATTATATGTTTAAATGAAACTTCGAAAGTATAGTTTCAAGTGATCAAAGTCTCATACTGAATCACACCTTTAATAAGGACGCTTAAAAGAGTATAGGTCAAACTTCACAACTTGCATTCTATAAATCGAAATGAAATGTACGAACTATCAGTGAAACCCGTTAAACATCCCCAAACTCTTGGTAATTATCACAACCACTCCATTAGATTAGTTCCAAATTATAACTCAATTTCGTTTTTAATTCCCTAAAATAACAAAAAGGAAAAAGACATTTCAAAAAAATTTCCATCTCGTTTGCTACTTCGTTATTAAAATCTTACTTGGCATCATAAAAATCACTCGGACTCGGCAAAAATAAATTATCTTCTAGTCAACAAGAACAAGACAGGCAATCCTCTGTGTTTTTTCTTCCTTCAAAAAGATTGTCACTGTCTAATTATCAATTAGACGAAGAAAAGGACTTCATACAAGAAGGCAAGAATGTCTCCTTAATGTTATTTATGAACTTTGCTTATACAGTTATATACTTGCAATTTCAGCCCGCCCCTTAGCAAGCTTTACACATTATGGAGAGAAGAGAACCTTGCATTCTCTTATAATATTGCACTTGATGATTTAAAAATATTTAATGCTATAAATTTACATTTTTTGCTACATATCATATTTTAGAGGTTGAAAAATGTTAATTTTACTTAAACATGTTTAATAATATTTTTTAATTATTTAAGGAAAAAAGACCAAAAAAGCATTGAGAGTTTTAATATTGCTTTTTAATCTTTTTTCTTTTAAAATAATTAAAAAATTACCAAACTGATATTTTAAAGAAAATTTAACATTTTATCATTTGAAGTTACTAATATATCCATTTTTATATTAATACTTTAATGAGTTGTTAATATTTATTAATTACTTATTATATTTGATAATTCTTAAATATTTATTATGAAAATAAGTAATTAATAAATGTTACACAGAAATTACTTATTAATAAGTGTTCTCAGTATACTTAGTTAACAAATAAAATAGAAAAAATTAAATACAAAATTTAAGTATTTAATATTTAATAATTTATTTATTAAAAAAATAAAAAAATTATTATAAAGTATTAAATAATTTTTAAACATTAAATTTACTATTTAGAAAAATTCATAAAAATGAAGAATTATTAAATACTTATTAAACATTACCTTTACTATTTAGAGCAAGATTCATAAAAATGAAAAATAGAGTGACAACTAGCTTTATTTAACAATTAATGATCATGTAATTCTATATGCAGAAATTTCTCGATTATTGTGCTCTAAAGTTGCGGCGTAAGAGAATGACTAATAAATGAGAAAAGACAAGTGGATAAATAATAAAAAAAGTACACAGCAGAGGATAAGATACCTAGGATTAAGATACAATGAATGAATTATGAATAAACAACATACAATACAAATCAACTTGCTCTCTTTCCAACCACTGTTTTCAGATTCAGAATCATAGCTTTCTTTCTGTTCTGCCTAACTCAATCTAAGACATCCTCAAAACTCAAGCCTCCTTAATCCAAAAACAATGAGTTCCTCAAACACAGTGAGGAAACTAGAGGTTCTGTCCCCTGTTCCTGCAGACATAGACATTGCTAACTCAGTTCAACCTGTTCATATCTCTCAGATTGCGAACGACCTCAATCTTAGTCCCAATCACTATGATCTTTACGGAAAATATAAGGCCAAGGTAATTGGGTTTCTGGTTTTATTTTTATTATTATAATTTTCCATTGTTTTCATTGATAGCCAGGTAATGGGTATTCATATGTCCGTAGTGGTTGCTTCCCACTTCAATCCTTCACTTTCCACACTTGGGTTTGTTGTGGGAATTAGGTTAGGATGCTAATTACTTGACAAATGGTTAAATTTGAATTCCATATTCGTTAAAATTTGCTGGTCTATTGTTAGTTTCTGATGTTATATAAGAAAGAATGTTGGATTAGGAAGTTTTATTAGATTTTAATTATATTCAAATGATCAGGTACCCATGCATGAGGGTATACCTTAGCTTCGGCTTCGAGGAAGGATTTTTCATTTCTCTAAACACGACTACCACTTGGGAGATATGTCTCATTTCTCTTTTTGTGGTCTATTTGTCTTGGTTGCACAATGGGAGTTAATGCTCTTCCTTCTCTAAGACCCTCCCCTCCCTAGTGATGGAGATTTGATCCCAGCTACGAAAGACTTTACCATATGAGTCTGGATATATCTCTTCTAGTGAACAATCAAGGAAGCATGTATACTTTAAAATGTCTTATGTAGCGGTGTTGGATAGACGGATACGTACCTGTATCGGATACTCCTCAGACACCATTAGACACTGCTAGCTTGCAACCTATAATTTTTTATTTAATTTTTGTGCCAATACAGGTGAGATATCTTTTGTGTTTGCAATCACTAATGCTGAAAATAAAAACTATTTTCTTCACTTTCTCTCCTCAATTAAAGAATGGCCCAACTATTATATTTTATTTATGACACTTTAATATGTTTTTTTTTGTTTTATTTTATGAGATGATATATATAATTTTTTATATATATGTTATGTCTTATCTTAATTATTTAGGAAGTGCCATATTCCTGTATCGTACCGGTGTCGTATCCGATCCCTTACCCGTATCCGTGAATCATAGTTAACAATTTATGAGTTATTTTGGCTGACTGTATAGATATAACTTTCTCAGACTTTTGGCTTAGCTGAAGAGTGATTTGAATGCACAGGTTTTGTTGTCTGTTCTTGATGAACTGCAAGGGTCAGAAGATGGGTATTATGTTGTGGTTGGAGGGATTACTCCAACTCCTCTCGGAGAAGGCAAATCTACTACTACAGTGGGGCTTTGTCAAGCTTTGGGTGCTTTTCTTGATAAAAAGGTAATCTTTTTCTTATCTTCTACGTTTATGGCATCGTGCCACCTCTTTATCTGATACTGAATTCAATTGTGGGTGTTTTGAAGTTCTTAAATCTAAACTTAAGATATCTTGTAATAATAATTTTATTCCAATAAATGATGCCCGCAAACTTTTGATCAAATTGATGGTTACTCGGTAATTAGTCAACTGTTTGAAACCTTAGTGACCATTATTTATTTATTATGATGTTCCTCACATATTCTTAATCATGAATGTCAACTATGTAAACTCTGTAAGTCAAGCTGTGTATAGGCTGTTCAAGCATGTTTGGTTTGGTTGAATATATGAAATTGGTCAACAGTGGTGATGTATGAACTTCCTGTGGTTTTGCTTAAATTTTTTGAAGACTGAGCTTCTTTTGTTGACATAATCTGACAAATCCTGCATGAAGTTGTTGTCTCCCTTCGATCAGATGATGTAATTTCAGGATCCGTTCATGGTTTACTTGTTAAGATCTGTTGTTTGTGTTCTGAGCACTAGTGAATCTTTGAGCTTGACTTTCAGTGATGTCTTCAGTAGATATTTTTATTCAGCTGTGCTCAGCTGTTAAGAAACAATCAGAAATATTTGAGATCCTTAATAGAGTTGTAAGATTCAGCAGGGAAGATGGTTGCAAATTAATCGCATGTAAAGTAAATGGTATTAAACAAGAGCAGTAGGTTCTGGAGCAAAAAATGTAATCTTAAATCAATAAAGAAAGAAAGTTAAAAAAAAAATCCCAATTTTCACAAAGCTTTGTAAAAGTAGTGGAGTCATAAAGACATTACAGCAGGAAGCTGTCACTGGCAAACGTGAACTATGATAAATAACTGAAGAAGACTACATGTAATGTTTCATGTGTTAATTAATGCTAAAAACATCTCTTGGGGCCTAGGTTTGAATTTGATCCTAGAATTCATTCATTCAAAAGAGTATGTATTAGATGTGTCACATACTAATACATATCAATAAATGGCCTTATTGAGCTATTTGATAGCAAGCAAGAATATCATCACTCACTAATAGTACTTGGTTTTTATTATTGGTTTTAAACTTGAGAAAGATAATTTGTAGAAAGTGTGTTTACATGCGGGCAACCCATGTAATTAATTTGCTGTGAGGCAACTTATGTTTGAAAGTTGCATGAAAATTCTTGTACTTCAATGATAGTGGCTTGCTGGACTCTATTGCCTGGGCAAGAGTTCACTCTACAATGTGCAGTTGTGCACTCACACACACGTGCACACCTGATAACAATTAAATCTTTGGATCTTCTTAGGATATACCTTGTATGAGCCGTTTCAGCATGGGTCAGTAGGTTTATTTTGGAATTTCCAAACATTCTGAATTTATGAGACTAGTTTTGGTAATATCATTCTTTGTGCTTTATCCAAAAGAAAACAACATCTTTTCACTCTGTTTTTGGAAGTATTTTTCTACGTTGTTATTTTTTTCTTGTGGTCATGAGATGATTGGATGTAGGAATTGTTCACTCATCATTTAGGTCTTTCACTTGTTGTGTGGGTCCAAGATATTAATGGCAAACTTCAATTTTTAATCATATGTCAAGATTATTCTGGATATATAATCCCATCTTATCACTTTTTGTTAGGTAGTCACTTGCCTTCGTCAACCATCTCAAGGACCTACTTTTGGAATCAAAGGAGGTGCAGCTGGTGGTGGTTACAGCCAAGTGATTCCCATGGATGAGTTCAATCTTCATCTAACAGGAGATATTCATGCAATAACTGCAGCAAACAATCTTCTAGCTGCTGCAATTGATACCCGAATTTTCCATGAGTCAACTCAGTCAGATAAGGCTCTTTTTAACCGGTTATGCCCTCCAAATGAAGAAGGAAAAAGGAGCTTTAATGATATCATGTTTAGGCGTCTTAAAAAGCTTGGTATTTCAAAGATCAATCCAGAGGATCTTACACAAGAAGAAGTGAATAAATTTGCTAGGCTTGATATTGACCCAGATTCTATTACATGGAGGAGAGTAATGGACATCAATGACCGATTCTTGAGAAAAATTACTATTGGCCAAGGACCTGATGAGAAAGGAATGGTAAGGGAAACAGGATTTGATATTTCCGTTGCTAGTGAGATAATGGCTGTTTTGGCACTGACAACATCCTTAGCTGATATGCGAGAGAGGCTTGGGAAAATGGTTATTGGAAATAGCAAGAGTGGTGACCCTGTAACCGCTGATGATCTAGGCGTTGGAGGTGCTTTAACAGTTTTAATGAAAGATGCCATTAACCCTACCCTTATGCAGACTCTGGAAGGAACCCCTGTTCTTGTTCATGCGGGTCCTTTTGCAAATATTGCTCATGGGAATTCTTCTATTGTGGCCGATAAGATTGCACTAAAGTTGGTGGGACCTGGTGGATTTGTAGTTACTGAAGCTGGTTTTGGTGCTGATATTGGAACTGAAAAGTTTATGAACATTAAGTGTCGATATAGTGGTTTGACTCCTCAGTGTGCGATTATTGTGGCAACAATAAGGGCACTGAAAATGCATGGTGGAGGGCCAGCAGTTGTTGCTGGAAGGCCTCTTGACCATGCATATTTGAATGAAAATATTTCTCTGGTTGAGGCTGGTTGTGTGAATATGGCACGGCATATATTAAATACAAAAGCTTATGGTGTGAATGTTGTAGTTGCTATCAACAAGTTTTCAACTGACACTGAAGCTGAGCTAAATGCAGTTAGAAATGCTGCTTTAGCTGCTGGGGCTTATGATGCTGTAATTTGTACCCATCATGCCCATGGTGGCAGAGGAGCAGTAAGTCCTTGCTTTGCAAGTCTTGCATTTCAGCTAACAAAGAAGCCACACCTATCTTTTACCCTGACACAAAAATATAGGATATTGAATTGTAACAATCAATAAGGCCAAAGTAGAAAATAGAGAAATGTAAGAATCAATAGATCACTGTTGATCAAGTTGTGGCCTAGCATATTTGAATATAAAATTTAACTGATGAGCTTTCTTTATTTTTTTACCTACTAGATGAACTAGTTCTCAAGTTTCCTAGCCCTCTAAAATCATTGAGCTGCCCACATTGTTACCCACATAATTTTTTTAATTTGTGTTGGACTCAAGCCCCAGTGGTGTTTATGTTAACAGATTTATCCATTCCATGTTTTAGACTTGAGAATTGAGATTCTAAGGAAAGGGCTAGATTTAGCTCAATTTAGTTTTATGTAAATGCATGTAACAGGATACAATACAAGTCATAATATCATTCAGTTAGGTATGGTATTTATTACTTTCTGAGGTCTGCCTTGTCATGATTCAGGTTGACCTGGGCATTGCAGTTCAAAAAGCTTGTGAGAATGTGGCACAGCCGTTGAAGTTCCTATATCCTCTGGATATGGGAATAAAAGAGAAAATAGAGGCAATAGCAAAGTCATATGGTGCCAGTAGCGTTGAGTACTCAGAGCAGGTGATCTCATCTCTTATATGGCTATGACAATTTACTTTAGCTTTAGCAAGCACAGTATTACCCCATTTATTTTACTAGCCATGGATTTTCTTTGATAGAAAAACAAATTTTATTACAGAGGAAAGAGAGAAAGTACAACTAGGGAGAGGATAAGAATTCTCCAAAACAGAAAAACGTATATACAAAAAACAAGAAGAAAATCTAAGAATGTAGCAAGGATGCCCAATCTCTATGCATATCAGAGATAGCAACTCACTTGAAGTAGCCATGAGTAGAACTCCAAAGAGAAGCCATGAACATAATTCTATCCCAGAGCAAGTTTAGGGGCAAAGGGATATCCTTAAAGATGTGAGTATTCCACACCAACCACACACACCAAAGGACTGCATAATTAAACTACACGCACAAAATTTTAGTCTCCTTGTTTTTACCAAAACCTTAATAGAAAACCATTAAAAATTGCTCCAAAGTGGCAGGACACACCCCATGTGTTAGGAATTCAAGTGTGAGTGAAAGAAGTCCCACATCAAGAAGGAATGAAATAAGTGAGGACCATATAAGTGGAAGGACCTGTGAACATAATGCCTTTAGATTTTTGGTCAAGATGTGGTGTCAAGCCTACTAGTGTGATTTATCGCTTAGCGCATGGAAGAATAGTTAAGCCCATGGATGAAGATCTCCCCAGCGTTTGAGCTTCCCTTGTCCTGACACCGCATCAGGAGAAAAAGTGGTGTGAGGTCTACAAATCTGCAACAAGTCATTTTTATTAATCCTATTAAATACTCTGTCGAAACATAAGACTTTGGCCTTAGAGAGAGCTTTAGACTTCCAAAGACAAATGGGTTTGTCAAGAAGGAAGCTTTGAAGGTTACGACTTACGAGTGTTATTAGTCAAGGAATTATGTCTTGATCTGATTGTTAATCTTGGTCTTACAGAAGCATTTGCATTTAGGGGATTCAAACATTAATATGTGTTATGGATTTTTCTCTTCTAAGAACGGTGTTCAATTGGGAAAGGTTTCCTTTTCTTTATTTTTTTCCCTTTAATAAAAGAAGTATTCAATGAGAGAAGAAAAATACAAGATGAGTTGGGAATCATTCTAAAAATAAAGAAACAAAGAGAAGAGAAATAAAAAACATCACCTCAAAATATAAAAAGATTAGCCCAATAAAAAACAAAGGTTTTCTTGACTAAATGCATAACAGGAAAACATAAAAACTGCTTCCAGTCCATGAGAATAGCTGGCATGTAGTTGTTGTTTCGGTTACTTTTTAACCGAACCATTTTAAAACATATGAACTAGCTGTTGAGCATGCTAGAAGAAAGTTTCATTTTGTTCTAGCATCATGCCTATCAATGAGAGTCGCTTGGTTTTATTTGTTTTAGATGCAATAAATTGAATAGGGGATTTGTCTGCAATATCTTCCAAAGTTTTCATTCTAGATATTATATTGATTCCTGGTTTGGGACTTTCCACATGATAACTGAACTTCTCTACATCATCTATATATAGGCTGTACCTATAATTCTTAATTGAATACAAACAGAAGGCCTCTCTCTCTCTCTCTCTCTCTTTTTACGGTCTAATAGAGACCCCCTTTTGACCACCTGATTGACATTCTCATTGTCTAACCAGGCTGAGAAGCAAATTGAGATGTATAGCAAGCAAGGATTTTCAGGTCTTCCAATCTGCATGGCTAAGACTCAGTATTCTTTCTCAGACAAAGCTACAGAGAAGGGAGCACCAACTGGGTTTATCTTACCGATAAGGGATGTAAGAGCTAGTATTGGAGCCGGATTTATTTATCCTTTAGTTGGAACAATGAGTACAATGCCAGGGCTTCCAACAAGGCCATGCTTCTATGACATTGATCTTGATACAACAACAGGAAAAGTCGTTGGTCTCTCTTAATCCTCAAAGTGGCTCTCCCACTTACAAAGGCTTCATGGATGCTATTTACATTGCCCTTTTCGAAGTATATGAATGTCACAGTGACATATTCCTCCTCGATGTTTTGTTTCTGTTTGCTTGCTGATCTGTATTAATAAAATAAGTATGTAAGGAGAAATTATATATTTTTCATATATCTATTTCTGATATGCCTTAATTGAGTTGATGCAAAGTCCTCGCCAATTTGCCAATGCCTGCTCTGCAAAATTCAGAAAGGATGCAATGCACTAGGGTGAGCAGCGAGTGCGGCGAGTGAATACATGACAAGCACACAAAATTCGTGGAATATAAATGGAAGAGTTAAAGTTTTCGTCATGATTTCAATTAGGCTTGTTTTGGGTAATACGAGACACTTCGCTCTCTTTTTCTCTCATTAAAGTTTTACAAATTGCTTTAACACGTACGGTGATGATCTCATCTAGAAAAATGAAGTGGCCTAAACTAAATGATTCGGTTGTTAAATAGTAGCATTTATCTGCATACTAGTTCAGTGAGAAGATGATATTTTTTTTCTAACATTGTCAGGATGTGTTGCAAGTGCGATAGGCTTTTTGTTGAATGAAATATTATTTATCAAAAGAAAAGAAAGAAACGTGAGATAATATGTTTTTCTCATGTAAATGACAAAAAGATAAGAAAAAATGGTTGCCATGCATGCACGTAAATTCGTGGCGGGCTGTGCGTATACGTGAAACGACGAAAACGGCTTGCACATACATTCCTCCGTCTCCTCCATTATTCTCTCATTTGTAAGTTAACCACACTATCTTCTCTCTTGCTCTCTCCAAAAATAGCAGTACCACATCTTTTCTCCCATTTTCTTTTGCTCTTATCATCTCTTCGGGTTTGCAGAAGAACACAAGTTCTGTAATACAGTAATTAATACATAGCAGCCATATATAATGGCGGATTCACCACCAACTTCGAAGCACCGTTTACTCACAAGATCAGATTCCATGCGCTTCTTTGCCTCCAGAGGGGCAATGGGCTTTGCTTATGGTTTCACATTTGCTTCTGTTTTGTGTATGCTGTTCCTGGTTCTAAATCCTTCTAGCTATTATTTTTCTCCTCGGCTCAGAAATGCCTTTCGCTCTTCTTCCTCACATAGATATCATTTTTCTAAAGTTTTTGCTCACATTTTCACCAACTCATCGTTTTCTCCACCCTCTTACACCCCTCATAGCACCAATGGCAGTCCAAGTTATAAAAGTTCACCGAAGGGATTTTCCTCAGTGAACGTAAGTGTCAGTTCTCAGAATGGTGGTGCAGTAGATAGGCTTGAGAGTTCTCGTTCTTCCTCTCAAATTTCCAGAAAGGAAGGTTCAGGGCTCACCCCAAAGAGTAGTAACCAAAAGGAGGGATTGAAAAGGGATGGTTCTCAAAATGGGTTGCACCGACCAAGTACTAGAATGGGTTCTCAAAATGGGATGCAAAGGGAACAGAGTTGGGTGGAATTGAGGAATGATTGTGATATGTTTGAAGGGACATGGATAAGAGATGATTCATACCCACTTTACAGATCGGGGTCTTGTCCCCATATCGATGAGCCTTTTAATTGTTTCCTCAACGGTAGGAGTGATAATATGTACGAGAAGTTCCGGTGGCAGCCCAAGAATTGCAACATTCCAAGGTATTTTCTGAATTCAAGTTATCAATTTATGTAGGTAGCGATATTAAATTGCTATGGCACTCAAATAAAGTACAGTAAAACATGCCATGTCAAGCTAGCTGTTAACCCAAATTCATATTTCTAGACTTCAATTATAGCTAGCTAATTTTTCTGAGAGAGAGAGAGAGAGATGAATTCTGTTTGTCTTGCTGTACCTTTTGGTTCTCTTTTAGTGAGATGAGCATGTGCAGGTTAAATGGTAACGACATGTTGGAGACACTGAGAGGAAAACGTTTAGTCTTTGTTGGTGATTCCCTCAATAGGAATATGTGGGAATCTCTGGTTTGTATTCTTAGAAATTCAGTTGAAGATAAGAGCAGAGTTTTTGAAGCCTCTGGTAGACAAGAATTTCGGACAGAGGGTTCTTACTCATTTATCTTCAGAGTATGTGATATGTTATTCCCTCACTATGTTTAAGATGAGATTTTTATGGTTCTTTATATCGTTTCCTAATTACTTTGGCTGGTCGATAAGATATTCTAGCCAACAAATAAAACAATTGTGAGACAACATTAATTAAAGGAGATTCACATTGAAGTGTGGAAATAGACAAAGGTCAAGAAATTGAAATTAATCATACCCATTTGTTTGGTTGGCTTGGGCTTCCATTTCTGAGAGCTAGAAAAGTATTAGTGGTCACAGTTTAAGTTGGGACTTGGGGTTGCAGTTCTACATTAGAAAATTGATTTTATGTGCTTGTTGGTTAATGATTGAACAGGATTACAATTGTTCAGTTGAGTTCTTCCGTTCCCCATTTCTTGTTCAAGAGTGGGAGATGCCAGACCCAAGAGGATCAAAGAAAGAAACACTTCGTCTTGATTTGGTTGAGAGATCTTGTGATAAGTACAAAAATGCAGATGTTCTGATCTTCAACACAGGCCACTGGTGGACTCATGAGAAAAGAACCATAGGGTAATGTTGCTCTTTTATTCCCCACATATCTAGGACAGACAGGGTTAAAGATCAATGGATGATCTTTCTGCTCATAAATGAAAGTGATTTAAGATTTATAAGCAACTTGCAGGAAGGAATACTATCAAGAAGGAAACCATATCCATGGTCAACTGAATGTTGAGGAGGCATTTCATAAAGCTTTGTTGACATGGTCACAATGGGTGGATGCCAATATTGATCCTAAGAAAACTATAGTTTTCTTCAGGGGCTATTCTCCTTCTCACTTCAGGTAAGAGCATTTTTTTTAGTGCATGACAAGGATTTAGGACTCTATATAATCATCTTTTCTGCTACAGGGGTGGAGAGTGGAATTCAGGTGGTCAGTGTGAGAATGAGACAGAACCAATAAAAAATGAAACTGATTTGTCAGAGAATCCTCCAATGATGAGGACCATTGAGTCAGTAATAAAGAGAATGAAGACTCCTGTCTTCTATTTAAACATCACCAAAATGACTGATTTCCGGGTCGATGCTCACCCTTCCATGTACAGAAACATGAATATGACTGAAGAGACAAAAAGATCAATGCTCAAACACCAGGATTGTAGCCACTGGTGTCTTCCCGGTGTGCCTGACTTGTGGAATGAATTAGTGTATGCTCACCTTTTATCTAGCATGAACAGAAACAAGGGCAATCCTTAAAATAATTTTTTATCCATCGTTAAAACACAGCAGCATAGGCTTCATTTTATATTTGTTATTTAATCAGTTCATAATATAAATTGTATAACCAGCTTGTGTAATTATTTAGTTCTTACCTATAAGTATCATTAGACCTTATTCTCTTTTATAATTCTTCCAAGAAATTTAAAATTATTGCTATATTCTTTCTCTCAAAAGCTAATGTGAGGATCACTGAATTCAAGGAAGTTACTAATCGAGGCGATTAAAGACTTTGTTTTTTTTTTTTAATATTATGAGAACCAAACCCATAATATCTACTCAAGTTCCTACACCACCCAACCACTTAAGCTAAGGCTAAAATGAATTTTGCCAGCCACGGGTGCCATTGAAACCTCGTACAAGGCAAGAATTTTCTCTTACATCAAGACACCCTGAAACTACTCGTTGATTTTGAGGATATTCACTGCTCAAAGCAAGGAAATTATTGAAGCAAGATATTTGAGTTACCATCCTTTGGCAGTTTGGCTAGATTACTAGCATCTGGTGATTAATTTGTTCTTACTTATGGACACGTTATTGCCTATGGCCAACTTGCAAGCTATGGACATTCAAATATTACAGAAACAAAGTAGCAGTAGGCCTTGTCCTGTTCTTCCTCGTAGTCAAGCACACGGGAAAAATACACTCGAATTTCACCATACTTGAACATTCCTCTGGGGAGAAGAAGCTGTTTACACAAATATGAACAACCTAACCAGTACCACATCAGGCACAATTTCATGATCCAAGTCCTGGAACAGACCGTATGCCAAAGAACAAGGAATTAGATTTGAATGTTTTGAAATCCTTATCTACACTATCAAAGCAAAATTGCATTCTCAGCGAAACTATTATATAGCCCTAGCTTTTGAGATAAACAAAGTAGCAATGATTTTAAACTAGAACCTAGAAAAAAAAACATTAGAGAAGGATGTTAAGTATATAATTCTTCAAAGAAATCCATATTTGATCAGACTTAAATAAGTGCTAGAGTGAGGATCATTGAATTCAACCACATCACAGTGCAAAACTCACAAGCCAAAATAGTTGTTAAAAATTCATACAACTTTCATAATTGTACTCATCCTTTAATCTACGTTGCTCCCCTATGAATCATATGCAAGAGCAATCTGATCTTCCTTATTGTGGCTAAAGTGATTTTCTCATGAAACAAATCTGTAATAGTAACCCAAAGCCACCAGTAAAACCCGCAAGTTCTAAACGAGAAAAATCTAATAGATCTACGAAACTTCTTTGGCAGCAGCAATAACAGCTTCCTTGGTGATACCAAACTCCTTGTATATTCTTCCTGCAGGAGCACTTGCTCCAAATCGATCAATTCCTATTGCTTTTCCCTTGCTTCCAATAATCTTTCCCCAACCAAATGTTGATCCTGCCTCAATGCTAACTCTAGCTGATACAGCAGCAGGGAGAACACTCTCCTTGTATGCATCTGATTGCTCATCAAAAAGTTCCCAGCTAACAAAAGAAACAACTCTAACAGCTTTCCCTTCTTTCCTTAGATCTTCAGCAGCACTGGCAGCAATTTCCAACTCAGAACCAGTTCCAATCAAAATAACATCTGGCTTGTTACTTGACGAGTTGTCTGAAATGATGTAGCCACCCTTTTCAACTCCTTCAACAGAAGATCCCGCAAGTTGGGGCAACTTTTGCCGAGAAAGGGCAAGAATGGAAGGTCTCTTCTTGTTAAGAACAGCAACTCTGTATGCTCCAGCAGTTTCATTGCCATCAGCTGGACGAAGCATCAAAACATTTGGCATTGCCCGGAAGCTTGCCAAATGCTCTATTGGCTGATGAGTTGGCCCATCCTCTCCAAGTCCAATTGAATCATGGGTCATAACATAAATAACTCCAGCTTCACTGAGGGCAGAAATCCTTATGGCAGCTCTCATGTAGTCAGTGAAGACAAAGAAAGTTGCACAATATGGAATGAGCCCAGGGCTATGAAGAGCAATACCATTGCAGATTGCTCCCATTCCATGTTCTCTAACACCAAATCTAACATTGCGTTCTTCTGGAGTATCCTTTTGGAAATCCCCAAACATTTTCAACAAGGTCATGTTGGAAGAGGCAAGATCCGCACTGCCACCGAGCAGACCAGGAAGAACCTTAGCAAGGGCATTTAGACATTGTTGAGACAGATTTCTGGTAGCATCAGCAGGGCTCTCTGGAGTGTATGTCTGAAAGTTGAAATCAAATTGGAAGGGTGTTCAATATTCCAGACAAGATTTGATAAAATTCAGGAGGTTTTGGTTATCTTAAAACTTTTGAGGCCGTACAGACATGAAGCAAAAGTGTGGTGATGAAGATGTAATGAACATGCTATTTAATACAAATTTTAACACTTGTTCACAGCTGATTTATGATAAATTTGGATTGGGAATCATGCAATGCAACTATTAGGGAGATACCTCAAGATAAAGATCAGGAGAAAACTAGAAGTTTGGCACTTTACTCACCGGAAGTGCTTTCTCCCAACCAGCAGGTAATTCACCAGTAATGATAGACTTCAGCTCTGCAGCTTCCTCCTTGTATTTCTTCTCATACTCAGCAAACTTAGCATTCCACTCAGCTTCGAGTGCAGCACCCTCAGGGACATGGCGGCTCCAATGCCTAAGGAAGAGCAACTTTCATTCAAGATCATGAAAATCTCAGAAGACTAACAGGAAACAAAGAAATCTCTAACCCACTCATCCATACTTTTTAACATCTTCAGGCACATGGAAAGGCTCATATGGCCATCCAAGATTCTTCCTTGTAGCATCCACTTCTTTAGCACCTAATGCACTTCCATGAACACTGTAGGAGTTAGCCTTGTTTGGAGAACCGTATCCAATGGTAGTGGTTACCTATGAAAGAAATAATCACAGTGAAATATGATATGAGCAACATCAAAGCTGAATAAAACTGATATAAAAATGTTTTACTTCCACAGTTATCACTTTCAGCTAATACAACAAGTATAATCAAGTCTCTCTATATATTATATGATGGAAAGGATAAATCTTTTTACTTCAATCTCAATTTCAAGTAACTAACCTTGATCAAAGTGGGTTTGTCTTTCACAGCCTTAGCTTCCTTAATGGCAGCACGAATGTCATCATAGCCAGTATTTCCGTTCTTTACCCAAATTACATGCCATCCAAGTCCCTCAAAACGTTTATCAACATTCTCAGTGAATGCAATGTCAGTGTCACCGTCAATGGAAATGTGGTTATCGTCATAGAAAGCAATAAGCTTCCCTAGACCCCAGTGCCCTGCAAGTGAGCATGCTTCATTCGAAATTCCCTCCATTTGACAACCATCACCCAATATAACATACCTGGAGAAAACAAATGTTATTAGTAAAACACCAGGCAAGCAAGGCATTAATTTCCTTACACATAGATTACAATGTAGAGAGGGGAAGGGGACTGGGAACAAAATGTAGTTATCTTACGTGTAATGGTCTACAATCTCACTGTCAGGCTTGTTAAATCGTGCAGCCAAGTGCTTCTCCGCAAGTGCCAATCCAACGGCATTGGCAATGCCCTGACCCAGAGGGCCTAAACAAAAATATGAGGATAGTTGGGATAAATTAAAGAACACAACAAAAGGCTGATCGTAACATAAACTAAAGAGATATCTGACCAGTGGTAACTTCAACTCCAAGTGTCTCAAAGTTCTCAGGATGTCCAGGAGTTTTGCTTCCCCATTGTCGGAAACCCTTCAAGTCTTCTTCCTATTATTTAACCCCAACATAACAAATTCAGCTTAATGCACAGCAGAACAGATAAAACAAAAGTTACACAAATTTAAAAGGATTGAAACATGTGTCACTAATCAATGTAAATGAATTTCACATAAATGCAGCGCTAAAAACTAAGCAAGACGAAGAACAGCTAACAAATTTATTACAAATGCAGATGACATGAAGATCACAACTATTTGAAAACTGACCGTAATCCATCCTTACAATTCTTTATAGATTTTATCCCGTAAACAGTTTTTCATCAGATAGGTGAAACCCAGATTTGGATTCCCATAGATCCAATTCAGTTCCAATATTAAAAAGAAAAAGAAAAACAAAAGGTGAAGTAAAACTCACCTTAACACTATCATAACCAGCAAGGTGAAGCAGAGCGTACTGCAGCATGCACCCATGACCAGCAGACAAAACAAACCGGTCACGGTTGAACCATGTTGGGTTCTTTGGATTGTACCTCATCAACTCGTCGTAGAGAATATGACCCATTGGAGCACAACCCATGGGGAGTCCCGGGTGACCAGAGTTGGCCTTCTCGACTGCATCAATGGCCAGGAACCGAATGGTGTTGATGGACTTCTCTACCAAAGAAACCTCAGTGGTCTTGTCAAGTGTCTCAACAGCAGCAGCTCGAACAGTGCTGCTGGAACCAACCCGGCGACGTGAACCAGAGAAGCTAGCAGGTTTGCATGAAGAAGTGGAAGAATGTGACTTGAGGCCAGAGAAGTATGGCAAAGAGAGAGTGGAAGTGGAGAGTGAGACACGGTCAGAAGAAGAGTTGAAGCCATGAAGGTAAACAGCACGGGCCAAAAGGGCTTGGGATAGATGGAGAGAAGAAGAGGAAGCCATGGTTTAGAGCTTGGTACGTAACTTGGGCTGTTTCCCTGACACACTTGGGTTTATTTTGTGGTGAAGAACACTACAGAAAGAGCTCGTTGTTGAGTTGAGCTTCTCTTCTGAGTTCAGAGGAGATCTTGTTGAGTTGTTTTGTGGTGTGTCCCAAAGCCAAAGGGAAGCTATACGAGCTCGCTGATCTATAGATTGTGCCAACGCCCAGCAGATAATCTCCACCTATGCTTGTGGCTAGCTAGTTCTCTACCTCTCAATCTTTACCCACAAACTGAAAGAGAAAACAATGATAATCTATTTTGTTAAATTAAATATATTATAATAGTATATTCGGATCTTCTTCTATTTTAGTAATAATGTAAGACATTTGTTAATGAGTGGTTTAAGTGTATTGGTTAAGAAATTAAAATAAAAATTATTAATGTAAAAATAGCGTATTTGATATTTTAGAAATTAAAAAAATATTTAATAATTTTTCATCAAGTAATTAATTTTTTTTTATTGATGATACTTCTAAATAATAAGGTCATGTTTTGAAAGAGAAATGGACAAATCTTTATATCAAGATACTCATTATTATTTATGCACTGATGTATCATTTTTTTTTCTTTATCTTTCGTAATATATATTCTCATATATTTTTTAAGAAAACTTTAAATATTGTAATAAGTGTGTTTGTATTCACTTATTTTGTGTTAAGAAAAAAAATTATAGTTAAAATTTTGAAAAATAAATTTTAATTTTTATAAAAATTAATTGAAATTAAACACGTGTTAATAGCAGTGATGTCTGGACCGGACCGGATCGGCCGGTCGGACCTTGAATCGGGTCCTCATCCGATTTCGATTCAATGCCAGAACCGGATTCATGGTTGGATCGGGTTGGACCGGATTGAATCGGTCAAAATCGGGCAAAACCGGTCAAAACCGGGTTGAACCGGCCCTCTCTCTCTTTTTTTTTTAATTTTTTTAATTTTTTTTAATTTCTCAATCACTTAACTACTCAACTAAGAGTGATATAAGACTTAATAATTGAAACCCCAAAACCTTATTATGTATTTTATTATTGATAATGTGTGTTATGAGTCATGCATATGTATTTTTTTATTTAATATGTAATTATAACATCATCCGGTTCGATCAAACGGTTAAACCGGTTGAACCTGAATTGGAAGCTTTTCCGGCTCACTGTCCGGTTCGACTTTCACAACATTAGTTAATAGTTGTATCACTTTTTTTTAATGTAAATGAATAATTATTAATAAAAATTTTTATGAATTTTTATTTAAATTTTTGCTCACCTTAACAAAATAAAATAATAATTATAATGTTGAGGCAAATTTTAAATTTAGAATATTTTATATAATAAATCATCTAAAAAAAATTAGGAAAAAAGAAGATACAAAAATACTTCAGCTTCCAATACTTTGTTTTATCCGCTTATTTAGATTAGATAAGGGGGTCAAAGCTTGTCGACATCCGAGCAGAACCACAAATATTCACCAAGTATGAGTGGCAAACATATTTCGTCATTAGATAACACAAAAAATAAAAATAAAAATATTTACTTAAGGAAAAAAAGGTGTCGCGATCAATAGTCTGCCAGCATCAACATTAAAAAATATAGAAATTCTTCTCTTTTTCTTTTTAACACCAGATACGATTTTGTTTTTTGTTTTTTAATTTTTTTATCAAATACGATTGTAATTCATTAGAAAATTTGTTAAGTACAAACTAATTTCATCTTCATATAAAAGCAGTTGATCAAAATGACAAAAACTGCCATTAAATTAAAGGAAAAATTTCAAGTACAAACTAATTTAATCACTATATAAAACCAATTCATCAAAAGGATAATTAAGATACAAAATGTTATAATAAAGTAGCATATTGAATAATTAATATATTAAGCCTTAACTCCAAGTTTATTAATAGATTGTATAATTTTAGAAACATACTAGTTATCTTATCTGTGACATTGCTCGTGTTATTTTATATTTTTATTTAAAATTATTTTTAATTTATAATAAATTTTTTTAGTATGTTAAGTACACAAATTATTTTTTAATACAAAATCTTATAAATAGATTAATAAAATGTTTAAAATTAATTTTTTATGTTAAAAATATATATTTTTATTTTGTTTTATTCGTACTTTACACAAATTATTTTATATTTTATATCTTATATTTTTTATTTTTTATAATGATATTTTATATATAATTATTATTTTAGAGATGTTAAGTTTACGAAGTATTCTTTAAATAAAAATTATTTAAAGAAAGAGAAGAAAATGTTGTATATTAATTTTTTATGTCAGAGAATATTTCTTTTTTAATTTCATAATTTCATTCTTTAAATTTTAATTACATGCTTTTACGACACTTATACCTTAATATTGTTGTATATTTTTATTTTTATTTTTTATTGTTTTCTTTTAAAGTTAACATGTATTTAATGATATTATTAATTACTTTTCAATGTAATTTTATTATATATATATATATATATTATTGAACACTTGTGATAAAAAATTATTAACTGACTATAAATATAACTATAATGGTTGACAAATTAAAATTTAATTTTCATTTAATCATTTTAATATATCGACATGTGATAGCCATCATATCTCTATTCCATGATAGAGCCCTTTGAAGGAAGAAGTTTTGTAAAGAGATTATTGCCTTGGCAATTTTAACTCTATCAACAGGTACCTAATCCGTTTCGTTTTGCACTGAGCGGGTTTTCTATCCGTCCTTGCATGACTTGGGATGAGTTAAGGTTATTAATCTTTGTAGATAAGGTTAGGTGCGGGTTTAGAGTCAATTCCTTCTGCCTCGCCCTGCATCCTATACATATATATACATACATAAAATTAATTAAGTTAATTTTGTCACTTGTTACTTATATTCTTAGATTTATAAATGTATTTATTTACTTAGTTAATTCTAGATAGAGGTGGTAAAAATATTCTCATCTTTCAATTTATAAGATGATTGTTGACTTTTTAGAACTGTGATTGATTATGCTATTAGAATAAATTGATATTTAAAATTTTCATAAAAGCAAGTAGGGTATCGATTTTAAATATTTTTATAGGGGTTAGGCGGGTTAGGGTTTTTGTCTCTAAGATCTGCTGAGGTGAATAAGAGCTGATAGAGTGCTAATTTAAAAGATGCGGGACGAGATTGAGTTAAGCAAAAACTCGCCTCAATATTAAGCTAATGGTTCTGCTCCAAGAACTTGGTTGCAAGCTTTGGCAAGAAGTCTGCAACCAAGTTGATTCTATGTAAATTCTTGTTGTTTCTAATTGGTATTTGTTGCGCTGATGCTTGTTAGAGACTACTTTTTTTTTTGGGTTTTTATTTGAGTATCTTCATATATTTCTTTATATGAGATTAATCCGTTCAATTGAGGTTATCTCTCTCTACAAATAATTTTTTATGAACTCAAACTTATAACATTGTAAAAACTTTTCAACTCTTAAGCTCAAGTGTTCTTATGGGTAGTAGAGAATACTATAAAACAAGTCATATAATATCTTTGAATTTATTTCAATTACTAATTGATTAAATTATTGTTTGATAGCCACCTCAAGACCCTTTTCTAATGACCAGCATTCAAATTATTTAATTATCACCAATATAGCAAGTATATAGGCTATAAGAAAATTCCACGAGTGGTCTTGGAAAATCCCATCCATTCCAACAGATCCTGTTTTCGTTTGTGCTACACCATCTCCATTTAATTTTAGAGACCGTGTGGGCTAGCCCACATACTCACTAAGCCAAAAGGCCCAAAAAGGTGCCTTCCTCTCCTTCATTCTTATTAGCTTCTCAGCATGCAGCGGCTCAATGGGCAATGGTGGCCCCCTTCATTCATTCACGCACACGGTCCATTTCAATGCTCCAAAGTCAGGAACTGTGTTGCTTCTTGATTTGAATTTTAAAAATTAATCAAAAAATTAAAAGTATGTTTGAAAAAGATTAATTTTTTTTAAAAAAAAATTATTTTATATAAATTCTATCTTGTTTATTTAAAATATGTAAAATTAATTATAAATTAAGATTATTTTTCTATAACTAAAAACAACTTTTAAAAAAAACTGTTATTTTAAGCTTTTAATTATTTGATTTCACATTATTTTAAAAATTTTAAGAGAGAAATACCTATGTGCTCTCAATCAAATAACTTTTTTAATCATTTCATACATCTTTTGATAATTTCATACATAAAAGCGATTTTTTTATACAATCTAAACAAAACTTTTTATCATAAAATTGATTATAAATTAACATATTTAAATATAAATTAATTTTCTCATAATCAATTTTTCACATAATCTTTTTTTCACAATTAATTCAAACACACACAATTTTCCAAAACGGCATGCACATATATGCATATGTGCATCTTGATTCTTGCCCAAATGCTATCAAATCAAAGTTTTTGATTAAGATATTTAAAAAGTTTTTTAAATTTGTAATAATTATTAATATTTGATAAGCTGGCCTAACTCACGTGAGGTGGGCGGTGAAGATTTTGAAAGTCCATTTATGAAATAGACTTTTTGGTCCTAGCCCATGAAAGCAGGTTAAATTACTTAAAAATCCATAATAATTTATTGAAAGATTAAATTATTTTTAAAATTTAATAAAATTCTTTTTAAATGAATTGAATATATACAAATTTGTGTGAAATAAACTGATCAAAATTAATATTTTATTACTACTATTTATTAAATAAGTAAAAAAATGTTTTGTATTATTACATATTTATATGCTTCATTAATATATATCATTTTTTTATTAACTTAACATACAGCATAAACTATAAACTAGATATATAAAAAAAAACTTCTCTTTTTGATAGCATAATAGATGAAAATCAAAACTAATTTTTTAATAATATTTGTATATGAATAATTATATTTTATTTATTTTTAAATAAAAAAAATAAAAACACCTTTGTAACCAACAGTCCAACTGAGATGAGTTCCACCTAGAAAAGCAGTATTATACAAAGGTTGTGGTGTCTCTTACTGTTCCCGATTCCCATCACGTCCCTCACCGCGACCATGTTAATGTTGAGGAGGACCTCTCTTCCCTTGTATTCCAAACTCCTCCATTCCCATTCTTCTTCTCACTACAACCTTAACCCTCTCACCCACTCCTCTGTGTTCTCCTCCACACACCATGTCCTGCGCCTCCACTCCAATCCACATCTCTGCGCTTCCTCTTCCGCCACCGCAGTCGATCTCTCCTCTCCTGTGTCCGCTTCAGCCTCAAAAGCTAGGGAACTGGTGGCCTTCACCCGCCACTATGGCAGGTGCTATTGGGAGCTCTCCAAAGCTCGTCTCAGGTTATATTTCTAGTATTTGACTTTTTTTTATTTCATGTTTCAATGGCATTTTTTTGTGGTGATTTTGGCATCTGGGTTTTGTACAGTGATTGTATTTTGTGTGTTAAATCTTAGGTATGCTCTGTTTTTTCTTTGACCCGTGTTTTCTTTATGCGCTGTCCTATTAATATTATTGAAGGAATAAATGACTAGGGAGAACGGTTTTCATTGAAACTGGTTTGGTTCAATTGCTTCAACCTCGATCACAAAATTCAGACCTTGGATGGGATTTTCATCAATCTTCATTAGTTTTTTACTTGATCATGGCGGCTGTTCTTTGTTGAAGTTTTGTTTTTTTAGCATGTAGGGCTTTGGAAGTACATGCCCTTTTGACTTTTCGAACTTCATTGTGCTAAAACGTGTTGTTTTTTTTGTTATTCAACATTTCAACTAACCATTTTCTAACTTAATTCCAGCATGCTTGTGGTTGCAACGTCTGGGACTGGATTTGTCTTAGGGAGTAGTAATGCTGTTGATTTTTCAGCACTTTCTTGGACTTGCTTGGGTACCATGATGGTTGCTGCATCTGCTAACTCTTTAAATCAGGTTGGTTCTTCAAGAGAAGCTTGTCTTACTCTAGAGTTGTCTATTGTGTGTCATTTGTTTTTCTTTTTTATACCTCTGTTTTAAACTGAGTGGCATGGCCGCATGGCATATTTTACTTTCTCTTAAGTTATGAGAGTCAACAAAATTACGTGCACACTTGGTTTGCAAGAATGGTGATTCCATTCTTACTTCTATTCCATGAGAAACTGAGAATGAACATTCCTTTGTGTGGTACAAAAATGTCATGGAATGGCCATTCCATTCCATGCCTTGATTCCACAGAAATAGGAATCACTGTTGGCGTTCTCTCCTTCAGAGGTGGGAATAGTGGTTCCTAGCAGGCTGGAATGGGACACTTTCCCCCCCCCCATCTATCCTCAGTCTTTTTACATAATGAAAAAATGCCCTGATTTAAATTCATCTAAATCTTATTTCTTTCCTGACATTTTTTTTATCATGCTCCCAACTCTTGTAGTTGTTGTTACCAACTCTCCTATGGCACTGTCATTGTCACAGTCGGACCTAATTTTCAGAGATAGAAATTGATTTTTGCCTAGTAATAGATGCTTGTACAGTTTTATATGCTTTTCATGTTATTTCTCGTCCATTTTCCCTTTTCTCCGACGACCTCTTCCTCTCTTACTGATTCTTAATCAAGTTCAGTTGTACAATGAGACAAGATAAAGAAAGAGGAGTGAGAATGTGTATAGGGGCAGAAAATAATAAACTGAACCTTGTTAGTCTTTCTAGCTATGTGACTGTGAGGAACATTGAATTTATCACATAGTGACCTTTTAACTAGATTTGTTCTGAAGTATGTGCTTTTTATTGCCCCTCCCCCTGCTTACATCTCTTATATTCTTGGTCAACATAAAATCTATTCAATGATTGTGTCTTGTTAGGTATTTGAGATCAACAATGATGCCAAAATGAAGAGAACAAGCCGAAGGCCACTACCCTCAGGACGCATTACAATACCTCATGCAGTCAGCTGGGCATCCTCTGTTGGTTTAGCTGGCACAGCTCTACTAGCAATGCAGGTAGCGAGACAAATTTGCTTACTCCTTGATTGTATGTTTTTCTAGTGCAAACCTTTGAATGCATATCTTACCAAATGTTGATGCGCTTTGAGTTGAGGGACTAACGTTGGAACTTTATGACAAGGTTGTTCCAGGCTAATATGTTAGCTGCTGGGCTTGCAGCTTCCAACCTGATTTTGTATGCATTTGTATATACTCCGTTGAAGCAGATTCATCCTGTAAATACATGGGTGGGGGCTGTTGTTGGTGCTATTCCACCACTTTTGGGGTAACATTTTCTACAAGTTTTCTTTTGGCTCTCTTATGCATGGAAAATTTCAGAATGCTTGATATATGTGTGTGTGTGTGGAATGTAAAATCCCTTTGAAGTTGTTCCACACAAGATTGTTGTGGAGAGAGTAAAATTTTGGGCAACTTGTAATTAATCAGGTCTTTTCAAAAGCTCAACCAAGCACAAAAAATGAAAATATTTTCCTATTCCTGTTTTGTTACCATAGTTTCCAAAGTATTATTAGCTATGATGCATGGATACGGGTACGGGTATCGGATACGACACCGGTACGACACGGAGATACGTCATTTCTTAAAAAATTAGGATACGGGTACGGCAGGATTCGACATAATATATATATCAAAGATGGAGAAAATAGTTAAGTCATTCTATGATTAAGGGAGAAAAGTAGAAAAAATACTTTTTATTTTCAGCATTAGTCACTACAAACACAATAGAATACTATAATTTATCAAATTCTTATGATATCCCACCTATATTAGCACAAAAATTCAAAAATAAAAAATAAAAATTATAGGAAATAGGCTTTGACAGTGTATTTGGAGTTTCTAGTATCAGATACTGGTATCCGATACGGGTGCGTATCCGACACGGGTACGACAGATGTTTTGAAGTATCGGTGCTTCCTAGATTATTAGTATTAAATAATTGGAAAACATTTATCCTCCTGTTTGTGTTGGTTGTCTCTCTACTTATTTGCTGAAAGGAACAACAAATTGAAGTCCAACGGCATTAATGAGTGATATACTGAAAGAATATATAATTTGACGCTTAACCTCCTGAAAGTGAGCTTCAATTTTTTAAGTTGGATTAGTCCGACTTTTCTTTACTCTTGTTCTCTTACTCCATTCTCCATGTGTGTATGGGCATGTGCATGTATTTATCTTCTGTCCCTCACCTTTTTGTGGTTGATTTTCAGATGGGCTGCGGCTTCTGGTGATATTTCACTAAATGGATTTATACTTCCAGCTGCTTTGTATTTTTGGCAGCTACCACATTTTATGGCCCTTGCCTATATGTGCCGCGATGACTATGCTGCTGGAGGGTACGCTCATATATCTTTGTTTATAGTGATAAAATTTTATTTTATGCAACTATTTTTGTGCCTCCCTAAAGCAGATTTTGGTTAAATGGTGGATACCTTTGTTCAAGGAGAAATGACTCTGTTGAAGCCTTTGCTTTTTTACAGTGATGCTGGGTCTTTTTACTTTAGAATAAGTCCTCATGCATGTAAACAAAGAACTGGGTGGCTTTAAAACCAAATCTGGTGCAGGATCTTTATATGAAGGCACAAAATAATTGATTTGGGATGATGTTCCTAAGTTGTTTTAGTTGCTCAGTTGTTTCCACTAAATTTTATTTGGTCTTGGACTAATGAGTTTAGGTGTTATTGGGGTTTTGTTTCACTGACCAAGGTTTCCTTATGGGCTTGGTACTTGGTAGTAATAGAATTAGGGAGTATCTATCCTTGAATCCTATTAACAATCCAGATTTTTTTTTTCTTGGAGGTTTATTAAAATGGTTGTCTCAGTTTCTTTTAGGATAATAGTCAGATTTATGAATTATGGGTGCAAATTACTCTCTTCTTGGTTTTGCGATGCAATCAAACCCTAGATTTGGTGCCTAAGGGATCCTAGGTGTTGTCTAGGTTTCTTTTCTTCTCATCGGCTACTATTATGGTTTTTTAAATTTTGTATGCTACTCAAACCTATCTTCCTGTCAGAATTGCCAGAACGTTAAAAATTCACCCTATCAAAAACCTAAATTGTTCCTTGCTTGAACTTTGCCAAAAATCCATCAACCCCGAAATCACTGTCCTGAAGGCACCGTTCACAGCATCCAATTGACCCCTTAAGCCATATTCTATTGATTGCATACTCCTATTTGCAATGACCTTTGTCTCCACCTATTTTCATTTTCAACCTTTTTATTCACCCCAAGAAAACCCTAAACCTTATCCATTAATTCCTAACCCTCCTGTAGTCCTACATCATACGGTCATCTTCTTGATTCTGTCCTAAGACATGTCAATGAGTGGTACATACTAATTTACATACGGAGTTAGTTGAATGTTTATAGCCATCTAAGATATTCCATTGTGATGTCCTTAAAATTTATATTTATAACTCAAATAATGAAGATTATATTAGCATACAAATTATATGAATTTTGTTATGCTGATTGCCAGCACATGGCTGATGATCTACACTCTAAAATATCTTTGATTCAATTACTGATTGTCCAGACTATACGACATCCTTTACTTATTGATATGTATATGCGTGTGTGTTGCAAATTTAGGTTTAGGATGTACTCTCTTGCTGATGCATCTGGGCGGAGAACAGCATTGGTGGCTTTGAGGAACTCGATGTATCTAATCCCTTTGGGGTTCTTGGCTTATGATTGTGAGTAGCTGTTTTCTCCTACTAGAAATACTTTATTGAATTTTTTTTTCGCTTGAGATTTTTATCTAAATTATCTGATGCAAGTATTGATTACATACTTTCATAGGATACCTTTTAAATTTTTCAATGAAGTCAAAATTTCATGAAGAAATCTTTCAAAACTAGATTCTGGCCTATGCATTTTACAGAGTTGTATGAATTTTTAATAATTTTTTATAATAAAATAAAAATAGTTTATATTTTTAATCAAATCCAGAGTATAGCTACCAAGTCCGTGAATTTTGAGCCCCCTCCGC
Organism: Styphnolobium japonicum; assembly: GCA_023212625.1. Taxonomy (NCBI): domain Eukaryota; kingdom Viridiplantae; phylum Streptophyta; class Magnoliopsida; order Fabales; family Fabaceae; genus Styphnolobium; species Styphnolobium japonicum. Next base: position 1,101,023 of record JALBWW010000013.1, read on the forward strand.
TCATGGGGGTAGGGCTGTTTATATATAACCCTCCCCAGATCCCACAATGGTGGGAGCCTTAGTGCACTGGGCTGCCCTTTTTATATAATAAATACAAACAAATTTAGTAATTTACACCAAATGAACAGTGAATCTGTCATGCTGAGAGTGAATTTGAAAATTTAGTTTGATACTTTAGCCATCTGTACGAACTTTTGTAGCAAGTTAGAAGTTATTGCCAATTCCCAATGCAGAACAAAGACAACGTTCACATCTGAACCTTTTTAGGTACACATATCTTATAAGGGTATATTACCAATAATCCATTCGACTTTTGTCAAGATGTTTTCAATTAATAGATGCTCTGAATAGTTCAATTAATATGAGATGCCATGATGCCACACTGGAAGATTTACTTACACTTGAAGATGTTAAATCATAAATGGAGGCATCTTTTCCTATACTATCACAATCTTGGTTATATGATTTCAAGAAAGACAAGTGTCTTCAGCAATCAGGTTACTTAAATACATCAAACACTAATCTTGGGCCTCTCGACCAGTCCTATAAATTATTTAATGACCTGATTTGGGCAATATTTACAATTTGTCATTTAGGAGAGTTTGGGATGGGAAGTTCCGAATCTTTTTCATGGGGTAACTGAGACAACAAATAAATTCAGTGTGTTTAGGATATTGTTGTTTAGTTTTGTTACTAATTCATGTTGCCATTGTCTTCTTGGCTAAACAATTTAAGACCGTGTTCATCTGTTTTTAAAGACATTTATTTAGCAGCTCGAGACCTTATGAATTAATTTAAATGAAATGGTACATTTGTGCTAAGCACACAACCTTCAACTCATATGAAAAGTTTGTACAGAAAATAGTAGAGATGAGGAGAGACACTCACCATTTAAATTGCATGAGACGATGAGAGTAAGTGGACTGTTGAAATGTTAGAAAGCTTTCAGTTTGCATTTAATATGAAAAAGAAGCGAATGTTTTGGCCACAAGGAGAATCTTGAGACTGATTTTTTTGCACCTGTCAACAGGGGGTGTGACTTCTGGATGGTTTTGTCTCGAATCCACGGTACTTACACTTGCAATAAGCGCCACAGCATTTTCATTCTATAGAGACCGTACTAAAGAAAAAGCTAGAAGAATGTTCTATGCTAGTCTTCTCTATCTTCCTGTGTTCATGTCAGGGCTTCTAATTCACCGTCGTTCTGATAACCAACAATTCTTGGTAGACAATGCAGAGGGGTTTGAGAAGTCTTTGTCCTCCGCAGAAACTTCAGTGCTGAAGGGTAAAAATGTTAACCAGAAGATCAAGGCACGTCCACCTGTAGCATATGCCTCAGTTGCACCTTTTCCCTTTTTGCCTGCTCCTTCGTATAATGCCCCTTGATATCAACTTATCAAGTGTTCAGATTTTGTATAATTCAACATTTTCGTATAAAGTTTTCTTTGGTTGAGATATTCTTTGAAATGGTATTCTGATTGGCTGGTTAAGCCGTTAATGTTGTTTTAAGTTCCACATTAAAAATTGCTGAAGCATCAGTAGTCTGAAATAAATGATAGTTTGTTTCTTGTATACTATATAATATACGATTATTTCTTCTTTCTTCTATTTTTCTCTCCATTTTTTTTCATTTTCCCGAGGTTTGTTTAGGGGACGATATTAAATACGATGTTTAATTTTCTTTAAACAAGATTTATGTGTAGTATAGATTTCGAGAGGTGTGGATTGATTATTGGGTCCTAAATTGCTTGTACCTACGGTTGAGCAGCGGTTGGTATAGGTGCATATCTCAAACATACCAAGCCCAATTCGGGTGGAAAAAAGGCCACTGACTATCATTAGTGTGAAATCAATGGTGGGCCAAATGATGGGTTCCTCTTTCTTTTTTCTTTTCTAATTTTTTTGTTTTGGGGTTGGTCTGAGAAGATACAGGAAGACGTCCCGAAGCCGAAACAAACGACATCATGAAGGTGCAATATACTTCATTACAGCAATCTTAAAAGAGTAGCAGCTGAGAGCAGAGGATCATAGCTTAAGAATAGTTCCTTTATGTCTCCTGGATAAGAGACTGGCCAATTCAATGGAAGCTTCTGCATTAGTGTAATACTGGCCAGTGCATGAGCCACTTTGTTCCATTCTCTCTTGGTCCAAAGATAGCCAAAATAGTCAGTGGGACAAATTCGATTTGAGAGTGTTCCAAGACTTCAAGTCCTCTAGGATGGTTGCCACCTGCCAATCATTTGTAACCCCCCTGCATGCATGATGCATCGATCAACGGGGGGAATTTTGGAACTTAAAATTTCCACCAAAAATGAAGTTGTTCTCGTGGCTAATATCTCCAAGTGAATAGAGCTTTGTTCGAATCAGTTTGTCTCCCACTAGTCGAGGCATGCAGGCAGGTGAATGGACTTGGAGCGACTTCAGGTCAGTTTCCTTTGTTTGGGCCTTATTTTGTGTTAGGTTCTTGTGTAACAGATTGTGCTCAACCTATACCTTCCACGAGTCTCCACTCCTTTAACCACTTAAACTTGAAAACACTTAAAGCAAGTGTTAGTTCTACATATCTTAGCAAGTAATCACAAATAAACATAACCAAAAATCATTCACAAAGACTTAACTTAACAATCGTAAAATTCTCATTTTGACAATGAGCTATTACTAAGAGAATATCATATCGACTGTTAATCTAATAGTAACATTTTTTGTTGGCCAAGTAGGTTAGTAGTATTCACAAGGCCTAGAAGTATTTGTATGGAGTCAGAATTATGTGGTGCTTGGATAGGTAGGCTTAAGCAAAATAATTTACACCATTCATTAATTATGGTTTTTAGCATAGTGACAAGATCTCGATCTAACACATTTTATGAATTTCTTAGTATTAATGTTAACTTTTTAAGACATCAATGTAAACACTTTCATGAAACCAGCTGTGTACCTTTTTTTTTTTTTGGTTCTATCTAAACATGCTTTGATAAAAAAAACTTTATTGATCATGAATTTATATATGCACCAAGAGGTTCCTCGAGGAAGAATAGAAGGTTGAAGTCTACCACCACATCGAAATGTCAAAGCCTAAACCATATTGAAGACTGAAGAGAATAAATCAATGTAGAAAGACTGAAGCCTAAATCCATTTGAAAATCATGCAGGACTAGTTATATTAAAAGCCCCAGGTACACTAAGATGTTCTATCTTAAGGGTACGTTTGGATGGGGGGAAAGGGATGAGAGGGATTATTTTTATTTTAAATTGATAGAATTATAAAATGTTTATAAAAATGAATAAGAGTTATTTTATTCTTTTTATTTTAAAAAATTCTCAAATGAAGGGAATATTTACTTAAAATAAAAAAATACCTCATTCTTTTTCCTTTCAAACTCCTTCATCCAAACATACCCTTAGGTGCTACCTCGTGGTTCTAAAAGAAAATATAATCTAATACTTCTCATGTAAAATATTTGTCATTTTTAACTTTATCATATCTCATAAAAAATTCTCCTAAGAATAATTTTAAATACCTTTTTACATTTAAACTTATAAATCTTGAGATACATAGTAAATTTAAATAATTTAAATAATTTTGTAAAAGTGCCAACCATTCAAAATTTGAAAAACAACTCATTTTCATCACCAGAGTCTTAATTTATTTATCAACAAATTTTACAATCAATATTATATAGGTAAAAACAACTTTTCTCATTTTTTAAGGGATCACAATTATATTGAAAACATGAGGAAAACCATAGTTCTGTTAGTGTCATTTGAATATAAATCATCATGATTTAACCCTCTATCACTAAGTCTATTGCATAGAAACATCTTTTCATACATTCTATAGCAAAAAAAAATTTCCTTGAAATTGCTTCACACATATTGGAAAACACTTTGATTTAATAATTTTCTACTTAAACCATATTTACTCTTCACAAATAACTCTAGATATGTTTAGATGTGTTACTTGCCTGTTATTTTAATTTTGTTCATTTTGTACTCCTTAAGCTTTGTCATAACTCCTTTCATCTTTCTGCACCTTATCGGTATCTGTTGGAATTTTATAACTGTTGTCCCACTGCTTTATTCACATATCCAACTCGGAGCCTTCACAGTTGATTTTTCACTCCTGTTGATCAACCAAAGTCTAGTGTCATACTTCAGTTCCATTATTGTTTCCCATTCGACACCAACGATTTTGCATTGGCCTAAATTTAAGTTTAAGTAGAAAGAAAATATTGTAATAGTACACTTCCTACAACCTCAAAATACTTCTCCCTAAGTTTCAAGGTTCCAAACTACCAATTCACATTCTCCAACACTAGACAACTAAGCACTTCCCACGTGAAGGAATCTTGCATACTGTAGCATTGTTGGTCCACAACCCACCTTTCTTCAAGGTAGAATGAAGTTTACTTCATAGAGAGATAATGGAGAAAGAAGAAAAGATCCACTGAAAATGAGCCAAATTCGAGGCTCTAGTACTTGCATAGAACAGTCAATCTCAACTGACAAGTTTTCACCCCTAACTTCAAATATGGATAACTTTTGATCTGTAGATCAAATTTGCATTCATTTTGTATTGTTGGAATTTTTATGAAATCTATTTTCCATGGGTGAGCACCTCAATATACAATTGAATTTGAAAACTAGTGTTAACCTTCCACGAACAGATAGAGGCTAACTAAAAGGTAGTTGGTTTTCCAACAGTATTTTCTTTTTTCTTTTTAGTTTTAGGAAGGCCCTATTGGACCTAAGGAGAATGGGAAATTGAGATGTGGTGAATCGAACTCCCATCACATAATCACAATCCTTGTAAAGATAAGGGGAGATACCAATGAAGTTATGCTAAGCCAATTTCATCAGTATTTCTATTTAGTTATGAATACCTTGAGTTCCGAAGCCTTTCAAAACCATTCCTATATCTCTTAATATAATCTTATTTTCATAGTGAACCTATCACATCTATAAAAAAAAACTATATTTGATAATAACATCCACCAAACCTAAACCACATGATCACTAACATTCGACTTTTGACAAGTCAAATATCAAAATAAAATTAAGAAAATCAAACACAACTATAAACAACAGATTTCAAAGATTAACCTTGAGATCATAGCATCCTTCTCAAGCAACTAGATTCAATTTTTATAAATAATTAAATAATTTGAAGAAGCATAAGCAACAAATTCGAATACAAGACAACAAATTCATGTGTTTCCTCACATTAAGATTAAGACCGAGTCATCACAATCAAGATTTAAAACAAAACATTAAAAAGGAAAACAAAGTGATAAACACAGAGAGTATCAACCCCTAACTTAAAAATAAAAACTGATCCGAAATCAACATTACCTAGCACTATTGTTGATATTTAATCAAACATAATAGTACTCAAACCCAGTAATATCCTTGTATTCAACCTCAGTCCACTAAATCTATTTACTGTTTCCAATCCAACATCTAAACCGCTTAATTAAATCAAACTCAACTTGAAATACAAGCTGAAATTCTCGAAGTGAGTAGAGAAATTCTCAAAGTGAGCAGAAACAAAAACCTTTTTAGGGAAATATAACTGATTTACCTGTAAAATTGTAGAAGAATGCTGCAGGAAGAGCACCTTCCAAAGCCCTCCAACTTGTGTTGGTCCACCTTTACTTCCATTCCCATGATTTGCTCCATGGTGGGCCCAAAAGGAACAGCTTTAGAACATAGATATTTTTAGTGAGAGGACTGATGGGAAGAGAGTGAACCAATGAGAAGAATGTGCCAGGGAGAGGAAATGGGCACTGGAGAGAGGGAGCAGGACTTCTTCAACGGAAGACTCAAATGTAAGTCCATTGGCGGAAATTGACAAGAGAAAGAGGGAGACATTATTTGTTGATGACTATGTTTGGAAAAATAGAAAAGGAAAGAATCTGACCAAAAAAATGAGTAGAATTTGTCTAAACCAGATATTATTACCTGTCAATATCATATTCGTTTTTTTTTTTAATGCAGCTTGGGATTATATCTCCTCCAGTTTTGAATACGATTCCATATGTGCACTTCTATTTTTGTTATTCATATCAAACTGTGTTTCTGTAAACATGTTCGCATGTGCAGCAATTTTTCATTATAATGAAATAAACGTTCACTTGTGATTAGATTTTAGGTTCGCATCAAAATATTTTCAGGAAAACTCCAAACCGATTCTTTTGTCATAACAAATATTAAGGCATAGTTCCCACAAGAAATCACTGATGCTAGGTGAAGGGCTAAGACAAAGTATTACTCTATATATTAGCATTCAATTTTAAGGATCCAGAACTGTATGGAAAGTTACTTATTATCCCTTAAGAGTTCAGCTTATCGAAATTGGCCATACAAAACTTCAGATGTATGGTATTGATGCACCTAGACGTTACAGTTTTGTTTCTGAAATACATTAATAAGTCTAGCAGCTGATAGATTTGGTGTTATTCTCTTCCCTTAGCTTTGTTTTCTTCTAATCTCCCATGTACCAAAAACAATACTTTCTATATATCAAATCATGCAACATATAATTGTCCTAGTATCCCACAGTTAGAACTTGAATATAGATCATTTGTTAAAAGACAGAATTTGGAGTTGAGTAGCAAGTTAAAAATTTCTCTCCTAAAACATAATGAACATTGATGGAAGGAAAAGCATGCAAGAATATGTATATACATATATATATATATATATACATATATATATATATACATACATATATATATATATATATATATATATATATATCCTTTATGCTTCTCCTTGGCAGTAACTGAAACATCAGTTCAATTGTCGAAGAATATTTTAGAATGAATAATAATAACATAGAATAAAGTATATGTTCCACAGGTTATTGAACGGAATCAATTTATGTTCCGCAATTCCGATTACATCCATTGAGCTTGAACTTAAGAAGCAATGTCCCCTTTCCTGTCATATCAATATTAGCTACTTCATGATCTTCACTTCCAGCTTTTCTATATGAATCGTCACACGTTGCCGTTAGCTCAGATATAGAAATATTTTCAAAAGGCACCACTTGCTGACATCCTTCAATCCCAGTGTCAGTATAACAAAATTTGTTCATCCTATAGATCTCCTCTAAAGTACAGTGCCGTGCTACAGATAAAATATCCACCATTGAGCGTTTCTTGCATCTCCCTCTACGCCTTCTGCGTTTATCTTTCATTGCCTTGGATGATGTCAATGTTGGACTACGGATTGAACTTGGGAGGGTAAATTTATCTGCTGATTGAGATAAACTGACAGAAACGCTGCAGTTATGTTGATTTCCCTCTTCATGAGATGAAGGGCAGTCCCGGCTGTGGCTGGTGACTTTGTATCTTTCTCCATCAGAGAACAAGTCACACTCATTTTTTATATTTTGTGGATGCTCAATGAGATGCAGCACTTCACTTTTGCAAAAATCAACATCTTTACTATCATCTTGCGACTGCATCAAGTTTGAACAACCTTTGAGTGATTCAGCAAGTGAAGTTTGCCGTCCAAAGGGTGGCAACACATCCCTGAGACCATGGTTTAGACACATTTGCAAGTACTTCTCAGGAAATGGCCAGCTATGAAGGATACTTCTGTGACGGGAAGCAAGAACATACTGTCTGCAACAAAATTTCTTACCTGTTAGTAAGATAAACTCCAAAAAAAATTATTTCTTGTTTGCTTCTTCCTCTTCTGTTTATTAACTATTCAACTTATTCTTACCAAAATCTAGATACAACTAACTGTTCAAATTTAATAGCAAAGAATAAAGAATGAGTTGAACAGAGAATCATCCCACGCAAAGTGATGGAAAGATTGTAAATAACCTACAACCAAAAGGCACTTCAAACCATAGAAGCGCAAGATATTGCAATTCAAGAGATCAATCAAAATATAGAACATGCAATAATAGCACAAATATTAAAAACATATATATTATAATTTGAAAAGCTTAGGTATATTTATGGTAACTTTTTCAAGCATAGGTACCTTATTGAGAAGGGTTTAACATCTGCTTCAGTGTTCGTTTCTTCTGAACCCATTTGCTGTTGCAGAGATTGCGAAACCGTAGGTGGGTTTTGTTGCTGAGACATAATTTCCCACAAAGATTGCAACTTTGCAAGTCGTTCCCAAACTAATCAGTATAAATTAATACTTAACCGAAACTCCTAGAAGCCCAGTTTTCGCTTATAGCCGCTGGAACGTTGTGCAGACCGAAATCTCCATAAAATTACCAACTCATAGCAGCAAGTCCAATACCCTAGAACACAGAATAACAAAATCAGAGATTTTTAAGCACAAAATCTGCATGTGGGTACCCAAAAGAAGAACAATCCATCCAGAGAATATAAAGAAAAGGGAACAAAAATGAAACTGTTGGCGAGTTCTCCACCGAAACAACAGAGTCTAAACCTTGAAACTTCAGAGAAGGGAAATTAAGAGTCATAAAACTAAGTTAGCAGTGGTGAAGGAGAGATTGGTAGGCTATAGAGGGAATGGGTGTGGTGAAAAAGACGATGTCAATGTAGAAAAGAGGTAGAAGAGAGAGAGAGAGAGAGAGAGAGAGAGAGAAGGGAACCAAGGCATGAGGAACTGACTGAGAAGTGTGGTAGTAGAATGGTCACTTTGTGTTCTATTTTCTTTTATTGGTGTTTTTGTTCTCCGTTTGGTTTGGTTTGGTTTTTGTTGACTTCACTTAACTATTGCTAACAGTGTAATTAAGCAAGGGTTATTATTGTTAATTTTAATTGGGTTTGCCTTTGCTGTTATCTATAGACTAAAGTTTTGGTGGGATGTGGAAGGTTCCTTAACCCCCAAAACAGGGCATCCTCGTAATCTTGGATTGTCCAAATCTAGGAATGGACTCACTAGTCACCACAGATATTCTATTATACCTAAGAGCACTCTGACAATTTCAACTAAACTTAGGAAAAGTGGAGATTTGCAGAACACGAACTGGGTATTAATGGTTCAGAAGTTAGAATCAAATTGGGCAGAATGCGAAAGCTGTGTTGGTTAATGTAATTTCTCTTGGTAGATTTATTTTTGTCTATAGCTCTTTGTGTTTTGGGTATATAACGCAGGGCAAAACAAATTCCAAGGTGATGCAAATGCTTTGCTTTGCAAATGGCAGATATCTGGCAAGAAGGGCCAGAGAGTATCCCAACAACCAGCCACAGTGATTCTCTGCAGGAGAAGTACAATAAACTGAGAGAAGAGTCTCAGACTCTCAGATTTACTACCTCTTTAAGGAAAACACACGAGCGACACATGCATGTGCTATCCGTGGTAAGTTTCAGTTTTGGCAGGCTTATAGCTCACCTAAACTGAAGAAGATTGAATTTAGTTAACTATAAAGTAGAACGTAACATCATTTGGAATTTCCAATGCTTTACTGATTTCAGATCAATAGCCGAAATCTGACATTGCAAAATGTCATAGCAGGCTAGAGCAAATTTATCAAAATTTAGTTGAGTTTTATCAAAATTTGCATCCACTTTAGTGGTAACTATGTCTCCACCGTTCTGCAGTTAATTAAAGTGAAGCGAATGGTACATGGACAAAGTTCTGATATAGAAGTAAAGTGAAGAACTAAGACAAAGGAGCTATGTACTAAACAACTGATGTCATAACCGTCATTATTGATTACCTCAATTTGAAGCTTATGCAACATCTGATTGACTGAACATCTGAACGAGATTCAAAATGTTGTAAGCTTTCCTTCTCATTTATGGCTTTTCTGTTTTCGGACACTGAGGATTACAGTTCAGGGCGGCTTCATGCACTTCAGATGGTAATGCTTTCTATTTTTTATTTGTGAAATAGATGTTAGTGTTTCAATTCGTGCATAGGGGCACATAAGCTATACATACATATATAATCGTATGCATGCATGCGTTGAGAATCTAAAAGTTATTTCCTTCAGTAAACGTTGCCTAGGTTTCATGTGCTGACATTCTAATCTTGCAAAACATTGCCCAGGGGAGAAATCTAACAAGCATCCCTCTCTGTACAATATACTTCTGAGTTCTGACTGTTACTACAGGTGTTTAATAAGTGCTTAGCTGTATCCATGAATTCCAGTACAAACCGAAATATTATGGGTTATTATAGTTCCAAACATGAGCAGCAATACGTATATTAATTTTACTACTTCAGAGCATATCAGCAGTCAAGGCGTTCCTGCTGAGATATATGCACATAAACTGAACCTGATGAATCTAATTTACTTTTCAGCTAAAGCCTTGTGTTTGAATTAGAAAGCTGGTACTTAAGGAATGCACATATAAAATCAATATGATGAATGCATGAGGAACGTCAATTGATCACACTGCATCAATTGTGGTACAATGGGGATTGAAGTACAAAAACAAAATACCAGAGAAACTCTCCCTAGATATATGACATTATGTGCATTGTCAGAAAAACATTACACTAGCTCGTTTTAAGTGTATCCTACAGAGAAAGAACGACATTTATTGGAATTTACAGATTTTTCTTCTTCTTTTGTATATTAAAAAGGATCAGATAATGCTTAAACCCACCGGTTCATGCCAAGGTAATAATACTATTGTAAACCAGAATCTGAAAGTTCCTTCTATTTTGCTTTTTTCATGCTTGTGGAGATTATATATATTATATCTTCTTAAAAACAAAATTAAAATCCAATAAAAGAAAAAATCAGCATGCAATAACTTAATGCAAATTATCATTATCGGCAGGATTCCCAGCTAATGAAAGATTACATGCAATAATGGCCACAGAAAAATGCATTAACCAATGAGCCAATATTTGAGGAAGATTACAGTAACTTCATTATTAAATTTATACCAAATGGTTCAAATCACTATAGAGACTAATGGATTGAAACCTTTATCAAAGGCACTCTTAATTCCATTGGGATCCTGTCCATTGCTGCAGAAAATAAAAAATCATGGAGTGGGTTTTCCTTCTAACTCAGCTCATTATCAGTTCAACATGTCTCGTTCAAATGAGTCCAAATATACCATTTTGGTTTATACCCACTTATAGTCATTGTAGTTAAGAAAAAGATTACCAAGTGACGAGCCATTTATATAGATAATCAGTAGCACGAGCACTTTATTAGCAGTAGAAGAAAAATAGCAAGGGATGGGAGAGACATGGAAGCCTTTGAAAACCCAAGTAGAAAACTCAAATGTCACAATAAATTTGAAATTAAAGCAACGCTTTAGAGTTGAAGTTTTAATTAAAAAATGAGAAGGAATATTCAAAAAAGGGTTTAGGAAAAAAGATGAGTTTTCTAGAAAGAAAGAAAGGAAAAGCGAGTTTAATTAGACAAAGGAGAAGGAATTTTCGAACAGAAAATAACCAGGAAGATTATATTTTTTATTTCTATTTTCAAGAATAAAGAAGCACATTCATGAACGTAAGACTTCATGTCCTATCTTTTCTCATCTTTGCACTTTTCTCTAGCCTTACCTTTTCATTTTTGTGCTATTTATGGTTAAAGCTAGCTTTGTGTTTTCTCGGATCAGTTTGGGTGCTGAATTCGTCATATCCTTGTATGTGTATTAGTATTTGAGCGTTCTTTCTCTCTCTATCTCCTCAAATAGCTTCAATAATTAAGTTTTTAAAAAAAACCATTTTTGAAAGGCCATTTGAAAAAGGTTTTTGAATATCATTTCACTCCCTGATAGGTATAGAAGTCACTTGGCAACAAACTCGATGCCACTGTCAATACAATATGTCCCTATGAGTGAAGGGATGAGGTTATAGCTTTCCACAGGTATATTTTTCCAGTTCCACCATAGCCATAAACAGAAAAAAAATATTGGGCTTTATAGTTAGGGTAGGGATTGATTCCATGATGGTGTCAAATGCAGTCTTCTGTTCTAGTGTCACGTTGCTTATAAGTACAAAAGCTTCAGCAGCTAAGGAATTTTAGCCAAAATTGAGTTACTCCATGATGAGTTTGTTTTTAAAATCAAATTAACAAATCTCATCAGGAATGGGAAGTGAAGGATAGTCTCTTAGAGGGAAGTTAACAGTAAAAAGTTAATAAGATATGAGGATGCAAAGTATGAAAATTGTAATGAAAGAAAAGCAGTTGTAGAATAAAGGGTAGGTTATATATGAAGAGAAGCAATACTTAAATAATAAGAAGCTAGTTAAGAGAACTGTAAATATATAAACTATGGACGCAGAGTTACGGGTATTAGGGCAATAGTTGTGTTATTTACCTTTCAATTGCTGTAATATGCGTTGAAAATAAGTGATGACTTCATATATGAGGTGTAGTCATTAGCATTGTAGCAAATAAGCTTCTAAGGTGGTGTCATGTACCCCACACTGAAGCTTCTTTAATAGCTTCTATGAATTTGTTATCATCATCAAGTAGGCCTAAAGCATAACAAGCATCATGGAAAGAAGGGTAAATTGTCCCATTAACTGTACACAGGTCTTCGAAACATGTGCCTCCTTTCACTTTGTTAATCAAGATCCTTTCATAATAAAATTTATCCTAGCTAGGTGGAACAAAATGCAACCTACCAATTGAAAAATTCTGTTACCTTGGAAACTATTCCCGCAATGGTTTCTTGTATACAAATTTTGAAGAAATATTAATAAGCTAGCTCCCGAGCTTCTGGGTTTTTTTTCCTTCTTTTTGTTTGCTTCAAACCATGTTGTAAACGTTGTTTTCTGTATTCCAGGTTTGTCAAGTACAGACTCAATTGTGCCATTATCTTCAAACATAATAGATTGCTCATTAGGAAGGTCAAAACTGAGATGTTCATAGGTGGTTGTCTGAAATGAATGTCAAATCCAAATATCCATGATGCTTCACATGCAGGGACATATCTATGGTCATAGTACATTTGAATTTCATCTTGTGAATCATTAGGAACATGAGCTGGTTCATTAAGAGTTGCAGTGACACGATCATGTCATTTTTTGATGTACTTAAACTGATATTAAATTGACATTGATTGGTTGTACAATTTGATATTGATATGAGCATGTATTTAATGATTAGATGATTGAATGGAACAACATAATAGTTATCAAGTTAAACCCTATCTTTTTCTATTGTTCTTCTAATGTCCCTCTTTCTGTAGATTGGATATCCATCCTCATCAAAGCTATTAGTTGGCACAAATTATTTTGGATAATGCCTAGGCGCACAATCTATCTTTCATGCATGGAGAATTAGGATAAGCTCTTCCACGTGGACCATAAACTGGGCCAAACTAGACCGTTTTATCAAGGGAGCCAAAGAGAAAGAACATCATTATTTGAAAGACCAAATTTAGAAGAAAAAAAATTCAAAAGAATACATGTAAAATGAAAATTTTTAAAAATTTTGGGGAGCCATGGATCAGAGGCAATGAGGCGCGGCCCCTGACCATGAAGCACAGCTACTTAAAATTTGAGTTTAGAGTTCTTATCTGGGATTTCAGCTTGGAAGATCTTATCAATGTCTTTAGTAGTTGTTTATTTGTCATGACTCATGAGGATAAAGAAATAAAATAATGTGTGCATGGGGCAGTCTTTTTTTGAACTATAGTGTATATAACTGCAAAAATAAGAAGTGACATCTATATTTCATATTTCAGTCATATATATGATGTTGAAGTAAGATTTTGTTCTTATAGAAGTGAAATATTCGCAAACAGATGCGTATGATTAGAATTTCAAAACCTATCAAGTTGACAATCTACACGTTAGATGTAAAAAATATACTAAACAGATATGGATGAAAGACATTGAAGGGGATGATGAATGTTTTGTACTGTGAGAAGAATTTTAATCAAATTAAAAGATTGACTTGGCACACCAACTCTGACTTTTCCAAAAAATAATAATCTCGTAACTCAGTCAAAAGCGGTTCAATCTTGATCCTAAAATTTCTAGAGAACTGATCTGTTCTATGACTATCTTCTACTCTTAAATGGCACTTTTTAACCACACATTTGACTTCTATGTACTTTGGGTTGCATGTGAAAGTGATAAAAAAGATGTGGATATCCAACCCATTTACAGATGGCCATATAACATCCTGATAATTTTTTTATCATATAGTACCTAGCCCCACAGTAAAACTTACAGTAAAGTTACACGTTTCCCGGTAGAAGTTGCATTTATATCTCCTCAAAAAATTGTTTCTAACAAATTCTTGGTACATTTTGTCAATTGCTTTTGGTGTAGTAGAACCTTTTGAGACTCATTCGTTGTGTAACTGTCTACGATGAACTGTTGCAACAATCACTTGGAATGATTCATTGTCTCGTTCTTGTAATCTATGTACAAAACCTCTCACTGGGATTTTATTTCTTTGTTGCATGTGACTGATGAGAAGCATCATCGTCAGGAACATCTATATAACCATCCTCTCCATTAGGAAACAAAAGTTGAATATTGTAGACTGTAGTGGAAGGTAAGATGGATAGCTCACAAATTATTTGCAACTGGCTACCTTGAGTTTCAACAATTATATCCCTCACCAAAGGATGCACAACAAGCAGTATTGCAACTTCAGATTCAGTTGGAAAATTATAGATTCTACCATTCTTTTCTCATTTACGAATCAGGCGCAGCTTGAAAATTGAAATCCTTCATTGTCAAAATTGAATTTGTCATGAGCCTCATATTTGTATATTTAATAAATATATACTTCTTTCATGTAGTCTTCTGTTTAATCTCGTACGGCTGAAAAATGAAACAAAAAATAAGCATATTTTTAAAATTTAAAAATAAATATAATTTCATAAAATATAAAGAGATTAAGAGTTTTTCTTTCTTTCATAAATTGCCAATGTAAAAGAATACACAAAAAACAGGGGTGGAGGCCAGCATATAAGTGACACCTCCTTGTGGATATCAATTTCTACCTGTATGTGGGGATCCCTGCAAGGACTGCTCCATTCGGAGCTTTGCGAGCAAGAAATATTTTCCTACGAGGATGGGAGATAAAATTCCCGCGCAGGTAATTCAGGGATGGAGATGGGGATCATATTCCCCGTTCCGATAAATTACATATATACCTTTTATTATGTGTATTATATATCATAAATACTAATAACATTTTAATTTTTTCATATTTCTTATTTAATTTAAATATTGTGATTGTACTATTTAAGTTTGAATTTGTTATGATTTGACTTTAAATTTAATAATTTAATTTTATATAATTTTTTTAAAATTTTATTAAATTTTAGTTTGTAATTTTATAAGTTTTTATGAATTTTTAGAGTTTTCGTGAGGATCCGTAAGGATGAGAACGTGAAAGAAAAGCTCCCTACAGCGATAATCAATGACGAAAATGGAGGAAATATGAGGGATTAGGACGAGGAACGAGGGAGTACTCCCCACCCCGCCCTGCCTCGTTAACATCTCTACACCTCCACCATCCTCCTTTTATTTTTACAGAATTTTTAACTTTTGCATAAAAATATTTTATGTGCTTCTTCTCAAAAATTTTGCCTGATGTCATTACATCCAAATTATTTTTCTTATCTATCAATCCTTTCTAAATTAAAACAAAAAAAAAACTTAATCTGAGAAAACATCACAACAAGAGTTTATATATTATTACCGTTAGTTATTTACGGTCTACACAAACTACTTATAATTTTTTTATGCCTATAATTATTATCTTAACTTACAAATAAAAAATATAAAAACAATTTTTAATTATTTTTTGATATCGTTGATTATAATATACCAGCTCATTTTTTTTTCTTTTTCGACATTTAAAAGTTTAAGAAATGGGAAATTGTCTCATTTTAAAGTCATTAAATTTAAAATTTATTTGTATAATATTTAAAACAAGTAATATTGTAAATAATATACTTAAAATAATATTACTAAGTAAGTAAATAAGTAAATAATATAACTAAAAAATATTACTTTAATAATATTACTTATTTAGTAATAATATAAATAAATAAGTAATAAATTTTTTATAATAAGACATGATTTTTATATATAATAATAATAAATAAGTAATATTTAAAATTTTGAAAATATTATAAATTTGTTAAACTAAAATTATAATTTGTAAATTTTAATTATTTTACTTATTATTTTTACAACTATTATTTTTACAATATTTTTACAACTATTATTGTAAGAGCTTGATCAAAAAAAATATTATAAGAGCTCAAAATTTATTTTTACAATGTTACAAAACTTATAATATTTTTTAAAATTTAAATATTACTTATTTATTTATTACATATATATATATATATATATATAATGTCCCATTGGCCATTGTCTGTAACACTGCCCACGTGGGAGTGGGACCTACAGACGAAGGCGATGCTAACTAAGAAAGATTTGTCTGAATGAAGACAGCAAAAGCAATGCCATGTAATGTAGGTTGTAACATGTTGTTGTTGTGGTCTGTGACTGTGTCAGTGAATCTGGTTGGTGGAATCAACACTCACATTCGCCCCATATCGTTAGTCCATCGCCACCGGCTCCGGCTAGTCTCTCTGGCTGGTTCCCTCTCCGGCGAGTCAATCATGGCCACTAACTCAGTCCGTGTTGCTGCGGCTCAGATGACATCCATCAACGACCTTGCAGCCAATTTCGCCACCTGCTCTCGTCTTGTAAAAGTAATCTTTTTTCTTCCCAAAGTTTCTCTTTTTCATCTTTAATCTTATCTGGGTTGCCTTTATTTTTCACAATTTGTGTTATTTTATTGTTCAAATTTGATGCTTCCTGTTATCTATATGTTCCCTTTTGATAATTTTCGTTTTCTGTCATCACGTGGTGCCTATTGAACCAAAACTTGGTTTTTGAAAACAGTTTTGTTTATTTGGAAAAATTAAAAAATTAAAAAATTGTGGCTTATTGGGGGGAAATATGGGAAGTGTTGCAAAATGAGAATGAAACATGCACACATAAACCTTATTACGTTTCTTTGAAAATTAGTTGGTTCATTTGTATTATTATACTGACCTGTGAAGTCTTTTGTTGGGTAATTTTTCTGCAAAGGAAGCAGCATCAGCTGGAGCAAAATTGCTTTGCTTTCCTGAATCCTTCTCTTTTGTGGGTGCTAAGGATGGGGACAGTGTTAGTATTGCAGAACCTTTGGACGGACCAATTATGGAGCAATACTGCTCTTTGGCGAGGTGTTAAAGCAATGTGTTCCTTTTCTTGTTAACTGATCCTATTTCATAGATTGAGATATTTTTTAGATGACATAGCTGCTGTCTTTACTTAAAAGAACTCACTGATTTCATATTGATTTTGCATTTTGTGCACAATGCTGATAAAGACGTCTTAAATCATGTAACAAAATAACGTCTTCTGATGCACTGCAGAGAGTCCAGCATTTGGTTGTCACTTGGAGGCTTCCAAGAAAAAGGATCTGATGATGAACACTTGTGTAATACCCACGTTGTAGTAGATGACACTGGGAAAATTAGAAGCACTTACAGAAAGATACACCTGTAAGATGATTAACTTATAGACAAAGTGAATTTATTTCCATCAAGTATTGTTCTGGGGCAGTTTTATCAGTTTACTTGTCTTTCAAGGATCATACTGTTTTGAATTTAGCACATGCATATTGTTGCAACACAAACACTATTACATAGTGTGTGGGTGAGAGAGAGAGAGAGAGAGAGAGTGATGTAAAAACCACAACAGTAGGAATAAGAGATTAGAGAATATGGAGAGGGAAAGAAAGAGGGAAAAATTCTACAGAGATAGAAAAGAGAATGCAGGGGGAAGGAGAAGAGCGATAGTCAGAAAAGGGAAAATCATAATAACAATATCAATTGATCAAAGCTGAAAACTATAATACAAAATAATCCTTAAAATGGTAAGCCCAATTACTTTGATTATTGCTGGAATAGAAAACCCTAACATGACACCCAATTAATCCAATTTTAACTAGAAACCCCAATTTAATCAACTAATTAATAAGTACCCTATTTACTATAATTTTCAAATTATCTACAATCCTAATAACCATTCATATTGTAAATTTTCCTATATAATATCCATTGTGTCTATTCCATAGTACACCAGATAGCCTGCCTATTGACTCGTTTATCAACTCTTAGATATAGTTATGCCTTATGGTCCTACTGACATGAGAATTTTACTGCTTTCTGTTTGTCTTATTATGGTTGTATAAACAATTGATATTTTATTCACTTTATTTTATTTGAAGGTTTGATGTAGATGTTCCTGGTGGAAGAGTATACAAAGAAAGTAGGTTTACAGAAGCAGGTAGGATATTTCCTCTTTACATGGTATTAAGACTAGATGAGTCTTTGTCTTGCTTTAGTCCTCATTGTAAATTTTCATTTTTGTAATGGATTTTTAAGTAAATGAAAAGAAAGAAGCTATCAATTATTTTTCCCCGTCAAGATATGAAACTCCTTGATGAATGGTATTGCAATGTAACTTGCTTTTTATCCTGTTCATATATGTACCAATATTCTTACTTGAAAATCTGACAGAGAATCTGAGAATCAGTTAAAGTTTTCTCAGTCCACATCCACTCAGAAACAACAAGAACATAACAAGTGAAAGAATAAAGAAGATAATTAGTATTAGTCATGGTGATTCAGATAACATTTCCAATGATTTACTTTTCCTTCCATTATAAGTGATATTTTCTTCTTTCTCCTTCATTTCCTTTTACTGAAAATGCAGAGCTGCAGTTGTCCCTTCTTTTTTTCTTTTCTTTTTTTTTTGTGGGGTGGGGGGTTGGCTTGACAGAGAAGATAAGCACTGACATATGATATGAGGGATGAAATGTTTTCATGTGAAAATCATCTATCTTGGTGATGTTTTCAGGAAAGGATATTGTTGCAATAGACAGTCCTATTGGGCGTTTGGGCCTCAGCGTTTGCTATGATTTGAGATTCCCAGACCTTTACCAGTTGTTACGTTTCCAACATGGAGCACAGGTATTAAGTGGATATCTTTCTTTTGTGCTTAAAATAGGTTGTTTATCTAAAATTTTCTTGTGTTTTACAATGTCCAGGTACTATTGGTGCCTTCAGCATTCACTAAAGTGACTGGTGAAGCACATTGGGAGATTCTTCTTCGTGCTCGTGCAATTGAGAATCAATGTTATGTAAGAATTCATTTTTGCATATAATAATACTGCCCTTCCCCCTCTTATCCCATCCTTTCAAGATCCCCAACTGAAGTGTGTTTAGAGTATAATCATTGGACACATGGATTCTCTCACAAGCCCATCTTCTTGTTTATTCCTGTTAATTATCTTGTTATGCTGAAAATATATTAAAAACATATTGATAGAAATATATATAAAGTGATTATGAAAATCATTGATTTCAATGGCCTCTTGATTCTTAATTTTAATCATCTCTGATCCCAGACCAGTTGCACTGCAGAAAATTTGAACTTCACTGATGGACGGATATGATAAATGATAGGAGATAGGTTTGAAAAAGTTCATGTAGTGGTTGATTTTTAAAAAAATATGAAAATCAGAAACCTGTCTTTTAGGAAATGGCCATCTAATTTTCCAGGAATGAAACAGAAGCCCTCTGTAGAAATGTCCAAGTTATTCACTGACTTTTGAATTGTTAATACATATAATATAGACTTTGAAATTACAAACATCTTACTAATTCTTGAACTGGTTAAATGTTAGATAGGTGACTTCCTTGTAATTAAGCTCAAAAGATAAAAGGAAAAATAATATTTCAGAAAGATCTTAACAAATTTAGTATATGGATTTAATCAATTGTACAAAGGTATCTCTGGATTTTTGGTGGGTTATCTCCATATTTAACTCTTCCCTGGAAGAATGGTTGCATGTTGTAACTTTTATTAACTTCTTGCCTCTTGTAGCTAGCATGAAAGTCTCTTTTAAGTTTGAGCAACAAGTTGAAATTGAACTATTCAGATACAATTTTCTTTTACAAAATGATTATAACTTTTGACAGTATTGGGTATTTTATTGTTAGCCTAATGCATGGTAATCATCATAGGTTCTATCTGGTCATATCAGTGAACCTAGTTATTTACTTTTACATTTGCTACTGTGGGATTTAATATTTGGCAATTCAATTGGATGTCGGTGACTTCTTTAACTAATCATTTTGGTGCAAAATGTTACTCTGCGAGATAAGGTGTTAGTTGCCTCCCATATACATAACATACGAATGCATGCTCTGATACACCCACTTGCATGCCTTACAATAGTTCAGAGAGCACATTCCTGAACCAGCAATATTCAATTATGAATAATCTTCAAAGTTATGGCTTTGTTTTTCATGTGTATGCATTTGAAATGAATAGGACAAGTTATTAAGAAAGCTATGTGAGGAAATATATTTCAACTATTTTCTTCTTTGCCACTTATTTTTAGGAATGGTTTGATGAATGAATTATTAGGTCATAGCTGCTGCACAAGCTGGTAATCATAACGACAAAAGAGAAAGCTATGGTGACACATTAATTATCGATCCGTGGGGAACCATTGTTGGCCGATTACCTGGTAAGAAACTTGATACCCCATGTTCATTGAGCTACTTTATGAAATTGGAAGTCCAATAACTGTAATTTATTCAATTTTTTCCTAGTTGTCTTTCTTCTTTTGTCTTGCTTATGTAGTCTAAGTTAAGAGACCTTTCACAACTTACCGGGCTTAGCGTAACTGATCTCATAGAACTTTATCGTTTATAACTTATTTCAAACATGTAAGAAAAGATGAAAAACAAAAAAGGATACATGTGTTTCTCTTCTTTACAGTTCAACTAATGCATTGCTTGCTGTAGTTTCATGTATCACCAATCTTTGTTTTGTTTAGATGTACTAGCATTCTAGCAGTTTAAACCGCTAGCAGTTTAAACCGTAGTTTCCATGGTTGGTTATTATTTTTCTGTTTCAGATCGGTTGTCTACAGGCATTGCAGTAGCTGATATTGATTTATCATTGATTGATTCAGTAAGGGAGAAGATGCCAATTGCTAAGGTAAATTTTGTCATGTCTTATCTATGGGACTTGTATAACATTGAATCAACCAATCAGGGATGTTAATCAGGCTAAGGTACCAGGGTACTTGAACTGTATACTCATTAGATTTTTTTGAAAAAAATAATAATTTTCCCTTGTTTTTATGATATGAAATTATTTTTTTAATACTACCTCTGATCCCTTTTAAGTGTCGTTTTCGAGGAAAAAAATTGGTCCATTATAAGTGACGTTCTCACATACCAATAAAACATTAATTGTTGTTTTTCCATCTATGCCCTTATGAATTAATGGAATAGGTAAGAGATAGTGCGACA
The DNA here is from genome assembly GCA_023212625.1 of Styphnolobium japonicum. Taxonomy (NCBI): domain Eukaryota; kingdom Viridiplantae; phylum Streptophyta; class Magnoliopsida; order Fabales; family Fabaceae; genus Styphnolobium; species Styphnolobium japonicum. The sequence continues at coordinate 1,122,304 of JALBWW010000013.1, forward strand.
TGATAAAGTGAAGTAATTAATTGCTAGAAATTGAATAAGGATAATCTAGTAAAAAATTCCCATAATTAAAGCTTGGTTTTGTGTTTCTTAATTCTTGTGTCTTGCACAAAAACGACACTTAAAATGGACTGGAGACAGTATAAAATTATTAAAAAAAGAAAATATTTGGGTATTTTAACCGGGTATGGGTGTTTGGATGTTTATTTGGATACACGTTTGGATGCATGTTAAAATTGCTATTTGGGTTCGGGTTTGGGTGATGCAAACTCCACCCGAACCCGACTCATTTACATCTCTAATTGAATGATTTAGTAATCCATTTATGGTCTGCTTATATTTATATAATAATGTTTTTGTAAATTGTTAAATCGCCCCCAAAGGATGCAATCGTCCTTTGAAGGCTGATGCTAAAATATTGAATCCTATCTTTTGTTTTCCTCAATGTGCCAAGTGCATGTACCATGTAATTCTGCACCTTAGTGATTCATGTTTATATGTACGTGCTGTTGGTTTGCATTTGTAATTGGAGCAGTGCAGCTTTTTCAATTCCTAATGCATACTTGTATGTTCCGTTGGTTTCAGCAAAGGAAGCCAATTGACTTCTGGAAAGCTGCATCTCTATAGCTCGGGGGCCGTCTCTTGTTGCCTTGGTCACATATTTAAATTTCTGTGTATTGAGTATACAAATGTTGGACCAGTCAACAAAGGGTAGTCTATTCCCCTTCATTAGCCCCATGCCAAACCAATGAGATTTAAATATGGGACTTCCATATTAGATTACCCTAAGGATGGTGTAAACAAATATGGATGTTATCGGACCATGCTTGCTGTACTTACTATAAGGATTACTATACTTCATTGTAATAAATCCTGCATCATCAAGTCATTGGTGCATGCTCCATGTTATAGAGCAAAATTTAACTTACAACCTGTGGTTTGTGGGAGTTTACTTGTGAGGTTTTTTGGGAACACTAGATATTAAGAAATTTATAGGAAACTAACTCCGCTGAAATTCACGTAATTGTTTCATGGCAGCCTTTCTCATGGATCTTTATAATCAAATGTAAGTTATGGCATCATTTTCAATCACCTATTATATTTCAAGAGAATTTGTAGAAATTCAGCAATTGAAATGTTTGGTCTTGTTTGAGCTGATATGATTTGTTTTTCTTGTCGTAGCAAAATACGTTTTTCTTGTCTTAGCAAAAATACGTAGTTCGTAAGATGGGTCTATAAATTATCTGAAAATTACTAGAATATTACTTGGAAAATTTTGTAGGAAAATTTTGTCTATGTTTTATTTTTTTCTTTTTAACCTAATGTTATCGAAGAGGGCCATATAATTCAATCTAAAAAAATTGGTTGTTCATTGGTGCTGATAAAGAGTTGAATATATCTGGCATATATGTAAAATACTGAAGAATACGAAAGCATCCAACTGAAAAAATGATTAGCTTGATGCTGAGTAAAATATAATCATATAATTTACACTACAAGTAATATATTCCGATAATCATTTCTGTGACCCATTAAACAAGAATTGAACGCTATTGAACTTTATTGTTCTTTGAACAAAAGTGATACACACCGTACCTTGAAGGCTTGAACAATTAAAAGATATATTATCCTTTATTTTCCTTTTCAAATATCTCATTTCTCAAGCATTTAAACTCTGGTTAATTTACCGATGAGACTGCAATTTCACATTTTCATAGGGACAAGAACCCACTGGTTAAACAATCTATCTTCATTTTAGTTCTCAATTTATTTTCAGTTCATCCTGATGTCCAGGATTTAGCATATAAATACCTTTAATAAATGCAGTCAGCATAACTACTAACTGTTCCACTGCACCAATAATTATTTTGCATGATCAGTAACATTTTTGGACATAAAGACATTCCCAACAAGAACTAGCCATTCTTCGGAATGATGCCATTTACTTACACTGCACCTATAATGATTTTTGTTGGGTTGAAGATCATAATTTTTAAGGTCAATGAAGACTTAACTGTTCTTGCAAATCCATTAAACATTAGCACCAAGAAATTTTATCTAACCTGGGAGCAGAGTATAATCTTGAAACAACTCTAAACAATACTAAATAATGCATATATCTTTCTTTTGGAATGCAAGATATGTTCACCATGAAAATTTGAAAATAAGCTTGTTTCAAGCAGAGGTGGAAAAAAAGAGTTTTCTCAAACGATGGGGAAAAAAGGAACTTTGTATTTTGTTTACCTCTGACCAATCTTACACTTCATATATTAACAAAAAATAACAAAAGTAAAACAAAAGAATAAACACGTTGTGAAACAGATTATGAAGGAGCAACATCAAAAACCTCATTCACAGATATAGGTGGACTATGAACAATGCAATAATTTGGCCTACCAGAAAGAAACAAGCTTTTATAGTAATCAATTAAGCAAAAATTCATGCATAGAATCAGGACTCCCAAGGAGATCAAAGGGTTTTTTGCCAAGGGAGTCTTTCAATATTGTTATTTGACCTTCCTTCAGAAGTATATCTTCATCGAGTGCCTCTATCTTCTTCTTCAATACATTGACCTCTGAGTTCAACAGCATATTCTGCTCACTATATTGCTTCACTTTCTCCCACATAAGATCTCTCTCCTCTGACACTTTGGGAAATATTCCCCTCATGATTGTTAATTCCCTCGTAGCCTCTTGCAGATCACTTTGAAGGCAGTTTATACTCTCATCTTTCTTCAACATCTGTTACAGTAGAACAAGAAATAATTTCAATTTTTTTCCTTTAAGCAATAGCAACAGCAATTTAAAAAAAGAAACTACCAGAGCTACTTACCCACAATACAACCAATAACAACACAGTACCCTAAATAAGCATCCATTAGCTAAATTTAAACAATGAATTTCAATACTGGTGACAGACCTGAAGTTCAAGGTCCTTCAACTTGTGGGTGACACTTGAAAGGTTGTCTAGCGCATTTTGCACCTCAGATCTAAGTATGTCGTTTCCTCTTACTGCTGTAGCAAGTTCAGCTTGCATCTGCTCAACTTGGAGCTCTTTAGAGTACAACTTCTCTCTTAATAGACTTGTTACCAAACATTCTGCTTTAAGCTCAGTCCTTATAATATCCTATACAAGCAACAACATGATCCATATGCCAAGAATAGAGAATTTCAATAAGCAAATTAGGATTTTTAAAAAGGTTTAAAATAAATAAGCACAATGGTAATGGTAGAATAGAGAATTTACAATCCGTATTCTTCCAAAACTACCATTAAAGAAAAAGTTCCAGCAGAAATTCACCTCAGATGATTGATCATTCAGTTTAGCTAATTTATCAGCGTCTATAAACTCTGACTGAAATTTAGAAGTCAATGGACTTGACTTTTCTTTCAACAAAGCAGACATCATCTGCAAACTCCTTGTTAAACCCTCAGTGCCACTTTTAAGACCCTGAATTTTAGTTTCAGATTCAACAATAAATTGCCCATCTAAACCATTTCCAACAACTTCCATATCCAGTTGGATATTTTGACGAAGATGGCCTCCTTTCCCTTTGATGAATTCCAGTAACTTTGAACACAAGTATGTGCTTTCATTTAGCATCATTAGGCCTTGATTCTGAAGGCAGCAGATGCGGGCCCACAGTTCTTTATCTAGTTTATAAGTAGCAGCAACACATTCTTTCCCATCACCTTTCAAGCGGTTTAACAGAATTATATTTTCATGGCGAAGAGAATCTGCCTCAACCCTGTAAGATTCCAACTCCCTTCTCAAGGCCAGTTCTACTCCTGTTAACCTCATTTGCTCCATTTGCATTTTTGCAATGTGCTTATCAACGCTCTCCATAGACTGGTTCTTCTGAAAGTCCTCACTAAACCCATCATGTAAACCTGTTATTGTCTTCTCTTGCTCACTGCAAGTTCTTAGTAATCTTGTTATCGACTTATGTAACTCTTTGCACTCCTTCTCCTTCTCTTCAAAATTTCTTCGGATACAGTCCCTATTTTCTTCTGCTATCTTATATTTCTCTTGTAGTTCTAAGAGATTTTGCTGCAAATCCAGAATTTCCTCTTTCATTTCCTCCGTCTTTTCAGTCAATCCCTTGAGTTGTTGGTCAGTATATGTCATCAAGCTTTTGCTTTCCATTTCCCTCTCACTAAAAGAGGAGACCTCCCTTTGAAGTGACACATTCTGCTCTGCAAGCTCTCTAACTCGTTCACGAAGCCTTTGCTCTTCTAACTGGTACTTCTCAAGCTTAAATGACCAGTCACTTGACCTCCTGTCCAATTCCTTCTCCAATGCTGACTGCATCTCATTCTTTTCTTTTTCTAGTCGTCGAGTCCGAAACTCCAATTCTGTCTTTACAAGTCTAAGTTCTTCCTTGGCTGATGTTCTGTCAGCAATTTGAGACCTTAGATGGGTTGAAACTTCCAGAGCCAAGCTTATTTTCTCCTCTACTAGGTTTCTGATTGTCTGAATCAGTGTTGGCATGTCATAACCACCATCAGGAATAAAGTTTTCTCGTTCAAATTTCTTAGAAAGAAGAATAACTCTCTCCTCAGCTTCCTTTGATCTTCTCATTAATTCTGCATCAACATCCTCTTCAGGTTCATCACAGGTTAAACCCTCAGAATTGCCATCCATGCCATGATAACCATTTGCCATTCTGTAAGGTTCATCCAACAAATAACTCTTTTGCAGAGCATCATCTAAGTCAGAGTCATAGCGTCCATTCACAGATCTAGCATAGATATCTTCGATTGTGATTGGATTATCAAGATCATAATCCTTTGAACTTGTTTTAGAGAGATCACGAGACTGAGAAAGTCTCTCAATGACATTCTTTGCAAGACTCCGTGGAGATTCATGTCCAAACCCATTTTCTGTCGAATCTCGGGATGAGAAACGAAGACGGGTAACTTTAGATTCTCTAAATGAGTGAGCCCTTGGTTTATCTTTGACTCCACCATCTGTTGGTGAATTAGGTGCTGTATGCTGAATTTTTGGAGGAAGCTTCATACCATAAGTTCCATTTCTAGTATAATTTCTGTGTGAATTGTTCCTGGGTCTGCTTTCCTCTGGCTGCTGCTCTCCGTCAATGTAACGATCCACAATCTTACTTGAAATATTGCTAGAACAAGTGGAAGCGTTCCCAGATGAATCATGATGAGATCTTGAACTAGCAGATCCAGGTCTCTCGTATCCATGCGAATTTTGGATAGAAGACACTGCAAATTGTGTTGGCTTATTCCGCTTTTGCTTCTCAGGGTTAAGAGTCTGACAACTGATAGATACACAGAAGGTTCAACCAAAAAAATATGTGGAAAATATCATTTATACAATTTAGTATAAGCTTCAGTTCAGTCAAGAACTCAAGATTCTGCTTTAAAAGTTAGGGTATCAGGTCTCACCTATATGAATGCTCAAATTGATGATACGGATCACTAGCAATGCTACTTGAAGGAGATCTATTTTGATCTTTGAATCGGTAGGCAGCTGATGACAATGACCTGCTCCGTGTTAGACCTGGCCCACCACAAGAACTCTGGCTATCTGAAACTTGCTTCCGAGATTTGGAGAACAAGCCCTTGGGGCTATGGAAATAATCATCAGCTTTACCCTGAGCCTGACTGTTCATTCCACTCTCTGATGAAATCTCCCAGCACATTTGCTTATTTTTTGATTTTGGGGGAGCTGCATTGTTGCTTCCACTGCTAGATGCAGAGGATTTGAAAAAGAATAGTTTCTTCATGAGTTAAACCTTCTCTGTGATTGTTACCACGAGCTCATCAAAGTGGCCAGAATTCCTGGGATTTAAGGACCAAAGTTGATAATAACTCAGGTCTCACTGAACCTATTATAGAAAAGCAAAACATAAAACCCAACACTGTAAACATCAGTGCAAGCCCACACACGTTCAAAGTAAGAAGCTAGAACGTTGTATTAAAAAAAAAAAAGATTTCATGCAGCACAAAAAACTCTAATGCAAAGCCTGCTTATATAGCAAAATTGTCTAGCACAATTTAATTAAAATGTAAATATCAAGCTCAACTATACAACTTAATAACCAAAGACAACCTCATAATACAACTACTAAAAAAGAAAATCTCAATTTCCACAAGCCCTATTTTAGCCTTTATAACTTTCTTCACACACTTCATATAACTTAAGTCAGCAATAGTGAAAATTATAATGATAGATGGACTGTGATCCAATATCAATTTTTATTTTTTTCAAAAATTAAAGAGTCAGAAGGAATATTGAAGATACAAACAGATGCAGAAAAGTTTTTAGGAAGTCTTCCATACCCTCTGACCTTTTACTCCCAAAATTGCCGAAGCAAATACAAAACTGTCAGAGCAGAACAAGGCAAAATCAGATTATATACAAATCAGTGTTGCAGACCCACCTATTGGAAAAGGAAGGGGGGGTGGAAGAGACAGAAGGTAAAAAAGAAGAAAGAAGAGAGAAGAAAACACAACTGAGGAAGAAGTAGCAGAATCATGTGATATCGAAGTAAAGCATTGATTTCAACAACGCTCACTAATTGAAAATAAAAACTAAACAAAGTATTTCAAAGTACAGAGAACAAATATGATAGGGCTCTAATTTAACATTACTCAAGAGAATCCATCAAACCAAGTAGCTGCAGTGAACCAAAAGACCATATTGTCCTCATCGTTTTCAGCATCTAAAACCCACTTTCTAAGATGATGACGAACATGCTGTGATTAATTCCATCAGCTACACGTGCTTAGTCTTAAAAAAAATGGTGATTTCTAACACCAGAGAAAGGACTAACTGATCAAGGAGTTCCTCTCTTCGATAAGATCGAAGATTTCATTAAAATTCTAAAAGACCTATTTTCCATTCCCGAAAACTCCAACAATAGGAACCACAAAATCCATATCTATCACCTCCTAGGTGAGAAAATTATAAAGAAAATGAATCATCGCATAATTAGCACCTAATTCATCCAATTTTCTTTTAATTCGTTAACAAAAAAGGTTTGAAGATGAAGAAGCAGCCATGGGCTCAGTTTCACTGCTCTGCAAAAAACAAAATTACATAACCCAATATTTCAAGGAAAGAAAGAAGACCTGGAATTCTGAGAACGGTTTAATGTTTCTTGAGCGAGTGAACAAAAAGAAAAAGGAAAAAAAAAAATCTAACTTTTCCGATTTTCCGATTCTATTTTCCCTCTTTTCTCAACTTTCCCAGTAAACAAACAGAAATAAAATCATCAAAGAAAAACAACCATGCGAAAAAGATAAAGAGAGCGTGACTCACAAGTCACAAGCTTTCAAACGGTCAAAAAAATCCACTTCCACCACTGCACAAGCAAATCTAAACTTCAAAGAAACCAAAATTTAAAACCCTCAATATAGAAAATAAAAAAATAAAGATAAACCCCTGACTTGAATTTGGGTAACTGATTTTTTTTTGTTTTTTTTTTCGGTTGCTGTATTTCGAAAATTAAAAAAAATGGAATTCAAATCCAAGAGTTAATGACTTACCATTAAGGGAGGGATTGAATGATTCAATTTCAGAAAATGATTCAAAAAATTCAAAAGAGAGTTTGAACTTTGAACAGCGAACGATTCTCAACGCTCGCTCTCTCACGAAAAAGGAGCAAGGCGCAGGCACTGCACTGTAAGTTTATATGTGGGAATTTCACCAAAATGGAAAGGGCAATATGGTCACAGAATAAAAAATTTAAAAGTTTTATGTGCCGCGCGGAATATGCGGTGGAGTAGATGAGAGAGGAGCGTAACGTTGGACTTGGATCAGGAGCAGCACTGCAGTTTAACAAATTCATTTGTGAGGGCCCCAAAGGCAAAGCTGGATTATTATATTGGAAAAAGGTTTATTTTTATAATATTATTAAACTTAAAACATTTGTTAACAAGTATTCTCTGAATAATAATTAAGGAACTAAAATTACAAATATTAAATAAAAATTAAAAAAAATATTTAATTTTTTGAGAATTTAAATAATATTAATTTTTTTTGAAGTATTTATTTATTAAATAATATCATCAATGAAGGATATTAAATGCTCTTTAGCACCACCTTAATTTAAATATAGATTTAATTCTAATTCTAATTCTAATTTTTTCTAATATCTAATTATGTATTATTACTTTATTAAAATTTTTTTACCGTGATAACAATTATCTAACCATCAAATTATTTTTTAATAAAACATATTAATGAATAATTATATGATAATGTAACTTTTACACGAATGTAATATACTATTATTTAATTATATATTGTTAAATTATTAAAATAATTTAATTATGACAATAATTATTTAAGCATTCAAATTATTTTAATGATGCATTAAATGAAAAGATTCCTTTGATACCTTTTTTGTTTTTCTAAGGATACTAGTACGCTTAATAATTAAGAGCTAATATTTAGTCTCATATTTTACTTTAGTGAAATATAAATATTAAAATAGAAATAAAATAAAATAATTATATTTCAACTAAGTTAGACACGTGATTAAATATTAACCACTAATTATAAAAATGTATAAGAGAAACTTCCATTAAATGATAGAACAAAACTACAATTGGTGAAAATTAAAATCAATTATGGTATAATGATATAATATAATATTGATGAAATTGGAGTTATTTCATATTTTTCTTTCCTTTTTATTTAAGAGTTCAAATTTGATATAGGATAAAAACAATTATAGTAGAATTTAATAATATGTTGGCACATAATTAAAAAAGTTTAATTTCCTAAATAATTATGATGATAATTAAAATTCTTTAATAATTTAATAATACATGATTTGGTAATACATAATTAAATATTAATATAAAAATATGACACAAAGGAATAATTAAAATTAAGTCCCTTATTTAATTGTATCATCTTTCATTCTTTGAACATGGGCATTTTTTAAATAAAAAGAAAAGGGAGTAAAAGGGCAGTTCACTGCATGACGCTTCATCTATTGTGCAATTTTTCCTCAAGAGAGGATATTAATTTCTACCATTAAAACTTATGATAACAAATCACAAGGTAACATCCATGCCATTATATTAGAGATTTTTGCTAATGAGTGACTTAGGATATTGGTTAAGGAATTAAAATAGAAAATATTAAACTAAAAATAAAGCATTTAATATTTTAAATTAAAAAAATATTTAATACATCTTTTATTAAATAACAAAATCCTATATTTAATAACAAAAATGGCGGTGACAAATGAAAAAGGTGATAGGACTAAGAGTTACATTGTCAAAACGGATCAAACTCACCAAGCTAACCCCGAGCATTTTTGGATTACCTCATTTAGCCCGCGAATTAAAGAGGTTAGCTTATTTAACATGTGGTCTATTGACTTATTTTTTATTTATTATATTTTATTATTCTTTTAATATTAATTTGTAACTTGATGTGGTTTAATAGTTATTTATTGAACTTTGAGATTTGTTATGTAACTTTTTAATTATTGATTTGTGACTTGTTTGGTAAATTTTAAGATTTATACCTTGGTTAATAAATTTTAGTTACTCAATTTTTTTTATATAACAAAATTATTAAACAGATTATGTTTGTTTATGCTCGTAAATTGATGCAATGCAATGTGAGTCACATTAATTATTTTATAATTCATTTAAATAAAAATAATTTTAACTCAACTCATTTAACTTACGATACAATACGGGCAAAGTTAAACAGTTAAACCGTTTGATAGCTTTGTCTAGGATTGGTTAGATAGCAAAGCGGTGACTAGTCATTACAACGATAACAATGTGTGACAATAGCAATGGTAGGATATTCTCGTTGTAGTGGCAGTAGTAGTATAAGAATTCAAATTGGTTGTCCTCTGTTCCTGTATCATTCACTGTTTTCTTAATTAAATGATGACATCTCAATAAAAAAGTTATCTCTATTTTAATTAAAAATAATTTATTTTTTAGTTGTTAATTTTTTTTAATTCACTATTTAATTAAAAGGGACAAAGAATGATACATAAAAAATGAGTCGTCAAATTTGATTCCCGTATGATCATACTGGTAATAGCAATTGACGTGGTGTAATAGCGACAGTGACCACGACAATAATGATATTTTTGAATATATATATATATATATATATATATATATATATATATATAATGGTAATTTTATCAATTTCTATTGATAATTTATAAAATATATTTCAAAATTCATTCTCATTATCATTCCCCATCCTCATTCTAGTAAATCAACTATCACCTCGGAGATTTATCATTCGAATCGTATCCCAAATTAATTAAAAGCTTAGGACATTCATTTCCCGTTTCACATAAGCCACTTTAGCATTGAGTGTTTTGTAGATAGCAATCATAATTTAAGATGAGGTGAATGCCATAAACAATTTTCTTACCCTAAATCCATTTCTCACATTGAGCAAATCCGCCTATTGCAAATTATATTTCATATAAAACAAAAGAGAAACCCATGGCAACAGTTGAAGATTAAAATAAATGCTTGATTCTCAATTTTTTCATTGAATATAAACAACTACTTTATAAGATAATACCAACAAGCGGTTCATTATATTGATAAGTGATTTTAATCTTAATTGTCAAGACAAATGGTCAATTTTTGAAATTATTATTCTTGAGAAATTTCATAATCATCACACTTTTAAATTCAAACGTAATTAGTCTCATATAAAAAATATATATAAAAATTGTAAAAAAAAATACAAAGAGAATGATATATTGTTTATTAGAAAATAAGAATAAGTAACATTAATTAAACATTTTTTATATTCAAAACTATAAACAGTTGTATCGGAGACTCCATCCAAATTTAAGTATTCTACTTAATTATTTTGGCTTAGCTCTAGTACACCCATATGTACATAGTTATGCTTAGTTGTATATATATATATATATATATATATAAAAGGCATATCCAGTGAGAGGAGTGATTTATTGTTAGAGTGAGAAAAACAAATTTTGACAATTGAATTATTTATGTATGGTCAAGATTAGAACATAAAGTCATGTTATTTTTTTAAGTGGTCATATGATATTTAAGTAACTTCTAATTTGACCATATATGATTGATTCAAATATCAATATTTGCTCCTCTTATCTCTCATTATAAAATAGTGTTCTCATTAGATATACCTCATATATATATATATATATATATATATATATTAAGAATAATGATGAATATGATAGTATTAGTATTACCCTTATATATATATATTAAGAATAATGATGAATATGATAGTATTAGTATTACCCTTATTATTTATTTTATTATGAACAACGCTAAATATATTTATTAATTAAAAAAATATAAAACAAGATAAAGTATGAGAATGAGTAGGAGAAAAATAAGAAAAATGAATAAAATATATGGAGTGTATTTTTTAAAATATATTATTTTAATTTTTAAAATAAATATTTTATACTATACTCGACATTTAAATGTACAAAGTAAGAACAGTATATGGTCGATGACTATCGTGCCTCAAAGCCAACGTAATAGATTATTTACCAATTATCTAATGCCATTGCTTGCTTCTAGTGTAGTAAATTATTTTGTCTTCCCTGTTACTGTTAAGCCGACTCCTTCTTTCCCTTCTGTTTCTTGTTATCAAAAACAGACAATCATAAGCAACCGCAAGAAGCAAAAGGATAAAACACAGAGACAATAAAGAAAAAAAAATACAAACAACTTTACAAGTCATTACTCAACTATGATTATGAATTGAAGATGTGACTGGCTAATGGCTAGCTAGCTATAAGAGTCTGGGCAAAAATGCCATTTTTATACTTGAACCACAGACTAATATCACCCCAAAAAATGAAATGGATTGCTACTAATTCGGTTTTACTTTGAATGGAAAATTAGAAGGAAAAAAAAAGAAAATAAATTTCGCAGAATGAAAGGCGACAGCCACATCTTTGTTAGTTCCAGTCATGATTGTGGACATTATGCACCAGCTGCAAAACGAATGATTTTTTCTCTAACTATTATTAAGATAACAAAGGTACCCAATGGAAAAGGTGAATGCCATACATAATGATGTGTCATAAAAGAGAAACACCACTAGTGAAACAGTGGATGGCATGGGCGTTCTTAATTTTGTGATCTGATTTGCGATTTGACCCAAGGCGATCTTTAAATAATAATTAATTTTTTAAAAATGTTCATATATAAAAATCAAATAACCATGTATTTTGGTTATTCTTTTTGCATTTTAAATTTTAAATTGAATAAACTTATTTTTTTTATAACTTGGTGTAAGAAAATAAATAATAAGCTAAAGGGTAACTTTCCATTGAATTTTAATTCTGCAATCAAACAATTTTTAAAGATTCATTTGCACGACAGAATTGAAATTATAATTTAAAATTTTAATTTTAATTTCATTTATATTATAATTGAAATTGATAAAAATTTTATTTTTTTATATTTAAGATAATTAAAAAATTAAGACTTTAGAATTATAATTTTGAATTGAATTAAAATTTTATTATTTGAATAATTTATTAATAATTTATAAATATATAATAAATAAATTTAAATTAATAAATAATAATAAAAATCAATAGATCTTGCGTTGTTGGATTATAGAGTCGCAATGGATGTCAAATTAAAAGACGTCATTAATAACGACGAAGGTGATTGTAAGACGTCGGTGCTTGTGATCGGAAGAAGCGCGGCGATTTAACCATTGCACGACGACAACGAAAGTGATCGGAAGTCATCAGGGGCTAGCACGTCAAAGATGCGATGAATATCGTGGCCGAAGCACGTCGAGGGACATTGTCATACTATGTCAGTATTGCGAGCATCAATGGTTATATGTTAGTTTGTAATTTTTACTTTTTAATATTAAAAAAACAGTGTTTGAAATTGAATTTTTTAATGTTTAAGTTAAGAATTAAAAATAGTATAAACTAATTATTTTTTAATTCTATAGAGTAAGACTCATAATTAGAATTATAATTTTAATATGTACAATAAACAAGATAATTAAAATTGAGGAATCTAATTCAAATTCTAAACTTAAATCTGTCGGACAAACAAGACCTAAATGAATTTGATGCCTATTATTGCGTTAAGAAATTTTGACTTTTATGAACTACATTGAAAACAAGTTTATTAATAGGGACAAAATAGGATTTTAATTTTATTCTATTCAAAAGTGATTTTAAAATTGTTTTTTTAAAATAAGAAACGCGCCTTAGATCCATGGGATCTAAAATTCAAAAGAAAAAAACGCACCTTAGATCCATGGGCCATGGCCTCCTTTCCTTTCCATGTGTGGTAAAAATATTAAGAGGTGACAATCACAGTCCAAGTTCGAATCCAACCCATCCTCCACGAAGAAGGATAATTCTGGGTCCATCTTGGATAATGGACTGTAATAGATATATAGATATAATTTATGCCCAAACTAAACTAAAACAAAAGGTTCAGTCCATAGTATGTATGTAGTATCCGTCGCACAGAAAAGAAGTCCTCTCTGTGTCTCCTGAGTGATCAGACTCGGTCATCTTTGGGGTTTAATATGGCGTATGGTGGTGCAGGCGTGAGTGCACCTGCTGCGGGTGGGTCGAGTTTGGGATCGGCAATTAAGCAGGTGAAATTGGAGAGAGAAAGCGAGCTCAGAATAGAAGTCGGTTACGACGCACCTCTTCGCCTCAGACTCCTTAACGGCACTGCTGAGATTTTTGGCACTGAGCTTCCACCCGAAATCTGGCTCACTTTCCCTCCCAGGCTCAAGTTTGCTGTAACTTTTCACTTTTCTTTTCAATTTTTGACTTAATTTGCCAAATTTTAAGAGAAATATTACGTTACGTGTATCAGGCCTTTACTTGGTATGGTGCAACCATTGAATTGGATGGTACTACTGAAACTGATTATACTGCAGATGAGGTAAGTAAAGCAATGTAGCACTATTCCTTGTTGTGTTCTTTCTTTGTAACTTACTTGGTAAAGCTAAACAAAAAAAGAACAATTAAAAAATGACTGATGGAGATATTGCAACTTTTGATTGCAGACACCAATGGTCAGTTATGTAAATGTGCATGCTGTGCTTGAAGGAAGAAGAAATCGTGCTAGAGCTTCACCATCTGATGATTCTGTATCTTCTCAGGTAATTATTTATGTGTTATCATTAGCAGATTGGATGCTATAAGTTGCGTGCGGAATGTGTTTGTTTTTAACCAATTTGTATGGTTTAGGCATCTTTGTGAACTGTGGAAAATAATGCTTTCTTTTATATAAGTTATGCTGAAAGACTTGAAAACTTATGTTTAAAGTAATATCGAATGATTCATATCAAAATATAATGCCTGATCAAGTTTTATCCTAGATTTTCATATTTTGGCTCTAGAGACCAAAATTCTATTATTTTCTTGAGTACACATATATTTTGGGCCTCCAAATAAACAAGTGTCATCAATTTGGTCCTCCATGATCAATATATCAAAATGGTCCTTCAATTTTAATTTTGAAGTCAAATTGGTCCTTCAATGATAATTTTTGGAGGATCAATTTGATTTCAAAAAATGACATTGAAGGACCAAATTAATGACACTTGTATCTTTGGTGGACCAAAATATATGTTAACTCTTATTTCTTTTATATGTAAAGCTTCTAGTATGTGAATCTAACAGTCATGGTTGGTCAGGGCCCTCGGGTGATTGTTGTAGGACCTACAGATTCTGGAAAGAGCACCTTGTCAAGGATGCTTCTTAGTTGGGCGGCTAAACAAGGTTGGAAACCTACCTTTGTTGACTTGGATATTGGCCAAGGATCTATAACAGTTCCTGGATGCATTGCTGCTACTCCAATTGAAATGCCCATTGATCCTGTGGAAGGAATTCCTCTTGAAATGCCTCTTGTTTACTTTTATGGGCACACAACTCCAAGGTAATTAGTGTTGTAATTTCTTTCATATTTCCAATTATAACTTGGCAAAACCATTTATGCTTTCATTAATTTGAAGTTTTACGAATCATAGATAGCACATTGCTACATGAAGGAAATGAAAATCCAATCACCAAACATGTTATTTGGTTTTACAGTAACAATGTAGAATTGTATAAAGTGCTTGTCAAGGAGCTTGCTGGGATGCTTGAGAGACAATTTGCTGGAAATGCTGAATCTCGAGCTGCAGGCATGGTGATAAATACTATGGGATGGATAGAGGGAGTAGGCTATGATGTAATTGAGCTTTGAACTCTACCTTATTTATAATTGATGACCATTCAAAGTTCAAACATGGAATGCACTGTTAATTCTGATTAATAAAATCTTGATTGTAGTGGTCTCTGTTTTTTTTCCCCCTTGCAGTTGCTCTTGCATGCAATTCGTACATTCAAGGCCAATGTTGTCTTGGTTTTGGGTCAGGTAGATGTCTTATCTATATTCAATATGCATCATTGCATCTTCCATGTTAGTTTTGCATTGAAAGCCAGTTCCAATAATCTTTGTCCCCAAAATATCATGTGTTTTTGGTTTTTCAAATATCGTAGTTTCCTTATACATAGTTGTAGATTCATACCTTCATTTCTGACATTTCGTGAAGTTGAAATAAAAGATTCTTCTTTTCTGGGAGGGGTTGGTGGGTTTGGGGAAGGGGCTACAGAGCTGGATGTTATGGCTTGTGAAAGCTCAGTGTCTCAGGCATTCCCTTTGAACTCCATATAGGAAAAACTGTGCAGCATGCTCAAAGACGTGCTGAAGAGTGAACCCAAAGTAGATGTTGTGAAACTTCAGAAGTCAGGTGGAGTTGTATCTAGGAATGCAAAAGTCCGTCAGAAGGCCAGAAGTTATAGGATAAGGGTAAGCATACTTGTCCACTTTTGGATATCTTCTACATGTATTAAACATATCTTGACCTTTTCCTTTGTTTTGATTTAGGAGGATTTCAATTTAAACTATGGGAATCTGTTGTCTGTAGGCACTCGTGCTACTGAACTTATTATTTGTTAGCTTAAGACTGTATTATTACTCCTAGGCGACAATCCATACTGTAATGCAAATCCTGATCTAGCCACACAATTCAGTGGGAGAGGGATGCATTTATTGCTTATTTTTGTGCTGAGAAATAAATAGAATAAAAAATGTTTCAATGGTGGTAGTAACGAAACTGGTCTCATAACAATACTAAGTAATGGCTTGTGTACTATTATTCCCAAGAATTGGAAATCTAGGTGAAAAAAGAATTGTGAATTTGAGCGAAGCCAGAAATTCTATGCTTATACTTAGAGCGTGTTTAGTTTGTTTTCTGTTTTCATTTTCAGTTAGATATGTTTTTATTATAATTACAAAAAAATGCCACATTGTTTTCATTATGTTTTCTGTTTTCAAAATTTTGTGAAGGAAATAGCTTTACAAAATTTTGAAAAAAGGAAACAGAATGAAAACAATGTGACATTTTTGTAATTATAATCAAATGGGTGATACCTAGTTTCTTTTTACCATAAAATTCATGGGCTCCTCAGCATTTATGAGACATTTAACTGCTATTTAAAAGCATGCAATTACACGTTGTGTGCAATGTTCCGAGGGTAGTATGCTTGTTCTGAGAAACAAAGAACAGAAAATTATACATATTTTCTTTAAAGAAACTCTCCTCTATCCTTTCAAACTAGAAGAAACATATTTACTTGTAAGCCATATGATTATGTTATTTCTTTTGGCCATTCTTAACATTCATGGAGTTGTCTTGCCAGTTCAATTGTTTTGGGCCTCTAATGCAAATTGTTGCTATCTGATCTTGACCCAGGAATACTTCTATGGCCTTGGAAATGATCTTTCTCCGCATTCTAATATTGCAAATTTTAGTGACTTGTTTGTCTATCGGGTTGGTGGTGGGCCACAGGCCCCACGCTCAGCCTTGCCAATTGGAGCAGAACCTGCTGCAGATCCAACAAGAGTTGTTCCTGTGAATATAAATCGTGATTTGCTCCACTTAGTCCTTGCTGTCTCATTTGCCAAGGAACCTGATGAGATAGTTTCGAGGTAACTTAATATTTTGGATGGTTAAATTGTTATAATTCAAATCTTAGTAATTCTTTAAATTTGGTTGAGCCCAATGGCGTAATTTGACCTGGAACTGTCCAGTTTGCTTTGACATGCTTTTGATGGAAATGCTTTCTCGGAATTTTTCTCAAGTGTCAAGAAATAAAGACAAATGTTATATTATTTCTGTAATGAAAATAACAAGTTCTCATTTAATAAAAAGAACAAGTTCTCATTTAATAAAAAGAACAAGTTCTCATTTAATGAAAATAAAGTCAAGAAATAACTTGCGTATGTATGTCCTCCATTGTTTGACTTCTTTTGTGGGCTTCATAGATAGTCATTATTCCAATTTTAAAATGGGAAAATACTTTAAGACTGCAACTATTATGTACCTCCTTCCCATTCCTACAAGCATACCTCTTACTGCATAACATCTGTTTTGTTTCAGCAATGTTGCTGGCTTTATCTATGTAACAGACATTGACATTCAGAGGTTTGTATTGTTAGATTTCATTATTCATTTCGTCCTACTGTTTATGAAGAATGTTCGCATTTCTAACTTGATTTGTACATTACAGAAAGAAGATAACATACCTTGCACCATCTGCTGGAGAACTTCCGAGCAAGTATTTGATAATGGGATCCTTGACATGGCTTGAAACATGAGCAAAGGAGCGGTTTTGTAATAGAAAATCTCTTGGTAATTTTGTTGCTTTGGTTCTCCAACTTCATGATCAATGTGTATGCAAAATTTAATTTTCGACACTGTTGTAAGGGGTTGTTTGCCCTGGTGGGGGGCTGACCTTGCCCTTTGTTATCCAATATCCAATTAGTCTTATTATGACCTTTGAATAGCATGCTCCTTATTACTCATGAAGTTGAATTGCGATTGCATGTTAATCTTCCCGGTGCTATTGGAGTCAATTGAAATATAGGAGCTGGGATCAATTCTTAACAGCAGCATTGGGCAACCCATAAAACATAAAACACAGTCATAAAACATGACTGTCCTGAATTTTTAAGGGGAGTTGCTATGGTACCTTGATGAGTTTGATATTCAGGTGAGTTGTCAATTATTTATTAACTGTTAATTTCATAATAAATATTTAAAAGTATTAAATATAAATAATAATTAATGAATGTTTGACAATTTATCTTAAAACAAATAGGTATCAGTAATTCCTTTGCCTAAGCCTTTGAACTTTTCACCGACTAAGTAATTGCAAGACGGGACTACTCTGAACATGATTTAAAGGTCATTGTAAATCTATTTTGACATTGGTAAAGGGATGATTGATTGAAAGGGTTAGCATACTTGTCATAGTAATCCTAATCATTGTCGTATCACCTTAATGGGGAAGCATATAAAAACCGTCCTTTATATGCAAATCAATTGCGAACTTCTCATTTGTTTTCTAGTATAAGATAGAAGAGTTGGGAAAAGCACGGTAGTCTTGGAGGTCAGTCAAGCTATTCCTTAAATTTTTAAGAAGTGGGGAGTTTATCATATATATGAAGTAGTTCTATAAAAGGAGAACGTGTCTTATAGCATGTTTGTTATAAATTGTCTCACTCCAACGCCGGTTGCACACTTCTTAATACGAACTTCAACGCACTTTTAATCGAAGGAAGAAATATTTCCTTCTCGTGAACCGGTGTTTGCCCAACACCGGTGCTAATATAAACAGGCCATTAATCATTTTGGCCCCACTGTTATCAAGTAAGGTTTATTATGATAGACATTTTAATTTGATTTATCACATTTCTTATCTAATTTCACAGAGTTAAATCATTAAATGTGATCACGTTCATGACGCTGACGCAGTGTTGGGAGTAAAAAATATTCTTGTACAAATGCCTATTTTTGTGACTATGCATAGGTTTCACAAGTTTAATAATTTAGCTAAATAAAGGTCAGAATTGAATTTAAACGATCCAAAAACTAGGGTTTGAAGATTGAAAATCCCCTGAAAAAATAACTTGGAAAAGAGGTGAATCTCACCCGTATGAACGAGGTTTTAAACACCCTAAGGAGACCTAAGGCCCATGAAACTTCTGCCAAGGAGTTAGGTTCGGCTCATCATTATTGAGAAATTTGACCTTAGAGGGTTGTATGACATATCAAAACTTGAGATCTACATTTGCCAACCTTTTTAGACTTATGAATCCCATTTTTTAAGAGTTTAATTTTAATGTATTGTTAGTGTAAATTTTTATATTGTTATTCAATCATGTGTTATTAAATTATTAAAAAAATTTGACTATCACAACAACTACTTAAAAATTCTAACTCTTTTAATGATGTGTCAGCACATGATTAGATGACAGTATAAATTTATTTAAACAAACAGGAATTAAAATTAAATTTATTTTTTAATAGATTTTCCCCTTGCATGTAATTTTTATGTAAGAATAATTGGTCCCTTGCACTCCTAGAATCAACTATTGTTTAAGTGTGTACTCAATTCTTTGATGCTAAACTTGAGTTGATCTGCACTGCTTTTACTACTGCTTCATTATTTTATTCGGGCTAAAGCTTCGTAGTGTTTCGTTGGTATTTCCCTTCTAAATCATAGTTTCTGCAACATGGAGGTTGCCATTTATGCAAGTGATATATAATACTCCATATATACCAATTATTTTTTGTTGAAAAGTGTTTTGGAGGAGGGGCATCAATTGTCATTTCAAAGAATTGTAAGGTACACTTTTGTAAAAATAATAATAATAATAATAATGTTTCTTAAGTCACATTCTCTGTATGTAAAAATACTTATATATTACTCTCAACATTCTTTCAACTGTTTATACTTGATTTACATTTAATCTAATGACATCTATTATTATGTTATACCAAATATTTTCCCTCTCTATGTTTTCCCCCCCTTGTTTCTGTCGCCCTTATTTATTTATTTATTTATTTTCATCCACATGGTTAATCAATAATTGGTTATGTTGACATTGCAAAATATGCATAAATAAATTCATTTTGTGCCAACTGATACCCACTTCCAATCTGAGATTCCATTTTCCTCTTTCTTCTTCACAATGGACATGGATTCCCTTCCCAACGGCAACACCACCACCGCCACCGCCGTAACCCCCGTCACCGCCGCCTCCGCCGCCGCCGCCGCCAACCCTGTGGCCCCTCCGTCCTCAAAACTTCCCCAACTCACCGAGTCTTTGAAGCTCGAGCACCAGTTGTTGAGGGTCCCTTTCGAGCACTACAAGAAGACCATCCGAGCCAACCACCGCGCCGTCGAGAAAGAGATGTCCGCCGTCTTCTCCGGCGTCTCCGACGTTGCCGCCGGCGACTTGTCCCCTGATGACGCCGTCAGCCACCTAAGCTCCCTTGTCTCCAGGTTGCAAGGGCTTAAGAGGAAGGTGAACTGCAAACCCAAATTTCTGATTTGAAATTTCACTCATCGCGTGATGCTTAGGGTGAATTGTTTTCTTTTCACACGAATTTCACGGTTACGGTATTGAAAAGTATTGGAGTTTTGGGTTTCTATTCGTTAAATTTTGATTGATTACAGTGCCAAATGGTATTCTGAGTGATAAATTAAAGCCCGATCTATGTGGTTTAAAATACAGCAAATAATTTGATGCATCATGAAATGCACCAATTTTGTTTTAGTAGTAATGTGGTTACTGTGGTAAAAAAAATGATTTTTTCCCCCGTTATGAGAAATAGTTATAATTTTTTAGCATGCTTCATGGTCAGAATTTGTCTGCATTTTCTTCCCAGTTTTTCTCCCATGTGATTTCAGTTACATTCATTATTAACTGTTGCATAATAGAATACTTATATCCCCTTTTTTGTGAATTTACTGATGATGATCATCATTTGTAAAATAAATTAAGTTGGAGGAAGGAAATCGAGCAGAGCATTTGCAAGCGCAGAAGTGTCGTGTACGTCTTGATCACTTAGAATCTGCTGATGGAGAGAATCTGTCAGAATGGAATAACACTCGCCTGAAGCGGATTCTTGTAGATTACATGTTGAGAATGTCATATTATGACACTGCAGTGAAACTCGCTGAATGCAGCAATATACAGGTAATCATACTAGTTTTCAAATGTAATGAATATGGTTGGTGGACATAATGAGCTTAAAATGGACATATATGAGGGACTGCCTCTGGAACCACCATGATAAAGAGGAGGTTAATCTTTCAGATATGTTGAATTGAATATTTGAGCTGCGAACATAGTTCACTTGTGTAATGAATGTGGTGGTCATCTGTGAATGCTAGCAATATGCTGTTCCTTCTGGTACTTCTCCATGTAATATGTTGCAATCTGCATTTTGTGTGTCTTTGGTTCTAACAGTAATCTTATTCATCTTTGTACATCAGGATCTTGTTGATATTGATGTATTCCAGGAAGCAAAAAAGGTTATAGATGCTTTACAAAATAAGGATGTTGCACCTGCCCTAGCATGGTGTGCTGATAACAAATCAAGGTTGAAGAAGTCCAAGGTTATACTGCTGTTTAAGCTTATTAATAGCTGGTGGATAGATGAGTTTGTTAATACTTTTATTTAATGTAAGATATTAGTTTTCTTTCCTTTTGTTGGTGGCCCTTTGCTTTGTCCACTCTTCAAGAAGGGCTTTTGCATGTCGGGGTGTGTTAGAGATAAGAACCATTATTGTGCCTGCACCATATAGCTTAGGCTTTTGGATTTATTTGGTTCTAGAGTCTAGACAATAATATGAGAATCGTCTAAGACATACTGCAACTATAGAGGGTATTCATGTTGAGGAGAATAGATATCCACTGTATGAGGTTGTTGGACGAATATGAAATCTAGTCTAATTCTAGTTCAAAATGGGAAGAAAAAAAAATCTAAACTAGCCAGACTTCCTTGAATATCCACTACTACTACTACTACTAGGGTTTCTCAGGCTATGGTGCTTGTTAGTAACAAGAGTCGCAGCATATTTACTATTTTTTAATGTAGAGTGGTTAAATGACAACAGAGCAAACTGGAGTTCCAGTTGAGACTTCAAGAGTTCATAGAATTGGTACGAGCTGAGAACAATTTGCGAGCCATCACATATGCTAGGAAATATCTTGCACCATGGGGAGCCACCCATATGAAAGAATTGCAGCGAGTCATTGCAACACTAGCTTTTAAAAGAGATACTGAATGTGCCACATACAAGGTGAGCCTGTCTTGTGTTTGAGTGTTTTTGTCTGGAGACTTTTGAAGATGCTCTGTTTTGTCTGTTTTTGCAGCCACTTATTTTTCTATTTATTCACTGAAGCTTCCTACACTCCATAGGCTACTAGGGTATACCAACAACAATTTCAACTTTCAATTAGAAACATGAGATAATGCTTTGTTTTATTCAGATGGCCAGCCTGTTTTATCTCCCTGTTTTCTTCTGCTAAATATGCTGTGTTTCATTTGGCTTGGATCTACATGTATGGTTTTAGCTTGAGCTTGGATTTTTGTTGGAATTAGTATGAGTTATGTTTTAACTTTAAGTGTTTCATATATATTCTTTTATTTGTGGGTGTGTGTGTGTATTATTGTGATTGTGTGTCATATTAATATATTAAATATTGTTAATATTACTTGTGCTGAGCTCAAATATTGTCCTGCATTGTGCATCTCTTACCTATTTCAAGAAAAGTTCTTCCTCTGTTGTTTCGTTAATAAACAAGAACAATTATTTCACTTGTATTTTGATTCAAAATTGTAATAATTATTTCTATTATTGCCTTATATTTGCTAAACTTTTTGCTTGATATTGCATTATGGTATATTCTTCTGGAGCTGCAATTTCAGCACTTGACATAAAATTTGCAATTTTCTTTTGCATAATATTTTACAGATCTTATTTGAAGCTAAGCAATGGGATTATCTAGTGGACCAATTCAAACAGGAATTCTGCAAGTTATATGGCATGACTTTAGAGCCTTTGCTCAATATCTATCTGCAAGCTGGCCTTTCTGCTCTTAAGACTCCGTATCCATTAACAACTTTTAAAATCTATTTAGTTAATTGCCTCATTCTTTAATTATTTTCTCCTTGTTGGGGGAAGGTAGGTTACCTAAGGTAGATTACCTCAATCTTTAACCTTAGACTATCATCTGCAAGCACAGTTTTTTAAAGCTAAATGCTCCTATGCTATCCTGTATCTGTATGTGGACAGCCATGCTTTTTCATGCTTGCATACATATAACTGGACAAAAAAATCTTAAACCATCTTCGACTCTCCTTATCTTTTTGTGGGACTTGGTGGAAATTTAATGGATTGTCAATTAATTTGAATCCCTTTGATTGAAGTGGGTCACTATTTATGGCGGTAAGTGTATGGAATCTTGAAATCCTCCAGAATTAACAGTCCAAGAGCATTCATTGTTTGATATTTGTCATTGATTATCTCCCGTGTTGAGCCTTTATTTAGTAATTCATGATCGTAGTTTATTTTGGGGTCCAATATAGAAATCTTTTTATTCTGGTGTGAGAATAATGGGGGGATTTGTATTTGGCCAAGTTACACTTGAGTTGGATTGTCAATTAATTTGAATCCCTTTGATTGGAGTGGGTCACTATTTATGGCAGTAAGTGTATGGAATCTTGAAATCCTCCAGAATTAACAGTCCAAGAGCATTCATTGTTTGATATTTGTCATTGATTATCTCCCATGTTGAGCCTTTATTTAGTAATTCATGATCGTAGTTTATTTTCGGGTCCAGTATAGAAATCTGTTTGTGAGAATAATGGGGGGATTTGTATTTGGCCAAGTCACACTTGAGTTGAATTTCATATGCTCAAGGTTTTACAGATCTCGTCTTACTATTGCTATACTTTTTCAAAAGTATGGTTCTTGCCACACGCTTGTGCTTCTCATTTTTAACTCTTGCAATGGAAGATTTCAAGGTTCATACTGATAACACTGAAGCCTCTTTACACATATTGAACCTTTATGTAGTAATTCATGATAATCATAGCTTATTTGGGGTTCCAGTATAGAAATGTTTTTATTTTGGTGTGAGAATAACGGGGGAATTTGTATTTGGCCAAGGTACAGATGAGTTGATTTTCATATGCTAGTCCTCAAGGTTTTACAGATCTGGTCTTACCATTGCTATAATTTATCAAAAGTATGGTTCTTGCCACACTCTTGTGCTTCTCATTTTTTACTCTTGCCATGGAAGATTTCAAGGCTCATACTGATAACACTGAAAGCCTCTTTACTTATTAATTTGAACAGTTCTCATTTCAATTTTGTGCTAGTGTGTATGAACTATTACCGCTAACTCTATTGAGGTATGTGCCTTGACTTGATAAAGATATTGTTACGAGGATGATTGCACAAAAGAGGACCCTCTATCACAAGAAGCTTTCCGTACCCTAGCCTTGCCATTACCTTATTCTAAGCAGCATCACTCAAAGCTTGTTTGCTACATAACTAAGGAGCTAATGGACACAGAGAACCCACCGCAAGTCTTGCCCAACGGATATGTTTATAGCACTAAGGTCCCTGTTATTTTAGATCTTCCATACATAAACTTCGCGTATTAGGCTAATTATATTTTTTGTTGTTTTGCAGGCTCTTGAAGAGATGGCTAAGAAGAATAATGGTAGAATCATCTGCCCAAGGACAGGTTTGGTTTGCAGCTACACAGAACTGGTCAAGGCATATATTTCATAAACTTATATACTTCAGCTTGATTAGGGATTGAAAACATCAATCCTGTCTTTGGCTTTCAAGCTACTGTGGGTGTCTGATTGGAAATGTTTGGAAAATTACTCTCATGGGCTCGCATTTATCTGTCCATACATTGACTTGTGTTCCGGTGTTGACTTAAACATGTACATATGTAAGATGCAGTTTCAGGTGTCACTGGGATTTGACCCTAGATTGTGCATAGGTAAATCTAGTCTCGCATTCTTCTGTGATGATTTGTTTTTTGCATTATAATGGATTTCTCTGTCATGCGACTTTGGCTTGAACTTCCACATAGGGCCTTGGATTTCAACTTTATATATTATATCAAATAATAAATTATATGAATCAATAATTAAAAATATTAATAAGTTTATGTTAAAAAAATGACAAATCTAATCACTTTACCAAATAAAAATAAATAAAAGGTGCCAACAAGCTTGTAGTTCAATTGGCATTGGACTTGGACATGATGTTGATATTAGAAGTTCAATTTTTAGTCACATTCTTTAATGTTTGTACATCCAATGTAACTTAAAAAAAAGGGTAAAAGTATTGAGTTTGCCCTTAGAGCTAGAGGTTTCAATTCAAGTTGGTTCATGTGGGCTAAGCTTATTTCGGGTCGGGCTAGTTTACAATTGGTGCAAGCTAGTAAACAGCTAGCCTAGTCTATATAGGTTGTGGGTTGGGCAGGCCCATGAGTTCAAATTTATTTGTCTTTTTTTACTTTTTTTTTATTTATAATAATAATTTATTGATAAATTAAGCTTCTACATCAATTAAAGCCTACAAAAATTATATACGTAAATTAGATATAAGTATAATAAATTGTATTAAGTGTTATCAACATAAATAGTGAAGATTTATTACATTGTTTTTGATATAAATGATTTAGAATATATACATGAAGCATTGTTTGAATCATAAATTAATCAATTCAAGGAATTAGCACAAGTTAACATCATATTTTAAATGGAGAAAAAAGAAAAGGCTTAGATATATTCACTAAATTTGATTCTTTTTTTTTTTAAATCTAAATAAAGCTAGTCAAGTAAAGATATGAATAAAAATTAACAAAATTAAATATATAATTAAAAAATAAAATTCCACATAGTCGGACCAACGGGTCGGCTCGTATCGGGTCAACCTATTTTCGAGTTGAGCTGGGTTGGCCTATAGTTGGTTTGAATTGAGATTTTCTCAATTCAGTCTATACTTTTTGTTGGGCTATTCGAGTTGTTCCATGAACTTGACCCATTTTGACACATTTACCTAGAGCAAGGGGCAACGATCCCAAAACTAAAGAACAATGTAAGAGGACCAAAATCAAAGTGATCAAGTAAGATAAGCCGAAGAGTATGTAGCTCAATTAGCACCTACTTAAGTCTTTAAGACTTAGTTATGATGTTAATTGCAGTAGATCGATTCTTCACAAAGTTACTTTTTTCCTTCTCTAACTTAGGTGCTTACACCTTCAATTTAACCAAAAAAAGAGGACAAAAAATAATAAATAAAGTTTTAACGTCAAACAAAGTGTTTTAGTGTGAGATATGCGTAAAAGAAAAGGAAATGACAATTGTCTAATTAAATTTAATTATTATTTTTAAATAAAATAAAAGTTTTTATATATATATATGGTATGAATTCTTGTCTACTTACTTTATGAGTAAGACTTGTATATTCACATTATTAAACAACTTTTTTAAAGATGCAAATTTTATCAATGAGGTGATTTAGATTAAAACTGGGAGTTAAAAGTTTATTTCATAAAAAAGTTTTTTAGGACTATTGCTTCCCTTAACTATAAAGAATACAATAGTTTTGTCACTGTTAATATCATTTATCATAATGATTGTGTATATTAAATTGAAGATAAATTAGATATTTATAAGTATTTATTATTAATTAATATTTACTTATATTTTAAAATGTATATTATATCTCAATAAAATATTAATTAATTTTTAAATTTTATAAACTTAATTTATTTCATAAAAACTTAGTCTAACGGTTATATTGATAAAATTCAACTGTTTATAAAAAAAATTACTCAATAAAATATGTTTTTTTGGTATCCCAAGGTATTCCCTATGCGCGACTGCGGGGACTAATCCCTCGAGATACCGAAATTCATTTAAGGAGTTGACCACTCCCAATATATGTTTTTCCATACACATGAGTCAGGAATCGAACCCCTAACCATATGCTTAAGGGGCCCAAAGTATCTACCACTTGTGTCACACCATGTTGGTTCAATAAAATATGTTTAATCATACACTTAAAGAAAGTATAACTGTAGCCACCGTTTATTCATAATATATAATACAAATATTATTTTACTTGTGAAGGTAGAGCATCCAACAATCATGGGATTGCCAATTTGCCTTCTTATCCCAGTTCATGTTATCCCAACTGTGATATACACCATCCTTTCTCACTGACCAGTATATGTCGTTATGGCCTATATCTACACTAGGATCATAAAGATTGAATTTGGCACACACTGGGTTCCATAACATTGTACAGTCTTGGACATCAACATTGGTAACTTTAGTGTAAGGTTAAACTGGTTCCGAAAGGTATTCAGTTGCTTGGAAGCTGCTAATGAAGTACAATGGTTCTGAGTGAGGAGGCAAGTTCAAGTCATTGCTAATGGAAAGGATGACTATGTTGATGTTCGTTTCATTTGAGTAGGATTGATGATGGACATACGCATGGCATGGTGCAGTTGGAGATCTACTGAGAGAAACAGCAAATGTTGGGCTATTGAAAGACATTACAAGAAGAAGTAAGAAGGATCTTACACCAAGTCTAAGTTTTGACACACTTACACCACTTAATAATTTTTTGTAAAATATGAATTTAACTAATCCAACCGTTGAATCATATGTTATTATCTTAATAATTATGCATATCAAATTTTAAATAAATCATACATATATAGTTGTTTAATCTAATAGTAGGCAATTTACTTATATTTTAAAATCATATTATACGTTAAAATAAATTAATACAATGAAGTATTAAATAATTTTTTAATTGTAAAAAATTTTATGAGGTTAATCTATCTTATGAGAACTTTCAATTCAATGGTTAAATTTGTTAAATTCACATTTTACAAAAAATTATTGTGTGGTGTAAGTGTATCAAGACTTACACACACTTGGTGTAAGTAGATCCCCCCCACACACACACACATGAGGGATCAACTTACATCAGTGTAAGACTTGATCACTCTTACACTACTCCATAACTTTTTATTGGATAACTTTCTCACAAAATCTACTATTAGATTAAAAGTTTCTATCATGTAGATCATACTTATAAATTTAATAAAAAAAAATTGTGACTCATTGATATACATCAAATTTAATGTAATATAAACTATTAAAATATGAACTATTTGATTATATTATTGTTGATATTCAATTTTTTCAAAATTTGACACAAATGATCAGCATGATGAATAATTATAATTTAATGGTTGGATCAATAAAAAAATATACTTAATATAAAATTATTGAGTGATGTAAGTGAATCAAGTCTTATTGTAGTGTAAGTTGATCCCTCCTTTTATATATATATATATATATGTATATATATATATATAATTAAGGAAGTGGATAGCACTGTAATAAATATTAATCAATTATTAATTGAATTTGTATATATATATATAATTAAGGAAGTGGATAGCACTGTAATAAATATTAATCAATTATTAATTGAATTTGATTATGCATTTTATCATATCTTGATGTACATGGCAGATTATTAATCGCAAATTCTTTGCGTAAATTATTTTTTGGTAAAATGTTTCTGAAATTCCTGAAAAAATAAAGCTAAATATTTACAATAATTAGAAAAAGTGTAAATACACATTATTACATTGCATTTATTGAAACTTTTTTTTTGGTAATTAATGAAATTTTATTTTCACTATTCAATAACAAGAATACCACACTCATTATTAATTAAATATATACATGTATCTATTACCAATATTATATATATATATATATGTATGTAAAACTTTGCCACGTGACATTTTTTGTGACACTTATGGTATAATTGAATGACAGTGTAAAAAAAATTTACACTGACAGTGGATAGAAATTAAATCATAACAAAATTTTGACAAATGACATGTGGTTGACTAAAGTGGTAAAGTGACTACGTCTCAGGAAGATATTAAAGGTTTAAATTCTGAAAGTCTTCTTTAAAAAAACTTTACCATAATGCTTTCTAATCAAAAGGGAATTTGTCTCACTTTCAAAGGGCATAGGGACACACCTGTAGGCAATACCAAAAAAATTATTACAATAAATTCAAATTTTGAATCTTCATTAATATCTTATTTATGAAAAAGAATTTAATTGTGAAATTAAATATCAATAATATATATAAATTATTTCTAACTTAAAAGGGTAGGCCTTATAGAAGCATTATAATTGTTATCATAACCCATAATGTTAGCACATTATAATTATAGAAACATTTTATTGCGGAATAAATACGGTAAGTGATTATAGAAAGAATCTTAATGCCAAATAAATACGCCTGTTTTGAATTTTTGAATCAATTTTGACTTTGTATTTTTACAAAGAAATTTGTTATAAACTATTACATATTAAATATAAAAATTAAATACATAAATACTTGCTATCATTGTGGGTTCAATATATGGGATAGAAGAGGTGGATGAAAAGGAGAACGGCGTTAGAAAGAACTTGACTATTAGGGTTGCAATGGCTTGGCACTTTCTGCCAACGCATCATCCATTGTTGTTATGCTTACTACAGAGGGTAAAATCCATTTTCTTTGTTTGCTTAACGATTCTTTATATGGTTTTGTTTTAATTTCCTTTGATATGGGCTATGAAAACCGTTGTTTTTATAGTGAGTAAAAAAAAAATTTGGTACATATAGTGAGTAACTTTAATATAGTAAATATAGGTATTATTATTATTATTTGGTTACATAGAATGTATTTGCACCTAGACAGAGGAGAGAGAAATGTAGCATGGTGGAAGATTAAACCTCCAATATTAATATCAAATTCAAATTTTAAAAACTTGTGTCAATGCCAATTGAGTTACAAATTGATTCGCTACACAAAGTATTATTGAACAATAGGAAGTTGGCAAGCGATAAGTATAATTTTAGAGAGATCATCATTAATCTTGGTTTCAATAAAAAAAAATTAGTGTAAACTAAAGTATCTCCTCATCTAGAAAACAAGATACTAATCTCACGAAGTACGGTCAGGCACATGGAGCGGAGATATCTCCCAACTGCATTTTTCTTCATACACATTGCTTCAAGGATCAAACTCAAAACAATATATTTAAAGTGATCGAGCCTCTTCTACTCGAATCAATAAAAATTGATTGGTTTCAATAATTTTAATCATATATCAAATTGGAGTAATTTCTCGGAAGCACAAAATTTTCGGATAGTAATGGAGGCATTATTGCTGGCACAAGCTCAAGTTGCTACTTCTTTCCTTCACAACATGCTTTAATTGCGTTAATTGGGAATAAATATCAACATATCATTCGCAATCTCTGTTAATTGCGTATAAACTCCTTTTTGTTTTCGTGAGTTTCAAAGATCTTCAAAATTTTAATTGCGTTCAATATTAATCAATAGCATTAAAATACCAATATAATTTACTTTGGTTTTAGTTTTGTGTGAATTTCACGATTGAAGGAAGTGATTTTCAATTCACTAAAAAAAAGGACATGATTTTTAAAAGAATAATTCTATATCCTCCTAAATTAACTTAATAATCTTTCTAATTACTTAAAGAAATAAGCATAATCACGATAAGCGGGAACCTGCATATATTTGTAAAAATTAAATTAAAAGAAAATGAAATCTACATAGCTGAAGTTGAGGAGAATTTACATGTTCTGGAGATGGCAAAAGCAAGAATAATGGTGCGTAAAATATGAGGGATTGAATATGACAAAAGTGAATTATTAATATCCATGACCATAACAATGAAATTTGACTTTCATGCATTGAAAAAAAAACCTGTTTAAGGACCATTTTAATTAGACTCCAATAACCATTGATAGATTAGATACATGGCAGAAGCGAGAGAGAGAACACCTGAGCATTGTTTGTCATCATCACTCATTACAATGTACAGCCATGGAAAAGCTGAAATTTGGGGCAAATGCTATCCTAGACGGTGGAAAGCTCCAATTTTTTAGTTAATAAATATTAAATAATTTTTAAATTATTTAAATTTTTGTAAGTTTGATTTATTTCATAAGAATTTTTAATCTAATGATTAAATTAATAAAATTCAACATTTATAACAAAAAAAAATAAGTGTGTGAAATCATACACTCCAACAAAAAGAAGGAAACTATAACTATAACCACCATTTATTAATTATATATAATAAATATGTCTTTGTAACAAGAAGCAGAAATATTATTTTATTTGTGAAGGTAGAGCATTCAACAATCTTCATGAGATTGCCAATCAGCTCTCTTATCCCAGTTTACGTTATCCCAACTGTGATATATACCATCATTTCTCACTGACCAATAGATCTTCTGATGGCCTTCTTCTACGTTAGGATCATACAGATTGAATTTTGCACACACTGGGTTCCATAACATTATACAGTCTTGTACTTCAAAATTGGTTAGTTTAGTGTAAACTTGACCTGGTTCCAAAAGGTATTGAGTTGCTTGGAAGCTGCTAATGAAGTACAATCGTTCTGCATGAGGAAGCAACTCTATGTCATTGCGAATGTAAAGGAAGAGTATGTTGATGTTCGGTTCATTTGAGTGGGATTGATGAGGGATAGATGAAAGACTTTGTGGACTTGGAGACCCCCTGAAAGAATCAGCAAATGTTTGGGTATTGAAACACACCATAAGAAGTAAAAGGGATACATGGATTGAAGTAGTCGACATTTTGTTTGTGATCTTTTCACCAATTGATATTGATTTTTTGTGTCACTTGGCATTCTTATATATATATATATATATATATATATATATATATATATATATATATCATATTTAGTAAGAGGAGTGGTTAATTGTGAGAGTGAGAAAGACAAATCTTAACTATTAGATCATTCATGTATGGTCAAGATTAAACCATAAAGTCATGTGATTTTTTTAAGTGATCATTTGATCTTTAAATAAATTTTAATTTTGATTATTTATGTAAAATTTAATAATCAAGATTAACTCCTCCCATAATAAGATAATATTCTTACTTGATATGTCATATATATATATATATATATATATATATATATATATCAAAAATGCTAATTGGTATAAAATTTTCTGTACGAAATGCTATATGAATTAACGTGGCTTTATAAGAGTCTGTTTCGGCCTTACCTCATTTCTCATCTTTGTTTTTTCAACAAACATGATTGGTCAACAATGTTTCATATTGTTTTTCGTAAAATCTTATTCGTATTAAATAACATTCCCCTATATATATATAGGGGAGGGATTAACTTACACCGGTGTAAGACTTGATCACTCTTACACAACTCAATAACTTTTTATTGATTAATTTTCTTACAAAATCTACCGTTAGATTGAAAGTTTCTATCATGTAGATCATTTGTGTCAAATTTTAAAAAAATTGAATATCAATAAGAATATAATTAAATACTTCATATTTTCATCTATTTCAATAGTTTATATTTACGTTAATTTTGATGTATATCAATGAGTCACAAAATAATTTCGGATTAATGTAAAATTTTATAGGTATGATCTACATGATAGAAACTTTCAATCTAATGGTAGATTTTGTAATAAAATAATTCAATAAAAAGTTATTAAGTGGTGTAAAAGTGATCAAGTCTTACATTGGTGTAAGTTGATCCCTCCCATATATATATATATATATATATATATATATAAAGTTTTGTTGCTCTGTAATAAATTTGGCGGTCATTAATTGAAATTGATCATGCATTTATTATTTATCTTCACTTACATGGCAGGTTATTAATGACAAAACCTTCTGGTCAATTCTTTTTGACAACTTTTTTCGAAATTCTTGAAAAAGAAAGCGAATTAAATGCCATTAATGCATTGACTGGTAAAAGTTTACATCTATATCTATATATCTATATATATAATTTAGTATTATTATATAAAACAATCTTCATATAATAGGGTCAATATCATTTGTTAGTCATACATAAATTTTTTCTCTCCAAAACTTTATTCATTTAATATAGTTTTATTATTCATATATCCAAAATTTATTAAAAAAATTCAAATTCAATTCATATCTAATCTAATTTAATATTATCTAATACTATTATATGAAATACAATTTATGCAAGTATGGTTAATGTCATGTGTCACATATATATGAGTTTATCCCCCCAAAACATTACTTATTTGATATAGTCTTATTGTTTATGTATTTAAAATTTATTTAAAAAATTTAAAATCTAATTTAAATTTAAATTATATTTGATTTAATTTTATGTAAATGATAAATTTAATTACTATATCTTTTCAAATTTATACTAATTTAAATACTAATTACTTATTTACTTATTAATAAGTATAATTAATAAAAATTACATATCATAACATATTCAAATTGTTACTATTTTGTAAATTAATTAAATATTAATTATAATTATTTACCCATTATAAAAAATAAATACTCTAATAAATGTTTAATTTAAAATATTTTTAATCTTAACCAAATACTTCACGTTTTATATTTTTGTCGATATTATTTTATGTTTTTTACATCTTTTTAGACATTAGATATATTAAATGCTTTATGATAAAACTTATTTTTATGATTTTTTTCTTTTGAGATAATTAAATTAGAAATGTTTAAATTATTATTTTTTACATAAATTTGATTAAAAATTTCTTATAAAAATATCAAAATGAACAATATATCATTATTCAAAAAATATGTATACATCTAATATAATAAACTCGTAATATTATAACTAATATGGTGTGACACAAGTGGTAGATACTTGGGCCCTTTAAACATATGGTCAGGGGTTCGATACCTGACCCATGTGTATGGAAAAACATATGTTGGGAGAGGTCAACCTCTTAAATGGATTTCAGTACCTGAAGGGATTAGTCCCTACAGTCGCATATAGGAGATACCCTAAGAAACAAACAAAAAACTAATAATATTATAAAAGAGAGTCTATTCAAGCTTCATTAATGATACATGTCACTCATACAACAAGTATTTCCCTTCTAAAATATTTAGTCACTCATGTCAATGTCAATCATAAATAAGTTTTTTTTTTCTTATGTAATTATTTTTTTTCTCAAATGTACATATCAACTCTTTCTTAATAACTCCCAAAATTACTATTAAAACTTGAATTTCATAATTTTTAAAAAATTATTGATAAATAATTTTAAATAATGAAGTTAATATCCAATTAAAATTCAAATTTCAATTATAATTAATTTTATTTTATTTAAATTTTAACAATAGTGTATTTATTTTTTACTTTGAGAAATCAAAATATTAATAGTGAAATATTCACTTAACCATAAAAAATGGGATGAATATTACATCAATGTATTATTTTGAAAATCAAAATTCATATCATCTTCCTTTTTATTTAATTTATTAGCATTTTTTATGAATAATTTTTTAATATAATTTTTTCAATTTCAAAAATGAAATTCATATTATTGCATGCAATTATGTTATTGTTATGCTAATTTTTATTATAATAAATGTCATATTTAAATAGAACCTTTGTCATTTTGGACTTTCTTATTATTATTTAAAAAATTGTAATCTATTTCATTTTTAATTACTTTGACTTCATAGTTATTTAATCGTGTATCTTGTGTAATCATGTATTTTTTGATATCTTTAACTTTACCTCGTTTTGACATAAGCACTACAAAATTTTAAATCTGTAATGAGAGGCTCTTAAACTTTTTATAACTTTTAAATAGATCATTTCATAGGTAAATTAAACGTAAATAATTTGTCACGACTTATAAATATTTATTAACACATATAATAATCTCTAATTTGTCCATCTTATTTTTTTGAAAAAGTCAAAATATTTATTTCTTTTTAATTTAATTTCTTTCTAATTATATGATTTTTTCTTAGACATAGAAATTAAATAAAAAAAAAAAGAATAATACAAGCAAATTATATATTTTTATGTGTATTAATTATACATGTAAGTAATGTCATGAATAATTTTAGCTTAATTAATAAACAAAATGGTCTATTAAGATTCGAAAAGTTTAATCATTTCTCACCTAAATATTAAAGTTTGTAATAATAACTTCAAAATGAGGTAAAATTTAGGAAGGATCTATACATTTTTCTCTTTAATTTTTATATTAATTATTTCCTTTTATATTAAAATTTTAAAATTTATTTTTTATCTATGACATTTTTTTCTTTTCTAAAAAAATGTTATAATTATAAATCAATCAATTAATATCAATTTCATGAATTATTCAATATCATTATAAATATTAATCAATTAAACATAAAAAATTAAGTTTTCCTAATCTCAAAAATTTCAACATAATTTAATTAATAAAATTTAAATAAATAACCATTCATGAGAAAATAATATTTATTTATAAGATAATTTTTATTATTTCTCTAACTATTTTCTTTTTATTTGTACTGGATTCAATGTTTATAGAATATTATTTAATTAAATAAATATGTCAAATCATACACTCCAAACAAGAAGGAAAGTATAACCATAACCACCATTTATTAATTATTAATTATTAATTATATATATTAAACATGTCTTGTTAACAGGAAATAGAAATATTATTTTATTTGTGAAGGTGGAGCATTCAACAATCATGGGATTGCCAATTTGCCTTCTTTTCCCAGTTCACGTTATCCCAACTGCGATATACACCATCATTTTTCACTGACCAATTGATGACGTGATGGCCTGCATCTTCATTAGGATCATATATATTGAATCTGGCACACTCTGGGTCCCATAACATTCTACAGTGTTGGACATCAACATTGGTAACTTTAGTGTAAGGTTGCCCTGGTTCCAAAAGGTACTGGGTTTCTTGGAAGCTGCTAATGAAGTACAATCGTTCTGAGTAAGGAGGCAACTTCATGTCATTGCAAATGGAAAGGAGGACTATATTGATGTTCGTATCATTTGAGTGAGATTGATGAGGGATAGATGAAAGGCTTGGAGTTGGGAACCTACTAAAAGAATCAGCAAATGTTGAGGTATTGAAACACACCATAAGAAGAAGTAAAAGGCATACATGGATTGAAGTAGTAGACATTTTGTTTGTGATCTTTTCAGCAATTGATATTGATTTTTTGTGTTCTCTCTCACTTTGCATTCTTATATATACATAAGCGTTCATTAATTGAAATTGATTATGCATTTATTATTTATCTTGACGTACATGTCAGATTATTAATGGCAAAACCTTCTGGTCAATTCTTTTTGACAATTTTTTCCTGAAATCCCTGTTGAAAGCAAATTAAATGCCATTTATGCATTGATTGGTAAAAGTTTAGATTAATTATAAAGAATTATAAATATACTTAATTACATTGCATGTAATGAATTTTTTTGGTAAAGCATTTAATGAATTTTCATTTTCACTATTCTATAACAAGAATACCCCACACCCATTATTAATTAAATATATTTTTCTTCTACACCAAATATATATATATATATATATATATATATAAAAGTAGAGATTCACTTACACCAAGTATAAATCTTGATACACTTACATCACTCAATAATTTTTTTGTAGAGTGTGAATTTAACCAATCCAACCGTTGAATTGAAAGTTCTTATAAGATAGATCAACCTCATAAAATTTTTTACAATTAAAAAATTATTTGATATTTCATCGGATTACTTTATTTTAACGTATAATATGGTTTTAAAATGTAAGTAAATTGTCTACTATTATATTAGATAATTATGTATGTCCGATTTATTTAAAATTTAGTATACATGATCATTAAGATAATAGCATATCATTCAACGGTTGGATTAATTAAATTCACATTCTACAAAAAATTATTGAGTGGTGTAAGTGTATCAAGACTTATACTTGGTGTAAGTAAATCTCTACCCATATATATATATATATATATATATATATATATATATCACTTTTTTATTGTTGTTTGAGAATTGTTTAAAGGAAGAGATGCTACTTATTTTAAGGTCAGAGCATATCACATGACTCAACGAGTGTTTATACTAATATTTACATATTGACAATATCGTTTATTAAAAGGGATGGGTGGCAATAAATATTAAATTTAAGCCTTCCAAAGGAAGTGTTTTAATTAGTAGCAGTTGAATCAATCCTTCGGTTGTGCATTTATCATTTAATTGTAGTTTATGCAATTCAATAACTCTTTTATAAAATATAATTTTAATAAATTTGACCGTTGAAATATAAATAATAATTATTTTCAGATGTCTTTTTTGAGTCCCCTAATTTTCAAATAATAATTTAATCATTGAATTTCAAAATCTAAACAGTGTGGAACAATTTTTAAGAGCCTTAATTTCCTCCCCACCAGATCTTTGCTTTAGTTTGTGGTTTGTGAGTTTCAACTCATCCTCTTTGTTCTATGGGAACTTCGTAATGGAGGAAGTTTGTGCATGGATTAGGTTTCTAACTTCGAAATAGTTGAAATTTGGAGAAAATTTGTATGCTAGACAATGAAAAACTCCCATGTTGCACTTGAGTTAGGACTTTATTTTTTGCAAGTTGCTTTGGCTTAGAGCTTGTCAACTCTGAGCGTTCATAACTAAACCAAACTTATCTAAATTGAATAATTAATTAATTTTGATTTTGTTAGTTTTTCTTTTATGAGAATTGATCGGTTTGATTTTGTTTTTGTTTTTTATTTATGAAATTAAATCAAACCAAACTAAACTAAACCAAAATCATATAATTATATATATATATATACTTTTTTATATATAATGTACATACTTGTATATGATTATATTTCAATTTGTTGTTATTTATATGAAAATTGTTAAACTAATTTGTTTATATTTATTTGATGATATTTTTATTAGAATTTTTATGCTAATTTGTTGTTAATTGATACATAGAAAGAAAAATGTAGTTGGGTATAATTTTTTTTAAAAAATTACTTAACCAAAATCTGATTAGACCAAATCAAACCAAAGCAATTGAGGTGAATTTGGTTTGACTCAATTCTCCTATCAAAATAAATCAGTTGGATCGGTTTAGATAACTTGTACTTTTAAAATCGAAAACTAATCAACTCACAAACACCCTTATTGTCCACAAGGCTTCTTTACCCTTGCATTTTGTAATCTTGTTTTGCTATTGGTATTGATCGGTAGGTACCTGGGTTGTTTTTTTTTTTTCTTTTTTCTTTTCATTCACTTGTACCTCCTGTTGCTTTGGCCAACCCTTCATTTCCCATCATTGATTTCTTTTTTTTTTTTTAATTTGGTAAATGAAAGTTAAGAAGAAGAGAAAGTTATCTCATTCCAATGTTAACACATGTTACAAACTTCAATGAAGACTTACGGTGATACTTACACAAAAAAACCTACCAATAAATGATCACTAGCAAAAATTAAACTTCAAGCTTTTAAATCAATGCAATTCGATCATACCAATTAAATCAGCCCTTATTATCGTTCCCATGATTGATTTAAAACACTGTTTCCTCTCCGATTTTTGTTTCAAGGAAAAATGACAGACCAGTACCAGCACTAATGAGAACTTCTAAGATTATGTACTTAAACAAATATCTGGACCTATATGAAGCAACCAAAATGTATATTGTAGATTGTGATTTCATATCTTTTATGAAAAGCCGACAATTGATCGAACTTCAGTATTAATTGTCATTAAATCATTATACCATGTACATAATATGTGAGAGCAGATACAGAACTCTCAGACTCTGATTGCAATATCACATAGGCCGAAACATCATATATGCATTAGAAAACATGTAACATTGCACTCCACAATTAAAAAAAAAAACAGAGATTGCATTTTATAACAACCACAAAAAGATGCTAATTCCTTGTCAGTCTAATTTTCCATGTGAGTTAATTCCAGCCTACTTCTACTGGCAGCATAACCTTTCTGACATGACACTTTTCCTCCTAACCTGGGATAGTCCTGTTGCAGTAGCCATGTACAGACCATCAAGTCAAGGAGAAACAGTAGTTCTCCAGCCAGGCAGAAGCAGATTTGAGAATGCGAAGCTCACCACCTAGGAGATCTCGAGCCATTAGTCTTCTAACAGGAAGTTCTTCACACAAGGAGGGAGAATTGGAAGAATCTAATGACTGCACACAAGTGCAGAAAGCACATTTTATGTCAGAAGTGAGAACAATAAGGTCTTTAAAGTAATTGAAATAACATATGGAACATATATTTTAATACTCCATATATTTTGATTAGATTAGCAACTGAAAGTCATTGTGATACAAGTGCCCACCCAAATACATTTTTGACTCAACTTGTTACCATTTCAGTAGCCACCTTGTTAGGAGGTTTAACGAATCATAAAACTAAATATAATAAGGTAAAGTCCTTAAATCTTTACCTTAATATTTGCATTAAGTTCCTCAATTAATCGGGTGAATAAGGATGACAACATCAGGTGTGCTTGTATCTCTTTGTTGATATCCTGTAAAGGGCGCCTAGCCAGCCTACCATCAGTTTGTGCAGCTTCCATGACCAAATCATTAAGTTCTGATATTTGATCAACAACGATTCCAAAAGCGGATACTGTTAGGTATAGCTTATTTAAGAAGTATAACCTTTTGTTTTGTTGAGGGGGGGGGGGAGTGTAACTATTATTACATAACAAAAAACTAAAGAAACAAGGTTTTCTGCGCACCCTGAGGAGTGTCACAAGAAAGAACACGGGCAAATGCACGAATTGATTGTGGAAGACCCTTCCCTTTTCCTATAGCAGACCTCACTTCCCTATGTGATCATAGCTCCATCAGATAGCCATATACTGGCAAGTATATAAGTAACATTTTAGAGTAACACCTTATCAGGAAGTCCTATAGTATCAATATCACGAATATGGGAAAGGGTTACAATTATCTAACATGCACATTCCATGCAGCAAGCACATATAAAGCCCAAGGTAAAAGAGTTAGTACATAGTAAAAGATATCCTATGCCCAATATATGTAATAGTGAACAGTGTGATAAAGGGAAACATTGAAAACAAATCAAAAGCAACCTTCCAATTTAACCATTGAAGATCAATAGGTGGGGTCATTGTATGTTCCCAATTTTGGAAGAAAAGGGAAGGGATGAGCAAATGATATTCCATCAGACTGCTGGAAGTAAGCACTGCTTTCATGAGCATTAAGGCCAATTTAGAATCACAAAATAGTAGCATATTATTATGTTGGTCAAAAGACCCCCATTGCCATTTTAGAGTAATTTTCATTTGGATAAATCCAAGAATCAGTACACAAAAATTAGACTATAATATCTAAATAATTCTGCATGATAAATAAAAAATTAAGAATCAGTGCAAACTTGATTGTGAAGGAATTCACAGAATACTTCAAGCCCTTCAAATCTTCGGTTGTAGGCACAAAGTATCGCTGCAAGAGTTCCAACTTCATGTCATGCAGAGGATCGTGCTTGGGTATATCAAACTGGATCTGAACCTGAGAATGGCCAGCATTATCAATCAAGTATAGCTGGTGCAATCGTAACAGCAATAAAGCAACAAGCATAACTTATTTATTGGAACATGCATACTCATTTTCATCTAGACAATAACTACCACTTCTCATTGAGAGACAAATTATTCATGAGCAAGTTTGGGAACCACACCCAAACATCATTCTCGGGTTCAGAATTACATCTGGACCCAAAATGTATTTTGGCCCCTAATGGAGTTGTTTGGCAACTCTCCACAGAATGAATTTTGATCCCCCCACCACTACAACTACCCAAAAAACAACATTCCAGAAGTCCTTTTGGGTATTTCACTATTGGGTAGCATTTGACCAAATTGACCCCACAAAGAGACATTTAAATAATATCATAAATGTGTGTTTCTTTTATTTTTAGTAATTTTCATACTCAAGTAATTTTACTTACACTATCCAAACAAAACTCAATTTTACAAAATTACTTTTACATGAACATTCCCAAACATAAAACTCATTCTTCCAAAAGTAATTCTACACACGTTATCCAATTCCAAACACACAGTGTGAAGTTCATCAAAATCAAATTTAAACATACTCTACACTTTTTCTCTCCCTCCTGACCAAACTCAGGAAAAGAATAGAGAAAAGGAGGAAAGCATCTGTTAGAGCCCAGTCACAGGAGCCCTTGGTCCAGCAGTTGTCACACGGGCCCAAGGTGTGGAAGGTCTATACTAGGAAGGGTAGGAAGGAAAGTGTGGAGAGAGGGTGAGTGCTGAGCTGGCAGCAAGAGGAAGTAAGGCGAAAGAGAATTGTTGTTAGGAATGTTGTGCATAACAGTTAGGAAGGTGTGATGTGAGGGGTATCGGGGGTAATCATTGAGTTGCTGTAATGGGTAGAGGGCAATAGCTCTCTATAGGAGCTTTGCTCTGTGGCAGTAGGAATCGTCTTCCTCTGCAACCCTATCTCTCATAATCAATAATATTCAGTAACTACTATAATTTTTCTATTCATCTTTACTGTTCCATTGCTAGTTATTCTCTGGTTCCTATTAGCATCAACCAAAAATAATATTATGTAAATATAAAAAAAATATTCTGAGTTTGGTGAGGGGTAAGTTGCTTGTTCATGACATCATGTGGATGCCATTATATAGATGGACCTCAATTAACAAACCAAACCTCCACCAAACAATAGGTACTTGGTAACAAGTATAATCTTATATTGTAGTTGGTCTTGCTCATAAAAAAAGGAAAAACAATTAATTTTCTATTAGTTTTTCATATAGAAGAATTTTTTTGGTTAATTCTTTCCCTTTTCTGGCATATTCATAGAAACGTGAGACTGTGAGAGACAAGGAAGAGAGTGAAATAAAAGAAAAAACCATAAATATATTAAATTCAATAAGTCCATCCTTGCTTTTTCCTTTATCATTTTGTATTTTGGCATGTTTAAATCCCACTTCAAAAAGAAGCAGGACCTCTTGTTGACAAGAAATTAGGACTCTAAATACCACATGGGAAAATGGAGGTTAGAAATCCACTATGTACTTAGTAACTTAGATGTGATAGACAGTCTGACAAGTGAAGAGATAGAAGAATAGGTAGGTTGGAGTTCAGCTGAGCAAACAGAGGGGATAGGATACTGAGATTAATTTGTAGTTCAAACCACGTCAAGCACTAAATATGCATAAACACACCCATGTGTTCACTCACATATACAAACAAAACATATGTACATGCTAGAGAGTGAGGAAAAAAAACACATCACCCTACATTGAGTGTGTTTGGTTTTGATTAATTATTTGGAATAATTGCTTTTTTTCAATTAAAAGTTGTTTTATCTAAAATTTATCTTGTTTGTTTAAAGTGTGTAAAATTGATTATAAATAAGATTATTTTTTCATTAACTAAAAATATCTTTTTTAAAAAAGCTTTTATTTTGAGCTTTTAATTATTTGATTTCAGATTATTTCAAAAGCTTTGGGAGAGAAATACCTATTTGCCCTCAACCAAATAACTTTTTCAATCATTTCATATATCTCTTTTGGTAATTTAATACATAAAAGCGATTTTTTTTATACAATCCAAACAAAACTCTTTATCTTAAAATCAATTATGAATTAACATATCCAAACATAAATTAATTTTCTCATAACTGATTTTCTTGAAAAACGATTATACACATAATTGATTTTTAACATAATCTTTTTTTCACAGCTAACACACACATTATACGCTACTTGAAATTCAATTACAAGGAATACCTGATCATAAATGTTGTTTGGAACTGTAAAACCAAAATCCAGCATCAAGGTAGCATTCGAAAACTTTCCATATCTTATTAGTACCTAAAACAAAGAATGCAGAAAACTCTCTAAACCCTAGGTGATAAATTTTACAAATTGATAACCAAAACTATGACAAGTAATTGAAATATCAGATAGTTATTCAAAATAATAACAACAGGAAGTTAACAACAGGCACAGTTCGGGAAAAAAACAATGTTATTCTTATACTGTCATTGCAACTTTGTTTTTATAGGCCTCTATGAAGAAAATACATGATTTTGAAGCTGTTCAAATCCAGGAATTTCATATTTAAGTTGAAGTAAGAAACAAGTTTACTTTTTTCTCCCTACTCAAAAGTATTAAAAAATAATCTTTTGAAGCTCACTAAGAATCATGTAGGGCCCAAAAGGCCAAGAGCCACATAGTGAAATGTAGCTTTCTTGTTTTAATTTCCAGTCCTAAATGAAAAGGACATTCACTCCTAAGTTGTTAGCCTGAGGAAGAAAAAAATTTAAAAGCTGCCTTAGCTAGTACAGAAGCATTCTGTGCATAATCCATTAAGAGAGAGAGAGAGGACAAATATAAAATAAGTTTTGATTATTGAGCTATTTTAGTAATTCAGTTGATCTTCTATAGTTACAATTTACATAAGAGCATAAAGAGTCTCTAACATACTTGCATTCAAGGGAGAAATGTTGACATTCTAACTTCGTTCAAGAATATTTCACTTTGACTCTTCTTTCTATGGAAAATTTCAAAAATGATATAGAGCACAGTACAATATTCAATGTAGTGCTAGATGTTTAATCAATCAAGAAACAGAGGGAATCAAAGGTGAGTTTTTAACGCATGATATTACTGGGTAATTCCACTGAGAAAAAGAAGGGAAAAGACAAAGATGAGAAGAGGTTGTTCAAATCTTGAAGCTAAATTTTCCACAAAAGATACAAGCTTAATACAAAAATTAAGTAAAAGATTATTTTATAAGTTATTAGCTTAGCACAAATGAGACGAGACAATATATAGTTTTCAATAAAATAGTATATGACCTGTTCACCAGGAGCATAGTCACGATCAGCAGTAACCTGCATATAATTGCAAAAGTTAAATTAAAAGAAAATGAAATCTGCATAGCTAAAGTTTAGGAGAATTTGGATGTTCTGGAGATGGCAAAAGCAAGAATAATGGTGCGTAAAATATGAGAGATTGAATATGAAAAAAGTGAATTATTAAAGTCCATGACCATAACAATGAAATTTGACTTTCATCAGTTCATGTATTAGAAAAAAAAACCTGTTGAATGACCATTTTAATTAGACTCCGATAACCATTGATAGATTAGATACATGGCAGGAGAGAGAGAGAGAGAGAGAGAGAGAGAGAGAACTTCTGAGCATTGTTTGTCATCATCACTCATTACAATTGCTTCTGAAACCCCATCATGGTTTAAGAAATCTGCAAATGGAATCTGTAAAATAATCTTAGAAAACTAATTATGGGTTAAACATACAAAATAAAAGAAGTCTCCTTCCGATAGCAATACCAGAGATAAACCCTTTGTGCTTCCCCATGCTCGAGAACCAACTGGTAATTTGACATTGAAGTTATCAAATAGAACTAAGAACAGACTTTCATATTCAAAGCAATATAATAATAAATGAGGTTTAACAGTGCCATTCAAAATTCAGTCTTGAGTAAAGATACACCAGAGCAAAACATATGGAATTAGCATGATCAGGAAGGTCAGATATCCTCCAATATAAAGTCAGACAAAGCATAGAAGATCAAAAGACCATCAACTAGCAAGACTCAGAATACTAAAGGAATCCTCTAAGGAATCTCAAAAGCAGAGCTCCAAAGGGAAGCCATATAAACCCCATT
Organism: Styphnolobium japonicum; assembly: GCA_023212625.1. Lineage (NCBI taxonomy): Eukaryota > Viridiplantae > Streptophyta > Magnoliopsida > Fabales > Fabaceae > Styphnolobium > Styphnolobium japonicum. The sequence continues at coordinate 1,166,865 of JALBWW010000013.1, forward strand.
GAGAATCCTAGCATTGCCCAACAACACTTCTTTGTCAAGAAAGCATATTTAGGAAATCCCTCCAATGTTTGAGTTGTGGGAAATCCAATGCTCAACCAAAACTCCAGAAAGCCAATGCAATTTACTTCCAGCAACTGAGCAGTACAGAAGTAGATGACTATGAGACTCAGAACTACTAAAGTGCATATCAAGATACTAAGCCTTGTTTGGCTTCTGAACTGAAAAGAAGTCATTATTATTCATCATATTGATTAATATATACCAAACAAGACATTTAAGTTCTGAGTTCCAACAGAACATAGCCTTCTGCAAAAAACTAGCAAGTAGGAAGAAAGGCATCTGCATGCAAGTAACTTGGTGTCCAAAGAATTGAAAAAGTTGACAGCAGCACCAGTTGACACAAATGCCTTTGTTATATTAATGCTTATGAACAGCACTACTAGACAATAGAAAGAGAATTGAAAACTCAAGTTGATCATAGAATGACAATTCTCTAAATTATTCAGAGCACATTACATAATCAAATGTTTAACAAAAATATCAATCAACCCAGAAACTAAAACTATTGGGTCACTGATTGAACAACCAGATAAATCTGGAATGTGGTCCGGTCAAGACACCCACAGAGGGAGGGAGGACGGGAGAGAGTGAGAAGATATGAGTAAACAATAAGCAAATGAAAATCAATCATTAAGAAGTTAGAACAAAAAACAAATTCCAAAGCTGTGTTTAATGGTAAACAAATGATGATAATAACAAAGATATACAGAATTATCAGGATAAAATTAGCAACATTGTTGGCTCCAAAGACATCAACAGGGTGAGAGCCTTTAACTAAACAACTTACACCTTAAAGCTACCTTCCAAAATAATTTTACCCATCTATATGATTATCAAAACATAATAATCTGGTCATGTATGCTTATAGTAGATAAGTTTATCAACAACAAAAAGTATAAAAAAACTCTCAAAATTCATTCAGTGTCAAGCTTAGTTACATGAATTTCCGACATCTTTTCATAAATAAAAATCAATTAAAATCACTGCACACTAGAAAGAGAACATACTTGGGCAGTACAAATTTTCAAGTGCTTGCTTTACCTAGTGTGCATGCATGCATGAAATCCTTGTAAGTAAAATCTCCAAAACTTCGGCGGAAACATTCAAAAACCTGAATTAGAAGGACAAATTTGGTCATAACCACTCTCCAAAGCTAGAACATTCAATAACTATCTTTTAACTCCCAAACAATAAAATATATAAATAAAAAATTGAGAACATGCCAGATTAAGATATGAAATAACTCTCTGAAAAGATCTATGAAGAGAGAGAGAGAGAGAGAGAGAGAGAGAGAGAGAGAGAAATCAAAAAATAAAACCCTCTTTGGTTGAATGTTCACAAGTGAATTGGTCTTGCATGTCTGTCTTATTTATACTGTGAGTTCAGCTAATTACAACATGTTGGATTGTTTTTCTTAAATTGGTATGCAGTATAGTCCACAATCTGAAGCCCAACTTGAATATGCTGGAGCAGCCAAGGCCAAACTATAGCATGCTCAAGCTTGTTCAATTACAATATACCTAGCATGAGCTTTAATCAAGCTAAAATTTGTGCTCAAGCTCAGCTCTTTTATTAATGTCATATAAATCAAGATTTAGCACTCAACTTAATTTATTTAATGACTTGAAGACGTTCAGTGTTTCAATGAGACACTCAATACTCTGACCCAGTTACCTATTGCATTGTAAACAACATCTTCATTTTACAAAATTCACATTTCTTCATTTTGATAGAAAAAATCTTCACATTTTCAATATATAAAAGCAATCACTTCACCATGGCTTCTCATACTCCAAGAGCAGCTAGCATTCTTCCATAGAGTTTTCTAGATTCTAATTCCCCTCAATTTTGTAATAAAGTTTCTCATCCTATCGTATTTCCCCTCAAGCAGAAAATGACTTGCTTTATACCAAGACAGATTATAAGAACACTGGAGTCAATTGCATAATTACAACTACAGATGCAAATACATACAAACATGGACAAAAAGATGCCTTAATTTCTACAGGTGGGGAAACACTGATCACATAACATAAATTGATTGAAAAACAACTAATACATTAAAAAATAAGGAAGCATGTGAAGTACTCACGGGCCTGATTGCCAAAAAGTCCTTTTCAATTTGAGACTTTTGGTTAATAGTTTCCTGATAAACTGAGCTTTGATGAATCATCTCCAACTCACTTTCACTCCAAAATATCTAAAAAGATTAAAAAAATAACCTCAGTAAAGATTTTGATGATTCTTATTCTCTAAGAAATGTATACAATCCTTCAAACAAAAATTTATTATGAAAAGCATAAGAATAATCATAGATTAATTATTTCAAAGCTTAAAATTGCACAATGTGCATAAGTAAACTGGTTTCTAATTATGGGAAAGAGAAATAGCTTATAGTACTACAATATGTATACATAAAATGAAAGAACATTACTCAAAATACAAAAAGAAAGAAAACATGCCGTATTTTGCAGGTCCCCTCGCTGTGGAAGACGGCTGATATAAGGATCCCACTCAGAGCCCTACCATACAGAAAAAGATATTACAGATATACTCCTAAGTTTCTTCAAGTTTCTACCAAGTGCAAAGCCCTAAGCTAAATATAGCCATGCACAATGATATCAAAAAAGTATTGTTTTCTAAAAGTTGCAAGAGCTCAACAACTCCTAAATTTCAGATGAAATTTTTCATAGGAACTTGATAGTAAGGCTACCTGACTCAATTTCTGCTCGATTAGAATAACAATAGCAAGTTTCGCAATATTTCCAACTTCCTCACTGATAAAAGATCTGATTTCAGGAAGGAGATTATCCGCAGTTATTTGCTGCAAAACCAATTAAGAATATCATCAAGAGCAAGTTATCATTGTGACCTGTGAAAATCACGCCATAAAGTTCCAGTAAGGTTTAAAAAGGGAGCATACCACACTGTAAGGAACCTTTAAAATGCAATCTCCAGTTTGTATTATCTTAGAAGCAAACAGAGACCTAGATGCAGGCCACACATTAAGAGGTAATAAAATAAGAGCTAATATAAGAGGAGTTCATGTTTATACGCTAATGTACAGAAGCATTTTACACTATCACCATTTTTACACCACTATTTCATTAAATGAGTTCATAAAATATAATATATAGTATGCATATCAGTGTGCTAGATGCATTTACGCTATTCCTGTTACAAAAAATAAGCAATGAGCAGCCAGCTATGGGCTAGTACTGACGAATTTTACTTCTAAAAACATGCGTCCCTTAAGGGGTAACACCTATATTCAGAAGCCATGATTAAACAATGAGAATGAACCTCAAGTTAAACATTGATTCCCCATCCAAGGGAATCAAACTCAATAGAGAAACGGAGTACCTGCCATATGAAGATTTCCCAATTGAAAGCGATGATGAAATCCTAGAACCAGCTTTTCTCTCCAACCATGGCAAAAAATCATCACAATTGTCGACCGAGTGGCCTGAAACCTAGTACATAATTGTGTTTGGATGATGCGAAAACGATTAAGAAAAATGGAAGAAAATTTTTTAAAAATTGATTTTTTTGAGAAAATAGTTAAGAGGGGGAGAATGGGTAAAGGGTTTTTGAACCTGGGGTTGGGCCAAAGAAGAGAGCTTGAGGTGAATGGAAGAAGGGTGAAGACAATGAGCCTGATGGGTGTTGATGTTGAAGACAGTATGCAGAAACCAACAAAGGTTTGCAGTGCGAGCTCGCAATGGCATTGCAGAGCTTCAGACAAAGAATTCAACGTTGTTTCTTGCTTGCAGAGTGCAGAGTAAAACCCAGCGAGTGTTGTCTCTTGCTTGCAGGATGAAGAATTTTTTTTTTCTCTCTTTCTATCTTCTTTTTAAAAAATTATTGTCTACCAAACAAAAATATTTTAAATTGATTTTTATATTATGAGTCAATCATGTAATATACCATATATTTAAAATTATTAATTAATTGTACCAAAAAATATTATTCATTAAAAAATCTTATTTACTATAATATTCTGACATTTTACACTCAATCAAAAGTATCTTCTTAAATCTGTTTTTGTTTTCAAAGGAAAACTGAATTTTGATAATAAAAAAATAGTTTTACTTCAACTTGCTCTTCTTCTTTTTTCCAACAGCTAGAGTTATTTATAATAATAAGATTGTTGATTGATAAGTTGAAAATCTCTATTCAGCTTCTCGATTCAAGCAGCAAATGGCCAATGAGCCTATGACCAATGGCTCCTACATTGTAACTCCTATTTGGCGGGACACTTATATGAATGGGGACCATAGGAGTTTTTCTGGTAACCAGCCAAGGAAACAAAATTTCTGATGGTAAGCTCTGCAATAATAGTGAAAAAAAATCAAGGTTTTGGTCCAACGGATTTGGCAACATTCAATTCGTGGTTGCTATCGGTATCGTGTACGCCAAAAAACGAAGAACTGTAAGCATGGTATTATTGGTCTAAATCTAATCCTCGAAATGCGAAGCTAACTATTGGTTAGCTGCTATAATAATCGTATTTAAGGCATGTGGTAAAGAATTTATTAATTGTTGATTTTTTATTAAATGACTGAAAGAGTGAGTATCAATTTATGTTTTCAAAACCTCTTTTCTTCAACCAATCCCGCGGGGGAGCATAACATTTTCTTTGAATATTTTCTTCTTTTGCATAACATTAACCACGAGGTCAAAGCTCTTATTCTAATGGTTTCTACACCTGAAAATATGCCACAATTTATGGCTTAACTAATGCTCTGTGCCTTACAAAGTAACAGCTATAAGTCACCACTTACGACCATAATCATTAGTCCAACTCAGGCTTTCATCAGGGGTAGAATATTTTCAAACAATGTTATTTTATTTTATTTTGAGTTAAAAAAAAGAGTTAATAGGAAATGGTTATCCCAAACTAATCGGTGATAATGCCATTGGCATATTAGAGAAGTCGGTAGAGGTTCTTAGTGATCACTTAAGGCCATAGCTACTCAACTAATCCTTAGAAGATCTCCTTAAGAAAAGTTGTCCACTAAATGAAAGGACTAATTACGAAAGATTTGAACTCATGTACATAGACATAGTCATATAGGGCTTTTATTCAAAACTCGTAGAAATTTAAAATAATCTTATGGTAGCCCATGAAATCATGCATTACTTAAAAAGTAAAGATCAAAGTTGTACCAATAAAAAAAAGAACAAGATAAATTTTGAGATAATCTTTTTTTTATTGCTATCTTGAAGAAAATTTCTTCTTTTACTTTTTTCATTTCCTTGCTGATGAAAGGTTTGACTATTTCAAGTAAGGTAAATCCCTTTAAAAAAATTTATTCATCTCGGTCTCTAGGTTTAAGGGCGAATGTTCGAAGTCCTCTAACTTTTGAGGTTGAGTACGAGTATTTTACAACTCTTAAACACTCGAAATAACAAGTAATCAAAATATTAATCTAGATAAATTTATTACAAATATTACTCTGGTATTCTTTTTTTTTTAAGGTACTAATACTTATGATAAGTTGTCAAGCATTTATTAGTTATTATTTATATTTAATAAATTTTTAAACATTTATTATAAAACCAACAATCAATAAATAATTGACAACTCATCCTAAGTACCAATTTTATTTAGATACCATAACAACTTCCATCTACCATGTCCTTTAGCAAAAACAGGTCACGTGAATGTGAACCCAACTATGCTCTCGCTTCCTTCAATAATTTTGGTGCCCATGATAAATACTTGGGCCTTCCTTCTACCACAAAAAAGTCCAAAAGAGCAACCTTTGATTCCATTAATCGAGTTGTAAGGTGGAAGGAAAAGTTTTTGTCCTAGGCTGAGAAAGAGAATATTCTCAAGTTAGTTGCTGTAACAATTTTTCCATACTCTATGGTTATGTTTTAAATTTGTGGTCACATTAATTATGTGATGATATTCACTGTTGAATGCAATGCAAAGATTTTGGTTGGTTTCGAGTGATTCTAATTTTTAATAGAAAATACATTGGACCAGCTAGAAGCATCATTGTTTGCCGAAAGTGGAAGATGGGCTGTGTTTTTCAAGGACCTAATGACCTTTAACCTGGAAATACTGGCTAAACAGTGGCAGCCAAATGGGATTTTTTTTTTCTTTCAGCTACTTCTTGCTACCTCAACACCTAATAACAAATTACAAAAATTAAAATCATATGACTTATATAGGAGATTTAATGAAAATCGAATCTCCCATATTGTTATTTCTTAATCTTAAAAATGGAAACCAGTAACAGTTGAGTCATTAACGCAATACGTTATTTATACTATGAAAGCTTTATATGAATTACAGTGAGAGTAAAATATTATTGAAAAACTTTAATAAAAATTTATAATAAGCCTATAAGAAAATTTTTATGAAAATATCGTTATTTAATATATATATATATATATTGGTTTCTCAAATATTTACACATGCTATTATCTTTATTATATATATATTTTTGGGAGTCTACTATTGTTATTATATATTACTAGTATATTGATAAGTACTACATGCTTCGTTCATTTGTATTTTATATTTTTATTTTTGAATAAAATAAAATTTAAAGTTTTAAATTTTTTTAATAATATAAAAAAATAAATGTTTAAAATTAATTATAATTATAAAATAAGAAGTTGAAGAGTGTTTATAAAATAGAAATTAAGAAATATTTGTAAATAATTATAAATGTTAAATAAAAATATTTATAATTTAACTTTATTTAATATTTATGTTTAAATAAATAATAGCGATATTTTAATAATAAGAAAGTTAAATATTAAAATGAAAAATCATCTTTATAATAACTAACATATTTACAGACACTTACATGATAGTCAATACGTATTTTTTTATTATTATTCATTTAAAAATAATTTTTTAATTTTTTAATTAGTTGTAACTGTAGAAATATATGTAATAATTTTTTTTTAAATGTTTGTAACTTTTTAAATAACTCTTAAGTGTGTGTAACAAACCAAAAAAGTAATATGTATTTATAATTTTATCTCTTTTTTAATTTAAATTTAATAAATAAAAATAATGAATTTTTTAGGAATAAAAAAATTAAAGACGAAATAAGGGAATCTCTTATAGTATATATATATAGAATAAATAATATTATTTGTGACAACTTGCAATTCGGATACTATTTTTTTTTGTCCATAAAAATTTTTTGTTTTTTTATTTGAAAGTGATAAGAGAAAGAGATATTCGAAGGCGACACGAAACAGTGGGAACGGGGCAAGGATTTGGACAAAAAGTCATCACTTTCCATCCAACGGTTCAGACTCAAAGAGAGGCAATCGATGATGAGAAACACGACACGTAGAGATAGAAGACACGTGGTGGAGTATTAGTTGATGTGTCACGTCGGTGGAATAGAATATATAGTAGCGAAGATAAGCATCTGTTTCCACAAAGTCAATAAAAAATCAGCACAAAACGCAAACCCTAGCTTTCTCTCTCTAGATTCATAGATAGATAGAGAAAGAAATAGAGAGAGAGAGAGAAATTGATTCCTTTTTCTCATTGTCGCTCTGCCGTTGTTTCCCACTTTCGTTTCCTGGAAGTTGCAGCTTGACCAAACCTTTCCCTTTCCTTCTTCTCATAACCTTGTCTTTTTTCTCAGGTATTTCCATTGCCTTCCTCTTCTTCTTCTTCGTCAAGATCTGTTCTTTTTTTAATTTTGATTGTTCTGCTTGGTTTTTCCGCAGCCTGCGATTGTTGGGTATTTATTTTTATGATGCCTCGCACTACACTTTAGTTTTCGTCTTTTATTCTGCCCCTTTTGTTTATAGGTGTAGATCTGATTTTCTGGGTGGTTTTTCTGGGTCTACGCCACTGGATTCTGAGACCCTTTTGTTCTTTATTGGATCCTGTGAACGGGTTTTTTTTTTGGGTCCGGGCTTTTTAGGTTTCTTTTTTTTTTTTGTGATGTTGATTTTGCAATTGGAAGAGGTACTGGGTGGGGTTTCCGTTTGTTTTGATAGAGACTAATGATGCCCTGGCGCGGATCGTTTTCCTGCTTCTGGTTAACTTCGTTTGGCGAATTATGGCTTTGTTACTGCTAGTCGCTTTGCGGTGGATTTGATATTGGTAATTAGTTTGGTAGTGTACTTGGATTTGTGTGCTGCTTACTCTGCATGTTTTTTTTAGACATAATTTTGTAGTATAGGTTTGAACTGATCTGGGAGTTCGTTGTGATTATGTGGTCAGTTAGTTTTCGATCTAATTTAATTTTAAAAGGGAAATTGGCTGATTGTGGCTTAATTAATTACACGGGCATATTTGGTTTGACTTTGATTTTTCATCAGTGTAAGCGGATTTTTATATTACAGCTATATGTTGTGTTTTGCAGGTTCCCGCTGCTTCTGTCTTGTCTTTTTCTTCGAAGTGAGACTAAGGCTAGAATTAACTTTACTTGGATAGGCGAAGCTTTTGGAAGATAGATATGTCTACCAATGCTTAATTCAGTGCTGAATTTTTTTATCCAAGTTCAATAATTCTATTGAGGATTTGATATTGAATCATAATAGCTGAAGTTAGAAAGAAGGGTTGTGACTTGTGAGCTTTTGGCAAACTTTGGAATCATGCCTGTTTCAGGACATGAAGAGGTGTTTATTTCCTTTCTGATTTACAGCTAACTACGATTAGAGAACCATGCCAATTTGTTCTTTTTTGGATATTGATTACTTGATCTTCTATTGACAGACTGGGGTAAAATCCTTTGCTGGGAAATTTAGTGGTTTAATTGCAGGTGTGCCTATCAAGAAAAGGAGGTTCCCTTTGATTCGTCCTTCTTCTCCTCTGTCTGAAGAACCAAGTTCACTCACTGAAGAAACTGAGTTACTACGAAAAGAAAATTCAAACACTTCTCAAGGATCCACTCTATCAAATGCTAGTATTGCAGGTGCACCGATCAAGAAAAGGAGGTTCCCTTTACTTCAAGCTTCTTCATCTCCTTTGGAAGAGGGTCCACCTCCAGAAGAAAGTGATACTTTGCGAAAGGAACATTCAAGCACATCACAGGGTTCATCTCTGTCTACCAGTTCTTCTGGGTTATCTGACACAAATGGAAACCCTGTATTTGAAGAAAGGAAAGCAAGTTCTGATGTTACCGATGCTAACATGGTGCAAAGCAACTCTTACTACCTTAGACCTAAACTTGAGGAACCAAATCTTGCAACTCTGTCATGTACTTTGGATGTCATGGATAGCAAAGAGAAGGTGATACTCAATGAAGTTTATGATGAAAAATTGGGATCCCAAATGATTAAGGGGAATCCTGAACTCTTGTTGGCTGCGAAGGAAGGTCTTGCACTTAACATTGGAGCAGATGTTAGCAAACCAAATGTCCAAGAGATATGTAAACAAGAGAGTCCTGTAGTTGCAAAGAGTACTAATTTATCTTTAGGCTTAAAGGAGCACTTGTTTCCAGCTGTGGCAAGTCCGGGAATTGATGAGAGTTGCCTCAAAATGGTGAAAGCAGAACCTGTCTCATTGAGATTATCTTTAAGCAAGGAAGAATGCAGTACTCACTGTTTAAATCGTGATGCTAAAACTAGTAGTGACACAGTTCATGTTCATTCTAACAGGGCAAACTGGGATCTGAATACTACGATGGATGCATGGGAAGAACCTGGGACTGATTCCAGTTCAGTTAAAACTTCTATTGATGGGCTGAGAATTGCTGGTAGTGCGCTTGATGAAAAATATTTCATGTCCTCAACTGGGATGGCGCCACAAACAGGTGTGGCTTCTGAAAAGCAAAAGTGTGAAGAGAATCAGAACAAAGCTTTCATTATTTCATCTGGACTGTGTGGCCAGCAGTATAAATGTGTCGACCAGCGTAATCTGTGTCTTACATCTTATCATCAGAAATATGCTGAGGAACCCTCTAGATTATCTGTTAAACTAAATTCTGGCAGTGCTATTCCCTCTGTGAGCTTGTCAAGTGTGGTAGCATCTGGTCGTGATGTGAATACTGCTAGTTTTAGGTTGGTAAAATCAGAACCATTTGATGAGAACGTGAAGAGGGATTTGAAGGAAGCTAATGCCTGTCCTGTGGGTTCATTAGATAGTGTTTCTGTTAAACAAGAATTTGTTGAGCATTCCAATGTTGAGTCTTCAAATGGTAGCAATCTAAAGTTAGTTGATCCTAAGTTCATTAAATCTGAACTAGGTCATGAGGGTAATCAGGAAAGACCCAAGACAGCAGAGAGTAAAATTGATCAATTGGGTGAGTTGCTACAAGGATCAGATATTTGTTCTTCTGCCATGGCAATGCCGGTGACATTGGATACAACGCAAATTTCTATAGAGACAGCTTGTCCTCCAGCGAATCCTATATGTTCAGCAGAGTTGACTACCAGTGAAAATATAGTAAGCCAGCTTGAAAATTGTACTCAAACAGAAGGAGTCGATGTTGTTGAGAAAGTATCTCATGGAACTTGTTCAAGTGCTGAACAGGTTCCACTAGAAACAGTTGCTATACCTATGGTTGATAATGGTACAGAATTGAGTGATCCTGGCGTGAAGGATTCTTCTATAATATCCAAGGAAGAAAATGCTGATGATCATGAGGGTTGCAGATTGATACTCATGAATGAGCCTCAACCTGATCCACGAGAGAATGGTGAAGGCTGTGTAAGTGATGAAGAAAAGATAACCTTGTCAGCTGATATGTTGGAGGATGATTCTTATGGTTCTGATTACGAGTCAGATGACAATCATGCTGTAACTGTTGCTATGGATACAGAGCAATATGTTGAAGATGATGATTATGAAGATGGTGAGGTTCGAGAACCGCTGGAGCATTCCACAGTGGAGGACACCATATGCGAGGTAAGAGAAGTAGAACGTCCTGACTGTAGTAATTATGAAAATAAACAGATGGAGAAAGGAGTGGTGAGTGGTGATTGTCCCACTTCATCCCATGTTGAGGAAAATGACAATAAAACTGTAATCCACAGTGAAATAAATAGCGGTGAAGATGGTATGGACATTGATTTGCATGGGAGGCCTGGTAAGGTCATTGATAAAAATGTGTGCCCGCAAGAGTCAGTGGATGATGAAAAATCAACTATTGCCTCTGATGGGAAGACATCAGTTAAGGTTTTGCCAAGGAAACCATTAGATCTTTCAGAAAGAAAAAATGTCTCTAAAGCTCTGGAGACAGAATTATCCTCCGACCAAGCAACTAATGGAAGCATTGGAGTAGATGTTGTTCAGTGTGCGGACGAGGTTGTTAAAACAACTGACACAGTTAGACAAATTGACTCAGATTTACCTAAGATGGAACCGACTGCAAATACTGATGATGGAACCAAAGATGTTAGTAATGGTGGTAATCAAGGGAGAATCATAAATCTGTCCCGAGCTGCTAGTTCTTCATCACCTAGTAAAACTAGGCCCATTTCAGGCAGGTCACTGCAATCACGAGCTGGAAGAGATGTATTATCTGACACACTTGATGGTGACAAATTGCACAGAGGAAGGTATACTTTTGAGTCCTATATACTATTTCTCCTTATTGACTTCGTTGCATTCTTTTTTTCCTTAAGTTTTTACCCTCCTGTTTTTGATTTCCAGAGATGAGGTTTACATTGATGGTCCTCGCAAATTTTCAAGAGAAAGACATCAAGATATGTCCCCTAGAAACTCTAGATTAAATTTTGTGCGTGGTAGAGGAAGGGTTAATAGTAGGTTAGACACACTTCGTGGTGAATGGGAATCTGACCGTGAATTTTCTGGTGAATTTTATAATGGTCCAAGTCAGTTTCGTGGCCCCAGGCCTAAATATGCATCTGCTATTGCTGATACTGATCTGGAGTACAATAATGTTGCACCTGATGGCTCATATGTGGGTAATGGTCGGGTAGGCAGGAAACCCTTGAATGATGGCTCATATATTGCACCAAGGAGACGGTCTCCAGGACCAGGAGGAAGAGATGGCATCCAAATGGGTCATAGAATTCCAAGAACCATGAGTCCAAGTAGATGTATTGGAGGTGATGGTTCAGAGTTAGTTGGCATGAGGCATAGTGAGAAATTCATGAGAGGTTTCCCTGAGGATACACTAGATTCTATGTTTACACGTCCCCAACCATTTGAGGGAATGGATGGTCGGTTTACAAGAGGGAATAGGAATTTTTCTTCCATTCAGCGAAGGGGTCTTCCTCGAATGCGTTCAAAGTCCCCAATCAGATCCAGGAGTCGCTCACCTGGTCCATGGTCATCTCCAAGAAGAAGGTCTCCTAGAAGAAGATCCCCAGATGGGTTTGGTGGACATCCAGAATTGACCCATAGAAGATCACCTTTATACAGGGTTGACAGAATGAGATCCCCTGATCGCCCTGTTTTCCCTGGGGAGAGAGTGGTGAGGAGGCATGGCTCCCCTTCATATATGTCACGACCTTCTAATGATATAAGGGATATTGATTCTGCAAGGGACCATGGTCATCCCAGGTCTGTCATTTCCACTAACAGTCCATCTGGTCGAATTTTAATCAGAAACAGGAGATTTGATGCCGTGGATCCCCGGGATCGGGCTGATAATGATGATGACTACTTTGGTGGCCCTATGCATTCTGGTAGGTTACTTGAGCTTAGTGGTGAAGGTAATGGTGAGGAGAGGAGACGGTTTGGTGAGAGACGAGGACCTGTTCGTTCTTTCAGGCCTCCTTATAATGGTACTGTTGGTGAGAACTTTCACCTTAATGCAGAGGATGGACCTAGACAACATTATAGATTCTGTTCAGATGATTCAGATTTTCATGAAAGAGGCAACAACTTGAGGGAAAGGGACTTTGACAGGCGGATTAAGGGCCGGCCAGCAAATGTGCCACCTAGAAGAACAAGAACTATGGATGAGCAGGAAGAAAATTTCAGGCATGGTGGACAGGTTTGGAGTGATGACAGTTTTGATGATATTTCACGTGTGAAGAGAAAAAGATTTTGATTACCCCCTTCCCCCTACCCTAATCTACATATAACCAGAAAATCTCCTGCTTAATACTGGAGGATAATGAAATTTGTATTGCAGTTTTTCACCTACAGAATTAGATTAGATTAGATATTATAATAACAGTAGTAATCGTTTAATTGTCTTCTCTTACTGCCTAGCTTAGCTTAGCTTTAAGCTAATTGAAAGGGCAGAACTGAAGTGGTGGTTGTAAAATCATCAAGTGGCCAGATTATTGAGGAAGGAATTATTAAATGAAGATTGCTGCACAAATAAAATATTTAATTGGTATACAAGTCCTGATTAGCAATAGCTATTGTCTTATAAACTGAACCAAGAAATAAAAATGGTGGGTGGGTTGTGTCTTGTGCATCAGAGACAAAAGAAGGCTATTTTTCTTTTTAATAATTTATTGTAGCGTAGTTATTGATTCTGTCGTGTTTCCTACCAACAACTACTTATTCAACGAAAAATCATTAATTAATATCATTAACATGACTGGCGTTTCAAGTCAGCAACAATTATTATATAATTTTGAATGGGTCCATATGGTAGAAAAAGGACAACGATTGCTCATTTGGAATTTAATAGGGGAGGTACTAACTTGGATAGGTAACTCCTGCCGTGAAGGCACTGGTGCAGTCTGCTGTCCATGACCTTATTATAGTTAAACTAGGACGTTCCATGGCAGACCCTGATGTCAATGTTAGATTGATTATATTAGTACCAAATAATTACTTATTTATCAAGTCTCTTTTATATATAGAGAAAAATAGAATAAAACTACTTAAATATAATTTTTGATTTTGAATATTTCCTGACTGTTTGTGGCATTCTTATATTAAGTGTGTGTTTAGGTTAATTGTGAAAAAAAAATTATATTAAAAATTAATTAGGTGTATAATGGATTATTAATAAAATTAATTATGAAAAAATTAATTTATGTTTGGATATGTTAATTCATAATTAATTTTATGATAAAAAATTTTGTTTGGATTATATAAAAAAATTACTTGAATGTATTATATTATTAAGAGATATATAAAATGATTGAAGAAATTATTTAGTTAAAGATAAATAAGTATTTTTCTCTTAAAATTTTTTTAAAAATTTAAAATTAAATAAGTTAAAATTTAAAATAACAATTTTTTTAAAAAAATTATTTTTAATTATAAAAAAATAATCATAACTTATAACTAATTTTATACACTTTAAACAAACAAAATAAAGTTTAAATAAAATAATTTTTAATTAAAAATAATAATTATTCCAATATAAAAAAAGCAAAACCAAATATGCTCAACTTACAAGTAGTTCATCATACAAAAGAGTTAAAATTAGTGTTCCAACTCCTTGTTGCTATAATCCCTCACATGACACACGAGGATCCAAAAGATTCAGAAATTTAATCAGACTAATGACTATGGTGAGACTTGAGAATTGAGATACTACTCAACTCAATGAAGAAGGGGTTTATACCCTCGTACCGTGATAAAACAAAGTTACAGGATCAAATCAACTATAAACTCCAAATTGAATTCACAGAATAAGTCTATACAAGAATTTGATTATAAAAATTAAATAAAAAAAGGCTTTGTCATTGGTCTATGTTCTCTCTTTCTATCCACGTGTCCATTCGTGATTCGTCCATTATATATATATATATATTAATAACAACCTAAACAGAGAAACGCAGTTAATCGGGAAGGATGCGGGGTGTTGGGCGATTGGCAGCACGAGTTCGAGTTCGAAGAGGCACCAAATCATGGACCCAGAATACTTTGCTAAGTTGTGTTTGGATGTGGTAGTTTGAGCACAAACGCTGTTGTTCACTTTGCCTTGGAACAGGGGCAGGGCAAAGGAGGACTAAGTTTAGCGAAAAGCAGCCTACTCTGAATCCTTCGTCTCTCATGTTTTATCTTGGCAAGCCTGGCATTATAGTTCTATTTGTAGAATTTAATTTCGTCTTTCTTTTTAAAAATATCAAGTAAGATATAATTGATGTGACATCTTTCAACATTTGAACCCAACATAGGAAAGGAGAGATGTGATTATCAATAAGTTATGCCTCAACCACCATAAATTCGTATGTGCTCCATGAGTAAAAGAAATCTCTTACTCGAAGACACTTGGATCAAGATAAATAATCACATATGACATCATTTTTTACCCTTATAATGGTCCAAGTTCCCTAAAGAGTATATAAGAATTTCTCTTCAACCACGTTTGAGAAGCCAAAACTAAATGGCGATTTGAAACAGTTGCGATGATCAAGGAATTGTTGGAGACTCGTATTTGACCAGCTGTGCAAGGTGATGGTGGGGACATTGAATATCGAGGTTTTGACCAGTAAGTTTTCAATTTTTTATTTATTTATTTTGGTTTTAAAGCACTTTCATGAATCCTTAAGGAAGTGTACACAAAAAAATAAATTAAATAAGTAAAATTGTGAGCTGGATACGTTGTAGAATGGCATGCAATTATCGTTCCAAGCTAGTTGGATCTCACATGACATGGCATGAAGGTAGAAGTTTATAACACACCATATCATTGACAGAAAGAATGCTCCTTTAAATTAAGGTTCTTGGAAAAGAACAAGAAGGCATTGTTTGCCTATATTTGCAGATAAACTTGTAATGATATCATCTTTTGGTTACACGCGATTCCCTCCTTCTAAGTAGTGTTAAAATGGATGTATGCATGTTAAGGAGAACAGGGAAAAAGGCGTGGGTCATTGTTGTTTTAGCGCCTATATTTATTAGTATTGTAGCATTAATTGGTCCACATCTACTCTAAACTACACAAGATGGTTGTATTAATTGCATAGCAGGGGCCAGTCATGTAATAAGGCATCCCTTGATAATTATTTTTTTTCAGTAAATCTTGACAAATTTTCATTATTAATGCTGCTTTCATCCCACATTTTCTATACCTCTTTTACATGGTATATACAATTATTTAATGTTATTTTAGTGAACTAATTCTTTTGTATTGAATCTTTAGTGCATAAGTGAGTTTGGTTTGCAAATAGTTATATCCATTTTTCTCTTACGCCCAAATTAAAAAGTCAGTTTTCAAATAAAGGTGTAGCACTGCATAGCATAGCAGTAGTGATTTCAATAGATAATTTTAAGTGGTCTTTATTAAAGAAAATGTTTTTTTTTGGTTGAATCTAGTACTTGGGTATGAGAATTTAAACAGAAGAGATGGCGTCATCAATTTATATCAAAGTCTTTGCTTGAGCAAATGATCATGAGAGTTTTTATGTTGACCATAAAATTTGCACGAAAATTAAATGATTATTCATTTAGATTATGAGTCCGTTTAATATAGATTATTTGATCAAAAAATTATTTTTTAAGTAAAAAATTATTTTTAATGATGTTGATTGTATTTGTTTAAACTTATTAAAAAAATTATTTGTTTTAAAAAAATTATTTTTATGGTTAAAATGAAAAGCTATTTTTATTAGCTTTTGAAAAAAACTCTTACAATATAAGAGAGATAAGTTACTCTCATTTAAAAAATAATTTTTATGATTGTAAACAAACATAAAATAGCTTCTGCTTTTCTTAAAAATTTCTAAAAAGTAATATCTAAATTATTAAAGATCAAAATCAATTTCTTTTTAATCTGTAACAAGCGGGTTGTATATATCTCAAAAAAAAAAAATTATATACAATTTATAAGGATTTAAGGGAGACACATCAAAGGCTTAGCCCGTGCAAATGATCGTACAATTTTTATATCAACCATAAAATAGCAAATCAATCAACGAAAATTGAATAAGAACTCATTTTGATCATATCCCTATAAAATTTGTTTTAAAAGGATTTAGTGTTAGAGATAGATAGAGAGATGAATAAGGCACATTTGTTGCAGGATTTATGAAATACCTTGGTATAAAAACCAATAATGTTGCTCAACCCTGGGCTCTTCCAAGTGGTTTAATTATGGCACTCTTTCTTAAAATTCATAAACTAATTGGTAATCATAACTACTGACTGTAAGAAGATTTTTCAACAAGTAGACCAAGTTGAAATTATATGCAATTGGCGATAATCCAATTTTGTAGCTAATCTTGCAAAACTAGCAATTGATTCCCACCTCAGAGTTACTAAACCATCCTCCTTTGGTTTTGGCAGTTTAAGTGCCTCGGAGGAACTGTTTTCCTATCTATCTATAATATGAAATGCAAACTCTACCTATCAAAGAAAAAATAAATAAAACTTGTACTCCTGCTGTAGCTGTCACATCCGGCTAATCTATTCGGCCTGAAAATATCTTCGAGATGGACTTCAAAATTCATAAGCATGTTTTATTTTTTCGGTCCAGCCCATAGGATCGACTTGTTTGTTTGATCCGTAGAAACTCTTCAGTCATACTCAAATTTCCGTAGACTTGACTTTTATTAGTCCGGCTATGCTGGCCTGACCGAGTTCACCCCTAAATTGAGTAGAATTAGTGTGTGCCATGACATTATGGCTTCTATACAAAATTTAAAGGAAAAAAATATAGTTTTCTTTCTATACTTTTATACTGATTCATTTTTGTTTTATAATTATATTTTATTTAATTTATATTTTAAATATTTTAAAAATTTATTAAATTTGTTGTAACTACTAACACTATTAGGAATTTTAGTGAAATTTGTTGGCATAACATTTGATATAAGTAAACAGTTGACATTATTTAACTTGAATTTTTTTAAAAAAAAGTGTGATTGAGAACAAATTTGATGAGTTTTAACGAGATTTGAGACAAAATAAAATAATATAGTTATGAGATGAAAATAAAATTTATAGTAAAATTAAAAAATAGAAAGTAAAATTTTTCTTATAATGATTTTTTATATAAAATTATGTATTATAGAAATTAAATACTGATGTAGTGAATTTCCTTAGTTTTGAATTAAATTATAATTTCAGTAACTGTTATATTTTTAAATTATTTTATATATTTTATTAAATATTTATATATTCATTTAATTTTATGTAATTCGACTAGAATTTACTAGATGAAACAGTGATACATTGATTTAATACCTATCTCGAGTTAATAACCAGTCTGGATTTTATAATTATAAATACAAGTCAATTCAAATATCAATTAAAAATCTAAATTATTTTTTATTGATTAATTTAAAGTTATTTTTAATAATCAATATATATGAAAAGCATAATTTATTTAATTAATGCATAAATATAGAAGTTTTAAAAAAATAATGCATAATATTCATTATAAAAAAATTTCACTTTTCACACCTTTATTTTATTTTAAGTTTAATCTATGTCTAAAATTATATTATATTATATTATTTTTAAATATTTTTAAAATTCATTAAATTCATCTTTAACTATTATTTTTTTTAAAAAAAATCTTAGTTGAATAATACTATTTGTGTATTTTTATCCACATAAGATATTATGTTAACAAATTTTATTAATATTTTTAACTGTGTTAGTAATTAAGATAAATTTAATAAATTTTGAAAAAAATTAAAAAAAATTAAAAAAAATAAATATAAGGCAAAACAGGGGAAAATGTATAAATGCACAACAAAATCCTAAATGTTTCCACGCTTTTGTTTCTCTACAATTAATACTATCTTTACCACGACATACGTAGAAATAAATCGTTACATAATTATAAGAACCAGACTCAAAATTGTTGATCCGGGCAGTAAACAGCTTTTACGATGAAAAAGGTGTTTTTAAAAATAATTAAGTATCCCTAACACATGTTAGTCGGTCCAATTAAGGAATAATTTGAGTCAAACTCACCTAATCCAATAAGTAAAATTTTAGCAACTCAGGTAAAAATTAGTTTTTGTAATTTATAGATTTTTATTTTTCTTAAATTTGTTATTAATTTAAAATTAAAGAATATCAAAATTAAAGAATAAATTAAGACTAAGGTAAAAATTCTATGGGCAAAATATTATTTTCTCATAACTTAAATATACAATTTGGTAAAGTCCGAAATAATTAATTATTATTATCTTCCTGTACCGCCAAACATGGCCAAGTATGAGGACCCCACCTCTACACTCCATTCCCCTCTTTCTTCCTTCCTTTTTCTCACAACCCAAACAGAAAATTTCTTTTCCCAATCTCTGTGTTCCGGCGTTTTCGCCAATAACCCTTTTAACATTTTATTGCAAAGTCTTCGCCTTTCTTGCTTTTTCAATTGTTTTCTCCCTTTTCCCCCTGTTAATAATTCATAAATATCTTGCTATTTGTTTCTGATTTTCTTTTTTGTTTTCCTAAATTTTTCTTTTTCTCCCAAATTTGGTTTTACTGGTTCCTCCAAATGCGTATCTGATCCCTCGATTCGGATGCAATGAAGTTTTCCCCATTGTTTTTCTGAGCTTTTCGAAGGTTTGAACTGTTTCGATTTATTATGAGCTATTTAGGGTTTGTGAAAATTTTCGTGGGTGATTGGTTTTTTTTTTTTTAAATAGTTAAATTGTCTGCTTTCTTACCTTGCTTCTGTTTTTCTCGGTCAATCAGGGTGTTCGAGACATGGCGAATGAAGGAAGTAAAACTGAGACCTTAGTTCATGCGGAGTCCCATCTATTCGAGGTAATCTATGAAGCATGTTTATCTGTCGTATTAGGAATGGTAAAGATACTCTATTTCATTGTAAAGTTTGTGAACCAATCAGTGTTGGTCATTGTAACATGAGTTTGAAAATGTAATATTAATTAATCGGTCTTTGTTGTAAACCTTGAATTTTTCTACTTTAATCCATATGTTATTGAGAGCTACAATTTATTATTTTGATAGTTTTTGGTGGTTCGTAAGTATTTTCTCGAGTCATCTTTCCTGCAAACATCATTATGGTTCTTATCATAACATCGGTTGCTGTGACGGGGTCTTATGATTTTCTATGAGTTGTCAATTCACATTATCAGTTCTTGGTTTGAAAATGTTTTAAGCATGTCATTTGTTACAAGAGTGCCTTTGACTGAAATGCTTGCCCGTTCATTTATAGTTTTTGATAATTATGTTAAAAACATGTATAAACTGTTTTTTTTTTTTTTTTTTGGTGAAGTTCTGTTGGGTTATGTTTCTATATTTACTGGAAATGACTATTTTCTTTTGTGTCTTTTCAATTATAGTAAAAATAAAACACCGAAAAGAAAAGAAATGTATACCAAGTGGGGGAATCACCTTTCTGTACTATTATAGATTATGGATACATATGAACATCTATTTTAATTTTGATTGTCTCCCTGCCTGCATTTTTCTGTTCTGGACAATATTTGGACCCAAATGCTACTATCTTATTTGTATCACTCAATGCATATATGGTTCAATTGTGTATACTTTGATAATTTTTTGTTCTGCATCTTGATTATGCTTTAAATGCATAAGCCACCTGTCTTTATTTTGTAGAATCGGCATGTTGATGCAAGCCAACATCAGTCATCTTCATACGATCCCTCTACAACTGGGTCTGAAGCTGTATCATGGACTGTTCATAACTCCACAGGGAATGGAATTTATTCTAATCCAACCTACCAATATGATCAGCATCCACAGGCACCTGGAAGAAGCATTCAAGATGGTCAAAATGCATCATCAGTTGCTGGTAATTCATCAAATTTGGGAACAGCTAATGTACCACAAGATTACAATGCATACGCATCATACCCAAGTTCTTCTAATCCATATGGTTATGGCAGCATGGGATACTCAGGCTACTATAACAGCTATCAGCAGCAGCCTAATTCTACCTATTCACAGCCTGTAGGAGCATATCAAAACACAGGTGCTCCTTATCAGCCTCTTTCCTCCTTTCAGAATACTGGGTCTTATGCTGGATCTGCAAGTTATTCGAGCACTTACTACAATCCTGGTGATTATCAGACTACTGGAGGTTACCAAAACAGCGGTGGATATGGAAACCAGGCGGCATTGTGGAACAATGGCAGTTACTCAAGTTATTCTTCTCATTCATATACAAATTACGCCCCAGATTCCACTGGTGCTTATAGTTCTGGTCCTGCAGCCTCTTCAGTGCAGTATCAGCAACAATACAAGCAGTGGGCAGACTATTACAACCAAACAGAAGTCAGCTGTGCACCAGGGACAGAGAACTTATCTGTCACAAGTTCATCTACTTTGGGCTGTCCTATTCCTGCAGTTACTAGTGGCTATGCAACTCCAAATAGCCAGCCTCCACAATCATATCAACCATTTTGGAGGCCAGAGGCCAGCTCTTCTGCCGTGCCTTCTTTCCAGGTTTGACGATTAGGCAAAAAGTGTGGGAAAAACAATACTACTTAGAATAGTTGATTTGAAAGTATAAATAAATTGTTATTTATACATGTCGAGTTGCATTGGTTATGGTTTTTGTCTTTATATTCTGATATATGCATTACCAAATTGAATCCTCAGTGTTGGG
This sequence comes from Styphnolobium japonicum, assembly GCA_023212625.1. Classification (NCBI taxonomy): domain Eukaryota; kingdom Viridiplantae; phylum Streptophyta; class Magnoliopsida; order Fabales; family Fabaceae; genus Styphnolobium; species Styphnolobium japonicum. The sequence goes on from JALBWW010000013.1 coordinate 1,188,299, forward strand.
TCTGTTTGTTGTATTCCAATTGTATTCAAATTTTAGGATATTGGATGTCTATTCTTGTTTGGTTGCAATGGCACAAGATTCTTTCATTTGGTTGGTTCGTTATTTTGGAGTATTGCTGGCTTAGTTAACTTATTAACTTCATGTTCGTTTCTTTTGGTGGTCAGCCTGGTGCAGTAAATAGCGGTGATCATGATGGTTACTGGAAACATGGGGCCCAAAGTTCTCAAATTCACCACACTAATCCTATTCAACCAAACTATCAGAGTCCTTTGGATTTAAAATCTTCTTATGATAAATTTCAGGACCAACAGAAGACCACATCTTCTCAAGGAACCAATTTACATTTTCCTCCTCCTCAACAGGTGAACCTGACACCCATACAAACTGCTCCATCTTTGGATACAAGACGGGTAAACAAACTGCAGATTCCAACAAATCCTCGAATTGCTTCGAATTTGACATTCGGACTGCCTAAAACCGAAAAAGATAACTCTACAACCAGTGCAGCACTAAAACCTGCTTATGTTACTGTTTCACTGCCAAAGCCAACCGAGACAGTATCATCTAATGATGCTGCTAATTCTATACTTAAGGTGAGGCTTGAACAATAATATTCACTGATATTTTTGCATTATATAATGCATACTAGATAATTTTCACCCTGCCAATTTATTTATTTTATTTTCATTTTTTACTCTTAAAAGGAAAATAAAGATCCAGAAAAGTGTTTGAACATAACATCATTCTCGAAGTTGATAGGAACTTTGTTTTCACCATTTCTTTCACAAAATTTTGAAAACAGAAAACATAATGAAAAGAAGGTGGCATTTTTGTAATTATAATGAAAATATATCAACTGAAAATGAAAACAGAAATTAAATCAAACACTTAAGTGTTTGAATTTACTGAAGCTTGAGTAGCTAGTAAGTAGTAATGAATCCAATTTTTATGTCAATATGCTTGCTAACTTTTGTCTTGTTTGCAAAACTAGTCACAGGTTAAAATAGTAAAGAATCTTGTTTTGGAAACTTTTCATACAAAGGTTTGACGTTAGTGAAATAGCATAAGTTGGAGCTAAGAGCCTAATTTTGAAGTAACAATATTCCCTTTTCAGGAATTGGTTAAATGCATGTTTGTTTCATAGAACAAATTGCCATTGCAACCAAATGATGATGACTTTATGTATTATGTTTTATTATTTTTTAATAGTTATTAAAGTATTCTTGCTTGCAGCCTGGTATGTTTCCCAAGTCTTTACGTGGCTATGTTGAAAGAGCTTTGGCTCGTTGTAAAGATGATAAGCAAATGGCGGCATGTCAGGCTGTCATGAAGGAGGTGAGTTTTACTTTTATATTGGAAGGGAAAACTATATTAATATATTATTCCTTTTAGCTTGTTATCAGTTCTTACCATTATGCCATTCATGCTTTGGCTAGATTTTGTTCCCCCCTTCCCTTCTATGTTTTGCATTATGATAAATGATGTATTGAAGCATGTTACCTGATGCTCTTGAAAACTAATTTCTGTGAAAGCCTAAGATAATTTCTACATTTATATAGCCTTACTATCAACCACAACATGGTCTATTGGTCTTGGCCTTGGAAATTCTGAGCAGAAACTGTCAGATTTTGTAATTGCATAATGGCCTTTATTTTGTTAAATTGAATGATAGGGACATTAAGAAAGAGTTAGCATATGTAACATATAGAGCTAGTGGCAAGCGATAACATATATTCTATTTTGTTCTTAATTAACAAACAGAAGTTTTTAGAAAAAGACAAGTTGCCACAATAAACACAAAGCTTCATATTTCTTGACCATATCTTAAAGTTCTCTGTTAATTTTCCCTCCAAATCACAGCACCCAAGTGCACACAAAAGACAGAAAGAGAATTGTCTAGAGAGCTGTTGAATCTTCATACTCATCTCTCTCTCTCTCTCTCTCTCTCTCTCTGTGATCCTTAATGATCAAGAGAGATAACATTGAAGAAAACAAGAATATATTAGCTGTAAGTTGCAAAATGAAATTGTGAATCTTGAAACAAAGCCTGAACTTGGTAAAGGAGTCTTTATTACCTCTTGCATTGCCTTTGGAAAAGTAGCACTGCTGCTGGTTTCTTGCAACACAGTTATCACTTCCTTGGTTGGTATCATAATTATGTTTTAGATGCAAAATGACTGTAAATTCAGATTACCCACCAAAACTCAGTTTGAATTATTCTCAGTGCTCCATTAATCAGGTGCATTAGTGTTTTGACAAAATGTGCAAGAATATTATTAAAAGTCATTATAGTTTCTACTAGCAAACAGGCACATAATTATTTTCTGTTACTGTGCCTGAAAATTATATCAACTGAAAATTGGAATAGATTTTTATTTGCTTTTCTTACATTAAGAAGATTGAATTCTGAGACAATCCATTGGCATATTTTTCAATCTCTATGCTCATAACTCTGGTCGGCAGCCAGGCAGGGTAGTACTAGACTACTAGCTAATGTACTATCCTATTAGATTCACATGGATTGCATTCGTATGGAGAACAAAAGTTTAATTTTATGAACTGTCTGCTTGTGCTTCTTATTGACATTTATTGGCATCATATAAGTTGTTTGCATGATTTTGTTGGCAGTTTGGTTTAATAATCTTATTAGGCTCCTTAACCTCCTTTTCAGATGATCACTAAGGCAACAGCTGATGGTACCCTCTGCACACGAAATTGGGATATGGAACCACTTTTCCCAATGCCAGATGCAGATGTGGTCAATAAAGAGTATGTTATCTCCTGTTTGGCTCTTGTTTTTGTCTTGACATGTCATTTTCTTGTAGTTGTGTGTGAACTTCTGGTGCTTCTTGTTTTTTAGTCATTAATTTTTCAAGTTTATATCAATTAGTGTTTCTTCCTCCAGTTCTTTTAACTGGATTGTATACAAATACACAATAAGGAAATGTTATCCCATAAGTGTTATTGGTTCAATTCTGAGTATCATTGGGAGCTCATCTGTGTGTTTCTGTTATGGTAAATTTGACAGTATAGAAACAATAAGCATCTCTCTTGTGAGATGGTCAGAAATTCCCCCTATAGAATATAATATTCAGAATATTTAGTGCTATGAAGCACTGATACAGTGATACTTCAAAATGGGGGAACTATTTGTATCGTTCCCCGTATCTGATACCGATGCACATACCTAAATGCTTATCCTCAAGAGTATTTGCTGAATTTTTATTTCTTTTTGAACTTTTTAATTATGGATATGGCATTATATCTAGTTTCATGAATTGTAACTGTTATGAATTGGAATTGTTAGATTTATATCATTATATCCTGTTTTAAGTTTCATACTCAGAAATAGCAGAAAACCAATTTATTAGTGAATAATAGTGATTTCAGAAAATACAAGTGGAGTTCATATTTTTTATATGCAAGTATGCAATTGCACATACTAACAGATTTTTTTCTTTTTTTTTTTTATGAATTTGTGCTGAATGTATGCCAACTGTATCACATCCATGTTTGAGAATTTTCTGTGTCCCCATATTTGTGTTGTATTCATACCTGTATCTTGCATTGTACCTGTGCTTCATACGCATCCTATTCCTATCACATGAATTTTAATGTATTTTTTATTCTTATAAGTAATGCCATTATTATCTGATAAATATTATTATTTGTTATCATTTCATGCAGTAGTTTACTGTGCATAACCCATGATTCTTCATTGCCAATGTATAAAAGAAGTCCTAGACGATCTAAAAGTAGGTGGGAGCCATTACCAGAGGAGAAGCCAGTTGACAATCCAGTGTTAATCAGTAATGATACTGTAAAATACAGTGTTTGGGTACCTAATGAAAAGGACAGAAAGGTATTTATAGACTTCATAAGTAATTTATGGATTTGAAGGTTCCTGCTGGTGTTATTCTTGTCGCTTTTTATAAATCTTGAGTGGTGTACAACCACAGTTAATGCGTTCACTTTTTCCTGTCCCCCCCCCTTTCTTATTTTCGATTTGTTTTACTTCATTTCGTGTCCTTTTGATCTTATGGGCTATATTTAAGGTTATGCATATATGAACATGGGTATTTACAATCGTGATCTGGATCATCGGTGCATTTTGTGATCCCATGTTGACCAAATGTTCCAATCCATGTTACATACATTATCATTTGAGTTTAGAACTGTGATAGGATTAGGATTGGGATTGCAGTATAATATTGGTGTGTAGGATTGGAAAAATATGAGGCTTTGTGTGCTATATTTGAGTCTTGATTTTTACTCTTGATTTCTTTTTTGAATATTCAGCAATCTTTGTGGTGGCCTCTGCCAGTGAGCTAATGCTGACTGAATTTTATTGATGTGCCATGCTTGACTTATATAAATTTATTTTCCGTACAGAAACATTTATGTTCGGTAGAAAGCTTTACAATTCTCTGTATTATATTTAATCTAATTGGATAATTTAATTTTTTAATATTTCTACTAGACGTGTCACTATTGACAGACAGCATAATGTTTACTCTTTAGGGTCCTGAGTTTGGTAGCCTTGTTCACAAACACATACAAGCTCACATGGATTTATTTGTGTGTGCGTATCTGTGTCTGCCTTATTCTGTTTGGATGGGCTTTTTCATCTGTGAAATAGTATCTTTTTTTTCAAATAGAAGAAGTACTTCTCAAGGACAATCATGTTGGGAATGAAAAGAATATGTCTCAATAAGTTACACAGATTATGTTCTTCACTTACCTAAATAAATGGCATGCAGGTGGTAGTGGAGAACAAAGAGAGCAAGGAGGATGGTTTGAGGAATACTAAGTTTTCTCCATTGCTGCAGAGAACATCTAGTAAGGCTCCCCAAAGGGCATTTAAGAAGCAGCGTCTTGCCAATGTTTTTGTTGCTTCTGAAAATGGTGATGCGTCTAGCGATAGTGATAAGGAACAAAGTTTGACGGCATATTATTCTGCTGCAATGGCTTTTGGTGACACACCAGAGGAAAGGAAGAGACGTGAAAATCGTTCTAAGCGTTTTGAATTAGCGCAAGGGCATCGGACAGAAAATAATCACTTTAGGAAAAAAATTGCTGGAGCTGGAAACCTGTACAATAGAAGGGCTAGCGCCTTGGTGCTGAGCAAAAGCTTTGAAGATGGTGTCGACAGAGCTGTTGAGGACATTGACTGGGATGCTCTTACCGTGAAGGGTACTTGCCATGAAATTGAAAAGCGGTACCTGCGCCTAACTTCTGCACCTGATCCTGCCACTGTAATTACCTCATCTCAGGAGTTTTAAATGGCATGCTGCTACTTTTATCTGTCTTCCCTCCCCCTCCTTAACTACTAATCTTATTAAAATGTTATTAACTTACAGGTAAGACCTGAAGACGTTCTTGAAAAGGCTCTATTGATGGTTCAAAATTCCCAAAAGAATTATCTTTATAAATGTGACCAGTTAAAGTCGATTCGCCAAGACCTAACTGTGCAACGAATACGCAATCAACTAACAGTCAAGGTACTCGAGTTGATATCTTCTGCTCAATTACGTTCTATCAGCAATTCTCCTTATTCATAATATTTTTCAATTGAATGGTTCCTGTACATGTCTCTGGCTATGCTACTAGTTAATTGTTTGGGAACTTTCATAAATTTTAGATTTCCTTATCTTATCTGGCTCACAGAGCCATTAACCAGTTCATCCCCTTCTATTTTTATTTATTTTAATTTTTGAGCCTTTATCTTCTGCGTAACTTATTATATTTTCCACCTTTCCTGCTCTTGCTAACTCTTAAATAATGTTTCAGGTGTATGAAACACATGCCCGATTGGCACTGGAAGCTGGGGACCTGCCTGAGTATAATCAAGTTAGTTCTCTATCATTTTTTTAATGAAACTACTGTATATTAATTCATTTTATGCTTTGATTGCTTTTCTACTGCTATTACTTTTACTGGTCATGTGTCTCTGTCATTTTCTGAGATGAGGAATTCATATATTTCATTCAAGGCATATCAATATTTTTCAAGTTATAATGGAGTCATTATATGTGCTATTGGAATTTACTAGACAGTACATTCATTATGACACGAAGACAGTTTGCGTGAATACAGATGGTTGATCTTTATTTTCTGGGCTTACTTTTTTGGCTTGTCAATTTGTCATCCTGGCTGTTTCAAGTCATTTCTAGCCAATCTTATAGTATTGTTTTGTGTGAATGTTTTTGTGTTTCGTCCTGCAAAACAGTTAAGATCTAAGGTGGTCAGTTAGTTATATAATGATTCAAAATGAAGTAGTAAATTATAAATTTGTGATTATAAATTTTAAATCAGGGAATAAAGTCATTTTTGAGGTACTATTTCACTTTTTTTGGAAATGGGAATGATTTATTGTAGAAGCTGTAGAATAATTTGATTCATGTAGCAAAGTCCCTATTAATGGCTATATAAAGAGTAAAGACCATGTACAATTGTATAATGTGCCTTTAATTGCTGAATTTGAAATAAGTATCTAAAGCAAGCAAGGAGTGGTGTTGATAGAATCAAATAATGTTTTCATTTTTCAGGGTTGATTCCTTTTAAGTTATGATTCTGCGGGTGTTATTCAACTTGTTATTGAAGTTTGGGATATTGATAATATTTGTGTGATTTCAGTGCCAATCTCAGTTGAAAACTCTTTATGCTGAAGGGATTGAGGGATCCCATATGGAATTTTCTGCTTACAACTTGATTTGTGTCATATTGCATTCAAATAATAACAGAGATCTCCTATCATCAATGTCAAGGTTAGCCCCATACTTACATTCGTACTTGATTTTTATTTCTTTTAAAATTCTTGGAGGAACTCTATTATGTAATTCACTTATCAGAAAGTTGTGCTGTAGCTATTATTATTATTGTTATTATTATTATTATTATTATTATTATTATCTGTGTTACTGAAATTTACTAGTTTCGGTCCTTTGGGAGTTAAGGTCACAGAAATATGCATTGATAATTTTGACTAGATTCATCTCATCTGAGATCTATTAAAATGATGAGGCCAATTGTCTCTGTTCTTTGAGGGATATTCAATTTAGAGTTTTTACCCAAAAAAAAATATTCAATTTAGAGTAAAGTGGTGTTTTGACATTAGCGTAGGTGAAGATTTATTGGTCCTCTTGTGAATGACAATGATTTATTGAAAAATCATGCATTGGAATATCTGCCACATTAAAAGAAAAAAACCTTGTTTGTGCACAGGAAGTCTTGCTACTTCACTAACTTGTGTCCATGACATAAGACAGCAGAAGGACTATGATTACATAGATTCAAATTTGAAGGTTTATTGTAGGCGTGTCAGGGAGAGGGTGGTTTGCTAGCAATAGGCTGATGGTTAAAGGCTCAAATAGATGGCTGTTTGGGTGGAAATCAGTAATTCAGTGGTGACAAACAAGATAGCCAATTGGACATATTCAAAATCTTTCAATGGCTATGCATACATGTTTTGCCTTGGCCCTTGAATTATTGTAGTAATCATATAATTATGACATTGTAATCTCAATTACTTTTGTGTCATTGTTAATTTGTTATTGTCATTGAATGCTTCATATTTTAATGTCTAATGTTATCGATGCCAGTTTATCTGATGAAGCAAAGAAGGATGAAGCTGTAAAACATGCCCTCGCAGTTCGTGCAGCTGTAACTTCAGGAAATTATGTTGTGTTCTTTAGACTATACAAAGCAGCTCCTAACTTAAACACCTGCCTTATGGGTTAGTATTTGTAATTAACTCGTTTTCACCTGTAGCTTGTTGTTAACATATATCTTATAGGGGATAAACTGAAATGATTTTAATATTTCCACAGATCTTTATGTTGAAAAGATGCGTTATAAAGCTGTGAGCTGCATGTGCCGGTCATATCGCCCTACCGTACCTGTTTCTTACATTTCTCAGGTTCTTGGATTCTCAACTGTTGTGGCCGCAAATGGAGTAGGTGATGAGAAAGACACCGATGCTTTGGATGAGTGTGTAGAATGGTTGAAAGCGCACGGTGCCAGCATAATTGCTGATAACAATGGAGAGTTGCTGCTTGATACAAAGGTATGTTTGATCTCTACCCTTTATATTCAGTGTCCTTTAGGTGCTAATTGAGTCAAAGAACTTTGTTTTCCATCCTGTAATGCTCAGCAATACATGAGCTTATAGTATTTGATTTGTTGAAGCATCACTCATCTTGGGGAGCATTTGCAGTTGTGGTGCCTTGAATCACTGCTTTTTCTTCTCCCCATTGGGGTATATCGAGAGTTGGCTTGGACTTTCTTTATGGTCTGGCTGGCCCATGTTAATTTAGAATTTACCTGTCGCCCAACTCTTTTTTTGGTCTGTGCTTTAAAAGTGTGTTTCCTTAACCTGATCAAGTTAATACAATATGAGCTATGAGGACATTTGACTGCTGGTTTCTTGATAGATAGATAGCTAATAGCATGCAGTATGATTGCCCACTGATTCCATGAGGAATGTTTAATTTGCAGGCTTCATCATCTAGTCTGTTTGTGCCAGAGCCAGATGACGCTGTGGCCCACGGAGATGCCAATCTCGCTGTTAATGATTTTTTTACACGGGCACCTTTATAGCCAAGTTGATTGTTTTGAATTACAATTGTGAGATCATTCAGGAAAGTAGTGGAAAATGTTGCGGCCCTTCATGTTCTCATTGTATCAGTAGGTTATATTGCATGCAGGCTAGAAAAAGCTGTCCGATCGTTTCCTGTAACTTAGTCATAAATCATGAATGTGTGAAGTGGAATTTACAATATGAAAAAGAATTCAAACTGTCTAACTTTCTAATGAAAATGGCATTGTAAACATTGTAGTTTGTTTGGAATGGTTACCATTCTTTCCTGGGGAGGACAGGACAGGACAGGACAGGACTATAGATGTAATTTAGTTCAAAAGATAGTAATAAAAAACACTTTCAATTTCAATTTATTGCATTCTTTGCTTATCTTTAGATAGAAGTGCAATGTTATGTACTTCAAGATACTGAAATGGAGGCATTGTGTGCCAAAAAAAAAAAAAAAGAAGAAGAACAATTATTTCAATTGACTAATTGCATCTTATCAAAATAATCAAGACGAACCAAAACAAGTAACATTTTTTTATTTTCATATTTAATTTGGGAAAATTAAAATTAAAATGTTATTATTATACTAGTGAATAGATTATAGAAGCACATATTAATATACTTTTTGCATTATATAAATTTTCACATCAAATCCGGACTCAATAATATAATAATAACTAAGGAGTAAAGGAATAGCATCGGTGCCAAGAAAAACTAAATATTGGAAGTGTGTTCTTTTTTTCTGTTTAAGAATCAGTGTCTGGCCAAACACTGATCTTCTCCTTCTCATACTTGACATAGAGAGCAGAAACTGCAGCCACGAAATAGATCGGAATAAGAACAATGGCTGGTGTGTGGTACTTGATGACACCCTTCCCCGTTGCCAGCTCCACCAGCAGCAGCGCCGTCAGACCCAGAATCGCAATGCGCCCGTTCAGCCTCTCGCTGTATGGGCTGAACCCAACGTCCATCTTCAACCCACCCGACACCGCCTCTTTCAGCGGAACCGGCGGCAGGTATACTCCTGACCCTGACCCTGACCCTGACCCTGACCCTGACCCTGACCCGGATCCCCCCTTCTTGGACTTGCGGGCCTTTCGGACCTCCGCTTTCTTCCCCGTTCCGCTCCTGTAACGGAGCCGGAATTGGTTCATGCGGTTGTCGAAGTCGTCGTCGACGCTGGGTGTTTCGGATTCGGGTCGGGATGGGTCTGAATCGGAGGGTGGCGTTTCGGGTTCGGTTGCTCGGGTCGTGAAGAGAAGGAGGGGTTTGTGGAGATGAAGTTTGGGGGTGACAGCTGAAGAAGAAGAAGAAAATGGGAATGGGTTTGAAAGTTGCAGAGACGGTGATGATGCTATGTTCGCCATTTCCTTTGCTTTTCTTTATTCTCTCTGTTTCGTTTTGGATAACTCTCTCTCTCTCTCTCTATCTCAGTCCTACCCTTTCTTTTTCTTTTGCCTCTCTCTCACTTCACTTCCACCTCACAAAATAAAATATATTACTAATCTACGAATTATACAATTTTAATTTTTGTTCAAAAAATTCTTTATCTGTTTATTCTAATAATGTTTTACTCTCATCATATTATATTTCAATTTTCTTCTCTTATTTATTAATTTAATTAAAATAAAAAATATATAATTTCATGATCATAATCATATATATATTTATATAATATCGTAACAAAGTTTTGTATATTATTAATGTGATTTGAAAGCATTATATTATGAGGCAATAATTTTATAAGAAGTGTAAATCTTTGAATCTTATAAATAAAAAGCACTAATAATAATAATCGTTCCGAAAAAAATTAATCTCATATAGTCTTAAAGAATATGAGGGTACTTTTAGTATTCATAAAAAAAAAAAAAAACTTTGTAATATAACATTACGTACTTACCTTAGTCTTAAAAAATTTATAAATTAATTTTTTTGGATTTAATTATATTATAATTTAAATAGTTTGACATAAGTAATATTATGATGGAAATACTAGCTATACTTGGGGGGAAATATATGTTTGTGTGATCTAAATGTCATTTATATATTGTGCCCCAAAATTGAGTGAAGATAAAATGAGATTAACTATAAGCTATTTTATTTTGCTGTGTTTTGGTTACAATTAATGTAGGACCCGAAAAGATGTACCAATATGCATCAAATATTAAATGAAAACTTTGTCATAAACTATACGAATGTTTGTCATAAACAGATTTTCATGTAATTAATTAACGAAATGAACATCACAGTTCTATACCAGAATGCCAACACTTGGTGAGAAGTACAGATTACAAAGGTAATTAACAAATAGAATAGAGAAGAAAATAAAAAATAAAAGGATGCACAAAGTTAAACTCAGGAACCAAACTTGATCTTAGGTTTAGGAACACCAACCAAGGCATGTGGCATCATCACCTCCTCTTGTTCTTGCTGCCCACCAACAAAGAGCAGTAGAAGAGAAACCTGAACAAGAAACCCCAAGCCACTGTGATCCACAAACAGTTCCACTTGCTCAAGTCTGTCACCCCATTCTGCTGCAATATATCAGTACCAGTTGTCAAACATGTCGAGCTCGTGATCTTCGTTCCCAGAGTGTTGCTCAAGCTCTCCAACAGTTTCACCTTCATGGAATATGGCACTCCCCCAAGAGGGGTGTTGTCAAAAATCTGCACCCCCCTCACAAAGCACTTCACTGGGTCATCAAACTCGTTCTGCAGAACAGCTTCATACGGGTACTTCACCAGCGACAAGTAGTGGAACCAAATCCAGTAACCTGGGATCCTATCCCTGTTGATGAAGAACCCACTGAACAGCAAGAAATAAGCAAGAATAGCAACCACAATTGTGTAACCCAGCATGACATGAGGCACCACACCAGAAAGGAACGTGACGAAAGAGTTCCCAGCCCAGAACGCAGCAAAGATGATGAGGAAGTAGAACAAGAACCCCGAGAATCCTCCATCGAGCCCCACGGCGAAGAACGTGGTGGCGGCGAAAGCCAAGGAGAGAAACACCAACGAAGGCAATGAAACAAGAGCATGAGACACGAGATAGGAAGATCGACGATAAGCATTGTAAGCAGTTTCTCTCATGAAAATGTATCGTTCTTGAAGGAACACAGGGAGTGCATCTGCGGTGGTGTAGAAGGTGGTGGACATAGCAAATGCAAAAAAGCCAAGCCTTTCTTGAACCCCTTTTGGAGAGTTATCCAGTTGCCAAAACATAGTAGCCAGAATGAACCCAGTCACCAAAACCGCACCCACCCTGATTCCAAACAACTCAGGCATTCGACGCGAATTGGTGAAAGAACGTTTCGAAAGCGTAGCCATTTCAATCCAAAAAGGGTTGGCAAACGTTGGCACCATAGAAGAAGGATTACTCACGTTGGTGTTCGTGGCACCTGACACCAATTTCCCTCTCGAAATGCTTGCACTGATTGCTTCTTTCAGAGACAAACCATGACGATCACCATCGACGACAGCACCAGTTCCAGCAGCAGCAGCAGGGTGCTTCATACTCTGCCATGACTTGTTGAACTCCACCAAGCTCTTGGTTCCACCGGGTGACCCTTCAAGCTCACGAATCAGGTCCAACGCGAACTCCGTGCGGTTCTCATTCTCCGGTATAGGGTGGCCAAACTCGGCGAAGAACGAGGGCAGCATCATCGGAGAACCGCTGTACACGGTTTGTCCACGCGACAAGAAGATCATACGATCAAGAAGGCCGAGAATACGGTAACTAGGTTGGTGCACGGACATGATCACGATGCTTCCGCTCTGTGCGATTCTCTGCAACACCTTCACCACCATGTATGCGCTCGTGGAGTCCAAACCCGAGGTTGGTTCGTCAAGGAACAAGATGATGGGGTCGTGGATTATGTCAATGCCGATGGACACTCGCCGCCGTTCTCCGCCGGAGACCCCACGGTGGCCCTCGTCGCCGATGACGGTTTTCGCTGCGTTTCGAAGCCCTAGCTGGTCGATCAGAGCCTGGACTCGCGTCTTCTTCTTTGTTTTCGAGAGCGTGCGTGGCAATCTGAAATCTGCTGCGAACATCAGTGTCTCTTCCACGGTGAGCATTGGGAAGAGAAGATCGTCTTGCATCACGTAAGCGGAGATCACCTTCAGCAACCGCGATTCCAAGGCCTCGCCGTTCAGCGCCACGCTTCCTTTCAAGCTCCCTTTCGAGATTCGGTTCGCCAAAGCGTCGATCAGAGTCGACTTCCCCGAACCGCTGGCTCCCATAACCGCCACGATCTCGCCGTCGCGAGCTTCGCCGGAGATATCGTTCAGCAGAGTCTTGGTTCGGGTGAACAAGGGCGCCTCCGCTACCGCCGCCGCGCCGAGGCCGTTTCTCCACCGCGGGAACAGCGCGGAGAAGCTCATTTTCCGGCGTCCCTTGACGCTGTAAGTTAGGTTGCTGAAGGAGAGGACGAATGGCAGAGAGCGTGGCTCCATGCCGGCTTCGGTGACGTCGAGCGCGTGGTGCACCGGTGTCTCGCTGCCGTCGCCGGAGGCTTCCTTTTGTACATCTCCGACGTGCTTCAGGAGCTGCCCTAGCGTCGGCGACTCGGCGGCGCTTGGGCGGCGCGTGAGGTCTCCGAGCTCCATTAGACCTAAATACGGCGTCGTATTGGTGACCTGTAATGTATTCTCTGCCACCACGCGTGATGACATTTGTTTCTTCGTGCTTCAACTATGGGTGAGGGATGGCGCTGTTAACTTTCACGGTTTCGGGTTGAGAAACTAGAATGGACTAGCATGCGGTTGGAAAGCCGTGAGTTAACGGCGTAGGAGATGCAATTGCACACTTTGTGGAGAACAAGTGAGAAGAAGAGATGTTAGTTCCTCTAATGTGTATTAGAGGTTAGGGAAGTGATTGATGTTTATGTGTATATATATTATGAATTGAGAAGAATATTGAAGAGGAAGGAAATGGAATGGATGGATGCAATGTTGTCTTTGGTGTAGGGCAATGCAATAGGCCTGTGGTATTTATTTTACGGTTTTGACTAATTTTTGGGTTTGATTTTTAGGTGTTATGAGGTGTGAGAGAGAGGTGACCTACAACTCCTAATTCATCACTTGCCTATACGTCTCCCTTTTTTTTTTCTTATTCTACAAGGGTGGCTGTGGGAACATGTGAGGATTTGTTATTGGTGCATTCATGACACATGGACTAATGGGTCATTGAGAATGGTCCATTTTAACTTGATGGTTGAAGTTTATGGGAATTAGGTTGGACGTTGATCTACTTGTGGCGTAAGCGTTGTTCATACAGTATATATTTCGGTCCAATATATACTATTATCTATGATTTCTTCAAATAATTTGGTGGTCATTTTGGAAGTGTTCTAAACGGAATCATTGTTAATGCATTTTGTTCTCTTAATCTTAGTCCCCCTCCCCCCTTTCTTAACTCCAGCTTAATTAGAAGTACCCTATGGCACAAGACTAGACTTTGTACGTGGCCTACTAATTCTAGAAACATTAATTACTTTGTTTTTATAGTTTAAGGATCTCGCTAACTAGCTAGTACTCTAAATAAACATTGAATAATGTTTTTGCAATAAAAGTACATATTATATATCTGGTAGAAAGCTTGATCAACATAAAGATGAGGTTTCCATTTCCATTTAATAGTAAGAACTACTAATTGTAAGTTGACACATCTAAGGCAAACAAATAAAAAAGCATTTAATATGTTTTGAAATCTCTCCCTATATTTGATTAATTCTTGTTAATTAATTAGATATATAAGTCACCCATCTATCTAATACTATTTTTTTTGTTTAAAATTCTAAAACTTCACATTCTTTTTCTTGCCTCACTTCTTGGGCATATATACCTTTATTTAGTGGCAAATAAAGTTCACTTTTCCTCTTCAAAGATATAACCCCTTAAACAAATGTACTTGGGGGTGCTCTCTATAGGGTATTTGTTTTTGAATTTCTCTTAGCGTAAGAACTAAGAAGCAAGCAAGCCATTATTTTTAAGGGGTTGATTTTTTCCCCCTGAACATAAAGGTATTGAAGTGTACCTGTTTTCGTTGAATGGAACAAAACAAACCTCTTTAGTGTTTCTAGATGACAATGAATGAAGTAAACCAAACCTTGCAACTGTTGTTCATACGGAGTTCAATTCTTGTTGCTTGACACTACTATTGGTTATTTTTGTTTCGGTGCTCATTGCTCACTGTTACAAGTGTCATGTTCAAATGGAGTTCCTAGTGATTGGGTTACAGCTATACGATTGCAGCAATGCAACTTAATTACTTGCCTCGTAAGATATGTAAGTGTGGGGTCTTTACTTAAATAAGGGTGTGTATTTGCCATAAGAACTTTTAGCTGCAATGAATGCAACAATCAAGAATTTGTGATGGACAAAAATCGCAACAATCAAGAATTTGTGATGGACAAAAATCGCAACAATCACTCTCATTGTGCCTATTACACAAATAAGAAGCCATAGATGATTCGAAATAAAGATTACAGCACCGTATATTAATTGCGCAATCACTCTCATGCTATCTAACACACAAATAGGAAGCCATAGATTGCAAGGAATTGGATTAATATCACATCGTTATTTATTGCTTATATCTATGGAGGCAATAATTGTACAGTGGTGTGCTTGTATATATGGAGCAGGGCAATTTTATTTATTAATAACGCGAGGGTGATAGATCAAATTATATAGTCCAATGGCAATGTCTTATTCATCCGTGCATGCTATTGGACGAAACAACAGAGTCCTTGCACCATCAACTTGAGAAAAAAATAAAGTAATGAAAGCAACCATTTAGGAAATTATGTTTTCTCAGAAAACTTATCCAACAATCTATGTAGCTATCGCTGATTCAACTACTTCTAATAGAGCATACAATCAGAAAATAAACTAAAGGCTATTTATTTAACAAAAAATAAAACTAGAAAATAAACCAAACGCTTTTATGTGTTAACAAATTGTTTTTTTTCATCCTTGGTCTTCGGTACAAGGCTGCATATTGCAGATCTATCCACTTTATGACTCCAAATTTCAACCTATATATATATTCCTAGTTTCTGAAATTCAAAATTTTGGCATGAATGACTGTGGTTGGTCTGTTCTATTTATATAAAATAAAGTCAAAGTATAAAAAGAGTGGGCGGATCTAGTAGAGTCTGAGGCGGGCCATGCTCTAAACAAGATTTAGAACTTGACTTTTATATGTATTTTTTAAGAATTTATAATTTTTGCCTCCTAAATAAATTTTTTTTATGGCTTTCTTCACAATCTTTTTCTAACTCCGCTTCTGAAAAAGAAGTTCACTTTGAACATTTATATAAAAAATTCTTAAATAGACTATGCTTGCATGGATTAAACTATTAAATAGTCATTTTCAATGAAATTTAACTTTAAATCTAATTAAAAATTTCAAATAAATTCAATCATACTTAAATATAATTATATTTATATGTTTTAGTACACTTGGATCCAGTTGAATTTTTAGGTGATAGTCAATTGTAAATGTAGTTTACCTTTAATAAATATATCATGTCTATCTAAAAACTGTTTGGAGTGTTTAGTATTACTTGATTTGATATACAAAGGACACGAAAAAAAAAAGGTTATCTTGTTAGGCATAGGAGTACAGAGTTCCCATTGACAACCATGAAGGGTAACTTCCTAGAAAGGTAATTTAAAATACAAGAGTAGCTTAATGAAGAAAACCCACATTACCCTTTTTTTTCTTTGGCCATCACACATTACCTTTTTTGAGTATAGAGCAAAAAGCAGAAGCATGGTAGTTAATGTAGATGGGCTACCATCCCTCATTTACCAACTTGCAAGCTAACCCATATCAATGCTTAAATTTGTGTCGGCTGCGTATACCACCCAAAGTCAAAACAGAAATTGGCCATCAACATGTGCATGCCTTCATTCATTCACTCATTCATAATATCTACGACCTTATGTTTCTTCAAAATATCTTGCGTGCTGCTACAGTGTTTCGAAAGGTGTTTGGCCATCTAGTTACCTGTCCCTGTCTTATGTATTTGGCTCGTGCTCTGTTTTTCTCCCGGTTGTGTTTGAATAGGGTTGTTTTTCAGTTAATAAAAGCTTTTCACATGAGAAACTTATTAAGTTTATTATATGGTTCCTGAAGGATTACATCTTTGTCAGCACTATCAAGTGATTTTAGTAATATTGAAGGTTGATTTTGTACTAAGAGTAATGATACATAGTAAAAAAAATTGATAAAATTCGGTCAAAATTTTATTAATATTTAAAGGTGATTGTTAAATAAGTTAGAATGATGGAGACCACTCACCTATCTAAAAGTTAATAAGTAATAACAATGCCAATTTATTATATAAGAAATTCAGACAAAAAAATTATAGATGTCTAGTATTATCCTTGGACTAATTTTTTTTTTTTGTAATGGAATTGATTTTTTCAGGATATGAACATACAGAGCAGCCGAAAGGTTCTCATATTGATTTTTATATTTTTGGGTTAACAGGCATTAATTTTGTATGGGGTACAACTTCTATGAAATCCTGTCTTGTGTCCCACAGACGACTTCCTATATATGTAAAAAGAAACAATGTACTACTGACATTACAGCAGTTTAAAAAATAAAATCTTACTTTTCCTATTTGGGGAAATTGTTTTTGCCATTTGCACCATGCACGTCAAAATCCTCATATTCTTACCAATTATCCCAATCACGTTTCAAATTTGACACACCCATTTTTAACAACTTGGGCTGCTCGAGAGTGTCCTTTAACTTTAGTAGATGGAAAAATGGAGAGGGTTGAATATTCATGAACAAAATTCTGGATGCCATTGGAAGAGGAGAAGAGAAAGGCCCCATATAAGAAATGTTCCAATCGGAGAGAGAACAATGATTGGTGGGTGGGTGTCTTTGAGGGTGGTAGATCTAAACGTAAGTACCACTGTCCTAATTTATTGACCATAGTTTAGTTGTAAACATATATGGAATGTACACAAGTTATAAACTCATGTGATTAGTTAATTTATTGTAATTAATTACATAATTAGTTACATTTTTAGAACTATACAAATCACTATTGTATACAACTTTCTCACAGTTTTCTCATTTAATAAATTTTATTTTCAATCAATTTTCTCTCTTCTCCTTTGAGGCAATGTTTCATAACATGGTATTCACCTTAAAGTAATTTCTTCTTTTGTGTTGCATTGAGTTCTCATGGAACTCTCAATCCTTTCTCTCACACAATAATTCGATTCTGATAGTTCTCAACTTCATTTTCATGTAATTTTTGTTCGTTTTCGTATAGTGTTGGCTCCAATTCCCATCGGTTAGCTTTTCATTTTTTTAGGTGGGTTTGTTTCTCGAGAATATCTATAATCTGATTCAATTTCTTTGTTTTACTTTGGTTTGTGAGCATTGTTGCCACATTTGGGAGTGTTTAGCATCTTATTGTGATGTTATTTGGTGACTTAAAGAGCCTTATTGCTTGAGACGAGTGTCGTGGAGACGCAAGAAGTAGATCAACATAAAGAAATATTGAAAACTTCTAGAAACTATGTACTTTGTTTGTTTCTAGCTCTCATTCATCTACTAATTTCAGACTTTTCTTCTTGTAAGCCGATGTGATTATGACATTATTTGTATTTTATGATTTTTGTTTGAGATAGATTATATTATTCATCCAAAGCTAAAAATGCTAAATACGTATCCTCCAACTTGCAGGGGACTATTACCACATATGGTCTTTTGCTAGATTAGTTAGTTGGTTGTGATTAGTTACACATTTAAGATTATATAAGTCACTCTTGTATATAACTTTCTCACAATTTTCTCATTCAATAAATTTTATTTTCCCTTTTTCCCTAATTTTTCCCTTTGAGATCATGTTTCTCAACACAAGTATGATACCTTCAATAAATAGCTTTGGATTAAGAGGGACAAGGATGGTTTTGGAAGTCCTCCAACCTTAAGTACCTAACTGGGGGAATGTGATTGCAAATCAGGTACATTTCAAACTAACATCTCATTAAAGGTTGTTACAGTTTTTAAATTAAAATTTGGAATAAGTTCCTCACAAATAAATAGAGAGTTAGAGAGGAAGATTGTGAAGAGACCATAATGAAAAATAAATTATTTAGGGGAGCTATTTTTTTAATAAAAAAAACACATGTAAAAATTAACTTTAAAATCTTTTTTTATGGGGGACATTATAGGAGACACCCTTCCTCACAAAAGCTTAATACTCTAATTATGACTGTCAAATGGGCTAGACTGACCCATTTAAATTTGCTCACGACGATCCTTGTGTTAAATGATTCTAGCTAAAATGACTCACATTTAAATGAGTTGTAAAAATATCAACTCGATTAGTCTCTCATAAATTCACGGAGCGTAAATGGGCTAGCCCATATAATGTGATAAAAAAAAGATTTCTGAATTTTTTATTTAAAAATTTAAAAAATGTAAAAATCAAAATCATTTCCTGATATTTTGACAAAAATATACTCTCTAATATAATACAACTAGTAAGGAAAAAATTGAGAAATTCCATCAATAAGAAAATTTCACTAAGATTACAAAGAAATAGTTAATAGACAAGTTAACAGGCCATCCCCACAAGCTAAATGAATTGACTCATTTAATTCACGGACTAAACGATACAGGTAAAAACTGCTTGCATTTAAATGAGTTGCTAAAATAGAGATCCGACTTGTTACGCCCCTGCCCATCGGGCACCACTCGGCCTAAGAACTTGGCTTGGTCTCAACAGATAAGAAATCCCCCATTCACTAGGCCTTATCAATACATTAATGATACGGTCTTCGTCAATACACAACAACTATAACCAAAAATTCATAAACGCTTATGGTTGCCATAAAGCACCCTATAACCACGAGAGCTCCATATAAGAGGCCTTGGCTCCCTTGTATGATCATCTTGTTCTTACTATTGTACGTCAAGCTCTTTATTAGCTAAATTGCTTAATTGGACATCAGAGTACTTTTGGAAGTATACTCCAGTGCCTTAGACCGTGATCAATTAGGAACCACACTGATGAAGAGCTTAGAAATCTTTAGGCAAAACACAACTTACATAATTTAAGTGGTTAAATAAGTTTGATCTGATTTTACAACCTTAACTCCAATAGTATAAAGTATGCAAAAATTTAATCTATCAATAAAAAGTTAAGTATGCTCGAAATTTAAGATTAAAAACTGTCAATAACCAATAAAAAATAACTCATTTGGTGGCAATTTTCTCTCTCCAACTCTACATGTTTTCGTCCAATTTTTTTGTGAGTTCACTTGCGATTACTGAATTCTAGTTTGTCTAAGTAGAAATTCTTATTAAAAAGGTAATGGAATGGCGTTGGACCACAATTGCAAGGGAGTCCAAGAGGAAAGCCTGTTTTTCCCATAGTCAAGGGCGTTGGACCATTACATTATTGGGTTGGCTGAGAACAATTACATTCTCGGGCTATCCCACTAAAATCCGTAAATGCGAGGGAGTCCAAGAGGAAAGCCGTCCTATATTGATGAGATCATATGAACTGAACAGAAATTTTAATTATCTAAAATTTATAATTGTTATAAATAAATATTAAAAAGTGGATGTCCAAGAATCACAAGACTTCTAAGAAATTAACTAGATTTTAACCTCGATAATGCTAAGCTAATAATTTTTTATTAGTGTTTTATTCATTTAATTAATTATTTTTTGTCATTATTAGAGGATAATTTTACACAATAAAAAATTAGTTTATATTATGTTTATTCATTTATATTAAAGTTAAAAATATTGCATCATATAAATTATTGTATAGAAACAATGATAATTTTAAAACATAATAAACCTATATTTTTATGCTAGTAACACCAATAATCACAATGATAACTTTTTTGCTACGTTCTCTTCTAATCTGAAATTTCAAACCCTGTTACATAGCTTTTACTCAATCCATACAATTATCTAAATAAAAAAAGAAACTAATATATCATCATGTTTGGTTTACCTTTTTTTAAAAAAAAGTAAACATGCGTTTCACTGTTCTCAATGCAATGTTTGTAAAAAGGAATTGCATTCGTCCTTCTCCTCGATGTCCATTAGTGTTGGAAAGAATTTTAAACAAATATAGCATATAGCAACATTTGCTAGTATAAATCTCAAATTAAGTCTTAAATTGATTTTGATTTCAATTAGAATCAATTTTTTTAAAAATTTTACGAAGCATTAATTCTTTGATTTTTTTATACAGACACTACACGTAAAAGCTCAATTCAATAGTTAATACGTGTAAAAACACTCTTGAGATATATATATATATATATATATTATAATTTATTTAATTTTATACATGTATAATGTTAAATAGAGTATTTATATAAATAATATAATATAATTTTAATCTATTATCAATGTAAAAAAAAATTATATTGTCATCTAATTATTAATATAGTGTGACATAAGTGGTAAATACTTTGACCATTTAAGCATGTGATAAGGGGTTTAATTCCTGACTCATGTGTATGGAAAAAATCTGTTTAGAGATGTCAGTCTTTTAAATGGATCTCAGTACCTCAATGGATTAGTCCTCACAATTGCGTGCAAGGAATACCTTGGGAAACTAAAAAAATATTACCATCTAATTATGTGTTTACAAATCATTAAATGAGTTTAATTATCACAATAACTACTTAGAAAATACATATTATTGAATTACAATGTAATTTCTAAATCAAAATTAAACTCTAAACAATATCTACCTAAGGCTATGTTTAGATGAATGAAGTAGAATGGTTAGTAATGGAGTGAAGTGATAAAAAAATATCAACCCATTATTTGAGAGTTTTTCGAGTAATGAAGTGAAGTAGTTAAGGAGGAGAACCCAAATCACTCCATACAACTCAAACTTTTAAATTTTCATACACTATAATTTAGGAGATTTGAGGTAAAACATTTTTTTTTATAGATAATTATTTACATTTTTAACACTCTTTTTTTTATTAAATAATATTGTGTACAACAAAAATTAAAGAGTAATATTAAATGTAAAATTTATAATTCATTTTATTTCATTAATGACCATTATAATTTTCAAATAATGAAATAAATTTTTTTCCTATTTATTTTATTAAAACTTACAATAAAATAATATATTTTTACCTTTTTATTTTATTTTATTCTAAATTACTTTATTATGTGCCGCTCCACTCCACCCCACCCATTCAAAATTCCAAAACATAGCATAAGAATTTCAGCAAAGATATAAAGCATTGTCCCTAGTAGGGGTGTTCGCGGTTTGGATTGGTTTGGTTTTGAGGGGAAAAGTCATCCGAACAAAACCAATCGGTTTTTCTATATTAAGAACTAATCGGTTTTTTTAAAATTAGAGAACCGAACCGAACCGAACCAATTACAATCGGTTTGGTTCGGTTCGGTCCAATCGGTTTTTCACTAAAAAAAATTTTCTTAAAAAAATTCATACACATTATCATTTTGTTCTTGTTATGGACCAATTAAAAAAAGTTGGTATAAAATCCTAATAAAAAATCATTACATAATTATAAACAATAAATAGGCCTAAAATATTTATAAAAACAACCAAAAATTTAAATATAATCATTTATAAGTATATAAATTATAAAAAATATATAAATAATTATATGAATTCGGTTTGGTTTGGTTTCATAAATGAAAACCGAAAACCGAACCAAACCAATCGGTTTTCATAAAACAAAACAAAACAAAACTAAAATTAATCGATTTTGTTCGGTTTTCAATTTTTGGGTTCGATTTTTTCGATTTTGATCGGTTTAGTTTGGTTATGAACACCCCTAGTCCCTAGTATTATATTCATCACTTATCGTTTTTACTCTATTTATTTCCATTTGTTCTGTATCTTTTTGAGTTGATTTTAAATTAATTATGTATTATAATTATTTTTTTTATACAAACTAGCTAGGTAGCGTGAGGGAGAAATTTGGACCCTAATCTGTTTGCTCCGTAACACTGTGAAGATCAGAGGGAGGGAGTGGGATAGAGAGAGAGAAAATATCTGCGAAACCCTAAAATGGACGAGAGAGAGAAATCCAGCAAGAGAACCAGAGAAGACAGAGATCGACACAGAGAACGCGATCGCGATCACAAGCATCGGAGCCGCGATTCCGATGACCACCGCCACCGCCATCATCGATCCGACAGGAATCTGAAGCGCGACCAGTCCCACGAAGAGAGAGAAGGAAGCAGAGAAAGGGATAGGGATAGGGCTCATGGTAGAGATGAGAGAGAGGGTAGCAAAGATAGGCCCAGGCTTCGCGATGAGTCCTTTGAGGAGAGGAATTCAGAGCATGCCTACTACAGGAGTGATAGGGAGGACTCGGTCGAGAAACGACACTCGTCGCATTTGCATAAGAGGAAAGAGAGGGAGCACAGTGAGGATCGGGAAGAAAACAAAATTAGGGTTTCAGAGGAGAGGAAGGAAAGGAGGAGATTTGAGGATGGGGAGAAGGAAGGAAGGAGGGAAAGGAGGAGGTTTGGGGATAAAGTGAAGAAGGAAGATGATATTGATGTGGGAACCATTGAAGATGGGAAACAAGTGAATGTTATTGTTAATGAGGTCAAGGTGAAGGAAGAAGTCACTGATAAGCACCAGGGCTCTGGCTCTGCCAACGGGATTTCTTCAGTCGAAAACGTGAGTTTTATTTATTTATTATTCTGTTTGTGAGAGTTTGATGGTGCCCAGTTTTAGTTTTCCCTGAAATAATTCGTTTATTAGTTGTAATTAAATTGTGGGGTTGTTTACTTGCTTAGTGTTGCTAGCTAATGCATGGATAGATGGTTTGAGGTTGATGAAACTTTGGTTCGTGTATGATGATGTAATTAGGAAAATGGCTTTGTTTATATTGAAATTGAAATTCTTGGCTAGGATTTATCTTTTGGTCTCCTGTATTTTAGGGTCATTAAGATGACTGGCATCTTGAATTGTACATTAATTATTTATCCTGTTCTAATGTGGTTGTTCTGGGTAGTGATTCTCTGCGGGTGTTATAAGAGCACTATAATGGCAATAGTTTCCTGAACTCTTCCTTCATATTGTCGTTGTAGATGATGGTTATGGTTTATTTGGCTTGACTTGAAGTTGTTTTTAAATAGGAAGATAGCTATGATTTTGTAAAATGTTTGAATTGTGCTCTGCGAATAGTTTATCAGCAGATGTTGTTTGATTTCTCTGCCATTCAGGAAACTTGTATGTAATTTACATGATTAGTTGAGTTATAATGGATGCTGGACATGTTATGCTTATAAAATTTAGGGTAAAATATACATTACCTCCTTGTAGTATAAGCCTTTCTCAACTTACCCCCTTAAAGTATTTTTTCCCCCTAAACCCCCCTCTAGTTTGGTTCACGTTGAAAAAGTTACTTTATCTGTTAAAACAAATGGAGAACCCTTTTTTGAGTATCACCTGTGTTCCAATCCCTGTTTTCTTAGCCCAAAAGCAAAGCATCACTTGTGCATACACCTCAATCATCCATGAACCTCCACCATGCACCAAACATCAATCCGCACATCTCAAAAGCTGATCCCTATTTTCAAGTAGTTTCAACCCAAACACTACCAACTGTCTTGACACGCTCATCTACTTAGCCAACGCTGCAACCTGACCACCAAGACCTCTTGTTTTCCAATAGTAAACAAAGTTCTTAATTGATTAACTTCAAATAGACTTTGACTTCTGTTTAATTTAACTCTTAAAATAACGTTTTCAATGTGAACCATACTATAGTGTGGTTTAGTGACAAAAAAAATAGTTCAAGGGAGTAAGTTGAGAAAGGCCTGTACTACAAGGGGGTAATGTATATTTTACCCTAAAATTTAATGCATGAATGCTAGTCACGGAAGATTTTTTTTTTGAGGTGGGATTCTATAGTATGCAAGTTTTTTTATTCTTTGTAACAGCCACAAATCATAGTTTCCTTTACTGCTGTAAAAGCATTAGTATTCAGAATGGGAATGTTAATTTACTTGAGAATTGAGATCAATATTGAACTAGAATGACTGTCTCATATGCTCATTGATAGGTTGGACCGCTGTTGGATTACAAGAGAGATGTTTTGTTATCCTTCCATAATTGTGATTTCTGTTTCTGTTGAACTTAATTACCCTGATGACAGTTTTGTTCACTCTTCTGTGTTTCCTAATTTGTTCATTTCTATTATTCCTTTTGGAATATTTGAAGAGGTACACACATTGAGTAATTGACTGTTGTTTTATCCTCTTTCAGGGTTTTTCCTTGGGATCTCCTGTTACGGCGCTGACGAGTGTGCCTGAGGCATCTCTGGCCCCTGCTCCTTCCTTTCCTATCAAGGTATCTTTGATTTCTACCACAAATGAAAATAAGGGCGTTAGTATTACCAGATCTCATGAGGCTACTGGAAAATCTAGTACAGATGGGTCATCTTCAACTGCTGGAAAAAGTGGAAGCCTCTCTATTGATGCTTTAGCTAAAGCTAAGAAAGCTTTACAAATGCAGAAGGAGTTGTCAGAGAAGCTAAAGAAAATTCCTCAGGTAAGTTGGCCATTATTTCTACAATTCTACTCATAAGTACTGTTGCCAGTTGGATATTTCTCTTTAATAACTACCAGCTGATACTGATTTATTATTCCATAATTAATTATACATGTTCGTCTGATTGCATTTAGTGCTGTGCTTTTGGTTTTGCAGTTGAATAAGAGTTCTACCTCAAATTCGCATGGAAGCACACATTTGGGTTCAAAGGATGAGTCTACAGTGCCCTCTCTTAGTGCTGGAGTGGCATCAATAACTGCCACCCCAGCTTCTTCAGGGCCTGTTGCAAATATGTCAATTTTTCCTGCTGCTTATGCAAATTCTCCAGCTAGTGGCATGACTGCTCATGCTGGTCTTGCAACTCTGCCCAACTATGAAGCTGTCAGGCGTGCTCAGGAGCTTGCTGCCAGGATGGGATTTCGTCAAGATCCACAATTTGCTCCTCTAATAAACATGTTTCCTGGGCAGATGGTTGCAGATATTGCTATCCCGCAGAAACCCACCAAGGCCCCTGTTCTTCGTCTTGATGCTCAGGGAAGGGAAATAGATGAACATGGAAATGTTGTTAATTTGACTAAGCCTAGCAACCTTAGCACATTAAAGGTGTGTAGTTTTCTCAATTGTTTCTTTTTATCAGTTATCTGTTTCTACCTGGGAATCTTGTCTTAATCCTAGAATCTGTGTCTGAACATTTCAGGTCAACATTAACAAACAGAAGAAAGAAGCATTTGAAATACTAAAACCTGTATTGGATGTTGATCCGGAATCTAATCCTCATTTTGATGCAAGGATGGGTATCGACAAAACCAAGCTCTTGAGGCCCAAGAGGATGAATTTCCAGTTTGTGGAGGAAGGAAAATGGTCAAAAGATGCTGAAACAATAAAATTGAAGGTATCTCTATCTGTCTTTTCCCCCCTCTTCCACTCTCACGTGACTTGCCCTTTTACTTCATTCTTTCAATTGTCTTATATGTGCTTTTCTGTTATTATTTAACTCTTGCAGAGTAAATTTGGAGAAGCTCAAGCAAAAGAGCAAAAGGCCAAGCAAGCACAGTTGGCAAAGGCAAAGGCTGCTCCCGATATAAATCCAAACTTAATAGAAATAACAGAGAGAGTTGTAATTAAAGAAAAACCCAAGGACCAAATTCCAGAAATTGAGTGGTGGTAAGTTTATGCTTAATTGGACTACCAGTTTCTAAATAAGTATTGTGTTTGTGAAAGTGTAAGGATTGTGTTAAGGGTATTATTTGAATGGCATAAATTTAAGTAATTAGGAATTTTATAGCAAGTATACTGTATATGCATGTTTAAGTTGTAATGACCTTTTGTTCTTTCCTTTCTATTGTCTTTAATGATAATGATAATCATGTTAGAAGAAGAGACAAACTGGAATAAGGCCAGCCAAGCTGTTTGAAAAAAGACTGCTAGAGTGCTAGCTGAATAGAAACTGTGAAAGCACCTTTGATAGCCTGTAAATCAGACTTGACAATGAACAATTTGACACGAGTGACTATTGGTGAATCTAGTGTTGCCTGTCTTGGGGGAACTTCCTCTCTCTTTTTCTAGTGGTCAAGGAAGGCGATAAATATTTTGTTCATTCAATGCTGAAAAATAGAAGTAGAAAATGTGATCTGAATAATTATTTGTTTATTATTTTTCTTGGTTCATATGTGTTTATAAATATTCAATTAACTGTTTGAATTTATCAGGGACATGCCTCTTCTGCATTCTGGAAATTATGGTGACACTGCTGATGGAGCCATAGGTGAAAATAAACTTAAAATGGAAAAAATCACTTTTTATGTGGAGCATCCTCGTCCGATTGAACCACCTGCTGAGCCTGCCCCCCCACCACCTCAACCCCTCAAGCTAACCAAGAAAGAGCAGAAGAAACTCCGTACACAAAGGCGTTTGGCTAAGGAGAAAGATCGGCAGGAGATGATAAGGCAGGGCGTCATAGAACCCCCAAAATCGAAGGTGAAGATTAGCAATTTAATGAAAGTACTTGGCTCTGAAGCAACTCAAGATCCTACCCGGCTTGAAAAGGAAATACGTAGTGCAGCTGCTGAGCGTGAGCAGGCTCACATAGACAGGAATATTGCTCGCAAGCTTACTCCTGCTGAGCTGCGGGAGAAGAAGGAGAGGAAGCTTTTTGATGACCCTAATACTCTGGAGACACTTGTCTCAGTTTACAGGATTAATGACCTCTCACATCCAAAGGCCCGCTTTAGAGTTGATGTTAATGCTCAAGAGAACCGTTTGACTGGATGTGCTGTGATTTCTGATGGTATTAGTGTTGTAGTGGTTGAAGGTGGAGGCAAGTCAATTAAGAGGTATGGGAAACTTATGCTTAGACGTATAAATTGGAGTGATGTCTCAAAAGAGAACGAAGAAAATGAAGATTCAGATGATGATAAGCCTGTCAATAAGTGTGTTCTGGTGTGGCAAGGAAGTGTTGCCAAACCAAGCTTCAATAGGTTCAGTGTTCATGAATGCATCACTGAAGCAGCTGCACGTAAAGTTTTTGTGGATGCTGGTGTTCCTCATTATTGGGACCAAGCTGTCAACTATATCGAAGATCAAGCTGTTTGAATGAAGTTTCTTCTAGTGAGTTTTGTTCGACTTGATTAGCCTTCCTTGACTCAAATCTTTTGGTGAGTGATCAGTTTTACAATTTGCATTAAGCAATGTTTTAAACAAATAAGAAATACGATAGCTGCTAGTGCTCCCTTGTTTCCTATGGCCAATGATGTCTGCAGTGTGACTATAAATTTGCTAGATCATTTAGTGGTTTAAGCTTTGTTGCATCGATTTGGATGATTTCCATTCAAGATGCGAAGGAGTAAAGACTGTGTGGGATGTAACACTATGGTTAAGTTTTAAGGC
Organism: Styphnolobium japonicum; assembly: GCA_023212625.1. NCBI lineage: Eukaryota > Viridiplantae > Streptophyta > Magnoliopsida > Fabales > Fabaceae > Styphnolobium > Styphnolobium japonicum. The sequence goes on from JALBWW010000013.1 coordinate 1,216,342, forward strand.
CTTCGGGATTTACTGAGATTCTTCCCACTCTGCATAGTCTCTCTCGCCTATTTTCTTTGTCATGCTATATTGTTGGAATATGCTAATATTTTATTGATCTCCCTTCTGGTGTATAGTACCTAATGTTCACTGGTCTTTCTGAACTTGAGATAAACATGTTTCAATCAAAATGGTGCTAGCATTGAATAGTCAGCTCGTGCATATATAAGGGATAAATGCTTGAAGGATTCAGCCTACAGGAAAACATTGACGCCCTTGACTACCATATGAAGAGTTCTCAATTGGAGCAGTATTTATTTTTTGCTATGTAGAAATGAACCATATACTTAACGAAAAATATTGAGTTTCGATTACTTCGCTGCAAGGGATTGTAGTTCACGACCTGGGTGGATCTGATTCTGGATGATGGATAGCTTTCATGTGTGACTAGAAACGATCGAGTATAAAATATCTCAACTAGTAGGTTTTATGTTGTTGGCATTCTAGACTGGAAAATATACTCTTTGGTTGAGGAAATATTGTGTGAAACTGCAGAAAATGGAGTTTTTCTTTTCAGGAGGGTATAGTAATTAGTGATTACATTAGCGGATTACACGTACATGCATCCAAGGATAGTGAAACTCATGCACATAAAGCTGAACAAATTGAGAAGAGGTTATTACGTTGTTATGGAATAAGAGGTGTATACAGAAGATGGCATATGTAAGCCGACAAGCTGTGTAGCACCGTGGATAAGTTTAGGGAAAATGGCCTCTAGGTGCAGCTTGGCCATAAAGGTGGATAGTTTGATTTTTTTTAAAAATTAATCAAGTATTTAATTAACTTAATTAATAATTTATATATAGTTAACCACGTATCAAGTATTAAAAATGAAGATAAATTATTGGTTAATTGTATATAAATTATTAATTAAATTAGTTAAATACTTAGTTAATTTTTGAAAAGAATCAAACTGTCCACCTTTATGGACAAGCTGCACCTAAGGGTTATTTTCTCATAAATTTAAGGGGAAATGACCCATAGGTGCGACTTGTTCATAAAAGTGGACAGTTTGGTTCTTTTTAAAAATTAATCAAGTATTCAACTAATTTAACCAATAATTTATATACATTTAATTACATATCAAGTATTAAAAATGAAGATAAATTATTGGTTAACTGTATATAAATTATTGGTTAAATTAGTTGAATAATTGGTTAATTTTTGAAAGGAATTAAACTGTCCACCTTTGTGGACAAGCTGCACCTAAGGGTCATTTTCCCTAAATTTAAAAGGGAAAATGACCCTCAAGTTCAGCTTGATGATAAAGTTGGACAGTTTGGTTCCTTTCAAAAATTAACCAAGTATTCAACTAATTTAACCAATAATTTATATACGGTTAACTAATAATTTATCTTCATTTTTTATACTTGATACATGGTTAACCGTATATAAATAATTGGTTAAATTAATTGAATAATTGGTTAATTTTTAAAAGGAACCAAACTATCCAACTTTATCACCAAGCTGAACTTGAGGATCATTTTCCCAATTTAAAACCATAATATTAAGGGAGAATAATAGTAAAGGTCAATTCATTTTAAAAAAATGATAGTTGGTTAGTTTAAAAAATTAATTACGTATTTAATTATATTACTTAATAATTTATATATAGTTAATTAATAATTTATTTTTATTTTGATATTTGATACGTGGTTAATGATATGTAAATTATTAGTTAAATTGAATATTTGATTAATTTTCAAAATGAATCAATTGGTCATTTTGGAAGGTGAGTTGACCTTTACGATCATTCTTCTTAATATTATTGGGTGTTATAATTAAATTTTTATATTTGGTTAATAATGAGTAAATTTTTAATTAATACAGTATAATATTTAGTTAATAAATTTCAGTAACTAATTACTTATAAGTTGATAATTTATTAATCAAATAATATACATAATTAACTTAGAATTTGTTTATTGTTAATTAAGTCTGTAAATAATCAATTATTAAAATTTATTAACTAAATAATATATTATATTAATTAAAAATTTAATTATTATTAATTAAATATTAAAATAATATTAAAAAAAGTATATAAGTATCATTTTCCTTATAACAACAACCCATTCTAATACAACAAATTTACACATTAAAAAAATAATACATTCACCATATCAGTACCTCTGTCAGCGGCGTATATGCACTTTGACAAATGTAGTATAGATTTTCTTTCACCGATTGGTTTTTTTTACTGTTCTTAATTTTCAATTAAATAAAAAGTTTTCAGTACAAAATTTAAGCGGGTTTTTATTTTATTCATACTTCAAATTTATAAAAATTTCTTGCATAAGAAAACGTGTTAGAAATATATATAAAAATCGGGTCCAGGCCTTTATTTTTCATAATAAAATGTAAACATAAGTATAATTTTCGAAGGCAATATACTGTAAATACTATTTTGGTAAAAACAAAATTATTACCGACTCCATTTATTAAATTTTAAACAAGGTTGCTAATAGAATTTTTTCAACTAGCAGTTTACTTATACCTAACTGTCTATTTTATATTTTCAACCTTATAAATAACTTATCATATATATATATATATATATTTGGGTGAGTCAATTATCACTCTCAATTGGCTATTTACATTCTTCATCAATTACTTATAACTATAATATGAATAAATAAATCAAAATATAATTAATTAAGATTATATTTGAATAAAAAAATTATTTAATTGACGATAACTTTAAAAAAACTATAATTTAAAATAGTTAATAGTAAATGTGAATAGATAACATTGCTCATATTTCCTTAGTGCAACAATTATAATATATATTCTTGTAAACGAGGAACATTATTCATGTATATATTTTATTTTAGAGTATAGAAGTATATTTTATTATTTATGTAAAACCGTAGTAAGAATTCCATCCGGAAGAGTTGGAGTAGCCTATCTTCTCTTCTAATTTTTTATAAAAAAGGAAAACTTTTTTTTTTCTTTCCATAAGCGTTGAAATACAAAAAAGATCTCTAGTTTTCTTTTCGGCCTCCAAAAGAGAAAGGATCAGAACCCAAGAAAGATAAGAACCCAAGCATTCTGACGACGGATCATAAACTATTGCTTTCTTACATTTGGCTCCGGCCTTGTAGGCTAAGTACAGTGTCCTGCAATCAAAATCTGCAAGAATTTTGGTAAAGTCAACATTGTTAAGCACAATACAGCTAACATACTAACATTATTCTCGGTTTCTTGATCTCAATCAATTGCATACCTCTGCAGGTCCACTCTCCACAGCCTCATTTGCCATAGTCAAATATGCTTTCTTAGATGTTTGAGTTTGCACAGTTGACCCGGAGGATAAGGACAAGAGAAAACCAAAACCATAGTGCAAGTTGAACCTTCTATATAAGTGTAACATTTCATGGCCATAACCACGAAACAATCTTAAACCTCTCCATTTTCTGCTACTTGTAGAACCCCTTTGCGAACGATGGCTGCAAGTTCTCTCTCAGTGGCCTTTCCTGGCTTCAAACTCAAGTTCTTGTTGATTTTTACATGTCTTATTGGGATAGCTTCAGCTCAGTTATCCACTAAATTCTATGATAAAACGTGTCCGAAAGCCCTTCGCACCATTAAGAAAACAGTGGAGGGTGCTGTGTCCAAAGAGCGTCGCATGGGGGCATCCTTGCTTCGACTCCATTTCCATGACTGCTTTGTGCAAGCAAGTCTCCTTTTCGCTCATCATCTTATATCTGCATGCCATACATTCAAAACAGTTGCCTACATATATTATGCATTTGCTGCATGCATGAGCTTCAATATTCTTCAACATGGGAATGCATGTTGTGTTACTTGTTTACAATTTAGAGTTTGATTATGATAACAAATAAAATACCTATAAAGTAAAACTTTTAATGATGTACTACACATGATTCAATGGTAATGTAAACTTTTACACTTAAATCAAAATTAATTTCTTTCATTTAATGTGGTAGATGGCATTTCTCAGCAGACATTGGTTACTGAATGGGTTTGTTTCCAATGAATGAAGGAAAATATATCATTGAGTATTAGGCTAGAGTCCTTTTCTATTTGTATAATTACAAGTTAAATTCTGTTGTATATTTATTTATGCTTGATAATGAAATGTAACTTATGTTTCTTCTAAGAAATTGATGTTCAGTTTCACGTTTGTCTTTTACAGGGATGTGATGCATCAGTATTGTTAAAGGACACGGCAAATTTCACAGGTGAGCGGAATTCTTTTCCCAATGCTAACTCCCTTAGGGGTTTTGAGGTCATAGACGACATAAAGTCTCAATTGGAGAGCTCGTGCCCTGGTGTTGTCTCTTGTGCTGACATCCTAACCGTTGCTGCCAGGGACGCTGTTTTTGCTGTAAGTATAAGAAAACCCAAAAACACATACATAATCTAATTAAAATGGTCTAATTAAGATTCATACCCATATAGTGTGTGTATTATATGATGAGGAATAATGTAATTAAGGCAAGTTTCTGACAGCTTGGTGGACAAAAGTGGGACGTACAATTGGGCAGAAGAGACTCAACCACAGCAAGTTTAAGTGAATCTAATTCAGATTTACCTGCTCCCTTTTTGGATCTTAGTGGCCTTATCACTGCTTTCGCCAAGAAAAATTTCACAGCCAAAGAATTGGTTACTTTATCAGGTAAATGCCCTTTACTACGTGACCTTTTGAAGACCATGATGAGCAAGCAAAGTGCATTAAGCTTAAAATTAAACTAGTTTAAATGACTTGAATCTTTGTAAAAACTACAATTACTGACCACCCTTTTCATTCTTTTTCCATGAAAACTATTGTGTAGGAGCTCACACAATAGGCCTAGCGAGGTGCAGCTTGTTCAGAGCTAGGATTTACAACGAGACCAACATAGATCCCTCGTTTGCAGCATCAGTGCAAGCAAACTGTCCCTTCGAAGGTGGTGATGACAATTTAAGTCCTTTCGACGTCACCACTCCAACCACTTTTGACAATGCTTTCTACAAGAACTTGATCAACAAAAAGGGTCTCGTACACTCGGACCAACAACTCTTCAATGGAGGATCCACAGACTCTCAAGTAAATACATATAGTAGAAACATGGGACGTTTCAAAAAAGACTTTGCGGATGCAATGTTTAAGATGACCCTGCTTAGCCCACTAACTGGTTCCGACGGTCAGATCAGGAAAAAATGCGATGAGGTCAATTTGAATTAATTTTATTTTTCTGTTATTTGTTGCAATTAGTGAACCTCACATCTACCCTACTTTGTTGTGATTAATGGCTACTTAATTACAAGTTGTATTCTTAAATAAAGCCTTGTTTATTTAAATTTATTTCGTCTATTTAGTTTGTTGAATTCAATGTCAAGTGTAATCTAATGCAACTTGTTAAAGAATGATTTGTACTGTACTATACTGCTATTACACGTGATGGGTGAGAGATCCAGTAAGACTTTCTACTATTTTAACGCGAGTTTAATTTTGATTCACCGTCAGTATAAATTTTTTTTACACTGTCATTTAATCATGTGTTGCTAAATCATTAAAAGAGTTTAACTATCACAATCACCACTTAAAAAGTCTAACTCTTTTAATAATATATCAATACATAATTAAATAACAATGTAAAGCTTAGTAAATTGAAATTAAATCCTTTAACGACACCACTTTATAATGAGAATCTTTAAAAATGGTGCCTTTGAACTCTATTTAACATATTGCAAAAATGTTGCTCCCCCAGGCTTAGTGTGATGTGATTGATAGACTTTGCTTAAAACTGCATGAATCCCAAAGTATATTGGTTAGCCTTAAATTCACGTACTCAGTCCGTATCCTGCCTATATCGACTCCTCGTTCCTACGCTGTTTTGGATTATCTATTTGTGCAGTAACGCGTTTTTGCTTAACCTATGGCATAAAGACACTGAATCTTTTTTCAAACTCCACTTTGGTAAACTCTTCTTGATCATTGCAGGACGTTGACTTGACTAAATAGAAATTAGTATACTATATACAACATACTCAAAAATCATTTGTAGTTTTATATATATGGATTGGTAAGACAGAGATGATTTGACTCACATATTTAGATCAACTTATAAATAAATTAAATACTCGTCAACTATAGTTTTTCTGCTAATCTGGTTTATATTTCATCGATGCTTGAAATTTTATCATAAAAAATATGAGGTCGCAATTGTCAAAGAGCAGTTTTTCATTCATAAAATAAATCAAAATCATAATAAAATATTTACAATACATTTCTAATTTTTTTATGAACTAATCGTAAAATACTTTTTATATGATACAGATAACTTGCGTTTCATATTCTCTGTCTTATTTTTACTTAACTGAAATCTTTTTTATTTCAAAGTTTTTTTTATTTTTTATCACAACTCAAGTTTATAATTTTTTTTTCCTCTGGTTCATCAATGACTATATCATCCAAAAAAAAAACACATTACACTGAAAGTCTTCTATTAGCCTTCATGCATTCATGTACTAACTCCAATACATGAGATACGAATTATTTTCTTTTTTAGAAACGTCTTGTGACACACTGTCTTAATTTTTTTTTTCCAAAAAAGAGGATTATGAAAAATTAAAAAAAAAGGATTTTATTTTATTTTATATGAAGAGTAAAAGCAAAGTGAGTTATTTATTTTTTCTGAAAAAAAAAAGGTTTAAGACAAAACTTTGACTAAGAGTGCAAAACTACAGAATACAAATCACATGTTTGATAATTTGACTGGTTGAATTGACCTGTTGGGTCCACCTTCCAATCAATGCATTGCAGCGCCTCCATCCATTCCTCTTACCAACCAACCCAGCCAAAGCTTGAAGCTTAAAACCTAACCAACCCCGACACATTATTACAATAAAGTTTGAATCTTTTCTCAAATTCAATTCTCAAATCAACAAAAAAAAAAATCTTTTATTTTCAACCCATCTCATCTCCGGCAATGGCACCGCCCTCCGTCACCGCCGTCGAGGTGGAGAACGTTGCGTTCCCCTCCGCCGTGAAGGCTCCCGGCTCCGCCGCCAGCTTCTTCCTCGGCGGCGCAGGGGTGAGGGGCCTGCAAATCCAAGACAAATTCGTCAAGTTCACTGCCATTGGGGTTTACCTGCAGGATAACGCCGTTCCCTTCCTCGCCGTTAAATGGAAGGGTAAGACTGCAGAGGAGTTAACGGAATCCGTCGAGTTCTTCAGGGATATCGTTACAGGTAACTGAGGTTGAAGATCTTCGTGTTTCTGTGTCATGGGCATTTTGGTAATTCGATCATGGTTGACCTTTTCAGTCTTGACTTTGCATCTATCATAACTTACTCTGCATCATCCAATTTTATTTGTGGTTTTGCCATATAATTCTTGAATACTCTTTTAGTGAGAGTAAAATAGCATATTACTCTTTGTTAATTTAAATTAAGTATACACAATAAGTCCTTAAATTATTGAAATTCGTTCCACGTTACTTTATATTACTTGTAAGTATCAACATGAAATTTGCATTTGAGTGGAGACTAGGGAATTGTCTAATCTAAACAAACACGATGTGTAAAAAGCACGTCTCTTTAATATGGATTATGGACCCTTAGATTGTTGCAGATTATTGTGTAGAAAGAGTGTCTCTTTAATATTAGAGACACGTACAAGAAATATGCTTCTTCTTTTTTGCCCTTTTTTCTCTCGAGAGAGAAAAGAGGAGTGTGTGTATAGCTTTACTCAATGTCTAGATTGTGAACGATTCCCTTTATGAACAGAGGCTTATTGTGTGTTATTATTTTGTGAGCTTAGTGTTATGACATTATACAACTAGAACTTTTACCGACTGAATAGCTGAAAATATCCAGCTTGAGCATATACGTTTTATGGACACTTATATTATATCATGGTTGATGTCAAGGTCTAGGGGATAAAATCTCTGTTGTTTAAATAAAAGATGTCTTCTTGGTTTGATAGAGACTGAAACCTTGCTATGCGGTAGGTAACATCTGAGAACCACCTGCAGCATTAGACCTATCCCTGAGAGAGCTTTTGAGGTAGATGTGTCACTCAATTTTGTTACACCCATTACGCTTTTAGAAATTGAGTATAAAGTAGCCCTGTTAATAGAAAACTTTAACAAGCCTTCAATTAACGTTTTCTAGAATTTCAAACTAATTATAGGCCCACATAAGAACTGTGGCATTCTTATCACACAAAAATATATTATGTCAGTTCAAATTATCAGATCAAATGCTTCATCTTAAAATCTGAGAATCGTTTCTTGAAATCAACCTGAAATTACACTAGGCGATTGCAATGAGTTTTATCATAAGCTTTGAGCATATCTTTTGGACAACACATTTTACTATTTTAGGTAAATCAATGTTAAAGTAATTGTTCAATGTATGTTGCAGCATCTTTAGTTGTATAGAGTTATACTTTGAAATCGTCATTGCAGCATCTATGGGAATTTGATATAAGCTTTGCTGGTAATTCCAGTTGGCCAGCACGGGTTGTTCTTCTCCCACTTCTCAAAGGAGTTCAAGAAAACACACTACCCACGCTAGACAATGATCAAATAATACTTTTCTTACAAGTGCAATATTTAGGAAATAGGCAGAAAGATAAATCAATATGGCCGTAATTGACCATTTTCAGAATGTGTTGCTTTGCTCTATTAGGTTGCTAACGAAAAGTAAGTAGATGGTCACATTTTTCTTGATATGGTAATATATGTAATTATGACCGCCTTATATGAATCACTGTATATCTTTTTTTTTTTTGTGTGTGCATGTAATATATAAATGACAATATATCTATATTTATTTATTCTGTAACTTTGCTCTTATGAGCAAACTAAAATCTTCTTCATTGTAGGTCCATTTGAGAAATTTATGCAGGTGACAATGATCTTGCCATTGACGGGTCAGCAATACTCAGAGAAAGTGTCAGAAAATTGTGTGGCCATTTGGAAATCTCTTGGGGTTTACACTGATGAAGAAGCCAAAGCAATTGAGAAGTTTGTTTCGGTTTTCAAAGATGAAATATTCCCACCAGGCTCCTCTATCCTTTTCACACTATCACCCAATGGATCATTAGCGGTTAGTAATGCCAAAATTTGGAGTGATATCTTCTTTCCCTTATATGCTTATATTGTCTTTCAAGATCACTTTGTTGTCAAGTTTGAACCTTGGGCCATCACCTAGGGTAGTTAATTAATTCTTCTAAATGCACCAAGCCGATATGGGGGTGTGCCCTTAAGATCGTCTGGGGAGGGACTTAATCTCAGTTGATGTGAAAGCTGTCCCGAGGAGCATACCCTTACAATAGGAAAAAGAAAGAAAAAGGATCCCTTTTTGTAGTAAAATACCTGACTTTCATCAAATTAACTTGGTTATTAGGAGCTCTCAGCATTTCCAACCAAACTTGGTACTTACAAAGTATCTTATAGTTATGATGCATCCTTGGGCCCTGTTTATTCTATTTTGTCTGAATGATTCTTTGTTGTTTTCAAGTAGTTATCTTCTTTTTAGAAACATTGGTACTCTTTTATTTCAATTTTAACGTCATTATAAATCTGTTTTCTTTGTTGCAAACAGATAAGTTTCTCTAAAGATGGATCCATACCAGAAGTTGGGACTGCAGTCATAGAGAATAAACTACTTTCAGAGGCTGTGCTGGAGTCAATGATAGGTAGGCATGGTGTCTCCCCTGAAGCAAAACAGAATTTGGCCACCAGATTATCTGAGTTATTCAAAGAGGGTGGTGATAACTGATTATATCACCCATGATGGAAAATCGGAAGATGAATGTTCTGCCACTGAAGATCAAGCAGAAAATTTAGATCTTGGGAGCACTTTCAAATTACCACTTGGCAACTTTTTGTTGTATTAATAAATGGTGAAAATGCGGATTTTACTGTTTCATCTAAGTATAACCAAATCCAAACTATGATGTGCGAACAAAATAATAGACAGATGGCTCAGGATCCTGGCCATTTTTATTGGGGACTCGTTTCCATTTTATTATCATATCTTTTTTCCTTCTTTCATTTTCCATTGTGCTTGCTTTTAGAGGGGAAAAAATTTGAGAAGGGGAAGTTAAGAAAAGTCATCTGTGGCCAAGCATCAGGTCATTTTTTGGGTACAACAAAAACAAAAATGACTACCTAACTTTCACAAAAACAGTAGGAGCTGTCAGCTAAAAGAAAGGAACCAGGACCCTGTGGGGTTAGGAAGAACAAGACAAGCATCCTCTAGAGTTGCACTGCGCTTGGAAAGGAAATCCCCATATTGATTGGTTTCTTTGAGAGTGTTAGAAATGTAAACATGCTAATCCCGATTAAAGGCAAGATTTAGAAGTCATGAAGAATCCCATGTTGGTAAACAAACATGAGTGTTTGCATCTCGAATTAACAGCACTGCAATCTGAGTCTGATTCGCTGATAAAATCACGAATGCCCTCCTTCCTAGGCTCACAGCATACCAATTTTGATGGCTGGAATAAATCATTAAATTCCTTAGGTATGACACCAAATACATTTTGTTGGCATAAGCTTAAATACAAGGACCTCATTCTTCATTAAATGATTATTGACAAGCCAGAGTATTAGCCGGAAGAAAAAAAAAACAAAGACAAGGAATGGAGAGAAATGCTTGTGGATATTATGAATAAAATTCCCAAATTTTCAAAATAAATAGGCTGAGATAAACAGAAAACGTTTCTAATTTAATGGACGGGGTCTACAAGTTATAAGAATTATATCTTTAGAATTTGAAAACAGTATGGAAAGGAGAGGACATGTATGACACTGTCATAAGTTTGAGTGTCTAAGTCAACTTCTGAAGTTTTAAAACGTTGTGTGCTTTTCATTTTTACATTTCTCTTGATAAGAATTTTACTTTGTAATTTATATGGTTGCATGCGGCATATGATCATCTTAATTTTCAACTATCTTGAGTTATAAACTCTTTCTTATTTCATAAATAATGCACAAACAAATAAAAGTTAGGAATAACTGGCTCACTCATTTTATTTATTGGCGTACAAAATACAAAGTGCAGAGATAATTCGAACAAGTAACATTATTTATGACATATATAGATGTCTATTCGACTTTCTTTTTCTTGCTTCCAAGGTCACCTTAAATATTCTTGACTTCTGCTGCAAGTCTCAGTTTCCAATGTTGAAATTGGTCTCTTTCAGAAACTCATAAAACCTTGTAGCCAAACTCTCTTTTAAAGCAGGGGAAACAGGAATCTTGCCAATCATGGTCTCCAGCACTGCCTCTGAAACTGGCTTGTTGTCTATAACTGCATACTCATGTTCTGGTATTGTCTCATCCTTAGAGAAACTAAGCTGTGATTTGTAGAAAAAGAATCAAATTTTGTGAAAAATGTTGAGATAGATTAAAGTAAACTATATGCACCTTCCAAGAAAAGGTTTATCTTTTGAAGATGCCAATGGTGATGATGATACTAACCCCTAATGTTCCAGTGGGTGATTGTCTGTAGAAAACAGTAGAGCCTGGTGGGAAATTTTGATCCTTGAAGGCATCTCTAAATTCCTGAATGGCTTTGGCTTCTGCATCAGTATAAGTCCCAACAGATTTCATATGGGCCACACAATTTTCTGACACCTTCCTTACGTATTCAGGACCAGCCAATGTTCTTATCTTTGACCCTCGAATTAATTTCTCAAAGGGACCTAACAGAAATGAAAACCTTAGTCATATATATTTCATTATTCAACCCTTTAATGCAAAGGATAGATGACTCGTCTACAGCATTATATAGATTCGTTCTTGTTCAGTTTCTTTGAATAATTTTGAAAGGAAAGTGCCAACAATTTAATGGTATATCTATAGCCACAATAAAACAATAGTTGTACATATAGTTTAGTTAGTCTATGTGTAGAATTGAGTTCATACATATATTAATTATTTCTCAATAAGTACTCTACAAACACAGGTTAATAAATACTTTTTATTTTATTTTATGTATACAAGACAAAATTCGGGTTTACTGAAGTAATAAGAAATATCTAAGTTATCTACAATAAATTTAAAGAAATTATTCAAGCTTTATCCAATATATTTTCATAGTAAAAGAAGAGAACATATTCTAAGCATAGAAAAATGACCATTATTCTTGCAAAAAGTCCAAGGGATTAGAATAAGAGAGTGAAAATTATTCAGCAAGTTATAATTAACAAAGGTATAAGCTTTCAGGTGTGCAAGTATATGTATTCATTCATTTATATATGCTACCTTTGATGATATCTCTGTAGAAGTCAAGGGATTCCAACAACTCAGCTGCACTCTTGCCCTTCCACTTAGCACCCAGAGAGGCCACAGCCTTGTCTTCCAAATAAACCCCTATTCCCGTGAACTTCACAAACTCTCCATCAATTTCCAACCCTCTCACCCCTACAAGAATTACCAATAACAAAACCCCAAAAATCTTGTGTAAATAATTTAACATTCACTGGCTATGTTTTAATGAATTTAGATTCGGATTTAATTTCTATCCACTGTCAGTGTAAAGTTTCTTCACACTGTCATTTAATCATGTGTTGACACATCATTAAAATAGTTAGACTTTCTAGGTAGTGATTGTGATAGTCAAACTTTTTTAATGATTTAGCAACACATGATTGGATGACAGTGTAAAGAAACTTTACACTTATAGTGGATAGAAATTAAACTCTTTAGATTCTCTGCAGTTACTGTATAAATGGAATTAAAGAGAGAAAGAAACAAAATGTAATTAAATCTCATAAATTTTTTATTTTGAGATCCACTGTTTTTGTTTTTGTCACTCTCTAACAGACTAACATACATGAAATAACTACAGATGATCCAAATTTATGCTCTAATATATTTCGCATGCCTTTAAAGTGAAATTGTTTTATATATCACTTTATAGGTATCTCAGTTTAGAATAATAGAAAAACACCAATTAACTTTTAATAGCGCATCTTTAATCTAAAGTGGTAATATCATTTCGAAGTATCCCTAACATCAAGATAAAATAAAAATTGGTATAAAGAAACAATATAAAAGTAAAATAGAAGAAACTAAATGTTTAGGTTTTTTCAAATGGATAAATTAATCAAAATTATTTCAAGTGAATTATTTAAGTAAAAGAAAAACAAGAAAATAAATATATGGATTTTTTCTTCTATTTTTTCTCCTTTCCTTATTCTACTCAACTTTACATCTTTCAAGTATAGTATACTAACACTTTCAATACTTCGTAAGGTATTAAACTTTGGGTTTAATTTTGATACATAGTAACCGTAAAGAAACTTGAATTTAAGTTCAATCCATTGTTAATGTAAAGTTTCTTTACACTATTATTCAATTATGTGCTGACACATAATTAAAAGAGTTAGACTTTTTAGGTAGTTGTTATGATAGTTAAACTTTTTTAATGATTTGGCAACACATGATTAGATCAGTGTAAAGTTGACGACGGATTAAAATTAAACTCAAAAAACTTTACATTATCATTTAATAATGTGTTAGAGTCAAACTCCTTTAATAATTTGTCAACACATAATTGAATAACATTACACTAACATTGTATCAAAATTAAATTCTTAAACTTTTTAAATGAGATGATATGTATAAAAAACAAGGATAAGGCATGTATTTCTATGTATGCATTTCAGTGAATGGAAGCTGTGTATACTATATAGTATATAGTTTAGGAAAGTAAGTAGAAAAAACAAAAACAAACATGAAAGTATGTTGTTTAAGGACCTGCGCCACCAAGGAAATAGGACTTGGTGGATCCCGGAGGTGTCACCACCGCCGGGAATTCAAGGAACTCCACCTTGACTCCGGTGATGGATGCTGCCGTCGCCATAGCTACACCACTGTGTCTAATGGAGTGTTTTGTAAATGTGTGTTTTAATTTGAGAGAGAGAATGCAGAACGAAAAGGGTTTATATAGAAGGCACTTGAACTATGAGAATGAGAGAGAAAAAGGTGATGCATGGGGTTGTGGTCCACTTTCAATTCAACATTTCTTGAGAAAAAAATTGAAGTAAGTATTTGGGGGCCAACCAAAACGTTTTGAGTTTCAAAGTGGACAACAACCATGATGATTTGTAAGAAAAATATTTACAGATTTACTCTGTCCATTGTCCACTAATCAAATTTTAATTAATTTATCCTGATGAAGCCATTGCTCGGAAATTTTCAACTTTAATATTTTATTCAATTTTGAAAGAAGTTGTTATGGTATCTTAATGAATTTGATATTTATGGTGAGTTGTTAATCATTTATTGACTATTAGTTTTACAATAAATATTAAAAAGTTTATTAAATATAAATAATAGCTAATGAATGTTAGACAACTCACCCTAAATATCGATACTCTAAAAATAAATAAATACCACAGTAATTTCCAAATCTAAATATTCAATCTAATTGACTTTAAAGCCATAGTTAATCTAAAGAATATTGCCAAGTAAATAATTGTTATTATAAGAAATAGAATTAGTAAATAGAGTTAATAAATTATATTTCTTTAAAAATAAAATCATGAATTATTTGTATACTTTTTGAATAAGAGAATAATTGATACTCAACATCTATATTTCCATTTTAATCACTGTGCATCTGTAAAGTTAGCTCACCAAAATTTAAGTGGTTCTAATTATTGTTGTATTTAAAACTTATCTAGTGCCATGTGTATAATCATCCGCGAAACTAACTACAGCTGTGTAATCCCCTTTTTGTCCTTCACCAAATTAAAATATATATAAAAATTCCCACTACCAAAAGTGTAGATCGTCAAAGATTTTATTCGATATGATTGTTCATTTTATTTGAAAATTGATAGCTTAATAATTATTGAATATTTAAAATTTATAAATTAATTTGTAAAACCAATACCTTTTTGTTGGGAATAATTATATTTATTTAAATAAATAGATATTGAATAATAAATTTAAAAACATGATTATTCAAAATAATATATATATATATATAATATTATGAAAAAGGTGTACACCTTATCATGCTATAGAAATTAAAATTACGATCCTTCACGTAGGTTATTTTTTATTTAAAAAAAATTTTGAGTGCAAAATAAGATATTGTGTGGATAAGCATTTTATTTTTAATTTTCTCTTGATAAGAAATTTGCTTTGTAATTATATATGAATGCATTCGGCATAAGATTCAAAACGCCCAAAGACCAAGATGCATGAGATTCAATGCATCCTTTTTCAATAATGTTGGATACCCAAAGGCTTTAAAGAATATGTTGCCATGCTCCAATTTAACGTTTTTAGTATTAATCATTATTAATGTATAGATAGTGAGAGATTCTTAGGTACACTAAGTATAAGATAATTCTCTTATACTTTTACAATTTAATGTATAGACCACCTCCTCTACT
This sequence comes from Styphnolobium japonicum, assembly GCA_023212625.1. Classification (NCBI taxonomy): domain Eukaryota; kingdom Viridiplantae; phylum Streptophyta; class Magnoliopsida; order Fabales; family Fabaceae; genus Styphnolobium; species Styphnolobium japonicum. The sequence continues at coordinate 1,231,757 of JALBWW010000013.1, forward strand.
ATTCATAAATAATGCACGAACAAAAAAGAGTTAAGAACTCATTTTATTTATTGGCGTACAAAATCGCAAAGTGCAGAGATAACTCGAACAACAAAAGTAAAACATTATTAACTTAAAGATAATCACAAAGTTCACTCTCTTTTTTTTTCTTGCTTCCAAGTTCATCTTAAAGGTTATTGACTTCTGCTGCAAATCTCAGTTTCCAATGTTGAAATTGGCCTATGCCAGAAACTCATAGAACCTTGTAGCCAAACTCTCTTTTAAAGCAGGGGAAACAGGAATCTCGCCAATCATGGTCTCCAGCACTGCCTCTGAAACTGGCTTGTTGTCTATAACTGCGTACTCATGTTCTGGTATTGTCTCATCCTTAGAGAAACTAAGCTGTGATTTGTAGAAAAAGAATCAAATTTTGTGAAAAATGTTGAGATAGATTAAAGTAAACTATATGCACCTTCCTAGAAAAGGTTTATCTTTTGAAGATGCCAATGGTGATGATGATACTAACCCCTAATGTTCCAGTGGGTGATTGTCTGTAGAAAACAGAAGAGCCTGGCGGGAAATTTTGATCCTTGAAGGCATCTCTAAATTCCTGAATGGCTTTGGCTTCTACATCAGTATAAGTCCCAGCAGATTGCATGTGGGCCACACAATTTTCTGACACCTTCCTTGCGTATTCAGGACCAGACAATGTTCTTATCTTTGATCCTCGAATTAATTTCTCAAAGGGACCTAAACAGAAATGAAAACCTTAGTCATATATATATAATTATTATGATTCAACCTTTTTTTGGTAAATCATTAATCAGCCCTTTAATACAAAGGGTAGATGACTTGTCCCCGGCATTATATAGATTCATTCTTGTTCCGTTTCTTTGAATAATTTTGAAAGGAAAATGCCAACAATTTAATGGTATACCTATAGCCACTAGAAAATAATAGCTGTACATATGGGTTGAGTGTATCCATAGAATTGAGTGTATACATATATTAATTATTTCCCAATAATTAAGTATCCTAAAGACACGTCAATAAATAATTTTTTTATTTTATGTATACAAGACAAAATTCCGGTTTACTAAAGTAATAATAATTATCTAAGTTATCTGCAATAAATTTAAAGAAATTATTTAAAATTTATCTCATATATTTTCATATATATAGTAAAAGAAGATAACATATTCTAAGCATAGAAAATGACAGCTCAATATTCTAGCAAAAAATCCAAGGATTAGAATAAGAGTGTGAAGATTATTAGCGAGTTATAATTAGGTGTGCAAGTATATTCATTCATTTCATATATGCTACCTTTGATGATATCTCTGTAGAAATCAAGGGATTCCAGCAACTCAGCTGCACTCTTGCCCTTCCACTTAGCACCCAGAGATGCCACGGCCTTGTCTTCCAAATAAACCCCTATTCCCGTGAACTTCACAAACTCTCCATCAATTGTCACCCCTCTCGCCCCTACAAGAATTACCAATAACAAAGCACCAAAACTATTGCGTAAATCATTTGACATCCACTAGCTATGCTCCAATATACGTTGCATGCCTTTAAAATGAAACTGTTATATAGCATTGTAGTTATCTCAATTTATACAACAAAAACCAAACTCTACCATACTAATGGTAGTTTATAATAGAATAATACTGGTTAGTTTAATTTTTATTGAGAAATGCCACCATAATTCTCCTCCTTTATGAATTAAAAAATAGACATTATGCAAAAGCATAAAATAAATGTAATAACAACATCAAAATTTTTATGAGAAAAAGAGTGTTAGAGAAAAATAGAAAGAGATCTTCGAAGAGAAATTTCTCTCTATTTTTCTCTCACAATTTTAGTAGTTCATAATTAATCTAAAGTGATAATATCATTTAGAAGTATATATCCCTAACATCAAGATAAAACAAATGTTGATATAAAAAAAATAGAAGAAACTAAATTTTTACCTTTTTTCAAATGGATAAATTAATCGAAATTCTTTCAAGTGAATTGTTTAGGTAAAGAAAAACAAGATATATAATAAATATATGAATTCTTTTTTCTAATTTTATTTTTTCCTTTTCATTGTTTCTACTCAATTTTACGTCTTTCAGTTATACACTGACACTTTCCTTTCAAGTTTCAATACTTTTGTAAGGGTATATAATAAACTTTATATATACACATATATATATATATATATGAAAAACTAGTTCAATGCATGCGGAAGCTGTGTATATAGTGTACAGTTCAAGAAAGTACATAAAAAAAAAAAAAAAGACCAAATGAAAGTATATGTAAGAACCTGCGCCCCCAAGGAAATAGGACTTGGTGGAGCCCGGAGGTGTCACCACCGCCGGGAATTCAAGGAACTCCACCTTGACTTCGGTGATGGATGCTGCCGTTGCCATAGGTACACACCACTTTGTGTCAAATGAAGTGTTTTGTAAATGTGTGTTTTAATTTGTTGATGGAGAGAATGCAGAGAAAATGGTTTATATATATAGAAGGCATTTCAACAATGAGAATGAGAGAGAAAGAGGTGACCCTTGGGGTTGTTGTCCATCTGTCAACTGATAACTTATCTAAAAAAAATGAAAGTCACTATTAGGGGGCCAACCAAATGTGCTAGCTTCAAAATGGACAACCACGACTTACAGTTAAATTTCTTCTGATGAGGCCATTCCTTTGGACATTGTCAAATCTATATAATAATGTACCAATTATAAATAGTCAATTTGACTTTAAAGCCATATTTTCTTTAAATTTAAAGTTCAGTGTGGTTATTGTGAAAAAAATATATTATCTATATTATTAATCTTTAAATTATAAATTTATATTCATTTAATAATCATATCCAATTAAGCAGTAAACTAAAAAAAATAAAACATCACAAAATTAACCTATATATAGCTCTATCCAACTCGAACAAAAAATATTTAAAAAGGTAGTTTCAGCTATTTCTGACCTCTATCTTTGATGGAGAGAGCTCAACACCATATGAATTATATATCAGAACGTGGGCAACCATGTGCATGGGCATAATTAAACTATAATAATTGTGTAAGTAGATAGCATTAGTACTTCACAAAGTCAATTTATTATAAAAATATGTACAATTTGTGATGTTATTATATATAAACATAATTAATTGGCCCATCATGAAAGAATTTAGGGGATTACTTCGGTACTCATTTTTTTTAGGGTATCGGTACCTAAAGTAAGTTGTCTAGTATTTATTAGTTACTATTTATATTTAATAGATTTTCTAACATTTATTATGAAACCAACAATCAATAAATGATTGACAACTCACTTTGAATACCAAACTTGGTACCATAACAACTCTCATAAATTTAAGTGAAACAATATAAACTAAGATATTATCACATGACAATTTATGGGAGGAAGTTTGTGCTAAACATGTAATTTATGGAGGTTTCTTTAGGATTTATATTTTTTGTGAGGGTATCGATTCATTTTCATAATTATTAATCACATGTTTAACTTTATTGAAATATAATTTTTTATTTAATTTTAATATTTATATTTAAATTAAAAAAATATGTAAAAAAAATATTAATTATTAAAAATATCAATATTCTTATAAAAAATCAAAGAGTATCAAATGAATTTTCGTAATTTATAATATAAATATATATATCTTTATTTTCATGGGACTAGGCGTCCTCGTTAGAAGTGTAAAATTATATTTAAGTGATTCTAATTAAATATTTTGTATTTAATACTTATTATATAGAGCCATACCTTCAATCATGCACAATAATAAATATAACAATTGTGTAATTCCTTTTTTGTCCCTTGATCCCTTCTGCAAAAATATATTATATTGTAAGTAGCCTTTCAAAGCCTCAAAGGGTGTGAAATTATTTACTTATTTTATATTTTTCACTTTCAGTACCTACTTGTGTCCTGTTTGTTTAGACTTTTCTTCAATCCAAACTCGTTTGCAGAAAGGAATTTTTTTTGCTTCCAAGTGGACTTGCCTAAAGAAATGTGCGAAGGCCTGTTTGCGTTGCGCCACCTGCAATTAACAAGATGTTGATTGTCTAAGAAATGACCATACTTCTCTCTATTTTATGTAAAGATCATGGAATAGTTAAAAGCTATTATTAATAAAAATATAATACAAAATAATTATTTTACAACTTACTTTTAAGATCCATTAAATTATATCAAGAAATATTGATGAAAGCAAGTAAGTAAAAAGCATAAATCCTGAGAAGAAAGCTATCTGAGTACATATGTAGGTGTGTTTGTGTTGCTAATCCAGTAAACGTCATGGTCATGGGAAGTGGTTACCTGTAATTAGTACCAAAGGTTATGTGACATTCCAAATGATACTTTCACTAGCTTGAAATTAAAATAACTACGTTATTTTTTGTGGATTTTTTTTTTTACATTATTTCTTTTTCTCTCACTCTTCTTTTTATTTTTATTTTTTTTATAGAATTGTAAGAATATGAGTCTCATATAATATTTATGTTTTATTTTATCAAATATAATTTATTTTATCTGATAGTTGATGGTTTAATAATTATTGAAGTTTAATTTTATTGGTTAATTTATAAGATTTTTTTTTAAAAAAACCATATTTATTTGAACATTTATATCTATTTAAATATATACTTATTTAATAATATAAAAATACAACTATGAAGAATGTGTATGTATTCTGAAAAAAATGTATATTTCGAAAAAGAGTCAAGAAAATGAATCAACATATAAAATATGTGAAAAATATAAAAATCAAGATTATGAAATTAATGTGTTTATGTTAATTATTCCGGCACACATAAGCTTATTGCTTACATGTGGATTGGATATTTTAATTTAATAACTTAAATTTGCTGTTCATAGATGTTTGTACTTGTTATAACATAATGATTGAAAATTTTAAATGTTGATTTCTATTTTATTTTTTTTTTAAATGTTCTCCATGCAGCATGCTTGAAGGAATTTTGTCCTTCAAGTGGGTCTGTGTCTTTCACGTGCATCTGAGAAAAGGTGGCCTCTCTTGGGAAGCAAGCGCCAATTTCTCTTCTTTCTTCCCTTTTATTGCAACTCACCATCACCAGTATTGAAACATGATGCCAATTTGATTTTTGAAGGGGACGTGGTCTATGATCAAGAATTTTTTAATTATAAGGACGTTTCAGGTTAGCAAATGTAAAATTTAAAATTTGATTGATTGTTTTTTTTTTATATATTTATGTCTTAAACAAATTAAAATTAAAAAATATTTTATACTGATAAGTGTTTGTGTTGCTAAATTGCTAATCCAGTTCTTGTCATAATACGGGGAAGAGGTTACCTGTAATTAGGAAAATTTCTGTGACAATCCAGATGTTACTATTGCTGGCTTCAAAATGATTACATTATTTTTTGTGGACTTTTTTTTAACATATATTTATTTTTATTTCTCACTCCTTAATTTCATCATAGAATTGTCTTTATGCAGATCTAGTAGCTGCATATACATGAGTTTTCTTTTTAATTTTTTATGGAATGGTTTATGACAGTATTTTGACTATTTTCTCTTGCTGGTGTCCTCACTACTGCATTATCATCTGCTATATAACCTTATTAAATTATAATCTTTTATCAACAATTTACTTTTGTTAATAACAAACTTTCTTCAATAGCGATGACGTTTCTCTCTTGAATTCAAAGTTTTGACAAAGTTTACATTTAAACTAATTTTTCTACTAGACAAAATAAATAAATGAAAAACTGATTCATCAACTCTACTAAACTAAGACTGTGAAGCCCATTTGATAGTTCATTTAATTTGATCTCTTCACATTAACTCATCAAACTCATAGCATGAATATACTAACCTATAAATATGAAAAAAGAAATTATGTGAACACAGTGCTCCTAATAAATATTCATAATCATATGTTAAGAGTCACATAAAATTTATGTGCCTATATAGCTTACACATGCTCTGAGTTTGCCCAGATCTTTGCATCCATGTAAGTATATATATAGCCATAACTGTAAAGCACATATAGATGATCAATATTATGTGATGATCATCAATCACACTTCTATTTTTGTTTGATTGCAAAAATGCCAAAAATCAAAAACCCAAAAAGCTTAGCTGCCTTTCATGTGTATGCTAGGGAATGCGTTACTCCTTTTAAGTAGTGTTTAGTTTGAGGGAAATGAATTATTTTAAATTTTATGTATTTGGTTCAATTTTTTGTAAAGAGAGAGGGCAAAATCTCTCCTGAGCCAATTTTAACTCTTCTCCAAAAGTATATGGGGATTTAGAAGTAAGAGAATATATGTTTAAAAAAGGATTAAAATATCTCTACATTAAATGTCATATTAAATGTTATAATTGTGTAAAAAAGTAAATTTATATTTTCCCTCTATTAAAATTTCTCTTCTCTCCTCCTCTAACTAAACACACATAATTAAAATCCCTCCCCTCCCCCTCCCATTCCTTTAATTGAACCAAACAAATCCTTAAAGTTATTAGCTTTTTTAGCCCCTAAAATAAACTTTTATTTGGTTACAATTTTTTGTTCATTTTGATTGTTATTTGGGTAAGATTTTGAGATGGGGTTTGCAATTATGAAAAGGCAGATTCTTCTTGCAAATGGAGAAGCACATGCACATTGGACAGAACTTAGAAAATCTGAATTTGGTGGTAAAATGACTTTAAGAAATCATTTACTCCGTCCAGTTATGAGTATGGTAGGAATCAAATCTTAATTGAATATGTTTGGATGGGCCATTGCTTTCGACATTGTCAAATTTAATATTTTAGCCAATTCCAAAGAGTTAGTCTAACTGACTTTAAATATTTTGTGGAAACTCATATGCCAAGATCTTACGGCAACAATAACATTTTTTATGCTTGTGTAGTCCATTACGACAACCTCACCAATTAGAATTGGTTGGTGAAAGAGCTTAGCTAAGTATCCAATCATTAATTTGGCTTATAAGTATTGAATTTAATTTTTGTTACTAGTAATCTTCTCTTAATAATTAATATGTAAGTAACACCATAAATTTTTGTAGGCTTGAATTCGATTTTAGCTATTAACAATTTATAAATACTAATGTAAACTGTCACTAAAAGCCTGTGATATATCGATTGCTTCCTTCCTCATAATTTACTTTCAGAAAAATAAAAAATTGGTTGGTGAATGACTTTATGAGATCTCTGGTTATTCTTCTTTTTTTTTTTTTTTATAGAAAATATGTCTGGTTTTTCAGTGAAAGCAGATTTCGGGAAGTAGGTGGGTGCTCCGTTACATCACAGGAGAGTCACATTAAGACTTTTCAATTTGACCAGATAAAGTTAATCAGTACACTCATATTTTTTCCCTTTCAATGTTCGATGTTTGGTCTTTCTGCAGTTTACTCAATCAATGACATGCAATCAATAATGCATTTAAGAAAAAAATTTATAAGTAGAAATTATTCTTCCAAAGTCCAAATAATTAAATGCAAGATAAGCACCTACAAATTTGGGTGCAACCGTCACTACAAAAAAAAGAATGTTTAGCGGCGGTTGAATTTTAGGTTTGGCGGCGGTTTTAACCGTCGCTAAACGTGTTTCGCGGCGGTTGCAAAAACGCTGCGTATAAGAGGGTCGCAAAACGATTAGCGGCGGTTTTCACCAACCGCTGGAATAAACGCCACTAATTGTTTTTTAATTAGCGGCGGTTTTGAACCGCCGCTAATATTAAAATTATTAAAAAAGATAGTCGTTTAGCCGCAGTTTTATCTAAAACCGCGGCTAAACGACATTTTCTGAAAAAAATTCTTGGGACAGCCCCGTGATCAATTACCACCTTGATGTTTTCAGATGTTCCAGAAGCTATATTTGTCAAAGCCCAAGCTGCCTCAAACTACAACATACATTATACAATGTCAAGGCAATATATCAGCATAAGTAATATACTAATATATGTGGAAAAATGTTTAATTTCTTCATTATTCAGCAGTTGCAAATTTTACACATAAAGCATGCTCTTCTCTATAAAAAGCAAGTCTAATCTCAGCATTAACTGCTTTTAGCACTCATGTAATAGGCCACAATGCGTCGTTATCAACTTTAAAGAGAATGAATTCACCAAATAATAGTGGCACCAATGGTCAAATGGGGTACTATGAAGTGACAGCAGGGGAGGCCTTAACATTGAAGCATCAAAAAATTAATTTGGTAAAGAATGCTAGCTACCCTCTTAAGTTTTAACTAAAACAGTAACAGGGTCGTACTCCAAATGAATATATGATAAATGGATATTAAGACTAAGGATCAAAGTTAGTATATTCCATGCAAAAGCTATATATATATATATATATTGCTTCACAAGGAAAGCAGTTAAGTCCTCGTCCTCCTCTGGTTGACTTACCAACTTAATGGCCACATACATATGCTTGTAGATGCCTCTAGAACTCCACACACACACACACACACAAGTCAACCAAATAATAACTGACATTTTTCAACTAAATAAGAGTTAAGAATCCCATAACCCAACAACTAGAAAGAGGTACCTACTTGGAGACCCTCAAAATAGCCAAATCCATCATCAGTCCAGTAACCCCAAACGTCACCAAAGTGCCCAGGTCTCTCCTCCCAAGGTCCAATGGTATCTTTCCATCGAAATGCATTTCTTAACCATTGTCCTTCAACAAAACAACCACCTAATGCAATGTAATGAAAAATAGCATTAATGTCTGTTAACCATAAAACCAAATTATCTAGTACCTTCAAAGAAAACCAAATAACTACACCAAAAATCTGATCTGACTTCTCATGAGAAAAATGCCTAGACCACTAATACCGTGAAGAACCTGACAATCTGTACTAACTACCCTCCTTTGACACATATACATGTATTTCTAAAACCTTTCCTCTCATAGTCTCATCATGAGTCACTGCTCCTTTAGCCATCTGACAATAATTTTTGAATTTAAGGATAAAATAGAAATTTTGAAATAGTAAAGGTAGCTAACTTACTGTACACCAAATAAAATCAGCCACTACAAAGATTTAATCATGATCATTACAATTAATTGACTTATTGATAAAACTGCCAATAAAACTAAAAATGAAGGAAAAGGTGATGATTGTGAAATAAAAACAATAAAATTTGAGTGAATACCTTCCTAAAAATTGATGGGCATGGTGAACTAGTATCCAGTCGCTTCGCTGAGCAGCAGATTCTGTTTTGGCGTAAGAGAAGCCTGTGGAAACAGGCAAATCTACAAATATAATGCTACTTGCCTACTGACAAAAGTGTGATCATTAGTAGTAAATAAGCATAAAAGAATTAACAATTTAATAACAAAAAAGTATGAAAAACGATTTGATGAAATAAATAAAATCGATGTACTTAGATGTATACCCACCTTTGTCCACGAGTGTGGCTTCAAGACCAAATTAGGCAGGCTCCACTGTATTCCTCATTTTTAAATCCAATTGGACTTGCAACACACAAATACAATAAACATCTAAGTTTCAGTTGTTTAGCCTATCTTGTTACTTATTATCGATCCTTTTTAAGTTTCTTAGGAGGTATTATATCACTATGCCCATACATATATAAAAGTACGCCCAAATTAGCACAAACTTTCTAGTGCCATGAACCATTGCACTTTCAAAATTAATAGTTTGAAAGTCTTCTTCCCTTTGTAATAGATTGAAGTCACAAATTATCTGACTCTTCCACCCTGAAACTAACAATCATGATAATAATAATAATAAAATCCTATAATTAAAGAGGCTTCTAGTATTAAGCTTTGATGAACGGTTAAGATTCTTCACCCTTGTAACACCTATTGTGAGACTATCCAATAGTAAAAAAATTGGAAAGCAATGATGCTATTACCTATTTCAAACAGAAGGCCAGACAAAGCAGAGCAACCAGGACCACCTGTTAGCCAAAGCATGAGAGGGTCCTCCTTTGGATTGTTCTCAGACTCAATGAAGTAGTAGAAGACCTGCACATCCTCTGTTTCACCCACTCCCACATACTTGATCAACATATATGATAAACACACAGACACACACATATAAATTCAAGTCAATTATCTAAATCCCTTAAATTTACAACCATAGCCTAGCTAGCTAAGTGTACTAACCCGGTTTCAAGCACAAAAGGAAGGGGTCCCTGGAAACTAGGGAGGAACTATACTATTGAGCCACACGTTGCAAATTGAGAGGAAACCTGTAATACTAGAATAAGGGGAAGTAGAATCCCAAGATAAATGAAATCAGAATTACTATAATTTTACCATGTATGCTATGTGCATTAAATGGATGTGTGTGCCCAGTGGTTCAGCTCTTTATAGCCTGCCACCACCACAACTGTACCTCACTTTCTTTCCTTCTGATTTAAGTTCTAAGTTCTAACCCTTTATGTCATTCACGAAACGTTTCTTTACCCTGCTATATGCATATTGCATGCTAAGCATTCCAAACCTTTTGTCAAACACTTAACATGCATTCCAATAGGACACCCAAATACATCGCTTAGAACATTCCATAACCATATTCTCGCTCAAATTCGAAGCTTTTTGATGCAAACTTTACCATCCTATGGCTTCCAAACACTTTTTCCCTACAACTTCAAATGCACAAGCGAATTGGACCGAAAAATCGAACCTGATCTAATGATCAAAACCACGATCCTTCAATGACTTCCTCAAATCTTCCACAGCAAACAGAACCAAATCCAACATTTCATCAAAAAAACCTGCAAAGTTAATGCACCGATCAACATTACAATCCCAAATGCAGTTCCAATCTATCACGGAAAGCATTTCATACTCACGGGAAAGAACACACTGATCGAAGATGTAAATAGGAACCAGTGAGGGAACGGACATTTGGGAAGAAGGAAAGTGAGGGAAAATGGGAAGGAAAAATGCGGGAATGTGAGGAGAGGAATGTGCGGGAATGCGGGAATGTGAGGGAAAGGAGCAAGAACTTACTGCGGATGAATTGTGGCCAGAGCTTCCTACAAAATTCAGGGATTTGAGGAAGATTTGGTGGCTGGCGATTTGGGAGAAATTTTAAAGAATAAAAATAATGCCAAACATTTTGACTACTGCGGTTAACACAAACGCCGCTAATAAAATATATCAACGGCGGTTTCATGGAACCGCCTCTCAAAAAGGGTCACAAAGCTGCGCTTTTTTTGTAGTGCGTGCTAAAGTATTTAAGAAAGCTTGGTTCGTGGATTCACTATTTTTAATCCAGTGCATCCAATTTGCTCATTCTTGTAATATTGTACGGAGTATTAGGGCTCTCAATTTGAGCCCCGTCAGGACTAGCCTGCTTCGGACCAAGACAATTTTAAGTTAGGCCAGATTAAAAATGAAATAGTTGGCTCAGCCTAACACAGGTTCGAGAATATATAATATATATAACCATGTATAATGCTTTGTTTAGTTTAATATAATCAATAATTAATTTACACAACTTACTTGAGATTAAACTAAATCTCAGAATCTCTTTATATAACATAATGGTGCAATTTATTTTTCTTTGGGCAACCAAGCCATTGCATTGGCCAGCAAATTGGGGCGCTAGCCCAATTGAGTTGATGTATTCAGCACAAATATTTAGAAAGTATAATGAGTTGGTTTAGTGAAGAAAAGACAAGGTAAACATGGCATATACTGATATACAGCTACTATGACACGGTTTGAAAAAGAGTCCATAGAGCTGTAAAGAACTAGGGAGGGAAAAGATCCAGCTTATTATCTACAACTTGTTATGTATTACTATTTGGTATCCGAATGTCAAGTTTGCATATACGAATACAACCAACCTCTAAAATTCAAAACACAGTACCTTGCTGATCCTAAACTCAAATTAATTGAAGCCACAAAATGAAACTTTTCGGCCCAATAGTATAAAAGAACACTATATCAAACAATTGGTAATTTTTTTTTTTTATCGTTCAACCAAAATTAAGGATTGAAGATTAAAATTTGCATGTGACTTAAATTCAATTATGTCATTGAGGACCTGAGAGGAATTTTCATTCAGCAGTTACATCTTAAAATTAAAAAAGCATAACAAAACACTTTCTGTTTTTGGTGAACAAACAAAACACCGTTTTATTTCATAATAAATAAAATAGTAGAAATACAAGAGTAAGAAATAAGCACTTTCATCACTTTATTGATACGAAGTTACAAGGTTATAAAGAGATAACTCATAGTGAAAACAAACTTCAATATTTCAAAACACTCGAGTTCTCTATCTTTTGCAGCAACCCTTTATCCTCTCGTGATTCTCAGTTCCCAATTTTGAAAATGCCCTCTTTCAATACCACAGGTAATCTTGCAGACAAACTGCGTTTTAAATCAGGGGAAACAGCGTGCTGGCCAATCATGGTCTCCAACACTGCCTCTGATAGCGGCTTGTTCTCTATAAGTGCAGCCTCATTTTCTGGTATTGTCCCATCTTGAGAGAAACTAAGCTGTGGTTTTCAAAACAAGACAGATACTGATATTAATTCAAGAGAAAAATAGTAGATGTGCATGTGCTCATCTAAATACTAGTTGAAGGCTTTTTTTCTTTGTCATTAACATAACAAACTTAATTGGTCATACTAACCCCTAATATTCCATCGGGTGATTGCCTGTAGAAAACAGAGGCCCCCGGTGGGAAGTTCACATTCTTGAAGGCTTGAGCAAATTTTTCAATGGCTGCGGCTTCTGCATCACCATAAGTCCCAACAGACTTCATATGTTCCACACAGTTTTCCATGACCTTCCTTGAGTACTCCGGGCCAGACAATGGCCTGATCTTTGACCCTCGAATTAATTTTTCAAAGGGGCCTAAAAAAATGAACAACTTACTACTAATGATTCATATTTCAAAACCTTTCCTGCAATACTGAATATTTATACATACGTTTGTCTTTTTTGTATAATTCAACTAGGGCACATGCCCATGACATTAACCTATATTAATAATATATTAATAAATTGGAGGAGAGTGCACTTGTTTCAATTATCCTTTTCATATTCTGAGTTGTTTTCTTGGGTGATGTGATTGCAAGAGATGTGTTTATTTAATGACTAAACTAGTTGCACAGTTATCTCTTATCAAGTAAAGATGTCTAAAATATATAGTAGTGTAAAATTTTCATATTAAAATGACAAACTACTACTCACACCATGCTAGCCAAGATTTGCCGACAGTATGACATGATCAAGATGTGAATCATGAATGGCACTACCACAATAGTTGATGAGATTTAGTCTTTTAGTATTACCATTTCACTATCATATTGACTCGCTCAATTGTGTTGTGGACCCGGCAGTCCATGTTTCGGTTTCTAATGCCCAGGATGCTTTTGTTGACCTTAATTTTGTTCAAGGAGAATTATAAATAAAGTCCAACTCAAAATAATAATTATACGTAGAGTAATGATTATTTTGTTCAAAATTTGATAATTTAGTTTAATAATATTATATTCAATTTTTATAATGAATATTATCATGCTAAGTCTTTATATATATATATATATATATTTCTTTTACTACTCTAAATTTAAATCTTCATATTATTATTGTTATTTTGCTAAAAAGAAAATTAAGAGTCCAAATGATGAAGTTCAATAAATTAATGTGAAATCAAGATTTATGTTTTTTCGATAATATTAGTATAATTAAGTCATTAGTTTTCTACAAAAGTAATATACATTGTGATATTGTAAATTTAGAGAATACTAAAAAGATAACTAAATTAATGATAAAAATACAAAAAATATTTATTTATGAATGTTTAATAAAATTACTTATTAACCATTTTGAACCTGTATTTCTTTTTTGTTCCATTTATTGCGCCTTCCGGACCCAAAAAATATTCCAAACTAAAGAAAAGAAAAATCCAAAATTTGGCTATGTTTAATAAAATGGAAATGAAAACCAAAAAAAAAAAAAGTTCGGCTTTTCTTGCATTTGTCGTTTTTCTCCGCATCATTCGAGATATACAAACTTTTAACAATGTTATAAATTAGAGTTATGTAACGTTTAATTCTTTTAATAACATTGATCTAAATTTGTTAAAAACATAATTGTTCAAAGTTAAAACTTATAATTTTTGGTCTTCTAAATATATAAATATTGTTAGTTATATCCTTTAATAATAAATATATTAAAATAATTATTTCATATTAATTTTTAATATTAAATTATTCTTTAAAATTATTTTTTGATATTAAATTAATTATTTAATAATATATTTTACATTAAAATAATCCTTAAAAAAATCAATTTAATATAAAATATTATTAAAAATTATCCAAAGACTAAACTAATACCACATCTTTTCAAGAACTAAAATATATATTTATTATTAATTATATAAATTTAATTTTTATTTATTGTCAGTATAAAAAAAATTTATACTGTCATCTAATGATATGCTAACACATTATTAAAAAAATTAGACTTTCTAAATAACTATTATATAATCAAACTTTTTTAATGATTTAAAAACACATGATTAAATAATAGTATAAAAAATTTATACTAACAATAGATAAAAATTAAAATCTAATTATATAAACTTTTTATTTTACACCTTTTTCAACACCCAAATCGAAGTTATAAATCTCGGTTCGCATCATTTGGGGGCCGCGACTACATTGGCAACGACACGACAGCGATTGTAACCAAGATCACATGCACAATTTGCAAGATGAATAAAAAATTCATAACTCAGAAGACAATTCATTCATCGTATTTCCTACCAAGAAAAAATAAAAGAAAAGAGTGAGAGGGAGAGTTATTCATTCTTCACCTGAAATGATATCTCTGAAGAAGTCGAGGGTCTCCACCAACTCTTCTGAACTCTTACCCTTCCACTTCGCGGCCAGTGATGGCACTGCTTTATCCTCCAAGTACACTCCTATGCCTGTGAACTTGATGAAGTTCCCTTCAATCACCAACCCTCTTTCCCCTACGCGTTCATCAACCAATAATCACAACAATCAGAGCATATCAATGAACAAATCATTCAAATTTCATATCCTCGTTACAAATAAAGCTTCTAAGCAAGTTGCCATGTCATAATTAGCACAAGATCCTCCTGAGTCTGATTCAAAGATTATCAAATGTAATATAAATTGTTTAGTTTTTGTTTGTATTTCTACCAAGCATAGCTTAAATTGATATAATACAAAATTGGGTTTTCATCTAACAGGTGATTGTGAACTGTGAAGATAGATGCATAGATAGGGGTATGGGAACCTGCGCCGCCGAGGAAATAAGACTTGGAGGAGCCTGGAGGGGTCACCACCGCCGGGAACTCAAGGTTCTCCACCTGGATTGCGGTGATGGATGGTGCTGCCGCCATAGTCAATCAAAGACAACACTGAGCACTCTTTCTTAAAAGGGTGTTTCAAAATTTGTATGTGACTTGTGAGATAATGCAAGTGGAGAGAAGAGTTTTTATAGAGAGTGTGTTTCAACTTTGAGTGTTTCAACTTTGAGAGTGAGGCTAAGAGGTGTGTGGTATGTATATTGATACCGAGTGTAGTTTTTTTTTAAAAAATTGTAATATAAAACATGCTATTTGTATAGTTATAAATAATAATAATTTTATATTTACATTATTTGTTTAATTGGCCTCCCACTACGTACATAAATTTTATTTAAATATTTTTATTTGGTTCGATTTTAAATATACCACCTCATGTGCATAAAACAATCCGAGACACGATTATCTTTATAACATTTCTCAACTTCTCAAAGCCATCTTTACTTGTATGTTTGTCACCTACCCACCTAACTCCATCGGACATTTGCAAATAAAAAAACAAAAAAATTCTACGCCGCCCGTTATTGAATTCTTTAATGATGGCATCACTACTTTGACAATGACATTTTAATTGACTTTTTATGCACCATATGTTAGGTGGTGTATGTGTAAAAATTCTAGTATTCACAGCTAAACAAAATAAAGAAAGAAAACGTATGAATTCTAGTCAAATTGTTAAAGTTTGATGAATTTAGTTAAATTTAAACACTACTGTATGTATAAACGTTAGTGCATAAGATGGTGTAGCAGTAGCATAACTGATTCTGAAATGAAAACAAAAAAATACTAGTTGTTAAGCTTTATTATTAAACTAGTCGTTTAGTCCACACAATGCAGGGGAGGTTGTATTATTTTTAATTTTTTAGTTATTATTTTAAAATTAAATTTATAAATTTTAATATGATAGATTTAAGTAATAAAGTGAAATAATATAACAACATTTTATAGTATTTAGTTTTAAAGAAATATATATTTTTTAGTTTTTGTATATTAATTTCTTATCATGATTGGACACCTTAAATTAGAACTATAAACTTTTTATTATTATTATGATTGTATAGTATAAAAAACTATGTCCAAGCTCATATATAAAAATTTCTATAAATACATATATATATATTAATAAGCTGAGACTCAAAGAATGTCATCTAAATTCATGTACGACAAATTGTGTAAATTTAAGCATCTATTAATATGTGGAGATTTAAAAGAACATGTTTAAGTTTATGCATAAAAATTTATGTAAGTACATGTACCTATCAATGGGTAAAGATTGAGAAGGTGTCATGTCTATATTTATGTCTAAAAATTTCCATGTTTATGTTTATGTATGAAAATTTATATAAATCCATCTATCTATTAATGAGTGAAAAATCAAAAAGTCAATGGATCACAAGTTGATTATACATGTATCAATTAATGAGTAGAAATTCAAATAATTTCATATCTAAGTTCATGTGCAACAGTTTATATAAATTCATACATCTATTAAAGGACAAACATTTACGAGACATTATCCAACTTCATGCACTATTTTGTGTGTGTATAAATATAAGTATTTATTAATGGGTAGAGACGTAAATGGTGTCATGTTTATATTTATGTATAAAAATTTATGTAAATTCATGCATGTATTAATTGGTAGAAATTCAAAGGATTAATCAATCACGAGTTAAGGAACTACTTGAAAGGCACTTATCACATGAGCCAACATTAATATATTGTATGTAGATATAGATTTGTGTAAAGTATTAAGTTAATGTAATATATAGATAGAATAATTTAATAACAAAACTAGAAAGATATTATTTTCTTTCTAATAAAATAATTATGTGTTGGATTGCTCAAAACTAAAAGGCATATGTCATCTAGATACATCCCATGAAACTACACAAGTAGTGATGTAATTCTCTCTCTCTCTGTTCTATATATATATATATATTCTGAGTCCAAATGGGTTACTCATGAGAGTTTGGACAGGCTAAAAATGAAACATGCGAAGTTTTGTATATTCCTCACTTTAAATTATCAATTCACTTTGTTCAACTCTAGCAATATTTTGGAGGCAAAATGCAAAAGAAAAAAGATGTTTAGATATAAATAATGGATATAAAACTACAATTAGTTTGTAAAATTATTAAAACTTATATAAAAAATATTGATGTAAAAATTGATTTTTCTATGTACAAAAAAATACGTCAAGTGTATAATACAATTTTTTTTTTGCTACGCATAATTTTTCTCCTTAATTTATTAGACATGATATATTACATATCTTATGACAAAAAATTCTAGAAATATATGAATTATGATATTGATCCACTTCCTTATCTCTTTTGACGGAAAGGAATTGAGACCCTATAAAATCGTCCAACGGATGAAATTAAGTCAATAGTTGCTCCAATTAAAAGGGTTGCCATGACTTAAATAGTTAGAATTTCAAAAGCAATGGTAGCTTAGAAGATTATTATCCTACGGACAGTCAAAACCTTCAATGGGGAAGCTTTCCAATAACTAGGTCCTTCCTCAAGCTTTTGTTTACACTTTTACTTAACCAGATATGCTCCATTGTTTTACATGTAACTGGAAGAGAAGGAAAATTTTTATAAAGAACTTTTCAATATCTTACCTAAAGATTGTAAATGAGGGCTAACATTCCAAGTTGGTTAGTTCAACAGTAGATGGGTCCTTTCATCTCATTTAAATTTTGAGTTCAGATCTCTCATCAGTAGCGTGGTGATATATGTACGTCCAAAACGTAACATATCATAGAAGGGTTGTTATCAAATATAAACATAAGTGTTGTAAAGGTTCCTCAAGATGCTTGAAAATAAATTTAATTACCCTCTTCCCTTTGTTATCTAACCATCAAGGCTTTAGATTTGGCTCAATTGTAGATTCGATGCCAATGGTAGGTTCCCCTCCTAACTTAAAACAAGTTTTAGCAATTTGCGGGAGTGGCATCAATAGTGCACCTTCCTCATGGATGTAGACAGGTAGCACTTAAGCAAGGGCCATGTCACACCTATCCTACAACCCCTCAATTAACATAGGATACAAATTACTAATAAATGTCAATGTCCTCGGTAACCATCCCTTATCTCATTACCACACGTATTTGCTTGAACCCTGTCTCAACTTCACCGTTCGTTCAAATAAAAACACTTACTTTATCTGATTTTATCAAATTATGTCGCTTACATATACATTCAACTTTATCTAAATATATCAGATCACGCCGCTTATACACTTATGCACTCTATTTTATCTTTTTTTTTGTTTGTTTGTGGAATGCACTCTATTTTATCTGATTATGTTAAATCATGCCTCTTATGCACATGTATGCCCTGTAAAATCCCAATACTAAATCTCGTTTATTGTTTTTTGTCCTATACATTCAATACACATTGTCATGCATTAATGAATCTCTTTATTTAAACACTACAACTATAAACACCCTCTATCTTCCACTTAAAAGGGATCCATGAAAAGCCTTCACGGTCTTCTAAGCCATCAACTTTCTATCATCTAATTCCCTTTAGTTTAGATGTGAGGTCTTTTTTAAGGGTTAGATAATACATTCCATTGCCCGTGATCTTGCGTTGTGTTGACTATTGAGCCACTTGACTTTAGTTACTCGTATGTCTGGCTCATATATACAGAATCCTTGAGGTGCCATGTTCTTCCTTCATAGTCTATCCAAAGTTGGGTCCTTTCACTAGTTGCACACTCTCAATCCTTTACCCCAATCCTACACCTATACATTTTGTGAAGTTTGCTCACATCCAAGCCCTTCCTATTCAAGACTTAACCCAAATTCAATTTCAATAAGCTAACAAAACTTTTAGGATTGCAAGAATAAATATAAAATTAAAATAATACCACATTATTATTTTTATTTTATTTCATCATTGTCTCCAATTTTTTTTATTTTTAATTCCTGATATGTATTTTTGCATAATTGCTTCATTTAGCAAAGGGGGTAGTGTACATTGTTATTAAAAAAAAAAAAGAATAAAAAATTGAGGTGAAACGACGTCGTCTGTCTAGCCTCAAATCAAAACGTGCAGATTGTACCCATTGACATCTTCACCCTCTACATCGTATCACAAACCATAAACCAGAGAAAAGACACTTGCTCCCTCTCCATTCCAAACCTTCTTCTCAGTCCAAATCTCCAAACCCTAAATTTGTCGCGTGCACTCTCTCTCTTTGTTGCATTCCCAATTTCTTTGACAACCATATTGTAAAATCTGAAGGGCTCTGCGAGTTTCGGCAGCAAGAGACCAGAAGAAACGATGTCGTCTTGGCTGAGATCTGCGGTGAGCAAAGCGGTGGAGGTCGGCAACAAGAACAACCTTACTCGCACCGTCAAGAACTACGCCGACTCCGTCGTTCAACAAGCCGGCCAAGCCGTTGCCGAGGGCGCCAAAATCCTTCAAGATCGCATTGTAAATCAAATCCCCATACTTGATTTCGTTCCTTTTTTTCTTCACTGATTTGATCCTTCTCTTCTCGTGTTTTTCACTACCGTTTTTTTTTTGTGGTTAATTTTCAATTAGAAGTGTGTTTGTTACTAATACTAACAATTTGGGTGTGATTGTTATCCTAGTGTTGGCTGAAATTGTTGCTTAGTTTGTGTTTGTTGTGACTTCACTGACTTCGTTTTTGAAAATTTCAACTGATTGTTTTCCTTTCTAAAAAACCCTCTTTTTGGAATTTCCTTTTTTATTTTTCCTTTCTAATTTAATAAATGATCATTTTTGGGGGGCGTGTTTTTCATGTTGCAAGTAATCTAAATTAACTGTCTGAGAACTCAATTAAATTCTGGGCTAATCTACTTGTAATTTTAAGTGTTCTATTACCATCATGGTATGGTATGTAATAATTTTGGTATCAGAGTGAATAGGAAGTTCATATTAATGTGCACACGCAGGCAGCTCGGAATTTTAGAAGTGTTGCTCTGACAGTTAAAAGATTGGAAGAAGCTGCTATCTCCTATAGGGGCCCTGAAAGAGTACAGTTGCTTAGAAGATGGTTTGTTGTCCTTAAAGAGATTGAGAAATTGTCTGGAGCTTCGGCTGAAGATAAAGAGAAGACTCTTGAGCAGCACCTTGCTGTTGATGAAACAAAGGAGAATCCAAAGAGACCATCTATGGTTAGAAACCTTCCTGCATACCTTGCATGCAATCATTTTAATTTGCTATAACTGATTTTAGGCTATTACAATCTACCCAAGTCTCTGGGCATTTGGTTATACCTTTAATGATTAGGTAGTCTCTGAAATTATGGTGTATTGAAGCCCTTCTCATGCTTCTACTTTGCATAATAAGCAAAGTCTACTTCAGAAGTTTTTGCTGGTTGTTTTCCCAATGCTACTTTTCGCAGAAAAGCTGACTGCATGATCTTTCCTCGGTTTTAGATGATAATAGGATTCTTGGGTTGTTTGTTCTTTCTTTTTCTCCCAATTAAGTTACAGGAGGAGCTTTTCTCTGCTGTTCAGTATTATATAAGGGGAGTGGTTGTTTGATATCATGTTGATGTTACCGTTTGAGAATTGCATCAGTCAGAGCTTCTTTAACTTTCCACTCTGCGATGCCATTTTAGAAATTATGAGCTCCTTCTTCGTTAGCTTAGGTGAAGAACCATTATGTGTCTATAATTGCAGATAATTATGTCAATTTTGAAGTTGCTGATGCAGTCCTTGAAATAATGAACATAATGGCATCCATCCTTTTATCTTAGCTGTTTGTGTTTGTTATACTGTTGGTTCTTTTCAGGTTCTATATTATGATACTGATGTTGGAGGCGAACCATTAAATTTTCGTGATGTTTTTCTTCAAAGTCAGGCATTGGAGGGTATAACTTTATCAATGGTATGTTTAATTGAGTCAATTATTTGTGTACAATTATACTGAATTTCCCATGGTATGTTAAGCATATAACATAGATATTCTATGCTTAGCTCTGTAAGCAAGCATAAACCTGTAGTGTTTTAAGAAGTCTTAGCAAAAGTTGTGCAAAAAATAGCTTGTTTCAAGTATCTTTATGAAGCTAGGCATGCCATTAGCTTGGCAAAAGCCTGAGATGCAAGCTTGAGATTCAGACTTTGAAGTATGTAAGCTCGTGCACATGCAGTTTTGATGTTATGTTATTTCTATTTTTCTGCTCCCTTCCTCCCTCCTGATTGTGGGTGGGTTGTTTTGGTTTTTTTTTTTTGGGGGGGGGGGGGAGGAATTTAAAATTCAATATTCATAATGCACTGTTATGGATTCAAATAATGATTTAATAACAAAAATAATATGGTTAACAGTGCCTTTGTTTTGTTCTGCTTTTGATTCTTTCGATTTTAAGTTATACTTATACAATTACGATTCTGAAAGGAGAAGTTGCTGATGAGTAAGTATAGAACAGAAAACAAGTGCATAGGTCAGAATTAAGAAGCTGGAGCTTTTTGAATTAGTCATTTTGATTTGCTGTCCAATAGAAGCTGCTTGATGTGGGATGATTTATGAATTTGAAATTGAGAAGTAGATTATTATACCTTAATTATAGTTTTTAGGAGACATACAATTTAGGAGCTCTTGGCAAAAAAATCCCAATGTAAGAATATCATCCAAAAGAATGGTTGGCAATGTTCAAAGAGTAGTTAATGTGTAATTGTTAACCGCATGTTGACTTCATTAACAACTCTATTGGTTAACATTTACTATTTGAAAATGTTTTTTGTTTTTACCATGAGTTTTTAAATTATAATTCTCCTTAATTTTCATCTTGAAAGATGGTCAAAGGATTTAATGTCCATAATATTATATTATATGTGAATATTCTTATAATCACTTTATTTCTTCATGAGAGTGAGAGTTAATAACTTTTTTGTGAATATTCCATCAATGATATTTTGATCTAGTTGAACATATCTTTTTCTTCTTTTGTTTTCTTTGACGTATAGTTCGTAGAGCTTTATTGTTATGATAGTATCATTATAATGGTAAAAGAAGATCTTTCCGCGTAAGTCTAAATTTTTTCTAATTGCTGATAATGGAGGTTAACCGCAGGGTTAACTCTTTTTTATTTCTCAGATTATTGAAGCTCCTAATGAGGAAGAGGTTTCCCTTCTCCTGGAGATGTTTGGGTGAGTCTGCTAGTTTTTATATGTATCTTGAATGTCTAGTTGTGATTTGCGATTGGAATCATGTATATGGTATTTTACTGGCATGAAAATGTATACTTAACATGTTTGATGCCAGAGTTTTTGATGCATATAACATTTGGATGTACTGACTCCTCCTGGATTTGAAACCCTTTGGTGCATATTTGTGTGTGACTTATATGATCAATGCTTTATAATTGTGAAAATAATATCTTTTTTCAGCTAGTTTTTGAATTTTATCTGCATCTTTGTGAGAACCTATATTAGTCCTGCAAGGAAGTATACTATATAATCAATTGCAACTTATTTAATATTTCAGTTCATCCTAACATAGGCTTGGTCATATTTTAATCATCATTATTTACAGGCTTTGTCTAACTGGCGGAAAAGAAGTTCATGATGCCATAGTAAGCAGCTTACAAGATCTGGCGACTGCTTTTTCAAGCTACCAAGATGAAGTACTGGTAAGGATGAATATGACTTCACTGATATCAAGAGATATATTCTCCAGTAGTAAAAGCTTACTATATTTTCTCCCCCTCTTTGGTTAATTGTAATTTTTGAGTTGAGTTGTGACTGCTTCGTGAAATCTTTGGAGGTTGCTTGATAATCAATATTTATGTCCACATTTGAGTTTTAATTTCAAGTACACAAACATTTTGAACTCCGGGAGTAGCATTTTCCTTCACTGAGTTTAGATTTTTGATTTTAGAAAATATCTGAAATGAGTAAGCTAACTTTCTGTTGTACAAAACAAAAGACTATTAAAACTAAAGAATAAATTATTTGAAAGCATTGCACTAAAAATTATATATTAGTGGTATTAGCAGTAATACTACTAAATTACTATTAAGCACCATATTGGGAACTTGTCCTATCTCCCAGAATTGGTCATCCTGTTTCAAATCCTTGACTGCATTATCACACATATAATCAAATCTTTTCCTGTCAAATCGTTTTTTAAAGTTAGTAAATGTGATTAAATCTTTGATTAATCTTAATATTTTATAAGGAATTTAACACACATTATTAGAATGGAAACTTCTGAATGGAACAAAAATAAGAATTTTTAAAACTTCAATTATGGATTTTTAACGAGTCATAAAATTTTGTGCATGTATAATGTAAACAGAATACCAATCAATGTCTAATAGCTCAATTTAAAAGGTGACCTGACCTTAAACTTTTTTGTTTATTTATGCATTAAATATGATTGTTATATGTTTACTTTGTTTTTCAGGTGAAGCGGGAGGAATTGCTTCAGTTTGCACAAGGTGCCATCACTGGGTTGAAAATCAATTCTGATCTTACAAGGTCAGTATGAAGCAAGGAGTTTCCATTGTCATTTCTTCATACTATTTCTGCTATGCACCTAACTACCAAAGTTTTGAGGTTTGATCTGGAGTTTAAAATGCAGAGTCTGTAAATTGTGTCATGATAAACTGTTTACTTAATTGGTGTTTAGCAGCTTTAGCCTTTCTCTCACAGTGATTATTTTTTTGATTTGTTTTAAGTTATAACCTGATTTAATTAAAAAAATAATTTGTATGGTTATCTGATACGAACCTTGGGAGAACCACACCCCAAAAGCTAGCTATTAAGGTGGGAGAGCCCAAGGCCATATAAACGCCACATCTGAATCTCATATTTCCAATGTGGGACTCAAGTCTCATACCTTGCAATTGGATCCTAACACTATCATGATTTGTTTTGCTTTCTGACTGCAGAATAGATGCTGAAGCCTCTAGTCTTAAGAAAAAGCTCAATGAGATAACAACTTCAGAGAGGCCTGTAAACAAAGGTGATTATAAAGCTGCTGAGGAAACAATAGCAACGCTAGAGGTTTGTGTATAACTTCCTTTTTGTAGCCTTTTTTTTTGTGTCAGTAATGAGTTTTAGCAATGTGACTTCCTTTCTGTAACCATTTTGCAGGCTCTGAAAGCAGCCCTTGCACAGATTCGAATTTGTTCCAGACTGGAAGGATTATTACTGAAGAAAAAAAATTTAAACAATGGCGACTCTCCAGAGATTCATGCCCAAAAGGTACAATTCTTTCGTTAAGTGTTTCTTTGCGAAGGGTAGGAGGAAGGAGAATTAGGTTTAAAAGTTATATTACCTTGTATGACAAACTAATTGTATGGAGAAATGAGCATAAGAATGGTTTACCTAGAGTCCACTAAAATGAATCTCAAAAAATGGAGAGAAAGTAAAAACAAAATGAAACTAAGAGCTTGTGGCAATTGTAAATTACACAATTACCCTTCTCTAATTATCAATCATCTCAATAGAAGGTTATGGTTATTTTTTAATTCTACTACTCTTCGTTTTATTCTTCCCATTTACATGACATCCAAACAAGGTGAAGATTAGCTTCTACCTTATCCTTTTCATTCCTCTTTTTTTTTTTTTAATATTAATCTTTCCATCCACAATTGTGTCTCCAAGTAGTACGTAAACTGCATAACAATAAAACAACCATGTACCTTAGTTCTAAAGGAGGGACCACCAGAGCTGGTAATCCTTCCTACATGAGTAGATATCCTTAGCTTTTGTTAGTGGGAGTAGGATTGGTAGAACAGGCATTTGGGGTATTCTGTTTTGATGATATTGTCAATCTTATTGGAATGTTCTGTTTTGGATTATAATATATTTGCAATCATATTTTTAACTGAATGTAGTTTCTGTAGTTTCTTTCTATCATTTTCTATTTATTCCAATACTATCATGTTTATAAGTAGGTTGATAAGTTGAAGGTCTTGACGGAATCTCTTGCCAACTCTGCTGCAAAAGCTGAAAAGCGTATTTTAGACAACAGGTAGACTTCAAATTATGAGATTTTCTGTTGTAGTGCTCCCTCTCCCTCTTTATTCTGTCATCTAAAATCATATTTATACTCTTGGAAGAAACTATATTTGCTGAAAGTGTTACATTTTGCTTTAAAATTTATCAGATTTCTTTTCAGTTTCTGATGAATAACTCAGTTTTATTTTAAGGTGGGCCCAAATATGGTAGAATTATGTACCCTCTTTTAAATATTGTTCCTTAAAATTGTAGTGTTAAGGGGCATTATTCATAAGTATAACTCGTTAGACATTATCTTACAAGTTAGCAGTAATATGCTTGTATAAGTTCAAAGTATATGGTATAAAGTGTTAGTTTGTAGTCTTCACGTAGAAACAGGGAAGTGACCTGTATCTAAACCAAATTATTGAAATATTTGGATCTTTCAGCTTATATCTTTTGGACTGTACTGCCTGCATCATTTGGGCTATGGGTGAAGTTGACCTGTGAAGGGGTTTTTTAGTTACTCCCCAAGGCCCAAAGTATAGAGACAGTTAGAGAACTGTTGTGGAAAGATTCCATTGTTTTGGCTCAAAACCAGCTGCAAATTCTTGAAATTCAAAGATTGGTTGGTAGCATTTGTTCTGATCAATCATGTCTGTCCGTGGCAATACTGAATGGTGAAAACTGTGTTTTTTATAAAAATGCAAGCAAAGGAGCCCGTAGCTTCTAGATGGAATGTTTTTAAGATGTCTTACCATGGATAATCAGGAGTCAATTTAATGAATATTCCACCCCCTGCTTACACTTCTAGTGCTTTGCTCAGTTTATGTTGATGACATCATGAACAAATGCTAATTAACAGGGATTTATTTTTTCATTGTTTAATAATTTGCTTCAGACACCAGACACTAAACAATCTTTTTCTTTCCTTTTAATATGGCAGACTACAAAAAGAGGAGGCATTAAAAGTTCGCGTGACCAAAGGTGGTGAAGCTAGTGAAAAGGAGAAGGTAATGTGTTCAGCAAGGAAGCATTGTATTTATTGTGTCAATTATTGCTAGACTGTAGTTGACGAGGAATTTATTATCTTTCAAATGAGATTTCATAGTTGTACGAATAGGCTGTTATTGCTATGTATATCTATATCTAAATTGTCAATGTAATAATGTATGGACAATATGATGGTTTGAGGTAGGGTATACTTATTGGAGCATGTTTGTTTATCACCACTAGAAATTGCTATGTATAACTTTTCCTTTATTATCTATAATTTTTGACCAGTCTTTATAGTTTAGGCAATATGGGGTTTTCCAGAATGTGTTAATCATTTGCATTCATCACTTAGAAGTTCTATTTCCTGTATTCCTCATTTTTCATACATTCATATATGATATAGAAGGTGGGATCAATGTGTTGATTTCAGGAACTGACAACTGAGATATCTGAACTCCAACGGAAAAAAGAAGATCTTGAAGCTGAATTGAAAAAGGTATAAGGGGAGCGTGGGGCTTTAAGTGATAGTATCATGCATGCAGACATACAATAAGGTCATGTGATTTTTATGACGTTTACTGTTAGCTATTTATCTTGTATGATGATAAGTTTTAGGTATGAATACCAGAACTGTACAGAGTACAGACTATGGAAGATTTTTTTTAGTACTTTTCTGTAAATTGAATATATTTTGCTCTATAAAATGACTAACCTTTAACCCTGCAGTATTTTCACATTTCTGGAGCTGAAAATGTTGTCTTATTTTGTCACTTTAGACAGTATTGAAATTTCCAATTGAACTCTTTGCCTCTCAGCTAAGACTTTGTTCCCCTGCTATTTTCTCTTCATATCTGTTTGATCTTTATTTATGACGTTCTTGTTTTGATAGCTAAGTGTATATATATTCTAGGCCACAGAAGCATGGACTAACATTTGCTTGAGGAAATATTGTCTTACCTTTATTCTTAAAATTTATCACCTCATATTCTCTGTTTATCTATTAGTTGCTTCATTTCTAGACTCCCATGTGATGTGCCGCTTCTTGCAACTGAGAGTTACTACTTTTATGCATCCTTGTGAATTATGCAGGGATGTTTGTTGAGGAAACCTTGTATTGCCTAGGTTTAAACATGTGTTGGATTCCATACACATGATAGTTAAATTTTGTACTTCCAGTTAACTTCTAATATCACTAAGTTGTAGTTTGTCTTATTGTATTGTCAAAATGACTCCTTCCCCATTTTAATTAATTGTCGCTGGGTATTATCTCGTAGCTGTTTGTCAAGCCTTTCTTAATTATAAACAATTCAAATCTGGCTTCTGAGGTGTAGGTTAATACTTCTCTGGCTGCTGCTCAAGGGCGATTATGGAATGTGAGGGAAGAGAGGGACCAGTTTGAGGAAGCAAACAATCAGATAGTTGAACATCTGAAGATGAAGGTATGAATTTCTCTTTTTCCTGGCTGGGTACCAATGTTAAATCAACATTGCTTAATACAGTGTTGCTCTCACCATCCATTTTGCTGAAATATTGATTTGGCCTTGATTGACAGGAAGATGAACTTTCAAAATCAATTACCTCATGTAGGGTAGAAGCAGATGTTCTCAAAACCTGGATTAATTTTCTGGAAGATACTTGGGTTCTTCAGCAGTCAAATGCAGAAATTAATGAGAAGCAGGCCAAGTATGTAATTAAACTTACTGAACTTGAGTAATGATTACAATTTTTTGGTGGATGTTTTGATATCTGTAAGAAGGGGGAGAGAGAGACTAGTGTGTGTGTGTGTGCGTGCGCGCGCATAAGGTTTGGAGAGTCTAACCTTGAGTGATTAGGCAATGTGTCTATATATATATACACATAGTGAGGTTTATAAAGTGTGTATTAGATTAGGCCCATCTGACCGTCCAGCATCACATTTACTCAATCTAACAATATCCTTCAACCATAAATCTAGAAATTATAATTATTCTGTCATTGTTCTGTATTTTTCATGAATTAGTACTTTCTCTAATTCTTATGTTTTAAAAGTGATGAATTGGAGAGACATGAGGACTATTTTGTGAACTTGGCCATTCAACTTCTGGCTGCTTACCAGGTATTGATTTTCCTTTACTGATTCAGTTAACGGATGTAAAATGGCAGATTCCTTTCTGCTCCCTTCTATTTTGGCTCTTTTGTAATATGACCTGCTATGTCATGCACAGAAAGAGTTAGAGCCTTGTATCAACCATATTGGAACATTTGTGGTGAACCTCAAGAATTTAAGTCAGAGGTAATACCTTTTTTTGTGTTTTATTATGTTTTTCAACATGGGCATTTGATCGTTGGGCAGATTCTTTTGAGAATACAAATTATTTGCAATTTTAATGCAAATTTGTACTTATGTTTCTATAAATGTATGGACACATACTTGCACACACACACACACACACACGTATGTTTAGAAGATTTAACAAGTAGTATGTGATCAAATGGTTGATATTTTCATTTGTATGAAAAGTATTAGACTTCAATTTTAAAATGTGTTTGTGTATGTATGGTTTACTTATTTATATATTTATTTTCTTAACTTTTTCACTTGAGGAGACAGGTTAGAGATGACATCCAGTGCAGATACTGAGGATTCAAAAGTATTAAGTCCAAGGAGAAATCTTGAGGAGGAATATTTGACCTATGAAGCCAAGGTATAGATGCGACTTAAGAGTAATTTTAAATCACTGGCTTGTTCATCCAGGACTTTTTTTACTGATTCTCCCCTACTAGAAAAATGTACCCGTGTCCTGCATTATTTTCATTTATTAGCTAGGTGGCTTCGTAGAAATGCTGTCCTATTGTAAACTCTTCTGTAAACTGTTGCTGTAGGTTTTTTTGTATTAACTTTCTGAATTGTGCAAGTTCATGTTGTCCAATTGGTATGCTTGACCCCCAATATCTGTTGCATGTTGTATGTTTGATTGTCTATGAACTAAGGGATAGGAATAGTACACTGATGTACTTGACTTATGGTTTTCTTTCCTTGTTTCAGATTATAACCACCTTCAGTGTAGTAGATAACATGAAACAACAGTTTTATGCTCAACAGGGGAAAATTTCCAGGTTTTGTATTCTGTGTAAGACCAAAAGCATTTCATTTCCTTTCCAGGTTTAGTATTATGCTTTACCAAGAGATTGTCATAAATCTTGCTCATCCAGGAAAGATGAGGAAAGAGTTAAAGAGCTGTTTGATGCCATTGAAAAGTTACGAACTCAATTTGAGTCTGTTGAGAGGCCAATTCTTGAAATAGAGAACCCAACTGCAAAGGCTGAAACACCGCCCACTGAGAAACAGCAGGATGGTAGTACATCTTCTGCTCCAGCTCAAGGTGCTGAGCTTTCAAAGACACAGACAGATGAACAGCCAAAATCACCTTCAGTTAAGGTAGATCAGGTATTGGACCATGAAGCCGAATTAGCGAAGCTGGAATCTGAGTTTGGAAAGGTTAGTCAAGACTACTCAACAGAGGAAATTGGTGATTGGGAATTTGATGAGCTTGAAAGGGAATTTGTATCTGGTAATTCAGCAACAAGTAAATAGGTCAATCTGAGATACTAATGCTTGCTGTTGTAATTTTATAATGAAGCAAGTGCAAGTATGATATAAATTGGCAAGCTATAGGTGGGCTGTTAATGAAGCTGCAATTTGGATCAGATGCCTTTGAATTTGTAACATTATAGAGTTTAATTTCTTGATTCTTCTGTAAAGTACTGAATTTGTAACACGCGGTCATCAAATGATGGAATAGTTTGTAAATTTTAAACTGGGGATAATTTTGGTGCATGGATGGGCTTTATATGGTAGGACAAAATAAATCAGATGACAAGAAAAGTTCTAGTCTCAGCCCATTTCCACTTTAAAAGAATGTGCCCTATTTTGTTTTTCCGTCTATACATTATGCACACAAATAAACCATATGCTCCTAGTATTGCTGTAATAGTTTTTAGAAGTGGTCTATCCCGTACATGCAATGCAATGCAATGCGTGTGGGCATTTCTATTAGTATGAAAGTAAATTAATTGAGGTACAAGACTACAAGAAATGATGATATTCCCAAAAAAAAACAAGTACTTTCTCATCCCATCCCATTTGGTATCATGAAAATCAAGTAGGTTAGTGACCATCATATTCTAGGCGAAACAGGTTGAGTTCCGGTCGATGGGGGATGTTTCCTATAAAAGCAGCTTTTTTTTGGGTAATAAAAGCAGTTTTGAAATAAAAGGATTTTGGTTATGAAAAAGCTGTTTCTGTGGTAAATTTACTGAATTGATTTCTAAAATTAATTTCTTAAAAGTAGCTTTTGAAACACACCAACCCTTTGCACTTAGCATAGGTAGAGCTTATAACACCAGAAAGATTAAACCAATAGATGGTTGTTCATGACTCTTCATATTGTGTTTGCAAACAAAATATCTAACACGATGCACATTTGGGGGGGGGGGGGGGAGGAAACGATAGGACCTCATCGTTTTGTTTGTGACTAAAAATTGAAAAAGGAGAAAGGAAAGTAAACCCAAAAGTAGGTAGGAGTGTGTTAAAAGAGGAAGACAAACCAAAGTCTCGAGCTTTGCAGGCATTCCGGCCTCAGTTTCCTTCTACCACCATTGTTTGTCGGGTCATGTGTTGGCTCTTTCTCAAGTCAATCTTGTTCAGTGTGTGCATTTACAATACTTTATTCAGTTACCATGGGATTTAAATATTCAAAATGAAATTAACAAACAGAAAAGCAGATAAGTTAGCCATAAATAAAGACAGGAATAATTTGAAAAGAATGAAAAAGAAGCCCATGTTTCTATCCATGTACACAAAAAGGTTCAGCAGGGCTTTTCCCGTGTGCAAGTTATACTAAAGTGTGTTAAAACAGTACCAGGAATCCAGTAAAAAGTGGAAGAATGCAAACCATGAAAGGTGATGAGCTCAACCGTTATTTAATCAATCCAGGAAGTATTCCCCTCTTTCCTGATCAGATTCATTATGGTGCAATGAACTGCAGCACAATGAATTGTATTAATATGAATACAGAAAGGCATGCCATGAGACATATCTTGTTCAGAAACCGAATTTGTTCGCATGGGAATTTGTAAGTGTTGCAGAAGATTCCAAAAATGGCTCTTAAATTCACATGCATGCTTTTCCCAGAAAGTACCATAAGTTGTGGGTCTATTCCTTGACCCCTACTCAGATACAGTCACCCTATGAGACTTAAAAAGACAAATACTTTAGTTACTTCCAGGAGATTCCTCTATGTCTTCTTCTTATAGTTTTAGTCACCAATTTCTAAATAATTACTAGGTTAAATATAATTATCATTCAAGCCAACTACCCCCTTCCACTTAAAAGAACACAGAAAATTGTAGATCACTTTTAAATGGAGCTTAAAATTATATATATTTGCCTTCTTTTTTTAAGGTTCAACCGAGTTATATACACTCGCCTATATCTTGTTAGAATATTTAACAAAGAAACCAAATCAATGGCTTTGATCATCATGTAATATCTTAATTCTAGCTTTCCATTGCAAGACTTTAAGATGCCAAGTGCAGTGCTCAGCAAGTAATTAACCCGAGCCACGGTGAGACAGACTCTAGTTTGGTCAGTTTATCGACATCGCTAATTCCTTAAAGAAACTAAATAATGGAACTCATGCTAGTTAGCATTAGCAAAAGTAATATAAAAATAGCAATGCCAATGAGAAATAAGGCACAAAGTTTATGTTCGGTGGGTCACTGCTTCCCCCCATAAGAAAATTAAATCATGTTTTAATTTTACATTTGGATGTTTACAAACAAACTCCTTCAATAATAAGTTAACAACAAGACAAGAAATAAAAAAGCAATAAAATTAGAATACCACTAATTCCAGTACACTGCTTTTTGAATGTGTCATTCTCCACACTTTTAAAAGCAGTACTTCTCTTCATTTTTTCATAATAAAAGCTCAGCTACCATTAGCTATCACACATTGGAAGAAGTCTTAATACTAGAGTGGTGTACCTGAAATGGCTTCAAAACTCCTAGCATGCGACCCTGCAGATGACGATTACATTGACATGGAAGTCAGCTCATATTCCAACTTCTTCTGCCATTCTGTAAGCTCTCATCCACAACCGAGAGAATTTGAGTTCCAAATGTCCTCCATCGTTCAAGAGAAAGAACAAACAACTTCCCCAGCTGATGAGCTTTTCTACAAAGGAAAGCTCCTTCCTCTTCACCTTCCCCCACGGTTACAAATGGTTGAAAAACTCCTGCAAAATTCCAACTCTCCTTTTGATAAGAAAAAGGATATCTTTGAAGAGTTCTATAGCACTCCATTAGCCACTACCAACACAACACCAATTACAGGTACCCCATTTGAATCCTGCAATATCTCACCATCTGAATCTTGCCAAGTTAGTAGAGAACTAAACCCAGAAGAGTATAATCTTGACTACCCAACAGATACAAGTGGATTTATTGTTGAAAACCAGAAGAAGTCATGGACCAAAAAACTGAAGCAGTCATCACTTGGTTCAAAGTTGAGGGCTTCAAGGGCTTATCTCAGGTCTTGGTTTGGAAAATCTGGTTGCTCATATGAAACCTATGCAGCCTCATCACAAGTTGCCGATGAAGGTTCAGTTTCAAGAGCCAGGGAAAATTTAAATAAGCATGTGCAAGTGGTAAAGAAAAACTCATATGGCCAAATTCAGAGGGACAGATATGAGTCCTCCAATTCTGTCGTGCGGACCTACAAAGAAAAGACCAGTGAGGGTGGAAGTAACCAGCACAGGAGGTCATTCTCGGTAGGCATCAAACTGCTTTCAGGAAACAAGTCATCATCAACTTCATCTCTGTCTGGCTCATCTTCATTTTCACTTTCAAACAAATCATATGGATGTCAAGCCCGCCAGCTTCTCAAAAGGTGCAGCAGTGCAAATTCAGAGATAGAAAATTCAATCCAGGGAGCCATTGCACACTGCAAGAAGTCTCAGCAAATGTTCTCTTCAAAGAAGACTGCAAATGAAGTAGGATTCTACTCGTCCCCATCCAGAACCTCAGTTTGTGAGGATCAAGAAAGAGCAGAGCTTTGCAGGGGTTGATTGGGAATAAAAAAAATAACTTTACCTATATTGTCTTTTTTATACATTGGCTTTCCAATTCAAAAGTAAATGTGATGAAAGGTAGCTCTAATTCACTAGTACAAATTTTAGAAACACTCATGATTTCGTGGATATTTAGACAAAAACATCAAAATCTGGTGGAAGTTTGTCTACATAAAGAATTAAGCTTTTGGTCCTTAACCCAAATTATGATGAGTAGATATTGAGATTCTTCTGAAATAAAACTTTAACCCTAGATTCAATTGGTAATTGAAACAACCAGCGCACTGATTCGGTTTTTCACCTACTTGTAAATTAACTATAACAATCAATTGGTGTGTTATGATAGGCATCACTATATGTCAAGCATTTTCGTCTAGATTTTAAACTAAAAGGAACAGTGTCTAACTTGTATAGAACTCTCACTGCTCCTAAATGCTGTCAACTATCTCAGGGAACCGATCAGTGTTGACTTTCCAATTGCAGTTAGCACCAGGATGTCTAACACTATTAATTTGATTCTGTTTCCTATAATTCCTTTTTGTCAATCATGAAATAGAAATTATCAGTGCAGGCATAGTACAATATAATGAGTGAAAGAGAATGTGGGCGTCAGAACTCAATTGTTTAAATGGAAAATACAATATGTACAGTTATTAAATTGAGAACAGGCACATTACAAGATATTCTAAAATGGAAAAATTCAATTTGGAAAACGAAAGAGCAAATTAGAGAGAGGGGGGTGGGGGTGGGGAGATCATCTTTCATAAGGCTATCTACTAATGCAATTCATAAGCTCACTGTCAAGGAACACTAGTTTCAGCATTGTGTTCAAATGATGGCAAGAAAGAAAGAACCAATATTTTCATCGCATGCTGCTAATGAATTATAATTGCTTACCTGTCAAGTCTGAGTATCTAATTTCCCATCAATTTTATGAGCCACAATCACTTTTTAATGAATATGTAATTTCCATATACCAATATTCTCGAATAAATAAATGTCTTTTAAAAGACATAATGTTTGTTAGGTCCCTGTTAATCATCAAAGATTGAGATAACCATGATCATGATTGTGGAACCCCACCTGTCTTCCTCCCTTGGCAACTATGAGACATCTGCCTTTAATTCCTCCATGAAACAGAGAAAATTCGTGGATCAGTAAAGAAAGCTTATTCTATAATATTGGAAAAAGTTTGTCAGAGTGGCCGAAAAAGAGAATAAAAGAAAGAAGAGTTAGGAGGAAGTTAAATTCATACGTAAAAGAGAGTATGTTAAAATAATCACCCTTGAAATATAAAAAAATTCGTCACTACAGACAATGTGACAAACAGCTTTTCAGGTGGTTCTATTTTGATTTCTTTCAATTATCTTACAGGTATGCCAATCCTCAAACTAAGTGAAAATGTTACCAGAAGTTTGACAACTTTGGAGCTAAATAAAGCAATATATATATATATATATATATATATATATATATATATATATATATATATATTCCCTTCAAGGTTTTGAAATATTACAAATGCCTCCTCGGAATGGTAAATTACAAGAACCTCTGTTGTTTTGAATTTTAATATAACATCTTCTCCCTTATATAAGAATTTTAATATGACAACTTCTGCTTTAAGCAAGAGGGAAACATGTTTACTAAGCACTAAGCTATAACAACAAGCACACAACATAATTTCCTTTTTGCTTTCATTTGTGTCTGGGTGTGTGCGTGTTTCTTTATTCTGCAAATAAGGCTTTTAATGTTGTTAATGTTATTGAAATACGAACTGCCCCTAATTTTTCAGGTTTCAGTGGATGTGATTTGTCCCTATAAAATCGCTTAAGAACCTTTTTTGTATGACTTGATTGATGAACAAAAAATTCATTTGCTAAATATTCAATCTATAGTCCAAGATAAAACTTGGTCCTTCCAAAATCTTTTATTTAGATCTTCAACAATTTAAAAAGATCTTCAAGTCATTTTAATAATATTCAAATCATCAACATTCATAGCAATTATAGTAAATCCAGTAAAAAATATTTATGTAGATACATGGACAAAAAGAATCCTTTTAAAAGAATTGAAATAAATGTATCAATAATTGCATAACATGACGCATATCAATCAAAATTATTGTCCAATAAAAAAGGTTTAATATGATAAGTAAAAAAAACATTAATTATCAACACGTGTAAAAAAACTATCATTATTTTAATGGTCACAATGTTGTTGTTTTTTATTATTATTTATTTATTAATGGTTCATTTAACTTGAACCTTCTCTGGTGCCAACATAACACAAAAATAGCCAACTTGTCAAGTTGCATCCAACAGATTGGCCGCGTGTCACTCCTTTAAACAATGCCAACTCTTCATTTTTCTATATAAATGCAATCAAATAACTAGGTAATAATTAGACTAGATAGCACCATTTTGAAAAGTAAAAGAGCAATAAGAGAACCAAAATAAAACCTTTATAAAATTTTCAATTATACCCTTATCTCCAAATTGCAAACCTTAATTTTCACCTCACGAACATATCAACAACTATAATAAATTTACAATTAACACGTATTACTACTTCATTCTCTGTCAGCATGCAACATTATCAAGCGTGAAGTATGTAGTCTAGGTTAGTTGTGTTGATTAGCCCCCAAGACATCTCTAGTAACAAAAAATATTTCAGTAATAAACTGGAATGGCTGGCATATTTTGATAATATATTAATAGAGAAATTGAGAATAAGGGCACTGTTCGATTTTTCTTCCCGCAAATCACAACTTGGGCTTAAGATACAGGTGCTTACTCTGGCCCTGCACCACTTAACAGTTACAACGATAACTGGGGCTTCATTCCTATTTGCCATGATCCTATAGCAGCAGCTAGGAGAATAAACAAATCTGTACAATGTACACAATATGTAGCATTGCCAACATAGAGTATCTTAGAGAACTCTTAAAGCGGTAATCTGAAGTGCAACTCTAAACACCTGTCATATTTTTCACCATAATTTGGTCCTCATGATCTTCCTCAAGGGTGCAAGTTTAAAATCAAAGAGCGTAAATCCGATCAACCTCTGAATTGGAGTCAGAATGAGGCCATGAGTTGGATCCACTCCTCCTAGCAAGCTGCTTCTCCTTCTTCCTCATTGATCTGCTTCTCTTAGACCTCACTACATAGTAAGTCATAGTGCCAATAACCCCAGATATTATCACTCCCCCAACTACTGTAACCAGAATTGCAGCCCACTCATTTTTCCGACCCACGACGATGTAAGAAGAGGCAATAAATGCCACTGAAGTACATGCAGAAGCCAACCACATCAGCTTGTTAATCACCACTACCACCCTTTTCTCTGCTTTAGTTTCACCTCTAACCAAGGTAATTTGAACAACCACAACAGCCAAAGAAGTAAAAAGTGCAATAGCATTAAAGATGAAGAAGATTTTGAAAGCAGCATAAGTTGCTACCACTGCTCTGCCATTCTTACCATCCCCACCAGGCACAGTGAATATAGCAGCAAAAGCAACTGTAGCAAACAACACAGCCACCACTGTCACTGAGTTTGTAGCATTGTTAATTCCTTCCCTGTGGAGTTTCCTTAGCTCTTTAGAAATATTATGAACGTTTTTATTGGTTCTCTTGGTTTGTTCAAGCTGGGTGTGAACATCTTTCTTTATTTGAGTAACAGTTTTCCTCAGTTCATCCCTTGGTTGGTTGAGCTCGTTAGCTCTAAGTGCCCCATATCGAGCAAGGCAGTCCTTTATGTCTGAGGACTCTTCAGAGAGGGGAAGATTTTCAGCAATGTCGAGGGCTGTTTTGTGGTCTCTAGTTAACGCATTAACGTTGGTGTCTGGCAGAAGTAATAACTCATTCACTATCTGTGCAGGAAAATGAGAAGCCACAATGTTAGATTGTTCATTTGAGGAAATATAATGGATGCTATAAACATCTGGGGGATTTGCATGTATGGAAAACTTAAGACACAGAAGGCCCTAAACTTCTGGACAAATTCCAAGTTAAACTATAGCATATCAGCAGCTTCGTTTGCATTTTTAGTAGCATATAATATTAGTACCCTAGGTCCAACACTGGAAGAATAAGTAAACAGCTAATGAAGCCTATAAGATTCAAGTATCCTACTACTAGGGCTAAGGCATCTTTAGCCATGTGGTGTAAGCCCCCTTTGTTCAAGTAACTTAATTTGTATTGTCTCATCTATATATGTATGTATGGTACTTGTAATGCAGTGCTACGATTGACAAACCTCTACTCGCTTTTTTCTGGTTGCCACATGTAATGCCGTGTTACCAAATTTGTCAGGAAGCATAACAATAGCAGCATCTGCCTCAAGAAGCAATTTCACCACATCACAACTCTGCCCTTTTACAGCCATATGCAATGCAGTCTGCCCTTTCTTGTCAGTCCGCCGTGCCAATTGTGGATCTTTACTGAGCAAGGCTTTTACAATCTCTACATGACCCTGACGAGCAGCTAAATGCAATGCATTTTTGCCATTGGATCTAGCGATTTCCAACAAGCTACAATCATTTGACAGCAGTTCATTCACCACTTCTGTGTGCCCTCTTGTTGCTGCAGATATAAGTGGAGTGGCATTGGATGGACCAATTGTTTTGCTTAATCCTGGGTCATAATCTAGTAAAACCTGAACAATGGCTGCAAGTGAAAATTTACTAGGGATTACAGGGATGAACAGAAAGCAAAGTGCTCACATTAAATTACTATAACATCATACAATAAAATTACATTAAGACAGAGAACATCATAAACCAACAAATTGAAGCTACTCATCATAAAGGATTAGCCAAAAGCTATCAAGGTCTAACAGGACTCAGAACTCAAATAAGCCATTCCCTTAAGAGAGTAAACAAAGATTGTTCTGTTTCAAAATTTGACAGGCTTCTCTACATATTATAACTCCACTGACGATGAACAAAAAGTGACCTCATACACATTTCCTTCCTTCCACTATTCTCGTTTCATAATTTTCCTCTCAAAAGCTTTCATCAAAAGCATGATTATTAAATTTCTTTAATTGATACCTTGACTTCCAAAATGATATTAAGACAAATCTAGTCTCATATGCTAAGTTTCTTCCATCCAGTTCATATTCCAAAATGACTAGAAAACTGACTCCACAATCCATAACAATCATATTTAAAAAAAAAAAAACCCAAAAAATAATTAAAATTAAAATTAAAACTAATGCAAGAAACAGTTACCATGATGGCCTTGACTAGCAGCAATATGCAAAGGATCAAACCCAGATCGATTCTTCTTGGAAACAGAGTCCTTATTGGAATGCTTCAACAATTCCTTAACAACATCAAGATGGCCCTTTTCAGCAGCAGTGAACAAAGCCGTCTCTCCCAGCTCATTCTCTTCATTCACAACACAAGCCCTCACCTCAGCAATCTCAGCGCTCAAATCATCATCACCACTCAAAGTTCCCATTATCTGCGAATCAATATCATCCAAGATCTGCTTCACCGCCACAAGATCACCCCTTTGAGCCGCCAAGTGCAGTTCTGTGTCGTTGTGACGCCCTGTCACCTGCTTCACGTACTTCTTCTTCCCTGCCTGATCGATTCGCTTCCCGGAGTTCGACAACACCAAAGCCGGCGCCGTCGCAGACGACGGAGACGGCGACGGCGATATTTCCGAAAGCGGGTTCATGATCATGGGTGCCTTGTCTGAGTCCCTTTGAGCTCCTGCTACACATAAACCATAGAAAGGGATCAGAAAATCAAAGGAAAGTAGCAAAATTTATCAAGGGGCAGCTAGAAAAGCAAGGAACTTTATAATAAAGTAAAAAAAGAGATAGAGACAAAACCTGGTTGGTTGAAGTGGGAGGCCATGGAAGAAGAAGAATAAGAAGAAGAGCAGAGACTAGGATCTATAGCAGTAGCAGCTCATATAGAAAGTGGAAGTGGAAGTCTGGAAGTAATGAAGATTTGCTTTGATTGTATGATTATGGAAAAAGAATGAAGAAAAGATAAGTGGAGAGAGAAAGACAAAGAGAGAGAGAGAGGAAAGCGAAGGAAAAGGGTATGATTCATGAAGGATAAAATTATTTTAGGTTTTTATTTTTTATTATTCATGTTTTTCATTAATTATTTTTAGTAAAAAAAAATTAACTCAAACTTTTAAAATTATTATATATATATATATATATATATATCTTTGTTATAAATAAGTCTATAACTCGTTTGAGGAAAATTCAATTATTTAATAATTAATAATCACGCATATACATAAGATATTATTCTTTTAAATTGAGTGGCAACAATGCAGTGGACACATTTCGGTAATTATATTCCATTACACAATGTTCCACATTTTCACAAATAACCCAAGCCAATGTGGGGACCATTTGCACTTCAGCATTTAGATTTTAGAGTCAACTTGCATGCTTTTCTCTTGATGATGCAAATGGCTACGGTTTATCTGTTTGTCTGATATATTTATCTACTTAGATATGGTGTTGAGAGAAAAATAAAATCCAATAAACATAATTTATTTTGAAACATGCCCTTATTCAAGAGTTGACGTCATGATTCCATGCACACGATTTTATTTATTCCTTTATTTATTTATAATATTCGGTAATTATTTGTCATTAATTATTTCAATATTGTCTTATTTGAGCGAAAACAATTATTAATAAAATCAATTATTCCCTTAAGAGAAAACAAGGAATAATGGATGCCTATATTTTATATTATTTTTCAATAGATGCTTATATTTATTTTTAAAAAACACAAATAATTTTAAAAACATTCTTGAATGTTTAAGAAATAGATTAAGAAAAAAGTATCAAATACTTGAATTTAATATTTATGCTTAATTATAATAATTACATTTCACTAAAGTACATATTCCTAAATATGTACAATGCTTAGGGATCTTAACAAGGTAAGCACCCAAACGCAAGGAGAATTTCTATCAATGGTAACGAGTATTATAGTACATTCTGATATGTCGTCAGATTTACATGCAACGCAACAGGCATGAATACTTAGGTTTGAGCATGTAGACCTCAACGGTACTAAGCTTCCATTTTCCATGTTATTTTGGGGTGGTGGGGATTTGAGGAGTTTAAGACTATAACAACATAACGAAACAAATAAAAGATCATGGATATCAATGGCGAAAAAACCCTGAAAATTTAGCTGTCAGAGGGGTATATTAACTAGCTGGATCCTAGAGATAGAGCCTTCAAGGGTAAAATCAAATGCATCTACAAGTATTTCCCTTTTTCTGGTTAAGAGGATCTAGAACAAAAAGATTTGCAATATCAAGATGCAGAGTAATAATTAGTAGAAGTCATTCACTTGAAAAAGTGATAAGCCTTCACGCCCATGAGGGATTTCTATGCTCTTTCAGTTGTTAGAAAGGATAGACACCTAAAAAGCATAGAGCCACATCAGGATAGATCAAATCGAACAACAACACAAGTAATGTTGTCTGAGCTTCCTCGTGCATAAGCTTCTTTAATAAGTTCTCTGGATGCCACTTCTGCATCTGTGATGTTTTGCACTAAAGACACGGCCTCCTGAAAAAGAAGGGGCGGCATAATCAGATACTCAGGTTCCACCAAAGATTTGTTGCCAAAATGGTTTACCAACAGGATATAGCAGGTGGACATAAAATGTCAGTGTTCGTAAGGCTAAAGAACAACTACTAAAATTGACCTCCCATATTCAAATTATTATAAATCCATGTTCCAGATGAAGAATATACTGTCCTTGAAAATTACCTGTGTAATCCATCAAAGGCTGTTAAAGATTGCGTATGTATAAAAAGTTCAACATGTAACTG
The DNA here is from genome assembly GCA_023212625.1 of Styphnolobium japonicum. NCBI lineage: Eukaryota > Viridiplantae > Streptophyta > Magnoliopsida > Fabales > Fabaceae > Styphnolobium > Styphnolobium japonicum. The sequence continues at coordinate 1,272,953 of JALBWW010000013.1, forward strand.
TTATGAACATAAAAAAGACCAATTTCGCTCACTATGAACACACTACATAATTTTGACTGATTATCACATAAAATCGTATCTATTATTAAAGCCAGAAAAAAAAGGGGGTTTCAAATTGCACGTATATTTGCACTACCAAGTACCAAGGTTGCATTCAATATAAAATGGACATACTATGAAGCGAGCAAGCATGAAGACTACCAAGTACAACAGTAAAAGATCCATGTAAGTTAGATAAGTACACTGAAAAGGCCAACAAATGAAAATGGAGGGAAAAAAATTAGCTCTTAAATTAATGTGTAACGGCTTTATAAATAAGGAATAGGTATGGGGTCTACATTGACCATTGAAGATCAAAGTTTAAGATCATCCATTCTCAGCAAAGTTAGATCAGTTTTGGTACAAAGTAGCCAGCTGAGAATGGAATCCATCCTTTTATCAAGCTTTAAGGATTTCAGCAGTACTTTAAAGGAATGCCCATGCTGAAGGATGTTCAATAAAACATGCAGGACCATAAAAAATATGAATTTAAAGGAAACTAGAATCATATTTGCAATTTTTATGCATACAATTATGCTTTTTAGTCTTTCCTATAATTAAGACAACCGATGCAGTTGTATCAACAATCAAATAAAGCCATCTTCACTGGCATGAGGTTGTCAGAGTTGCAGATTTTTCTCCTAGATACAAGCTCAAACAGGGATCTTATTCAAGCTTCTAATAATTAAGCTGGGAAATTTTAAAGATAATGCATACCCTCGTCAAAGAATTAAAAGAGTAAAACTCCTAACTTCAAATTATAGGGAGAAACAAAGAGGCCGAAATTAAACAAATAAAAGTTCACAAGATCATGTTTCTTCTATAAATCAAGAAAAAAAAAATAACTATCTGTTGTTTAGGGCCAACTTTAACATGTAAGATAGACTCACCTTGTTTGATATGACATTCCAAAGACCATCACTAGCGATTATTATAAAATCTACACCATCTATTTCTTCTTCCTAAGCCATAACAGTACCAAAAGGGGGGGAAATTAGCAGACATAATATATGTAACAACACAGATATAGGAAATGGGTGGTCAAACTTGTGATTTTAGACAACCTGAATTTCCGGGTCGGCAACAACATATGGCTTAAGAAGTTTGTCTCCAAATGCACGGGATACAGCAAGAACACCACCAACCCTCCATGTCCCTGGTACAATCAGCAGCAGAGTTAGCTATTTCTTGTTATCATTAATTTATTATGAACCAAAAAACAAAAATACATGGCAACACCTACAGGATAAAACTTACCTGCCCAAATTATGAATCCCCCAGCCTCTTCAATCCTCTGACGTTCATCAGATCTATCAGGTTTGTGATCGATAGACAAAGGGACAGCTACAGTAAAACACAACCATTCATATAACAGTGAAAAGAAGAAAAAAGGAGGACAGGGGGACTTAGCAAAACTGAAGTCACCAAAAACCAATGCTTGACAATGTACCACAGGGAAAGGAAATATGCTGCATATTTCCTTCATTCATCACCATATTCAAAAAAATGCAGATCCTGTCCAAAGTAAACTTAATTCTTCCCAGACGTAACTGAGATGGCACCAACCTGAACCAGCTCTACATGCAACTACTCTGGAATCACCAACATTTGCAACAAGAATTCGGTCCCCCAACAACACAGCTGTTGATGCAGTGGACCCAGCATCCCTTTGATGGCCCTTTTCCTCATTGAGGTAATCAACATCTGTCTGTTTAAATGCTTCAACTGCAATAAGACAAATTATTAGACAGAAATTATGTTTATATTTAGAGACTGTCCAGGTAGCAAAACAGTATAATGTGATATGAGAATTTCGCTACACCCTATAATTTTGAATAAATGAAGTTCCTACCAATAGCTGTCTTTGTGTCTTTGATGAAGTCAGGATGGCTACTTAAATTCTTAAACAGATTATTTTTCAGGTATTCTGCAGTCCGGGAACCTCCATGACCTAAAAAGAAGAAAAGAAATAAATTAAAGAGACACATGAAAAGGACATGTCAATAAGCTACATTATTTTTAATTTTAGTACGGAATTGAAAGCCATGATCTCATTAAGCTTAAGAAGTTTTGGGTATTACAACTTGCATACTCCATCTTTGCTGTATTGAGCATTGGTGACTTTCTATTGGTCTACTACTGTTAAAATGATTTGCATATAGTCTTTAGTTTGAAATAGTTGATTCTTGCTCACAATTTTATAGGAATCCTAGTCTAATTAGGAATCACAAGCATCGTTTTCTGCCAATGTACATATTCCGTTTGCTCCATAAAACCTTAACCTAAGCCATCCTACAAGTCCTAATTCTGCAGCTGACTTATAATTTGAAAGGGTGAATATCAGAAGATCATCCACCTTGCCCATTTCCGATGCACTACTTTGTCAATTCTAACCTAATAACTGAACCAAAATGCCTTTCTCAGCAAATTCAAAACTTTCCAATTACTTTAGAACTGTAAAAGCCCACCATAAGCCCATAAAGACAATAGCATAGACAAGAAAGTGAGCAGATAAGTTATTAGAAGGAAACAGAACCGCCAATTTCTGAATGTTATGCCTGACAAGCAAACATCTTCTAATAACATTGTAAAATGGCTATGTGGCACACCACATCAGAAAAGCCATTAAAAAAAAGAATACATAAATAAAGGGTTAAACTTGAGGAATGCAGAACAAAAACCTTAGACATACCATCAAAAACACCAAAAAAGGCAACCATCTGACCATCAACCTCTGATATTCTTGTCTCAAAGAAATCCTCCATTGAAGACCTTTTACCCTTGAAACTGGAATATCCATAGCTGAACCTTCCATTTCGACTTCCAGAGAGAAGGCTAGAAAAAAATCAGCGCACTTTACTCGTTTTCAATATTTTTGGAAGGCCATGAAAAAACATAAAAAAGATGCTCGAAACAAAGTTCAACTAAATTTCACAAATCCCGGGCTTTTCTTTCAGTGAATTTTTTTTTGTAGTCACATAATTGCTATTGACAGTAAATAAACAAGCAATTTATGTCACTATCACACTTTTCCATGATATCACAGACAAGATTATGCATTTCCATACCAGCATTACATTAAAAATCTATAAGAAGAACAAATACTTTACAACCCGAATACTACCCAACTAGAGCAAGCCGCCATGTGGGTGTAATGAGAATGAGAAAATTCAATTTTTGAAAGCAGGACAGTTTTCTCTCTTTTTACATTTAAAAATTAACGTCTGACTATAAATAGTAATATATAGTAATAATTTAAAAGAAAACCTCCTTTAAAGTAGTTGTGAGTGCAAGTGGTCGGTCTTTGTGGTTAATTGTAATGAAAATTTTGTAAAAACAAAACATTGCGTTTCTACGAAAAGTAAGAAAGACACCAAGTGGGGGATCCCTAAGGGCACTAACAGTAACTGACGTAAAGCTCAAGAAGGAGCAGACCCAAATGTAAATCCTTCAAAATAAGTCAAAAGCACATTTAAAAGCAGTATCTTAGTCCGTACAGAAGTATCATATAATTGCTTATTGAGGACATTATAATAATTATAATTACAATTTTTCTGGCCATGTTAAGAAATGATATTTCAATTTATCTAGAACGCATCAATTCACGAAATTTTCTACATAATGTCTATGACTAAGATGTGCAAAACAAAATTAAGGAACGAAACGATGCCGTTCACCTCGATCACAACAAATATTCATGATTTTCCCAATGAAAAACTTCAACCCCCCCCCCAAGCGCATTAAAAAAAAAAAAAAAAATTCAATCATCAACAAGGGGAATGGCCTCAAAAAAGGTATAAAAAATAAAAAATAAAAACGAAACTTGCAAGCAATCAAACAATGGAATTAACCGTGGCACAAAAAATGAAAAAAAGGGACCCACCTGATGCCACCACCACTGAAGAGAGAATCGTGATCCCTGGAAGACATCACGATGTTTGGCGCCGCCGGCGGTGTGGGCTGATCTTCATTAGAAGAAGCGGAGGCTGCGGCGGCGACGGCAGGATCTGCAGGGTCCGTGTTTGAAATCATTCTACCATATTGGGTGCTTTCATTTCTCCTTCTTTTTCTTTTGCACTCTCTTCTTCTCCTTATTATTATTATTATTTTTTTGTCTTTCTCTCTCTTTCTCTCTCTGAGCACACTGTAATCGTGACTAGCACTGCTAGATGGGCTTAGGCCCGGCCCATGGAAAATCCCGAGCTAGCGTTGATGGGTTCAAGCGTACTAGTTTGTTGTACTAAATAAATTCCATATTGACAAAAAATAAGGGTTAGTAATTGATTTATTTTTTTAAAGAGTTTAATTTTGATCCATTTAATAATATGTTAGCACATTATTAAAAGGTTTAGATTTCTTAAGTAGTTATTATGATAATTATTTTTTTAATAATTTGTCAATATTTAATTAGATGTCAATGTAAAACAAATTACATTAAAAGTGAATCAAAGTCAAATTCCTTTTTTTAATGTTTTGTATAGTTTTAATACTATGTTTAGACAAGAGCTAAAGAAGAAGGGGTGAGAAAAGTAACACAAAACCATCTTTAAAAGGAAAAATTGAAGGTGATGAAGTGAGGATGAATTCTCTTTAGTGTGTATTGTTTAGATGGGAATAAGGAGAGATAAGGGAGGGGGAATGTAAAAAAAAGGATCTCATCCTTTATTTTTATGGTTTTTATTTTTTAGTGAGGGGAAAAGAGAAGGAAGAGCTTACTCTCTTTTTTAAGCTCAAAATTTTTTTCCCCTCAAATTAAAGAATAAGGAAGAAGAAATAATTTATTTTTAATTAAATATTTATTAAATTACATATATACTTAATGTTTGTGTTATTAGATTGATAACAAAAAGACTATATTATAAATTTAATTTTAAATTTTATCATTTTTCTCTACTTGAATTTTAACACTCAAATAAAGAGAATAAAATTCCTCTCACTTTTTTACTTAAACATTTAAACAAACACAAAGGGAATCTCCCTCCATTTCTTTCCTTCCATTCCCTTCCCTTCCACTCATTTCCCTCTCCAAAACATAGCTACAAGTTATCTCTTTGTTTCCACGTCATGCATTATCTCACCCGAGCTAGTCTTTACAGGTGAAAATAAGTCAGACGTTGGCCATATCAAGAGTCTGCGACATGATTGTGATCTAGCATGAATTTATATAATATATATATATATATATAATATTATTAAATTTATATACAACATAATAATTCTAATTAAATGTCTATGCTATTTGAAATTTTTAAGCCTAGGTTGCCCACATTTTTAAATAGAGCAAATACTTGTTTTGATCTTTTAAAAATAGAAATGTTATCAATTTAGTCTTCTAATAATAAATACATTAAAGTGGTCATTCAATGTTGTTCACGTCCTATCTCTTGGGACGAGCTTTGACATGTTTGTGAACCCCTCCGATGTAGAGATGATGCTCTCTATAGTGGGATGGGTACCATTAAAGCATTCAATGCTCAAGTTAGTTTCTATAAGTTGATGGAGAAATTATATGCGTTTTTTTCCCTTATGAGGTTCTCCTTTATTATATAGGAGTGGATAAGGAGAGAGAGAAAGTAGTTTTTAGGTGATCTCTCATTTGGATGGTGTCTTTTGTTTTAACGTGATTAAGGAGATTTTAGACATAGTGTCCTGATACGTTGACTTACTCCTCTATAGTGTCCTTACTCAACTTGATGGGCTGGGTCTAACGTCATTCAACTCATCCCTGTAGTAATATTACTTAACAAATATCAATATTTTATATCAACTTAGTTTTTCAATATCAACTTTTTTATATGGCTAAAATGCACAAAACCCCCTCCAACTGGAGGTAATGTGCAAAGAAACCCCATGTGGTTCAAAACTCAACAACCCAACACCTTATGGTTAGAAAACTAAGTATCTCAGCCCTTCTGTTAGACTTCTGTGAGTATTTCTAACTGTGAACCATTCACTTGACATGCACATGTCACTTAAATCTCTAAAATCTAGAAATTCTTTCCTCTCTAAAAAGTTTCTCTCCCACACAAGTTCATCGGAAAACTGTTAACTTTCTCTCTCAATCTTTTTTGCAATTTTTATTACTGAAAAATCCAAAGGTCACAGCTATAGGAAGATGGTGTATAATCAAAGGAAGCGACTCTCGCACTTGTCATGCAATTTATGTCCAGTAACACAATAAAAGGCAAATAGAAAGAGCTATAACTAGTATTTACTCATGAGACATTGGCCTCCTCGAGTGCACGAACTATTCCTCATTGGGACACAACTCATTTAAATTTTCCTTTTCTTGAATCATTGCACTATCTATGAGAATGGTCAAACATCCCCACTAACAGAGGGCTCACAACGTTGATCAATTCCTATAACTATAACAAAACAGGAAGCAAGTTAAACGTTTCTAACTGTACATGTTAATCCTTAAACTGAAGAAGCGGACCTCGGGAGGATGCAACACAACATGCTGACTATCTTCTCCCCCTAATGAGCATTTAGGCCACCGGAATGTTAAGAGAGCAGCGAAGACAGCAATAATGGCAGCATCCACAAGATTTCTAATTCTCAAGTAAGAATTGTAAATAATTAGCCTCAGCAATTGTAAGCAAATGTGAGTTGAGGTGAATAAAAGGTGGACAAAAGTTGGCAATGGCATAGAAAGAAAATAGAACTAAGAGCTCACCCCCGTTGTCTAGTACATGGATATCAATACGAATGGCCTATACCAGCTTGCCAGAAAGAACACAAAGTGATTCAGTGTCTACGACTTTGCTTTCCCTCAAACCACAGTCTATAATCCGTCCTAATTCAATGGCAGATTCTCCAAGACGGCTAGGCTCGAATGAAGGATCAGCCATGGGAGAAAACTCGGTGAAGATTGAAAGTGAACATTCATTGGGCCTGTCCTTGTAAGGTTAAACTAGTTAACCTGTCACAAAACTCGTGACATTTCACAAAACTTTTTGGAGAGGAAAGAATTCAGGGATTTTAGAGATTTAAGTGACATGTGCACGTCACATGAATGGTTCACCGTTAGAAATATTCATGGAAGTCTAACAGAAGGGTTGAGATACTTAGTTTTATAGCCATAAGGTGTCGGGTTGTTGAGTTTTGAACCACAGGGGGTTTCTTTACACATGACCTATAATTAAAGAGGGTGATGTGCATTTTAGCCTTTTATATTAAATTAGTCCTTTTGGATAACCAAATTGATATAAAAAATTAACATTAAAGAATTTTTTTAATGTATTTATTATTAAAGGACCAAATTAACTTATGACACTTATATTTTTTAATGACTAAAATAAATATTTAAGTACTTTTTTTAATGTATTTATGCAATATACTCCTTTAAATACATTTTCAAGTAAAATTATGCTTTTTTATATTTTGAGAAAAATACATAGACACCACATTGACTTTACCTTGTTTTGAAGTTTCTACCATAAATTTTTATATTTGGATGAAAGTCCTTAAACTTCCTGAATCTTGCAAATAATTATCCCTTTGTTCACTAATTAAACCAAAATTATTCATCAAATAAGAGAAAAATATTTTATAAATATTTTAAATGATTATGTGGACAAATTAAAGATATATATGTGTCAATGTATACTTACAAGTCACATGATGAATAATTTTCATTTAACTTATGAATGAAATGATATATTTATAAGTTTTGAAAAGTTTAAGGGACTCTTATCTTAATTTAAAAGTTCATAATGACTATTTTAAAGCGAGATAAAATTCATGATTATTTTTGCAATTTTCTCCTTTTATTTTCACAAAAAGTTAAAATAAAAGAGTAAAAACTCATTTTGATATATCCTCCAAAAGATACAAGTGTAATCAATTTAATATTCTAATAATTGTTGATATCAAATTGGTTTTTTTAGAAGAATAATTTGATGTAAAAATTAACATTAAACAACTAATTTAATGTCAAAAAATAGTATTAAATAACTAATTTGATGTTAAAAATTGACATTAAATAACTATTTTAATGTATTCATCAATTAAAAGACTTAACTGATAATACTTATATCGAACAAAAACTAAAATCAGTGCAGTGCTTTACAAAACAAGTCTGGCATAAACCTAACCTACAACTGTTTTTCACCTAGGGATATCAATTTTTACCTGTGTGTGGGGATCCCATGAGGACTGCCCCATTTGAGACTTCGCAAACAAGAAAATTTTCCCAACGGGGACAGGGATTATACCCCTCCGCCCCGAGTATATTACATAGATACCTCTTATTATGTATACTATATATTATAAATACTAATAATATTTTAGTCTTTTATATTTTATATTTAATTTAAATATTATAATTGTAATATTTAAATTTAAACTATTTAACTTTAAATTTAATAATTTAATTATATATTTTATAAATTTTATTAAATTTTAATTTATAACTTTATAACTTTTTATAAATTTTTAGCATCCCCATAAAGATTTAAAGGAACAAAGACAGGGACTAAAACGAAGAGAAATATGAAAGATGAGTACGGAGACATCGCTATTTTCACCACTTCTGTCTACTTGTCCCATACATTTTGTTTCTCATAATTGTGCCTCATCATCCTGCATTTGCAGATGTTGCTAGACATATTGGCCCATGTATCATTTTCTGCATTATTAAGTCTTAGGTGGCGCTATAATTTTTCTTTCCTACCTTCATTTTCTAAAATTAATTTATTTGTAAATAATTTTATATCAATTTTTAACCATTTAAAATTAAAACATAAATTAACATACTATTATATGTTAAACTAAAAATTTATATTTTTAAATCTTTTATGATTATACACTTTGGAGTAAGAGTGGAAGGACCTAAACATGTGTCATCATTACAAGTCCAAGCTCGTAATTAGTTTTACATATATTCTTAGCTGCTGTACTTTTTCATTAAAAAAATATTACATGTTTGATAATGGAAAAGTATATTTAAACAAATTTTTATAAGATATATACACAATTCAGACTCTTAAAAAAAAAACAGTAAAATCAGTATGTTATACTTGCATAATATGTTTTGCTAATATTTTAAGAACAATATTATATAAACAATACTTAAATGAGATAAAATATAAATTTATATACATATAAAATATTATTTATACAATATTAATCTATCTTTAATTTCTTGTATGTATACAACACAATTTCTTTTTCCTTTTTGTCTTGGTACAAAACACATTAAAGTGGCCAACAAATGGCAGTAGTGGTCTCCCATACGATCTCAGCTCTGAGCCCCCACAAATTCCATATGAGATTAATGTCCTCCTCATAGCCCTTGCGAACACAATGACCAAATTACCTAAATCGGATTTCTTTTAGTTGGGCAAACCATATATATAAGACACCTGTCGAAGCCGTTAGATTCTTGTTCAATGTTCCTTTTCAAGTCCATGACATGTGAAGTTCTATACCAATTCAATTCTTATGCTTAAATATATGATCACGTTCTAACGAATAGCTATGCCACAAATTCAATGCAGCGATCTAGAGAAAAGCCTGTTGCCTGATAAATGAACAGGAAAGAGAAAGCTACAAATAAATGTGCCAGAGGGTCCTGCAACCTTGACTTTAATTTCTTCTTCATAGGGCCACATATAAATACAATTTCTATTCTTTACCTTCTTCTGGCTAGTGGCTAATTATAAGGGCGTAATTAATGCTTCTACCATCTTTTGGTAAGGCAGTGATGGGCGAACTTGAGTGCACACTGCACATCTCATGTGCAAGCGTACTATGCATGCAGGTCTGGGTGTTTCATGTTTGAAACAAGTCAAAAACAAGTTTAGAAACTCAAGAGATTAATTATTCTTAATTTTATGATCGCTGAAGCCAAAAGAAATAGTAATATAAAAAATCTGGTCATTCGCTTCAAGCTGATGCTGCTGGTGCTTCTTTTCCTCGTCTAATTTGTTCTTCTTTGGGGCTCAGCCCCTCTTGTGTGTGTGTGTGTGTATATATATATGTATATATATATATATATATATATACTAATATGAGTGGTAAATAATTAAATTATGATAGAGAGAAAAGCAAAATCAACTGTGTGTGGTAACATAATATATACTGAGAGCTTTTTTCTTTCTCCATAAACAAAAGAGAAAATCAGCTCTTTTTCTAATTTCCTTTCTGTTTCGTTGCTAACTAAGAATAGATATAGTTGGTACCAGAAAAAACTCATGCCGAAACAATATGTTGCTGCAGTAAGCGACAGCCATACAGAAATTTAGTTTACCAGTAACTTAATATTGAGAATAATTATACCCACAGTAATGGCATGAACTTTATTTCATCGATAGCACAATACACAGGGTTTTGGAGTCTACCTCTACACTTGCTTTTCCTCTGACCACTTATATATAACTATATGTTTAAACATGGACGAGAACAAATATTTAAAAAGTTGGAACCATGAACGCAACTTTCCTAGACCTGTATAGTTTGAGAGTTATTTTTTCTTTTCCTTTCTCGATCTTCTTATTTTACTAAACTATATCTTTCTCTCTTTGTATCTCCTCCACCCTAAAAGACCATCCTGCTAAAATCCAACCTCACAAAGCTAAGATATTCATCATGGAGCCAACTGTACTTTTCCTTGAAAGGGTTGATCAGTGTGTTTGGAGGATAACTGTCTATGCAGTCTTTCCACACATTAGTATCCGCCAAATCCCTCATCACCTCCCAAACGCAGTTGTTGCACTTGAACCCAGCTCCAAGGCTTATCATCAGGATCCTGTCACCCTTCTTGAGCCTCTTCTTGGCCTCCATGTAACCCAAAACGTACCAAAGGCCACCAGCAGATGTGTTACCCCAGCGGTGAAGTGCCATTCTGGTTGGCTCAAGATCATATTCATTGAGCCTTAACCCCTTACCAACCCCATCAATGACTGCCCTTCCACCAGGGTGCACACAAAAGTGCTCTATTCCAGACGAAAAATTCAAACCTTCCCCTAACGCATTGAATGTGGTCTTTTTCATTTTATTATTTCCGAGAAATGCAGTAAAAAACCGTACCAGTTCCCTCTTTTTCATACTATTGCGGAGAAATGCAGTAAAGAACCGTACCAGTTCCCACAGTGGCACAATCTTTGGTGCCATCACCTGGAGGTTCACTGCCAAGGCTTGGCCAGCAGACTTCACAAGACTCTTGGTGAGGCGAAAACCTCCGTACCCTTGATCATCTTCCACTTGCATGCAGCAACTGTATGCTTCATCATCTGCACCATACTGGGTTCGCTGCATATGATTCAGTTTCAAGATTGCACGGTGTTTCAGCGATGGCTTGTTTGTGAAAAGCATAGAACAGCCTCCTGAGCGGAAGAGACAGTTGGAAAGCATCATCGTTTTGTCTTTCCCACAATACCAATGTGCACCCAGATCTTCTGTGCTCACAACAACGCCAAGGGAGTTCTTGTAGGTCTTGAAAAGCTGCTGCACCACATCAATAGCAACCACGCTTGCACTGCAACCCATTCCTGCGAGGTTAAAGGCTTTAATGTCCTCCCTCATTTTGTACCTGTTTATGATGCGAGCTGTGAGAGAAGGAGCTGGGGAGAACAAAGACACGTTTACCACAAGGATGTCTATCTCAGAGGGAGAAACGCCAGTCCTTTTGAAGAGATTGTCAAGCGTGTCAAACATGATCTCATCTATTTCTGCATACGCATCTTTAAGACTGGGACATTCTTCTCTCCCCTCAAGAACATTTCTTGGGCAGTAAGTGTTCTCCCCAATGCCCGAGCTAACAATGGTTTTTAGGAGAAATCTGAATTCCTCCAACCCCAGATTTTTGTTTCGCATGACGATTCTGGCACAGGAGTTTGTGTCTAGTTTCGTGTCTTCAGGGGGTTTAAAGCACTCATAGGCTAACATATAACAGGATTGGCCTCTACGTTGAAGAATCAACTTTGAAAGGCAAAACAAGGAATACAATAAGGGAAGGAGGCATAAGAGCATAATATCCATGGCTAGCTAAGAAGGAAGGGGAGATTTGTGTTTGTTTCAAGTGCAAAGTATCTCTATATATATACGCACATATATGCTCATGTTTTGTCCAATGTGCAAGTTGTACATTGCATATACAAGTTGCATGAGGCTTTTGTGTATATGCTCTACAGACAAACATTGACTTCTGACTTGTGCTTATCGTTCTTAAAAAAATTAAATTAAATATCCAAGTTACGTGGTAAATAAATATCCTAGTCCCCGAATTCGCGTGACTCAGTGATCTTTTCTGTTTAATCTGTATATCAAATGCCTCTGCAAAAATTTCAACATTTTTCGGCTAGTTATGATTCATGCTGTATAAACAGGGTTCTCGTTGGAGTAGGTCAAATATATTAATTCTTGGTGGACCAACCAACAAAGAGCCACACAAGCGCTGAATTTTCCAACTTCTTTTCAAACAATTTAGATTCATATATATATATATATATATATATATATATATATATATATTGTAAATTATGGTATCTCCTCACTCAGAAAGCGAGAGATTAATTTTACAGGGTACGATCAGGTGTGTGAAATGGGAACCTCTCCTAATTATATTTTCTCCATACACGGCACTCTAAAGATCAAACTTTAAACAAGATATTTAAAGTAATCGAGTCCTTTTCAATCATACCAACGCAAGAATTTAGACAATGTAGATTCATAATTCAACTAACATCTACTGTTGGAGTTGTGAAGTTTTAATGACTCAAGTTATGGTCTTTCAAAATTTAAACTAGCCAGCTTGATGCAATTAGTACCCAAAAACAAAAAATAGCTATCTTGATGCATGGAGTTCCGCTAGATATATATGGTGGTAAAATTATGTCCAATATATTTAATCAAAAGTAATGGTATAAATTACTTCTCATTTTATAAAAAAATAAAAAAAAAAGTTAAATTAAATAAGATTCGCTTCAAGTTAATTAATCAACCTCTTAACTTGTAAGATAGTATAATTCACATCTTTTGTTATTATTCCGTTTAAATAACTTAGAAAATTGTAAATATGATATGCACGTACATGATGTTAATTTAAAGTACACCTTAAATAAAAAAAAGAAATTAACAAAATCTAATTATCTACTTTTTTCTTAACATTTTCTCTCTCTGACACAAGGTTCCTCCATCTTATCAAATAAGAAAAAAGAAAAGAAAAAAAAAGAAAAAAAAAAAGAAAACAATGAGTTTGTTTTTTCTTCCTAGAAACTTTCGCATTTGTGTTTGGCAACAGAATCACCATGCAAGTAATTATACGGTATGTTTTCTTTTTTGGGTGAAACAGACCTTGTACATTGTAGAAATATTAATCATGATGGACATGCATACATAGAAAAAAGGCGAAAGCTATCAAGAATATAAATAGAGACATAGGCAACAAAATAATAATAAAGAATGTGCAAGAAAAGATGAAATGCCAGATAACTTTGCGATGCATAGCATTTATCACTGAGTAAAAAGAAGACAGAAGTATTTAAATATTTTTTTTTTCATTAGACGCTCGTCTAAACGTGAGGACGAGAAGGATCCAAAGCAAAATGGAAAATAAGGAAAAAATATATATTGACGTGCGGGGCTGCAAAACCATCTGGTAAAATAAGGAGATTTCTGTGATGTTTTCCCAGGAAACCATTGATTTATTGGAGTGTTGCTTTCATCAACTCAACAGATATTAGGGAAGAGACTGAAGAAAGAATTGCAGCTGTGGTTGAGATTTGTTTATCATTAAATGATAAATATCAATTTATTATTTAATAAATTAAATTGTTATTATTATGCCAATTATCTTAAAAATATAACTGACCATTATACATAATTGATAATTCCACTCGATGTACGAGTTTGTTGTATTAGATGTTTACAGATTTTTGAATTATAACGTGTTGTTTATTTTGATAATTTTTAATCTAATTTATGCAACAAAAAAGAAGAAGCTTAATCCCTTCATAATTTAATTATCTCAGAAGAATTTTAAAAAAAATCATAAAAATTAACTTTATCATAAGATATTTAATATATCTAGTGTTTAGCGAGATGTGAAAAAATAAAATAATAACTATAAAAATATAAAAGTTGAAATATTTGATTAAGATTAAAAATATTTTAAATTAAATATTTATTAAAGTATTTATTCATTATAATAGATAAATAATTATAATTGATATTTAATTAATTTATAAAATATTAACAATTTGAATATGCTATGATATATTATTTTCATTAGTCACATTTTTTAATAGGTAAATAAGTAATTAATATTTAAGTTAATATAAAATTTAAAAATTTAGAATAATTAATTTTATGACTAAAATATAATATAATATAATTAAAATTTGAATTAAATTTAAATTTTTTAAAATAAAATTTAGATACATTAAAAATTAATCATATAAAAATTTTAATATTTTAAAAAATTAATATATAAATATCACGTGACATTTTAAAAAAAAAAACTTATATAAAGTGTATATAATATAATAGTATAGTGACGCTTCAAGTCTGGAAGTTTTGATGCGACTAGTTTCTCCTGAGGAAATTTTCTGGGGTTGTTGCTTCAAAAGGGGAATATTGTCTGCAATTAGGGGTGTTCATAACCGAACCAAATCGATCAAAACCGAAAAAATCAAACCGAAAAATCGAAAACCGAACAAAACCGATTAATTTTGGTTTTGTTTGGTTTTGTTTTATAAAAACCGATTGGTTTGGTTCGGTTTTCAGTTTTCATTTATGAAACCGAATCAAACCAAACCAAACCGAATTCATATAATTATTTATATATTTTTTATAATTTACATACTTATAAATGATTATATTTAAAATTTTGGTTGTTTCTATAAATATTTTAGACCTATTTATTGTTTATAATTATGTAATGATGTTTTTATTAAGATTTTATATCAACTTTTTTTTCATTGGTCCATAACAAGAACAAAATGATGATGTGTATGAATTTTTTTAAGAAAAAAATGTTTAGTGAAAAACCGATTGGACCGAACCAAACCAAACCGATTGTAATTGATTCGGTTCGGTTCGGTTCTCCAATTTTAAAAAAACCGATTGGTTCTTAATATAGAAAAACCTATTAGTTTGGTTCGGATGACTTTTTCTCCCAAAACCGAACCAATCCAAACCGCGAACACCCCTATCTGCAATCATGGGTTATATTACTAAACTAGGAAAGTAAGTAAAAAATGTTCCGATATCATAGCTTGAGAATCCTTGAGTTGCTTCAATGTCCACTAATTTTGTACCAAAAAAATGTCCATTAATTCTTATTTGGAGATTAGAAAAATAATATTTTAAAGCTTTTTTAAAAGATTGGGTATATCGATGAAGATAAAATTGGTATTGTTGCAAAGCTTATGACATTTAGAACATAGTAAAATGAGGATTTGCATCTTCTTCTAAAGTGAAGATTGTACTTTAGAGTATAAAATGCAATTGGTAACTGTTAATCATAAATTTAAAAGAATGTATTTTGGCATATTAATAATATATTATTTAGGTGTTTATATTTTATAAAATTTTATTCTGTTAAATTTTTATTATCTATGATTATGAATCTTACACTTTACTTTTTTAAGTACACTTTTCACTTTAGAATTTTAAGAGATCCAAATCCAACTAATATTGAATGAAAATATTTATTAAACTTAATTGGCATAAGTGTTGTTTAAAATAAATTAAATAATATTTTTAGATAAAGACTTTGAGAAAATTTTTTCATAAATCTTTTGAAATAAATATTGAACATTTGAGGGATATATTATGAATTGTGTCAATCCCTTAAAGTTAATTTTTTCAAAAATTATTATAAAAACAACTAATACCTAATTTATTTTTAACTCTCACAAAAATTTATTTTCATAAGCTTAAATTTTTAGTTTATGAAAATAAGCCAAAAACAATTTATATGAGTTTCATAAGCTGTTTTAATAAGCTCATCTAAATATAATAAAAATATTTCATAAGAATTTATTGTATTAGATAAGCCAAAATAAGTTGGATATAAGTCTATCCAAACAGAATCTAAAAATACTTCATAAGTACTTTTTATAGTAGATAAGTCCAAATAAACTGCATATAAGCATATCTAAATGGGACCAATATTATTGATGGGATATCAAAATTATAAAATATGATCGTTTGTGTGGGAGGAAAAAGTCATTTCTAGATTAAAATTTTCAAAGAAAATTAGAAAATATTTTTAAATATAATTGATCTCTTTTAAAATTATACCAGTATGTAAATATTCTTATAAATAAAAAATATTCTTATTGTTATAACACGCCTTCAGAAAAATTGTAGAAGCAACAAAATAAATGTATAGTAAAATTAATGTCATTTGACGGCAATGGAAGTTTCTGTAATGTGACAATAAATAATGAGATAATAAATTGTTATATTCAAAATTAAATTTTTTTTTTAATATTTAACCATACTTCGGAGAAGATTATCATATTTTTTTTCCAATAATTTTGAACACCCATAGCAGCTAAAAAAAAAAAAGTTAGGTATCTTTTATGTTTAGTATTCGGTTTCCTTGATGCTTCAATCCGTTTCAGTACGTAAAACCAATTGACTATTGTTTGTATTTTTTTTTTTTAAAAAAAAGTTTGAAGAGACCAGATTTTCCTATTTGATAGAGAAAGCCTGCATGAGAGAATATTACTCTTGTCCAAATTAAATTATCTAATGAATATATATATAAGATATTTTCTGTACCATTTATTTATGAGTTTAATTTTGATCTACTATTAGTGTAAAAATTTGTTATACTATCATCTAATTATGTGTTATCAAATCATTAAAAGAGTTTAACTATTACAATAACCATTTAGAAAGTTTAACTCTTTTAATGATGTGTCAACACATGATTGAATGACAGTGTAAATTTTTTTTACATTAACAGTAAATTGAAATTAAATTCTTTATTTATATAACGGTACTAGTATCTTTAATAATTAATAAATAATATTTAGTTATATATCTCATTTAATTAAAATATTTATATTTTATAAAAATGAGATATATAAACAAATATTAACCACAAATCAAGACCCTCTAGAGTTTAACTGCAAATGCAATTAGAGAAATATATAAAAAAAAAGTATGAGTCTCATAATTTAAAAAATTATACATGATTTAACACTTAAATTTATTAAATTCACATTTTATAAAAATTTATTTAGTAATTTAAATATAACAGAATTACTCTTACTGTAGATGCCCCATATATATATATATAATATCGAAAGCGACTCCTCTCCCCCATTTCCTCACTGGAATACTTTGTATATATAACTAATTGATTTCTTTATCAAAAGGAATTAATTATAAATTTCGTTTTCAACTTAGAATTTGTTATATATAATAAGAGTCGAACTTTATTTTTTCAAGTTGCTGGAATCTCCACAAACAGCTTATCTGCTAAAATGTCACATTAGTGTATTGCTAATCAAGTCATGAATACAAATATGTCATTTTCAGTGGACCACACTTTGCCATTTGAAATCAACAATTTGGTCCATATGCATGGAATCTTAATGTTGTCTAGAAATATCATAATAATTTTTTAAGATTGATATATTTTAAAATATTGTAATAGACATGCATTCGCAAAAAATAAAATAAAATAAAATCTAAGACAGTTGTATAAAATTTAACAATAAAATTGTGCACGAGTGACCATATATTGAAGATACACGCTTGATAATAAAGTTAAAGAACCACTTCAGCCGCTCATTCCAAAATTTCTTGTTTTTAAATAAATGAGTTATAAATTAGTTAATCAGTTTATCTTGCTTCATATTAATTTGAAAGTTTAATGGGTTGATTTAAGAATTTTTTTTTATTTATAAACTTTGAAATAAATTTAAATTTAATAAAAATTTTAAATTTACTAATCTCAAATCAAATATTATATTACATAGACATAATATTAAATATTTTAATCTCATTTAAAGGGTTAAAAGAGAATTCAAACAAATAAATAACATAAATTTATAGAGTTTGACGAATGTATTTGTATGTAGGTTATGCCACTGTTAGCTTATACAATATGTACATTTTGTAGTTTTACTTGAGAAAAGAGTGCTTAATTAATTTTTAAGCTTTTAAACTGGATTTTTTTATACAAACAAATTAAAAACTTTAAAAGAAAAAAAAATTATTCAGGCGGATCACAGGTCCCGTGAGTTGACTCATTTAACTCGCGAGTTAAACGAGTCGATCCAAAATTACCCACGTTTTTACAGGTTACTAATTTTAAAACCCGACTCGCATAATTTATGCAATTAAATAGGATGGCTTGAGAAGTTTGACCTGTTATATATATGTAATCCCATTCAATAATAATGATATAACATGAATGTATGGGCAAGGGCAATATATCTAAATCTATGCATGCCACCAGGAAAATGAAAAAGAACCATGACTTATCCTCTGAGACAGATGGATTCCAGTAGAGGATAGCATCAGCTAATTTGTTGAAATTATGCATGCGCATTTAAGATCTTGTTGGTGCTGGATTGTGATTCTTTCCCATGCATGTGGTTTTTGAAATGCACCATTGTTTGCTCTCCTGTGTTATCATTCATTGCAAAGTTGCAGTAGTTGAACTGAATTAGCTTTTAGGTTTAATTTTAATCCATTGTGAGTGTAAAGTTTCTTTACACTGTTATTTAATCATATACTGACACGTTATTAAAAGTATTAAACTTTTGAGGTAGTTGTTGTAATAGTCAAATTTTTTTAATGAGTTGATAATACATGATTAAGTGACAGTATAAAGAAATTTTACACTGACAGTAGATCAAAATTAAACTCCTTTAAAAAAAGATCTTTTTCAAGATATGAAGAAGTTGTTCAGAGATATTGTTTAAGCAACAATATCTCTGCCAATTTTAAAAATAATATTTTTTATCCTTTATATTTTTAATCCCTACAAATATTTTATTTTCTTATGCGTCTCTATTTTTGTTGTTGCTGCAACGCAATATATCTTACCTTATTATCTTTTCCCTTTTCCTTTCCATTAATATTTAAATCACAGAGGATGTCTAGCGATGAATAATATTCTGATAGAAATGGGTATAGAGGAAATAAAATTGATTATGTTACAACTGCCGTAGATTAGCACATTGTGAAGTTGTCAATTATTTTTTACAATGTATGATCAAACAAGAAAAAAAAAACTTCAAAATTTTCATTTTTTACTTCTGCATGCTTTTTTAAATAATTTTATCATTAAAAAAATATTTTTATATTTTTATATCTAAATAACAATAAAATTTTAAAAATACTTTTTAAATATTACATCTAAACATAAAACAACATTTATTTTTATAATTTTTTTCAAAGATAATAATAAAATCTTAGTTTTAAAAACTCATACAAATGAACCCAATATATAATATATTGGTTCAAAATTATTAGGCCTCATATATATTGGACAGCAACTGAGATATGAACTTACAAAATTCAGACGGAAACCATACGAAGCTGGGATTTAAAGGCATGGATCCACAACGGGACAGATAGAGACAGGATCTGCTGGGTTTCCCAATTTTCAATTTGTTGAGAAGAAGCCAGCATGCAGCAACCATATCCCCATTGATGCAGGTTTCTTTGTTATTGCAACCGATTAGCCCGGTGTACTATTGTATTGCAAGCTTTTGGATTCTTGATTTTGATATAAAAATGACTTGAAACATATCCAAGAAATTAATGCCTTTACTTAACCTCATATGCGTAGGTATTGACAAATACTTCGCTTTATTTATGATTTTCTTCATCGAAGTTAATTCATTTTTTATTTTATTTTATTTATTGCCTTCTAGCTTCTTTAACTTTATATATATAGCACGTCGATATGACAATTTATTATTTCTTCAAAATTTTACTTCTGGCCATTGAAATGAAGATATAAAAGATACAATCAACAGCCAACAGCCAACAATCTTATAACTCAGGTGTGATGTATTAGTCGTTCAATTCTCGTCTCTTCTTGAATAAAGTGTTTGTTCTTTTATTATATTATAAAAATAGTCAACTCCATGTCAAAGGTCCTTATTAAAGAGTCTTATAGATATAAATTAGGGATAATGACTTAAAATTTCTTCTTAATAAAAGGTTGGACAGTTTGGTTTATTTTAAAAATTAATTAATTATTCAACTAATTTAATTAATAATTTATATATAATTAACCAATAATTTATCTTTATTTTAATACTTAATATGTGATTAACTATATATAAATTATTAGTTAAATTAATTAAACGATTGATTAATTTTTAAAACAAACCAAATTGTTCAACATTTTCACCAAACTAAACTTTTAAGTCATTTTTCCTATAAACTAATTTTAGAATTTTCACTTCACAACTTAAGTCTTTAAAGTAGTTAATTTATTAGCATGATATCAAAATTTTTATGATTAAATAGTTAAAAAATTAATCCTAACCACTTTTATTTTTTAAAATAAAATAAAATATATATAAAATAAAATAAAATTGTATATTATTTATACTTCAAATTCAAAAAATTCTTATACAAAGAGACGTGTTAAAAATATAAATAATTTTTAAACTTTTAAACTTTAAAAAAAGTCGAATATTTTGTGTACGTCCTATATACTTAATTATGACAGGTGAACTGCAACGATTAGGATATGTTACGTACCTTATGACTCAATAAATTAAACTTTATGTAAGATCTATTTATATATATACATATATATATATATATGTATATATAAATATAATAAATTTGAGCTGTTTAGTCCACCCACTTTTATATATATATATATATATATATATATGTATGTATGTATGTATGTATGTATGTATATATAAATATAATAAATTTGAGCTGTTTAGTCCACCCACTTAGGTAGAGTGGGTCTACCCGATAAACATCAATAGAGATGATTTTTTTTTATTTGCATTGAAGGAGTCATTATTCCAGGCCAAACATGTTTGTTTCATTTTGTTTTCTTCTAACAAGTTATCTTAGCCATTCATTGCACGGATTATTTTAAATTCAATATCTATTACTATGAATTTTTGATTTAATGGATAAATATCTTGTGCATATTTAAATTATTTTATTTTATTTTAAAAAATCCTATAATTAAATATTTTAAAAAGAATGTTTGGCTGAAGAAAACACAGCAAAATAAATCAATAAAAGACTTCATTTAAAATTAATAATTACATAACTCGATTTAACTTTATTAATTTGTTCTTGGTAATATTTTAGTATGCTTCTCAAGTTTATACATATAATTTAATACTTATATGTAAGTCGTGTAAATAAAGTAAAAAAGAAAAACTAACAAACATTTGATGTAGTGGTAAGCGAGCCTCATACAATGTTAGTAACTGATGGAGATACCCTGAAAAATCAAAAGAAAAAGTAATTTTAACTTTTTTATAACATGTTAAGTAATTTTTTATGACATGAAAAACCTATATAATATTTATGCTAAAATACAATGAACCTCTTTCAACTATGGGTTACGTTTAAAAAAATTCCTTATACTTTTAAACTCACAAACACGATTACTTAAACTAACAAAATAGTGTATAAATAAATCATTGACGAAAAAGTAGTCACATGACTATATATGTTAATTTTTTTTCCACTAATCTCAGCTTAAATCATTAATATTTACTCCTTAAATTATTTTTAGGCATATTTTTTTGGGCACTTATTAATCACATACTATCGTTCGAGATTTTCGAGAACTGCTCAAACGGTGGTGTTGGGTTAGAAAAAGAAACCTAAAGATGATTTGAGAGATAAATATTAATAATTTAATGGGAGATTAGTGAAAAAAGTAACATGTGTAGTCACGTGTACTTTTTCGTTAATTATTTAAATGGAATGTTTAACAAAAGGATTATTATACAGTGTTTTATTAGTTTTAGGCTTGGCAATAGGGCGGATTTTTACCCATCCCGAACCCAACCAACACCTCTTAAATGAACCTTCAACCCACCGCTACTCATCCAATGGGTTTTGTAGATGAAAATTGACACCCTACCTCTAGAGAAATAATTGAACCCCCATCCTACCCGCATATACTATCTAATACACAATATAATATAAATTACTAAAAAAATTACTCATTGCATAAAATATCTCAAGCTATATCAAGTATGAAACACACTCTTTGTGAAAGAATAAGAGGTGCGGGTAGGGTAAGGGCAGGTAGACCTTAAACCCAAACCCACCCCGTCCCGCAACACAATTTAAACCAACCATGCTCTACCCCTTACTGCGGGGCGGGTTCGGAGCTAATTGGGTACTCGCGGGATGAGTTCAAATTGTCATCATTAATTAGTTTAAGGAGTCATGTTGGTAAGTTTAAAAGCATATAATTTTTTTTTAAATTAGACCTACAGTTGAAGGGAGTTCCTTATATTTTAGCTTAATATTTACTATTTGTCCTTTTTATTTTATAATTTTTTAAATAATTTTCTAATTATTTGATCTTAATTATATTTTGATAAATTTTATTTTAAGTATTAAACAAAGCTATATGTACATGAATTTGATGGCTAATAGTGTCATTAGTTATTTCTCTCTCAAAACAATTTTACATTTAATTTAATAATAGATAATAATATTATTAAATACATTTCAAGGAAATTTTACATATTTAATAGTTAATAGATAATAGTATTATTTATTAAATACATTTCAAAGTAATTTTACATATAGATATAGATATATAGATGATTGGTATTGTTCTTTTCAACTATCTAAGTAATTGTCATGCACCGAAAAAATCTAGGTAATTGTCATATATGGCCATTAATGTTAAGATAAATATCTATTGATTAAATTGTTAAACTTAATGATTTTAATGGTTGTCATGATCGACTCATGAGATCTAAGGATTAAACTATTAGATGCGATGCATTGAAAGAAAAAACCTAATTAGTTGTGATTACTTCATTGGTTTTGTCTTTAAATTTATCATTCTCGTTGGTAAATTTTGGATTTCTATGATCCGAAAGGAGTTTTCTCCTAATCAAAACCAAAAAGTGCAGGGATATAACAAATTCCTAAAAACAAATATGCAAATTTTCAGTGTTGAAATTTAATAAAAAAATTAATTAATTACAGTTTTTAACTTTTAACAGTATGTGCATATATATCTGACAAGGCTAAAGGATTCATGATAATTTTCCCTCTATTACCCTTCTGAAATTTCCTTTCATTCTTGTTCATTGATTCTTCATCACGACTAATAATGGAAATCAAATCATTTACACCATTAATCTGTGTGGTCCTAAGAACTTCAAATTAAGGCAGGAGAGACTCAAAAAACTGCCGTGTTAGACGAGTTTCACCAAAACTCCACTTTCATGAATTTTTAGTTTGTTAAAATAATTGTCAAGCTTCACGACGTGCTCACACTGTATTGACACCACCATATTTGATATTTTCAAGCAAAAAGAGGTATTAATTAGCCATTTTGTGCTTTATTAAATTTTGCATACTGTTTATCAACAGCTTTAAGAAACTCCGTAGAATTTTCAGTATAAAAAGTACTCTACCTATTTACTTCTCCATGATATATTTCATAACCATTAGACACACTTAGAGTTTTCCTTATCATAAGGAGTCCTCTCAACATCAAAAGCATTTTTTCAGAAGGCTTATCGTGTGTTCGGATGAGTTTTTTTTAGTTTGAAAATAATTTATAATTAAAATGTTTAAGAGAAAGATTTTAAAAAAATTATTTTAAGTGTAAAATAATTAAAACTAAACATGCTATAGTAGGTGCCCAACTCTTTATAGCTAGATTATGATGTGATACTCTTTATAGTTAGATTATGATGTGATAATAAAGTATAATTTTTCAGAGTCTTTCTAATCCTCATTACTGATCTGATCGATCTCATTCAGAGCTTTCACAGAAATAATTGCGTAACTAAAGTGGCTCATAAAATATTCAAGGGAATTAAACATTCAACATGAAAAAGTAAACAAGTCAACAATGGAATCAAGGAACATAAATGATAAATCACATTTTCTCATTTTTATTCAGCTTATCAAGTCATTATATTAGATTCCTTACCCAAAGTACGTTTCACATCATAACATTGAATCTTATACTCCTAAAGTTTGAATTAAGAACACACAATACCTCAACCTGTATTTTGGGTCAACACATCAATAGCTAATTACATTAATAATGATAATGATACACCAATAAAGTATTAACATTATTATTATGACCCAAACTAAGGGATCTTGACCGGCACATAGAAAGGATTAACCAACCTAGCAAGCCTATAAACCACTGATCAAAATAAGACAACATGTTAATTCTACTGAAAAATTAAGCAGAGTAACCTCTAAAAGTTAGACATTTCAACTTAATAAATTTACATGTTCTATAACTAACATAACTATACAAAATTTCAACAACTATATATCATAAGACCAGACAAAAATACAGTGGAAGATAAATCTTGCCGGTAGATAATGAAGCATATCTAAGATAATTACATATCCAAAATGTAAAAAAAAAACTAAGGACAGGAACAAAACGGACATGTCCACATGAACAAAGTGTTGGGCTCACCCAAAACGACCAACTTCTAGCTATTGGAAGAACTCGGACCTGGTTCAGTATTTGTATCTGAAAAGCATAAAAATAAAGAGTGAGTCATAAGACCTAGTGAGAGATAACATAATCTGTACTGAAATTACTTCTACATATCGAAACATATGTGTTATTTCAAATAATCATAACAAAAACTAATAAGTAAGTCATGAAATACCAAATCCAATATATTAATTGTCAAATATTGTATGAGAGGTTTCTAATCCAGAATTAAACAGAAATTTCACCGACGAACATATAGTTCGAAGGTTCGACAAATGCCCACTAACATGGCACAGGGGTCAAATCCACCTGTCAAGTCAAATAGATCTGATCGTAGGGCCAACACGTTTAGCTAGCAACACCCTTGCTAGCTGAGGTTCGGACTAAGGTGTACCAAGGCTAACGTCTACTGCCATTAGTTACAATATTCTGTCAAAGTTTTCTCCCAACAAAACATAGTTGTATAAATCTAAATATACATATAATCATAATCCAAAACAATTTATCAAAACACATAGATAGATATTCAAAAATCAGGAAAAATGATAAGCATTTATATCAAACATCTATCACTTTGGCTATCAATATGTCAAATGCCAAATGAAAAGTTTTCCAAGTGCTTGTCCCAAGCTTTCTTATAGTTAACAACAAAGAAAAGTAAATGATTTAGTGAAACATTTCAACAAAGAACTTTAACAAAAATGATATACAAAAACATGTTATAGATTATGTCATCACTCACTCAGAGGACGAAACTTCCCGAGTCTAAAAGTTAGGTTGTCACAGACCAAAAAGACGATCCTCCAATAAATCTAGGATCACAATAACATAACCAAGACAACAATAAACTTATTATATAGTTAGAGATACCATAGATCTCCAAAATCTCCAAATCAAATCCTAGGTTGAACATAACTCCACAAACCTTAATTCCTATTTCAAAAGTTGCATCAAACTATAAATAGAGAAATATATGAACCTTATGATTACCTTTAGAAGCCAAGAAGATGAAGAATGAAGAATGGGTAAGTTGGGTTTCTCACCCAACCAGCAAATTCTCCTCTTTTAAAAAACACCAAGACAATCACCAAGTAGATTTAAGAGGGAAATCTCACTAGAGGCTCTCAATATTCAAAGATGAAGCAAGAAAATAGATGGGTTTCAGTGGGGAAGAAGAGGAAGAGAGGGGAAAGCAGAAAAATGAAATAGAATCTCGTGGAATTTGTATTTTAAGTGATCTGTCTGTCTTGAACTGCCGTGCAACCTTGCACACCCTGGCCGTGCAAGAGACTGGTAGAAAGAAAGAAAGAAAGATGAGAAGAACAGAAGTACGAAGGCAGTGTGTTGCACGACCTTCTTGTGCAACCTTGCATAGCCATGCAAGACCTCCTGAAAACTATACAACAACTTATTTATATTTCTTCTTTTTAAGTTAATGGACATTAACTTTAAAACATAAATGTAAATAAGAAAATACCCCCCATTTAAATTCAACAAAAATATCAAAAAAATTAATATTCTTAAGAATAAAAAGTCAAAACTTGAGGTTTAGTTCAAATTTCTAAAATTCGGTACTTTTTAAAATTTTCCATTTCAAAATGACTGAGTTAAATGTTGCTAAAAATTCATGAAAAATCATTTTGTTACTCTTTGACATCCAAAGATCTATTACCGCCAATTTTGACTTCAAGAAAATACCAATTTACTATAGCTCTCCATATAGGTACCGCTTTCCAAACATAGAAAAATTTCAGAACCCGTACTAACAGGTAATCATCTAATATGCCAGAAAAGGGTTCAAATGACACTTATAGGACATTTTTAACTTATGGATGATATAAAATGACTCATAAGGTAATCCTAAACGTTCATGATCACATACAAAAAACTATAAGAAGACTGAAGTATTACAATTATGAACATAATTCTCACAATGAAATACATTATGCATCCTTAAGAAAAATTTAATTCATATAATATTTACATATGATTGGCCCCAGAGTAGAGGCATGCTCGCAATTATACAAGATGTTTAAACAAAATATTTAGGATTGCCATATACAATATATATGCCTAAAATCACAACCTTATACCCAACAATTCTTATATAAAATGTATGATGTATACATAACCAATCAAAAGATTAACTTGAAGCTAAAATTGAAATTAGGTGAGTGGTGAATAATGGTTCCAAAAAAATAGGAAAGAATCCAAGGGTAAGTAAGGCTCACGCACCAGCATGTACTTGGGACGCACAAAGTCATCGTGGCAGCACTACCCGTATTGTAGAAAACCAGGACTAATTACCCAGTTTTGACATGGGATGAGATCCAGCACATTCCATACTCTTTTTTCCTTTCAATTTTACTACTATTTTCTTCTTTATGCGATCTATCAAACCCTGAAGGATGGCAATAATTAGGGCTTCATGTTGAAAAAGCAAAGTTATTCTCACAAACCGCGCGAGTCTTTCACATGTGGAGTTTCACATATTTAAAACCAAACATATTCATACATGCATAGCAATTGCAACTATCAAATGTGATTAAATTAGGCCTACTACCAAATATTAAAATTTGAATAGACAATTAAGTTAATTATATTTAAGAGAGAAACTATCCTTTTTCAAATACAAAAGAAAAATATTAAAGAGTCAAAAAAAAATTTAATAATTTTTTTTTATAGAATGAGTTGACATTATTATTGACTTTTGGATAAACAAGTGGCTCTTATTAGTTTGAGTCTTTGACTTATCTAACAACTACTCTTTAATTTTGATAAAATTCTGGTTAAATTCAAAATTTTCTAGCTAACATTACTCAATACAAAAATATAATGTGGACTCAATGTATCAACCATAATATCATTACTTAGTAGTTATTTTAGTTTTCAAACGACTTAATTAAATGTCTTCTTTTAGATACAATTTTATCACTTTGACGAACAATCAATTTAGGTTGCCTACGTTTCCTCGAATTCGGTTGGGTAGACCATTTTTTAGGTTGAGCAGTTCCTTGCCACTCACTTACATGTCCCTCCCTTGTGTACCTCTAATATCATATCGGAGATATTTGTAGATACACTGTCAAATATAATATTTTTATACATTTAATTTTGATTTATTATTAATATAAAAAAATTATATTATTATTTAATTATGTGTTAATAAATTATTAAAAAATAATTATTACAACAACTACTTAAGAAGTCAAATTCTTTTAATGATATACTAATACATTATTAAATAATAATAAAAAAAATTTATGCTGCTAATGAATTAAAATAAACTCTCTTCTTATACTACATCATTAAACACATATCACATCAACGATTTGAGTAGTTTTCAACTTTAACCTATATATTTAATTATTTTAGTGTTAATCATGGTTTTTTTTTTTTTACAAATGTGTTAATCATGGTTAATACATAATTAATTAGAAACAATAATAATTAGCATAACTAACATAATATGCATTGACCGGTATGTGCTGTAAAAATATTATAATACATTAAATGTACCTAAAATTATCTCATATCTGACCTTGCTGTCGTGCTTGATCGAATGTCTTGGTGTTATCCCATAAGCAATTCCCTTCTCAACAAACAGAGCGGCCGCACTTATGTTTGGAAAAATATATGTAAGGTGCAAAATATGTAAGTTATATAAATTAAATGGGGTATAAAAGTAAATTTTTCTATTGCAAAATTTTTTATTATAAAAAAGATACATATTTTTATTAAAAACGATGTAATATTAATGTAAATAATATTTTAATTTGATGTTATATTTATTTATTTTATTTGATTGAAGATTTTTAATAAATATACAAGAAAAGGAAATATAGCAGATACTAGATACTGTATTTGAAATCATTAAAAAATAAAATTAATTTTAGATTAAATTGATTAAATTTATAAATTAATCTCTATACTTGAAACTTATTATAAAATTATAATTTAAATTGGTTAAAAAATTCATATTCGTGTTTCAATTCAAATACATGAATTAGATTCATTTATTTAATAATTTTATTTGATTGAAAAGGTAATCATTAATTAATTCAAGTAAAATTAAATTAAATCTATTCAAATTTAATTAAATTTTAATGAATTTCTACGTCGATATAATTAAAATTAAATAAATTATTATTTTTATAATTTCCTAAACAAAGATTATAATTTATAACTCAAATTAATTTTTAAATTCAATTACAAACATATTGAAAAATTTATTTATTTTTATTTGGTGAGACGAGAAACATGTTTTTTTTTTTCTTTTTCTTGTCTAAGATTGTGATTGGATGTGGAGACACTTTGTGGTTGAGTAGGGGGACACATGATGAGTGCAGCTGAAGAATTCAACAGTGGCTGGATCTGGTAGCGGTTTTGTCGAGAAGCAACCAACGAACCTGAACCTGAACCTGAACCTGAACCTGAAGGTGAAGAAGGTGAAGGTGCTTTGTCTGATATGGCGTCGTGGGTTCTACCATACGCTGATATTGATTCCAGCTTGAGGGCCATGGCGGGTCGTGCAGAGGGTTTTGGTCGCCTTTCCATCGGTGGCCTCCACGGTCCTCTCTATTTCGTGACCACCCTTGCAGGTAGGTATCATCATCAATTTTCATTTCTCAAATTGTATTCTGAAATTGAAATGGGATGCTGCTGACTTGACTTTCGATACCTTCGATGTAAGACTAGAATTTTTATAAATTGTATTTTATTATATAGTTAACATATGTCTGTTGCTCGGATAATCTCTCTCTGTGAATGAGGCTGGCAGGTGTTGGGAAATAAATTCCCCATTCACATACTTTGATAAATACTTATAGTAAAAACACTACAAAAATATAAAATATATCAATCAAAACTAAATCACACACATGTGGTAATCTTCCTTGGTAGGTGCTCTGTAAGTACCACTGTAAGCCTTAGCTGAAACCTTAACCTTGGAATGGGGTAGCCTATGCTATTCGGCTATCGTGACTTACATCATGATGAGAAGATATCAAAGTCACTATCAAATAATATTACATGATAATGTCTGTGAGAATTCTTAAAATCTTTTCTTAATACTCTTGAAAACCCACAGGCTCTCGCAAAACTATCTCTCTCATAACTCAAAACATTTTCCCAACACAAAATATTTCAAGAATTTGCTTGGCAAGCTACCACTCCCACTTTCCTTATTGAATACTACCATTATTTTCCTACTAAAAAATATACATAATTATCATAATAGGAATTCAAGTAAACCCAACAGTAGGGTAGAGGACTTTGGATCTGCTTACTGCTCACTGTAACATGGCTCTAGGAATTCTAGTGGCCTTCTTAGACTATTTTCAGAATCATTTTGTTGGAGACATGAAATTTCGCTATTTTAAGGAATGAAAAAGAAGATCTGTTAACACAGATGTGTAGAGATAGTCAATGGTATAATGGAAAGTGTTGAATCATTGTGGCTTTCATATTGGAGGGGATCAGGTGCTGATTTATTTCTAATTTCATTGTAAGATACACACCATGTAAAGTTCTTAAGTCTTGAGTTGCATTATCAAATTGTAGTAATCATCGTTACTCATACTTTGTTTTCAGATGATGGTCCTGGGTCCCTTCGCGATGGATGTCGTAGAAAGGAGCCACTCTGGATTGTTTTCGAAGTTTCGGGTACAATTCATCTTTCATCATACTTGAGTGTGTCATCTTATAAGACAATAGATGGCAGAGGCCAGAGGATAAAACTGACAGGAAAGGGCTTACGGCTGAAAGAATGTGAGCATGTAATTATATGCAACCTTGAGTTTGAGGGTGGTAGGGGTCATGATGTTGATGGCATTCAAATAAAACCAAATTCTAGGCACATATGGATAGATCGATGCAGCCTTCGCGATTATGATGATGGGCTTATAGACATCACAAGACAAAGCACAGATATTACTGTATCTAGGTGGGTTCACTTCTCCATTTTAAATTGAGCTACAATAACGATTGACCAAATATGCTGTATTCTAATGAGTTACTTCACTTTTGGCACCAGATGTAACTTTGAACAGCATGACAAGACCATGCTAATTGGAGCTGACCCTTCTCACGTTGGTGATAGATGCATCCGGGTGACGATTCATCATTGTTTTTTTAATGGTACACGTCAAAGACACCCTCGTGTGAGATTTGGAAAAGTTCATCTGTACAATAATTACACCAGAAACTGGGGAATATATGCTGTTTGTGCTAGTGTTGAGTCCCAGGTAAGTCTGTTCTTATCTTCCTCAGCATTTTTTTAAATAATTTGGATTTAAGTTATCTGCAACATTTGTGTAAATGATTTCTTTAAAATCATTTTACAGATATACTCTCAATGCAACATATATGAAGCAGGAATTAAGAAAAAGACTTTTGAATTTTATACTGAGAAGGTAAAATAATTCGCTCTTCACTCCATGTTTTCTGTTTTATCGTCATTAATTAGGGCCCTTCATGGCCTATCATATGCTCAAATTTACTCTATTTTAGCCCGTTCTTCATCTCTAAACTCAGATATAACCCCAAAAAAGGGTCTTAAACATCCATTATTTTACCCTTTTGGTATCTCAGTTTTTGAGTCATGAAATATTTTTCTTAGTTCTACTCTGAAGTCCAGATATGTAATGAATTGGATATGCTTCTTGAATTTGTAAATTTCGTAATATTGTTTTGGCACCTGCATTGTTGATTGTTGTGTACTAAGATCCGTCTCATAAATTATGTTAGTAAATAATTAGTCTTTAGTCCAGCCATATTGGTTAGCAATTAATACCCCTGATGACAACTAATGGTTGTGATAAAAGTGGTTCCCCAGGCAGCAGATAAGGAAGAGCAGAAGTCTGGCTTTATAATATCTGAAGGAGACATGCTTCTGAATGGTGCTCAGCCATGCTTACTAACAGAATACAGAGAAGATTCCATGTTCCATCCTAGTGAATATTACCCAACATGGACAATGGAAGCAGCTGCACATTCTCTCAGAGATGTCCTCCAATTATGTACAGGTTGGCAATCCGTTTGTAGGCCAGTAGACCATACGGTCTTTAAATAAAATTCATTGCATTGCAGGAGTACACCTTGTCTATGTGTCATCATTGACATGACATCAAGCACACTTGAGAGCAAAGGTTTAATTTTTTTCGTTCTTTTAATTTTAGTAATACTAGCATCATTATTGTATTATGTGAACATAGCCAACTATGTGGGTTTGACTATACTTTTCGTTTTTGTTATCTGTATCTGTCAAGAATCATAATTCATTTTCATTGTCAGAAATTATTCAAGTTTGGAAAATTTAGCTGCATTTTGAGGTCTTGTATGCCTTATTTTGTTCTCCTTTTTTTATTTTTATTTTGTCAGTATATACAAGAGGGGGTCGAGCAAGAGAATTATACAGTCGCCTATTTGGTCCCATTCTCAAATTCATTGACTTTGACTTAATATACACCACGGGTAATAAGGACGCTTTTTCTCAGTTGATAATTTGAAAAGGATAAAGTAATTCTTGAGATTTTTCCTCTTCATTATAAATGTGTAAGCATGCATACGTGGTGTGTCACTGCCAATAGTACGTCACTTTGTCACCAAATTCATATGCGAGGAATTTTGGAAGGTCTGAACAAGAGTCAAGAAGAGTTTTTCTGTATTTTTTTCCACATCAAGTGCCTTTATGCTTGGATCACATGTAAAATAACAAAAATTTCTCCTTGACTTCTGGCCTACTTGTTAGCTTGCGATTTTTTATTTTTATTTTTTAAAATTTCATTTAACTAAGCTTGAGCACAACTGCGCCGAATGATTCATATAGCCAACTCTACCTGATAAGAAAAGACTTTTGTTGTTGTTGTATTTAACTAAGCTGAACATGTAGAGAATATTATTTACAGAGTCATTCTTCAGTTATTATGCTCAAACTGTTGATTGAGTTAAAAACAGGATTAACTGTAGTCACTGAAACTCATGTTTATGAACAGAGATTAAATTAAGTAGCATTACTAAAACAAATAAAATACTGGGTTAAGTTAACCGATAAAATAGTTTGTATCTAACACCAAGTATCTATATGATCATCATCCGTGTTTCTTTACTCAATTGGCCTATTTTTTCTATTATTTTTTAATATTTGGATCATACAGAGACATTATTAAGAAGGCATTGCTTACATCAGTAGCTAGCAAAAGATGATACAAACACAGCTCCGTTGCCACTTGACCTCATTTTGGTGATTGGAATAAAGTGGGAATTTAGATAGAAATTGCTAAGTTTAATTGGTGGTAATTACTCCTTTGTGTACAAAGAAAAAAAAGCTTGTTATAATAGAGACTCTTTGCATTGCTTCATCCGGGTAACCAACCCTGTGAATTAAACGATGAATAAGATGATGATGTAGGACTACTCAAGGTGGAAACCCCATGGAACAGATCTGACAAATAATTTGCTAGATCATCTGGTGAGAACCATGCTAATGATTCCAAATTCTTTTCCCCACTCAACTTCACCAAATATGTGTCATAAAAGTCTTGATATTTTGGTATCAGTTTGCTTGCTATTGACAGTTTTAGGTCATCCCTTAACTTCCCATCCTCTACAATCCAAGACGTCTGTTTCCTATATGCATCTTCAAAAGCTGTGGTAAATTTCCTGAAACAGGCCTTGGCAAATTCGGGCAATATTGCCTTGGAACTTTTCTCTGGTAAAGCTGAGAGAACCTTTGTCCAAGCCACTGATTCACAGTTTGAAGTATATAGTTTTACATTCTTGGCACGTCTAGCTACCCAATCATCACCCAGGAGGTATTTTAAATTGGTTGCACGAACATTCTCAACAATGAAGCTAAGATTATTGGCAAGGAATAGATATGACAATGACACATCTTTGTACAGCCCAGCTTTGCTATCGAACTTGCATAAGAGAACCAATATGAGCCATGCTAGATGAACTGACAATGCTGATGTTAAAGCATCAGTAGAGTTTGGATTTTCGAAGTAAGATTCTGGCCAAGGTGAATTCCTTGGTAATGGGTTACCAGCAAGAATGGTGGAAAGAATTCCATCATGCTCTGCCAGTAAGGATATGTAGCTCATTGCTGATCGAGTCAGTGGGTGAACTCCCCCACCAAGAACTGGAGATTTTGTTGAGTTCTTTAGAATTGCTGCTTCGAAGTCTGATAGAGTAGCTTTAATAGACTCGCCAAGCTTTACCAATGAAGAATGAGCTTGCAGTTTGATTACTTCCATTGATCCGAAACTGAACATAGATTCAATATATGGCAATAGATCTGAGATAGCTTCATAGAGTTCCATGAGCCTGAAAATCTTCCCTGGTGAACGCTTGCTCTTAGTGACGAGCTCAGGAAGCCTGAACAAACTGACTGCTGCTTCTCTAGTTATCTCTGAAAAGCATGACTCCATGGTTCTATGAGATGCTGAAAACACATGATTACAAAGAATTCTTTCATCAGAGAAAAGGGTTCTCATAGCAATCTTTACTGCATTCAACCAGTTCTTAGTTACCTGCTCAAAGGTTTCCAAGTTCATTTTGCGAATTTGGGAAGTCTCGAGCTGTTCTATGCCAAGATTATAAAGTCCTTCATCAATTATGGACATTCTTATTGACTTGTATATCATGAAACACTCTTTACCATAACCAGAGCTGATCATACAGTCAGCTATTGACTTTAAATCCGACATGGCGATTGCTGAGACACTCTCCGGGTCAGCGACAGAATCCCTTGCCATTGTCAATTCTTCTTCTGATCTATTCTCATCTTGCTTTTCAGAATTGCTTGACCCTGACCCTCTTGAAGATAGGCCAGAAACTGATTCTGGATCAAGGTGATCATAGTTAGCAGACAGTATCTGGTAGAACTCGTATTCAAGTCTTTTCATGGCAATCTGCATAAGTTTCTGAGCCAGCACAAGCTTCTCTGATGAAGCATTTTTGCTGACTAAAGAATGCATGGCTGGATGCAAGTGCCTGGCAAATTTGAGAAAATCTCCTGCTTCTTTTCGGTTATGTTGGAATAAGGAGATCACCTTGTTGTTGTATTTAGATGAGTTTAAGTCCCATCTGGTAATGAAGGATTCAGCGTTTTCAATGTTTGCTTCCATCAGGGGTTCATTGAAGGGGTGGAAGGAGTACAAGGACAGGGGAATGAATAAGAAGACAACACTTTGGAGGAAGAGAAGAGATTTGGCATTCCACTTGCTGGAGTGATTGTGTTTCTGTTTGGAGTCTCTGATAGCAGCATCGAGACTTGAAGGGTGCGAAACTTTGTAATGGATATAGATGAGAGAAGGTAAGCCAGAAAGTGAAGCTCCTATTACTCTTTGCTGCTAAGAAGAGAGAGCTTCACTGTCAGCTATTCTTGCATTTTGGCTTTTGTTTCTAGGGCGGTTATATACAGAGGAAATGGAATAGAGCCATTTTTTCTTGATGGGGTTGGGGAATAAGAATTGCTTATATCAGACTTCGAAAATTTGACTACGTGCACTTGGTTTATGGTCTATGTCAAGTAACCGGTAGTTTGCATGTATACTAATTAAACAATTATATCATTACAGAACAGTAGTACCTACCAACAGGGAGAAAGATCTTACCATAATTAAGATTATAGAAGATTTGTCAATGACAATGGACTTTATTTGGTAGTTTTTATGGCCAGAAAAAAAAAGAAAAGAAAAAGAAAAAGAAAAAGACGTTAGAAGTTTCTGTTTTGTTACTTATATGAATAAGTCAAAGATGATAGTTATACATGTTTATATATTTTTAATTTTTGTTTGTAAGTCGTCTGATCTTTATGTTATGATTTTATTACAATTTTTTTGAGTGATTTAAATTTTGCACATACAATCACATATATTTACAACTATAAAATAATTTTCTAAGGTGAAAATCCAATGTATACTTGGAAGTTTTACACCTTAGTTGGTTGTTTTGGTGGACTTTGATCATGTTTTTGTGGTAATTATAATTAGGTTATGTTAGTGGTCAAATAATTGTTGTTCAACCTGAGAGTCATTTTTAAAATAAATTACCCACTCAATAGAAGTCTAAATCCAAAAAAAAATAGAAGTCTAAATCCAAAAAATTCTAACATTATATGGTCCAACCAATCCCAATTTTTCTTGTGCATTTTTTCAAACATCTAGGAAAAGTTTGCCAAGCAATGTTTTTTTTCATTCAACTTATTTTAATTCCCCAATATTTAATATATTCTCAAATAAGATAATGTAACTTTCATTCATAACTTAATAAACACTTATCTTGGTCCTACAAAGATATACGTGACATGACATTAATCTTCTATTTATTAGTGACATCAAATTAGCACTTTAATAATAATTACTGTCATTAATTTCATCATTTAAGGATCATGTGATGTCGTTCTAAAGACTAATTTAATGAAAAAATATGTAATATTTAAAGACTAATTTGATGTCGCATATATATTTAAAGGATTAATTTGATGTATTTATAAATAGATAACCAATGTAATATCGTATATATCTTTAAAAAATCAAAATGAGTGTGTATTTTAACTTTTGTTCCACTTATGATTATTCTCTTAGATCTCCACATGTAAGTATCATTATCGTAAATGAATTACTAGTAGCTTTGCCAGCAAAGTTCTTTTGCTACGAGAAATTGGATGCAAAATAGAGCAATGAGGAGAAAGCATCTAGACATGTGAATGTAGGGCTCGTTAAAAAGCGACCTAACATACTCCTTGCTAGTCTATTGCACCTATCTGAGATACCTACAAATTCTTCCTTTTTTTGGTGATTAATTCATGGTTTATTAAAAATGATGTTAAGGGGTGGTCACAAAATGTTACAGTTGTAGTTGTATGTCAGTAAATCCATATATATAATAAGCCATTAGGAGTGTATAGTTGTGGAAGGTTTAGGTAGTTTAAAAAAGATAATAAGTTTAAACTTTCGTCCCATGATTGTACAAAAGAAATTCATATATAATGTTTTATTTTACACAAGAATAATTTTATGTTTTCTTAATAATTATTTTAATTACTAAAAGAAAAAATATTAAATACTTTTTGAGTTATGAAGGTATTAAATTTTTTTATTTTAATTAATTAAAAGAATGCTAGGAAAATTATTAGGATGATATAATATTATTCTTTACAAAGAAGAAAAAAAGGTTGGGGGATGTTAAGTTTCTTGTTGTGCTCACTTCGTAAGTGTATTAATTTGTTTTAAATAAATTGTTTGAAATTTTAAGGAAACACATTTATTGATATTACTATTGAGAAAAAGATGTTTTCTAGTTTTGTTTTCAAACAAAAATTCAAAGTTTTAATTGTTTTGTTCCTGCGGTATCAACCTGTGGAGAGGGGAACTGGTCTCGTATCACCTGCAAAAACATTCTGGAAGAGGAAAGGAATAATCTTTCCTTGACCTTAGGGCAACTTGGTCAATTATGGCCGTCGTTGCCTGAAACTACCAGTGCCTTTGTCTTTCTTCGAAGTCTTGCAGCCAATGACTTGATGGAGCCTCTATGCCTTTCACATTTTTGGGACTGTATTTTTTGGTAATTTTTCACAAATCTTCTTTTGGTCTTGTATTTATATCCTTTTAACATGCACCATTATACGTATTAGCTAGATGTG
Source organism: Styphnolobium japonicum (assembly GCA_023212625.1). Lineage (NCBI taxonomy): Eukaryota > Viridiplantae > Streptophyta > Magnoliopsida > Fabales > Fabaceae > Styphnolobium > Styphnolobium japonicum. The sequence goes on from JALBWW010000013.1 coordinate 1,310,281, forward strand.
GATAATTTTTGAGAAAATGATTATTTAAGTTGACTTGATAGAAAAGTAATTTTTAAATAAAATTAATTAAGTATTTAATTAATTTAATTAATAATTTATATACACTTAATTAATAATTTATTCTCATTTTAATATTTAATACGTGGTTAACTGTATGTAAATTATTAGTTAAATTAATTAAATACTTAATTAATTTTATCCAAAAATCAAATGAATATAATTTTTTCCAAATCAACCTTAAAGTCATTATCCCATAATTTTTCTCATCTAATTCCCTCGTAGCTAACTTTTTTCCAAAGAAAAAATATTTCAGTATTTAAATAGCAAAGGAATATACCATAACAAAATCAAAGATTTCTGCCGTGAAAATGAGCAGCAGCCTCTGTTGATTTTTTTTTTTAGTAGAAATTGAATTCAGACTCATATTTTTTTTCAATAAAGAATACAAGATGTTTTTGGATTAATTTCTGTTCAGGCGTCAACTTAACTTTAACAAGAATATATTTTTAATGAGATTCAAATTTTTACATTGCAGGTCAAGTTTACGTATATAGAGTTTAATTTACCAACGAGTCACACTATGTGATTTAGACTTATTTTATTCTTAGATAAATCTGCCACAAAAATTTTCACATATTTAATTAAAATTATCTTTGAAATTTTAGTCTCAACTTTTTATGCTATTTATAAAAATTATCGTTGAATTTATTATTTATATTAGAGAAACACACTAAAAAATAAACTTTGTATACTATATTTAGTTTTATTGTTTTCACTCAATCGTTTATAGAAGTTTGCACCCACTATCAGATAAAATAAAAAATTGATAGGGCATTCAAGATGTTAGAAATATTTTAAATTATGACATTTTAATTTTAGGATTTAATTTTAATTTATTTTCAGTGTAACAAAACTATACATTATCATCCAATCATGTGTTGATACATTATTAAAGGAGTTAAATTTCTTATGTAGTTGTTGTGATAGTCAAGCTCCTTTAATGATGTGTCAGTATATAATTAGATGACAGTGTAAAATTTTTTTTACATTCTCAATGAACCAAAATTAAACTCTTAATTTTATGATAGATAGATAGCTGAATAATTATTTTTATATACATAGAGAAAGAAATGTTTGATAATATTAAAAAATAAAAATATATTAGGCCTTTTCTAAATATAAAATTTCTTTTAAAAACAATTGAAAATTTTTCTTTCATTATTTTATACCATTGCAATTTCATATAAAAATATACATTTAGGATATTATTTCTTATTATATATATTATTATTAATTTTGTTCTTCCTACTCAAAATTTCTAGATCCATCATGAACACCTATTTTAGTCTTCTAAAATTATAAGTAACATCACATTGGTTCTTTATTTATAAATACATTAAATTGATTTTATAAAAACATATGTTTTATCAAATTGGCTTTTAAATATTATGTTTTTACTATCAAATTAGTCTTTAAAATGACATCAAATTAGTCATTATAATGATATAAAATTAATCATTAAATGACAAAATTGATAACATTAATTATTATTAAATGACTAATTTAATATCACTATAATTAGATAACTAATATGATGTTATATATATTTTTAGTTGACTAAGATATATATTTGAACTTTATATTATCACCAATTTTTTGTGGCAAAATATTAGTTTATTATTATGAATTAAATTTTCTTCAATTATAACATTTTATTTAACATGAAGTACATCATATAACTGCAATATTTTAACGTATAACTCGTCAAAAACTTAAAAATCTCACGATTAGTGGACGAAAGAAATATATCTGTTGATAATATAGTTATAATATTCCCTGCGAACTGGCAATAACGAAACCAAATTCAATAAAGATAACTTTTAATGTCATATTACATATTTCACAACATTTTTTCTTTAAAATACGATACTGTTTTAATTTAATGAATAACTTTGCTACGTGTATGAAAGGATTAAAATTCCCTAAGCTTTAATCCCTAAGCCTTTGTTTAGTATGGAAGAAATAGAAAAGAGAGAAATAAAAGAAAAATGAAGAAGTTCTCCTGTGTTTAATTAGAGAAGAAATAGAAAAGAAAGAAAGAAAAAAATGAGTCTCACAACTTTTTCATTTCTCTCCTAAAATAAGAAGAAATAGAGAAGAAATGGATAGAGATGGAAATTTTACTAATATGTCATTCTTTTTATTATTTTATAAATAAATAAATAGAGACAAATATATATTTATAACAAAATTTAATTTTCTTTTTTTCTTATTTCTCTTAATCCAAATAACTTAAAAATCTATTCATTTTTTACTCTATTTCTTTTTTTTCCTATTTCTTTCTACTCTATTTCTCTCATAATCCAAACAAAGCCTAAACTATATCTCTAGGAGAAAGGTGAGTAACATATTATGTAACACTTAACAAGTTAAAAGTACAGTTAACTAGACATAAAAAAAAAAAAACTAAATATGAATTTCATAAAATTAAGGACGTACAAAAATAAATTTAAAGACTAATGAAAAAACTTCCAAAAACTAAGTTACATATGTGTCCATTAACTTGAATACCTTTGAACAATTACATAAATCACTAAATAGAAGAGGTCTTAATCAATTCCCAAGGTACATTTTACTCATTTTATAGTTTATACGCTCCTAGATAACCTTTGAAATCCTTTCAGTCATGACAAAAACTGAATTACACATCAAGCTTAATTATGCTATATTCTTGTAGGACTACCACTGTAATCAACAGGACATGCTCCTATCGCTTGTCATGATTCTGGCACATTCTAGTCTACAAATAGCATAAAAAGTTTTATACATCAAATTTAAACTCAAGAAAAATCTCCCACACCGTCTTTTTATTCTGCAAAGCTATGTAAAATGGACCATCATCATACTCAAAACACTTCAGGGAGTAATGCATAGAATATGCCCCTGGCCTGATACGAAATGGTGTCAACACAATACTATTATCAACAGCTCCAAAATTAGTTGTTTATAGTGATCAAATAAATGCGAATATTGAAATATGAAAGAAAATAGATATCCCTTTTAAATAAAATGGCAAAGTTAGTTCACGAAGGTAAATATGGGATGCTGCAAAGAACCAAGGGGCCTAATTTATTAAGGAAACTTAATACTTCCCCTCCTGTCACTTGCTTCTTAATGAAGGGATTGAGAATGCAGCCAAATGAAAGAAGGGCAGAAATTTAAGGCATTCATCAAATTTGAAGTTTGAACAGAAATCCACATATGGACTAACACTCGGCAAAAACCTACTAGCTTAAAGAGAGAAACCGGAGGTCTGAAGACAGGAAATTTAACACAATCAGTAACACCAACATGACGCTACAAGTTGAGATGTATCAAAACTTGTCAACTATAAAGGACATAAATGTCCAATCAATAGATAAGATTGCTCTAAAGTCCTACACCTTAATAGCATATTTCCTCATTGGAAAGTATGTCTCCTTCTTCTTCTGCCGCTCAGTCTTCAATGATGCCTGTAAGAACAGGAAAGGAGAAATCTCATAAGCAACAACAAAGATATGGTCCAGCTCATACAAATAAAGAAGCCTAACAATTAATAGGGAAAAAAACGCCCCACAATCATGATAATATGAATTTAATCCATCACAAAGTGAAAAGATTCAAGTATCATTGAAGGCATCTCAAAATAGAACAATCTAGTTGTAATTTCCTTCTTTCTCTCTAATAATTTTTTCATAAAACATAACAAAGAACACCAATGTAAGTATGTATAATAAATAAGCAAAGATTATGACCACCTCACTACCAGATATACGTTTCTGAGAAACAAGGAGCGATTTTGGAATTCTGTTTCACTCTATCAAAAAAGGGGGGAAAACAGCAAGACTTTGGCAGAGGAAACATGTACGGTCCAAATCATCGGGAAGATCAAAAGAGTATTATGGTTATTTTTCCCCTCATACTTGAAAGTAGTGGTATCTATAGACATCTATTTCCATCCGAATGCAGTGATTCCTTAACCAAGATATATACAATTGCTTCAGTAGCACCCTTAGACAAAATCAATAGTTCCTCTAGTTCCTTGTTACATGTACTTCTATTTCAAAAGAGATTATGATGTAGTGAAAGATTAACCACCAAGGTCAGAAATGAAATTAGTATTTACAACCTGCCATGGTATACATCCTAGTTCTTTAAAAGGAAGAGTATCATGCCGGAAGAAAATACAGATTAAAGAGATGGAACAAAAATAGTCCTAGCCAAAAACAGAACTCTTAACGTATTCAAGTTGCTCTGAAGCATCATCTTAAATTGAAGACCACGTTCAAGTCAATACTCAATCTAGAATACTGAAATTCAAACAAGATCAGCTAGTAAATTTTAAAAAAAGGGAATAGAGGGGATGATTCATGTTAGAAAAGACAAGGAAAAAAATCGATAAATTTATGCCCATTACAGTAAATACCAGTCCGTAAGGCAGAAACATATCATAGCCGGTAAGTGGTAACATAAAAAAATGAGGAGGAGAACCAAAACAATGAAGTCCATTTGTTCAAAACCCAAAACCACATGGGGCAAATTATAGATTATATTTATTTTCCCATCAAGTTACCACTGACCAAACATTGAAAAAAGAGAATTTCTTGAATCATGAATAAGCCAGAACTGAAGTAACATAAAGTGTTGGGGGCCCCCGATAAAAAGCGAGAACAGAGAGCAGCATTGAGCACAAGGCATTACCTGATGCTTGGTAAGCCTTCTGCGAATAGCCCTGGTCTTCTTGGGGCGCAGATCAAGTGGCAAAAACTTCTTGTTCTTATAAACTTCCCTCAACGCAGCCTTCTGCTTCTGAGAAATCACGGTCAAAACCTGGGCAATGGACAATCTCACCACCTTTCTGCAACCCCACATGAAAGAAAAAAAGAAGAAAATCATAAACACAAACACCTCATAGGCAAATAAAGTGAGAAACCCATCAAGGGAAAAAGAGCAAAGCAGCGATTTTTACATCTTGGAGAGCTTGTTGGGAGCACCACCAGTGACCTTAGCAACGCGGAGCAAAGCAAGTTCGGCCTTGAGATCCTTGAGCTGGTTCAACAGCTCGGCCTTGGTCTTCTGCCTCAGCTCGTGAACCTTGATCCTCGCTGCAGAGAACATGTTTCAATCACACAAATTAGAAGCAAAGAAGAAGAGAAATTGAAGAAACCCATTGATCAGGGTTCAGGGGACATTACCCATTGCTGAATTCACTAGCTTTTGCTGCGCCTCTTCGTTATGCGAATGAAACCCTAATCCGAAATGGGAGGCACGAAGGGCTCTGCGTTGAGGTCTTGGGTTTTCTTTTATATATATTGCTGGTTGTTTTGGGTTCGGCCCAGTTGGGCTTTGAACTGGGTCTTCTTTTCTTTTTTTGGGTTTTGGGTTTAGAAATAGGATCTCGAGGAGGTGTTGGAACTGGCCCATGTAAAGAGGCTCAAGTAGGAAATGACTTCTTTACCCTTAATAAGTAACATGGCTCTGGGTTATTGATCGGATAAGCCCATCATCGATCCAATACCTCCTACTCACATATGATGGGTTCAACACACAATTCAATACTCATCAATTGTTTGTCTTCCAGAAACTTTCATATTCGGTGATTTGTCAATTGTGATGACCATTTGTGGTACAAAAAAGTTAGGAACTCATATTGATTCTTTTCAGAATCAGTATATAGATATCAATCAACCATTAATTTTGATAGATATGTACCTCTTATGCCCTAGATAATGGTGTATGCATGTATTCTTGACAGTTCTAATCCCTCGAGTCACATTACTAATTCAAAATCTTGTCATTTCACACACACACAAGTATATTATTCACAATTATGTCACTATACACGAGTTTCATAGTGGACCAGGCTTGAAAACTATCATTTTGTTTATACTCATAGTGAACTTCCTTTTGTCAAGATATCGTTTGCACGAAGACTAGCTGCTTTTCTAGTTACATTCCTTTAGACTAAATTGCTGTCTTGAAGTGGCAAATAGTAATTCATCTCTTATGTATTGTTTGGATGTTGGTAAGGAGAGGAGGAGAAGAGAAGGGAAAAATAACCTTAACCATTGTTTTACGTAGTGTTTGATTGGAAATAAATGGGGGGAGATGTTATTTTAAATTTTATGTCTTTAGTTCAAAATTGTTCCTGAGACAATTTTATCTCTCCTCTAAAAGTGGAGAAATTTAGAGAAGAGTGAATATATATTGAAAATTACACTAAAATGTCTCTAAATTAAATACTACATTAAATGTTATAATTGTGTAAAAAAATAAATTTATACTTTCTTTCTATTAAAATCTCACTCCTCCCCTCCTCTAACCAAACACACACAAAATGAAAATCTCTCCCTTTCCTCTCCCTCCCCTCCCATCCCCTCTATTAAAATCCCTCCCCTCATCTTCCCTTAATTGAACCAAATTGACCCTAAATGAGGGGAAATGAGGGAGAATGAGAAGGAAGTGTGTGGGGTCCAACCATTTATTGCAAACATAAATGTATTGAATGAAAGAAAACAAAATACAAAACGATGGAGGAGCAAATTTTCTTTTGCTATGTTTACATAGCTAAGCTGGTGATGGCTTCTTGCCATCAATGCCCAGCATACACACCTGAAATGCAAAAGTGTTTTCACACTTTGCATGAGCCTTCATAAATAGAGGCAACTTCTTTCATTCAATGCATCAATTCAGAGCGAGACTTCTCTCAGAGTAAGAGAGCGAGAGAGTTCTCTAAGAGTAAGAGAGAAATAGAGTATGTGAGTAAATCCTAAGAGTGTAAGATGTAGAAAAATACACCAGGAGAAATTTAGGTATTATCTTTATTACTCTTTAGTACTGCAATCATAGAGAATTGTAATATTAGAATAAGAGAGATCTCACTTGGAAACACTACATTATTGTACCTCTTGTGTGTAAGATTGTGGAGAGGATATTGTAATTTATCTTTGATATAGTGAAATATTTTTTCAAAGTTTGTCTCGTGATTTTTTCTTCTACATTAGAGAGTTTTTCATGTTAAAATCTTGATACATTGATTTTAATTATTTTACTACTGTAAATAGTGTTCACGAGTCCCACAACGAATAATATTTACTATTGACATGCTTATTTAATTTTTATCTAGGAAATCATTTCTTGAGTCCAACAAAGTGTTCCTCCTCTTTCAGTTTCAAAGCTATTCTCTCTCAAATTAAAAGATAAGGAGGGAGAAGAAATCAAATTTTAATTATATATATATATATTTGTGTTATAAAATTAACAACATAGGATATTCTAATAGTTACGACATAAATAAAGATTTTATTTTCTATAATCTTTATAGGACTCACAGCAATGAAGCATGAATCCATTCACTTGTTTCTCATGCACAATCAAAAAGCACTTGCAGTATAAATAAATAAAAAATGCTACAGTGTATCTTATATTTGTACCATAAGAACGCATGTCAATTTCATATATTCACATCATATATATCTTTGTTAAAGCACACATAGTAACTAATTCGAGTCCTATATTCACTTGTTGCTCACAATGTTTTTCTTGTTATCTCCTTCAAGAAGCTTACCAGCGTGACTATGGAATTTTAGCATCAACATATATTTCAATTCCAATAGTAAATTTTATGGAATTTCATAAAAAAATTATGCTTAAAAAACTATGTATATTGATGGAATAATTAAGTAATCGGGTCAGAGCTTTTTTCAAGGATCGAGTCGGATATCTATAACGCATGAGACATACGGCATACCTGATCTGATCCCTTCAACTAATTTTCCGAAGTTTACGATGTAAACATCAAATACAGCTACGTTCTATCCTCCTGTTTAGTCTGCTTACCTCTGTTTTTTATAGTTTGATCATCGTTCTAAACATGCAGAGTTTTAAATTCATATGATTAGTTAAGGCAGACAAAAATCTTAGCAAGCAAGATATGAAGCAGGCTGTAGTCAACCAAATGTGATGATCACTTTTCCTTTGTCTTTTACGGGTTTTAGTTCCTAAGATATTGATGGACATGGTACAAGTTGAGTTGTATACAGAGGAACATATTCACAATTATAAAATATAATAAATGACAACACTTACTAAGATCATGAACTTGTATAGTTGCCTCGGATTTATTGACACAAACTGGGTGCAAGAGTACATTAGCTACAAAACGAAACTCGATGGCTTTAAGGAGCTTCCATTTTGAAAGATACAATAAGTAATCTAGATACTGCAATTAAAATGGCTGTCTCTGAATCTGAATCTGAATCAAAGTTTAATCAGCTGTGACAGAAAACTGTATTCCATTTTGCATTTGTGTGCTGATTAGAGGTTAAAAAGTACTACAAGCTGGGATACAGTTATGCCAGTGGCCTTAACTTGTTGCTCCTGGTCTTACTCTATGGTATGTGACAATTGAGGAGTCCAGCAATTGCAAGATGATCTAACTTTTTGCAACTTCCCACTATATCAAAATTGTATCAGACAACTGAATTGGACAAATAATATCAGTAGACAACCTAAAGAAATATGAGTAGAAGCTATATGGGCTCAACTTTAGTCGTATATGTGAAAGATATATATGTATGTATATTTATGGTGCCCATTATAATTATTTATTATTCTTTCTGTATATTAAAAAAATGTAGACATAAATTGTCGCTTTAAGCTATATCAGAAATTTTATTTTGTGGGGTGATATATTAAAACTCTATCTCATATCGATTTTATCCTTGACATTTCCTTTTTGCAATTTTTGTCCTTATTTGCAACTCGTGACTTTTCTCTTGACTTGTTAGTTAGGCATATGGTTTGATTGAGAGTTTAAACAGACAAGGTTTAAATTTGGGAAAGGAAAATGATGTTATTGAAGTGGAGGGGGGAGGGGGGATGGATGTTTCTTTGTTGCGAGATGGTGAAGTTTTCTGTGGTGCCTCTAACATGTCTACTACTCAAGCACGGGTGAGAGAATAGTCCAAGCAAGTCGGCCCAAGCAGTAATGCAAGTTGCAAAGCATGGACATGAAGCGTCCATTTCTAAATTCTTCCTCAACCATTCATCGATCCTCATCCATCCAAACTAATTAAAAGATAAAACGACATCAATAACAACTGCCTCTACTAGCTAGTTCGCTTGGTCAAAGCTGCCGTCCCTACCAAAGTCAAAAATATAAAAAATTTGAAATTATTCTGATGCTTATCTTTTGTTTAAAATATCATGTGTTATTAAATATTAGTTAGTGATTATTTATATTTAATAATTTTTTAAATATTTATTATAAAATTAATAATCAAAAAATAATTAAGAACTTATTTTGAATATTAAATTCGTCATGATACTATATAACAATTCTCAATTTTTTTTTTGTATAGACGTTGACACTCACAATATTTAAATAAATTTTATTATAATTTATAAGCGTCACGTTACTCACGTAACTACTAACTATAAATTAGAATTAGAATTACTATTTGTACAATGCTACGCGCTCGAGTTAACAAGTAAGCAATGAAATTTATTATTTTATTGTTGCCTTTAAAAACTAAAACGGGCCCAAATGTATTTGGCTCGGCGCTTGTGCACTAAGTATTGGGTAGCAACACCCTTACTATTTTATGCAAAGTTCAAGTTTTCTATACACTTCTCGATGGGCACCATGAGATAAGAAAAGTATTATTTTAAAAATTATAAAATAATCCTATTGATACAATTTTTAAACATTACACATGTGGCCCAATATACTGGACTACAAATAGTTTTACTTAAACATTTTTCTTCATTAAACTCGTGGTTTTAATTTATACAATTGTAAGATTACTTATATTATTCGACTATAAAATTATTGTCCACGCCAACATCTTGTTTTGTTTTTTATTTTCGAAAAGTACTAGTTCCACAATTATTTAGGACAAAATACACCTCTTAATTTCTACTATTAAATTTGAGTAGAGTCTTAAAATGTAATCCAGTAATAAAGACATGAGATATGCTTTTTTATGAAAAATAATATATATATATATATATATATATCATTATTCGGTCAAAAGAATAAACTAGAAACGCGTCCTTCTAAAATTTATTGCTACTTTTTAGTATAAAGGCTGTGGTTGTATCATAATATCGCTTGATCTGTACTTTATGCAAATATTTGTTGCTATTCCTCGTTTATAGTGTGCCTTAATTGTATATACTTATGGCCAAAAAAATAATAAACATTGTATATACTTTTATACTATATCAGAGAAAAGAGAAATGCTAATTTTCACAATATTTTTTTTTACAAATTACCTTACGAATGACGTAACTTACGTGTGTTATAAATCATGTCTCTAAAATTGAAGCTTGTGCAATGGATATTTTGTAGCAAACAAAAAATAGGACCGACGGTCTATTCGTATGCTTATCGTAAAAATAATTTTGTGATATAGCGGTACTTCAAAAAAAAATAGTCCAAACAAACTTTTTTTTTCAAACAACGTAACTAACAAAATAAATGCACCAAAAAGGGGTTTATTTTCAAACAAATATGGCTGATATCTTTGAAGTGCAAATTTCCCGTGTGAACACTCCTTATACGAGTGCAGATTGCGTATGTCTAGTATCAACTGAACACGAGCCATTTCAATTCTCAACAGTATAATTGATATCATTGGATTACTAATTTAAGGAGGTCAAGAGTATCAAATATGTAAAAAAGAGACAACCAAATAGAGCAGAGATTAAAAATAATTAAAATTAAAATTTTATACATTAATAATGTAATTTTTTTTATATTATTACCTAATTATGTTGACATATTGACCTTTCATTTAATTGTTTATATAGTCAAATTCATTTAATAATAAAATAATATATAATTAAATAATACTATATAAAATTTTTGTACTTTCATTAAATCAATATTAAATTAAATCTTTAATTCAAGTGTGCATATTTTTTATTTTACATTAACATGGATGAATGGTTGGTTTAATTTGGGGATGGTGACAAGTGTTTTCTTCTGTTAAAATAATTGAATTTAATAATACTAATAAAAATACTAAATGGGAATGGTAATTCTCCCCAATAGGGAAGTATTATCATTTATCAATCATTCCAATTTGGTATTTCTCTATTTATTCTTTATCCCATTCTAAAATTATTTGTTTCCAAAATAGGAAGCCACACCTCAATTGGGTGTTTACTTTTCTTGCCCCTTATCTTTTACCTCGTCCTCATTCTTATCCATCCTTAACACGGTTTCAAGTCTAACTTTCAAAGCCATGACCCAAAACTAAATGAAGAAAATAAAACTAATTTTTCAAATTCATCCAGATTTTAACGGACGAATCACATCTTAATGAAGCTAAACTCTTCAATTAGTAGTGCCCTCAAAGTCCACTCAAAGAAAAACACTAAAAAAAAAAAACTTCACTCAAGGCAAGTTGCATATACATACACAAAAGGGTGAGCTCATGCCAAGATTCAAATCCACAAATAAAGGCACCTCTATTGTATTAAACTAGCATAATAATCTATAATCTATGTCACCTTCTTTATCCTTTTTATTGATCAATTCAACCACTCTTCTATTAATTTATGAATTGAAAAATTAAACCAATTCTTAATAACTGCCAAATGATCCACGACGTGGTCTCTTCCAACTTGATTAGGATAGAAAATAGATGAGTACTTTGCCAAATGCTAGGCATTTGTGTGGAAGCGTTAAAGGGTGGGCCAAGCCTAGTGGTAAAAGGATTCGTTTCATCGAATCACACACCAAATGGATCTCTCTTTTTTTCTATGTCTATAAATAGAGAAAGTAAGGCCATTATTATCTCACATTAATGTGATTTCCTAATTCCCATGCACTAGTCTCTCTATCCGACTTCACTCACCAAAAGGCTCTGTTTTTCTCTAAAACCAGCGTTTCCTCTGCTACCATTTATCTCATTGTTACCCTTCTCAAAAAAAAAAAAAAAAAAGTTTCGGAGCTCAGCAACTCTACATGGTTAATCTCTCTCTCTCTCTCTGCATAATCATCCTATCTTATTCTGTAATTGATTTCCTTCTGGTTGCTTTTGTTTTCTGGGTTAATTTGCAGGCGAGTGAAGCTGAGATCAAATATGAAGAGGTATAAATAATTGAGACCATTATCTATAAGTCTTAAATGGGAGCTTTGCATATTCAAATTTAAAGGAAAAGAAGATAAAAACAGAATCTGAACGTGCTTATTGTTGAAAAAAAATCATATATTTTTGCAGGAATTCATATTGAATTCTCGAGGCATGAAACTTTTGACAAGCCGATGGGTTCCTGTGAATGAAACTCCGAAAGCGTTAATCTTCATCTGCCATGGCTATGCCATGGAATGCAGCATCACCATGAGCAGTAATTAGCCTCTGCACCTTCTTTTTTACGTTTTCCAATTTTTCCATTCATTACAATAAGATTGTGAATCAAAATTAACTTGCATATATGTATATACGTATGCTCATTCTGATGATATGAATGAATATTGAAACAGGCACAGCAACGAGGCTTGCAAAGGCAGGGTTTGCAGTATATGGGGTGGATTATGAAGGCCATGGAAAATCAGATGGGCTTCCAGGTCTTGTAAAGAATTTTGATTATGTCATCGACGATTGCTCCAACCATTTTACCACCATTTGTGGTCAGCCTCTCTTCTCTCTCTCTCTCTCTCTGCACCATTTTAATTTGTTGCTCGCCATTAAATTTTGTATTGGTTTTGAACACATTTTCAAACCCATGATGTGGGCCATTTATATCAACTTCTTTTCCTCTTTCCTTCTTCCAAAGAAAAGTTCAAGTTAACAATAAATACGTAAACATTAAACATATATATATATATATATATATATATATACACACACACATGTAGTAAATGTTTGATATCATCATCTTATTTTATTTTAATTTTAAATTGCAGAGAAGCCAGAGAACAAGAAGAAGGCGAGGTACTTGCTAGGGGAATCCATGGGAGGAGCTGTGGCTCTGCAACTGCACCGGAAAAAGCCAGAATACTGGGATGGGGCAATTTTGGTTGCACCCATGTGCAAGGTTGGCTTGCTTTCTCCATTTTTATTTTTATTTTTGTTGTTATTTGCTCTATAAAATATCTTCAGCAACATATAATATGCGCAACTTACGTTACATAACGTTCTGTTTCTGCTACAATTATTCTTTCAGTAGAAAAATAAAATCCTACCCCGTTCCTCTCTCTCTCACTGGCTATTTTTCTGGTTGTTCTATACGTAAAACGTACGTTTCTTTTTCTATTTGACCATTCCAAGGTGTCAGACACGTTTGGTATATTGTGATATCTTCAGTCCCCAGCAAAATGGGATCCAATCACATTAAGTAGATGTTGACGTAGATTTTTTCTTTTTTACTTATCTCTTGTTCTGGATGCATAGTATATATTCTTACTAGGCATATTATCGATTTGATGAATTGTTGATAATCTTTTCTAACGGCATGTGAAGTAGTGACTAAGTTGGCATCACTATCTAATAAGTGATAACACAATGTGTCGTATACACAAATTATAGATAAATGCACATTGCCTGCACAACTTCATAATTGGCTTTAAACAAATTTGTTTTATATTAGAATTAGGATTAGGATTGAGATTAACCCTTGTTTACGAGACAAACATGTAAGAGCTAGAGTTGACACAAAATTATAGACCTCACAATACATGTGAGTGACGATTTAAGTAGGACATATCTTTTTGTGTTAATCTCTCCTACTTGATGAGGAGAACATCAAAATCGTTTTTATTAAACTTAAGTGACCTATGCACAATTTGACTTACTATTTATTCAATTAATTAATGTGTATATGTGACATTATGTTAATGGCCAAGGCGTGAAGGTAGGGCATAGACATAGTACCTATCTTAATGGGTATTGCTATACTTATCTGAGTATTAAATATTGCAATTACCACTATATTAAATATTGCAATTATCACTATTTACAAATTTACTCGTATTTTGATGTTTAAGTTGCTCGATGTGAATAACTCAACAAATGAAGCCATATATATTGAGTTTTACACAATTGATGACATTTATCCACTTATTTTGTTATATAATCCTGGTATCCTGTCATATCCTAACATAGGACATAAGGCAACATAGTTTAGAAGGCAACTCACGATTTGTAATTTTTAATTCCAAGCAATAATTACTCAAGATAATTAATAGTAAAACTAAGTTAAGAATCAACTAAAGTGTTCTAATGTTTAGTTACAAATCAACCAAAATTTTGAATATAAATGGCACAAGCCCCACCCACGGCACCCACGGCACCCACATACTTACAAAACATCAAAACACTTTACAAGTAAACAAGGACTTAAGCTTAGAAGAATAAAGGATGAAGTTGCCAACAATGTGGACAACAGTCAAAGGATAAACCATACAATTAATAATACCTTCACTAACAACAACTTAAGTTGGAATATTAAGAAGGCAGCTCATGGTTTGTAGTTTTCATCCAATGGTTAAAAATTCGATTAGAATAATTTTTGAGATTGTGTGCATAAAATTTTTACTCTTAATCTCTAGTTTTTTTTTACCATTTTGAATAGGAAATTATATCTAAAAAGTAGATAATTATTATTTTTAATACAATTTAAAAAAAATATTTAATAAAAATATAATATAATAAAATATATAATCATAATAAACGTTATTTAATAGTTATCCCTTGTTTTTTCTTCTTTACACGTGGGCTTACGTCAAGTGTGTGAATAGAGACATTTTTATATATTATATTTTAGTTGATTCGTTGAAGTAAAATAATTCAATGAACCCATTTGAATATCATCATATCATTATTTGACCATTACTAGTCTTTAAAATCTAGAAGGCACTTGACCTTTAGGTTGAGTGCTCCATTTTAGGTGGGGATCAATCATGAATTTTCTAAGCTAAACCGTTCCAATAGTTCTCCCCCATATTATTATGTCACATATAGAAGACCTTGCTTTCTGAAAATGACATTAGTTTAGCCTAAAATAATATATTTTAAAAAGTATAGATTTATTAGAATTTACTCTTTTATTTTTTTATTAACAATTATTGCTTGTACTTTATAATATAAAGCACACCTTCTACTTTAAAGAATTTAAATTGAATTAAGAAAACTTATTACTGTTAATTTTCTTGCTAAGCGGATCTGTTCATGCACATACAGCTGGTGTAGTGAATAATATATTTATTGTTGCTTATATATATATATATATATATATATATATATATATAATATAGATAGTTATTTATGATGTAACAGAGGAAAAGACCTGTGTTGTTCTCTGAATTAGTTTTCCAAACACAATTTTAAGAGAAAACAAAGTCAATTTGTTCACTTTCTTGCATTCACATCAAAGCGATTCCAAGTGGTAATAATGAAATATTGTGCAGATTGCAGATGAATTGAAACCAAATTCAGTGGTGATCAATATATTGAGTGCACTCAGCAAAGTCATACCCTCATGGAAATTAGTCCCAACCCAAGATATCATTGACGTCGCCTTTAAAGTGCCTGAAGTCAGAGAAGAGGTATCTACCCAAATTTTATTCCACAAATAGAGATACGTGCTAATTTAAATTAAATTCTGGATCACTGTAGATTCTTACATTTAGTGGCAGGTACTTGTAGTTCATTTGTTAAAAGTTTATACATACTTGTCACTCAAGTTTAAATCTTATGAGGAGCAAGTGTAATGAGGTTTATAAAAATTAAAAAGAGATAGCCTAAGCTACCCCTATTGTATATGGAAAAAGATCACAAAAGCTTTTGTTAAATGTAGTTACGCATTAAATCAACCCAAATTTTTGTTGGAGAATTATTTTAGTTAAATTATTTAAAAGCTGGTAGGTTTATCACAGAACCAGAAATCCCCACATGTCAAATAAAAGTTAAATTCCCTATATGTAGAGGATATTATCCCCATAAACATGAAAATAGACAATTTGTAATAGATAATAATGACATTCATGTATTGCAGATTAGAGCTAACCAATATTGCTACAAAGGAAGGCCTCGCTTGAGAACAGGCTACGAACTTCTCAGGGTCAGTACAGAAATTGAGCAAAGACTACACGAGGTTTGTCAAATTTCCAACATTCTCTAATGATAAATTTCTTACAGTTGATGATACTTCATGAGCTTACTGCAAAACTATTGTGCCGTTTCTACTTTGGTTAGGTTTCACTACCCTTTCTGATTCTACATGGTGAGGAGGACAAAGTGACTGATAAATCAGTAAGCAAACAACTATATGATGTGGCCTCGAGCTTAGATAAGACACTAAAGCTGTACCCAGGAATGTGGCATGGTCTATTGTACGGAGAGCCACCAGAAAATTTGAAGATTGTGTTCTCAGACATTATTGATTGGCTAGAGGATAAATCTCACTATGGAAATACAAGAATAGAGAGGGAGCAGAAACAACAAAACGAGCACTTAGTAAAAGGCTAAACTGGATTGCTAACAATTTGTTATTCTTGGCTATTCGTACCAAAGGATATGTCTGGCTAAAGAAGTTGGTGTTGGGTTAGATTTTGGAAAAGGCCTTGGAAGACAAGTGGAGGCACTAGGGCTAGTGTTTATGACGGGGTAAGGTATGAACAGAACTGTTAGAAGAAGGTGGTGGGTATCTAATTTATAGTATATCCCTGATTTGGTTTAGACTCCAGGTTCTGAAGAAATAATTCCAATTTTCAAGTCCATTCTCTTTGTTATGCCCTTTGAAGCGCGTGTATATGTTACCATGCTTTGTAAAATTGAAATTAATTTTATAAACGTACTCCTGCTTTGGATCTATTTTGGCTTCATTTCTTCTTTGATTTATTTTTTTGGTTTCTCACAGTATCTTTACAGGAGTAGCCTGTGAGACTAATCTCTCTCAAGCATTGTTGCGAATAAAAAACCTTTCTAACAAGTGCCTACTTCAAGATTCAAACTTGTATTTTCACATTAAGAGTGTAATTCGCTTATCACCCAAGGTTATTGCTTGATTTATAGTTATACCAAGTATAGCTTCTAAGCATCAGAGATGGCTATTCGTAAGGTACATTTACTGCTTTAGTTTAGCAGAAACAAAACCTTAGCTCATTTGTTATAGATTTCAAAAAAATTGATTTTGACCTTTAATAATTTAAAAATTATTTTTTAAAGATTTTTAAAAAAACAAAATTTATTTTGTGTTTATTTACAATTATAAAAATTATTTTTAAATGAGAATAGTTTTTCTCTCTCTTTTATCGCAAGATATTTTTTTAAAAAACTAATAGAAATAACTTTTTATTTTAACTATAAAAATAAATTTTTTAAACAAATGATTTTTTTAATAAGTTTAAACAAATACAATTAAAATTATTAAAAATAATTTTTATTTAAAAATAATAATTTTTACATTAAATAATCTATAACAAACGCGCTAAATTACTCAGAAAGATTGATATACACTCTTGAGCATTCAACCCTGGGCATAGGTCGAACCCCGATTCCTTCGCTTCAAGTCAAGTGAAACTAGATAAGAGAACCTAACTTCTCTTTGGTTTGAAATGGTCGAATACCTAATTCGCAGACAAATCATTTCAAGTAGACTTATAACTCTTCAGTAATTTTTGCTAATCTTCAAATAAATGGGAGTAAAAAGAGAAAATTACTGAGAACCGTAAGAGCTGTAAAGGCTTGCTAATCATAAAAGCAAGGTTTCCGATTAAGCGTCGAGATTTATTCAACAATCATCTCACAGTTAATAATACTACCAACAGAGCAAAAGGCAGGTATCATAAGTGCAATACCAAAAGCCCAATCATCCGTCGTTTTCCACTACTGATGCACAATCAATAAAATCTAGTGTTTCTTCCTCCACAAACATCTTTTTCACGCATCAATTGATGATATGTGAAGACAATTACTGAAGTTTTCAGCTTTGTATTTTGATAGCTACATTAAATTTTTGTGTTCAATTTTGAAAAACTGTTTTATTACAGTAAATTCCATGTCAAGTTATCAAACATCTCATTGGGGACAACACAGGGTGCAGGGATGTAGATAGAGAGAGATGGGGCGTATTATCACATCCACAAACAGCGTGATAACATTTAATTACGATTCATTACAACAGAAATTGCCAATATAGGCTTATGGATTTCATTTCAACAATACAGAGTACAGACAGTTAACTTCCAGCCTCCTTCATATATGAAATAGGACAAGAAATCACTGGTTCACGAAAGAATCAGAAACACAAGCTTTCTTCACTTTGTTAGTGACCTAACTACGGGCAAACGACCTACTAGAAAAACACAGCTCCGCTATGACCTGCAGGCAATACCAAACCACAGTATAAAGCATTTCTCAAACCCAAATTTTCACTATCATTAAAGCAACTAGAAATGTAGTAAAGATAAAAAAAAAAAGAATCCCAGGACCTATACTGCAACAGATGGAAGTAGTTTAAGAGAAACAGTGATCTATATAAACTGCAGCACTGGCTACATAGGCTTTAATCTGAAGAACGAATATGTGCTGTCTTCCATTTTCCCTACTATTAAGAAATTAACAAGACAACTATTACTGCATCTCTAGTTTTATTGAACAGAATAAAAGAAGGAACCAACCGATGCGGTGCCTATGGTGAGCACCACAGTAAAGGTAGCACAATCAAAGTTTTGGCTTCTTTTCTCCTCAGCTACGCCGGAATGATTAGAAGACCCAAATCCCTCAAGAAAAAAAACAGCAAAAGCAAAGCATAAATACGGGGCTAACTTGTAGCTTGGAAGGAGCTAAGAATCCAAATCCCTCTCATCGTTCATTTTCTCTGCAAATTTTTTTTTTTCATTTATAAATCCAGAAGGAGCTGGATCACTGCAGTAAGCCAGTAAACCACCTCTTTGACTACCCTATTTTGCAGCTCCTTTATAAATATCAGACCTTATAAATATTGGACCAGCGCAGAATTTTTCCCTTATTAATGCATTATCCGTTGCTATGTTAGATTAGTTAATGATGTTCTACTAGTCAGATATATAATTGCATCTCTAAGTATTGCCTACGGTCCTACTAATTACACAGTATTATAGACAGACAACACAAAAATAAACAGAAATAGGGCGAATCACACCTTTCAGATGATCATCTCTCAAATAATCTTATTTCGTACTTCCTCAAGTTTCTTCAGTATCTATCCAGGGGTTCTGTCCAATTCATCAGCAATTTTTCTCTGCAAATCCATTGGTAATGTTGGGAATTGCTCGCATAGATCCCCATCAATCACATCCTACACCATTATGCAGGTCTCTCAGAAATTTCTCAAAACTCAATGCTATGGCTAATAAACAGTCAATGAACAAATAAAACATTTTGATGTGTCCAAATTTTTATCAGAGGCGGAATATAAAGGCCCCTGTCAGGAACAGCCATGAAAATATAATTGGGAGGAAGTTCTAATCAAGTATGGATGACAAACGGTGCTATATAACAGCTTAACAGAAAGAACAAACAACATAATAAAGATTAGGTATACCTTAGCAGGAAAATAGGCAG
Organism: Styphnolobium japonicum; assembly: GCA_023212625.1. Lineage (NCBI taxonomy): Eukaryota > Viridiplantae > Streptophyta > Magnoliopsida > Fabales > Fabaceae > Styphnolobium > Styphnolobium japonicum. The sequence continues at coordinate 1,329,879 of JALBWW010000013.1, forward strand.
ATCTATAAGCCATGTGGTCTCTTCCACACAAAGGTGGATGATCCTGCCTCAAATGCATCTCCAAATGCGAAAAGAAATCAACATCATCTCGTGAAGTAAAAGCATGCAATGCCCCAACACTTCCCATAACTGTTCCGTATACGATGCACTCTCCACCACCTGGTATAAGAGATGCCTTTTGCAAACATGTGACCACATCACCAACATGAAATTGTACAATTTCTTCCACCTTATTGGGAGCTCCATTCAGCTTTCCCTGCTCCCACTTGATCCTCCCACCAGTAGGATCTTCTTCTATCTCGTCTGAAACATCCTGTGGCAAGCGCAAAAAATAGACATTTCTAAACTTGTCTGCACCTGCCATGGTGTCAAAATCTATGTGGTATGATGCAGTAAGCCATCTCGGAATGCAATCATCTGCAAATATGTAAAGTTGGTTTTCATCCCGCCTATACTTGCAGTACTGGAAAGACTGGAGAGAAAGCACAGAACACAATTAGCTGAAAATTTTATTAGTGAAATGGGAAATGGAGGGAAGCAGCACACTGAATCTGTGAATAAACATGCTGTCTATTTGCCAAATTCAGAGAATATTAGAAAGCTTTAGTCTAGCCTTTCCAAAATAGAATAATTCCTCATGAAGGTTTGTAACAAAAACCACAGCAGTAAAAATTAAAACATTAAAACTTGCCAGACACACAGAAATTGCTGTCAGAAGCCAATGTAATATCAAATTCTACCAGCAAAAGCCAGAAGCCATGACAAAAAATAATTGTCAGAATGCCTAAGTCAAACACCCAGATGTTCAACAGATACAGATATGAAATAGAAACATACCTCTTGGATGTCACCTACATAAATTCGATCACGGTAGGCATGAATAGAGACAATTGTGTTGGGGAATAGCTTATTCTCACATTTTCTTAACAGTCATCTTTTTCCCAAATTATATAGTCTGAGCACAGGTCCAATTCCCGCACGTAATGTTCCTTGAAACTGACATAGAGCAAGAGGAACACCTTCAACCTGAGTTTTGTGAAGAAGTTCAAGAGATCTTCCATCTTCTACAAACCTATATATATGAATAAATCCAGCAGTTAAACTCCTTTTGGGAAAAAACTGCAGTCCCTTAGCTGTACCAACAGCTAAAAGAGTCCGAATTCCCTGTCATGGAAATTTACCGTGCATATGCTGAATGCAGCCTCATTCTCCTGAAGCTCCAAAAGACAAGTTGTATTTCCTGTCCTCGGATCAAGAACTCTGATGCAGGAAAACCACTTATCTGATTCAGCTTTTGGATAACCATAATGTTCACCAGAGAGTGGATCATCTTTATCCTCATCCTCACCACCATTCTCCATTTGGTCTACACTTCCAGTTCCATTTTCCCCTGCTTGAGCAGCCTCAAAACACTCTTTCCTTGCAACTTCACGCTCTTCTGCAGTTAACGCTCCTTGATCACTCTCAATCATATGACCAAAAGCTTCCGTTTGGGTTGCAGCACAAACTTCCTTGGCATGTATCTTAATGGAATTACAGTCTCATTAAATGTTTCTCCTAATCTTTCAATGGTAAAAATCCTCAATGCCTCACCAGCAACAGCAACTACACCTTCCACACATTGGTCAGATATGAAAGGGGTGTTAAAAGGAAATGTCCTTGGTGAATATAACCAAGCCAAGGTTGACTTGACAAGCAAAGCATAGCACGCTTTCCTCTTACAATAATGGGAAACAGCTTTGGGGCTCTCAATCCTAAGAATCGGGAATGAGAATCAGAAAGCTGACCTGTAACCATATCCACCACAGTTCTAAACAACACACCATTCTGTAAACCAGAATTCAAGAAAAGGCTAGCGGGATGATCTGCACCATCCTCACCACGAACAGATGCTTGAACTTCTAGAAAAAGAAGAGATTCTGGAGCTGAAGAAACACTTTGTACGCTTAGAACCTGCATACAATCATCAGGATCTAATGATAAAATACAGATGGTCTTGTCATATGAGCCAAATGCAAGAAAACGAGATCTTTGTCTGCCTTCAGGTACCGTAGCAATGTCCAAACAAGCAACATCTCCAGACATTTCATGCTTCTCCACCTCCATCAACTGACCAGTTACATCCACTTCAAAATATATAAGCTCCCCACCACTCAGTGCAATAACCACTTGAAGTCTATTTGATCCTACTTTTGTGATTGTCCTCTTTCCTGGAGTTCTTCACTCATTAATACGCCCATCCTCCCTAATATGTCTAATACCATTAGGGTGAACCTGCATGAGAGAATCATCACCTATCAAGCAAACAGCAAGGGAGGGAGTAGTATCAAGAAACCCACTGTAACTAACTTCTTCAACTGTCTCGCCAATAGAAAGCAAGAGTGTAGCATTTGTGAATGACACAACGATATATGCATCAAATTCATCAATAGCATTCTTCTTGACAGTCCAAACAGCACTAGGTATACCAGGAAGCTTTGATACTGCCATCTCACTAACTGCTAAACCAGTCCTCAGGATCCTCAAAGATGAACGAGGACCACGCCCACAAAGAGTAAAAATTTGAGGAGTTTCTTCTTCAAAGAGATTACCGACCTTCATATCCATTATTGGCATTAAACTCTCAACCTGATCAATCCTAACAAGGTTTTTCAGTCTTCTGGGCTGGAAAAATACCGGCTGAAAACCTTCTTCGGTTTCCATTTGCGTAGTGCCTCCACATCATCATCATCCCCAATTGCCTTAAACTCTGATGCCGCAAACAAGAACCCCGACTTCAGCACACACATTGAAGCTGTAACAGGAATAGTATCAAAATACTTAATCCTCAATTCCGAGACACGGTCACCATCATTTTCCAAAGTGACCTTAAAAACATCTCCATACTCGGTCTGCAGAAGGAAGAAAAACATAGACTTCAATTTATGCATAGCAGCCGAGACAATAAGAACGCCACGCTCAGCAGGCAAGTGAATCACAGCCCTAACATCCTGATGACCCTGATTCTTATAAATAACACAATTTTCAGCACAAACAAGCACACCACTCGGGACGGTGACAAGCAAATTGGCACCATTATCAACCTGTTCCGATCACTTCCTAGAGACATGGTTGAGTTGAGGCCCAGATCAAGCTCATAAAATGTCAAATGCTTCTGGGCATCAGTAGCAGCCTGCCCAGTGGAATCCTGATCAGCCTCAGAGTAATCCAATTCTATAGCAGCAAATAGAGGGTTCTCACAACCACAATCAACCCCACAAATGGAATAGACTAAAGTATGAGACTTGTGAGCCTCTAAAGGCGAAGAAATGGTTAACCTAGCAGCAGTGTCCCTATTCAACGCATAAACAAGCTTCTGCTTTTCAGAAGTCCCAATTATAACAGCCCTACCCTTGGGATTTTCCGAAGGTTTCTTGGTGAATTTTATCGAAAACGTTTTTTTCTTTGTTGTAGTCGAGGATTACGATCCCACCGGAATCGGAAGCGACGACGACGTAGTCCTTGTGAGCTCCGGTGAGCCTGAACTGAGCGAGAGACCTAATGGCACCGAAGATTTCAACGGAGAGTGTGGTTTGGATCCTGCCATTGTCTTCGGGGCGAAGAAGATCGAGATAAACCCTAGCGAGGGGTTTCTCTAACTCTTCCCTTATTATTTATTATTATTTACATTTATTTATTTATATTTAATTTATTGTGTTAAAATTTTGTTAGATTTAGGACCGTTTGAATTAGTTTTTTTTTAAAATAAAAGTGCTTTTTTGAAATAATAAAAGTACTTTTTTTAGAAGTTAAAGAGTTCAAGCTTTTAAAAAAAGTACTTCATGTGCTTTTTTGTTACACATAAAATATTTTTTTTAAAGCTTGAACTCTTTAGCTTCTAAAAACACACTTTTATTGCTTCAAAAAAATATTTTTACTCTTAAAAAAGTTAATACAAACTGCTCTTAATTTTGAATTTAGTGAGACTATGCTTCAGAGTTCAGCCTCTGCTGCATATGCAAAGTATTTGATTCCTTCTTTTCTTTTTCTTTTCTTTTTGGGCTAGTTTACCGTTTTATAGCTGCTTAGGTCAATAAATAGTCTATTTATAATTAATCTTTTTCTTGGCATCATAGGCCTTTTAAAAGATTTGAATCATGTAATGGGTGAGTTTGTTGCATTGATGCACTACCAAATCTTGATAATAAAGCAGCATAACATGGTTCTGAGTGAGTTCTGACATAACATGGACATAAAATAATTATATACGATAACTAATTCACTATCTTAAAAGTTGGTTAATGACGTGCTCATAAATCAACTGAAACATAACTCTAAAGTGGGATCTAAACCAAACAGTCTTTTTAATATTTATAGCCATTTGATATTTGATCATAGGTTATTCTAAATTCTAACCGCCACACTAGACTAAAGCCTCACATTTTCCTACTCCTAGCCTGATTATATAAACCGAGCATGCAATGCCAAAACAAGCTATGAAACAATGACCAAGCTCCCTTTTCTTCTGGCGATAGTCATGTTACTTTTGTTCATGATTACCATAAACAAGTCTTCCTCAGCTCGAACTCTTGGCAATCCAACCCCTAACCACAACCATAGCCATCACAGAATAACATTTTTAATGCGGGATATGCTCAATGGTACTCAGGCTTCAGAAAAACCTGCCACTACTAAGGCCACTGGTCAACTGCCCTTCCCAAAACCTCTAGGCTTTTTCCCTTCTGATGGAGGGATTCCAATACCCCAATCCAGTCCAACAATTCCAGCCACCGCATCTTCCACTCAAACACTTGATCTCTCTAGTATTGGCTTCTCTTTTCCTACTAGAGCAACGCTTCAAGAGCTGGAGTTTGGATCAGTAACATTAATAGATGAGGAAATGCTTGAAGGTGATGGAGATGAACTACAGAAACTTGGAAAAGCACAAGGGGTGTATGTTGCTAGCTCAGAGGATGGAAGTAGCCATATGGTGGCTATGACAGCATTTTTTGTGAAGGGTGAGTACCAAGATGGACTGAGACTTTTCGGAGTGCACAAGACTGATGTTTTTGAGTCACATGTTGCAGTTATTGGTGGCACTGGAAAGTACTATGGTGCAAATGGCTATGCTGCAGTTAAGGTTGTGGAAAAAGTAGGGGTTAATACAGAAGAAGGAAATGTAACAAGTAAAAAGTTCCTTTTGTTTGATGTGTATCTTAGTTAATAGGATCTAAGGTATCCAACTGATTGAAAAAATCAGTCCAGGTTGTGTTTTCTCTATAGTATTGAGATCTAATCTCATATTTTGAGTATTAATTTTTAATATAGATGCGATTTCGTCTAATTCACTGCTATCCCCCACCTTCTGCTGGTCACAAGTTTTGTACCTTCCCCAAAATAAAATTGGAAAATGTGGAAGAGCGAAGAATCCATTTGTGAAAAGGGATAAGAAAAATTACACATCTACGGTTATAAAAGACATTACCTGTATAACTTGGAAATCTCATTCAGCAAGTATTTTGAATAAAACAGAGAAGACTAACTGAAAAACCAAAGACTTTGCAAATACATATCCGAGGGAACATCTCTGGGATAAGAGGACAGATATCTACAAAGAGAAAATAACTGAGTTCCAATCAAATGAACTCTTTCAAGCACCAAATCCAAGGAAATCTTTTCCGTTTTCCTACAACAGAAAGAACAGAAAGTCATATATTCAAACTCTGTTGGACTATTAACACGGAATCTGCTTATCCTTTACAAACTTGAGCTCCGTTGAGTAACTCTATGATTATGAACATAGGCATATAGAACTTGAATAATGGATGCTACAGTCATAATGTTCTGTACTATCACTATTAAGAGACTGTTTGCTACGATGATAAATTGCATTTAATCAGTTGTCAAAGCATGTTCAACAAAACACACGTTTTTCTGTTGCCTTCATCAGTGATCAAATTATCTTATTGGGATGGTTATTCTGGGATTCAGTCTATCTGATGCCGCAAAAGGAGAGAGGCTGAGGATAAAAATCACCAAAGCACATCAAAATGCAGTTAATGCAGCAAGCATTGTATAAAATAAAATAAAGAAAATTTTAATGTATAATTTATTGTGATAGAAGAATGAAACGAAAAGAAAGGCAATGCTACATTGAGAAGGTGGTATTGGGAGAGTCGGTGGTTCAAGCATAAATCTAATCAAAGAACAACTAATAGAAGGCTATAGAAGTTGTGACACCAAACCAACATCAGTGCAGAAGCTGTGCTGTGAGCAGTGCTGGTAGTAATGAAAAAGTCATACATTATCTTTTAACTTGATTTATAGGCACTTAAATGTATTTTTAATCTTTTATTTAATAATACACCGCCATATCTATGTTTTGATCTCTTAAAAATTTGACTATCACGTATGTATTATCTCTGATACAATACAGTATCTGTGCTTCATAGAATACAACAGTAAGGTAATCACTTATCAGCTAATTGTAACGAGAGCAGCAACTTAAAGCCAATAAAATGACGTGTGCCAACATAATGCTTCCTTGCAATAAACCATCCAACGATATGCAGGCACACTTGTGTTTATTTGTATGACCATTGGGTAAGTGACTCGCTTTACTTCTTGTATAATGCATACATTACCAAACCAAGCCACTTCAATTTTCTTAACTTGAAATATCAGTCACCCCAAACTAATTTGTTTACAGAAGATGTAAGTTGGTTCAGTCCTTGAAGTTCTTTGCCATGTTTCTAACCGAACCAAATTACTACACCAAGACCAAGGATTAAATCCCACTTTCACTAGGATTGGAGTTTGGGAACAAGGAGAATTACCTCCTGTTGTATAATACTATGATTTAATATCCATGAAACCCTGAAAGAAAGCATGGCTGTACTTTATGGCTTTATGGAATACTGGAAACCATTTTTTTTTGCTATGTCTGTATTCGAAACTAAATACATCCAACTTCTGGTAACTTCATTTCCGCCGGAAATTACTATCTACTAGAATAGTTTCACAAGCCAATGATGTGGTATATAATAAAATTGCAATTGGAATCTTGGCTATCCTATATAATCTACTGTGCTAAATATCACTTCCCTTTAATCAAATAGTTATGTTGGTGCCAAACTGCCATTAATAATTGGTGCGAGTTGTTTTAACCAAAGCACACCCTAGTGGAAGAGCATCCAACGACTCCATAGTATCAGCTCCACCGTTTCCTTCCCCCTATTTCCTTGACCAAATAATCTATCAGCTTCAGCTCCACTTATTGAAGATTAGTTAGAGACCCTCCAGTGGTACGTGTGTGTGTATATATACACAACCAGAAATCTGCTTCATCAACAACGAAATCTTTCTCTCAAGTCTGAGATAAAATTCATCCTAGCTCGCTGCAACACAGGTTCCTCCTCTTTGTGTAAAATGGCCAATGTTTTCCTACTCAATCCCGGCACTATCAAGGCCACCATCTGCCTCTTCTTCCTAACCACAACCTTTTTGATTGCCAACTCTACCAGGATCCTAGATGAAGTGGATCCACAACAACCCCAAGTCATTGGCAATCTACCAGGACCAGGAGCAGCCAATCCTTCAGTCACAACAGGTCCTGTTACCACACCGCAGGTAGGCCCTGCCACCACTTTGCCAAGTGGCCAAATACCAGCAGTCACCGTCCCTGCCGCCGTAGACGCCGAAGCTGACTCCGGTGATGAAGTTGCTGATGCTGACCCACCTGTTCCAGAAACAGAAGCCCCAGCTGCTGTCACTGCACCTGCTGACGACATCACCCCGGTAGCAAGTCCTGTCACTGAGGAAGTTCCAGACAAGCCACAACCAGAAGCTGAAGTCCCAGCTATCCCTGATGAAACACCAGTGGTAGGCGCCCCAGTGGCTGCCGTGGCAGCGAAACCAGTGGCAAAGGAGCCATCATTATCCTTCTTCATGCATGACATCCTTGGTGGGTCACACCCATCAGCCAGAGTGGTGGCAGGAATCGTAGCAAACAGTGATGTCACTGGCCTACCATTCTCTAAGCTCAACAACAACCTCTTCCCAATCACTGGAGGAATCCCATTAGTTAATCCCAAGCTCAATGGCATCATCACCAACAACAACCTCCCACTCCTTGTAGGTCTCAATGGTGCTCAATCCTCCACCGTATTCCAAAACCGTGGCACCAGCAACACTGTCACAGGCAGCAACAACCAGCCATTTGTGTCAGCAGGAAACCTTCCTGCAGGGTTTACGGTCCAGAAGCTCATGTTTGGCTCTGTGACTGTCATTGATGACCAGTTAACCGAAGGGCACGAGCTGGATTCTGCTGTGGTTGGCAGAGTACAGGGGTTCTACTTGGCTAGCTCCTTGGACGGTACTAGCCAAAGCATTGTGCTGACAGTGTTGCTGCATAGTGGTGAGCATCATGATGGGGTGGAAGACAGCATAAGCTTCTTTGGGGTTCATCGTACTGCGTCGCCAGAATCTGAGGTGGCAGTGATTGGTGGGACAGGTAAGTACGAGAATGCTATGGGATATGCTGCACTTGAGAGCCTTCTGAAGGAGGACCAGCACACCACGGATGGCGTGGACACCATCCTGCATTTCAATGTCTACCTCACTTACTAGTGTGTCAGTGTGCTTGTGATTTGGCTTTCACATTTGGAGTTTGAATTTATGTATGGTGATTAAAATCGGCATTGTCACTATCAATGCCTATATATAGATCAGTGTGTTTCGAAGAATTTCTCCTCAACCTAACCAGAACTCGATCGGTTTTCATCTTTGATTTATTTTCTTTTAAATCTTGCTGTGATTATTTGTGTCAATCCATAGTATTTTAGAATATTTTCGTATTTTTCATTGGCAAGATCACATTCATCATATACCAAAATTCATTCAAAATTTATTTAAAGAACTAGCTTTGGGTTAGGTAGGTGGGATTTACTAAGGTACGTATCTGAAAAATAGGGAGTGTACGGGTATCATATTTACAGCATTTGTTAGAAAATTATAAATTTTTATTTTCATATAAATTTAAAAAAAATAAGTAACTTTAATTGTTACTTACATGCATAAAAATTTATCTCTTATAAAGATTATGTGTATGGCTTGAGAATTAAAACAGGTAGAAATTTGCAATTACTTATTTTTAAAACTCAAACTTTTTCTACAAAGATTCAATTTTCTTTTTATCACTTTGCAATTGCTCTACAATTGAATAAATTCCCGTTCTCATAATTATAAAAATGAGTATGTTGTTCGAATCTATACATTAGAAAAGACTTTTTTCTAATGACATCAAAAGGGGGAGAAAAAGAGACTTGTGCATTACATGAATTAATTTATACTGTAATGATTTTTTGAAAACATTAAGGCCTAAGGTCCTCGATTTGTACGAGTTAATAAGGTTCTCAATTGAATTTTCATACAAAGCTTCTGCCCTTAAACAACACTTGACAATTTGAAACTACCTAGGATCGTTGAAATTTATCCAGTCACAATTTCAGAGATGAGACTGAGCCCCATTAAAGGCTAAGGTGTTCTACGAATGGAATATTTTTCACTATATATGGTAAGTCAGTTCAGATGTTTACATGGTATATGGACACACTCATATCTTAAACGCCCATGCATCATCGGCAGGAAGAGAGGATGAAAGTAAACTGTATTGAACTTCATAGCATCACAGTAAACAGGCCTTGAATCCCTTTTCCAATTCCTGAGCATCCAAGTTTTTCCCTATGAAAACAATTTTGTTTATCCTTGGTTCATCTGGCCCCCACAACCTTTCAGGTGAACCTTGAAATATGTCATGAACTCCCTGTTACAGAAAAAGCTATGCTTAATTCAGCAAAACTGAACATAATAAATAATAACAGTGAAAGAAAGATGGCGTGGGAAATGGGGAGGATGAGATGGGGTAAAGTAGAGAGAATATAGCCTGATTGAAAGAGAATAACAAAATAGCATAGAAGTAAAAAATTAAAAGGAATTCAAGATCAGTATGGCAATCCCATCATGGAAAAGGAATTCAAATTCACCTGAAAGACAAATCTCTCGTTCATTCCTTGAACAGATAGAAGACCCTTCATCCTATAAATGTCTTCACTACGATCCAGCAATAAGGTACCAAGCCATGTGTTAGCCTGAAACGGTTAACATGTTCTCCTTTCAGTACATAAATGCCAACATTTACTTTTTACATGTACATAAACATCTGGAATAAAAAGCATTCCTCAAGCATCCAAATGACAAAAAAGAAATAGATACACTTGGCATTATGCATAAGTAGACAAATTGTAAGTTCTAACCTTCTCAAGGTCTAAGCTTCCTTCACAAACAATGCTGACAGATGAAACACCAGGATCGTGACTATGATCATGAGAGTGGTGATCATGGTGATGTTCTGCATATAAACCAAAAACAAATTTATTCTTTCACTTCATAGCACAACTACACAGTAAAAATAACCATGTCCTTATATCTTATAAGGCATTGAATTGAGAAGCAACTATGCAATAACTGATCAGAATCCAAATACTGAAATTAGAGCAAATAATAATATAGGTCTATAGACATCTGAATAAAATATGTGTAATTAAATAAGTTACACTCCATTGGTAAGACTCATAAGACATGGGCACCACAACAATGTTACTAATGACACAAACAAGAATAACATGGCAGGTAAACAGTACAGACTCAAGACAAATTAATAGGTACCATGCTTGTGGTCATGTGAATCATCATGGTGATGATCATGGTCATGGCTATGGACATGATCTTCCTTTGCACCTTCATCATTAACAGCACTCTCAATCCTAGTAACAGATAAAGAAACATGCCCAAATCATATATGCAGGCTTGGACCGAAGAAAGATAACAAGAAGATGAAAATTGAAGCAGAAATATCCAAACATCCACGGAAGATTATGGATTACATGGCACTGAAGCAAGGCAATTGACAAGGGTGGAGGAATGTGAGTACTTAGAGCATTGTCGACATTATGGACAAGGAAAAGTTCTTAAAGATATATGTCTATAAACAGTAGAAAAAATAAGTAAGGAAGCAAATGTTAATGGTCAACTACAAAAATGAGATAAATTTCAGTATAAAAACACCAAGGTATATTAAAAATGAAAGGGGTACAAGCTTGCAGGAACCACATGATTAAAAAGTAAGAAACAAGAACAGAAAGCTACCTCTCCAAATCAAAGCCCCCAATGCCAAGAACATAATCCAAGTTAACTTTTCCAAACTCTGTCCGCTTTAAATGAGCCATGTTGTTTATTTTCTGAATACAAAAAAAAAAAAACATAACGACATTCATATGGGGCTCAAAATAATGAAATAAAATTAAAATTAAAACACAACATTTAGATACAACAATAGGAAGATAAAGACACCAACCCTTATCCGCTGGACCAAAGAAGCAATGTCTGATTCACCAACAAGGTCAGTCTGGTGCAAGGTAGACAAGAATATTAGCCTATTATCTCTGGCATAGAGAAAGCATTCAGTCCATAACATGGTTCTATGACCTAAAGAACAAAAATCTATCCCGATAGTCTATGCAAACGACACCATATACAATCATTAATTACCATGAAAAGCATAGTAGTTAATGATGTACTAAGGTGTCAGAATCTAAGACATAATAGACATATAAATTAAAATATTAAATATAAAAATTTAGTTTTACATGACATGAATAATCAACCAGTGAGCGAAACAAATGTTTATATGTCTACCGTGAAAACACAAATGCAGTACTGTGGTGTCTAAGTTTCATAATGGGTTTAGGTATCTAACATATTTTAGCCATGAATATAACTTCTCTCTTGAAGCATTGGTGCTTGATACATTAACTATTTCACATTTCATGCATGAGACATCAATTTCAAAGCTATTTTTGCAAATAATTATGTATAATAAAGTAGGTAGAATTTTAAGAATAATTCCACGTTGAATGTATGGACAGACTAGGTCACTACAATAAAAATAAAATACCCATTAGTTGGTTAGCTAGTCATTGAATCCAAATTGATAGGCTCTTTTCTAAATAATCCAAATGTTTTGAGTTTTACCACATTAACATAGAACCAAATCCATTCAGAAATAGACAAAAATTAGGCAATACCTTATTTACAATTATGCGATCAGCATAAGCAATTTGTTCCACTGCCTCATTGACCACACCTTTTGGCTTAACCTCATCAAGATGAAAACCAGCATGCTTAGCATCAACCAAAGTGACAACACCATCCAGCTTGACATCGTTAAAAACCTGATCCTCAGCATAAAATGTCTGGATTATTGGCGCTGGATTCGCCAAACCTGAAGACATACAAACAAGTCATGAAAGCTATAAAAGTTTACTGATATGAAAGGCACAACAATAATTAAATACATAAAAAAAAACAATTTTTTTCCAGTTCCAACTGCGCAACTATACATGACCACAGGCCTACTCATTTTCCTTACCTGTAGTCTCTATAACAATATGATCAAATTTTCCTTTCTTCTTACTGACCAGTTCCGAAATCATTCTCACAAGATCACCCCTCACAGTGCAGCAAAGGCAGCCATTGTTTAACATTATAATATCTTCAACCCCAGTAGTTTTTGCAGCCACTAAAGAACCATCTATGTCAACTTCACCAAACTACAAAAAAAAAAAAAAAAAATTGGAAATAACGATGTTCATGCCTAAGCACACGCAAACCATGTATCCATGCTGTGAACGAAGAAGAATGAGGAAAATTCGACCTCATACCTCGTTCTCAATAACCGCAATTCGCTTTCCATGATCCGCAGTCAAAATATGGTTTAGCAGTGTTGTCTGCGCAGTTCCACGTGAAATTAAATCAAGAACAGTTAAAAGTTCTGATGCTGCAAATTTACTAAGAATGGAAGAAATAGAAAAATAAAAAATAAAAATGGAGAAAGGAAGATAGATAGATAGATAGATACCTTGCCAGAACCGAGAAAGCCGGTGATGATAGTAGCCGGAATGCGATTATCGGGAGGAATCATGGTGGAAACATCGGAGCTGTCGGTGCGGGGCGGTGGCGCAGTGGTGGTTGCGGCAACCGTGAAGCGGCGAGTGGGTCTGTGGTTGGCGATGTTGAGAGGGAATGTTGTGGAGGAAGAGTAACTTCGGACCTGGGAATGGCTTCTTCTGCAGACAAGAGGGACGAAGGGATTGGAATTTCGATAAGCAAGGCCAAGGAAGGTGTATGTAATAGAAGCCATAGAAACTGTGGAAGAACGTGAAACGCAGACAGGGTTTAGAATAGATTTTTGGGAGAGGGACAAGGGGTTTTGTTTTATCCGTGGAAGATGACGATGCATATATTATTCTTATATATGTTATAGAAAAAATTGATAATCCTACACAATTTAAAAATAAATAAAAATAAAGTAGAACACACGAAAAATTTGTATACTTTATTAGTTGATTTTTAACAAATAAATTATCATTGCAGATTTTTTTAAAAAAAAATTATTGTCGGTTTTAATTAAATTGTCAACAGTTCTAGTATTTTTTTAAATCTATAGGAATGTCCGGAATTTTGGACACTTAAATTGATTTGCACAATAACCTTAAAATGATAATTTACCCTATTATTTTAGGAATGGATGGGGTGATTACAATGCATTATAGCTATATTTGAGTTTGGTGGTGCATTTTAGTGCACTAAAAAGGTAGACGTAAAAGAAGGATATTCTTGGACTTCAATCTTAAATATTGAGTTAAAAATTTAATTTTTAGAATCGTCATTGTTAAAAAGATTCATAATTATTACATACTTGAATTTGAACAAAATTAATTTTATAGGATACTTATTATTTAAAATAAAAAGAAGAAAAAAAAAAGGACAACTACTCTACACTTTGTTTAAATGGGAAGAAGGAAAATAAGAGATAAAAAAATAAAAATTTAAAATGAAGAGAAAAAGTTGAGAAGAAAAGTTTGATTTTTTTTTTCGTTTTTGTTTCTTTGAATTTTTCTCTTCATTCAAACTAGAAAAAAAAATTCAAATTCTTAACAAAAATTTATTTCAATACAAACATAGAGTAAAAGTGAAGAAAATGAAGATAAAGAAAATAAAAGTTTGATACAATCCCGCATGAAGCTTACTTACATATTGAAAATTAGCATTGAGGGACTCAATTTTGTAAAATTCAAACCGAAAACCTAATGATTTAGTTTCATGACCAGTTTGGTTAAACATGTTGAATATTTTTAGTCAAATATTGTGATCTAGGTAAAATCAGATCAACCAATCAATTTTGTCAATTTTTTTTTCTTTAACTTTTTTTATTTTGATAATTCTTTGACTGATTGGTTGAACCAATAAAACAATAACTTAATGAATCGATCGTTTAAGAATGTGTTTAGATTAATTATTAAAAATTGATTATGTATATAATCGATTTAAAAAATATATGAGAAAATTAATTGATGTTTGGTTATGTTAGTTCATAATCAATTTTAAGACAAAGAATTTTGTTTAAATTGTATAAAAAGAATTGTTTATATGTATTAAATTACCAAAAATATATATAAAATAATTGAAAAAGTTATTTAATTGAGAGCAACAAAGTATTTATCTACCAAATTTTTTGAAATAATATATAATCATATAATCAAAATGCTTAAAATAAAGTTTTTCAACAAAAGTGATTTTTGATATATAAAAAATAATATTCACTTATAATCAACTTTACACACGTTAACCAAACATAATAAATTTTACCCAAAACAGTTTTTATAAGAAAAAAAGTTGTTATTTGAAAAAATATAATCTTTCCTAAACATATCCTAACTGAATTGACCTCCAGTCCAAATTTTACAACTATACCATAAATTACTCAAAGAAAAAAAAACATATTATTATTGTCCATAAAAGTCACATTTAACATATTGGGAATTGACTATCTTTATCTTCTGTTAAAAACCATTATCAAATTTGGAACCAGTTTGTACATCCCAAGTACGGAAATTCGTTTCTACTCATGAGACCTTAATGAATGGATCAAAGCTAACCTTCAAGCTAAGCTAGGTGGAAGTTGTTTAGAAGATTGACACAAAATTTGGTCCTCAACAATCTAGATGTTTTGGAAGTGGACGAATAAAGCGATTTTTGAAGACGGCTTCCAAAGACCACATAATCCTACTCAAGTGATTCTCAATTGAGTGCAGTCCTTGCAGGAGATGAACCTCAAGCCATAACTTCCCAAAAACAATGTTCTGCTGCTGAAGGAGATTATGTGAATGCCTTCGAAGGAATGGTGTGGATAAGACATAATTTTGATGGAGTTCCCAAAGCGGGACGTTAGCTTTCGTGGCGTGGAGGGCTACTAAGAGACAAGTTTGGTCAGCGGATCAAAGGCTTTACTCAAAAATTGAAGGTGTCCAATTCGTTTAAAACTTATGTTTGGGGAGTTTGGGAAAGGTCAAAACTGAGGTTGACTTATAGTCCTTGGACCATATGCTTAAAAAGGAACTACTAATGACAACCTTACTATTACAAGGAGGGGATTACTCCAGTATTCATATTTTTTTTAGGGTACCAGTACTCAATGGAATTTGTATAACATTCATTAGTTGTTATTTATATTTAATAGACATTCTAAGATTTATTGTAAAATTAATAATTAATAAATGATTGACAACTCACCCTGGGTACCATAGCAACTCCCCTACAAGGATTATCAAGTGTCTTAGAGATATTATCATATGGGATTGGGAGGTGGAGATAATGCATATACAAGGAAGCCAATCAAAGTGATGATCTTGCCAATTTGAGCTTGTTGCAAGATTTGGAGCTTAAAGTGAGGGACAACCCTCCCTCTAAAATTAGGTCAATCCTCATTCTTCATGATGTAATTAGGGTTCCAACTCCCTTTGGTGGAAGTTTGTAGTAATCTTATTGAGTTTAAATTTGATTTACTCTTATGATAAATTTATTTTTACATTTTTTAAGTAATTGTTGTAATTATTATTGTTAAACTTTAGATCTTAGCAAAGGAATCAAGCTAAATTGGTTCCCAACTCGTTCCTTGAACGACTCGGCAAAATCGGGTGAACTTGCGAGTTCATTACCAAGTTTTTGAGTTTGCAATATTGCTTTGATATAAGCCAAATTTCCCCAAAACGCCACCGTTTTATATAGACCAAAAACTCATCGTTTCTTCTAAGGCTAGAAATCCATGCAGAGAACACAAACAACTCAGCTTCACATTGCACGTTCATCTCTTCTCACTTCACCATTGCCGCTATGGAGCTCTTCTCACTTCACCATCGCCCTCGTGAGACTCTGCGCCTTTGTCGTTCTTCACCGTCGTCAACTGAAGCTCAACTGTGAAGCTTCGTCGTCAACTGCGTCTTGAAGCTCTCTTCCCAGTTCACCATTGCTATTGATTTGCCTCGCGAAGCTTCTGCCACCATTGTGAAGCTTTTTTTCACCATTTTGAAGCTTCAAGTTCATCACTTTTAGCCATGGTGTTATGTTCTCATCCCTCTTGAAGCTTTTCAATATTTCAATTCCTCTTGTTTGTTTTTTCTATTTCCTGATTCTTTTTTTTTAATATCATGATTCCAACATGTCTAAAACTGTTGGTTTAAGGCCCTTTTCTAACAAAGTTGCTACTTCTAAATCTCGAAAAAAATGTTGCTAGAAATAATATTGATATTTGGTGGAAGCATGGAGATTTGATATTTAAAGATCTTCAATTCTTTGACTTAAGTTGTTTTAAGTTTTAACATTATAAACTTATGATATGTTCATTTATGTATGTTTTTAATTTGTATTATCATAATATGTTACTTTTGTTTGCATTATTATAGAGTTGGAATGTTGAATTTTATTACGAATATGCTATTTTATTATATTTGAGTATTGTAATATATATTTTTAATATTATTTTCAAAATAAGTAAACTTTTACAAGTTTACAAAAGCTTCACAAGTTTATGTAAACTCGTGAGTTTAATAACCTTAGTTGTGATAATTAAACTCTTTTACAGTGTGTTTGGAATGTTAAAAAGTAAGACTTGATTTGATTTGCAAATCAAATTTTGTGTTTGGAATATTAAGAAATAGGAATTGATTTGATTTTGAAATCCTTTTAATTTCAATTATATATATTTAGAAATCTACTCAAATTTGGTTGAATTTGAGATATTTAATTTGATTTTTAAATTTAATTATTTAAATTAACTATTTTACACTTACTAACTTTTTTATTTTATCTCAATAATTTAACAATATCATTCTAAAGAAAATAATCAAATCAAATCAATTCATTTTTTAATGAATTCCAAATATAAGAATTGATTTTTAAATCAATTCAAATTTAATTTTTGATAATGAGTTTTAAACATAAAATTTGATTTTCAAATTAAATCAATTCAAATTAGATCAAATCAAGTCCTTTTTAATTGATTTCAAACACAATTAATAATTAATCAATTCATAATTAAATGATACTAGATTAAAATTAAATCATATCTTCTTTTCTATGGGCTTTTATGGCAATTTAGAAATAGACAGAGACAAATTACCTAACGCCACTTATTCAAACATATTTGAAAGATATCGTCATCGTTTTTGTCACGTTGACATATATTTTTTTTTAATATTCCACGTGTATCACGCCAAAGCGGTAGGCGTGATACACGTCATCACGCCAACACGAGTG
Organism: Styphnolobium japonicum; assembly: GCA_023212625.1. Taxonomy (NCBI): domain Eukaryota; kingdom Viridiplantae; phylum Streptophyta; class Magnoliopsida; order Fabales; family Fabaceae; genus Styphnolobium; species Styphnolobium japonicum. The sequence goes on from JALBWW010000013.1 coordinate 1,347,570, forward strand.
GCGTGACATACGCGAGCCGAAGACTAACGCTGATATACAATCGCGTTAAACTACGACGCTGACGATATCACGCTTAAGTCATTGACGTGATAATGATAAACAGGGAAAAAATAGATTAAAGATAATCCTAGAATTTAATACCACAAAACCTATGTAACCAAAGTCAAAACTTTGAAATTGTGTTGCACTAGCCTCGAAAAGTTATATGGAATCGATATAAAATGCGTCTAAATCGGACAAACGAGTCAAAAGCTATGGCTTTTCAAAGTTTTGACTTTGGTTATATAGGTTTTGTTGTATTAAATTCCAGGATTATCTTTAATCTATTATTTTTTTTCCCGGTTTATCATTATCATGTCAATGACTTAAGCGTGATATGTACTGTCACGTTAGTGAGTTTAACGTGATTGTGTATATCACGCTAGTGCTTTCAGCGTGTCCAAGTATGTCACGCCACCCGTGTTGGCGTGATGACGTGTATCATGCCTACCGCTTTGGTGTTATATACGTGGAATATTAAAAATAAAATGCCAATGTGGCAAAAATAACAGTATACTGATAATATGTTTTAAATGAGTGACATTTCAATAATTTGTCTCCTAATCTACTGTACTTAGGCCAAATTGCCGGCTTTTGCCACGTGAATATGCCAAAAAGTAAAATAAAATTTTAATTTATATTATTATCATAGTTATTTTCAAATTATAATCATTATTTTAAAAAGAAATTGTGATTTTCTATCTATAGTGGAAATACAGAGAATGAAATAAAAACAAAAGCCAGAATCTTTCAGACAATAACACCCTCAATTGGAATCCAAAATCACAAGATTGTCCCTTCTCATCGGTTTCATTTGCCCTAAACCCTAGTTGCCGAGGCTGAAGGCAAGGACACCGGGCTGCCACCGTTCGTCGTCGTCAGCCTCGCCGCTGGTAAGACATCTTCCTCCTTTTATTTTTATTTGATGCTCAAAGAATGTGGTTCAGAGTTAGGAACCTGCAAACGATGTCGTTCTGAAGGAGTATTCATGGTGGAACCTGAAATCTGTCAAATTGGTCTGTGTCCATTGAGAAAATGGGTCATGTAAATTTGGGTTGTTTTCCATTAAGCTGATGAGCATTTGAGAGATTAATTATTCATGTCCTTGTTAAGTGTTTCAGTAAGATGTAGTCTGTTTTTTTTCATTTTTTTTTTTTTGAATGACTACATCATTTTGTGGTGGGGTGGGGAAGAATGCTTAGATTTGTATGAGTTTTGATCAAATGAGGACCTTGTGTGTATTCTCTATCTCATTGTTTGAGAGAAGTGATAACTGGCATAGAGTTCCTCAGGCTCTACAAAACACAGACCATTCTGGGGATGGGAAGCCCTCTTTTTCCTGCCAAATTCACTGGTGTAAGGCTTTTGGTTGTGGATTGTTAAATTGAAATTTGAATTTCTGAAGTTAGTGATCACAAGCAATGAAAAATTTTACTTGTCAACAATTCTTATATACTTAATACAAGAACCTAATTATGGCTAAATTGTTGAGTTGATACTTCCAGCCCTATATCAATGTCACATAATTTACAATTATCTCTTGAAATTGTCTTTATAATGGTCCACAGAGAGAAAGATAGAGACTAGAGAAGGCAACACTCCTCATCTTCACTCCACTGTGCTTAAGCCCTAGCTCATCTTTACCTTCCCTACTCACCATGAAGCTTGTCAGGTTTCTCTCTATCTGTCTCTCTAATTCTTCTTTTGCTGTAAGTAATTTTCTTTTTTCCTTGTTGTGCTGTTATGTTTTTTTTGGGTTCAAAGCCTAATATGAATATTTGAGCAGGTTTTTAATGAAGTTGAACAATGAAACTGTATCTATTGAGCTCAAGAATGGTACTGTTGTTCATGGCACCATTACAGGTTTCTTTTCTTCCTCTTCCCTCTTTCACTATTTCAATTTTTTTTCATCTTGAAGTTGTTATCTTCTTGAGCTTTTTTGTTAATGTTTGGACTTTCCGCTTTATGATTGTGATAAATAGCTCTCTACTGTATTTTTTTCCTTTTAATCTATTACTAAATTTAGCGTTAGAGCTGTTAGTATACACCTGGAGGAAATAAGTAGGTTAGAATATTCCAAATGCACATCTACCCTGCTTGGTTAACCCATTGGCGTTAATGAAATTAGTGATGGATGACATATTGCACTAGGATCAATGGTTTACTTTAAGAACTAGTAAATATTTTTTATTTTTTGATAACGCCCTCTAAACATTTCAGGAACTAAAGTTTATATGGATTATGGAAATGTATCACATAAATTATTGAATTTTAATTCATTTGTTAATGCAGTTGATTTGACAATTCATAATATACACCTTTCATTTTACAGTTCAAACCTTGATTTGTCAACTATGTGTGTGATATGATGAATGGTACTCACCACCCTCACTTTACTCCTTATTGACAGGCCCAATAAATATATCAGCAATCTAAGATTACTTTTTTAGTAGTAGCCCATAGATGCTAGGTCTTGGATGCTAGTCTAGTTCATTTTGTTCAAGTAGTTATGATTTTGTCCTGAAACATAAAATCCCCTGCCCTAAGCTACATTTTTTTGAAGCCCATGCTATATGCCTGTTCTACCCCATAATGCAGATACATGTTACAATGGCCAAGCTTTGAAGAAAACTACCTACACCATTGCAACCTTTTCTATGAAATTTCCTATTGAACACCCATCTGAATTGAGTTTGATCCAGTCGCATGTCACAAATATATTGTCTTTGATTGTGTTAAACTTCAGAATTGTCAGTTTTATGTATAATAAGCGAACATGGTTTATGGGTAGCGAGTCCTTTTACTAAAATTAGGTATATCTTACCGGTGGAGTGTAACTTTGCTGGTATCACTCATGATTTTTACCAAAAGGCTTGGTTATATGGTGGGGGTTCGATCCCTCACATCCTTATTTCCCATTTTCCCTTAAGTCCAATATGACCTCATAAAACCAAAAAAAAAAAAAAGGCATATCTTGCTACTTCCTAATTATTATCCGAATGAAGAATCTAAATCTAATTCCGAGGAATTTTTATCAATAAAAAGTAAATACTTGTTGTTTCAACTTTCATGTCTAAAGTAAATAGATTACCACTCAGAGTCAGGAAGATTTAGCATACTGATACCAGTACTTCTGCTACAGGTGTGGATATCAGTATGAATACGCATTTGAAAACAGTTAAACTAACTCTGAAAGGGAAAAGTCCAGTGACTCTGGATCATCTCAGTGTGAGGGGTAACAATATCCGTTACTATATTCTTCCTGACAGCTTGAATCTTGAGACTTTGCTCGTTGAAGAGACACCTAGGGTGAAGCCCAAAAAGCCAACTGCTGGTACTGTATATTATTTGACTGAAAATTTTCATTCAGGCTCTTTAAGTTCATTCTAATTGTTTCCTAGTGAGTTCTGGTTTTAATTAATATTTTGATTGCATTTCCAGGGAAGCCTTTGGGACGAGGGCGAGGACGGGGCCGTGGTCGTGGTCGTGGTCGTGGCCGTTGAGTTGCACTTTTCACAATTTCTATGACGTGGTTGTAAACCTATGTTGTTGAGAAAATTTCCGGGAGGTTTTAGGAACATCAGAGGAGCTTTATTGTTATTTTCTTAGGATGAGTTTGTGTATTTATTTTAGGAGTATGATGACGAATTGCCCATGACTTATTGATGATATAGAATGCAGTAAAGATGATCCACAGATGCCTAATGAGTTTGAACTTGATGACAGATTGCCTGATAATGCAAATTCTGATGTTTTTTTTTTCATATGCATGACACTCCTGGGATAAGTGTTTTGTTTTGATTATTTTCATTGTCTTATTATAGTCGGATTGCCTGTAAGTTAATCATGTAAATTTATTTAGTGAACCAATCAAGTACTAGTTAAGTGCTTTTGCTATTGTCATTTTTGGGACAAGTCGGAGGATACAAGTTGGAGCTTTCAAAGATGATACAGATTGTGGTATGCTAAATATGTAAGCTAACTCAATGCAGCGACTTTGTTCATTGTACCGAATAGATGTTTTTTAAAAGAGATACATGTCTTTGTTTTTAAATATATTCTTTTGAAGTTGTGATAGCACCACTTGCTTACATTAATCTGAATAGCTTTATTGGAGCATTTAGTTGCTGGTGATAACAAGTTATAAACTCATTTAGGATTGGCAATAACATGTCTGGCCTACGAATATATTCTGTTAATATAATAAGGATGATGCTAACTTGATGTTTGATAGTTTTTCAGTTTGAGTATAATTTGCATGTCCATGAAGCATATCTTAAAATGTTGTCATCTCTGAATTGAGATAGTACAAGTCAAACGTGAGAGTAATTATACATGGACGTACGACTCTCTGGAGCCAAAATATTATCTAATAACATGCATGACAACTTGTAAAGAGTTTCTGCCAACATCGTTGCTGCAAACGCAATTACAAACCTTTGCATAATATGTAGTCATATGCATTCGTTATGTTTATGCTTTTAAGTTTTAATTTTTAGCTTTTTTCAATCTTTGTTTTTATTTTAATATAAAGTACAATACTCTTAGGAAGAGATTGGTTCAGATTTTGAAAAAATATTCTCAAGAATAACATGTCAAAGAATAATATTCTCAAAAATGATATTATAAAAAATGATGATTACTATGCTTGGTTGACTAATATCATTCATGAGAATGACTTAAACCGCTAGCGGACCGATGATGGCTTAAGTCGATCATTGTCAATTGTTTGCGGCGGCAGTGGATTTGCGGCAGTAGTGGGTGGTCAGATACCGGTAACTAGCGACAATGACCGAAGTCACTAGTCATCGTTAACTACCAATTGCGGCAGGAGTGGTTGGATTCCCGTAATCAGTGTGGTAGCGAAAGTCTTCATCCATTGTTAACTACCAACGACAACAATAATAAGGGTGGCTAGATTTTGGTGACTAAGCGCGGTGATCGAAGTCGTCGACCACCGTCAACGGCTGGCAACGACAAGGGTGTCAGATTTTTAGTGATTGGCCACGCGGACAATAGTCGATAGTAATCGCCGACAATGGTGTGGCGATAGTTGGGTGATGACATGATAAATTGATAATATTTATAAAGGTATGTATTTTAGACATTTCACATGATAAAAATATTCTCATGTCCTGAGAATGTTACAAATTCATCTCTCCTTATGAGAACGAATGAAAATATTAGGCAAAAATCATTCTCAAAATCTTTTTGGATGGAAATACTTTTTCAAAATTTATACCAAATATGATAATCTAATATTCTCATATAAAGATTTCTTAAGAATAAAAAAACACAAACCAAATGCCTAATATATATATATATATATATATATATATATATATATATATATATATATATATATATATATACACGCGCATTTTTGGCCCATTAAAATGTATTTGAGATAAAAGAGTTTAAAGGATAATGATTAATGGATAAAAAAGATAATTTTTCATTTTTAAATTTATGAAATTATAAAATATTTATAAAAATAAATAATAAATAATTAAAAATTTATATGATATTTTTTTTATTTTAAAAATTTTTCAAATAAAAAAATAATTATTTAAAATAATAAATTGTTCATTTCTTTTTTTTTAATCAAATCCGTTCATCCAATAAAACCTTTAAAATATCTCCTTATGGACACACATAACGAGGTTTCGCCAATTTGGGATAATGTTGGTTAGGGTTTGTTTTTTTCTTTTCTTTTTAATCTGATGTTGATGCAATTTAAAGGGTGGCAAAAAAAATATAATGTTTCCATCCTTTCAATCAAAAGCAAAAGGATAAGGAAGTCTCTCTCCAGCCACTTTTCAAAAAGATAAAAGGAAAAATCATTATTTCAAAAATTAAATAATTATTTAATTAATAATTTTTATATAATTAATCATATATTAAATATTAAAATAAGAATAAATTATTAATAAATTATATATAAATTATTAATTAAATTAGTTAAATAATTAATTATTTTTAAAATAAATTAAATTATCTTTGATAACTTTTATCTGACTTTTTTATTTATTTTTTTAAAATGAAAATTTAAACCGAGGATATTTAAATAAGATTTAATTTTAATTCATTGTTAATATAAAATTTTTTTATATTATTATTTAATTATATATTAATATATTATTAAAAATATTAAAATTTTAAAATAATTATTATAATAATCAAATTTTTTTAATAAAATAATAATATATGTTTTAGTTTCAATGTAAATTTTTTTAAAATAGTTAAAAATTAAACTCATCTGAATATGTGGTGGAGCGGTTGGACAACGGACACAGATAAAGCGATTCTGATACACATGTGCTACAAATTACATAACTTTAAAATGTCATATTGTGTACCCAAAAAAAATGTCATATTGCCAATTGGACACGCTATAGACCACACACAGGACCAGTGCTTGACATCTTTTTTCCATTGATGTGATGATGACGACTTGTCGGTATTTTTAACTCCTAGTGCCCACGCATGAAAATGTGCCATAATAGGTCACATCTTACTAATATTATATTCTTGTGTAAATATTTATTTTAATTTTTTAATATATAAGTGATATTAATTTAATTTTTTTAATAATTAATGATATTAAATTAATATTTTTAAAGAATTAATTTATGTTATTAAAATATTAATTTAATGTTAAAATAATATTTAATAATTAATTTAATGTCAATTATTATTAAAAATTTAAATTAATGTTATTTATATTTTTAAAAGATTAAAATAAATGTTTGAGATAGGAGAAATTTTTTGTCAAAATCAATTTAAAACGAGGATAGAAATCATATTTTCTATCTCATTAGAACATGTCTTGTTGAATTATAAAATTATTCTTATTTAATATATATATATATTAATAAATTTATTCTTTTTAATTATTTTATTTTTATTAATATTCATATTAATTTAAAAATAAAATAAATAAAATAAATCCTAAAACCTAAATTGCTCTTTTCACTCACCTTCTCTAAATTGCCGCGCTCTTTTAATTTTTGTTCTTTTACTAAATTTTACTTTTTTTTTTTTTAAGTTTCTTGTGAAATCCTATGAGGATACCCGGAACGAGAACATAATTTTTTTTTGCTTAATGGGGATTGAGAATATGGACTAAGAGTGGAGATGTTAAACATAAAAGTACTTTCCGCTCCCGTCCCACACTGGTGCCATATTAGGATTATAATTACAAAAGAGAATGATGTTTTACACATTTTTTTGTAATATATGTGTACAAATTCAACCATTAAAAAAATTACAGTAATGTTTGAACTTATTTCATGATTTGCATATAAAAAGTGTATAAATATAAATTTATACAAGTATCATTATTCATAATATTTGTTGCATCTATCATTTATAACATGTATAATTTAAATATTAATTAGTTGTTTTTTTAAATTTCTTTGTGTATCTTTTGCTCTCATTTTATGGCTAAAAGAAAAATGCTAATTAAAAATTTAGAAACTGAATACATTTTTGTACCTTTAGTTTTATGAAAAATTTTCTTGTCTTTTATTTATTTTTTTTCTTTTTATAAAAGAGGTCTATGATCTCATATAAAAAAAAGGAAGATGATAGAATAAAATAGATAACATTCGATCATGGGATCAAGTAATCCCTATTTTTCAATCTCCTCACACATAAGAGTACAATATTCTTATTTTGGTTGTTCTATCCTACTCAAAAGGGTTTTCTTACTCTAATTAAAAAAATATTTTTATATTCAAATAATAATATGAATAATATCTTTTAAAAATAATAATATTTTATTATAAAATCACTTGAGGTAGGATACAACTTCCCTTCTTATTTAAAGGGAATCCTGTTTCCATCCTTTCAATTAAAAGCAAAGATAAGAAAGTCTCTCTCAAGTCTCAAGCCCCTTCCTTTAAAAAAGATGAAAATCTGAGCTGAGGATATCTTTTTTCTGATATTGCGAGGATATCTGAATATGTGGTGGAGCGCTTGGACAATGCAGACAGACGAAGCGATTCGCCGATGCACATGTTCACAATTACATAACTTTAAAATGTTATACTGACACATGCTATGGACCACATACTGGACCAGGACTTGGCATCCTCTTTTCCATTGATGAATGATGATGATGACCTTTGGTATTTTAACCTCTAGTGCCCACGCGTGAAAAATGTGACAAAATGTGTTTGAATTAAATTTTTTAAATTTAATTTTAGATGAACTTAATTTTAAAAACTTAATTTTAGTTAAAAGTAGATTTTGAGTAAAGTGCTTTATTTTTATAAATTTTTATATAAAAATTAATTTTATTGCATGAATATTATTTGAATAATGTTAATAAAAATTATTTTTAAATGTATAATTATAAAAAAGAGTATGAATTATTTTGAATCAGTTAATAAATTAATGTTAAAAAAATTAATTATAAATAAATTAATAACAAAATAAATTCTTTTAAAATTTAAGTTTCTTTTGAATATAACTATAATAATATTTTTAAAAATATGTAACTTATATTTATTTAAATATTATTAAGATAGTAATATAATATCAAATTATAAAAATATTTCTATCAATGCATACTCAAATGAGTTTTCTTTTATCACTAAGTAGTAAAATATTACTTATGCCTAAATCACGTTCAAGCTGAAAGATTCGTTCACTTATTTAATTGAGATTTTTTTCAAATATGACAAAAAACCTTAAAAGCATATTTCCAAAATATAAACGGGTGTTCAAACACACCCATTCCAGGCAACATGAGATACAGTAAGTTATGAAACTGCAAACAGTATTGATAAATAGGATTATTATTAGAAGGAAAAAGATCATTGTGTAAATTTTTGTGAAATATGTATACAATTTAAATTATTTAAAAAATTATAATAAAATTAAAATGTTATTGAATGACTTTTGTGAAAGTATGTAAGGAATGTAATTGTAAGTTTATACAAATATCATTATTGATAATATTTTTGCATTTATTATTTATAACATGTATAATTGAAATATTAATCAGATGTTTTTTTTTTAATTTTTCTTGTCTGCCTTTTTCTCTTATCTTTTGGCTAAGAAAAATGCTAATTATCAATTTAGGAATTAAATACATTTTTTGTACGTTTAGTTTTATGAAATTTTCCCTTGTATTTTAGTTTTTTTAAAATATAAAAGAGGTCTATGATTTAGTACAAAGAGGAGGAGGATAAATTGAAATGACTTTGATTCCATACGGGGATTAAGTAATCCCTAAAGAAATTTAGTGACACGTGAGGAACGGTTTAGTAATGTTGTCTTCTTAAATTTTTAATTAGTAAATCAAGTCAACAATTAACTTCCCTTCATTTGTACACGAAAATTACTATGAAACGGAGGTTACAGAGTATCTCTCCCCCTCGATGGAGCAATTAGTGGTGTATGTGCAAGCAGCAGGCAGAGAAGCCAATCTGATAGAGTTGTTGTCTCAACCTAACTTCGAATCCCATGAGAATCTGAAGGCAAATAATTAAGAATTATTTGATTTCCTCAATCCCTCCATGAGATTGATCACAATGATTATAATATTCTGAATTCTGGGGAAGTGGAAGACAGAATCATAGACAAGCCAAATGGTCAGTTTGCCGGTAAAAAAAGGGCCTGATCCAACAACTTCATTGGCAAGCTTTTACATTTCAAGCTGAATCTTCAGGGAAAACAAAGACAGCATATTACTTTCCTTGCGGAGTTCGAATCTCCCTAAAATTAAACTGTTACATGCATGTGTTGCATCATTTAATTGTGCCTAAGTTATCATTTTCCATCCAATAAGAAGTTTTTTAAGTATAATTATTAAAAAAATTAAAGAGTTTAATTTTGATCAATTGTTAGTGTAAATAAATTTTACATTATCATTTAATAATGTATTAACATATCATTAAAAGAGTTATAATTTATAATTATTGTGATAGTCAAACTCTTTTAATGATTTACTAACATATAATTAGATAATAATATAAAAAAAATTTACATTATAATGGATTAAAATTAAATTAGTATTTATCATTAAAACAGAAATTATTATCTTTCTTATAAAATCAGAATTGTTTTATAGAAAAATAGTAACTATTTTTACAATACATATTTTAAACATTAAGAAAAAGAGAAACACATTCCATGGATTCAATTGTACTAATTCAGAAAGAAGTAGGAACAGTTTCAACATAAAATGTCAAATTATTGTAAGATGGCCACAGAAAAATAAAATGGCAAAATAGTAACGTGGGACCTATGCGGCTCAGCCTATGGTGCACTTAAACGTATTTTTCATTATTCATATTACTAATATAATGAACATGGATAAATTTATGGCCACGTTCATAGTTTTAGTTGGCAGTTTTTTTTGGCCAGTTTTAGCTGGGATGAATCATGAATACTCATTATTAAACGTCACTGTAGCGTCACAATCTTAATTCAAAACCTCAATCTTTACTCGACCAATTTTCTGAACCTCAATTCAAAACCATGTTGACCCCAACAAGTGGTGATCAAGGATGAAGAGGGGTTTGCAGTTTTGCACTATAGAAATTAGAAAGTAAGCATGTTTTTCTGTAATAATAAAGTCTATGAAACTTCATCCTAAAATATAGATCAATATGCCGTTTGCAACTTGAAATTAAAAGAAAAAAAGGCATGTTTGTCCATCTTTAAGAATTAATCTCATTTACCAATGTCGATTGATTTAGTAAATAAGGATCAAAACACTTTCTTTATAAAACTTATATTCGAATAATAATCTCTTCGCTAGGTGATATGTAAATTAACGACTGTAGCATGCGGCTTTGGAATGAATAGTCTTTTATCCCTTTAATTTTTTTTTAATTACCAAAACTTTAATATCATTTTAATTTATAATTTTTTCAGGTTAATAGCAAAAAAATAAAATATAAATACCTATTGTATTATTATATTTGGTCAAACTTTTTTTTATGTAAATATTTGGTCAAACTTTAGAATTAAAAGGCAAGATTGCAATAAATTTCCCAATTTTTTATTAATTGAAATTGACTTATTATAAAATAAAATAAGAGAAATAATTGTGTCCCTATGTTTTTCATTATTAATTTAAAATATTTGCACTATAATAACAAAGAAAATTTATATTTTTCTTTTTGAAGAGATACTCATAAAACAATTCATCCCCTTCTCATAAATTTAGCTTTAAAAAATCACAATGATCATATAAAAAAACCACAATTATGTTACATTTTTCTATTTTTTTTATACATTGGAGAAAAAAGACTAAAAAATAAATGTCATGAAAAGCTTTTTTTTTTTTACGAGATGATAAAGAAGGGAACTTTCTAGTTTCTATAGGGACCCTTTCCAGAGTTTGTATCATATATATATATGCTATTTAAGAAGGATTGTTATTTATTTATTGATAATTAATTTTATAATAAATATTTAAAAATTTATTAAATATAAATAATAATTAATACATATTTAATAAATTCAAACTACTAATCTTAAAAAAAAAAATCCCCGATATCAAACAATTAGACTATAATAATTGTCTGAACCACCTGAAGGCAAAAACATAGTATTCGCCATTCTACATTTTCTCTCTGCCTTGTTTCCGTTACATCATTCATCCCAAATGGCTCTCGAGGTTGCTGTGAAGGCTGCTTTTGGTGCTCCTAATGTTCTCGGAGACTGTATGCTCCTTCACTCTCTCTTTCTGTTTGTTTTTTTTTTTCTAACCTTTTGCCAATGTTTCTGTGTTTTTTGGTTCCTTGTTTGTTATTTTGGAGTTTGGTTTGGTTTTCTTTTCAGGTCCATTCTCCCAAAGGGCGCTCTTAACTTTGAACGAGAAGAAAATTCCACACAAAATCCACCTCATCGATCTCACTAACAAACCCAAATGGTATTGTACCCGGAAAATGAACTCTGACATGGGTTTCTGTTCTAAGTGTTTCTCTTCCTTGGGGTGATGTCAAGCTTGGTTTTTTCTTTTTCTTTTTCGTTTGGTTGCTATTGGTAGGTTTTTGGACGTGAATCCTGAAGGGAAGGTGCCTGTGGTTCAGTTTGATGGCAAATGGGTGTCTGATTCTGATATTATTGTGGGGTTACTCGAGGAAACATACCCAGAACCCCCTCTCGCCACTCCTCCTGAATTTGCCTCTGTGTATGCTCTTTGACCCTTTATTTTTGTCCTTTCAACGTTTACTTTTGTTTTTACTGTCTGGGTTTTCAAAGTGTTGTTGCTGTTGTTGTTGTTGGTTTTCTTTTTTCTCTTTGGTTTTGTTGGAATAGTAAGAGGGTTTTTTCAGCAGGCTGAACATTACGTTTACTCTCGCAGGGGTTCAAAGATATTTAGTTCTTTCGTGAGTTTTCTGAAGAGCAAGGATCCAAGCGATGGAACAGAGCAAGCATTGCTTGCTGAACTGAAGGCTTTGGATGAACATCTTAAGGCACATGTATATATATGTGGATTTATAACCTTCCTTTTCTCGTTTAGTGTTTGCTTTTACTTAATAGCTATGCTAATGTGCTGGAGGTATGGTCAGGGTTCATATGTTGCTGGGGAGAAGGTCACTGCTGTTGATTTGAGTTTGGCCCCAAAACTGTACCATCTAGTGGTAGCACTTGGCCACTTCAAGAATTGGGCTATTCCTGAAAGTTTGACGCATGTCCACAACTACGTCAAGGTATGCAGTGCAGTTGTTTTATACTGCAATGCATGTAATATTTTGAGACTATTTATATATGGCTTTTGCATTGCAATTGCACAGTGTGTGACGCACATGATATTGGAGTTTCTGGCTGACATTGATTGACATGGATTGGTGGATGAGAATTTTCTGTTTTGTGAAATTTCTTCTTTTTCAAACTTATCATGCCTACTGTTTTTGTCGTGTTGTTTATTATATGCTTAGACTTGCTTCTGGATGACAAAAGTATTGATAATTTGATTTCTACTACTTTTATATGTTTTCTAGTCAAGATAAAGTGTGTGGAAGGAAGAAGTCTACAAGTAAAGAGGCAAACATAATTGGAAAGGGATGGTCTTTGGTTTAAGCAATTGGGAAAGGAAACTTAATTCGTTATAGAATGAAAATGTCCTGTTACATATTTTGTGCATAATAGTTTAATCAGAAAGGAATTTCAAGGACATAAATAGTGTTGTCCTGTGCTTGAACTGCAATCTATGATTGTCTTGTGAGTTGCTCCTGCATGAATTATCTTAGGGTGAAGAAATTCATAATCGAGTATATAAGAACAACAATCTATAATTCCCGACACCTCTTTCATTTATGTCTAAAAATTTGAAGTGCATCTGTGTCTTATTTCGGGTATTGCCACACTCTTAAATTGATTGCCCCTCACCTATAGTTTAATGGGAGAATGACTGAAAACTTCTTCTTGGTAAAAGGTTGGACAGTTTGGTTTGTTTTAAAAATTAACCAATCATTTAACTAATTTAACCAATAATTTACATACAATTAACCAATAATTTATCTTCATTTTGATACTTAAGATGTGATTAACTGTATGTAACTTATTGGTTAAATTAGTTGAACGATTGGTTAATTTTTAAAACGAACCAAATTGTCCAACCTTTCCATAAGTCATTCTCCCTAGTTTAATTTGCTGAAAAGCTGAAACCAAGCTTTACATATTGGTTTGGTAACAGTCCACCTTTCTGGAAAACTGATAATTTGTTGAAGACTACAGTTTTGTTCAATTTTGTGGTTTGAATTCTTGTACCATCAACTTGTGTGCTTAGCGGATTAACTCAATTGGACTTTTCAAGCAATTGGCTGACTAAAATTCCTACAACTAAAATCTTTCTTTTATGTTTGATAGAGAAAACCATGTGCTTGTTGGTTTGAATAGTATAACTGTAAATGATTTAGTTGGTTGATGGATAATTATGTTATGTTGCAGTTGCTTTTCTCCCGGGAATCATTTGAGAAAACCAAGGCTGCAAAGGAATATGTTATTGCAGGATGGCTGCCGAAGGTCAATGCATGAAATAGCTCTTAAAACTATAAGTTTAAGAACATCAGATATGGACTGTTATCGAACCTTGCTAAGAATAGGAAGGTGAACTTATTATCTCGAAGTGGGTTGTTCCCACATATAATAAATAATATGTGGTTTGTTCTTGTTTTTATTTGTGATGTCACTGTTTGAGTGCTGGTAGCATGTATATTCCGTTACTTTTGAACACACGGATAGGATTCTTTCGGGTTGAGGGGTTTGGGGTGGGAAATAAAGAGTCTACTTATGTTCAATCCCCTGATTGGCTGAAATGTCGATAAATTTAGTACTCATGAAAAGGCTGGGATGTGAGGAGTTTGGAGGCCCTTGACCTATGTGCTTTCTGTGGGCAACGTTTTAGACATTATAGCAACATTTTTCAATCCTCAAGCTATGGTATTTACTTTTTCTTTTTCCATACCATGGAGAGCAGTTCCTTAAAGCCCCTCACAACCGTGTCTAGGTCATTAGAGTTGCATATGAATCTGTTGAGTCACATTTTTTCTGTACACATGGTTGAGACTCTCGGGTATTTGTTAGTCTTTCTGTAGCCTTAGGAGCATAGTGATGCGTGGTTAGTAGCATAAACTTCAACTAAAGTTGCGTTTCTTTGAGAAATTGTTTATCCCTCTTAGTTCCGTAAACAACTGAAGTTATTCATATCTTTACGTTTCTTTAAGCAATAAGTACATCTGCCAAAAGGGATGGATGATCCTCCACCCAAAACAAAGGCTGCTGAATGGTACTTTTGCCAAATTAAGCTAACCTGTGAACTCCCTCCTTGTACTTCTATGCACCCAATGGCTTGGCCAGTGACGAGCGTTCCAGCATAATTTCCTCATAGCTGAAATATCGGAATCATTCCTTGTGAGTAAATTTAACACAACGTTTGCATCTCCTTCCACAATAAACTCCATGAGGCCCAACTTCATCGTAAAAACAAGCACTTCCCGAATTGCCATAGTAGTCTTAATACACGCTTTGCCATAGCTCCTACAAAGGAACCATCCTCATCTCACAATAGCACCAACAGCACGCCATCAATAGAACAATATGGGACACCCTGCGGTGGCTGCCACAGAGAATGTTCAGATACTTCAGAACATCTTGTAACCATACGAGCATCCCTTAAATAGCAAAGCAGAAATGGCACAACTCCTCTTTATCCCAGGCCCCTCGAAAAAAATCCATATCCAGGGAATTCCATAAGAGTTTTCTGCTCCTGACAATTACAAAGAACATGTAGTACTGATGCTTAGTCCATTTGGCAGAAGATTCATGACCCTTGGCAGTCCAACTCTATCGATGAACATCCATGCAGGTTCTCCATATAAACGTCCTAAATTTGCTTGGCAATGACAATAATTTCTAGATGAGGTTCCATACATCTTTGAAACCCTCTAAACCTCCAAGCAAACCAGTCAACGTTCCAGCGCTCTCTTGATTTGGCCCCATGAGGCTGTCATCATGGTACTCAGCCTGATAGACAGAGCACACACTAAACTTCCCAGTATTTGTGAAAAACCAGACTACCAACGATCTTGGGAATTTGCTCTGCTGAATGATATTTCACGAATAACATCAGCTTCGTGAACTGTAACATTGTTTCTGATAAGTTCCTCATTCCACTGAGCACCATTTTCAATTAACAAGTGAGCCACCTTAGCATCCCAACTGAGATTGTTAGCTGTAGCAACTGGTTTAAAACTCCCAAGCCTAGGGAGCCGAGGATCTTGCCAAATGAAAATGTCTTGGTCATTCTCAAGGTGGTTTGAGATCCACTTTCTGAAGCACATTCCTTCTTTCTAGGATACTTTTCCAAGTGAAAGAAGGGATAGACCCTAGAGAAGCTCCCTAAAACCCATTCCACATTCCCACCTTTATCTTTTGGTCTTAAAAAAAGATGGCTCCAACTGACCCAATGTTTTTTTTTTACTCATTGGAATTTTGTCTACGAAACAGCCTTGAACTCAACTGGCTCATATCATAGCACTAAGAGGCTCGAAGTTTGAATCGTTGGATCAATCGCTTACCACTAGATCAAAAACTATAATTAATGACAAGGGTGTTTCTCATAAACGTATCAAGCATTAAGGAAAAGAAAATTGCATAATTTTAAGCATTTATTTTCTGACTAGAGCAAAGCAAACTTTATACACTTGGAGAAGCCTATGGAATTCCAAACAATTACCTAAAAATTTGCTTGGAGGAAGACCAAGCTATCATCCCCAAAAAACAAGTGCGTTATAGCAGGTGCTTTGGCAATCAGAAACTCCATGTATCAACTGTGATACGTCTGCATGATTCAATAGGCCACTAAAACCTTCTGCACATAACAAGAAAAGATACCGGGATACTGGATCACCCTGACGAAGACCCCTTTCTAGAAGATAATCTCCAAATTGTTGACCATTCAAAATCACAAAATATGATACTGAAGACACACGTCATAATGGTCTTCACCCACTTCTCATGAAATGAAAGCCCAACCTGGTCATCATTGCCTCCAAAAAGCTTCACTCTACCCTGTCATATGCCATACTCATCGTCAAACTTTAGAGCCATTGAGCCACTTCTTCCCCAGTGCTTATTCTTTATATATAGCATGCATAAGCTCGTAAGTAATCAAAATGATGTCCATAATTATGTCTGTTCGGTACAAAAGTGCTTTGGTTATCTGAAATTTTATCAGGAAGAAATTGCTTGAACCTGTTCGTCAACACTTTAGACACAATCTTGTAGGTAACATAGACAAAGACTGATGATGGTCGAACGAAAATGAGACATGTAATCTAGATTCTGTTTTTGGTAACACTTTAGACACTTTGTAACACAATCTTGTAGGTAACATATACAAAGACATGTAACACTTCAGACAATAGGTATGCAATAACATCATGTGAGAACACCCCATTATTCCGAAAATCCAAGGTTGTAGTCCTGATAATGTTCCCAACACCACATAATATTTTTGATAAAACAAAGCAGGAAAACCATCTGGACCAGTCGTGAATTGTTCATTGCATCAGAAACTTTCCTAGGAACGATATCAATGATACTACTAAAGTCTGAAGGAGAACTGGAAGAAAACAGATCCTGGAAATATTCACTAGCTACTTCCCACATCTTCTCTGGATCTGACCTCTGACTGCTAAACCCTCCCTATCAATAGCAACTTCAGCACTTTGTTTTTCTTTTGTCTGATGTGATGGAAGCCCTTGAGCGGAAGAACTTGGTGTTCTTATCACCTTATTTTAGCCACTACACTCTTGACTTTGTTTCCACATAGTCTCCTCTCTTGCAAGAATCACTTTCAAGGAGCCCTCAACCCTTTGCTTTGCAACTCATGCATATTTTCCTTTGTTCCCGGTTGAACCAGTGAGCCTGCAAATTCTTGATCTGTTTTCCAATGTGGCCAAAAGTAGGTTTTGTTCCAGAATTGCAAACTTTCACTAACCGCTGCTTTTTAGTAAGAATTACATCTGTTTTTTTTTTTTTTTTCCTTCTATTTTACTTAAGTTATTAAATCCATAAAAACCTCATTTTCTGATACTAAAAATTTTAATTTTTTTTAGAAGAAAAAACTTTTAATAATGAAGGAGTTAAAAAACCTTTGTAATTATTACAGGGTGATGCTATACAAATAATATTTTTAATTTATAAAAACTCACATCTTTCTCCCTTATTAGATTTATTTCATTGCAGTATTACATTAAAATTCTTTCATACAAACTCACATATAATTCAACTCAACGATTCAACATATTAGTTATTTTTTACCTCTCATGGTTGTTCTGCATTTCTCATCATTATATATTCATTTAAAAAAAAAAATTGTGGTCTTGACCGCTGTTCTGAAATTTTGAATTTTTAAAAATTAAACGAGGGTCAATAAGCCACTAGTAATTACAAAATGCTTGAAATTAAACTGCCCCAAAACATATACTTTTTTTTTAGTGTCATATTGATTGGTATTCGACTCTTTGTAAACCCTATGGGCTATGGCTTTGTTATGTTTAAAAACAAGAGGCAGTATACTTGATTGGTTGTGAACTTGTGATCCCTGCCCACCTTTCTTCTAGTTACTCTTTCCTTCTTGAAAATAAATAAATAAATAAATAAAATATCTCCCGACCTCTCCTTCCTAACTATCCAAATTATGCAATATTTTTTTTTTAGTTATTTCTCATTGATGTGTTGTTTTATTTACCTCAGACATTGCCAATGACATACGTAATATGTTATGTTATTGAAAATTCTGTGTCTTCTGAAATCATCCCGTCTGCTCTATTTCCTTCCAAGAGTGCCATGACAACAAATTAAATGCCTTTGGACCGACCACATGTAAATTTCTATGCCTCGGAAGATATTTGGACTGTATCGCCTCGCCATTTGGCTATATTAGCAGCCTCTTCTTCAATTCATTCCGTGGAATATTTGAGCTTAAAATCTTAAACCTATCATCTTTTTACGTGCAACAAGACTTTTCAAATTCCACGGCTCAAAATAGTTCCGGTGCATGGTTGATATATCAACTTTCAAAAAGAAGAAAAAGAAAGTTATGATGAGTTAGGTACTTGGATATCTCTCGAAGCTTGCCATCATCAACAGTTGAAGGATTGATTACGTAAGCGCAAATGCAATCCAAGCACCCTCTATTTATATGAAGCACAACATATGGCACATGCCTTCATAACTCAAATCAAATTATTATAATCATTCGAATCAACCAAGCATCAATATAATATGAATCAAATGGCCCCGTTCTTCTATTACTCTCTCCTCTCTATTATTTTCCTTGTCACCTTGAAGTTCCTGTTCCCAACAAGAAGATTCAAAAACCTTCCTCCAGGTCCACCATGTCTTCCCATAATAGGCAACCTCCACCTACTTAAACACCCACTCCACCGCACCCTCCAGCGCCTATCCCAAAAGCATGGCCAAGTCTTTTCTCTCTGGTTCGGGTCCCGTTTTGTAGTCGTTGTTTCATCACCATCCATAGTCCAAGAATGCTTTACCAAGAACGACATCATCCTAGCAAACCGTCCCCCACTTCTCACAGGCAAGCACATCGGCTACAATTACACCACCGTATCGGTAGCCCCTTACGGTGACCATTGGCGCAACATCCGCCGCATCATTTCGCTTGAGGTCCTCTCATCACACCGTCTCAACTCCTTCTTGGGAATCCGAAGGGATGAGATCATGAAGTTAATGCAAAAGCTAGCTCAAAACTCGTGCAAGGATTTTGCCAAGGTGGAACTGAAATCTAAGTTTTCAGAGATGACGTTTAACACTATAATGAGAATGATCTCGGGAAAGAGATATTATGGGGAGGACTGTGACGTGACCGATGTGGAGGAGGCAAGGCAGTTTAGAGAGATCGTGAAAGAGCTTATATCATTAGGTGGGGCAAACAACCCTGGAGATTTCTTGGGTATACTTAGGTGGTTTGATTTTGATAATTTGGAGAAAAGGCTAAAGAGGATTAGTAACAGAACGGATGCATTCTTGCAAGGACTCATTGATGAGCATCGCGGTGGGACGAAGCAGAGTGCCAATACCATGATAGACCATCTCTTAAGTCTACAACAGTCACAACCAGAATATTATACGGATCAAATCATCAAGGGGATTATTCTGGTAACTATATATTGCTACCTAAGTACTTTTTGCTACATTTAAATTTAAATTGCTATGATATATGATCATTATGCTGGATATTGCATGCCCCATCTTTTTTTACCTTCCTTATAATGAACTGAGCTCGCAATTAATCTCATGTTCAAGTAGCTGTGTGGGACGTGGCCCCAGAATATTGACTAATGAGCCTGAGACTAGCAGGAGTAGTGCATAACTATAAAAGGGCTCTCATAATTCTAGCAGTACGTGGGCCTCTTTAAATTAAATATTTTTTATACTAGAACTAGTACCTATGCAACTATTACAATTGAAAATTTGTAAATAGTTACTCAATTTTCACCCACCTAATCATGGGAACTGGATTCAAATTGCGGAACATTTCGATACATTTAACGCTGAGGATATTATACAAATTTGAAGTTAGAATTTATCCAAAAGGTGGAAATTTTAATCCGTCCTTTTAATTGGGTAGTAGATGACCAATTAAATCAAAATAGTAATTAATTTTATAGAAAGGGAAAAATATGATTTGACTCAGTTCTTTCGTTGATATTTACTTTATTTGACTTCACAGGTTATGCTCCTTGGAGGAACAGAGACATCAGCTACAACATTAGAATGGGCAATGTCTGCTTTACTTAACCATCCAGAAGTGTTGAAGAAAGCAAGGGATGAATTGGATAGTAACATAGGACAAGACCGCCTAGTAGATGAGTCAGACATTTCAAAACTTTCTTACCTTCAAAATATTATCTATGAGACATTTCGATTGCATCCTGCATTTCCACTATTGGCACCTCATTTTTCTTCAGAAGATTGCACCATAGGAGGATATAATGTCCCACAAGGCACTATTTTGTTGGTTAATGCTTGGGCCATTCATAGGGATTCTCAGCTATGGAGTGACCCTACACAATTTAAGCCTGAGAGGTTTGAGAAAGAAGGGGAAGCGGATAAGTTAATTCCATTTGGGTTGGGAAGAAGGGCTTGTCCTGGAGCAGGCTTGGGGCAACGTACAGTGGGTTTAACTTTGGGCTTATTGATTCAATGTTTTGAGTGGAAACAAACAGGTGAGAAAGAAATTGATATGACTGAAGGAAAAGGGTCCACCATGCCAAAGGTAATTCCCTTAGAGGCCATGTGTAAAGCACGCCCAACTATTCTGAGAGCTGGTGAAGACAAGTAAATGAAATAATCATTTTCGAGTAGGTTAATTATGTGAAGATTTATGTATAATAAAATGATTTTTTATTATTATCTAGTACTCAGGCACAAATACATAATATTTGTGTTTAAATAAGCATACAAGGAAACCACTAGGAATAGGGTAGTAGTGAGGGATTTGAATAGTTTGTAGAAAGTCATAAATTTAAATCTCCATATCACCATTGTCCCGGACAAAAAAAAAATAAAATACAAGATCGCCTGTGTATAACTGGGTTTGCATAATCATCGGGTTTCTCCAATTTTCTGAAATCCCCCTGATTTTTTAATTACTTGATAATTTTCTTATTTATTAGAATGAAAAATATTAGTACATATAGTTTTCTTTTCTTTTCGGTATACTATCTTTATAGTAAAATCACTTACTCATTGATGTTCATTAAATATTATTATAAGTAAGAATTAAATCAAGCTAAGTTGAGTTAAACATTAACAAGATTGAGCTCGACTCAATGTTATGAATAAATTTTAGGGAGAATGACTGAAAAAGTTAGCTTGGTAAAGTGTTAGATAATTTAGTTTGTTTTAAAAATTAACCAATCATTCAACTTATTTAACTAATAATTTACATACAATGAACTAATAATTTATCTTTATTTTAATACTTAATATGTGATTAACTGTATATAAATTATTAGTTAAATTAGTTAAACGATTGATTAATTTTTAAAATAAACTAAATTATTCAACCTTTACACCAAGCTGAAATTTTAAGTCATTTTTTCTATATTTTAATGAGTTATTACTTATTAATGCACCAAGGCAAGCAAAGCTTGCCTAGATTACACTCTCAATTAGACAAATCAGTAAAATATTTGATTAGTTATGCTAATAGGAATTAAATTCTAATAAATGTAGTTGCACATAATTTTTGTTTACATAATTGTTACATCATATCTCAGAACCATACATTGCGTATAAGTAATTGTAGCAAGTAATTATTCATTAATTTTTTGTTCATCCAAATCATACCATAATTAATTAATTATTCGTTGTTAAACTCATATATACAGTATAAGTAATTATTTGTCGGGTAAATTTTTTAAAAACTATCATCCGATCATTCTTGCAATGGAAGGCCATTATTATTCGTTGATGATATAGGATTTGTTTGTGTCGTGCCAAACATTAATAGTCAGTAGTGACAGTTTTTAATTTTTCAGGGTAGCTTATAAGACTTTTTCTCTTGCAAGTTTTAAGTCATGATACGCCAACATCTTGACTAATTAAGAACGTAGCTAAGCATTTTTTTTTTTAAGAACCAAAGGTATCCTTCAGTTGATAGTTAGAGACTAATTTTTTTCGAGACGAAAATGTTATTGAAGTGGGTACAACATTTTTCAACAAAGTTTTTTTTATACATAGGACCTGATTTGAACTTAGGATAACATGATTAAAAAATTCAATTATCTTATGCTAGACCTTATTTATAGAACGTAGCTAATCTACTTATAAGAAGAACTAGTTTAATGGGATAATTTGTTTCTTAAATTTAGTATGTTTGCCCTGAATTTTTACGCTAAGAGAATGATCTTAAAGAGTAGAAGACCAGTGCAAGAGAAAAAGTATGTGACTTATCAATATTATATGACCATTCCACCAATTGAATATCACATTAACTATTTGCCAATTATATATTATATTTCAAGTTTATAAAATTATTTCAGCACTGGCTCATCATTTTGTACTTTATAATGTCTACTTCTTGTTATCAAGATCTAAAAGCCACACATTCAACTTAATAGAACAGTTTCAGTAAATTACTCATTGTTTACATCATGATCGTTTTCGCCGACTTCACAAAGAAAAGAAACACAAGAAAGATGTCCTTGGACAACAATCTACTGAACCCTGATTCACGGTTTGACACAACAGGTTCATACCAATTCCAAAGTACAGCAGCAGTAACAATCAAAATAACTTATTTTATAAAATAAAATAAAATCAAAATTAATAAGTACAAGTGCAGTGGCCACTTCTAAAATGTGAGAATATAAGTTTAATCTTTGGAGCAAGTTTTTGTTGGGAAAGCTTTTTAATTACAATAAAATTTAAAAAGAATTAGTTTCACAATACTAATAGTTTATAAAAATACATTGAAAACAAAATAAATACCTATTTTATAAGGAAAACTGCTATATGTCATTTTTTTTTTTTACGACACACTGCTACGAATGTTGTGGCATGAGCCACATAACCCATTTCCTCTTCATTTTCGGAGTCACATGACCTACAATGGAAAGGACTTACTCTTTTAGCAGGAAACTAAAGATATGGGAAGGGGAGAGGGGTATGACAGTATTGGGGAGGATCGAACCCTCTCCACTCTCCACAAATGTCGCTTAGCCACTTAACCAACTCAAGAGGACAATTGCTTCAATATTATTGATTCGCAACAACTAACAGGTCAATTTTATAGAAAGGGAATACTATATAAGTAACCAAGACACGGAGCCATTGCTAAAACTCAGAACTAAACATGGGTCTTGATATCCGAGAAATTAAAGTCCCGGAGAAAATAGCATCGTATTCCATGAAAGGATACAGAATGAGAGATTCTTATGTATTTTAAGGGTATTATATTATTTTACTAAAAATGTAATATGTGACACTGCATAAATTATATACTATTGAATTAAATTTAAAATATATTTTAATAAAATTTAAATTAAATCTGACAATTAAAAGTACAAATGACTTTTTAAAAATTCTCAAAATATTTTTAAAAATTATCAAACATAAATTTATAATTTTTGTAATGTAGGAGCTGTAACATGACATCATGATGCCACTAATTACCCATTTTTAAATGACAATGAATACGCTGTCAAATAGCAAGTTGGGCCATGCAAGCAAATTGATTAGCTGAGCCGCTATACATCCTCTAAGAAGGCTAAATATAGCTAATTAAGCTCGTAAATTTGAAATGGTTAATTTTTCTTTCTGTCTCTTAGGAGTCAATTACAAGAAATGCACATGATAGATTGATATTGCTGACTTTTTGAAGCCAATTACAAGAAATGCACAATTTCTGACTGGTCCAAGTTAAGAGAAAATGTTAAAGAAGATCAAATAATCAATACTTTTCTAAGTTAATTAGAATATTATTCGCGACCGCCAGTATAGAAATAGATTGGTCTTTAATCTTTATAATGCCACCCCTAAACAAAAAAAAAAAGATTGGTCTTTGTAGCTTTTACCGAAACTATATATTATACGTTTGTGTTCACGGTGACAAGGTCAGATTTTTACTCTCATTCAAAGAAAGCATGGATCAGGATATTATATAATTTTTTTATTAAAAATATGTAAATTTCATTATTTTATAAAAAAAATTAATGAGTAAAGTTAATTCTTAATTTTCAGTAAATACAGTTTTTACTATTCTTTTTTTTCATTTAAGTCATATTTTGTTATTTTCTTTCTTCGTTAAATATGATAGTTTTATCAAAATAAAATAGAGATTGTTTTAAAAGTTTTACTATGTAACTTGATCTGATTCTTTTAATATCACCATATAAATATTGATTCACATACATGAGATGCATATTGTCAACTAAGCTTATCGTAAGCGCATTTGTCCTAGAGTTTTACTATAATACTTTTGGACCAAAGGCACCATGAAGAAAAAGCTTAGAAGGGTTAGGAGCTTTCTTTCTATTCCTTTGTCTGCAGATGCAGACTCTATATATGTAGAACAAAAACTCAAATTCCTCTAGAACATCGCAAAACAGAAACTCAATACTACTCTGCCGTGAACATTGAAAAAGAATAAGTAACAGCTTGAAATATCACATAAACTGGAACCATGAGAACTTAGATGAAATGGACATGCATCTTGGTTGAATGTCCCATAACAAAATGAAATGGGTAGCCACCAACCAAAACCAAGAAATGAAAATGGTATGCATCAATTAGGAGATTCACCTTGGTTTAATATCGGGTAGCAAAATCTGAGGGTTGGCTTTGTATGGGATTCTCCACCTAAATTCGATTAGGCAGTGGAAAGACAGTGCTTGCTTTACTGTGTTGGTGTGCGCCTGTACGTTAGTCTGATGTTTTTCTTTACCTTTTCTCACTTATTTTTTTAAGAGTTTAATTTTGATTCATTGTCAATGAAAATTTTTTTTACACTGTCATCCAATTATGTATTGCTAACTCATTAAAAGAGTTTGATTATTATAATAACTACCTCAAAAGTCTAACAATTTTAATGATATACCAATACATAATTAGATGACAGTGTAAAAAAAACTTTACACTGACAGTGAATTAAAATTAAATTTTTTTTTTAATATTTAATGAATTGAGTTATTAAACTCTCTCTTCATTAAACACAAATTATTATTCTCTTTATTAAATTATACAATTTTAAATCATTATATCTAAATAAAATCAAGGATTTTGTTATTAAATTAAAGACTCAAGCTCATAAAAGTTCAAGAGTTTTTGTTATTAATTCCTTTTTTAAAAAAAATGTGATATTTAATAATAAAATTGTAATGTAAAAAAGCAACTCGTACTCCTATCAAGCCTTTAACACTATCACCCTAAATTCAATAATTAAATATTGGTAAAAGAAGTCCTCAAGCGTTGGCTCAGTTAGTAAGCTCAGGATACATTATGAAGAGCAACGAGGGTCTAATCTTTCCCCTTCCCTCCTTCTTCACACCCCATTAAGGGCTACCTAAGGGCCCCACTAAAGAGTTCCACCCAGGGGCCTCATTGGGTGTCCCTTCTACGGATTAAAAAAATTTATTAGTAAAAGAATTAAACTTTTTTATTAATATATATAAGTTTAAGTTTAATTTTAATTTATTGTTAATATATTGTTATTTAATTATATATAAAAAATTAATAATGAATTAAAATTAAATTTAATATATATATGTGTGTGTGTGGGGTGGTGCGGGTAGTATGTTGAATAGTTTATATTTTATTAATCATGTACGCTAGTGATTGATGAGTTGGGTTTGGGGGACCATGGGGCTGGCCTAGCCATTGTGATATTCACACACAGCCTGGTTTGGGCATGATAGTAAAGCCATTTATGTGGTGTACTATCCAGAAGCGCTAGATAACTCAAAGTACTATTTGATTTTTGTAGTGTCTTATCCAAAAGCGTTGATATAATAATGCCATTTCTGAAAACAGTTTTATCGGTCCACCATTAATTCTTACCACAACTGTAATTGTTAAGTTAAAACTATTAGAATTGATTCTTACTTTAAGAACTTATTTTAATGAAAGTGACTTAAAAATAACTTTTGGGGTGAATAAGATTGATTTTGAGGTGAGATTCATTGATTTTTTTAAAAGGCCATCACAAGTAATATTAAAAAATTAATTTTAACAAGTTTCAATAATTTTAAAAAATATTCCTATAATTAAACTTCAAAATTAATTATTCTTTATAATATCCAAAAGAATTCAAAATTATAAAAATTAATTATTGAACCTTAATTATTTAATTTACAATTAAGTATTTTAACATCTATTATTTTACAATCTAACACACACAGGCTTTAAGTTCTCTATAGAGCTTAAGAGTTTTTCCAAATTTTCACTGAATAAGAGTTTTTATAGATTTTTTTAAATAATATGTCTCAAAATTATCATTTGCTAATCGATTTATAAATGACAAGAGTAATTTATCCTCTTTTTGGTTTTATCAATGGCTATTGTTTTTCTTTCAAATATCAGTACCCTTCCAATCCATTATAATTTAAGCAATACGACGAGACGAGGCATTCAGGCACAGCCCAATATGGCTCTACGACACACAACGCTGGGCCTGTCTTGATTGCTTCCTACCTAGTCCCACCCTTGGACGCATGAGCTCAACGTTTCAGACACATCTTATGGAGGGAATCACTTTGTACAGCTCTAATGTTGACGTTACAGTGAGATCAAATTACAGGGATGACATGGCAAGCTGTTATTTGCTCGCTCATGGATCATGCACCTAGCAATAGCATTTACATAAGCTAAGAAAGATTTATTGGGTGATCCAATTCCGTATAAGAAACATAATAACAACCATCCATGCAGAGGGACCACCACCACGTACGATAGTAGTGCAGAGATTAGAGAGTAGAGAGCGAGCGACTTTGTGTTTTTGGCTGGTTGCAAGGGACATTGAGGGACTCAAGTACCCAAACTGTAGCAAAACACAAAGGTCAGATCGTTTTCAATGGTTGATTAGTCGTCGTCTGCATCTTTAGAGGAATCTGATATCATCTTCTGTATCATCTGAGTTGTCTCTTCCTGGGACATTCTATCGTCTTTAGTCTTCGACTTTGTGTAAGGCTCAAAAAATTCCTTGTTTTCCTTCTCTAGCTCATTCCACACTGCAATTATTAATTGATGCATCATTCACGTACTGATATTATATGGTTCATAAATCATAATGTAACTGCAACATATGCACCTGCATGTGCTTGTGTTTTGATTGTATGGTGGAAGGTATATATCGGATATGAAACAATACATTCATGTTTTGTTTGGGAAACAAAAAGAGGAAGGATAGAAATTTTTTTTTTTTTTTGAAGAGAGGAGGGATAGAATTTGGAGCAATGAAAACTGTTATTGAATATTACATACACTAATACATTACTAATTTTCACGCCTCTCATCTTCTTTGTCATCTATTTTTGTTTCACAAAATAAGGTGAAGTTATGATCTATGGTATGCTAGCGTCTCATAACTGAATTGCTCATGTACCTTTCTGTAAGGTTTGAAATTTTTTCTTAACAGAGGTTTAAAACTTGGTGCCGTAAATTGTAAGGTTTGTCTCTTCTATTCTATTTGTTCTATATTAGATTATCGTTATCAAAAGCATCGAAACCTTAGATAGTTTAAACCCATTATAAAAAAGAAATCTAAATTTAAATATTCAAGATTTAATATGTTGTGTACATAATAAGTTATATCTATAAAACGTCCTCATGTAAAATTCCTTTGGACTTGAAACAGAGAAAAATTATAGCTAGGTCCACAAAAACCTTATGCTAAATTATAATTTAACTAAAATAATTGGGTTATAAAGATTGAACTCCTGAACTAATTAAGGAAACCCTTATACCATGTGAAGGACCAACTTTGTTAAAAGTTTTAAGACGGTAGAGACTCAAGAATCAATTATATCTCTAACAAATGTTGTTCTTGTTTTGGTCTTGCAAATTTTCAAAGTGAGTCATGAGCAAAGAAGCTTGCCAGCTGACTATATGTTTGGTAAATTCTCAATAGATTCTCATTGATCAAAGCCATTGATTAAAATCGAGGGTTGTAGTTTATCAATCCAAAGCTAGTATGGGAACTTCAGGGAGATATAACTAGGTAATATTCAATTCTTTCTCGATGATCATATGATCATATCTCATATCTCCTGAATTTTGCACGCCAAGGAACGCTATGTAATCTTGCATGTGTGCATGTTCTTTTTCAAACAGGGTGGCTTGGAATGAAAGAGTCAAGAACATACCAGTAGATGTTATAATTGGATTAATATTTGCATGTTTAGAGAGCGCTTCCTTGCATTCTTCCTTTGTCATGTGAAAGATCAAACACTTCTCGATCAGGTGCTGCACCTATATTTTATAGAAACTTGTCACCATGATCTGAATTACTATTGTGCAAAACCCACCATAAATATGACTATGATCAACACAAAAATGAAAACCAAATAGATAGAGTTGGAAGCTATAGCTCTCTTACCATATGAATGTATGAAGCAGAAGAAGAAGAGTCTCCCATGATCCTAATTAAACTAGCTATGCTAGCTTAGTGGTCTGCAGCAAACTCTCTATTATGCAACTGTATAAGTGAAGAGAACAGTGTCACATGTGGATGATGAGAGAACTGGTGCAAATGTGATATGCAGCAGACCTTATGAAGACACAAGACAAGAAAATAGAGCACAATATAAAGTGGAGAGGGCGATGGGGTGGGACCAGGAGTCCCACGTGGGAGATAAATGATAATTGGCTGGGAGGAGATTAGAGGAGATTGTAAATGACCATTCTTTGTCTTGTACAATTGCCATTAGAGCACCCCCTCCACGTGATTTGTGGGACATCCCCACATAGAATTCCTCCAAATGGACAAACTCACATCATCATATACATTACATGCCTTGACATGACACAGAGTCATTGGACGAGCAGCCACTTGGAGTGCTTCTTTCCTTGGTAGTTGATTTTTTTGTTTGGATAAAGAGAGAAAATAAAAAGAAAGAAAATGGAGAGAAATCTCTTTGCATGTATGGATGAAGAGAAAAAGCAGAGAAAGAAAATGAGCATAATTTTTTTTTCTTTTGCTTGCTTGAATAAAAAAGTGAGAAAAAAGATAATTATGTAAAATAACATGTATATCCTCATTATATGTAATGAAATACAAATATTTATTATTCTTCATTTTACATCTCTAAACACATTTTTTATAAATTACTAAACAAATAAATGTTAAAACATATATCAATTTTAAAAATATTTTTTGTTGACACAAATTATAAAATTTAATTTTAGATTATTCGTTCAATTTTTTTCTGGTAAGAAACCAAAAATTAAATTCCAAAAGACTAACTTTTGAATATTAATAAGCTTAGGCAAGAGAGCATCAAAAAAGAAGAAATGAAAGAAAAAAAATTTATTTTGTAAAGCATCAGATTATGAAAGACATGTAATTTAATAGTTGCTTTTGGAAGATTCAGCTATTAATATTTAATTATTTAAAATATTTTGATTTTAATTTTTAAATACATGATAGAATTTCCCTTCAACTTCAGAACAGACGTGCTCTATTTGTTGAATGGATTTCAATTTGAAATCCATTGCTATCTTCATGAAAAATTTGGTTTTGATATGATCCATTTGTTTTGGATAAGTTCAACCTATTATCATTATCATTATCATTATCATTTGTTTCTGATGTACGTACTGTTGCACATCCATTGAGTTCTGTGATGGCCAGAGCTCTATAAAGGGATGTGTTGCTCTTCCCTGGGTCACTGAACCTACTCATCTCTTTAGGAAACAAACACCATCGAGTTAAGGTTGAGTGAGGGTTTAGAAAGCCAAGGAAGAAACCGGGACAAGTGTTCGCTAGAAGAGTGAATCAATTAGCAATGGCGGGAGGTTGGTTTTTCTTAAATCTGTTTTAGCTTCCGCTGTTGATCTGAATATGTTGCTTGAATTATTTGACATATTTAGATCATTTTAAGTCTTACATTTGGTATCAGAGCCTTGAATATGCCTCTGCCTTGCAAACTCTTGGTTTCATACTGAGTTTCGAAAAATTTCAAACTATGGGTATTGTGTTTTTAACCCTTTTAAACCAAACTAAAATCGAAAATCAGCATGAAATTGTTTTTCTAAGCTTTCTGTAATTTTAAATGGTGTTTTTGGTGTTGAAAAGAGATGAAAACCGTCGAGTTTTCCATTCGGATTCTCGGGTCGCAACTGGGTCAAAGTGACCCGGCTTAAGGTTGAAGACGATGTTGTATTGTGTTGTGCGTTTGGTTACTGTTATATACTAGACGTGGTCAATATTTATCATACAATACTAGAGTGGTGCAGCGGTAGACTGTCATACATTCTATGGCAAAGGCACAAGTTCAAGCTTGATGTAAAAAATAATATTTATCATACAATACTAGAGTGGTGCAGCGGTAGACTGTCATACATTCTATGGCAAGGGCACAAGTTCAAGCTTGATGTAAAAAATATTTTGATGTTGTTGCATAGGATTGAACCAGTGACCTTATGTATAAAGGTCAACAAGACTACCTCTATGCCACCAACTATTTTGTGATAAGTGTGTTGTTATTATATATGTAGCTTAATAGTTAACATGCTGAATTCCATGAAATTTTTTTTTAATGTGTTTGAATTATTTGTTTAATTTTGGTATTTATTTAAGCATGCAAAGTTAAGTTAAATAATTTATGCACATTAAAATTAATGATTAAAGAACTTATATGGTTTCATAATTATATGCATGTATTATTTATTTATTTCTTAAAAAAATGTATGTATGAATTTATGATTGTTGTACATGCAAAATTATGTTAAATAATATTTATGCATTGTTATTCAATTTATTTGCATTATTTAGGATCTTATGCAAATATTAAGCTCTTTATTAAAAATTAATTAATGTTAAGTGATTGATATAATTTTGATTAATTAGGGAGTGGCCACAGCATCTTTAATTAATTAAGATTATACATTAAATTTTTTAAAATCACATTAAAACATTAATTGTAATTAGTCATATGTGATGTGATGAAATCTACCCACAGGAATTTTGTTATATTTGTATGATTAATTAGGATAAAATATCATATTATATTTCTTAGTCTACCCACGGGAGTTAAGAAAAGGAACATAATTTGATAGTTTTATCATAAGGTTATAATATAAATCTAATTGAGTAGGACTTTAGCCCACAGGCAAATTTTATGTCTCTAGATCCATGAATTAAGACATGATTTACATTGGTAAAACATGACATTTATTTTAGTCTCAAATTTTATAATAAGCATGTATGATTGTTCTTTGTAGTTATTCAACCTGCGAATATTTCTGATATTAAATGTGATATTCCTGAATTAAGAGGTGACAATTATAAGGTTTGGAAGGAGAGAATTCTTCTCCATTTGGGCTGGATGGACATTGACTATGCTATTAGGAAGGATGAACCATCGGGTATTACTGAAACCAGCATTCCAGATGCCGTTGATCTTTATGAAAAATGGGAGAGATCTAACCGTCTCTCTGTGATGTTCATAAAGACCAAAATATCTGCTGGTATCCGTGGTTCTGTCGACCAGCATACTAAGGTCAAGGATCTTCTGAAAGCCATTGATGATTAGTTTGTTACATCTGAAAAGGCGCTTGCCAGCACCCTGATTATACAATTCTCATCCATGAAGCTCACTGGGATAAGAGGTGTGCGTGATCACATCATGCGCATGAAGGATATAGCGGCTCAGCTGAAAGCCATGCAGGTTACCATGTCAGATTCTTTCCTAGTACACTACATTTTGTGCTCTCTGCCACATCAATATGGCCCTTTTAAAATTTCTTATAACACACATAAGGATAAATGGTCAATTAATGAGTTATTGACTATGTGTGTTCAAGAAGAGGAAAGGTTGATGATGGAGGAGGGCGAAAGGG
The DNA here is from genome assembly GCA_023212625.1 of Styphnolobium japonicum. NCBI lineage: Eukaryota > Viridiplantae > Streptophyta > Magnoliopsida > Fabales > Fabaceae > Styphnolobium > Styphnolobium japonicum. The sequence continues at coordinate 1,379,670 of JALBWW010000013.1, forward strand.
TAAACCTGACTATTGACGGAAAGAAAAAGAAGGATCATGCCAAAAATAAGGGCAACATTCCTCCTAAGTCAGTCATAAAGAAAGAGTCGAAGTGTTTCTTTTGCAAGAAGAAAGGGCACATGAAGAAAGACTGCATAAAGTTTAAGAACTGGCTTGAGAAAAAATAAGGGCAACATTCCTCCTAAGTCAGTCATAAAGAAAAAGTCTAAGTGTTTCTTTTGCAAGAAGAAAGGGCACATGAAAAAAGACTGCATAAAGTTTAAGAACTGGCTTGAGAAGAAAGGTACTCCATTTGCATTTGTTTGTTATGAATCTAATATGGTTAGTGTTAATCATAACACATGGTGGATTGATTCTGGTTCTACAATCCATGTTTCTAATACCTTGCAGGGTATGGAAAACCTAAGGAGGCCAGTGGGAAGTGAACAATACATCTATTCGGGCGGGAAGATGAGTTCACATGTGGAAGCCATTGGGACTTGCAGTTTGGTTTTAAGCAGCGGCTTTATTTTACGATTAGAAAAAACCTTTTATGTTCCAAGTTTTTCTAAGAATTTGATTTCTGTCTCAAGACTTGCACCTTTGGGATTATCTTTTAATTTTTCGAATTCTGGTTTTACCTTGTTAAATAAATATGAAATTATTGGTTTTGGTGAATTACTTGATGGTCTTTATTGTATTAAATTGCAAAATGATGCTGCTTATAATTCTATGCATGTTACTTCTAGGTTAAAACAATGTGTTGTGAATGAGGAATCCTCTATGTTATGGCACCGGAGATTGGGACACATCTCCATTGATAGAATTAAGCGATTAGTGAATGAAGGAGTACTTAGTACTTTGGATTTTGCTGATTTTGAGACTTGTGTGGATTGCATTAAGGGTAAGCAAACTAACATGTCTAAAAAGGGTGCAAAGAGGAGCTCAAACCTATTGGAAATCATACATACAGATATTTGTTGTCCAGACATTGACGCAAATAGTCCGAAATACTTTATCACCTTTATAGACGATTATTCATGATATATGCATCTCTATTTACTTCGTTCTAAGAACGAAGCTTTGGATGCCTTTAAAGTTTTTAAGGCTGAAGTGGAGAAGCAATGTGGAAAGCAAATTAAGATCGTGAGATCCGATAGAGGTGGAGAGTACTATGGTAGATACACGGAGAATGGACAAGCACTTGGTCCATTTGCGAAGTTTCTTCAAGAACATGAGATTGTTGCCCAGTACACTATGCCTGGTTCTCCGGATCAGAATGGTGTGCCAGAAAGAAGAAACCGAACTTTAATGGACATGGTGAGAAGTATGAGGAGTAACATAAAACTTCCTCAATTCTTGTGGAATGAAGCACTAAAGACGGCAACGTATATATTAAACCGAGTTCTGACCAAGGCTGTCTCAAAGACACCTTTTGAGTTATTCAAAGGTTGGAAACCAAGTTTGCGACATAGACGTGTTTAGGGATGCCCGTCTGAGGTGAGAATTTATAACTCACAAGAGAAGAAACTAGACCCAAGGACTATTAGTGGGTATTTCATTGGATATGCTGAAAAGTCCAAAGGGTATAGATTCTATTGTCCATCACACAGCACTAGGATTGTGGAATCAAGAAATGCCAAATTTCTTGAGAATGACTTGATTAGTGGGAGCGATCAGTTTCAGGACATTGTTTCTGAAAAGGATCACTATGAGGGTCAAACCGTTGGATCAAGTGACAGATTGATTGTTGTTCACGCCCCTCAAGTACAAACGGGTGTTAGACAACTGATAATTGAAGTTCCACAAGCTGTTGAAAATGATAATGTAGATCAAATTGTTAATGAAGAACAACCTGTTGAACAGCGGGTTGAACAACAAGTTCCTCAAGAAGACAATGAGGCAATATTAAGAAGATCTACTAGAGTAAGAAAGCCAGCAATTCTTAGTGATTATGTAGTGTATCTGCAAGAATCAGACTATAACATTGGAGCCGAAAATGATCTTGAAACGTTTTCACAGGCCATGAGTTCTAAGGAATCGAATTTGTGGCATAGTGCCATGAAAGATGAGATGGATTCTATGGCATCTAACCGAGTCTGGGATCTCGTTGAGTTGCCTAATGGTGTAAAAACCGTTGGATGTAAATGGGTCTTTAAAACAAAGAAAAACTCACAAGGCAACATTAAGAGACATAAGGCAAGACTTGTCGCCAAAGGATTCACTCAAAGAGAAGGAATCGACTACACGGAGACATTTTCTCCTGTATCTAAGAAAGATTCCCTTCGAGTAGTTATGGCATTAGTAGCTCATTTTGACCTTGAGCTACATCAAATGGATGTGAAAACTGCGTTCCTCAATGGTAATCTAGAGGAAGAGGTCTACATGAAACAACCTGAAGGATTCTCCTCTAGTGATAGTGAGCACTTAGTCTGTAAGCTTAATAAATCCATCTATGGATTGAAACAAGCCTCCCGCCAATGGTATTTAAAATTTCATGAGGTCATCACTTCATTCGGTTTTGAAGAAAACATCATGGATCAATGTATATACCAGAAGGTCAGTGGGAGTAAGATTTGTTTTCTTGTGTTATACGTGGATGATATTTTGCTTGCGACAAATGATAAGGGTATGTTATATGAGGTGAAATAGTTTCTCTCGAAGAACTTTGATATGAAGGATATGGGAGAGGCATCTTATGTCATTGGCATTAACATCCATAGGGAAAGATCTTGAGGCATTTTGGGTTTGTCTCAAGAGGCCTATATCAAGAAAGTTTTAGAGAGATTTAACATGAAGGATTGTTCACCGAGTGTAGCTCCCATTGTGAAGGGTGACAAACTAGATTTGAGTTAGTGCCCCAAAAATGAGTTGGAGCGAGAACACATGAAAAACATTCCATATGATTCAGCTGTTGGAAGCCTTATGTATGCTCAGGTTTGTACCAGACCTGACATTGCATATGCTTTCGGAGTTTTGGGAAGATATCAAAGTAATCCAGGTGTTGACCATTGGAAAGCTGCAAAGAAAGTGATGAGATATCTTCAAGGGACAAAGAACTACATGCTTATGTATAGACAGACTGATAACCTGGAAGTGTTTGGCTACTCCAATTTAGACTATGCTGGCTGCATTGATACCAGGAAATCAACATCTGGTTATGTTTTTATGCTAGCTGGTGGAGCTGTGTCTTGGAGAAGTGCAAAGCAGACCTTGACTGCTACTTCCACTATGGAGGCTGAGTTTGTTTATTGTTTTGAGGCTACCTCGCATGGTGTGTGGTTGAAGAGTTTCATATCTGGGCTTAGAGTTGTGGAATCTATTTCTAAGTCATTGAAGTTGTACTGTGATAACTCTGCTGCAGTTTTTATGGCTAAGAACAACAAGAGTGGAAGTCGAAGTAAGCACATCAACATCAAGTATTTAGCCATAAGAGAACGTGTTTTGGAAAAGAAAGTGGTCATTGAACACGTTAGCACTGAGTTGATGATTGCCGATCTTTTGACTAAAGGCATGCCACCAAAGAATTTTAAGGATCATGTAGTACGAATGGGACTTGGTTCCATGATGTGATTTTCATTGTACATACATTTATTGTTTTCGATGAAACTCTTAATTCAGTTTGATGTTTTCTCATACGTTTTGTGCACATATTTGTTTATTTTGAGAAATATCATTTGGTTTTGACCTAGAATTAACATATGGTTTATTCATTAAGTTAGGGGATGATATTGAGAGACTTGATATATTGTGATACATGAAAGATAATACTTGTTATTAGAGGAACTATTGCCATGATTCGTATATTTTTTGTTTCTCATTGAGATTGATGATGGGTTAAATGGATCAAGGGGGAGAATGATAGAATTTCCCTTCAACTTCGGAGCAGACGTGCTCTGTTTGTTGAATGGATTTCAATTTGAAATCCATTGTTATTTTCATGGGAAATTTGGTTCTGATATGATCCATTTGTTTTGGATAAGTTCAACCAATTATCATTATCATTATCATTTGTTTCTGATATACGTACTGTTGCACATCCATTGAGTTCTATGATGGCCAGAGCTCTATAAAGGGATGTGTTGCTCTTCCCTGGGTCACTGAACCTACTCATCTCTTCAGGAAACAAATACCATCGAGTTAAGGGTGAGTGAGGGTTTGGAAAACCAAAGAAGAAATCAGGACAAGTGTTTGCTAGAAGAGTGAATCAATTAGCAATGGCGGAGGGTTGGTTTTTCTTAAATCTGTTTTAGCTTCCGCTGTTGATCTGAATATGTTGCTTGAATTATATCATTTTAAGTCTTACAATACAATCTTTCTATAGAGATATGAAATTTTAACCAGATGATTTTGTGCATGCATCAGATGAAAAAACCGATCTCTGCTTTACAGCATATTACATTGAGAGAGTGAGCAGTATCTCTCATCAGAGAGAAGAATGAGTCATATGCGCAGAGTGGTAAATTTCCAATATTAGCTATGCTCTCCTTCATTTTCTTCGCAATAGAGCGAAGAAAACTTTAGTATGGTCCCACGTCAGTTTTTTCTTTTCTCTTCATATCCAAACGGGGAAGATGTCAAAATCTACTTATTTTCTTTTTATCCATTTTCTTTCTCTTGATCCAAATGCAGTGTAAAGAATCAACCATAATTGGAGTTATGACAATACACAATAATACGTTAATTACTAGTTATGTTACCCGTGCTTTGCACGGGTTATTTTATAATTTATATTTTAATATTTTATTTAAAATTATTTTTTTATAATTATTATTTTAAAGTACGGGTTATTTTATAATTTATATTTTAATATTTTATTTAAAATTATTTTTTTATAATTATTATTTTAAATATGTTCAATTTATAAAGTATTTTCAATAAAAATTCTTATAAACATATGAAAAAATGTTTTAAATTAATTTTTTGTCAAAATTTTTTATTTTATTTTACTTGTGTTTTTCACATATTAATTTATATTTATATATATTTTTCCAAAATAATGTTTTTATATATAATTATGATTTCAGAGATGTTAAATTTACAAAGTAATTTTTAATAAAAATTCTTAAAAATAAATGAAGGAAACATTATAAATTAATTTTTTATGTTGTAGAGATTTTTTTTAATTTCACTATTTTATTCTTTAAATTTTAATTATATACTTTGACAACACTTTACCCCCTAAAATAATTTTCTTTTTTAATTTCATTCTTTTTTTAATGTTACTATGCATTTAATGATATAATTATATTTAATGATAGTATTAATTGTTTTAAAAGGTAATTTTACTTATATATATATATATATATAGAATTTATATATTTTTTCCAAAATAATATTTTTATATATAATTAAGATTTCAGAGATGTCAAATTTACAAAGTATTTTTTTAATAAAATTTCTTAAAAATAAATGAAGGAAACATTATAAATTAAATTTTTATGTTGGAGAGATTTTTTTTAATTTTACTATTTAATTATTTAAATTTTAATTATATACTTTGACAACACTTTACCCCCTAAAATAATTTTCTTTTTTAATTTCATTATTTCATTCTTTTTTTTAATGTTACTATGCATTTAATGATAGTATTAATTGCTTTAAAAGGTAATTATACTTATATATATAAATTATAAATTAATTTTTTATATTGGAAAGGTTGTCTATTTTTTTATTTCACTATTTAATTCTTTAAATTTTAATTATATACTTTGATAACGTTTTACTTCCTAATATAATTATTTTTTAAATTTTATTATTTCATTTATGTTAATGTTACCCTGTATTTAATGATATAATTATATTTAATGATACTATTAATTGCTTCAAAAGACAATTTTACTTATATATATAGATTATGTGAGGGCAGTTTTGAATTTAACACGAATTAATATGACACTGTATTGAGAAATTTTTTGCTTCCAGTAAATATTGAAATTGAAAGTTGACGAGTTTAGTGGTTACAAAGAGTAAAATGGTCATTTTAGTAAAACAGTTTAGAACCCCATTAAAAATAAAGAATTCGTAATACCAAAAAAATAATAATAAAGAAATCGTCATGAATTTTGTTATTCTTTTTTTTTTTGGTAATTGATGACTTTTGTTATTCTATCGAAGTCAAGTTTTCTTTCTCTATTTTTGTATTTTTTCTTTTTCAAATATAATCAAGGTCTTGAAGTAAATTCTAAAAGTCTTTATATATATATATAATAAAAGTATCTTTAAATCAATTTTTTCACCAATCAAATATCTTTAGAAAATATTAATTTTATTAAATTATTATTTTTAATAAAAACTATTTTATATAAAATTTATTTTATTTGTTTAAAGTGTATAAAATTAATTATAAGTTTAGATTAATTTTTCATTAACTAAAAATAAATTTTTTATAAAAAATTTTTATTTTGAAATTTTGGTTAATTAATTTTAGATTATTTTAAAAGTTTTGATAAATAAATATTTTTTTATCCTTAACTAAATAATTTTTTTAATCATTTTATATATTTTTTAATAATCTAATATATAAAATTTTTATTTTGAAATTTTGGTTAATTAATTTTAGATTATTTTAAAAATTTTGATAAATAAATATTTGTTTATCCTTAACTAAATAATTTTTTTAATCATTTTATATATTTTTTAATAATCTAATATATAAAATAATTTTTTATATAATTTAAATAAAAATTTTTATCTTAAAATTATTTATAAATTAACATATTTAAACGTAAATTAATTATTTTAAAAAATAATTATATATATAATTAATTAATTATATAATCTTTTTCTCATAAACTAATTCTTTGGCCAGAAAATTCTAAAAGTCTCTAATCTCTGTAATAGTACCAATATCGATTATCCTGCCTAGGTTTGATATGAAACACGAGTTGTATTTGTTCATTCATTTTTTCTCACTTCAAATGTGTGTGCTATTTAACATTATGAAGTCACAGATTAGACGTGAATTTGAAAGGGACAGCAAAATAATGCGGATGATTGTACTGACAATAATAATTACACCATCGATCTGTGAATAATGTAAACGGCCTTGTTGCAAAGCCACTCCTGTCCTTTTCAAAACAGTTCTTGACACTTGACAGGTTTATTTTACTGTTTTCTATGTCAATAATATCTAGCACATCAACATATTCTCTTAGAATTGAATAAAAAAAATTAATGTTGTCAAAATTATATCGATCATTGGATAAATGAAAAGATTAATTTATAATTTAATAGTCTAATTATGATTGAATTATGATCAAACTAAAATATAATTTTACATATATATAATTATCAGTTTTATTAATCTTTTTAGATGTAAATTATAATAAATTACTATTTTTAGTTTCTTTTATATGTGCTTAAAATAAAAATATTATTTTTATTAACATAAAAAATGTTAATAAGTAACATCATAAAAAATAATATTGAATTAAATAAATAAATTAATTAAAGCAATTCAACTAGTTAAACCATAACTGATTCACATAGTTTGATTAATTCAAAATTGAATTACTAATTCTTTGTTTGATCCTTATACTACTAATACTAATAACCTAATTGAATCGATCAATGGATAGGTACTTACAGTTGAATTGAACTAACCGGCCGATCTAATAAATTTTTCAAAACAACGAAAAACATATATTGTCTCTTAGAATTGAATAAAATAAAAGAAATTAATGCAATATATTATATACTCAAATTGGAGATAGATCACTCATACGACCAAAGCATTTGCTGATCTCTTAGATATTTTCTTCACTAAGGTATATATTTTACTAAGATAGGTCTTTCTCAGTAAAATTCTTTTGAAGCTATAATTGTTTAGAGTCTAAGCAGTCCGAGTCCAATAATAGAGAAAGTAAAGAGTAGAAGGCCCACAAATTTACATGTTTTGGAAAATAAGTGCATCTTCTTGGTAGTATATAGCTCTTTTTTTTTTTTTGGAATAATATAGCTCTTTACTTCGAAAGAAATTTCTGTACAAGATAGTAGCCATTGATCTTTGGAAGAGATTTTTAGTTCTTCTTGGTCCCGAAGTTACCACGAAGTTCTTGGTTAGTTTCCATCCTTCTTAAAATCCTTGAAAAAGTTTTCACTTGATTCCACAAATTCTCATAGGATACAAGTTTCTTGAAAAATTCCAAGCCTCTAAATACTCCACCTTTTAATACACAATGATCATTGTTTATTTACGGTTTACAAAACTAGATTACTAAAGGGCAATTATAGACACTATTTTGGATCTTTCCAAAGATACAAAATACATGACATGCCTCATCGAAATAATCTACTTTTTACAACTTTGGTTCTTAGTGGGCCTACTAGTGTGCTGTAAAGTGGTCCAAAAGTAAAAAAGGAAGACTTTACAAGCTTTCCAAGGATTCTAATTTCATTTCAATTAGACATTTGAATGAAAGTGAAAGAGGATCATACAGTATCTCGATGATTTACTTAATAGGAGTTTAATTTCCTTATCTCTTATATAAGAGAAATTTAAATTAGAAATTGGATGATTAAATGTATAAATTAGAAAAAACTTTTTAAAAAAAAGCAGAAAAAAAAAGCTAATGGTTGATCAAACAAAGTCTTGCAAGACAACCTCATTTGAACTCTCACAACATCACCCTTCAAATGCTATCGTAGGGCTAAATGGGTAACAGTCACCATTGTTTCTAAACCTTTGTGACTCGTAACAAATTATGGGCATTTTAAATTGTAATTGAGCCCAAAAGTAGAGAATTTCTTTTAAAACAAACAGTCCCACCTCTCACACATTGAAATCACCAGTCCCACACAAGAGAAGCAGTCTCCATGCACAAACCCACCTTGGCCAGTCCGCTTCTAATTGCCATTAATTTCTTGTAATGCATCATTTAGACTCTTTTCGGTGTTGTCCTGTTAAATTTATAACTACATAGTTTTCAGTCAACTGTCACTGGATGGATCAGCTAGCCTATGCTATTTAGCACGTCAGACCAAGAGCACCAACAGTGCTACTTACTACAAGAGCAACTGCAAGCTGGCGAGAGGCTCCAAACATGGCATACAAAAATATGGGCACAAAATCAACCTAAAATGTAGAACTGTGGAGATGACCCTAATATGACATGATAACATTAATAACTATATGTGTTAGACAAATATATAATAAATTAGGGCCACACATGTAATGATTAAATGTGTTAAGCCATTATTTAAGTAGCCAAAATCAAAGTGATCTATTTGGATTAAAGTGTTATGGCAAAGGGCATAATTATCATGAAAAATATTGTGTAGATACCAAAAGTCTTATTTCTATTTTTATGATGGGTTGAAATAGAAATAAGAAAAATATAAGAGTCATGACTCTTCATGAAATGGTATGAACTCAAAGAGACATTACTCTTCATGAAAGGACACGTGCTTCTTATAAATATAGGGGTTATGGTCCCCAATTGTAGAAGAACAACATAATTTACTTCTCTTCATCCCATTAGAAGAGGATCTAAGGCATAACATAAGGAATTCTACAATTGGAAGATCATTACTTTATCAAGGGCGTCATCCTTTCAATCAAGATCTCATGGATCCTTCAGGTACGCTTCCGCATTTATTCATTATCTTGAATTGGCATGAGTTTATACATAGAATATGGTTTTGGGTTTGTGCTTTATGAAGAACATGTTTCATATTAATCTTGATTTTGTCTACATGATGTTTAAGAATTAAAGGCATGTTAATAGGCACAAATTTAATTTAAATCTCAACAATATGAAGAGAATGGAAAAAGATTAATTAATGATGCCTAGAAGCAAAAGGAACCTTAAATGTAGAGTGCAAATTGATAGACAGCCAACCAGTATTGAATTATGAAATTCGTGAACAAATTGATGAAGTTGTTATTAAATATGTGCATAAATCATAATCCAAACATATATCAACAAGATAATAATAGTTCGGCATATTATATTATTTTGGGGGCTTGACGGTGGGAGGCCCGCACGAGCGAGTTCTGCGAAGGAAGCAGGGTCAACATACCTTTTCATCGGCACCGCAAACGGTGAAAGCCGTTTGCTTTGCTTACCTTATTCATTAGTATAAGGCAAGTATTTGTATGGCTGGACTCTCTTATTTAGTAAGCTAATGTTCAGTGAAGAACAGGCCTTCCATCGATGTGGACTCCAAGGAATTCCTTACTATTTAATATATTTATACAATCTTTTTCTCATCATCCAACTTCCAACCCGAATGCAGTCACATCCACGTTTTGTACAAATTGCATTATTCATAAAGTCTTACTTGCACGCTAGGCTAACAGAAAATACACAACAAAAAATTCTTTCTAAGATTTCATTCCGTACATTTTACAGCAATTGAAATTGGTTTCAATCAAATATTACACGAGATATTTTTTTAGCATTAGGTGAATTGCCCCGGGTTTCGTGACAATAAAGCCTAATCACTACAAAACAATCTAAAATAATGGGCTAAATACGTTTTTTTTCAATACATTTGGTCAAGTACTTGAACAGGAAAGGGACCCGAATCGATATCAATTAAGTTACAAGATCATGCCACTTTAAATACATTTTTTTACTATACTATAGAAAGCAGACTTTAAGGCTTTTTCGACAGCAATGGCTCCAATTGGGAATCTCTGTCCTTGGAAAGTGGAGTTGTACCATTACCGGACTCCAAGTCAGTTATTGAAAGGTTCTCCCCTCTCTGTTTCAGTAACCTCTTAAGGTAACTTGGTTTGTCTTCTGGTGAAGAGAGTGAAGTTTGTGGATTGTCAGATCTCGCTTCCAAGCTTTGAACACGCTGCAGGCAAACTTGAACAGCATCGTGTACTCTCACAAAGTACCATTCTTTGCCTATCAGCTCGACCACGCCAGATCTATACAAGGTAAGCAGAACTTCTGGGCTTGGATTGGATATTGCAAGCTGCAAGAAAAAACCCCAGTTGGTTGGCGGGAACATTGTAGTGATACTTTTAAGGGTTCAAACAGTAGATTGAAAGTCCAAAATCTCAGTCTACCTGAATGTCCCGTAATTTGTACTCATCATGCAAGTCTTTCAAAGCCTGAACAGCACTAGAGTCTATATAGGTCACAGCTGCAGTAATTATAACCATATGTTTAGAACAGAAGATGCTGAATTATCATCATTATCTATTTTATAGTTTTTATGGGCAAATATAGTGGGAAAAACATATAATAACTTCAGTACAATGTTGTTGATGTAATTCAGAAATCTGAGGGCACTAAAAACTAACAATTCAAAATACCACACAACTTCATATTCATAGGATCCGAAAAACACAAACTTAGTGTATTATTATTAATAAAATATTTTAGGATAAACTAAGTCATTTGGAACTACATTACTTGGGTATCAATATTATCAAGGAAATCAATAAATGGCATGACTTGATTAAATGAGACCTCATAAACATAGAAGCATTTTGCAGAGTATTATGAAGTTAGAAACATGAATAAACATAAGGTTGGTGATTTGTTCTGACCTTAGAACAGAAAGCCTCCCCTCACCCTAAACTTTTTTTCACCAAGAAAAAAACAGAAACATGAATGAACATGAAATATTAGAAAATACTTGCTGAGGGCCTTGCCCCAGTGGGCATTAGAATCCCCTCAATAATGACTCTTCAACTTTCTGAAAGACAACGTAGTGGAGCTTAATATGGAAGAGCAGCATTACAGGCTGCCACAATGTATATCCTCAAAATTAACTTATATGAAACACCCATATGCCCTACCAAAATGAAGTCATGAAAAGCAATGAAAAGAAAAATGACTTGGAAACAAGGGAAGGAAAGTATGAGTCACAATGACTGAGTCCAGTTTTCAGTGCCAGTCAGTCTCACGTGAAACTGGAAAAGCCCTTATCTTAAGAAAAAGATCTAAAAGAAAAAAGATAAAGTGATTATGTGGGTTCCTAGATATAGCATGTTAGAAACCATTTTTTGGGTTACAATATTTTAAAGATAGTCTTATAAATTCAAATGGTCTACTATAGTTCGCTGTTTCTTCTTCAGTCTTTTTTATTTGAAATTATTACAATATTTTAGTGCTGATGTTCTGTTATGCTATTTGGAGAAAAAGGTTTAAACAACTGATTTCAGTGTATGGAGGACCATTATCACATTACAAACTCATACACTAGAAAAATGCAAGGAAAGGAAAAATAAAAATAAATAGGACAAGCTTCAAGGAACAAATTCCCAGCATGCTCAGAAATATGTTAGCTCATAATTGTGCTCAAACACATGTACAATACAGCATAGACTTCTTTGTACAAAGGGCAAGCAAGACTTACGCGCCATCTCTAGAATCACAAAATAAATTCTTTCAACATCAGGTCCACGTCTCGTAGAACTATCAACATCAACTTCATATTCCCTCAACCTGATAGAGAACTCTAAATGAATTAAACAACGCTCTTGTCTGGAAAAATGTCAATTACAACTGATTTCTTGTTACCTGTCCTTTATGTAACTTGTGTTTGCAAAATAGATAGGAGCATCAATACGAACAATTACAATTCCATTGTATGTATATGCTTCAGGATACTGTTTAACATTTCTATAAACAGTTGTGCCTGGCAAACGACCCAAAACAGCTGCAGCGCACACCAACAATAAAATCAGCATACTAATATTAATATATTAAGAACAAATATGCACAATAGAATAATCTAAAGCATCTAAATCATTAGCATCTACTTTTTACAATAACCGCAAGAGCCTGATTCTCTATTTTCTTCATTTTTTTTTTATCTAGACACTATTATAACCTCAAATCCCATGAGAATTCCAGTCTACAAAAATAGAAAAGGACTAAGTTTGTATTTGGATGTGTGAATTTTGTAATGGGTGCAATATTGAATTTTTCATACAACTTAGATTAAACTTGAAAAGTATACATTTTTATATATTGAACAAATATATGCATGAACTGATACTTATTTAAAATAGGAGTTTCAAATAACTTCAGGAATTGTGTAATTTGAAATACACTCCTCATAGCATCTGATTAGCCAACGAATCCAAATACCTTTTACTCAATGGGTTAATCAATTGCAACCTAAAACAAATGGTCCTATCACACTTCCTATCCATTTTTTTCTGTCTTGTGCTGTTAACATTCCTATATTTTGTGGAGGTTTTGATTGCAGTCCCTATCTTCTTATATTGATCCAGAAGACTATTGTCTTGTTTCTTTCTGGTAGAGTGGTAGACTTGCATACTCAATATGTACTTGTCTTGAAACATAAGCCATAAGGTTTCTTTCTTTACTTCTTTTAGGGTACACCAAATGGTTTCTATATTATTAAAGGTTTCTGTTCATCAGAAAAATGCTCTTACTGAAGTTTATAAATGCATTTTTTTTCTTATATGGTGATACATAAATACCCAAGATTCATCAGTAAGATAGGCTTTAAGTTTCATGCTTACATGAATGACAAGATTCTGGGCATATTCACATGGGGAAGATACCATACCATTTATGATGCATTCGTACATAGACATGAAATTGGAATGAATAACAACATGCATAATTTCTGAACCTAGACAAATCAACTTACCAATATGTGGATTTGCTGACTCATGAATGACAAAAGCAAGTGAAACACCAACCTACAATTTCAAAAACCTTATAAAGTCAGAAAAGTGATTCTCTTGATTTGGCAAGTCAAATACTGGGAAATTGTTTTAAATGGTTCATATTTAAATGAGACCAATATCTCAAGAGTTATTTTTTAACCATCACTTTTTTCTTCCCAGAATGAAATAGCAGACATTGAAGGACTAGTGTTTTAATCAGCAAACATGTTCCCATGATGAATATGCATGATCATATAAAGAATTCAGCCCCACCAAAGAGATGCACCAGTGTATGAAGAGTTTCTGACAAAAAAATAAGGAAAAGGAAATTTTTTCAAGTATCATGCAATTGTTATCAAATGGAAGATAGTCGGATTAAAAATGATAGAGGAAGATCTATGTAAAACATTATGAGAAACCATTAAAAAAGACCTTGCTCTAAATGGTTTTACTGAAAAATTGGTTTTTGGTACAGCCCAATTGCATTGATTGATCCATGTAGAACAATTACTTATTAACATAACAAACTTCACCTTGTACTCACCCCAACAAGCACGCCAATCTCAATACCAAGGAACAACGTTGTAGTGCTAGTAATGATCCAAAGAAGAAAATCTTTCTTATCTACACGCCACAAAAAAATGGCCTCATCATAATCTACCTGAAATGATAATGTCAAAAATACAACCAGCTAAAATGAGTTTTAGCAGCTAAACTAAATTTTCTGCAGCAGACCATTGCTTGCATTTTAATAAATTATGAAAGCATTCAGACTAGACATGAAGATATTCCATACAAAATAGATAATTATTAGTGAAACACAGAGTTGTACCAGTATTAGATTAATATGAATTAACAGTAAAAGCTAAATAAGAGCATCCATGCCTAGAGTGGATTAGATTAATAGATTCCAAAAGGAAACCAAACTAAATTAATCATGTTACAAATATCAAATAATATCTCATAACAGTCTGAACAATGATAGAAATAAACTCTACTTCAACATTATCCTTTCCACCACATATGAATTGCATTGTTACTTGTTCATCCTTTTTTTGTATCGAATAAAAACATCACTTCTAACTACCCATGATTGTTGAAGATGAAATTAATCCCTCAGGAAGGGGAATTCTTACCAGACCCATCACAGCAGATATCACAATGGCAGCAAGAGCACACTGGATTTATTGCAACCATAAAACACATCGTCAGCATTCCAGGAATGAAAATGCATTTCTTAAATTTGAGAAACAGAATTCGAATCAAGTAAATAAAAATCAAAATTCAATAAAATACGAAATGAAAAAGTTTAAGCAATCTATTAAGGGCCCGTTTGTATTAGCTTTTTTAAGAGTAGAAGTGCTTTTTTGAAGTAATAAAAGTACTTTTTTTAGAAGTTAAAGAGTTCAAGCTTTTAAAAAAAACACTTCATGTGTAACAAAAAAGCACATGAAGTGTTTTTTTTAAAAGCTTGAACTCTTTAGCTTATAAAAAAAGTACTTTTATTACTTGAAAAAAGCACTTCTACTCCAAAAAAAGCTAAACAAACGGGCCCTAAGTCTTAACGCCATTTCCTATTGAATATCATTCTAACTTTTGTGGATTGAATGCCAGCATACATCATCTGTAAAATGTGACAGGTGGAACATGCCATTTGAAGTATTTTAGTCCAAAACAGATAACACCAGGAAAAATATTTTTCAGACATGGCCTACAACAAATTCAATAAAGGAATAAGAGTTAAAGACATGGAAACAAACCTGAGGTATGTACTCAAATAATGGAGTTAGGAACCAAAGTGCACAGGTCATTATGATTCCTGTAACCATCCCAGATATTCCAGATTTTGCACCACTTTCATGATTGACAGCTGACCTTGAAAAGGAACCTGCATTACTCATTCAAAATACGTGAAAAATCTTACAATATACTTACTTTTTAAAATAGGGTTTCATGTGAAGTAAAATCACACTCTTGAAACCAAGTGATGTTTTGGCACCATAAGCCAACTACAACATATTGACTCCTTTTTTTAAGTTCTCAGAGTCTCATAGAAGTCTTACCTGTTGTGGGGTATGCTGAAAAGAATGAACCAAGAACATTGGCAACACCGAGACCGAACAACTGTCCAAAAATAACAGGAATAACAGTTATAAGTATTTCTACATAACAAAAGAGATGCCTATCTTATTCCTTTCATGATTAACTAGAATCACACCTTATAGCCCCTTCTTAAAAAAGCAAACAAGCCAAAAAACCAATTAATTTTGGTTTTGTTTGATTTTCTTTTTATGAAAACCGATCGGTTCGGTTTGATTTTTAGTTATGAAACTAAACCAAACCGAACTCATAATTATATTATTATTATTATTATTATTATTATTATATTTCAATTTGTTGTTGTTTCTATTGAAATTCTTAGGCCGATTTGTTGTTACTTAGGCCATGGGAAAAAAGTGAAGTTGGGTCTGAATTTTTTTAAGAAAAAATTGTTTGGCCAAAAATTGATTGGATCAAGTGGATTGAGACTAGTTTGGTTTGGTTCAATTATCCAATCAGAACCAAAACGATTAGTTCTCAACATAGGAAAACCAATTGGTTCAGAAGACTTTTACCCTCAAAACTGAACCAACACCGCTAGTCCTGAACAAATAAGTATTCTTTTTCGAACCATTTCAGGGTGCATAACCTGATTAGAGATACTTCATGTACAACAGCAACCATCAGGGAGTTGTGGATAGATTTTGGAAAGAAACGTACCTCTTGATTTGAATCCAACTCATACCCATTCTTTGCAGCTAATGACTTCGCAATTCCCACAGATTCCTGTAGTTTGAAAAATGAAAATTTATGTAATTGGTCGTGTAAGGGTCCTAGACCCTCTTTTTGTACCCAATATATATATATATATATATTTATGCTATTGGAGTACAAGTTGCCAAGCAAGTATTTTAATTAAACAACTTAAATATAAAAAGCAAATAGGAGAAAAAGAAGGAGATCTTACCAATATAGCCACGCCAGTGATGAGAAGAGCAGTTGGAATTAAGGACTTTGCATAACCAAAAGCTTTAGGAATAGAAAATTTTGGCAGGCCCTGGGGTATATCTCCGACCTAATTATCAACCAGCAATATTTATCAGTTTGTTAACTTAGTTTAATCAGCTTCATCAGCATTTTACTGAGCTTAATCATACATAGTTCTCATTTACAAAAGAACATTCATATATGACAACAAGAAGAAAAATAAATCAAGAAGAATATTATAGCAATTATCACAACTCTTAGACTATCAAAAACTCAATGATTAGACCAGATAACGCAGCACATCTTTCTCACCTAGAACATAGTCAATTTAGGGAGGCAATCAGAGGACGGGAACGGCTATTTCTTGGTGCGCAGAATAACAACAGTAAAAGTTTGATATTTAGGGACTTTTTATCACATTGACGTGTTAAATGTCTGTAATAATGTCGAGTCAAGCTAGTTTCTTCAAGAAAAACACAACATAAATATAATATGATTAGATATTGGTTTTACTGGTTCAATGCGTCAGTCAATGATCACATTTATTAAATAATTTCATGATTTTCTATCTGCAGTATGGCTCAAAATCGATGGCATTCCAATCCTACGCATACAGATAGCAAAAGCGAAGCATGCATATATTTTTAAAATATGAAAAATACGATGAATTTCAATTGGTGCCAACTCAGCAAAAAATATAAAATAAAAACGAAGAAAAATATTTTATTTTGACAAAAGGCGAGCATTCTAGAAGGAAATATAGGCACTGACTATTGCCGTATTCCCATGTGAGGGTAAGACATTCTTCAATAGTATAAACAAAAACAACAGTGACTTCCATGTAACTGGATTATATTCATAATCAAGAGTGGTTAATTAATCAACCACTTTTTTTGGCTAATGTTTCCCCTAGAAGAAACTGTCAGAATCTCCTCTTTAGCAATTTTCTCAAAATTTTATGCATGAAAATTATAGGGATATACGAACAAAAGGTTTTAATATTAGTACATAATTGCTAACATCTACTGAATGGTATCAGCAAGCACAATAATCATTCCTTGTTCATTATTTTTGTAGCTTTACCAAGTTGGTATTACCATGTTGGAATCACTGTGTTATAAAGACAAAGGTTCATCTCATCTATGTGATTCTCACCAAAGAAATTGATGATGGATGAAATATTTTTACAAAAGTTGTTCCCAGAGCTACTGCTGTGAGAGGACCTGTGGCTCTCAAGAATCGCAAGTACTTCCTTGATTTTCCCTGTATGTAGAACATCAATACAATGAGTAGGATGCTGATAACTGATAAGTAAGATAAGTATTCTACCAAAACATCAGAGATACCAGGTGCTTCATGACAAGCAGTATTGCAAGCATCACTGATCCCATCACAAAAGGCGGCCATGAAAACTACAAAATATAAAACCTCCTGGGTTAAAGAAAAGGATTTGATAAGTGAAAACACCAGAAAGACTTAGAAAAGAATAACAACTGTGATTGTAAAGCATACCTTATCTGCTCCAGCTATTATACTCTTGACCAACGGCACGATCTTGCTACTTTTGTCTATATCATACCCCAAGAAGTATTTTACTTGAGATAAACCGATCACAATAGCTGACGCAGTTGTAAAGCCCGAGATCACAGAATGGCTTATGAAACGAATCAGCCATCCAAGCCTGAAAAAACCAAAAGACAAGTACATATAGGTTATCCTTGAAAGCCCTTTCATAAGAACAGCCATGTTTGATGCTGAGGGGTTGGCTTGCAGGATATATAAGTTATCTATCATAACTGCTACAAGAGTCCAATCCCTCCTCTTGAGATAAAGTACTCGTGTTGCAATTTAGTCATTACAATAATAATTACAGTGCAGTACTACAACCATGTTTATTGGCATATCAAAATAATAATTTGATCACTTGAACATGAATAGATGCATGAAGAGAAAGTACAATTATTTCGGTATTAGATGCCTGAAAGAGAAAGCACAAGGAAAGCAAATGTTCATGCATAGATTATAGCTGATTTAATATGCTATACCTATATTCATGAAAATAAGGAAATAGCAAGAATACCTCAAGAGTCCCATTATACACTCAAGTATCCCAACCATAAGAGCCAATAATATTGCCAGCTCTGTGTATAATTCACTGGATGAATCAGCTATGCCACTTAGCACATTAGAGACCAAGAGAGAAACCAGTGCTACCGGGCCAACTGCAAGCTGGCGAGATGACCCAAATATGGTATACACAAATATGGGCACGAAGCCGGAGTCTACCTTGCAAAGACAATAACATTATGACCAGGTATTACATATAGAACTACAGGAAATAAAAGATCAATGATGCAGAGAAACAACCTAAAATAATATAGGCAGCATAATGCAAAATTGACAGACAATTGGTGAGAGAGAGCAAAAGGCTAGAACTTCGTCAACATCAACATGGCATGAACAACACTGTTGTTTAGATAAAATAAAATGAAAGATAAGAATAAAAGTTTGAGACAGTCTTGAGTAGACATGATGTATATTATGTTTGTGCATATTTAGTTGGTTTGACAAAATCTGGTGTCACTTTCTATTAAACCTCTAAAAATTCCCTTTATAAGAAAAATCATAAGCTCGTTCACATTTTATGAGGAACAAAAAAGAATTAAAATATCATATTATAAAGAGCTGTAAACATGGGTCTGCATTTAACTACCTATATGCATAATAATCCAGAAAACTTATCAACAGAATAATAGTTTTAGCAAACTTACAGAGTCCATATATTGGTTGAAGCCCAGCTAATTTTGCATATGACATTGCCTGCTCGTTCGTTCACCCAAACACAAAATGATTACTTCCAAAACAACACAAAACGACAAAGAAATGAAAAAGGTAAGCTGAAAAGTGAAAACTAACAGCTTGCTAGCCAAACAATGTAAAAAGCATAATCAATCGCAACAAACAAACAAACCAAGCAATTCACATGTAAACACAACTTGACAAGTCCACGAAGAAAACTCGTTTTCTCGAGAATTCTCGGCAACCAAACAGAACTCGAGCATCCCACGGATTACCTGAGGAACAAGCATGACGCCAACAGTGACGCCGGCCATGAGATCGATTTGAAAATACTGGCGCCATTTATAGGTCCGAATCCAACGGCAGCAAGGGAGGAAGAACTCCATCCATTCGACCCGACTCATTCGTCGGAGCTTCGTGGCCCACTTCGAGAACACAACGTTGGGATAAGGCGGTGACGACGACGACGTCGTAACAGTGGGGTGCTGCAGAGGGATGACCCTGACGGGTCGGGTCTCCGGCATGGCGGTGAGGTCGGAGCAACTTTGCGATGATGCGTAGGTTATGACCGTGCGCACCGCCGGCGCATCGAATCGCTAGAGCATGCGCGCCTGGAATTCGTGGCGCATAGTTTGTGAGCTTTGGATTTGAAAGCAAAGGTGGTGAGGGAACGAAGAAAGAAGGGACCCACAAGAATGCAAGTTATCGTTAAAGTCATTCATTATTATGGGGGTGTTTAAATTTTAATACATAAACCAAATAAAGTATGTTTGGTTTAGGAAATTTTTTGAAGAATTAAAAAAGTTAAATATTTTATAAAAATGTAAAAATCAATAGTGTATCAAAAGGCATATTTTGTCTAAGTACATTCATGTCAAAAAAAATGTCTAAATGCATGATTAATTTTTACTCTTTTCTTTTTGCTATGTTTGATATTAAATTTTAAACAATGTTATTGATACTTTTAATTATTTATTTACACTTTGCATTATTTATTTTTAATTGAATCTAAGTAAATTCATGTCAAAAAAACGTCTAAATGCATGATTAACTTTTACTCTTTTCTTTTTGCTATATTTGGTATTATGGTTTTAGAAAATGCTTTTGGTACTCTTAATTAATTTATACTTCCCATTAGTTATGTTTAATTAATTTTTTTAAATGATCTTCAATTAATGTAACTAGATAAATAAAAATAAAATTCAACTTGAATAAAAAAACATTTAATTAAAGATAATTTTAAAAAATTACAATTAAAAATAATTAATGACAAATATAAGTAAACACTTATGCCAATTTGCATCCTGTTTTAATTTGAAAAATTATCAATCAAAAAGTTAGAACGGAAATTGAAAATTACAAGGCACAAGACGAAGATAAATAATTATCTTTGCAGTTTCATCAATAATTTACTTCATTGCATTGTTTTGAAAGTAGAATTGGATCGATTGGTCAAACCTATCAAATCGGAAATCAGATGAGTTTACAATTCGATTTCACTTAAAAAATCAGTTAAAACATTGAACTGTCAAAACTGATCAAAATTGAATTGAACCGATGAACCGTTTGTACCAAAACTGATTTTTGAAAACCTTTCAATTTTTCAATTTTTTATTTTACATTTTTTGAATTTTTTGAATTTTGAATTTTTTAAATTATTGCTTCAGATTTTAAATTATTTTTTTAAAATTTTTTTCACATCTATCTTTCAAAAATCATAATTTTTTACTCGTTCGTCCAATTTAAACGTATTTTATATCGATTTCACATAACTTTTTAAAATCTATGCAATGAAAAAACACAATGAAAAATAACCAAATGCAATTAGACCAACCGATTTTCTAATTTTTATTTTATTTTCATAATTATGAGTATTTTTAAAAGATAATAATAATTTTTTAAAATAATGATTAAACCTTAATTTTTTTCCTTAAAATTCTTGTTACTCTCAAAATAAGGTTGTTTTAATTGAATATGTATATAAATAATTATATATATAATTATAATTATAATTATTATATCATCCGATTCAGTTACCGATTCGGCCAATTGAACCATGACCCAAAAGTCTCGTTAGTTCAATCTCTCGTCCGATTCTTAAAACATTGCTTCATTGTAAATATTTGCACCTCTAAACGTTTATAACCCCGAGTTGCAAACATCATAGAAGGGGAGTAGCAACACTATTTCTCCTATTCAGG
The DNA here is from genome assembly GCA_023212625.1 of Styphnolobium japonicum. Classification (NCBI taxonomy): domain Eukaryota; kingdom Viridiplantae; phylum Streptophyta; class Magnoliopsida; order Fabales; family Fabaceae; genus Styphnolobium; species Styphnolobium japonicum. The sequence goes on from JALBWW010000013.1 coordinate 1,401,285, forward strand.
GAAATGAAGGGTCTGCAAGAACCACAAGGACTGACTGCCAATCAAGATAATGTGATATACACTTGGAACATTATCAAGGTCGCCAGCAAGTTGGCATTGTGCTCAAGGTGCATGATAGGCTTCATGACATGGCCCAAACTCAATTCTATAGCTATAGCAACTTCTCACTAACTCGCCCCATACAATTGACATCATATTTTGAAGTTCAGATACAGATATACGTGAAATGGTTCACATTTACATGAGGTGGGATGAAAGGCCAAATGAAATAAATAACAAGGCACTGTATTTCCATACTGCAGTTACAATTGTGCTTGGGCATGCTCGGGCTTGTGAGTGTACTCATAATCAAGATGAACAAAAGCACGCTCAATCTCAGGCAAAAGCTCAAGCTTCTCTTGCAATGATTCCCCAATATCATGAGCCTCTTGCAAGGGCATGTCTGCTGGCAGGACAATGTCAATCTCCACAAAGTAGTGAGACCCAAATGTGTACGCCCGGACAGTATCGATGTGCCTTATGGACTTGTGGTGGTTCCAGCAGAGGTATGTAAGTTTCTGTAGATACTCTGGTGCAGCTGATCTTCCAACCAGGGAATTCACATTTTCCAACACTGTCATTGACCATGTGCGAATAGTGTACAAAGCCAGCTGCAGTAGAACAATTAGACATAAGTAACAACTAAGGAAGCAAGAGTTACATGTGACCAGCTAAAAAAAGTTGGAAGTTAAACGTACAAATAGTAATAAGAAATTGCTTCCAGGAAAACATACTGCTCAAAAGAACCAATGATGATTCCCTAAACACTTGTCAGTCCAACATAGTGAACATACGGCATAGAAGATATGTATCAAACCATCATAACATTGCTCTCCTGCTATGAGAGATTCCATTTAAAAGAATTAGAGATCTCGGCTTAAACATTTACGAACATAGCAGAGGCACAGACACAGATTGTCAAGGTTGTTAATGGATGACATGACTAGAAATACTAATTTTTATACTTCAGTTCATTACCTTCTATCTCCAACAATGAATCAGTCACTTATCAATCATCAATTCATGGATAATTTGATAATAGACATATATATATATATATATCCTTTTCTATGATTATAAATAGCAACTCAACACCTTTAACATAAGGAAAATATTTACTCACAATGATAGCACCGACAGGATCCATCCAATCATCAACATAGTTAGCTAAAAGTGCAGCAATAAGGCCAATGACATTCGTGATCACATCAAAAAAGTGATCCTGGGCGTAGGCTTTGACAATCTCATTAGTAAAAGAGCGGCAATAAATCATCAGTAGGAATTTCACCAAAGTCACTGAAAGCATAATACCCACAACCCATTGCTCTTGTTCCCTGGTCAAGTTGAACGCATTTTCCTGGAAATGTCATTAAGAGATAGATTAGAGCTACCTAGAAACTAATGATTCCAGCAACTAAGAAACAAAAATATTGCTTATCGGTTAGGGCATGCAATTTGCCTCTAAAACTGTTGCAAGGATCAACTTACAGTGGATATTAGCGTACGGAGTGACTCCAAAATTATCTGCAGTCCCAGAGTTGCCATGACAGAGGCAAAAACAAGAATTCCCTGCACCCAATTTTGAATTAAAATTTTGGCACCAAGACGCAATCGGAATTATTCATTAGACTAAACTATTGAATAACAAATTTTCACTTTATACTTGAGATATGAAACATATGTATACACAAGCGAACTGTATACTATTTAGATTTCTTTTCTTTTCCAGATATTTAATTTGATTATAATGTAAATCCTAAGAGTCGTGTTACATGCAAATTGATTAGCATCAGAAAGTTGAATGTTCAACCAAACTAATAACTATGAGGACTGACCAATGGTTGCATCCGTTTCTTTCCTATAGGATACTGATATGGGTTTGGTGTTTGCATGGAAAATGCAGCGAACCAGAGTATGAATCCAGAGAGGAGATCAAGAAGCGAGTCCAAAGTGGATGCAATGATGGCTAGGGAACCACTTCTGATGGATGCATAAACTTTGGCAGCAAAAAGAACCATGTTTGCTATATTTGACAATCTGATGGCAAACGTCTCGCTCCTAACCAACTTTTCTCGCTCTTCCTGCACACAACAGCGAATATTCAGCCATGCAATTTGACATCTCAAATTTAGAGAGCATAAAGGAGATAATGAAATAGAAACCTTTGACATCCCAGGAATAAAACCACACTCTGCTAATGCATCCATTTCATTGAAGCCCTCAAGCACTTCAACCTGCTGCTGATAGTACTCGGCAATATTATCTTCAGGACCTGAAGGGGTATATAAGGAAAAATAAAAATTAAGACATGATCCATGCAATCCCCCTTTCAATTTAGTTGCAATGATACATTGATACCATCATTCAAAGAATAATATTTAGAAATACAGCCAAACTCCCTTGAAAAAGCAAACTTTTGACACATACATTCACAGATGAAGAAAAATCAATTTAAATTTCAGTGAAGCTTTAAATTTCTGGAAGGCCCAAATTCACGATTCTCTAATTCCAGCTGCACCTTCACAGTTCTAGGACAAGGAATTTTACTCTACGGACCATAAAAATGTACAAAAAAGTCCATCCACCAGAAAACATACAAATTAAGTCACACTACAACAGGCAGAGTGATAAGCAAACTTGAAAAGCAGAGGTTTTTGCAAGAGCAGGGACCAGAGAGCAAACAACTCCATTTAAAGATATGAAGCAAAAGTCCAAATGCAAATCAATGTTTAATGCACCAGTTTCGTGCAACTTTTCCCACTAGCAACATGGAACCTAAAACAAAATGAGAAGGCCAATCACCCAAAACTACTAGTTTATTGACTAAAACTTTTGCCTCTAGAGCATACAAAAGCAAAACCCAAAAGTCCAGCTTCCAACTGCTCCCATCTTCTGCCATTCAAAATTCAAAGGCAAAACAAGAAAAAGGCCTCGTGAAAATAACACCTGAACTGCAATATATAATCACAAAGCTACCAAACCATCAACCCAAAAATACCCAAACTTCATAAAGATCCAAATTTTACACCTACCCTCGTTCCAATACATAATATTACCACTGCTGACAAAGGAAACAAACTTCCAATACTCACCGTGGCTATAAACAAGGAATGAAGAGGAGGGTTGGAAGCAACTCTTGAAATAACCTCTCTTTTCTTTTCTTTTTTTTTACATTTAAAAGAAAAAAAAAATAAGAATTACAAAATGACGCCAAGAAAGAAAATTTCTAGCAGCTCACAACTCACAATTAACTACAACCATTGATGAAAAAGTAGCAGATTCCCCACAAAAATAAAAAGACCACCACAGCTAAAATATCATGAAAAATGCTAACATACCAAAATAGTAAACAAAATTAAAAAAAAAATGTATATAATCATTAGAGAGCACATATTCAGAGCTACCCAAAACTCCAAGGCAGTCATGGAAGGCACGGGGTTGTTTCTTCTCCTTGTGCTCTGAAGATACCTGGAACCCCTCAAAGTTCAACCGCCAGGACCGGTCACCATTGTTGGTCTGTGACAGCAATGACAGCTCCTCGTCGTTCTCGAGCGCCACCGTCTCCAACATTTTCTGCTCGCTGCTAACGATAGTGGCAGGAGTCAGCAGATTTTCGAACCAGGCAACGAAAACCCAATGCGGACTTTGTGGCGCGTGATCACCACGTGTCGGTACTTTATTGGATAGAAGGGGAGCGTGGAGGAGAGTGAGTTAGATTGCGAGCAGGGGACTTTTTTACACGTGGACGGCTGACATTCTGCGACCAAAAGAAATTTGATGTGGCTCCTAAAGAAAGAAAGGAATGAGCCACATGAATCTCGTCCCGGGTTGATGGAAAAATAGCTTCGCAATTTGCATTAGGAAAGTTGGATTATTATTATATAAACAAGTAGAAACGTAGAAGATATTTCACAGTGGCTTCGTGGTATTTAAGGGAATATAAAGGGATATAAAAGAAACGAGACGAGAGGATAAGGGAGGAAGATGATGGAGAAGAGATGTTTTGACTAAAACTCTTTTTGGTAGATGAATCAGCAAGCACTAACTTACCCTGCTAGACCACTAACCAAGTACAATGTATTCTGGATCTTATTAGTCTTGCTGGGAGTGGGTGTCTTTCAAATAGTGGGTCAAGGGATATCCCATAGAGAGAAATGTAAAGTAAAATAGTAAATGATTTAATTTTAATATGTGTAACTTATCATTTAATCATTGATTCAAATCATTAAAAAAATTTAATTTTTATAATAATAATTGGAAATTTTTAATTAATTTAATAACATATTAATATATTATTAAATAATAATATAAAAAAAATTACGCTGAGAATAAATTAAATTAAACTTAATAAAAAATCCTATATAACTTTTAGGATATAAAATTCCCTACATGCTATTGCTATAACATAATCTTAAAATTGAAAACATCCTTGACCATTACAAGATCTCTAATGGGTACACACGAAATGCACTAATTAGTTTAGTGATTTATCAAAAGACTTCTGTCCCGCTTCTGTTTTTTAGGATTCAAGCTCGAATTATATAAGTTGAATACATACCCACTTATTACAAAATAAGTTACTACCAAAAGGTCAACGCTGTCTTGCTTCTTCTTCATTTGTGATATAAGCATTCATTTTATAATGACAAATGTAATTTTCATAATTGATGATTTGCTTGGATTTCTTCAGTACAATAAATCTTCATTACTTTTTGTATTAAACACAAAAAGTTAATTGTAAACATAAATATTGAGTAAATAACATTATTATATCTTTTCTTTCAATTTTTTTTTTTGGGTCAAACTTATCTTCCAATTTTTAAAATCATAAAATATCATATCAATCTAATGAACTTGTAATCAAATTGACACTTATTCAAATATTTAATACACATGTGATGATAATGTTACAAGTTTGATACTTCACCATATTACACATCCCTTTAATTATTGAATTTAATTTTAATCTACTGTTAGTGTAAAAAAAATTTATACTGTCATCCAATCATGTGTCGCCTAATCATTAAAAGAGTTTGACTATTATAAAAACTACATAAAAAGTCTAACTCTTTTAACGATGTGTCAATACATGCTTGGATGACAGTATAAAGAAATTTTACACTGATAGTAGATTGAAATTAAATCCTTAATTATTAAGGTACTTAAACCTCCAATATAAAAACTAATAATAAAAAAGTAGCACAACTTTTATCTTCTCTAAGCCTATGTTTATTTTGAGAAAAATAGACAAGAAAGAGTTAAAGAAAAGAGAAAGAGAAGAGAAATAACACATCTCTCTTGTTTAGTTAAATAAAAAATAAAGAAGAAATTTTTGTTTAGTAAGTCCTATAACTTTTTCATTTATTTTCTAAAGTGGAAAGAAAGAGAGAAGAAATAAGTAAATGTGAAATACTTGTTCATTATACTATTCTTCTTATTACTTTATAAATAAATAAATAGAAATAAATATGTATTTATAATAAAATTTAATTTTTTTTTATTTCTTTTTTAATTTTCTCAATCTAAATAATTTAAAAATTTATTCATTTTTTACTTTTTTTTTTTCTCCCTACTTCTTTCAGTCAACTTCCCTCCTCCTTATTTTTTTTCTAATTCACACATAGCCTAAGTTAACGTCGTTGGTTTATTTGTTTAGTCTATCAATGTAAGTTATATAATATATTATATATTAATAAAATAATTGCCTTTAACGTCACAACGCAGTCTATGATTTCAATTAAGGAAAAAAAAATTCTGCCTATATCTTATCTCTCGTGGTCCTACTTCATTCTCTCTCGTGTAAAATTTGTAAAAGCTGGCAAATTCCGATTTTCTTATTTGCTTTTTCAATTGATACGTCACTTTCTTCTTTTGCAGTTTTTTTATGGAGAATTATTTATATACTGAAAGTGCAGTTCATCAAAACTTTAACACATGACATAAGAATTTCTTATATATTCTTCCTTTTTAGTAAAGAATTTCAAACACTGTACACTCGTTGCAAAGAATTTTGCCGAACTATTATCATACTATATCATCCTTGCATTTAATAACATTAATGGAATGTGATATGATCGCCCATTTCACATATATAACATATTATTATCATGCTTATGCCTCTATTTTATTGAAATGGTCCCCATAACTTGCTTTATTAGTAAGTAGATAAACAAAGTGGTTAGGACAAAAATAACATATAATAATGACAATAAGACATTGCAGAACACAAATTTAGTAAAGGAAGGAGTCACGGACGTTAAAATTAAATAACCAAATTCTCCATTACAAGTAGTTTCTTCTTACCCCCGTTGTATATTTAATTCTTGCTTTTCGAAGAACAGCTACCAACCAACCCTGTGCATATTAAATTCCTCCAAATTTCTTAACCCCAACAATCACGTTCACTTTATGTAGTTCAACGCTTCAAATCCCAACCATTCTTCTCTCTCTCTATCTCTCTGCGCTGCTGCTCAAACTCAGAGTCTCCACGGAGCTGTACAGAGCCATGGGTTTGTGCATACCCAGATGGCTCACTGCAGCTGCTCACACATTTTTCATCATTTCTTGTGCTCTCTGCGTTTCTCAAGCTTTTGGGGTCAGAGTTAAGCGAACCCCACAACCCCATGAATCACTCGCATTCATTTGGCCTTTGCCTGAGGAATTCACTTTCGGCAAAGAGTCTCTTTCTGTTGACCCTGCACTTTCCCTTTCCGCCAATGGTGGTGGCTCTGCCATTGTCCGAGCTGCTTTTGATAGATATAAGGGGATTATATTCAAGCACAGTCATGGGTTTGGTTTTCTCAGAACATTAAGGGAAAGAATATCTGTCTATGATGTCACCCAATTGAAGATCACTGTTCATTCCAACAGTGAGGAGGTGGGTTTTAAATTTTGTCTCATAAATCATAATGTTTTTTTTCTCCTGGGTTTTTGATGAAGTTTTAATTTTGAAAGTGGGAACTTTTGTTGCAGCTTCAACTTGGAGTGGATGAAAGCTATAGTTTGTTCGTTTCAAAAGCCAAGGAGCATTCTGTTGCTGGGGAAGCAACAATTGAGGTGTGGTTTTTAATTTTGAGATGTTTCAAGGATTATTCACGGGACCCAGACTACTGTTGGAATTAGTCTTGCTTATCAGAACCATGAGCACCTATAGAAATAGTTGATGTGAATAGCCAGAATTGATGATGCTAATGAATAAATTCTACTTATCTATTTTTAATTACAGCCAGACAAGGTGAATCTATGAAGAAAGTGAATGTTGAAAGATATCTAGATGAAATGCCTAAGAGATAATATGTTCGGGTTCAGTAGCTTGATCTTTATTTGGATGTCTCGCTAATGTTTCCTTTACTAGTTTTTAAGGGTTCAATCATCAATCTTTTGTAGTCTAGGGCTTTATTTAAGCGTACATCTATTTTATTTGGCCTGAAAGAAATAGACGCATTTTCGTTCAGGCAACATGGGAAACTATTGTGTATACTTCATGCTGTCCCTCTCCCTTTCTAAGTACAAAAAGTTGAAGGTAATTTCCTTTTTTTAGGACAAAACTTAGATAAAATTCTATAGATGCTTTTGGTGTTGTTCCCCAATTAAAATGTAACATGTGTATTATTTTTTTCATATTAGCACCAAAAGTGAGGATGATGTGGCACTAAAGTGTAAAAAATAATACACATGTTATAATTTAATAGGGAAACAACACCACAAGCACCTATGGAACTTTATCTAAGTTTTCTTCATTTTTATTTAATATCATACCTTCCCGTACCATGAACAAGTCAATCAAGCACTTTCCTTATCTTGCTAAGTTAATGAATAACATATATGTCACATATTAGCAATAGTAATTTACTCGAGCACTTATTGATTGAAGTGTTTTGTTTATTGGGTAACGAAGTGATTTTAATAAAGGCAGAGATAGAGTAGTGCTTCACTTCTTATTGTTGGACTGAAACAAATAAAGTGCAATATGTGGTTTATTCTCTAGCATTTTTCTTTTTCTTTTTACCAAAAATATGATGTGCTGTGATAAAGTCATTTCTAGATTACTGTTTGTCATCTAATTTTGTGATTTTATTTATTGTAGGCAAATACTGTTTTTGGTGCATTGCGCGGATTAGAGGTATGTATAGAATTTGCAACTCAATCAGCTCAGCTCAAACGTTTTTCCTTCCTTTTCCTTTTCACTTTACTTGGGGGCCTGAAGTGAAGGAGGGTTGGTGGGCAGAGATGGTGAGGAGATAAAAAATGGTGAATAGAGAGCCAGTTTTTCTTGTTTATAGCTTAAACTTGTGATGCTTTGATGGCATTATTTGATATCTGATTATAGGAGTTGTAGATTTCTGGAAAGATTGTGATTTTAACTCTTTAAGATAACTTTTAACATGTATCTGCAATCTCTATTTTTCCTATTTTAGGTTTGTATTTTCTTGTATGATTGGTAAATCCATAATCTGTTCTGTCCATGTGTACTGGTTAAGATTTCAGTCATTTAATAGAATGTATTTCTTTCTTATACCTTTACTGTCAAAAATAACAAGAGAGCTTTTTTTTTTTTTTGGAAAAAATGATTTGCCTTCTGTGGCAATTCTCCTTTAATAGACAGTGAATTACATGCTTTACATGGAAAGGAGAGATTACAGGAAATGTCCTAAGGCTTTGTTTGGATTATGAGAGAAATAGAGTGGAAAGAAATAGAGTAGAAAGAAATAGGGAGAAAATAAATAGAGTAAAAAATGAGTAGATTTTAAAGTTGTTTGGATTAAGAGAATTAGGAGAGAAATAGGAAAGAAAGAAAATTAAATTTTGTTGTAAATACATATTTGCCCCTATTTATTTATTTATAAAACAATAAAAAGAAGGGTATATTAGTCAAATTCCCATCTCTACCCATTTCTTCTCTATTTCTTCTCACTTTTGGAGAGAAATGAAAAAGTTGTAGGACCCACCATTTTTTTTTTCTTTCTTCTCTATTTCTCCTCTAACCAAACAAGAGAACTTATCCATTTCTCTTCTATTTATCTCTTCTCTATTTCTCTCATACCAAACAAAGGCTAAAGTCTAGACTCTAATGTGCTGAAAACAAGGATCTATACATGGTAAGACGATAATACCAGAAAATAATACAGCTGTACATTTACTATATACAAATAATAAACATGTGCCTAATAATTAACAATAATACAGCTATAAACCTAATAAATATGTGACAAAAATAAACATGTAACAGTCACAGCCTGCCCTAGACTTTAGATGGCATTAACATCCCCCTCAAATTGATGCTGGTAAGTCAACCAGCAACAATTTGCCAACAAGGAACTGATGCCACTGTCTTGTCATAGCTTTGGTGAAGACATCAGCTACCTGAAGAACTGTGGAAGTGTAAGGAAGAGAGATTACTCGACTGTCCAAGGCTTCCCTCATATAATGGCAGTCAACCTCTATATGCTTGGTGCGTTTATGGAAAACTGGATTTGCTGCAATCTGAATAGCACACTTATTATCAGCATGGAGAGGGGTAGAATGAGTTTGTGAAAAACCAAGTTCCTCTAGAAGACTGTGCAACCACTCAGTTTCAGAACAAGCAGAGGACATGGCATGATATTCACCCTCAGTAGAAGATTTAGAAGCACAACTTTCTTACATTTCCAAGAAATAAAGGCATTACCTAGTAACATACACCAACCCGTAGTAGACCGATGTGTATTCGGACACCCAGCCCAATCAGCATCGCTATATGCTGTAAGTTGTAGCAATGAGCCAGTAGGAAAGAATAATCCACAAGTAGGTGACCTTAGCAGATAGCATAATCCGACGAATAGCAGCGAGATGGAGATGTCGAGGAGAGGACATAAACTGGCTGACCTAATGAACTGCATATGAGATATCAGGTTGATTTATTGTCAACTAGATAAGATTTCCAACCAATTGCCTATAGAGTGTAGGATCAGCTAGAAGATCCCCTTCATCTTTCCTATGTTTGACATTCACTTATATAAGGGTATCAACTGAATTAATGGCCTGCAAACCTGCGAAAGTGATAAGGTCTTGAATATACTTTTGCTGGTTCAAAAATAGACCATTGGACCTACGATGTACCTCCAATCCTAAAAAATAAGTAAGATGGCCAAGGTCTTTCATGTGGAAGGTTGCATGTAGCATCTCCTAGAGCTTAGTAATCAATCCACTGTTAGTTCTAGTAATGATAATATCGTCCATATAAACCAAGATGAGCACTATCCCTGTGGCAGACTTGTGGAAGAAGAGGGAGTAGTCATATTGACTTTGTATAAAGGGGAAATTAAGGAGCATACTAAGAAACTTCTCAAACCAAGCCCGAGGAGTCTGTTTCAGCCCATACAGAGAACACATTAGTTTACAGACATCGTGAGGAGAAGAAGTAGTCATACCAAAGGGAAGCTTCATGTATATTTCTTCTTTGAGATCACCATGAAGAAAGGCACTTTTCACATCCATTTGATATAGCGACCAAGATTGAAAAGAGGCAATGGCCAAGATGGTCCAAACTATAGTCATATTGGCAATAGGAGCAAATGCCTCCTTATAATCAATCCGATATTCTTGTTTGTTACCAAGGGCTACGAGACGAGCTTTGTAGCCATCCAAAGATCCATTAGAACGAGGTTTTATAGAAAAAACCCATTTACTCCCAATTGGTTTGACTGTGGGTGGACAAGACACAATGTTGCAAGTGTGATTGTCCTCAAGGGCTTGAAGTTTTGCTTGTTTCCAACATTAATGTTCCATAGCCTGTTTGTAACAAGAGGGCATGGAAATAGAAGACAATGTAGCAGATAGAGATACGGGTGAGAAAAAACCATACCAATTAGGGGGTAGAGAAGGTCGTGTAGACCAGCGAAGAGGTATGACATTAGTGACAGGATCTGGTGTCGGGCCAGAATCTTGAACAGGACCAGACTCATGATGACAACGTCTTTCATACACCATACCAGGCTTGAACCGTTCCACAATTGTCGAAGAATCAGAAAAGCTAGGCATAAGACATAAAGGGGTAAGATGAAAAGAAATATTGATGTTCGAAGAAAACCACATCCTTGGAGATTCTTATACGACGGGCATGAGGATCATAACAAACATAACCCTTTTGAGTTATAGCATATCCTAGGAAAGCACACTTAACAGATTGAGCAGTAAGTTTATGACATTAATGAGCAGGAAGACGAACACAACCAAAGGTACAAAGTTCAGAGTATGAAGGAGACTGTCCAAACAACTTAAAAAGGGGGAAACATCATCTAATGTAGGAGAAGGTAAACGATTTATCAGATGTACAGCAGTAGAAAGATCTTCACACCACAAACGAGGAGGGACAGAAGATTCAATTAAAAGGGTTCTTACCACATCAAGAAGGTGTCGATTCTTTCTCTCAGCAACACCATTTTGTTGTGGTGTTGATGGACAAGAACGCTGAGATATGATCCCTTTTTCTTGAAGGAAGTTCTGAAACTCATTAGACATGTATTCTCCTCTAGAATCAGATCGCAAGATTTTTATATTGGTAGAGAATTGAGTTTCAAGAAGTTGGTAGAGAAGTGATTTTCAAGAAGTGCAACAAATCGCTTAAAAGCTGAAAAAAAACTTCTGCCTTAGACCGAAGAAAGTACACCCAAGTAAAACAACTGTAGTCATCTATGAAAGTAACAAAGTATAATGATATCAAAACGCTGGGTTGCACGAGATGCATTGTTAGGAAAGGGTAGAACTTTACTTTTTCCAAGTTTACATGTGGTACAATCAAAAGGAGCATCAAAAGAATCTTTATTGCCCAAGAAACCAGATTTTAACAAAGTACTAAGTACATATGAATTTGGGTGACCTAAACGATTATGCCACACTTGATTATCATGTCTAACATCAGTACAGGCAAGAGATAGTAAAGGAGAGGTAGAACAGATTGTGGAAGGAAGGTGCAGAGGAAAGAGCCGTCCCACTTTAGGTCCCTTTGCGATTATCTTCCCGGACAATTGATCCCGCACAATACAACCACCACGAGGAAATTGGACATTATAATCATGATCAACCAATTGCCCAACAGAAATAAGGTTTGTGGAAAGACCAGGAGAGACAAAAACATTAGTCAAGGAAGGAGATATATCACCAACAACACTGATAGTCAAGGCGTTATGGCCAAAGCCTTTACAGCTATAGCATTGGACAGCATGCATGTCTCTGCCTTTACTCCGTCCTTGTGCTGCATAGGCCGCACTAACAGGGGCACTAACATCAATCCTATGTTCCATTGCTGCTGGAGTGACTATATGTTGTTCCTCTCGAAGAAGTTCACTCAAGCAAGCATCCAAAGATGGTAAAGGGACACGGTTCATCAGATTAACACGTGTGACTTCAAAGTCGGATCTCAGCTTCATCAAGAACTGGTCTCTCTTGCTGGTTTCAAGGACTTTTTGGACAGCAGAGGGAGCTTCAGCAGGGACTCCAGCATGACTAATGTCAGTATGCTCACCCCAAAGGTTTTGAAAACCTGAAAAATACTCCTCAATTGAAAGACTTCCTTGTGTAAAATTACCAATCTCATACTCCAATTGAAACCTCCTTGCTGTGTTTTCTTGATTATACACCTTTTTTTAAATAATTCCACATATCCTTGGCAGTTTTATACGGCCTCAGATTGAGAATCAGGCGAGGTTCAACTTAGCTAATTATCCAGCTCATGACTTGGGCATCCTTGTTTTCCCATTTAGCCAAATTCTCCATACCCTCAGGTGCTGGATTACTCCCATCAATATGACCATACAATTCTTTCCCTTTGACATATTTTGGAGTGAAACTCCCAAGCAAAATAATTTTTTCCATTAAAACGAACATGAAAGGAATCTAACTTATCATAAGACATGATGCAGTAACAAGAATCACCAAAAGAGACAAAACACAACAGCAAAACCAAGAACAAAAGAAAGTACACAAATAGTAGGCACAAATCTGAAGTAAAACCTGAATACTGATTGCGTTGTTTATTCTAGGCCACCCAAGAAGGAGAACCCATGAAATCTCCCACAAGATCACAGGACAAGAGTGACGTTCTCAATATGCCAGAATAGAATTGCAAAGGTTGACCATGGTTCAGAGTTGTAGCTCTGATACCATGTAAAAAATAACGAGATCTTTTGTTTTGGAAAAACTGATTTGCCTTCTGTGGCAATTCTCCTTTAATAGACAGTGAATTACATGCTTTACATGGAAAGGAGAGATTAAAGGAAATGCCCTAAAGTCTAGACTCTAATCTGTTGAAAACAAGGATCTATGCATGGTAAGAAGATAATACCAGAAAATAATACAGCTGCACATTTACTATATACAGATAATAAACATGTGCCTAATAATTAACAATAATACAGCTATAAACCTAATAAATATGTGACAGAAATAAACATGTAACAGGCACAGCCAGCCCTAGACTTTAGCTGGCATTAACATTTACATTGTCTACTGGTATATAGATAGTAAGTTGCTTAAACTCTCAGTAGTATTATATATTTTTTACCTTGGAAAAAATAAAACTGAACTGTTGCTGTTTTTGTGTTTCTAAATGTGCATTGTAGGCACAACACTTGACCTACTTTCTAGATTATTGACAAACTTGTAATTCCTTTTGATGACCCATTCCCTTTATTTATTTGCCTCGTTTATGATGCACCAGACATTCAGCCAGTTGTGTTCTTTTGATTATACAACTAAAACAGTACAAATATACAAGGCACCTTGGTCCATCCGAGATAAACCTAGATTTGCATACCGGGGGCTTATGTTGGGTGAGCCAAAATTTTGTAAATGAGAAAAGTCTATATTCTGTGAGTGATTTTATGCTATGATCTGAGGAGATTGATACATATAATTGTTTTTTTATTTATTTTGCAGATACATCAAGGCACTATTTACCAATTGATGTAATTAAGCAGATAATTGAATCTATGTCCTATGCTAAACTTGTAAGATAAATGTTATAAGTCTCTTTTTCTTCCCTCTTGGCTGTTTGTGACAATTGGAAACCAAAGAAGCGTCTCCTAACTAGCATACCATGCTATTTTGTTTCATGTAATGCTGATATAAAAAATTATACTCAGTAGAATGTTCTACATTGGCACATCATAGATGAGCAGTCATTTCCTCTTGAGGTACCTACATATCCAAATTTATGGAAAGGTTCATACACAAAGTGGGAACGTTACACGGTAGAGGATGCATATGAAATTGTCAAGTAAGATGTACCTTATTTCATCTCCTGCATATATTAGCTAGCTTTAAAGGTTTCTAAAAATGTCATTCAAGATTTTGTCATCTTTTTCATAATTTTACTGGGCAAAGGGAATTTACCAATGGCAAAAAGAAGTTGAAAATAAATTTCCAGTCGGGCCTTTGATAAGATCATCTTTGCTTTAAAGTTTAAACTGTCCGGCTGTAAATAATGCTGCAACTACAACTATTGTATTATAAATCTATCAATAATTTTTTAACTGGAAATTTTAGACTATAAAATTGTATTAGACACTCGAGTGAGGAGAAAAGAATAGAAAATTTGTTGTTATAATCCCAAAATAATATTATAATATCCCGGTCAAGTGATCCATGAATTACATTCAGCTTTTATTAAATTGTTACTTTTCAGTTGCTATCTTTGAGTTGACTTTCTTAATCTATCATTGACTAATAGTGTTCTCTTTTCATGTTTCACTTTGCGTTGACATAAAGCTTTTCCAAAATGAGAGGTGAGTTATCTTCAAATTCCTCTTGGAAGTTTCTGCTACACTTTATCCCCAGCATTTTGCAGTTGATCATGATTTCAGATTTTTTTAGTTTTGCTTTTCCTTTTGTCTCTCCATCTTTCTTAGTATCATGCAAAATAGGTTCATAAAAGTAAATTTGTATTTTTATGAGGTCATTTCTTGTGGCTGTTAAAATATCAATGTTGATATATTTAATGATTATTTGCATGGTTTATCACAGGCATAAATGTGATGGCAGAAGTGGATGTCCCTGGTCATGCAGAATCATGGTAAAGTTCTCTCATGATCAAGTTTTTCTTAAGCTGGAAGCCTGATAGTATTATAATAATTGGCTTGAAAATAGTGATACATGGAAGCCCTGTAAATTTCTTTTACTTTTACAATTTATTATAAATATTTCTTTCAAGAAAGACTTAGTTTACCATAGAAAAATTGAATCTTTCTTTCTTGCAACCTGTAATTCCATTAAGTGCTTCCTTTCAAGGAAATGAGATATTGAATGTAGTTATTTGCTCAACTTATTCCCCCAATGGATTGCTATGGATTGACATTGAATTCACAATTTAGTTTATTATAGCAAGGAGTTGATTATTTTTCCCCTTCCATATTTGTTTGGTCTGATTATTACCTTGAGGTCAAGCACTACTTTTGAAAAAAATATTCAAGCATTAATCCATTAATTTTATAAATATGGACTTTAATTCGACGCTCAAGCAATTTAATATTTCTACCGCAACTACTGTGCATCAGAAATATTTTAAGGTTGTTATTTTATTTCTGTGTAGGGGTACTGGATATCCTGATCTTTGGCCATCACCCTCCTGTAGGGAGCCGCTAGATGTTTCGAAGAAGTTTACTTTTGATGTACTTTCTGGTATTCTAACAGGTTAAGTTCCTATAAAACCTCATGCCCCATGATAATTCATTTCTTTCCATAATTATACACCCTATTTAACAGCTTTCTTATCTAATGAAAATCATGGAGGACTTCTTGAATTCATGGTAGATTCCCTTGGGGAATCTATGGAAAACAAGTTGAATTTTGTCAGTAATGTAACATGCTTAGAGATACCATTTAATTTTAAGTTTCAAATCACTTATCTCTTTCCCTTTTAGTTTAACACTCGTAAGCATTTTTTCTCATGTATGATAATTCTCTATATTAGGTACAAATGTAGGTTCAGTGGGCATAACAGGTAACTTAAGGGCCTAAGGCTATGTAATCACTGCTATAAATTGCCCATTCCATGAGATTAGGGGATTCTTTTGGAGATGTGGATTGTGAGTTAAGTTCTAGTGTGGGTGGAGGCATGGAAATGGCTTGCTATGACCTGCTTGAGTTGCCATGCCTTGTAATGGGGAACAGAAAATATGACCAAGGAGCTCAATTGATGGTGCCTGCAAGCTGGATAATAGATTAGAAATATGTGGTTGCTGACCATACTGAAACACCAAACAAAACCATGTAATCCAATTCAAATTTTACTTTTTTGGTTGTGATTATGGTTGCATATGTCTACTGAACCTCCAGGAAAGTGCTCAATAACATTCTGAAAATACTTTTACTAAAGGTGAAACAGTTCAATTATTATCCTTTCTAATTATATTGTTGAAAACACATTTGCGAGTGTCTTTGTGAGGGGACGTTTGACAAGCTCAAAAAACTGAACAAGTGCAACTGTGCAATAGCTATAATTAATAATTTATCTGTTGGAGAATACCCTAAAACTATTATTGTTGTTTTGTTTTTTATTTTTTCTTTGGCCAAACATCCCCTTTAATTTCATAATCTGTAATCAAGTCTTGTGGAAGACAATCTGAGAGCAATCAGCTATTAGCTTTATGCTTTATTTATTTTGTTTCAGCACTTAATAAAACATGCATCAATCTACTCATATGCATCTTTAACTTATTTCTTCTTCCACTTTACCTTGTCCGTGCTCTATCTTACAAAGTTATCAGTATTATGGGATTTGTCAAAACCAGCCAATCCCAACTTCTGGGCATATCTTCCCCTGGTACTATGTACACTGAAATGTGCCTAGTTCTTCTACTATCTCAATTTGATCAATTGTGACTAATATTTGTTTAAATGTGCTCTACTCTCTCATAAATTAACTTTCTTTCTTTCTTTCTCCTTTTCTAAATTTTACAGATATGAGAAAAATATTCCCATTTGAGCTATTTCACTTGGGTGGTGATGAAGTTAACACAGGTCAGTATGAATGGCTTTCTTCTTGCAGCTTCCCAAAGAACCACTTGACCTAAAAGCTTAAGCTGTTAAGCAAGGGCCTAAGAATCTTTTTTATCATTAGCACAACTTGAAGTTGATCACTATAGTGATAAAAGGTGTAATGAGGGCAATGAATATATCTACCATTAACTTTCTTCCTTGTTTGAAATCTAAATGCTAATGATCCTGTGCTGTTGTCTCTTCCATAACAACTGATGTTGTAGATTGATGCTTCTGTGCAAGCTTGTGATTATTGTGAGTTGGCCTTTAGTCTGCTAAAGTTATCACATGAAAAAAGTAATCTAAGTTTAGAAATTATGAGGGTTACAGGAGCAGATACTTCTCTTTGAATGGATTAAAAATCTTTCAAGCAGAAGGTTCCTCAGGATTATTTAATTTTCATATACTTCTTTGATTCCAATATTTAGAATCCTTCAAGGGCATTGAAATTCACATTATGATCCTTTTAGCAATCCACACTTATTTTGTATGAGCTTATTGTTGTTTAGTTTGAAGGGGCCACAGGTTCCTTAACAAGGGTATTTTGTGTCTTCAGAATTGCTTTTGTAACAGTGACCATGTGTATGACTCCATAACATTTGTAATAATAACAATTATAATGAAAAAAAAAATAGACTTTGCTTGATTTAGTGTAATTTTTAAGCTATCAATGCTAAATGAGAAGAAATTACAATTTATTTTGACAGATTGCTGGAGCAATACTTCTCAAGTGAAGAAATGGTACTAACCTTAACCTGTTATACTCATTCATTACATTATCAATGGTCATTATATGATGACTTTCTGTTGCCTAAAGCCATTAAATTCATCAAGCTATGGAGAGTCAAATAAAACTCAAAATGTGAACTTCAACATAGAAAGTAGTTGTTTTTACCAGTATGTGATGGTGAGAAAAAGTAATTGGGAAAGGATTGCTGTTGCCCTATTTGAGTCACTTCAGTTGTCATACTTTGCATTCAACTGAAATTTGGGATTATTTGCTTGTGAAGCATTCATAGGAATTTAGCTACCCAAATTTTTTGGCATTGAGCATTGAGATGGTGGTCAATTTCCAGAAAAAAATAACCATCAAGAATCTGGTTGGTTGTCAATGTATCAAGCACAATGTTTGGCGTGACATTCATTCTGTATTTTGACTACGTCTCAAATGCAGGCTTCGGAATCACAACATGACTGCTAAAGATGCCTATCAATATTTTGTACTGAAGGCCCAAGACATGGCTCTTTCGAAAAGTTGGAGTCCGGTGAACTGGTATGATCTGTATGTATATGGCATTATAGCATAAGAAACTCATTTATACCCTTAATTTGTCCTTGATGGATATTTCTCCTGGGTATTCTCTTTCCTTCCCATCCTTTTCTTCTTGTTGAAAACATTAATATCTATATAAAGAGTATTGAGTATTTCAAATGCCACCAATAGTTTGCATACGAATGAACAGTACAATATCTATATTATCATCTTCTGCACACATCAATACCTATGAAGTAATACTTCTATTTACTACATCGTGTTCTTAAAATTTAGACACATTTTTTAGAGATGTGGCTTTCTTGTAACTTATCAGGGAAGAAACCTTCAATACATTTCCAACAAAGCTTCATCCGCAGACTGTAGTCCATAACTGGTGAGTTTCCATCTATATAAGTAGTTTTATTGTGGAATGAAACTCAGATGTGTCAGTTTCAGAATAAAGTATTTCAAGCAATCACTGTAGGTTGGGCCCTGGGGTTTGTCCAAAGGCTGTTGCAAAAGGTTTCAGGTGCATTTTCAGTAACCAGGGCGTCTGGTATCTTGACCATCTAGATGTACCTTGGGATGTTGTCTATGCTGCTGAGCCACTAGAAGGGATACAAAAGGCTTCGGAACAAAAACTTGTACTTGGAGGAGAAGTTTGCATGTGGGGTGAGACGGCTGATACATCAGATGTTCAGCAAACAATATGGCCTCGAGCTGCAGCAGCTGCAGGTAAGCATGAAGCATGTCTTACTAATGCTAAGTTGTTCGTAGTTTTTACTGGTAGAGCGTACTCCTTCCCTCTTAAATGTGCAATATAATCAATATATGTCTTCCTATGTGCAATTGGTAATTCTGAGGATGGATCAGGCAATTGAATACCTTTGTTTTGAAATATTTAAACGCATATTTATAACTATTGTTGCCTCCCTAATAAACAATGACCAACCTACCCTCCTTCTCTTGTGGGTGTTCTGGCAAATGTGGGACTTCCTCTGACAATACAATTATTATTGCAAAGTTTTGAGAAACATTTCCTGATATCATAACCGATCTCTTTGCAGAGAGTAGGTAGTGAAATAAACAATTTCCCTCTTCTATAAAAAAAAATAAAATAAAAATGCAAAATTCAGTCTCCCTCTATCTCTCACCCAGATCAAAGATAAAATATGCAAGTCATATGAAGGACTCATAATGATCATGTATTCTCTATTGTTTGCTTGATACCCTTTTCTTTGAGGATTTAGAATATGATGTATGTGTATGTATGTTTATGAATCTGTCATTCTTTTTTTGTATGTAGAGGTGCCTCTTCGCTTTATCATTTTCCTTTGTTTATATATATATATATATTGGGAAGAAGTGAAGGCAGCGGGATTGGAAAGGTAGTGCTGGATTTGATTATGCAAAATTAACTACTACTTGTTTCCCACAGAACGCTTGTGGAGTCAGAGAGATTCTACTTCTATAGGAAATGTTACCTTAACTGCATTGCCCCGGTTGCAATACTTCAGATGTCTCTTGAATAGACGAGGGGTTCCAGCTGCTCCTGTCACAAATTTTTATGCTAGAAGTGCTCCTATTGGTCCTGGCTCATGCTATGAGCAATAATCTTATCATGCTTCATCTGTCCAAGTCTATCTTGTTGTGAAAGTTACACGTGTTTATCTACTATGCCTGGCTGATGAGCTAGAATTCTAACTTGATGTTAAATGCCTTGTCAGCAATGGGAAAATGAATTTCGAGATCTCTAGTGAATTGGCAACAGTCATATTGTAAGTTATTGTTGAGTTCAATAATCACATCTGTTTACTTGTTTTTTTTTTTTTTTTGTGTTTCTAAACGCAAATTTAAACAACTCGTGAATGATTGGGCTTGTTCTACACAGAAAGCTCTGAATAACATCATGAAGTTGGAATCAAATCTGTTTTTCAGCTGTTGGAAGACTGAACTTTGTATTCTGTAGTCCATGGTTCAAATGAGTATTTAGTGAAACTAAAAGTGAAAAGAAATAGCAAGCAATTAATAAAAATCATTTTTTGCAACTAAGTATTTTTGTCAACCATTTAGCAATTAAAATATTTTTTGGTTTATAAAGGATTGAATTTTTTTACTTCTTAAATCTCATTTCACTCTTACTATTTGAGCTAACCAACCGGCAATTAGCTACAAGTTAAAGTAGATTAATATTTGGTTACTTAAACTTAATTTTAGTTAAATTGTCTTAGAACTGAACTTTTTAGGAGACACACTCTATCTAGTATCTAAAAACAGATTTCCTCCTTTTAATGTGTTCCACTGTTCCTTCTAAAACCTTGGGTAATGATTCTCCTTCAAAATCACGAGAAAGTAGTAGTGAGTCTTGAGAAAGCAACTTGATAGTTTTCAGCCAAAAAAAAAAGAAAAAGAAAAGCAACCTGATGGTTATTGCCCTCTAACAAAGGCAGGGTCAAACCCAAAACATTGATTAGAAGCTGAGCTAGCTTTGATAGGTTGATGTATCAGCCTAGCTCGTTAGTCGTTTCTTAATCAAGAATTTCTGTAATGATGTGATGACTACGTGCCCTGAAATTCAAAACACCATCAATATTTCCCCCTGAAATCCGCATGTTGTTGGTGACTTATGGTGGTACTGTACACTTGCTGACCAAAGTTCACAGGGATCTTCCCATTAACCTGAAGTTAAACTAAGAATTAAGGGTCCTCCCCTGAACATAGAGCATATGCTTGGTAAAAAACAGAAGTGAAAAGCAGGGGAAGTGGGGTGTAAGATAAGATGGGAAAATGGGTCATAATCAGGGATATGCATCATCACAATGGCTAAAAATTATAGAGCACACATATAGTAATGATGGTTTGATGACAAGACGGGTTAAATTCATAATGCAATAGAACATGTTATGTCAATAATTGTAGGAGAAATAATAAATAATGTGCTAAACTATTAATTTGTATATAATTTTGTGTAAAAAATAATTATTTATATCATTACTTAGAGTGCATTTGGATATGTTTTTTTTAAATAAAGCACTTTTTTTTTATAAAAAAGTATTTTTATAAGTTTTTATGTATGTTTGGATGAAACTTTCAAAAAAAATAGAAGTTAAAAAACAAAGCTCAATTATCACTTTTTTTAGAAGCTAGTGATCTCTAACTTCTAAAAAAAGAAAAAGAGAAGTGATTTTTAATATAATTTATTAACAAAAATATCATTTGTCTTTATTAAAAATTACATCTTTTGTCCTTTTTTTTTCTTCTTGTAAATCTTACGTCCATTATTCTGGTTACCCTACATTTTTAATAATTTTGCTATAAAAAAGTTTTTTTATTCTTTCTTATCCAAACAAACTTACAAGTTCTTCTATTACTTAAAACTACTTCACAAACATTGCATCTAAATGCAAAATAACTTTTTCTTTTAAAAAATGTCTACTAAAAAAAGGTTTATAAAAAAGTCTTTTTTTTAGAAGTTTATCCAAACAAACCCTTAATGCCTTTTCTTTTAAAATTTAATTATGATTCACTGTTGGTATAAAATTAAATTTTTTTACATTATCGTCTAATGATGTTTTAGCACATTATTAAAGAGTTAGATTTCCTAGATAGTTGCTATAATAGTCAAATTCTTTTAATGATATAATATATAATTTGATAACAATATAAAAAAAATTTAAGTTTTTTTAAGCTTTTCGCTTGAATTCTATGTGTGGACTTTGATTTCTTGTTTACACTTGCTGACTATAGTCATGTGTGGGTCTTTCCATGACCTCGACGTAAACCTAAGAATCATGGGTCTTCATTAGATTAGAAAAAATTGCAGGGTAGCAATTGCTTTGGGATAACAACTTAATGGCTAAGGTACTATTGACGATGAACACAGAAGCGTTATTGGTCGAAGTAATAATCCCTTTAAGGTTCAGTCTCTATCCTTTTCCATATGCACGGTTTGTCTTACTTGCAAGTTTGGATAATGCAAGTCTTTTGAAGCCATGTGTGCAAGTGTAACAGTAATATGCATTGGGGGTCCCTAATATTGAATGATTTCCAAGAGGCCACCCCTATTGGATGAAATTAAGTTCAGTGCTGTGCGACTTATTTTTGTCTACATCTTACCTATCATCATCATGCAAGGGCCTTGTCATCACATGCACCTAGATCAAACCCTATCAAGCTTTTCGCTTAATCTCATTTTCACACCTTCCTCATACTTTAAACTCCCTTAGTTTGGCAAATTTTGAGAGGACCCTTGGGTAGTTTTGGACCTTATACAAGTGAGAACTCGGAGACTTTGTAGGCCAGTGTCTAGAGAGACAAGCTTTTCTTGGAAGAAAAAGAAAATACGAAGGTCAAGAGGAGCACATGTTAGGTTGGATTTTAAGACTGATGTGGTATAGTAAGTCGTACACAGTACATACTCACCTACCATCACTTGTTGTGACCTGCACTTGATGCATATTTCAATCCTTAATAAATTTCAATAATATTTAGTTTACAATCTTCTTATTATGTCTTAAATCCCTTGTAAAAAGAAGAAGATAAAAAGTGTTGTGGCCTAGTGATAGTCACTGGCTCTCTACGGTCCATTTGAGTTCATGTGGTTCGGTTGTTCCCAAGGTAATTTAGTGGTGTTGTTTGCCTAGTAAATGCTGTTAAGTGGCTCCATGAATATGTGCACAGAAACACAAATGAAAATGAACATGGCATGTGGTAGCTACTCGTGTAAGTGACTCCACCAGATATATATTTTCATATCTAACTAATAAACTTACATATCCCGTTAAAAGAGAAAGAGAGAACAACAATGTATATTTTAATTATTAAAAAAAATCTTTTTTTTCCCTAATAAAATGAATGGTCGTGTTAAAGGAGACGATCCAAATCTCATTTATAATTTTATGCCAATATGTCACGATATATAGTACTTCTGATCAATAGGCAGTATCATTCATTATCAAAAAATAAATAAATAAATAGGTAATACCATTCGCACACATAGGCTAATGGCCAGCTATATATTGATAACAATAAGAAAGTATTACTTATTTTATTTGCTAAAATGAGCATCCTAATTGCCTTAGTTACCTTCAGTCATTTCCCGCTACCTACTTTCTGCAGATCACCTAATAAACATCAATCTTTGTTTGGTGTATACCATATATTTTGATCTTTAATGATTCCACTTCGCCATGTTGATTTCATAGGTGAAATCGATCTTGGTCTTATCAAATAACAATAATTCCTCTTAAGCCATTGAGTAAAAAGTTTGAACTTTGAACTGATTAAGATTAAATTAGCCTTATCTTAAAAAGCTTTTTTTGTATGATGAATCTATAAACTCAAAAAAATTAATAAATCTAGAACAAGATAATTATTTGAGCTTTTGTCAATTCCAGACCAATTAACAAATCATTGGTCAATAATTTTTAAGGCTGAGCAACATAGTTTCACATATACTTATTCCGAATAATTTAAAAAAGTAGTACTATTTGTACAATTATAATACATATACAAATATGGTAGTGGTTATGAATTTAAATTCGTTGTCTTTTTTTTATGTCACTTTTTATATTTTTTTAATTAAATAATGACAATTCAGTAAAAAAATATCTCTCTCTTAATAACAATAACTTCTTTCTTAATTGTTATTTTTTTTTTGTTGAATTATCAATATTTAATCAAAAAAAATAAGAAAATGAGACCAAAAAAATGGAACACTAAATTTGATTCCAGTGGTTATATCCAATGAATACTTCTTTCTTACTCAAAGGTTTGTCTGAAACTTTTGAATAACGAGTTTACAAGTATATATAGGATATAATAACAATTAAAAGATACAATTACATTATATAAGCTATCAAATTATTTTTGCTTACAATAAATTGAACTGATAATTTTACTCAAACTTCATATTTCTTGCCAACATATAAGTCATTAAATAATTTATAACTTGTCAAATTAATAGTCTAAACATGTAATTTTTTTTTCTTTATGTTAATTTCTCTTGGTTTTTGCGATTGGATAATTGACAATAACATTAGTTTAAACTTTTCTCTATATTTTTCTTATGTGATCTCTACAAACACTTTTCTCTATTAAATCTGGATACAATCAGTTAACCGTTGCTTATGAAAAAAAAATTTACATTAACCCTTAATTAAGTTTGCGTTATAAAAAAAAAGTCTCAAGAGTTTTTTTTATTATAATATAAATATTAGCGGTGTTATATAACACGAGCCATTTCTACGAAAATAGTTACTGGTAATACGGCATGCCCTCATTCATGAAGTGTTTCGTGAGTCTTGCGTTCGTGAGTTTTATCGTTTCTCATAAACAAAATATTAAAACTTACAAAATCAAATGATTCAAACGATTACCCTTATCCTACGAGGGGGAGGGTGGAAAGGGAAGGGATGAGAAGGAATGGAGACAGGTTTTTTGTTTGGATATTTAAGTAAGAAAGTGAGATAAATTTTATTTTCCTTATTTGATAGTTAAAGTTAAAGTAGAGAAATGAATAAATTTTAAAAATAAAATTTTAATATAGTCTTTTTATGTTGCAGATCTTATAACACAAAATTGTGTATATATATGTAATTTAATAAATATTTCATTAAAAATAAATTATTTCTCTTTTCTTATTCTGCACTATATTAATATATTATTTGGATGTGGATAAATATTTAATTAAAAATAAATTTTTTCTCATTTCTTCTCTCTCTCTTTTAAAATAATCTAGACAAAAGTTGGAATTTTTGTTTTCTTTCATTTCCTTTTTTTTTCTTATCCACATCCAAATAATATATTAATATGATATAAGTAATTCTTACACTAAAATAGTAAGAATCCTATACCAAAAAAAAAAAGTAGTAAGAATCTCTAATGCTATAAATTAAAGTATAAATACAATATTTTATTTTAAATAAATTTTTTATGATAGAGCAATGCTATTTTATACTAATTGCTCTTAACGAAAACAATTATAAAAGAGAAAATGCTTACGAATACAAGGGTGGCAAGAGAAAGAAATAGTTTTAAAAGTAATTGTATAGACAAACTGTCAGTCTACCACGATAGTTTCCTATTGTATTTCACGAAAAAAAAATTGTGATGTTTTGCATTTTCTTCTATGAAATCATTTAAGTATATGTTGTCAATTGTTATATCATGAATAATGTTATATCTCCTAGTTCATTCTTTTAATTACATAAAAAAGAAAATATTAAACAAAAAAGTAAAATTATTTAATATATTGGAAACTCAAAAAATATTTAATATCTTTAAATAATTAGAAGAATTATTAAGCTTATTCAATAAGAGGATATAAAATTATTCTTATATCATTAAATAAGATTGACTATGATAATAATTATTTAATAAGTTATATTCTTTTAATAATAAATTTTAATTTGGATTTATGACCAATGTAAAATATTAAATGAGTTTGATTGATCAAACTTTTTTTTGTGGACAAATTGGTCAAAGTTCTTTAATAATATAATAAGGATAATTCTATATTCTCATAACTAATCAATTTAATAATCTTCTTAATTACTTAAAAAAGTAAATATTAAATATTTTTAGAATTCTCAAGATAATAAATGCTTATATTTTTTATTTTAAATAATTATGAAGATGTTAAAAAAATGTAATAAGAGAATATAACATTACTCATATAATAATAATGCCTGATTGAAAGATAATATGTTGACATAATAAATCAAAACTAATAAGGTATAAGAAATTCTTACACTAAATAAATTTAGAATCTCCTGTGTTATAACTTATAAGTATAATTTCTCATTCAAAATAAATTTTGTATGTTACCATTTAATTATATATGTTTCCATTTATCACATTGTTAAATAAAATTGACTATGATTATAACAATTACATAACAAATCAAATTCTTTTAATGATAAAATTGAATTTTTATCCATAATTAATGTAAAGTTATAAATGAGTTTGACTGATTAAAAGATATAATGGTACATAATTAGAAGAAAATCTACATCAAAATTAAATTGTAATAACTCAATTCAATTAAAACCACACTAAAAAGGAAAGAAAATATGAATTATTATAGATTTGGTTTTGTTTTGGGATTGTAGAGAAAATGGGATGAGATGAGATCATATCATCATCATTCCATTTTTGATAGTCAAATAATGAAAAAAGAAAAAGAAAGAAAGAAAGAGAAGACCGTCAAACAAGACTCTCTCTCTCTCTCCAACTAATTACTCCTCAACTCCTTCACACCTCTCCTCTCTCTCTATATATATCTATTTGCATTTCAACCCAATATTTCATATCTTCCATTCCATTTGGTCCCTCTCTTCCTCATCAATTTCCAGTTCAAGATTCAAACCAGGTTTTTCCTCACTGAATCCCCTCTTCTTCACCCACCCATTTTTTCTCCAACATTTCTTTCTCCTCCGACGATTTCACCGCATTTCAAATCGTTCATGCTTGATCCCACATGGGTTCCATTTCTCAAATATCGGCGAATCCCAACAGTTGTGCCTAGTGTGTAAAAGCTAGGGCTTTTCCAAATTTCGTGGGTTTTGTGAATTTTGAGCTAGGGATTGTGAAAATTGGGCATGGTGGGAAAGGACGATGCTCGAGCCCCGTGCCACCGGAAGATGTTCTGGCGATCGGCTTCTTGGTCCTCTTCCCGTTCCGACGCCGACGAGAAGGGTTTTGCAGATCCCGATGGGCAGAGTCGCAGGTACCCTCCTCCTCCTCCTTTGACCCCTCGATCGCAGCAGAATTGCAAGGCTCGATCGTCGTGTTTGCCCCCTTTGCAGCCTCTTTCGATTGCTCGGAGGAGCTTGGATGAGTGGCCCATGGCCAGCTCCGATGATATTGGTGAGTGGCCTCAACCCCCTACTACCCCTAGTGGTAGAGGAAATGGCGAAAGGTTGAAACTTGATCTGTCTTCGATTCAGCGAAACCACCCTGATAAGAATGGTGGGCTTGTCAAGAGAGATAAGATTGCTTTTTTTGATAAAGAATGCTCAAAAGTTGCTCAACATATATATCTTGGTGGTGATGCTGTTGCTAGGGATAGGGATATATTGAAACAGAATGGGATTACCCATATTCTTAATTGTGTGGGTTTTGTTTGTCCTGAGTACTTCAAGGCTGATTTTGTGTATAGAACTTTGTGGTTGCAGGATAGTCCTTCTGAGGATATTACTAGTATTTTGTATGATGTGTTTGACTATTTTGAAGATGTTAGGGAACAGAGTGGAAGGGTGTTTGTGCACTGTTGCCAAGGGGTGTCTCGGTCTACTTCTTTGGTGATTGCATACCTCATGTGGAGGGAAGGGCAGAGTTTTGATGATGCTTTTCAGTATGTGAAGGCAGCTAGAGGTATTGCTGATCCAAATATGGGTTTTGCTTGCCAATTGTTACAGTGTCAAAAAAGGGTCCATGCATCCCCGCTTAGCCCTAGCTCTTTGCTGAGAATGTATAGAATTGCTCCACACTCACCGTATGATCCTTTGCATCTTGTCCCCAAAATGTTGACGGATCCTTCTTCATCTGCTCTGGACTCCAGAGGTGCATTTATAGTGCATATTCCTTCTGCAATATATGTTTGGATTGGTAAGAATTGTGAAGCCATCATGGAAAGGGATGCCAGAGGGGCTGTAGGTCAGATTGTTCGCTATGAGAGAGTGCAAGGACCGATTATAATGATTAAGGAAGGTGAAGAACCGGCTAACTTTTGGGATGCTTTTTCAAATTTTTTGCCTTTGATGGACAAATCTGGCATTAGAGTAGAAAATAGTAAATCAAGTGTTAAGATTTGGCAGGGTGAGAGAAAAGTGGACTCATATGATGTTGATTTTGAAGTTTTCCAGAAAGCAATCATGGGAGGTTTTGTGCCTCCGTTTGCATCACCAGAGGTCGAGCATGAAACCCATCTTCCTGCAAGAGAGAGTAGTTGGAGTGTTTTAAGGCGGAAATTTTCCCCTGCTAATATGAAGGAGTTTGTCTCAGCACCTAAGTTATCCTTTTCGAGGGTTTATTCAGATTCTGTGTTGTGTATTCATACATCAGCAAATTCATCTCCATCCTCAGCACTGTCGACATCGTCTTCATCTTTATCATCATCATCTTCTTCACCCCCTTATCTCTCTCCAGATTCCATTTCTTCTGATTCAAGCACTCATTCAAAGTGTTTGTCAGAATT
The DNA here is from genome assembly GCA_023212625.1 of Styphnolobium japonicum. Taxonomy (NCBI): domain Eukaryota; kingdom Viridiplantae; phylum Streptophyta; class Magnoliopsida; order Fabales; family Fabaceae; genus Styphnolobium; species Styphnolobium japonicum. Next base: position 1,429,790 of record JALBWW010000013.1, read on the forward strand.
GTCCCTGGATTCTCCTTCTGCGGTTTCAACTTCTATTCCAGTATCTTCATCTTTGTCTAACTTGCCCTTCCTTTTAGCAAATCGTACTTCTCAACCAATATCTAACAGTGCAGATATCCATGGTGTCAAGTTGTTATCACAGCCTTGTTCTCAGTCAGCCTCTTTACCATTGAAAAAACCATCAACTTCCCTTGCTGAGCGGAGAGGTAGTTTGTCAAAGTCTTTGATGTTGCCACTAATGAATGATAAGACACGGGTGATAAATAAACCCTCAACTTTTCATGCTAGTCAAGAAGATCGTGTTATGGAGACCAGCAATGCTTGCAATTTGCAACAATCAGATAGTATTGACCGTTCATGCGAGTCCAACAACCATGTCATGGACAGAGGTGTGAAGTCAATTCAACAGTGTGCAGTGGCATTATGTCCTGGTGTCGTAGATAGTGTGGACTACAAGGAATCTTCACTTGTCAGAAACTGTGGTGAGCCTTGGGTAGATAGTTCATCAAGAGAAGGCCTGAAGTCTACTTCATCAAATAGAATTGATGAGAGTGGTTTATTGCAATGTAATATGACACAAACTTTAGTTTATCACTGGCCCAGTTTAGAGAAGATTGGGATATTTGGTGCAAGTCATCTGGATTCTAATGCTGCTTTTGTTATGTTCTCTCCAAGCATGCATGTACATGCAGGAAACATTTTATACTTTTGGGTAGGGAGGTCTTTCAATAGTGATACTTCTCAGGTTTGGTTAGATAGTGATAGACAGTCAGATTATCTTGGAGCTGTTGACTGGAATCAAATTGGTTCTGATGTCCTTGCTCGGTTTAGTTTGCCAAAGGACACAATCATCAAGGTATGACCTTATCTCTCTTTTTTCGTAGTCTGTGTTTTGACACATCATGCTTACAATTCCTTTCTATAATCAAGTTGCATCTCACACATGAGAAGCATGTTAACTATAATATGAATTGATTTCTCTGTTGTTGCATATTATAAATACAGTTAGTTCAAATTGTTCAAACATTGAAGTGTGATTACATGCTTTTGTTTCATTTTTTTTTTTGTTTATAGAATAAAAGATAGTTGCCGATGAATGCAATACTTGTTTTAGGACTCCCTTGTGGGATAGGATTTTATTTTTGCCCTCATTGTTGTATTCAGCTAATTCCCTTCTAGGGGGGTGTCTTTCACAAGGTTGTCGCAGTGTATTGCTCTTTCTCTTCTTTATGTCAATTTCTTTGTTGTGTTGTGTTAGGACTTAGAAGGATGTTTTTGTGATGTCTCTTGTACTTCCTCCTTGTTCTATATTAAATATCTTTAGGATTTGTTGGTTTTTGGAATTGTACTTCTGATACCATGATCCTCCTCCAGTTTCAGTACTATCAATTTTCAATTCATGTTGATATTCTGGGAAATTGGATGGGTTTTCAAAATTCTAATTTGTTCTAGTTCGCATAGGTGAATCTAAATATTGATTTAGATAGTTAGATGAAGGTGATTTTTATTATTTGATGTCCTAGAATCAGTTTGTGATGAATTTGTGCAGGCCTCACAGAAATATTAAAATTATGTATTTAAGAAACTTCTATCTGAAAGATTGTTCAAGTTTCATAACCTGAAAGGCATGTTTATAAGTAACTTCCTAGTTCTCAGTTTTTGGTCTCCCACCCATATACTCCCACTGTGGTTTTACTGCATGATTGCAACAGAAAGTCTCTCTTTAGCACTTTCAATGGGATTAATAACTTAACCTAACAGGTGGTGGCTATCATGGGTTCCAAATCTCTAATTGAGTCTGATATGAAGTTAGATTGGGGTTTACTTAAGTTTTATCTGCCTTTTAAGATTATAGGTTTATTCACAAAACCACATTGATGATTTATTTTTATTTTTATTTTTATTTTTATTTTTAAATAAAAACTCAGGAAAAAGGTGAACTTTAGACTTCAATGAGTTGATGGGTGTTATTTTGTCACTTTAAGTTCGCAAACACTAATCTTATCAGTCATATGTGGTTAAGATGTGGAAAATGTGAGAATGAAGGGCCCTTTAGCAATCTTGGTAGGATCTGCAGATACCATATTGTCCTGTTCCATTTCTTTGTAAAGCCCAATTTCTCGTAAAGTGTATCTCCATTTTCCTGTTTCCCTTAATTCTATTTGTTTTTCCCTTTAAATTTAACCTCCTCTTGTTTGCACCAATAGCATTGTTTGTTGTTAAAGCATCCCTCAACTTTTAATGTCATAAGTATTGAGCCATTACTCTTTTTGTTGCTTGTAATGCCAAAGTTACAGTCAAGAAAATTGCTTCAGCCTTGCCTTGTTTTAGCACTTGTTGATTTATGTTATATCTTCCATTCATTTTTCTTTTCTTACATACAACATGCACTATGGATTGTCCCAATATTTTCAATTCTCATGTTGATTATTGAATCCTTTCCGTGAGCAGATTGTTAAAGAGAATGAAGAACCACAAGAGTTCCTTGCTTTGCTGAGTACATTGTAGCACAAAAAGTATTAGGAGGATCCTGGCTTCAAGTAACTTCCATAACCTTTTTAGCATTTGCAGCTCCCAATGTACACCAATTTTTGAGGCACTAATTTGATCTTCCCATGGGAAAAGAAAACTGGCAAGGTAATGAACCATGTCCTAGCTGTTACATCTTGTTCAGAACATATATTGTTTTCTTTGGTCAATTTCGACTAATTTATCATGGTACTAATTGATTTTTATATATCTATAATTTGTATTAATTGTTAACAAAATTTTTACGTTATATAATTTAATGATAAAATACATCAGAGCTGGATGTCACCTTTGTTGGAGCAGCTGCATCAGTGTCATGGTCCATCCATATCTTAAACATTCATGCCCATATAAAACATGTAAAACATGACAAAGTCACAACTGCAAGTTTTTTGCACTTGCAGATGACCCTTGTGGGATATTTGTCAAAACTAACCATTCTGAACCCAGTCACACAGGCATGAATTCTGAAGTTTTTATTAGATATTTTAATCAATATTTAAGTTTGAGAAGTTACATTAAATCTCATTGAAAAGAAAAACCTTATAAAATGTTAACTTATGGCATCTACTTCCCATTTCATATTGTTTCTAGGATCCAAGCATTACTGATAATTGAAAAAATGTGCATGAATGGGAATTCAGTTTCCACCTTGCAATTTAAGGCAAAATAATATGCTTGTCCCTTACTTAGCCTCATTTTTTATGTGCATGCCACTTAAACTGAGTTTGTTATATGTTGCTTGCAGGAGGTTGCTAAGTCCATTGTAGCTCGGCTGATTGTACAGTGCTTTGACACCCTCAACCTAGACATTTATGTTCCAGACTGAAATTTTTTGCATATTCACATGTTATAAAAAAAAAACCTCAATTCCCTCCCTCCCTCTCTCTCTCTCTCTCTCTCTCGTACACACACACACACACCAAACATGCAGAAAGTTATTAAGGTGTATTTCCTTACTTCTGAACAACCAAATCCCGAAACGAAAATTTCTAAATTGAAAGAAAAGATGGATCATATATCAGTCATGAATTAAAAAATACACAGTATTATTGCCTGGTTATTTCATAGGAATAGTGGATTTTTAGCTTAGTTGGACATTGTAAATCACCCGAAAAACTTGTATGATGGGCAACTACGGCAATAATTCGACAGAATCGCGTCATTCCCGTGGAATGTTATATCTCTGTTCTCAAGTAATCTTGGGCTGACCTAGAACTTAGGGAGTTAGCTTGAAACTATACGGGAGTTTAAGCTAACTATGGTCTGTAATCTGTGAAATTTGCTGCAGACTCTCCATTGTTTTATGCATTATGTTTATCAAAGTCAAAGATCTAACATGATGAATAAAGTAAATTCAATGAACGATTGCCAATACGTGACAAGAGAATGGCTGGAGCGTAAAGGGTCTGAGGCGTCCAATATCCAGTTGGGATTGTAATTGGTTCTCTCAACATGGTTCGTGAAATTCGATCCTCCCATTCTATCTCATTCCATTGCTAAACGTTGAATGATTTGTTTGGTCACATAATATTATAACCTAGTAGTGATAGAATGCACATATTTAATTTGTTACGAACTGTTCAAAACTCGTCAGTGCTAGCCAATAGAATTGTAAGACGCAATTTTTTTTTAGTAGTGGCTGGTGAAATATTCAACTTTTAGTGAATTGTAATGTCTAGACTCATTTTATGACATCCCTTATAATGAAAAAGAGAAAAATGAAAAACAAATTTGAATTATAATTCCGCCAAATGTGCACTTGTAAAGGAAGAGATGTAAAAACAACTTCAAAACTTAATCGTACTTAAATAATCAAGAGAGAAGAGAACGTGATAATGACTATTCCATATGTTTCAAAGGGTAGAGGTATAGGTTAGGAGATCGTGGATGAAAAAAATCGAAGGAGGGAATTTTTACATATTCATAATTTTTTATCCACATATTTGTATTTTATAAAATTTTAAATCCCTCATTTTTTATCAACGGTTATAATTTTGTATTTTGTTCTTGAAAGCACATCTCTCACTTTAAAGAATTCAAATTTTAAGAAAAATGCTCGAGACAAAGTAGAGAAAATTAAGGAGATAAATTTTAATCAATTACAATGGCTAGGCGATTTTAGAATAAATCATTAGGAATAAAAGAAAATTAATTTGTCCACCCTAACTAACCAGTCGTTGACATTAGGAATTGATTTGTCATACTAAATAAAGATACTTTAGCTTTGAAATAAGTGTCTTGCTAATCAGATTAAGAATCATTTAATACCTCTTAATGATTACTTTTAATTACTAAATAAAGAAAATATTAAATGTTTTTAAATTTTTAAAATATTAAATGTTTTTAAAATTTTAAAATATTAAATGTTTTACTTTTACATATAATACTTTCTATTTTTGATTCCTTGTATTCGTTAGCAAATGTCTTTAAAAAAATTTAAATTTAAATAATTTACAATAATAAGCTCTTAAGAGCACCACATCCAAATTGATTCCTTGCCTTTCCTTCTTATTTTTTTTTAATGTAAAAGTAAAGTATTTAATATCTTGAGATGCAAAAAAATATTTAATACTTTCTTTATTAAACAATTCAAAAAAATTCTTAAAGGACATTTAATGCTCTTTAAACAATGCTCTAAGGGCAAGGGCTAGGAAGACCTTTTTTCATCCCTTTCCCTATGTTTCTCCTCCAAGTCCCAAAGATACCCTAAGGCGCATGTAATGTAGAGACATTTTCGGTTCTTCCCAAATTGAACGCATCTGTGTATAGAATTAAATTAATTAATAGCTCTTATTTTGGGCTTGGCGCCATTTAATCACACGAGGTTGAGAGTTGAGACACATTTTTCGTTGCACCCATTTGAATGGAAATTAAAGCTTTTCCGTACCCAAAAAAAAACCCTCAGTAACTCTCTTTGTTCATGCACAGTGCAGATTCACTTGGTAGAATTTATAAGGATCAAGTTGATTGACAAGTATACAGTTAATAACCAATGAAGTCCCCTTGGAGTAGCCCAATGTTTTCCCTTCTCTTCCCCTATTCCTTTCTTTGTGGGCGTGGGCTCCTGTGGGCTTCTTACAGGAGCTTTCCTAAGGCCCTACTCCAGTAGTGGAGTCTTGCTCAGAACCAAAAAAAAAAGAAAAAACCAATGAAACTCCAAAAGCTTGAAATTGATTTTCAAGTTATGGCCTAGAGCCCCTCCAAGTTCCAAGCTGCCTATAAATATGAAGTTATGGGAGTTGTTATGATATCCTGATAAGTTTGGTACTCAGGGTGAGTTGTCAATTATTTATTGACTGTTGATTTCACAATAAATGTTAAAAAATTTATTAATATAAATAATAATTAATGAATACTAGACAACTCACCTTGAGTACCAAACAACTCAGTATCCTAAAAACAAGATAAGTACTAGAATAATCCCCTAAAGTTATTCATCCAAGGATTTTACTTAGAGCGTACAAAGCTCAAGCTCTAACTAATTAATTGCCAACCAATCATTTGTAGTTTCTTTAAGGAATTTGCTATTAAACATTCGAGCACGTATACATCTTTCAAATCTTGATTTCTTTATATTTTTTAAGATATGTGATGATTTTTATTAATTTTTTTTAAAAAAATTTTGATAGTTTTATTTGGTCAACTTTTCTTTTAGAATTTATGAGTTTAACACCTCAGCTCATAGGGCTTATAATAAGTGTAGTCATTTAATACTTGATGAAATTTTAAAAAATCTAAGAAAATAAAATTACATTCTTATCATCAACTATAACTTTTGGTTTAGTGGACACTTAATCCAACATCCTTAACAATGTGAAATATGAACTTTGAGCACATACAGATGCCCTCCGAGATTTAGTAGTAGCACCCTTTTCTCAATTTTTAAATGAGTAATGTTATATTTTCTTAATAAATCATCACAATTATTTAAAACAAAAAGTATTGAATAAAAAAATAAAAATATTTAATATCTTCAAAATTCCAAAAATATTTAATACTTTTTAAAGAAAAATTAGATAAATTATTAGGAGAATTCATTATGCTATAGCATTCCCATTTGGTTTTTTTCACAATCTTCCATAATATTTGATGTTGCCAAGGCCAAGGCCAAGTTTTAATTAGTAAAATACCACTTTCATTGGAAAGCCAAATCTGTCGCGCATATCAATTGAATGAGCCTCAACGATATATCTTCCCCATTCAGGTGCAACCCCTTCAAACTGCCTATAAATACATAGCCGGGCTGATAGCCCCTCTATGCTGTTCTTCTTGGCAAAGAAATTTTGAGATATCTTATACAATGGCATCTACCAAAGTTACCTTGAAGCTTCTCGTTGACCCAAAGAGCCAGAAAGTACTCTTTGCTGAAGCATCGAAAGAGGTCATAGACTTTCTGTTTTACTTGCTATGTATGCCTGTTGGTACTGTCGTAAGGCTCCTAAACAAGAATGGCATGGTGGGTTGCTTAGGCAATCTCTATGAGAGCGTCGAAAATTTGAATGAAACTTACATGCAACCAAACCAAGATAAGGATGTTCTCTTGAAGCCTAGAGCTCCAATCTCTTCAACTGAAATATCTGGCCTTCTGCCTGAATACGTTGACAATGCTGATGACAAGTTAGATACTTCAATATTCTACATGTGCCCGAGTCGCTGTTAATATAATGTGACATGTGATAACAAGACTCGTTGTCCTCAGTGCAGTAGAACTATGAATGTTGAAGTACGTTATGTCGGCAAGAGGGATGCAAGAGAGACACCTTCCATTAAGAGTGGCTTTGTGAAAGAGGTCGTAACTTACATGGTGATGGATGATTTAGTCGTTCAGCCTATGACAACCATATCAAGCATATCTTTACTGAATAAATTCAATGTCAAAGAGGTTGATGCTTTGCATGAAAGGGTGGTTGAGTTGGGGATGGCTGAGGTATGTTTAAGTTATTAATATATGAGTATCATAAGTGTCCCTAAAAATTTATTTGTTATACTTCTAATTTGTCTGTGTTAAATAAGCTCATGTAATGTATGAGCCTCTATCGTGTACATAAAATTTCTAGTCTGCGATCTGAAATTGTAATTATTTTTGCTAGTTTAAATATTGTGTTGTCTTTTCCATCTTTTCTTCGTAGGGTATCAAGATACTGAAGGCTTCTCTACAGTCGAAGATGGTTCTGACTAGTGTTTTTCTCAAGAATATGGGAGCTGAAGGACCCAAAAAAATTTAATCTCAGAGCTTGAAATAGTTGATTCTTAAACCTGTATTTCGTTGTCTGTCTCTAGTTTTTCATGTTTTGGGCTATATATGTTGAATGATGCACTAATATTATATGTGATTTGTAGAACATGCCCTTGCATTTCAAAATTTCTATCAATAATTTGCAGTTGATTATTAATACAATTGCTCTATTTGAATTCCAAATATCTGATCAACTTGGCTCTATTGAATTAATTATATAAGCTTGGTTTGTTGGATTTTTTTAATCATTATCACGAGGCTGATAATTAAAATCAACTTATATTGTGATTAGTGTTTCCTCATATTTTATATATTTAATTGAGATTTCCAGTAGAGTTTCTAAACTAAAACTTTCTCTATACTACAAGTACTTTTAGATATTGAAAGTATATTTAAGAGCCCACATTACTATGTACTTCATTTCTCTTAGCTAACTAGGGCAATTCGTTTCATTCTTTTATAAGGGTAATGGCTTAGCTACCAGCTATGAAAGATATTTATATTTCTCTTATAATCTTCTATACGTGCTACCTAAGGCTCCGTTGTTTTTGTGGTGCCTTTGACATGTTATCTACACACAGTTTCCATTCTTGCTATGTAATGTTGGTGCCTGGTGGTGAGCAGTGGTGGTGGATCTTGAACTCTCGAAAAAGAAAAAGAAAAAGGCATTTAATTATGTTTCTCATTGTTGGACATTGTTTATTTTATTAAATTCTACTGTTCTAAACCTATGGAATATATATGGACTTTTGGTCCAAAGAAGGAATATATATGGACTTAAAATGACGCATCAATTTGACTCCTAGCTATCTATCGTTTTTTAGCTAATGGATATATATATGAAAAATTCTTAGGTTGTACTGTGATACATATTATAAAGATACTTATTTTTAAAAAGTTATTTTTATATATGTCAATTGTTGAATGAAGTGTCTATTTATGCAATGCTTAATTAAAAAAATTTCATCATAAAGAAATCAATAGTTGGGGTGAAGCCAAAAATAAGTACCCTCTTATTTTTGTTAATTCATCACTAACCTTTTTTATCCCTGTTTCTACACTGCGATTGCTTACGTCTATTAGTATGAGGCTTGTTGAGGTTTTCCAACTGGCTTACTACTACTACTTTTTTATGTGGGATTCATAACCCCTTCTATCTAAATTTCTATCTTCTATTGAAGATGGCATGCTTCGAATTTAGGTCAGTACATTCAATGCGAGATCCATTATCAGTTGAGTAACGAACACATTCACTCTAAATAAAATCCTATATTGTTACCAAAGAAAAAAAATCCTATATAAAAAGCAGGAGAAAAAATGTGCTAATATGTTAGCAATTAAGGATGTTTTTGAGCTAATATTCGAAGTATTTGTGTTGTATCCCATGTGCTAATATGTTAGCAATTAAGGATGTTTATGCTTCATATATCTGTTTTAAATTAGTTAATTTCGAAGTAAAGTTATTGCACTTGATGTAAAAAATAAATAAAACCATGAACACAAGTTGATTTTATGGCAAAGTCTCATAATTTATGGTGCCTATATATATTAAATACGTTTAAAATAACCTAAATATTCTTTGCCAACAAGTAGACTAGATCGAGTAAATGTAATAATGCATATGACCCCAAATGATCATAGGAATGTAGATAATAAAAGGGAAATAAGAAGAAACCAGCACGATTTCATGATTGATAGATATATCAAGCATAAATTCCTGACTTCCCCACAATGTGTTTTGTAGGATATAAATGGGAGTCTCTTAACTTTGGAGTGTAATATTTACTTTCTTAAAAATCTAAATGTACAGCTGTAAGAAAAATAAAAAAAAACCATCACTTTAACTTGACCACAAGACGTACTACTTATATTATACATATTTTTTACTCTGAAGAGTCAATTTTGGAATACCATTAAAATTAGGGTAACAATTTTAGGGATAAATTTTTTATGAAAAATTACGTTGAACACCAAATCGCTAATTATTCACTCCGATTTTTAAGCGTATACCAAAGTAAACTTAAGAAATCATTTTAAACATATGTTAAATTTTTGAGTCATTATTCGCAAAGATTTTAAATTAAAAATAAATTATCTCTTCACCATATAATTATATAATATAATTTTTCTCTTTATATGGCACCTCTACTAATCATTATAAGGTGGTTTCAAATGGTCCAAGGGCATTCAAATGATGTAATAAGACTTTTATTTTCGTAATGAAATTTCTGCTTTTAGAAAATAATGCCCAAGGACAAGTACAAGAAGAAATGAGATAATAGTTGATTGTTTATCTAATTGTTTTTACCACCCAATAATATGTGGTCTAAGTGTCTAAGCCTTATATTATCTTATTTACAATATTATAATCATTTAACCATGTGAAGAAGTGCTTTACATAATTTTCCTTTCTTTTTTTTTGAATTTATTTTTTCGATGTTTCAAGGTTTAAACAATGAGATAAGTAATTAATTCCAATCTTTATTCAGATTCCGTGTTGTGTATTCATACATCAGCAAATTCATCTCCATCCTCAGCACTGTCGACATCGTCATCATCTCTGTATCATCATCATCTTCTTCATGCCTTTATCTCTTTCCAATTCTTCTGATTCAATTTTCAAGCACTCGTTCAAAGTGTTTGTCAGATTCTGCTTCTGCGGTTTTCAACTTCTATTCCAGTATCTTCATCTTTGTCTAACTTTTCTAACTTGTCCCTCCTATCATATCGTCCTTCTCAAGCAGTATATAACAGTGCAGATATTCATGAGTCTAACAGCCATGTCAAAGGTAGAGGTGTGAATTCAATTCAACAGTGTGAGGTGGCATTATGTCCAGGTGTTGTTGATAGTGTGGACTACAAGGATTCTTCATTTGTGAGAAACTGTGGTGAGCCTTGGGTAGATAGTTCCTCGAGAAAAGACCTGAAGACTTCATCAAATAGAATTGGTGAGAGTGGTTAATCGCAATGTAATATGTCAAACTTCAGTATATCACTGGCCCAGTTTAGAGGAGATTGGGACATTTGGCGCAAGTCAAATTAATTCTAAATCTGCTTTTTGTTATGTTGTCTCCAAGCATGCATGTACATGCATGAAACATATTTGCTCTATGTTTAGTATCCATAAAATGGGTATAAAGGAAAGGAAGTGATGCCTCTTTCCTTATTTGGTATCAATTTAAGGATAAGAAGGAAGAAATTCATCTTCATTTCTTTTACATGGGTCTCATATTATTCATTCCCTTCCTTTTTGGAGGAATTGAGAGAGGGAAAGAAAATCATTTTACCAACTTTTTCCATTTTATTTGATGAAAGGTAATAAAATAATTATTTAATTTTTATTTACATACATTTTCATTTTCTTTGATGAAACCAAATAAAAGAAAGGAAACATTCATTCTTTTTCATTAAATGATATAAAACAAGATGAGTGATAAGTTTTTGTACTTTTCAATTATTTTTTTTTTCTTTTTATTATATTTCTTTCTTTTCCTTTTTTCCTTTCTTTACATGATACCAAACAAAACCTTTATATTTTTGGGTAGGGAGGTCTTTCAATAGTGATACTTCTCAGGTTTTTGGATAGTGATAGAGATTAGAGTCAGATTATCTAGGAGCTGGTGACTGGAATCGAATTGGTTGTGATGTCCTTGCTCGGTTTAGTTTGCCAAAGGACACAATCGTCAAGGTATGACCTCATCTCTCTTTTTTCATAGTCTGTGCTTTGTCACATCATGCTTACAATTCCATTCTATAATCTAGTTTTATATCACATATGAGAAGCATGTCAACTATAATATAAATTGATTCCTCTGTTGACAGCATATTATGACAGTAAGTTCAAATATTGTTCAAACATGGAAGTGTGATTACATGCTTTTCTTTCTTTCTTCTTCTTTTTTTATATATTTTATTTTAATTTTTTAATAGAATAAAAGATAGTTACAACTGAATGCAATACTTGTTTTAGGACTCCCTTTGGGATAGGATTTTATTTTTGGATTCTTTGTTGTATTCAGCTAATTGTTTTGTTGGGGGGGGGGGGGGGTTGTCTGTCCCATGTTTGTCGCAGTGTATTGTTCTTTCCCTTCTTTATATCAATTTCTTTGTTTTGTTGTGCTACGACTAGGATGATGTTTTCTTGATATCTCTTGTACTTCCTCTTTGCTCTATATTAATTTGTTTTTCTTTTCTATCAATAAAGAAAATGGAAAATGAATGAGAACGATTCCAGTTATTTTGAGCTTAATTAATTAAGGATTTATTGTCCTCCTTCTTTGTAGTAATTCTTCCCTTCTAATAAATCTTTTCCTTTATAAAAATGAAAAATTAAGGCTCTCTTATTTAAATTAATTAATGAATCTTTTTCAGATTTAGTCTTTTGCTTATGATTGGTCTAAACTAAACTGAAGTTCCAGATTTGGTCATCTGTTAAGTCCGCAAATTTTTCTTTTACATTGGGATTTTATAAGATCCTGCAATTGCAGTATGGATAATTTGTTCTTGATCTTTTAACTTTTAAACTATTAGTAGTTTTTAGTTGTACTGTTGTAAGTGTATGAGATTATGAAATTGTATGGTTAGTTTGACTTGAAATTGACTAAATTAATGCTACAAGCTACTGCTTTTTTCTTTCTTTCTTTCTTTCTTTCTTTATCTGTTAGTTGAGGTAGAGGCCCAAAATGATTTATTCTCTTTGCTTTTATGAAAGTAAGTTTTTCAGCTGCAAAATTAGATATAGTTTTACTTAGCTTTGACAGATTGTTGCTATTGATCATATTGTTATTTTTTAAACTTCCGATGTGAATGTTCTTGTTTTAAATAATTAAGTGCTTCTTAACTCTACTGTAGTACATATTAAATTCAAGTAAATACTACGTTAGTCCTTTAAATATATAGGTGATATCACGTTGATCTTTCATTTATAAATATATCAAATTAGTTCTTAAATGTCATATTTTTATCATTATATTAATTTTTAAAATGACATTATATTAATTTTCGAATGACAAAATTAATATCATTAATTATTATTAAAAGAATAATTTAATGTCATTAATAAATAAAAAATTAACATAATATTACGTATATTTTTTTTAAAACTAAAATGAATGTTTACCCTATTAACTTCCTATCTGGGTGCAAGTATATATCTGATGTTGAATGGGTTATATGCAAGTGGGAACCAAAATTTTCTTCAGGTGCTTAAATATCTTTAGGATTTGTTGACTTTTTGAATTGTACTTTTGATACCACGATTCTTCTCCAGTTCCAGTCATATCAATTTTCAATTCATGCTGATATTCTGGAAAATTGGATGATCTTCATCCAAGTTCCAAGCTGACTATATATAAATATGAAGTTATTCATACAATCTTTCTATATTCATCCATGGCCGCTTCAATTGTTAATTTAAAAAAAAAACACAAATTAAGTAACTTTTAACATGTAATTGCATGTCTCTATTTGTTATTAAAAGAAGTTGCTGCCGTTTGTTATCAATTTAGGTTGCTGGGAAAATGGATTTCCAATTTATAAATTATTAAAGTAATGTACAATAAGGCAAATGTTTTAAACGGTTACCTGCCTGCAGCATCACCCTTTACTATTTCATTTTTGTCCCTACAAGTCAACTAGTGACAAAGGAGTTGAATAGATTGCAGCACATATATTCCAGAGAGATTCTTGTCTATATTTAATGTACACAATATATGTAAACTAAGCTAATAATTAATTGATATATTATCATTTTACATTAAATATTACATGAATTTTGTTATCACACAATTATTTTATATTTAAAATGATAACTTATTAATTACTTATTATCTTAGTGTGCTAAATATTATATATACTTAGTGTTGGAAATAACAGTGTTGGGAATAGGATGTTGGAAATCATGTGTTGAAAATTAGAGTAGTTAATTTCTAGATTCATGTATGTATAGATTCATGTTCATAGGGAGTAGCACTCTTGAAAATGTAAAGATGTATTTATTTTCAAGTGTATATTAGAATTAGAATTCTGAGTCCAATTCTATGAAATTGAAAAATAATTATCTTATACTATTTTTAATTCTTAACTTAAACTTTAAAAATTCTAATTCCAATTATCAAGATTTTTTATTTTTTGAATATTAAAATATAAATGTTAAAAACTATTCAACAACTATTGTCATTCGCAACATCGACATAGTCTGGCAACATCGCTACCGGTGTGATTCAACAATGTCTCTGCTGGCATGCTATGACAACATTGTCGTTGGCATGTTCTAGCAACGTCGTTGCCGGCATATTTCAGCAGCGTTACTGCCTGCGTGCTTTTGCAATGTGACCGTTGACGTGCTTCAGCCATGTTGTTTATCGTATCTTTGACGTGCTAGCTATTGGCTGCCTCCAATCACTATCGTTGTTGCGCATGCAATGGCCAAATCGTCGTGCTTCCTTTAATCACTAGCATCGACTTCCTGCCATCACCTTTGTCATCGTCAATGACGTCCTTTAGTTTGACATCCATTGCGACTGCTGTAATCCAGCAACGAAATCTCTATTGAATTTTTTTTATAATTTTAAATTATTATTTATTAATTTAAATATATTTATTATATCTTTATAATTCTTGATAAATTATTCAAATAATAAAATTTCAATTCAATTCAGAATTACATTTCTAAAGTCTCAATTCTTTAATTGTCCAAAACATAAAAATTAAGATTCTTATCAATTCTAATTCTAACAGAAATGAAATAGAAAATTAAAATTCTAAATTATAATTCTAATTTTGTCATTCAAACGGATTCTAAATATTTTTTTTATATTTTTCTTTCAACTATACATGAGAATTACTATAATAAATGAAAATATTACTTAAAATAAATTATCAATTATTTATTAATTATTAATTTTATAATAAATATTTAAAAATTTATCAAATATAAACAATAACTAATGCAGTTAACACAATAACCTCTCTTCTCTATATTGCAACAGAACCGAGCATTCGAGTGTCTAAGCACATGACACGAGCTCTTTATATATAGCACTATCCTATAGGGCTATAGCATCCCCTATTTGGTTTCTTTCACATTCTTCGATAATATTTTGAAGTTGTCAAGGCAAAGTTTTAATTACCACAGGTATTGAAAAGCCAAGTCTAGCCGTCGCGCATGCAGCATATATCAATTGAATGTGCCTACGATATAGTGTATCCATTTAAGTGTAACCCCTTCAAGTCTTCAAACTGCCTATAAATACATAGCCCCTCGTACATGTCTTTCATTAGCAAGTTGCAATTTTGAAATATCTTTCACTATGGCATCCACCAAAGTGAGCCTGAAGCTTCTCATTGACACAAAGCGTGAGAAAGTTCTCTTCGCCGAGGCATCCAAAGAGGTCGTAGACTTTCTTTTTAACTTACTTTGCTTGCCTGTTGGTACCGTCATAAAGCTTCTAACCAAGAAAGGCATGGTGGGTTGCTTAGGCAATCTCTATGAGAGCGTCGAAAATCTCAACGAGACTTACTTGCAACCAAAGCTAGATAAGGATATTCTCTTGATGCCAAGAGCTGCATTTTCTTCAACTAAAATCTCCGGGCTTCTGCCTTCAAACGATGACAATGCTAATGACAAATCAGAAATTCCAAAGCTCTACATGTGCTCAAATCGCTGTAGCTACGTTGTGACAGATGATATGAACACTCGTTGTACTCAATGTGGGTATAATAATATGTACACTGAAGTAGAATATATCGGCATGAAGGTTGCCAAAGAGACATCTTCCAGAAAGAGTGGCTATGTGAAAGAGGTTGTAACTTACATGGTGATGGATGATTTAGTCATTCAGCCCATGTCCACTATATCAAGTATCACTTTGCTGAACAAATTCAATGTCAAAGATGTTGGTGCCTTACAAGAAAAGATGGTTGAGTTGGGGAAGGCTGAGGTATGTTATGGTTATTAATATACAAGTATCAAAATGTCCTTAAAAGAAATATGTTTTAATTCTCATGTGGATTTGCATCTATTGTGCACATAAAACTTTATAGTCTGCAGTTTGAATTTGAAATTATTTCTGCAAGTTGTAGTCTATTAAATTGATTGTGATGCCTTTTCCTTCTTTTCTTAATAGGGTATCAAGCTACTGAAGGCCTCTCTTCAGTCGGAGATGGTTTTGACAAATGTGTTCCTAAAGAATATGGGATCATAAGGACTCAAGTAGTTTCATCCTCTCTGAGCTTGAAAATGTTGAGACTTAAATGTATGGCTTTTGTGCTTTTATTTTTCATGTTTTAGGATATTATAGAACGATGCATCATTATTAGGTGTTTTTGTACTTCATTCCCTGGCTCTATCAGCATGAATTCCAATCAACTTTGCTGTTATTATATACTTTATTTTTTTGCAATTTTTTAATATTAAAATTATGCAACGTGTCTCCTCAATTTAAAATATTAAATTGAGTATTGCAAAGGTCACTAAGCATTATATATACGTAAAAATATTAAAGCTTCAATAAGCATTAGGCAACGATATGGCAGCCCATTATATATGTATATATATATATATATAGTGTTTTATGTAAGTATTTTCTTCTAATACATGTCTTTATACAAATATTTTCTTCTAGCTTATGTTTTATGCCACTGGATTCACTGATGGGCCACAAATTGCAACTTAATTACTAGTCACTTTGAATTCCTCCACTTAAGATTCAATTATAGATACCAGTATCGGATTATAGGACGCGCAAGTGCTAAACTTGCTAAAATCATCAAGTCTCTAATAAGAAGATTGATCTATAAAAAATCAGTGACCTTCATTTGCATTCCCATCTTTAGTATCTATATAACTCTTTTGCATCTTAAATTTTATACGTAAATGGGATAAAAATTAAATTAAATATACTTCAAACAATCTCTATGCAAGAAAAAGTCCAACCTAAATATTTTTCTATATTTTGTACATTTTATACTTATGTATTGCACATACAAATCAAAATTTTCATCCATTTTTTTTTCCTTTGGTGTCTTTTTCCTAACAATGATATAAAGTTCAGCTTAGCAACTTGAGTTTCATATGAACGAATTATATTTACAATGTAGATATTTGAATTTCACTAGAAATACTTAGTGGTCAGAATCATCCCATCAACGCTTGTAGTGAGGATTAGCCTCTCACAAGTCATGGGAGACCAGAAAAACCTCTTTTAAACTATGGGAAATACTCTGGTACCCATATTTTTTTTTAGGGTATCAGTACTTAGGGTGAGTTGTCAAGCATTCATTAGTTGTTATTTATATTTAATATAGACTTTTAAATACTTATTGTGAAACCAACAGTTAATAAATGATTGACAACTCATCCTGAGTACCAAACTTATTAAAGTACCATAACAACTCTCTCAAATTACATTTAATATGGTGGTCATTTAACATGTTTGATAAACTCGCTCTTGAATTTTGAAGAATAATTTCTTCATACTATATCTATGAAGCAATTAGCTAGGGAGGAAGAAGCAAATTTTTTGTTAGTTTGTTAGTGTAGATTATACAAGTATACGTAGTAACCATCTTTCTTCTTTAACTCTCTTTTTATAAGAAGGAAAAAATTCGATTTCAGGTTCATACATTCAGTAAAATGAATAAAAGTTGAGTAACAAACACCTTCACTTTAAATTAAATCATATCTAAAAAACTAGTGAAATTTTTTTAAACATGTATAAAGTATTTGTATTGTTGCACATGTGCTATATGTTAGCAATGAAGGTATTTTTTGCGACATGTGTGAAGAAAAGTAGTAAATTTTGAACCTCTTAAAGTTAATGTACTTGATGTAAACAAATCAAAAGAAATTCATGAACTTAAATTTGACTTTAAGACAGTTTTTTAATATATAGTGCCTTCATAAAAAAAAAAGTTTAAAATGACCTAACATATTCTTGTCTAACATGTAAACTCTTCGGACTATAACAAAAAAAAAAACATTTAGACACTTTTGTAAAATTATAAGAAAGCATTAATTTAATTTTTATTTTTCTTTCCTGTGATTTTTATTTTTTTTATATTTTGAATTATTGGTAAAATGTAATGGGCGAAAGAAAATGAAAAACTTTCTCAGCAAAACGGTATATATATGGCTATGCATTAAGGCCCCTAAGAAGTCCAAAAGGAAACGGCTCTCTATGAACCCAAAAGAAGATTTGGCATGATTATCAAAAGGCTAATACCGTAATTTGGTGAATCCAGTATTCAAGTTTCAACTATTCATCTCCTTGACCATTTAGAAGAAGAGTCTGTTTAAAAAATAATTTTTAAAAAATCAAAATTATTATTTTTTTAATCTGTAACAAACGGACCTTAATTGTTGAGTAAACATGGTTTACCATAAATAATCTATTCAACATTAAATATGTATAGAATCACTCTTTAAAAATAGATATATTTATAACATAACTTAAAAAATCTTATATGTTATGTTAAATGGTCTCCTTATAGTAAAGCGTGCTTATCTAAAAATTTGTCTGCCCACAAAACCCTACTGACAACAGCTGCAGGACTTGGGCTTTTAAGGTTTCTTGATTTCTAAATTGATCCAGATATCTATCCAACCCTTTTCTCTTTTCATCTCAAGATTGTTTCTTTGTATTTTGTTTTTCTGGATACATGCTGTAAAGGGCTAAAAGACTTTATTGTTATATATATTTTTGTATATATGCAGGAACTTATAAGTGCCGTAAGAGTTGGCAATGGCTCCTGCAAAGGGTAAGTCTTGCATTTTCTTTTGTTACCCTTTCTAGAACATAATCCATCTGCCCATGTAAATGGTGTTATGATTTATGTTTGTGCTGGGATTAATAGGTAGATAGGTGAGGGTGCATATGGTAAATATCCATTAAGTATATGTGGGAATTTTATTGGTTCATAACTTATCACCATTTCTACTAGTTTGATGTTCTGGTCTGGTCCCTAAGGTAATTGTCTGTCATATTAATTCGTTGTTTGGAAGATGTTCTGGTCTGGTCCCTAAGTTAATTGTCTGTCAGATTAATGCATTGTTTGGCAGACACCTTGGTGGCATTATCATATTCATGCTAATGAACTAATAATTGTTCTTGTTGTGCAGTGGGCAATGTTAAAAAGGCTGATCCCAAAGGACAGGCCTTGAAGACGGCCAAGGCTTTGAAATCTGGTGGCCCAGTGTTTAAGAAGAAAGCTAAAAAGATCAGGACGTCAGTCACATTTCTCAGGCCGAAGACATTGAAGAAGGATAGGAACCCCAAGTATCCTCGCATTAGTGCTCCACCAAGAAACAAGTTGGACCATTATTAGATTCTTAAATTTCCTCTAACTACTGAGTCTGCAATGATGAAGATTGAGGATAACAACACGCTGGTTTTTATTGTTGACATCCGTGCTGACAAAAAGAAGATTAAAGATGCTGTGAAGAAAATGTTTGACATTCAGGCCAAGAAAGTGAATACTTTGATCAGGTAATGGATTAGACACATTTCAAATCATTTCAAATATTTAGGCCAGCCAGATGTAAATTTTGCTTATTGCATCCAACTGAACATAAGCAAGATGACTAGTTGGTTATATGTTGTACTTAGTGATTACTGCTTACTTGGTTGGATCCTCAGAAATAGAATCACAATATGTGAAGAAGTTACAAGTTTATGTTTTTTACATGGCAATTGAATTCAGAGTGCTTCAATATATGGTAATGCATATAATATAATCTAAAGACTTGAGTCTATGTATGATGCCATTACCAACCACCTTGTTTCCTTTTATGCAGGCTTGAATGCCTGATGGAAAAAAGAAAGCTTATGTTAGGTTGACTCCAGATTATGATGACTTGGATGTGGCCAACAAAATTAGTATCATCTAAGTTGTACTGCTTGATTTGAGCAAAGTCAATCCATCGTTGCTAAGATAGGTTTGTTATAAATGCACAGTGTGTTAGGATTCCAGTATCACTGTTGTTTATACTTGTTATGTATTAACTACCAAACTATCAATTCAATTTTGGGCATTTTTACATGAATGCAGTTCTTATACTAACTAGAAACAATATGTGAAAGGCCTGATGGTCATCCACTTGGTAATAAGTGGGTGTTCCCTGTGAAAGATTCGAGTTCAAATCCCAAATACACAAGCAAAAAGAAACAATATGTGAATGATTGCTTTAGAATTATTACTATTTAATTATGCGACTTATTATTTATCTTACCAAAGGATTTCCACCTGGATTGTTGTCAGTTCCTTTATGGCGGAGTCAGTGGATGTAATAATCAGTTAGCCATTGAGCTTATTTACTATGTTGGGTTGTGCACATGTTGCAGAGTCTGCTTATGGTGCTTAAAGGATTTGAATATTTGAGATAGGTTCTTTGCGCTAACTCAGGTCGTTGGATGAATAAGGATGTGGATAGAAGTCATTAGTCAGGCTCAAATCTGAGTAACTCTCAATTTCGCAAAAACAAATTTTGTTCTTTGCATATTAATTCAATTTTGCTACTTCATTAAGGAATAGTGGAACGTTGCTGTGCAGGGGATTTACCAGGTTATGATAGTCCGGTTTATGTTGTGCTTTGCCACAACAGAATGAAGCCTTTAAAACAATCCGTAAAAGTGTAAGGTTCATATATACCAGGCTAATAGTTGCTAGAAGAAAACTGTTTTGAATTATGTCTTAATTTTTTTACCTGTTATATTTTGCTGAATGTCTAGAAGTAAGGTTATTTGCACACTTTATGAACACTATCTTTACAACTCATTTGTTATAATTGCTACTGGTTTATTGATGTATGTAACATCAAATGTAGTTCTGAAGATGTGTGTGAAAAATGTTGTGCAAAATGCATTATTAATTTAACTTGTACTGTTAGATCCCATGAAGTTATAGAAAGTATTAAGTGAATAGTGAAGCATTTAATATCTTAAAAAATCAAAAAGCATTTAATATTTTATTTTTTAAGTAATTATTTATTAAATAATATGGGTAATGGAGGATATTAAATGTTTTTTAAACAATGTTCTAAGGGCACTTATTAGCAACATTTTATATATATAAAAAAAAACAGGCCTCTTATTTTAAATTTTAACATTACGATGGAGATATGTTATGTTAAATTTTAAATTAAAGCCTTGTAATTTTATAAACAAGGATTCTTTTATGTTAAAAAAGTAAGAGATGCATGTTTTCTGAAAAGGGGGTCCCCAAGACAGTTTGCATAATTTACTAATATTTGCCAAGAGTTGTTAGCAAACAACAGACTAAACTTGGATTATAGAGCTCAAAAATGCACATTCTCGCTGATGGAAGAGTTTATTATCTCTAATATAAAAACAACAAATGATCATATCAAACATTGAAAATTTTGAAGGATTCTATAACTGTCTGCAATCTGTCTTTCATCTTCTCCCACCTTCTCTCATTTGCTCCCGTGGTCAAGGTGTAAAATTTACCTGCCATAAATAATGGAAATAATAAGTAACCAGCACGAATTCATTATTGATAGATCAAGCATAAATTCCTGACTTCCCCACAATGTGTTTTATAGGAATGTAGATAATCTATACCATTATAAAAGGGAGTCTCTTACATTTGGTGTGAAATATTTACTTTCTTAAAAATCCAAATGTTCAGCTGTAACTGAAAAAAAAAAACAAAAAAAAAACCATCACTTTAACTTGACCACAAGACCTACCACTAATACATACTTTTTACTTTTAAGAGTCAATTTTGGAAATGTAAAATTACATTGAACACTTATGCCTTAATTTTTTACTCCCATTTTTTAGGGTATACCAAACTAACCCTAAGAAAACTTTTTAAACATAACAAAACTTTTATTTTCAATGAAATTTCTGCTGTTAGAAAATAATGCCCAAGGACAAGTACAAGAAGAAATGAGATAATTATTTATTGTTTATCTAATTGTTTTCACCACCCAATAATGTGTGGTCTAACTGTCTAAGCCTTATATTATCTTATATTCTTATTTACAATTATTTTAATCCTTTAACCATGTAAAGATAAATAATCGGCAAGGGACAGGCTTGCTAGTGCTTTACATAATTTTCCAATCTTTGTCGACGGCCTAAATGTATTTGACATACTTGGCGTCCACGGACTGTTAGAGCATAATCACTTGAGATCAGTTCCTGAATCCAGAGATAACTTTGCTCTTCTATGAATGGTTGAAATCCATACAACGAAGAATGAAGAACGCATTTCTAATTTATTTCCAATCTCCAGACATGCATATACTCATTGATCTAACTTCCCAATTTAATTTAAGGACTTCATCAAAATTCAAAAGTAAGGATCCAACCATACCATTGCCAATGGAGACTGTGCTGAGAGCATGACGAGTATAGTTTGGAGCCTGAGCAATGAACTCAAATCGATAATATGCTTTTCCATCAATATCTTGCTGTACCACACACAGATGGAGCAAACTATGATCGGTGTTTTGGTAGTTAAATATATAAACAAGGATCAGAAATCTCAAAATTGGATAAGGATGTAGTTGATGCATATAGCACACAATATACTGATAAAAAAACATGCTATTCTATATTCACAAACAAGAAAATGTCAATCACAATGCAAGTGTTAATCAACATTACTATCTAACCTTCTTAAGAAAAAGAAAGAGATGAATATGGAGAGAATTACAATTTAGGAAGTTCAATATTTCCAATTTAAGAAGATTAACAAAAAGAGCAGTTAACAAAATTCAGAAAGTGGTTAATGTGTTAACCAGATATGACTTAATTAACCACTCTTTTGGTTAATATTCCTAAATTGAAATTATCTTCACCAGAGGTTCCTAAATTGTAATTCTCCCTCTAGAAGATCATACGACAAACAATATGATAACTAGCTATTCTCTTGCCAAACAACCTCAGAAAGTAAAAAGCTTTTGTTCTGTTCTTTTATCCTGAAGAGAAAAAAGAACAAGATTTCGTGCTGGTTATTCTTCGTTGTAATTATATTTCCTACCATTGGTATAACCTTCTCTTCTCACTTAATTTGTATTTGCAATAATTTCTGCATGAATTTCACGAACCACTAAAACTGGTATTCATCTAATTTGCTGGTGTTTTGTCAGGGAAGTTGCCAAAAATTCCAGTAGCAAGGTTTCTTGTACCATAATATTTGTTTGAATACATAGAAGATTCCTTTTCTTTTGGTGCATTATAAGATAGCACGGTGATCTAGCAATAGTATGATTTCCGGTTTAAAAACTACATAAATACTATGTGAAGGTAAATTCCCTTTAGCCAAGTCATACAAGTTTCAGACAGCCTCTGTCAAAATAAGATTGGGATGTGAGACTACCATGCTCAGCATATCACCTCAACTTTCCTGGTCATAGCTATCCCAGAATCGAGTAGCCATGAAACTCATCTTACAAATATCTAGGATAGACTTGTTTAAATATTCACCAAGGAAGAATGACATCAAAAGGACATGGAAGGAAGAACGAATGACATCAAAAATTTCAATGATGGTGAAGGAATGTATAATATTTTACTCCTTCAAATAACCATATCCTGAGAAAAATCTTGAGATTCAAATAAGATGAAACTAACAGAATGGAATTGTACAGGGGACACAAACTTATATGGCTGCTGATCAAATCTCAAAACGGAAAATGTGCATATATAGTCCAATTAACCGAAACAATTAATAATGACTATACAAACAAGGAGTACAGATGTAGGACATCAAACCTCTGTTGCCTCAATTAGCTTTGTTTTCTGGGTTGAAGGGGCCAAAACCTTTTTTATTAAAGTTTCACCAATCTGTGAACAAAGTAAGATGAAGAATAACTCCTCTTCTCTTCTAGGAAAAATGCTAGTCGAGCTGATATAAGGCTAACCTGTTGAGGGGGTCCAAAGTCTCGAATATCCTGTTTGCTAGTGGGGATCATATTTACACTGACGCTTTCCAGTGGTTCAATGACATCTTTGAACACCTTATCTTGACCTTCAATCACTACTTCCTGCCCACTCCCGTGACAAAAGAAGATGGAGGAGGTAACCTTAACTTCCGTTTTTAGCCTTTTATTAATAAATCAACTAGCTATAGCCTATAGATATAAAAGTCAAACTGGAGCAGATAGTATATAGCAATGCGCACCTGCCACCCAAAAGGGTAGAGAAATGAATATCCATCTTTCCTGTCCAATACTGACAAAAATCCTTTCTTATTTTCTGCAGCAACTGAGCCATATCAAGTTTATATTCTCAGGATGTCAGGCATCAGTATTTAGGAAAGTCAACAGGTGACAATTAAGCACAGTTAAGTACAACATATGGAAAACTTAACTCCTTAAAATGCAATCTTACAGGAGTATGAATGTTGGTTGAACAGAAAAACTAAAGGGGCAGTAGCCCCAATAGCAATCAATTGGCGCCTTCCAGGTCTATCTGCCAAAGTATCACAAAAGATTAAAGAAAAAATAATGGATATAGTCCCAGTTAATGAACAGTGAACTAATTCCACTGTAAAATGAGAATATTATGCACTTGCATTGCAACACTATGCTGATTGGAAAAAGTAAGCATTTATTTAACTCTAGGACGCCCATAACTGCTCTAAATTTTTTAACACCTTCAATCTTGTCCATTGAATTTATCAAGAGGACAAGCGTTCTTCATGTATGGCTAAACGAATGCTCATACATTATAAATAGGGAGATTAGCTAAGAATCTCGAAACAAAATGATAGTTATTCAATGTCAGATGCTTCACATGTACACCACTACACGTCTACACCCTGTGGTTGGGTTATGTATGATGACTAAACACTCAGAGGAATGAGAGGATACTAACAATCAATTGACCACAGAAACAGACAAGTTCATTGTGCTCGTGTGATACTTATCCTTTGAACACATGAATACTCAAAAGCAAGTCAATGTGACGATAAAGAAATGAGTTTATTAATTATGATAGTGGTGACAACCAAGCTCAGCAGCCAAAACTGACCTTGTGAAAGAGACCCAGTTGAAGAATGTGACGGTAGTTGCGTGGCCTTGACAATAAAGGAAATGGCTTCTCTTCTACAGGAACGAAAAGCACCATGCTTCTGTAACTGACAGACATATCATAAATAGAGAAAGACTGAACCAAATCACGAAGTTATAGCATGAGGGGGAGACACAGAGAGAGAGAGAGAGTACGTAGTACCTGAGGGAAAGAGTTGTGAAAGAGGGTGTGGTGGATTGTGGGCGAGTTCTGGAGGGATGCCATTGTTGGCGGGGCTTGCAAATGTGATCAAGTTTCTTGTATGTGGTGTAGGAGAGCAGACCCTCCAACGTAAGATAGATAGATATCTTTTGCTTTCCTTAATTAGACTTATCCGTTGTGACATGGCTTCAGCTCAGCGCGTGCATCTTCGTGACTCCTGCGTAAGAAAGAACCAGCCAAGTTGGCTATTAGTCGGCCCCAGCACTACCTATCTCATAATGCTGGGAAATCTCTTTAGGGAGAAAGACCATTGGGTTTGGAAAAAAATATTTTTTATTTTAAATTTTGAATAAAATTAATTAAGTATTTAATTAATAATTTATATGTAATTAATTACGTAAAATATTAAAGTAAAAATAAATTATTAATTAATTGTATATAAATTATTAATTAAATTTATTAAATATTTAATTAATTTTATCTAAAAATTAAATGAGAATATTTTTTATTAAATAAACTTAAAAGGTGATTTTCTCACCTCTTTGATCAAGGGCGGCGCATATTACGTAGGAAGGAAAGCTTTGGCCTTCCCTCTCAAAAAATATCCTTTTAAGATTTTACATGTAAGTTTTGTTTTTGTTTTTGTTTTTAATTTTTTTAAGGATGCCACCCTTAAATCCAAGTGATTTTTACTATTTTAGCTGTGCCCCTAATTATAATGGGCTTACAGAGAAATCATACTAGTGGCATGACAGCATATCTGAACATAAAATCTTCAAGTATTAGGTATTAAGCTCATAATAAGTCTTGTAAAAAAACAAACATGTTAGTATAGACGTGATTCTGTTAAGGTGACGGACGAACAATAATACTTTAGTAAGGACATGGCTCGGTTAAGGTGACGGACGGATGATAATACATTAATGAATATGTGGCTTGGCCAAGGTGATAGACGGGGCAATAACATGTTCGAGATGTAGTTCTTGGACGCGGGGTTGATAGAATGTATTATTAGTTAGATAGTGAAATACTCGGAAAAAGGCTTTCGCTCAAGCGGGAGTGAACCTGTGTAAGGACTTACCCTTGAATGAGAGATTGTTAAGAACTCAAATGTGAATAAGATGTGAGTAAAGAGTCTCACATTGATAAGAAATGGATAAAGTGAGGAACATATAAGTAAATAAAAGGACATATGAACCTAATATCTTAATGGTCTGTTTGGTTCAAAGGAAGGGAGGGGAGGGGAGAAATTTTAATGAAGGGGAGGGGAAGAGAGTTTAATTTTGTGTATATTTGGTTAGAGGAGGGGAGGGAAGGAATTTTAATGAAGGGAAAGTATAAATTTACCTTTTTACACAATTATAACATTTAATGTAGCATTTAATTTAAGGATATTTTAGTTCATTTTTTAACATATATTCTCTTCCCTCCAAATCCCTCTACTTTTGGAGGAGAGCTAAAATTGGCTTATGAGGGATTTTGCTCCCCTCCCCTCCATTTCCCTCAAACCAAACACTATATAAGGTTTTGAGTTCGTAATGTCAGGCCTACTGTTGTGATTTCTTTATAAATCTATTAAAGAGATTTCTTGGGCATTGCCGACTCTCCTAACCCCCAAACAAGTAGGGTGCTTTTACTACTAATGACAATTGGTATAACCTGAAATTATTCCTCTTAAATTTATTCTCTCTCTCTCTATATATGGAAGGAAAGGCCTTCTAGTAACAACAAAAATGGCATTACTAGACTCTAGTTATTTTTACTATGAAAATATTGTGATTGAAACCATTTTAACCACTATTTATGTTAGAAGTGTAGTCCTTACAATCTTTTCAAATTTAAATGTAAATTTCAATGACTCAACTCTGACCACAAGACTGAAGGTGCAGATTCAACTTTTTAGAGCTAAATAAGTTCTAGAAACTTTGTCGCTACTCCTCTTCATTAAATTATCTACAGACTTTAAAATCACTCTATTGATTTATCTCTTCCAAATTATTTACCTTATCTCGTAATTAAAGTGATTGCACTTATTTTATTTTTGAGTAAAATACACTATATTCTCCTGTAGTATAGTATTTTAACAACTTATTCTCATAAACTTTATTTTGTATTACTTAATTCTCTTAAACTCTGATTTTAAATAAAAATGTTATTTTTTTAATGAATCCTGCTATTGTCGAACACCTAAATCATGAAGTAGCTGTATTAAAGTTAACACTTTTTATTTAAAATCAGAATTTAAAGAAGGTAAGTGACACAAAATAAATTTCAACGGTAAGTTATTAAAATGATATCCTCTCCGAAAGTAAAGTGTACCATTTATTTTTTGGTGAACAAAGTGATTGCACCCTTAATAGTATACTTTAATAATAAAAAAACACCTGGTGATATAACAATAAAATAAAATAAAATAAAATAACTAATCATAGAATTTTTCTGACAAAAAGATGAAAGTATATAGAATTTATATAAAAAAAATTAATTTATACAAAAAATTACTTCCTCTCATATTTTTTTTTTGAAGAGACTTCCTCTCATATATTATTATTTATAAAACTCGTCAATGATATACAAAATATTAGATTAGGATTATTTGAAGGGCATATATATATATATATTTTATTAAGGTGTAAGATAAATTATTGTTAATAAATAAACAATTTATAATAATAATATAAAAAATATAACCACTACACTTCAGCCCAAAAAGGCACACATGAAAATGAGGAAGAGGAACAGATGAATGCACTGGCACGACAAAAGCCTCTCCCACCCAATCATGTCCCCACCCTCACAGTCACACCTCACTCGCCAAAAAGAAATGCAAACCTTTTCATTTTTTAAATCTCATTTCATAACCAAAAAAAATAAAATCATAAGAAACAGCACCAACATTTTTCCACGTGTCATCCAACGACTCTCACGAAGGGCCCCAACGTAATTTCCAACCCCATCATCCAGCTGTTCACACATTTACCAACACCATCATTGCCCCCGAATTTACCAACAAGCCCCTCCTACATTTTCCAGCTCTGCATCTGCATGCATGCCATCACAATTCACAGCACACACTCCCTGTATCTCTACCCTTTCAAAACCCCAAAGTTCAACCTCATACAAAAAAAAAAAAAAAAAACCAACCGAAGCGTCGTCGCCGGAAAAAAGCTTCGCCGCCGGCTGAAGAAGAAGGGCTCAGAACTTGAGATATTTTAGCTTTCGTGCGCCTATTTTGACCGAGTCAACCCACGCGTCGCCACCTCACAGGAACAAAACAACCACCACGGCGGCGCCCAGTACTACGTCGTTTTCTCCCTCTCTCATAACAATTCGAGAGAAAAAGGAATTGTCGAAATTCGCGCTGTGAATTTGGGTGGATCTGCTCTGCTGAGTTCGTTCAGAGAGAAGGGTTTTCTTTTCTTCTTCCATTATTTGCGTGCTGTGCTGTGCTGTCGTGACTCGTGAGTTGGTGGGATCGGAGATGATGGTATCGAGGGGGCTGTTCGGGTGGTCCCCACCTCACATACAGCCTCTCACGCCGGTTTCGGAGGTGTCGGAGCCGCCGGAGTCGCCGTCGCCGTACTTGGACCCCGGGGCCGAGACATCGGCGTCGCAGCAGGTGGAGGTCGAGGAGGAGATGGAAGAGCCCGAGGAGATTGAACCACCGCCCGCCGCCGTTCCCTTCTCCCGGCTCTTCGCCTGCGCCGACCGCCTCGACTGGGTTCTCATGGTCCTTGGCTCCATCGCCGCCGCGGCTCATGGTACCGCTCTCGTCGTTTACTTGCACTACTTTGCGAAGGTTATCCACGTGCTGAGCTTGGATCCCTTGCAAGATCCGTCCGAGGAGCAGTTTCACAGGTTCAAGGAGGTCTGATTTCATTTTTCTCACAAAACCCTAGTTTTTATTTTTGCACTCGGGTTTGCAAAATTTATTCTTTTCCCGAAATCATGGACCAGCTTTGTTGTTTGTAGATTGGGTTTACATGATCCAACTTGTGTACATAGCATATAGGTTTTAGTTTCTGGTAATTTCATTTGGCTCACTAGGCTAGCAGGTATTGGAGAAAGTTTAAGTAGTGAAAATGTGTCTTTACTGTTCTATTAGTTTTGTAGTTTTATGGCCTTGGTTGCTATTTAAAAACTGATAATTTTCATCGGCTGCTGCCTCCTTATTTTCTTGTTTGCATCTCTTGCATTGGATTGGTGCAATGTAGCTTGAGGCTTTTGCGCAATTAATTTTTCATGGAAACTGCAACCTTACTACACTAACTATAACATACTTCTGCACCTTGTCTAGTCTGTATCTGTTTTTATAAGGGGAGATTGTTTCAAGATGTTTTGGCCTTTCCTTCTGTGGTAATAAATGAAATCATCTTGGATTATTGGGCCCCTGTCTGTAAGGGTTAGTCATCCATAATTTCATTACTTGAGTAATTGGGAAGTGATGATAGAAATTGTTTTTGGTCTAGCATGGGTTAAGTGTTAAGAAAATGGAGAGAGTGAGAAGCTTGACAGAAGATGGTTTAGGGACGAGAAAAGTATGTTGATTGATAGGAGTCATCAAGATTGAAAGATTGCTTAAGATTACATGATCACTTTCAAAAGTCACAAGAATTACGGTTTTAATTCTGGCCATTTATGCAAGAATCAATGGTCATGATTTGTTTCTCTCACTCATAATAAATCAGTGCTCTAACTAGACTAGCAATGTCACACACACACACACACACAAAATAAAAAATTTGTAGCTTTATATATGTAGACTACTGATTGATGCTGGAGCAAGTCCCATATCAGTTGGGTGTGAGACATGGAGCTCCCATTGAAAGAGGCTCTTCCCTCTTATCAACCTGGCTTTTGGGAGTGGGCTCTCCTCTTTATCACATGCCTAAACCATTTACCTAGAGTGCATTAGTGCATTATTACAACTATCCTAATCTCTTGAACGCTTTCATAAATGTCTCTATAGCCTCCCTCAAACCAGAGCTTACAACATGATGCAGGACAACAGAAGGGTAAGGATTTAATGGGTTCAAGGGTCTCCTGGGGTGATCAAAGGGTAGAAAATTGTTGATTGAAGTTTCATTGGGTATGTTAAAGGAAGGGAAATTTTCAGGCATTACAAAGGGATTTTATTTTACTGGCTGTTTGAGTGATGTGAACAGTGTCTGCGGGAATAGGGATTTGGGTTTGATGGGTTTTAGGGCAAACTCAAACAAGGAATAATTAGGGTTTTGATGGGATGAAAATAAGTCTTGGGTAGAGACTTAGGGGTGGAGCCAGAAATCTTGAGTGAGGGGGGCCAAGATTAAGGGGGGCCAAACATAAGACATATGTAACATAAAATGATAAAAAGAAAAATATAATTAAGAAAATCTCTAACTATACATAAAGAAAATTTCAAAAAAATAAAACTTGGAGGGGGGCCATGGCATATGCTTGCCCCCCCTTCCCTCTGCCTCTGGGTAGAGTAGAAAACTAAAGAAAGCAGAACAGTAGCTGACAAGAAGAAGAAAAGAAACCTAGGAATCACACCTAGGGTTTGATTGCATCACACAAGTACACACAACTTCGAAGAGAGCAATTTGCTGCCTTTATTCATAAAACTGATAATCTTATTAAGGCGAAAAATTTTAAATTTTTTTAAATAGGACTCTTATAACTTATCCTTGAAGGATAAGGAATAAAGTCCTAATCCTGTATGGATTTAGACTTCCTACCACTACTAGGAAAGATATCAAATTAAGGCCCAGTATCAGCTAAATAACATAAGAAGCCCAAGCCTGAATTCAACCTAAGACCAGGAAACAAAACTCACTAAAATAGCCCTTGGACAAAAAAATTTAATAATTATGACCAAGTATGATCTTTGGAATATTACAATCATCCTCATAAACCATAATATTGAGACAATCTGATCTTTAAACTTAGGCTATCTTGATGCTATGGTATCCCTCGTCACATAACCTCTCAACTTTTTACAAATGCATTGAACTCAACTGTTGTGACCAGGTGTGCAAACAGGAAATAGGGAGAAGAAAAATAGACACATAATTTAACGTGGTTCAACCTATAGCGAACTATAGGCAATGTTTTGAAAACCGGTTCATCCGGAGAACTGAAGAGGATGATGGTTCATGGTTCAACCAGTTAATTTAGTGGTCGAACTAGATGATGTCATAAATACACATTTAATTTTTCTGCAAGGCATATAGTTTGTGAACCAGATGTTAAAAATGGACTTATGCTTACTTACCTCTATTGTTGTTTCTTCTGCAGCTTGCTTTAACCATTGTTTATATTGCTGGGGGAGTTTTTGCTGCTGGTTGGATTGGTAAACTTACATGTTTATCAAAATTAATCTTGGGGAATGTGTTTTATTGGATGCTGCATTTAAGTTTCCTGCAATACTAATTTTTCTTTTTTGTTTAATAGAGGTTTCATGTTGGATTCTGACTGGAGAACGGCAGACTGCTGTCATCAGGTCAAAATATGTTAAAGTATTACTTAACCAAGATATGAGTTTTTTTGATACGTATGGGAATAATGGAGACATTGTGAGTCAAGTATTGAGTGATGTGCTGCTCATTCAATCTGCTCTTAGTGAAAAAGTATGTCTTGCTCTTATTGTGTGTATATATTCATTCCTTTGTAAGTTAACTTCTTTGTAGAGAATATCTCCTCACATATGTCTCATATAATATGTTTATTGGCTTTTGATGATACAGGTTGGGAATTATATTCATAATATGGCTACATTCTTCAGTGGTCTCGTTATCGGTTTTATCAATTGTTGGCAGATTGCATTGATAACATTAGCCACAGGTCCGTTTATTGTTGCTGCAGGAGGAATATCAAATATATTCCTCCATAGGCTTGCAGAGAATATTCAAGATGCATATGCTGAAGCAGCCAGCATTGCTGAACAGGTTATTTATTGTTTAAATTTTAATTCATTTTTACATCGAAC
The DNA here is from genome assembly GCA_023212625.1 of Styphnolobium japonicum. Taxonomy (NCBI): domain Eukaryota; kingdom Viridiplantae; phylum Streptophyta; class Magnoliopsida; order Fabales; family Fabaceae; genus Styphnolobium; species Styphnolobium japonicum. The sequence goes on from JALBWW010000013.1 coordinate 1,461,732, forward strand.
CAATGATATGCTTGATTCGTACATTCAATCCAATGGTGGATTTTGATTGATTTTGATTTTGTTATTTATAGAAAGAAAGAAAGAAAGAAAGATTTTGTTGAAAATAGAATATTATTAATGAAGTGTGTGCTGTGCTGTTTGTAATAAGTGTGTTAGGTGTAGTGTGTGTGTGATGAGTACGTTAGGTGTAGTGTGTGTGTAATGAGTGTGTTAGAGATAATGTAAATTATTATCTTATGTAAATTATCTATCTATATATCCTTCAGCTGAGTGAAGAACACTCAAGCATTCAAAGTATTCACTATTTCTAATTCTTCAATATGGTATCAAGAGCCTCGATCAACTCTTGAATTTTTCTCCAAGAAGGTCTCTGCTACTGGTCCAGCAGAGACCTCTGTCCAAGTCACTCACTCACTGCTTCTGGTCCGCATCACAGCAGAGTCAAGTCACTCACTCTGCTTCTGGTCCGCATCACAGCCCACTATCACCCATTTTTGTTCCCAAACACCACAGCCCCTTCACGCACTAACTGTCACACCATATACCCACTATACACCACCACCGGGAACCATCTCAGAAGCTTCCGACCGGCCACCCACCGGAGCCCCGTCGCCGGAAACCGGTCCACACGCCTTTCGCCGCACCACATCACGATTCCGCACAACATCTCCGACCCTTCAGACCATACACCCACCATACACCGCCACCGGAAACCATCTCAGAAGCCTCCAACCGGCCACCCCCCGGAACCCCGTCGCCGGAAACCTCCCCACACGCCTCCACGCGCTTCTTCTCTGTCGGCGCGTGAGATCCACGCGCCCACGCGCACCATCTTGCTGCGTGAAGGACACGCGCCACTACCTCTACCGGGAAAATTTTCCCGACGACACAGTGGTCTTACTACTGTGCTTGAGTTTGGTCTTTAGCATTCCCTGCTTACCAAAACAGTATATTTCTTCTTCTTGTTCTTCTTGAAGCAGAGCCTATCAGCAACTTGTGCCTATAACAAAAATTTTTCTGTTCTGATCACTCAAGAGTGATAAAATGGCCTTTAATTCTCAAAGACATGATGGTCCTGCCTTCTCTTTCTCTGGCACACCAACAATTACTTCAGAAAAATTAAGTGCTAAAAATTATTTAGCATGGTCTGCCTCTGTAGAACTTTGGTTTCTTGGTCAAGGATTCCATGAACATCTCGAAAAAGCCTCCGATGATATTTCAGAAGACAAACGCGACCAATGGAAGAAGCTTGATTATCAACTGTGTGCTCTCTTGTGGCAATCTGTTGAACCAACCATCTTGACAAACTTCAGAGCTTTCAAAACTTGTCACACCTTCTGGAAAAAGGCTCAAAATGTCTTTGCAAATGACATTCAACAAATGTATGATGCTGCACAAAAATTAGCCACTCTCAAACAAGTTGATCATAACATGGTTGCATATGTCTCAAAGCCCAATCATGCGGTGGAGGAGTTAAAATTATCTTTGGAAGCCGATAAGCTCAAGACGTAAAGAAGAAACTTGATAATCTATATATGGTGTTGATTCTACGAGGAATGCATCCAGATTTTGATCATGTTCGCGATCAAGTCTTAACTGGTCAAGAAGTTCCTTCATTAGAGAATTTAATCACTCGACTACTTCAGGTCCCCTCATCTATAGGAGGTAATTCAGTTAACACTATTGAAACTTCTGCCATGATTTCTAGTCGAGGAGGACGAGGAGGTCGTGGCAACCGAGGAGGCAGAGGTGGGAGAGGAGGCCGTCCTCAATGTTCTTATTGCAAAAGAATGGGCCACACAAGACACTTGCTATTCTATTCACGGATTTCTGAAAATTTGTGAATATTTCCAAAGTCTCTGAAACATCTCGAGATGAAGTTTTCCAAGCCGAATATCAAGAGTATCTCCGCTAAAAGGCGCCAAGGAACCTCGCATCTCCTCATCTATAGGTGCTCATAACTCTGCGCTTGCATTTCCCCAACTGGGTAATGATCAAAATCCATGGATAATTATTCCGGTGCCTCCATCACATTCGTAATAGTTCTTTATTTTCTTCCATCTCCTCTCCAAATATTCCTCATTTCATTACTCTGATGGCTCTCAAGATTCAAAGAAAAGGAATCGTCATGTATCACCTACTTCTTCTTTGTCTTTATCCTCTGTTTTGTTTATCCCCAATTGTCCTTTCAATTTAATTTCTCTAAGCCAGCTTACTCGTTCTCATAATTACTTCGTAACATTTGATGCTAACTCATTTGTTATACAGGAACGTGGTACGGGTTGGACGATTGGCGTAGGACATGAATCTAATGGTCTGTACTATCTCAAGCTCCCATTCTTCTTGGATTTGTAGTGTTGCTGCGTCACCAAAACTCCTTCATGAACGTTTGGGACATCCACATCTGTCCAAACTCAAAATAATGGTCCCCGGTCTTGCAAAAATAAAATCCTTCAACTGTGAGTCATGTCAACTAGGAAAACATGTTCGTTCTTCTTTTAGGCATGCTGCTAGTCATGTTGATTCTCTTTTTCAGCTTATTCATTCGAGATATATGGGGTCCTAGTCGGGTCTTCTTTAGGTTATAGATATTTTATCACCTTCATTGATGAATTTTCTCGATGTACTTGGGTTTTCCTAATGAAAGATCGATCAGAAATTGTGTCCATCATCACTTCTTTTGTCAATGAAATTAAAACTCAATTTGGACAAACAATTAAAGTGCTTAGAAGTGATAATGCAAAAGAATACTTTTCTTGACAAGAATTTCTTCTTTTTTGTCATCACAAGGTATTACTGCATCGAGTCTTCGTGTCTTCATACTCCTCACCGTAATGGTATAGCGAAAGGAAAAATAGACATCTTGTTGAGACCGCTTGTACATTATTACTTCATGCTAATGTACACAGACAAGTCATTGGGGAGATGCAATTTTGACTGACTTGTTTTTAATAAATCTGATGCCACTCTTTCCTCCATTGAAAATAAAATACCACATTCTATTTTATTTCCCAAAGAACCATTGTTTCATATTGATCCACGTATTTTTGGATGCACTTGTTTTGTTCATGATATGTCTCCAGGTCTTGATAAACTTTCTGTTAGAGCCATCAAATGTGTCTTTCTTGGATATTCCCAGATCTGAAGGTTATCGATGTTACTCTCTGTTCCCGTTCACAATCGTTACTACATCTCTGCAGATGTAACATTCTTTGAAGAAAAGTTATATTTTTCACCTTCCACAGTTGAGTCAAAAACTCTACAAGAAGTTTTTCCTATTCCCTATCTTGGTCCATCACCTCCTTTGCAAGAATCAGGGTCAATCATAGATTCTACAGATATTCCTGAAAATCTTCCACCTGAGCAGCCACAAAGACCAATCACATACCAACGACGTCCACAAATTCTCAATACTGAATTGGAAGGCACTATAAGACCAGCTGAATCATGTCCTACTCTACTCCAGCAGACAACCCGGCTACGGACCTACCTGAAGAAAATCTTGCCTGGCCCATTGTTCTTAGGAAAGGTATTCGGTCCACACGGAATTCTCATCCTATTTATAACTTCTTAAGTTATCATCGTCTTTCTCCTTCTTTTTACTCCTTTGTGTCCTCTTTATCTTCTGTCTCTATTCCTAAAAATCTTTGTGAAGCACTTGATCATCCAGGATGGCGACAAGCCATGATTGATGAAATGCAGGCTTTGGAGCATAATGGTACTTGGGAGTTAGTTCCTCTTCCTTCAGGAAAGAAACACATCATTTGTCGGTGGGTATATCTTTGTTAAAGTAGGGGCCAATGGACGTATTGATCGTCTCAAAGCTTGATTGGTTGCAAAAGGTTATACCCGGTTATGGTCTTGACTATGGCGATACTTTTTCCCTCGTGGCCAAAATTGCTTCTGTTCGCCTCTTTCTTGCCATAGCAGCCATCAACCATTGGCCATTATATCAGTTGGATATTAAAAATGCATTCCTACACGGAGAATTAGAAGAGGAGATCTATATGGAGCAACCACCTAGATTTGTTGCTCAGGGGGAGTTTGGCTTGGTTTGCAAATTGCAACGATCTTTTTATGGACTCAAACAATCCCCACGAGCTTGGTTTGGAAAATTGACTCCGTTGTTCAGGCTTTTGGAATGAAACGTAGTGAAGCAGACCATTCAGTTTTTTATTGCCATACCTCTCCAGGTAGATGTGTTTACTTGGTAGTATATGTGGATGATATAGTCATTACAGGAAATGACCCAAAGAAAATTTCTCGATTCTGGGAACATTTATTTAGTCATTTTCGTGACTAAGGATTTGGGAAAGCTGAAATATTTTCTTGGAATTGAAGTTGCCACTGCAGGAGAATGGGATTATCATCTCACAAAGAAAGTATGCGTTAGACATACTTAAAGAAACTAGTATGTTAGGCGTAAACTACCGGTGATAGTCCCATGGATCCAAATTTGAAATTACTACCCAACCAGGGGAGACTTATTCTAATCCCTGAAAGATATCGGAGATTGGTTGGAAAACTCATCTACCTCACTATTACAAGGCCGGATATTTCCTTTGCGGTTGGAGTGGTAAGTCAATTCATGCAATCTCCTCATAATGATCATTGGGATGCGATGAATCCGAATTCGAGATACATTAAAAAGACCCCGGACAAGGACTACTCTATGAAGACAAAGGGAGCACTCAAATAGTTGGATTTTGTGATGCGAATTGGCGGAGTTCACCCATTGATAGGCGTTCCACTTCGAGGATATCTTGTGTGTCTATTGGAGGAAATCTTGTCTCATGGAAAAGTAAGAAACAAAATGTTGTTGCAAGATCTAGTGCAGAGTGAATACGTAGCTATGGTGTGTAGCCACATGTGAGCTTATTTGGATTAAACAAATTCTTCAAGAAGCGAAGTTTGGGAATACTCAACAAATGAAACTATGTTGTGATAACCAGCAGCCTTGCATATAGCTTCTAATCCAAGATTCCATGAGAGAACTAAACACATTGAAATTGATTGTCACTTTGTCAGGGAGAAAGTCCTTTCTAAAGAAGTCATCACCGAATCAGTTAGTTCTAATGATCAACTGGCAGACATCTTCACAAAATCACTAAGAGGACCAAGAATTCAGAATATCTGTTCCAAGCTTGAAGCATTTGATTTATATGCTCCATCTTGAGGGGGAGTGTTGAAAATAGAATATTATTAATGAAGTGTGTGCTGTGCTGTTTGTAATAAGTGTGTTAGGTGTAGTGTGTGTGTGATGAGTACGTTAGGTGTAGTGTGTGTGTAATGAGTGTGTTAGAGATAATGTAAATTATTATCTTATGTAAATTATCTATCTATATATCCTTCAGCTGAGTGAAGAACACTCAAGCATTCAAAGTATTCACTATTTCTAATTCTTCAATAGATTTAAATCTGTTTGAAAGTCTTTCATACCATGTCTGTGGTTCTGTATTTTTCCTTATGATATTATTCATTTTGTAAACGTAGAACATTTTATGACTGGGCTTCTAGAGGGAATTTCTGCCAAAGATCTTTGATAGAATCAATTTTTATCTTTTTTCTTTACTATGGTATGAAAATAAAACTTGGTTGAGATGGCTGTGACTTAGATGGTATCTATTTTTTGATAGAAAAAGGAATTTATTAGAGAGAAGTACAACTAGGGGGAGGATAAGATATTCTCGAAAACAGAAAATTCTATGCACAATAAGGAACATGAAAAACTAAAAAATGCAGTGAGGCAGCCCAGTCTTTGCATATCAGAAATAATAATTTTCTTGAAGCTGACATGAGCACAACACCAAAGAGAAGCCATGGACATATTCCTATTCTATAATACGTTTAGGGGCACAGAGACACCCTCAAATATGAGAGCATTCCACTCCAACCAAACACTTTATGATGCTCAAATGGCTGTTCTATTATTTCTGACAGTAGTGGAGAGTAGATAATCTTCTTTAGTCCCTTCAAGTGGGAAGGGAAAACTATGTCAGGATTCATGAAATGGGATCTGTGAAATAAAATGCTTCAAGCTTTCTACGAGTAATTTTCTGTTTAGAATTATGGATAAGTTGTCACTAAGTCACAGATTATACGCACTTAAAGTTATTTATATCTTTGGTCCATGCTTCTATTTGTCTTCTTGCCTCATTGAATCCATATTTAGTTGATTATATATGGAACAGTTTTGAATTTTACTTTATAGTTGGAAGGAAATGAATATGATTGCCCTGATTGCTTTATTTTTCTGTAAGATTGAAGATGCTGCAGTTTTATCTTTATTTTTTCTCTAATGTTTTGAATTTGATGAAGTTGAAAGAATGGTGAAATTCTCGTTATTTGGTGAATCATTTTAGTGCCATTTGTTCTCAGTGTGTATAATTTCTTGTAATGCAGGCAGTTTCGTATATGAGGACCTTGTATGCTTTTACAAATGAAACATTGGCTAAATATTCATATGCAACATCACTGCAAGCTACTCTTAGATATGGTATATTAATAAGTCTTGTTCAAGGGCTTGGTCTAGGATTTACATATGGGCTTGCAATATGTTCTTGTGCATTACAACTCTGGGTTGGAAGGTTCTTGGTTATGCATGGAAGAGCTCATGGTGGTGAAATTGTAACTGCTCTGTTCGCTGTGATTCTAAGTGGCTTGTGAGCATCATCCCAACTTCTATATTTTTTAATATGTTTTCCATTTCACTTACCATTTTTGTTACTTTGATTAAGGGGATTGAATCAAGCAGCGACAAATTTCTACTCATTTGATCAAGGGCGAATAGCTGCTTATAGACTATTTGAGATGATAAGCCGGTCATCCTCATCTTTTAATCATGATGGCACTGCTCCCGCTTCTGTGCAAGGAAATATAGAGTTTCGGAATGTTTATTTCAGTTATCTTTCTCGTCCTGAAATCCCTATCTTGAGTGGGTTTTATCTCACTGTTCCTGCTAAGAAAGCTGTGGCACTCGTTGGCAGAAATGGCTCTGGAAAAAGTAGTATTATTCCACTCATGGAGCGGTTCTATGATCCTACATTAGGTAATGGTTTCCCCCTTGATAGTGCAAATTTATGCTATCTCATGCAAAGCACTCTATGGGTCATTTCAGATTTAAATCAATTTGCCAATGTGTCGTTCAGGAGAAGTTCTTTTAGATGGTGAAAACATCAAGAATTTGAAACTGGAATGGCTGAGGAGCCAAATAGGACTAGTCACCCAGGAGCCTGCTTTGCTGAGTTTGAGTATAAGAGACAACATTGCTTATGGTAGGGATACCACCATGGATCAAATAGAAGAGGCTGCTAAAATAGCTCATGCACATACATTTATCAGCTCGTTACATAAAGGTTATGACACACAGGTGAAGCTTGATTGACATGATTATGGATATTTTTTGGTTCATATTTTCAATGATTTCCTTTCCAGTGGCAATCACATATTCATTTCCAAAACTGGGGCTTCTGTCTTTCAGGTTGGCAGGGCTGGTCTAGCTTTGACAGAAGAGCAGAAAATAAAACTTTCTATTGCAAGAGCTGTGCTTTTAAATCCATCCATTCTTCTGCTTGATGAGGTTACTGGTGGACTAGATTTTGAGGCTGAGCGGTCTGTTCAGGAGGCTCTGGATCTCCTTATGTTGGGACGCTCAACAATAATAATTGCTCGAAGGCTTAGTCTTATAAGGAATGCTGATTATATAGCTGTTATGGAGGAAGGTCAACTTGTTGAAATGGGTACTCATGATGAATTATTGACCCTGGATGGCTTATATGCAGAGCTTCTTCGATGTGAAGAGGCCACAAAACTTCCCAAGAGGTATAATACTGCAACAAATCATGCTTCTACCTTTGCCTTGCACTATTATCCGTGTTTGCTCAGAATATAACACAGCTTTTTTCAATAACAGATATTGTGATGGTGAAAATGGAGAGAGTCTGTTAAGAAAATGATTTACTATAATAATTAACTAATAATCTTTACACTTTTTTAGTGCATTTGAATACCCACTGAACTACGACATTTAATATTTAGTGTGTTCCTAATAATTTGCAAGATTTTGCCACTGGTATATAGAAAATCACCTGTTTTGTTTATCATCATCCAGGATGCCTGTTCGAAACTACAAGGAGACTGCAGCTTTCCAAATTGAGAAGGATTCTTCAGAAAGTCATAGCTTAAAAGAACCATCATCCCCTAAAATGATGAAGTCACCCTCTCTTCAAAGAGTTTCTGCTGTATTTCGACATTCAGATGGCTTCTTTAACTCGCAAGAATCACCAAAAGTTCAGAGCCCACCACCTGAGAAGATGCAAGAAAATGGTCAGTCTTTGGATGCAGCAGATAAGGAGCCATCAATAAGAAGACAGGATAGTTTTGAGATGAGACTACCAGAGTTACCCAAGATTGATGTTCAGTCTGTGCATCGACAAACATCAAATGGTTCTGACCCAGAATCCCCTGTTTCACCTCTTTTAACATCTGATCCTAAAAGTGAACGCTCCCATTCACAGACTTTTAGTAGACCAGATAGTCATTCTGATGATGTTTCAGTGAAAATGAGTAAGGATGCACGGCATCGAGAACAGCCCTCACTTTGGAGGCTGGCAGAGCTTAGTTTTGCAGAGTGGCTTTATGCTGTGTTAGGAAGCATAGGTGCTGCTATCTTTGGTTCTTTCAATCCCCTTCTTGCTTATGTTATTGGCCTGGTAGTGACAGCATACTATAGAATTGATGAAGCTCATCGCTTACAACGGGAGGTAGACAAGTGGTGCTTGATCATTGCCTGCATGGGTATCGTGACAGTTGTTGCTAACTTTTTGCAGCATTTCTATTTTGGTATTATGGGGGAGAAAATGACAGAAAGAGTTAGGAGAATGATGTTTTCAGGTGCATAACCTCCTTTTGCAGTATTTTTGTTTTAAAAAATGTTGAATTCTGAGCTGTGCTTAACCTGTTTCCATAACATGGCAGCCATGCTACGCAATGAAACTGGATGGTTCGATGAAGAGGAAAACAGTGCTGACAATTTATCCATGCGCTTGGCCAATGATGCTACATTTGTGCGAGCTGCATTTAGTAACCGACTTTCCATATTTATTCAGGATAGTGCTGCAGTTATTGTTGCTTTTCTCATTGGTGTTTTGCTGCACTGGCGGTTAGCACTTGTGGCTTTAGCAACCCTTCCGGTTCTCTGTGTTTCTGCCGTTGCCCAGGTTTGCACCTGCTCTTCTGCTTTTCCTATATAATTTTCATTGATGCTTGGGTTGAGCTTTTATTTTTATATTTTTGTGTCAACAGAGTTTGTGGAAATTTATGCCTCTTGCAAAATTCAGTGATTTTGAAAATTTCATAATTTGTAGAGCTTTTCATATTTATGAATGAAAAATGAATTATGGATGCTAATCCAAAATTGTGTGATTTTGTTCCAAAAATATCATGTTGATGGTCTTTTATCTTATTTTTTCATTTAGTTCATTCATTACAAACCAAGTTAGCTGGATAATATGCTAGTGAGTAGTGACAAATAAGTATAATTGGTGTCTCCTTTGCCTCAATAATGATGTGGGAGAGATAACAGATCCAAAACCCTAGAAATGTCTGGTTATGTGTGAGACTTACTAATGTTTAAGAAGGAAAAGTTGAGAAAGGAAAAAGCATAATTTCTTCATTTCTCTCTCTCTCTCTCTTAAGAAATCTGAGTTTTGTTACATTTTATTGCCTTGCAGCATCATAGTATCATGATTGAATGCTAGTTTACCTCTTTTTACTGGGGTTTCGTTGTCATTCTTTACGGAAATTCTTGTTTATCTCGATTTATGTTTAATTTTAATTATTAAACTAATGGACTTGTTCTTGCTAAGCATGTGAATGACTGAATAATCCTGGCTAAGAATTACGATAGTTAAGTTGATTTTCTTTTATTGTTTGCATAGTGTTAAGTGCAGCCTACTTGAAATATTGCAGAAATTGTGGCTTGCTGGATTTTCAAGGGGCATACAGGAAATGCACAGAAAGGCATCTTTGGTTCTTGAAGATGCAGTTAGAAACATTTACACTGTTGTTGCATTTTGTGCTGGTAATAAGGTAATGGAGCTCTACAGGCTGCAGTTAAATAAAATATTTAAGCAGAGCTTTCTTCATGGGATGGCCATTGGTTTTGCATTTGGCTTTTCACAGTTTCTACTTTTTGCTTGTAATGCCCTTCTACTTTGGTACACTGCGCTATGTATAAAAAATGGTTATATGGATCCACCTACTGCGCTCAAGGAGTACATGGTTTTCTCATTTGCTACATTTGCACTTGTGGAGCCTTTTGGATTGGCTCCTTACATACTTAAGCGACGTAAATCTCTCATTTCAGTGTTTGAAATTATAGATCGCGTGCCTAAAATTGACCCTGATGATAGCTCAGCACTGAAGCCACCCAATGTATATGGCAGCATTGAGTTAAAAAATGTTGATTTTTGTTACCCTTCTCGTCCAGAAGTGTTGGTATTAAGCAATTTTAGTCTCAAAGTCAACGGGGGGCAAACAGTTGCTGTTGTGGGAGTTTCAGGGTCAGGAAAAAGCACTATAATATCTTTGATCGAGAGATTTTATGATCCAGTTGCTGGCCAAGTTTTACTAGATGGGAGGGATTTAAAGCTATATAATTTGAGATGGTTGAGGAGCCACCTTGGTCTGGTTCAGCAGGAACCTATTATCTTCTCAACAACCATAAGGGAAAACATCATATATGCCAGGCATAATGCCAGTGAAGCTGAGATGAAAGAGGCTGCAAGAATAGCAAATGCTCATCATTTCATTAGCAGCTTGCCTCATGGTTATGACACTCATGTTGGGATGAGAGGTGTTGACTTAACTCCTGGACAGAAACAGAGAATTGCCATTGCCAGGGTAGTGCTGAAAAATGCACCTATCTTGTTGTTGGATGAAGCTAGTTCATCAATTGAATCTGAGTCAAGCCGAGTGGTGCAAGAGGCTCTAGACACGCTAATAATGGGAAACAAGACCACTATTTTAATAGCGCATAGGGCTGCAATGATGAGGCATGTGGACAACATAGTAGTTCTTAATGGAGGACGGATAGTGGAGGAAGGGACCCATGATTCGTTGGTGGCGAAGAATGGTCTGTATGTCCGATTGATGCAACCTCATTTTGGTAAGGCTTTACGTCAGCATCGGCTTGTTTAGGATGGGAGTGTGTGATGCGAGTAATTGCAACTAATGTTGGTTCATGAGAATAGTTTCATATTCTGCTTGCTCCTGATGGAATTTTCCAAGAATGTCAGGTGGAGGTTTATGTGTGGCAAGAATGGCAATGATGAAGCTTGGATTAGCACTCGGCATTGGTAGGCATAGGAAGAGGATACTGTAGCAGGATAGATGTGTAGGATTTAAAGATAGGATTTGGAGTTTGGTTGGTTTGAGGATTTGGGCTGGATTCATATTCTTTTGGAGGCAAGCAGTTTAGATTGATGGTGTTGTCTCCATGGTATATTGATTTGTTTTTCAAGAGAGGAGGGTGTAAGCAATACTAATTCTGCTGAAATGTGACTCTTTTATTGGACTTCCTTTTCACTCTCCCTGTCTCAAGCGTGGATGATGAACTTATTCATTACTGTAATTTTTTTCCATTTGTGAAAATTGTAGAAAATTCAGATCGAAGAGTTGTAACCCGTGTATATAGATAGCGATAGTTTAGAAGGCATTTCTTTTGCTGCTTTGAATCCTACGAGTTTTTTCCCCCTATATGATAGATTCAAGTTTCCACGTGTATTTTGCCAAGAATCTTAAATACATTCTTATATTTTTTTTTATAATTAAATTGCAATTTTGTTTGAACCTTTTTTACTTATATAAATTTACAAAGCATTTCACGTTCTGCTTCACTTCCAATCTTCGGTTCTACATTTCACGGGAAGACTTATAAGTTCTGTTCCCATATCATTGCCTTCGTGCTCCTTTTTATGGCTGGTTTTAGAGAGCTGGAGCTTCTGCTTCTTCCTCTTATTTTATTTCACACTTGCTTTTTTTCGATCAAGTTTTACACTTGCTTTGGCAATGACAGTTGGAGAGCCGATACGGGAGAGCTTATTGAGTGTTTTAGATATTTTGGTTTCTTTTCTAGATTCTCTATTTCAAGCAGCATCTACAACTAAACTAGATGGGCACGTGTAGAGCTGAACTGTGTCGAGTTCACTTAATATTCTTCTTCTGTCTCACTTCTGTATATCTAGAAAGGTGCTCTTGTTCAAATGCTTATACTTCTTTCTTTTCTAATACATTAATTACATTAAATCTCTTAATTCACACTTTGTGAATAGACTATCCATAAATACACATGTAATGTATGTTGTCTAAGTAGACGACTTCTATATACAATGTATGGATGGGACAGCTTCAGAAATTTTCTATTGATCTGATAGAAGATATCATTCACTTGCAAAAATTTATTTTGCTCTTGATATATATATTTCTAACTTGATCTGTAGGCAAATTAGAACATGTCTCGCATGTCTTGTAACATTTCAGATGTCAAGGAGCTTAAAGGAGTCTGCTGCCACTTTAAGCTGATCTCGTACTCTTTTCCATCGCCTTTCATTGGCTCCCACAATTAACGTGTAGTACCTTCCTGTACAAAGTGCAGGTTATTAATTAGCATTAGGACCATCACATGATGCCATTATATATATAGAAGCAACTTCCATTTGCTGGTCTTCAATTAAGATTTTATCTGGACATACTGCTACAGTTAAGTTATTTCATATGTTTGGTAGTTGGGTGCCAATGAAAACCAAATTAGTAACTTCTATATGGTTCTTATTTGAAATCCTAGCTTGAATTTAGTGATCTTTTTATTACATAATACAGTGAGAGCATTTTAAGGTCCGTTTGTATTAAATTTTTTAAGAGTAAAAATACTTTTTTTAAGTAATAAAAGTGCTTTTTTTAAAAGTTAAAGAGTTCAAACTTTAAAAAAAAGCACTTCATGCACATGAAGTGCTTTTTTTAAAAGCTTGAACTCTTTAGCTTATAAAAAAATACTTTTATTATTTTAAAAAAGTACTTTTTTTTCTAAAAAAGTTAATACAAACAGGCTTTTAGTACCCTCTTGCAATTAGGACTTCAGCTGTCTATCTAAACATTGAACGCAAAGGGCATATATTTAGTAAGGTGTCTCATGGGCAAGAAGTCATGTGCAGTCAGGTTTGTATGTTAGCGGTGATTTCTGTTTCTATGACATTCAGAAGTCACATATTAAGAAATTGGCATTCATTTGAAGAATTAAACTGCCCAAAGACCCAACACCGCAAATCCCATCAGTTGTATGTGAATGTTTGCACATGCTTTTTGTCTGGGCTACATATTATTTGTTTATATGTCCCTTGCAAATATTTTCTACATGGAGTTTCTTGTTACATTACCTTACAGCACAGACAATATCAAGTATATATTGAGTCTATGATTCTTTGAGAGAACAGTTATAGAGGTGGCACATTGAGATGGTAGGTTACTTACCATTTCCTATAGCAATTGTTGCAAAGGAGGCACTAGAGTAATTTGGTGACGTAAGTACATATTCAAATGTATAGTAATGCTTTCCATCTACCGTTCGCTGCATTCAGAAATGGTTGTTAGTTCACCATTGGTCATCATGACCTAATGAATAAATAAATAAATAAAATGAGAACAAACCTCCTGCATGTCATATATTGTTGGTCTTTGGTTTGGTGCAGCATATATATGTCTCACCAAATTGGATATAACCTGCTTAAGATACAAGCTGGGTTAAGTATCAATCAGACTCTAAAACATTAGTGCACAATTTGCAGTATCATCACCTCTTCCATTGGACCCAAATCTCGAATGTCTTTCTTCTCAGTTGGTATAAATCTCACCCTTACATTTTGTAACTGTAGATATCTGTCTTTGAATGCAGAATCATGCCCCCTGAAGTCAAAATCCTAGGAAGGAGATCATTCAAACTTTTAGAAAATAATTGCGGTTGAAACTAGGATTTCTGTGGAATTAGTATGATTCTTACCTTCCAATCTGAGGGATATATGTAAGAATACCCATCTGAATAGTCCACAAAAGCTCGATATTTTGCTGGTATTTCTACACAACAAGGAGTAATATAATTTCAAAATTTCAGAAGATTATAATAACTCTGCTAATTTTTACGAATAAACAAAGATCCTTTTAGCGAAGTGAAACTCAGTAACACTAAATATGACTTCAAGACATAAATACCTTCAGCAAATAGGGGATTTGTTGGTTGTACATATGCTGTTAATGCCCCAAGACCCAACAATAGCGGTCTTCTCTGACAATGGCCTAAAAATTAGGAGATAAGAGAATCTTCTAAGGTTTAAAAATTATTTCAATATAAACTACACAACGAAAGAGAACATTGTTCATGTAAGAATTGATTTTAACACTTTTTGACACATTGTGTACATTGGTACATTGGTTTTCTGAATGCAAGCTGTTTCAGGCCTCCTACTTTTATTCATGTAAGAGTGAATTTAGAATGAAAATTCAGATTACAAGCTTTACTGAAGATAGACACTTCTGATTCTTCACTAGCACAGACATTGAAATACTCCTTGTAATGTTAGAAGACAAAGTAATACTCATTGTAAAGTTAAAAGACAAAGTAAAATTCATGTGGGTGTCCCTGAAACTTGATTATCAGTACTTACGCTGCAGTTAGCATGGACATATTTAAGCACAGTTGCACCAGAAAATTCAGTTAAGGTTCTTACTTTGTCCACTGGAGGTAGTCTCCGTTGCACAACAGACACTGTTGGAAGATGAAATTGCAGTATTGCGAGGCAAATCACTTGAATGGGGCAAGTTTAACTGGAAATAATGCAGAATTAAGTACATGAGCTGTGTATAAAGAACATGGTATGTATGGGGAAAATTCATCAACACACCTTGTTGGACAAGCAGGGCGAAATCCAACTCAAAGAACACGAAGAAACTACCATATTTGACAATTGTTAGAGCTTTGCTATTGAGAAGATGTGTGTGTACTGGATACTGGAATTTAGGCTTTTTGATGTGGTTAGGAGCTTGTGGTCTTATGACAATGAAACATGTTTTTTTTTTTTTTTTTCTCTTTTTCTTCTAATCTTTGTCATTGGATAATGCCACAATGGGATAATGTATTCATTTCCAAGCTACGCGTGAGAGATAATAGTAGGTTGGGGACCCCAGAATAAGGACTTAGCATTGTTCTGCACAAGCACAAGGTATTCCAAAGTCAGCATAAATACTGGTAAAAAAATATCTGGCCTAAGTCTTTGTTTTGACGAGATTTTTTTGTTTGTATATTTGATTTGGGTTGGATCAGTTTTGCTAAATGCTAGAAAATCCATATAGTAATGGCCGAAAAAGAAAATTTATGCAGTTATTTCCTTATCAAATAGGCTTAAAATATTTGTAAAATAAGTTGTAACAGATAATTTTTATTTGTTGCTCTATCTTGTAAGAATTTATACAACTTTTGTAAAGCGATTGTTTTCAGTACCAGAACATTCTCTTGTCCCCAACATATAATTGTTCATGAGTCATGAAGAAAGGAAAAATAAAGGAGGGGGTGGTGATCCATCCTAAATCAGTCATAAAAAATATCAAACTATGTTATTCGAGAATTAGCTCTAGTGATTTAAGTGAATGGAGGTTAATATTCACACTCTCAAATGGATGCTTGAGATTAAGTGAAAATGGAAAATATAAATCCTGGTATTTTAAATTTTAAAATTTAAATTTATATTATTTAATTATTTAATAATAAAATTGATTTAAAAATAAAATAAAATTGATACAAGTTGTAAGGTGATTTTTTTAAATAAAAAATAGTCTTGTTTAGCTATCTAATGGAATTTTGTTGAGAAATATTAACACGTATGCAGCTTAGTTTGATTTTTGGGATTGTGGGTTTACTCATAGGACTTGTAATGGGGAGGAGGCTGATAAGCTTGCTTATTTAGCTGAATCTTGTTCCGTTCCTGTTGTGTGGAACTGTGGATTGAAGATCCACCTAAATCTATTATTGATCCTCTGTATTTGGATAGTACTGATAAAAATAAATTCATAACTTCATATGTATATATTTTAAAATAACATCATAACTTATTACATAAAAACGAATCCACATATCTACTATTCGGTAAAGTTTATTAAATAATATTTTATTTTATTTTTAATTTTGTAGTTTCAATAAAAAAAAACTTCATAATTTATATTTATATTGCTCCCATAGGGGAGCACTAGAGTGGGAGTCTGCATCACCCAACAAAACATAAGTTCTCTTCCACGGTCCATCACCACCATACTGTGAAACCCCAATCAAACACTGCACTCTAGCATTAAAAAACAATGCAAAATGGTTTGTTCATCCTCAAATGTTAGGCTAGCCGACCCTTTCGCTGCTCACAAGGTTCGGTGACTGAAAATACAACAATCATCAAGCAGCTGGTCTTTTTGTATGAAGCTAGGTGGCCATCTCAATCATTTGATCTCCCATGCAGTTGCAGCTGCATGACATCACAGCCACAAATAACGTGGCAAGACTGGGACCAATTATAATATAGCTGTCAGGTCAGAGACAAGTGGCTCCATGAACACCCACTCCTCGTACTCGTAGGCTGCATGCTTGCATCACATAATTGTACACAGTCTTACGGGGAAACAAGTAGACCGTTTCCTTAGCCGTTAATTTTGGTATTTAAAGAGCAAAAAAAGCTCTCACAGTTTATGCTCACTCTTAAGTCTTAACCAAAATAGAAAAAAAAAATTATTAACAAGTACACAACACAGGCTTCTGTTTCTGTAGGTTCTGATTTCTGAGCTAATGGCAATCTATAGAATTGCAATTGGGTCGCCTAGAGAGGCTAGCCAACCTGCTGCAATTAGAGCAGCATTTGCAGAGTTCTTCTCCATGGTCATTTTTGTTTTTGCTGGGCAAGGCTCTGGCATGGCTTACAGTGAGCACCCTACATAATTCCTTGTACTCAAAAAATGTGTTTTACTAGCTTATTTTTGTCCAATAGAAGTTACTTTGTAGTTTAGAATTATTTGAATTGAAACAGAACATGAAAATTTCAAAATGATCATGATTTTTGTCCTCTATTTTGAGTCTTTTTTCAAAGCCTAGCAGTGTGATAATTTTAGGATGCTATTGCCGTGACTAATTGTTGGTGATTGTGGCAGACAAACTTACCAACAATGGACCTGCATCACCTGCTGGTCTCATAGCTGCATCATTATCTCATGCATTTGCGCTCTTCGTGGCTGTTTCTGTTGGGGCAAACAGTTCTGGTGGTCATGTGAACCCTGCAGTCACATTTGGTGCCTTCATAGGAGGAAACATAACCTTGTTGAGAAGTATTTTGTATTGGATTGCGCAGTTGCTCGGTTCAGTTGTTGCTTGCATTCTTCTCAACTTCGCCACTGGTGGAATGGTAACCATCTATATTCAGCTTTAAACACTACTCATAATTGAAAGTAATAATCTGAACTCAACCAATGATTGAAACTCTATTTTTGTTTGTACGTTGCAGGAAACATCAGCTTTCTCTCTATCCTCTGGTGTGTCTGTCTGGAATGCACTAGTTTTTGAGATTGTGATGACTTTTGGCTTGGTATATACAGTTTATGCCACAGCAGTAGACCCAAAGAGGGGGAATGTGGGTGTTGTTGCCCCAATAGCAATTGGTTTTATTGTGGGTGCCAACATCTTGGTTGGTGGTGCTTTTGATGGTGCATCCATGAACCCAGCTGTGTCCTTTGGCCCTGCTGTGGTTAGCTGGTCATGGACTCATCACTGGGTCTATTGGCTTGGCCCATTCATAGGTTCAGCAACTGCTGCCATTCTCTATGATAATATCTTTATTGGTGATGATGGTCATGAACCCCTTTCAAGTAGTGACTTCTAGAATATTTTTCGTTTTTATGAATGTAATCTCGTCCTCTCCTTATTGAGGAGTGAATAAATAGTTTGAAGGTTAAACTCCATTAGAGAAGGTTAGGAATTAAAAGAATTTGAGTTCCTCCTGTAATTTTGTCGTGGGAATTAAGGTTGTTTTTTTCTTTCTTTCATGTGATAGAGACGATTTAGGAGATTTCTAGATGTAACTTTTACTTGTTAAACGAATGAATGTGTCCTTTATTCTGCAACAGAGCAATCCTTTTATTTTTCTTTTAGTATTCCTGTATTCCCTTTATCATTCTGGCCATGCTTGTGCATTAAACCTAAATGGATTGAATATTACAAGCAGAGAAGAAAGGAGGTGGAGTGAATTATTAATAAAGACTTCTATTGCCAGTAAATACTGCTAGGGATATAACAAAGCGTTAAATAAATTTTTAACACTAGTGCCACAATTCTTCATGCAAAATGGATATGTGTGTGTGTGTTGGTCATATGCAAAATGGATAAATGTTCGTTACTCATACCATTTTTATGTGCATTAAGAGAATATTATCTTGGGCAAAAATCTTTTGGCCAAAACGGCCGTTTAGTTTCTTCGCATAATTTTTAATAGAATTTAGAACATATGTAACATATTCAATGATGTTCAAACATAATAACAAATTAATGAACAATAACAAATGATATGATTGGATGGACATGCATGCACCATGCCATTTGGCCTTCTCAAATGATGTGATTCGTTATGCATGCACCATGCCATTTGGCCTTCTCAAATGATGTGATTCGCTATGCATGCACCATTCAATTTGTTCCCGGCTACTCCAGTCGTTGCTGATCCAGCTACTGACAACAACCCAAAGGAAGAAAATGAAAACGATGCTGATATTGAACCGGGTGTAGTCATGTGGATAAGATCTGTTCCTCGTGTTCTTTTCCTTTGGCAACTATTATCTATAGATATGGATATGAGTATGAGTATTAGATACGATAAGGAAACATGTTATTTTTTTAAAAAAAGGATATAAGTATGACAAGATACGACATAATATATATATAAAAAATTATAAATATCATCTTATAAAACACACACACACATATATATATATATAATCAACATAATACATTATAAATAAAAGTAATAATAATTAGATCATTCTATAATTAAGGAATAAAAGTGGGAAAATTAATTTTTATTTTCGGCATTAGTCACTATAAATACAATAGATGGCTATAATTTATCAAATTATTATTATATCTTACTTGTATTTGCACTAAAATTCAAAAATAAATAATAAAAATTATAAAATATAGGCTTCGATAATGTATTTGGAGTATTCAGTATCAGATATCGATATCCAATACAGGTATGTATTCGACACAGGTACGACATATATTTTAAAGTATCGGTGCTTCTTGATTTGGGAATCATTCGCAACGTTTTAATAAGTACTTGAGGATACCTAAGATTTAGAGTTGAAGAATTGGATATTAGTGTTAAACCATTTTTTTTTTTATGATTAACCGGGTGCTTGTTGCATTTTTAAAAGATTGTTAGCAGATAACCAATTGTGGAGGTGCCTGATGTTATTTATTTTTACAAAGGAGGTCTAAGATTTAGTGAGAGAGGAGGGTAATTAAAGTGGAGGCAAAGTGACATGGGTGAGATTTGATCCAAAATTAAGGATCAAGCAGTCCTTTAAGACTTGAATTATGAATCTTCGACTTGACTGATGCCTTATTTTACTCCTACTCAGAGTAGACTTGAGGAGATTCTTTAGGACCAGGTCAAGAGGCTACAAAAAAGACCAAAAGAACAAATCATCATCAACTAGAGAGGAAAGGTGGCAGTGGCACAACTAGCAATGCATTCACTAGGAAGAGTTCCAGGAATTCGATTGACGTCAATGAAATTGGAAACATAGAACATTTTGGTCATGAATGATTAGTTTTGTTGTGTTGTCTTGTTTGATTGATGTTATTCGATTTGGACAGAGCTAAAGAAGGAAGTCATGGGCCACAATTTAACCAGTAAAACCATACATATGAATTGCATTCAATAAGAAACCAATTCCAAGAGGAACGCACCTAGGCCAATAAGTCCATTCCCTCCATCAGCAAGCTTGTAGAACTCGTCTGCTTTCTCATGAAAATTGTTTTCTTTTAATCACTTTCCTAGGGAAAAACTCTATGCTTGCATGGAAAATTACGTCAATTTAGATTAATATTAAGAGCGCTTCCCCGGTTGAAACGCTACTTTGTGGGCAAGTTATTAAATCATGATTATAAAATATAAATATGACGGATTTGTGAAGTTTACAAGCTAGTTATTTAAAGGCCATCTAAATACACTGGAATTGGTCTCATTTGACCATATATGTCATTATTTAATTAATTAAAGTCGTATTGATTCATGAAAAGGTTTCAAATACAGATTACAGATTGCATTTATAACTTCCAACAGTTGTCCACAAGGAGCGTTTTGAGATCTACTTGGTCAAATTACTAAATATGTAAAAAGTGATGAAGTAAAGAATTTGGAACGAAAATGATTTTCCACTTGCATAAATATAAAAAGATGAAAAATAAAATACACTTTTTTGTTTTGTACAAAATTTACTTATTTTTACCAACAAGCGATGGTAAGTGAGCTGCATTTTCAATATGAGGACACAAATTTTATTATTGGAGCAGGTAATTGTTGGGAGGGCTTTCTAGTCGCGATTATACCCGAAGGAGATTAGTATCACAGTGTTAGTAACATGTGGAGACACCCTAAAAAATCAAAAAAATATACTTATTTTTAATTTAAGTCACAACTTTGATTGAAAATCATTTTCACTTTTGACAAAAAAAAAAAATTATCTCTCCATATGTAATCACATTAATAAACAAATATAAATATAGATGTCATTGTAATATCTTTTTGTTCAAGCAACTTCAGTCACATAAAATGCCATCTTGAAAATAACAAATAACGTCGAAAGCATAGAATTGGTCCATAGAGTTGAATAGAACAGGAAGGATAAACTCCAAGACCCACAGAAATATTAATATATTATAGACTGGAAGCTGTGTATAAATATCCATAAGGTCAAGAGCAGAGAATGACAGCAACATCAATTCTGACTGAGTCTCCTGACACCCAAAGAGCTACCTTTCTTTTTTAACTATCCATTCTCGTTGCACTCCTACTGGAAAAGCCTAATCCAGTTTTGAAACAGTAGATTCCATGGAAGATACTTTGGAGGATCTGTTTAGCAATTTACCAGAGGAAATTCTAGGCTGCATAGTTTCTTTTCTGCCAAATGAATCTGCACTAGAAACCAGCCTCATTTCTACTAGGTGGAGAGACCTGTGGAACCAAACTCTTGTTAGATATGGAAGTGCAGAGGATATCAGTGGTGTTGTTGCTGGATTTCTGACTCGTTTTGAGGAGCTTGATCCATTAAAGCATCCCCACAAGCTTCATTTTCATTTTGCTGACGACAGTGTACTCTTGGCAAGCATTGCAACTAATAGTAAGCTTCTTCTGGATTTCTCTGCTGGGAAGAAAGAACTTGAAAGGCAGTATGAACTGCAATTCAAGCTCAATAAGCAACACATCACCTACCAGCCTTTTCCCTCCACTTTCTTAGTCAAAACACTATATTTGAAATCAGTAAGCTGTTTGACAAGTGAGGTAGCTTCCTCCATCGTTTCAAATTTGGAGCATCTTGAAAACTTGATCATCATTGAGTGCAGCGGATTGCAATCTTTGAGTATTGACTCCGAATCAGAGCTTCAGAAGTTAACAATCTTAGATTGCCTGCAGTTGAAGTCTCTCCATCTTAGAACTTCTAAACTTAGATCTTTCCGATATCGTGGACCTCTTCCTCGGATTTGGCCTGAATCTCATTTCAACCTGGGTGATGCCATGCTTGATTTCAGACTAGGCCCAAGCTGCAGTGATTTCAAGTCTCAAGATTTCAATGAAACACTATTGACAATAAAGAATTCTGAAGTTCTCACTCTATGTGAATGGACTTTTGAGGTATGCTCTTTCTATTATTTTCCATCTACTATTATATTGCTTATTTGACTTTTGAGGTATGCTCTTTCTATTATTTCCCATCTACTATTATATTGCTTATTGATATTTTTTGGCACAGTGAGAAGTGGTACCATGACTTGAGCTTAGGACTTTTACCCATAACCCTCTCACTCAGCTGGCTTATGCTATTAACTTGCTGATGACAGGAGCATGAATTTATTCAATAGGTCTCATTTTTTTATACACAATTTAACTCCAAAAGGGTTTTCTTGCAGGCACTAATGTGGCCATCGTGTGGGAACTTCATATTCTATAAATTAAGAGAGCTATGGTGGATTGATAACTATAAGGATGAATACAGCATCGATGCCTTAGTCTCCTTCTTGAAATTATGCCCTGCCTTGGAGCAACTTTTTGTGACTGTAGGTTACCTTCTTGGGAGTAATTGAAGCTCTCGTTTTCCTTTAGTTTTTAAGCTTTCTGACATTTTTATCATTGATTGCGTGCAGATTGATCCTAAAAGTTATTTGTCTCCAAGGTCCAATTCATGCTTGATGCAAGCAACTAAATATACAGAACTGGAGCATCTAAAACTTATAAAATTTATGGGGTTCAGAAGTCGAGTGGATGAAATCTCATTGGCAAAAAATTTAATTCAGCTAGTCAAGGGAAAACCTCCAAAGATAGAGACATCAGATGGGAGTTGCTTGGATGTAGTGTTTATGCAGCGATTTTTTATATCAATCACAGGAAATTAAGCCTTTCTATAAGTATCTAAGACGGGAAAATGATATAAAAGTTATGTCCTAAGCATGCAGGCATGGTGTTACAGATAAATTGGTCACTTATCTTTTGGAGCCTCTTTTTGTTTTATTTCCTTTTTTGTAGTATTGAGGCATACATAGTCCATGTAGTCTTGTAGGCTGCAGGCTAACTTGAAATATGGTTTTCCTTCTACGGAAAAGAGAGTCCAAGATTGAATGGTAAAATAATTCACTCATTGAAATATCTGTTCGATTTCTCCTCACCCTTTGTTGCAATAAGAAATTATATAATTGAATGGTTAATAGTTGGTTCTAATAAAAAAGGAACCAAAAAGAAAGATAAAGGAAGGAAAAGGGGAAACTTATAGACAAGATTACCATCATAGATTTCTGCGAGCTTAACATTCACTCTCTGCAACATCCTTTTCGCTTCAATTTTTTGAATGTTGCTTGTTGGTAGCCCAATAATTTTTATTGGAAAGCCTACGGGAGAAGAAGGGACCTCCTCCTCTCTACATCATATGCATGTTCAATTAATTTCATTGGTGAATCATTTGTTCAACTGAATTTGATTGGAGTGAATCAATCTCAATCAAACCAATGTTTTCAAATCATAGATACCTCAAAAAGATTTTGGGGATGTGATATTATTGCTTCACTTTTGAAAAGTATTACCAAATAAATCTTTAAGAGATATCCATAATCTCTAATTTTGCATCCTTCATTTCAACATCTTCTTCCTTGATCACTTACTGGAGAGTGGAGAACAATCTTCTTCTTTGTCTTCCCAACATGTTTGGTAAAATAGTACTGCTATTTGGCACGAATGGATTTTCTCGAAATCTCACACTGCACTTGTCCCTTTTTGTGACAGTTAAAATGTAATGAAGTAAAAAACAAAATAACTAAATATTTGACAAAACGTAAACATATTACCCTTCATTTTTTCATTCGTGCATGGTTTTACGAAAACAGTTTCATAAGATTAAGCATTTTCCTTGGTAAAAAATGACTATTCATTCTCACGATTTCTAAAGCAGACAAAGTGATCATGACTTTGCTTTTCTGTTGAACAAAATCAAATTTACTTAATACAAAAATGTGAGCTTCTCATCTTACTTCAACTTTCTAGTAATATATCCAAAATATATACACAAATACAACGATATATTTTATTTAGTAATTTAACAACTAGAAATAATTCCAATTTGCATTATTTAAATAAATAAATTCTTATGAAATCAACCTTAAAATAAAATTTTCAAATATAAATAAATTCTTTTATAATCCAAACAACAGATAATAAAACTTTACTATCTCCCATGTATTTTCTAACTACATTTCTTTTCTCTCCCTACCTAGTTCAATTGTTAATTAATCTCCTTTTTTTGTTGGGTTTAGAGCTTGAATGCCTAAGGTTTTAAAGGAAAAAAAAATACAATAAAGTGAAAAAAGAAAAGGAAAAATAGAAACATAGAGTCAGCTTATTTAGTATTATTCAATAGAAAAGAATGAATGCTTCATTTTTTTTTTCTTTTTACTTTCATCAAAAAAAAAATTAAAAATATATGTAAATAAATGTTAAATTATTTTATTACTTTTCATCTAATAAAGTTGATAAAATTAGTAAAGTAAAAATTTGATTTTATTTTTCTTTTCTTCCTTTCAAGAAAAAAAAAAGAGAATAAATAATATAAGACTCATAAAAAAAGGGATAAATTTATTCTTTTTCACTCTTGATAGGATTAATAGTTTTGTTAAAACAATATCTCCTCACTTTTTCATATGAAGTAGAAAAAAAAAAAAAGAAAACTTGTTTGGTTTTTACGTCGTTTTGTTCCGAACATCGTCTTCCTCAAATATAACGAAAACCTTGGACGAAGCCCTCTTGGCGGCGTGAGAGTGCCAACCTCGGAGATGGTTCTATCGAACAAGAAGCTGAAACTGAAGCTTAGAGCAGAGTTAGCCGAAACCAACTCCAACGTTGATGATGTCCCTTCAAACTCTAACCCTCCCTTCAGTTCTCTGAAAAATCTTGTGGACTCGTCCACCCACAAACCCATATTGTCCAAGAGAGAGAAACGCCGAAAGCTTCGATCTTTGCAACACCCAGAAGCTGGTGGTCAAGATGAACGAAGGAAGGAAAATGGGTCAGAGAGTTTGGACAAGAAGAAGAAAACCAACAAGAGAAAGAGGAAGGTAGAGGACGATGATGTGGCAAATGGGGGGGTTGTCAAGGATGCCAATAAATCAAACATGAAAGATAAGAACAAGAAGAAGAAGATGAAAAATAAGAAGAAGAGGAAGAAAGAGGAGGAAAACAGTGCTAATCATGGAGGGGAAATGGCAGAGGCCACAGGGTTAACTAAGATCAGTACCACTACCAGGTAATATAACATTATACCCTTGTGACATAATTTTCGAGTTATATTAATTTGTTTCCTCGTCTCGTGAGCAATTAGACTTACGAATTATAAGTTGTTATATTTTTTTTCTTTCCTGATAATTGTCTCAAACAATGCAATAGTGGGATTTATATTTAGTGGTAGTATAAATGAGTGTTGATTTCTTGTGAAGCAAAGAATGTCATAGCGAGCTGAAATAATGTTGGCTTTTTCGTTTTGTTTTTATTTGATACAATCTGATTTTTGTCAATTTTGTTATTTATTTATCTATTTCGTGATATATTCAGTCAACAAAATGGTGATGTTCCTACAAAAGTTTATGTTGGAGGAATTCCCTATTATTCAACTGAGGATGATATTCGAAGTTATTTTGAAGGCTGTGGCACCATAACTGAAGTTGATTGCATGAGTTTTCCTGAAAGTGGGAAGTTTAGAGGGATTGCCCTTATTAGTTTTAAGGTAAGGACTAAAGTAGTATTAATTTCATTTTTCTTTTTCTTTGTTGCGCATATTTTCCCCCTTCCCACTGCCCCCTATACTTTCAGAGTTTGGTACTTTGGTATAATGCTATTTTAAGTTGAATCTAGAGACTTCTTTTGGGCTTCCTTATACGTTAGAATTGGTTGCTATAGAGCCCTTGCCGATTTTAAAGATTGTGAACATGAAAAATCGTAGGGCAACGTTTTAATTTAACCATATAAGTTGCTGCATCAAATCTATTAAAACCTCCTCTGCCTGGCTCTAACATCTAAGTGAATGAGATATTTTCTTTTCCTCATGTTCTTGTCCCCTTGAAAACAAGGAAGGAACATTAGGGGGAGTTTTTGGAGAAAGGAGGCTGGGGGATGAGAGAGAGAGGGGGGGTAGTTGATCTTCGTTTCTATTTTGGCAGTAAATGGCCCACTTTGGGAGCTTCATTCCTAGCTGATGCTTTATATGTAGGTCTTAGGCGTGGGTATGCAAACAATAGGATTCTTACCTCTGAAGGGTCTTGACAATCAGAATATTTATAAATAAAAAAAACTTTGGACTTGTTTATTTTTCTCTTTTCCTTTTGAGATCAATATTTTATACGGCTCACACAGAGGGAAGTTAAGGCTCTCAGGTTTACACAACCAGAAATGGCAAGATTTTCCAAGCAAGTTATTTGTAGAAGATTATGGACTCTACATTTTTATTAGGAACTCAAATAGATCTATCAGTCTGATTCTCTCAGTTTCAGACAAATTCCGTGGTTCTAATTATAATTCATTTAATAATTATTCAATGGTCATTCAAAAGTAAGTCAGAGATGTCAGTCAAGATTCTAGTTTGTTCTAGACCATAGGAAAGTCTATTATAGATAGTATAAAATTCTAGAAGTATTCATTAAAAATTCTAATGATCTAACTTATCTTGATTCTCTGGCTTTTCCAGAAACTTGAAGGTATATTCTCCAAATTTAAGATCAGATTTTCGACTGGTTAAGGAGTGTAAATTTGTCTCAAATTGATGAGTCACCATTCTCGTCATTCCATCTAGATGCCTTGAATACCATCTCACGTTTCTCTTAACAGTGTCTATTGTTAGTATGATTGCATTGAATTCAATCAATTTACAACCTGATAAACTGTGGTACAATAGTGATAAATATTTTATTTGATAACTGGTTGTGAAAATTAAACATTTTATGATTACACTAGAAGTAATGATGTTTCGTAATTGTAACATTCGAGGAGTCCAAGGAAAGGACTTTTCTTTCTTTGACACCTAACTTTTCTCTCATGACTCCTATGAGCTGATATGTCAGATTGTTGGAACATTAGATCACAAGGTAGATTTTAAGATAAGAGGACTAATTATCAGTTGAAAATTGTTTCAAGGCCTATGGCATCCATTACTAAACTATCACTCTCAGTTGAACCCTTAAGATTTATCACCAGGCTACATAAGCAAATAGCAATGCATAATAATTTCTTTCTCCTTCCATCAGTAGATTTTTTGTTTTGAAAGTTTATCATCACTTAGAACCAAAAGGCAATCTTGAAAGTTGAGGCTTGATTTCTTGTCTATGGAGCGTGTTCATAACTTGCTGACATTTCTGTGGCATTCCTCCTGCAGACTGAAGCTGCAGCAAAACGAGCATTGGCTCTTGATGGAGCTGACATGTTAGTAACACAGGCAATTTTCTCTTATGGAAAGATGATTTACTGTTGTTGGCCATTTCTCATGTCATGCTCATAAAACATTTAATGTTTAACAGGGGAGGACTCTTTCTTAAAATCCAACCATACAAAGCAACTCGAGCCAGTAGAGTATCAGATTTTGCTCCAGAAATTTTGGAGGGATACAATAGAATATATGTTGGAAATTTGTCATGGGATATAACTGAGGACGAACTGAGGAAATTCTTCTCAAATTGCAATATAACATCCCTACAATTTGGTATGGACAAGGAGACGGGAGAATTCCGAGGGTATGCCCATGTGGATTTCAGTGATAGTCAGTCACTGAGAACAGCACTTACATTGGACCAAAAGGTTATGTGTGGGAGACCTGTCAGGATAAGTTGTGCAGTTCCTTTGAAGAAAAAACCAGGAATCCATACAACTTCTGTGGCTACACCTACAAGTAATGAAGTTAATGGTGAGAAATCAAGTTCCACTCTAAGTGGCAAGATGAGGAGGAGGACATGCTACGAGTGTGGTGAAAAAGGACATATTCTCTCAGCATGCCCAAAGAAACAAATCGTTGCTTCAACTACAACCTAAAGCATGCAGAAAAACTAACATCTCATTGTTCTTTTTTCTTCTTGTAGACGTTTTGCTTGTAATTTTTTTAAAAAGAATTATATAGGGCAGTATCTATAATTGAACAAGTTGACAGTCTCCTACTTTCGATATCGTTACCATTTTTCTTTCTTGAAATGAGAATGCTTTTAATCTTTTATGAGAACAAAGAAAAGAAGGGAAAATAAATAAATCTAAAAATCGCGGTTGAAGAATGCCCTTTGAGGTAGTAGTAATGGTAGTAGTTTGAGGTTTTCTTCACAATTAGTTAGACTTTTTCTTTGGATTTTTTTTTTATGTGAATGAATAGTAAAGTCAGGCTTTCTTTTTGTTGCACATTATCCTGGTGGTATTCCTCAACTCTCATTTTGACTCCGTTTCTGTGCAAATCCTCCACTGGCTTCTGCACATTCTGCTTGGTTGCCGAGAAACTTGTCCAATTGTCTCCCTGATTGCAGTGTGATGGTTTCACGGGACTACTTTTGAGTTTTGACTTTATATGAGGAAAATGAGTTTTTTGTCAACAGATATAAAATACTGAAGCACAAAGCGTGAAAGTGATAACCCATTCATAAAGATATAGTTCAGAAATGATGTTGGAAATGTCAGAGAAGAGAAAGAAAAATGAGAAGAGACAGAGAGTTCGATGAGTTGTATTGTGTGTTGAGTGGTGAAAGAGCGAAAGTGAGGAGAGAATGAGTTCGACGAGTTGTATTGTGTCAGTGTGAGCATTGAGCAGTGAGACAAAGTATAATATTGAGTTTGTATTTTTGAGTGAGTAATAATGTAATATAGAAGTTGTACTTAAACACACTAACTTTATACATGCAATAAAGAGTGCGGATAAGAATTTAGTTCATGACAAGACATTTTCTCTAGTAGTTCCTGAAACAAAAATAACTGTAAACCACTAGTATTGAGTTATCTGGATTGTTTCCCAATTTTCTGCTCCTAGTCCACTTTCCTGATGTGAGTAAGTTATTTGTTTGGATCGACCAGAGAGAGTTCTCCTAACAATTTAACTTTCTGAGATGAAACTTCGTGTAATTGGAATATTACATGAAACTGTGCAAGCATTAGTTAATTTTGATTCCTGCAGAATTTAAACCTCGATTGTACAATTTAACCCAGTTTTCAGAGGAGAGTTCTAACCGTTCTTTTATACGTATACAACTTGGCCACCAGAATGAATGCTACCAAATTCAGTACAACTCCATCTAAAGACATAATATCTAGAAAACCAAGAATTCTTTTATGTCTTCTATGAAAACAAAGAAAAGATGGGAAGAAAGGAAATCTAGAAATCGTGGTTGAAGAATACCCTTTGATGTAGTAGTAGTTTGAGGTTTTCTTCACAATTAGTAAGACATTTTCTTTTGATTTTTCTATGTGAATGAATCGTAAGCCAGGCTTTTTTTTAAATGCATGTTATCTTGGTGGTATTCCTCAACTAGTCAACTCTCATTTTAACTCCCCTTTTGCAGGCCCTCACTAATTTCCGCACATTCTGCTTGGTTGCCGGGAAACATTGTCCAATTGTTTCCCTGATTGTAGTGGTGACGGTTTCACGGGACTACTTTTGACTTTATATGAGCAAAATGAGAATTTTGTCCCCAGCCCACTTTGGTCCGTGAGCTTCTGGTAAGGGGGAAGGACTATGATTGATAACGATTATGCTAAGCCATTTGACCCTACACTTGCAAGTAGCAGCAGCTGCCTCGTGAATATCTCAGCTGTGTGATATATTATAAGCTTATTTAACGAGAGAGACCTTCCCTCTCCCTGCATGGCCCCCTCAGGTGCTATATTTTATCATCCATAACAGGGATGTTTGACATGTTGCCATGAAATATATGCATGCCATGCCATTTGTTGGTCCATATTGGTACTGTTCAGCTGATCAGCCAAATGTAAACAAGAGGAATAATTTCCTTTCGCTTATAAATGTGAAGAATCTCTCAGTTCTGTACGTGATCAAACAACTGTAATAATACCTTCTCATTCTGCACCCGGAAACTTAGCTTTGATTACCTTTATTTTCTTCTTTTTATTCACAAAATGGGAACCGATTCAGCAGGAAGAAAAGAGCTTTCCATGGCAAGGAAAATGCTAGAAAGGGAGGCAAGTCCTGAGAGATCCAAAATGTGGATTGAACCAAAGCCTAAAGCAACTGAGTTGAAAGTGCCAGTAATATACTACCTTTCTCGAAATGGCCAGCTTGAGCATCCACATCTCATGGAGGTTCCAATCTCTTCTCCACAGGGAATGCTATGTCTGAAAGGTAAATACTATTAAGAAAAAAAAAAGGAGAACAGAGAAACTTTGATTTACTCTTAGATATAATTTCACTCACTGTTTCAATTTTTACTCTATTTTTCTGATCAGATGTGATAAATAGATTGTGTTTTCTCCGAGGAGAAGGAATGGCCAACATGTATTCTTGGTCTACAAAAAGGTATATTCAATTATGGGCTCTTCAGAATCTTAAAACCCAGAATCTGGTTAGGCTCAATTGTCTTATTTAATTCACAAGTTTACCGTATTTTCTTTGCAACCAAACATATTTGTCAAACAATGCTGATGTGATCCTTCCTACTAGGAGTTACAAAAACGGGTTTGTGTGGCAAGATTTGTCCGAGAACGATTTCATTTACCCAAGTAGTGGCCATGAGTATGTCCTCAAAGGAACACAGCTCATAGAAACTTCTTTCAGCTTTCGATCCTATGAAACAATATCAACACCAAGCTCCAAAAGTTCCTCAGAAACAAACAATTCTAGCACGGATTCAGACTCCCATGCCACCATCAAGGGGAAGAACCAGTCATTGAGGTCGTGTGATTACAAGCTTTACAAGGCAAAGACATGCAGGGAGTTTGCTGGGAAAGCTGCTAATGCTTCGACTCAGACTGAGGAGAAAGGTAGGCAGAGGATGGAAATTGAAGAGTGTGAAGGAAATGATGCAAGGGAGTTCAGTGAAAATGGAGGGCCTTTGCCATTTTCTACTTCAAGTTTTGGAGTGTTGGAAGGGTCTTTGGAGGATTATGGATCAGCAGATATCAGAAACCAGAGGGTAGAGAATGAACGTCCAAGTGGGAGGATGAAGGCTTCAGCAGTTCTGATGCAGTTGATCAGGTGTGGATCGTCTTAAAGGTTCATAGATTGTGAGTATGAGAGAGGAACGGTAAGTCACTAAAATTGGTTTATGTATGCAGCTTTTAAGTAAGTTGGAGATGGAACAAATAAATTGAGTGATTAGTTTGTGCTACTGCATCTATCTCTTGTGTTCATTTAATCATATTGAAATGAAATGAATCATAATTCTATGTATATTTGTTGGCACCCAAAATTGTTTAGGCTTGCCAAGCCACAAAGGTTGAAACTGATGTTCTAGAATTGTGTTTTTGGGCCTTAGTGGTTAGGAGTTTGAGATGACCAACTGGATAGCATATCAGCACCAGTTGAACAGGGAGCAAGCCAATTATGGGAGAATTCTTGAAATAAATCAAGTAGCTTGGGTTTGGAGCAACTGCTGAATGATATTAGTGATAATTATATGACTTCAATAAGCACGTTATTAATTAGTTCCCTTCGATTGGACTTGGCTTGAGAGACAAATGATCATGCACCCCAATCCAAATGAACAGCAGTTTGGAGCTCTGCAAAACTAATGCAAGAAGGAGCAAACACTTTCCGATTTGCACAAAACTATATCAACTCAACGTGATAGGTTCAAATATGAGGAAGAGACTTCTCCCAACATTTTTATTTTGTACAAATTACCTCCTCAATGATCAAACAGTATAGAGTTTATTTTGTACAAATTACCTCCTCAATGAACATTTTTAAAACAATTATTTCAACCTTTGTGGTTGCTTTATTTATATCAGGAACATGTCCCATAAGGCATCAAAATTGGAATATGGTGCTATAAAAGGCACTCAACTATTTTTATATGCTTCTTGTTCCTTGGAGGGGTATCTATTGGAGTCAACATAAGTTGGGTATCTAATCCTCATTCATGTATCTCATCCAACTCACTGCTAATAGAATTTAAACTTGAACCAAGTAATACTTGATGATTGAAGTTAATTGATTGTTTTTAGTACAACTGTGACACACTTAAGTTTGAACCTATGATCTCACGCAAACTACTCAAACTCATAACCACTAACTCACTTGTAATGGCTTAGTTAATTGATTGTTTGATTGTTACGTGATAATCTCTTCATTTATATATAGGCATTGCTCGATGCATAAAAATTTAACCAAAAGAATTGTAAATTTCTTTCAAAGTAGGAAGTGAGTGCAAGAGACAAATTTCAGTAATTTATTTTAAAATGATGATTTTCTTATAAGTTATAGTAAAACAAATCATTTAAACATTTAGGAAAGAAAGTGCTGAAAATCAAGTGAGGAAATTCACTTTCTATAATAGTATAGATGAGAATCATACTTTGTAAGTACTTTCTGTTTTTTGGGTTATACACTCTCTAAGTACTTTGTTAGCATAAATGTAGGAACCAATTCAATCCTTTTTAATTACCAGAACTTAGTTCAAGTGATAAGTTTTGGTGCAACTTTATAAATAAAAAAACAAAAAACAAAAAATCAATCCCTTTTCGGTATCAACATTCATGCCATCCGTACTTAAGTTCAAGAGACATAAGAAGGTCTCCTATTGTGAAAGCAAACATGGTCTAACAAGTAACAAC
Source organism: Styphnolobium japonicum (assembly GCA_023212625.1). Classification (NCBI taxonomy): domain Eukaryota; kingdom Viridiplantae; phylum Streptophyta; class Magnoliopsida; order Fabales; family Fabaceae; genus Styphnolobium; species Styphnolobium japonicum. The sequence continues at coordinate 1,494,368 of JALBWW010000013.1, forward strand.
AAAGAGTAGAAAATGATATTTGAAACTTCAAAATCTATAAGAATATATGAAAATTAAAATTATTATCGGGACAGGGACTTCTATACGATAAAAATAAGATAAAAAAAACAATGAATATAGTAAAAATGTAATCTAATTAAAATACAATTTATCTGCAAATTCCTTAAAAAAAAAAAATACATGTCTTAAAATTATTGAAAGAGCATAAACGAGGAAGTCTTCATTTGACTTGGACCTCGTATTATTATTCATCATCCTACTTTTCTTGCTTACATTCTTTGATTCCCTTCACCATTCACCAATACCATATGTTATAGCCCGCGTTACTCACGTATTGTTTTCATTCATTCTTTCACTCTTTTTGTAAATGCTCTTCTACTTCCTTCAACTTTTCATATTATGCTTGTAATTTGCACATACTATATCATATCACCTTTGATTTTTCTTCCACGGGGTTGAAATCTGGTTCATGATTAATGGGTTTTCTTCCTTGAATTCTTTGTTGAAGACCCTTTTGATTTTCCTTTTCCTGGGTGTTATTGGTGGGGGACTTTGAAGTATTTTGTCTTGTGAATGGGTTCCATTAGAGGTATCAAGAAGAGGAAGAAGGCCCACAACAAGGATGACCAAGTTGCCACTGCAACTCCATTGTACTCCCAACTCCACCCCTTGGATTGGTGGCATGAGTTCTCCCTGAGAATTACAGGTACAGTACAATCCCTCTACGCTTCTTGTTCTGTTCATACATTTCGAGGACCCTTCTTGACGAGTATTCTCTTGTAAATTGTACACATTGATACTGCTTTTACTGGGCATCATTTGCTTATGTGGGTAAAAGTTGAAATTTGCAGCATTCGGTGTCTTCATAGTGCCTACTTCTTTGAATGGATTGTTGGTATGCTCCTTGAATATTGCTTGATATTGTGACTAGTGTCTGATATTGCTCTGTACTTGCCGTGTATTATACACTAAGAGGGGGTAGTTGAACTTCGTCTGTGCTTTTCATGTAGTGAAAATTGGGCATATAAGCTATGTGCTTTCTGTTAATCAGGATGATTCCAGATTTATTCCACCATGCTGGGAAATTTACTAACTTGTAACTTTCCTTCACTAAAGAATTTGATACTATTAATACTTTCACCTTTACTTGACTTTTTACATTCGTGTTGCTCTTAATGGGCATACGTCTTGCTGAGTTACTTAATATAAAGAATCTAACCACATACCTTGGACCTAAATATGTTTGTATTTCATATGAAATTGATTTCTTACTTCAGAACTTTTTGTAGACTTCGGTTATAATTTTGTTTAACTACTCTTACTTTGCTTCACATACCTCTCCTTGACTATTTGTTATTTTGTATCTTAACCTTCCAACTTGTGAATGCGCCTGTTGTGATGTTACCACTGCACTATTTCAGCTTCTCTTTGTCCGAGTATTTTAGAACATTGGCGGGATCCCAGTTATAGCATCTACATTATTTTCATTATCATTACTTGTTGCAATTATTCACTGTACATAACAATTTGGGTATCTTCTGCATTATTTTCACTTGAATTGTGCAGTTTCTTTCTCTCATTGTGCTTACATGTCATAGAATGTAAGTTATACTCATTTTGACTTTCATCTCCATTGTTGCAATTCCATCTCTAATGTCCTATGTAGTGATAGAGGTTAAAGAGCACCGAGAGAATGGAATCCCATCTCTAATGATCTATCTTCCCATAATCTGGCTTTTTGTCTCTTCCCAATTTCTGCTTTGAAGAGTCACATAATTTGCAATCTCTTCTTCATACTGACTAATTACCAAATATTTGAGCAGTGAGATTGCCTAACTGAAGTTTTCTGATTCTTAGTTAATTTACAAGCTTGAGTCAACAAACATGATACTTTCTAACTGATAAAACTACTTATTGAATATATATTTTTCTGCTCGGCTTATTGAATTGATTGAAGATAGCAGTATGTATATTGATTCTATAGAAGTTGCTTGGTTAAATGTGAGAATGTGCTTTTGATATTTTGCTAAAGCACTTGAAGAAATTCAAAATCTTTCTACCTAAAGATAAATGAGAAGATGTTGGAATGATGTAATCGATATGATAAAAAATGTGCTCTTATGAATTCAAAACTTTAGAATCTGGTTGACGGATGAAGAGGTTTTGAAAGAAGAATAAAAACAGAACTGCAGAGGGATGAACCCTTTGCCAATTTTTTCAGTTAAACACCTTCATTCAATTCATTATCTTTAATCAAAATTCTGTGACTGACGAGGTATTAGGTACTCATATTCTCTGATATTTCTGCTTAGCAGAAGGGTAGGTTTTTACTTACATATCTTTGAGAGAATCTGACCTTTAGATAAACCATCTGGCTACAAAGAATTTGCACATTTAATTCTAATTTGATTATGCTTGTGTTTGACTATAAAGAAGATAAAATCTGCCATTGCTTCTTCTGGCTTGTGGACTACCTTCCTTTTGTTGTGCTTAAATAGATGCTGCACGATGTGCTAAACTTCTACTTATTCAATATATAGTTTTAATTGTGAATACCGATTTCCCGTCTGATATGCTCATGCTTCAATTTTGGTAATTATAGGACCTTTATCTCAATCTAAAGATTTAGAGAAATTTGAGTCTGTTTTCAAGATCTCAAGAAAAACGTTCAACTATATATGTTCTCTTGTGGAAGAAGATATGCTGGCCAGATCCTCAAATTTCGTTGATTTATATGGCAAACATTTGTCTTTGAATGACCAAGTAGCCGTTGCTCTTAGGAGGCTTAGCTCTGGTGAGTCATTGTCAACCATTGGCGACTCATTTAGAATGAACCAGTCAGCTGTTTCCCAAATAACATGGCGGTTTGTGGAAGCAATGGAAGAGAGAGGGCTCCGCCATCTTAGTTGGCCTTCAACTGAAGTGGAAATGGAAGAGATAAAGTCCAAGTTTGAGAATATACGGGGTCTTTCTAATTGTTGTGGTGCAGTTGACAGCACACACATATTGATGACTTTGCCCTCTATAGACTCTTTGAATAAGGTATGGCTTGATCGTGAGAAGAACTGCAGCATGATCTTGCAAGCAATTGTGGATCCGGATTTGAGATTCCGTGACATAGTTACTGGATGGCCAGGAAGTCTGAGTGATGAACTTGTGCTTCGAGGTTCTGCTTTTTTCAAACTTGCTGAAGAAGGGAAGAGGTTGAAAGGGGTTAAGAAAATGCTCCCAGAAGGAGCAGTGCTGAGGGAATATATAATTGGGGATACTGGGTTTCCCCTTTTGCCATGGCTTCTTACTCCTTATAAAGGTAAGGACCTCTCAGATGTTCAGGTTGAGTTTAATAAACGGCTTGTTGCAACCCAAATGGTGGCCAAGAGAGCATTGGCTAGGCTGAAGGAGATGTGGAAGATAATTCAAGGTGTGATGTGGAAGCCTGATAAGCAAAAGTTACCAAGAATTATTTTTGTTTGCTGCATACTACATAACATAGTTATCGATATGGAGGATGATGTACAGGATTATATGCCTTTGAGTCACCAGCATGATTCAGGATATCAAGAACAAAACTGTGAATTTGCCGACAATACTGCTTACATTATGAGAGAGAAGCTTTCTCTCTACCTATCAGGCAAACTGCCAACTTGAAAAGATCATTTATTCTGATTGTTACAAGTTACCTTGGAGTTATATTAAATTGGATTTTACTCCCCTCTTCATGTTGGTTGACAACAATTTAGACTTATGACACAAACAAATTTTAGTTGCCTCTGGTTCAATGTAAAACGGTGGATTACCAGGAGCTTTCAAATTCTGCTGCTGGTTGCATGATTTATTTGCTTGCCAGTCAATTATGTCTTTGACTATTCTTTTTCTTTTTTGATCTTAGAGGGTTTAACACTAATTTATGGAGGGGAAATTAAATCTTCCTACGGCATCTCGGGTGGGGATTTTAGTGAATTGACTAGACCTTTTAAAAACATAAATGAGGAAACTTTCCATTTGCAACTTGCAGATTAAATGAAAATCTAAATATTATTTGTTCGTATAAAATGATATAGAAATTACTCCTCATTGACCAGGCATAATGTATATATGTACAAACTTTGAAAACGAAATAAAAAATAACAGAATACATTTTTTTTTACATCAAATATTTAATTGGAACCTAAGACTTCTACTCAAATGAGGTATTTTGGTTGCCTCTATGAGAGTCTGAAGGGGGAAATATTTTTGCTTGTGTAGGGTCCCTTTTTATAGGGATCTCTTGGGTGAAAATGGTAGCATTTAGTAAATGATTTGTAAGTACCCACTTTAATCCTTCGTTAAAGCTTATTAGATATCAGTACCTTGAAATGAGGTAACTTCCTTCTCCTTAACTTTTGATGACCAAAAAAAAAAATATAGAAATAACGAAAATATAGTAGTGCATCTTGAAGAGAATTTTTCATAGAGGATGGGAGGTGGATGAGCCATTTTGGTCAGCAAAATCTTTCCACGTGTTGAGAATAATGCCTCCGAGTATGTAACATTGTTAAGTGTTAGGTTACCTAGGTAATGTGAAAGTGACATAGTTGATTTAAATAAGGGACTCACTTGTTTGGGTTTGCATTTTGGAGAGCGAGGTCCAAAACACTTAAAAATAATATTATTAAAATATGACCAGATAATAAATTGAGGATACTTTTAGTTTAAGTTTAATTGATTTAACTGTTTAAAATTAGTTGATCGAATCAAGTAATATCATAAAAATAATTCACATGTAATAATATAAAAAATATAAAAATATTTGTGAAATATGAAATTTGAAAAAAAAAAATTTAATGGTCCAATTTTTGAATGATTTTAATCAGTACAAATTTTTTTTGACAATAACTTCAGTTATAAAATGTCTAATTCATAATTAAATTAGTCAAACCATTCGATTCGATTCTAAACAACATTTCTTAAAAGTCTCTATTAGATTAGCTAGCATTACAAAAAAGTGCACATCAATACCAATATTATTATTATTATTATAAATTATTTATTTATATAATGGTGTATATAATATAGATAGATAATATTGAACGTATAGGCATGGTATAAAAGATAAATTGGAGGAAATAATTTAGTACCACTAGCAAGCATCAGCAATGCAAGGCCTGCGCAAACATAGAGGGCCTGTCCAAATCCAGTCCAACAAGCCATTTCTGCCTGCCGCAGCCGCTGTGCACAAAGGAAACGCATCCCCTCCTCGTATCGTACCGTGAAATAACAGTGTGTGCTTGTCTTGTCCAAGTCTTTGGTTTGGATACAAAATTAAAATATGGAAGTGAAAAATCTGTTGAAGGACAAGAAATTCTGGTTTGCATCCTTCCTTATTACCTGGGCCGCTGCTCTTCAGGTATGCTATTGCCTATTGTTCTCTCTTTCTTTCTCTCTCTTATTCCTCTCTGATCTTCCATTTTGCAGGGCCACATGATGTGGTTGCAGCGCCAGGACTCTTTCAAGCACAAGTTTGGGAACCTTGATCACACCAATGACCCTGAAAACTGAGTGTCCCACTGTCTCGGTGCCCATCTTCTCCCAAAACTCCATTTTTCTTTGGGGTTTTTTGAATGCTACTAACTTTGCTTCTTTTTGTTGCACATTGCTTGTATATGATAATAATACTCTTCACTGGAATTGAAATTTGTAATGATATATCTATCTGTTCTCTTGCTTATGATTATCTGGTCTGAATTGAAAAGGCTGATTCGCTCTTTGAAATATACCGTTAGTTTGTCTATTTGTTCATTGAAGAAAAAGGCTGATAAAATACGACCTAATGGGGAATCAGAGTTGAGTTTCCCCATAGTTGATGATATTAATATTCAAATTTTAGAATTGCATGGAAGGAAAGATGGAAATGCCAAATTGTTTAACTTAAATCTAGATGTCCTTATCGCCAAAAAGTCAATTCTGCATCTTTTTTTCCCCCTTCATGTTTTAGCATTTGCTATCTAGTGAAGCATTTATTTGGGAAATGTATGCAATGCAACTGATACGTTGTCTGCTTACTAAATGGCCCTTTTTAAGCCTAGCTGTAACAAATTTGTTTACAACAAATCTTGATAGGCACAATTTTATGATCATTCTTTTCCTTGTGCTCTGCTTATCTTCAGGTTCATAAACATAGCATGGGAAAAATTGTCATTTATTTTCTTTTGAGTTAAAAATATAAAAATGCTGTCTTACAAGAAGCTTATGAAATTTCTTTCGGCCCTTTGCTTCTGAGACATTTTGAATGTACTATTATCTGACATTTTGAATGGGATTAGGCTCCCTTGTTGTTGTTGTTGTTGTATTATCTGATATTTTGAAGCCTTTTAAAGTCATACAATGTTTTTAGAAGGTCTTTCTGATTTTTAAGTGTTGTTTTTGTAGTAAGCGGATATTCTGTCTATGAATTACCCAATGTCACTAGACTCACTCACTATGCCAAAATACAGCCAGACCTTTGTATTTGTTTAAGTCAGTGTCCAGGCAACGTTGTTCGCAAGTGTTAAATTCATTTATCTTTGAATATCTCAGCACTTTTGTGTCCACTGTTTCTGTAAGTTAACAGGTTTGCCATCGTTGGTTGTTAGAGCAGCCCAATGTTAGTGGTACTGACTCCTAGATCCGTAGAACTTTTCATACCTTGTGCTAGGATTTAATATGTAAATGCATAACTTGTGTTGGTTATGATATGTAGATGTAGTTTCTGGTGTCATGTGTTTGCTATTTTTCGTCTGTGCAAGGGTATGCTTGGCAAATTTGATTGCAACTTTGGGGCTGCTTAGAAAATAGGTTGAGATGCCCAGTGTGCTTCTGCTAGACTTGCATAACTGGATAAGGTATTTTCTTATTTTTGGTTACAACTTACAACCAAAATTCCTAAAATACTATTTTAGAGCCCAAAGTTTTTGAAGTGCGAAAGGGCTTAGAAGTGGGGGGCACAAGTTTGAACTGGATTTATTTCCCACGTTAAAAATAAAAGAAGCCTAAAACTTAGGCTACTGCTACAAGCTACCGTTGGCCAGTAGGGAAGACAAAGATCTCTAATGATTGGCTTAAGTCTGTCTATAGACAACTTGGATCGACAATTAACCTATCCTCTAAATTCCAATTTCATCCTCAAATTGAGTTCACCTATCACAGGCTGCATGGAATATGTTGATCAAATCAGTTTTTTGTGTCCATCCCAGTTTATAACTTGTAAGTCCCACTCAAACTTGCCTATGAAATATGTATGATCAATGTGATAAATTTGTTCCCAACTTTTGGTGGGACTTACTTTTTTTTTTATTTCTTTTTTGTACAAAAAAGTTTAGGTAGAGGAGATGTTGCCTCATTCCAAGGTCAGTGCATACCATAAGTCTCAATAAGGGCTTATAGTAATACTTATAAATGACCTATCAATGAAGGATCACCAACAAGAATCAATACCTTTGAGTAGACGCAGGTTGATCATAGCTATTGAGCCAACCTTCATTGTGGGTGGGGCTTGCTTTAATTCATCGCAAAATTCACTCAGTCCTGGGATAGGCTTTGTCAATTGTCATTTGTCCAACCTAAACAAGTGGTCTGGCATGCAGACACATTTGTTCAAGCAAACTAAAGAGGATGGAAGGTCATCTTCATGTTACTTCCAGAGCTCTCCATAGTGTAAAGGAATTTGTATATGTGGACATCTAGTGGAAACACAATTGCGATGGGCTGTTGGAACCCAGAAGGCACATCTCTCTACAAAATACACGTTGGTGGAGCCAATGCGTATCCCACCCTCAAATGTTAGCTAAGTCAGAGATCTCTATTACCCTCACTCATTTGAAAGAGACCCTCTATTGGAAAACTGAGTTAACCATTTCACAATATGGTGCTGAGGATGGACATTTTATTGTTGTCCGTCCCTCTGGACATTATTGTGTTATAACAGGTTACAAGCTCTTGTTAGAGGGTTAGTTACACCTGCAGTAAAGAGCTCAGTAGGAGAGCTTTCCTTCTGCCATGATTTGGAAACTTTAGGTTCCATACTGACTTGAATCTTCGGGTGGAGGCTGTGCCAACATGCCTTACCAAATGTGTCCTAAGGAAAAAGAGAACATGGATCACTTCTTCCTGTTGTTTAGCAAGATCAGTTTGCATCTGATTTTTCACCATTGTTGACCATATCCAACTGCAACCGATAATACGGTGGCCATACACAACACTTCTAACACTTGAAGCACATAACATGGTGGTCACGGAGATAAAATTTAGCAGCTGAGAAATGCTCAATGTGGTAGCAGGAGGACAAGTTACTCCTTCCTAGTAGGCACAGAGGCAGGAAACCAGAATTCAATTTCGAATACACCGTGTCCTTACAAAGCAAAAGTCACCAATGATGTACGTTGGATGCTGTTGAGATTCAGTGCATCACTCAAGTGCTTCGTTGTCACTTTAGATTTCCACTAACTAAAGCAAGCATAGTATATATTATCATTGTTATGTATGTTATCTTAGTTATGATGATGTCTGTAAATTTAGGTTATAAGAACAGAGTCTCGTAATAAGCATATTCATTCAAGTAATTCAATATACAGAGACATTCGTTGGTATCAAAGCGAGAGAGAGATCCAGAGTGAAAAAGTCGCATCGAAGGTAGGAGGCTACCCATCGATTTCCGACTACCACCTGGCCGTGAAACTCCTGGCCACATGTGTGCCTCGAGATCGCTGACGAGCATTCCGCCGCGGCAAGTCCGCCGTCTGGGCCACTCACGCGCCCACGCGCCACAAAGCTCGCAATCGTTCATGCGTGAAGGCCACGCGCGCCACATTCCTGGGGCCGGCCGGTGATCTCACCGCTGGCTTCATCTGCTCGCCGGCTGCCTTTCTCTGTCATCTGTGGTGAAAAGTCACCGCGCGTGTATCCCACGCGCCGCCGTCTCCGCGCGTGTATCCCACGCGCCGCCACATCTTCTGTCTCCGACGGGCACTGTTCAAAAATCCCCTCTGTTTCTGTTTTCCTCTTTTTCAGTCACCATTCAAAGTATTTAAAATACTTTACCTTTGTCATTCTCTCTCTGTCACCTTTGAAACAAGAATCGTAGTCACCCGAGTCACCATTATTCACCAAACAAAGAACCTCATCAATGGATCCCACATTTGAATCCTCCGCGCAACATCCAATCAAAGTTCCGTTGGCCCATCACATAGCAAAGAATCATCCTTCCTTTGTCTTCTCCGGAAGTCCAACTATAACCTCCGAGAAGCTTAACTTGAAAGAATTACATGGACTCGCAAAACCGTCGTAGAAATTTGGTTCTTGGGACAAGGTCTTGATGATCACCCGACCAAAAAGGCGTGTAGATATTAATACAAAGCAGATCAAGATCAATGGAAGAAGGCGTACTATCGCTTGGTGTCTCTTCTATGGCAATCGATTGATCCGGGTTGTTGGTCCATTTTCAACCTATAAAACGTGCTACGACATATGGAAGAAAGCTCGCAATGTTTATTCAAATGATGTCCAGAGCTTGTATGATGTGGTACACAAATTAGCAACACTTCAAATGACGTAAAATGATCTCCGACGATTCGACCAAATCCCAATCTACTATTGATGAGGTCAAGTTACTCATGACAGTGATAATATGGAAAACAAGCTAGATAACATGCGGCATGGTGTTTGTCCTCGCACGGCCTCCACAAAGATCTTAATCTGTCCTAATCAAATCCTCGACTAATCTAGTATTCCTACTGTGGAAAACCTTATGGATCGCCTCCCCACGGGTTCCTCCATCTAAAACTATGATTGGATCTAGTTCCTGCTCAATCATCTCGCTTCTTTTCTCAAACACCACGAACCGAGGAGGCCGAGGTCATGGACGAAGGGCCGAGGAGGACGTGGTTCGGTAATCGCCCACATTGCTCCTATTGTAATCGCACGGGCCACACTCAGAGACAAATGCTACTCTTTCGTCTGACTCCCCGAGAGATCAACACATGCCTGATTCCCCGAGAGATCAACACATGCCTGGATTCCCCGAGAGACGCTTGACACGTGACATACTTACTTTCATGCCTCGAGTGATGACCTGAATCGAATGTCTTATCCAATGTGAATTTAAGGAGTATCTTCAAATTTCAAAAATGTACCCCAACAAGGCCAATCTTCACCGCCGCCCATACCGTAACTCTACTTATTCTGTCGTAATCATTACCTGGTTGGATCCTGGCTTTTGATTCTCGTGCTTCCACCATATAGCCGGTAATCCTTTCTTTCTCCACCATAAAGCACAAATTTCAAAACATCACATTATATCACTTTGCCGATGAATCTAAATCAAAGGCTATCGCATTGGTCAAGCTTCACACCTTTTCCATCCTTACCTTTAAATTTCGCTCTTTTATGCCTGGTTGCCCGCTTAACTTAGTCTCCTTAGTCAACTTACTCGTGAACTACATAATTGCTCTATCACTTTCACTAAAGACTCTTTTCATTCAGACCGTGAGACGGATGCACGCATTGGCACAGATTCGAATCACACGCCTTTACTATTTCCACCTCTCCACCTTCTGTTTGCACCATCGCTAATTCTCCGTGATCTCCTTCATTATCGCCTTGGTCATCCTGGCCTCAATAAAACGAGGAAAATGGTCCCTCATCCTGCCTAAATTACGCCTTTTACAACGTGAGTCGTGGTCAACTTGGCAAGCATGTACGAGCTTCTTTTCCACTAAAAGTCCTCATCGACATCCACTCCTTTTAAACTTGTCCATTCTGACGTATGGGGCCCTAATGAGTCACTTCATCTTTAGGCATAGGTACTTTGTTACTTTCATTGATGATTTTTCAAGATGTACTTGGATTTTTTTAATGAAAGACTGCGTCGTAACTATTAACTATTTTTCAAAGATTTTTATAATGAGATTAAAACCCAATTTGACCATTCTATCCATATTTTACGAAGTGATAATGCCAAAGAATATTTTTCTCGCATCCTTCAATCAGCTTTATGACTTCTCATGGCATGATTCATCAATCCTCTTGTCCACACACACCCCAACAAAATGGTATCATGAAAGAAAACACCGCCATATTATTGAAACCGCACGCATTCTCGTTACATGCTAATGCACCTTTAAAATTTTGGGGTGATGTCGTTTTCACGTTTCTTAATAAATCTGATGCCTTCTTCTCGTTCAAATGACAAAATACCATATTCCTCTTATTCCCAAAGGATCCACTGCATCGTGCCTCCCACGTGTGTTTGGTTCTACATGTTTTGTTCATGATCTCACCTGTGTCTTGACAAGTTGTCTGCTCGTGTCGCCAAAATGCATCTTCCTTGGTTACTCTCGTGTCCAAAAAGGGTACAAATGTTATTCTCCGGCCTACTCATCGCTTCTACATGTCTCACGATGTTACCTTCTTTCGAGGATACACTTTATTTCTCACCTCCATAACACCTACTCCATTTCTCGATATTACCTCTTCCTTTGTCTAATCCATGTATTGTCGAGTCTCCTACTACACCAAATTGTTCTGTCCTCCTTCTCCCAACCTCTCATTACCTACCGTCGTTTCGCCCAACACCATTGGAGGATGTCGAACCCAACCAAAGTGATTCATTTCCTACTCCAGCTTGATCTACCTCGCTCCCGATCCACCTTGAAGTCTTCCTCGATTTACCTATTCGCCTTCGAAAAGTACACGCTCCACTTGCAACCCTTATCCCATCTACAATTTCCCTAAGTTATCATCGTATCTCTCCATCCCATTGTGCTTTGTTTCTCGCTATTTCCTCGCTTTCTATTCCTAAACTGTCCAGAAGCTAACTATCCCATCCAGGATGGCGACAAAGGATTGATGAAATGACAAAGATTAGAATCCAATAAAGACACGGACTCTTGTTCCCCATCCTCACGGAAATCCACAGCTTGGATGTCGCTGGTATTCACTATCAAAGTTGGTCCCATGGTCGATTGATCGCTCGAAGCCCGTTTAGTAGCTAAAGGCTATACTGGATCTTCTGGCTTGATTATGGTGACACTTTTTCCTCGTTGCCAAAATGGCCTCGCTCGTCTCGCCTTCTTTTTGGCCATGGCCGCTGCGTCGGGCCCTCGCATCGCTTGACATTAAAAATGCATTCCTCCATGGTGATTTATCTCGAGGAAGTCTATATGAGCAACCACCTGGTTTTGTTGCTCAGTGGGGAATCTCATGGCTTTGCTTGCACTACACAAAGCTTTATATGGTCTCAAACAGAGTCCCTGGCATGGTTTGGTAGGTTCAATACGCCTCTCCAACACTTTGGCATGATCCAAGTAGCTGAAGCGTATCACTCGTCTTTTATAAATGCTCCTCCTCCGGCCACATCTATCTTGTCGTATATGTAGATGACATTGTTATTACAGGGATAATCTTGATGGCATTAAGAGTCTCAAGCAAAGACTTATCTCAACAATTTGACACCAAAGACTGGGGACAATCATGTATTTTCTGAATCGTTGCTCAAATTTAGTTCAGGATTGCTATATCTCATAGTATGCTCTTGATATATTGAGAGGAAACTGGTATGCTAGATCGTAAGATGATTGACACACCTATGGATCTCAATGTTAAGCTTATGCCGTAAGAGTGGAGCCTTGCTCGTATCCGAAGATATCGCAGACTAGTTGGAAAGTTGAATTATCTCACTATGACCAGATCTCGACATATCCTATGCCGTCGTTGTGAGCCACCCTCAATTCTCCTCGTGAGAGTCATTGGAATGCAGAGGTTTGGATCTTGAGATACATTAAAAGTTCTCCTGGGAGAGGACTAATTTATCGTAACAAAACCACAAAGATATTGTTGCTTACATACGTATGCAGATTGGGCCAAGGCCCAAGCGATGTACGGTCAACTTCAAAGTGTTATTGTGTTCTTATTGAGGCAACCTCATTTCTGCGGAAAAGTAAGAAGCAAAGCGTTGTAGAAACTAGATCAAGTGCAAGAGGCTTAACATAGAGCTATGGCTCTTGCTACATGCGAACTCATTTGGTTAAAGCAACTTCTTTCTCGAGTTGTTTTCGCAAAATCGGGTCCATGAGTCTTATATGTGATAACTGCGGCCTTGTACATTGCTTCCAACCCAGTCTTCCACGAGCGGACCAAGCATATCGAGATCGATTGCCACTTTATCCGCGATAAGATTATATCTAAAGAAATCATGACGTCATTCGTGAGCTCCAATAATCAGCTGGCAGACATGCTTACTAAACCACTCCGGGGTCCAAGGATAAAATATATATGTGACAAGCTTAATGCATATGACATGTATGTACCAGCTTGAGGGGGAGTGTTGAGATTCAGTGCATCACTCAAGTGCTTCGTTGTCACTTTAGATTTCCACTAACTAAAGCAAGCATAGTATATATTATCATTGTTATGTATGTTATCTTAGTTATGATGATGTCTGTAAATTTAGGTTATAAGAACAGAGTCTGTAACAAGCATATTCATTCAAGTAATTCAATATACAGAGAATGCCACCATAAAACGAAGTATAAAAGCGAGCGCTAGCAGCGTATATGGAACAACGTCATCCAATAGGCAGCATCTTCAAATTGGATATGCCCTGCTAGCCTACCGAGGAATTCAGATCCACACTTAGCAAACTAGATAATTGGTTAAAGTTATTATTATTATAAAGGATGTCTAGGATCTGGTGTGAGGAGGGAGAAAGTAGGCTAAAATAGAATTAAAGCGGTCTCAGTGGGACTCGATCCCATGATCAAGCAATCTTCACAGGGAGTCAGTATCACTTGATTTAAGGTTCTTGAGTTGGTTAAAGTTAATTTTTAGCTAAAGTTAATTTTTATTAAAGGGTGCAAAGTCTAAATTAAGGCTATTATTTGCCATGAAAATACAATACGAGAAGATATGTAAGAATTAATGTCAAGGGGAATTCTATGTTGCCTTTTATTAATTTACAGTAATATTGTGTATTGAATGAAACAAAAAAATTAATGTATCGATTTATCTAATTATAAACTGCTATATAAAGTGAATTGAATTTAAACCTTGTATTCAGAAACAAGTTATAGAAGTCCCAAGATCTAGATAGAACGTATGATTATTTGGATATAACTAGCCTCACTTAAAAAAATTTCTTGTCAATTTTAAACTCAATTCATTTGATATTTGATTTTTTATTGATTTAATTTATGCATGTTGTATAATTGTATTGATTATTATACCCAAAAAAATTATAAATTATTTTTTAAAAAATTAATAATATTCCAACCAAAAAGAGATATCAACAGTTAAAAATACTATGAAAAGCACATTTTCGTATTCATTAGATAGGCAAAAGGAGAATCCATGTTAGATGGACGTATTAAAGAAAAAACAAGTCAAAGAAGAGTTGTAAAAGTCAATATTGCGCTATGCATATCACTAGCGTTGTAAGTTATAAGCAATGGCCGTGTTGGCAGTTTTAATGCACTAATGGTGGGGGCAGTGTTGTTGACTTAATAGTAATGGCTTCAGGTACTACTGGGTACTGCTGCAACTTTCTTTCATCACTTTGCTTATTCCAATTCCTCTCCAATGGAAAGTGAGACAAAACATATTATTATGAGTGTGGGAGGGGAGTGATAGGTTAAAGTCTAGACAAAGCTCGAGATCAAGCAATCTATAAAGGAACTTGGTGCCATTATGTGGAGAAGAAACAGATTGCTTACTACAACTTGTAGTCTACAAGTAGTACATGACTAAAAGTTAGAGGGAGTTGGGACCAGTTTGAGTTTCCAGTTTCACGCACACACCGGCCACTGCGACTAAACATAAGGCCACACAGCCTTTGTCTTTTTTATTACTTGCCTTGTCAGTTCTCAGCCTCCCACCTTGTCATTCAATAAACATCTTTGGCTACTTCGTCGCTTTTTTGCTTTCCCTTTACTAGGTCGGTGCTTGCCAACTTATTATTGCTTTGCGCTTGCTTCTAAAATCTTAAGAACAAGGAATTTGACTTTCTGTTTGTTTCAATTAATTTTTTAGGCATACTTTGTATGTAAGAACAAGGAGTTTGTTTGTGTAATTTTTAAAAATAGAAGAGAATTGCAAAATATAATGAAAGTATGTTTAGCTTTTATTAAATTTGAAGCCATGAAAAATGCAAGTGTATTTTTGTTAACTCAAATGACTAATACTAGACAAGAGAAAACATGGGGTAACTTGCAGTATTTGTTGCCAAAATTCAGCTCACGTTACGAATATGGTATACTATCTTTCTCAGTCAGCAAGACTGATGGTATTGGTAGCTGAACGGTTCCAAGTTACTCATTAAGTGGCTTTACATTAGCTCATGGATTACCTAAATACACAATTATATATCTAAAAAGAAATAAATGTTTGCACAACATGTATAGGAAGAATGGTAACACGGAAACAAAAGAAGAATGAAGTATATATGAAGAAAGTAATTCAAAGATTCCGCACTAAAAACAATTGAACAAGTAAATAAATAGCTCCATTTTTCTTTTCTAATCAATTTTTTTTGTGTTTAATCAACATTTTTAGATTTATAAATAAGATATGATTATATACATCGATTGGATTAATTTGAACGCAAATCAACCTTCAATATAGGAAGCGTTTTAAATTGGTAATAAAATAATATATAGACATATATAATTCCTATCTAATTCATGAATTTTGAAATTAATTATAAAATATAAATAGTTACTAAATCAATACAACGCTAACAATTTTGAAAAGAAGTCTTAGATATAAGTTTAAATCTCTATATATAACAATTAAAATATTCATTAAGGTCTAATTTTAAAGTTCCTACTCCAATGGAACCAAAAATTGAAGGATGATGACAAAACATTTCGAATTCCACCGACATAATGAAGATGCCTCAAATATAGGAATAGAGAAGACAATATGCAAGTCTCTTGCTCACCCAAGCTTTATGAAGTTTCCTTAACATGGTATGGAATATGGATAAGCCTCAAGTAGCTACAGGTAAGCGTAGATGCATCAATTTGCAAGACGCATTTTCATTCACAAGATGAGTCATATTCAATTTGGAGACTCAAACCAAAAACATGAGTAGGAGGTCAACTTGTGTTTCAGCTTTGACCAAGAAACCAAAAAGCAGCTTATTAGACCAAACTACTCAGATCCCAGCTGGACCAACACAGTACCTGCAAGCTACCTACCCAGCTTACACGTGCTATCCCCATTGGTCTACACATCACTCTTTCTAGAATCGTTTCCCTTAAAAGCATGTTTCAGTAACGTGCAAATAAAATAACCTCCAACTGTTCAAGTTATTTTACTTTTTGTTAATTCTTCTTTGCCAAGATCAAAGTATGATCAATGTCAAGCCAAAAACCAGCGTCTCTGTAACAAAACCAAGAAAGAATTTTCATCTAAAAAAAGTTGTAAAATCAAAGGATTTAATTTTAGTTCATTATTAATGTTAAACTTCTTTACACTATTATTCAATTATATATTATTAAGCATATATTTGGATTAATAGAAAATAAGGAAAAAAAGAAATAGGGGAGAAAAAATAGATTAATGTGATGTTTATCTCCTTTTTGGATGCAAAGAGAAATGAGAGAAAAGGAAAAAAGAAATGAGCGTGGATCCACCAAAAACTTTTCTTTCCTCTAATGAAAAGAAAATTGGGGAGAGAATGGGATGATATTATAAAATTACAATTTTACTTATCTTAATTAATTTTCTTGTTTTATTGTCTTATACAAACAAGTCATTTTGTGCAATTATATTTTTTCTCATTTCACTTTTTTACTCAATTTATTTCTTCTCTTTTTTTTGTTCATCCAAACATACAGCAAGAAAGCTTACTTTTTTTTCTTTTCATTTTCTTTATTTTTTTTTCTTTTCATTTTTTGTGCAAGCATAAATGTGTTTTACTTCTATAATAATTACTTAAATTTTTTTAATTTTTTTAATTATGTGTCAATTTATTATTAAATAATAATATAAAAAAAATTAAATAACCACACAATTATAAATTATTTTATGAAAGCAACATGTATTTGATAAAGAAAAGAAAGTGCATAATTGAGGTTTGAAGTTCTAGATCTTGACAAGCGCCCACCTCGATTAAATAACCATTCTCCATTTTTTAATCCTCTTTGACTAAAATGTTCAGATACTTCTTATGAAATTAATCTAATAGTTCCCGCATATTATTCTCATTTACTTTAATGAAACACCCAAGAAAAGCCTTTTTCTTCCATTTGTCTTTTGCCGGGGTCCAATAAAAAGTGATTTTATTTATTATGAATCTTCTAAGTTACAGGACTAAAATTCGAGTTTATCCAAAGTCTCTAATGTTACCTGACTAAACAAAATGAAGGAAAATTGCTCATGAGAAATGTTGAGAAATATGATTCCAGAAGATAGAATATATATTGAAAGAAGATGAAAATAAAATTTAGTGAATAAAAAAGTATGAGAAAATTAACTATAAAATTGACTTATATAGTCTTAAATATATAATTAATTATATAATTAATTACATTAAATAAATTAATTATTAACTAATTACTAATCATATAATCATATGTACTAAGAAGTTTTGACAGTAACCATGAGGTGACCAATGATGATGACTGTGAACTAAAGTCTATTGTAATTAGTTATGCTTTACATAAGCACATAGTTGATTATCTTATTAACCAAGTAAACTTTTCCAAACCATGTCGGACTTTGCAATCCCATCCATTGCAGAAAAAGCGTTAGCAGGTAGTATAGTCAATTGAGACCAAGAAGATCTGTCACTTTCATACGGTTGGAATTAAAGAAAAACACATTTTCTAGATAACTTCGTGTGGCTAGCTACCTGGTTTAACTTGTATAGTAGTATCCGAATTGTCACCATCTCCTGTGAATACTAATCCACTGAAATTCAACTCTTTGGACAACCATTTGTACCTGCTGTGTAACTTGTACTATCAAAATTTGTCACCATCACTTGTGGGGTAATATTCCAAAGAAATAAGGAAGAACAACTTGCAAAAGGGAAGGGGGAAAAAGAGAGAAGAGAAATTAACACAAAGAAACCAAGAAACAGTTTCGAAGAAACACATTTAAACTCCATTTGTTACAATGTTTTTGGTCTAACTGATTGGTGGTCCATGCTTAAATTTACTCAACTTACTCTAGCTACCAACAATATATAATCGTTAAAATTCTTGAACACAAACTTTGAAATAAGAGCGCGCATGAAATAAGTTGATTATAGTAAAAGGACATCTAGATGGCGCGCATGAAATAAAACAGTTTGGACTGCACGGCATTGGTATTTGGAATAAACTAATTCCCTTCTACACTGTATGACCAAGGAAAATGGAAAATCAATCCAACGTAATGTTCTATTTTCTATATAGAAAACTTGTGATTATCATATGAGGATCTGTTCTCTATTAAGTGACATCACTAAGTTAAAGAAGTGAATTAGTTATTAGCTGATTACATTGAATAATAAATATGATGGCCAATTCCATATAACTAAGAAGTCAGAGATACAACCTTCATTATCTTTTTGGTCAAATACTATCAGATAAAAAAGTTATTAAAATCAGTTGTTGATTTTCAATTTCACGCTTGAGCAGTTGTTTAAATATTTGCAAGGAATTGAATGCTTAAAGCTTATCACATATAGCAAATATTAATAAGAAAACCGTTTAGAAAATGAATAAATAAAGTATCATAAACAACCTATATTTAGATTAATTAGAACCTAGCTATATTCCACGTTAGGAAACTTGTTTTTTTTTTTTCTTTTCCTTGAGAACATTGGATCATGTATATCTCATCCTTTGAATGAAAATAGAAAAAGACAAATCAAAGTTTAATTGGTGTGAAAAAGGACCCATACCTAAAGCCACAACAATGCCAAATGATATTTTACAATAAAAACTCAAATAAATAAATAAAAATGACAAAGGAATCATGCATCCAACAAGAGAGTTAAAATTTCTTTGAAAATAGTATATGAGTAAAGGATTAAACACATTTGTAATATAGAAGCATCCTTTTAGTCAATGTTAAGAAAATCGGACCAGATTGGCCGGTCCGACCGGTAACCTTTCATCCCATCGATCTAATTCATCTCAAGAAATCGTTCAGTCTGAAAAAATCGGTCAAGAACAAGTAAATCGGTCCTTTTTTCTTTTTTTATACTAATTCAAATAATGTCATTTTAATCTAAAAACTTAATGTAAGTTAATTTAAAAATTTTTTTAAATGAAATACTTAAACTTAGATTGTATAAAAGCTTAGAAACTGAATGATAATTTATTATATATCACTTTGAACTAAAATTGAAATTTTTTTTAAACAAAAATAGGCTATAATACTATTACTGAATGTTTTGGACTCTAAAAAAATAAGTTATAAACTATTTTTTATTATTTGTGTTGTTTTTTAAGATTTTTTTTTGTTTAATTAGTATATAATATATATATTTAAATTATTTAATTATACTTCAATTCGACTACAGTTAAATCATCAAGAATCAATCCTCACCAGTTCAATCACTAGTTCGATTCTCATAACCTCCCTTTTAGTCCATTAATTAGTTCAAATAGGATAGGTTAATGCCCAGAAATCTTGCAGTGTATATCTTTCCTGTTAAACTATTTTAGCGGAAGGTAAACGGTTTGGTTTATAAATTATGCAAACATTCTTTCTTTTTTTTTAAACTCAGAATAACATGAATTTCTTATACCCAAGAAATGAACAATTTACATACGGTATGATCACCGAAAAGTAAAATACAAATGGGAGCAACAAGTACTCATCTACCTATATGGAACACTAGCCATCTCCCAAAGTTTAATCACCACTCACTAGTTCAATGGAAACAATCCACCAAAGGAATTGCCTGTCCAATCTTCAAAAACTCCAAATCATTCTCTAAGGGTGTCAAATTCAAATCCAAAAACAAAACTCTCTTACTGCTAGCCTTCTTCCTGGTTGCTGAAGTATCAAGACTGCTACCACTACCACAACTCATAGTTATAGAAGCCTGCATGTTTCCTTTTGAAGCAGCTGCTCTGTGTCGCCTCATGTGCCCACCCAAGGCTTGCCCTATTGCAAATTCCAATCCACAAATGGAGCACTCATGCATTTTCGGCTTTGGGGGTGAACCATGAAGCAGTTGGCTATCATTCTCTCCATCTCCTCCCGTCAACCTTTGCTTCTTGTGGCTCGCCCGGTGGCCACCAAGCGCCTGAAACGATGGGAACTGCCGGTTACATGTCTTGCACTCAAAGACACGGTTGTTGGAAGAGTTGAAGTAGGTGGCCTCAAATTCACCTCCACGAGAAAGCAACATCAAATAGTTGGCCATGGTTATGCTATCAACCTCTCTTTCTCTCTTCATGACTAATCAATTGGAGAAGAAACTAACAATCAACCAAAACAAAAATCGAAATATAATATTGCTGTGCTGGTTTGAAGGTGTGGAAATGGATGGAGGGTCTGAATAGAAAAGAAAGCAGTGGAATGGAACTCTATGAGACTTTGAGAAGTGAGATATTTATAAAGGGTGGTTTTAGTTTGTTAGCTTGTTAGCGTGAGACACTTCTAAGTTCTAATAGTTGACATTTGTGAATTGTGACGCACTAAAATTGTGACTTTGATTTCTTCTGACGTCAGCAAGTGCGAGTGCTCATTTGATGCATTGAACTAGTGCTTATCCTCTGACTGGTTGTTCGGAATGATCGACGGAGCTGCTGCAGAAGACGTAAGCATGACTTTTTAGCTGATTGGTGGTCCACGCTTAAATTTACTCAACTAACCCAAGCTACCAACGAATATATCATCTTAAAAATTCTTGAACACAACTTTTGAAATAAGAGTGCGAATCAAATAAATTGATTATAGTAAAAGGGCTTCTAGATGGCAGCCGGTATAAGATAAGATTTAAAGCATTTTATGTGTTGGACTGCACTGGTATTTGGAAAACTAATTCTCTTCTAGACTGTCTATGACCAAGGAAAATGGAAAATTAATCTAATGTGTTGTTATATATATATAACTTGTGATTCTCATGCAAGGATCTGTTCTCTATCAATTGACATCACTAAGTTAGAAGTGAATTAGTTATTAGCTGATTACATTGAATATCGATCATGGCCAATGCCATATAACTAGGACAAGTCAGAGATACAACCTGCATTATCCTTTTGGTCAAACACTATCAGATATAGAAAGTTATTCAAATCAGTTGTTTTCATGTTCACGCTTAAGCAGCTGTTTAAAGATTTGCAAGGAATTGAATGCTTATATAGCAAATATTACGAAAAACGTTTAAAAAATGAAGAAAGTATCATAAACAACCTATATTTAGATTAATTAGAAGGATTTCACTTCCTATTCCGCTGTAGGAGACTTGATACGGTCTTGTGCTTGTCAGACTAAGAATAATGTATCAATCAATTGCAATTCTTTACTATGAATGGAAAATATCGATCTACCAAATAGGTTGAAATATTTATGATTGGTTTTTACTATCACTTCTAGTTATAAAATTTGATCTTGGTTTTCTATCTACATTTAATATTACCAGTCAAAACACAAAAACTTTGACATATCAACTCCTTATATATTGAAAGAAATATTTTGCGTAATGTTGAAAAGCTACTGATGAAAAACATAAGAACACATTGGATTAGTGAATCGAAGAGAATGAAATTCAGGATCGTCCTGCAAAGATAAAAAGGAATTCAACAAATTCATTAGTTGTCTCGGAATCTACCAGAGAAAAAAATAATAAGTTAGTTGATGAAGGAATCTCTTGATCATTAATGTTATGTTGGCTAGAGAGAATCCACCTCAGAGAAAGAGAAAAAAAAACAGTAGAGAGGGAGAGGAAGAGGAAGACGGGTAAGAAGAAAAAATGAGAAAGAAAGATGAAAAAAATAATAGAAATAATTAAGTTAAAGAGGAAAGTGTAAGTTTGAATGGAAGAAAATTGAAGAGAAAGGAGAGAAATTAAAGATTTTATGTAAACATTTATCTTGTTTGAGAGAGTTTTTATAAAAAGAAGGAAAGAAATTAATGAAGAAATTTTTGGTAACATCCTCCACAACTTTTCTTTATTCACGTTTGGATGTTGAAAAAAAAGAAAGAGGGAATGGAAGAAATAAAAGGAAAAAGGAAGGAATGAGAATATGGAATTAAATAATGATATTCATTCTTTTTGTTTGATTTTATTTTTCATTTTCATTACCTTAACACCCACATATACCTTAAAGTTTCAATTTAAATTTTTTGAGTTAACAGATTACCTTTTCTAAAGTAGATATTTAGAAATTTCTCTTCTCCCTAAACTTTTTGATACAAAAATATATATTTAGAAATAAGTTTTAATTAACTATTATAATCGATTTAATAATGATTGAGACCCTTGAATAAATAGGTGGAAAAAGTTATGTAGATAAAGGATAAATTACTTAACAAGTGATGTTATGAGGTGAGACGACTATTCAAATCTTCGGGAGTAGTTTTGTAGGGAAAAACTTTTATGAAAGAGTGAGACATGTCAGCCACTATTGAAAGTGAACTAAATATATAATACTACTATTAATAAAAATAAAGATTTAATTTATATTCACTATCAGTGTAAAATTTCTTTATATTGTCATTCAATCATGTGTTGACATATTATTAAAATAGTTATAATTTTTAGGTAGTGGTTATGATAGTCAAAATATTTTAATGATTTAGCAACACATGATTAGATGACAATATAAAAAATTTTTATACTGACAATGAATAGAAATTAAACTCTAAAAATAATGGCTATATATATATATATATATGTATATATATATTACACTTTTAAAATTAATCACATTCAATTTATGAATTTAAAAAAATTATAATCTTAAATAAAATTATATTTTCACCTCACCCACTTTTTCGATTAATTGTAATAATGATTTTATACATAATCACTCCAAAAGCAAATTAGGCCAAAAAAAGAAAAGAAAAAGGCCTCAAATCACTTCCTTTACCAGAGCAACCGCGCGGTTTTGGAGCACGTGGTATTATGAAAGTACAAAAAAAAAATACAGAATATACCAATCATAATATGCCGCGTGGATAATCACCTGATACTGCGAGTTTCACTCTAGTGCATCACAACCCACCCATTCGCCTGTTGGTACATAAAACTTGAACGGTACAGATTTTCCCTTCACGTTTTGATGAAACGTGAACGTTGTACATGAGAGGACCATAGAAGATGACACTAGGAACTCTGCAGTGTATATTTTTCGTCTAGCTTACTCCGAAACCCAATGCGCACTCTTCAACTTCTTCACTCACTGCGGTCATATTCCCATTTTGAAGTGTCTCTATCTCTCCGACGCCATGCTTCCTCCGGCGAATTTCTCCGGCGATTATTCCGGTGAATCGCCGGCGCTCTGAACCTCCTTCTTTCGCCGCACTATGGTTTTCTCTCTGGTGCTATGTCGCATCTCTGCGCGTGAAAGCTTGTTGAGGTTTGAAGTTCGCTTTCATTTTCTTTGTACTCTTCCTTTTTCGGAAAAGATGGTATTTTTATCTCCTTCAGAATCGTTGATTGGGTCTTCGACGTGATCGAAGCTGAATGGCTCGATTCCGTGTTTCTCATTTTAGGTTTTTTTATTTTTATTTTTTGGCAGATTAATTTGATCAAGTTCGAGTTTTGATTTTATGGCGCTTTGTAGTTGATCACCAACGATCACCAACGGTGGGTAGTGGTGGGAGTGGCGTGGAGTAAAAGGCATACTGGGTTTGAGTGTATCAGGCTAAAGGTGGTCGTTTGCATTTCTCAGTGGATTGGCTGGGCTTCTTCATAGTGGTTGCTGTGAATCATTGAGTCAAGATTTCTTCAAACATCTACGAGAAAATGGTAGGTTCAACACTCTGATAAGCTATTTGCATGCAAGTGCCGAGTCTGAATCTTTTTTTTGTGTGTGTGTGTGTTTTTTGCTTGGGGGGGGGGGGGGGGTTGAGGTATGGGTATGTGATTTTGCACTAGTCAGGTTTAGCATGGTGGTGGACTATATAGGTTTTTTTTATTTTTTATTTTTATATATTTACTATTTATCTGAAGCTTGCTTGAAATTTATATATTTCTTTTAGGGCTAACAGATTAAATGTTACTTCTTTGTACTCACAATGTTATTATATACAAATAAGGAGCTCATGAACCCTATATAGTAATGTATCATATGTATGCAATGCATGAAATGGATGGTAGATATAATTTCTATGATAATTCTATACCCATTTGTTTCTGTCTAGCGTTTTAAAATACAAGGTATCATTAAAGAATTTAGTTTAGGAACGGTTGAAGATACACAAAACCACATGCATAGGCAAATATATATTACAATCTTGTTAGAGAGTAGAAACTCTTCTAATATCTGACTTTGATGGTGGATTTTATGATTGGTGAAAACTATGTAACTACCCTTGTGTAAATCATGTACTGCCTGTAATCAGTAATGGCTGATAAGGAAAGATATATTGTGTAACGAACTTTTATAGTAAATGGGAAAACATAGTATTCAGACTCGATGCTTGGAATAGTAGTCAAAGGCAAAAGGCGCTAGGGGTTTTCAAGTTACGCCTTGAGGCAAGAGGCGCCAAAAATCGCACGCCTTTCTTAAGAAAGACATTAACATTAGATAAAGAAAACAGTCAAATATTGAACTATTTTGCATTGGTTTTCCATATAAATTAACTACTTGAGCATAACATTCATAATAATAAAAGATTATGATGTCAAATCTACAAAACCCTAAGTTGCTTGCTGCTAAGAGTCTCAAAGACCGACAACTAGTTATTCTTTTAACATTCTGACTATTTTACCCTCTTTAACATCACAGTTAGCAAGTTTGATGGCTGGGCTTTCAGAGATTTTTTTTACTGTTATCGATAAGGAGCTAAAGGCATGCCTCGCCTGAACCAGAAAGGCGCTTCTAAGGCACCAAGAGGTGCTGACCTCTTCTGGCGACTCACCTCAGTGCTTTAGGCGCGCCTTTTGGTGCCACACTTAATACACAACAACAACAACAATAACTACAACAAAAGGCCTTTTCCCACTAGGTGGGGTCGGCTACATGGATCAAATGATGCTATTGTGCTCTGTTAAAAATCACGTTTTCCGAAATACCATTAAGGTTAAGGTCTTTTTTAATGGTTTCTCTTAGAATAGTATAACTTATTTAAAATTCATGCAGCTCAATCTATGCGCTTTATGGTATGTAACCATGTAAGGCCAGTGTAAGTGCCAAATTATTTGGAGGGAGACATTTGTTTTCTACGACTCTATGGTAATGGGACAGAATTTGTCCAGATGAGTGCTCAAACTGATGTAATATGGTTGTTTATGATCCAATTTATATTTTTGCGTTGCTAGAATAAACAATGTGGTTACAAGGTAATCGTATAGTAATCAAAAGGGGAAAAAAAAAAGCGCTGTGGGGATTTGATATATTATGATCCTGAATATATCACTTGACTTATATACATTGAGGTACTATTAGATTATAACTGGTAGACTGGTAGTTAGCTACTGGAAAATTTTTAATATGTGTTCCTTCTTCCTTCATCTAGAATAACCCCTTTTTAATGTCTTGTTGTGAGCTTTAGCCAGAGTGGTTTTTTGTATATATCCATAGAGGTGGTTGTGGTGGCTTGCTTGTACATTAGTGATTTTGTGCTTCATTTTTCGTGCTATGAATACATGTCCAACCTTGAGCATAAATAGTCTCTTTTCTGAACTACCTTATTAGTTTGGGCTCAAAACTTATACTGGAGGTTGATCTGTGGCTAAATTTCTCCTTGCATTTTTGTAAGTTAGATACGCACTAACCCTAAATCATGTTCTGGCTGTAAATATATCAACTAACATTAATTAGATCCTGAAAGGGAACTGTGAATTCTCATTAAGAAAAATTAAACTGCATTAAAATGGTGGAACTCTCGTGTATGTCCACTTAGTTCTGCTTTGAATAAAGTTTTACTCAAGATTACCATAATACATGACCATTGACTACCCTAGTGAGCTTTATTTTGGAAATACTTGTTTTAAAACAAGTTACTTTTTTGTTTGAATGCACTGAATCTTTCATAGCAACAGTTTCTTATTTTCCTTTTGGTTAATTGTTATGTTTCTTAAAGGCACTTAAGAACCTAATGCTAAAATCTTATTTTATAATATTTGGAACAAAACTAAGCAATTATTGTCAAGATTCTATATTATAAATGCCCAAAACAAAGCAAAAAAAAATTCTGAAGTATCAATTTGAAATATCTACACTATCTGCTAGTTAACTCCTGGTTTATATGATATTCCATCTCCTGTTTCATGCCTGCAACTGCAAAGAAACCATGTTAGCGGAAACTTTAGTTTAAGGATCATTACTTTGTTAAGAGAAATATCTGCTGTGATATATCTTTTTTGTTTTGTTCTTTTACAGTTGGTCATTATTTTAATAGTTAATTCTGCATGTTCTGTCAATAAGATAAACATTCTAAGCTATGGTTTTTGGCAGTCTTTTCAGCATAGAAGCTTTTGGATGCCACGGGATGCTGGCTGCTTAGCTGAAGAAAATATGGGATATGAGAATTCTTCCAGAATTGAGCCAAAGCGTGGTCATCAGTGGTTTATGAATACAGGTGAACCAGAAGTATTCAGCAACAACAAGAAGCAAGCAGTTGAAGCTGTTAGTGGCAGCCCAATTTCAGGAGTTTCACATGTAAATATTTCTCCGTGGGACACCAATTCAGGATTTCACTCAGTCACAGGTCAATTTTCTGACCGTCTCTTTGGATCTGAGCCTCTAAGGGCTGTCAATTTGGTTGATAAGAACATGCCCTCAATTGGAAGTGAAAATCTAAACATGGGAGTGAAGGATTTTGAGAATCAATATGGTAATGATCCATCAGTGGGTTTGTCAATATCTCATACCATTGAGGACCCTTCATCATGTCTCAATTTTGGTGGAATCAGAAAAGTTAAAGTTAATCAAGTCAGAGATTCTGACAATTGCATGTCTTCATCCATGGGGCACTCCTATAGTAGGGCTGATAATAGTACGATTTCAATAGGTGCTGGCTATAGTAAGGATGATGGCAACATATCATTGGGCCCAAGCCCAACTTATAACAATGGAAATGATAATACCATCTCTATGGGGACCACAATAAGTAAGACTGATGACAATCTTGTTTCAATGGGTCACACCTTCAATAAGGGGGATGGGAGTTTTATATTGATGGGCCACAATTACGGCAAGGGAGATGAAAGTATCTTATCGATGGGTCAGCCTTTTGACAGGGGAGATGGACAGTTCATATCAATGGGTCAGTCATATGAAAAGGAAGATAGCAATATGATATCTCTGGGTACCTCATATAACAAGGGGCATGAGAACTTTATATCAATGGGCCCAACCTATAGTAAATCAGGAGAAAATTTCATAACTATTGCTGCTTCCTATGACAAGGGCACTGATCATATAATGTCAATAGGTCCAACATATGAGAAGGTGGATTCAAACATTGCATCAACAGTTCCATTATATGACAAAGGAGATTCTAGCTCTGTACTTGTGGGCCACAACCACAATAAGGGTGAGAGAAGTACCGTATCTTTTGGAGGTTTTCATAATGACCCTGAACCAAATCCCTCTGGTGGGATCATTAGTGGCTATGATCTGTTGATGAGCAACCAGACCTCAGCTCAAGGTTTGGATGGCCAGAAGGCTCTGAATGAGTCAAACTCTGAACTACTTGTAAATAGCACTCCAAAATCTAATGCTAAAATTGACACTATCCTTAAGAATAAAGAGCCAAAGACAACCAAGAAGGCTCCTGCTAACAACTTCCCTTCAAATGTTAAAAGTTTGTTGTCAACTGGTATTTTTGATGGTGTTCCTGTGAAATATGTTTCTTGGTCACGGGAGGTAAATTGTGTTTTACTTTTATCTTGCTTTGTTTCTGCGCTGTCATAGTTTTTATAATAAATAATTTCTTTTAATGTGTTTGATATTCTGCTTGGTAGAGAAATCTTAGAGGAACCATAAAGGGAACTGGGTATTTGTGTTCATGTGATGACTGTAAGCAGTCCAAGGTTAGCATCTCAAATTGCTTACTTTCTTTGGTATTTTGCATGATCCAAGTGATTGTGCTCATATATTGAATTCTATCATGAAGGCTCTCAATGCATATGAGTTTGAGCGTCATGCTGGTGCCAAGACCAAACACCCTAACAATCACATATATTTTGAAAATGGAAAAACCATATATGCTGTTGTTCAAGAGCTGAAAAACACTCCTCAGGAGAAACTTTTTGATGCAATTCAAAATGTGACTGGCTCTACCATCAACCAAAAGAATTTTCGTATCTGGAAAGGTAATGGGAATTTTCAGTTTGCTTGGTTGTGGCTAGGAAAACTAGGATGAACACCATATTCTTGCTTTAATTGTTATACTTAAATATAAATACAACACAAATTCTTCAATCCTACTTTTAATGTATTTTCCCTCTTATCAGCATCATACCAAGCTGCTACCCGGGAGCTTCAGCGTATCTATGGAAAGGATGAAGTGATCATACCATCTTGAGTTTAATTTTCTGCTTCTTTGAAGTTCAGAATGATGGTAGATATGTGATCTGTTCATAGTGCATAGCAGCTTAATAGTGATTTAAGACTATTTGGAATTGAAAAGTTTGAGCTGATGCATTCTTGTAGGAAATTGATTGTTTATTTATGGAAATGAAGATGTTTATTTTATGGTTTTGTTTCATTCTTTCAATTTGCAGTTATCTTGTCACCTTTCCCTTGTTAATTTCAGGCAAACCTTGTTCCTTTGAGTACTTGAGAGGATCCTTGGTCAATATTAGGTTGTGGCTGTATTTTGCTGATGTTAGCTCATTCCATGTCATTTTATGTTTAAGAAAACATGGTATGAGGTTGAAAAGAATTTATTATATGGTGATGGGGAGAGGAAAGGGGATATTCCTGGGATATCTGGAACAAATGAGAGCTGTTGAAAATATGCTGAGTATTTTGGAACTACTGTTTTATGTTCAGCTTGTTGGGCATTGTGAACCATTCCAGGACATGTATAACAATTTATAGTATGCAAGTCTTGCTTTAGTTTGATATTAGTTTCTGGTCATCCATCTAAACTTTAGCTAGTTTGCCACTATTTTCAATTTTTCACTTATGGTCTTAAGCCTCTAATGTGTACCATAATTGACTGTCAATGCTAACATCTTATGTCTTGCTTTTTGAAGACTGCTAATAGTCCAGACCAAGAATTCTTATAGATTTCAGTGATGGGTATTTCTACAAGAGGTTTAGATTAGTCCGCTAGGCTTCTAATTTAGAAAACTTTTCTTCCTTTTCGTGTTTTGTAACTTTTCTTCCTTTTCGTATTTTGTTATATAGGTCGTGATAGAAATCAAACGGGATTGTTCCCATCCCTCACCGCCAACTTGTAGCCCGAATGGATGTGTCACTGTCATCATGAATGATTGAAACCGTCTAGGTAAGGTATATACTGATGTTCTCATGCTTATAGTGAGATGGGCTTGTAAGGATTCACTTCTGCTGCAGCCCAAACTTGGTCCCGGTTTTTATTTTTGAATATTGATGATCTAAGTTGGTTAACTTGCCGATGCTGATAAGTGTCAGGGACTGAGGGCTATTGTCAGAAATGGATTTTCCTTACCATGCATAGTGGTGCCTTTGCACATTGGGAATGTGTATAAAGGGTACAAGTATCATTTTGGAGTTGTATTCCTAATAAAATTAGAGGTCTAGGTGTCATATTATGCATGTACGCACTCAGATCTTTCAGTTGATTGATGTCTCTCTCTCTCTCTTTTTCTTTTTTTTGATCTTTTCCTCATTTCACCATTTCTCATTGTTTTCACCTAAACAAAGCGTGTTCGTAGAGTTCACTGCAAATGGTGCAAATTCCATTTTCTTTTTTGGATAGAAAAATACCACGATTATGTTAATAATTCGGTAAGTAATATCTTTAAGTTAAATTGTAATACATGTGGAACCCTCTCACAATGCATATGCAGATGAGAATATGGGCAAAAATATAAGGAGTTTGATTTTGATAAATTATAAAGTTTGGTACAGTATCATTTAAAGATTTTATTAATACATCATTAAAAGAGTTTGGCTTAGGTAATTATGATAGTTAATTTTTTTTAATGATTTGGTAATACATAATTAGATGATAGTGTAAAATTTTTTTATGGTAATAGTACATCAAAATTAAATTAAATTCAAATATAGAACATGAGAAGAATATAATTGTTGCTTATGATGTTCGTTTCTCTGCTTCTAGAATCAGGTAAAATAATAATAATAGTAAGTAAAATGCTAAGGAAAAGATCTAAAAATTAAGGAGAAAATGGATGAAGAACCTTGAGTTCAATGCTTGTAGTCGTTCTTGGTATAGACTTTGTGCAACCTTCTTCCACATTAAATTTAGGCTAGTTTAGATTTAATACGAGATCAGCATTTCATTGATAAACTCCAATCAAATTGGAGCTCAGTTGACTATGATTAGAAGTCTCCCAAATAATTATCCTTGAATGGTTATCCATACAAAGTACTTTTATGGAAATAGGCATCAAAGTAAAATCAATTTAAGCTCAATAGGGTTCACCAAAAAAGGGATATCTTTCCATATGCTCAAATTTAAAGGCATATTACACTTTCAATTAGAATCATCCGCACACTCTAGTAAGATTGCTGGTCATCTTGAGCAGTTGGTGCTTTTTGACGGAGATAATTTATGGTGTATCTTGGTCATTGCTCATTCCCCATAAAACAAGATATAGCCAACAACAATGACTATTGCTCCAACAACCCTACAAAATATTGGTTAACCCATATTCAAAATTACCATGCTTTCAAATAATTGTTTTCCTCTAATTTTGTCTGTATGCTAATGCTTCAATATTCGCACATTAGCATAGAAGTCCAAGTTTTATGGAACTGAGACTTCTATCTTGTGAATCTGTGGCAAAAATGGTAGGGCAATGTTTACCTTCCTATGTAGATTGTTTCTGCTAGAACGATGGAACCCATGATTGCCACAATAACCATGCTGAGGGGGCTAAAAGCACTCACAAAAACAGGTCCCTTTTCCTTCATTATCAATCCTTGAACATAGTAACCAACCCCTGAGCATATTACTCCGTGTAGACATATCAATTGTGATAAAAAATGTCAACCTGATAACTTTCTTGTCAACATTTCAAAGAAAAATGGCAGAACCGAAAGGACATGAAAATTTTATAATGCATATTTTTTATTGAATTACGAATATCTCACACTGTACACAGCAGCTAAGAATTCAGAATCCAGGTGTATGGACCAGGCTGAAGGATTATGCCTTTCAAATACAAGTGCCAATACAGTGCCTTCCATTGCGCCGAACAAGCATATCCAAACCGTCAGGGAAAGCTCAGCTGGGTAAGATTGTAGTGTAATTGCCTATGCGAACAAAATTTATATTATGAGTTGATTCAGGACTCAGGAAGGTCGAATGATCTTTCGTGTCCAAAAGTCTAAGCGTGTGGCCACAGTTTAACCATTCTGGACATTTGAGCCATTGAGTGTGCTTCTCTAATGCTGTTAAAGAACTTATGCTGAGCAAACACTTACTTGAAGATTGATGAAAGCAGACCAGCAAAGACAGCCTGCTGTTATCATAAGAGCACCCTTGATAAGATTATGATTATCTGAAGCACATGATGAATCTTGGTTGGCACCTCCTTTTGTCCAAGGCAAATTTAACATGGATCCTTTAAGAAGAGTCATCATCATTGCTCCTCCAACAGTAACCACAGTCCCCAATATCTTTGCCTGGCCATGCAGTCTCCTAATATTAACTTCCTCTAGCCTACAAAACACGTTTCACAGATTTAAATATATAGATGTTATGCCGCATGCAACATTATACTAAGAGTTGCACATTCAGAAGAGAATTACTTTAAACTCCAAGCCAATAAAAATGCAAAAGCAGGAAGAACATTGGCCAAAGCAGTAGTAAATGTTGCTGTAGTATACTTCATCCCTGTATAGTACAAGTTCTGATCAATAACAGGCCTGTTTTAGAAGAAAGAAATGGCACTTGGTTAGGTTGGTGCACATTCTTAACTTAATACATCAAAAAATGAGAGAGGAAAAAGTTGACCACTCTCACTCTAATAATCCAAGCAGCATAATTTTTGCCAAGAGAGACAAAGCCATCGTAGGCCTTCTATTCCTGTCAAAATAGGACATTGCAGTTATTTTCTTTACCTCCAAATCCAATACACATCAGGTAGAATACAAGATACTGACACAAAAAAAAATAAAAATAGAGAGAGTAAAAGACCTATCAAATACAAGTGCAAAAGGAGCAACGACAGCAGTTGCAATGGCATGGCGATATGCTACTAAAACGTGCTGGCTCACCCCCTGGTCCAGAGCAAATTTACAAATTATGGACAAGCCTGCAAAGCCAAATTGTATCAAAATTGCAGCTAAATATGGCTTTGCCGACTTGAACTTTCGTGCCAAGGAACCCATAGACATATTACTCAGCGTAACTCTTCCTTTCAAGCATATGGGTATGTGAATTGGAGTTTCTTGTTAAATAGAGGATTTATACCACATTTTTTGTTTTTCCTTTCTTTTCCCCATTGATCAAAGCAATCTCACCACCTATATTTTCCTTCTTAAATTCCAGCAACTCCGGCAAGCACATTCCTTCAAGAAAACCATTTGCCAATATGAGCATTCTTTTGAAGGCAACCACCCCTGCTGCTGACTAGTAAAGGAGTCACCACCGCATTAAGAAAACATGCATACAGAAAGGTGGTGGCTCAATTGCTCTTCCCTAAACGCAATCTATTAGATATTAAAACTAAGTTCATAGTGAACTTGTATTATAATGGAATTTAATTCTATATTACCTCTAATTCATTAATATTCATATATTATTTGCAACGCAGCTGTAGGGGAAAAGATTGAAAGACATAGCTCAAACCTCGTGGCTAAGCTATACTCAAAAGAATACTAGGCCAGTGTATATAACATAGCTTTTAATACTCAAACTATAACATCTCTTGACTCTTGGTCAATTTGTTCACTGCTACATATTAAAGTAGTTCTAATGTGGGGTTGCTATATAGTTGAAGACTAGCTTAATAATTTCAGAGTAAACCAAAAAGAGAAAATAGAGACAAGATAATTCATGCATATAGCAATAATGGAGAGATGAATTGGATCTCAGAGTAATGCTTTTGACTATTTTATCTCGTATACTTATGAGTCCCAGCAATATTTTTCACATCCAACTGCAATAAGCATAATGCTTTTGCTTTTCATCTTATCAGTAAGTGACCTATTGGAAATGGTTATAAAATCCGTATTAGAATTGAATTTGAACTGGATTGAATTTATAGGCTTGTATTTATTGGCATCCACTTCCCAATATAAGTGAGCTAAAAGCCTGATCCGAGATAAAGATCAATAACATTTTAAATCAATGATAATACACAGCAACAAAAGCGGATAGGGGCTTAAAATTAGATACAATATGCCTCTTGCCCATCAAATGCACAACCCTTCGACTAAGTAGCTATTTGCATCATTACAAAACTAATTTTGTTGATTATGAACTATTATCTGTTTTCACAATGGTGATACGTGACAAATTGAGTGTGCCTCAAGGCCATTTAGTCGTTGCAGGTTGTTCTTGACGTGAATGTTAGCATAGAGAACGAATCATAATGCCTTAGCAGTTCGAATGAATTTGATACCTCGAGGTTTATTTGTCTGCTATAAACTCAATGTGTCCACTATGTGGACCGCTCGAGAAAAGGGACTCAATACAGTTATTTGTGGAATACAAGCATAATTGAAAAACTCGGACCGGAAGTCGACACAAGCAACCCACTCCATCCAACCAAAAAAAAATCATAAAAGAAAAAAATGATTAAAAAGAAAATTACAAACCAACAGGATTGATCAAGTTTTACGGGTTTTAAAAATGATCAGCTTGTTTAACCGACCTGGCCAGAGACCCAAGTCACCGGATTTCACAACATTGCTCTCACGTGTTATTGCTATCTTTGCTGTTAATGGAAGAAGTTCTACGATGCTTGGGGAAGGTTGAGTTACAGCAGACAACGTAATTCCCAAATGATAAGAGCTTGCTGCCTACACTCTTTGTGTGATATGGATAAGGCAGAATGCACAAGCTTTTAGTGGTATAAGTTTAAAACCAAGCTCCCTTGCAGCATTTAAACCTCATAAGAGTTGTCCACCTATGTAGTGTGATACTAGGAAGTTTTCTGCTTATAACATTTGTTGGGTCTATCTAGATTCCCGATGTTCTCCAATTTTCTAGCAAAATACAATGAACAGTTACATAAATCAAGCCCACACTACCAGACAAAGATACGCAGAGAGGTGAACTCATTTCATTAATGGCTTATACCAGAGTTATTGAAACTAGCAAAAAATAATAGTAATCAAGAAAATAATTTTCATTTATTGGAGGGACCGTTGGCCAAGTTCCAGAGGCTATACTACCAAAGCCCTCTGGCATTACATGTCACAAAATTATTGAAGATGCATTTACGAATTATATAGTATAAAAAATGTGAAAAATATGGACACATTCAACTTATGAGGCAGCGCACGCCTTTCTGTGTTCTATAACAATTACCTCTTGGCAACAAAGAAAAAAAATTACCTCGGCATAAGTACACACTGAAATTCAGCTTACCTAACGTTTTGTCAGAACTAGAACATATAAAGGTGAAAAGCAAATATTAAGAATTATGTAAGCCACCTTCCAACTATTGGTCCATATGGATAAATCAAGTGCATCGTCACTCTCAAAAGGAATGATGTATTCGCAAAGCTTCAGTAAGGGAAGTTGATTGGCTCGCGTTGAATGGCTTTCTGAACAAGCTCAGCCTGTTCCTTCTGGTGAACCTTGAGGAAACCAGTGGCTGTGGCAGCAGATGGAGCACGACCAACATATTTGACATCATCATAACCTCCCCTACCTACAGCTTTCATGGAAGTTGTAAGTCGGGGTAAAACGTAGGTGTATCCACCCATGTTCATTGGCTCTTCTTGACACCAAACAACCTCCGCATCTAGCAGAAACAGAACAGAGTAAAATGTTAAACCAATAACCATAACAGACACAATATTTTCAAAATCCTACCATTTTAATGCTTAACCAAAATTTCAAAGAAGATAAAAAATATTTTACTAATTAGTTCACACACTGACACAAACTTCAAAGTTAAAACTTCAAACCTTTCCTAGATTAAGTGAAATGTCAACTCCAATTCAACAATGCTCTAATAAGTTGACTCCTTTGGCTTTTAACCACATTTTTATGACATCTAGAAACTAATTAGCAGTAGCATTCAGTGTAATTTCAATCAGGCTGTCTGGTAGGAGCTAAAAAAATTGTATAGAAGAGAAAACTAGATGTTTTCTAATCCTCCCAACTAAAGGCAGACACCAGCACTCCACATTGTTACTCCTGCTTTGACAGCAAAAAGAAAACAACTATCTCCATATGGATGATCCATTTACTCAGCTGACAAGGTAAAAGAAGCAACAGTAATGGGAGAAGGCTTAAATTTGACTGTCTAGCAGATAAGGCACAAACAATAATTAGTTCCCACTCTTAAGAATGACAACAGACAAACTATATGTCTTATTCAACCTTCAACATGCAATAAAGAAATCAGAATCCATTTCAAAAGAGCAATTTCTACCATTGAAAATACATACTTGGATATCGTTTAAGCTCTCGTTGGACAAGATCATACGGGAAAGGACAAAGCTGTTCCACCCTACATATTGCAACATCCTTTGCATCTACCTTCTTTCGTTGTTCATCAAGTTCATAGTAAACCTGCAAGGGATATAAGACATTGATAGTTATAAAAAGCATGTTTAGAAAACAATGAACACCCTAGACATAAAAGGAATATGGTTGATATAAAATCCACCAGATGAAAGAGCATAAAAATTAGATACATGAGGGCAGCTACTTCCAATATGAGTAACACACACCTTTCCAGAGCAGAGTACTAGACGTCTAATACCCTCCTCAACATTTGAGTGGTCATTTTGGTCTTTTATGAGGCGCTTAAATCTGGTTCCCTGTTTGTCAAAACCTGGGTGTCCTTGGACGTCATCAAACTCAGATAAATTTGATCTGCAAGCCTTACTACGAAGCAGGTTCTTAGGGGACATTACAATGAGAGGTTTACGGAATTCTCTATGTATCTGCAAGAAAGAAAAAAAAGGGGGGGGGGGGGGAATCAACAGTGAGCAAATTAAGCAACATAACTTTAAGTGACAAAGCTAACATTAATCAAATAATTGAACCAAGTACCAACCTGCCGCCGTAAAACATGGAAAAAGTTTGCAGGAGTTGTAACATTCACAATCTGCCAATTACACTCCTGAATTTGTTTCCGAAGAGTTGGATCCATCTCAGGAATAACATAAGGATTGTCATCAGCCATCTGCCAATAAATTAGTGAACACGTTATTTAAATACTACTATGAATAACATTGAAAGAAGAACAGGGCACATGCAACAAGACTAAAAAGATGTTACAAAGACAATTATTTAGATTAATTGTTTGTTTGCACTAAAAACATGAGATGCCACCACCAATCTAAATTTGACAAAAGTTCTGTTTCTTTTTCTCTCCTTGACTCCTTTGCCCCTTCTATTAGCCCAAAACTTTCCACATTTGAAGGTGGCGGCTGAATTCAAAGAGTCTGGATTCATTTCCAGTGTTGTTCCATTAAGCATTACCCTAAGTAATCCCCAAACTACTCCAGCTATAAATAATCACTACTTACAAGCATGTATCTTAAAACAACCAGACATTGCACACCATCAACAAAGTAAATTGAATATGACAGAGCCCTTTAGTTCAAGGTGATACTCAATCACAAAGTAGACCAAAGTTGACAAGCAGGTTCATGCAGAAGGAATAAAAGCTTAAAAGTAGTTTCAAGAAAATTAGAACATAGAATCACAACAGAGCACCTGAAGAAAGCGTTCCAATCTTCCACTCGAATGCTCAGGGCCCTGGCCATCATAACCATGAGGAAGTAGCACAACAAGCCCAGTCTGACGAAGCCACTTAGACTCACCAGAACTCAAGAAATTGTCAAATATCACTTGAGCCCCATTAGCAAAATCACCAAATTGAGCCTCCCAGATTACCAATGAATTAGGATTTTCCATTGAGTAACCCAATTCAAATCCAAGAACACCAAACTCAGAAAGTGAGCTGCATATTGTATCAAAGATCTATCATCAGTATAAGTATCAAGTGGATTATACTGCCATATTTATTATATGAGAGGTGAAATCTAGTAGTCATCCAGACTCCAGAGGAAGGCTGATAGAAACTGAACTAGATCACTAGAGAAAACAGTATGTATAGTGTATATTCCCACTCCTGTTACTGATATCAATGAGATATCAGTATCAGTAAAACAGAATTACAGAGCAAGTATGAACTGAAATGAGAAAAAGAGAAAATGCAAGATAACCCAAGGCTTTCGAGAGGCCTTGGTCTCTCCCAGTCATAACTCAGTCCTCCTCCTTTCCCTTTCTTATTCCCCTCCTTCCAACCGAATCCCCATTGTTTTCCCACACTCACCTGCTGCCACGTGTGCAGCAGGTTGTTACATGAAGTCACACTTCCCACCCAGCCTACATGGGACTTTAATCCCCTACTGCACCCCTTTCTTTTCCTGAAATACACCTTAGTCATCTTAGGGTACCTAACAAAGGCACATAACATAGCAAGGAAGAAAGGGGATAGGTACAGGTAAGCCATTAATATTTAAAACGCACTAGATGCTAGGACGCTAATTATCTTATTGAAGAAATAAAGATCCAATGAAACAGTTTAAATAACAATCATTAATGGTTTACGAAAAGGTTCAACAATAAAATAGAAATACAAGTAAAAATGCCAAAATAAAATTATTTTTCTAAATGCAAAAGCATGAAATTCAGAATCTTTAGATAAACGAATAATACATGAGTTTTGTTTTAAATTTTATCACTGATGAATACTACATACAAAATGCTAAACCGATCTGACATTTTCAATTAAGTGTAATAAACAACATAATCCATGTGTAAATCATGTCTAAACTTACAATTTAACTAGTATTAGACAGAAAAAAACTGAAGTCACATATAATCACATTCAGTAATCCAGATCACATGCATATAAAATCACCTTCGCTTGCAAACCCAGTCTGATTGGGATCATACTATTCCAATTTCCTAACTATAATCTTATAACTCACAATCCAATATTTTTCTGTAACTCTCCAAATTTCATTAATCAATTTGGTATACAAAATTCTAAATGGCCCATACAGTTTTAAGAAGGTATTGTGAACATTATAACTCACTACAAATCATGTGACAAATTGAAATTAAACTAGTATTAGAAGAAGAAAAAAACTGTAAGCCAGATAAAATTATAATTCAGTGATCTAGATCACTCATAGAAACACTTTTAGAAGGCATAAAATAAGGCAAAACAAAGATGGATTTCAAAGTCTACAACAACTACAAGCAAAAATCTATGATCACTTGACCAGCAAGAATGCAAGATATGAATTCAAATTTCAGAAGCTTAAGCCTCATGTGTAACATAGATCTAAAAAAATAACCATGTATACCCCAATTTATTTTCTTCATAACATTATGGAAAAACAAGATGACAATAATATATACGCATGCGTGTGAGTGTGAGTGTGTGTGTATAAGACAGATTACCTATTGCTAACAGTAAACATCTCTTCATTTTGATTCATTACAACATGGTCAAGGGGGCAATATTTCTCCCCTGTTGTCTGATCATGAACTACAGCATGGCGGTGACTAAATGTTCCTCTTTCAACGTCCTGACCACTTACTCGAACATGGTTACCTTCAACTAGCAATGTAGCAAAGGCAAGTGCCTCTGCAAATCCCCAGTCAATATCATCCCCTGTTTCAATCATTTGGGCACGCTGTTCATAAATCCTCTTCACTGCTTTATGAGGAGTAAAATTTTCAGGTAAGACTGTGATTGCTTTCCCAACATTTTTCAAGATCTCTGGTTTCACACTGCACAGGATAGATCATAGATTTCAGCAGTGTATACAAACAACAGAAAAAATTCAAGAAATTAACATTAAATTCATCATACCCAGTGTTTCGGATACGTGAAAGCTGTTCAGGTGTCTTGAAACCAGACCAATATGCTGAAAGCCAATCTCTTCTTTTTGGAACGTAATCTTTGCTAGACAAAAATTCTTCATTTAGAATTGATGTGACCTTCTTGTGTATCTTATCAATGTCTTCTTGTGTCACCTCCCCTAATTCCAAAAGCTTCTTCTGATATATCTCAAGAGTTGATGGATGGTTTCGTATGACCTATATAGCCCAGAAAGTTGAAAATCTGATTAACTTGTCAAAAAGCAGCATGCATGCATATAAAAAAAAAAGAATAATAAACAAAAGAGCTAACCTTATACATTTTAGGTTGTGTGAAAGATGGTTCATCAATCTCATTGTGGCCAAATCGACGGTAACACACCAGATCAACAACCACATCTGAATGGAAAGTCTGGCGCCACTCAGCTGCAAGTTCACAGACACGAACAACTGCTTCCACATCATCACCATTCACATGAAAGATGGGGGCATCTAAGGCTTTGGCAACATCAGTGCAATACTGTGAAGATCTTCCTGACCTTGGATCAGTCGTAAATGCAACTTGATTGTTGAACACAATGTGTATAGTCCCACCAGTAGTGTAATTCGGTAGAGCACTAAGATGAAGGGTTTCATAGACTACACCTTGTCCGGCAAAACTACCATCTCCATGAATCAAAACACTCATGTTTTTCATTCTGTCCACATCATCTGAGTAATACTGCTTTGCTCGAGTTTTTCCAACAACAACTGGGTTGACTGCTTCCAAGTGACTAGGATTTGCTACCAAAGACAAATGTATCCTCCTCCCACCCCTAGTTGGGCGATCATAAGATGTTCCCAAGTGATATTTAACATCACCAGTTCCTGTGTAGAGCCCAACTTCATCCTCAGGCTGACCACCACTAAACTCACAAAAAATCTGACGGAGCGGCTTCCGGACTACATTACCCAAAACATTCAATCTTCCCCTATGTGCCATTCCCATAACTATGCTCTCAACCCCAAGATCAGATGCTCGATCAAACATTTCTTTCATTCCAGGAATAAGAGTCTCTCCCCCTTCAAGCCCAAACCTCTTTGCTGATGTCCACTTTGTGGCCAAAAAGTTCTCAAACAGTGTACTCCAGGCAAGCCTATCAAAAATAACCTCACGACGCTCCCGATTAAATTGTGTAGGTGCAGGGGTTTCAATCTTGTCCCTAAGCCAATTACATTTGTCGCGATCTGCTATGTGCATATACTCATACCCAATGCTTCCACAGTAAGCTTGCTCAAGCCGTGTCAAAATGGATCTAAGGGTCTGTACTGGACGATTCTCAGACAAAAATCCAGACATCCTCCACACCCCCAAAAAGAATTCCCTGTCAAGATCAGCCTCCGTGAACCCATAAAGGGCAGGGTCTAATTCATCAGGGATTTCTCGTTCTTCCAAACCCAACGGATCTAGCTTGGCTTTCATGTGACCATTAACCTGGTATGCCCTCACCAGCAACATCAACCGCATACTCTCCTGGATTGTTTGACCAGAAATCCCAGGGGAGGTGGAAGCCTGACCCACAAAGTTCCTGAAGAAATTGTCCCAAGACTCATCGACACTGTTTGGGTCAGCTTCCCAAGCTCTTTGAAGCTCCTCTAAATAGACACTGCTTGTCCCATCTAAGAAGCTGTCAGTCAACCTAGAAAGGGGTACAGGGCGAGGCACAGGTGCAGTTTGTGCTTTTGATTTGAAAACTGTGGTGTGAAGGTTTCTATTCGGCAATGGAAGGACTCTGGTCCTTGCCACATAATATGACGATCCACCCCTATAGAGAGTTCTCCTAATGGCATGCTTTGCTATGCTGGAAGCAGCCCTAAACCATGCCATGGCTCTCACTCAGGACAATGAAGAATATCAATAATTTCTCAATGATCGTATCTCCTCAAGCTCTGCCTTTAGCCCTTTATTTCCCTCACATCTGTCTTTCTTATCAGTAACCAAACCAACAAACAAAGAAGTTCAACATGAGATTGACAAGAATTTCACCAAAGGGCTAAAAGAAAACAGATATCCCATAAATCTACTTGCAAAATAATCATGATAAAGAGTAATATAAACAGTCTTACAGAAGATGGATGAAGATATGAAGAGGAAAAGACAGACAGAGGAACCACCAAGATTAAATAATGCACACCCAAAGAAGAGAGTTATCAAGTTATTGACACAACCATACACCCATGAAACCAAAAGGCAAGAAATGTAATTTATTACTGAGAAATTAAAATCTACATAGAATCAGCATCCATAAACGATTGCAAATTGAAGGAGACACCATAGTAAAACGAAATTCAACCTTGAAAGCTTGATATCAAAATGACATCAACATACTGAATTTTTTTAGCATTCAACTGAACAAATATTAAGGTACGAGTCAAACAGTCACCCAGAAATGCTTAACTAGAATCAGCATCCAATTTAACCTCCAAACACTTCTTCAAAAACCATTTTATAAAAAGGGAAAGAAGAAGAAGAAAAAAAAAAGATAAACAATAGTCAAAGGTCAACTCAATCACAGGAAAAAATAAAATAAAATAAAATAAAAAAACCAAATAGACTCCAGACTTCATGGAAGCAATCAAAATTTTAGCTTGATCACAATCCCATCTCTTGATTGGCTTTCAATGAGAAAAGGAAAAACAACACAACACAAATTGATTCGAAACAATTTCGATTGAAAATAACAAAAAATAAAAATAAAACAAGACAAGACAAGAAAACAGGGAGCTTGGTGCTGGAAAGAAGAACCTGAAAATGGGAGAGTTTCGAGAGTATACCCTAATGGCGGCAGTGAAGAGAATGTGGGTCTCTGCGATTGATTTGGAGGGTGTTTAATGCCAAATCAATCGTTTCCAGAACATGCTTTTTTTTTCTTTTCTTGGTAATATTCCAGAACATGCATTTTATCTGTGTCTGTGCTCTTACCTTTTCCATTTCGGTGGGTCCGAAATCCGACCAAAATAAATATTTTATTTCCATTGAGTTTCTAGAGCTCGCTTTCAAAGGTTGGCCAGTGTTGATGAGGTAAGTTTTTTTTTCTCCTTTTTTAATATATATAAAGATTCATTTGATCAAATTTGTGAAAAAAATTTCAAATAATAAAATATTATAATATGATAATTATATAGATAATTATTTTACTGTAAAATGCGGTGATTGAAATGTCAAAATTGTTATATCCAAAAAAATTTATAAGTAGTTATAATTTTTAATTATTAAAAACTAATTTATAAGTATTTAAAGTAATTTACTGTACTGGAAAGTACGAAAAATAGCATTCAATTATGACTCTTACAAACTATATAGGTATTAGGTATAAAAACGTTGAAAAATATATATAGTTCATAAACTTTAGATAAACTCAGTATTTTTTTAAAAAATAGTTATACCTTGATTTAAAAAGTAAAAAAATGATAAACTAAGAAATATTTGTTTTTCGAAATCATTTTGTGAATTTAAGTTTGTCAAGTTACCGCCGGAGACATAGTTTTTGGGCAGAGCTTTTGAACAAGTACTTAACTGTCACCATCGTCTGGTCAAGATTTCCAGTTCGTGGCTGAATATTTTTGTTGGTGGCAAAAGTACTTTTCATCTAATTTCAATATATACCCATTCAATATATGTGTAGCAATTCCAAATTTGTAAAACTTAAAACTAAGAATTGTAGGGCTTTACCCCAAAGGGAGCCCTTCCAGAAATTCTCAAAGGCCTGGGCCAAACCCAGGCCTAAGAGGGGGTTTGGAAATAGTTTTCAACCAGCAATTGACGCGCCTCGGTTAGAACCTCACTAGCTGCGTCATTGCCCCAAGCGCAAAGATGCTTTAAAATGAATTCTGAGACCTCCTTTAATAAGAGCTTGTACCAATTTCATCTATTCATTTAGTCAATGTGGGACTTTAAGTCTGCTGAAAACAAAGGCAACTTGCTCATTTTTGAAGACCTGCAAGAAGGAAAACTTTCAACAAATGAGGTATACACTTTGAATCCAACTGTAAACTATACAAGGGCATCTAATCATCAAGCGCAACCTTTACCATCCAGTCCTTTTGAAAAAGCTCTTTCATGTTTCTCTGCAAAAAGGAAGCATCCACCTTCCATAGCTTGAACCAGCAAGCTAGTTTTAGACCCTCCAACCCGCCCCACAACTCTGCCTTGTGAGACGATGTCCAGGGCTATGCTAAAGTGTAAGAAGAAAGACATTTCACCACTCTTCCGCAGCGCAAAATCCATTATAGCAAAACAACTAATTGGTTATGCCATTTTGGGCTTTGCTCTAAAACCAAAGCTATTGCATCCTTTGCTCTATGCCTTTAAATTTTGCTTTGAATGATCATTTCACACTTCGAAGTTGAGCGAAGTACTTCGAGGGATTAGATGGAAGGAACCTCGGGTAAGAATGAAATGCAATAATGCATTGATTCTCGGCGCACTTCTTCTCCTTATTATTTAGCTTTCAAGTAGGAGAGGACTTCCATAGAGTCATTTATGTTAACCCCTACTTTGTGCCTGCCTGACCAGGATTCCCAAGGGAGGATCCATCAACGTTAAGCTTAACATAATGTGCCGGAGGAGCCTTCCAAGCCACCCATTGCTCCTGATAGTCATGTTGAAGCACATCCCAATAGCTTTTAGCCAGCCTTTGGATACGTTGGTGTGTTATACAATGGGCAGTTCGTGCCATTGATGATTTTCGAAAATATGATCCAACAGCCCACTGCAAAAATTAAACTTGCCTGCACCCTCGAATGTTACAAACCAAGAACATTTGAGAAAAGTGTTCCAAGCCAGTTCCCAAGGTCAAGATAAAAAAAGAGATCCTTGACACTGGAAGGGACTAAAGCCAACCAGACTCCCCCTAGCCCTCGAACAAGCCACAGTATTAGTAAGATGACGTTTTGCATGTTGAACATTCGTCATCAGGCTATCCTGTTTGGCTAACCAAATAAAAAATTTACATCTCCGGGGCAAATTAAGACGCCATAAGCATTTCGAGCCTTTCATGTGGACGTCCTGAGAATACTCATTCAAAAGCCAAGCCTATAGGCTTTAGAATCCGTAATTAGGTGT
The DNA here is from genome assembly GCA_023212625.1 of Styphnolobium japonicum. Classification (NCBI taxonomy): domain Eukaryota; kingdom Viridiplantae; phylum Streptophyta; class Magnoliopsida; order Fabales; family Fabaceae; genus Styphnolobium; species Styphnolobium japonicum. Next base: position 1,538,811 of record JALBWW010000013.1, read on the forward strand.
GTGTGTGTGTGGAGCAAGTTAAGACCCCAACTCCCATCAACAATGACATCTGCGACCCGGAGTGAGAGGTCCAACTCATGCACGTTATTCACAACACTGTTAAGTGGGTGATTCATAGCCCACGAGTCATTCCAAAAAGAAACGCCTGAACCGGAATAGAGGCAGATAGCGGAAGCGATAGAAAACAATAGAAACGAAGTTTATATTCACCAGATAGGTCAAGAATTCCAGCCCAAATCCGTACTTATTTACATAGTTATGCCTTAATAGTTAATGCTACTATACGGCTAAAAGTGACTCCAGTACCAAAAAAAAATTGACAAGTTTTTTCTCAAATCATTTAAACTGCTGTTGCAAAATTTCTCGGCCAGATTAAATATAATATAAAAATTTATAACAAATTAGGGGGATCAGTCAATGATATAACATTTAAAAACATTTTAATTTCTTATTCTTGTAAGAATCTCGGTTCCACCTTACGAACCAAACCATCCCACACTAAATACTGCAATATTATCATGCATTATTATTGCTGGACCGTTTCAGTAAGCACGGCATATCACCTTTCGGGCGAACTAGCATGGCTTCCGTTTCTTTCAATGTAAAAACATTCTTTACTTATGGTTGTCTAGATTCCTAAGCCAACCAAAAAAATAAGAACATTTGGAATGATAAACTTTGCAAGAGATAAAAATATTTATGATAATCTATCCGAACCTAGTCAAGTAAAATATTATTTTTACGAGTCAGACTACAAATGAAAAGAGGAAAGTGAAGCAAATAAACTAGTCACGACAAATTCCACCAACTAAGTGAGCAAAAAATTTAAAACACTAACTTTAAAACATGACATTTGCAGTTGGGAAATACAGAGGGACAGATACAAGCTCCCACTTCTAATGTCATCAAAATAACTTTAGCACCCAGATGAGTGCAACTGTAGAACCTGTACCCTCTTGCAGTACTGCAGATACTGATTCTTTTCATGAACCGCAGCAAGCCGACTTTTGTGCAGCTTGACCACCACTGGCTGCCTGGTCTGGTTGGTTAATCTTGATAGTCTGAGGCTGAACCACCAGAGAAGAGAATATCATCTCATTCATAGTAAAAAAGAAGCAACAATTCTATGCACTTCCTTCGCAAGTTAGCATTAAAAAAAAATCCCAAATATTTCCTCATGTTAAAAAAACAAAAGGTACTTGATACATGATGACAAAAATTTAGTCTTCAGAAAAGGGAAAAAAAATTATAGAGGAAAGAAGGCTCCATTCATGCATGCACTTAAAATTTTCAGAAAAAAATAATAAGAAGAAATCAAATGAAAGGACAAAAAAGAGGCAACAAAATACCTCGGCTCTAGAATCTGTTTCTGCAAGCCTTTGCTTGATGTCTCTCGCTATTGAAAAAAAAACCTCCTCCACATTCATGTTTGTCTTTGCACTCTGCATGTGTTCTTCAATATAAATATAACGAAATCACATATAATTCAATGAAAATGTGATTGTCAAGCATGTTGCTACTCACGGTTTCAAAGAACTTGATACCATACTCATCAGCAAGAGCTTGACCTTTGGAGGTAGGCACAGCCTAGAGGAGAAAAAGGAACACCCTTTGTATCAATAGAGAACAGTAACATAAAGACAGATGAAAGCAGACAAAGAGATTGCTCAATGTCAGATCAGTAAACAAATGTGGCTTGAGCAGGGAGTCGATCATGCAACAGCCGCTTAGTCAATTAATTTTAAACCCCAGCCAACCAAGATGTAAATAGAAAAGGACTACCGACTACCAGATGTACATACCCTTTTACTTTCATCCATATCAGCCTTGTTGCCCACAAGTATCTTGTTTACATTGTCAGAAGCATGTTGTTCAATGTTGCGAATCCAATTCCTAATATCTGAACAGAAAGAAGCAAGCTACATTAAAAATTGATACGCAGGCAAAATGGACAAAGGAAGCTTAACCATAAAAAGACAGATCCTTTTGTCTACCTAATTCAATGTATATCAGACAGAAATAGAGTCAAGGGAACAAGAAGACATGGGGAAGAAGAAGAAGAAAATACAATTGAGTTTTGTTACAATGGACTCGGGTTCATAGAGAACCCTATGCATAGCAACATATCAATAGACTGAATTTTTTAATATCTATATTTTTTTTATTTTAAATTATTTTAAATTATTTTTTAATTATCTAAAGTAAATAGATATGTTCCCACGTATAGGGTTCATTGTGAACCTGAGTCTATAGTAACACAACTCAATACAATTTAATGGGTCAGCCAAAGCTGAAATGAAGTCTACAAGCAATACTGTCAAACATTAGTGCATAAATACATCAAAACATCAAAAGAATGTCATTCATTGAAATATAGTTAAACTTCCAACGAGACCAGGGAAAAGAGAGTACTATTGAAAGATGCTTCATCAGTAACATCATAAACCAGCAAGATACCCATGGCTCCACGGTAATAAGCTGCAACAGCATGTAACATTGTAAGAAAAGTTTTGCTTTCATCAAAGAAATGGAGCATGCAATAAAAGTAGGACATTTATCCACAGTATTTAAAATTACAGTAAGAACTGAAACTGTTAGACTAAAGTGTTTTGTCCTTCTATAAAAGTATAAAACAGTTCCACATGCACTTTAGATTTATGAGTCACAATACAGAATGATTTAAATCACTATTCCTTCAAAAAAATTAACTTCCTCCAAAAAAAAAATATTTTCTATGAAAATTTAACTTCCTTCAAATGTTCATTTTCAATTAATCACAACTACAATACTTCAATTAACTTCTACTGGAATGTGTGTAAACATATGATATTAGCTTATTAATTATCCCTTTCCAAGTATATGAAACCAAGGGTGACACCAATTTTGAATTCATGAGCCAGGTTGCACAAGACAAAACACATACCTGTGGTAATGGTTCGAAATCGCTCCTGGCCAGCAGTATCCCAGATTTGTAACTTAATGCGTTTGCCGTCAAGTTCAATGGTTCTTATCTTAAAATCAATGCTGCCAAATAGATTATTATAATAAGATTTTATTTTCATCGACAAAAAGATATATGTTTGCTCGTGTACAATTATTTATGTGTACAGAGACTAAACATTAGACAATCTGGTACCCCAACAATGAGAAAATGTCTATATTAAAGATATTTACTAAGTACTACACATGATCTCTAGACATTAAGTCCTTCCTTGCTATGCTTTCCAAAGCATGTTACAAGAGAAACAGAACAAATATTGCAGGCAGCCTTATTAATTACTTGGTAGACAAGATAGTCACTAGTGAGTGGAAAGTGGAAACATAGATCTAAGCATCTTGATATCCACAGTAATACAAGGCAATAACTGCTATAGCATTTTCATAAGGAATAAAAAAGTCTACAGATACTAACCCAATAGTGGTGATAAAACTGGTCGTGAAGGAACCATCAGAAAATCGCAAAAGCAGACAACTCTTACCCACACCTGCAATAGTTTAAGTCAGAAAGCTATTAAAAAGAAAAGGACAATAAGCTTTTCAAGTATCGCAACAAAAAATAAAGACAATGCTCTTACATTCAGCAATTCTATTATCCCATAAAATACAAATCCCGACTCAAACCAAGGACAACTAGTAATCAAGTGCCAGAAAAGTCCTTGTCAGTTTAGGGCCTTACTTTTCTTTTCGTTTTTTTTTTATAAAAGAAAAGAAAACACATTTGGTACAAATTGTTCTATTTTTAAATTATGAGCTAACTATTTAGAATGCCTGTACATACAAATTCACATAAATATGCACACAAACATACATACATATGAATATCTGTGTATTTGTGTGTGTGTGTGTGAATATGTTACATCTTGGAGACATCATGATAATAGCCCTTCCCTATTTAAATTTTAGAGTAAACACCTATTTTGGTCATCTAAAGATACAAGTGACATCAGTTTAGTCTTCCAATAATTGGTGACATCAAATTGGTCCTTCATTGGTCCTTCAATGTTTTTTTTTACCACAAATTGGTCCTTTAATGACATAAAATGATCTTCTAAAAGGACCAATTTGATGTCACACAATTATTAAAGGACTAAACTGATGTCACTTGAATCTTTGGGGGACTAAAATAAGTGTTTACTCTAAATTTTATTCTCTCTCCCTCCCACCCTTGGTTTTCAAAAGTAGTGCCAAGGACCAACTCTCCTAAAAGCTTAAGCTATTAGGTGGAGGCACATGAATGGTTTTATACGTCTAACACGCCCCCCCCCCCCCAAAATGCAAGAGCCCTTTGGGCTTGAAGCGTAGACAATGCACAAGCCTATTTTACCTTGTGTTGAAATTCAAGTTTATTACAATAATGGCGGCGACAGAGATCGAAATCCTAAGTCCTAACCACTTTGTCATAAAGGCTTTGATACCATGTTAAGGACCAACTCTTTATATATGTCTAACAAGTATAAAACAGATAATAAACAGCTTTTGGTTTTCAAAAGTAGAAAACAGACAATTGGAGCCTTTCTTCATTCTCTTTTTTTGGTTAAAATTCTGTTGATAAAATTAACATTCACAAATTTCCCCCAAATATTCTCTCAAAGTACTTTCTACAGCATAAATGCATAAACTTTTTTTATGTCATAACAAAACCATGCTAGGACTAGTTGAGGTACACAAGCTCAACTGTTCCTTCAACCTTTAACCTGAGCACATAATACAACTTCCTGTGCAGGACCCCCTTTAACCATCTTCATGGCATTATCGGTATTAACTTAATCACATTATGTGCCAATACCTACTTTCAGAGTTCCTTTAACACAAGTGTAAGATAAAGAGGCCAAATATAGCATTCACTTCAAATTTACCATGGTCAGTGAACTTCCAAGAGAAAGAAGAAAACAGCTTCTATATCAATTTTACTAGTCAACTTTTACCAATTTTCCATGCACATAAGAATTTAAAATTATGAACAAAAAGGTTTCTGTCTTATGCAACATATTGCTTTGAAACAAAATTTCTAGAAAAACAATGTCTATTTTAGCAATCTCGCATAAAAACGATGTTTCAACAGAAGGCCACACCACAGTTAACAATCAAACTCCAAAACCAAAAACCAAGTGGGGCTCCCATATCCCAGACGATTGAACAGAGCACAGCACTTAATCTACGTAAAACCAGACATTGAGATGAACCCATTATTTGAAACAAAACACGGGAGCATCCCCTAAAGAATCGATCACTACCCTTTTCCTTTATAAACTGATTCCAATAACCCAAATTGAAAAACAAAGTAAAAGGGATTAAAAAAACACACAAAACAGCACAATTTAAAAAATCAAAATAAAGAAAAGCATTAAGATCTGGAAACTAAAACCACCCCATTTACTTTCCTTCATTTCCAAAGCAAGCGGTGGGAAAAAGAAAAGATTTTGGGGGAAAGGGAAGGCCAAAACTAACCACTGTCGCCAATAAGAAGCAGCTTGATGAGGTAATCGTAATCAGCACGAGCCCTTGCAGGTGGTGCTGCCATCGGTGATCACTGAACACGCAAACTTTGAAAAAGGCTCTATCCCTCACTGCACTTTGACGTGAAAGTGTTGGAAAAATGAAAAAGGGGTCGCTGAGATCGGAACCGAAAAGAGAAAGAAAGAGAAAACGGAACCTTCGGAAATGGTTAGAAGCAAGTCTCCGGCGACATGGAAAGAGATCAGAAACGAAACGATCCAAATGGGTTTTCGTTCTCTCTCTCTCTCTCTCTCTCCGCGTATGAATGCGAGGGGAGTGACTGGGCACGACGAGTTCCTGTTAGTAGTCCCGGCCACACCAGATTCTGCCCACACCCTCTCTCCCAATATTCTTGAGTAATCACTAAATTGAAAAGAGAAAAATATTTTTTTAATCCTTTTTTATAGATCAAATAAAATCAATGTTTTAAGAACCGGACCGGAGATCGAACCGGCGAGACCTCCGGGTCATGGTTCCATTGGTCGAACCGGTTGAACCGGTGGTCGAACCGGATGACGTAATAATTATAATTATAATTATATAAATAATTATTTATATACATATTCAATTAAAATAACCTTATTTTGAGAGGTAATAAGAATTTTAGAAAAAAATTAGGGTTTAATCTTTATTTAAAAAAATAACTATAATTATTTCTTTTAAAAATATTCATTACTATGAAAATAATTATTAATTTTTTTAAAAATCAATTGTCCAACTTCATTAGTTTATTTTCTATCGCATAGATCTTAAAAAGTTACGTGAAATTGATATAAAATGTATTTAAATCGGACGAATAAGTAAAAAGTTATGACTTTTAGAAGATAGATGTAAAAAAATATCCTAAAAAACTAATTTAAAAATCTGAAAAAGTAATAAAAAATTCAAAAAAAGTATAAAAAAAAAAAAAAAGATTGAACCGGCCGGTTTTCAAGAACCGGGTCCGGTTCATCCGGGTCGCCGGTTCAATCCGGTTCTTCCCGGTTCAATCCGGTTCTTCCCGGTTCAATGACCAAAACGGTTTTTAGGATGGACCGGACCGGCCAGGCACGCGGGTCACGGTCGGACCGGTTGGACCGGCCGGTCCGGTCCGGTTTTTCAAACATTGAATAAAATATTAATTTGATGAAGAAATATTTTATTAAAAAAATTTACTAGAGTAAAATAGATTTGTGTATGATTTGAATTAATAAACACTTATTTTGGTCTTCTAAAGATATAAGTGATATTTGTTTAGTACTCTAATAATTGATGACATCAAATTGATCCTTAAATTTAATTTTTGACATTAAATTGGTTCTTTAATGTATTTTTTAACATTAAATAAATTATGATATAAAATGGTTCTCTAAAAAGACCAATTGAATGTTACATAATTATTAAATGACTAAACTAATATCACTTATATTTTTAGAAGATTAAAATAAATATTTACTTTAAAAAAAACTCATCAAATGAGAATTGATAAAATGTAAATGACTTTTTTTTATAAGAGTTCATGTAAGAAAATAAAAAGGAAAAGAGCACCATAGCAAAAATTAAGCTCACTATGATAATTAAAGATGATGATCAACGTCAGGTAAAGTGTAAACTAAATATATAACTTTTTTTAATTTTATTTAATGGATAGATAACTCCTTGTGTTATTAATTTTAGTGATTATCTCCCTGATTTTTTTATTGTGCAATTAATTCTTAGTCTATTAAATCCTTAACAAAATAAACATGTAAGACTAAAAAAAATTGATAAATATATGAGCGATATCACACAAAAAAAAAGTCAGCTCTCTACACCCTCTCCACTTGTATACGCTTCCTAATTTTTTAAGAACTGTCTAATTAAAAGTATTCTTTTTCCTATTTTTTACGTCTGGGCCAGCAGACTTTGTTTCATATGCTGAGTTTCTCTTCTTTTTATACATTTCTTTTTTGTACATTGAAGTTTAGAGTGGTAGGAGACTCTCTCATTTCAAGTTCAGAACAAATTATTAATTTCAGTTATCATTTATAGTAAAATTACATATGCCTACCAACGAGGACTCCTAAATTCATGCCGTTGTCACGAACAAAAGTTTGACTTAAGTTTGAGTTCTCTTACAGTAGCTAGAACGTTCAAAGCCTCTCATAAACAGGTAGATTATTAATTAGAATGCTATACAATTACTGTTTCTTATTGTGAAACACCCACCTCTTAAATACAAACAAGGAAATTCTTCCTTTTTGTTTTTTCCTTTTACCTTCTTTCTTGTTTGCCTCTAACCAGTTTGTTTACAAACTGCTCATGTCAGCAGGAATGTGGGGACAAACTGCAGGTTGGCCTAAGGAGCAGAGGACTTTGTTTGGTTCCCATATCAATCACACGGAAAAGTGTCAATGGAAGACCAGATTCTTTAGGGTGCTGTCTCAAGAATAATTATCCTGCCTAGAAATTTCTAATTCCTTATAAAGTATGAATAGCATGATACAGACAATGAGCATATATAGGGAGATAATTCCTTCATTAGCTAGTTGTAAGCAGTACTTTAATATAACGCTGATAGGACTTATCTTGCAAGATTTTATTAAGACATCCTCAAATGAAATTTTGCCTGAATATAAAAAGTCAAACTTTTTTAATAATTGATCAATAGATGATTAAACTGAAAGTTGATTGAAATTAAACTCATATATTTATCATTTTCAAGAAGAAAATAGTACAACCAAGAAACTAACTTCACAATATGAAGTAACATTTATATGTCATTCTCCGGTCAAATTTTCAGCAACTATTATAAAAGATGGCTACATAAAGAGTTTTAAGTTCCCACGTTTTGATTGGTTCAATTTGATTTCTCATCAGCACAAGCCCAACAACCACACTCCTGGTTCTTTACAGCTAGTCACAATTGACAGAAGTTACACTAAATGTCATCCTGCCAAATTGTAGTCTCCTGCTTGCTGGTATAAATTGTAACTCCCAGGAACTTCCATTTTTCCAGCTATATAGTCACTCCCTGCAAAAATAAATATGGCATAAATTGCTATAATAGAGAGAGGATCATCTATGAAGATATAATCCCTTGCTGAATCCCCAAATTAGTGGTCCAAGGTTATTTTCACAATATCAAAGGACCCAAATTACACGGACAAATCAAGTATTTCCTTCAACAATGACACGTCAAGACATCTGCACACTTCGTGGTAGAACTAGTCTAAGAATTTGCCAAATAATTTCAACTGGAACTATTTAAAACCCCGTTTGCTAGACGCTGTAGTCTAGTAAAATTCAAACACAACAGAGAATTGGAGAGTCATCAAAAAGGAAAATGTCATTGAGGCTCACATGCATGCACTCACATATCGTTTCTGAAGGTGCACAACTTTCCAAAGTGTTGAATAGGATCTTGATTTTAGTGATGATATGTAAGTTGAATTGGACATTTAAATGTATAGCTGTGGGGAACCACCAAAAAAAATGATAAATCACAGTAAAAAAATTGATGCTCAAATGCATTTATACATGTAGTTTTACTGGTTAAGAAATGATATTATATATTTCTCAACATATAAATGGAGATTCATCCATCCTTTGCAGGAAGAACATATATAAATTTCCAATACTGCATTGGTAATAAGAAAGTAAGTACTGACTTCCATTACAAAAGTTTACATGTATGCTTTTCCAAAATAATAGCTGAGTTAGAGAAAGAAGGGAGGGGGGGGGGAATCAGGAAGTGAATCTCATTTGTTAAAATAATTATGGAAGTAGCACTGACTTAATCAATACTAGGGGAGTACTAGAAATACTTCCCATTGCAGGACGTAGAAGGATATTCTCTTACAATTTTTGTTGCTCATGTTTACTTGATTGTTTCAATGTGTCACGACATGACTATATTGCTTGGGGTAATCATAAATTTTATTTGAATATTAGACCACTTGGTATCTCTTATAACATTACAGAATAGTAATCTTACTTTCCATCTAAAATGATTTGAGTGATTGACTAATAAAGAGACAAGCAAAGGAAGAAAGCACAAGAAGTTACATACTTGAGTTTGATAGCTCCTCATCAAAAACAGACATACTACCAAAATTTCTTGTGAATCTTAGACTTCCATCTGATGGAAACATGGAATCTGGTTTACTGGTTTCTGGATTCAAGTACTGCAACTTAGAGCATACTTCAGGATTCTGGAAGCACAACTTTTCAGCCCCGGTAGTTATGTTATGTTGGGACTGAAATTCTTCTGATTTTGTCTTCTTATCCTTAGAATCAACCTCAGTCTCTACTTCTGATTCAGTATTACTAGGTGCCACATTATGCTGTTTTCTTTTTGATCGAGCACGCCTATTCTGGAACCAATTATAGACATTTGTTTCAGAAATTTGGCCATGCTGGCTCAGGTCAGCAGTAATCTCCTTGATCTTTTCCTTGCTTGGAGTTCCATTCCCCTGATCAAATATACGCTCAAGAATCTGAAGCTGCACAGGTGTAGGAGTCCATCGCTGTCTGGATGTTATTTTGTGGCCAGCATATGTCATCAATGGGTCACAATATATATTTCCCAGCCTAACCCCTGATGAAGAAAACAGCAATCTTTTCTTTAGAGAATGCTGGATCTTAATAAACAACATGAATCAGTTCAACAAATGCCATTTTTAATATTCCAAGTAAAGGAAACAAATTTCTCCCATTTTTGTTGGTGGGGGCGGGGGGAGCTGGTCTGAAAAATTGTGAGGTTCTATACAATCTCAAGAGTGCATTTAATGCAAGGAGGTTCAGAAATGTTTATTTATCCAATCAAGCAATATTTTCACCAATAAAAAAAAAACGCATACCATATCTGTCCCTCTTATTTGAAAAAAATAGCAAACAACTAAGTGAAAATTTATTGGACAACTTGAAAGCAATGTTGCACTTGCACACAAGTGCAACCAAAGCAAAATGCAAGGAAAAAATCAATCAGGTTTGGTTTAGCTATGCAAGTGACCACCTTGGCATTTGGTATTTACATCTTTTGACTCATGATGATCATTATAATTACAAAAAGATTTTAAGGTCCAATATTGAAATTCCCATGTGCCTTATATTTTAGGGAAACAAAGTATTGATGATATTTTGCACTGTCATTTTCTGTTTTCTGGAATCAGGTCAGCTTAAATAATTGAAAAAAATGGAAATAAATAGGCTGGTATTTTAACATGTATTTAAACATGATGTAGACAAATCTAAATGACTAAATGGTGCAGAGAAACTCAATTGGAGTCCCACAAATCTTATCAGTGAAGGCTTCGGGTTAACAACCAACATGGGTAACAGGATATTAATGGGAATTAGCAGGTTAAATTACAGAGGAGATAAATGGTACTCAGAACAAAACTTATCATCTACCATTAGGTATCTGCTTTGTAACTGAATGTAGAGAATTGCATAGAAACTCTATTGAAACATTTTTCAAACTTAAAGGTTAATTGCTTGAGTTAAAAATTAAAGCGCCTATTTGTCAAAGTCCCAAAGTTGAAGCCAGTTTTGAGCATTTTTCTGACAATATAAATAGAAATTCTCACAAAGGAAATTATTTTGGAGGAGAGAAAAAGGAAGAATAAGAATAACGAGCAAAATGAGGCAATATATGTTTGGGATGGAAAAGTTTTGAAAAGAAATGGAAAGAAGAACTGTAAAATATTTATAAAATTAAATAATTAAAATATTATATAATAATTTTTCATTTTATTATTTTTATTTTAAAAAAATTTAAAATAAAAAATATTTACTTAAAATAAAAAACACCGCCCCCCCCCCCCCCCCTTCTTTTTCTTCCAAACTCGTTCATGCAAATTTGTGATCAGCTCATAAATAAACAAATTTTCACAAAAACCATGGAGGGACAAATGAAGGACCTGCAAGATCCTGCTGAGCTGAGAGTGTCCTGTGCATCTCAATAAGTTGCTCACAAATGGTGGCATAAACTGCAATTTGTTTCCTCAGAGTCTCCAACTGCTCATCAGTCATCACCTTCACATACATCATTTCTCCTTTCCCATCAACATTCCCATTCCCACTCTGCTGCCACCTCTGCAGCTGTTTCTGCCATTCCATCACGTTCTGTCAGATGATGATATGACTGAGGAGAGAGTGAGAGAGAAAAGCAAGTCAGCAAAGTCTGTCAGAAAATAAAAATGGCAAAGCACAAAGTACGAGAAACAGACAAAAGACACAAAATAAGAAACCTGATCCTTTTATGCTGTGGCACATGTATAGGTCTTCCTCCTTATTAAATATTTAAAAACAAAATAGACAACCATGTGCAGACCTAAAATTCCTTTTTTTGGTGCTTTGCAGACCTAAAATTCCTCGTAGTTAATTGTTTTGCGGAAATTTTCCTCATAAAGCATCAAAGTTTGAAATGAGTATCTGTCAAATTAATCTTGTGAATCTCACTTGGATTTATACCTAATTGTATGCTTCTTTCTTCTCTTTTGAACTAACAATTTTCACATGACCAAATAAAAAAAATTCAGTATACAACCACAATATGGTACTTGCGAAAATATAAAAGTATTTACAGGTATTTATTAAATGTTATCTCGTAGAATATAGGTTACCAAGCTGCATAAATAATGCCTAAATTTTCGTTGAAGTAATTAATTTCAGGTATAAGCCAAAAACATATGCAATCGGAAATCATAAAACTCACCCTACTGTAAATAATGTAGTGTAAATACAGATCAATGGCTTGATTTAGTGTCAAATTCACTATTTTGTGTATTTAGTGGGAAAAAAACCTCAAGCAAAAATTTGAGTTTGAGAACTAGTGAAAGCTTGGGGGAAGTTAAATATTGATAATCATGACGTTAGATTTATCTAAACCTTCTTTTTTTATAATTTGAATTACAATTTACATTTGTTCCATTTTTTTTAATCAGAAGATAGAAAGCATTTTATTATTCCTAGTAATAACCGGGGCTAAGAAAGACAATGCAAGAAGCGTGTGCCCCCAAATACATGCTCCATTTTGCTGTTACTTTGTTGTGCAAACCTTATTATTTGATCATTTTGTGGAAGGTTTATATTTCCGACTTCTACTTTTTGTCAATGAAATGTTTTTCTTGCTGCAATAATTCTTTCTTCTTTTTTCCTTTACGAGTTGCATATATATTAAAAAGATTATCATCACCCAAAAAAAAAAAAGATTATCATATTTCATCAACTTAGTCTTAAATATAATTTTGTAGTCGTTGGTGTAAATACATTAACTACATAGTTAACACAGATATCCTTACCACAAAAAATATATATATACCTTGTTTATAAAACAAATTATTTTTAATTTCTTGGAATATCCATATAGGCTATTAACATTGTGAAATTAATTTTTTTCAAACATTTTTATTATTAAGAAGTCCACCTAGCAATCACTTATTTTAAGTTCTAAACTTATATCTCCACCTTAGATGTGGAACTAGCGTATCACTCCAGTCAACCTTGTTGATTTTCATAACAAGTTTTAAGTAACCTCGAAATAAATACAAACATTGGCAATAATGAAATTAATTGGAAGAGGCATATGTGACAGGAAACACAAAAAAAGATGTGAAAATGACACAAAACTAACCTCCAATTCTGTAGAGTTGTTCACGGCGCGAAAACCGGCATGTCAACCTGTTTTTTTAATAATATTTAATGTATAATATTAGCCATATTTTTTAGATCGTGTTATCTTTTTCGTACATTATATTTATTTCTTAACCAATATTAACAACAAAAGGGTCCATAGCTCAGTGGTAGAGCATTTGACTGCAGATCAAGAGGTCACCGGTTCGAACCCGGTTGGGCCCTATTCTTATTTTTCTTATTCCGTTTGTTTTTCCTTCATATAAGCTCACCTATTCATTCACTTTATTCATATATAAGAGTATCTTTTACAGTTACATGGGATTCTTCTACCATTCTCCGCCATAACTGCCATTTTTTTTTGTGTTAATATTTATACGAATCTCTTGGTGAAGCAAGCAACACAAATATAATTAGCATTCTTAAGAACACGAGTACCATGTCAAAATCACATATTATTGCCTGCTCTCTTGCACAAACAAATTTATGGAGATAGAAGATACTACGGAAAAGAATTGACGAAAGTTATCACACCAAAACAACTATAGCAAATGAAGAATTTGTTAATAAGGGTAAAATGCCTAGCGTAGTTCTCATAATTATGTTGAAGCTGATGTCTTATGCTTGCTTTAAAACAATTATAATAATGTCTTTTTTGGTGGAAGGGATCTGAAGAGTATTTTACCATTGTTAGGTTGAATCTTCATTTCTTGTTGTTAATGCACAAGAGACACCAATATTAAAACATTTGTGGCAGTATTTGTGTTGAAATAAAATATTTATCAATAAAAGGATTAAAAAAGATCAGATAATTCGTTTTAATTCAAACATTCTTTGCAAATGTACACAAGCAAACCTTCCTCTCCTCTAATTAAAATAATTTCACGGTACAACTATTTTGGTGGAAAAGTTAGCTTTTAAAGAAAGCATAGAACATCACTATATTTTTGTTGTATTGCATTCTCGGGAGCATAACTACCCTTTTCCTGGGTGGGGTTAGAAGGTCAGGATGTATCAATCAACTCTGTATTTGAGAACCATTTGCTCACTCCCTATTATTTCCATTAAATGCTTCAATATAGCCAACCCAGTCCCCTCGGGCACTAATCAACTTTCACTGCTCATGTAGCTGCCCAAAGTAGCACAATCAATTCAGAGGAATTATACATTCGTAGTTCTGGATGGATTCAAGCCATCAAGAAAAATGCCAACATGATCAAACTGCAGGCAGATACATCCAAGATAAACTCAAGGATTTTTACGTTGATTTGCTACAGTCACTCACTAGGAGACAAAACTTTAATCAGCCAAGAAAAAGCCTCTGAATTGTGCATTTCAATTCTTACTTTTCGTGTATAATGCTCCAAAGTATGTGCATACTCATTTATGGTATCATTAGACATTGTATCTTCGGCTAATCTGACTGCTGCCATCTGAGACAATTGAAAGTTCTCCCCCATTTGTTGTAGCTTCCTAGCTGTTTCACCCTCACCAAACATTATAAGGGAAACCAATAAAGATTTCAGCTCACCTCTAGCTTCCACTGTCAGAGACATGCCTTTCAAATGCTCCACTAAGGCCATCTCCTCACCAGGACTACAACAGTAAGTAGAATATTATTACTTCATATGTAAATTAGTGACTAATGAAAAACAATAGTACATGAGAAGGGGTGGGTGAACACAAGAATTTTCATGTCAAGGTACCTCCCAGGACGGATTTTTCCTCTTTTCCTCTGACGCCTAGTGTCTCTTGCCTTGCTAGTTGCAGTTGAGCTAATAGAAGCAGCAGAACTTCTCCTGGTCCTGTTGATGAAATGAGGAAAACGAATGAAGACACACACTAAAAGTATAACAGAACAAACAAATATACCAACAGTAGTGTGAAAAGAATTACCTTTGTTATTATTTTTTGTATGGAAAAGAAAAATAAGCATGGTTCAATTTGATAATCTAATGCCTTTCTCCCTCCAAAACTAAAACATTAGTTAATGAAATAGGGAGCCTTTGCCATTTTATTTTTTTTAGATTGAAGAAACTGAGGCATGAGAGCAAACTTCTGACCAGATTAAATAAAAAAGAACATTAAAAAGAAAATTATTATCTACAATAAATGGGGTAATAGAAAGAGAAAGACATGAGCTTCAATGTGATATATTAATGATTCTTTAATCCCATGAGAGGGTAGGGAGGGGGGTTTCAAACTTGACTCACAGATCATGAGCTTGAAAACCTACATTGTTCTACATAAAGAAGAAATAAATTCATTTATCACAAATATTATGACATACTACAGAGTCACAGACTACAGTTGTAAAAACTGGAAAAGTATCTCACTGCTAGTCCTTCGCAGAAGAATTGAAAAACAGTCTGTTTTATTTAATGTATCCAAGATAAATGGAAGGAGCATTGTGTCTGATCGGTTAAGTTCAATATAACATGTTATAAGGCCACAATCCATCCTCAGAGTCAAAGAAAACCAGTTCAGAATATATACACAAGTCACAAGCACATTAAATTGATGCTCCACATCTGGCAAATTATAGGCAGATCTATGGGATAAAAGGAAAAAGACATACCCTGTGGTGTATGCACTCATTCCACTAAAATTACTGCTAGCTTCTGATGCAGCATCATCATCAAGATCACTCGCTGCCATTTCCTCTGACTGGAGCTTTGCTGCAAGAAGTAATCTTCTCTGTCGAACAGCCAAGTAACGGGCCAAATACTTCCCCACTTTTTCTAAGCCTTCCTCATATTCACTGTTAAGTGTGCTTGCACATTCCACAGATGCATTCTTCACTGCTTTAATTAAGTCCTCTCTTCTATGCATAAAAACAACCCTCAAAGCCTCCTCCCAGTCCCTTGCACAAATCAACAAATTCACACCACTGTTAACATCGCCACAGTACTCCAGGGCAATTTTGGCAGCTTCCCCAGGTTTTCCAAGCGCTTGAAGTTCTTCACAAAGCTCACTAGCAAGATGCAGTACCTCATCCTTTCCCAGATTAAGGAACCCAGCAACTGTAAGCACCCCACTCCAGTTATTACTAGCACGGTAAGACTTCAGAGCCTTATCCAGATTGAAACAGGACAAGTAAATTGTTGCAGCATCTTCAAAGCATTTTTCATCACTAAGATAATCCCCCCATGCCTCAAGGATTGGCATCCTCTTGGCAGGATCAGTAAAGAGTTGAAGAGCCAATGGAAAAAGTTGAGGGTTTTTTTTCACGAGTGTCATACAATCATCATAATAAGAATCTCCAGCAGAAGCAATGTGTCTGAGAGCCTTTTCAAACCTTTGCAGCCTAAGGTCAATATTATATTGCATTAACAGATTAGGCATACGCTCCAATTCTTGTAAGAAAGGAAGAAATTCTTTAGGATCTTTCTGAGCATTCAGTGCCACAATAGCTGCAAGATTTAAATCATAAAGACCCAAAGCAGCTTCATAGACAGCATCAGCATCAGCTAACCACAAAAGATGCTTCAAAGCTTCTTCGGCAGAAGGATAAGACATTCTCCTCTTGTCATCAGCATGAGATAATTCCATTTCACGGATAACTTTTATTCTTTTTAGAGCATCTTCAAGTAAAGGGGGATCACTCCGAGCTAGAGTGGTCAAAATGCATAGCTCCCTTGCAGGACTTTCTGTTAAGTGATCCTCAAGTGCTTTCCTTACGGCCATCAGAATGGAAGAAACCTTGTTACCAGCAGGACAATGCTGAAGGCCTCCAACTAGCATATCATTAGCAACCTCTGGACACGGAACAGATACATAATTTTTGTAGAGTTTCTCTATAATATTTTCATTCTTTACAGAACAAACAAACTCAGTTATGTAACCCAGATTGTTAACCTGCCTGACAAATTCAGAAGCTGATTGAGAAAATGCTTGCCAACCACGGTAATCAACAATTACATTGAAATCTATCCTATGCCGCCTTACCATAAGTAAGGCATCTCTAAAGCGCTTTTGAACTAAGGCATTAATGATAGAAACCAAAACCAATTTTCTAGGGTATGTACATTCTAGGTTTCCCCGAGTAGTTTGCAGTATAATGGAAGCTTCATCTCCATGTAGGACTCCAACAATTTTAGCACCTCTCTCCCATATATTTATGTAGTTTCCATTTTCTTCTCTTTTTCTGCTGCCAATGTGGACAAAGTTCCCATACTTTGAGTCTAACTCCCCACTAAATATATCAACAATGTCAACAATAAAAAGCAAATCTTGTTTAGTTGTAAGAACTAAATGAGTGATGACTTGGTCAGCCAAATTTGAGTAAAATGAGAAACTGCTGCAGTTGTTGCAGACTATCCCCCCATTAGCATGCAGTCTGCCAATCTCATCCAGTCCAAAAAACACTGGTTTTGACGGCCCACCACTGCCAACTAGAGCTACACTCATCCAAGGGCAAGCTGATGAAAAACCTTGAGATTCTTGTTCTAGAGATCCTCTACTAATTCCAATTTCTGATACATACTCAAGGATTTCCCCCCGAGAAAACTGCATATATGCAGAATATTTACTAACAGGATTTGGAGCAATGCTAATGACCAGCTCTTCAAGGGAATTTCGCTTTGAAACTGTTGCATGCCAGCCTGAGCACGTCAGTAATCCTGGAGCAAGATCCTCAGAACATTCGAGTTCAATTTCCTGCAAATAGAAGCCTCGAAGTCCACCCTCATTCAGTGAGGTTTGGGATAAGTCATTACTGTGACTGAAACCATAATGTGAAGCAGCTAATAGTGTATGAGAACCTAACCATACAAGATGTAAAATGGATCCAAACACCACCTCAGTATGAGAGGCTTCAACAGTGAATTCTTTCCCTTCTAGTTCTTCCCAGGTTTCAACTGCAGGAAGCTCTACAATACATAAGCAACCATCTGACAGAAATGCAGCTAACTGGTTCTTAGAATTTTTGCAATATACAGCCATACCCCGAACATGAGAAGAAAATTTCAGGCTAAATAGATACATAGGAGGTGGCATTAAGGATAACGAAAGTGGGGTTACATGTATATTTGAACCATCAATGACTAGTGCAATGGAATTCTCCATAACAGCTGTGATCCAGACAAAGTTGTAAACTGTGACCTGACCACCAAGAGTCCAACAAATTAACTGCAAAGGCCTTGCTGGATTCCAGACAAACCTGACTTCATCTGGCTTCATGTATCTAATTTCATGCTTCAGGTACCAGTGGTTGTTGCTAAAATACCATATCTTTATAGCATCATAATTTTCACATTCAACAACACCCGCAAGAAGATCAGAACTGCAATTCCACTTCAGAACTTTTACTTTTGCATTAATTCCTTCATTGATGCTAAATTTGCTTCTTTCTAATCCATTTCTCTCAAAGAAAACAATCGAGGAACATTCATTTTCAGCTTTTCTGTCATAAACAGCTGCAATTTTAGCACCACTGGGCATCCACTCCAAAACTGCTCCAGCAAAAGCTTTCGGCTCTGAAGAAGCAAGCAGTGCCCCTGAATCTCGGTCCCAAACCTTAAGTTTCTTAAGCAATGAATCAGAACTGCACACATCACTCATCGTAGCAAAGTATTTTCCATCTCCTCGCCAAGATATAGGATGCTCATCCCGATCAGCCATAGAGATTTCATTCACCTGAAAATGCAGTTCCGTCACTATTTTGAACTCATGTGACCAAACATGTAAATAATAACAATAGAATTGAAGGCATTAATTAATATTTGCTACGTCTCCAGGTAAACAATGAATATATGCGAGTTTTTAATATCAGCATATGTAACATAAAATAACACAACACAACACAGAGTTATTAGCCTATGTCTCGACATGAACGATTAAGATTGTGGAGAACTTACTTACGTCATAGCCTTGAGGAAGAGGAAGATCATCTTCATCCAGTGCTGTTTCATACAACAAATCCCAATCATGGGTCATTACCAATATCTGCCCAAAACCAGTTACTATGCCAAGCAGTTCTCCATCTGGACTAGGCGAGATACACTTGACACCACCCTCCACCTTACCAACAAGTTCGCTTGTGTTCGTTTCCGCATTGTAAAGCAATAAAAGGCCACTTGAAGTTCCCACAATAAGCGCTTCTTTCTCCATAAGATAATCAAACGAAGTAACCAAGTCCCCAGGTTCCAGATCAATGGAACCAACATGTGCAGATAATAAGGTCTTGTTCCAAGCTCCTTTTTCCTGTGCCACACGTAGCAAGTCAAGTAATGTTAGGCTAGGAATACAAAATAAAAACACAAAAAATTAATAAAAATAATTCATAATTTGAATGAATGACAGAAGCGAACAGACATGGAAGGAAGATAGATGGGAGGTGTATATGAAGTTGTCGGAAGAGAGAAAGAAGATGCGGTTGCGCTCGATGTCGAAGGAGGAGAATCGTAAAGGTTCAGTTTTGGAGTGTAATTGGAGAGCCAAAGAGACCTCCGAGAAGAGCTTCAAGTTGTTCATCCTCAAACCCCAAATCTGTTCTGTGCTCAAAACAAATTGCAACACCGAGAAACAGTGCGTATGCGTGTTCGTGTGCTGGGGGTTTTGGAGGCTTTCAAAGTGGGTGTCGCCGCCGGGGAGTTCGAAGCTGAGACTCGAGAGTAGGGTTTTAAACTTAAAAAGACTTAACACTTACTACTACCAATTGGGTTGTTTCATTTTGAAATGGTTTTGGATGCATAATAATACTTCATAATTAATTAGAAATAGAGGAAAAATAATGGTTCTCTTTTTTATTATTATTATTTAATTTTTCAAATAATGAAAATTAATTTCTATAATTTTTAAACAATGTAAATTGGTTCTTATTAAGTCCATATAATTTTACTTTAAATAAGGAATAAATCCAATTCATTTTGAATTGTTTGAAAATTATAAAAACTTTTTTAAACGGCTTTAAATTATAAATAAGAAATTAAATTTTATGTGAAACTATAATAATCAAATGAATAATTTAACCTATATTATATTTAGCATGAGTTGTGAATGTATAATGTCCTTTGAAATACTCAATGACCTTTGATTAAACTTACATAAAAATTATAAGTTATGTTGATATGTGTTAAATTTTAAGAAATTAAGTAGTTTTTATTTTTTAGGGCAAGAATAGATGATTGTTCCTTCATCGCTAAGGTATTATATCACACATATGTGAGTATTGTGGAAACTTTTCAAATTTTTCCTTTATGCTGTCTGAATTTTATTACTTAGATTCTTATGAATTGTCTATGATAGAGATAGATGTGTCAATCACTTCTTACAGTTTTGATTTGCTTTCACCTTTTTCTGTTGCCTTGTTACTTTGATGTCAATTGAGTCTTGAAAAGAGAATATTTTGAACAATTTCATTTACTATGCTCTACTAGAGTCCCTTGTCCTGATTTGTAACCATGTTGATGTCATGGAAGTTGTGCTTATTTACTACTCCTTGTCCTTTTCTAGCAAAGTATCTTCTCTCTTACCATATGTTACAAGTTTCATACTATTTTCTTCATGGTGGACAAGGAAGGGCTGGAAGTAGCAGCGTCTATAATGGCATTGTGTGGCCATCTTCCAAGTGGGCGTGGATAGAAGAAAGGCCATGTTAGAGACCTTGATGCTGACTTGGAGAGGTATCACTTAAAGGCTATGCAGATTAAAAAAAAAAAAACACACACACACACACACAAAAGTGAGGTCATGGTTGATAGATAGAATGATTAGTATTTTGAGTATATATGTCAGAAAGGGATTGGGTATAGGATGATGGAGTTCAGGATTTTCATTTCTAATTTTAGTTAGAAGATATATTAGATTGTTATTTGTACATTGTAGTGTCGACTAATTTAGGACCTCATTGGTTCTAACCCCTCTCAAATGTAATTTGCCAGCTAAAGTTGATTGCTTTATACAATGTGTACATATGTTGCAGGTGCTTTAGTTGAGATACATAAAGATCCATCAACATTTTTCACCCACTAAAAAATGATTAAAATTTTTCATGATATCTCTCTTGGATAATGATTTCTCAATACTTACATATTTTTTCCTAGGTACTAGTACTTAGTGAGTTGTCTAACATTTATTAATTACTGATTATATTTAATAGACTTTCAAACATTTATTATGAAACTTACAGTTAATAAATAATTAATTGATAACTTACCATGAGTACTATACTCATAAAGGTATCATAACAATTCTTTTTCAAAAGGCAAATAATGAGCATTATTGGATATATAATATATTGGTTAAGTTTAGGCAGATGTTGTTTAGTTCCTCTATCAATATTAGAATTGTACCATGTTAATGCCCAAAAGCCCATTCTTCCATCAATCTCTTAATTCCTTTCCTCTTGTGCGATGTTGTTAGAATGCAATAATTTCAATAGCTTCAAATCACGCTCTGTTCCTTCCTCCTTCTTTTGCACTTCCCCTCACACATCCAACTGTTGGATTATTTGTGGATTAGCAAAAATCTTTATTATTTATAGTGAACTAGAATTAATTAAGGATATCAACTATATTATTTGGTTGTTATATGATTTATATATATGGGCCTATAACACTCGAACCAATTCTCTGTACTATTATAATGGACCTTGTGTTTGGATTGTTCATGATGAGTTGGACTAACTATAGATCATTATACAAAGAAATGAGTCTTATTCTCATCCTTTTAGGTTAAGTGTTAACTATCCAAACACTTTTGGCTTTTACTAAAAACAACCTAAAAGAATTAAAGAATAAGACCTATCTCTTGTTTAGTGATCCACAGATAATCCAATTCATCACCACCTTTAAGCGACAACACTAAGCACCGTCTGCATTTCTTAATGTTTCAAGAATAGTAAGAGACAAAGAAGGCTAAACAAAGTGAAGAATAGATAATCAAAACGTTTAATTTTCAAGACTTCGAGATGCCTAAGAAAATAGATAGAAGTCCTTCTTGATGAGTGTATTACTTGTCTTGTTTCAAGGTGATGGAAAAATGTTCCAAACTACTTCAACATATCTTGCGAGTAAATTGCACATTTTAAATCTTGGGAAGTAAAATACACAGGTAAAATTGAAGGTAATAAAATATATTTTAACCTAGTATTTATATACAGATATATAAATTAACACAGAAATTTAATAGCTTTTTAGAACTTTTGACCTCCATGATCTATAAACAATTTTTGGTCATCCATCATAATCATTTTTCCCAAAAATAAAAATAAAAATGAGTGCAACAACTAGTTGGAACAAAACTTGACCAAGATATAAATTGGCACGTACGGCTTATTGTGGTCCATCCAAAACTTCGCAAATCTTAACTGCAAATATCTTAGAAGACAATAACTTGACAAGATTTTCACATACCAAACTGCCCTCCACAAAACAATTTCCATTATAAAACCCTGTATATATCTACATAGTAATTTCTCAATACATGTTAAAATTTTCGCAATTAAAGGGTTGAATCATAAAGAAAAAAATATTAAATATCACATATTTACAGAAAACAAGGAGAGCAACTTGGATGCCTCTAAAAGTAGGCATCGCATGATGCCCCTACCAAAGGATTTTGTTGAACCGTGATTATATTGACAACATACAAAACTGTTCTTTTTTATTATTATTTTACTGACAGGTCCCGTATGCCATGTAAAAATGCAAGCATATAGGCTGCCCTTCATGAACAACAAAACTGAAGAAGGCTCGGTGGGAATCTGATTCTGTACAAACGCAACAATCTGGTGAAGTTCAGCACACAGTTTCTTGAAATGTAATGCACACCAGCCAGCAACTGCATTTACACAAAATGGTCAGGCCAAAACATGTCATGAAATGTTAGGGAATTTTATTCCATGATGTGAAATCAAATGAATAAAATATATAGCCACATTTTCATTTATGGAAGTGAAGCACAGTGAATCATACAGAGAGACCTTGTACATTACGAAGTTTAGCTAGTCTATTGACAACTACCAAAGGCCTAAAATTGAATTATCTTCACTCAAGATTGGGTTTCAAGGGAGGAAGGGAGAAGGTCTTACTATTTGTGGATCATAGGCCTGCAAGAGCCCCTTTGGATTTCAAATGGAACCCCACCAAAGCAAGAAAAAGAGGGAGGGAGGGAGAGGTACCTAAGGACATGTCGAGGCGTAGATGAGCAACATTCAGCAGCTGATTCAAAATCAAGGATGTTCAAATTATTCCTGAACAGAACGCTGGCTTTCTCTTGACATGCAGCCAAACACCTTCAGCTGAATAACAAATTTTAATAGATTTTCCCAAATGAACTGTTTCCCTTGGTTGAAAGACAAGCTGAAGACGAAGACATGATAACAGATATCAACATGGCTCACAAAAAGAGTAATAACACTGAAGAGATCAACAGGCATCGAGAGCATGCAGCATGTTTCCTAGTTCTGTCAATTAGCTCTCAGAAGGCCCTCTTTCTCTGGCCACCATTATATTCTCTTCCACCATGTTGTAAATCAGTCACAATTTTGTTTCTGGAAGGAAGCTTACAAAGCTAAGTATGTCGTGGCTACAGGTGTTTCAATAAGTCATTTGAATGATAGATGGAGAAAGATCCTCAGAATCAGTAGTGATGATTCCTCAGACCAACACATATACTCCAAACCAATATAGCACCCCAGAAATCCATGTCATGAAGATCACAAGTCAGATCCAAGATCATTTGCCAGTTGAAGTATGCCACGCATTTGAAGGTATGGATTCTCTAACAGTTTTTCATTGTTGCTCTGTGTAGTGCCAATACAAAGCATAATCATATAAGTGACAATATTTAATCACCAAATAGACTAAATTATTAAGCAAGAAAACATCTAGAAATTTGAAAGAGAAAATTGTTTTTATTTGAAGACATAATGCAATAAACTGCATATAGTAGTGTCCCTAGAGAACTTTGGTTTTAGGATAGAACTGCCTAGAGATATTAACAATAAGAATTTGAATATGAAGCTCATTTAAATGCAAGATTAACAATGCTAATCTCAGATTTATTAATAGGAGAATAGGAGCTCCAAGCAAATCACTAAAAAAGGAGGTACCTGCTGAGCTTTAACAACAAGATTCTGAAGCATGTGTTGATATTTCTCTGGCTTCTCGGTCATCATTCGCTGCATTAATAGGAAATCGTTACAAAGGATGAAATTTAAGGACCTAATACATATATAATCAACACAAAAAATGAAGTCAAATTCATGCCTTCAGAAGAAAAGCAGAAGAATAATATGCCACCCTTGAATCTGTGTCATCCAAAAGTTGCCTGCCAGATGCAAGAAGATTCATGCTTAAGTCAATGTATAAAGGTGAAAAATAAAAAGGCCAACTAATTTACAAAGAGCATAGAAGTTTGGAATCACCTAAAAAATTGTTCTAGACCAACTTCCTGGAAAGCAACAGGATCTGCTGTGCATTTACCAATAAGAAGTAGGAGAAGGGAGGCCCGAATATCAGATGTGGCACCAGGCAGGTTTCCTCTTCCTTTACTTCCAACAGCAACACCCAATGCAATATCGTCTGTTGCTGCTCCAGCCAATTGCATTAGTGGCCAATATAGCAAGGCAGCAGGAACATGTGCAATTAATTGCATTGGGACAATGGCTTGTCCTTGGAGAAGAAGTGCTGCCATTGATGCAGTCTCGTGATCAAGTTGGTAGTTATTAGAGTATCTGGATCTTCTATCAGCTTCTTCCTCACTATGCTCATCCCAGTGAAACGTATCTTGTTTGAGGACACGACTATCACCATCAGACTTTTTGTTTGCACTCAAGCAATTTAAATTTCTGTCATGTTGCATATCATCTCCATAGGGCAGAGCCATAGCAGGGGGAACTCTAAGGCATAATTGAGAGAATAATATGTCACACATCTGTTAAGAAACAAGAAAGAGTTGAGCAAAACAGGTATAATATGCCAAGCAGTATTCAAACAGAAGCCCATAAATGTTAATCAAAATAGAAAATTCTCCAAATGTTGTTCCCAGGAATCATATTATTATGAACAAAACTGTATTTGAAGTTTATTATTTAGAAAAAAATAATAATGTATACCAATGTTAGCATGTCTTTCAGCTACTTAACCACCTACATGATTTCAGATTTTGTGGACAATAATTTAATTTATTATGAAATGCTTCTTGACCTGACAAATAAACCCAATGCCAAAATTACATAAATTATCATAAGAGACCATGCCCTATCAGCAGCTTAATAATGACATAAGGACAATGCGAAGTTCCTATCAAAACAGTTTCCCAATAACATTCAATTGGCAAAGTATGTGGTTCTTCTATTTCCTTGATAACATAAAAAACATGCAAATTTACTAGCAACAGTAACAGTATTTCATATTTAGTGTGGTTCACCATGCTTTTATAAGTATTTATTGCTATGACAAGAGGAGATTCAGCAAAAAGGCATTTTGAGCTCCGGAACAATTACTTTCAGAATATTGATGCGGTCTGTTTCTTTTATCTGAAACACCAACCACAAAGCACTGCTCATTATGTCAATCACTGCATTGGCTTTCTCAAGATGCCAATCTTTCTGCCCATGCCCAAGATCACCGCTGCTTGATTGTTGCATTTCATGCTCATCTAACAAAAATTTGCATCTCATAAGAAGCCTTTCAAGAACAAACAAAAATCCCCATTTAATATAGTTGTGTTTTGACTTTAAAAGCCCACACAAAAGTGAAATGGGCAAAGGAGCATCTGGTATAACAGAGGAATCCTGAATTCCTGCTTGAGCAATTTTCTGCTGGAAGTATTTTATATTTGACCATATAGTTCCATCTCTTTCCCCACTAATTTCAGCAATAAGCAGATCACCTAACCAGATATACCCATTTTGACGGTAAGCAATTCTTTCAGAATGAAGAAGGGAATGTAAAGTGGTCCATGAGTGCTTTGCCTGCAGACCAATGTCATTTCTTAGAGCAACACCTTCCATATTTTCCAGAGACTTGAAAGATTTGGTTATCTGAATCATATGAGAGAACTCTTTGTCCAAATGCGTGAATGAACTTATTATTGAGTCAAATTTCTCTGTTACAATTTCCAAGAGCTGCAAAGATTTTAAGAGAAACAGCAAGACACAAATGAGTAAATAGACAGTTTAAAGAAGACTTATGTTAAGCAAAATATATGATAAATAGATTTGCAAATCAAAAGTCACATTGCAAAATGAAAGTGACAACAACTTGCTAATCTTTAATTAATGGGTACGATGAATAGAAATAAACCTATATTTGAACCACACAAGTGAAACATTCATCCTAATATTATTCAGTGAATTAGATCAAACATTAGGGTCAAGGCAGATACAGCTCAATTAAAGCACTTACTAATTTGGCCTGTCAGTCTTTCTTCTAGTGATAATCTAGTCAATTATTTACGCTTGCAACCAATTGTTAGTGAAATGAAGAAGGAAGAATGAACTCTGATAAAAAATTTTGAATTATAAAAAAAAACACCACATCTTTGATTCTCATAAATGTAGATAAAAAAATTAATTTAAGGATGCCATACACTAGACAACAATTTAGCATTACCTAAAAAATGTCAATTCTATGAATCACAAGCAAATCCTTATGAAAGACATTCTTATCAGAAATATAATGAATGACATATTTCTGTTAGAGAGAAAGAACTAAAACAACTCTAATTGTTCCATCATCCATCGAGAATATAATAGACATGATCATCACATTTTTTCTTCAAAAATATTACTAATGCCATCTGAAGCATATACAAATTTAACAGGTCATTTAAGACAACAAAAATGCAGAGACTTAATTGTACTTCATATTAACTTTTCACCCACATGATTGCATAATCTTATGTTCCCTTCTGTTTGTTAGCTGTATCAAATGAGACTATACATCACTGTAAAAAGGAGCAATAAGTAGTTCTTCTGCATGTCTTATCCAGAACCCAGATGGCAAAATGTTCCCCACCTTGCACAAACCAATCCAAGTGGAAAGCTTTTTCTCTCAGTATTTTACGAAGAAATAAATCTTCTAAGATGTTGGGATTTAAGAAACAATTTGAGGATTTACTATGTCCACCAATCCACATAAGTCACATCCGCCAAGGCAGGGGAAAGGAATGGCGGGGAGAGAGGGAGAGGAGCTCACAGGAATTCATGAAAAAGTATAGCCCTTGCCCCTTGTTGAGATTATAGGGTTAGATGGAAAAGGAGGAAATGTGGCTTTGAATAATATTCTGAATGTATTACATTGACTAACCTTCTATTTATACTAAAAGTATGGCTATGAAAGGACACTTTTGCCCTTTACTTTGGTTGCACAACAAGTAACTCCTATCTTAATGAAGAAGACACATAATAATAAAGCATATTTCTCAACATCCCTCATAAAACTATTATGCCTACAAAATAAAAAAATAAAAAAGATGGAAGTACCGTATTTAGTCGTTCACTGTTGGGATATCTGGACAATGCAGATGCAATTGATCTTCTCAAAAGCTCCCCAATTCCTTCTACCCCAAGTTTAACAGAAATATAAAATGCCTCGGGTGCATTTGTTTGAGCAAGCAGAGCAGCAAGCGGTTGGATCTCATCATCACTATATTCATTGACTCCTGTAGCTATACATGTTTCATTAATTTGATGCAGAATGTAGTCAAAAAGCACCGAATACAGATTTTTCCTCTCTTCTCTTGAGTTAACAAGGGAATACTGCATCCAACACCGAAAAAAGTGGGGGGAAATCATATAAGTAATGCCAATTTGAAACTAAGTAACAATATACAAGGACTTTAGTTCAGGACTTTATTCTACACTTTATACTCTTGTAAAAAAACAAAAACAAGAATCTTCATATCTTACCAATTAAAACAATATGGCAAATTTATATTGGGCACATCAAGCAATCATAACATTTATGACACATTCATGGTACACCTTAAATCTCCAACTTAACGAACAGAATGAACTCTAAATATATTAGGTCCTACAGAGTCATTAGTCTCAAGTAAGTCCAAAAACTTTGGATAATGTGTAATATTTCAGAGATAATTTATTACCAGCTCCTTGATTCAACATTTATCTGCATGGATAGACCTGTTTTACCAAAGACAGTAGTTTTGGGTTCTTGTGTAAAGGCCTTAATCTGCAAAAGTTTATGAGCAGGTCTATTATGATTTATATACTCTTAGAAGCTTATCATTACATTTTTCTTTCATTTGACTTCTCAGTTTGAGAGTTCTGAGTTGTAGTGTTTCCATTTAACCAAAAGAAAATAGAAGAAGCATTGAAAATATACAGGTCTTATTTGTGATTATGAGTCTTAAGATGATTTCACTTAAGTGCTGTCCTATAAGGATAAGTGGAAATGCTTGTTGACCTCAAAATTAGACTTCATAAGCAATAATTTTGATAGAGAGATGATTGCCTAGCGTCTGCTCTATTTCAGAATCACATCCTTACCATTAGCCATCATATCAGCCAACCTATTCACTGTTAATGGTATATCTTGAGATAACGGTAGTTAATAGTCTGTATTAATATTTATTGTATATGTATAGCTGTACTGTGGTACTACTCACTTTTACTATAGGTTGTAGTACATAGCCCCTTTCCCTATTATAAAATACTCAGAGATGTACAGCGCTAGAAATTGTCAGCTTAATTGGCATATACACATTAGTATTCACTATTTAAAGAGACAATGGTATTATAGTAAATTAGTAATAATAAATACTAAGTCTTACTTCCTCTCCCTATTGGAAACATATCAAGGTGGTTGAAAATATGCATACCTCACGAAAAAGAAATTGAACTCCTCCAATCAGATCAAGTTGATTCACAAGAAACTTTGGTGTGCTAGGCAAAAGCTCGGCAACTTCGTCAGGAACTTCATAAAACATGTTAGCTAACATGGAAATAAGCTTACAGTGAACTAATTCTGCCCAAGAATTCTTCCTGCTGGTTTCTATAAGTGCCTTGATAACCTAAAGGCAGATCGTTTGAAAATGAATTAAAGAGTTATCATAATTATATTGACATAAAGCAAATTAACAATCAATAATAAAGCAATGAATGGCTACATAAAGACCCAAGACAAAAACAGACAGGATTCACAAACTCCAGTCTTAAAAATTGTTTCATGGCTTAATTGAAAGATACACAACTAACATATAGTCGTCCTAGAAGGGGAGACAAACTGTAGCTATGGATAAGGAAGAGACAATACTGGAAACTAAAGAACAGCTAGAGTCTGGAACTGGAAGTATTAAAGTCTCTGTTTTTTCATTCTAAAAAACTGTTTAGTAAAACATAATTTTTTTTTTATCCGTCATTAGTAAAACATAATTCAAGAACAGTTTAAAGAACAAAACAGCCAAAAGCGAAATTTAAAAAAACAGCTTTTAAAAATAAGAAACAAAAAACTTGTTTGGAGCAAAAATGCAGTAACCTGATGAGAAAAAACACAAACCAGCAGCCCCTTTGTCACTCTCACCCCCTACACTCTCTTAATAAGTTGCAAGACATTCTCTAATTCCAATCAAATGGAACTGAGTTAAATGCCGGTGATGCATGTATCTAAACATTGAATTTCATTCAAGTGTTCAAGCCATTCTGGAACCCTTCAGAGATTAATATAAGAGATGTGTTTCAACAATAATCAAGAGAAAGACCAAAGAGACTGGAGTGAACTCCAATAATGGGTTTTCTCTTTACTGTGATAAGAAAAGAAGTGATAGAGGGGAAGATAGAAATGAAAAAAATTGCCAAAGATGCAAGTAGGGAGAGAAAAATGGAGATAGAAAGAGAAAGGCAAATAGGGTAAATCAAAGTGAGAAAATGAAGATGATGATCTGGGATAGCAACTATGAGAGAGCTGGTGTCAATCACTTGTCATCGATGAGTGGCTATGGCCAATGACAAAAAACAAAGGGAAAGAAAGAAAAGGAAGTAGTCCAAAACTATGAAAGTAAAATGGACTTGACGGAGAAGAAGAAGAAAAAGACGAGGCCTGGTGTTGAAAGTTACTGTATATTAAAGGGGAGGGGCAAACTTACCCAGTAGAAAGCAGTATGAAACAAAAAATGGGATTTTCATGAAATACTGGTAGAGTAAAATAGGAAAGGGGAATATCATTTCTCACCCTTATGTCAAGAACTTGCAATTGATTTCTCCGGATCTTTCCTCTATCACAGACAAAATAAAGCAAACAACTGAGTGCAGATGCCCAGACAGATTCCTCCATTTCTTCAGTCTGTATAAAACAATTAATCAGCATAAAATGTCATAAGAACAGCATGATAAGACCATTATCAGAAAAAGAGCAGAGAGAGATAGATAACATGATTGTCGTTAGAATTTTCATATGAAAATAAAGTATAATTTTTTATTGTTAATTAAATCAAAGTTAGTGACCCCAAAATTCTGTATAACTCTAAAATCTTACTTGGCAAGCGATCTTTAAAAATTCTTGCTCCTGATTCTTCAACCCTTCTCTCCCATTTGAATATAATGTTACTTTATAAAAAATAATACAGTATACTACAACTGCAAATATCATAATTCTTCAACCATGAGGACTTTCTATTGCATCAATGGTTACTCAACTAACTTGGCACAACATTCAAAAAGCAATCATTCAGTTCTCCATTGAACTTCAATTTTGAAACTTAAAAATTAGAACAAGATATGAAATTGAAACTAAAGGCAACTAGGACAAACAAATAAATACTATCTAAAAAAAATTGAAAAGAAAAAAAGAAGCTTTAAGTGCAACTGTGTAAGAATATAGCACAGTAGTTATTTCAACAGAAGCTTCTACTATGTTATCAGTTTGTAAAGCATTAAAATCCCTACTATAACTACAATTACTGGCTCAAATTTTATTCCATATACAAAAGGATTTAGCTTCTATGTTATACTGCACATGTTTAAAACAAATTGCATTACTGCTTCACATTGTAAGTCATATATATTAACTGAATAGCAATGATGAGGCAGAATGTTGATATAAAGTTGTAACTTGTAACAGAAGAATGGGTTTATTCCTACTCAATAATAAGATAATTATAAGAACGTCTTCAGGTAACAGTTAAGGGAAAAGCTTGAAAATTTCACTTATGGAGCCTCAAGATTATTTTTGCTTTATATATGCAGAATATTTTATTAGAAACAGGAGTACAAGGTGAGAGGATGAGATATTCTCCTAATCATTGTTTCATGTACATTTACAAGATTTGGATCCTCTTATTTGATCTTTCAACATTATATTGTCACTTTAGTAGAGAGAGATACACACAACAGAGGGTCCTTCTGCAAGAGTGTTGGACCTTGTGCACAAATGTGAGTCCCCCTATACAAGGTCTTGTGTCTATCTCTCTCCTAAAATGACAAGGCTATTTTGGAGCTAAAATGCGAGGTCCAAATCCATATAAGATTTGACATATACTTGTATGCACTGTGGAACCAAAAAGTTCAACTCATTCAGAAATTAATATAGATATTGATCTTATCTAAAAGCCAATACTTGTATGGATACATATATATCACTGTTGAATTAAAGAAGAACAAATACAGTTATCTTCCAGAAAACTTGTACCCACCATTTCTTCAGATATTTGGATTTATTATATTATCAAATTTGAATTCAGAAGTAGAACTTATTTCTCCACAAAGACAAATATCTAGTAAAAATTCAACAATTATCTGATTGAAAAGTCTTCTTTGTTGTGATACCAAATATTTTATCTGACTACCCGATCCTTGCTTTATATACTTCCAAGTGCTATATTATCACACTACAAATCCATCTATGATGGCTCTCACTCTTAAACATAAAAAAAGCCACAAATTCCCAGATAAATGCTGTCATGAGAATTTGCAATCTTATCTCGTATCTTTACTTTCAATCCATTTATCTTTAAAAAAAAGTCAAAACACCCCTTCCTCATCTTAGTTCTCCAATAAGATTTGGGCAACCCATCTATAACATCGTTCAACATCATATCATGCATAACAGAAGTCAATATATTAAGTGAAATGTCTAAATTAAAAAATTGACACCCATCAATCAGATGATCCTAGCCTAGCCAAGAAAAATTATAAAGAAACAAAAGCAATAATCTTCTCCAAAGAGTTCTTTTTCTGCCTAATATTGGTCAACAGGGAAAGGAGTATCAATAATACCTGCACAAGAAGAAGTAGTATCTCATACAAAATATTTAAAATCCAAGACTCAAAATTATCAATTGCAGATAGAGAGTCCAATTTGTTCTGAGAATTTCCTTTTCTGCTTCCTTGGGCCATAAGTTGAGTGTCACTGTCATAAAAGGACTCTTGAGAATATTCTTCTTCAATTGTGGAAGTATCATCAGCTATCATTGGTTCTAGGAGATGAGCATGAACCCCGAGGTTCAGAATTAAATCAAATGCTCGAACCCTGCAGGCTGTTTTAGAAGAACTAAGCATCTCCTGAAAGATGTGTTTGAAAATTAAATTAGTAACAACAAAACAATTAAAAATATGGTCATAACAGGAAATAATAACTTTATTGATGCATCACCTCAAGCATAGAAAGAGTGAGAGGAGCAGCTGTCCGAGAATCTAAAACATACCTACAAAACAATATGTTTTATGGCCATCGTACATGATCAACTCACAGAACAGCATACCAACCATCAAAATGTAACATAACATGGCTAGTTCAATCAAGCAGAATGGGCAGAAAATTAATGTGTGGTTGAGGGATCTGGCACTCAACATATGCTTACTGATACAAACCTTGGGAGAACCACACCTCAAAAGCTAGCTATTAAGGTGGGAGAGCTTAAAGTCATATAAACCCCACATCTAAATCTCATACTTCTAATGTGGAACTCAAATCTCATACCTTGCACTTGGATCCTAACATTCCACCACGCTCCACAGCCCCGGCGCCCACGCGGGCTGGCTGTGCACTAACCCCTTTACTAGTCTTGAGTGAACATTGCAATGGCAGCGCCACCACCCGGGCCGCTCATTTGCAATTGAGAAACATGGTGGATTGCTCTTATACCAATTGATAGACCCTCAAAATTCAGGTATGATTTTATTGAATATTCTGCATGAAATCCTCTTCTGATGGCTGATATTGAGTTGATATCAGTACCAGAAGCACAATACAGCTACACTACTCTCAAACCGAAACAGAAACTGATAGCCCAGGCAATTCGAAAGTGCCTGGTCTCTCCCTCCCAATATCCCTTACTCAATTCTTGCCTACCCCTTTCTGTTTTCCTCTCTCCCTCTTATTCTCACCCCTTGCTTCCCATGCTCCTTGCTGCCACGCGTGCAGAAGGTAGTTATATGAAGTCACACCTCTCACACTGCCTATGTGGGAAATAAATCCCCTGTTACTTCCCCTTTTCTTTCTAAACTACACCTTAGTAATCTTAGGATGCCTAACACTTACCCATGAAAAATATCAGTCAATCTTCAAATTTTTGAAATACAATGTAAGTATATCTGGGCAATGCTTTCATGCAACAATATATTGATGATAGATTTATCTAGTGACCCGAACTACAACATATGTTCTCAATCAAATGTTTATTGTTGAATCTAGTTTTTTCTGTTTTGGAGGATATCCTATCCTCTCCCCTTGTTGTACTGTCCTCCTTTCTCTCCAATAAAAAAAAATCTATAAATTGTTTTTTTATCAAGCAAATTGTGAAAATTAGCCGAAGTACCAGTCAACAAGTTACACATTCACTCAGCAGATACAGTTATAGTTACTAAAAGGGAAAAGCATATTATGTTAATACTCCAGCATTCTTATCCCATGCTGATATGAAGAATTCTGCTTTCAGTAGGTGAATTATAATTGAATCACATTCACAATCTACATATATTCAGGCAAAAAAGGAGGCAGCAAATTTCTTTTTTTTTTTTTTTTGCATGCCTCTGAATCTGCACCCACAAAATTATTGCAACCATTGCACATCTTAATAAGACTCATCCTTTATTTTGTCAAACCCTTGTAACTAAACAATGGGAACTCCTTCAATTGTGAAGGACAAGCCCTAGTCTTCCCACTAATAAGAAACAATCTACAACACATATTCCTAGCCACTGCCCAATGCAAGGAAAATGGCCACAACTTTCCACCACTTCTATGCGTGGCTTCCTTGATTTGGTGTCAAATGGCAAGAACTTCTGACTAACTCTTTAAATATATATTTTTCTAGGGAAAGTGGGGATGAGTTCTATACAAATATTTACTAATTTTGAAATTTTGACTCCATTATTTCTGTCAAAATAAACAATAATCCCATATCATTTTTCCCTGATGTTCAATATCAGTCCCTCCTCTTTCCTATACTTTGAGAATTATTTTAACTCGACCTATTTTTTTTAATTTGTGATGAGGCAGAACTCACAAAATTATATTTTAATAATAAAAATCAGGACTATGCAGTCAAGTTTTAGCACATGCTCCAGTACTGAGAGAAAGACCTGGTTCAAGGTAAACATGGCAACCAAGAAAGGAATAAAATATGACAGATAACAAGTGCATTGAAACATACATGTCAATAACTAGTTTAATAAGGACGCTCACAGCCACATCCATTGATGGTTTTCCACTGTTATTGCTTAGTTTAGTTGACACTGTCATGACATTGGTATTTGGTGAAGAAATCTCTGAGCAAACTGCAGCAATAACTTCACATACCTCAGCAGGGTTCAATCGCAAAGGCTGCTGCTCACTGGTCAGCATAAGATAACATTTTGTGAGAGATATAGAAAAACAGAGAATAAATCAATTATAAATAACCAGTGTATGATCAACAACTGTAAATTTCTTCTCTGAAAACACAAGAAATATGCAATTTTGGGTTCAAGAAATAATATGCTTTCAAAAGTAATCAGAAAGTAAGAAAATGAATGAAAACAGCCACCAAGAATTAAAAAGGAAGAGGAGGAGGAGGATAAGGAGAAGGAAGAAGATGATGATGATGAAGCAGAAAGGTTTATATGTGTGTAAATGTGCATGTATGCTTTCATCATCATGCACAGGTCACAGGACTTCCACTCTAAAAAGCATTACATAATCATAGAGTAGTCACAATAACAAACAAAATGGTAAGGAAATATGAACTAAGAGGAGAGAAATAAACACTCCTTGTAAAAATAAACGTAAATTAGAAAGACAATTTGAGATGAACTGCATAAACCATCATCCAAGACTGCAAAAATAACAGAGCATGATAAATAAATAAATATGAACCATCTATTCCAGAGCGAACTATAGCATTATCTTGAGAGTTTCTTTAAGGAAACTTAGAATCTTTAGGATCACATATGGCTTTAACAGAAATGCCCACCATTAAATTTATATATTTCGTATTGCAGTTTCCTCTAATTGAATGATGAAGAAATTTCTGAATCTGAATTGGAAAGCAATTACAGCAATTTGACTTCCACAAAGCAATAATGAAGTGAAAAACTGTGTTATGGCACCCATTTTGGGATTGAGGAAATATGTACACAAAACACTTATTATCAAATTCTATTGAAGAATTTCTCTATCTATACCTGTAATGACGATACTGGAAGAGCTGTCGAGCTCGAGGACGGAATGTACACACAGGAGAATCCTCCCTGTAGAAATCACAATGTTCAGAGTAGCAAGTCACATCATTAAAAGCATTTAGCATACCAAAAGTGGTGAAAAATAAACAAACTTTTTAATTTTCCTTGCAAGTAAAAAATAAAATATCAAACTGCAGCTAAGCAACTCAAATACTTGTCAAAAAATCTTGCTCATATAAACAACATTATAATTCATGGAACATTTCAGCCTGTATATTGCGGTGAACAAAGTCATTGCCAAACAGAATTCAAAATTACTGCATAAACAGTACTTATTCTTTTATTTAAAGAATAAGATGAATTTATAAAGGAGGAAAGAACAAGATTACAGGAACGAGAATGAGTGATCCTCTAAAGAAAACATAAAAAAGAAGACAGAATAGAGTACAAAGAGAAACCCTGGATATATAAAATCAATATAAAAAAGAACCCCAAACCTGTCTCTTGAAATTATAGGGATTATATGGAAAAGAAGAAAATAGACAGAGTATATTTATCTGATAGGATTGTGATATTTTCAGATGTATTATAAAATACTATCCTCATACTCCTATTTATACTAATATTCTAGGTCAAGTACTAGAGTAGTACAACTATTACAAGCCCAGCCCAATAACACTCCTGACATAAATATGCATAATGGGTAAGAAATTTCATGGCATTCAATAATACGCAGCAAGGCACAAACTTCTCCAAATTCATTAAAAAAAAAAAAAAAAAACAGCACTTGGAAGCTTCGAACAGCAAGAATAACCTCAGGAGTGCAAGATGAGCTATTACTAAGGTGAAAAATCAACCTTTTTATATAATATTTGACTTAATATATAAATTCTATAAGCCTTTTTGTGACATGCCTTGGTTAAAATAAAAAGATGAAAAGGAAAAATTTGGGGAGAAAAAATATCAAAGCAAGAAATTATCTGATAGAAGAACATGCCAAACTTGACGAGGGCCCAGTTTTGTGCGTTTAGATGCTGTTATTGCTCTCAAGTGAGGGCGAGCAGATGCAGAATTAGTAATTGGTGTTACTGGAGAAGACTGCAACAGTTGATCCAGGTAAGGCATATCATCAGTTCCAAATAATTTCCACGGTTGCCCTTTCATCTTAGCTTCAATGTCTCCTACAAGTAGAGCTGCAGCACCTACTTCTAAGAAATTATGTGCTCTCATGTCTTCAGAATTCACAGCATGATCACTGTATCAAAAAATGTTAAATAACAAAGTCAATTTCTGAAGCAATATAGGATGGGATAAATTAACAGGGATAGCAGCAGAGATATAAGCTACAGTGGCCACTAACAAGACACCTAAACCAACACCAAGTATAAAAGATTATTTACTTTTCAGCTGGCATTGATGATGACTGCTGTTCCTCAAGCCAGCGCCATTTCAGAACATCATGGGCAATGAACCCAAGTTCATCCTTTTCATCAAGTTTTTCGATTTTTGATAACTTTGAAACAGATGAAGCAATTGAATCCTTCTCTAGTGTTTCTGGGACACTTGCTGGACTTAGTTGGGAATTGAAGGATTTACTCAGCAAAGATGACAATGTTGGCAGTGATTGTCCTGATGCAGAAGGTGGTCCAGCAAATGAAGGTGGCTGAAAAAGCCGTTTTGGAATGTGTTGCGACACTAGGGAACGCACATAACTCAGTGACTTCACAATTGCCTCAGAAGCAAAGCTAGATACAGGCAATGGAGATGTACTTATGGATGTGGTTGATGCACCAGAATGCCGATTCAAAGACCGTGACCATGGTCGATTCAGGTTAATATCACATTCAGCAATAATGGTTGAACAAAAACGATCTATCTGAAGTAATGTCTCCTCGCTGGGTTTGTATCTGTATTAATTAACTAATTGAGAAATCTTAATAGCATAAGTAGCAACTAACAAAAGATGGTTTCTTGTCTAATATAAAGGCACATAAGGAAAGATGTTAGTTGCATGTATGAATCTAAAGAAAATTTATCAATAAAACAGTATTTAAACAGATGACAAAATTAGCACCACATTAGAAGGATTCCCAACCCTCTTCCCCCCTCCCAAATCTAAATAAGCAGTTATCTTAAGAAATAGGAAATAGATATGCTACAACATACTGTTACACATAAAGATCTCTCAGCTTATTCCATTACTTGATTACTACGAGTTCTTTAACATCCATTATTGCATATACACATAAACTTATCAGACACTGTAATGCACATTAGCGAAGTAAATTTTGAAGGAACCTCTCTGCTTAAGTTTACTTTTTCAATCCCATAACATAGCCTGATCTAGACATGCATATGCATAGGCCTGCTCATGCATGCTTCCACACACCACAGACACACTCCCCAAAAAAAGAGAACGTAATTTTATTTTTTTTTGATAAAATTATTGCACTATAGAATGTAACAAACCAAAAAGAGATAATCATGTTGCAGTAATTTTCGTGGTACCTATAATCATCACCTAGTGAGCATCGTTGTTGTCTAATCAACTTTGTTGACACCAAGTAGGCATCATTATTCTTTATGTAAGATTGGCAAAACAAAATAATATTTCTGCCTACAAAGTAGTACTCAAAGAATATAAGTTCATTGTCAGCAGGAAGTTTAATTAACAGCAACCAAGTAAAGCATGCAAACAGAAGATCCCTACTCATGACTTTTTGGCATGGCTGAGAATAGCAGGAGACTACATTAACAATAATCTCTTCTTTTTGGTATCAAGTTTTAAAAAAAAATCTTTTTTGTGGGGGGTGGGAGGTTAGAGAAGTGTAAAATAAATGAACTTTTTTTATAGAAATAAGTCAACATTATAGTTACATGCAGCTTCAAGAAATGAGGATGGCAGAGAGACAGGTGATGTCTATCAGATACAATGTTATGATACTATTAAATATCCACTCATTCAAGTAACATACCTTAGAAGATACCGTTTCAAAAGTGCAACACACCTTGTGACTACTGCCGGACTGGTGAAAATAGTGTCAATGTTAGCAGTGGAAAAGTGAAACTTGAAATGGTTCACATGATACTAAAAATGCAAAAGTAATAAAGAAGAAGAAACAATTAACAATGTAAATTTAAATCAGAAGAAACAGCATAATAAATCTCACAAATACAACACCATTCATGTGAACAATTTGATGCATTAGCTTTTTATCCAAGAAAAAAAGCTCTTAGCTTTTAGTACACTACATAATCTAGAATTCTAGATTATAAGGATGCACCCACATGCTTCATCCAACAAAAGTAGTTCACTTACTGCATTATATTGCCTAAAGTAAACCGAAGAATAGTATTAAAGCAATGGTTGTATGCAATCTGAACAGTATCACCAACTACCCTTGTCAACAAACAACGGCAACAATTACCTGCGCTCCCTCTCTGCAATAGTATGTTCCAGAATTGCACTATAAGCCAAGTCTGTGGTTGCAGGGGCTGCCAGATAGTCCTGCAATCATATATTTGAGTCATAATATTGGTAAAGTTAATACCTTGACCTTGTGCATTGAGTATCAAATATAATGGCACCATAATTTGCATCCAAATGGGATTTCAGTCACAGTATACCATGTATTGCAGCTAGTAAAGATCCTACATGCGGAGAAAGTACAAGGAATTCAGTTTTCCTCCCGGACTCCCAGCCATATAAGGAATCCCAAAAAGAGGAAGCTAGTGCTTTCATATTCAGCCCATGTGTACAAATACTTAAAATAAACTATTGCGGATACAAAAATATTTGTTGTATATGATATACAGTATCATTCTCAGTACAGATGGCACACTATCTTAAACTTCATGAAATGATAGAAAATAAGGGAAACGACATTTGCATTAAAAGTTATACAATAAATTACAAAACTTTTAAAATTTCTTGTACCTGTAGCATTACTCGTCATATAACAGCATGTTTTGTTTACATTTTTTTACAATGCAAACGTGCCTTTCATCATTCCCGATGCACGTTTGCAAGAAGGAATTCAATCCTCCCTTCTCCCCAAAGGGCGTTTGCCCAACGCACTATCAAATACAAACAGGTCATAAAATGTTGACAAATAACTAACAAATCTAAGGGAGGGGGGAGGGGGAATTATCACACATAATGAAGAAGCAATTATTACTTAAATTAAGAAAACCATGTTGAGAATCCCTCATAGATTAAACTTGATAATTAAAAATTAAGGATGAGAATAACTGCTAATTAACTTTCAGAACTTCTCAGAAGTTTAAATCGCCCAAAACATTGACAGAACTGTCCTTCCCCACTTCTATACTAAAATTCTTATTTCTTATTGTAGCTGAGCACATGGAAGAAGCTAAGGTTGATCCTACTTTCTTTCCAGGCAATGGGGATTAAGACGAATGAAGTTGTGCACACTATGAAAAAAAAAAAATGGAACTAAGATAAAATAAAAAATAAAAAAAGACCTGATTTTTCTCCAAGCATGAGAATTTCACATTCATTTCCATTTCGCAGCACCACAAATTCCACACTCAAACCACAAAGAAATCAAGCCCCACAAAATTCCAACAAAAATTCCAATTCCAAAACAACCCAGATAAGATAGAAGCCCAAAAAATAAAAATAAAAAAAAAGAGAATCGAGAGGCTAAAATTACGAACACGAAGAGTCCTGAAAGCTTCAGTGGCGGAAGTGACCGGCGAGGAGAGGCAGTCGGCGACGGCGCGGCGGAGGGGCTCCGGCAGCTTCTTGAGGGAGGAGGATCTCAACCTGGATATGGCCCCGACACCAATTAACTGTATCCTGGAACTTGCGGGGCTCGTAGAGGAAGACATGGGTGCTGGTTCTGGTTCACCCGAATCACCCAACAGTATCGGAAGCTCACTGTGAATCTCGAATTGCAAAGAACCAGTTTAGGAGCTCTTCTCCTACATTTGAATAATCGAGAGAAAGAGAGAGAGAGAGATTGAAGAGTAGTTTATTTAGTAGTAGAATTTGGTTGAGATTTAGAATGGAATTTGCGAGTGTATGTGTTTGTGTTTGCGGTACGTGGAGGCGTAATTTTATGAACTCCTTTATGAGCTGGCATGCGCTAACACAAATTAAATTTTTGTCAATTTGAGAATGGGAAAGGAGGGTAATTTCGGTATATGGAGAATCTTGTCTCTAGGTTTTTTCTTTTTTTTTTTTCTCTCTTAGTCTTTGTTTGTTTTAAAAAAAATTAAAAAAGAAAAAATTAAAAAAATAAAATAAAAGAGAAATGATTTTACTTTGTTAGAAGAGAAATAGAGAAAAAAAAAAAATGGTAGGTCCTATAACTTGTTCATTTCTCTCTTAAAGTGAAAAAAAATAAAAAATAAATAGGTAAAAGTAAAAATTTGTCTAATATATCATTCTTTTTATATTTTATAAATAAATAAATAGGGATAAATATGTATTTATAATAATATTTAATTTTCTTTCTTTTTTATTTCTCTCTTAATTCTCTTAATTCTCTTAATTCAAACAACTTAAAAATTTATTCATTTTTTACTCTATTTCTCTTCTCTCTACTTCCTTCTACTCTATTTCTCTTCAATCCATTAAAAAATCAATGTGATTTCCTTGTATGAAAGATCTCAATGAAAATTTAAATTGTTTGAATATATGTTTTTTTTTTAGTTTTGACTCTAAAGAATAAATTGATAATAGGATCATGTTTTCATTGAGCTAGTACAGCTTAGCCAAAAAAATATAAGCTAAAACAATGCTAAATTACTAATTCTTTTACTTTCAATCAATTATACAACCACTTATTTAGTTTTAGAATAGTAGTTTAAATGACGTTTAACTTTTTTTGAAATTATTTTATCTCAAAATTGAATCTCAATTGGATATTTTGCTTGAACTTTCACATATTATCTTTCTATTTATACTAGGTCTTAAACCCTTTTTTTAATTAATGAAAACTAGTTATTTAAGTATTTTTAAATTTTTTAAGGTTTTTCAAGGTA
This sequence comes from Styphnolobium japonicum, assembly GCA_023212625.1. Classification (NCBI taxonomy): domain Eukaryota; kingdom Viridiplantae; phylum Streptophyta; class Magnoliopsida; order Fabales; family Fabaceae; genus Styphnolobium; species Styphnolobium japonicum. The sequence goes on from JALBWW010000013.1 coordinate 1,580,482, forward strand.
TGAGAAATGTGTACTTACCCTAATTAGTATATAAAGAATACTTTGTTTTCCTTTCCATTAAGCATTGCACTTGTGCTTCTCTAAGCATTTTCATTTCTTCAATTTCAATATTATAGAACACTTTTGCAGTTGATCAGTTCTTTTTGGTCCTTGCTATTGATCTGATGGTGCAAAATGTTTCGGAATGCTACATCGTCCGCGTTTGAATAGTCAGTCCAAATGGAGGTTTACACTATTAGAATGCATTTGTTGCTGATTGTGATTTTATAATACATTCAAATTGCTACTTAATTAACCATTTTATCATTAATCATATTCTCATGCGACTTTAACTTGACTTGACATATCGGAAATTATCCCCTGCCAATGGCTTGACAAAGTTGCTGGTCCATGACATCGTTATCATGGGTTGCCAGAGTTCGTCTAATTCACACTTAGCTATTTTTCTTACCCTTGGGCCCCAATCGAATTTAAAATTAAAGGATTCATTTCACCCCGCAAGTCAATGACCACTTTACAACCCAAAAAGAGACTCCTGTCCCTGCTAGTAGTGTCGTTTCTGTAAACGCATAATTAAACTAGGTACAGCTAACTAAGGCCAAAAAGAATTGGGTTATGATTGAGGAATTAGTAAACTGAAAACCAACGTACAGAAAATTTATCACTAAAGCCAATGAAAAGAAACATAAGATAATTTACAAATGCTGGGTTGATATGATTGTCGTTAATGAGATAACTGCTGCCTAAACCAAATTGAAACGATGCTTTCAGCATGTAGTAAACCAAGTTGAGATGGTTTATAAAGGCATTAAAAGGCACAAATACTGAATGGCAAAAATGATCTTCTCATCTGATAGGCATTAGATCAGATTACCAGCCCATCAATGTTCTTCTAACTTTGTCCACAATCTGACTTCTTGCTTGACTGCTGGCCAATGGAAATTCACGGCTTTCATCCAACAAAAACCTGTAGACTTCCCACTGGCGTTCTTGTGTTGAATGTCTAACAATTTCAGCCTGCAGTCAAATAAAAAGAGAGATTTTATTTAGAATCTATGACAAGACTTCCTCAAAAATCATTTTTACAATAAGCTTAACTTATATACTTACCGAGAAAATGAATACTCCCAATGCTTTTAAAGCCAATGTAACATCATAGAACACACGGGGCCTTCCCTTTCCAGACAACTCTACAGGATTAGCAACCAGTAGTTCTGTATCTGGGCCCCGGTTCACTACAATCACCCGCAATGGATGAAGCATCTCTTCTTTTAAGCACGAGCACAAAGCAATCTGACTTTCAGGATCTATGATCTTTTTACCATCTTTTTGCTGGATAAATAAGTCGATATTTCGAAAGCCTTTGGCACTTGAAGAGAATCGACTATAAGCAACCTGATTGAGAAAGGCTATAAAATCAGTAAACTAATTGCAAAGAACAATTTATGTGCCTAACCATATGGTAAGACATGGTATGTGGAAAATGAATGCTAGGGTGACTGAGTAGAATAAAATCAACTGATAATAACTAGAGATAAAATGTTGCACAGAGAATGTTGAACAGAATCCATACAAGCCATCTGTTTCTCAATAATTAAGAAATATTTTTCAGGAGAATGAAGACAAGAAACATAGAGAAATAAGCACGAAAAGAGAAGCCCCCCTTTCCAACACACAGACATGCAGAAACAGACAGAAAATAAATCAATGGGAATGAGAAAGCATTCAATTCAAATAGAAGAAGAAGAGATGGCAAGATTCAAGTCCATGCTGAGAAGTAATTACAGTTAGACTCTAACTCCAAATTTCAAATTTTTTTACTCTCTGTTCAGGTTGCTTCCTTTGATGTAGTAAACAAGGTCCAGAAAGGGGCGAAGCAGAAGGCTATGTACATGCATAAATGACAACTCAGGAGTGATTACCTTAATATCAGAGTCCTTAGAAATCCTCATAATATCATAACACAAGCCCTTCTGATCAACACACTGTATCTGAAGCAAGGTATGAGCTGAGCTCAACGAATTATCCACCATGACAGTGGGTTTCTTCAGTGTTTTCATATCTGGGCTGAGAGGATGCAGAGACACCTTCTTGTCTAACAGTTCAGAACTAAATAATTCTTCAGCAACTGCTGGCGGAAGAGATGAAAGCCCCTGCAAATGTCCATATTCAGGCCCAGCCAACTGAAGTTCACAGGAGATACAACACTCTCCTAAAGCATCCATCAGATAACTGCACACATGATCTCGCCTCTTTTTTGTGTGTAATAGCTCCCTGTTTTATAAAAAATATATATATTATAAGATGTCACATAATTTGCAAAAGCTACTAGCTACCAATAAAAATGCATAAGTGGACAGATATTAACAAATTTATTCCAATGCAAGATTGATCAAAGCAAGAATTTTATCATTTAAGACAACTTTTACACGAATTGAAGTGAAACATGAAATAATATAGCAGTAGCAATTAACAGGAGAGCAAAACAATGAGCTGATGACATGACATTGCATATAATTTTTTATAATATAATTGGCCTTTCTGGTCGTGAAAGATCCAACTTCAATCAAAAGTTTCAATTTCAAGTATATTTTATAATCAGAAAATGTAATTTACAGTTGGATTTGGCTTGAATTGAATGTGTGTAAAGCCCAGCCCATGAATGATGAGGAAAGGATAAAAGGAAGAAATCCAGAGAGTTTACTTGGATAAGAGTAAAAGTCATATGACTTCACTGCCAAGTTTTGGCAGTGATATAAATTGGGAAGAGCTATACTTGCTATGTGTGCATAGACTTGTGCCACCACCAGAGAAAGACCCGTAAGCCATCGTGTGCATTATTCACTGGAAAAGAATTAAGAAGACCTGTGGTGATGCATGGCGATGAAAATGAAGAAGATTCAAGAAGTTTGGGAAGGCACTACTCAAGTATGCATTATATTGTGATGTGACACAGCCAGATAAAACAAGGGGTTGGTGTGTTGCATATTTTATTTGAGTTTTGTTTGAAAGACCTTGCATTTGGGTTGGATTGTGTTGTGGAGCCGTCGATGTAGACAAAGTTTCTCAAACCACATTAAATTTTCTGTCTGGGTTTTTTTTCTGTTGGTTAGTTGCTGCCCTTTCATATTTGCTTTGTGGGAGGTTTTCTTTTCCCAACATTTACCTGCACTAAATTAGTCATAAATGAGGAAATACTTATAACTCTATATAATCCACTAACTTCAAAACAAGGTTTGATAGCAATGAGTACTTTAAGTGACAAATCCTCTACCAAAATCAGGCAGATGCAATATTGACTGCAAATAGGGCGATAAAAGGAGTATGACCCTAAGAAAAATCCCTGTCAATTTCATTTTTAATTGACAAAAGAATTTTCTCACTTCCTGTTTTTGTAGTACTCCATCAAATAGAAGCCAACCAGCGGTGGATATAGGTTGTCATGAAAGAAAAAATTGCACTCCATACACTATTTATAAAATAGAGAAACGAGGACTCGCCAAAACAGAAAATATTGCTAATATGCATATTAGCTTGTATAATAGCATAATATTATATGGTGTGGAATGCAATGCAGGCTATAAACTAATGCAAATCTCATCAACAAGAATCTTATACTCACATTCCATCCGTGACAAAGAACATGTCTAAGGCCCTGCCATCAGGGGTTGGCATCACTTTCACTCTTTGAATAGTAAGTTCAAGGTTGCAGAGGATTTCAGTAATATCTACAAGGATGGATAACAGGGTAAGCCAATGTTTTCCAGTTTCCACATGTGGTAAAAAAGAGAAAAGTAATAACATCACTAGTTACCATGTAATAATCCCTTTTGGTCGATACACCAAACCTTCAATAGGTATATTGGAGGCGCTGAAGGACTACTAGACTGTTGATTTAAGTAATAAGAAGATAAACACGAAGGGCAAACACAAATGAGCCGGCTCTTCAAGCTTTCCCAATCAACTTTGAGTGATTCAGGATGTGGAGCAACCCAATATACAATATAGCACCATCTTCCATCCGTTGAAATATCTAGTTCAGGAAGCAATTCACATCATTACATCCACTACTACCACTAATAAAATGACAATGAAAACAGCCAAATGACAGAATGTAACTCCAAACAGGAACCCATATGAAAATGGAAAACTTTAAAATAAAATTATCCACATAGAAAAGTCAGAAAGGGAAACTTTCTTTCAACTAAACATTATGCTTTCGCAATCAAAACACCCATTTGGGGAAAGAAAAAAACAAAAACAAAAAAAAGTAGCTAAATTTGCAAAAGTGGGTTGTCAGCAAGCATCAAAATTTCCTAGAAAAAAATGCAAAAAACAGGCGAACACATCCAAAATGGCTCAACATTTCGCAAGAAACAATTCAATTCACCGTTATTTCTTGCAAAATCCAAAAACCCAGATATGAAATTGAAATACCAGCTCTGGTAATGCGGAGGCCGAACTCGAGGATTATTCTAGAAAGATCACAACCGAGACCAACCTTGTCGGGGCAATTCACCGTGACGACGCAGGGCTCATGGGGCTGCATCCCCTGCTGCACCACGACGACGTCGTCGCAGGGTATCCCCATGACCGAAGCCCCCAAAAAGATAGCTGCGGAATTGCCCCTCGTTGACGCTCCGGTCTCAGGGTGCGACGGCGCGTGGGAAGCGCATTGCCGGAGCTGACAACGGTGGCTCCGGCGAACGGAGTTGGTTGGATTAAGAGGATATATAGTTTTTGAGTTGAATGAGGCAGAGAGTGGATGAAGGAACGTTTTTTACATTTTTCAATGGTGGAGATTTGGCGGTTGTTGTGTTGAGTGGGCCTGCACGGTTCTCATGTCCGCGTCACTGCACTGTCGGCTACCTTTTTGTTTTAGACGATATTGATGTTAGCTAACAATTTATTTGGGAAAATGATAGAATTGTTCCGCTAGATTATTAGTTTCGTATTAAATGTTAAAATTTTTATTAAATATAAAAAATAATTAATAAATATTAAATAATTTATTTTAAATATTGATATTTTAAAAAAATAAATATCAAAATAATTCCTGAAAAATCATCATAAAGTTAACTTTGTTAAAAGTAATTTTTATTTTGTTGGTTTTATAAATTAATTAATTAATATATAGTTAATTATATATTAAATATTAAAATAAAAAAATATTAATTAATTATATGTAAATTATTAATTAATTATATGTAAATTATTAATTAATTTTTAGAATAAACTATATGAAAATTAGTTTTTATTAAATTGATCCAAGTATATTTTCCCAATTTATTTTAAACCATGTTGAAGTTAGAACTATGAATGTGGGTCGGATTGGACCAAATGAGCCATAGTTTCGTGGACTATGGTTAAAATGCCTACTTGTTATAAATGAGTTACTAAAATTTTAAACGTAACACGCTTTATTTGAGTAAATAATAGTTTATGGGATAACTCACCAAATATTAAAAATTATATTTTCTAAAATTTATTTAATTCATAAATCTTATAAAGTCGCAATAGTTTAATACAGAAATCATAATATATATATATATATATATACATATAATTCATAAATTTTACAAAATCACAATGTTTTAATATAGTAAAATCATAATAAAATTTATTACTGTTGGTTAGTAACTATTATCTTTTGATCAAGTCACTAATTGTGACTGAATTGTTTTATATCCTACTCTTATGCTTAATAAATGTGGATTGGCTTGGCCCCCTAGCTCGTATAACCTATGAATTATTAAGTTAAGACTAAAAAACTTACAATTAAATTGAGCAACTCGAATCTACCTTATAAATATAACAAAATGAGCTGATTTATGGGTTGTGTCCCATTTTAACATTTCTAATCATAATATTTTCATGTGTGCATGCCATGGCTCTAACCACTAATTATTTTTGTATAACTTTGAGTCACAAATGTATCAACCCCTAAATGCATATCTCTCCCACAAACACCTTATACTAATATCTACTTTTTTCAAGAATGAGTAGTAACTACCTTGAGGCTTATAATAAATTCCGTCCTTCTAATCCATTAACATTGGATCCCTCGTGTCATTTTCACATCTGTTGTTATCAATCTAAAGTTGAACCATAAGTGCACCCCTTGTTCTTCCAACTTGTCAACCGCCATCTTTGTTGGCATGCCATCTTTCTCCTATATTCAAATGAACACACTTTGTATAGAATGCCCCACCCAATCTCATCATAGAGTGAAACCAATTGCCGCCATGATGCATCAAAAACTTCTTGATCTCCAATAATCCAAATCAAATAAAGTTATATCATCACATTCATTGGGGGGGGGGGGATAGTATTGTGGAAGCGTTTTTGTGAAAATTATTGAAATTAGATACACAATATACCCATAATAAATTAGACAAGTGAATAGATGAGGATTAATATGTTTCGGCAAAACACATATCCACACACATGAAGACGATATTGTCTTCACTATAAGGGGGGGGGGAATAGAAGATAAATTCTAATTGATTAATCTCAAGTACATTACGAAATTTATTGTATAACCTATCTAAAAAAATGTATTTAAGGTCTGATTATATAAGATTTTTTCTAATGTGAACTTGCGTTCTCATGATTTTCAATGCACATTTTTGTTAAAGCAAACTTTTTTTCTCTTTTTTTTTAAACGCACGCTTACTTTATTTGGAATGGTAAAACAAACATCTTGTTAATCACTAAAAATAGTCAATCATTGAGAATAAAATTTAATGAAGATTAAGTAAAATCAATTCTTATTTACTGCAAGCCCATACCCCAACAACATAACCCCATGGCACAAGTTACATATCTACATTACTTGGCAATTAGCATTAATTGGCAAAGAAGGTAAATAACTGAGGAACCTAAGAATTTATGTAAAATGGTGTCAAAACTAAAAGGAAAAATTAAAAGACAAAATAATTAGATGTTAAAGTAAGGGGGTAGCTCAAGTCATAAACAAGTTTGAGTTTAATAATTGAAGGGCCTTTCCAATATTAAAGATTTAAGCCTAAAGAAAAATAATTTTAGAGATAATGACATTTTTAATGTTTCAAACATGATTAGTGTCATATTCAAATAATAAAGAGATATATGAATTTAACTTATTAAAGCCATAAGATTATAAATCTTAATATAACATTAAAAACAATTAAGGGCTTATTTGTTTTAAAAAATTTTACGATGGCAAATGGGCAATCAATAAAAGGAGAATTTTTTTACTTCCTTCAAGCGCTCATTGAAATGTGTAAATGCAGCATTGACAGTTAAAAAAAATCTGAAACGAACAAGTTGATCTTTTTGAATAATTACATCTTACCTTTTGTTTTTGTCATTTTCTCTCTCTTTTGTTAATTTTTATGAATAAATATTTAATTTTGTCTTTTATAATCATATATCAATTTAATTTTTTAATTATTTTTTTACATTAAATTAATAATTTTTATTTTTTTAAAATAATTAATTTAATGTCAAAAATAATTTTAAAAAACTAATTTAATGTAAAAAAATAATATTTTTATGTTAAAAATAATTAAAAAATCAAATTAATATGTCGTGTACATTTAAAAGACTAATTTAAATATTTATTCAATTTTTATTATATCATCCTTTACTACATTGTTTCGGGTAAACCTCCTTTAATACTTTTATTATTTACTCTTTATATTTTTGAAAAATAATTTCCTTGTAACCAAAATGGAAATTGTGCTTGCATGGGAAATTCAAATTAGGGGTTAATGTTATCTGGTGGAAAGGATGGCATCGTCCACAGCAAAGGTACCACTAGTTAGGCACCGCACCACTCAGTCACCAAAAGTTGTGAACAAACTGCGAAAGAGTGAGACCTCAGAAGTGATAATCCATGGCAGTGAGAATAAACTGCTCCATACAGAATACCCTATGGCTCCTAAACCCTTCTCTGCTTTCCTTCCGTTCCACAACTCCTCACCTCAAGCTCAAGCCCCGATTGCATTTTGGTCAAAGCCCTTCTAGGGGAGCTTTGTTCTGCACCAGCAGCAGCCCCAATAGCACCCTCCCTATCCCAAATGAAGAATCCAAGGAGCCCTTTGTCCTCACAACCCCTCTTTACTACGTCAATGCTCCTCCCCATATGGGTAGCGCTTACACCACCATTGCCGCCGACGCCATTGCTCGGTTCCAGGTGAAGTTCTGCTCCGTCCTCTAATACCCTTTTGGATTTTAGTGAAAAAAATCTTTGATTTCGGTGGAATTCGAGAAAAAGGGTCGATTTTGGAAATTGTAAGCAGAGGGTATAAATGATTAGCGAAATTAACTGCGAAATGAAAAGTTTTTTTTTTGTTGCTAAATGTAAACTGTTCTATTCACCTTAAATTTTTGGTACCAGTATAAAGCTAAATACTTCTTTGTCCTTGCTTAGCATGGATAATCGGTTTCTTCCACTTATTGATTGAAAGTCAGAGATATCTGCTTTACAGTTTCTCTTAAACAAGTTTGTGTTTCCTTTATTCCATATATGAGGTTTATATCTTCTGACTCCATCTTTTGGCAGCGGCTATTGGGAAAGAAAGTTATATTTATTACTGGCACGGATGAGCATGGGGAGAAAATTGCAACTGCTGCCATGGCCCAGGGTTCCACCCCTCATGAGCATTGCAATCTCATATCACAATCTTACAAGACACTGTGGAAAGATGTAATTTAATCCTTAATTTTTAATGGAATTTTGTCATGCTTTATTTTATCTAAATCGTTATTTATTTTTAATATTCTTTTATTATTCCTTCTGATTGCAGTTAGATATTTCTTATGACAAATTCATTAGAACAACTGGTAGCAAGCATGAAGCAATTGTAAAGGAATTTTATTCAAGAGTTCTTGCCAATGGTGACATTTACCGAGCTGACTATGGGGGACTTTATTGTGTCAACTGCGAGGAATATAAGGTGATAGTTTGAACTTGAAGTTATAGCTCTGGGACTAGCAATATTTTATGTTTAATTTATACATGCTCTTTATTTTGATGGGTCGGATTACACCATCTGCTATCAACCTTTCTGTTTACTATCCTTTCATAGGAAAATAGGTAATTTTCTTGGCTGATGGAAGATTTTGATTGAGATTTTTGCTTTCCTTTAGGTTTACCATCTTGGTTTCAATCTTGTTCTTTAAAAATGTAATGCTATTAGCTTTCAAAATGGTGCAGGATGAGAAAGAACTACTTGCTAATAACTGTTGTCCAGTGCACCTAAAGCCATGTGTTTCAAGGAAAGAGGACAATTACTTCTTTGCATTGTCAAAATATCAGAAGTCATTGGAGGAAACTTTGAATCAAAATCCAAATTTTGTCCAACCATCTTTCCGTTTAAATGAGGTAAGGCAATGGGGAATTCCTTTTTCTGTTTTTGTCATTATATTTTAGTTCCCTCTGTCTGTCTGTCCTCACTCTCTGTCTGTTGCATTCTTAGTGTACTGCACCTCATGCTGGCTGTATTAAATTTTATCTTCAGAACTTATTTAACTGCATTTACTGTCAGTACTTTGAGAGAATATTCAGAATGGAAACTTGTATAATTCTAATATTGACGTAGATAGAGTAGAACAGTAATGATGTACTTAAACTATTTTTCCTTTTCTCAAGTCTTGGAGTTTGAATTCATGACGAGCCCAGCCCATTAACACTCCTAACATAACAAGACTCCTAAAACAATAAGAATCTGAATATTCTAACGACATTTGATAATTTTTTATTATAATCTACAAAATTTAGACATGACTTTATATTTTATATGGTTATAAGGATATGTGATTATATAGTTTTCACTAAAGTGATTTTGTGGTCATAAATCTTATTGGATGTAGGAAGATTATAAGTTGATTGAAGTACTATTTTTTTTTTCCAAATTGATTTAGCTGTGTGTGTGTGTGTGTTTTTGTAACTTATTGAACTTGAACTCTAACTCCAATATTTGATATGTTAATCGGATCAGAATTCGACTTCATATTATAAGAAAGTCAAACTCAAGCTCGAATTTGAGTTTTTAATTTTTTTATAAAAATAAAATACAAATACCGAGGTGTTTGATTTGGCTTGGTATCCCTCCTGGTGCATGCTGCCCTAAAAATAGTGAAATAATGCTTTATAGCAGGTTCAGCTGGAAGATATAGGCATCTAATGAACTGCATATTATCTCTTTTGAAGTTTTGGGAAACTTAAAATGGATTTTCTTTAATAATATATTCTTCTTTAAAATTAATTTTTTCTATAAACTTCTTCAAGGTTCAAAGCTGGATCAAAAGTGGCCTGAGGGACTTTTCCATTTCCCGAGCATCAGTTGATTGGGGCATCCCTGTTCCTAATGACAAGACTCAGACTATATATGTTTGGTTTGATGCTTTACTAGGGTAAGAATTTTTATTTTATATCTAGTACTTCTCTAAGTTCTCTTGGCTCTATTTTACACTTTCAGTCCCTGTTTATCATTATCAATATCTGTCAGTTTCCTTATCACTGCAAATATATTGCTGATATGCATAAAAGTTCAAATTATGGACAGCCATTTGTATGGAAAAAGTGGTAAAGAAAAATTCAGACTTCTGCTATATCGCTTACTATCTTTCATTGATTGAATTGCAAATTACTTTAATAAACTTATATTGAATACTGTTTCTTTTCTTTTTTTCATATGTGTAGCTATATATCAGCACTATCTGATGACCAGGAGCAGCCTGATTTACTAAATGCTGTTTCGTCAGGTTGGCCAGCTTCGCTGCACTTGATTGGTAAGGTATGCCTCCTCTTTTCCTTCCTTTTTTAATATTCTTTTACATATATTTCACCTTTCTTTTAAGTGAGAGATTTGCAATCACTTTCAGTGCTGTTAACTTGTAAGTTGTAAAGGTAGAAGGATGTCATAATTCTATTTTTGTTTTCTTTTGGCTGGTGATAATTTCTATCTACTTGGAACAAGTTCATTATATTACAATCTGTGAGGATGTTGTTCAGAAGTCCCAATGGTTCATTGTTTCACCTTGGCTCTCCTTCTATGAGTCACTCCCTCTGTGTGTTTGTATGTGCATGAGAGGCTGCACATTTCATTCCAACTTGCATTGAGTTGTTTTTCAATGATTTGCTACTTTTCTGCATGGTTTATCTTTTTTTGAATCAAATAACATCATAAAATGGAAGCTTTTGATTTAATTATTTGATCCTTGTTTTGTTTTTTATCTGTTTTATTTGTCAAAAGCATGCAACACTATTTTTTTCCTTGAACTTTTAACTTGCAATGCTGCTTCTTGGGCTTGCCTCACCCTCGCACATACACACTGAAGCCTCCTGTCTTTTTGTGGTAGTTTTGCAACCCTTGTTATTCGTTAATCATTTTTTTTTTTGTTGCTTATGAAAAGAAAGGAAAGAATAGCAAAACATTCAATTTCTATATTTCTTTAATGATTTTGTTACTCTGTAGGATATTCTACGCTTCCATGCAGTTTATTGGCCAGCTATGCTAATGTCTGCTGGGCTAAGCCTTCCTAAAATGGTATTTGGCCATGGATTCTTGACAAAGGTATTTGTAGTTGAACCTAATCATTATCGTTTCTTCTTGAGGTAACTGTAGTTGTAACTTCTTTCTGTTCTGTACCTTCTTTAGAAGAGACGCTAATTGCAAAAGATGAGCAAAGCCATGACCAGAAATTATGCTTTTCTTCCTTTTTTTTGTCTTTTAATAGCTAGGCCACTTTTATCATTATTATTGTTGATAAATTGTTGGTACCAAAGTCCTAGATCAAGTAAAGTCGAGCTAGTAGTCTTAAGGAGATGTTCTACTTCCGCCGTTTGAGGCACCTTTTAAGGACAAAAAATGTGAGGCCCAACCCTTTGGGCCAAAGTGGACAGTACCTCACTTCAGAACATAAGCCCAAGACTGTGACAAAACTCAACATCAACAGTAATCATAGTAATTATTATTTTGATAAAGTACCATAATGCTTCTGCTGGTTTTTCTGGAAAAGAATTACATGGATACAAAGGAGAGTATATAAGTAAATTGACTTTAAATTGGATAGTTCAATTGAATTTAATTGAATAGTTCAATTTAATGTAAATGGAATTTACAATCAATTATTCAATAAAATATGGGTATAAAAAAAAGGTTGGAAACTAAATTTGGCAGTTTGTGACTGAGCAAAGTTTTATGAATCTGTTTCTTATATTCAATTTTATTTCATGCAGCAATGCTTTTTATTTTGAAAATGTTAGGATGGCATGAAGATGGGCAAATCACTAGGGAATACGCTTGAACCAAACGATTTGGTTCATAAATTTGGGACAGATGCAGTTAGATACTTCTTCCTCAAAGAGGTGGAATTTGGCAATGATGGGGACTATTCGGAGGAACGTTTCATCAATATTGTGAATGCACATCTTGCCAATACAATTGGTACTTTTAACCTTGCTTTCTTTGCTTGTAACATTCTGTAACAACATATTGCTTGTATTTTAAAATTTTATTAAGACTCTAATGCTGAGTGTGATATACATTACCTTCACTATTTTGGCAGGAAATCTTCTTAATCGTACACTTGGACTTCTAAAAAAGAACTGCCAATCAACTCTGGTGGTGGATTCCACTACTGCTGCAGAAGGAAATGCATTCAAGGACAATGTAGAGAAGCTGGTAAAGTCTCTAGGAAACTCGAGTATTTCTATAATCTATATTAAATTTAAAGTATGCCATTTTGCAGCAGTTTGGGATTATGCTACCCGTGAATTGAATTAAAACTATGGAAACCCTTTCTGACACATTTATTTACCTGGTGCTGAAGGCTGCTTGGTAGCCTAGCAGCTTTTATTGCAACTTTAATCATTGTTTTGAACACAGTTTTTGAAAAGCACAAGGAATTTCAAATTGAGATATATTGTTTTCACGTTTCAGGAGAAGACCTCTTTGGCACAACTGATTTGAGGATGGATGCTTTTACTTCTATTTTATCCTGTGTTCTGGTATTTGGACATGATAAAATAATTCTCAAGCTACTGGGTTAAATAATCTAGATAGGTGGAAAGGGGGGAAAATATGGGGGCCCTGCCCAGAAAATTGTATTCATGTAATCATATTTGGTTATGCACCAAACAAATATGAAATCATTATTTGTCTACAACATTATAAATCTGTTTTATCTTCTATTTCTAAACAGAGACAGCCTGACCATTAGTTTTTGTTCTGAGTTGTGTTTCTATCATTGCTAACTTGACATGTTTTAAAGCCATTTTTCGCCCTTGTTCATAAGTTGTGGAAGTTGCTTGTGACCCAAAGGTTGACTAATAGTTGCATTTGTAGGTTGATAAAGCTCGTGTTCACTATGAGAATCTCTCCCTGTCATCAGCTTGTGAGGCCGTGCTGGAGATTGGTAATGTTGGTAATTCCTATATGGATGAGCATGCACCGTGGTCTTTCTTTAAGCAAGGGGGTGCTGCTTCTGAAGCAGCTGCTAAGGTAATTTGCTCAACCAATTGTAGAAAACCATCCATCTCGAATAACATAAGGGAGAAGTAGTAAGAGTTTAAACTTGATCTATTGTTGGTTTAGAACTTTATATGCTATCAGTAAACAAAAAATGTTACATCATTAGTATAATTAAGGTGTTTCACTTGCAATAATTTATTTTGAATTATTTTAAATAAGTAGCATCATATGGTTCATTGACACTCTAAAACTCTTTACCTGGCAGTAGGTCAAATTAAATCCAAATAATAAACAACTTTTTCTTTTCTTACACCTTGAATGAAAATCATTAATATGCTCTTCATTAATTGTCATCAGCAAGTTCAATTGAACTTTGTCTTTCCTTGTTAACCACATATAATAAGCTTACTCAACATGTCACATAGTTTTGTTGCTGTTGATGAGCAATGCCTAAGCAATGTTTTCACTGATGATGTTGGGGCAGGACCTTGTAATTATATTAGAGGCAGTGAGGATTATTGCAATTGCACTATTTCCTGTTACGCCAAGCTTGAGTTGGAGAATATATGCACAACTTGGCTATTCCAAGGACCAATTTGATGCAGCAACCTGGGTCTGTCTCTCCCCCTGCGCACACACACACAAACACATACTTCTACATGACCGATTCATGGTTTTGAACTATTCTGTTCTGCTATCTGATTTAAATTGTTTTGCATTGTAGAGAGACACCAAGTGGGGTGGGCTTAAGGGTGGCCAGGTCATGGCTCAACCTAAACCAGTCTTTGCTAGGATTGAAAACCAAACTGAAGTGGAAGACAAGGGGGAAGCAGCGGGAAAGACTGTGAAAAGTAAAGGGAAGATGAAACAAGCTCAAGGAGTCGCTGAAGCTTAGATACCCATGTTAGGTGCATTTCTCTTTTCTGGTTTCTTTTTGTTTTCGCCAACTCAAGCCTCTTGTAACAACAAATTCTTTTGCTAATATATGTACGCAAATATTTAGATACGTACATATGCAAGAACGTATACAAATGTACAATGCATATGTATGTATATAAATTTTGAATGGATATTCAATTTCTTATATTGGAAATAAAGATAGTGGTTTTATTGCTCGATGTGCTTCAGCTGTCCTCCGAGTCTACCTTCCGCGTTCATCCCTCGCAAAAAATTAGAGTGGTCAGCAATTGATGTCCACTGCTGCACTGTGCTGGAATATAGAAGTAAATCAATGGCGCTGTTGACTAGCAAATTACATAGAAATATTATCTATCTTTTCAAAATTCAAAAGCCACTCTGTTGCATCAATATAAATTGTATGAAGAGTGTTGGTGGGATTAAATGATTAGTTGATACGAGGGGAATATACTTACATTAAGTTTGAGAACTTGTTATTTTTGGAGGATAATATGTAAAATAATAAGTCACTTAAAATGAGAATTTTTAAAATCAAAATGATAAGCAGAAAGTTAAAATCAAGGTTTTAGCCTTTAGGACAAATCCAGGGTAAATCTCGGGGTCGAAATGGGCAACCTCATGTCTAAATTATTTTATATATATATATATATTTACATATTTCGTCATATTCCATCTTACATTAGAAGATAATAATAATAACTTAATTTAGCCATCACAAAGCTATTAATGATATTTGGATCACAACGCTCAATTGTCTATTAATGATATTTACACGTTATTTTATACTTTACTTTTAGTATTTACATATTTAGTGTACATAAAGAAATAATATTTGTATAAAGACCAATCAACTCTATGCAAGTAAAATCATAAAACACAGTAACCAAATAATAATAGTAATAATAGTGATATAACACATGATATTTTGAGTGGGCCCATTAGGCATGGTTTAGTAGTAGGGTTGCGTTTAGTTTGGCCCACGCCACAATTACAAAGCTGCAAGGCGACAGACAAAGCCCCGAGATCAGAACAAGCACTTCAGTTCATCGGTCGGAGAAAACAGACAATACAAACAAGGTAATCATCTCTCTCTCTCTCTCTCGCCCGCACTAGCAATGGTAGATTTTCTGATTACATCAATTTATATGTTTACTCGTTGAATTTATTCATTTTCTTTGATCTTTATGAGTATATCACCCTTCCTTCAAATTGCACTCAGTTTCTTCTTTTTTTCCTTTGAAAAATGGAATGATGTGAGGGCTTCCTTTCAGTTCTTCGTGGATCGTGGGTTCGATTTACACCTCGATGTAAATCCAAAGAGATAGAATATCAGTTCCATTCAAACCCCTTCATGCAATTTTCATTTGATAATTTTTGTATAATGATCGCATAGCGGAGTGGATATCGCGTTAGACTCCGAATCTAAAGGTCGTGGGTTCGAATCCCACTGCGATCGCATCATTTTTTATTAATTGTTTTTCCAAAGTAATAACAATGCCTGAAGAGAAATTTTCCGGGGGTGGATAGTTTTTTTAAAATACTAATTTTCCGTTTTTGTTGTTGTTGTTGGTGTTTTTCATCTCTATTTGGTTTCTTCCTAATAATTCTGAGATAATTTGCCATATTTGGAATGTAGTGTATGGAGGCATAGTTTCCATTTTTATTTTCTTTTCCGCAAACTTGTTTCCGTTTTGCATATTCTTACTATATGTTGTTGGCATGTCCCTCCTGTATTTTAGTAATGGTCTGTGGTGAATACATTCTAGGGTTTAGGGGATGATTGATGGTTCAAATGGAACAGATAATCTATTCAAATTTGTTATGAGAAAAAGTTAATGACATGGGTGTATTCGGTTATGATATTCAAAATTTAAACATTGATTTAGCAATCTTCAATATGTGCCTTTATGAAGAATAGTAAAAGGATTCTACTGGAAACAATAACTGAAAGACTAAATGAAGAGCAAGACTTGCACTTTAAGTAGTGTGTAAGGAAAATTTTGGTTGGCAAAAAAACAGTTGATGTTATAGCTCTAAATAGTTCTGGATGGTGAAAGAGAACAGTATTCAGAATTTAAATCAGATTGTTTTTGTATTTCACTTATCTGATCTGGCCTTTAATTCTATAGTTCACTACTGTTATGATTTGAGGTCGGGAAATAAAAAAATCTGCCCAAGAAGCAGCTCCCCTTAAATGTGTAGTTCATAATTTAAAGCCTATGTCAAACTAGGTTAAAAATTAAATAAGTGATTCCTCAGATAGTCAAACCCTCAGATTTGGTGGGCATTGTTGAATTTTTCATGGGCCTTGTCATGTATCTTTGTTGTCGGTGGGAGATGAGCGTCAGTGTACACTAGGTTTTTGGAGTGTGGACATGCATAAATAATGCTGAGGGTTTTGAGGATAGTGATGATCCTGATGTGGCTGCTAGCGAGGGTGTAGAAAACGTCACCATGAAAACCTCTCAAGGCAATAATTCTAGTGCAAGGAGTGGAGAGAAGAGAGGGGAGGACAATGGGAGCAAAGTTTGATACAATAATAATTCTAGGGGAAATGGATGATACATACACAGACTTCATACTCAAATCCCTCACAAACCTCCACAATGGACTTGTTTGCTGACTCATCCCTAAGGTTATGTTTGAATTGATGAGATGAATTACTTAAAAGAAACTCAACTGGTTGTTTGAAAATATTTTAAGTAATGAAGTGGAATGATTTACGAGGAGAACTCGAGTTATTATTTATTACTCGAACTTTTAAATTTTTATACTTTTCAATTTCGAAGGTTTGGAATAGGGCAATTTCGTCCTATTTCTTAAATAATTATTTACGATTTTAACTCTTTGTACTCTAAATAATAAGGGAGCAATAAAAATTAAAAGGTAATATTGAAAGTTAAATTTGTAATTTATTTTATTAATTATCATTATGACTTTTAAGAATATAAAAGGGTTCTTCTTTATTTATTCATTAAAACTTCCAATAAGATGGGTGCACTCCATCCCCTTTTTGAATTCCCAAACGCCTAAATTCCCCCTCTTTCTCCTTCTCATTCCTCCGACTTCTCACTGTCTCTGCGAGGCACAATGCTTTCCATCTCCGTTTGGAAGCGGTGATAGCTCTTTCCATTTGGGTCTCTGAAATATCTCACCGATAGCTCTGAATTGCGTGTCCCGGCGGTTAGGATGGGATTCTTGTGCCCATAGGCCCTCAAAGCTCATCGATTTTCGTAGTCACTGGCCATTTTTCGTCAAGGTATGATTCTCTGTAACTGTTTGTGGGCTCTAACCCTTTAGACTTTATTGCCAGATCATTTGTAAGTATTATCATAAATTCTCTCCGCTTGTGACATGTTCTATTTTGAGATGGAAGAATTTTCCCTCACCCTAATTTTTTTAAAAAAGAAATCACAATAATAGCATCAATTAGTGAGTTGAAGGATATAATGTAATCGAGTCAATAATGTCTATTGTAATGATTATAACAATGGGATGTTGACTATTAATAGTGATTGAGATACCATATGTCTTTATCTTTTGCTTTGTCTTTGATCTGTCATATTTGCATCAACATTGTCATGCTGGATGTAGAGGGGACGATTATGTGTCATTATTCAATCATTTATGTATAACAAATTTCTAGGTAGTCCCATATATAGTAGCTGGGTACTACAATTTAAATTTTACCTTGTAATTTGTAAAAGCATGGATAATTTAAAAAAAAAAAAAGCACTAGCTATAAAAAAATTTATAAGATATACATAATAATGTTTTTGTGCAAGTTTTATATAAATATATACGTTTATATTTGATATGTTATCAATGTATGAAAACATTTACATTCACTATTTTAAAATAATTTATAAAATCTATATCAATCACATAATCGGTATCTTGGATAAATAAATACATTTTATTTAGTGAATTAGTATATATTTAATTTGTTTATGATTTGATGATAGTTAATTTATTGAACCGTGAATTAGTGTTTTTTCACTACTTAAATGATCAGATTTTTCAAAACCTTAATGTTATGTTTAGTATGAATAAAATCAGTGGAAATGAAATGAATGGATTTAGGTTATTAACTTAAGGTGGAAAAGAAGATATTCTTCTTCTTTTTTTCTTTTTATAAGCCTTGCATTATTTTTTCTTTTTCTATTTAGAGAGATTGAGAGGAAAAAGAAATCAAATTCTTATTTTATTTATTTTATCAATTTTATTATATGAAGAATAATAAAATAATTTGATATTTATTTATAAATATTTTCACTTTTATCCTTGATGAAATTAAACAAAGGAAAAGAAGTATTTATTCTTTTTTATTAAATGAAATTAAAGAAGGTAAGTGATAAATTTTTTATTTTTCAATTCTTTTCTTTTCATTTCATTTTTTATTGTATTTTTTTTTTCTTTCGTCATTCCAAACAAAGCAGAGAAAGTTAGTCATTCATGAAAATGTATGTGGATACTTTCTGGGTGTTGAGGATACTAGAAATTTGTACAGCCCACACAATAATGTTTGAACTATGAAGTCCTAACGTTATATCTTTCTTCCAATGGTTGTTTTGGCCACATTCGTTTTTCATTTGGCCCGAGAAACACACGACACGAATTTAGTTTGGGATATTGTCAAATTATTTCGTTTGTAATTTTAAAATTTAACACAGGAATAGTTGGTTAATTTTCAAACTCAATAAGTTATACTATTTACATAAAATTTCCTCATAAATTTTATATAAATGAATTTTAAATTTTATTAAAGGTTTATAAAATTCTATATTCAATTTAAATATAAATAATTTATTTAATAATTTTATATTATAAAAAATATTTCACTTAACACCACCTAATTAAGATTTATTCATATAAAATTAGTTTTAGATAAATAATTTCAAGCAAAACGAATTTATGTGGAAAATCAATGGAATTAATTCGAATGCGTGGTACAATAGCAGCTTCTGTGGGCTCAAAACTCAACGTCACGCCCCCACTTTCAAATCAGGGCCCTTCTTTTCACCATGTCAGTTCAAATCACAACGTATATGTGTACAGTAAAAAGAAGGCCGTGGCCCCATCCAAATATTCCTTTTGCAACGACGTCGTTCCCACCCAAAAAAATCCCAGATCAAATCAGAGATGAAAACGAGAGCCGTTGATGATGAAACAGACGACGCGGAAGCCCGAGAGCAGCGAGGTGAACCCTAGGAACAGAAAAGCAGCGTATCCCAACGCTATGGCTATGTCCGATTGAACGCAGAACGCGTTGCTCGCCGTACACGTGTCCATCCCCCTCAGCGTCCTCGCCGTCGATGTCCCCGCCGCGCTCGCCGAGAGTAGCAGGTACGCGAACACCTACACCAGCACCGCACAGGATCACTCACCATCATCACTCGCTCGCACTCACACACACAGAAGAGAGAGAGAGAGTGGAAATTCTTGCTTCTCACCTGGTCATGGCCGAAGTCGAACCAGACTTGCAGCACTTCGGGGAACAGTGTTGCGCCTCTGGAAATTTCCCACACAGACGCGCCCATTTCGAACAGAGAGTACACCGCCACTATCGCATTCGCAGCTAGCACGAATCTGAATGGATTACGGTAATTTTTTTCAATATGAATTTGGATAGATAAATTTGGTTGTGTTTGAATTGATTCGAACAAAATTCAGAAAGGTAAGGTGAGGTAGTTAGTACCTGAAGGTGTCGTAGTGATACCAGTGAGGAGAACCGGAGCCACGATTGTTGGTGAGCATGAAGACGGAGGAAGAGAGGGAGAAGGAGAAGGAGGTGAGGCGGAAGACGAGGATGAGAGAATTGAAACGACGCAGTTTCTGTTCGGCCACGGTGGAGTGGAAACGAGGGGTTGGGATCCTGTGATGCTGCTGCGCCGATGGAGAACGGTTATCGCCGCCGTTGCGGAGGGTTTGAGGAGGGGATCGCATGGTGGTCGACGCCGACGTTGCCGGTGAATTTGACGCTCTGGTAAGCTTCAAGATGAGAAATCATGTGGAATAACAATATTTGCTTATTTAGATTTTCTTTCTTTTTTATTTATTTTTTCTATGTTTTTGGGTGAAAGGAATCACGGGAAAGAGCAAGAGTTCCATGAGGCAAGAGAGAAAGTGCGAGAGAAAATGCGAGAAAAAGTAGAGAGAGAGAGAGAGAGAGAGAGGTGCGTGTTTTAATTGGTGAAGGGTGAGAAACTGCATGGAATGTATTCGATAAAAGTTGTTCGAGACAGAAAGCGTGCAGGCATGGCCGTAAGGAGGTGTGGTCGCTGGTCATGTCATGTGCTTTCTTTTTTTTTTTCTTTCCGTCTTTTGCTTAATTAGTCATATATTAAATTATTATATCAACTATTAATGTGATTTTATATAAATTTTAAAAGTAAATTTTATAATAACAAAATATGAGCTTTTAACTTTTTATTTCTCTAAAGTAGTATCTTCCAAATTGTAAAATGCTCCTCTTCCTGTTGGCATCCTTATCTTCTTGTAAGGGGTGATGATTGTGTCTATGCATATTTGTTCACACAGCACAACTTGGTGGGAGCCGATAGGAATGACTAATAAGTAACTTAACACGTGATAGTGTGGGATTGGGTGAGTTCTTCCTCAAATAGTTTGACAAAGGATTGTTATTATATATGCATTCATACTAACTCATGTAATGAACAGATTTAAGTAGGGATACTCATACTTTCACAAACAAACTTTTTATATACTCTATGCAAATATTAGATAATATTTAGATTTTACTGTAACTTTTTTTAAGTAGTTAAATAAGTTCACCTTAGAATTTATAAGTAATATGTAAATATAAAATTTGTACATATATTATTACTCATTTAAATTGTTTGTATCATTGAAGAAGACAGCCTGTCCTAATTATTACCTTTATTTTTCTAATCTTATATGTTTATTATTTTCACCTCTCTGTCTCGTGGCTTCAATAACTATCCGAAGAAAACAATCTGCTTTGACTTTTATTGGCATGTCAACAAAGAGAAAATATGCATTTGTATATTTTGCGTCAAAGTGCGACCATTGTTCAAATATTCCTTTCATATGATTATAACATACCGCAATATTAGCTTATTAGCATTTAGTCTAATAATGTTTGAGTCAGTTTCACATTACCATAACAAATAATCAGACTGAAGTATTTTTCTGTGGCCATTGAAGTTGGACTTTTCACCCAAGGTGTCGAAAGGAAAAATTATATATACATATTCAAGAGTTTTCTTTTTATGAAAAAGATAATACATTTAAAAATTTGATAATTTAATTTGATGTTAATGAATTTACTAGGTTTGAGGTTAGTTCTAAGAGGTTTAAATAATTTTTAGAACGTCACAAATTCAAAATTCCATATGGTTATGTATTTAAAAAACTATTCTTAATATTAAGCAAATGGTTTTAATAGTAGCCACTCTACCGTAATTACTTGAGGCAAATCAAAAATTAAAAGAAATGAAATGTAACATTTGCAAATAAAAGAGGGCTCCAAAACCAGGCCCGTCTTTACCAAAACAAACTCCAGTGATTGTAGACCCACACACAAAAAAAAGAAGCGTGAAACGACAAAAGATGCAGCTCCACACGCCAAAAACAAAACTATGAAGCCATAAATAATCTTATTAATCAATTTGTAGATATCAATAGTCGTATAAAATAGTAAAATCAAAGAACATTGCAGTAAATAAGAGCATATTCAAGCCACCAATCTTAAGTTTAAGTTCAAGAACAATTTGAAATGTATATAGACAAACTAATTTTTTCTTTTAAGTTGACAGAGTGAACAAGGTTTAAAGAGCATTCTAATCAGTGTAACAAAACCTCGCTAACCTCCCTTTCCACAAAATAAGAAATTAGATACTGCAATGAAATAATGGTATTAAGGAGTTCACAACATTTCTTGAGACTTCCTCACACAGCGACTAACTTTCCTTCTGAATTCATCTCTTCTTTCTCTCCATTCTTTCTGCAAGAACAAAGTAACAAGATGAAAAGATATCAGCCAACCAACAAGAAACAGACACATGTTGCTTTTTATCTAATAATATGTTTATCATGAAAGGAACATCATATATTTCAGTTGATCTCATCCTACCCCCGAATTAGAAATATATAAAAAAGCACTAAGTTTCTAGCTATTCAGTATTCAGGTAATAAGGAAAATTATCAAAGGTAACATATTTAATAGGAAATAATATATATTAACACATACTGCAGCTTCTACGTTTGCAGGAGACTCGTCATTAGGGCTGGAAAGCATTGATATAATACTCAAAACTATGCTCTCAACCTGCACGTCAGGATTGGATTGTTACTCACATTGTTGACCATTGGAAAGTCATGAAGAGGAGGGTGAATATAAGAAAATGCATTGAAGAGAGAAAGTTAACAAAGATTCAAAAATAAGAAACCACATTCAAGAGATAAGCTGTTGAAGGCTCCAAACAACAGACATAAACAATCATAATGAAATCAGTATCGATCAAGTTAACACTGTAATATACATAAAGCAAAAATCCATGACGCGGATAATATTTAAACAAATCCTCCCAAGGTTTGCCTTTTTATCATATGCTTTTAGTCAAGCAATAATAAAATAGCTTATACTATCCACCGCATAGTAGTTGTAGCTGTACTCCAAGATCCAACAAGCTAGCTTCAAAGGCTCCAGCAATATATTATTAGGTGATCAATGAAACTTCAGTTTCAAATATAATTCATAAGACAACTAGTTTAAATTTAAAAAAACAACCCAGTTCTTGCATTCTGTTCTAAACTATTACGTTACTGTATTACTGGAAGCACTACACTCTAGGACTAGATTAGTAATATCGGGGGCAAAGCTAATCCAACCAGGTACTAAAGGCTACAGTTTTTTCTCTTCTTATCACTTATTCTGTTGGCTCCATTCAATTAGTAGTGAGGTGGAACCAAAAGTTGTATAACCGGATTTTCAAGTTTATGGAAAACAAATAAGAATGATTTTCCAATAGTAGGTCAAGAAAATTTATTTTCCAAGAAAAGGGGAACGAAAAAATGTCAAGTGAATATGTTTTCTACTTGTTTTCTGACTTTTTATAAAATCTTCTCAACAACTTGAAAAGAACTCTGCAACTGAACATATCCTAAATATATCATTCATTAGATTTTAAAAATGGATTCAGAGCATAAGAAAAAAATGGAAATATTGATCATAGTTAACAATATAGATTATCTACTTGTATAATTCATCTTAATCCACAGAAGGGGGAAAACTATAATTTGGTGTAATAAGAGGCAGATTTATCCAGTACTTGAAACCCCAAACTAGATATAAGTTCTTATAAAACAATCATATAGAAATTATACTATGAATGCTGCACATGGGAAAACATGATAAGAAAGTCCAGAACACATGCTTTATTTTGCAAGTCCAAATAGCTGAACTACACTATAGAGATTCTGAAACAATTCAAGTAAAAATCCAACTCTTCATCCAATAACTTATGCCACCAATAATCACTCAAGAAAAAAGACACAAAGCAACAATATTATGACCATCATATCATGACGATGAACTGAAAGAAGGCATCTTTGACCATCTAAGACATACCGTATGGACAGGCATCCAGCGCTCACCCGAATGTTCATAGCCATTTGGATCATCACCAGGGGGATGAAGAATTGAAATACATACTCTTCCATCGGGATAAACTATTGTTATGCAGAAAATAGAACAAAGTTAGATCAATTAAGAACATCAAAGCATTCTGAATCTCTGATAATTGTATTGGGTGCATGTAGTCACCATTAGGATGCCACATCTCCGAGGTGAACCTCACTGTTGGTGGGCTCTGAGGATATTCAGAGGGAAAGCTCATGATGGCACTGAAGAAACCTCCATCACTGCAAACAATGCGGTCAGATGGAAAGACACAATGCCATACATTATTCCCTCATGATTCAAATATGAAGTTTTACTTATATATATACCAAAAATTAAAAGACACTTCTACAAAATAAATAAGCATATAAAAAATAAGGGAAGCCTAGTATAGGGATTATAGTATAATCACATCCCTAACCAAACAAATTTAGAGCATGGTTTGCAGAGATGGTCATTATGGATGGAAAAGTTCATAAATTTGTCTAGCACACAGTGAACCAAGCTGCAATTTCCCATATCAATTATCTAAAGGAGTAAAAAGACATCAATAACAAAAGTTATCAATTAGTACAAGACAACCATATCTAATATGGCTGCGATTAAAGGAAGAATCTAATGGTATCATTCAAGCAATTTCAATCACATAGAGATTATGTGACTGTATAGGATCTTGGGTGCTTTGAGATCATTAAAACAAAAGAAGAACAGCAACAAAGAAAACAGAATTTCCCTCCTCCGACAAGAGATAAGAACAAGCACAAGAAAAAAAAATTGGATTGGGGAAAGCAACATCAACCATGCAGTATCCAATTTTATATTTTATTTTTTAAAAAAATAGAAGCCTAAAACCCAATACCCCAAAGGCCCAAATTGAATAACAATTACCATGAGATGTAGAAATCCCAAAATTAATATACAAACACTTGGATAAATAAAGCTAAAAATATAAGGAAATAAGTGAAAGAGTCTATAAATATAAGACAATAAAAAATAACTCACTAGAGAGTATCAGGTGGCCCAATAATGGTGACCCTCCATTCGAATACATTGCTCTCGTCAACCAAACCCGCCGAGAAGCCATCTACCGGAGCTTTACAAAGATCTGTGAATAACAATCATCGATTGATCAATCCAAAAACTCAACCAAGAAACAAAAAACCCTAAAAGGGTTTTGATCTAATTGTGAAAATAAAGTAGAAAAGAGAGCCAAGGTTGGATTTTGGTGTTAACCTCTGAGTTGCTTTTGAAGGAGAAGGCTTGCTTGCGACGCAGACATTGGCAGAGAGAGAAAGGGGCACCGAAAGAAGAGGGAGGCATAGAGGATCAAAGGAAGTGTTCTAGTTCTTATATATACACCATGGACATGGTAGATAAAGAGACTAAAATATTGCCGGCTCTGACTTTCTTTCTTGTACGGCATTACCCTTGTCATGTATTATGTAATCCATACCAATACACAGAAATTATTTGACACATGCCTCACAGTCACACATTGGTGATATGTACGTATAATTTTACATTAGAGGAGTCATCATACAAATAAAAGATTAAAATTTTCACGAGTGTAAACTTTTTTATACTATTTATTTATATATTATTACATTATTAAAAAAGTTAATTATCTTAATAACTATTTTTAAAATAATTTTTTTAAAATAATTTGAGAAAGCATGATTGAATAAAGAATAAATTATTTTTATAATAACAATAAATCAATTGCAATTGAATTGTATGTGTAATTAGAAGAAAAAAATACATCACTCTTTTAGTTAGCAGTGATACCTCTTAATTTACAATATTTTATTAGAGAAAGAGGAGTATGAAAAGAAAATTGGAAGAGTATTAGAGTCCCCCACATGGTCTATCGATGCACCTGTACTTGAACTGCAGGGGACTGAAATGAGTTTGTCAAAAAACGTGTATTCCATGCATTAGCTCCCCTGCCTGAAGATTGTATCTGAAAGGATAATAATATTTTCATTTTCATTGTATGACCTCAGTGTTCAACACTAGCTGATCTTGTTAGTTTGTTTTCACTGAGTTGGTGGTCTTCGCTGATTATCATATTCAGTTATATATCAACATATAAATGTAATTGTTGTTCTGTAGTTTTCTTTTCTTTTCTTTTTTCTCTGTAAAATCCTAATGCCCATACTTGTAATAGTGTCTGTTATGTGTTTAATGTTTGACTTGACTCGATTTTGTTTCGTTATTTTGGTCCGAGCTGCCAGAGTTCTGTTCAAGAGATAGGTCCTTCGTTGTCAAGGAAATCTTTGGGGTGGGGTTACACAGTATGCTGGGGTTACACAGTATGCTCTATATGCTTGGGGTTTTTTTATTTTATTTTATGGTTGTTTCAGTTCTTAATAGTACAAACTAATGAAATAAAAAGTAAGCATATCATGCGTTTAGCATTTTTTTTTAACCATCCTAATTAGTCTTTTGGGCCAAGTGATACCCTGCGGTATCTATATAGGTTAAGCTTTTTGGGCTCTATTAAAAACTAATTCACGGTCGTCATTTTAGAATAGAAGGGTTTTTGTTTCCTTCAACTAAAGTGACTTCTAATAAGATTCGAACTTGATTCCTATATCATAAGGACGAGTGTTTGACCAATCCTCAACAGGTAAAAACTGTGAAAGGGAAACTTCTATAGGTCCTCCCTAGTATGGTGACTTTAATAAGATTCAAACTTAGGATTTGCCTTTAGGGATCGCAAGACACTACCACTTGGTCCACCCATCTTGGGTAAAACTGTGGAGGAGAAACTTCACAATTCCAAACCGGAGAGCGCATTAGCTACAGGTCATTCCCAATGTGGTGACTTTAATAAGATTTGAATATGGGGTTTGCTTTTACAGGTCGCAAGCCACTGTCACTTAATCCAACCACCTTGGATGAAACTTATATAGGAAAAACCTCACAATTCTGAACCGGAAAGTGCATTAAGTACAAGTCTTCTTAAGTGTGGCGACTCCAATAAATTCCCATGTTCAGCATTTTGTTAAAGATTTTTTCTCAACAAATTTTGCATCCCTATAATCATTATCACGTTAATCTTGCTCAGTAAAGAAGCAAAGTTGCTACAAGAACATGATAAATGAAGTCTATTTGAGTAGTTTTCCCGTGAACGATACTCTGCTTCTTATCAGCATATTAAAATAAGATTAAAATCACAAGTTTTCATCTGAAAGTCCTACTATTACGGGTCTATCATTTCTGCCCAAATGTAATGGCATGTCACGTGGCTTAGCTTATTAAGAAAACTTGCTGGTAGTAAAAATCAAACAAAAAGGACTTGATCCTTAGCAGCAGTAACCTGTTAACAACATTGTCATACGACAACTGCTGCGCTCGTTGTGCATACGACACGCGGTCGGTTATTGTTATTTGTTAATAACGACGGAACTGAAGTACCGCACCGCACCGGCTATTTATAGTTTAATTTGATTATGATAAACGCCACATTACGGAAGGAAGAGAGTAGGAGGATAATTCTCCATCATTTAATGGCTATTACCACGGTTCCTACAATATCTATCCATTTTTGTCGGCAATAATATCCTTCTTCTATTGCAAACTAAAATATTATTTTATCTGAAAAATAAGAGACTAATCTTATAAAATGAGATCAGATGCGTAAAGTAAGAAAGGTTTCCTTTCAATTATGTTTTTCTTCATACAAATCACTCGAAAAATCTTACCGGGACTAACACAAGTTGGCCGGCAATAATATTCTTATTGAGATATATCCATTTTCTTCAAATCTTTTTCAGATCTTCTATTTATAAAGAGGCATGCATATAATGCACTCTTACTAGGAGTAAAAATAGTCAAGCAGCTTAATTGTGGTATATAACTTAAATTATTTTTGGTCTATTTTAATTTAATTTTTTTATCAAATAACCCAAGACTTAATTTTTTAAAAAAGGTTTATTTGGCCTAACAAACTAACATATTTATTTATTATAATAATATATAATTAAAAATTTATAATACTTATACAACTTGTTAGTTATATATTATATAATTTATTTATTTTATACACAACATAATAACTTTGTTAAATATTAAGTATGTATAAAACCTATAAAGTTTGAACTTATTAATTTATTTGAATTCTTTTATGTAATGTAAGTTTTTAAATATGCTTTTAGGTCATGTCAAACTTTTATATTTTCACAACAAGGTCAGGTTAGTAAAAAAAAGTCTATAATAAATAATAAGCCTGACTAAGGTTAAAATTTTACAAAACAGATTAAGCATATTTAAGATAAAGTATAATCTATTTCTACTCCTAACTTTTAATGTGTCAAATGCATAGAATTATTTTTAGAGGATTTATTTATAACACATATGATATATTTTTCACTCCACAAAAAATGATAAATCAAATATTGTGACCGATAAATCCTGTAATATGATTTCCTTCTATAGATAGCATTATATGGCAATACAATTAAATTACATTTACTCTAATTTATTGATGCAATCGGAATGTCCCTCCTAATTTTTGGATTCAGTACACGTGTGATTATATATTTGCAAACATAGTAGAATATAATATGATCATGCTTGTTTAATATATTAAAAACTCAAATTTTAAGTTGATTAAAATTGTTAGAGTTAATCCTAAACTAGTCGTTCAACCCCCACGATATATATATATATATATATTACTATAAAGGGAATTTTCCTATTTAGTTTCCAATTTTTTTTATTCTTAAAAAATCATCTTTATTTATTAAACTCAAATTAAAAAAGAGGTATAATTGTATATACATACTACTTTCTAGTTGGTTATAAACACTTGTGAGTTATCTGAAGAGTTATTTTCATCTTTTTCATTAAACTCAAATTACAAACACTCTAAAAAAAATTATCACATACACTTCTACAATTACAAATACTTGGGAGTTATTTCCAAACGAACAACAATAAAAAAAATACATATTGACTAGCACGTAAGTATCTTTCATTACGCTATTGTGTATATATATATATATTCTTCTTAATATTACATTGTTTTGTATATATATTATCTGAATTTAACTATTTTGATCTATTAAAGTAAATTATCCTTAATGTTTGGATTTGAGATATTTAATTTATATTACAATAAGGTAATTATACTTTACTTATATTTGGTAATTGTATTTTTATCATTGTAGAAGTTGTAGAGAATGAAAAAAGTCATTTGTTTATAAGAAATCACATCGATGCATAAGAGGATTGCAGAGAATGTAAAAAATTATTTGTTTATAGGAGGTAATGTCAATTCAGAAGAAGATATAAATTTAGGCAATGAAATGCTATAAACATTATAACTATAGTATTAGTAATGCATTATGGTAATGTGCTCAAATTAAAAGTTCAAATAAGCACTGCAGGTACACAACAGATTAGAGGGGGAAATATAGTGCAATTGACGCTGCGTAATTTTTATTTCTAAATTATAGAATATCTATAGTTATCAAGGTTACATTCTTTTACCAAACTTCTTCCTTGTACTTACTTTTTAGTCTTATCCCATTAGTATAAAGTGTGGCTATGTAACCAAAAATAAAAAAAAATAAAAAAATTGAATCAATTTCTCTCATTCTCATCTACTGAAATCTACCCTTTCATTTTTTTTTTAAAAATGATTTCCATGCAATCAATTGGAGCAAAAAGTCAAATGGCCATGTAACATTTGTTTATATATAAAAAAATAGATGTCAAAATATAAATATGCAATGTAAAAGTCAACATTCATATAATGCTTTCAATAAAATTGAGGTTATCCAATGCTGGAATAGTGCTTGGCTTATAGTGATTTCATGTTACTTGAAAGCAACCAGTGGCTAATGAAGAGTATATATTACTTAAAAAAACCAAGAGAATGTGGGATCGGCGCCGGCCCGGCAACCCAGCGCAGTGCGCAG
Organism: Styphnolobium japonicum; assembly: GCA_023212625.1. Classification (NCBI taxonomy): domain Eukaryota; kingdom Viridiplantae; phylum Streptophyta; class Magnoliopsida; order Fabales; family Fabaceae; genus Styphnolobium; species Styphnolobium japonicum. The sequence continues at coordinate 1,610,454 of JALBWW010000013.1, forward strand.
ATATAAAAAATTCTGCAACGACTTCACTGCTAATAAAATAGGCAGCCCAAAACTTTTAATTATATAATAATCTTCATATACTCGAATATAATTATGACCAATATAATTAATAACTAATATATATACATTGGCAGCCTCCAAAGTCAGAACTAATACAACAAGTTCTTATAAATCAAGAAATACAATCTAGGATATATATTATTTAAGTACGAGGCCGGTGTCAACATAAAGAGAAGCCATCTCTCCTCATAGTTTATGTATATGTATATATATATTTAGACACACACCTTCTGTTATACATCATCGTCATTGACAGGAACAGAGTAGTCACTTACCTGCACAACAAAATTGAGAAAATCATCTGAGAGAGTGAGAGAGACTTTCAGTTTCAGCTATTGGAATTGCAGGATAGATACCCAATTGAGGATGAATTGCCTTATGGTTTGTCAATCTCGCTTGTGGATAGTGACCATTGTGTTCTACACATGCATTTTGATCCCATTGATGCAACTCAAGAGGGCTCTTGCAAGCATGCTTGGTCTCATGGATTTCTTCTCTTATGACAGCAAAGGTGTAGCCATGGAGATGGAGTGCCCAGAAGTTCCTTCCCTACCTGTGGCCAGGTTCGAGGATTTTCGTAGCCATTCTTCTGTAGAAGGAGATGGAAAGACACAGGAGATTTGTTCCATTTGCTTGGTAGAGTTTGAGGGGGAAGATGCAGTGAGCAAGCTGGGCATATGTGGGCATGTGTTCCATGTCAAATGCATTGAGCAATGGCTAGATCGCAATCAATTCACTTGCCCACTTTGTAGGTCGTTTCTATTTTCTCAACATCATATTCATACGAAGAAATAGACCTTATTATGTAAATTAGTTTTGTTAGTGGAAACCAGTCTCTGCCCCATGCATCATGGCTCCTCGAGGTTGTTATTGTTTGTTAAAGTTTTGTAATGTATATCACGAAAACGAAGGCCATTTTGGAATATTGGAGTCCTAAAATGTTTTTTTTAAAAATGTTTTCTTTAGATGAGAGTAAGAAAGGAGAATAGAGAGAAAAGAAAGAGAAAGAAAAGCGATCTAAATCCTTATTTGAAATGATGAGATTGGAGATGTTCAATGCTCGAAAATTCTTCTTCCTTAAATCAAGTTAAGAGTAGTGCTATATATCCTACAAATGAAATTTCATGAATTCCATTTACGAAAGTGGTATATAAGTTGTTTTTCCAATTAAATATAACAATTACATATTAAAAAATAAATCAAAACTGGTTATTCATAAGTCTTTTTACGAAAATAATTTCATAACAATCAGCATTTTCCTTAGATAAAAGGGGAGAATTAATTTATTTTAAATTAAATAAAACTCAACTTTCATTTTATATTTTAATTTTAACTTTCAAACAAGCAATGAGTTGTAACTGCTCAAATAAATTATTTACATTATAACGTAGCACCATATTAAGCTTCCACGTTTGTTTAAAGGTGGACATATAAGTATCTCTTATTATGTTTTATCTAGTTTTAAAATAATAATAAAAAGTTTTAACTAAAAGAAGTTTCTAACCCCATTCTTACTTTTAAATAAGAATTTATTGTTGAATACTACTCTTTTCACAAATACAATTTATTCTTATTTTTTGACAGTGTGTCATTTAATACAATTTATTTTTTTAGAACTTTAAAATTATATAAATAAAGAAAATAAAATAAAAACGGAGAGGTAAAATTAAAAGGTAAACACAAAAATCAGAGAGAGTAGATGGAGAAGCAAAATCCGTTAGAAAAGTGGTAACTCACAAGATCGAAATTGACCGAGTCAAGAAGCAAACAAGGCTTGGCATTTGGCGCGGATGCAGATCATCAAATCCAAAACCAGCACCAACCAATCTCGTTGCGTCCCCTTCCTCTCCCAAACATACAAATAAGCACACAAAAATGGGAATGTGGGATAATTTCCTGAGAAACCATCCCAATTCTTTCAAATCCCTTTTCCACCGCAACAACATGCCTTCTTCTTCCACTTACGCCGACGGAGACGATCACTCCCCCGATTCCCCCAAGCCCATCCCTCAGCTCTCTCCCATCGCCAACTCCGTCGTTTCTCGCTGTTCCAAGTACTTCATTCACTCTCTCTTTTCAAAAAAGCGCTTTTCTTGATTTCAATTAGGGATTATTAACATCCATTTTTTTATTTTATTTTTTTGTAGGATCCTTCAAGTCTCTACACAAGATTTGCAGCACGCCTTTGATTCGGAGCTCCCCGTGGGCGTTAAAGAGCTTCTGACTTATGCTAGAAACCTCTTGGAGTTTTGTTCATATAAGGCACTTCAGAAACTGAGTAGAATTCCTGATTATTTGAGTGATAAGGAATTCCGTCGTTTAACGTATGACATGATGCTCGCCTGGGAGGCACCCAGCGTGGAGAGTGATAATGTGAGTGATAAAAGTGTGTGATTTTTCCCTTTCCTCCTGCATAATGGGTTTTTGACAACACTGCTGACTCTTCAATTGCAGGAAACTCCTACTTGCAGTAAAGATGAAACGGGGGATGAGGATGAGGGGTCATTGTTTTATTCAAGTTCAACAAATATGGCACTTCAGGTTCTAGTTGCAGTAATCCTATCTAGAGTACACGGTCCTTAAAATATTAACTTCTGATAATAATAATAATAATAATAATGCAAGGGATTTTTTAATACTTAATTTTTATTTTATTTTTCTCTTATCAGGTTGATGACAAAAAGACGGTTGGTCTAGAGGCTTTTGCACGGATAGCTCCTGTGTGTGTTCCTATTGCTGATATAATAACTGTCCACAATCTCTTTGATGCACTTACGACTTCTTCCGGACAACGACTTCATTTTCTTGTTTATGACAAATACATAAGATGCCTTGATAAGTATGATTGTTTTCCTTCGATATTGTTACTTGCGTGAACTCCATTTTGTTGTTTTCTCTCCGCCCCTCTTTAAGTTTTATTTAAAAATTGCATTTTGTTTAGTCTTACAATTTTTGTTATGCTCATGTGAGTTCTAAGTCAGATAAAGCATAGGCCCTTCATTGCCTTGTGCTGAATTTTAATTATATGAAGAAAATAAGGGTGGCACCACTTAGTCATGGAAACTCTAGTACTATGTCAAGGAGCCAGTTAACCTAAAGAGTTTAAACTTTTAGGTGGAGGCTTATGATTTATGAATGGCCTTTTATCTCTAACTTCAGTGATCTGCATTGTTTGTATACTTCCTAACAGTAAGTTACATGCAGAGTTATTAAGAATTCTAAAAATGTGCTGGCCACTTCAGTTGGAAATCTTCAGCTTGCTGAAGAAGAGATTGTCCTTGATGCTGATGGGGCAATTCCAACTCAACCAGTTCTTCAACATATTGGAATCTCTGCATGGCCTGGTGAGTCATTCTAATACTGAATATAGATTGTAAACATTGAAGTGGTCTAGTTGACCTTGTTGATTATAGACCATCACTCTTACTCTGAGTGATTGAGATACTGCTAGGATGATAGAGGATTCCTATACATGAAACAGTTGAATTTTAGTTGGACCATGTAGTGAATACAGCTCTTGTGAAGAGCCATTCAGCGCTTTACCAATAAATTAATGCCACAGTAGGAGTAGGTGTAGCTTGGGCTCTTCCCTGTTACTTCCTTTTAAAGCATGCTAGCCTTCATTGTATGAGCATTGCTTCTAGTCTTTAACAACTTTCCTTGGCTTTCCAGTTTGGTTAACAAATTAGTATTCTTTATTTCTTCTTTAACCAATTAGTTGAGTTTTTATTTTTTTTTTTATTATAAATAAACAAAGAAAACTGAAGAGATGCAACTGTTGCCAAGATGATGGAATCTACACACCAAAACTCACAATATGCCAAATGTAATAACCATATTACATTGCAGTTGGCAAAGATGTCAATGTGATGGGCCACATGCTGCTTTTATCACATGTCTTCTTGACAGATGAAGTTGATGAGCACTGCCTGTAGTCAGGAATTCTCTGTATACTTATTAGGCTGAGTCTCATTTCATTGGTTCTCTCATACTGGTTGACTTATTAGTGCTATCTGTGGTCATAATAAAAACAAGTCAAGTTTGCTGCCACATATCTGCCTTTTCTTTCTGCTTTATGTCTGAAGTTGAACAATGTAGTAACTAACTGACTAGGAACCCATACTCATTTGGCTGACTAATAATCTACATTAAGATTTCCACTTTACTCAGTGGTACCTCAAATTTCTGAACTTTGTAGGGCGGTTGACCCTGACCAATTATGCTCTGTATTTTGAGTCACTTGGAGTTGGTGTGTATGAGAAAGCTGTTCGATATGATCTGGGCACAGACATGAAACAGGTCATAAAGCCTGACTTGACTGGACCCCTTGGTGCTCGTCTTTTTGATAAAGCTGTGATGTATAAGTCAATTTCTGTGTACGTTATCTGTTGTCATATATAATATGTGGCTTATCTATATGTGTCACTTGCTTTCCACTTCAAATTTTATGATTTTTCAAAATGTATTGACAGAGCAGAGCCTGTTTATTTTGAATTCCCTGAATTTAAAGCAAACTTGCGTCGTGACTATTGGTTGGACATTAGTCTGGAGATCCTGCATGCACACAAGTTTATCAGGAAATACAACCTTAAAGAGGCACAGAAATCAGAAGTACTTGCCAGGGCTATTCTGGGCATTTTCCGCTATCGTGCAGTTAGAGAGGCTTTCCAGTTTTTCTCATCCCACTATAAAACTTTACTTACTTTTAACTTAGCTGAAACTCTTCCTCGGGGAGATATGATCTTGGAAACCCTGTCAAATAGCTTAACAAGTTTGACTGCTGTTACTGGTAAACGTGATATTCCCGGGACTGTAGATACAAAAAGGCAACTGGCAGTATCTCCAGCATCAGTTGTGGCGCTTGCCTGTCTTGGATTCAAATTAAAAATGGTGGCTGATATTTATGAAGAATCAACTGTTGTCGGTGATATTCGAGTTGGAGAGATAAATCCCTTGGAAGTGGCAGTGAAACAGTCACTTCTTGACACTGGAAAAGCTGAAGCTGCACAGGCAACCGTGGACCAAGTGAAGGTTGAAGGCATTGATACAAATGTTGCAGTAATGAAGGTTCATTATGATTTCCATTCCATAATCATTTTATTATTTTGGAAAAAATAAATCAATTCCATTTGATTTGATCACGGAAATTATAGTAAAGCAAAGAGGGATTAAAAAAGGGAAGGTACTTTTTTTTTTGGTTATAAGTTCTGTAAAAACAAACTAGAACTGCAAATGCTCCTTCAGCACCATAAAACACTAATGGGCTGGATTCTACACGAGTACAAAAAGTATTTTTTGTTTTTAAATTTTCATAGTATCATTTGTTCTTTGCTGTGTAGTCTCTACATCTAAGCTCAATATAAATATTTTGCTTCATAATTAAAATTTATTTCAATTTTCAACCCAAACGATATGCTCATTGGGTTAGGATATCCATTGAGTGGCTTAACATCTTAAACTCAAATTATATGTTTTCCTCAAGAGGATGAAGGAAAATTAAAAGGAGTCTATACTTTTAGTTGTATGCTATGGATAATTCTTTTAACTCTTTGTAGGAACTACTATTCCCAGTCATTGAATCTGCTAACCGACTACAGCATTTGGCCTCGTGGAAAGACTTTTACAGATCAACAGCCTTTTTGCTACTCACCTGTTATATGATTTTAAGGTAATTGTTTTATTGGAAAATCAGCATATGACTAGGTGACTACATTAATGTCTGTCTGTTACTCCGTTTTATATTTACTGTTTCAAATTGGTTGCTTTTAATAGAAATATCAGTGTCATCCTCATTTAACAAAACTTTATGCTGTTGAAAATTCTTCCATTTGGTTTTAAAATATATTTAATGTATTCAGCAATAGGTATCTTTGATTCTCAACACTAGCATTCTGGTTTAGAGTTTAGACATTAATTTCTTTAGTTTTGAACATTTTAAAAGGCTTTTGTGTTGGATCTCTTTCCCATTTGCAATTTTCCTGTTGCCATTCTTTTCTAGCCTTACCTCAACTCTTGTCCGGTCAATGTTGTATAGTCATAGAACCACTTGGTCTCAATCCTTAAGCTATCATGTAAGGCCCAATAATGGTTTCCTTAATCTCTTAGCATTTTCCTTTCTCATGAAACCCACTTATAAATGGACAGAGCTCAAGTTCATCACTACCTGGTGTTGAAATTCAACATGTACTGATTAATGAAATTTAACTGTAAATTACTCAAGATCACATAGTCAAAGAGACTAAAAAAAATAGGGAATGAAAGAAAGAAATCAATCTGGACCAAAGAGTGGTTTTTATATTCACTGACATGTATTACATCTCCCTCTCTCCAATGCTTGACATCCTCATCAAGCCCATAGAATCTCCTTCATCATGTCTTTATCCCACGTGGTTTTTTGTTGGTAAGCCCATCACAAGCAAAATCCACCTTGTTTCTGACACCATTCTGCATACTATTGTCAATCTCTCTACTTCAACAAGAAGTTGAGGATGTTACCAAGGATGTGTTGAAAGTACTAAAGTAGATTTTTTTGTAAGAATAAGTATGCTTAAATTATAGTAGTTGCTTGCTTCTTAGTTCATAACAATATTGTTGTTATTGTATCTGCACTGAAAACTGAGAGGAAAGTATGAGATAGTACGTGAGAGATTCTGAGAAGCCATACCCCACACTGGGTTAAGTGTGTGTATTATAAATACATATTCACTGGGTTTACAGAGAAATACATGAAAGTACTAAAGTATCCTTGAAGTACTAAAGTGCCCTTACTATTAACTACTAACAGAAACTATTCTACCTTACCATGTTACTTAACAGTCTTCCAGTAGTTACGAGTTACCACCCCAAACTCCTGCTAAGTCAGATATGTTAAATGCTTAAATCTCAATTCAATAATTAAGGGTGAATTTAATAAGTTGCAATACTTTAGTTTTATCAAACAAGTTGACTGCCACCAGGATCAGACAATGATGACTGTTAATGAATGATATTATTGTGTTAAAGTTGGCTTCCATGTATCGGATGAATAAAGCAGTTAGTTAACACTGATGTACAGGGGGTGGATCCAGTACTTATTGCCATCCATTTTTGTGTTCATTGCAATTCTCATGCTCTGGCGTAGGCATGTCAGAAGGGGAATATCATTAGAAGCCTTCAGAGTAACACCTCCCCCAAATCGAAATGCAGTAGAACAACTGCTGACATTACAAGAGGCCATCACACAGTTTGAATCACTTATTCAAGCTGGGAATATTATTCTCCTGAAAATAAGAGCTCTTCTACTTGCTATATTACCCCAGGTGAGTATCCTAGTCATGGTCTATTTCTTTGAAGAAAAATTAAAATGATGTGCATACAGTTATCCCAAAATATCTTCTTTTAATAGGCACGCAATAGCTTGTGGATAATATAAAGTTTGTGCTGCATTTTGTAAATCCACTGTGAGTGAAGGAGACATGTTATTTGAAGTTTTGAACCATAAATTAATGGAATTTTTTCTAGTCGAATTTTTTTATTAAGGATAGGAATGGAGGGTTACAAAAAAGGGGACATGATTTTGATCATAAATACAAATAAATACTGAAAAATTAAACAAGCTCATCAGTGCAAAATAGCTCTACAATCCCTCTGCATATTATTTAGTCTGAGTTTCTTAAAGAAACCATGGGAGGAACGCCAAAGAAACAATCTCATCTCATGAAAAATTTAAAGGCAGCAAAACTGCCTTGGAGATACAAGTATTCTGCTCTACCAAGAACACAAATTAACAGCATAAACAGCTCATTGCCACATCTTTTTACCTCCTTACTGCTGCCAAAACCTCTGAGCAAATCAGTAAAAGCTGCTTCAACCTCAAAGGTCACAGCCATTCGTCACCATAAACTCCAAACAATCTGTTTCAAGTAGAGGTCTACCTTACAATGTAAAATTAAATGGGAAACTGTTCCCAAAATACTGATGGAATCAACTACAGAAATGCTTCTTTTATTCAATGAATTAGGGTAAATTCCCCCTCATATAGAATGTACAAGTATGGAACTGATGTCACTCCCTCAATACCCGAGAGAGTTCCCCCTGAAACCCTTACAAAATTATTCACACCCCCTTCTACTTCCTTCCTTTCTTTTATTTCTCTGTTTCCCCCCCTCCAACAGACTTACTGACTATTCAGAGTTAGTTAAGTCTGTTATGTTATTTGTGGGCCTTTTATTGGGCCTCTCCCTTCTAACGTAAACCTTCTTGACAATGGGCCTACTGCCATCAAATACAAACATGCATAATGCACACACCAAGAGAAAGGACTTTGTTGGGTCTACGAATCTGCAGCACATCACTAGTAAAAATCTTGTTGAGTACCACTGTCCAAATAAAGGACTTCACCACAGTAGGAGCCATGGATTTCCAAAGGGTTTAGTCAAGGAGGAAATAAAGCCCCCGACAATCCCCACCCCGCCCCCTCAAAAAAAAAAGAAAAATTAAAACCCAAACCTGAGGAAACATGAAAAGAGACAAGCAAAAGCACAAGATCTTGCAATTCAGAAAACCCTTCTATTATTCAGATTTCTTAAAGAAATAAAATGATAAATCCAAGAAGGATTGAAACTTCTAGAAAAATTTCAACCATTATGCAACTTCATCTTAGTCTTGGTGCATCATAATGTGTAGAATAACTGCAAATTATTAGCCGTCCATACCTGACATAATGCTTGTTGACTGAAATAAGTTTACAATAATAATTAATGTCATCCATTGTAGCATAGCTATTTAGTAAAAATATCTGCTGATTGGAATATATTGTTAATTGTATGATTTGTAAAACCCATTGACTCAGTTTGTTTATGCGACGCAAGTTTCCACAAGAAGAGTTCTTAGGACATTAGGACCATCTTTTCTGAAGTTTTACGTTTGTCCTGCAGGCCACAGAGAAGGTTGCACTATTGCTGGTTTTCATAGCTGCAGTGTTTGCTTTTGTGCCTCCAAAATACATATTTTTGCTGGTATTCGTTGAGTGTTACACGAGGGAGATGCCATGTAGGAAAGAAAGTAGTGATAGATGGGTAAGGCGGATTAGAGAATGGTGGGTCAGAATACCAGCTGCTCCTGTCCAGCTCATTAAGCCTGATGACAGCAAGAAAAGAAAATGATAAATGTTAGTGTTACATATTTCAATTATTATTTGATACCAGCTAAGGTAGACATTATTTTCCGGGTAACCATCATTCATTAACCGCATATTCTGGTTTATTTATTCTTTTGTTTATTCTCTAAGTGTAAAATCATTTGTTTTTGGCAGAAACGTTGTATATCCTCTTTTGTGCTCCCTCCTCCTTTATATTAGACCCGGGGTAATAATGTTGGGTTTAACATGGAATTCTATCGTCTTGGTCTGGATTTGTGCACACGCTGTTGGGTAGAGGGGTAAAGCTGCAACACTTGAGGTCTTTCATTGTTGCATTGTCAAGACTATGTCTGATTTTTACTGAAGATAACTTCTTTCAATCAACTGTTTCGTTGTGTTTTGAGAAGAGAAGTCCCTAAACCCTAATATGAGATGTCATTGAGTAGGTGGCTGGTTTAAGGTACAAAAATTGTAATTAATATCCATGGAATGTACAAAACATATTGGCTAGCCAAAGTAGCCTTGTAATTTTGTCGGATATCAAATGAGATGGAGTGCAAGTTACACTGACCAAATGTTGTTAGAATATAGTGTTTGAGCTAGAGTTAATTTGGAAATTTTAGTACTGCATTTATCTGGTTTCATTTAATGATTCTAGATCTAAGGCGTAGAGAATGATTTGGGTGTTGAAAGCTCTCAATTCTCGTTGTAGTCATGTATTCTTGTATGAATCATGTTGCAAGGATTTAGATCTTCTAGAGTCAAGAATGCACTGTAGAGAGTAAAGTGTGAAATGATAATTGTTGATGAAAAAAATTACAGTTTAGAATTTTATAAAATACAAACATTTATAGAACAAATTATATATATGTGAGAATTTACTACATTTTTATATTAATAGTTATCATTATACACTTGAAAAATCATTTACTTTAAAAGATCCAAATTTATGTTCCAGAAATATGCTGTGAACTTTGACAAGATTATAAAGGTGTAGAATGATTTGGGTGTTGAAAACTCTCAATCCTCATTTTGGATCTTTTAATGTGAAAAATGCACTTTTAAGTGTAAAGTGTAAAATGATAATTAGTGTTGAAAAAAATTACACTTTAAAATTTTATAATATACAAGTACTTATATAACAAATTATACATATGTAAGAATTCACTACATTTTCTTATTGACAGTTATCATTAAAGCACATCACTCACTATAAAAAATCCAAATCCGGAAATATGCCTTGTGAACTTTGACAAGAATATAAAATATTTTAAGTTTCCAAATAGAACTAGCTTCTTTTCAGTGTCGTTTCTTGATATAAAAAGAGTGATTTTAATAGGGTTTAAAATTTGGAAGAATGGGCATAGATTGAGCTGTTTAGTAGATATAATATTCTTTCTTCTGATATAATGCAAGTCTCCAGACATAACCAATGAAATCCTGACTACCTAAAATAAATGACACTTATCACTTTATACAAGCAACCCTTCTTGATGTCTGAACTGGCACAACTCTCCAAAGGTCTAATTTCTTTCCTTAGCATCAGTGAGTTTGATGCAGAAGAGATTTATTCTATAAGGAGGAGGGGGGCAAAGAGAGAGAAAAAAAATTGTTTACGGGGCCAAGTTAAAGATTTTATATTTCCTGAAAAAACTACATGTAAAGGAATCATTTTTCAAAAAAATTATGGGGGCCATGATCCCCCTCAACCTTAAACACCCTCCGCCTTTACATATTGTACAAAGTAACAAAAAAGATTAAAGAAAAGGAGTTGATTATTTACACCACATATTAAAAAAAGAAAAAAGTGCATGAAATTCCTTCTGTCTGCAAAGCCCTTCCTTACTCCTGTATCCCTGTCAAAGCACCGTGAAGATCCAAATTGCACAAACTCTGAAATCATCTTCAGTGCTAAGAAAGTAAATACAAGAGGAAATGCTGACACATAATGGTATGATCCACCTAATTCCTCATTTATACATTTTCTGGCCAGAACTCCCTGAAGAAAGCCTGCTCAAATTCCTTCTCCTGCATCTTCTTTTCAAACTCCTGCATCTTTCTCATCCGTTTGGAAAGTGCTTTGGTTTTCTTTTGAAACAAATGTTCCTGAAATTAATTGAAATCAATGAAAAGCAGAAAATCATATACAGTAAGTAAAAAAAGGAATGGTGAGTTATGTAGAAAATAAAAATGCCCTAATAACTTAGGTTGATGTCAAAATGGCTGAAAACAAAAAATTGCATATAACTCATTATTAATTATAAAATCCATCAATGAGGCTTCTCCCATGCATCATTGTTCAATATGGTCCTGACTCACTGATTCAACACTCTAGCGCAGTAGTATATAAACTTTGTTACTCTGTTACAAGCAATTATTATTTTCTTCTATACTTGCTGTTTCCTTCGTCTCATTTTCTACTTTGGTAGATTTTGCTACTTGGCAAAATAATCCTTCAGTAGAACTTAAATGTACAACTGAGTACCATGATGATGACAAATGTTGAAAAACAAGAGATTTTAGGGAGAGAGGGGAAGGAAGGAAGGAAAGAGAAGAAAAAAGGAAAGAAAGGGGGGAGTGTCCTGAGAAAAAAAGAGAATACAATATTTCACTAATTAGCAATTACTCATAATGGTTCAGTACATAAGCTGACCCTATACCTCTATTATTTTAAACTAATACTACGATCACAAAGAAAAAAAAATTGCCCTTTATTTTGGGTGTGCTACAAGTAACTAATTACTTAACTCATAAGAGTTTCCTAATTATCTGTCACTGTTCATATTTCATATAAATGCTTACTGGAAAGTGCAGTCCAATGAAAGAAAATGGTTGAAGACATATAAAAATACCCTACTACGCTAGTTTTTTTTTTCTTCTGCAACTTCTAATCCATTTCATTCAATTTATCAACTGACAAGTAAGCATACAGCTGTTTAAATTCTTTCTCCCAGAAGTATTCTAGCTTGACACTGCGCTAGATTCCAACAACCCTAACCTAAATCCCAATTTCAAAGGCATTGTTCACAGCACCTGAACAACCACCAATTGACACTTAAACCCTCATCCAATTGTTTACAAACCACTTTTTCCCCAACATACCTTCAATAAACCTTTAATGCACCAATTTTGTAACATTAGTGCATCGAAGAAACCCTCAACCTAGCTAATTAATTCTTCATTGTTCCACTGACCCACGTCCGTATTCAATCCAACTTATGGTTCCATTTGGTCATTAACTACAGATTTCGTAATGGTACTTTTCTTTTCAGTCCATGACTAGTGAACCAGACACAATTTTATTGCCAATTGTAGAGTAACCTTCCAAATGAAAATATTAGTACCATTTTGCATAGTTATGTTATGTTATACTTGTAGAATATGTTCCCACGCCAAAGTCCTTCTAAGATCGTAAAGTTATTCAGATGATTTAATTTTTAATATATTCTACATAGATGAGGACAAAGAAATGGAATACAGACCCTAGGTGATGAACAAAAGCAAACCTTAAGAAAAAATTACCTGGTTATTTTTCCCTTTAGAGGCATCACTACGATCAGGTTTCACAGCCTTTTTCTTCACTTTATCCGCTCCCAAACCTCGTTTGTTATTCTTCATATAAGTTTCCACGGGCTCTAATCTACCCTGTTTACATAATAAATTTATTTAACAGAATTACTGCAAAAAAATTCCAAATACCATTTTGTTTTATCAAATTAGACTATAATTATGGAGGTGAAAGAAGTACTAAAACAGGAGCTTAATAGTTACTTTGGGAATTGGGATAAGAAAACAAGCATAACTTTATTCTCATTAGTTATGCTTAGGTATTCCATCATTTGTTATACCTTTAAATCTTATTTAATATAATAATTTAATATGTAAAGCAAATTGACCTCACAATCTCTAACACACACACACTGAAACTGAGACGGGGAGTAAAAGAAGAAAAAGGACTGTCCAGCAGGCAATCTACGTTTTAGAATTTAGAAAGCTTATTACCCAATATAAGCTTTATCGTCCCCCCCCCCCCCTCTCTTTTCCTTTCAAATATGAAAATGCTCCTTTTAAATTATGAATAAAAAGAATGGCATGAAGTAACAGAAGAGTTGAAAATTATGATTTAAACATTTACAACAATGTTTTTGCCTGCTGCTTCCTTCTTTCAGTTAAGAAAGAGAGTAAGAAACAAAACCTGCTCAGAGATCCCAAGACCAGTCCCTTCTTTCCAACCATGCTTCTTCAATAGCTGCAAAACACCATCCCAAATTATATTTACATGAACCAAGAGAAAAGGAATTATAAAAAAATAAAATAAAAAAAATCACAGTACATAAAATGAATGAAGATGAAGAAAGAAAGTACCTGAAATCCTATATTGGAAGAGTTGAGTCCTGTTGCTGAACCACTTGAACCCAACATCTCTTCCATGGCTTTTCCCCCTTAATCTGCATACACATTTACTTTATTATACAAGTAATTCAAAGGAGTTCGGTATACTACAGCAAGATAATAAAACCAAACCATTTAAAATTCCCACATTCTTTGACAAATTCATAATTACATTTCCAAACCCTTTTTCCTATTTCCATTACAACCCTAGAAACATTAAGAAAACTGCTTCCTCAAAAAATTCCTTAAAATCCAAAAACCAAACAAAATCCTCAAACCCAAACAAAAACCAAAACATCGAAAGGACTAATCTGAATTTGGAACACACCCTTACCTCGAATTCCTTCGGCGATTGATTCAGAGTTCAGGGGAACATCAACGTGTCGCGTTTTTCATTTTCCTCTCCCTCGATTGCTTTTTTGTTTTTTTTTTGGTTTAAGATATTCAAACACTTACACAGGCCCATAAAGCCCAAAAAGGGGAGAGACTTCGGTTTTAAGCAAGTCCTGGCCCTGGGCCTTGAATCTAAACCTAGCCCAACGTCAAACGCAGAGGTCGATGCCGCTTAGCTCCCCGTCTTCGTCCATTCCCTCTCCATCTTCTCGCGGTGTCTTCCTCGTCGTGGTAAAACAACTGAAGCGGAACTAGGTATTCTTTTCAATCTCTCTATTGAAATTGTTTGAGAAAATGCCTCACTGGGCTTCTATCAATTTCTTTTTTCTCAGTTTCAATGGATGATAATTTACTATGACACTTTCAATTCACCTTGCTTATCATAACATGAATAGATAATCCTTACATATTTCAAATTATTTTATAATTTTCCATTTGTGATTTTATTTCTCTACTTTCATTTTTATTTTCACTTGCGTTCTAGTATTATTCGAATTATCGAGTGACAGTAACTTTTTTTTTTTATTGTTTAGAATAATTTGCTTGAAGAAATGGCTCTACCACATTCCATAAGCTTGCCCTTATCATCTTTAAGTTCACCTATGCTTATAAAAGAGAGGAAATTTAACGTGCCCATTTCATTTTGTGGTGCAAATTCCCTTCCCAAAGAGAAACAAGGCAACCCCAGGAAGGAGCTTTTGAATTTGAGCCTTTCCTCAAACCTCTTGAAGCTGTCTTTTCTGGTGCGTCTATGAATTTTTCCTTGCAATCTAAGTTTTCTTTCAGATAGAAACTTCAATTAGAGTCCCATTTTTTTTCTTCATATTTCCCTGAAATAGGATGGTGATCCCAAAGCAATGAGAGTCCCAAGAAGGGTTCAAGCACTAAACTCTGATGGTGCTGATTGGAAGAGACAGCGGGAAGATTCTAGTGACACTGATGATGAGAATGATGCACCTCCTCGGTTTGATGAAAATGACCCTTATTTTATGAGTCTTGAAGAGAGACAAGAATGGAGGAGGAAAATTAGAGAAGTGATTGATATGAAACCCGATATTCAAGAGGAGGTAGACCCTGTGGAAAAGAAGGAAAAACTGCAAAAGCTTCTGACAGATTACCCCCTTGTTGTGGAGGAGGATGATCCTGACTGGCCTGAAGATGCTGATGGCTGGGGATTCAACTTGGGGCAGTTTTTCGACAAGATTACCATCAAAAACACCAAAAAGGCTGAGGATGATAATGATGATGATGATGAGGAAATAATATGGCAAGATGATAATTACATTCGTCCTATCAAAGGCATAACGGCTGCAGAATGGGAGGAAACTGTATTCAAAGACATAAGTCCCTTGGTTATTCTTGTGCACAATCGATATAAAAGGTTTGTTCTACTTCCACATTTAAACTGTCTGTAAACTCATTTTCTACATTCTGTACCTATGCACATTAGCTGCTTGAGTATTCTTGTGTAAGTAGCTGAATGCTATCCAAATCTATTTTGTTTTCTCATTTATCTTTTCTTGTTTTGGTCTAAGTAGCTGAACGCTAATTGCTTCTCTGTTGCTTGTTTCTATAAGCTTGCTGCAGAGTTATACGTAGGTTAAAATTATTAGTGGCCATTTTTGAGAACTCTAATCAGAGTAATCTGCTGTTTGGTTAGTATCAGCGACCTAAAGTTGAGTGCAATTGAATGGATAGATAGCTTAGCTGGTTTTTCTTTCTTCTCCTTACTCTAAGGATTCATTTTCTAGATTTAGCTTTCCTGCAGAATACTTTGTATGTTTGTGCATGAGCATGCATGTTTTTTTCCTGTTTATCAATCAACCTCAGAATTTGGCAAAAGTACTTTACTCTGTCTGCCTGATGACATTTAATATTATATTTGCAAAGTTTTAGTGCTACATATCATATTAGCAATCAAATAAAAGTCAAATAATCATTCTTACTAACTTCTTATTTTATTTTTAGGCCAAAGGAGAATGAAAGAATTCGAAATGAACTAGAGAAGGCTGTGCATATTATATGGAACTGCAGATTGCCCTCTCCAAGAGTAAGTAAAGTCATACAATTATTGTCTTTGGTTCCTGCTACTCTATCAGAAAGATAATTTATTTTTTTTGTCTCACATCCAATGTCATATCACATGAAAGTGTGTTGCACTTGATGCTGTTGTTGAGACTGAACTGGTTGCTGCACTTCAAGTGTCAGTCTTCCCAGAGGTTATCTTTACTAAATCAGGGAAGATCTTATTCCGTGAAAAAGGTATTGGTCAATGTTACAAAAAAAGAAATGAATCTTTTCCATTTATTGGTACTCTCCTTCTGACTATGCTTAACTTCCATGTGGTGGTCTCTCAGCAATTCGAAGTGCAGATGAGTTTTCAAAAATCATGGCATTCTTTTATTACGGCGCAGCCAAACCACCCTGCTTGAATAGCATTACAGATTTCCAAGAAGATATTCCTTCTCTTATCGTTGATAATCCAGTGTCCTGAAAATTTTTGAGTCCAAATTTTGAATCAAAGCATATTGGTGCAATATTTCCATTTAAAGAGGCCTTTAACATTCTGCCTTTGTATCAAGGAGAATGTATAGCTCCATTGACTGCATATAATATGATAAAATAACTTGCATAAACGTGCAAGAAGATTCCTAGAGTGGGCTGTTTGATGTGTACCTTTGGAAGCCATCACAGGAAATGAGCATAGGACTTGGCTAGTTGGGACAAGAAAATTTGAACTTGGAAGATGAAATTTCGTGACCAGAGATTGCTAATGGAAGTCAAAACTGGACTTGATGTATCCTTGGAGCCCTGGGCATATTTAAAAGGTACATTTAGCGCAGCTTTTATTGAAATGAAAGATTCTTTGTAGTAGACATACTGAAGGTTCAATACGGCTTATGAGTTATGACATCAGTGTACATCAAGAAGGCATTGAGGTTGATAGTCAGAGGCAATAGAATGTGGAAGGAAATAGTTTTATGTTCTGTTGTAATTCATTTTCTAATGTGAACTTTGAATATCGTTATCTTCAATGTAATGGGATTGGAGGAAAAGTTTTTGAGAATTAAGGATCTTGCTGGAAACAAACGGAAGTTGGAGACACCCAATACCAGTAAGAGGTGTAAAAGAAATCTAGTTTTACATTTCATTGGTGATATGCCCCAAGGGATAGGCAATAATATCGTTTTACATTTCATATTCAGGCATGAGAAACATTCACAACAATTATGAGAATGAAAATTGGCCAAAACCAGGGAATATTGCATTTTTAGGAATTATAAATGTGGGAATGCTACAACATTTCCAAAAAATCTTCAACGTTTTTAGGAATCTTGGAAACACTATATGAATCAACCACCAACTGTAAGATAAAATATTTTACTGCAAAGATATAACAAAAGAGTTATTTGACATAATGCCAAACTTAAACAAAGTTATTTGCATTTTATCACTGATAATGGTAGATTAAAAAAGATATTATAGACAAAAATCACAATCAGTGTGTGTAATTGGAATGTAAGATTTTGTTTCGCTTGTTTTATATGTGCAGTATTTACCGTTCGTTAAATTTTTTTTAAAAAAAAGACAAAAAAATAATTATTATTTGAAATACAACCAAAGGCTCTCAAAGGGAAAGTGCTCTTAGTCAAACCATCAACATCACTTCCACGAATCCACGTTTATAAACATCATTTTCCACGAATCCGCTTTTATAAACTTCACGTCTCAAGAAGTTGTTATTTAATTGATGAGTTTAGTATTTAGAATTTTATTAATTATTTATTAATTTTTGATTTTATAATAAATATTTAAAAATTAAGAATTATTTGATTTTTTTTTAAATATCGATATTTAAGATGAGTTGTTAAATATTTATTAATTATTATATATATTTAATAAATTTTTAAACATTTATTATGAAACTAACAATTAATAAATAATTGACAACTTATATTAAGTATTAAACTCATCAAAGTATCATAACTTTATTAAAAATTTATTAAATATAAATAACAATTAATAAAGTAAATATCAATACCCAAGAAAAGAAAAAGATGGGTGATAGATTAATTTACTCCCCACTAATCTGTGTTTACGCGTTTTACAAATTATATAAATTATTAACTTATTTAATGGAGCATCTCTCCCCTGCATCTATCATCTAACCTCTTTGCAGGAAAATAGCTGTTCTTCGTCGCTCTGCTGATTTACTTGCTTCTTTTGCTCTGCCAACGAGCCCAAGAACTGTCCAAGTAAGTACCATTAATGTATATATTGAACTTTCCATGACTATGGCATTCGTTGAATATGATAGACCTGAGAAACTAGCAAACATGTCGAAGATAATCATAAGGATTATCCAATTTACTTGGAAGTTTGGATGGAAACTATTTGAATTTATTTGGTCTTCTGATATGCTTCTCATATATTATAATGCTCTGTCTGTTATAATTCTAGTCTCACTTTAATTTGTAGTAAGTCATACAGCATCTGCATCTCAATTGTGGTGTCTGATGAATGTTGACTTTCCTAACTCATTGCCTTTTTTCTTTTCTTTAGGACAGCATCGTTAACAGTTTCAGTGTGTAGTGTTTAATACAAATTGAAAATTACCTGCAGGGGAAGGGGAACAAATTAACTAATTGATGTAGACCTCCTACGGATGATTTTTTCCTTCTAGACACTAACGACACTGAAAAAAGTGAAAATCTTTATCTTATACTATCAAGAGAGGCACATATAGTACTGTAATATGTGCATCATATTTAAACTTGATCTTCTGTGTTTGGGATTAGGAAATATATTGATCATGGGTAGGCCCAAGAATGAGGACTACTGGAAACAAGTTACGAAATTAGAAGATGGTAAGTGGCAGTGCGAGCGTTGTAAACGTAAGTATAAGGGAGGTGCTTCAAGAATTAAAGCGCATCTGGATCGGATACAAGGGCAAGGCATTATTGTATGCCCCATTGATCCTGGCAGTGTTCGTGATAACGAAGGAGTTGACAACAATATTACTGCCGGCTCAAGTAATCCACAAGAAGCTGTAAATGCAATGAATCCATTAGAAGGTACACATAGACCTATATATAGTCGTTATGTATTACATACATATTTTGTTACAACAGAATATGCTGAATGAAGTTGAAGTCTGTATTTTGAGCACAGCATGTTTAATGGCAAATTGCCCTAAGATTATTCAAATTGCCCTGAGGAACAGAGGAGTTTGAGAGATGAGAGTTAGAAGTAAGATATGTTTATTAATTAATTCTTCAAGCCTTCAACGTATTTTTAAATTATAATAACCACCATGTCCTAGGTCCTTATATATCTCAAAACTCCATAGCACTTTCAATTATTTTTTCCATAACATTTTTAGGATAGGAGTGAGAAGTAGATTTTAATGAGGCTTCTCAAACCCTTTTAAATATAGGGAAAATGAACATATAGGTCAGTTTCGAGAAAAAAAATTTTTTTTAAGTTGTTTTAAAAATTAATTAAATTTTTAATTACATTAACTAATAATTTATATATAATTAACTAATAATTTATTTTCATTTCAATACTTGATACGTAGTGGCTATAAATTATTAGTTAATGTAGTTAAATACTTAATTAATTTTTAAAATAAACAAAATAATTATTACTATTCATCAAGCTAAACATTTAAATTATTTTTCCTAAATATACAACATGGAATTTGAAAGAACTAGTTTGTCTGACACAGACTAATTTAATCCGAAATACTATCATGCCATAGTATTGCTAATTGCTACTGTCCAATCTCACAAACTAATTTGATCCCAAACAAGGACTTAGGTAGGGGCGGTGGGCGGGGGACAGGTGAATTTTTTTTTCTGTGTAATATATATATATATATATATATATATATATATATATAGAGTTTAATTTTAATATACTGTTAATGTAAAAAAAATTTACATTATCATCCAATCATATGCTAACACATCATTAAAAGAGTTAGATTTTTAAAATAGTTATTGTGATAGTTAAACTCTTTTAATAATTTGACAACACATGATTGAATGACAGTGTAAAAAATTTTTACACTGACGGTGAATTAAAATTAAACTCATATATATATATATATATATATATATTTAATTAGGTTCTCTCTTATAAAGATAAAATCTACCGTATAAGGAGTCCTTGTCCCAATACTGTCATGACATAGTCTTGTTACTGTCCAGTATAAGTACAAAGTTGTTCTATTATATCCTTTTAATTATAAGAAGTATTCTATTATATCTTTGAGGTAATATGTTATCATTGCATGAAATGACTCACCCCCTCCTACTGAGCTGCAGATTTTGATAAATGCTGACACTGTAGGGGCAAGTTTGCCCCCGTGTAACTAATTTTTAACTGTTCAACTATTTGGGCTTTTGCCTCCACTCATACCAAAGAAAATGTTATCATTACTGCTTTACCCTTTTTTTTTCTGATTTCTTTCGGAGTTCGAAAATGGTGACTAGATTTTTCTCTACCTTATGTTGCACTGAAGTGGCTGGAGGTGCTCATGAAATGATTGGTACTAATATTGCTGGTTCAAGGAATTATCAAAATGATATTGAATCCATTTACTTATTGGAAGGTACGCACCCTAGCTACCATTTCTTTGTGTTTGCCAACAAGATTTCTTTTCCTCCTTTTCACAGATGTGCTTTTATATTTTTTAGGTGATACAATATGGTTTTATTTTTAATTATTTATTCTCAGAGTTTTATTTTACAGAGTTAAGCTATCATTACTTGTACACTACTGTGTGTTATTTAAAAAATTGGTATGATTTATATATAACCTGTCATTAAAACATATTACATGTATTTACACTGTTGGTTTGTTATAAAAACATTAAAGAATAATTATTGCAAACTAAACTTTAACCAATAAAATTCATTATTGATGTGTTTGAATTTTAGAACAATTTTTTTGTTTTTTACATTTCAATTTGAAACTAAATCAGTAGGCTTTTTTTTATCTCTTACAACTAGCATGGAGGAGCAAATTAATTACATGCTAAATAAAAAATAATAATGAAACAGGTTGGGCAGTACCAGTGGGCGCTGTGATCGGAACCGGCAATAGTGACTTAAACCAATTGGTTTTTGATCTAACCCGTGATGAAGACGACGTCATGGGACAATTACAATGGCTGGAGTCCGGGGGCAAGAAGCGCAAGAGACAAGTTGATATTTGGTTAGATGGAGTACGAGACTTGAAAGAAAGGTATCTGTGTGGGTCAACAGACCACTGGGGACAGGAATTACCACTACAGCAATTGATTGAAGATGTGCGGAAGCATAATGAACGAAAGCCTTTGGTGTTGTCAAATGAATTGGTTGGTAAGAGTTTTGAGACAAATATTAAGAAGATGTGGGAACTTCTAGGGGATGACCAAGTCTTCATCATTGGCATACATGGAATGGGAGGAGTGGGGAAAACATCCCTAGTAACCCATATCAAGAACGAAATAACAAGAAAGAGAACTTTTAAGCATGTTTTTTGGGTCACTGTATCCCAAGATTTTAGCATTTTTAAATTGCAAAGTGACATTGCGAAAAGAATCGGTGTAAAACTTGATGAAGATGATGAGAGAGTAAGAGCAGAAAATTTGTCATTGGCGTTGGAGACAAAAGAAAAACCAGTGCTTATTTTGGATGATGTTTGGAAGAATATTGATCTGCATAAGGTGGGAATTCCTTATGGAGTGAACGGTATTAAATTGATTCTAACTAGTCGTTTGGAACATGTGTGTCAACAGATGGATTGCCCACCAAATAATATAATTAGAATGAAACCTCTCTCTTATGAAGAACCTTGGGAGTTATTTTTGCTAAAACTTGGATACCATGGAACACCAGCAACACTTCCTCCTGAAGTATTTAAGATTGCAAGAGCTGTTGCAATGCAATGCCATGGTTTACCACTTGGAATCAGTGTGATGGCTAGAACCATGAAAGGGGTAAATGGCATTCATCGGTGGAGACATGCATGGAATCAACTTGGAAATTCGGCAATGGGAGAAGAGATGGAAGAAGAGGTCTTCAAGGTATTAAAACTCAGCTATGATAATTTAATGGACAAGAACATGCAAAACTGTTTCTTACACTGTGCATTATACCATGAAATTGAAAGACGAGCGTTGATTATGAATCTTGTTGACGAGGGACTGATAAATGGTATGAGGAGTTTGAAGGAAATAATTGATGAGGGGCGTACCATATTGGAAAAACTCACAGGCCATTCTTTGTTGTTGGGGAATGCTCATTTAGATATGCCTGGCCTGGTGAGAGTCATGGCGTGCCATAATATCCTAAAGGAGAAGAACAGGTACATGGTGAAATGTAATAAAGGATTGACAAAGATACCTCACATGCAGGAATGGACAGATGATTTGGAGAAGATTTCCTTGATGGAGAACAAGATAGAAGAAATCCCAGGAGGCACATCCCCTATGTGTCCACGGTTGTCGACCTTGATTTTTAGTTGCAATCTCCTCAGTGGTATTCCGGAGTGTTTTTTCAGACACATGAATGCTCTGGCCGTACTCGATCTATCCGATAATGATAATTTAATATCTTTGCCGAATTCGGTATCTAACTTGAAGTCCCTTGTTTCTTTACTGCTCAGAGACTGTGTATCATTGAAATATGTTCCTCCACTGGGAGAGCTACATGCATTGTCAAGATTGGAAATTTCATATACTTCAATTGAGGAAGTACCACAAGGCTTGGAAATGCTAATCAACTTGAAATGGCTTGATCTGTCTAGGAATGAAGAGTTGACGTTGGTACCAGGGTTCTTGCTACCCGGTTTGACCAATATGCAATACCTCCATCTCTTCTGTGAATCGGGTTCTGCAAACCTAAAAGTAGAAGATGTACGAGAGATGAGTATGCTGGAATGTTTTGCAGGCAGCTTTCACGACTGCGAGAACCACAACCATTATGTGCGAAATACCCTGGACAGAGGTGCTGGGCCCAAAACTTATCGTCTCCATTTCGGAATTCCGCCTGGCAATTTTTGGGAATGTTTTGAGGATGTTAGTATTGTTCCAGAGAATGATAAGTGCCAAATTGTATGTTTTGGAGATTGCGAAGAATGCGTACATTTGCTGCCAAGAGACCTTGCGAAACTCTGTATAATTGGGAATAACCAATGGAGATGCTTATGTGATGCTCTGTCATCTGATGGTCCTTCTTCTTTGTGGCAGATTGAGATTTTTGATTGCGAAAATCTGGAGAGCTTGTTTTGTTTATCTGGTTCTTGTTCCTTATGTACTAATCTCCAAAACCTTGAATCTTTGGAACTTCATTCTTTGGAAAGCTTAGATGTCATCTGGAAGGAAAATGATGAACACATAACAAAAACTTTGTTCTCTCATCTCAAACATCTTAAGATCAAGTATTGCGACAATATGGAGAAGTTGCTGACACCAGGGTCACTGCCTCAACTCCAAAACTTGGTGACAATAGAAGTGGTTGGGTGTGATTCAATGAAGGAGATATTCGCAGTGAGGAGCAATGAGGATAATGGTGATGATTCCAAAATTAGTCTCCCCAAGTTAATGAGATTGGAGTTGTCATATCTGCCACAATTGAAGAGCGTGTGCAGAGGGACTATCGTCTGTGGATCTTCGGAGATATTGGAAATCGAAGAATGTCCCAATCTAGAGAGGCGCCCTACTGTACAAGTCTTCAATTCTGATTCTGATTCTGATTTTGTTGGCTGAGTTTTAGTTTTGAAGGCAAAGCCTCATCTATAGTCTGTTTACACCGATATAAAAGTTACATCGAAATTATATTATTAAATTACTTTCTATATTGGTAAAAGTTGTAATCGGTTTAAAGAATAATTTATTTTTGGTCTTCAAAAGAGTAGGCATTTAGTTTGATGATAGAAACTCTCACCTCATTATGTTTTTTTTTAATATTATAATCTGATGTCTCTGTGTTTGTTTTCATTATTATAAAAAAAAATTATCTCTTCAAATAATATAATTTTATTATTATATAATTATTATAGTATTTATAATTTTTTCAATGCGTGGTCAAATGACATATATATATATATATATATTATAGAATATTTAAATACATATACAATTTGAATGAGATAAAATTTAATTTTTTTTAAGTTCATTTATAGTTATAGTTTTTTCAATGTAAACAATATGACATCTTAAATTATTTCTCTAAATTTGACAAAAAAAAATAAAGTGCAACAACCAAGGAAGCGCGAATCCTTTAAAATTCTTGTTGTATTGGTGTCGAACACCGTCAAATACTCTTAACTTGCATCTAATAACTTTTTACTTTTAAGTTTTAAATTTACATTAAATAATTAAATAAATGATGGTACATTATGTTTCTTTGATAGTTATGCAGACTTTCGACATATTAATATCCATTTCAATTTAAGATTTGTATTTTTATGCTAATTTTATTTTATTCCAATCGTTTCCTGTCTTTTAATTTTTTGAATTTGTCATATCCTTATGTTCATGTTTTATTTGTTCTAAGGTAACAATTGTATTTAAATGGCAATAAAATACTCAATATTGACCGAATTTATTTATATTTGGCTTTAACTCAAATAAAATAAGGGTTTGTTTGGATGACAGAATTAGAATTATAGTTTAGAATTATAATTTCAATTCCATTTCGATTGGAATTGGAATTGAGAAGAATCTTAATTTTTAAGGAAAAGTCCAATTTACCCCCTGAACTATAAGCTATGTGCACTTTGGTGCCGATATTTCAAAAACGTGCAAAATAGTCCCTAGATTTTCTAAATTGTGCGAAACGATCATTCCGTCTAGGATCCGTCTACTTGCTAACAGAAAGTACACGTGAGTAATAAATATGATCTTATTCTCCCCAAAACACCATGTGAATATCACAATTTTCATCTGAAAGACTGAAACCACCCTAGCCCCATTAAAAACCACGAATGGAAGCTACACAACTTCATCACTTAAGCCTTTTGTGCTTTCACCTTCATTCTTAATTTCATAACTTTATCCTTCTGTGCTTCCACCTCTTCAGTTAATTTTTGTTCTTCCTCAGCAATCCATTGATAATCTTCTTAAATCTTTTTGTTGCAGGTGGGTAATACTAGGCAAAGAAGTTGCAGCAATTTGGAGAGTCATATATTCCACAACCAAAAATTCCTATTTGGGTTTCTCTCTGTCCAAGAAGTTTGAAGACGATAAGAGATGTCACATTTGCAGATCAACATAATAGCATCAATGCTCGAGAAGCTCCCCACGAACCCAAAATCACTCATTTTTCCAGCACTTGGTATTTCTTCTTCAATTTCACAACACCAATGCTCAACAAGATGATGTTTCTAGGTTTTCTTCTTTTGTGGTATTTTGGTGAGGAAAGAGATGATGTTTTAGGTGGTTTCATATACAAATAGTGGGTTTAAGATAGAAATGGTTAGATTCAAATGGTGGTGGTGGTTTTGTTTTGTGTGTGTGTGTGTGTGTGTGGGGGGGGGGTAGGGGGAAAGGGGTCACACTTACCACTCATGTGACACTCACGTGCGCTTTCCGTTAGTGAGTAGACAGATCCTAAACGAAAAGATCGTTTAGCACAGTTTCAAACTTTAGGGATTATTTTGCACATTTTTTAAGTATCGGGACCAAAATGCACATGGCTAGTTCATGGGGTAAATTAGGCTTTCCCTTAATTTTTATATTTGAGACAATTAAAGAATTAAGACTTTGATTTGTAATTCTAAATTGAACTGAAATTTTATTATTTGAATAATTTATCAAGAATTTATAAAGATATAATAAATAAATTTAAACTAATAAATAATAACTTAAAATTATTTAAAATTTTTAATAAAGCTTGCATTGCTAGATTATAACGGTCACAATACATGCCAAACTAAATAACGTCGTTGACGATTGTGAAGGTGCTTGTAAGATGTCGGCGCCAATGATTGAAGGAAGCACAACAATTTGGCCATTGTACTCAGGACAGAAATAGTAATTGAAGACCGTCAACAGCTAACAAACACAGTGGATGACATGGCCGAAACACACCAGCAACAACATTATCAAAGCACGCCAACAACAACATTGTTAGACTATATTAGTATTGCTTACGATAATGATTGTTGAATAATTTTAACTTTTACCTCTTAATATTTAAAAAAAAAAAATTAGTGTTTAAAATTATAATTTTTAACGTTTAAGTTAAAAATTAAGAGTAATATAAACTAATTATTTTTTTTATTCCAATAAATTAGACTCAAAATTACAATTATAATTTTAATATACACACTAAACAAAATAAGTGAAATTGAAAAATCCAATTTCAATTTTAATGCTTAATTCCATCCACCAAACAAAACCTAAGTGTACTAACTTTTAAATTTTATTTACTTTAGTTGTCACTAAAATGTCAATGTTGACGCCACCAAATGTACAAATCTACTAGCCATACAATAGCTTAATGCCTTACTAAATCATATATAGCTGACCCGAGACCGAATGTGGCCTAGTAGAAATCAGGATCTTGGTATCTTGATTCATACAATTTTACAAATAAAACTCATCCTCAAAATTTTCGCTCCATTTTTAAGGGTGTACCAAGCTGACCGTGGTAAATATTGTGGCCCAGTAATAACCAAAAACACAGAAATTAGATTGCGAATCTAGAGGCCAATAATAAGATCCACCTTTAAAATGCGAAGCACTCCAAATCTCCATAATACATGACTATCAAAGTCCAATCATTATAGTAAAGGAATTTACTATTATATTTTTACAATAAATTCAAGCAAAACTGCACTAAGTTATAAGAAATATGGAACGCCTGTCCTGGGCCCTCTCATCTGGTTGTTCTCCTCGGTTTCAGTGAAAAATTTAACTTCTCTTTCCTGTCACGAGAGAAAATGTAAGCATCTACAAACAA
Organism: Styphnolobium japonicum; assembly: GCA_023212625.1. Taxonomy (NCBI): domain Eukaryota; kingdom Viridiplantae; phylum Streptophyta; class Magnoliopsida; order Fabales; family Fabaceae; genus Styphnolobium; species Styphnolobium japonicum. The sequence goes on from JALBWW010000013.1 coordinate 1,637,376, forward strand.
AATACTAGTAACTTAGATTGCCTTTATTGTCACTGAACACACCCATGAATCAGAGGAAATGTAGCAATACTCAGTTGAAAATTTCATTCAGGGTAAAAAATGGAAATTTTCATTATGCTTTGACTGCAAATTCTTCACAATTACCACCTTGACAGCCTATAAAGTATAAACAGTGAGGGATACAATTGGAATGAAGAATGCAACCCATACTAGTTCACAAATTTGCTTTGACAAAAAAACCAGGGCGACTTGATGTTGTCATATAACAGCATTTTGTTTCATTTGACTGGAATGATACGGATCAATTAAAATTAAAACTTAACATCTTTCAACCAATATCATCAAAGGAAAAGGTGGCCTAAGCTGAAAAGATTTACAATGGTGGGAGCAGGTGCAGCTGCCTGAAACCTTCAAGCCAATGCTCCATCCAGAAGTTATTTAAATGCTTAATAGCTCCACTCAAATTTTAAGAATAAGTGTGGACTACTTCCAACAAATATAGGAGACAAACATTCCTCTATCTCTCTCTCTCCTCTTTCAAATGGAGTGTCATTAAAGAACAAACAGTATTTGATACATCAAGAAAAAAAGGTAATGGTGTTATAAAAAACACTTTCTAGAAATGAGAGATATGTAAAAAGAAAAGCGTCATAGATATCATAAGACCAACTGAGTAACCAAGATAATCATGAAAACATTTGGACATAGCAAAAGCTTCAGATGACTCACCATATTTTCATTGAAACTCAGAATTGAAGCTACATTTCCACATCGGTAACAGTAATTAGGAGCAGACCATACCTGCTAAATTCCAAGGGAATTACTCTATAGACCACTTAATTTTCAAATGAGACCAAAATTTATATTTTTAAAAACTAAGTTACATAAAATTTTATTTTATTTTATTTAAAAAAAAACATTAACTTACAGTTACAAGGCCTTTATCTTGGAACATATACTTAAGGCCTTCTTGAACAAGTTGGTGTGCTCGACAAACAAGATCAAGATTATTTATGTGATTGAACTGCATGAAAAACAATGCACTTGTAAGATTAAAACATTATATTCAATTCTATAAGCGATTAACAACTAAATTACATTACCTCGGAAGTGACCCTGGATCCAAAAAGCCAGCCTGCTCCACGGGGACTGACTGCCCATGTTTCAATATCTTCAGGATCACTCCACATTAGATCACAAAATGGTCCCTCATGAGGAATTTCACAGTTCCGTTCAATGACCCTTATCTGCAATAAAAAGTTTATTACTACCTTTTAGCCAAGATACTTAATTATTCTCTTTTGGAAGAATAACAAAAACAATATTTTAGTTATACACAATAAAGAAATGATCCTAACAATAACCTATTAAGTGCTTACTTATTATGGAGATTGAAAAAGTAAGGTAACTTTTGTGATCCAAACATACGTTTGGCAAACTAAAGAAGTAAATTAAACAAACATATCAAAACGGTAGCATTGAAGGCTTTCTGAAGTCAAATAAAAACAGGTCACATTATTAAATTGCAAGTAAAAAGTAAAGAAAAGGAAATATATGTGTCCAACTGTGCAGATTTATTAATTTAAGCAAATATTAGCATTTTCTTCTCTAAATAGCCAGGGAAGGAAGTGGAAGAAGGAAGAACCAGAAAGCTAATTTACACAAGTGCTTCACATGCTGAAAGCAGAGTCAAGAAGTACCATAAATACAAGCATATCAAATATACAAATCGGCTCTACATATGATGTATCCACAAACAGACAGGACATGGGTGGACATTTATAAGGATGATGCCACAACGATGTGAATGTGGAGATTTGCACAATCCTTATTTGAGAAGATGTAAATAGACATCTGGCCAAAATACATATGTACGTAGACATAGTCTAAACTTAAGAACATATTGTGTTTGACCAACAACGAAGAAGGGAGCTAGAGGACCTGATCAATTGTTCGAATGTCAGGAGAAAGGCCACCATGAACACAAAGCACCTGGGTCAAACAAAGCATGTAGAAGATTTAATTTTGAGCAAGTACCATTCAAACAAAAGTCAAATAAAAATCCAATGTCTCCATTAAGCTACCCACCAAGATGCACATAGGGGATAGATGGAGGGAGGGAGAGAGAGAGTAAAAGATATTTACAGTTCCATCTATAATTGCAGAAAGTGTTAGATAGTCGAAAACATCTGTACAATACCGCCAAGCATTAGCATTTCCATACTTTCTCTGGCATTCATCATAAAATCCATAGACCTAGCAAAACAGTATATTACAAAATTAACATAAATCAGCATGATAAATTGACATTTCTAGTCTTAGCATTTCCACAATTCATATATCCATTATGAAATCTAGCATTAAAAATTCATAAATTGACATTTCTTACTACAGTAGTGGGGGGAAAAGAAAGCAAAACTAGAATGATAGCTCATATGTTCCTACACCACTGAATCAAATATATAATCAACAGACTCTTCATTTTATCAGAGTCACCAGTCCAGCTATGGAACCTGATCTTGCATACAGATATGGATAGAGGTCAAAATCCAAAATGGATCACTAGAAATAATTTTTAACATCAACCACCAATAAAGCTTATTCACAAATTTCCTCGTCTATATCTCTCGGGCTTACCATCAGTAGATCACTATGAACATTTCAACCATGGTTGCTATAATAAACTGTCATTTTCCAGGAAGAAGATGAAGCTAAAAAATTCAATTGCTTTTTAATATTTCCTATCACATTTATGGGCTAAAAACTTTATCAGAGCCCTTGCTTTTTCCAACATGATTTATTATTATTAAGAACTATATCTCTTATAACTAGGACCCACGCACACCAGATGCAATGCCATTTAGTATATGGCCCATAACCCCAACTGTCAATGATTGATGCACATCACAGATAATCTAGAAAGATCAGGTGAGAACATACTGTAATAACCAAAAAAATTACACCCCTTACTCTTCAGAAGGCAAGGTAAAACATGTGACCCTGCAATATCAAAGATAACTCTTCACCCAAAGTGCAAAATCTGTGGTGGTAATGTACCGGTCAATGAACAAATCAGGTAACCAATGAACAGAAACCCACCAAAGCCAACAACTATCAAAATCACATCCTTCTGTACAGCAACCTGGCTTCCACTTACCTTATTCAATCTCAAACTGGCATGGAAGATGAGATCCCTAATGAGTTCTAAACTACATTAGCTTTCCCAGCCATTTTCAACCTAAACAACCATCTCTAAACCTTCACTGCAGCTTCAGAAAAATCCTAGCAAGTAGACTCTTCTATCTTAGCTGATTCGTGCTAATAAATTTCAAAATGACCAAATTTATAATTGCCAAGGACTTAAATCAAATTCTTCTTTGGACTACAGCACTTATTGGTCTTTGAAACTAATCCTATCTCAGTGAACTCAACAATGCTAGCAATGTGGAATATTAACATTTAGTAAGGTGACATTACTGACATGCAATGAAGTCATGCCTATAATTAAATCACAGATGCTTTTTAAGATTAGAATTGGCATGCTAGAATGACATGGTGCAGAAACATTCAATGACCCCTCCTTATTTGCATAAGCTGTTTGACTATATATATATATTCTTCAAGTCTAGAATAAATCGTGTCATAATTCTGTTCACAAAACACAGTTAATATGACAGACACAACAGCCAAGTGTAAGATATAATACAAGCGTACCTGAGTTAATTGTCTACTTTCATGATTTCCACGTAAAAGGGTAATATTAGCTGGGTATCTATGAAATTACACAAACATAAAAGGATGCGTAAATTTTTTTTTAAAAAAAATAAAAAAGTAAAAGAGAACCACACACAACAATAGCTGCTTCTTAACAAGAGGCACAAACTACACAGCAAACGAAGGTGCCACCAGAGATAAAATGCATACAAATACTTTATTGTCACACCAATTCTAGCATTTGAGATCCAAACATGATCAATGAAATACAAGTTTACAACCACTAGGAAGCCAAAATCAACCATTGTTTACGGGTGCCATGTTAAGCTGTAGATAAGATGTTTCAAGAACTGCCTACTAATTAATATGTAAATGCTTGACACTCCATTTAAGAGCCGTAGACACATTTCATGAGGCCAAAATCATTTTGGGGGGAAGGGGGAGGGAGGGAGTGTGTTGGGGTAACTTTAGAAAATGCTTTTGCACAAAATCCGATGTCCCCAAAATCAATTTTATTCCTTCAATGGATAAGCAACCAAGAATTGCATGTCCATTGCAATATCTGATATAGAGAATTAAATGGCATAAACATCCTTTATTAATTCTGTATAATCTTAAAATTGTTCTTTATTACTGATTGGGGAAGCTGCTTTACTTTGGAATAATCTGTTTGGCGAGCTGGAGTGAATGTTGCGTGTGCCCAGTGCCCCTCATCCTGGGGCAGTTTCTAATGGTTCATTTTAGAGGTTTTTTGGTTGGCAATATGAGGTTTTTGCAGTTCTCTATTGTATTTGGTTGGAGTGGAATGCCCACATTTTTAAGGGCATCTCTTTGCCCATAGATTTGCTTTGGAATTGAATTGTGTTTATGACTTCTCTCTAGTGCTCTGATTATGGCTGTTTCAAGGGAGTTTCTATTTCTGACATGCAGAGAGACTGAACAGCCTTGCTGCATTCTTGATTCTTTACGTATCATTGTTGTTTTTTTCTCTCTGTTCTGGATGATATCTTATCCTACCCATAGTTCTTTTTTGCTTTTCATAGAGAAAGAATTTTATTAGAGAGAACAGAAGGAAAGTAGAAGTACAACAAGAATAAGGTATCCTCTGCAACAGGAAAAAAAACAAAATGGAGAAAACAGAAACACGAGAAAACTAAGAATGCAGCAGTGCTGCCCAATCTCTCTGCGTGTCAGAGATGCAGCACCCTTGAACCACCCAAGGAAGGAACACCAAAGAGAGGCTAAAAACTATATCAGAAACATTAGTTGGAACAAGTTTTCTCGGAGGGTTTGATAATGTACAGAAACTCAGAACAGCAGAAATTATTGAAGGAGACATATGATCCCTCCCCTCCCTGCCCCCACCAAACATGCAACCGTTGCACTGCCACTCCACAGCCACCACAAACTATCACCAATCCCATAATGAAAACACCACTATTTTAACTACCTCCATCCCACTAACTCTACAACATTATAATATAATTATCAGTGTCACAACTGCTACCATCAACCAACCACATTGTCATAGACGAAACTATTCCCTAGCACTATAATCAATGCTCAAAGTCAAATTTGTTTCAGTATTTAAATTTTGAATCTAAAGTTTCATTGATAAATTAAAAGGAGAATATAACCAAATCATTGCCATCTAACATATCTCATGGGTATACCACTAAAGAAAAAGTATTCACCGACAAAAAGATTTTCAAATACAAGCTAGCTTATATAGGGACTAAATCCAAAAATCACAACCACAATGAAAGCTCCTAACTAGAAAAAGTTGAATACAAAAACAGTGAAGAATATATAAACTTCAAATGGGAAGGACAAGCCCCGAAGAAAAAACTAAAGATAAGTAAACAAGTAAAACTAATGATGAATTTGCTCTGATAATTAATAAAATAGCACCACTTGCAAATGGATTATGGATGTAAACTGCCCATAGTCAAATATGCTAACAATGGAAGACTGTTTGGAAGTTCTATTAATATTTTGATGCTATGGAAGAACAAACTATATTAATCTTAAAATTCTTCTTAAATGCCTCCAAAGTTAGGATAAATATCAAGTGATGATCTTAGTATCAATACATATAAATAACACAGCAAGTCAGGAGTCAAGACAGATGCAAGCATGCATCAAAAGAACATACCTAGCTTTTAGAAGTAAAAGGATGGTGAAAACTTCAAGACTATTGTAACCTCGATCAACAAAGTCTCCCTGTCATGCATTTAGGAAAATATAAAACTCCAAGAAAGGATAAAATCTAATGCAAAATCAAATCATCAAAGTTTCTTGAGAAAAGCATAAAAAATACCATAAAAATATAATTTGTCTCAGGCACATGACCCCCAGTCTGGAAAAGTTTCATTAGGTCATGGAATTGACCATGAATATCACCACAAACAGTGACTGGACTATTGACAGGCTGCACATTGGACTCCTCGATAAGGATCTCTTTTACCTGTGATATTGGAAAACAAAACATTAGTTGTGGTGCCTATCAGCAGTTTAATAAAAATAAAAGAATAGTTCCAGTATAGAACACACAGTTTATCCAGACAGAATAATGCCAAGGTGCACAAAATGACAAACCTATCACCAGAACTAAAGCAAAAATAGTCCCGAGAAGAAAAACACAACCAAAACAACAAAAAATGTACAAGGGCAGAGTAGAGAGGTCTCCATTGTAAAGGGTCAAGAACCCCCCCCCCTTCTGTCCTTCTCAAAGCTTTAAAGTTTCTTTCTTCCCTCTGAACAACTCAAATCCCTATCCAAACAGATCCACCACATGAGACAGATGCTTCTATCTTATCAAAATAACTCCTACTATTACCCCCCTTGCCACCACAAATTTAATTATGGCTAGCTTATCACAAAATGATGCCCAAATATCCAGTAACAAAGCAAAAGTCATAGCACAAGTAGTAACCCAAGCCAAAACATTGCTATTTTTCTGTCAGGATGCCAGAATAAAGCCCAGCTTCCCTTGCACCTTGCAAGCTTGGACGACCAAACAAACCCACAAATGGCCCATGAATTGTCATTGAAAAGCTCTACGTGCCTAGTTTCAGATGATCAAGTTTCACTTAATTTTTTATTTTGATAAAATTAATTATGTTATTTTCTTTACATACTGTTAGGAGAGCCTTTAGTCAAAACTCTCATTTGACGCAGATAGCTTTTTTGTTAAAACTGTTGCCAACTCTTGTTTCATAGTAAACACTTTTCAATGTAACAACATGATTAGCATATAAGAAAGAAAACTACTTATTTAAAATTAGCAAACCCCACCCCCCAAGCAGAGTAAAAATGAGATAATACTTTGTTGAGTCAACTTCCACAAGTTGCAGCTTAATTTAGATAATACCATCCTCATTGAAGACAAATCATAAAAAATGAAAAGCAAAAACAATAAAAATGAAATAAAGAAGTCAAAACACCATTCAGAATTCTGTTTCCCCAAAACAATCCCAAGATAAACGATAAGGTCGCCCGTGTAATAATGCAAAATTTTCAAGAGTCCAATTTAGCAACCATTAGCAACATTCGCATAGCCCCAAGAAAAATAAAGACTTGAATCGAACAAGTAAAGGGAACAAAATGCACCATCAGATTCCTATTTAAAAAGAAGGAAAAAAAACTGAACCCTACCCGTGAGATGCTTCTCCCAGTAACAGGTCCGTCTGGGGAACCACACAAACCCTAAATCAAGAAAGCGAAGAGCGAAAAAACGTACATATTCACAAAGAAGTTGAAGCTCGTCTTCGAGGAGATGCTGGCCATCCTTGACCTTGGAGATCCACTGGTCCAAATCCATGTCTCGTCTTCTTCCTCTCGCTGTGTCAGCACTCTCTGCGCGCACAAATGGTTTTGGTTTGGGCAACGAAAAGAATGGGAGAGCGAGGCGAAGACAGCAAAGGGGCGCAGCGCAGGGTGTAAATAGGTTGAAAGGATTCAACAAACAAACAGATCTAATACCAGATTTTGGGATCTTTCTGTTTCAAAAACAAAAGGAAAATCGCAAATCAAGCAGGGGCAAAGTAACCTATTAGCTATTAGTCTATTACTACTTCATTTTGGCGAGGAAAAAGATAATTCCACGCTTTTTTATATTATTTTTATATTTAATTAAGAATAAGTAATATAGGATATCTTATGGTTAATGAATTTTAATAATTAATTATTTATAAATTTAGTTAATAATGAATAAAATCTTGATTAATATGTTAAGTTAATATATGTGGTAATTAATTATCAGCTTATAAGTGATTAGTTACCATAATTTATTAATTAAATAATATATTTTGACTCTATTTGATAACTTCAATCCATTTATTTATAGCGAATTTGGTTAGTAGATAATGAATTTAAAAAAATAAAATTATTTAATAATTAATAATTTATATAGTGTTTTTTCAAGCGTTACTTGAAATAGCATTTGAACATATAACTTATAGTGTATTATATTTTTTCTCGTTTTTACCCTCATTATTATATAATATATTTTTATAAAGCATGAAAATAAAATTTAAACTAATATTTTTAACCCAAAAAAATAATTTTAATGATAACAAATAAAAAAAAGTAAAAAAAATTAAATTAGATTATTAAAATATAAATTTCAAAATTCTAACTTCTAAATATCTTACTAATTAGTTTAATTAACATAAATTTATTTTATAAATAACTAATAAATATTTTGTCATATTTAATATTGGAGCATGTTTTTAAAATAGTTTTTTTAAAAAAAAAACTGTTTTATGTAAAATCTGTCTTGTTTGTTTAAAGTGTGTAAAATTGATTATAAGTTAAGATTATTTTTCTATAATTAAAAATAGCTTCTTTAAAAAAGCTACTATTTTAAGCTTTTAATCATTTAATTTCAAATGATTTCAAAAGTTTTAAAAGATAAATATCTATTTGCCCTCAATCAAATAACTTTTTCAATCATTTCATACATCTTTTGGTAATTTCATACATAAAAGTGATTTTTTTATACAATCCAAATAAAACTCTTTATCATAAAATCGATTATGAATTAACATATCCAAACATAAACTAATTTTCTCATAATCAATTTCTTGAAAATTGATTATACACATAATCGATTTTTTGCATAATCTTTTTTTCACAGTTAATCCAAACACACACTTGATAGAAGAAATTTAAGCATTAATTTAAAATGTTATTTTATGTCATTTTACATTTATCAGTTAGTTCAATTGCTAATTTTAATTAAACACTTCAAATTCAATTTTCTAACTTATCCGCTATCAACTAGCTTATCCACTATCCATTACTTTTTACCCAACAAAACTTTTATTAACAAAGAATTTACTCATTATTTTTAAAAAAAATGAAGATTTTACTCATTGTTAATTAAGTATAAAAATTGTATAAATTTTGTGGTTCGTAGATATCATTGTTGTTTTAGTTATAACTTATTAGTGATTGCATTTTATTTCACTCTTTCTTTTAAGACTTTTTGCTTGAGAAAAACTAAGAAAAATAAAGAGTTTAAATTTTATCACCATGTATCATCCAATGATGTGTTGATTATTAAAAAGTTTAATTTTTTTAAGTAAATGTTATGAAAGTTAAAATTTTATAATAATTTTATAATTTATGATTAGATAATATAGTAAAAAAAATTAAATCCAAATAAAAATTGACATATTTATCAATACTTTGCATATCTTCATTTCTCTCGTTTTCTTTTTATCCTTGTTTTAGTTTCCAAATAAATATTATTAAAGATAATAGTACATAATATCAGTACATTTGCTTATGAAATATGAATTTAATTTCATTACAATGTCTTATAGATACTAGTTTTCTTAGCTAAATAAGGCTGGAAATTTCTGAAGCAAAATGGTTCTCTAATCTACCACATATAAGGAAAAGATATTTCCCATACTACTTTCTTTAAAATTGGCTTATCTGAAAAAGTGTTTTTGGACTTGGAGGAGTTTCTTATAAAGCTGCAACATACTTCAACATGGATGGTCAGTTGGAACAGAATCTGAAATAGCAGTATTTGAAGACAAGCTTGCCTAATTTTCATCCCCTATGCTCCAATACTTCTCGGCTCTATGATATCCTAGTGTCTCAACTCCTGGGACCTGGATCCAATAAATGTTACTTGGAAAGAAGACACAATCTGCTGTCTTTTTCATCTGTTGGAGGCAAGATCCATCTTGAATATTCCTAACATATGGGAAGGGGTTGAAAAGGTGACTACACAAATAGTAGTGGCTATAAGGTGGCGTTGGAGGTGTTACACCCTCAATACTTCCACTAATACTATAGAGATGGAACCAATTTGGAAAGAGGTGAGAAAGTTATTGTCATAAAATATAGTTCTCTATAGAAAGTGAGTAATAATATTTTACATTCATACATTTTTCATATACTCTCATGTAAATCATTAAATAACACTTCGATAATACTATAACTTTTTTGAATGGTCTAAATTATACATATACTTCACAAAAATTTATGTAAATATATTTTTCTTATCAATTCATATCATCTTCACTTTGTTTTTATAAGATATCCCTAAGATATTGTATTCATTCAGTTTGTATATTAGACTAATAATAACTAATAAGAGTATTTAGTAAATTTGACAAAATTTATCTAACGATACTTAAATATAAAATTTAAATTAATTATTACTTTCTATTCATTAATTACACAAACTATTTGATATATGGTGTGCATATAATATATTGTGTTTTTGTTTGTATTTGTACATGAATTTTACTTTGATTTATTATTAATATAAAAAAATTATATTATTATACAATTATATATTATTATATCATTAAAATAATATAATAAAAAAATCATCCACCATCTTTTTAAAAGCTAGAGTTGTTGAAGTAAGTCGACTTTGATTCATATAGCATAATTTTTAAGAAAATAATTCTTTAAATTAGCTTAGGAGAAAATTCATCCATTTAATTATTAAATAAAATTAATTAAATATTTAACTAATTTAACCAATAATTTACATATAATTAATCACATATTAAATATCAAAATAAAAATAAATTATTAAATAACTCTATGTAAATTATTGATTAAATTAATTAAATATTTGATTAATTTTTTCAATAAGCAAATAAGAATAGTTTTCTCTCATTGTAACCTTAAGGATCATTATCCTTAAGTTTTTGTGGCCTCACTTGTTAAAATGAGCCATTAAAATTTTGATTCTAGTTCACCCTATATGAGTAGGTCCGCTTATTGAAAACTATATTTGTTATTTAAATATATTTACTTCGTAAATTTTACAAATTCATAATTAGATATTCACTTATATCAAGTGTAAGTCTTAACACACTTACACCACTTAATAATTTTTTGTAGAATGTGAATTTAACAAATCCAATCGTTGAATTGAAAATTATTATATAATAGATCAATCCCATAAAATTTATTACAATTAAAAAATTATTTGATACTTTATCGCATTACTTTATTTTAATGTATAATATGATTTTAAAATATAAGTAAATTGTCTACTATTAAATTAGATAACTATATATGTCCTATTTATTTAAAATTTGGTATGCATGATCATTAAGATAATAACATATGATTCAACAGTTGGATTTGTTAAATTCACATTCAACAAAAAATTATTGAGTGGTGTAAATGTGTTAAGACTTACACTTGGTGTAAGTGAATCCTTACCCATCTTCATATATGTTATTTGCTTATACATGAAAATCAAAATAATTATTAAAATAAAATTTTAATCATAATTGAATTTAAATATATGACTAATGTCTTTTAATCAATGCACTACTTATGACCTTGTGCTTTAGGCTTTATTTGGTATCATAGAAGGAAAGAGATATGAAAGAAAAGAAAAAAAAAGAAAAGTAGGGAAAAAAAAGTATAAGTGTTATCACTTATCTTATTTAGTATCATCAAATGGAAAAGAAAATATGTTTCCCATCATTTGTTTTATTTTATTATAGAAAAGAAAAAAAAAGAAGAAATAAACAAAACTAATAAAAGTAAAAAACAAATAGCATGAGAGACGAGAGGACTCATTTCCCTCCGATCCGTTGGTAATGAGAGATGAGATTTAGGTAAGATTCACAAATTTTTTATGTATTTAAATTATTTCCCTTCCTTTTTAAATAAAATATCAAACAAAGATTACAATAATATATATATATTTTTTTCTTTCTCTTCTAATTTGAATACCAAACATAGTGCTCCTGATACTCCATAGATATGAGTTAACCCGGTCCTAATATAGTTTAGCTCATGAGCCAATAGGTTAAGAAAAAAACCCATGCTTTAAATGAGCTGCCAAAAATGAACTAATAAATAATTAGTATGGCCATTAAAAAATAAATGATAGGAATGCCATTTCTCGTTGTTTAAAACTGTTCTGAGACGAATTTCATCCAAATATTTTTTTATTTATTCTGAATTAAGAAAAGAAAAAAGAAAAATAAAAATTGAGAAGTGCAAACTGGCCCCCTATCTCTCACGTGAAATGGGACAACCACCCACATCCATTCCCAAATGCAAGTTGCATTCTTATTGCTTAAACTAATAATTTAGGAGTACGTGTTTCAACTCCATAGGCAGTTTTGCTCGGCCACCGAGGCAAAGAAAGAAAGAACACCACAGTACCCACACCATAGCCACAGCGCCACCACTGTTTCTCTCTCCGTTCCAAAAGAATAGAAAAATTAATATTAATTAAAAAAAAACAAAAAAAAAACGAGTAGAATATTAAAAAATTGAAGCCAATAAAAGAGCGAGAAATGGTATTTCAAAATCTCCGCTTAGGCATTGGTCACCTTCTCTGCATTCCGCTCACGGTCACGGTGGTTCTCTCATCCGCTCTTTCCCTTCCGCGTCTTCCTTCCGCCGCAGCACTCTCTCACCACCACCACCATCTCCGTCCCGTCGCTTCCGAGTCGCCGATGAGTTCGCCGCCGCAGACTCAGTCTCCGCCTCCTCCGGTGGCGAAGAAGGTGGAGCACGCGATGAAGCTGTTCGGCGATGTGAGAATCGACAACTACTACTGGCTCCGCGATGATTCACGCACCGATCCCGAGGTACTCTCCTACCTCCGCCAAGAGAATGCCTACACTGATTCCATCATGTCCGGTGCGAATCCTGTCTTATCCTTTTCTTTTCGTCTTTCACTTTCAATGCCTTTTTTTTATTTTTTTATTTCACCTTTAAAAAAACACAATCCGCAGCAAGCATGGGAGTACGGGACACTGTTAGCAAGACTCTGGATGTGTCGATTTACTTAGAATTTTCTATAAAAAAATGAGCATTTTTTTTGGGTATAATTGGAGTAACTGGACTGCGTGTACTTCTCTATGTGATTATGTATGCATTTTTGTTTTTCGAGTTTGGTTAGCAAGAAGGGAACTATTAACATTTATTTGGTGGTGGAAGATTGAATACGTATTTTCTCTGTTTTTTTTTATTAGTTATAGATTCTATCTAGATTGATATAAAGCAATAGTTTCAGCGAACAGACCCGTGTCTCGTCGAAGTTACATCCAGTAACTAATATATGTACTTTTTTCAAAATGATACTTTTCACATTGGTTCCCAAGTGTGACCTGTGATTATTGTACAACGAAAATTCTAACCCTGTAATTATCTGTCAATTACATGTAAATTAGTTTTGTACCAAATGCTTCCTAGATCCACATGTATAGAAACAACGTCACCATCAAATGCATCCAGGCCTCTGTAGTTTCTGGAGGTTGAAGTTTGGGATCTAGTGTAAGGTAGTCTTCTCTCCTCTTCTTATGCAATATATGGAAAGAATTCATTGTTAAACAGAGCAAGGTAAAGGGGTAAAGGCTCTATGATCGTAAGGTGCGGACTTGGGAATCCTATTGCTATATGCACACGCACACGCTTTTGAAGGAAATTTGTTTAAATTGTCTGAGAAAATTATACACGTTTTTAATTATCTAGGAACCAAGAAATTTGAAGATAAGCTTTTCGCTGAGATAAGAGGGAGGATTAAGGAGGATGATGTCTCTGCACCTTTACGCAAAGGGCCTTATTACTATTACGAGAAAACTTTGGAAGGGAAGGAGTATGTTCAACATTGTAGGCGCCTTATATCTGATAGCAAAAAGGTGCCATCTGTGTATGACACCATGCCTGCAGGACCTGATGCACCTCAGGAGCATGTTATTTTGGACGAGAATATCAAGGCCCAACATCATGAATACTACAGTATCGGTGCTTTTAAGGTTAGAGCATAACATTACTATGGCATTTTCCTCACTTTCTTCTGTTTCTTTCCTAACTTCCCACCTGCTTTGATTTTATTTCAAACTTCCTTTCTTTTCAGGTTAGTCCAAATAACAAGTTGATAGCATATGCCGAAGACACCAAAGGAGATGAAATATATACTGTTTATGTCATTGATGCTGAGACACAAGCTCCTATAGGAGAGCCTCTTCTTGGTGTAACATCATACCTTGAATGGGCTGGTGATGAAGCTTTGGTTTATATCACAATGGATGAGATTCTCAGGCCTGACAAGGTGGGCAATTCTCCTTTAGACTCAGTATTAAGTTGTTCCTCTCTGCTTGATGCTTCTTTCTCAGTTCAATAAATTTCATTATTTGATCCGTGGAAATTTCTGATTACGGCAGTTTCATATGCCTAAAGGAATGCAAATATAGAAAATTATAATCATAAAGTCAATGCCTATGCTTAATCATGCTAAGCTGGATATTCTGTCTATAGGTATGTCATATGTTGGTTTATGCAAGTGCAACTATATTATCCTGTTGTTGAAAAGTGCAAATTATAATGATAAGGTCTATAAGCCCATGCTTAAACTGAGTAAATTCATAATATTACTTCAATGGGGATAATGAACCATGCATATTTGGATATCCTGTCTATAGGTTTGCGATATATTGCAACTACTTCTTTCTTTTGTTGAAACTTGAATTTGAAATCTTGAAGGGTTTGTGCTGCATTCTATGTCATAATGAGTATTAGCATAATAACATCTTTTTCCTTGGTATCTTGCTGTATTTATTAGGCAGATGTTTTGACAAAATTGGGAGAAGTGAGGTGGGAGAGGACCATGACGTTATTAGTAATTGTGAAAGTGTTGTGGAATAAAATTCATTCTGTTTTATATGGCAAGTGAGATGAATGTTTGTCCTCATTATAGATTGTTCTCCCTTTTAACTAAGCCATTGGAGGGATGTTTTAAATTTCAATCTGATTAGGAATGAAATTGGCCAAATTGAATGAGAAGTTAATTTGACCATAAAGATGCTGAAAACTGGAAGATGAGATTGGTGGTTACCATGTGATTCAATGTGGCAGTGAAACTGAACATTTCTTGCTTAATTCATACACAAGTTCTGATTGATTAAGTCTTGCTTCAACGTGGTGGTGAATAATCTATAAGGCAAATGTTCACTTCATAATTAGTGCCACAAAACACTTTTTAAGACTTAATGCAGCTTGAATTCTAATTTTAATTATAAAGTGATTTATGATATTTATATGGTAAAAATATATTTGTATTTGAATATATTTACAATGTTTAATTTGACATTGTGTGCCATAACCAATTTCTAGTTTTTTTTAGTACCAAATCTCTATATCATTACCCCATGTCTGTATAAGTTGTGGATTGCCTACAATAGATTTTGTGGCATATCTTGATTGTCTACTTGTTATGCTAACTTCTTAAGCGATACAGGCATGGTTTCATAAGTTGGGAACAGAACAATCGAAGGATGCTTGTCTTTATGTGGAAAAGGATGATACTTTCTCTCTTGACCTTCAAGCTTCTGAGAGCAAGAAATATTTGTTCGTTGCATCAGAAAGTAAAAATACAAGGTTCAATTTTTATCTTGATGTTTCCAAACCTGAAGAGGGTCTTAAAGTTCTGACACCACGTGTGGATGGTATTGACACAACTGTCAGTCATCGTGGAGATCATTTCTTTATTAAGAGGAGAAGCAATCAATTTTTCAATTCAGAGGTAGTAGCTTGTGCTGTTGATAACACCTCTTCGACTACAGTTCTTCTTCCCCACAGGGAAAGGTAACACAATTTCTGTATCATTGTGATAGAACTGGATCAATTAGGTAAAGAATACACTGAATATCACTAGATATTTATTGATGAATGTTCTCTGGGGAAATACCCCCTAAACGGAGAAGAGAGTTAGAGATAGAAAGAAGAAGAAAGAATACAAGAACTGGCCTAGTCAAGTTTGGAGAGCTTGACCCCTCTCCCAACCCTTCAGTACTAACCGAATACCAGCTAACTCTCTATCTCTGACTATTTATGTAACTAATTGGAGTAACTTGGCTAACATAGCCTAACAGTTGATCTCCATCTAATTATGGGCCGAATGGGCCTATGGTTGATCTAGAGCCGGCCCTGTTATCTTGGGCTGTTTCCTTACTCTCCTTTCATATGTTTTACTTATGGGGGGGCTAACACATTGCTTAGTTGTTTCCTTTATTTTGGGATGTTATCTTGAGTACACTATAATGATTTCATGGCTTGGCTTGTGAATGTGGAGTCACTGGGATAATGTGTTCATGGTGTAGAATCTCAGTGAGCTGCTTTCTAAAAATGTGGTCATTTATGACTTATTTCCAACTTTTTACTAGGTTACTAGAACATGATGAATAGTTCTTATATTAGTCCTTTTTAAAAACCATGCATTAGTTGAGCCTGCATTCTAATAGAAGACATAATTTCTAAGATGCTTTGTAGTAATTTGCTACCCATCCAACTCTCTCTCACTTTGTTTTCTTAATTACTGTTAGAGGTATAAAAACCATTCTTGGGCCTCCACAACTTAAGGTTTTAGGTGAGTTGGACTTTGACATGGTATTAGAGCCTCTATGACTAAGTAGTCAAGAGTTCGATCCTTGTCAACCACAATCTTCATAAATTAAATTTCAACACAAGGTAAAATAGGCTTGTTCATTGTCTACACCCCAAGCCCAAAAGGCTCTTGTATGAAGGGGCGTGTTAGAGATTTAAAACTCAGACCTCCACCAAACAGCTTAAGCTTTTAGGAGAGTTGGTTCTTGACAATTACCTTTGAAATTAGAAATTCCATTTTCACAAACCCCTATGTTGCATTCTGCACCATTGCAGTTTACAGTGAACTATTTTTCTGTTGCATTATTTTTATATGATGGTGCTTGTCATTCTTCAACATCCTTAATTTATTCTAAAAAGCTTTAACATGAATAAAATGCAAACAATAGAAATTCTTGGAGTGTATGTCTTTCTCTTTCACCAAAACTTACTTTGAATTTTCTTTAGTGTAAAAATTCAGGAGATACAACTTTTTAATGATCATCTTGTTGCATATGAGAGAGAAAATGGTCTACCAAAAATAATAGTTTATCACCTTCCACCTGTTGGTGAACCACTAAGGAGCCTACAAGGCGGTCAGGCGGTTAGTTTTATTGATCCAGTATACTCAGTGGAATCTTCAGAGTCAGAGTTTTCCTCAAGTATTTTACGGTTTTCATATAGTTCATTGAAGACTCCTTCCTCTGTATATGATTATGATATGAAGACAGGCATTTCAGTTTTGAAGAAGATTGACTCGGTAAGTTATATGTGCAGTTAAACTCCCAAGCTGTACGGTTTTGCATCAGGTCTTACTTCAGTCTTAATGCATCATTTGTTACGTAAATATCTTGGTTCTATGCAAGGCTTACAATTCTTATTTGTTTAAGTGCTTCTTTCTGGTTTCACGTAAATTTGGCCTTTCGCTATATTATGCATGAACCATACTTCTAATCTATTTCATATTATCTGGATTAATTCCGTTGGTTTTGTTCTTTTGACTAGCATCCATAATTCCATGAGTGATTTCTTCATTTCATATTTGAATCATTATTCTCTTCTACGCATTTCTCGAAGAATTTATGAATGATTTGATGGATACTGAAAGGATGTTTCGTTTGTAAGATTCCTCTAGTTACTGGTATCGCATATGGAATCCTAAAATTTGAACTTCTGAAAGAAAATTTGAATTGTGAAAAATAGAATGGAACTCTTCGAGAAAGCTATGATGAGGGATGACTTACCAATATTCTTAAAGAGGGCTTAGAGAGTCCAACCGCATCAGCAACTGCATGCAGCAAGGTTTGATGTAATATTCATGGTCTTAGGAATATGCAAATTAGTTCCAACTTAACAAATAGAATGAGTTATATGGTAAATAGAGTGAAAATGTGTTAAAGCTAGGTTTGAAAAGGACTTGGGTACTGGCTGGAATAGTTAAAGTAATAATACCCCTATTATTGAAGTTAACTTTTTTTGTTGCTATTTGCTTTTATAGGTTTTCCTCCTTTCCTTATGTCTTGTTTAATTATTCTCTGTGCCTGTAATGGTTGTCTCACTATTTTACTCAGGTGCTGGGAGGTTTTGATGCAACACGTTATATCACTGAAAGGCAGTGGGCACCTGCTTCGGATGGAACTTTGATTCCCATATCAATTGTTTACCGAAAAGATCTTGTGAAACTTGATGGATCAGATCCTTTACTACTTTATGGCTATGGGTCTTATGAGGTAAAAGAAGAATACACGTCTATATGAATTAAATTGCAGATAACAATGCCAATATTGAATTCTATGCTTTGATGTTGTATTGACCAATGCATGAAAGTTGCTGCTGTTTGTGCTTGTTTTTAAGCTGATGATGTAGAACAATCTTTTGATGCTTGCTACTTGAAATAAAAAGAAAAATATTGTACTTCTAAATATAATTGAACTTCTTGTCCCTTTTTCTGCCACTAAACAATCAAATTTCTTGTCTTATCCGAACTAAGATATAGTTTTTTCTTTGTCTTATCCCATTTTATTGAGTGCAAGATGCTTTTATGCATGAACATCCTTATATGAGTTATGTTCCTTTTGGATTTTATTGACTGTTTCATTAATAGGTTTCTGATTCCTGTGTGCCATTAATAATTAGCTAAGCGAAGAAGATGGCTATTTCATTTTTTATTATTTTCCCTCTAGTATATGGGCACTATCCGTTAGTCAGTCTGTTCCTTTAATTAAGGTTACAATTTTGGAGTCTAACTAACATATTCCCATTCATGAATCTGGTTTTATGCCTTGAACTTGTCTCCTTCTGTTAATTCTAGAGTCTATAGTTCAGTAACCTCACATTGTCAACAGGTATGCATAGATCCCAGTTTCAGGTCACCAAGGCTTTCATTGTTAGATCGAGGTTTTATATATGCAATAGCTCATATACGCGGAGGTGGTGAAATGGGGAGGCAGTGGTATGAGAATGGGAAGCTTTTGAAGAAAAAGAACACTTTCACTGATTTTATTGCTTGTGCTGAATATTTGATTGAAAACAAATTTTGTCCAAAGGAAAGACTGTGCATCAATGGAAGAAGTGCTGGGGGTTTGTTAATTGGTGCAGTTCTTAATATGAGACCAGATTTATTCAAGGCTGCCGTTGCTGGAGTACCTTTTGTGGATGTTGTGACAACAATGCTCGATCCAACTATTCCTCTCACTACATCTGAATGGGAGGTAATTTAATTTTCTTTCTCT
The DNA here is from genome assembly GCA_023212625.1 of Styphnolobium japonicum. Classification (NCBI taxonomy): domain Eukaryota; kingdom Viridiplantae; phylum Streptophyta; class Magnoliopsida; order Fabales; family Fabaceae; genus Styphnolobium; species Styphnolobium japonicum. The sequence continues at coordinate 1,656,695 of JALBWW010000013.1, forward strand.
TATTTTTAGAATGTGCTTATGATTGCCTTAAGGAAGAATAAGAATATGTCACTTTCAGTGAAGATGGAGCGGTCAAAAGATGCATTGGCTTATATTTACCCTATGAATACTCCCCCTTGTTAAAAGCATGTATCCTCTTATCGTATGAATTATTAAATTTTAATGAAACAGTTGAAGACATAGTAAGATAAGGAAAATATTCTATACATAAAACTGAAGTGGTTCTCTGAGTTTTCTTTGTTTCAAATAATTTACAGTAGAGTGCAGGGAATCAGATATGTTAATTAGACCAACGATAATGAAGGGGCTCAAGATAGTCGGTTGAATTAATGTATTCATGCGATAGTGTGTAACTCTCTGGACTTGATGCCCAGCTACGATAGATGGATTTGCCTAGCCAAGCCATGTTATTAGTGCAATAGCTTCTTCATATTTGTTTCTCATTGATATACTCTTGTTCCACCATCTTGTGCATCCTGTCAAATTTCCGTATTTTTTGTGTGGCCTTTACTGAAGCCTTTCTCCCTTTTTGTTTATCTCAGAAATACTGTGTTCCAATATGATTTATGCATGCTCATTGCATAATGTCCCTGTATTATATTATTTTTTCTTGGGCCTTAAGCCAGTTTAATTGTTTAAACATTATTTTCATATAATTTGTCATAAAATGTCAAGGTCAATGCGGATGAAGCTTATTTAGTTGTTATATCATTCACTGGGCTTTGTGCTGGTATTAATAAGAGATTAAGAGGCATTATACACCCACCAGTATCTTCAGACATGATTATAATGAATTGGGCCTTTATTTCGTATGTGCTATCAAAATTCTTGAATTTCATTATTTAAGCAAGTCCGCAGAATATCGTATGAAATGATTTCTCTCTTTTGTTTTTCTTTTTTTGTAAATGAGATGATTTCTTTATGTTACTGCAGGAATGGGGTGATCCTAGGAAGGAGGAATTCTACTTCTACATGAAGTCATATTCCCCCGTTGATAATGTGAGCACCGAACCTACACTGACTATCATTTTTTTCTGTCCGACCATGATTTTTATTTTCTCCTGTATGAAATGATTTCTTGGAATTATTAGTAAATTTTTTTATTTTATTTTTTATGATTTTTTATCATACTCTCATTTTACGCAGGTGAAGACACAAAATTATCCTCACATTCTTGTTACTGCTGGATTAAATGGTAAGCATATCCGATAATCAACTGTCACTAAACTATTCTTATTGGTTACTGATTACTGATAGTTTGGCTGGAAAGTGATACTGTGATTTTACATGTGACATGTGCATCTTATTATCTGTGCTGTGTACATGCTATAGATCCACGTGTTCTGTATTCTGAACCTGCAAAGTTTGTGGCAAAACTGAGGGATATGAAGACTGATGATAACATACTCCTGTTTAAATGCGAGCTTGGTGCTGGGCATTTTTCAAAGTCAGGGAGGTAAACTTTTACTGCTGTTTGTTTTTAAATTTGTTTAAAATTTCTTTTTTGTTTTACAACTGTTCTCTATGGTTTGGGATTTTATTCCATTTAACTTCTTCTCGGCCCTCTTTGTTCTGGTCGGGGTTGGGGAGGATGGGAGAGTGTTTAGTTTAACGAAAGTGCAAGGCCCTATGCTGATCTTGTACCTCTTAAGTACATCCTTTTAATTGTAGAACGTGATTTAGTGAGTAAAGTAATCTTCCTTAATCAATTAAATTTTAGTGGCTTGGATTTCTCTATCAATCTGAGTTTATAGACTATTGATTTTGTCATTTGTTTTGGAAGCACCTGAATGTGTTGTTCGAGCTAGATCGAAAGCTGTTTCCTAGGAGTTTACAATGTAAATAATGAGTTCTAATTTTGTTTTTTTGTATTGTATGTTGTGTGTGGATGTAGATTTGAGAAGCTCCAGGAAGATGCCTTCACTTATATCTTCATCCTGAAGGCTCTAAACATGACTAGTCAGCTTGAGTCTTGAGATGCACGAGGCACGGATGCAGTTATGAGATGGGGCGATTGGTACATCACGGCTTCAGTGAGATCAACTGCATACATCCTGGTTCTGTGCTTATAAATTATAATTTTAGACGTTTTAATTTCAACCTTTAGTCCCCCTTAGGAATTATATAGCCAAAGATTCCAGGATTTTTATGGAGGAAAATCCTCAATTACCTTGATTTCCATTGGCTCAGATAAACGAAGTCATGTCATTGGCGCAATTCTGTTAGCAATCTCTCTTATTAATGGAGCATATGTGCTAGTTAAGACACATGACAAAGCCCCTTAACGAATTAAATTCTAACTCATTTTCTAAGAAAATCTGGAAGGATTTAGATTTGAAGTCTAGTTGGAAGGTATTCGCACAAATGAGGAATTTCCAACTTTTGCAGCGCCGTTAAAGACCGTCCATATTAAAAGGCCACCAAAGGTTCTAAATTCCTCGTGGACTTAAATGGACCAACCGCCTTGTTTAGACATGAGATGTAAAACCAGGCACGATTAGTGACTGGTAATGTTCAATTCAAACATTATTATGGAAAATGGATACTAATTTCTCCGGTATAAAATTATGATATAAACAGAGCTAGACATAACATTTTATACTCGTGTGATACTTAAGCTTCATATTTTTCATGTTAAAACTTTTTACGCATTCTAATAGAATTGATCACTCGATTTATTTCAATTGAATGATTAGGTGTTAAATACGATATGCAATTAAAAACTAGCAAATAACAATTTAAAAACTCTGATGACAACCAAACAAGTTACGCTTCTGAAATTTTGTTGATAGTCTGAACTATGAACTAGGTAGCCAAAAGAGTTGAGCAAAATTGTTTGATGGTGCCGATGTGAAACTCGTTTTACAGGGTCCGATGTCATTAGAGGGCACAAAAAAGTTGTGTAGAAAGGTATAAAGTAGATAAGCTCATAAGAGAACTGGAAGATGCATTATGTGTCAGATGCCAGTGGTACGCAAAGCTTTCTTTGCATCCTGTAGAGATTTATTAGTGCTGTTGCCAAAATAGAATACCATATCTAATTGTAGGCATTCCCACTCTCCCATCATTCATTGTCCAAAATGCCATACATTGGCACCTCAATCTTGACTTGATCATCATCATCCTCGTGCTCACTCCCATCAGCGTCCATTGCTGTCCCCTTTTGGAAGTAATCAGCTTTGAAGTCATAATCATCATCCATGGCATCAGATGTAGTTTTGTTAGCCTTTTTCCTTCTCTTCTTCTCTGCTCTCCTTATTTTCGTATTAAGCATACCCTCTGCTGCATATAATTTCTCATTTTGCCTATTAACGGCAGATTTCCCCTTCTTCCTGTTAACATCCTCTTCGTATTCCATAGACTCGTGAACATCATTGTCAGCCATCTTTTCAGGATCATGCTCAACTTGATTTGATGGTTCAGGTGGCATATCATCCTAATAAACAAATTTGATGTAGGATAAAAGATTTAATTAATTAAATTGATAAGGATTTGAAGCATAGGCCTATGACCAAGATACCCCCTCAAGTTTCTTTCAAAAGCATTTTGAAGTAACCGTATCAAAATTATTTTATTAATTCAAGAAAAAGATAAACAAGTAGACGAATTTTCTCCTTCTGGTTTAAATGCCTTTAAACAGTAGAGCACATTGAAAACACAAAAATGTGAAAAGTAACAAACCTCTAACATTTTTTCATCGAAGTTAAGAGGGCAACTTGATGGAACTTCAACAGGATTGAAGTCATCAGCAGATTTAAGGCTTCCTATGAATGAAGATTCACTACTGTAGACTTCATGAATATTAAACTCTTTTGCAAACTCGGTAACTATCTTGTCTTCTGAAAGTTCTCCTTGATTCCTAATTGGGGGCATGGTATAGTATGGAATTTTACCTGAAACATACAAGTAGACATTTCTCATAATTTGGCAATAAATCAGTTGCTTCCTAATTTTTAAATTCACAAGAAAGCATGCTTTCAGCTTCTTTTGGTTTGCGCTTTTGTTTGTGCATGCAAAAGCACTATATATGCATACCTTCATTCCACTCATGAAGAATTATTCTTGCAGCAGCTTCAACATCTGCTACTCCACCCTTCTTAAGCTTTCCCCTAACTGCAGCGACCTTCTGTAGAAAATCATCAACTGAATTAAAGTTTGGAATCTTGTAAAGAGTTACCAGCAGTCTGGCAGAACAAAGCTTGAGAATTTCCTTCACTGTGTTGTCCAAGAGAAAGAGAAAGATGAATTAGTGTCCCTGTTTGAATTTTGTAAGTAAGAGGTAATATAAGTATATAACCTGAAAATAAAAATAATAATAACAACAATTCTATCATATTTACAGGATTTTTTTGGGTGTAAAGCACTTGTAAGAAGTATTCAGAATGTCAGTTTATAAAACTAGGGCCAAGAGAGATGGCATTTTCCATATGGTAATCCAGCAATCACTGCATCTCACTTAAGTCCTTGCAAATTCATTTCTCAGGGATATGCATATTTCAAAAGTGGGTCATAAGATTTTGTATTGATTTCATAAAACTGAGTATTCGATGAAACTAGATGCTAGAGTAATCATAAAATGGAATTAATCATCAACATTCTGAACCTTATAGAACCACCATAGAGGTTCAGGAATGGAAATAGATTCCCTAACACAAGGCTATAATACACCAAGCTTCCTCTCAACTTTGGCAAAAGTGCACTAAATCCCTCAGGCATCTCTAACTAATAGTGTTTCTAGCAGCCATCTCTAACTCTAACTACATTGCTTCAACATACATAACAATTAAGCAGATTAGCCAGTCAAGAGAAAAGAAAAAGGTCTTCACCTACCTGAGCTAATTGGATCATCTAGCTTCTCAATTCTCTTACAATTCCGTAAAGCTATGGAAGCATCATTTTCTAGAGACTTAAGCATAACAACACCAGGACAGTCCAGCAACTTAACATTTTTGTCTAATTGAACCTCTTGCATTGATCTTGTTAATCCAGGAGTAGCACCAACATTGACAACATGAGATCTCTTCAGGCTATTAATAAGACTACTCTTGCCAACATTGGGCAGCCCGATTACACCCACAGTGATTGTCTTCTTGATCTGCCAAGGCAAGGATGCAACCAATAAATAAATAATAAAAGCAAACATGAAGACTCACCCAAAAAAGAATAATGAACTATCTAAAATCTGTCATAAGTTAAAAAAAATGGCAGAAGAATTACCAGGTAAAAACCATATGTTATAAGCAAAGGAAAACAGAAGCTATATGAATTAGGGAATGGACATAAGGAGTCAAAATATGCTATACTACCTCATGACTTCTTGTGTAATTCTTCAAGATTTTGATAAGAGTATCAGCTCCAAGGCAATCACTTGTTTGCAAAAGATTACTTGGTTTGGCTCCTTTTGAAGATTTCCACCCTAGGTTTGATCTCTGCTCTTGAGTGCTGCACTTGAAGGCCACAGTAGGCAATTCTTCTCGGAGGTACTTAAGCCACTTCTCTACTGCTTCTCGGGGAACAAGATCTGAGATAGGAGGGTGATTAGCAAAGGTTAAAGCAGACAGAAGGACACAAATTAACGAGGGAGCTTGAGTCTCATAATGGCTGGGTGTGAGACACGAAACTCCCATTTAAAGTAGAGGCCACACCCTCTTATCAGCCTGGCATCTAGACGTGGGTTCTCCTTTAAGTCAAGTGGTATCAGAGCTAGATTTGTCCACCCTATGTGGACAGACCACTCTTTCCAACCCAAACGGATTGAGACACGAGCACGAGTCCCACATCAGTTGGGTGTGAACACAGATTCCCATTTCAAGCAGAGGCTCTCCCCTCTCTTATTAGCCAGGCTTTTAGGAGTGGATTCTCCTCTACATCACAAATTTCCTAATATGAGGAGGAGAGAGAAGTGGGAGGAAGAAAATTACCAATTTTATTTAAAAGTAATACTAGATGCTTATCAGGACCGGAATTCATCACCATCTTTTCCATATTAATGCAACGGGTACCTAGAGGATCCCGGGCATCAAGGACTTCCAAAATGACATCAGAAGCTTCAACAACCTTTACCAATTCCTTGTAGAAGGCCCTATCTGAGTTATCTGTGCAAATACAGGCATATCAATATAATGAATTTCATATGAGAAAAGAAGGGAAACAAGCAAAAGTTGAGCTATACCAGATTACTAATCGATTAAAAAATTGAAATACCTCGGTTCTTCCCAACTGCAGTACCCATTCCCTGCGTGAAACTTTGATCTTTTGAAGAAGCTGTTTCAGTCATTTTGGATAAATCATCATCCTCAAGCAAACCCAACTTCCTCTCTTGAGCCTAAAGAATTGTTGGCAATAGTAAGAATGAAAATTATACAAGAACAGAAAAATCATTACAACTTCATGAAAAAACAACATGGAAAGCTCAAATTATGAGCAATGTATTAAATTAAGACAAAACACATTAGTGTTCACGTATGCCAAACTGCCAATGGTGAAAGAATACTGTATTATACCAAACTCCCAAACATAACGTAAATTAACTGCATATTTGCACCAACACAATTATATTCATAGAGAACAACGTAGTAGTGAGAGTTCATAATATAGAAGATATATAACCATGTAATATGTATCAAACCCATGGTCCATATTAAATTGTATCTAGAATTTCAACTGTAAGAAAGAGAAATGAAGAGATATATCCCTTCACAACTTAACATTTATATTAATAAGTTTGTCAATTTAAGGAAGAAAAGAAAAGAAAGAAACTTGAGTCCTAGCACAATCAAGTGAAGCAAAAAAGAAACTTGACACATACCCTCTCCCTCCGCTCAGTTTTCTTCCTCTCCAATTCCTCAATAGCACGAGCTCTTCGGGCTTCAAGGGCCTTAAGCTCTTGCTCCTTGAAAGGCCAATCATTGGGTATCCCGGGATCCTTCTCAACCTTATTTTTGTGATGCAAGTTAAGCTTTTTAGCTTCTTTGGCCTTCTTCCTCTGGTGCTCCTTCACCTTCCTTACGATCTTGTATTTTTTCTTCAATGGGATCCTCTTGCTCTTACTCTCTGCAAAACAAAAACCCATAAGCGCATGGTGATGACTCAGAATCAGAAGCTAAAGCACTGAAAATAGATGAGGGGAAACAAAAACGAAGACAAGTGTGCCTACTCTTGCTCTTCTTCACCATTGCGTGTTCCTTGTGATTCTGAAGCCAAGAAGCTAGAAAGCGAGAATGAGGTGAGTTGGGAGAAGGTGTGAATAACCGCCAACGGCGACAAGGATTGTCGTGCAGGGTTTTTGTCGCTATCAAACAATTGTATTTGGTACTCATACTCATACAAAACGTTTTCGTTTTAGTTTTAGGGTTGTGTTTATGTGACTTTCTTTTTTTGTGGTTGGTTCGCTGTTGGAAAAAGGCTTTTTTATATCAATATATTTAAAAAAAAATATTTATCATTTTATCGTATTTTTAGAATTATATATTAAAATATTTTTTTTTCATGTTGGGAAGTTGATTTGGCTCAAACTGATTTCTTAACATACTTTTTTTTAATTTAAAATCTGTTAAGAAGTCGGTTAGGGAGAAATCGACTTCTCAACAGGATGTTAAAAAAAATTAAATTTTAATGTTGAGAAGTTGGTTTCCCCTAAACTGACTTCTCAACAGGTTTTTAATTAAAAAAAAATCACGTTAAGAAGTCGGTTTGAACCAAACTAACTATTCAACATAGAAAAAAAAAGCATTTTGATACATAATTTTAAAAGTGTGATAAAATGGTATATAATTTTTTTTAAATATATTTATATAAAAAAAAAACCTTGGAAAAACATACCACTCACGTGTAGTATTTGATAATCAATTAAAAATTAAAAATTAATTTTCATTTGATTAATTTTAAGCCAAAATTAATTTAAATGGTAAATTCTTCTTATGAAATTGTTGGTCCCGAGATGTTGGTAATTATTATGATCGACTTGATAGCAAGAGAGAAAAGTCAATAGTGTGTGTTATTTTAGAGATTCCTTAAAAAAGTGAGTATTTTTTTATTCTTTATGAAAGACATTTATATGAAAATTACTATTAATCTTACTCGTGCTGTACAGATATTTTATATTTTTATTCAAAATGATATTTTTATTTATAATTATTATTTTGATTATATTTAGTTTACGAAGTATTTTTTTATAAAAATTCTTATAAATAGATAAACAAATGGTTAAAATTAATTTTTTATGTTAAAGAGATTTTTTTTATTTTATTGCAGTATTATAAAAATTTAAAAAAAACTTAAAAATGAATGCTTTATTAGAAAAGGAAAATATTTTTATATTTTTAATATTTTGATTTTCTTTGAGTAAAAAAATAGTTTTAATTCACTAATTTTTATTTGAATAAATAGTTTTCTAATGTTTTCTCTTTTTTTTTAAAATTTATGTAAAATAAAATAAAAAAGACACTAAAAATTAACAAACAATATTTAGCATTAAACTAGTTTAAAATTTAATTTTATATAAATTAGATATATTTTTTAACTAGTTTAATTTCATTTATGTAAATTTACCTAGCTAATTTTAAATTAAACAGTTCTTAATGAATTTTCTTGTTTGTCAACACCCCTAAGAATCGGTTTAAAAAATGCTTAAAATGAAAAGGTAAAATTATTTTTAGGCAGTGATATCTCTTTCTAAAATTTTTCGTATTTAAAAATGAAAAAATCTTTTTTTATTACATATTTTCCAATTCCTCTCTCAGCCAGCCGGCCTAGGGCTCCGTTACGGGTTCTGTGATAGAAGTAGTGCACTAGTGCATCATTTTCTTCATCTATGGAGTTTTCTTTGCAATGTCGCAAACCTAGCTTCATCCCTACTCTACTCGAAATAAGTGATGGTGAACATGGAAATAAGAATGAAGGCGTGTTACTGGTGGATTTCAGGTACAAAAGATTTCCATAATTTTGTGCTGTAGCTATTGAAAATGAAGGAAACAACAATACAATTCAAAGAGCTTGGGAATGGGGACCTTTCCTACATGCTGAACCAAGTTGGTAGAAGAATGATGGAAGGGAAGGAGAGTTGGCACCCAAGTTGGTTAGAAACTCTTTAATAGCACGAACCTTACTACCTTAGTGATAAGTGATAACTGGTTGTTGGGAAATTACGCAAAATTTCTTTATCATCAGATTTGTGGAAGAGCGAAATAAATGTGGAATAATTGCACACACACAATTGATAACGGAGTTCGGCCAATTATGCCTACGTCTCCGAGCTGCTGCAGATCTTTTACTGAAAAAGAGAAATACACAAAGTGCTTACAAAATACTCACAACCTCTCACAACACCACAACCCAATTACACCTAGAAACTGAAGCTTTTCTCTCTAAGCTTTTTCTATTTCTCTCTCTGGTTTCTTTCTCTCTTTCTGTTGTGTTTTTTCTTTCATCTGAGAGTTTCTATTTATAGAAGAATGTTGCACTGTGTATACAGCTGTTGCCAAGTTGTACCGCGTATTTCGAAATCAATTTGCACCGAAAGCAAATTAATTAATGTTCCTCAAATTGAATTTGTGAGGTTACTGTTCTTCAATTACGTTTGGCGGTGCCCATCATGTTTGACTAACACTGGTTACGGTGCAATTGTTGACGAGAATGTTCGTGGCCTTATAGAAAAGGCATTAATTTCTGAAACAAAAGAAGTATCTCGTTGTTTGCTCAACTGTAACGTTGGTCAAAACGAAAAGGGGTGGCTATGGCTCAATCAGAGGGTGGTGAAATTTCCCAGAAACATTGTGTTAAGGTAGCTTCGAAATTTATTTGTAAAGGCGACGAAACTAGGAGAATAATGAGTGCTAAGAAATGGAAAACAATGGCCAGATCTACTCCAGGCCTAATAAATGATGCTTTTTAGAGAAGAAATAGAAAAAATAATCTTAGTGGCCTGCTGGGGGATGAGACAATTGATATGGAGATAATTCTGCAGCGGCGGGATCTGTTAACCAGTGAGTACTTCTGTTTGGTCTCTTAGCCTTCTCATATGTCAAAAGTCTCCCACACTAGCTAGTCTTTCTTTGCAAAACTAAATTGACCAGTGATGAAATTAGATACTTTCAAGGGAAAAATGGGATACAGCCAAGGTAAGAGTAAGTTACAATGGAATAGGAGTGAAGATCGGCTAGCCTTTATTATTGAAGATGGAATAAATGTTGCAGTTCAGTCTTCTCAAAATATCATCTTGATGTTATAGTAGAAGATGATGAATACAGAAAGTGGAGAATGGCTGGCTTTTATGGAGAACCGACCACGCCTTTGAGGTGCTGTCCTCAAAAGAACATAACAGTGCATGGGTGATTTCAACATCATTCGAGTTGGAAAACTCCAAGGCAACTGAAACGGGAGGACAATTTGGCATGGTTAGTTATGGGAGATTTCAACAAGATGTTGTCCTCAAAACTCAAAACTCAAAACTTAAAAGAACATAACAGTGTATCTCAGAGAGCAGACCATCAGATGCTGTTGTTTCGGACACAGCTGAGATCTATGAAATTCAAGACTCGGGCTTTCACAATTCACAGGAATGCATTCACATTTTGTATATGGCTTCTAGTATTGTAGTGACCGAGAGTATAAAGTAAGACAACCTACTTGGTCCCACACCTCAGTCATCATCAGCACATCCAAAAAAGATCGCCAAAGACTCGGGAGACCACCTCGCTTACCGACGTTACAACTTGGTTACGCTTCCCATAAAGAAGCCGAACACCAATATCTCGGCAGTACCTCCGAAGAAGCCGAGAATAAATATCTCAGCTAAATGAGAGGGAATAAACCACCATAACAAGAGTGATATCTTATTTTTATCCATATCCCTACAAGCAAGGGATCAATATATTTAAATCTTAGAATATTCAAATTAGGTCAAGCCTAAAGAAATAAGGGATAATAATTCATTGTTTTCACATAGGATTTAGCTAATTTATAAGAAATATGGTTACATTTAACATCTATATAATTGGGTTACACTGCACCGGTAAAACTTAACTTCAGTTAATCACTCTTACTATATTGACTACTTATTGACTTAAGCGTCAGAGTGTCTTCGCAGGTAATACCCCCAGCCTGATAGTGAAAGGAGTCAACTAAGAAGCGATACAAATAAATGAACATTCTCAAGAAAGTATTCTCAAAGTACTTTTTGGATAGAACAAGTATTATTATTATTATTATTATTTTTGTACAGGCATTTTGAACATCCAAAATCTATGTTGGTCCGTTTAGCTAGTTATGTATTTTTGGTCCCCATTTGTTTATAAGTTTGAAACATTGAGCCGGGGCTCTTCCTGAAAAGGTGATCACTTTGGCCCATCAGGATGGGAACTATATTTTTATAGGATCTAAAAAATTAAATTAGTTAAGCTGGCTCGTTGGACACCTTTAATTATATTATCATTCCTTTGACAATTAATTTATTTTCAGCATGTAGGTGTAGGTTATAACGCAAAAAATAAAATAAAAAAAAACCCTTGAAGCTTATAATAAATACAGTAATGATAGACTTTATCGTCCCTCATCGACTTTTTTTTTATCAATGGGAAAGTGAAAAGAACAGAAGAAGTTACAGCCTAAGCCTTATCACGTCAACTGCATCAGCCAGCATATAGTCAAGTATAACTCAGCAGGACAAGACTCCCATAGAACCATCGCCTGCCCAGAAGCAGCTCCAGCCTTTGCCAACCAATCCGCACATTCGTTTCCTTCCCGCAAGGTGTGCTGGAAATGAAGGGATAAGACTTCCTCATCCACTTTAAGGTGAACTCATTTAAAATATTCAAAAAAGTTACAGTAAAATTAAAATATTATTTAATGGTTTGTATTGGAGCCTGTAAGGGATTAATAAAAATAAAATTTGTGCTACTAAGTATAATGTATGTCTACTTTAAGTATATTGTTTATTGAGTGTGTTTAGATTAATTTTTTATAAATTAATAAAAAATTAAAAAAAATTTACAATTTTTTAAGTGTGTTTGAATATAATTTTTAAAAAAGTGAAAGTAAACAAAAAACCTATTGTGTTCATTTGGATGTGCTTTTCTTGTTTAAAAAATATTTTTTTTAAAAAAGTACTTTTCTTAAATTTTAGTATGTTTATATGAGCTTTTATAAAATAAAAAAAAATTGAAGCACTAAAAAAAGCACATTTTGTGACTTTTTTTTTTTAGCTAAATTTTTGGGCTTATAAAAAAAAGACCTTTTATAACAAGAGTTGTTCAAACATAAAAAAATATCTTTTTAAATATTGCATCTAAACATAAAATAATCTTTGCTTTTTAAAAAGAATTTTTTTAAAAAATCATATAAAAAATATTTTTTTCTAAAAGCTCATCCAAACTAACTCAAAAATTTAACTAAAAAAAGGCACAAAATGTTGATAGAGGAGCTTCCACTATTCACATAAATATTGATGATAAAATACATAATTTTTCTCATAGTAAAATTTCTTTAGTGTTTGATCTTCTATAGTTTTTGAGACATTTTCTATTCAAGGTTGGTCTAGGTGAGTTTTTGAAAAATTATTATTTTTATCATATTTTTTTAAAAGATCTTTTATAAAAAGTAAAACATATTTTATGTTTTAATGTAATATTTGAGAAGATCTTATTTTATGTTTGAACAACTTTTTTATGTTATAATAAAAGTGTTTTTTTTTTAAGCACCAAAATCTAGCTTAAAAAAAGCACAAAAAGTGTCTTTTTTAGTATTTTAGCTTTTTTTTAAAAAAAAACTCATCTAAACACATTAAAATATAACAAAAGTACTTTTTAAAAAAAATAAAAGATCATTTTTATCAAAAAAAGAAGCACATTTAAACGAGCACTGAAACAAGGTAAAAAAAATGAACAACTTTATCTTTGTCTTTTGGCTGATATTTGGCATTTTCACTCAGCTGAAGAAGTTTGTGCTGTGAGTTTTGGAGGTATCTATGTTGAGACGATGGTATTTGGTAACAAGCATTGATTTTTTTTTGGGTATTTTGCATCAGATATGGAACTGATCATAAATTGTTTAGTTTTGTATATCAACTTCAGTGATTTATTTTGAAAATTAAACAATTGTGCATGAATCCTTCTGGTAATATTTTTTAGATATTGGCATGTTTCTCTAAGTGGACTTTTCAAGTTCAGGATACCAAGTGCATCTATGTGTTTTTTTCTCCTTAGAAATCACCTGCATGCCAATTTGTTTCCGTAATCTTATTTGTGGGGACTTACTGGAACTAACCCAAAATACGGGGTTTTTCGTTTATTAATAGATTGTCCAGAATTGGTTACCTAATGGTTGTATGGTAGTATTTCTGATTATATTTCTTTTTAGAGATACTATGTGGTTCAATTTTTAAGCTAGACAGGAAAATTTTAAATTGCATGTTTTCTAGACTTTATTTTTGCTCATCTTGGCAATTTGGTTTTGTTCAACTTTTTTATTGTATTATGTTAATTTTTTATTTAGCATATTGACTCAGTTAAATGTTTTGTTTGAATAAGAAAAGAAAATAAGAGGAAAGAAAATGAAAAAAAGAAAAATTAAGTAAAACATAAGTAAATTTTTTATTCATATATTTGGATGAAGAGAAAATGAATAAAATAAAAATAAGAATTGTGTAAATATATATATATATATTTAGGGCCCGTTTGTATTAGTTTTTTTTTGGAATAAAAGTATTTTTTTGAAATAATAAAAGTACTTTTTTTTAAAATTAAAGAGTTCAATCTTTTAGAAAAAGTACTTTATGTGTTTTTTTTTACATATGAAGTACTTTTTTTAAAATTTTAAATTCTTTAACTTCTAAAAAAAATATTTTTATTACTTCAAAATAACACTTCTAATCCTAAAAAAATTAATACAAATAAACTCTTAATTATATAGAAAGATAAATATATCCTGTAATATATGTAGTGAGATACAAACGGACAAACATGTTATTTTTATTTTATATCTCTAAACATTTTTTTATAAATTACTAAAAATATATATTTTATAGTAAATATTAATTTTGAAATTATGTTATCAACATTTAAATTATAAAATTTGATTTAAATTTATTTATTTAATAAAAATAATTATAACTAGTTATTTATAAATTATAAGATTATTAATAAATAAAATCTCCCCCTCCATGTTCATCTCTTCCTTCCCTATCTCCCCTCCCCCACCCCGTACGGCTCCATTCCCCCTTCACCCTCTTTTTCTTCCCTACGTCCTTTTCTCGACCATCTCTCACTCCATCGTTGTCTTGGTCGTCCTGTCCCAGACCACCCCACCCCCAACCATTGATTTCTTTTTCTTTTTCTTTTTCTTTTGGTCTATCTTTCATGACTGACAGGTGACTAATATTTTTTGGGTTGGAAGTGTGTGGAGAGATTGGCCGCCGTGGAGGAGAAGATTATGGGCTAAGCTGTAAATTTACAATGGCAGCCTTCTGCTCCACCATTTTCTTCACATCTCAGGGAATAAAAAGTGGGTCCAATGCGAAATTTTTCTTTCTTTTTTCTTTTTTCTTGTTATTTAAACGAGAGAAAATGTCATATTTCATCCTTTTTTTTCTCCCTCATTTTCTCTTAAACTAAACAGTGTTAAAGTTGTTTTTGTTATTTGAGATTATCACTTTGTCAGTATATAATGTGTTTAAGATCTTTTTTTTCTCTTCAGACTTGGCATTTTGCAAGCCTAATTATCTGTTTCCATTGTTATAATTATCATATGAAACTATATCAACATTGCTATAATGATCTAAAATACAACTTAATATTCTTAGAAACCTTAAAGAAATGTGTGACAAGTCTTTTTATCAAAAATCCCTAGATGAAATATAATTTAGGGCCCGTTTGTTACAGATTAAAAAAAAAAATTAATTTTGACATTTAATAATTTAAATTTTTTTAAGAAAAATAGAAGTTATTTTGTGTTTGTTTACAATCATAAAAATCTTTTTTAAATGAGAGTACCTTCTCTCTCTTCTATTACAATAGATTTTTTTTAAAAGCTAATAAAATTAGCTTTTCATTTTAACTATAAAAATGATTTTTTTAATAAGCTTAAACAAATACAATCAAAATCATTAAAAATGACTTTTTACTTAAAAAAATGATTTTTTCATCAAATAATCTGTAATAAACGGGCTCTTAGCTCTTAGAGCATGTTTGGGAAAAATTAATTCTTTCCCAACACAGCTTTTTTTTTTTTAAAAAAAATTGTTTTATATAAAATCTATCTTGTTTGTTTCAAGTGTGTAAAATTGATTATAAGTTAAGATTATTTTTCTATAACTAAAAATACCTTTTTAAAAAAAGTTGTTATTTTAAACTTTTAATTATTTGATTTCAAATTATTTCAAAAGTTTTAAGAGAGAAATATATATTTGCCCTCAATTAAATAACTTTTTCAATCATTTCATACATCTTTTGATAATTTAATACATAAAAGCGATTTTTTTTATACAATCTAAACAAAACTCTTTATCATAAAATTGATTATGAATTAACATATCCAAACATAAATTAATTTCCTCATAATTGATTTTCTTAAAAATCAATTATACATATAATCGATTTTTCACAACTAATCCAAACACATACTTAATATCCTTTGAAACCTTAAGGAACTTTAAGACAACGTAAATTTCTCAAACTTTAACCATGCAAGAGAGCATTTATTAATCATTCTAGATAACAGGTTCTAAGGACCTACATATGGACCATATATTAAACACATTCCAGCTACATAATATTGAAGAATTTAGCTAAAGAGCTAAGTTTTGTGACTGATGATAATTTTTTATCCAGTCTGTTCAATCTCCATAGGTTAAACTTACTACGATTGATGATAGATTTCATCCATATTGAGGATTACTACAAACAGTTACATTTAAGTTAAAGTAGCAAGTAAGTTATGCATTCCTTTGTGTTTCTATTGTCATGCACAAGTTCATTCTATAACGAGTAAACACTTATTTTGGTCATTTAAAAATATAAGTGACATCAATTTTTTCATTCAATAATTGATGACATCAAATTGATTATTTAATATTAATTTTTGACATCAAATTGGTCCTTTAATGTATTTTTTGGCATCAAATTAGTCATTTAATGACATAAAATAGTACTCTAAAATGACCAATTTGATGTCACACTATTATTAAAGGATTAAATTGATATCATTTGTATTTTTAGAGACTAAAATAAGTGTTTACTCATTCTATAACCATTAGTTGTGACATCCCCCTTTTATGCTTTTTTTTTAATTGTACTCATTTTCCAAGCGTCTTGAAAGATCATAACCCTAACACCCTTTTCCTTCTCCATTCCTATCTTTTTTAACAGGCCATGTGGAACTTTATAACTTACTAATGGACAAAAAAAAATGTTTTCCATTTCAGCTTTACATGTGCAAGTTTAATTGTTTCTGTCTCATGGACTAAAAAAATGATAATTGATAATTACATGGATTTTAATAAATATTTGCATGCTTTGAATTTGAAATTTAGTCTGAAACTCCAGATGTTTTGGTTATTGGTTAATTGTATATTGATGAATGGACTTATATGTACAATTTAGGATTTTGGTATTTTGTTATCAATTTTAAAGTAGTTTGGTCTCTATCAATTATGGCCATACTTCAATTTTTCAGTTTTTCTGGTGTTCAAGTTTTTGTATCAATTAAGGTGAAGTTGGTGTAGGTTAAGAAGGGGGTTCTGGTACCCTCCATTTCATCTGATTCCTACAAGAATATTATTTTGAAGTGAAAATCCTCAGCCTTTTCACGTCAATTGGTTGTGGGCACATGGTAAGCTCAACAAGACATAAGATGTTTTTCCCCTTCATTTACGTGCAGTGATGATTATTAAGTGATTTCCAATATAGACTTATAGGGACTGTGGATAAAATTTTTCCAAGTGTCCTATATGTCCGTTTTGGGATGTGAAGAATGGGAATAGGATGTACAAACTGTCAATTTATAATAGCATAGTTTGGATTGAAGTTTGAAGTTTATCAAATTATGATTTAAGTAAAAATTTATTTTTTATTATTTTTACTTAAACTATAATTTTGAAGTTTCAAATTTCAATCTAAACATGCACTAAGTAAATTGATGTCATTATCTTGCTCAAAATAGGTAAGAAAGAATGGGATTAGGAAGCAAAGAAGACAACTTGATTTCTTACTTGAAGAAGGAATTTTTTCACATATTTGGAAATTTCTTGACAGGATAATTACAAAGTTTACTACTTTTTAACCTTTTTTGTATTTTTCATGTGTCCCAAATAATTGGTAAATAAGTGGTTTTTCTATTGTTTTATAACAATTAATTGATTGTATCTTTTCTTCATAAACATGATTTGCATTTAAAATTTAAAAATATGTTTCCTAGTTGAATTTTATATTTGTTGAGATAATTTTTATAAATGCTAATGAACATAGCAATCAATTTTTTAAAAAATACTGTTCATAAATTTCTTATGTACGTGGTTTTTTTTTTGGTAATATTCTTATGCACATGGTTTTGAATGTTTATAGTTGAATCTTTTGACTTTATTTTATTAAATATGATATAAACAAAATCCTTAATTATTTTATTTAAAGAATTACTGCACCCGTGCATCGCGCGGGCAATCTCACTAGTTATTTTATAATATAAGAGCTTACCCGGTCACTTCCGACTCTTCCCGATATGCACCACCTGCTCCCCACTCTTTCCGATATGTCAGAATATAAATGATACTGGAATACATTATTGAGTGCCTTATAGAGTGCTTATATGCTTTGTATTTTAAAATTATTATAATCACGTTTGATGCCAAAGCAAGACTGTCAACTGTCAAGTACGTTGCTTCATGTTCTTCTTCTTTTTGGAATGCAATTTTTTTGTGCTATAATGTAATTTCTTTTGAGCTTTTGAGTCTTCCAAACATTGGGGTTTAGAAAGTATATTTTGTGTATAAAATTGAGTGATGACAGAGATTGAAAAAATTTCTAAGGGATAAGATTTTTCTATCCCAAGGAAGAAATGATTTTGGTTTTTCTTAATAGCAGATGCAGGTCCTTCGAGTTCTTCAACAACATTGAAAGCATGATCTTCTCATCTTCCTTCCCTCTTCAAGCACTGTTATCAAAAAAATAGATCTCAAGAAAATATAAGAAAATAATAGCTCCCATGATATTTTATTCCCCCCTTTTTTTGTTAAGGTACAAAGGGGATTTCATATTATTAGTTTCAGAATTAAATTTTTTCATGAATTTACCAATAGGGCTACTTGATCTTGGTTTTTCTTAATAGCGGATGCAGGTCCTTCGAGTTCTTCAACAACATTGAAAGCATGATCTTCTCATCTTCCTTCCCTCTTCAAGCACTGTTATCAAAAAAATAAATCTCAACAAAATATAAGAAAATAATAGCTCCCATGATATTTTATCCCCCCCTTTTTTTGTTAAGGTACAAAGCGGATTTCATATTATTAGTTTCAGAATACATTAGATTTTTTCATGAATTTACCAATAGGGCTACTTGATCTAGACGAACTGTGATTTGTATAAAAGATAGAAAATTCAAGATTGCGGACTCTCTGTTTGATGCTTTCAACTCTGATATTGAAGTTACATTAGCTTTCGGTTCTCCCATGACAGGTTATAACAAGATTCATATGTTTAGGAGCTTGCAGTCTTTGTTTGAATTAAATCCTCTAAGGTTTTTATGGATTCTAGATATTATTTGTGAGATAGTAGTTGAATTGTTTCATGAATTTGAAATTAGGCATGTTACTTTTTATTAAATAGTATTGATAGCACGATACTATAAAATCCTAATTTTTGAATTAAAAACCTCTCTTTTGGACAGGAAGAGTTTAAGAAGGCATAAAAGCAATTGGATGGGAAGGTAATGTCATGATTTTGGGGTAATATCTTTTCCTTTGATATGTTTTTATTGTATATCTAGATTTTGTTATAGTAACATACCTGCCTTTTAGCAAATTAACTTGGTTATTGGAGATTAGCAATTACCACATTGGGAAGTGTCCACATATATTTTTTTTATTGGAGCTGTTCTTATAAAAAAAAAATACATGAATATGTGTTTTGACTATGTCTCAAATGGGTTTTACGATTTTTATAAATATATAGTAGATAGAGTTGATCTTATTTATGTACTTTATGTTGCTTGATTTTAGATGTGAGGCTGAATCTGAGTTTTAAGTAAGGAATACTGCCTTTAATGGAACTTATGTTGTAACGGGACGAAATAAAAGCCGAAGAGAACCTGCAGAGATATGTAAAGGCATGTACTTTTTTAGTTTTATTGTTTTTCTTTAATTTTTTTATCTATGTTTTTTCTTCATGAAGTAACTTTTACTTGAAACCTCATAATTTTTCTATTTTACTGCAGCTCTATATATTAGATTTTTCTAATTTATTAGGATTTAGTTGTTATAACTATAAGATATATATATATAACCTTTTATTGTGTTACTTTCTTACGTTCAAGCTCAATCACTCAAACTTTTGGTTCTTGCTTATTTCCTGTTACAGGTAAGCTCTAATTATTTCTGCATTTGATCCCCTCATTGTACTTAAATCTATCTTTAACTTTTACTGTTATAATGATGTACTTCTTAATATTTTAAAAATTGCATTCGATACTCGATTATGATCTTCTTGGAAGTTATATTTCAAAATGGCATTATGAATAACTAATCTTAGAAATATGTTTGATTTTATCTTTCTTTTTAAAAAAGAATTAATTGTCATTTCACTTTAAAAATGTTGGATTCGTGGAAACTTAGGAATTTTTTTTACTGCTACTTTTATAAATTCAGCACATAATTTATCTTTGATTATAAGAGTGTTTTTAAAATTGATCCTTTGGTTCAAAGGAGGGGAGGGGAGAGGCATAGATTTTAATGAAGGGGAAGAGAAGGGAGAAAAAAGAGTTTAATTTTGTGTATGTTTGGTTAGAGGAGGGGAGGGGAGGGATTTTAATGGAGTGAAAGTATAAATTTACCTTTTTACACAATTATAACATTTAATATAACATTTAATTTAGGGATATTTTAGTCCATTTTTTAACATATATTCTCTCCCCTCCAAATCTCCCTACTTTTTGAGGGGAGCTAAAATTGGCTTAGGAGGGATTTTGCTTCCCTCCCCTCCTCTCTAAAAAATTGAACCAAACACATAAAATTTAAAATAATTCCTCCCCTCCCCTCTCTTCCATCTCCTTTCAACTAAACACTACGTAAAAATAACGAAATTTAAAATGAGGGCTTCATTGAAACTTTAAAATTTTCTATTTTATTGCAGGTTTATATATTTGATTTTTCTTATTTATTAGGCTTAAATTGTTTTCCTGCATATTTCCTGTTACAAGTAAGCTCAATCACTTTTGTACTTTTGATTCCCTCAGTCTACTTAAATTTACTATTAGCTTTATCTGTTATATAAAGTTTAAAAATTGTTTTGTTTATTTGTTTAAGAACTTTCTTAGAGATATGTTTAAAAGTGGCTTCAAGAAAGTAATGCTAAATGAGTATGTAATGCTATTGGTAATTTATATATATCTTGACAGCAACAGGAAATGTTTACTGATTTATATATATGTATCAATAATATAAAATGTTATAATATAGTCAAAAGATTATGTCCTTTGTATTTAGACTCAAAGTTTATTTTTTAAAAATAAAACATCCTTACAAAGAAAAGTTTTCTTCCTGTGCAGGGAAGTTAGCACTGCATAAAGCAATATTAATTAGTTTATGGATTTAGCATGTATAAATTTTTATGTCTTTCTCTTTTCCATTCAAAAGTTTTTTTTTTTTTGGCTTAAGTTTTTTATTTGGGCAGATATGGGATTTGCAATTGGAATGCTAGCTCACACTAATAGGAGACATGTAACATTCCAACTTGGCATTTTCGTTTTTGAGAAAGAGGTATCATTAATAAAAACAAGGAAACTGAATAATAAAATGGTATATATCTCCTATTTCTATTGTTTGGTATATAGCTCTGTAGATCTCTAATTGCAATACTAAAAAACTATTTGTTGGATATCATTGTGAACTAATTCCTTATGCCCTTGATATTTTGCTTCCATCTATTTAATTTTTCTGAAATTGGGAACTTTGGAATTTTTCTGTTACTGCTATTTCAGATTAATGTATTTTGAATTAATGTAATCCATGTGCATTCAAGAGACTAGTGGTTAGCGAAGAGACACCGGAAATAGACGAAGTCAAACTCCACAGGAAATTATAATTTTTCTTAGTCAGTAAATAGCATTATAATATGTATATATTCATGTGTGAAGTAATTTGTAATGTAGAATTTGATTATCATATTGGAGCTTCACATATGTTTTTATTATATTATCTATAACTATAAATATTTTCATATTCTGATATATTTCGTTGTGTACAGTATGGATGTTTATTTGCCCTTCTTGAAAGCATAATGTCTATATGGTATTATTTAATTTTGAGTAAATATCTAATTTAGTCTTATAAAAATACATGTGACATCAGTTTAATTTAGGAGACTAATTTGATGTTAAAAAATAATTTTAAATAATTAATTTGATGTGAAAAAAATGATATTCGAAGACTAATTTGATATAAAAAATTATTAAAAAATTAAATTAATATCACATATATTTTTGAAGAACTAATTTGAATATTTATACTTTAATTTTTGTGAATTTTAAGCCACTACGATCGACAAAAATTGCATGTGCTTGGAATAAATGAAATTATCACAGGCTTTATATAATTGTTTTTAACAAAATTTTAGTCTATTGGTCATAAGGCTCAACACAAGCAACTAAGGGAATGTACAATAGAAGCAACTTATGAATGTGGATGAATTGAATGACTTTTGATATCCGTCAAATTTTTATTCCTCAATCCGTTGAGTCATGTTGCATTCAAATTTCATTACATTGCAGATTTCATTGGTGGACATGAAGTTTATGTCATAAGTGACCTCTTGCAAATTTAAATTTTGGACGTCCTGAAGTTTATATCAGTGAAATATTTTGTATTCAATCTACAAGTAGCTACTGTCAAGATATTTAATGGTTTATCTAATGATTTGTTTTGATAATGAATATCGATTCATCTTTCTTAAGTTCATACTACTGATTAATATGATCCTTTTAACACAATACTTTTCATTCCTTCCGTGCATTGCACGGTTACAAAACGCTAGTATGATATAAACAAAAGCCTTAATTATTTTATTTAAGTAATTACTGCACCCATGCATCGCGCGGGCAATCTCACTAGTTATTTTATAATATAAGAGCTTACCCCTGTCATGCACCACCTGCTCCCGACTCTTCCCGAAATGCACCACCTGCTCCCCACTCTTTCCGATATGTCAGAATATAAATGATAGCGGAATACATTATTGAGTGCGTTATAGAGTGCTTATTTGCTTTGTTATTTTAAAATTATTATAATCACGTTTGATGCCAAAGCAAGACTGTCAACTGTCAAGTACGTCTTGTTTTACAACAAATTCTTTTATAAATATAAGAGCCTCCCCCGAACATGCACCCCTGCTCCCACTTCTATCGACAAGAAGTAAATTTAACATATTCAAATATAGAAAGAAAAAAAAGTTAGAAAAAAACATAATTTGGATTTTGCTCTTTTATTAGGTTTTTTTGTTTTTTCTCCCTCTCCCTCTCTGTCTTTCAGCAAACCATGCCTAATATCTCTAGATCTACTCAATCTTTTTCTTCCCTACTTCTCAGTGTTGTTTTTTAAACAAAGACATAAATTATTTACCAATGTCTTAATTGTAGATCGCTCTTATACATGGATCGGCTACTGCTCGTTCAAACTCGATGCATGCAACACAAATAAAAGCAGCATGCTTGAACAGAGACGTATTCATCTTTGGAATATGACTTTACCGTAACCTTCCCGGTTCAAAGGAACTTAGTCTCTCACTTAAAAAGGTGTGTGATACTTTGGTTCACAAAAAAAAAATCCAAAATGAGATTATATTGGATTTGTTGTGCAGTTCCTTGGCAATGGTGAATTAACGAAAGAGAAGACATTTAGGTAAGATTAAATTAATTGTGAAAAAAAAATTATGTTAAAAATTAATTATGTGTATAATTATTTTTTTAAAAAAATACTTATGAGAAAATTAATTTATGTTTAGATATATTATTTCATAATTGATTTTAAAATAAAATTTTATTTAGATTATATAAAAAAAATCTTTTATATGTATTAAATTATTAAAAAAATATATGAAATAATTAAAAAAATTATTTAGTTAATGAAAAAAAATTATTTATCTACTAAAACTTTTTAAAATAATCTATAATTACATAATTAAAATATTCAAAATAAAACTTTTTAATAACAATAACTTTTAGTGTATAAAAAAATAATTTTTACTTATAATCAATTTTACATACTTTAATCAAACACAATAAAATTTATACAAAATAACTTTTATAAAAAAAATATTATTTATAAAAATTAATCTTCTTCAAACTTGTCCTCAATCTATAAAATAAAGGATGCTAGTGCCATCTCCTTATAAAAAGGGACCGATTCAACGACGAAAGACATTAAAAAATGGAATTACATTGGGTTTGGATGAGTGCTGCCACTTCGTTGGCATTCTACGTTTTTGTATACAAATTTGTAAGGAGGTTGAACGGGTGGTATTATGATCTGAAACTAAGAAAGAAGCAGTATCCACTGCCTCCTGGTGATATGGGATGGCCTCTTATTGGCAATCTCTGGACCTTCATGAAAACTTTCTCATCTGGTCACCCTGATTCTTTCATCAACAACCTTGTTTCCAAGTCTCTTTCCTTCTCTCTATTTCTCTCTGATACTTTCTCCATTTTGTATACTATACATATTTAGTCTCACGAGCAAGAGCTCCTTAATTATTTTTTCAGATATGGACGAACTGGTATCTACAAGACTCACTTGTTTGGGAATCCAAGCATCATTGTTTGTGTGCCTGACATGTGCAGGCGAGTGCTAACAGATGATGAGAACTTCAAGCTTGGTTATCCGAAATCCACATCAGAGTTAGCTCGAAGCAGACCCTTGTGTGACGTCTCTAGTGCAGAACACAGGCGTTTTCGACGCCTAGTCACTGCTCCCATTGTGGGTCACAATTCATTAGCAATGTACCTTGAACGCATTGAGGACATTGTGATCAATTCGTTAGAAGAATTGTCGAGCATGAAACACCCGGCTGAGCTCTTGAAAGAGATGAAGAAGGTTTCCTTTAAAGTCATCATTCACATTTTCATGGGCTCTTACAATCAATATATCGTTACAAAAATAGGAGATTTGTTTACTGATATGCATAATGCCATATTCTCTATCCCCATTAACGTACCAGGTTTTGCTTTCCACAAAGCACTTGAGGTTCTTTCCTTCATCTTGGTACTTACTAATTTTCCATTTTTTTTGTTAAGAATTCGTTTGGGTGCTAATTTCACGTTTGCATTTATTATTGCAATGTATATTAGGCACGTAAAAAGCTGGCAAAAATAGTTCAATCTGTTGTGGAAGAAAGGAGGATGATGATAAAAAATGGTAAAATGATGGACAAGAAAGATCTTATTGATATTCTTTTGGAAGTCAAAGGTGAGAATGGTCAGAAACTGGAGGATGAGGATATTATTGACTTACTGCTAGGGTTTTTATTTGCTGGTCATGAAAGCACCGCAACTGGTATGATGTGGTCAATTACATATCTTACTCAGCATCCATTGATCTTGCAAAAAGCCAAGGTAATTAATGAAGCTGACATCAAGCACGACTAGAATTGGTTACTCTTTTCGGTGAAGGATCTTCATAATGTATTTTTTACTATAATAATAATTACTTCAAAAATTAAACTTTTGAATATGTCAACATATAAATGAAAAATAATATAACTCTTTTTAAAACCAATACTAAATTAAAATTAAACCCTTGCATAAAAAATATAAATCATAATAATTTATGATTTTCTTTACACTAACTTTTGAGTTTTGACACGTGTAAAATTAATTTTTTTAATGTTATTTTTGTATCTTTTGTAAATTATTTTTCCATGCATACATTTTAATTATAAGCAACTCTCTTTGGCAACATGTCAAAATTTGATGGCCAGCAAAAAATCAAAAATAATCTTCCTACTTTATAATAATAATAATAATAATAATATACCTTGATAATTAGAAAAATATAGTAATTAATAATTAAAAATATATGGTAATAATTGTTAGAACCTAAAGAATAGTTTTAAGAAACATATAGTGAAGTAAAATTCAATTAGGGTAAGAAATTTTAAAAATCCCTTTATTTTTTAATGGTAAATATATTAATAATTTAAAATTTAATATAATAATTAGTGTTAACTATAATATTATTTTTGATAAATTAAAATTTTCTACAACTTATGCTTTTTTCTATATATAGATATAGATTTAATTAGTTGAGGTTAAAGTTTAAATTACATAATTCAACTTAAAATTTGGGGTTGTATTAGCTATCCTGAGTTTGATACTAAATTTTTAACTATTGAAGTACATTAAATAGAAACAATGTTTGTTTTATGTCTGCTAATAGCTATTATCATGTATAAGTGGTACGTAGATGCATACCTATAAAACTAATCGGAATATTAGTTCATAATGTTCTTAAATATGGGTTGATATGTTCAACAGTCATTTCTCATATAACACCTGAATTGATTTAATTAGGCCTTTCACTAGTAGTTCTCTCATTATACAATTTGGTATTACAAATATGTTTCCTTAGTAATAATAGCATTTGGGTTAAATTTACTATCATACTAGGGGCATGTGTTACATGGGTTGTTACTGCAAAATGGTTCTTAGCGTACGCTCGGCTTCAGTATTCTATGTTTTTTTTCCCCATCTTAAAGCAATCCAAGTTGATGGCCAAAAGAAAAGACAATGTTTGTTTATATCTTGTAGGAAGAGCAGGAAGAAATCATGAAGGCAAGACCACCTTCGCAGAAGCAATTAAGTCTTAAGGAAACTAAGCAAATGGTTTATCTTTCTCAGGTAAGTATAGGGAATTAGGAAATGACATATATACTTTATGTATCATACATTATGAAGAAGACTTAATCTGAAACAAAAGACAATATATCACCGAAGACATTGGATCTTGTTATGCCTTGCAGGTAATCGATGAAATGTTGCGCCGGGCTAATATCGCCTTTTCAACTTTTCGAGAGGCAATTGCTGACGTGAACATCAATGGTTGTTCATATTCAATGCCAATTTGTTTATAGACTTTATATTTCTAGCAACCTTCCGTTATCGGCACTGTCAAAAAAGAACTACATAAGGTTATATGTCATTTACTCAAATTGTTAATACATTAATTTTCAGGTTATATCATACCAAAAGGATGGAGAGTGCTAATTTGGGCAAGAGCTATTCATATGGATCCTGAATATTACCCCAATCCAGAAGAATTTAATCCTTCCAGATGGGATGTAAGTAGGATTAGAATAGTCTTTCTTCGTTTTGCCTTGTTTTGTCACACACGCACACATACACACTTATCTCTATTTTCCCAACCCATTTTGGACCATCCATAAGTGTCCTTTAGGTTTTGTGTCATTTTATGTGCAGGATTACAATGCCAAAGCTGGAACCTTCCTTCCTTTTGGAGCTGGAAGTAGGCTCTGTCCTGGAAGTGACCTAGCCAAGCTTGAAATCTCCATATTTCTACATTATTTCCTCCTTAATTACAAGTTAGCACTGTTTTCTTTATTAATTTTTTTATTTATCAACCGTATACATTGATCCTTCTCACATTACTCCTATACTAGTCCCTTTGAGGAGATGGATGCTAGCTTTCAATATATTGATCGGAATATTCTCACTTATTTTTCTTTTAGAAAAAAGAAGACCTGAATTTTAAGGAATGGGTTTAAAATTAATTAAACTGTCTTACGAAACTAATTTATATCTAATAATTAATGTATTTTATAGGTTGGAGCGAATAAATCCAGAGTGTCCCGTTACTAGCTTGCCAGCAACTAAGCCGATAGACAACTGTCTTGCTAAGGTGACAAAGGTTTCTTGTGCTTAGTTAATTGAGCAAAAACAAAGCCAGTTGGTTCCAAACCAACCTTTGCATTGTTGTTTGTCTTGAATGTAATCCTTGGAACTTATTATTATGTTTGCTAGAATTTCATCGTGCTTGCCCATATATATAAGAATAAGTTTGTAACCGTGGAGCATGTTATTGTAGTGTTGAATTCAATAAAGCAGGGAATCTGCATGTGTCTTGATGGATTCATGGCTCGTATTTTGATTTTTCTTCTTCTTTTTTTTTTTTGCTATACTTGTGTTTTCTCTGTCGCGCTTGTCTTATCGTCATTTCTATGTTTCTTAGATTTGCCTCATTCCGTTTGCAGGAAACAAGTTATATAAATAGTTTTATTGAAACGAATAAGGTCTGACTCGAATGGGATTCCTTGATTCCTAAGAGAACTGGTTGCCAATTGAAGTAAAGTCCATTTGTCTTGTGTGTTTTGTGCGCCAAAAAGCAGATTAATCCATGCGGGATGATTGTTGTTCAACTTAAATTTGGATTTTTTTAATAATTTATACAGCGTTTGTTTTGCAGAATAATTTTTGTTAATGAACTTTTTAAAAATGGTATGTTAATTAATCAACTTAGATTTAAAAAAAATCACGAAGTACACTTGACTTATGGTAAGGATTATGCAATACAATAATAATGGTACAGTGATCGATAGCGATAGTGACGCGGTGCTAACTATTATCGTGTGTGCATATATTAACTAATCATATTTCCAAATTAAGTGAAAATATTCTCTGCTTAATGTAAGTTCGTAGCTATGTGGAGTCAATATGTAGTTTGAAAGTTTTTTTTTTTTTTAGAGGAATTAACTTTTCAGATGTGTCTATAATCATAAGTAGTTAAGGAGCTCCACTCTTTTACCTTCTATGCTTACAAATAAATAAATAGGCTTCAATGATGCTCAAGAATTATTATATATTTATTTTTTAAGTTAACTTTCATCTTAATAGTGACAATTGCAATAGGTGAGATTTTTTTTTTACTATATCAATATCATAAATAATGAGATACACAATTGTAAGGAAAATGAATATTGTTGAATGATTATTTGCTTGTATACATAAAAAATTATTTGATAATATTAACAATAAGAAAATAATTAATCCTTTTTATAGTAGTGAACAATTATAAATTTACCTTTTTTTTATTTGATATTAGTTTAATGTTTGTGCATAAATAACAACATTCGAAAATTAAAACAAATAAGAATGCCTTGATTCTTAAACTTAAAGGGTAGAAGGCTAAAACAAAAAAAAAGACAAGTTTAACATTAAATAACATACTGTAAACATATATATATATATATATATATATATATATAGGACTAGAGTTGCTCAAATAGTAACACATGTCCAAACCCAACCCTAAGCCTTTGTTTGATTTGAGAGAAATGAAGAAGAGAGAATTAGAAAAGAGAGAAATAGAAGAGAAATGGAGAAAATCTCTTGTTTGATTAGATGAGAAATAGAGAATAAAAAAAATAATGAGTTCCATAACTTTTTCATTTCTCTACTAAAGTGAAAAGAAATTGGTAGATGTGAAAATTTGACTAATATATCCTTCTTTTGTTGTTTTATAAATAAATAAATAGGGACAAATATGTATTTACAACAAATTTAATTTTCTTTATTTCTTATTTCTCTCTTAATTCTCTTAATCCAAACAATTTAAAAATCTACTCATTTTCTATTCTATTTCTCTTCTCCCTATTTCTTTCTACCTTATTTTTTTTCACTTTATTTCTCTCATAATTCAAACAAACTCTAAAAGAAAATTATAATTTGGACTCGATTCCAACCCAGTTCCTTAATAGAACCAAGTCTAGCTAAAAAAAAAAAAATCAATTCAGGCCTAGTTGACTAGCCAGTGCGGGTCCTATAGCACCCCTACATAAAGCTTAATATTATTACAAGTCTTTTAATTTGTGATTTTGGTAAGATGATACAAGATTATTACAAGTGAAGAAATATTATGTTATTGCTTCTTTATTTAAATAAGTGGAATTACTACACTACTCACAAAGAGAGAAAGTTTTAGATATATTAGGAATTCAGGTGTAAGACTTTACCAAATTCATTAATAATGATTAATATTTAAAATAAATAAATATAATAGTTAAATTAAAAGATAACGCTGTTTTTGTTTTTTATCTATAAATTTATCTTATTGTCTATATAAAAATAATGCTTAAATTCTTATATACAGATAAATGAAATGATGCATGCAACCCTTAGTAAGCATGAAGACGGATGTTTCCTTTTAACTCCTATTAAAATGGAGATGTAACTCCTATCAAAATGAAGATTACTAAAGTGTAGATTTTTTTAAATTATCCAAAAATCTTTTGGCTCGGGAATTACAAAAAAATATTATGCAATTATTTTTACAACTTTTGCCCTTTTAAGTTTATATTTTACATCTGTAGCTCATATACAAGTTTTTGTTGCCTTTTAATTTTTGTCCTTGTCTATATCAAACTCCCGATAAGAAATCATGTCCTTAACTCAATCACATATATATCTACAAAAAAACATTGTATATCAAAATAGATATTTCTTCTGAATTTATGCCTTATTAGCTAAAATCCACACTTTAGTATTCTCCATTTTAATATGTGTTTTTTTAATCATATGCAAAATAAAAAAATAAAATTTCAGTCTTTTTCACACTAGAAAAAATTATATATTAATAATAATCTAAATTTAAATTTAAAAATAAACTACTAAATAAATATTTTAACATTGAAATATATTAATTAAGTACTTAAATACTTCCAAACTTGCATAATAATTAGTTTAATTCTTATATAATAAACTCATAAGTCATGAATAAAAATTATATGTTAATGAAAATTTTAATTTAAAAATAAATTACTAAATAAAGGTTTCGACTTTGAAATATATTAATTAAGTACTTAAATACTTCCATGCTTGCATAATAATTAGTTTAATTCTTATATAATAAACTCATAAGTCGTGAATTCTATACAAAGTATATTAACACAAATTAATTATTATAATATATGACGATGAGGGTTGGCTAAGTTACAAAGTATTTATATATTAGAATCTGACGTTTTTATAAATTTAATTATGATCTATTATTAATATAATATTTTTATATTATTATATAATTATGTGTCATCTACCATTAATTGTTTTTACCTAATTTAAAATATTTGTGGTCATGCCCACTTATTGCAATTAAAATATAATCAACAAGTTGAGATAAAAAGAAATGCACGATTGTCCTTTTGCGTCGATCACAAATTAAACCATAATTCATTAGTTGTTCTTAAAGATTATAATTTGTTGATGAAGCTAGCCATGAATATGTTTTATACCTTTTTATAGGCTTCCTTTCTAAAAAAAAATTAAGAACATTTCCAATTCTCCATGAGGACATCAATTGTTCAAAGTTCAAGATTTTTTTATTCTTGTTAGGTTAAAATTTTAAAAAAAATCCCTTCACCTATACTCATGGTGTTAGTTACTCATTGAATTTAAAAAAAGTGTAAAATACTCCTTAAAGTTTATACTTTTGGGCCATTTGGTTTGTAACTTTTTTTTTATTCTTGAGAATATTTACATAAGAATGTTGAATTCTTATATTTTTTTAAAAAATATTCTCATTCACTTTCATTCTTATAGGGAGATATGAGTTTGCAACATTCTCATGACATGAGAATATTTTTCCTACGTGAAATGTTTAAAATATTTATCATTCTATCATTATATCATCGACCAAAAACTACCACGTCATTGTTGATCACCGTTATCGACCACCTCCGACCATCGTCTGCAACAACCATTCACTGGGCAGAATTTGACCATTGTTGCCACCGAAAGTTGACAATGGCTGGCGACTTCAATCATTGTGTCGATCACTGGAATTTGCCCACCCCTGTAGCCATTGTCGGTTGACAATGGCCTAGGACTTCAGCCACCGCACGAGTCACCAAAATCCAGTCACCCTAATTATAGCCTGTAATTGATGATGGCCGACAATTTCAATCACAACACCGATCACTAGAATCTGGCCACTGCATATGTCACCAAAATTTGACTACTGGCGCGACTTTGGCCATCGTGCCAGTTACTCGAATTCAGCCACTCACAGATGGCGGCAATAGTAATGACCAACAACTTCAACTACCACACTGATCAACGGAATCTAACCACCTTTGTCACCACATGCGATTGACGATGGCCAGAGACTTTAGCCATTGTCGCCAATTATCAGAATCTGGCCACCCGCAGTAGTCGCTGTCAATTGAAGTCACTAACTTGACTACTAGTGGCCCACTGACTTCTTGAGAATGTTTTTAGTCAATCAAACGTAATAATAATTATTTTTAAGAATACCATTCTTGAACATATCATTTCTAAGTATGTTATTCATAAAAAAATAATTTTTCAAAATTTAAACCAAACGTCTTCCATTATATCAACAACATAGCTAAAAATCTGTTTAAATCATTAACATATATGACATGTGCTTGGCACGTGATACACCAAATTCATTTTCTCCTCCTTGACTCTTTCTGGTGATGGGTGATTTATAACATGTTTGGTTTAATTTTTAGAAACTCATAAATTATAATTTTAACAAAAACTTGTCTATTAATACTTTTATTCAAACTATAATTTTAAACTCTCAAAAAGTTAAATCAAACACATATTTTACTGATGGATCATTCGTCCAAACAGAAACGGAACTGCCAACGTTCGAGAGTCTCAATCTTGTTGACAAACATGGTGTTGCTCGATTCTGACCCCACCTTCATGACATTTCTAACGGTGACAACCTTCTTCTGTGTGTTATTTTTAAGAATTTAACAAGAAAAGGAAAACGATAGCCTAATGGAACTACAAGGAGGTTATAAATAAACTACTTAGCTCGGACAGAATTCTTCATCTTCCAGGAACCATATATAAATAAAATATTCCAAATTACTCTCTCTTCTTGACATCTTCTCCCCTGTTTTTCCCCACCAACCAGATGAAAAGAACATATCTTTTTATGACCAATAAGAAATCACTTACAAAGAGCAAGCCTGGTTTGGATGAGTTTTATTTAAAAATAGATTTTTTTAATTTTTTTTTTAAAATGGCTTTTCATAAAAGTAAATATTATTTTATATTTGAACTTAATATTTAAAACGTATTTTTTTAGTTTTATTATTATTTAAATATAAAAATATAAAAATATTTTTTTAATAATAAAATTATTTAAAAAGGGTATGGTATGCATAATTAATTTTGAGGTCTTTTTATTTTGCTTTTATACTCTCACACTTACCATCATTCATTACATCATTATTTTTAATATTTATTTGCTTAAGCCATCTTCTAAAAAGTAATTTAAGAGTCATGTTATAATTTTTAAAAATCATATCAAATTAGAGGGATGAGAAACTATAAAATAAATAAATCATAATAATATTTTTTTTAAATGTTAGCCATGCAAATTAAGAATAATAAAAGTCATTATATACAAAAAAAAAGAACAAATCGAAGGGAGTACCTTATAGAAAAGAATATATTTATATTTATATATATATATATGTATATATTAAAGATTATAGCAATAATTAAAGGAACATACTTTTCATTAATTTTTTTTAAGGGTAATGAACATTCGAAAAGAGAGAAGATGATGAGATGAGATAGACATTGTTGCATTAATAAAGATAAAATAGAAACATGTAAGAAACTAAAATATTTGTATGATTTAAAAATATGAAAGATAATTAATGTTGTTTTTAAAATTAATCAATAATATTTTGATTTAAAAAATATTTTTGAACAAATTTTCAATATCTTGAAAAAAAATTATAAATTCAAAAGTCTAGCTTAAAAAAAGACATTTAAACTTGTTTCTAGTACTTATTTTTTATTAAAAAAAAATTATCCGAACTTATTAAAAAATATAAAAATAATTTATTTATTTATTTACCAACCCAAGAAATCACTTACAAAGAGATTCAATAAGTAGGGATAACAATTTCTCGCATCTCATATGGGTACCCGCTCCATCGTGAGGCGGAAAAAGGAATTGTTTTCTATATACTCGTGGGTACCCGATATATAATTTTAAGTATTTAAAGTTGTATTATTATTATGTATATATATGTTCTTCAAAAAAATTATATTGTTATTTTGATTTAAAATATTTAAAATTATAAAAATAAATTAGCTTATAGTGAATAAATTATAATATTAAAATTTATTTAATTTATTTAATTTATTATTTTTTAATTTTTTTCTTCAATTTTAATAATTTTATCAATATTCACAAATATTCATAAATAAGTATTAACACGAGCCTACAACCCCCCTCACCCCTTCCCATTGCCATCCCTAAGCAAAAGGTGCCCACTTGTTAAGGATTTCTCAAATTTATAGCACCTTCCTTAATCCACACAAAACCTAGAAGCCATCCAAAGGTCAGGTTTTTCGTAAAAATTACAGAAGATCCCCAATGAATAAAAAACTAAAACAGGGCACCTGAGAAAGCTATAAAAATATTAAAAAAAAGGAGAAAGAAAACAGAAGCTTTGGATAATTGCATTTGCACACCTCAAAGCATGGTTCC
Organism: Styphnolobium japonicum; assembly: GCA_023212625.1. Taxonomy (NCBI): domain Eukaryota; kingdom Viridiplantae; phylum Streptophyta; class Magnoliopsida; order Fabales; family Fabaceae; genus Styphnolobium; species Styphnolobium japonicum. The sequence goes on from JALBWW010000013.1 coordinate 1,690,437, forward strand.
GAAAATCGAATGCGGCACAGGTAAACTGATCAACTCCAAACCATGACGAATGGAAGTTTCCAAAAGCAAGTGATTTCTGAATACCAACGGTAAGGCCTTGGTCTTCATTCGTTCATTGACACAAAGGTTTTTGGAAGGTAGGACCAGAACTGAGCAACACCATGTTCGCCTGCGAGACTGAAACTCTCGTCGGCAGCTGATCAGTTTCTAGCCGGATGAACGGTCCATCGGCCAAATCACCCACCAGCTGACGAAGTAAGGGGAGAAAGTGTGTTTTGTGTATGACGTGACAAGCATGTGCTACATCTGTTAACAATTTGAACCAATAGTTAACGGTGTGTGTTATTGGGACAGTGAATAAACTTCAGGGGTATTTTGCATCATTTTTAAGGTAGTTCACCACCACCAACGGAGGTTTTTTTGAATTTTAACCTTTTTATTAATTTAATTGCTTTTTCCTTAACTTAAAGTTGATTGCACTTCAAAATTTTAAATTTTTATATAGAATGCTCTGCTATTTTAATGTCATCTTAGCAGCAGCAAAGCACGGTTCGAGACAATTTCAACAGATTTCAAAGTAAAAGATTTTTATTACCAAAAAGGTAAAAAGAAATATTTTCAATTGGTTTAGTAATTTTCTTTCTGTTTTTGCATGAGATTTTCTTCCATTCTTTTATTAATTTTTAGACAAACGGGTCAAAGATTCAAAAAATAAAAACTAACAAATCTAGAGAAGGCTACACGCCTACACCAACGGCATCATCAAGTAAGATTTGAATTTGAAACACATAAGAAGGCATTCTTTTTTTTTTTTTCCTTTAATTTTTTCCCCCATGTTCCCTTCCTGCAGCTAGTCTCAAGTCTGTCTGTTCCAGACAAGATATTCATACAACATTGTAAATCTGTGGATGGCAATGACATGTAGGACCCCTTAATAGCAAGCACCAGTTTGGACTATAACGTTAGCTTTTAAGAAATTTGGGACCATGTCCTAAAAGTCTTCTACTTAAAGTCTGCAAAATCCAAAGTTCAGTTCAACAACAATCATCTCACATGGACAAATGTCGTTGATGGCGCAATCAGCGCAACCTAATCCCATTCACCGTCAATTTTGAATCAGTTAAGGAGAAACATAACCCAACCCAAAAAAATAGAAAGAAACTGCTATATCATTGTATTGCAGAAACAGATGAGAAGAGAGTACAGTACAGTTCATATATCCACTAAAACTTGTTGAGGACACGATGCCTTTAGGCCCCTCTCAAACTCAAACCCAAGTCGATAATTTAGTCGCAAATTATGACTCGTACATTCAGTTTCAAACCTCCACTATTTAGAAGAAACAAATACTGTTAGTCTGCAATATTTAGACACAATTTTATGGCAGTGTTCACACAGGATTTTTTTTTACTGTAGTCCAATATTAATAGTGGGAAAATGTTCAATTGGATGAAACAAATGGTGTTGGGATTGATTTAAAATAAAAAATAATATAATTGTAAGTTATGAAGGAAAAAAAAGATGACAAAAAGAAATGAGGGCACATTTAGATTTTGTACATTGTTCAGTAACGGGCATAGGCCCACGGCTTCACCATTCATTCACCACTCACCACTCCCACCGGCCCGCAGGCCAACTGGTACAAGTGGTTGGGTGTCTCCATAGTGGAAAAAGATTGTTTGGATTTATGATTTGTGATTAGACACTCAACAAGACAATTTAATCTTGTGATTAAGCAGTCATTACCTGAAATAGATTAGTGATTTTACTTTTCAATTTCAAATAGCTGGCCCCACACCCCACCAACTTCCACCTCCTCGTTTGGAACCCACTCCGATCCCTCACAAGAATCAACCTTTTCTTCTTTGTCACATATTTGATCCTTATTGGATTAGTCAAGTTTGACTCACAATTAGATTTTAGTTTTTGTAAATAGAGTTATAAGATTTCTTAAAATCAAATTTAAATCGAACTAATGATTTATTTTGTGAATAATAATATAATGATTGCTACTATATTATTTTTGTTCCTAAAAATCTAGTTGAACAGGTAGATGTGCCAACTAGTTAACCCCAAACAGAATTTGTAGTTACACGAATTTTGAATCAAATCTCACACTTTTTTCTTTCTAATAATCTAGCACTTATCAATTAAGGATAGAAATGGTGTTACTTAGGAAATTAAATCCCATGTGTAGTCCTATCAAGTAACACAAGAAAAATAATTAATGTGACCGTGTCCATATTGTATCTATGAATTCTTATCTACATCGTTGGAGGAAAAAAATTCTTAGTGTGGATGGCTTTTTCAGCTCTAGTGTTGGTTCTGCTGAGTTCGGAGGTGTAGTCAGATAATATTCGAGTGAGTCATTCCTTGCTAGAGCTTGATTCTATTGTTACGCCACGCACCATCCTCGTTGAACCTGCAATTGCAAGGCAGAAACCAAGTGCCCCGTTTTGCAAGCTAAATGTTGATGCACTCTCAGATGGTGTTTTCTTGGCAACTTTGTCCAGGCAAATTGAAGACATACTAATACAAGACCCAGTGATATATGGAGGATATAGCAGCGTGGCAGGGGTTGATTTATGCACTGGAAACTGGTTGCACACGTTATTTTGGAGGGAGATGCCAATGCTGTCATGAATCCCATTGCCCATCACTCATTGCACTTGTCTGGCATTGGCCAAGTCCTCCAAGATATGCTTCATCCATATGTTCCCTGTTTCAGGAATGGAGAGTTAGCCTAGTCCGAAGACATGCCAATCAAGTAGAAATAGAACATAGCTTAGCACAGTATGGAATTAACTTGTCAGCGGTGGCTTGAATCCTCAACTGTCCCTTGATGTTCTTCATTTGGATTCACGCCACATTTCAAATGATAAAAAAAAGAATTATGCATTGAGAGGAACTCTCTAGTCTGGTAACTACAATTTTAGAATCTCTCAATCTCACTGACATATCATTTTTGAGTGTATGCTCATTTTTTTTACTTTGTTTTGTTTCATGATGGAATAGATTACCCATTTGATGCTTATAACTAATTTCCATTATTATAACTGATTTTATACGCGTTGTTTGAAAAAGAAATTATTTGCCACAATTTCAACAATGCATTGATTAGTGAGTATGAAAGGATATATGACAAAAAAAGGGACGGTTAATTAATATCCAAAAAGATTAGCTAAAAATAATTAATATATGAAAGAAAAAAAAGTTCCCAATCACCAAAAGTGGTCGGGAAAAGTAATTGTCAGTTTCCTTCTTCACATGCAAGCTGAGAGTTATCACAGTTGTAACATTCAGTCATTCACTATCAACAGTGTTAGCCAAATTTACACCCTTTACAATAATTAGTAATTTATATTTTATTAACAATTTATTCTTTATTTAAAAATTATATCATTGACACATTTTAAAAGATTACACACTATTAAATTGCTAACAAATCAAACACATTATTACTGATAAGTTTAAAATTTACACTTTTTTTAGCAAGTGACATCATCTAAATTCTAATGGTTCTGTCTAAATTTTCTGCAAATCTAAAAAAAAAAAATGTATAATTTTTATTTGCACTATGTAAAAGAAATCATGTAACATATTTTAGAGCAATTTTGGAGAATTTATTATTATTAGAAGCGTAAATTAAGGAGAGAGTTTTAGCTCAAAAAAATAAAAATAAGCAGAGAGTAGTCGATGCGTGACAAATTCCGGATTAAAAGGCCAAAGTGGAAACATTGTTCCACAACCACAGGTGTAGAGGACTATTTTAATTCTTTTTAAATGAGAAACAGTGACATTTCTATTGCGGTAAAGGAAGCAAGCTAAGCATACTTACTGATAAGGAAAAGTCAATATTCATCCTGCTTTCAGAAAATTAAGAGGCGATAGGTGCTCCATGCTGTTGAAAAGGAAAACAACAATAATCTAGATAATTCCTTTTGCTGTCACATCTTCTATGGTTTCAAGAATCTGCTGCTAACAGTTGTCATATATACACACCTAGAACAGGCACATACTGCAGAAAACTCCCCTTTCTTATTCCAAAGCAAAATCAGCAACGACATTATTGTTGTTATTAATGTTATTACGTTACAGATTCAATGACCCTACGTAGGCCAATTGGAGAAGTTCTCACCTTGCTTTAAAAGATTCCTGCTCTCCTATCATGCACCAAAACCGCAGTAAGAAGTTTTACACTAAATTTAATATTGATGTTATTGTAAGATAGCTACTCAGCTTTGTCTCAGATCTCATTAGCACCCTGAGTTTCTACTAAAAGTAAGGCTTATGTTTAATTCTCTCTCACCCCTATTAATAATATTTAGCTTCTTAAATAAAAATGTACTTCTGTAAGTTATGACTGTGTTGTTTTAGAAATCTATAAATAGTTATATTATAAAATTTGAAGTAATTTTTCCTATCTTAATGCCATTACTTTAAAAAGATCCTTAAATGAAAAAAAATAGATAATTCTTCAGAAAAATATGATAAGAATGAATTTATTCAATATATCTATTATAAAATAAGAATGTAAAATATTTGAATATTTTTAATGTATAAAGATTTTAAATCCCCTTTAAATATAGAATTGTCACACAACCTATTTTCCCATATTTAAATGCAAACTACAAAATGCCATATTAGTATAATAAAGATAGCCATCGTACCAAACATCTTCTATCTTATATGTTGTCTCTCCATTGTGTTTAGTGTGGGCCATTCCACTTTATTTGGTCTTTTACTGATTTTTTTTTTCTCTCTTTCCTTTGAAGACTTCTTAAGCCCTTTTTACCTTCCTTTTAAAATAATTTTAGAACTTCTCCAAGTAAAGAACAGAGCAATCTCTAGTTGAGAAGCAGTAAAACAAATCGAATCTGTTAGAAGACAATGACGTTAAGGTTCAGCCTCACAATGAAAACTTAGTGTTCATTCATCATCCATGTAAAAAAGCAAATATTTTCTCCAAGCCAGACAAGAAGAAATGATAGTAATCCTTAGCATGAAACTTGTGGACGGGCATAATAGGGTGAATTTTCTAAAAGGTGAAACTTGAAAGAATTTGAATCTAGTGCGCTCCAACGTTCAAATACTCTAAGGATCCTCGTGATCCATCAAACGGTCACAAATTTCCATGTGAACTTCTTTAAATTGACCCAAGGCTTCATCATAAAATTTCTTTTCCTTTCATTAAGAAGCTTTTTTCTTCTGTAACTATAAATAAGAGACTGCTCAATCCTGCATACACAGATCTCCAACAAAATTATAATTCTGAGTCACACTGCCTCTTTTTTTACCATCTTTATCATCATTATACCTTCCTGTCTACGTGAAAGAATAGAATAAACCAATGTCGGAGTGGTACTTTTTCTACTTTTTTCTTACTAAATTATAGTTTATCTTTTTTCAGATTTCCTTTCCTCATTCAAAGTTCTCTTGTCAGATCCCAACTTCACTGCAAACTGTGATCCAATCAAGACCCACCTTCCAAAATGCAATTTCGGAGATGGGCTTGCAACCTTGTTCTGATATTTTCATTCCTCAGTCAGTTCTCAGAAAATGTTGCACAGACATCTTCACCACCACAGGCTCCAATCTGTTCAGAAGAAGACAGAGCTTCTCTTCTCAGTTTTAAAGCAAGCATTTTGCAGGACACAACAGATACTCTGTCTTCGTGGACAGGCAGAGACTGCTGCGATGGAGGCTGGGAAGGAGTTCAATGCAATCCTTCCACAGGGCGAGTTACTGTGTTGCAGATACAGAGGCCTGACAAAGATAGTGGCTCTTACATGAAGGGCACTCTGTCTCCCTCACTGGGTAATTTGCATTTCTTGGAGGTAATGGTGATAAGTGGGATGAAACATATTACAGGAGCAATTCCTGCTAGCTTCTCAAATTTAACCCACCTCACCCAGCTAGTACTGGAAGAAAATTCCCTTGGAGGATACATTCCTCCAAGTTTAGGTCGTTTATCCTTGCTCCAGACCCTTTCATTGAATGGGAACCATCTGAAAGGGCAGATTCCTCCATCAGTAGGGAGTCTTAGAAACCTTATCCAAATTAATTTAGCTAGAAATTTTCTAGCAGGTCCTATCCCCCTCTGTTTCAAAACCCTTCGGAATTTGCAGTACCTTGATCTTAGCTACAATTTATTATCTGGGCCTATCCCGGATTTTGTTGGGGAGTTCCAAAATTTGACTTTTATAGACCTATCCTATAACCAATTAACCGGAAGAATTCCGATTTCCTTATTCGGCCTGGTCAGTCTTTTAGACTTGTCCTTGAGCTATAACAAGCTCACAGGGAACATCCCAGATCAGATTGGAAGTCTGAAATCCCTAACAAGTCTTCAACTTAGTGGTAATCAGCTCACAGGGCATGTTCCACTGTCCATGTCAAGATTACAGAACCTTTGGTACTTTAATGTATCAAGAAATGGGCTCTCAGATCCCTTACCAGCTATCCCTAGCAAGGGCATCCCTGCTCTTTTGTCGATAGACCTGTCTTATAATAATCTCAGCCTGGGAAGTGTTCCTGATTGGATTAGAAGCAAGCAACTTAAAGATGTCCATCTAGCTGGCTGTAACTTGAAGGGAGATCTCCCAAACTTCATCAGACCTGACTCTTTGAGTTCCATAGACCTATCGGATAACTACCTGGTTGATGGTATTTCAAAATTCTTCACAAATATGTCCAGTTTGCAAAAGATCAAGCTCTCAAACAACCAGTTAAAATTTGATATTTCAGAAATCAAATTGCCAACAGGGTTGTCTTCCATAGACTTGCATGCAAATCTACTGATGGGTTCACTATCAACAATCATAAATAACAGGACAAGCAACTCTTTGGAGGTTATAGATGTATCAAACAATTTCATTTCAGGTCGAATTCCAGAATTCGTAGAAGGCTCAAGCTTGAAGGTGCTAAACTTGGGGAGCAACAAGATATCAGGTCCAATCCCCATTTCAATCTCAAATTTGATTGAACTTGAGAAACTGGATATTTCAAGGAACCACGTATTGGGAACCATCCCTTCAAGTCTAGGTCTGGTGCTGAAACTGCAATGGCTTGATGTATCTATAAACGGACTAACAGGACAAATTCCAGGTAGCTTGTCACAGATTGCTAATCTAAGGCATGCAAGCTTCAGGGCAAACAGGCTATGTGGGGAAATACCACAAACTAGACCATTCAATATTTTTCCAGCAGTTGCTTACGCCCACAATTTGTGCTTATGTGGCAAACCCTTACAGCCATGCAGGGGAAAGAAACAAGGGAGGATAGGTCAGTAAGATGCTGACTCAATTATCGTAGTAGACATGCTCATGCCTTGTGACCATTGTTAAATGAGCAAAATAGAATAGGTTCCGCTATATTTGAATATTTCTTTTCAAGTTTGAACAGAATGCTGAAGTTTCATTTTTACAATTCAATATTTTTAATAAAATAGTGTCCACTTCTTGCAACGTGCATTAGATTCTAGATCAAAATAGACTAGAAAGCTTATATTGTGGGGGCATATACTTGAAAATATTACATAACCCAGGCGCTTATGTGGAAGTGAGCAAACATCACCAAAAACCTCAGCGTCTTATCCCAAAAACTCAAGCCATGGAAGTAACTCCTATAAATGCAATGCACAAGGTCAATCCCATAGATCATTAGAAGCATGCACCACATTATCTGGTCAGTAGTCTCAAACAGAGTCCAGTAAGAATATATATTGTATTAACCAACTACCTGAACACATCTGTCTTTTAGAAAACTATATTGTATTAACCAACTACCATTGAAGAATATTTCAAGAGGACAGCACAAAAAGATATTGCATTGAGATTTCACTTTCAGAGCCACTAAAATAGTAACATCTAAACAGAAAACTCCCAACTCAAACATGCTCCAAAATTTACAACCCTAGGCTAAGCAGTTAAGAAGCAGCAAAATGCCACTATTACTCCTCTTCAGATATCTCTTCCACTTCTCCTCCAGTGGCTTCCTTATCAGACCCATCTTGATCCTGAACAAAAGCTACAGCTTTAAAAGAGAGAAGAATAAACAATTAAATAATATAAAATAAACTCAAGCAAGAAAAGCATACTTCATTTTCAGCAGCATTATAGCTTTCCATAGCCTTCTCATATTCTGCCTTGAGTTCAACAACTTTATCCAAATAAGGCTTTTTCTCCTGAACCAGTGATGCCATATCAAGACATTTGATCAACATCACATTATTAAACAGTTCAAAAGCCTGAACCAATGCATAATATATATTTTTTACTTACTTCCTCAGTCATGGACTTCCACTTCTCACCAGCCTCTTTACCAACCTATATATTTTTTTCAACAAGTAAGCTAATCAATGAATCTTGACATTAACTCACTTAATAAAACCAAAAGCATATGTCCGTATAACAAGGTTCACTTACCCTTTTAACATCCTTTGAATCAGGATGTGCCTCCTTAAAAGCTTTTCTAAAATCATCCCTGCAACAGATTATCACATCAATATAACACTCAAACATAATCACAACATCATTAACAGTACACGCACAGGGAAGAAAAACAAGCCTTACAGGAAAAGAAAGAAGGCTGTCATAGGACGCTTGGGCATGTTAGGATCCTTGACCTTTTTCCCCTTATCAACTTTGGCCCTTTTTGCCTTGGGTTCTTTTGATTTGGGTTTCTTCCTACACAATTTCAAAAAAGATAAATCAAATAGGAAGTTAACAATAGTGCCAAATGACTGACAATCTCAAATGTTCACAAACAGACTGAGGCCATAACCAAGTGCAAAAATTCACCTCTCTGATGGCTTCTTGGCCTCAGCAGGCTGTTCCACAACCTGAGCCTCTGAATCAGCAGAAAATCAAAATTACAACTACGCAATTGACAGATAGAATAGACATTTTGACGGTGACATAAATTAGCAGAATAAGAGAAAATTTATCATACCCAGATTCATCTTAATTTTAGCTTCAAGGCTGCAACTGTGCATGTTGATGAGTGCCACGGGAACATCCTTCTTGCACTCTTCGCTGTAAATTAAAAAAAAAAAAAACAGAAAACAAACCCCTCAGCAAATAACCCTAACAAACTAAGGAAAAAAAACCCACATTGAAATCATATCATGGAGCAAAAGCAAGAGAAAAAGAATCAAACATGCTCCTTCAACATCATCGTAAAGGATTACAAAGTCACAAAGGCCCTCTTACAGAATAAGAGCAAATTTGACTCCCATCGAACATAAAGTTCACAAAACAAAAACCCAGTTGAATCCTACGACTAACATCAATCTGACAGGATTTCAAACTATTAAATCGATTGAAATGACAAAACCAACAACCTAGGCAAACCGATTGAAAACTGTAACAGAACACAGTAAACCCGGAAGCGTATTATTAACATTGACAATATAAAGAGAGAGAGAGAGAGAGAGAAAAAAAAAAAAAAAAAAACGAACCACCGGGCAAAAGCGCTGCCATCTTTGGCGCGAACAAGGACGGAAGCAGCACGAGAATCAACGGCATCGACTCTCTTCCTGGCCTGTGATGGGTTTGGCTTAGACATTTTGTTATGCCACCTCAACTCCTAACTTCAAAGCGATTATTAACAATACTGAGTGATTCAGAATGCGATTTTCTTCTTCTTTTAGTTGTGGTTGTTCTTCAGAGAGATTCAGAGTGCAAAGTGCAAAGGCTATTTATTTCGATATATATGAAAATGAAATCGAAGAGGGAAAAGAGAATTGTCATTTTGGTTTTAGCGCCAACAAGCGCGCTTTGCTTCTCAATTTTCATTTTTGCATTTTGATTACGCGGATCCATGACCTGTCTCTCTCCTCTACCGTTCGTCCCTTACGATCTCTATATCGACGGTATCCATTCCTCTCACTTTTAATTAAAAAAGATATGTCAAAATGAAACGGGTCGGGTCATGGATATGATGACCAAACTATATCGGGCCTAAGTGATCTGGTTTAAATAGACCAATTTATATTGGTCCAGCCCGATCTTCGTTTTTCTTTTTTGGGATTTCATTTCACTCGGCCCTCACTTTTAAGACGATCCACTTTGAGGAAAATTCATGCAATCAACTTCAGTTATGGTATGGTGGCACAGCCTTCGAAATAACTTTGATTATCGTCCTCGGTTGAATAATAGGGATTTCCACCAACGAAAAATTGTAGTCTACACATAATTTACACAAGTTATATATATTAAGTCAATAAACAACTCACACTATTATTTTATATTAAATAATTACATATATTTTTATGTTACATAATTATTTTATATCTAACTTAATAGATATATTATAAAAAATGTAATATATATATAATCTTTCATTGTTTCTTTTCATATTTTAGTTTTTTTTATTCATAGTCTTCACCAGGATCATAGTACGTCTCCTAAAAAATGTTAAAAGCTCCTCCAGTTACATTGAAAATATAAATCAACTTACAACCCTCATTATATTCATATTTTATATATTTTTAATATTGTATAAGTTGCTCGTTCTAAGTGGCTAAAATTACAATACACAATTTCTGTCAATACACATGCATACATATCTCTATTATTAATTAATAAAACTGTTATGAAAGTTTTTTACCTTTAACTTTTTACTTTTGTTCAGATATTTAAAAAATTCCCTTATCTATTCAATTGGGGCCACCACTGGTTCCATTCCTTTATATTTGTGTGTATGACGGTGACTACCACAAACAACACCCTGCGCCTTGATTATTATTATTTTTTGGGTGAGGACCTTGCACCATGATTTGCTGATGCAAGAGCTTGGCTTGGATTAAGGTCTTGCATTCTTTCACAATTTTAGTTATATATGATAGTAGTACCATGGTGCTGGAGGTGGGAGATATCAGTCAGTGCCATTACTGCTTCTTCCCTATACAAGGAAATGCTGCGTTTCTTTTTTAAATTAAATAAAAGGAAATTTTATTTTCCACATTTTTGTGATAATTTTTATAATTTTATTAACTGCCATAAACTTTTAGATACAGAAAGAGATCCTCCAAAAACAATAATATACAATAGCAAAGTGGAAAATAAAATAAAATACATCAGCTCAAAAGAGGAATCCAATCCCTTTGTGAGAGCGCACTGCCACACCATGACAACAAATTGAAGACATTGACATCATTCATGTTCTCATATATTTTGTTTTTCTCTATCAGACTATCACCATCTAAAGCACGATCCTTAATCTTCATCTAACACAATCCTCAATTGCAGACAACCAGAGAGAATACACCAATGTCAGAAGTACAACGCTAAATGACACTCCTGCATACATTGACCAAATTGTCTGTGAGGATCCCGTGGTACTTTGCAGTGAAGTCTGCAAGCTTTTTCTATTTCTTCTGTCCTGCACATTCTTAAACAGGCATTATGATAAGCTTTGGCTATTATGGTAGGAAGTTTAATAGTACACCTTTTCTCACAATATTTGTCACATGTAATTTTAATATCATATTTTGTAGTTTCACAGAAAATGGGATCTAAGAAAGGTTTGGCTTGTACATGAGTTGTAACAAGCAAAACCAGCAACGCTGTCATGACCCCTGCAATTTGCATCTTAGGATTGCCTTGCCTAGCTTGCTTTATCTGATACTTCCTTATGACAGGTTATGTGCATACATGCTTGGTTGCATCACTTGCATGTATATATATGTCATAGTGGAACGGCCAAAGAATTAAGAAAGAATGAGAATAAGAGAATGAATAAAAAATTCTAGATACTTGTTGAGATTGAGATTGCCGTGGTCCTATTAATATGGCTCGTGTTATATGCACCTAGACAGCCACGGTTTGTCTTTTATGTAGACAAAATAAAACTCCAACTCTCGTAATTAGTAGTATAGTTACACACGAAATTTCTTTAGAATATTTAATTTTCCCAAAATTATGTGTACCACTTTTTCTTCCTGCTGAATGAATAGCCAGCTTCTGATCAACTCCAAAAGGTGCAAACACCACCGGCCTGTTACTAAAAGAAAAATCAAACAACTATCTATAAACTAGCTTCTAAGAGGAATGTTGGAGAACACATTATACATCAGCTCTTTGTTTCACTTAAAAGACAATTGTGGATATTTAGGTGCTTTTCACTACAAAAATAATAAAGATGATCCTATTCTATGGTAACTTGCCAGGCACCGCCATTATGATCATAGGAAACATATTTTTCTCTTGATTTTTTTTTCTGTTGTGTTTTTGGTTCTCTAGTTGTTTTTCCTTTTTCTTAACAAGACTTGGTTGGACCCCTTCTCTTCCTGCTGAATAGCCAGCTTCTGATCAACTCAAGAAGGTACACACGCGTCCGGATCGTTACTAAAAGAAAAATCACAGAACAATATTTAAAAACTAGCTTCTGAGTAGCGTGTTAGAGAGCATTGTTAAGATATAAAAGCATTCATAAACTTCTATCTAATATTTTAAACTTTTAAAAAAGTTGGTCGTTGACATGATATAAGAGTTTTTATGACCAAATGATCAAGAGTTTGATCTTTGTCACCTATATTTTTCTAAATAAAATTGAATTTCAGCATAAAGTACGTTAGACTTGTGCATTGTCCATGTTTCAAGTCTAAAAAACTTTTATGTGAGATAACATATTAAAAATATAAAATAATTCATAAACCTCTACTTAATAGCTTAAACTTTTAAAAAATTAGTCCTTAATAAAAATGTATACACAAAATTATAGTCTGGTGGGTTTAGTAGATAACTAGTATGTGTGCCTCTGTGGTGCACGAATTTAATTAGTAAATATTGATATATTTGGATTTGATAAAAATAATAAATTATTTGAATAAAAAAGGAGTTTTTGTTATAAAAAGAAGAAAAAAAGTTTCTTATAAATACAAAAATATATTATGATACCTTCACAGTTGCTACGATGTCTAAAGAAAAGTAACACGGTGCATCTAATAGTGTAGCATACTTCGGTGTGGGATACACATGCAGCAACTGCTAGGGATCTTAAATAAAAATATAAATTAATTCTATGAAGAATGGATAGATTTGAGATAAAAATTAAATGCCATGTTTTAACGTCATAAGTTGATCCCTATTCTCTCTCTACTCCTATCTCTTCAGCAAAAACGAAAAAAAGGGATCCTTCATCTGCATAGAGCTCCCTAGGCTGACAATTTCTGTCAATTAGATCAGCTCTCCAATTCATCATATCAAAATCAAAAAGTCAAATGTAATGAACTACATATCAGGGGCTAATTAAGCGTAATACCATAGTTTGTGTATTAGACAATTGTATTTGCTCTTCCTTGGGGGGAAATCATCAACTAAAAGATGCAAGTTCACTGTCTCATCTAAAGAAGATTTGACAATCAGGTACAAAATTAATTTAGAAACAGGCACGTAGTCTATTTTCTCTCGTCTTTTTCTTTTTCCTTAAAAAAATAGAAATCAGTCGAAGAGCATCCATGGAATCATAAACAGATTCAATTCCTCAGCTGTCGCCACTTTCATTCCCTCCTTCATAGATTTAGATCCTTCTTCAACATCATTTTCTGTCTCATCCATTAACCTCTATCTCTTTAGTATTAGGAAGTGAATTTGAGCCTTTTGCTGCTGACTTGACTCGTGTTAGCCTTTTTGGCTTGGCTTCTAGTATTTTTACTTGCTTCTCCAACACCAGCTGCCCTTGCTACTACCCCCATGTCAATCCTTCATTGTCATCACCAAAGATAACTTCATCGTCAACATGAACATCAACACATGGTTCAACACCCATCCTTAATTGTCCTCCACCATCTCCCACTGAACCACCCCACTGACTTCATTATCACCCACGACATACCCAATGGAGTAAAATACAAACTATTATCGATCAAACATTGCAGTAGGATTAATAAGTCAATGAAAACAGACGCCTAACTAATAAGATCATCAAAGAAATACCAATCACGCGAAGAAGGCAAGGGGTGCCTGCACCAAGTTACTCTTCTCCCTTTCTCATTGATAGTGATATGGTATAAAATCAAACTCAGACCCGAAGAAGAAAAATTAATGATATTAGCACAAAAAACATGATTCAACTAGTGAAAAGATGGAACACTAGCATAAAATTGCTTTCAAAAGATCATGGCGATCCCAATGGAACACAGATTCAAAATTGGCAAAGCAAAAGAAGAAAATGCACTCATCTTCAAGAGGAAAGGGACAACCTTTCTGCTTCGGAATGCCAAGTCTGAGACTTAGATGGAGACTACCAAAAGACATTGAGGTCATTGCCATACAAAGGGGGATCCTGAATTTCCTAGTTAGCAGCCACACGGCAATCAACGAGACAGGCTTGGATCATTAATGTTACACAGGGCCAGCCCAGTAGGAACCATGCACCATTTCACTTTCGTCCTTGTGTTCCAAGAAGCGGCACAAACACATCCAAAAAATTGTGAAATAGTGACATTTAGCTACAGATTTATACAAGTGACTTCATGCACCTTTGAAGGTTTGCAGAAAAATCAGTTTTTCAATTTGATGATAAAAAAAATCAGATTTATAATTTACCAGTCCTATAATATAAAACTAAGCATAGACGGCCTTTTCTTTGAAATATCATCAAAATAACATAAAGCAAAAAATAGGAACATGAGATAACAGCATTATTCTAAACTAGTCCTATGATAATCTAATTTGAGCAACTGTTATTCAAGTTCTTGTACTGAGCCTGTTAAATTAACAATTGCGAAAAAATATGATCAAAAATCAGACAACCTAAAGCACTAGGTATGCTATTTTCCTTTGCTTTACAATTGGACTATGTGACCCTGTATCTCACAGAAGTATTGTCATGAAGAGAATGTTAGTCATTTGTACCTCCACACGCAAAGAACAATATACATGGAGTCTGCTTGCATTAACCAATATGCACAATTGATATTGGCAATGGTATAAACAAAGGCACCTTAATTTTTATTTTTATTTTTGGTAACATAAAGGGGCCAGAGGCCCAAAAAGGAACCTTAATTTTAACCCTAAAAGTTCAACATTATATTTCAACATACAGTAGTTGAATATTCAAGTTTTGGGGCGCAGGAAAAGGAGAAACAGGTGCATACGTTTGGTTTGTAGAATAGGCTCATTTTCATCAACATACAATTTATCACACAAATGCAAATCATACTTAGACCCACATTATTTTTCAGGTCTGTTATCTCTCCTTCCTATTTTCTCGCCAGCATCCAAAGAGCTGAATGTTCCATCCTTTCACTGCAATTCCCCTAATACAAACAAAGCATAGAATCCTTTTTCTTCTTTTTTTACAGAATGTTCTCCTCTTAGCTTTCATTGCCCCATAGTTTGTTCCATACTTCTTCTTAGTTTTATTATAGACTCAGGCCTGTTTGCCGGTAATACCTAACCCATCAACAACATTATGTTGTCTGAAATTTATCAATGCTCCATCTATCATCCCAAAGCCCAAAATGCAGCCATAAAATGAATCAATAATTTGTTATCTAATTACTTATCAGTCTATCATTTGCACAGAAAAAATGATAATAGCACCAGTAAATTAAAGAAAGCTGACCTTAAACTTGCTTTCTGACAAAAATTTACAATGTCAGGTTTTGTAACCAAGAATCAACCAAAAGGAGCATATTGTGGGGGACAAAATTTATTTGCTTCTATCATCTATATTCTAAGGGGATGAGGATGAATAAGGGAGGGATCACCTGTTAACTACCTTTTCAGACCTAGATTGAATACAAAACTCCTTATAAGAATCAAAACCTTTTTGCCATTTAGACATCTGCCTCTTCAATAGATTGTATGCCTTTAAACCCTGAGGTTCAAACTTCTTCACAGGAGCATCAAACCTCAACTCAACAGGGCAGAGATCATCAAATATCTCTTGTCCGACAGATTCATTCTGCTCACTGGAAACAAAATTCTTCTCCGGAACATGAAAAACAAATGTATCATAAATTGTATCCCTATAAACAGATTTCCCCTGGTCAAGGTCTGTGGTGGAGCAATTGAGTGCAACTGGACGGTATAACAAGAAAGATTTTGGTTTCGAAGAACCA
Source organism: Styphnolobium japonicum (assembly GCA_023212625.1). Taxonomy (NCBI): domain Eukaryota; kingdom Viridiplantae; phylum Streptophyta; class Magnoliopsida; order Fabales; family Fabaceae; genus Styphnolobium; species Styphnolobium japonicum. The sequence goes on from JALBWW010000013.1 coordinate 1,706,509, forward strand.
ACCCAGGTTTCCTCTCCATCATCAGCAAGGGAGACTGCATGATCATCAAGGTGCGTAGAACCATAAGCTGAAACAGCAATCTCACCAGCCACCTGCATAACTTCATTGTATTTAAGGCCAAGCTCGGCTTCTACTGAAAATTCACCCTCTTCCAAATTTGAACACCCATTGCGAAATTCATTAATCACAAGTAGAACAGGAAGAGGAAGAACTGGACCCACAATGTCATCATTGTGGCGGGGTGAAGATTTCCTTAAAAAGAATGGAGGCAATTGAGGAAGGTCTGGAACAGCTAAAAATTCCAAAGCTTCCCTCTTTTGGTCTATAACGACTTCATGACATTCAGAATAATTCAAAAACGACAACTGTAATAGATCCAAAGGCAAGTCAGCCCACAATCTTCTTAAAGCAACCTCATGGAAGCTTGCTGGTAGCTTGACATCTTTAAAAACAGCAGTAATCGAAGGAGATGATCTTAATTGACCAAACCCACAAGCATTTAATTTCTCACACAAGAACTCGTGCACTTCTGCACCAAAAGGTTCCTTCTCCTGAGCATCCATACGGGGATCTTTTAGTTTTGTAATTAGGAACTGAGTAAGATTTCCACTTGCATATGCATAAAGGTAATTCAATTTTAGGTAATGAAATTTTTTTGGAAATTTGAATTTCTCATCACCCATGGGATACAGTAAGTGTCTGTCCAAACATAATACTTGTTCATGGCAATCTTCTAAGTTTCTAGCCGGAGCCCAAGAGGCATAATATCTCTGCAATTCAAGCTTTCCTGATGACATTAGGCTTAGCAATGTAAAACCACCATGTTCATCTGGTTCACAAAGTAAGGCAGCAAGGTCATTGCTTAAAATGCCAAAGCCCAAAACTATCTCTTTCTTCAGCTGCCAATCAATCCATTCAGGAAGAGCATCCTTTGACAACTCTTCCCTTAAGAGACAACTTCCACAGTGACACTCACGGCTAGTTAAATTGATTTCAGATGCAAGCTCCCAAGCACAGAAGGTCGTGTTAATCTTTGAAAACTTTGAAGCAATAGATCCTTTTCGAAATGGCAACGTAGATCCATAGCAGAAGAGATTGAACTCACAATTCCAAAATGATCCCAATAGAATGCAAAATCCAGATTCAGAAGCCAACTTAAAAGTATCTTCCCTTGAATGGGACCTTAACATAGACAAGCTTAATACAGTTATGTAGCATGGTCCATCAATACCATGCACCCATTGTAATACTGGCATCATAGGCTTCCTCACATCACAGAGAAGTAAAAGACTGTTAGAAGCCACAGTAAAGTAGAAGTTGTCAGGAACAGCCCTTGATAAGACAAGAAACTGCTCATTTTCATCAGGAGCATACATACACAACATCTCAATCTTCATTAGGCAACTCACATTACATTCTTTTAATCTCAAATCAACTAAAAAAATGGCATCAGAGCATGCAACGATCAAAATCCTAGGATGCCAACTAAATTCACAACTCAGCCATACCTTGTTTTCAGAAAAGCCCAAATCATTCCACGGTACTCTCAACCTAGTCCCCTTGAAACTCGCAGCCGAACTATGAGACTCCAAATCAAACAAAAACAACTGACCACTTTCTAGCAAAACCAGGCTCTCTTCCAATATATGAGGACTCCAACAAGCATGCACAATTGGGGAAGACTTAAAAACTTTACCACCCAAATAAAACACACTGGGCCTTTCCAAAATCGAATTGTGCTTCACAGTAAACCAATGAACAGAGTAGAGTGTAGAAGCCAACAAATACCCAATAGCAGGAGAATGATTACCCGTCAAACCAGAGGCTCCAAGACCCAAATCAGCAATTGGGTTCACCGAAATCCTCAAGATACGGTGCGTGGATCCATTCACAGCCCGAAAAACATCACCATTGCCGTCAAGCTGAACATGCAACTCCGAATCCTTAACACAGATCATAAAAAACCCAACTTTCTCATCATTGGCGCCCGTTGGAAAGAAAACGACAACGTTTGGGCGATCAGGGTAGTTTAGGAACTCGATGCGGTTGCGGAGAAAATAAGAAGCGGTGTCGTTTTGGTGGTGGGAAGGAAAGAGGGAGGCAATGGAGGAAGCGGTGGAGGGAAGAATGGAAGAAGGGTCAGATGAGGATTTCAAAGAGGAGAGAAGGAAGCGGGAGGGTAAGAGATGAGGAGGGTGATGAAGAGGGGGCAAGAGAGAAGAGGAAGAGAAGAGATGGGTGAGTGTGTGAGGGTTGGGGTTGAATATGAGGGGACCCGCAGCTGACTCAGAGTGAAGGAGAGGGGATACCGTCGATGCACCAATTGGGAAGAAGGACTTCCATTCTTCTGAAAATTCCATTGCTAATCGCTTGATTGTTCAACAAGCACGTGAACACCAACACTGTTTGTTTATGTTATATATTCTGTACCCTATATATAGTCCTCTAAATCTGCATAAAAGTTATTAGAAAAAAATTAGTTTATAGAAGCAGAACTCAACTGATAAGGCTAATTTTGAATTAATGCAAACTCTTATGTAATTGTAATCGTGTTTAATTTGGTAACACAATAATAAATGGTAAATATTTCGGTACTCAATTTTTTTTTCAAGTATTAGTATTTTAAGTAAATTGTTAAGTATTAATTAATTATTATTTATATTTAATAAATTTTTAAATATTTATTATAAAATTAACAATAAATAACAACTCATAATAAATATCACAATATCACAATAGCTCTTATATTAAATATATATAAAAGAAAGAAAAAAAAACCTTCACTAATAATAAAATAAAAAATGGAGCAACAAACAATCATACAGATAAAGCTGAACTCACTCTGACCTGTCACTGGGTTTGCCCAGGAACTGCGAACAAAGTGGGTGTTTGCGGCAACCTTCCACCGTGACTGGAGCAAATTGGGTGATAAGAGAACAATTAGGATTTGTTAAAAGTAGGAATTTACCCGATCAACCCTCCAGTGAGGCCAAACTTTTTTAAGATTCTCAATAGGATTGGAAATATATTAGAGTTCACTGTAAATAGCTCTATAGTGTGTTTGTATTAATTTTTTTTTATTTTAAAATAACTTATAATCGAAATGTTTAAGAGAGAGATTTTAAAAAGAAAAATTGTTTTTAAGTGTAAAATAATTAAAAATAAATATGCACCTAGTCTATTTTATAAAATTTTGATTTTAACTTTACTTATTATTTATTATAAGCTTTTCTTATATTTAATTTGACTTTAAAATTTATTTAAAATATTATATTGTAGTTATAAAAATTGAATTGAATTAGTTGGTAGACCGATGAATCGGTCAAGTAACCGGTCTGAGTGACTAGCTGGATCAGATATGTCTCAGACTCAGTCTAACTTTGTCAGTTTTAGATAAAAATTGGTGACCCAGTTGGTTGAATCGGAACCAGCAGGGTCACAAAATTAAAAAAAAAAACTTTTAAACTTTGAAAAATCATAATTTTTGACTCATTTATCCGATTTAGACTAATTAGATGTTCATTTCATATAACTTTTTGAGATCTACGCTATGACTGTCTTAATTTTTCAAAAAAAAACTTATTTTTTAAGTAATGAGCATTTTGATGAAAATATTAGGAATTATTTTTCATGAATTAAGGGTTAAATTCTTTTTTCTTTAAAGATCATATTTTCTCTCAAAATAAAAATATTTTACTTATTTATAATGATAAATATCATCATATGTAGTGTATATATATGTGTGTGTATTTAAATATTTATTTAATTTTATGCGGTTCGGCAATAACCCACTGGTTGAACTAGTAACCCGTTGACTCAATACCTTAACCGAGTCGGTTACCGGTCTGAGTTTAATAAATATGCTATATTGCATAAAAGTCTTTGAATAAGTCAGTACACTCAAACTTTATAAGTTTAAAATATGTTTATTATTTAACAAAATAATTGTATTGTGTATAAAATAAATAAATAATATTAATATATAACTAATAAATTATATAATTATTATACATTTTTAGTTATGTTGTTATAATAAAATATATATACTTAGGCCAAATAATTTTTTTAAAAAAAATTGTCTTAACCTCTTTAATTAAATATATTTTAAAAAAAATCTAAACCTTAATAAATAAATTAAATTAAAGTAGACTAAATGTAAACTAGGCTCTTAAGAGCCTATTTCGAATCCTAAATTTGTGAGTGAAAAAATGATAATTCATATATAGTAATAAAAATGTTTTCTCTATAAAAAATAAAAAAAAAACAATGCTTTATAAGTTAGTGAGTCCACGAAGTCACCAACTGGGTCACGCCTCACACCAATATCCCATTCTACATTCTAATGCGGCACCAATATTTTGATCAGCTTTCCCGCCATAGAATGCAGACATACTTCGAATAGCTGAAACGGGACTGTAAATGTTAAGGCTATGAAAATTGAACCGGGTTCATCGGCTTACCAATTTTTTAGCTGAACAAGTTTTTTACTAGTTCATTGGTTCTTGATCAGTTTATTGATTCTTGACCGATTTTTGGACTAAATAGACTTTTGGAATGGATCAGACTGGTGGAGCAACTGGTTCACAGTCTGACCTGATTTTCTATCACTACTTCTAGGATAACTAAGGTTAAATTTGTTTGAATAAGTGAAAAAATAAGAAAAGTGAAAAAATAAGAAAAGAGTAAAAATGAAATAAAATATAAGTATCATTTTACATTGATTGCTACTTGATAAATGATAACAAAAAATTATTCTCAACTTATTTTTATACTTTAGATATTGTCAAAAATAGTGAGGTGGATCACTTAATTTTCAATCATCTTGTACCAAGCAAAATTTCTACCTTTCCATTGAAACTATACTCAAACAGCATAGCCTAAGCATCAGGGTAATAACGCAGATTCAAGATAACACCAAGAGAAGTGGTTCACTTAGCTTCAGTTGATGTAGTGAATGGTTCTAATTCCTTTAAATGATATTTAGTTCTCTGTAAAAAGAAAAAAAAGAAGGAAAAAAAGAAAAGTATTGAAAACTAAACATCACTGTTAATGCAGTCTTTTTTAAGCTGGATTAGAATTTAGAAGTTCCCCTTTTCCCAGGAAGCCCAAAGGAAAGTATTCCATTTATCCGATGTATTTAATAAGGCTTTACCTTTATGGTGGTGGCTAGTTTGGCGCTGTATTTCCTACCACTGGTATAGTAGATGGCCAAAAAGCCAGCAATGGTGATGAGTAACGCAACAAAACTTTCACAAGAGTTTCACGGAAAATATTTAGAACGTTCCAAAATGGGAACTTTTCAAGAACTTGCAGAAAAAGTGAATCACTTTCAGTGTGGGTTTGGACTACCAGATTTCCCATCATTATAAACCAAAAAGAAGTAGCAGAATGACTATTCATAAAAATTGAAACACAAACAGATGCAGGGAAAGTAAGACCCTAAACTAAAACACGGCATGAACTGAGGATCTTGAAAAAAGTTCCGAACTTTGTTTTAAATAAAATGACTATGTTGAGCAGAGAAAATAACAGTTGCCTTTGACTTAAGTTATTGAACGACATTAAAACCTCAGAAGATGAGAATGTGGGAACTGTAAAAGCCAAGGAATTGTATATTTGAAAATTTGTCTCACATTCTATGCCTATAATTTAAGCTTTTGCTTGTACTCAATTTAAAAGGTTGAATTTCAAAGCGACGGTTCACCAAAGTTATCCCGTGCAACAAGAAAGAGAAAATAGAGAACATAGAACAAGAATCTAGTATAGCAGAAAAAGACAGTAGTACAACAGAAGCAAAACTAATTTTCCCAATTGATACATCAAAGCATGAGGAAGTCTACAGAAGCAAGAACCAGAAATTTAGAAAGAGAAACAAATAGAAATAAGTGACCCTCTAGCTGATCTTCATCGCATACTGTGAGTGGTGCTGCTCATCTCTTTAACGCCTACTGTTCTTGTAGTTGTTCTCCTAACACTACGCGAGTTTAGTTGTGTTCAGCAAAAGAACCCAAAATTGCCATCGTCAAAGTTGAGGGAGTAACTAAAAGGGTCATAGTTGAAGTTGAAATTCTTCTTATTGGAGCGAGCCTTCATTTGCCTCTTAATATCTGCTCTGACCCTCCAAAATAAGCTCCTTAGCCTTCTCTTCCCATGCACAAGCACCATGCGTGGTTCAAAATAGCTGCTCATAACACCCAGCATACCTTCTTCACCGCAGATAGAATAGAAGACAGATGAAAGCAAAGTGAGAGTAAATGCTGCAGGATTTATATATCAGAAGAATAATGCAAAGGGTGAGCTTTTTGTTTTTGTTTTTGCTTTTGTTTGCTTTATAAGTTGTAACGTTGTGTTGTGTTGTCTTTGTGCAGAGTAGATGGCTTGAAAAGGAAAGCATAGGAGTAGCTTTTTCCTTGGAATTGCTGCAGCCGAAGGAGGACCCTCTTTGTGTACGACGTAAGGGGTGGGAACTGGGAAGGTGTGGGGGGATGTGGCAGGAAATGAGGGCATACTGGTTCAGTGCTTCTTGCTTTGCTCTCTCTATTGTGCTGTCGCTGCCGCGAGGACATACGGCGCTGTGCCTTTGGGAGAGAGAAAAAGGACTTACCAGGGAAAGGGTGGTATAGGTAAGTCACGTGGGTATGGGAGACTTTGAAATCACTTTGACAGTGAGCCCTGGTGGAATAACTTCATACATTTGAATCTATATTTTTTAATGCAAATTTTTTAAATTAATCTTTATTTTAGTGCTACATTATTTTTATTAAATTAATTTTTAAAATTACATCAAATTAAAATTTTAAATTATTATCATTAAAAGAGTAATTTAACATTGTTGATAAACAAAAATTTAATGTGATGTAATATGTTTTTTTAAATAATTAAAATAAGTGATTATTTTTTAAAATTTACATATACATTATTATATTATTAAAAATAAATATTTGATAAGTTAATTTTTTTTAATTATATATGAACACGTAATAAAATGATAAATTAAAAATAAATTATATCGAAAACGAATTAAAATTAAACTTATATGTATTATATTGTATTTTTAATAAAATTTAATATCATTGTATATTATTCATGTAATGTTATCCATAATATCAAAGGATGCTCTCCCCGTGTGAAATGCCTGAAATTACGCTGAGAAAGTGAGAATGTTGATATCATTTTCAATATTTGATTGGATAGATGTATCCTCCTTTCAATAGTTTGATAGATGGATGATTGGATGTAATGATTGGATACATTTATTAAGACAGTAAGATAATTACCTTAATTTATTTGAAGTTGTTATAATATTTTTTTATCTGAATGTTAGTTTATTAATTATTTATTGGTTATTAATTTTATAATAAATATTTAAAATTTATTAAATATAAGATATTTATTAATGAGTATTTTACGAATATTAGTTAAATAATTAAAATAAAAATAATATATTAAATATAAAAATAAAAATATTTTATATCTTTAAAACTTAAAAAATATTAATTCTTTTATTAAGTAATTTAAAAAATATATTAAAAATATTAAATAATTCTTAAATATTAACTCTACCCAAAATTTATTGAAACTTTTATAACTTGGTCATACTTCAAATAATATGTTTTATTATGTTTTTAATATATTATTTAAGAAATGTTTAATAAAAACGTGAGGAAAAAAAAGGAACTAATACATTATTGGAAAAATGACCGTATATGTTAGTTTGAAAAACAAAATTCTTTTGGTTTATTTTAAAAATTAATTAATTATTTAATTACATTAATTAATAATTTACATACAGTTAATTAATAATTTATCTTCATTTTGATATTTAATATGTAGTTAATTATATGTAAATTATTAATTAATGTAGTTAAATATTTAGTTAATTTTTAAAATCAACCAAATGATCATTATTTTTATCAAGCTGAATATTTTTATCCTTTTCCCTATATTATTTATTAAGTTTTGGGAGAATTATTGACATGTTCCATATTAAGAATTACATTAAGAACGATATGTCATAGTCTAATTAAATGAAAATTATTAAATTAATTTCTTAAAAAAAACCTAAACTGCTAAATTTAATATGCACTGAAAATAACAGGTAAGAATTGTTCTTCCATTGCTTAACGAATTGCAAAAATTATATAAGAGTGCATATTTGTTTTTTTTTTAATTAAATATATTTTTATTATAATTAAAAAAATATCTTATTATTTTATTTGATTTTATTTTTTAGTTTTAAATTTTTATTAAAAAAATTATAAAAATAATATAATATTTTTTTAATTATAATAAAAATATATTTGACCGAAAATAAAAATAAAAAAATACAAGAGACTTTAAACCTCACAAAAGTGAGCATCCTCCCGCTCCCTTTGCATTGAGGTAGAAAGTACATATCAAATGACAAATTGGGTAATTTGTAACTATTATTCGTTAAACATTATAACAATACTAGACTTATATTATGGAGATAATTTTGAATTTTATTTCATTTATAATCATTTTTATGTGATCAATAAATAATAACAAAACTTTTATGCATAAGTATAATATATAATATAGATGTGTTAAAGATGACAATTTGAACCCACCCTATGGGTACTTATTCTTCCTTAACTCGCATGGGGTAGGTTTAAAACTCGTCAAACAACAAAGACAGGACGGGGCGGGTTTAAATTGTGTTTGCGGGATGAGGTAGATTTGGGTTTAAGGTCTATTCGCTCCTACCCTACCCACACCTTCTATTCTTTTACAAAGAGTATGTTTCATACGATGTAACTTGAGATTTTTTATGCAATGAGTAATTTTTTTAGTAATTTATATTATATTGTGTATTAGATAATATATACAAGTAGAATGCAGATAGGGTTCAAATTCTATTATTTCTTTATAAGTAGAGTACGAGTTTTTATTTACAAAACTAATAGGACGAGTAAAGACGGATTAAAGGTTGCTTTAAAATATACAAAGATGGGTTTGGGATAGGTAAAAATCCGTCTCTATTCCCCCACATTAGCAAACCTAAGATAGGTGTTGATTAATGATAGGTGTATAATTTTTTTACAAATATAAAAGATTACACCTTTTATACTATTATATTTATTTATAGACCTACGTAATGTTACATCATCATTTTTTTCACATAAAATAAAATCTACATACAATTCAATAGCTCTGCATGCTAATTATGTTTGTTTGTACAACTAAAAATTATTCACTTAATATTATTCGTTGTTGTATGTGTGATAGTCCCAATACATAAAGATAATTTTTTTGATAAGTTTTTATTTTCATTTTTTTCTCATTTTTTAAAAACATTATTATTTATTTAAATTTTCATTAAGTATATTAATACATTTTTAAAAAGTAAATACTTGAATTTATATTTTTACACTCTCTTTTCTTTTCTTATTCTTCACTACATTTATCTTTTAACCACTATTATCCTCGTCTCATCTCCTTTAAGAAAATAACCTATACTCTTTATCTCAAAAAGTGAATCTTAATTAAGGATTACAATCTACCTTATACTATGACTATGATGAGATAACAGTTATAAAACGTACTAGGATTACAACCAGAATAGAATTTAAAGAGGCTTTAACATAAATTATTTTTAATATTTTTAAAACTTGGTCAGTTAAACTCAATCCGTTTAATTCATGTGTTAAACAGATGAGAGAGGGTTAACCACCAAACCAATCCATCAATCTAATTGGAAGGGGAAAAACGGAAACAGTTTTGTGTCAGCTCACACTTTAAAGAACATGGTCAAGTTGTTTTCCATTATTTTAATGCCTGGGCATTTTGGGAATACAAGAAAAATTAAGCTTTGCAGCAGAGTGCAGGGGCAGAACCGTGGGGTTGGATTGAAGGAGGAGGACCCGTCGTTATAGGTCTGTCCCTTGTGAGTTTAGAAGGAAGCCTTTATGTGTTTCTCTAAGAAATTAAGTGCAAGTTTCCTTTCTGTCACATTTGAATCTTAACAGGAAAAAGGATAAGAAGTGGAGCCTCTGTACACAGTATCTGTATTGTTTTGTGAACTTCTAAAATGACAACAGCTTCAAGACAGACTACAATTTAATTAATGTACAAAGAAAGAACACTGCAATTGTCTGTTACCAAAGCTTCTTGTGGGCGAGGGCTATAGGTCTAAACTGCTAAAGTGGTTTTGGATTTAAAGAAAGTTTATAAAGTGAGGGAAAGTTGTGGCTCAGTTATACTTGTAACTGTCTGAATTTGGAGGCCTGGAACACATCACAGTTAAGTTGAATATGAGAATTAATCCCAAAATGCTTGTTCTCTGTGTGATATGATTTAAGATATTGCATGAAGTTCTTTGCTTTCTGCATATAGGTTGACCAATTGGTAGTTGGAACCAACCCAACGCAGGGTTTTGGGTTACAATGAACTAAGTATTTTGAATATATACAACTAGTCTATACATTTGTATTGCCCACTTGGTATCCAATTTCTGTGGCTTTTTTATATCAATATACGTAAAATAAAATTTATTTATCATTTTACCACACTTATAAAATTATATACTAAAATACTCTTTTTTTTTCATATTGCTCAAACCGACTTCCCAACATATTTTTTTTTTAAATTTAAAATCGTTGAGAAGTCAGTTTGGGGGAAACCGACTTCTCAACAGGATGTTAAAAAAAAATTAAACTGTTGAGAAGTCGATTTTTCCTAAATCGAACATGTTTTTAATTAAAAAAAAACATGTTGGGAAGTCAATTTGAACCAAACCAACTTCTCAACATAGTAAAAAAAAGAATATTTTAGTACATAATTTTAAAAGTGTGGTAAAATGGTATATAATTTTTTTTTAGGTATATTTATATAAAAAAGCCAATTTCTGTCGTCCCAAAGATCCTATCTCGCCAATATTTAGTTAATGGGAAGTTGAAAAGGAGATCATGGATGGCCTTATTGTGACTGAGTGTATGTAGCCTTATCTGTCTATTGGTTTGGGTTACATATCTATTCTTATGTTGATAGGGTAAGACAGGTTCTAATTGGGAGTATGGTGTGATTAATTAGATTAATTTTGAAATGAATAGAGAAATTCTTAGGTGGTTCGGGAAGAAGAGATTTATCTTTTCCTATCCTATTAAATGTGTATTACATTAACTATAATATTAAATATGTAGTTAAAGTAAGAGACAATGATGACCCATATAACTAAAGTAGTATACATATAACTAAAGTAGTATACATTTAATAGTACAGAAGAATAAAAATTTCATATTCCCAAATCACCTAAGAATTTCTCAAACGAATAATTGCTTAGATCATAATATGGAGTATGAATTAAATTAAAATCAAATAGCTTATTATAATATAATTATTGGGAAAATAATGTATTGGTAGATTATTCACTATATTCACTAAACAAGTTATAAACTTTAAGTTTAATTTTGATTCATAGTTAATGTAAAGTTTTGTACACTATCACTTAAGAAACTTTCTTTGGTATCATTTTTTTATAAGTACATCAGTATCCCTAACAATTAATGATTAATATTTGACCATATATCTTATTTAATTAAAATATAAATACAACAAGTAGTTTCTCTTAATGAGTTGTTATATTTTACAATATCACTTATTCTTTATTTTTAATTTTAACTATAAAAATATATTATCCACTAATTTTTTTAATATATATATAAATAAAAGATGATTAAATAAAAAATGTATCTCATTCAAAATATATATACAAAAAATAAAAAATAAAAAATTTATTTAATTTTTTAATCTAATAATTACATGGTTATTATTTTTAAAAATATATGAAAAATATATTTATTTATATTTTAACATGATTAAATATTAATCACTAATTAATAATGATATTAGTATATTCATAAAAGCAAATGGTAACAAAAGAATCACTTTCAAATTATATATTGTAAATTTATTAAAATAATTTAACTTTTAAAATAATTTTTATGAGAGTCAAGTTTTTTTAATGATATAATAGTGCATAACGAAGTGATAGTATATTTTTTTTAAACTAACAATTAATAAAATTAAATTCATAAACTTTTGGTATTTTGCAAAAAACTCTTATAGCTTTTTTATGAAAAGTATGTAAAGCGAAAATGTACACATTACAAACTTTATATTATTTTGAAATTACTATCATAACGAAAAATCCTTAAATTTTTGAAAGGAAGTATTAATAAGAAGTTATAAAAAAAGTATTTAATAATTTTATTTATTTTTTATTTAATATTTTTTAAGTAATTAAGATAATTTTAAGTTGAAGGGTGAGGGAGATAGCATTACTCTTCGGTATTTTGTTTTATAAATTCAAAAATTAAATTCTTGATAAACTTTATATTAAATATATAAGGAGAAAATAAATAAATAAATAATACAAAAATAGTAGATGGAAGGCTGATGCACTAAGTCGAGTCCTCCTTGGCAGTAGATCCTCGTTCTCCCCGAAGTTCAGACTCTCATTTCCTTAATCTACTCTCATTCTGTGTTTCCATTTTGAAACCAGATTTTGGGTAAGTCAACTCGTACTCCATCGAACCTATGTCGTTTTTCTTCTCTTTTACTCGGTGACTGCGTTTTGGTGTAAAACTGGAGAGAACCCTAGTCTCTGTGAATGTTCTAGTGCTGAATCCTTCAAATTGCTCTCCAAAAATCGGATCTTTCTAACACATTTGGCAAATCGAAAGTCAACCCTCAACCATTCACTGGGATTTCTTCATTTTCCCCCCTTTCTTTTTGCTGGTTCCATATATGGGCTTAAGGTGGTGGTTTTATATGTTTTAAATTTGGGTTTCCCCTCCCCTTTTCTGGGTTATACTTGACTGGAATGTGGTTGTAATTTCTATCTAGTTTCAGTTACACTGTGATCTAGTTTGGCTGTTTTTATTTTCTATTTTTTATGATTGCCAATTTGCCATTGCCATTTGGAGTATGAATTTTCTTCAATGGTGGAAATACATGTATTTCTGCAAAGTGATTATGTTTATATTAGTCATAATTGTCTTTGCGCTTTTAGCCTGATTTTAGAACAATTGGTGATGTACTTTTGTTAGATTGGTTGATGATGGGGGTAGCAGACAGGTAGCTAAGAGGAGGAAAAAGAGTTTGATTAAGGAGTTTGTGGTGGATGTTGGCAGCGTTATTAGGAACCCTGATTTCAATATTGCTTAATTTACTCAAATTTACAGGTCTTTTTACTTGGAGGGGAATTTCTGTAGGTCTTTCACTGAATGTATGAATTTGTGCTCTACTTCTGAATTTAAAAGTTGGTTGGTTGGAAAGGCCTTTTAAGGAGGATGACTGAATGAGATGCATTGAGCAATTTGGGTTATGGAGCTGCACCTAACACACAAATTAGGTGAAAGAGCGGCATGGGGTCTATGAATCTGCACAAGTCATTAGTATTAATCATGTTAAGTACTGCTGTCCAAACAAAAAGATGTGGCCATCTCATTAATGCTTCATACTGTCTTTGCAGTTTGCTGTGGACTGCAAATGTTGTCTTGAGGGGATATTATTTGCTTAATCTCCAATGAAATTGGAGGGCCGTTGACCTGTTGTTTTGGATATTTTGTCCTTCTATTTAAGTGATAATAGCTCGTTAATTATTTTGCAGTATTTGTCCTCTTCTGTTAATAAAATCATCATTATTTTTATCTGAACAAAAATCCATATGGTGGAAATTTTTGCCCCATTTGCTTCAGCACACTTAACTGATTCAGAGGGTAGCTGTAATAATGGGTTGATATTTATGTGGTATGTCAACTTTTCTACTTCTTACATTTTCTTTCTTTTTCCGGATCTATATGAAAAGAGAATAATGAGATTGTTGACCTGATTTTTTTACTCTCTAAAATGAATTAATTTATTTGGTGTAAATAATTGGGAATTTTTTTATCAAGGCTTACCCATAGGTGGATCTCTACAAGATAATTGCTGTTTTCCTTGAATGTGCTTCAGGTTGTAAATTCATAATTTGGAATTTTATTATCTTTTGCAGTGCAAATTTTAGCCTTCTATTCTAGGGAGGGGGAAAAACAAATGCTTGTCTTCCATGTATTTTTCCTTGAATTTTAAAATGAGATTTTCTTTCTCTTTCATTTGATTTTTTTTTCCTTACCTTGATGATGAATAGGTTGTTTAATAAGGAAGCTGGAATGCGGTTCAAGTTTCAAATAGATGCTTGACAATGTGGACCAGATTCATGATATCATCAACTCAACTTGGAGGCTTTGTTCTCTTTTAGGTGGTTGGTTTTCTGGTTTAATATCAAAACCTTATAGAAAAGTGGTGAGTGAAGACATTTTCTTTTGGAAGAGCTTTACCTTTTGTTGTCATGTAATGAGAGGTTCATGATGCTTTTTGACTGCAGGTTGGCTCAGCATTTAATGATCCTCTTTCTAGGTTGGCTGCAGAAATAGAAAGTTGTTATTCAGAGTTCATGGATGAGTGTATATATATTAGTTCATCAGATGATGACCTGGAGGAGATAGAAGATCCAAATTATAGGAGTCTCCCACAATGGGATGCTGCTGGAAGGAATGCAGGTGGGTGGATCTCTAGTAAAAGCTCCCCTCTAATGAAATTTCTTTATAAATTATTAATCATGGTAAATGTAATCTTATGTGCAGATTATGGTGAGTGGTCTAGGCAGGCTAGTTCTTCAAGAGGGGCAAATAGTTCAAACACAAGCACTTCTATCGTTAATAATCATTCACAAGTCAAGCCCCATACTCAACCTGTGTCCAGCAACAATACGCCGAATCGCAGAGTTGCACAAAGAGACGAACCTTTCTATCATGCCCAGAATGGAAACAAAAGTCAGCTTCAGGCAGTTAATTCCCAAATTTCTAATACTTCTGGTTCTGATTATGAGAAAATGTCATCTCAACAAGCTTTCAAAAGGACCCTTCCGTCATCTCTTCAGCCATCTGCAACAAGGCCTCATCCATCTTCTCTTCAGTCATTTGCACCAGACAGCAGATTAAGCAACTTAAAAGATAACATGAGCAGCAGTCAGATTCATGATACATATGGGAATCGTCGCCATGGTGTAGGACCTAGCACAACTGGTGAAGATCGTTTCATGTATCAAAATGGTGGGATTAGGGTCCTTCCTTCGACTTTGATGCATGGAAAGGCTATAACTACACAGTTCGCTAGTTCAAGTGAATCTGCATACCGATCTGGAGCAGGTGATGAAAGGGCTTCTGAAAATGACGAGAGACTAATTTATCAGGCAGCATTACAGGTACTACATGTTGTTTATCATTGTATATTTATTATTTTATTCCTTTGATGCTCTAAGTTGTATGAAGATATTCCCTCTTTTTAAGTTTGAGTTGAAATCATTTAGTAAAAACAATTTATGTTAGGCAGCCGCTTATAGTTATAACTAAGGTGTACAGTAAAAGAAAGGGAACGGTAGCAGGGGATTGGAGACTGGTGTCAACAATGAGGGAAATGTGAGTGGTAATCATGAATTGCATTGTAACAACTTGCACACGTGGAAGGTGGGGCCAGAAGCAGATTCTGTTTGGGAGAATGGTATAAGAAGAAAGGAGGGAGAATAGGTTAGTGAGGTTTGGGACCTTGAAGTGTCTGCAGTATCTTTACATTTCCTTTTCTGTTTTGAGTGTTTTCCTTCAATCTCTTGTACAAACTCACTACTGATACTGATATCAGTAGCAGAAGAAGTAATACAGAGTGTTTCTTTCAGTATTTTCTATTCTTTGTTCCAATTTCCTATCAATTTATCTCTTAATTTAACTAGAAATTATTTCCTTAAGTGTGGAACCTCATTTGGGACTTATAGGTCATATGTTGTCAAAGTTGACTCCTTGGGAAATTGGTGATAGTTGTTGAGAGGTTGGGTTTATGATGCAGTGCATGAATAACCTGGATATAACAGAGATGTGAGGCTGATCCTTTTGCTTTTTATTTCTTCTTAGTTTTTGGTGGTCGGAGCCAATTTCTTTTCTTAAAGGTGTTGAACTCCTGTACATGCTGGGGATCAGGTTGTTAGAGTTTTATTTATTTATTTGAATCTGTTAATTTATTATTCTATCTCCTTTGTTATGGTGTAGTAGGACATGTTTATTACTTCATTCTCTGGAGTAAACTATTTGCCCAAAGCTTCTGGTCATTGCTTTGGTATTTAGAATTTTTGGAACCTGATTAGTTTTTCTATGATGTTAACGGTAAAGAATTACAAACAAATGTGCATATGATGCTTTTTATATGCCATGGCCCATATATAATTATAATTTATAAGTGTTGTCAAAAGCCTTAAAGATAAAGAAAAGTAGACATTTCTTATGTGAATGTGTAATATAGGACAGCGGAAACCGTAGGATATAACAGATCGAAATTAGGGTTTCTTGGGCAGATCAAGGTAGAAACAGGTGAATTGAAGGGATTTTGGGTTGAGATGAGGGTAAGGGTGATTTACAAGTATTAGGATGAGGTTTAAAGGGTCAATAGGTGGCTGTTTGGGTGCCGTGAACAGTATATGCGAGAATAGCGTTTTGGGTTTGATGGATTTCAAAGAAATAATGCTCCCATAATTCATAAATGTTATCATTCTATCCAATACAAAGCACTACAATTGTTTAAATAGCCTTCCTACTACTATGCAAGAACTAGGGATAGACTCCTAATGCTATAAGGGATTGAGACTCTACTACTACAGTACTACTACTAAACCCATAAGGGAAACTTGGGCATTAAAACAAAACCCATTAACACCTAACTTAACATAAATTCAAGCCCATATACAACCCAGATACGAAAATTACTAAAATACCCCTAGGACTGAAAATACATAATTAAATAAAGTCACAACCTACGAAGATAGTAACATTAGATAGTAGTGATCTAGTAAGGTTATGGAATAATACAGTTAGCCTCAAAATCAAAACTTAAAACCTAATACTGATTAGGGGTATTCATTGGTTCGGGTTGACCCGATCAACCTGACAAATCAACCCAAACCAATTAAAAAAATTTGGTTTGGGTTGAGTCATTAGGTCTAGCTTGATCAAAATCGATCAAGATTGGTTTGGTTCACGAGTCTTGCCTTTTAGAAACCGAAGACCTGACGACCTGGTGAAATGACCCGAAGAGTAATGGAATTTTAGACGTTATCTTCTTATCATTTGGCATTTCATTCATTTTAAAAGCTAAGATATATCTGTAATTTCCATTTTCAAGCGCCAATCATTCAATTATTTTTATTTTGTTTTAGTTGCATATTAGGATAGTAACGTTTCAATGATTAACTTATTTATTTGTATCACACAATTTTATAACTTAAAGCCTTCTTTGTGAAGTAATATATATATATATATATATATATATATATATATATATTCTCTGTGAAGCAAGATACATTTAATGTCATACATTCATATTACAAATGAAGCTTATGATGATTTTGAGATGTTAAAATGTTTCTTTCCAAACTTGGTTTTACTTTTATCTTAATACTTCTACTGTATTGGAAGGCTTGAATGCTTAAAATTCATATGTAATTGTCTAATTGAGTTTGAAGTATGTAGCAATAGTAGGTTTGCTATTTTGCTGTAAGAAAAAAAAATTTGATCGGACAACCTGATAACCTAAACCAACCCAACCAAACTTTAATCGGGTTGATTTGGTCCGGGTTGCTCGAAATTTTTTTCAGAAACCAAACCGAACCAACCCTACCAAGGTTGATCTGTTGGGACATTTTTTTTTCCAAAATCCGAACCAACCCAACCCATGAACACCCCTAATACTGATTACTGAGATGGTTTGATTAATCTTATGCTTTCTTGATGTGAGTGTGTCCTGCATCAATGTGATTTGTGGATGATGCTTCAAAGATTAAATTAACAGTTCTTGTAAACATATTTTTTAATATATCTGAGAGTCACCTGAGACAAAATATTGTTAATTATGAATTTGGTTTTTGCAGGATCTCAATCAACCAAGGACGGAAGCTAATTTACCTGATGGCCTGTTGTCTGTCTCTCTTCTGAGACATCAGGTTTTATGGCTTGTCTATTATAATTGGTTTTTTTTTTTGAGCCATTTATATATTTTTAAGCTTTAATCACTTTATATTGCAGAAAATTGCATTAGCTTGGATGTTTCAGAAGGAAACCAGGAGTTTGCATTGCTTGGGGGGGATTTTGGCTGATGATCAGGTGACCTTTTATGGATCTAGTTGACAAATAATTTTTCCTTAATCAATGGCATTTGACATTTAACCCTGAGTGTTTTTACCTGAACTTCAAAACCTTGTTCAAACAGGGCCTTGGAAAGACAATTTCGATGATTGCCCTCATCCAAATGCAGAGGTCATTGCAGTCAAAGTCAAAAACAGATGATACATGCAATCATAAAACTGAAGCTTTGAATTTGGATGATGATGATGATAATGGTAGTGTTGATGTGGAAAAACTTAAAAAGAATGAAGAATCTGATGATATAAAACCTATTACAGAACCGAGTAGTTCGACACGGGCACCAGGTAGGAAAAGGCCAGCTGCTGGTACACTGGTTGTCTGCCCTGCAAGTGTCCTTCGACAGTGGGCCAGGGAGCTCGATGACAAAGTTGGAGATGAAAAGCTGTCTGTTTTGATTTATCATGGGGGCAGTAGGACAAAGGATCCTGTTGAACTTGCTAAGTATGATGTGGTTCTCACAACATACTCTATTGTGACTAATGAAGTTCCAAAGCAACCGTTAGTTGAGGAGGATGATACTGATGAAAAAAATGGGGAAAAATTTGGGTTATCCTCTGAGTTTTCTGTTAGTAAAAAGAGGAAAAAGCCATACAATGGAATTAAGAAGAGTAAAAAGGGTAGAAAAGGACTTGACAGTTCTTCTATCGATTGTGGTTCTGGTCCTCTTGCAAGAGTAGGTTGGTTTAGGGTTATTCTAGATGAAGCTCAAACAATAAAGAATCATAGAACTCAGGTGGCTAGAGCTTGCTGCAGCCTTAGGGCCAAAAGAAGGTGGTGCTTATCTGGAACGCCTATTCAAAATACTATTGATGATTTGTATAGCTACTTTAGGTTCCTGAAGTATGATCCTTATGCTGTATATAAATCATTCTACAATACAATAAAAGTTCCAATATCCAGAAATTCTATCCAGGGTTACAAGAAGCTTCAAGCGGTTCTGAGGGCTATAATGCTACGTCGTACAAAAGGTGAATGGTTTTTGTCTCTGGTTGCTGATGTCCTGACTGGATAGATTTTGTGCATTTACTTTTTCCTGGCATGGTATAGGTTTTCAGTGTCCTTGCAATATTCTTGCGATCTCCTCTTAAGTAAAGTTTGTCATTTAGATAATCTTTCTTCAATTCTTTTTCTCATTTTTTGTACAACCTTTGGTACTAGTACTAACACTCCAGTATCAGAGAAAATTCATTCTTGCACAGGATGTCTTCTGATAAATACAAAATGATCCAGCTGGAATAAAGTAAAGTATAATGTATTCTCATAGAGTGAGAAAAATCACTTGAGTTATTCATGAACCTGGATAGAATTCTTGCATTGCAAATTCTCTTTCCATAATTCTGATAAATTTAGCTGAGGGTTCTGTGGCAGTGTTGACACCAAGTATTATATTTGGTGTCATTTTTCAGTTCCCTTTTTGTTCTTCTCCTCCTCCCCCAAAATTTTCCATCGGAATGCTAGATATTGGTTTTTATTATATACTGCAGTACAAATATAAAATGCTTTAGTAACTGCATGATGTACATGAGAGCCCACTCCTGAAGGCCAGGCTGTTAGTGGGAGAGCCTTGACTTTAAATGGGAGTATCGTGTCATCTTATATGGGACTCATGCTGTCCATCAACACCACCATGGGAGGTGGACAAACTGAGCTCAATACCACATCATTACTGGGTCGATTGTCATGAAAGGAGTTTTCATTATTTTTATCTTCAAATTCATCTTTGAATAACTTCAACCATTAGTTCCAGAGAAAATGAACCAGTAGTTTCCTCCAATCCACCTTGTATGACCTAGAAATTTCTAGGTATAAATTTTGGAATTTATCAGTACACAAGGACAATCCTTCAAATTATATTTATAACTGAAAGTATATGTTCTATCTTTTTACACATAGCAAGCCCTTTTATAGGCATACTAGAGCTTTACTGGCAAGTAAAAAATCTTCTAGAACTTTTTCTAATCCATATAGTATCCTTATAGGATTTTAGTTCTATCATTAATACCCTCAAATTAACTAAATTCTATCCCTAAATAACTCTTTTATGTTAATTACAATAAAATTATATAAAAAGAACACATCATTTTAATTGATTCCCCTTTGTCCTGCATCACTGCACAATTAGCGAGTTCATTCATGATGAGAGTATGGTGTGTAAACAGTGTCATGCTATCTTATTAATATTTTCTCTTTTTTTTTTTTGGCTAAATTCTCATATGCTTTTTAAATGATGGAATTATTCCTTCAATTCAGTGAACTCATCCTTGATTTCTTTTACCATGATCATCAAGTAGAATGTAATTAGTTTGTTATATTTTCCAAATGTTTCACCATACACAATTATTGTTTCGTTGAGGGAGTGGACTGAACATTTCAGCCATCAAGGTTTTGATTTGTTTACTTGAGCTGGATTTTCTTGAAGTTGGAGTCAAATATACTGTATGGGGGTGAGTATTGGTCTCTTTTGTTTTATAATATCAATTTCCTGCGTTTGTCTAGGAACTTTGATTGATGGGGAGCCAATAATCAATTTACCCCCTAAAACAATTCAGCTGACTAAGGTGCATTTCTCCATTGAGGAGCGGGCCTTCTACACCAAGTTGGAAGCAGATTCACGTTCTCAATTTAAGGTTTATTTTCTTATAATTTGTTTATCTTAACTTGGACAATTTGTAGTGATACATTTTGTTCTTTTAAATAGCAACCAGCAAGTGTCCTTTTGCTAATGAGATTTTAAACCTAGTTTTTAGAAATTCAGTTTGATAGTGAGTCAAAGCGATTGTCTTTCTTGAAGGTAGAACAGATAGACATTCTAATCTTGGTAGCCTCTAGAAAATATTCAACAATGTGCCCTGTAGAACTGAATTTCTTGAATTAATTCTTCAATTTTGCTCAGTCATTGTGTGTGGTGCTCTGTCAACCTATCTACAAGGCAATTGAAGAAGAGAAAACTGCACAAGTTGTGATTTAAATTTTAATATAGTTAGGGTTAACTACTCTTAGTGCTAAGCACTACATGATTTAGAACAGTGAAGCATGTGTACAAAATATTTCTTATGGAAAAATATTAAATTTACATAGCTGTTACACATAGTTAGAAGTCCGACCCTCCTGTGCTGAAAGAATGAGAGATATCAATTTGCCCATAGCTTGTGTCCTGTATTGCAACTCTTGTTTAACCCATCTTATATACCGATGCCATCTTTTTAGCTTTATTGCTATGGAAAAGAAATAATTTCTGCAGTCTATAAGCTATCTATTCAATTACATTTCATGTTTGCATAATTACTAATTAGTCCAAAATATTCAAAGTGGCCAGTCGTCCTTTTTTGTTTTTTAAGCATGCATGCTTACTAAATTGTTTATAAAACATATAAAAGCTTCAATTTTGTATTTATAAATCAGTGCTATGGCTTCTGCCTCTTTGGGTAAAGCCTGATATTCTAGTGCTTTTCTTTCAAAGTCTCGCCTAGTTTCATAGGTGAATTATTCATTTATCAGGAAATATACTTGATGTAAAGAGGTGCTAGGGTGGGAATGATGTTAAATTCCCTGTGTCCCTCAATCTTCTGTATCAAATTTATTAATGTCTAGCATGCTTTTATATTTCAACTTCTATAGAATATTCTTGTTTATCTGATCTTTCTGTGCTGAAGAATCGTAGTTTTGAAATGAAAAGCTTGTACTTTGCAGGCATATGCTGCTGCTGGCACAGTGAATCAAAACTATGCAAATATTCTTTTAATGCTTTTACGTCTCCGTCAGGCTTGTGACCACCCGCTGCTTGTTAAAGATTATAATTCCGACCCTGTTGGGAAAGATTCTGTAGAAATGGCAAAAAGGCTTCCAAGGGACATGCTGGTTAATCTATTTAATTGTTTGGAAACAACCTTTGCTATATGCCGTGTTTGCAATGTGAGTTAATTTAAAATTTGAGATTTTCATATATTTGTTTCCTTTGTTGTGAATATGTCCTCTAAGAACTTGATGGTAAGTAAGTATTGCACTACTGTTGAAATTTATAAGTATATGCTTACACTCATCATGGTCTAGGAGTGTCACATATATTGTTTTTGTGGAACTTTATTGTATAAATACACTCCCCGTGGATGTGGTTTACAAAATTGGGTAATGTCATCTTCAATTAAAAAAAAGTGATGTGATTATGATGGAAATGGGTCTTAAACCATAAGGGGTTGTAGTTGTAATTTTTGCCAAAAGTAGACATGTAGAAAAATGTATTTAGGGGGATGCTTTTCAAAGGAAATCTTTTGGTAGCATAAGAAAATGTCCAAAACCATCAGTTGCAAGTGAATGCATTTCACATCTGACTTTTTTTCTTTAATCTATTCAAGTTTTAAGTTATTATCCTTCTCTTAAATATTTTTCTCAAGGACACGGTCATCTTTACTGATACTTTGTTCTATTGATTGATTACTGAATCTATGTGTGATTTTTATTATTAATCGCTTAGTTGAATTTTTAGATCTTGATTTCTCAGTTAACCTGTTATAGCTGAGTAGTAAACAGTAGCAATATGTTGTCAGTGGGGGCTCTGGCTGATTTGTACTGTGGTTTCTACAGGATCCACCTGAAGACCCTGTTATTACTATGTGTGGCCATGTCTTCTGTTATCAATGTGTATCAGAATTTTTGACTGGTGATGATAATATGTGCCCTGCTGTTGATTGTAAAGAACAAATTGGTGATGATGTTGTTTTCTCCAAAGCTACTTTGAGAAGTTGCATCTCTGATGATCTTGGTGATAGTAGTTCCACAAATTTGCGTCTTATTGATTATTCACAAGTGCAGCAGAGTGAGTACAGTTCATCTAAAATCAGAGCTGTCCTTGATATTCTGCAGTCAAATTGCAAATTGAAGACTCCTAGTTCTGGCTTACCGAATTCCTCTGTAGGCTGTAGAGATTCACTGTCTCCTGATAATTCATATATTGAAAATTGCGATTCAGATGCTAGTGTTACAAAACACACAAGAAAATATTCGGAGTCCACAACTGAAGGACCAATAAAGGCTATAATTTTCTCCCAGTGGACTAGCATGTTGGACTTAGTTGAGATATCATTGAACCAATCTTGTATACAATACAGAAGACTTGATGGTTCGATGACTCTGGTTGCGAGGGACAAAGCTGTTAAGGATTTCAACACTGATCCCGAGGTTTGGCCCTCCCCAACATTGTTAAAGCTATTAACTTTTTAATGCAAATCTTTAAATGACAGAGTAATATGAGAACTTATTTGTTAGTAGCTGAAGTAGTGTGAAAAGTAATCCTGTTCCATGATTATACTATAATGCTTGATGCAATTTGATTTGTATGTTTTGTAACAACTTGAAATTGCATTACCTACTCTGTTTCAAGTGCCTCAACCATGGTAGTCTTTGGTGTCTGACTAACTGAAATTTGTTTCAGATAACTGTTATGCTGATGTCACTAAAAGCAGGAAACCTAGGTTTGAACATGGTTGCTGCATGTCATGTTATTCTTTTGGATCTTTGGTGGAATCCAACAACTGAAGATCAAGCTGTTGATCGAGCTCATAGAATTGGACAGACTCGTCCTGTTACTGTGACGCGGATCACTATAAAAGATACAGTTGAAGATAGAATACTGGCTCTTCAGGTATCAATCTCTACCTGTTAGTTGAATTATATTTTATGTGCCAAAATGCGGCCATGCTTGGTGGAAAAATTGGATTTAGGGTCACCAGAGTGAGGCTTAGCAGCTAGTGGGGAAAGTGAGGTGATTTAAAGTTTTGAATTGTTTTCTCTTTCACCTTTTCTTTTCCCTTTCTTTTTTAATATTGCTTTCTTTTTATATTTATTGAACAAAATTGTTCAAGATGAAACATGACATTTTTATGACAGAATATTCTTTTTTTTTTAAGATGTAAAAAGGAAAAGTCTAACCTGCGACACGGGATTTATGGGATCAACATAACTTCTCTTGTGGTCCATGGGGAAGTTGTTCTCAAAATCCCATGTCACTTTAATTTGTGTGTGTGCTTTCCTCCAAAAGATAAAGGGGAAGTTAGCACATGAAGTGATTTTCTTCTTTTTTTATTTTTGTTATGGTTTAGTAAGTTTTGATATATGAGGGAGAAGAATTTGTTTGTATGGACAAAAGAGAGCATGTATCTGACATATGCGTAGAGGAATGATGAACTCTGATGATGTTCATATGTTGGACCATGTCTGGCAGGAAGAAAAGAGAAAAATGGTTGCATCTGCTTTTGGTGAAGACCATGCTGGCGGTTCTGCAACTCGCCTTACAGTGGATGATCTGAAATATCTTTTCATGGTCTAAATCGCTGCTCAAGTGTTCTTCCCATGGTGGATGATAGAAGTCACTTGAAGTTTTGTTCTGGACGGTTAGGTATTGAGTTAAATGGATCTTAAGGGGTATGGCTGCTTTTTTGTTGCCTGCTGACATCTGTTGCTCAAGTTGGCTGGTGAGGGTTGGTTGATCCAAGTGGTAACTTATCTGCTTTGAAGCCCACAAGGGCATTTTTGTCCCCAGAACAGCTATGTAGCATAAAGCTGCCTGTAAATATTCTAATTATTATTTTTTTGTTTATGAAAATATACCTTGTGCAACTTTCATTTTCTTCTTTTATGGTGTATAATTTTCTTTACCATTATCGGTCAATTAGTATCTCTCGTGGTTTTTATTAAGGGACTTCAGTTATGTGGTAGTTGTTGGATTTCTTACATTTCTATTCATCATTCCCTCTTAGGTCCAACGGGACCTCCCTAAAATAAAAAAATATTTGCCATTTTAACTGCATGGAAAGCAAGGATATTAGGGTGTTCAGGTGGCCACTTTCAAATTTCTGATTACTGTGGAGCTAGCTTCCACGTGTATGTTACCGCTCCCATATCCGGTCAAATTTGACCGAGCTTATTAGACAATGTGAATTCATATTCTAGAACAACAAATTCAAATAAACATTTCTATTTGTAATTTAAATTAATTGAACATTAGTTTTTTTTAATTGAAATTAAGTTTATAAGATAAAAGCCATTCATTGCACAAAGTTGTGAACAAGTAATCTAGTAGCTTAAAAATAGGGTATTGTCACCTTTATATAATTGATTTTTAATGCTATAATTTATGAATGAAATCATTATTTATATGGCTGCACCGTTTTTTTTTTTCGCGTTTAGTTTTTCAATCATATGATATCGACGCCAATATGGCACCTTTCTTGATTACTTCACGACTTAAGATTAGTGTTACGACCCACACAACTAAGATTTGTATGCGCACTGTTGAATGACTGATTGTTTATCAAATTCATAGTATATGGAGCCATTTGTCAAAATTGATAAAATTATGTAATAATATTCCTTTTATTTGATCTAATCAAAACTAAAGCATTTGTGAGTATAGACTTCGCAGGTTCTTTATTTTATTTTATTGATCACTGAAAAAGGTTAAAACTTAAATCATTATGGTCGGTTTGGAGAAACAACATATTTTTTTTGCTACATGCAAAGATTTAATAAAAAAAAGGAGACATTTATGGTGGAGACTTTGGATGTATGACCATATTCATATCATTGTCATATTTGACCTTTAAAATGAGAGTCAAGAAAAGAAAACAAGAAAGAAAATAAAATATTGACCTTTTATATTATGGGGGTTCTTATCCGTTTATATTGACTGAAGATCAAACATTGAGTCTAACAATGATAGGTTGAGTAACAGGTTGGTAGAATACAGCTAAGGTTTGAGACAAACATTAAAGAAATGACAAGGAGAGTATAAAAAAATGATGATTTTGTCAAGTGCTTTTTCAGATGCAGTGTTTAGAAAATTGGGTATAGTTTCCTCAAATCCAGTAAGAAAATTGTAAGAGTATATCTTATATGATCCTAATTTCTTATCTAAGTGTACATTGCTTGATTCCCTTCCTTTCACCATTTTCCACCAACGAAGTCCTACTTTTGGTGGGCCTATAGAGTGCTTACAAAGCCCTAGGAGGGAGATATGGACAAGAAAAATATCATTTTCACAGCTCAAATTACCACATATTCCATCATTCCATCTATATCACATACATGTGAATGGGACATGTAAGTATTTATGTTTCCTGCGAATAATCAACCACATTAAGAAAAAGAAAAAGAGCAAAAGTGATTTTTCTTAATCTCAGATCTCTCAAAAGAGGAAAAGCAAAGGCTTGCCTTTGTAAAAGTCATTGCTTGAACGCACTCCAACTTGAGGTCACAACAAAGGTATATCAGAGTCCCTAGTGATGGTTTCACATGTCCACAAGGGTGGTGGCTCCCCTTCTCTCATGATTCAATTTATGTAGCAGCTTTCACAGAGAGATAGAGAGACAGGGGAATCTGTATATGTGAAAGAAAAAAGAAAGAAAGGGAGAAAGAAAGAAAAAAAGAAAAGGTGTCAGGGCCATGTCCAGTCATCAAGAGAGACTGAATCATTTCTACTCTTCAAATTGAGTAAAAGGGTTTTCTTGGATCCTCCTTTCCCTATGACTCTGCTAGATAAGATTACGCTGATACCCAATGGAGCAAATGACCTTTTCTATTGTTCTTTTGACTATGCTCAGGGTTACCCTAGGAATGTTTGACCGCCCATTATATATATTTTCCTCCTTTAGCTTAAGTAGACACTTAGGATGCACCACTTTTGCACAAAAAACACTATAAACTAAATCAGTTTCACAAGAATTGCTTTTACACATTACTTTTAGCAGCTAACAAAAAGCGAGCTCATAAATAACTACGATAGTCGATGACCACATGCACGACTTAATTAAGATTAATTATTTCTTCTACATGTAAATATATATAGTACAATATGTGACGTTACTAACACTAGCAAAATTCAGATCGTTCGTATACAATACATGCTTACTTAACAGACATTGGGTCCAAATCCCACAAACCCATTAGCTCCATCAACCGAAATTTCGATCCCTTCTTGCTGGATGTTCCCTATAATGGAAAGCCCTGAAGGAGAAGGTGCAAATGCAAAGCAGAAAGTTCCCACATCATCCACTGGAATTAGAAAGTTTCTAGCTGGGAGGGTCAGGATTGGCCCACCCGAGAAATAAAAGGATACGGTTGGCACCCGAACCGACACAAACCCATATAAGTCATAGCACGTGTCAAAAATGGATACTCTGGATGCCCGGGGCAGATTTGTGGTTTGGGCAATAAAAGCATCGCGGAACCCGTTATAAGCCGTCGTCGGCAGCCTTGTCACGGCGGTGCCGGTGTCCATGACAACCCCACCATCCCCTAATTCAGTTAGCCGAAAAACATCCTCGGATATGGGTACCCTTAGGCCCCCAACTCCAAGACCCGAAAGCCCGACATAGTAGAAACTCGGGGCCCGTGGGTTATGGATCAGAGGGACCCATGCAGCACCCACGGGCATTGCTTCGCGTCCAAATTCAAGTGACCCGGATGAACCAGTGCCCCGACTCACTAAACAATAGCTAAATGCACCACCAGTTTGGCCACCTAGCTGGCCAACAAAAGAAATGGACCCACCCCCAAGACCCAACAACCCGGCTGCTCCGACAAACATGCCCTGGTTCTTGTGCCCGCATCCGATTGCCACGTTCCGGATCACGGTTCGCCCGAAAGTAAGTGTTTCAAGGGCAAGTGTCCCTTTGGTGTAGGACCCGTCCCCATAGGAAACCTCATAGCGACACCTCCCTTCATGGCAGCCTCCATTCTCCAGGCGGTTGCAGACAGCAGAGCTGCAAGAAACCCCGGCGTAGGACGTGGAATCTGCCGGGTTGAAAACCGGGTCGGATTGGCGGTAGCATTGGGTACAGGGTTGACACTGGACCCATACAATGTCACTACCCGAGTCAATAACCACGTACTGGTTTCTTGGAGGGCTACCAACTCCTATTCTAACGAAATACTCTCCACTCCCTTGCTCCATACCCGAAACCACATCCGACCCGAAAGCCTCTGCTTCATAGCTGGCTGCACCGGCGCCGCCGTGTGCGGCGGAGTTTAGGCGGCGGACGAGGGTGGTGACCCTTTTGGCATCTCTTTTCATTCGTGCATTGAAACGGCTGCGATGATCATGGGAAGTGTCCAAGGTGGCGATTTTATCTCTGTGAACTAGCTTCAGTTTCCATTTTCCTCCTTCACTCTCAGTGTTGGGTTTTTGGTGCTCATTGAAATGTTCGGGTTTTTTGGGTATTTGGATAGGCTTGAGTTTCGTTTCTGCAATTGTTCCTTTCACGTTGAACTGTTGGAAATGAGGGTATGAGAGGTTGTGGGAAGGTGGTGGAGTTGCAGTGGAAGTGGAGGTGGTAATGGTGGTAGTTAGAAGGATGAACAGAAGCAACACCATGACCATGGTGGCTTGTAGTGGTACAAACTTTGGGGATGACATGGTTGTTGGTGTGTGTGGGTTATGCTTGGAAATTGAGTTTTCAGTTTGGGGTGTTGTGGAGGGTGAGGTGAGGAGGAGGGATTTATTTGGTTGGGTTTTGGGAATGTGTAGAGGGAAAAAGGTTCATACTTCAGACTACTGTGGAAATAATTAAATGGGGGGGAAGTTTCTGTTTTTGTAGTTTAGTCTTTGGAATGATTTATCCGAGTTTGTGAGGGTGAGGGAAAGGCTCCTACATCTTTTTGTGGAGTTAAGAATGGGGATGATATTTCCACCAAAGGGTAGATGGAGTTGTGGTGATTTCCAGCAAGATGGAAATTGGAAAGGTAGTTGGTGGCACATAAAATTTGTAAGAGATTGATATTGTAAATCATGCTCATTAACTTTTGATTTTGTATACTGATTGTGCGTGTTTTGTCTTTATCTACTTTCTTCTTTCACTTGCTGGATTCTTAGATATAGTGTAAATAGAAATGCTGAATGGCCAAATGACTGGTATTGTGCTCCTCATTTTTACTTTTATTTCAATGTTGTCTTTCATTGACTCCCTGTTCTCTAGTACTCAAACTTGTGGAATGGTTATGAAAAGAAGGGAGGCCCCCTTAGAGGGGAAGAGGACGGAGGGGACCGGTCGGTGTAACCTTTTGGTCATGCCAATATTAAATTTCTGTGTAATAGGAAGAGAAAGGAGAATTAATAAAACTGTTTTGTGGGGAAGAAGGTAATAGATGAGATTGACACTTGGAATTGATTGTAGTTAATTAGATATGGTAAAGTTGCAAGAAATTTCCTAGCTAGACCAGAAAAGAAGAAACAAAAGATAAAGTAAGCAGTGTGTACTCGTTCACAAAATTAGCTATATATTACAAAGAGAAAAATTTAAAGTATTAACTCTTCTGTTGTCTTCTCTATGATCTCCAGACATTTTTCAAGAAAGCAACTTGAATTTAGGATTCTTTTCAAGAAAAGAAACCTTCAGGTTAATATGCCAGATGAAATGAAATTAAGTTCCCTCAGAGATACTATCATGTCTTGTATTGTATACACTATATTATTCAATCTCTTGGCAAAAGGAAAAACAAAGTAACATCATCGAATTATCCCATAATATGCGGCAATACAAGCCACGTAAGTGGAACTCTATAAAATGTCTATACCTACTTCTCCATTTTTAAATTGCATTAAGAGTACAAGAATGTGAAACTATGTTGATTGGAGATATTTTGGTATATAAAAGAAGAATTATTAGTTGTAGAATACAGGCTCAACTTTTCCATCATGATTTTCATAAAGTAGAACAAATATGTGGATTCCGTGCATTCATTTGTTGGGCACTGTATTTTTACATGCAATATCACTATTCTTTTCCCTTGTTTTGGCTTTTTTTTTTATATATACTTATTAATTACTAAGAGGGAATTGGGAGGAACTTAATTATTTATTCACTAGGATATGCGCCAACTTTGCAGGTTTAATTTGCCTTCTTCCTAAAATAAAGACTAAAGATGAAGTCCCCCCTCTTCTCCCTCTCTCTCATGCAATAGGTTCCTTGAGTAGCGTGAAGCTTCAAAAGTGGAAGCCTTTGAGTTTTTAATGAGAATATTATGGAATATCGATTTTATAATGTTAGCCTTTTTAATGGGAATCTGTAATGGGCTTTGGATACAACATTAAAAGGAAAGGCTAGAATATGAATGAGCCACCCACCATATGAGGTAGTAGAAAAAGTGGTCTTCTTTGAATCTCTCTTTGTTTCCATAAAAAATTAGAAACCAATTGCAACTGTCAACCTAATGCTTCTAAATTGCCTTTGCATACATATATAATCTCTCTGCAGCACCTAATGTGATTCCAGCAAATATTGGTGATGTTGCTGTGGTTAAAGACACGCACGCATGATGTGAAGGGCAGATGGGCAAAGGACAATATGTGTAGATACGAGACATAAAGAAGAATGAAAGGTGCACAACATGTTTGTTCTACAATCATATATATATGTACATGTCCATATATACATACAATACAATAATTGCACAATATGCGTGAGCTTTAGATCTTTACAAGCACAATCATGACCATTCAGTGGGTCATGTAGCTGTGCATTATCTCGTGTCAAGGACCTTTGCAATCCATCAGAGCCCAACACTTACAGAAAGTGTTTCAGTGGAATTGTGGGACAAAAGGCAGAAAGACGACAACAATATTGGTTAATTCTTGCCCTACAAAACTGACTTAAATGGTCTAAACTCCCTTTCCATATATTGACTCATAAATTTTGAATCAATTAAGCAATGAATGCTCATGAATCATGATGACTAGTATTATAAACGAAGACTTAAATAAAAACAACATTTTATACTAAATATTGTCATGAATGGTTCATTGATCTGAACCCTACATCTTTTGACTAATAGTTAAAAGAGGGAAATTAATAGGGATATATCATGACTAAAGAGTGAGACAGTGAGTTCATCATTGCTAGACATGGGGGAAATTTGCTTTAGGTTTCTGACTGCCTACCCACATTTCAAATGCAATTCTAGCATTTACTAGCAAGAGATTGTTTGGACTTTTATGTTTTATAATTCCTTCGCCATTTGCAAGGTATTGACTAGTTCTTTTCCATTATTTATGTTGGTTGAAAAAGTGATGTTTCTTTTCTTGCACAAACCAAGCTTCAATGCGATTAATTTATTTAAGGACAGGTTAAAAATATATTAAAGCTCGCATCACCCTTTTTTCCCCTCATTGAGTGGATTGTTAGTTTAAAAGTAAGCTGTATCCTTTTGCATATATAATATTATTATACTCTAAAATGGCGGCTGAGCTCATCCTGTACCCAACTGATGGTACAATGTGCTAATATTGATTATGATGAAAAGGCAATCTAGGGTTAGGGCAAATTCTCTTCTTTTTTTTTTCCTCTAATTTTTCTTGGTAAATGGGTTAGGATTAATGAAGCATGAAGTAAACTACATTAGAAATATATTGTGCTCTTCCGCATGTGTTATGCTGTTTGAATTTTCACTGAGCTAGATTTCAACTTTTAGGGAAGATTTTGATTAAAACAAAAGATGGGATTGAATTTCATTGGTTGTTGTCCTTCATGTATAGCACTTAAGCTTAAAACTACGAAATTGAGGCATCCCTGTGGCACACCCAAAGAATAAACGACGGAATCATTAGCATTTAATGCTCATTCCTATTGGATAAAGTGCTAGAAAAAAATCAAACATGTTTCCACTTATCCCAATTAAATGTCATAAAAATTTGGTGTTATGACAGTGAATGCAATATAAAGAATATGAGAAGGGGTAATAAGATACGAAGGATATTCAAATGTGCTAATGCTCATTAATACGACAAGACCAACGATGAAAGATATTATTGATAAATATGAGAGAATAGTGGGGTTGTCACAAACAATAGAAAATTAGAGTTGGAAATGCGTAAGGACATGCACGACTTCCCAATAATTGAGCCATTATTACCACCTAAAAGTTGCACTTATATTTAAAGAGAACCAGGAATAATTTTTCTCTCTTTTTGTGCCCCCATTTCCTTCTTCTTTTCACACACTGGGCATGCCTCACATCTAAATGCATGGAATAGTTGGACAGGTAGTGTGCCCACATAGTACGTATCTTCGAGATGAAATAGGCTAAAATGCAAATAAGCTTCAACTTAATTTTATTCTATAATAAAAAACATCCTATTATATTAATTTTATTAATTAACTCATTTAAAATTTGTTTTTGTTTTTATGTAGGAATTAACTCATTTAAATTTTATTATTTTATAAATAACCCAATTCATTCACTATAAAATGAAAGAAAGCTAAAAAACAAAAAGGGATCAATTGAGTTGGAAGCCAGATAGAAGTTGATTTAACAATATTGACTTTGGTGAAATTTTTTTCAATTTCATTATTTTGGAAAGTTACATATTCAATGGATTACCGTGATTTCATAACTTCTTTTCTTACGCAAGATATTATACTATTTATCACAAGTTATAAGTTTAAGGAGTTAGTTGTCAAAATTGAAACTAAATATATATTTTGCATTAAATATGGAAAATAAAGAAATAAAATACGATAACTCTA
Organism: Styphnolobium japonicum; assembly: GCA_023212625.1. Taxonomy (NCBI): domain Eukaryota; kingdom Viridiplantae; phylum Streptophyta; class Magnoliopsida; order Fabales; family Fabaceae; genus Styphnolobium; species Styphnolobium japonicum. The sequence continues at coordinate 1,739,270 of JALBWW010000013.1, forward strand.
GAATGTGATCTTTATGACAAATACTTTATCGAAAATTGTTTAGCAAATTTTCTAATTTTTGTATACTTGTTTTGCAGGCTTAGGTTGTGGTTTTGATTTAGATCTTTGCTAGCTAAAACTCACGTTACGTGCATGCTTCTGTCTTCAGAGTCTTGCAATAAGGGACCAACTGTAATGGTTAAGGAGAAAAAATTAGAAATAAAGCGAATGTTTCTTCTCGAATTGGGCATACCCATCAAACCAAAAGCAGTGCATAATTGAATTAATGAACCTCTTAATAATTAATCTATTATGATAAATTGTCCTTATCCAAAATCTATCGAGATTATGCTCGAAAAAGATAGTGTAGTAGTTTTTGTTGGCTTCAGTACAGGGAGGCAATAATAGGTTTCAGTGGACATAAAACCATTTACAAAATAAGATATCATATAAAATGAATCATTATTAACTTTCTTCCCTATCATGAAAGTCACTACAAATGAACCACAGATCCTTATAAATACTCTTTTTTTTTATATCAGATAATATGAATTTGATATGGTCCCATTAGATTTTGAGTGCTCTCAGACTCGTGATAATGCCTCGTCTTTTAGGTATTTTCCTCCATCCATTCACAGCCAATGTTCATAAAGTCAAACTATAGCTATTATCAGTATAATTATCATAGTTTTTGTTTCTCTTCTCAGCAAGGTTTGAATTGATGATAACGAAGTTTTTTCTTTCTATTCAAAAACCAATTTCCAGAAGTGAGAAATACAGAATAACTCCATAAAAAACCAATATGTATCTTTACAATTAAGATTCGCGCTTTGAAGGAGTGTCACAATTCGCAAATTAGATTACCTTTAAGTTTAACAACTGCTTGTATCTATATGGAATTTTTATTTTTCAATTTGGGTATTGTATGCTTGGGAGGTGCAAGAAGTGATTAATCGGCATAATTAATTAGGAGGCTGGCATGGATATTTATTCAGAATAGAAAAGGAACATATATATGAATACAAAGATCAATCAAGCAGGGTTTTTGGTGGCATACATATAGCCAAGGCAGAGTTCAACACTTGGCAAATTGAAATATAGTAGCTTCTATATTATATGACAATTATCGCTCCCATTACGTGTGATAGATTCGATTCCATGCACGTATATTGTTAATTCAAAAGCATAAAATTATAGCTCAAGATTATATCCACTCATAACTGGAACCTCGAGTCTTCTTGTAAATCTTTTTTTTTCTTTCCTTTTTTTGTTATAAGGAGGCCCTATTTGACCAAAGTAAAATGAGAAATAAGAATGTCGATGATCGAATCCGGCCACAAAACCAGTCTCAAAAATACCACTTGAGCTATGCTCAGCCACAAACAAATTTTAGATGGAAGAATTCAGGTAAACTCTGAACGGCACTTACAATTCATTAGATCAATATTAAGATTTTGATAACCAAGCCCCAAAAGACCCCTAAAATCTCTCACCAAAATATGATCAAAATATGCGTACTTCATGTACCTTTCATCTTTCCCCTTGTAGTAGCACCTTCACAAAGTAGTTTTTAAATTCTCATCATTGTGTAGCGTTACCGCAGGTCCCCTTAATTCTTTCTTAGTGGATAACATACACAATCTTCAAATCTGCTAACACAGCATGTGGTAAGCCTCTATCAACTCTCTGTTTGGCACACACCAATTTTAAGGGGCTAGTTGGTAAGCCTCAAGTTCAGTAAAATTATAAGCTCAACAATTGTTTGAGAGATCCACTTACACTTATACCGTATTCTCATTTATGGACATAAGCAATTTGAACATCTCTCAGTTTTTAGTCTTCCGATTTCTGAGTCTATTCTACGTGCTAAATTTTCTCAAGAAGTATTAAAGCTGATTTTTTTTTTTAATTTTTTTAATTTTTTTATTGTGGAGAAAGGTGCAACTTAGCTTAATAATTTTTTTTTGTAATAAACTTAAGAACATAGAATTAATTTCACCTTCATTTGCATATAGACTGCGTATATATATTTTTTTATGCAGTTTGAATATTCACTTGACAATTGAGACTGCGACAGTTTGCAACAATATTTTAAGCAATGATGAAGATTTGCTACGTTGTAATTTAAAAAGTTACAATAATGGTGGACGGAGGACCCTCAAGATTGTGCCATGATTGAGATTGGAATATGCAAATATTTGCTTCAGGTGAAAACTAAATGCGTTTAGAAGATTAATGAATTCAAAGCTTGTATTTAGACTGCATGAACATAATTTGATTGACGTTGGAACATATTTTAGGTGGTGATTATTAAAATAATGGTGGACTCTCAGGATTGTGCCCTGATTGAGATTGGAATATGCAAATATTTGCTGAAAACAAAATGTAATTTTAATAAGGTTACGTACATGTTATAATTGCAGATTTTTTATTTTTAATTATTTTAGGCAATTTAGTTTCTCTTTATTTAGAGAAAACACAACATATGCTCATGAATTATATTGAGGTAATTTAACACAACAACTATATATCATCGTATGAGTTAGATTGATGATATAATGAAGGATTGGTTCCAATCAGATGTTTCAAACAAAACATCCACCTCATGTTCAAGCAGTTAATCATGTCCAAGATATTTTAGTATGGAAGCTTAGATGTTGGGAGAATGATCCAAAAGCACAGTAGTAATATTAAGATGGAAGCTTAAAATGATCAAAGTATGCCATTTCAACATTGGTATTGTACATCAATATAATGGTAGTGTAAATGGGTGCTTTTAACTCATGTCATGGTAGGCCATCATAGTTAACTAATCATTTTGTCTCTGTTTTTTGGAACCAATTGGCCAAAAGTAATCATGGGGTGGCCTTTTCTCTGCCTGCAGCTCATCCTCATCTTCTGTATGCTGAAGCTCGTGAATCGTGATGTTAATTAAGTAAGGATACTTGTTTAAAGGAGATGTTCTAAATTTAAGTAATTCATGGTGTTGATTTAATGTCAATCGTGGCCATAATCGTATCAGAATTATAATATCTTTTGGAACAACAGAATTACAATATATTTTCTTCATTTTTCATACGAAAAGAACAAGTATATGATGGGATATGCTGACAACAATTTGTTCTTTGGCTGTGATATGAAATGAGTAATTTTCCTTAACTATTCCTTCAATATTTTATAACATGCAAGATATCTGATAAACATCACAAAATGATAAATTTAAAAAGGACAAAAAAATATACAAATTCAGTTCGGGACATCACGAAAAGTTATAGCTTCCTTATAAAATAATTAATTTGGGGTTTGATTCTTAATAAATCTAATTACTTACATTTAATTTACTTTTCTCCATCTCTATTTGAATCTCCCTCTAACTAAAAGTATACATACACTAAATTTTACCTCATTTTATATTAGCCATCGTAAACTCTCAAATTCAAGTGCCAAGTCCTTAATTTTTTAAAACTTACAAATAAATCATTTCATCCATTAATTAAGCAAAAATTGCTTATTATATGACTTGCACATTTAATACATACTGTGAACACCGTATTTTATCCGGGCCACATAAAGTTTTTTTTAATTAGCCAATTAATTCATAAAATGAAAATCTAAGAATTAATAGTAATTAATTAGCTATTTAAATAAAAATATAAAAATACCAAAAAATATTAAAATACAAAAATTATACAAAAAAAAAGAAAATAAAAATGCTTAATTAACAGTAGACGAAAATATTAAAATAAGAATCAAATAAATAAATACAAAAAGAAAAAAAAAACTGAATTGGATCAAGGATCCAAACCAAGCCTCCACCATCCAAGCCCAGAACCAACCCATTTCCCATTGGCCCATTAGCTCAGGCCCTAATCCATCACACCCATCAGCCAACCCTTCTCTCCTTCCCCCATTTCCTCATACCTCTGCAAAACCCTAGCAGAGAAAGAAAGCTCTGCGCTGCCCCCATTCCTCGCACACCAACAGCACCCCCTAGCAGGACTCCTGCTGCACCGTGCCCAACAACCAGCCTCATTCCCTCTCCCTCAGAAAGCCGCGAGCCACGCTGAACCCCTGCACCCGCGCACTCGTCAAGCCTCACGCCCTGATCCCCTCCGTGACCACACGCAGCAGCAAGATGCTGTCTTCGCACCCAGGCCACCAGCCGAACAACCATGGAGCCATTCGTGACTCCACGCGCGTGTGAAAAAGGACAACCAGTACAGGCTAGCCGCGGATTATGCGGAGTGGAGGCAAGGCCTCGTCCTTGCTCAAAAAGGATACCTCTCCCCAACGGCCAGAGAAGGACGTGTCCCTGTGCCATGATCCGCAACAGACGACAAAAGAGGATCTTTTAGTTTTTTATTGTATTTTATTTTATTTTATTTTATTTTATGATTAGGGCCCTGTATAAATAGAACGTGAAGGTCCTATAATAGGGGGGCTCTGGTTTCTTTTTGAATGGTTTTGAGAGAGAAATTTTCGAGGTTTCTTTGAAAGCTATATTCTGAAAGAGAAGAGAGAGGATTTTCTTGGGAGGATTCTTTTTAGTTGTCATTAATTTCGAAAAGCAATTGATTTCGAGAGCTTAGAAATTTTGGAGGAATCATAGAGCAACTCTGCTTAGTGTTGTTGGGCTCATTTCGGTAATCTTCTTGCATCACACTTGATAAGTATTTTTTTAACTGATGTTTGGATTATATTATGGTTATCTTATTCTGTTTGCAAGGAGATAGATTGAATGGTGTCCTTGTAGTTTGTCTTACCCACGTGCTTATGGCAGATCATGGGAGTTTTATGTTAATGGTTTGATAAAATTGAATCTGTCGTGGTACTGCTGTTTCCATAAATTGTTTTACTTATGGACATACTGGTAGACTCGTGACAAGTCATGGGAGTTCTGTTAATGGTTTGTCCTGTGAGAACCTGTGGTCTTGTTCATTTTTTTGTCTTAGCTTTGAAACTAAAATGCACAGCCTCGGTTAAGTAAAATGACAGTTTATGGCAAGTTAACGCTGCACCTTTTGGTTTAACGTTGCGTTTGAGTCTGTGAAGAGTCTATGAAAAAAAATGTGAAGAGTTTAATATTGCTTAATTATTTTGATCGAGCATGTGGATGTGATTATTTGATCTCTGTGTTCATGACTAGGTGCTTTATCCAACCCTTTTGGGTCTTGGTTTTGTTGTTCGTTATAGTCTGCATCATGATTTCTGGCCCTCTAGGACCTGCTTGAGGACTGCCCTGTACATGAGCTTCTGTTTGTGATTATTCAATATCAAATGTGTTTTGGCTATTAGCCTCCTGTCGCGTCTGAATTCATAGTGGTTTCTTGTCTTTTATTGCAATCCTGATTTAATCGTTATCTAGACTGAGTGCAAATAAGATGTTAGGAATAGCTTTCTTTACTCTTACATCGTGAAATAAGTACCGAGAGAATGATTTACTGAAATAAGAAAGGTTCTTTGGGGTTTAGTTCTTTGAGAAGTGGTATGCAATGGTTCTATTAATGAACCATAGTATACCCAGCTTTAAGTCTGAACTGCCGTTGCGTGATGACTAACCAATTTGTCCACAATGCTGCAATACCATTTTTATTCATGACTAACCAATTTGTCCACAATGCTGCAATACCATTTTTATTCATGAGTCATGAGGAGAATATTGTGGTAATATGCTATTCATGGTCTTGTTTTGAGTCTCTTTGGTATTTGATGAGATTTACCTTGAAATAACCATTTCACCATCCTAATTTGATTGATTAAATTCTGTGAGGCGTTCATTGAATTAACAGTGAGTTCTTTGATGTAGCCAATGAGCCAATCAATGGCTAATTCCCGGTCACAATTTTATTTTAAAAATCCTGTACACGTATTGTGGTTACCAGAACTTGTTCCTATTTATTTAATAAGAGAAAATGGCCTAGTTATGGCACTTGGAAATATTGGCTTGAATACTGTTGCAACCTGATTTTAGGCGTATAGAAAAAAAAAAGGGATAAGTAAGTAGGATTTTATTTACAATAAACTTTCACATCGTGTAAAAGAAATAAATAAATAAACAAATAAACAAATGAGGTTCCAATAATATAAAAGGGGTATAAGGCTATGAAGATATTTGGTATGAACGTTTTATCATTTTATTTCCAAGTCATTTCATTTTTAGTATACATTGTCATTGTTAATTATGATAAAATGTACGACATTGACATTCTAAAAAAAAGAAAATTCTTTTTTTTGCAATTATTGATATTTTATTGTATCATTAACTATGACTTAAGATTCCAATGATGGGATGATTAAAATATGTTGCGACGGCAATATTTTTTTTTAAATTTTCCTTAAGGTAAAGAAATTTTTTATAGTTTTGCCGGGAGCGCTGGCGGGGCTATAAATAATTTCCCACAAAATCTTATGCCATGGCTAATCTTTACTAACTCCTAACATCTTATTCATGTCAAAATTAATTTGTGGAATAAGGTTCCAATGATGGGATATTTAAAATTAATCATGGCGATAACGCGACATTTTAATTTCCTTGAGGTGAGAAGAATTTTTATAATTTTTCCGGGAGCGCTGGCGGGGTTATAAATAATCTCCAAAAAAATCATATTCCACTATTAATTTTGTCACATTCAATAAAAGTCATATTTCACTTGATTTTATTGTATGTTTAAGTATTAACCTTTCACGCTATAATTAATAGTAGCTAATGACGGAAATTGGGAGAGGATCGGGAGTCTGATCAACTAAACTCTTCCCAGAGATTCTCAAGATTTATATCGATTACGAGTCACTGGTCTGATTCTCAAAATAAAATAAAATAAAATATTTTTCAAAATTAATAAAAATAACTGTGAACGAATTCACATAGCCCGCACTTGGTGACAATGGTGAACTAAAAATAAATAAAATAATAACCTTTTGCAAAAATCATTTAAAAATGTTTATTTTTATTTTTATTATTTTATGAAGTCAAAAGAATTTTTCATTGTGAAATCAAAAATATTTTTCTTTATGAAATCTACTTTCAATAATCTTTTCATTCGAAAATATACATTTTCTCAAAAATAAAAATTTTTAATTCATTATATTCACTCTTGATAAGTTGCGGGCTTACAATTTGTTCCCCAATAATAGCTTCTAAGCCACCCATTTCCTGTCTCAGTCATTTATCACTCTTGATAATATGCCTGACAAAATGGGACATAAAAAAATAAAAATAAAAATAAAAATTTCTTCAAATGACCAACACAATTGACTTAGCAGATAACTTTAGATTAAATAGGTAACCGTTCTTGGAACGGACGGTGTAGGGTGCTTATACCTTCCCTACCCGTAATCAAACCCCCGAGCTCAAACTCTGGTACGCAGATTCTTTCTATAGGTGTCCAATCGCACCATTTCATTTTTTAATGGAAAAATCGATTGGTGGCGACTCCAAAAATCTTTCATTTCTCTTTAAACCCCTTTTTTATGAGGTAGCCTAATTTCGCAACTTTGTTTTGAATTTTCCCCTCGGGGACGGTTGCGACACATACAACAATTTCTCATTTGTTCACATTATTTTTCTAGTAAAACATTGATTTTTTTTTCTTCATTTTATTTCCAAAAAATATAAAATATCCAAATATTTTAAAAAGGAATTAAATTAAAAGGAAATTTTTTTAATTTTTTTAAAAAATAATGTGAACAAAATAAATATTATTAGTGTATCAATAAACACATACAAGTCACATGATGAATAATTTCTTGTTAATTTATGTATGTGATAATTTGCTTGTAAGTTACAAAAAGTTTAAAGGCATTTCACCCATATTCAAAAGTTCATTGTGATTAATTCAAAATAAGGTAAAGTTTAGTGTGTATTTATGTAATTTTCCCAATTATTAATTATAAAATTGTGTCAAGCATATGCTAATTAAACTACAATTTTTATTCACAAATAATGAGCAAGTTCTTTATGCACAACAACGGTAACAAGACCCTTGTTACTAAGTCCAGCACATTGCAGCTTATCTTGCCTATGCAGGAAATGCAACACCCTGTACCCTGTACTACAGAAGGAAAATACAGCAAATGGGCTAATGCTATAATTTTTATAACTTGCAGGTACAACAGACAAGAATGTGTAGTTCTAAAATAGTTGGAACAAAACTCCATAAGAAAACTCAAATGATACATAGCCCCACAATAAAGGCTTTAAAAATGACAGCAAACAAATTTTGACAACAGAAATTATCCGCCTCAGCATAAAACTTTATGACCAGGTAAATTGTACATTTTAGTGCACGAAAGAAATTACAACAAAATTTCAATTGGTTGACCGGAACCAACTGTATACGCCAACAAGTTCGTCAATTGCTCCATAATAATCTAGTAAGCAAAGATTAGTGGGTTTCATGAACCAAAAGTTATCTCAGTTCTGTTGGCGAAGTCAGCAAAGATATATATGCAACAGTCCCAGGATGAAACACGTAACAACTTGTATGCGATTGAGAAGGTGTTCACGCAAAAGACAATGTAAAACTACTTGAGATCATCTCATAACAGACTCTTTCACATAGTTGCGACCACCTGAACTGCAATGGCATGGAACAAAGTCAGAATCCATAAATTTACATTACCAAATGACCCTAAATGTGTATTATGGTGAAAGAAATTGTTCTGACTCACGCATATTCAAGGTGAATATTCATAAACCGAGCATTTTGTTTGCTTTGTGACAATGTCACTGAACCTTCAATAAGTTGGTCTTGTTCCAGCTCTATTGGATCATAAAAGTAGATCAATGTCTGCAAAATACATTTATAAGATCAGGAGACAAAAATAATATAAAAAATGAATATGCAACTTTGAGCATAATATTATAGACATTAAAAATGGCTACCAGTAGTCCAGCAATCAAATAACCGTAATAAATGCCAAGTTTGCCAACCTAGTTCAGGGTCCCCTTCCACCTTCATTTCCTTTCTCTGGATAGTTATTTTAAAATCATGCCTGATAGGCTCTCCTATTTCTAAGGTGTATGCTACAAGGAAGGGAATGGGAACTAAAGGATCAACACACGTGGGTAAGGAGGACAGAATGGGGAAATAAAGGGGATAATCATGCTGGAATGAAGCATAACAGAATACTGATGTGGCAAGTGGGAGTGTAAGGGAATATTCTGAAATGGAGGCTGTTAAGCCAAAGAGGGGATAAAAGGGGGAAATGTGGGAAGAAGAGGGCATCCAGAAATTGAGAAAGGTTTTGGGGCCTTTTGGCAAGGAGGAACAAACCCTCGAAGTTCTGCAAGAGTGTTATTTCTGTTCTAATTTGTAATTGCAGAGGTCTTCCTCTGCCTGTAAGGAGCTTGCCTTCATATTTTCCTATCAATAAAACTAGGTTCCTATCAATGCCAAACAGCTGAATCCCCTTCCCCCTCCAGGTACAGGACAAATCATGGTTAAAACTATCCAACTCACCCTCCCAATGAAGCGGATGGTCAGTTGTTTATTTATTCTTAAAATTATAGTCAGTATATTTTTTATAAAATATATTAAGAATATTTTAGAGTGTGCTGCGCCTCAATGTTACCTTGGGCCACAAAATGTGCCACACACCATGGTGCTAGAAGCCCTAGTTACCATAGTGTGGCACAAGCTTATAGCTGACATTCAACTGCTTAAGTTCCTTAATGATTTAAAAGCGACAAGTTTCAAACATCTTGTGCATTTGTTTTCAAATATACTTAAGATAAGCACTGACCCAGGACTTGAATGTACACATCACTGAACACTGAAACAAGGACTGCATTGGAATTGGAAATTGAATATATATATATATATATATATTGTACCTGCTGCCAATGTGTTGGAGGGTCTTCAGGTGCAGTGGACAGGATCTGTGCTTCATTGGGGTTTGTCCGCTTTTTTCTCTGACTACCATCCACTGGATGATTGTCAAAAAATGAAGTTGAGGAATGATAATTGGTCGGTGCTATTGCAGGCCCATTAAATTCAACATCAAACCAAAATGCAAAACCATGCAGTGGTGCTGGAAGAAACAGAAAATATATTTCAATAAATAACAAGATATTACAAGAATTATTAAATGCAGAAGAATTATTTAGTAAATTGGATGAGAGGATGCTAAAACAAAAAAGAATTTAAAGGCTTTCAAGCTGAGCAGTAAACATGGGAATAGGGTTGGACACACAGAGTTTGAGAAGAGCAAGCAAGAAGGGAAAGAGGGAACACATCAGCATCATTGATTTGAACAAGGGGGAGAAGGGGCGTTAGGTGTAAACTGAAATATTAGCAGCAATAAAAAGACTCAGAAGTCAATACATCAGTGAAACGGAAGGATGGACATAAGAAAATTACCTCGCATCATTGATTTGAACTTATACCTTGTTGTTACTGATTTTAGCTCATGGGTGGTAACAGAATAACAGTCGACATATTTTACCTGTAATGGAAAAAGATAAATTTCTTCAAAAATGATACTGGATTATTAGCACGGAGGAAAAATTGAAACAAGACATACATACAGACACAAACATACATTTTTGTATAAACAAATTACCATCTAGAGTTCTATAAATAAGACATTCTGATCCAATAGTGGATTTTGCTATCCCATAAATATTCAGAGAGATTGGACATTCTTGTTGCATTCTTAGTTTTCCTAGTTTTCCTTTGTATATAGAAGTTCTTGTTTTGGAGGATTCTTTATCCTCTTTGTAATTGCACTTCACTGCTTTTCTCTCTACTAGTAAAATTTCTTTTTCTAAAATAAAAACTTGTGGTCCAAGTCCAACTAGGATTTTAAATATATACAATTATATTAAAATATATAAAAAATATATCAATAACTATATATAGGTAAAAAAAATAGCACATCAAAGACACCAACTCCACATGAGGCATATAAGTTGGTGTAGAAAGTAATATACTTTCATCTCACTTCAAATGGGATACTGGATTAAGTTAACCAATCTTCCTTTTGATCCCTATTTCAGCACTGAATTCCAAACCACAACTCACAAGCAGGGGGGGAAAATATGTATAACCTAGGGAGCATGTACTTCAGCATCTAAAAGTTGCGAAGAGCAGTAAAAAAAATTAAACAGCAGCAGTAACACTAGTGGACTCACTCACCACATGCGGCCATGTCAAAACATTTTCACCACTGATTGTCTCCACAGAAGGTTCTTCAAATGCACACTGTTTTGCTAATGGTAACATGGCAGACACTGCAACAAAAAGCAGTATTAACACATGCCTAGTTTGCCCATGAAAGCTTTAATATAATACAGTCCAACTGTATGATTTCATGGTGTTGAGTTAGAGAAAAAGAGAAGCATAAGTTTGTGTAAACTGAGTGTCTCAATACACACAGGGAACTGAATATATATATTATTCACATAATGAATATGATGGGCCTCTATTTCTAACCCATGTATACCAGAGAAGTGCAAGAAAGCAAGGAGTTGGGCTGCAGGATTACGGGCCCAAGGGAGGAACCCAGAAGGTTTATGAGAGAAGGAAAAGAGGGAAGATCAAGGGCAGAAATGGGAATGAGCTGGAAAAGGTAGTGGAGGATTCTGTTGTGCAGACGGGAGAAGGCCGAAGGGTCTAACTGAATGGACACCTGGCAGCAGCAGAGTGGTGTGGGGGATACTGGAATCATAGAGGGGAACGTGAATATGGAGGGGAAAGAGGGGAGTGAGGAGGGTATTCTGTTATCTGGGCAGTGTGGGGTGGCTTAGGCCATTGGACAGGGATAGCAACTTGCTTCCATGATTATTTTCTTCTGTGTTCTTATTCTAAATTTGTCTTTGCATATCCTGTTCTATCACTGTAATTGGGCTTGCCCTCTGGATCATCTACTATTTTCTCCATTGATAACACCAGAATCTATCAGAATACAAGCTATAATCAAGGAGGCCTAATTACAGAAACTAAATCAAAGGGATTCATTACTAACCAAAAACTACATACATTAAATCTGGACATATACTAACTTAATCCTAATTATATGCACGTTTCTAACACATGGGGAAAAAATCCTAATCATATACTAACTTAATCCTAATTATATACATGTTTCTAACACATGGGGATTTAAAATATGCTTCATGATCATGTCATTTGAAATAGGAAACTTTTCTATTAAAAAAAAATGCTGCAGAGAAACTGTTAATGTATAGTAAATGAAATGTTGCAGGACAAATAAGACAGTGCAGTACAAATTTCAAAAAGCAGATCATATTATAATTATAATCATTAAGAAGAGTTCATTCACAAGGAAGGTAAATAAGCAAAATCCTAGCATGCATTTTAAGTCTGTATGAACTATGAAGCACAATATAGATATGGACAACTGCAAAACTAGTTACCAAGTAGTGTACTCACTATCAATTCCGTAAACATTGCGCCAGAAGTCAATGCTTTCACTATATCTGTCAGTATGTGTTACAGGAGCCATGTACAACTACAGAGGAGCACACTAAGAGATCAGCATTATCTTGCACAGGATAAATTGAATCCAGTAATTGCAAAGTTCCCAATCACATTCAAACAATTTTAGTCATAAATACAATTAATAAATTTAACTCAAATTAGAAATAAATATAAAAGTGAACTTTGCAGAAGAGAAATTCAGTGTAAACTATATATCTATATATTAACAAAAAATAAAGATACCGTTGCATTTGAAGGAAGAATTAGACCTCCAGGTTTGAGCCAGCGATCTCTGGCAGTAATAACACTTCCAAGCATGCTCTACAAGAAAAGTGAAGTCTTCAAACCAATATAAATTATAAAGGTGGATGTACAATAAAAAGTTGGGAAACTAAAGTTCATGTCATTGTTGTCACTTAAAATATTTTTATGACAATAATGGCATGAAGTTGTCTTTTTGGTGTTCGACCAATGGATTATTTCAAGGGGTTTCTTTGTCCAATGTTCAATGGGATTAGAGGTTTCATTATATTGATTATTAGTTTCTACTTTGCTTAGTACAATAGGAAATGGCTTTATGAGAGTCCTTTTTCACTTAAATTTTTGTACACAGAGAACTAAATTGTAAGTCTTTCTAAATAATATCTTTTTTTCTAAAGTGATGATATTTTTTTTCCAATTCATTTACCTTTATTAAACTACCACTTTTGCCCCTCCAAAGTTAATTATCCGGATTTCCACCACTGATTTCACCATAACATGTTCAACATTCAACTATAAAAAATATATATATACTCAATCAACCACAAGAATCCTAATGAGCACCTCATACAGAAGCATATAGCCCATCCATTCCGAAATTATAACATCGACCTCTTCATCAATTTCAACATCCTGCAGAAACCATAACCTAAGGTAAATACACGAAGAACGAAACAGCTGGTTACTATTAGCAAATATACAAATTGACAGGAAAAATTATATAAATTTCAGGGTAAATTAGAATCTGCAGGAAGCAATATATAAATTGAACAAAAACATAAATATTGTGGAGAAATCTTATAAGAGAGGAAAGGAGAGAAAATACAGTGACAGAGGTGGATGTATCCACCTAAACAATGAAAGTAAAGAAATCAGCAAGTCCTCAAAAGGTTTGGTCATTGTATTTGTCAAACACCAAGGCAATATTTAGACCATTCACCATTGTAATCTAAAATTGAAAATTATAGCAACTCTTTCGGAGGTTAAAAAAGAAATTGTTCAGAGTAGCCTACCTCAACTCGTCCATGCAATACAATGACCACATCGGAAAGATTATTTGCTTTCACAACTTCATTCGCCTGCTTGCAGAAGGGAAAAAAGTTAATTGAAACCAAGAACTCAAGCTCAAAAGTGCACTACCATACAGAGCGCAAGTTGATTGGTTCCATGACAGATGTATTTTAGCTTGTGATGCAAAAGATGTACTTACGAAACTCCAAAATAAAAGTAAGGATCACATTTCTGTAACAATAAACCAATCAATGATACACCCACAATTAGCAACTCAAGTGTTGCTTATTGGCACCAGAACTAGATGAAGCTATAGCATTATACCAATGAAAACTATGATCTTTGACAATTACCTGCACAGCAATGTCACTGGCATCAACTGCATACACCTGGCAAGACAAACATTCCACAATGTCATACAGTAAAATTAGAGATCTAGAATTCTATGAGAATCCTAAGGCAATAGTTTGTCTGTCCTTGTTTTAATTTTTATCCTATATTTGCTGTAATATCTGCATTACTTTCTTGTTTATCTCCCTTGCTGCATCAGTTAGCCTCAGTTATTTGGTTTTCCTAGAAGATCGAGGAGAAACACTTTTAAATCTCAAAACAAGATTGCCAACTAGATGATAATCACCGTTTTTTTCATAGAAACAAATTTATTAGAGAAGAGAAAGAAAGTAATTACAAGGGAGAGGCAAGGATGAGGTATCCTAAAAAAAATATGGGTCAAATGCACTTTACCCCTAATTTATTAGTGTCGTTGCACTTTCCACCCTGATTTATATAATTAAGCACATTACACCCTAATTTAACACTATCTATTGCAATTGTCACCTTTTTATTAAAATAAAATTATATTTAAGATTAATTAACATAAATGGTCAACAATACCCCTCTCTTATCATGTTATAACCATCCATAATGATATTGCAGCTTATCAATTAGGATATACTGTTCCAGGATGCATTTCAAAAGGAAAGACTTGATACTTCTAGTTGTTTTAAGGAGTCCAGCAACGTAAAATGTTTATGCTGAATAAACTTCAACTTGCCTTGAAGGGATTATCAGAGAGCATAATAAACTTGCAGTCTTTAATAACTGTTTCACTTATACAATATTTTTGAAGTTGCAAGATCGCTACATGTTAGAGCTCTAGGAAAAATATCTTTTGCAGACTGTAGAGCCCCAATCTACATGGCTTTGTGTTCTCTAGATACACAGTGCAAGTGAAGAGTTTTAATCCCAGTAAAAATGGAAAGCCGCTTATCATCAGATTCGCTGAAACAAACCGAACATGCATCCATGGCACATTTTTATGCATGATGCAAGTGTAAGGATGTAATCACAATCTCACAAACTATTTCTGCAGGGGTCAATTTTAGCTGTAGCTAGCAAAAGACATCAGAGATTAAAGGAATAGAGGAGAGTAAACATGAAGGAGGGAGGGGAAGGGGACGTGTGAGTTTTTGAGATTTTAGAAGAAGTCGGATTTTGGAGCCAATGCTTGGAATAGAAAGAGATAGCTTGAGCTGTCACTGAGAACAAATTTGAATTTTGAAATCAACGCTGGCAATGTATTAGTAATTAGTAATTAGTAATCTATTACAATTTGGCAAAAGCAAGAGCAAAGTGTAGCGCAAGGGGAGAATGATGAATATAATTTATAAGAAAGGGACATTATTAACCATTAATGTTAATTATTCTTAAATATAATTTAATTTTAATTAAAAAAAGTGAAGATTGCAATAGATAGTGTTAAATTAGGATGTAATATGCTCAATTATATCAATCAGGGTGAAAAGTGCAACAAGAATAATAGGGGGTAAAATGCAATTGACCCAAAAAATAAATTAAAAAAAGGGAGAAAATAAAAGAATAAGAGAAAAACACAAAATGCAGCAGGGCTGCCTAATCTCTCTGCAAGTCAGAGATGAAAACACCCACAAACAACCATGGGCTGAATGCTAAAAACACAATCTAGTCCCAAAGTAGATTTAGCGGTGAGGAAATACCTTTAAAAATGCATGTGTTACACTCCAACCAAGTGCACCAAAGAATTGCATAAACACTGCCACAGAATTTTGGCTTTCTTCTTTTTACCAAAACATTTGTAACAAACCAACAGGAACTGTTCTAAGGTAGGAGGACACACCCGCTGCTCCTCAAAAACTCCAAAAAGATTGTTCCACAGAAAAGTAACTTCCATGCAATTCAGTAATAAATAACTCACTGTTTCAGAACTTGATTTGCACATACAAACATGTCAGAAAAGAAAGCAATATGAGGCCTACAAATCTTAAGCAAGCCATTTCTGTCCATCCTATTCAGTCCAGCTGTCCAAACAAAAGATTTGACCTTAGAGGGAGCTTTGGATTTCTAGATGGGTTTCTGAAGGAGGCAGTGTAGTCTCAAAGGCACCAAAAGGCGTGCCTAATGGCGAGGCACCAAAAGGGGTTAGTGCCTCTTGGAGCCTTAGGAGCGCCTTTCTGGTTCAGGCAAGGCACAACTTTAGCCCCTTATTGATAAAGGTAAAAAAATCTCTGAAAGCCCAGCCATCTAACTTGCAAATTATGATGCTAAAGAGGGTAAAATAGTCAGAATGTTAAAAGAATAAGTAGTTGTCGAGTCTTTGGGAATCTTAGTAGCAAGCAACTTAGGGTTTTTGTAAATGGAACATCATAATCTTCTATTTTTACTATGAATGTTATGCTCGAATAGTTAATTTATATGGAAAATCAATGCAAAGTAGTCAAATATTTTACTGCTTTATTTTTTCTAATGTTAACGCCTTTCTTCGGTAAGGCACACTCTTTTTGGCGCTTCTTGCCACAAGGCATTAAAACCCCCTAGCGCCTTCAGGGCGCCCTTTCGCCTTTGACTACCATAGAAGGAGGAACCTTTGACTATTTGGAGAGTGAGTTAGAAATTGGAAAAATGATTTACAAGAACTAAAGCAGCTCTGCTTTTATTTTTGTAAAAGAAGAATATATTAAAAAAAAATCATAACAACAATCTTACATATATCAACCAAAAGGATATACCAATGTCAAGTTGAAAGAGCTTACCCGCTTTGCACCAGCCTGAGCACAAAATATAGAAAGGATGCCTGTACCGCATCCGACATCAACTACAACCTGAAGGCAGATGACACTTTAGGGAGAAAAAAGATAGAATAAATAGTTTATAAATCAATTTATGACACTTTATATGTGTTTGCTAAATTACTTTGCCTGCAATAAAACTCTGATGTTGCATGATTGCAGCCCTATAAGTTTCGGTCCGCACACGATCCTGTACCAAACAGAAAGAGAATGCAAGGCAACATTGAAACACAGACAGTAAAAGAAATGAGTGCTTCACATTCAATTGAAGGTGATATCAAAAACAGAAATAAAGAGACAAAAAAAGAAAGAGAAAGAAAGTTCAAGATGACTAAAAAGAAATGCAATTAAAAAGAGAATGCAAGACAAGATTGAATACAAATATGATGCATGGGTACTTCTATATGGCTGCCGTACCCATGTCGGGTATGTATCCGGTACCGGTACTCATTGGGTACTCCTGAGTACCTAGTACACTATAGTAATTTTTAAAAAAAAATTTGCTATCAAGTACATTTCGGTACAGTTTAATATTACTCAAGTACAAGCTTTTTTTGATTTGTTACAAAATGAAACACACAACTACTTCAATATTTCAAATATGAAGGGCTACTCCGAGATAATATCATCTACATGAGTACCCAGTACACTATAGTAATTTTTTTAAAAAAATTTGCTATCAAGTACGTTTTAGTACAGTTTAGTATGACTCAAGTACAAGCTTTTTTTGATTTGTTACAAAATGAAACACAACTAAATATGAAGGGCTATCTCCGAGATAGTATCATCCTTAGGTAACTTTCACTTACTCAAATGTACTTTATGGAGTTTTGTTAAAAACTGAGTTTGGAGGGAAATAAAAGGAAGGGATAATTTTAATTTCTAAATTATAAAATATTTATGAAAAAAAAAATCTTGATTTGAATGTTAAATGATAATTTTTTATTTTATTCTTATTATTTTAAAAAAAATATTAAATAAAAAAATATACACTAAAAATAAAAAATTAACCCTTCCTTTCTTTTTTTCTCCAAACTCATCAAGACAAACAATTACTTAGAGTTAGAATGTTGTAAAAATAGTATTTATTTTTTGATTTAATTACTTTATTTTTATATTTTTATATAATATATCTGCCGTATCCGTATCATAGTTTTAAAATTTTAATCGTACCGGTAGGGGTAGCAATCTAGAATGCTTCAGATGAAAAAGGGAAATGGAGAGAAGAGAGGCAAAGAAAGAAAAAGAAAATGGAAAACCTTGATCATTTCTTCGTGGATACCAACGTGAGCGTACGAATGGAAATAGGCCATGTCGAAGTCCGTACAAGGAGGTATTGTCTGCTGCTGCTGCTGCTGCTGTTGTTGTTGTTGTTGATGCTCATAAACCCTAAGACTCTGTCCCGAACGGCGTGACCTGCGACTTCCGCGGCGGACTCGCGCTCGTTGAGTCATTCCGAGTCGCGTTTCTGAAGAGGAGACACCATCTCCCTCTCCATCTCCATCTCCATCTCCCACTCCCTGGTAGCCGTTACTGTAATTGGGGCTCGAAAACATCACTGTCTCTCTCTCTGACTGCCCTTCGCCCAACAACAAGGAGCGTTTTATAAGTACTCGACCACCGAGTACTTTTAATTTGTGTCGAGTACTTTTAATTTGCCAACACACCCTTAATTTTTCCATTTGTTATCCAATGCAATTAATTTTTTTTAATAAATAGCTTATATATTATAAATACTTATTTTAGTAAAACTTGTTTAATAAATTTTATTATTATAAATATAGTCTAAAATAATTTAAATTGTGTTTAGATAAATATCTCAATAAACATTTTTAATAAAATACAGTACATTTAAAGAATATGTTATGATTTATGTTAATTTCTTAAAGTTAATTTGTTAAAAATATTATAAAAATAACTAACACTTAAATTATTTTTAACTTTTGTAAAAAATTATTTTCATAAGCTTAAATTTTTATTTTATAAAAATAAATCTAAAATAATTTATAAAAATTTTATAGACTGTTTTAATAAGTCAACTAATGTTCTAAAAATTGGTTAAACTGAATAACCGGAGACGAGAGTAGTTCAAAGATTAATTGGTTTGATCGGTTTAACCGATTGTTGAACCAGTATACTATATAATATATATATATATACATATATATATACAACTGATTACAAAAATCATAAATCATTTTGTTGTGTCGCCACCTATTTTATAAAAAAGAATGACTAAAACTGTGAAAATTTTCAAAAGAGCTAAATCTTAGGTTTTTTTTAAAGAACTATTTTCTTCTTTCTTTTTTAATAAAAATTCAATTTAAAAGTTGATAAATGAATAGACCAATTTTTTATTTCTGATTTTTATCGGTTTAACCGATTCAATTATTTTTTTAATAAATTTTTGTAGTTTAATCACTTAGGTGATTCTTTAGTTGAACCATAATTGATAAAATTTCTAATTTACTATCTGATTAAACTGATTTTTAAAACATTGAACTCAACGTCTAAATGAAATAAAAACAATTTATAAGTATTTATTATAGTAAATCAACTTAAATAAGTTCTACATAAGCATATTCAAACCAAATTTTAATCTTGTCTTATATACCAACTAGAATAATTTTATCTTTAGTTGGAAGATTTTCTCATAAAGAGAAGAATGAAATTAGTCTATACAAATTTGACGTGGGATTGTTGACAAAATATGAATTGTGTTTTATAAATTTGGTGTTGACTTTATGGATTTATTATGAGAAAAAAGACAAAATTTTATTATAGTTAAATTTATTAATTTTATTTTTGTATATATTTTTTTAAATATGATCCTCTTATGTTATTCACAAATATAAAAAAATTCTAATGATATTTAAAATGTGTTTGTTTTGAATTTAAAAAAACCAAATAGAAAAATTTCAAATTTTATTACGCCTTTTAAGGTGTGATTTTTTTTTTAATCAAATGCTCGTTTGAATTGGGCTTAAATTTAAATTAAATAAACTATTAGTGGTTGAGCTTATGTAGCGTGGTTAGTGACGATAAAATAAGATTTTGATGAAAATAGTAACAATGCATTGGAATTTGGTAAATTTCTTTTTATGAGTGGTGCCAATGCGTTGTATTGGGAGAGAGGAGTGAGAATGGTGGGTTTCCCAAGGGAGGAGAATTTGGTGGTTTTTCTTAAATCGAACTTGATGAAATTATAATATAAAGTCATTTTCTCTCATTTTAAGGTTGGTGTTGTTTTTCTTTAAAAATAAGAACGGAAAATTTAGGATGAGATTTACATGAAAAATTATATAGAAAAAACTCATTAAAAATCTTTCGTTCTTAACTAACTCTTAATAACCCCCCTTCAAATGTAGATGTTATTTAGTGAAGTTAAATGGATACTTACTTTTGAAGAACAAGAAATAAAAAGGACAAAGAGTGATGCTAGTAATTTGTGAAGTCTAAAAAGATAGAAAGTAGAGAATAATATTCTTAACATTTTAGATTTTATTATATAATATTTTATATTTAATTCAATGATATATAGTGTCATATATGTTATGTGTTACGTTTTTAGTGAATTACTTCTAAGAATATTTCTTATCAACAAATGAAACTTGTGTCACTTTCTTTTTTTCTTGAATTTCTTCAAAACTATGCATCAATTTCCAAATATAAAATTCATATATTTTTTAAATTTGTGATAGAGGATGAATAAATGCTTATTTTAGTTAGGCCTGCGATATGAAGAGTATTAAGTGGGGGATGCATTGCAGCATTATTTTTTTCAAAAACGAAAAAAACATGCAGCGTGCGTGAGCGTTATAACGCTTGAGTGCATCAGAACATTACCCTTTTAACTACACTTTAATTTTGTTTTTATTTAATTGTACCTTTCTTTTATTTACACTTAATCTTATTTATTTTAATAGTAAGAATAGAAATATGTTAATTTTGAGAGAATGAGTTTGTAGTTTAATTGACACTGACCCAAGGGTTAGAAAGTTTAATCTTTTACTAGGTCATATTTTTTTACTTAAGTGTTTGCACTTTTAATGTAATAAAAAAATTTAAAAATAAATATTAGTTTTGAATATTGACGAGCTTTCAAGTGCAAACAGTAAATTGAAGATAAATTCAAGCTGAAACCAAAGTGAGAGAAATTTCTAAACTGATGTATAGCATGTTTAGATTGATTTTTAGAGAGTTTTAAATTATAGTTTGAGCAAAAAAATTTCTCTTGAACTTTTGTTCAAACTATAATTTAAGAATCTCTAAAAATCAATCTAAATCTAAACATGTTGATAGTAACTTACTGAAGTTTCTACACCAGTCAACTGACTCGGCTACACATACCAATGTTGTTAAAGCCGAATTGGATAGTGAATCGAAAAAGTTTTTGGTTTAGGTTCAACCGGTTTAACTGTTTGGTCATAATTACATATTAAATAAATATATATATATATATATATATACATGACTCATAACACACATTACTAATAATAAAATGCATAATAAGATTTTGAGATTTTAATTATCAAGTCTCATATCATTCTCAGTTGAGTAATTAAGTGATTGAGAAATTAAAAAAATTATAAAAAATTAAAAAAAATTTTAAAAAAAGATGGCAGGTTCAACCCGATTTTATCCCAATTTAACCCGGTTTTGTCCGATTTTAACCAATTTTGACCTGTTTAACTCGGTCCAACCATAAATCCGATTTTGGTATTGAACCATAACCGGATAAGGGACCGGTTCACGGTCCGACCGGCCGGTCCGGATAACAGTGACACATACTCGATGTCTTTATTTGTTTTATTTTCTTTTTTGGTTTATATAAAAACCAGATTTCTGTTCCAACTTCACTCTACCTGAGCACTCTAGGTGCAACCAAAAAATTGAAGATTATTCAAATTAAAATCGAAATGAGGGAAATTTATAGACATTGTTTCAGTCATCTACTAGTTATTACACATAAACGTTGTCTTCTTAATTTATTCATTTTATCTTATTTTTGGTTTTATATAAAAACCAGACTTATTTTCTAACTTCACTCTCCCTGATCACTCTAGGCCTCAAGTGTACACAGCCTTTTTTTGGGGTAAAATACACAGCCTTTCTTTAAGCACAAGAGAATACTACCTTTTGCTACATATATCGTCTTACTTCTTACACAAACCTAAATAATTACCAGCCTTTATGACTTGGTTATCCTGAGTATTCCTGCCTGCGCCTTTCAAGATGGAGCAACAATTTTTCATAATCAGGAAGGTTTTCTTTGATCACAGGAACTTGTTTAAAATTCTGTATCCAGGCATGCAACCGAGGAAATTTGTTTGGCTTAATCAGTTTCATCCCCACAATTTCCTCCAAGCCTTCCAACCAATGACCAAGGCATCCATATGCTATGTCCACCAATCCAATATTGTCGCCTCCAAAGAACTTCTTGTCCCCTAGGCCTTGCTCTTCCACTACCGTGAGAGTTTCTTCTGCTTTTTTCATTGGAGTCACCTTTTCTTGTTCATCTTTAGAGGGTCGATAAAACAGATCAGTAATAGAAGCGATCTACAGAACCAAATGAACAACACCATTCAAGAGAGATTAATTCCATTATCCCAACTTAGATTAGAATTTAAGAAGGATATTTATAGCACGATGACTGTTAATTTGAAAATAGAAAATAGAAAATAGAAAAGGATCAGATAGAATTACCGAATCCTCTCCATATTTAATCCAAAACCGAGCCAAGGCTCTCTCATGGGTATCTTTTGGCAGCAAAGGCTTATCTGGCCATGTTTCTTCAATGTATTCAAGAATCACGAGAGACTCTGCAATGGCTTTGCCTCCATGAATAAGCACAGGGACTTTCTTGTGAATTGGATTGAATTGCAAAAGTAGCTGACTCTTGTCATACCTGTTTTCTTCTATGTACTCATAGCTAATACCTTTGAGCTTTAGAGCCCATATCACTCTGTGAACATAAGGGCTAGACCAAAATCCTAGAAGTTTCACGTCTGCCATAGTTACTATGCAATGAGCAGATGCAAGAGGGAGTTTTATAGTGAGAATGATATTTTCTTGGACTAAGAAGTTTCAAAGTCCAAAGCATGGATGGTGATTCCAAAGCTTCCCAGGTGAACAAATGGGACCTATTTTGTCCAATCTCATGTGGCTACTTTGGTGTGAAGACTAGCATCCCTTTTGAACTAGTCAATAATGGATGGTTGTCCCGTTGTCTCCATTCATTGAACTTTTCGATTCTAATTACAAGTTTTGCTTCTTTCCTTCTCCACTTTTCATTTCAGTTACCGACCTCTCTACCTTTTCGTCATTAGCAATGCTATTGCGTACGAAAATTGTTCTAGGAAAACTTTCACAAAGGATCAAGGACCAATCATGGTTAGAGAGAGAAATAAACATGATTTAATTACAAAATTGTACATTTCCAAACACAACACATTTACTCTTTTACTTTTCATTCGTATCGTATGTCGTTTTACGAAAAAAAAAAATCGTTCCATTTAACTTTTTCCTTTCTTCAGATAGGAGAAGTGTCGCAAAATTATTCCTTTTTTTTTTTTTTATCATTGTTCTTTTTCAGGTTTTTTCTCTTCTTCCTAATTTTTCAGTTATTACAACCTAACTTTATTGATTAGAATATCTCCTGCATATTTCATCTTTAAATAAGCTTTTTTTAGTTTTATTATACTATTGCCTTGTGAAACACTGCGTAGTGAAAATAATAGCATGTTGAATTTAATGCAAATGTTTTTTTTTCTCGAAAAAGGAAAATTTTAATCTTATTATATTTTATATATTAATATAAAAAAAAATAATATAATATTAAATAACTAAAATTTAAAAATAATACTCTTATTATATTTTAATTAAAAAATATCACCACAAATATTTATAAAATTTTATTTTAATTTTTTCTTCCTAATATTCTCTCCCCTAATTACTCACGCTCACAGCACGAGCACGCACAGGACAGACTAAAGAGGCAGGCACAAAGTCACGAACCCATCGCCGCCACCAGCCCCCTGCCGGCGACACAGTCGACCCCCCACCACTAGCTGCCTATCGCCACCTCCAGCACTCAGTCAGCGACGACTACACGGTGCTGCGTTTGCTTCTTTATTATTCAAAGTTGTTCTAATCTTCGTTCCTATCCATATGCAGTAGCTGTAGGCCTTTGAATCATTGTAGGCCTTTGGATCATTGTGGCTCGTTGTTTAACTCTCTGGCATTCGTCCATTGTCGTTGTATACTTGTATTGTAGCTCCTTTGAAGCCTCAGAGTTTTCAGACATGGGTATAGCAGCCCTTCATCTTTTATTTGTGAGTTTTTTGTTTTTGTTTCTTTTTTTTCAATTTTAAGCGGTTTGACCCGCTAACCACCCTGTTAGCTTTTTCAACCTGCCCCGCCCCGTTTAAGACTGTATTGGGCCGGGCTCTTATTGGGCCGAATTACAGGTGGATCGTTTTGGGCCTGTGTATTATGTTGTGATTCCTTCTCTTGTTTCTTTCTATGATTTGTGTGTTTTCCCGTCTCTAATCTATTCGCAGCCAAACTCAGAATTGCTCGGCTCTCTCTCTGGAATCAACTCCTCAAAACGACAAGGTCACACGATTTGGGCACAGATTCTTGAAGCCTTACCACACAAGTGAAATCTCTCATTTTACGTAACCGAGGTAATTCCTTCTTTCAAACTCAAATCAGGTGAAATTTGGATTATTCTTTGCATGTTATTATTGGTAATTGATGATGTCAGTTTGTGAGAAATAGCTAATTGTATTGATAAATTGATAAATTGATAATGATTGTCTTCCTTTGGTGTTTTCATATTGGTTATATTGTCACTGCTACGGTGCTACCTAAAAATTTAGGTCACGCACTACATTTGTCTGAAGCTTGAAGACAGATGTGTTTCTAGTTGCTGGCTTGCTGTTGAAATTTTATTCTAAATATAATTCTCTAATGATTACAGCTTGTTGCTTTGATACAAATAAAATTGGAATGATATAAACAATGGTTGCTTCACTTTGTGTGAAACTGCAGTGAAGAAGCCGGGTGAAGAAATGAGCAAGTATGGCTTGAACCTTAGGCCTGCGAAGCAGAAGAAGCAGCCAACAAGGCCTTCCCTTGCCACTCCTTTTGGGTTTAATGATGATGATGAGAATGACGTCGAGAGAGAAATTGCTCTCCAGGCTAGCAAGAATAAGACTCTCAAGGAAGTACGTTGACCTTGCTGTAACTATTAGCCTCCTTGGTGTTTGATACATGTGTGATCTAATGGTTATTATTACATACAAAGTATTTGTTTGTTTGTTATTATAATCTTACTTTCCTTGTGGTTTTTCCTTTTTAAGGTTGAGGAGCAGCAAAAGAAAGCCCTGGAAGAAGATCCAACCATATTTGATTATGATGGAGTCTATGACAAAATGAAAGAGAAAGTTGCTCGTCCACTGGTACAAGATCGTGAAGAGAGAAAGGTATGGTTACAGTTTTAAGCATAACATGTACTTTATTTTATGGATGATGGAAATGATTTTTTTATGACTACCAAATTGATGTTATGGCTAACAGATGGACCATATATATATATATATATTTGTTACAATCCAACAATCATTGTATTATGTTCATAACTCATTAGAGAATCACATTGGAGAATCTCTACCAAATTACATTATAATTATGACTCAGGAGATTAGCTACATGAAGGTACACATTCACATACATAATGAATCCCATTAAAACTGGTTGTACCTTTCTTTTCATTTATTTAGAAATTTAGCATTGTTTGTACTGAGATAGCAGTGAAATCCTTTTACATTTTGCTATCAAATAAATTTCTGTAGAGTTGTCTTCAACATATCAGAAGTAGTCTATGTGTTTTATACAACAAAAAAATTTCAAAATCATCTTCTTAGTACCCCTTTGTTTTTTTGGGGAAGGGGTAGTGAGTGTATGACACAGGACATGGAAGATGGACACAATGACATAGAAAAATCCAAGATATAAGGATATAACATTGCATAGGCATAAAATATATATGTTGACAGACAGATCATCAAGTAGCATATGGAAACATACCTAAAATATTCCTAATATGTAAAAATATCTTTATAAAGTATCAAAAGTGTGAAATATTAAGATTCAATATTTTTCACTTTTCTAAGAGTACTGTATAAAGGTTTGAGAGTGTCAAATGTCAATCTGAGAGTTGGTGTCTGACATGTTTTGGGGATGGGCACGACTCCTCTCATGAAGTGTGGGTGCTTCACAGTCAACAGTTTGTTAGAATAGTGAAAATTGTTAATAGTGATTTTCACGTAGACTATGTGCTTGTTCCTCTATAATAGTTTGGTTTAAATTTATTTTCTTCTTTTACTTTTATGAGAGCTGGTGTTGAAATTTGTCTACTTTGGGTTGTCTGCCAAATGACATTGGTACTCATTAACCTCTAATTTTTGTGATGCAGCCAAAATATATCCAAAATCTGATTAAAAAGGCACAAGAGCGAGAGCAACATCGTGATATTGTTTATGAGAGAAAGGTTGCCAAAGAGAGAAGCAAAGATGACCACCTCTATGCTGACAAAGACAAATTTATTACCGAAGCATACAGAAAGAAGCTTGCCGAACGGGAGAGACAAATGGAGCTAGAACGTTTGCGTGAACTTCAAGAGGAGAGAGATGATGTATGTTCTTGCTTTTTAAAATCTTTCCATAATCATTACCATGTTTTCATATCTCTTTTGGTTGTCAACCTGATTGGTAATGGATTTTAAAATAGTCTTGTGTTCTTTATTACAGACTGTGCGAACTGAGAAAGATGCACATTGTTTTCTTCTTATGAATGCAGTGTAGAACAGAATAGGGAGAGTTACAATTGAGGAATTCCTGGAAAAAATTCCAACAAGTGGTTAATTAAGTCAGTGTATGGTTAACTTATTAGTGACACTTTGAACATTAATAATCACTTCTTTGGGTACTTGTTTTTAAACTGGAAATTATTTTTCCATGTATTCGTAAATTGTGATTCTCCCATGGAATATTTGTAGAGTGGTTACTCTTTATGATGAGATTTTCCATTGTTTAATAATATAGCATTATGGTTATTAAGTTTTTATATGAGTAATGAAGCATATCTAGATGAAGAAATTCCTGGCTCCTGAAAGCAGGAGTTGGTTTTAGGCAAGGGAGTGCTTTTTGGATAATCCTAATTATTCTGGAAATTTGTAAAACTACTGAGTGGATATTAATAATTTTCAAAATGCATATACGCTTCTTATCTGATTTGTGTGACCTCTGACTTTCCTTTAGCATTTACCTTAATTCTACACCTTTGGTGTCCTTGGTTGTATTTACTTTGGCTTTGGAAAGTTGTATGAATGCAATTATGTTAGTAGAAAATTCTCAAAAGAATTATGTAATTCTGCTGAGCAATCTGTCATGTATTCTGCTCTGAAGTTCTCATTGCATATGGTGCACTATAGTTTTGTAAATTTCCCTTAGAAAAGGTGGATGGTTTTGGAACGGGATTAATCCATGTATCCATACTCAAGAAACAAAACTGGAAGTCTGGAATCATTTTAATTATGACTGGGAGTAGGTAAAATGACTGGAAGCATTCCTTACTCCCATTCTTATATCCACTAGGGTTTTCTTTCGTGTAGTATTACACAGTAATTATGTCATCGCCTTTCATTTTATTCTTAACCATAGTCCACTAGTTGGGCCTTGGGCTTTTGGTATAACATTAATATCAAGATTCCAGGCTGGGATGAGTTGGTCTCAGATCGTGTATCTATCATATAATAAGAAATAGTCCTATTGCTGCCTTTATTCCCAAAATGAGTGGAATGCTTAATTTATCAACTTAGTGGTGACTTTTGATTTTTTCACTGCTTTCCACATTTATTCAAAATTTTGGCAATAGAATTGTGCTGGCTGAGGCAGGTCTCTGCATGTTAACTTGTTAGGTGATGGGTGTTTTCCTTTCTTTCTTTCTACTTGTTTTGAGTGTATATTTTTGAATTAAATTGGTATACTTGTTTATGGTTTAATTCCTATATCTCTATTTTAAATTACTGACATACTTTGTATTTTACTATTTGCATAGGTTACAAAAAAGAAGGACTTTTTGCTTGATTTTTATACGAACCTCGATAAAAATGTTGCTTATGGTGCAAAAGATGCTCGGGGGAGGAAACCTGACATTCGGGCTGAGCAAAGAATTCCAGAGACACACGAGGGAGTGAGCCCTGATGCATCAAATCGACATCAGCATAGTGATGAATCAGATGAAGTTCCGCATTCATTGGGTAACTCAAGTTCGCCTGTGGAGTCTTCCGGGAAAAAGATTGGGGATCAGGGTGAAACTTCTAATCCTTCAAATAGAAGTATCAATCCCTTGGATATGAAGCCAAATCCCGAGGCTTTTGTAGAAGAAAAGAGTTCAGTTGAACAGTCATCAGCTTCTCAACCAAAGCCCGATCATCACAAAAGAAGTCAAGATGCTCTGGCTGCAGCAAAGGAACGCTTTTTGGCGCGTAAGAAAGCAAAGTAACTGAAAATTTTCCTGCCTGTGTTCAGATGTCTGGTGACACACATTTGGTCTTTAGTCTTTGATGTTTGATTTAATATCCATGATGTTATGTTACCTTTAATGCTAAAGAGCTTTATCTGTGAAAAGTAGTCATTGATTCAACAGATAGCAGCGTATGATACTATACCAATTTTATGGTATGCAATCTTGGGCCAATTTCAAGATTCACTCCATTTGATCTTTCTGAAGTTCTCTTTCATGAACTTTTTCAAATGTAAAATTAGTTTCGATCTGCTAATGGATTCAAATAGATCGTGTTATAGGGTCCGCATATTCTTTGTAAGATGCATGCCATACAATTATTTAATCTTTTATAAGGATTAAGGACTCTTTTCATTGCCGAATTCTGAAAACAGCATGAGAAATTTTAAATCAACTAACGCGTTCATTAATTTTTTTTATCATGTAGTTAGTTATTGAAGTACTTTAAAATAGAAAGAGGTTATTATTTTTGATTTGAAAAATTTAACAAATTTCATCTGGAAGAATCAATATTTTATAACATTGTTATTTCAGATTAGTAGTTTGAGTTTAAGCAAGTGTGGAGAGTAGAAATTCGATTCCGTGTAAAATTATATGGATAAAAAAAAGTGTTTATTTTCTTTATGAGTTTAATTTTGATCTACTTGTTTATTTAATTTTTTTTTCTATTATTTAATCATGTATTTATGAATCATTAAAAGTGTTTGATTTTTTAAGTAGATGTTGTCATATAATCAAATTATTTTAATGATGTGTCAGTATATAATGAAGTGAGTATAAACAGTAAATTAATTTATTATTTGTGTATAATATTACCCAAATATTATAGAACGAAGTAATATATTTATTGACTGTAAGAAGTGCTTTGATATTGCAAAATTTCAAATCGATAACATAGGTTATAAGTGTAAAATAATTGGGTTTAGCCCTCCCTCTAAAAAAATATAGCTTTTCTGAGGTGAATTTCAATTTGTCTTTGTATTTGAACAAATATAAAAAAAGATTATAGAAGGTCTTAAGGTTGTTGTAAGATTCTTCTGGTATTTAAATTATTTGAAATTGCTGAAAATTGGTAGTAGTCTGTTTGTTTGTGGGTCTGAAGCGATTATAGCCATAGTTAGATAAATTTTAAATTGCTTCCAAAATAATAATATATAAAAGAGTGGTTTGGGGAGGGATTTGTTTTTGCCAATAATAGTCTACGTTTGAAACATGGATGTTAGATACATAAAGTCCACCATGGCTGCTAATCCATTTTTGTGTTATATATACCGATCGTTAGGAGGCAACGACCCCATTATTTTTGGCTCGAGAAACGATTACCGCGAATAGTAAATATTATTTACAGCAATAAAATAATTAATATTAATGCACTAAGATTTTTACCTTGAAAATTCTCTTATGCAAAGAGAAAAATTCCGTGATAAATTTCAATTTTTTTTATTATATTAAGAATAAATTATAATATTGTCACCTTATTCTCTCACACGAGAGTTACAAAAATATAATATTTCTTAGTAATATCTCTCCTATACCAAAAAATAATAGTAATGATACCCACCTTTTTTTGGGTGTATGTCTTCAATTTTGAGATTTATCACTATTTTCTTCTCCGCCGTTTGCATTAGACAAGTTTTCTCCTTCCACCGAATGAATTGTTTTTTCGTTCATTATGGCTGGACTGGACCCCACAAATCTGTGCAAATGCAATAATCTATCAATTACAAATTATAAATCCCCTGTACATTGTACAATGCTAAGGGCGGAAAGTTTATTTCTCACCATGATGTGGGCAGTGACATAAGTTTTTCCCTCATACTTTCCTATATATGTATATATATATATCCTTAGACATCCGTTGGAAAGTTTGGAGAAGGAGTAGAGCTGTGTAGGGAAATTAAGAGGAGTTAAAAATCGAAGCAATGGCAGATGTGCAAGAGCAAGTGAGCAACAAACAGGTGCTAGCTAAGGATTACATAACTGGTAATCCAAAAGATACAGACATGTATTTGAGCACGTCTACCATAACACTGCAACTCCCCCCAGAGGCTACAAATGCTGTGCTGGTTAAGATCCTGTACCTATCCTGTGATCCTTACATGCGAGGCAGCGAGGAGTCAGATAAAAATCGCCTCTTCAATACCTTCGCCCCTGACTCTGTAAGCAACTAGGCACACACACATATAACTTTTTTCTTTTCTATAATCATGTTCTCTCTGTCACTTTACAATTTATCTAAAAATTTTGTGAGAACTAGGCCAGGTTTGGCTAGTGCTATTGCTGTTCTAAAACTACAGTTTCAGTATTTTGTAAAAAGAATTTTTGGAAAGTTGCTTTTAGAAGCAGTTGAGCTATTATTGGTAAATATTCTTTAAAAGATGTTTTAATTTATATAATTACCAAATCAAACATGCAAATATTAAATGTTATAATAAGCTAACAAATAATTCAACAGTATCCAATTTGTGATTGAACAGTTCAACGTCTCTTAAGCACTGTTAAGAAACAGTTGCAGCATTTGTTTCTAAAGCACTGTTAAATTTGATATCTGTATTTATGAACTCTGCCTTAATTTTCTGGGTTGAATCTTTTTCCAGCTAATAGTTGGGTATGGAGTGTCTAAAGTGTTGGATTCTAAGCACCCAGACTTCAAAAGAGGCGACTTAGTGTGGGGAGTCACCAAATGGGAAGAATACAGTGTCATCACTAAGACTGACAGCCTCTTCAAAATAGAGCATACAGATGTACCCCTTTCCTATTATACGGGAATTCTTGGTAAAGAAACTTCTACCCATCCCAGAGTTGACTTCTCATCATATGCATGGCATTGCTTTAGATGTATCAATTGTACTTATTAGTGGTTACCCGTTTGTGATCATTTTTGCATGCAGGTATGCCTGGTATGACTGCTTATGCAGGCTTCTATGAAGTTGGTGCCCCTAAGGAAGGAGATTATGTGTTTATATCTTCAGCATTTGGTGCAGTTGGTCAACTAGTTGGCCAATTAGCAAAATTGATGGGCTGCTATGTTGTTGGAAGTGCAGGAAGTACAGAAAAGGTAGAGACGGTGTTAGTTTTGCAGGGTAGAGTAATTGCATATATCTAGTTTCGACAAGAATCCCAATTAACTGTTCTGTTTTTACTGTTCAAAAGGTTGAAATTTTGAAGAATCAGTTTGGGTTTGATGGGGCTTTCAATTACAAGGAGGAGCATGACCTGGATGCAGCTTTGAAGAGGTTAGTACATAATTTGCATTTAACATATCAAGACTGCAAATTATTTTATTGAGAGTAAATTCCAAAAAAGTAATTTTGGGGTTGCTTTTGTTTTTTTATGTGATAACCAAAGAAAAACATTTCCTACTAACAGTCACCAATCTTTCAGATGAAAATAATCGTCTTTTCCTTTCAACTTAAAGGGAAAACTCATTTTCTAAAATACAGGCATGTACTTGTATTCAAATGGTCCAATTCACTTTTCATTTTCATTTTCCTATTGATCTGACATTTCATTGTCCTGCAAATTGTTGTTAGGTACTTCCCTGATGGCATTGACATTTATTTTGACAATGTTGGTGGTGACATGCTTGAGGCGGCACTTCTCAACATGAGAAGGCGTGGTCGAATTGTGGTGGCTGGAATGATATCACAGTATGATCTTGATGAGCCTCAAGGCATCAAGAATTTGCTGACTATCATATACAAGCAGGTCAAAATAGAAGCTTTTATAGTGTTTGATTACTACCACCTCTATCCTAAGTTCTTGGAGACCATCTTGCCATCTATTAGAGAGGGGAAAATCACCTATGTTGAGGACATAGCTGAAGGTCTCGAGAATGCCCCTTCAGCATTAGAAGGAATTTTCACTGGCCGTAATACCGGCAAACAAGTGATTGTAGTTGCTCGTGAATGATTAGTGTAACTTCCTTTTTCAAATGTACCGTTTGGCTTCAGTATCTATTTGAAATGTTGTTGTGCGTTGTTTCTATGATGAACTATTTGGTTTTATGTGTTGAAAACATCATTTCAGATTATATGTACAAAAATTTGTGCTTACGTAAAACTTTTGTATCATATTTATGCTTTTATTTATTTATTTATTTATCTTATCTTGTAAATTTTAATATCTGCAATAACTGATGTGGGCTACGAAAGATTTTGTTAGGGACTCTTCACATTATTTTATTTCATTGCTAAGATATTTTATGATTTTAAATGTAAAATACTGCCCTCATAGGATTTTTTTGCATTGACGCTAATTCCTTTGGACAACATAATTAGAATTATAGTGTTGAATTATAGTTCTAATTACAATGTGATGTCACACCCTCTCTTAAGAGGTATGACCAGCCTTAAAACTTCTAAGCTATGGCGACTTGCCTTAAAACTTCAAAATTATGATCCCTCACCTATGAAGAAATTAAAATGAAAACATTATCCTTTATTTGCTACCTTGCGTTATTTTTATCTAAATCTAATCCTAGTTATAGTTTTCAAAAGATAATTTTCAAAACAAAAAAATAATATTTTATATTTATATAAATGTGTGAAAAATATCTTATATACTGTGTGGGTCATATATTAGTTTTTATTAAAATTATATTTGTTTTAACACTTAAACTTATAACCTTCTACAAACAATTTAAAATTCTCACCCAAAAGTAAAAATTTACCAAAAATTTAAAAACATATTAAATTGAAAAATGTATAATTTTGAATTTTTATCAAATCAAATTATACAAGAATCTTTCAAAAGGGAAATTCAAATACTAATACTCACTATTGTGAAAACCGGCCCGGATTGATCGGTGGATCGATGATTGGGTTAAGTAATTGATTTGGGTGACTAGTTGGATCGGGTATGTCTCAAACCCAGTTCGACTCGGCTGATTTTTGATGAAAACCGGTGACTCGGTTGATTGAACCGGAACTGGCCAGGTCACTAAATTAAAAAAAAATTTTAAAATTTGAAAAATCATAACTTTTAACTTGTTTGTCTGATTTAGACTAATTATATGTCAATTTCATATAACTTTTCGATATCTACGCCATGGTAGTCGTAATTGTTTTTAAAAAAAAACTTATTTTATGAGTTATGAGCATTTTAATGAAAATATTAGGATTTTTTTTTATGAATTAAGGGTTAAACTCTTTTTTTCTTTAAAGGTAATCTTTTTTCTCAAAATAAAGATATTTTAGTTATTTATAATGATAAATATCATCATATGTAATGTGTATTTATATATATATATATATATTATGTATTTAAATATTTATTTAATTTTATGCGATTTGACCAATGACCCACTAGTTGAACCAATGACCCATTAACTTAGTACTCTAACCAAGTCGATTATCGGTCTAATTTTTATAACTATTCTAATACTTGTCATTGATCAGACATGCATCTTAAACTCCTCTTTCATTTTATGGTAAATTCATCTTGTACTTGTAGTTTTCAAAGAGCAATTCAATTAGGAAATCACTTTGTCCTACGAATCTGAGGCCTAAAATCTAACAATGCTCCCACTTACAACCAGTGGCGGAACTTCAGTCAAAATTTTAAGAGAACAAAAGCTTGAACACTTAAATACTTGGATTAAAATTACATGAGTAGTAAGAAATAGATGACAGTTTACTCAAATAAAATCAAACCTTTGATTTTTCTATTTATAAGCTTGAATATTTGAGTCAAAATTAAGAAATAAATGACACTTTACTTAAATAAAATCAAACCAACCCCTCTCTCATTTTTTATTTTTTCACAAGTTTGAATATTTGAGTCTTAACTTATAAATTTGGCAGGGGCTGCCTCAACATAGTTCCGCCAGTGACCACAAGGTTGATGTCAATTGCAGAGCTAAAAGTCCTAACTTTTGACGAGACAGATTAATTGAGGGCTCTGACCAAGTTAATCACTTGCACTACTAGAATTCTTCTTACAATAGTTAATTTCTTTCCCTAAAAATGAACCTTACGAAAAAAGATCTACACTTTCTATGGAGTGAGGTATAAAATAAGTCATTTGTTTGTTTATGATTGTGCTTAAGTCTGAACACTTGTTCCTTTTTAAGGTACACACACCAAAGAAAAGTTACATGTTATAAACAGAGGGAAGGGCCAAAAAGAAAAAAAATAAAATAAAGAGGAGCGGTTATATTGTCTCGTATATACGATTGGTGCGCACCAATTCTTTGTTTAATTAGCAAAATGATTTAAAATGAATGTTTCATTTTGAATTTTCGTTAGTTTGATTATTAATGGCACTGACATATACAAGCAACAGTGGTATTCGGCTACATGGAAAAATCAATTGTCAAGTCTATTTAGGATACCTCATTTTGACGTTGACTTTTTGAGCAATAATCAACCAATTGTAAGCTGTTAGACTAATAATACTTTCACATGCTTAACTTTTTTTTTAAATCAGATATTTTTAAGGATTTAATTTTGATTAATAGTTAGTGTAATTTTTTTTATATTATTATTTAATTATGTATTTTAATATTATTAATAATGTTTGACATCATAAACCAAAAATAAAAATTTGATATTTTATATAGTTGCTATCATAGTGTTACTTGTTAATGATGTAATAAGAAGTTTTATATTAATAGTGAACGAAAATTAAACTTTTTTTAATGTCTAAGATTATTCGCAGCTATGATACAATCGTTGTCTATTATCCATTATGATAACCATAAAAAGGGCATGATATTGATGAAGTGAGCACTGACATACGAAAAAATATTCAACTGGACATAAAAGTCAGTTGCAAAGTCCATTAAGAGTCTGCCTGCGAGAAGATAAAATATGAAGAATCACTTTTTGAACTCGTCCTTGGATTGCTCTTCATACCTCCCTATAAATAATAGCATATAGGGAGAGAAGCAGCCTCAGACATCTTCAGAAAATTTAGGAACATATACGAGCTGTGAAGGGAAATTAAGATCAATTCAAAACCGATACAATGGCAAATGTGGAAGAGCAAGTGAGCAACAAACAGGTTCTGGCTACAGGTTACATAACTGGTAATCCAAAACATACAGACATGTATTTGAGCAGTTCTACCATAAGCTTACAACTTCCTACAGAGGCTTCAAATGCTGTGCTGGTTAAGAACCTGTATTTATCCTGTGATCCTTACATGAGAGGAACCAAGAGAACAGATATAAATCGCCTCTTTTATTCCTTCTCTCCTGATTCAGTAAGCACACACACTTATTCTACTCTTTCTATATAATCATGACCTCTTTGTTTGGTCTGTGATTATTTCTTCTAATTGATCAAGTATATATAGAACTGTACATTAAATTGAAGGAAGGAATATATGTGTCTGAAAATTTTTTGACGTTTAATTTTGTGGGCTTTTCTTCAGCTAATAATTGGGTATGGAGTGTGTAAAGTGTTGGATTCCACACACCCAGACTTTAAAAGAGGAGACTTAGTGTGGGGAGTCACCAAATGGGAAGAGTATAGTGTCATCACCATGACTGAGAGCCTCTTCAAAATTGAGCATACAGATGTACCTCTTTCTTATTATACTGGAATTCTTGGTAAATAACTCGAGACTTTTCTTCTTTGGGAGTTGCCTTATCATATGCATGACAATTCTTTAACAGCAGCTATTATATTAAGTAGTCGTTACCAATTTGTGATATTTTTCACATGCAGGTATGCCTGGTATGACTGCTTATGCAGGCTTCTATGAAGTTGGGGCCCCTAAGAAAGGAGATTATGTCTTCATATCATCAGCATTTGGTGCAGTTGGTCAACTTGTTGGGCAACTAGCAAAATTGATGGGCTGCTATGTTGTTGGAAGTGCAGGAAGTAAAGAAAAGGTAGAGTGACAGTTTTACAGGGTAGACAATTGCATTCATCTAGTTTGAACAAGAATCCCAATTAATTGTTCTGTTTTCTTGTAAATAAGGTTGAACTTTTGAAGAGTAAGTTCGGGTTCGACGGGGCTTTTAATTACAAGGAGGAGCAAAACCTGGAGGCAACATTGAAGAGGTGAGTACATAATTGGCATTTAGCATATCCATTTAGCATATCCAAAACTTTAATTCAAAACTGGGAATTTTTTTTTCTGAAAATAATATTTTTTTGGTTTTGGTTTACTTAAGGTGTGTGGTGTAATAATAACTAAAACTGATTTCTTTTCCTAATAAATAGTTATAATCTTTCAGAAGACAAAAATCAACTTTTGTCAACTAAAAGTAGGAATTCATTTTTTCTGAAACAAAGAGCTACTACTTCTTCAACTTTGTTTCTGAATGCTAAACATATAGACTCTTACTTATATTGTGCTGTAAATTGTTAATAGGTACTTCCCTGAAGGCATTGACATTTACTTTGACAACGTTGGGGGAGACATGCTTGAGGCAGCCCTTCTTAACATGAGAAGGCGTGGTCGAATTGTGGTGTCTGGAATGATCTCACAGTATGATCTTGATGAGCCTCAAGGCATCAAAAACTTAGTGTCTATCATATATAAGCAGATCCGAGTAGAAGCCTACACAGTGTATGATTACTATCACCTATATCCTAAGTTCTTGGATACTATTTTGCCTTATATTAGAGAAGGGAAGATCACCTATATTGAGGACATAGCTGAAGATCTCGAGAATGGTCCTGCTGCATTAGAAGGAATGTTCACAGGCCGTAGTGCTGGAAAACAAGTAGTTTTAGTTGCTCATGAATAATTTAGTTCGACGTCCTTGTTTAGCCTACCATTTTGTTTTTATTTTTTGTTTTTAACTTTCATTTTAGGAGGTTGTTTGAGTAATAGACAGATTGCTCTCGTGTAAAACATCTTCTACTAATTGAAGTATTAGTTTTTCATTTACATTTCTGCTTCAAAAAAGACATTATTTAATTTGTATATTTGTTAAACAAACTAATAGAAAGCTATGAAGTTGTACATGCAATTAAATAATTTGAATAAAGCAATGGTTTAATTATTCTATTGCTTTTTATAGTTTTATTCAGTTTTTAAATTGATATCTACATTTAAAAAAAAATTTGGTTACAAAAGTTTTTTAATTGAGTGTTTATAATTACTAAACGTTTTAAATTGAGTTTCAATTGCAATCAATTATCAAGCATCCGTTAATTTAATATTAAGATATTTTGCTTGCATAGATTAAAGGATAACTAAATTAATCCATTTCCCCCCTCTTGAAAAAGCTGTGACAGTAAGAGATCTAAGTTGAAACATAGTTAATGTAAATAGCATTCAACTTATTCGAAGCATGCATGCTATAACAGACTAAGTGAACACACTGAGAACTTTGGGATAATTGTAGTGGAAGCACTTTCCCTAGCTAATGAAGTAAACACCCCCCTCCCCCAAAAGGCCAAAACGCCTTTTCCACATAAAAAGAAGCGCAAGTTGCCTCTTATATATATATATATATGCTCATGGAACACCAGCTGAGGAAGAATATACTCCTGTACTCCCGGTGGATTTTACTAATTACTCTGCTCCATAAGAAGGCATGTCATTCTGAGATATAGTCATTTTTGGTCTCTCACAAGTCACAACAATCTCATCATCATCTCTGAACTCTCTAAAGTGCGCCAATCTCCCCAACTCCTCAACTTCATCAATAACATGATCTAGTTTTGCCACCATCTCCACAAGCAAAGAAGTGAAAGCAGCAAAAGGTAGTGCTTCTGAGAACTCAAGGCTAGTGATCGCAATCTTACTCAGTTGTGGCCTTAAAAATTTCTTGTGTCCTTCCTTTGATTGTTCACCAGAATGCTCTCTCGATTTACATTCACGTGGCGTACAAGAATCATTTTTAACACTTGATAATGAGATTCTAGAGTCCTCTTCATGGTTTTGGTCAGGATGTGCAACTGCTTGAGCAGCCGTGTTGGTGGCTCGACCATTACTTGAGCCTAGAAAAAGTTGAGGTTGGGATTTCAAGGCAGTGTTGAGGTCTTGTAAGGCTTCATTGAGATTATTAGAGAGTATTAGGGGGGCGAAATGACGGTTGTTCCTTATGCTGTTTGCCAGTTCCCTTAGTACTTTAGACACTTCTTCTGTAAGTCGAACGCAGGAGTCTTTGTATAGGACACGAATCGACCTTGGTGTCTTAAGAATCAAATATTAATGAAAAGGTTAAAGGCATATATCAATTAATTATGACAGTAAGCATCAAGTAAGAAAGTTATATTTTATACTTGGGGCTATTCCAATCATTGTCTAACCATCCAAAAGAATAATATAGACCTTCTCATTTTTAATTGATAAACATGACAAAAAGGTCATATGCAGAGTATGCAGCTTGAACATCATGAATGTCATTCAGATCACAGAATTTAATCAATCATTGATATTTCAAGTGATTGTTATCCATGTGCTATCAGTAACATGACAGATAATTAAGGAGTTCAATGATGGGCGTTATTGAAGCAAGTGGAAGCAAATTTTGGGAAAATATGAGTTAGCACAATATCAACTGGTAAGTTGTTTTAATTTGAAAAAAATGTCACTATCATTATCCGTATGATTCAATTCTCATGGAATTAAATGAAAGGTGACACAATAACAATAGAAATGCGGCTACCAGCTTGCATCATGAAACTCACTCGATTAAGATCTGCTATATGCTTGAGCTCTCATAACATTCTCAACTGTTAGAAAATTTAACAAGTTCATTTTCACATATGCTCCCATGGGGTTCGAGATATTTCTCATATTAAAATTTGGAGGGAACGAGAGTCATTTTATTTATTTATTTTTGTTAAAAGGTAATTCATTAGAAAACAGAAACACATTTATAGTCTCTCTTTTTTTTTTCTTGTTACAAGAATAGTCTCTTTTGGCATCATATATAACTTTTTTAAGTTTAATTTTTTCGAGACTAGTTGGTTAAGTTATAGTACCTGAATTTCAGACCGCAGACATCCATGTAGTGCTACAACAGTGTAACTAAAATGGCGAAGAGCAGCTCCCACTCTAGCATATTGCTGCCATGGAATTCTGTGGCAATATCTTGAGTATTTCGGTTCCCAGCTTGCTTGTAATGCCTGTTTAATTGTGCACAGCAAGTCCAAATAAGATCTGCTGTCATAAAGCACTAATTTCTTATATGTTTAGCTTAACAAAAAAGGGGCATGAGTTACCAGAGTTTCATCTTTAGCTTTGGAGTCCAAAACAGCCTTGTAACCTTTGTAAATGGTATCCTCAGATGAATCATCTTGAGTTGCTTGTTTTTCAGAATCATAAAAATATTCCATGACACAAGCTGCATGATTCTTCTGACCATCAATGATATTGATTTGAGATAATAGAACCAAAGTAACTTTTTTTTATATTTAATAAATAGTAAGATACTACTCTTCAGCATTTCTTCGTTTTCACAAACTTCAGTGCTTTTCTTTAACATAAGGCAGTATTGACCTGGCATTCGATGTTAAAGGTCACCTTACCTTCTATAGAGTTGGCTAGGCCTTCGAGCTTTGATATGGTGGAGTTATGGAGGTCTTCCCCTGACCAGTTTGGAAATACCAATAGGCTCATTAGAAGACATAGACCACAGCCTATGGCAATGGTGGAGATGCGATCTTTTGCCATGTTCCAGACATCATCAACGCGGTAACTTGATACAGTTATCAAATTAAAGGTCAAGAGAAATATAAGAACACCATAGTCATAATTCTTCTTGATATAGGGGATGAATCTAACATAAGTAGCTGCAGCTCCTGCCAACCAAAAGAGAAGCAATGGTTCAGCAAAACATTCGGGAAGCCTTACAGGACAGAAAATCTGATTAGAAGTTCTTTACTTTCGAGGATAATTAAAATTGCAGACAAAGATTAGCAGCATTCCCGCTAATGAATGATAGGTTTAATGGGCAACGAAAGGAAGCGTGGTTTTTTAGTCTGAAGTTTTACATATCAATTGTGTCTCTCCTAAGTTTCAACCCTATGGGGATATATAAGGAAGGAAAGCAACTGCATGATTTATTCACCACAGAAAACTATAGAAGAGGCTATCTCTATTTTTGGTAATTCTCCAACACACTTTCAAATTATTAAACTACAAGTCAAGATTCTTTCTCCAACACCCTCTCATGCTTACCTAAAAGAAAAACTGCAGCACCAATGAAAACGGCTCGAAAAATCCGACCAGGGGCATCTGCAACATACTCAATCAAAAATGCCAGTGATCCTGCTAACACAGTCCCCAATCCTCTATTTAGTCCTTTGCATAATGTTGCTCCTGCAATCATAGGAAAAGCAAAAGGGTGAAATGAACGGATTCTTCATCACCTATGATCTAAAGACAGAAAAATGTCACTGAGAATAGCTTACCTACAGTAAACTCCATCACCACAACCACAGTCATGACAGCCCACATGGCATTTTGCCCAATCCCCTTGAACAATGGCTCCATTAGATACAGCAAAGAAACTATTGTCAAAGCCAGACCAACTTTCAGAGAATGGACCACCCTTCTTGGATCCTCTTTGCCCACTTTCCACGTGGTCCTCCTAGCCAAACCTGGAAAGCTTTTCACTTTATCAGCAAAACTATACAAATATTTCTTCAAACGGCTTGAGCTTCTGTTACTAATATTGGTTTCAGCCATTGAAACTTTCAAGCCTGAATCAGCTTTCTGAGTAAGATAATCATTAACAGTTTCAGTTATGATAGAGGGTATGTTATGTTTAGCTTGAAAGCATGCACAAGGTGACAAGGGACGAGTATTAAAAACAGTAGGGAAACTTATTTTTTCCTTTAGTAAAGCGGATTTTTAAAATGGATACAGAGGGTTCCAGCCCTTTCGCTAGTGCGATTCATTGTGTTTACAAAGAGAAACTGATGGTGGTAGCTTTCACAGGTGCTTAGAGTCCATGTTCAGTAGAGATAACCGATCTCACCAAAACTGGTTGTTATTATATTGGTGAAAAGGAGGTGACCAGAAGCTTATATAATAAGGGCAGATTTCTTTTTCATTATAGCAGTGACATGGTGCACCTTCTTATATATAGGGGATCCAGCAATATGTTGTCTCTCCTTTTGATTGTATGCTTCACTTGTTTATTGTCAAATAGAATTATTTAGACTAACGTGGACAGCTACCATGGCATAGCACGCGTAGTGCCAAATTGGTTAATTTTGAAATTGACAATGGCTGATATCTGCTTTTGACTTACAAGTACACTTGTAATTCTTTGTATGTATGTGACTATTTTATATGACTTAATTTTAGTACTCTCACATAAGCTATATTGTCCTTTCTTCTATAAAAAATAGTTTGTTAATGACAGTCATGTAGTGAAGATTATAGCTAACTTATCAAAAGTGAAGCTAACCTACATAAAGTTACACCACCTGCTTATCCATGACACAAGAAGGTATAGACTGGAGATTCTAGAAGGTGTTTCATGGAGGTGATTAAAAGCTTAATAAATTCTTAAATTGAACATCCAAATTGGAAGATTAAGGCTATTATGTTGGATTGCCTAAAACCAAATGTGAAATGTCTGTAGTGGTAATTATAGAAGAGTATGATTGGAATAATGGTCAAGATTTGCTCCAAGTGGATAATCTATACTAGATCTAGAACTTTAATTGAATTTTCACATAAAATAATGAAGTTAGGAACTTTAAAAAAGAAGTTATCCTTGACTGAAATCACTCTTTCAGGTGATCGTCCGACAAAATTATATTTCTAAATAGAATATTTTTGTATCGACTCGTAATTGTTGCATAGGAGCGCACTTAGGTACTATTCCCCTTTGAAAATATATTATTGTTTGCAAGATATCCCACTTAGATTAGCTGTAATATGTAGGGATTAGAATTTCATTAAATGTCAAAACAAACTACGTAATTAGCTCTACTACTCGGCGGTTAGTTACGAATACTTTATATCTAATTATGCATAGGAACAAAATAAATCCTTTGAACAGTTACGTATGAGGAAGAAACAAAATGAATAACAGATTGTAACGGCAATATAACCTGTTGATGCAAATCTTGTGCAAGGGAAGCTAATTGTTGCGCATAATAGAATTAATTTGGAAAATTAAAAATAACTTCAACGACTCCGAGAAATAGCAATATAAACATCAGAAATGACAAATCAAAATGAATATCTATTTCAGTCAATTATTGAAACTGTAATTTAAACCATAAACAACACCCAGTCATAGACTCAGCCCACCGCTTGGGCAAGATTTGAGACAGCAGCCGTGAATGTCTCCCTATAAGGCTATAGCCTATAAGTCTATAACTGGGGACAAGGCTAGGTTCTTAAGACTTTTATATTGAAAATTCTGAGACAATATGGCCCTGCTACTTGGGTCCAATTTTTTTTGACAGTGCTACTAGGATCATGATGGTCATTATAGTTATATGGTACATGTATTATCCATTGACAATTGATGTGTTCTACTTAACAAATGATGGCTCAACCAGTGATTTAAAAATCTGTATATTCTACAAATTTTACAATGAAGTTGAGATCCTATTATCCTCCAACTGATCCAGGTGTGACTCTACAACAAGCCACGGTGAAGCAAATCAGCAAATAAGAACTCACTGGTAATAAGAATGGAAAGAAGCAATAAATGCTGCCATCGCACAAAACCCCACCAGGATTGAGACCAGGAACTTACGAAGGGCCAAAACATCAAAATTCTGTCATAAACTTCTAATACTGACTCCTTGTCACAAAAAATTAGAATTGTGCCAAGCTTTTCTGTGTATCCTGCAATCGATGATCATAAAACATTGTAGAGAAAATCTTCATCAAATGTAGGAAGACAGACAGACCCATGTAAAAGCAGATGGGAGAGCTGTCCTTACCTAACATGAATTTAACGGAACTCATCGTGGTAATCATATTCATCTTCATCATCATTGAAAATAGCACTATAAAATACATATGGGTTGTCAATCATCTCAGTCAAAGTAAGACGCCCATCTTTGTCATTGTCTGCCTGTCATAACATTATTTCATAACATTATTACAATGTTTACTGATGAAATTAATTCATGATGTTATGCAACAGATGTTGGAGTGCATGCTGAGCCATCTTTATCAATATCTGCCTGTCATAACATTATTACAATGTTTAATGATGAAATTAATTCATGATGTTACGCGACAGATGACGGAGTGCATGTTGAGGCCATCATCAAGAAAATTTAACCCAATGATTAGCATCTTGTAACAACCCTTAATATGTAAATGAAGTATGACTGTAGTAAACCCCAAAAGGAAAGATTGGTTAATATAATACTTCACACTGTTAAACAGAAGATATGCACCTCTCCCACCAAAGAAAAGAAAACCTTTCCCTTCCTCCCTCCAAAACCAGCATATATTCACCAAAACAGGTTTTCTTACCAGCAAGGAGTGGAGATGTAATCTGGCTGTAGTGATCTATGCACTTATTATATCAGAAATGAGCACACCATTCCATCATAAGCAAATGAAATGAGCATTTTCTACAAATAAAAACTGGAAAGTGGAGAGAAGAAATGGAGAATAAAATTGAGATTTACTTAGTATAAAGTTGCTCAAGAAGCTAGAACAATTAAAACGGGAAGACACCATTTATCCCCAAAAAGAAGTGCAGACAAAACAAATATACGACATTCTCATCCTGAAAGAATGAGAACTCATTGGTGACAGATTTTGAAGAGATCAAAGGGAAAGTAGAATTATCAGTTACTAACTTATTATCTTTATCAAAAAACTCGTTAGAATAATCACGTTAGAATACTAGATAACACTGTGGTTAATAGGCTAGCACATTTAGCAAATGTAAAATCATGTAGTCAAACATCATTATTATAGTTTAGTTCTTTTGTCGGCTTGTATAGGCCATTAATAAGTCCTTTGAGTGGTCCTAGGATGATTGTAATCACCCTATAAATAGGGTATGGTGTTCAGCCTAGTAACACACAATTGATACAATTTATATAGACACTTTATCCCTAATATTCTCTGTTTCAATATGGTATTGGAGTGGTACCATCCACCGTGACCTGTGTATGTTTCCGTTGTATTGAGTTTATGGATATCCTTTCCTTTGTTTTCTGGGTTTCCAAGTCAGAATCGTTATTCTCCACAAACAGCCATTGTATTAGTTTTACTGTTTTATTGAGTTGTTGGAGTGATTTATGTGGTTTGTTTTATTTGATGATTAGTGTTTATTGTTTCTTTGCTTTTCTGTCAAGGGTTTGAGGATCTAAAACTTTGGGCACTAGAAGTGACCCCGTTTGTTTTACTGGTTGGTATGAGACCAACCAAGTGTTTGGAGACCAGTTTGAAGGTCAAGGGGGCCATTGAGGAGAAAGGTCAAAGACTTCAGAAATTGGGATATGTGATGAGGAGAAGCTGGAAGAAGGTC
Organism: Styphnolobium japonicum; assembly: GCA_023212625.1. Lineage (NCBI taxonomy): Eukaryota > Viridiplantae > Streptophyta > Magnoliopsida > Fabales > Fabaceae > Styphnolobium > Styphnolobium japonicum. The sequence continues at coordinate 1,784,041 of JALBWW010000013.1, forward strand.
GAGGGGGCCACTGAGGAGAAAAGTTGAACACTTCTAGGAGCTATCTGCTAAGGATGTCACCAAGGTTTTAGGATTCAATAGGACTACTAGTTGCCTAAGTTTGGTTGAGATGGGCTGAGTTGTTTTAGCTCTTTGTGGGCTTATTTGTAACAAGCTGAGAGCATAGTAGGCTCCAATTTGAGGGGGAGTGTTATAATTAATCACATGTTAGAATACTAGTCAACACTGTAGTTACTTGGCTAGCACATTTAGCACATGTTAATAGTGTACTCAAATGTCATTATTATAGTTTAGTTATTTTGTAGGTTTGTATAGACCATTAATAAGTCCTTTGAGTGGTCCTAGGATGAATAAATAGGGTGTGGTGTTCAGCCTAGTAACACACAATTGATACCCTTTATATACACAACTTTCTCCCTAATCCTCTCCCTTTCAACGTAACTGAAAAGCAGCAGCCAGTATGTTATCACCAGGAAATACCATGAAGTGCAGCTATCAATCTACACAGCTATAGTGAGAGACATTATTGATCTAAAAAAGAAGTGTCATTTTAACACCAAAGATGGAGCAGATTAAGAATAGCCCTCGGAACCATCAAGGTATAGAAAACTTATCAGCTTCCTCAACTATATGACATTATTAGTCTGACGTGTTGGCAACTGAAAACTTCAAGCAATATTTTTTTTAAAAAAATTCCCAGGTACACATATGGCATAGTAAACACACAAAGTATTTAGTTTTTACTCAAAAAACAGTTTTAGATGTAATCCATGTTATGCCAATATCAATAGAATAAAAAGTCATTTGCATGTTCAAATGAAATTGCTAGAAAAGAATGACACCTTTGTCAACAATAAGGGTGTAATTATTGTAAGGTTAAATTCAATACCTGGGAAATAATATAATCTGCTTGTTGCTTTGCATAATAACGCTCAGATGGATGGATTCTCTCAATTATAGGCAGTAGTTCAACATCTGACAAGTACCTGCAAAGATTGAGATGAAACCTCAAAATTGATTGATAGCATATGGAGACTACCATAATCATTCAAAGAAAACTGACAAATGATGAAAATAAAAATGATGAATACCCGTCACCATCTTTGTCAAGCTGAGCAAACAACACTCTAGCTGGAGCATCCATTGAATTATCAGAATGATGTGAATCATTGTGACTTTCCTCATCATAGTTTCTTACCAAATCAAAGAGCCCATGGAAAAATTCTTTAAAGTTGACCTTCCCATCTCTGTCTGTATCTCTTTCCCTATGAGGAAATAGGAAAATCAAGTAAGAGTAAGCCAAGGCAGTGATATAGTAAGCTAATTGCATATAAACTGAAGATTCCCATTTACTTCAGAAAAATAAAATTAACTACAAATATTGTCCATATTTCTAATATTTGGCACAACAGTCATTGGTAAAATTATTCTCATAGGTTGTGTTTGGAATCAATTAAAAATGGATTGGATTTGATTTGAATTGAATTGATTTAAAAATCAAATTTTCTGTTTGGAACTCATTATAAAAAATTCGATTTGAATTGATCTGGAAATCAATTCTTATGTTTGGAACTCATTAAAAATGTAATTGATTTGATTTGATTTGATTATTTTACTTTTTTAACCTTATATAATTATGAAAGATATTGTTAGGTTAGTGAGGTAAAATCAAAAAGTTATTAAGGGTAAAATAGTCAATCTAAATAATTAAATTTAAAATCAAATCAAATCCACTCAAATCCAACCAAATTTAATTGGATTTCTAAATACACACAACTTAAATCAAAAAGATTTCAAAATCAAATCAATTCCTATTTTTTTACATTCAAAATTTGATTTACAAATCAAATCAATTCCTATTTTTTAACATTCCAAACACACTCATATGGAAATTCCTCCAAGGGGAGGCAAATGATATATAAGAGGTATTTGGAACATTGTTATCTCCATCCACGGATCTAGGATTCTTTGATATGCTAAATAACTGAGTTAGATGCCTGTGTTTAGAACCCAGGTATAGGATTACAATGTCATTCAAGATAGTTGTCTAACATAAGATCCCACTGATTCAGGTAGTTGATACCTTCCAATGTGTTAATCTGAGATCCCTGAGTAAAAAGCCTTACCAACTTCCAAAAAGTACCAAGTATGTCATTGCTTTCATAACTTCGATTTGAAATTTTATACCAAAGAGAGGATCTTAAATACTTTTATGGCAAACGCTTGCAAATTTGGAGTAGAAGATCCATACATCCTCCACCACTCAGCTGCAATGCCATAAGCAAATATTAACAAAATGTGTTGTAATGTAATTAAATTTATGTAGGAATGTGCTCTTACTTACCAAGAGCCAATTCTGCCCTTTGTCTTATTGCTACCTTCAAACCAAAGATGCTCGCAACTCTCTTATATATTGGCAACTCTTTTGTAACATTATCTACCCCTCTTCAGTTGGTATCAGCCTCTCAATTGACTTATAAAATCCCTCCATCACCTCTGAAACAAATTCAATTTGTGGATTGGCATAGAACTCTGGATTTAAGAAATGACTTGCTGCATGCAATGGATGATGAAGTTGGCAATTCCATCTTCTATCAACGATAGCAAATATCTCCTTGTACTTGTCTTCATTTTCGTTGAAGGCTCTTTGTATAGTTTCCTTAGCCCTATCCATTGCTTCATATATGTAACCCATTGCTGGCCTTTTTTCATTATCTGCGAGTCTAAGAACATGCACAAAAGGCCCTATAGCTTTGAGAATATAAACAACATTATTCCAAAATGAAGTCATCAATACAGTCTCAGTTGCCTTTTTCCCCTTAGTATCTTTGGATGTCTTAGATCTCAACCATTCTTCAGATGTGAACACCTTTCTAAGATTGGTTTTTTGTTTATGCAGCCTTTGTAATGTAAGGAAGGTTGTAGCAAACCTTGCGACACCATACCTAACCAATTCTGTCTTGTTTGTAAACTTCCTCATTGTGTTTAAGGCCAAATTATGATTGTAAATGAATCCTACAAGAGTGATGCCTCTTTGTATTGTCTTCTTCACTCGGGGAAGCTTTCCAAAGTCTTCTAACATCAAGTCCACACAATGTGCAGCACATGGAGTCCAAAAAAGATGTTTTCTTTTGGGTTGTAATAATTCACCAGCCAATACATAGTTGCTGCTGTTGAAATTATATGATTTTAGGTAGGGAATGAGTAAAAGAGAAAAGAAATACTAATGAATAATATGAGATTTGATTGATTTGATGTTGTTGTAAAATACAAAGCATTAACCCCTATTTATACTAATAATTAAGTCAAGTACTAGTGTAGTACTGCTAGTACAAGCCCAAGCCCATTAAGACAATAAGACTCCTAACCCTATTAAAAAAGGAAACAAATCAGGGAATATAATGATATTAGGAAACAATTCCTAAGATTGCTTTCTCAATTAGAGGACTAATTGATTCCACAATATATTTTAAAGATCTTCTAAAGATATGCTAAGATATTATAAAGATATGCTAAAATACCCTGAAGATATTCTGAGATATTCTAACAGCTGCCATTGTCTGATACAACTTGAATAATGTTCTTCTCTCCACTCTCCTCTACAAAAGCATCCAACAACTCATATATCTTGTCACTAGTTTTAACAAATCCAGAAGCATCAATAGTTTTTACAAACATAGTCCCAGCTAGACAATTCACCATGAAACTTATCAAGGTCCTATTATGTCTATCAGTCCAAGCATCTGACATAATTGAACAACCAAATTTTGCCCATTCTTCCTTGTGACCCTTCAACATTTCCTTCGTGTGCTCTAATTCCTTGTCAAGGAGTGATACCCTTAATTTGTAATAACTAGGTGGTTTCAGGTGTTGGCCATAGTTTCCAATAACTTCAACCATCAACTTGAAGCTTTTCAAACGAGCTGCATTGAAGGATATTCTTGCTTGATAGAAAAAGCGAGCTATGTACTGAATAGTTCTTTTCCTTGCTTCTTTATCACATCCATCTTTTACACTTTTTTCCCTCATCTTGCTTGCCTTTGCAAAATTAAGAGTTTCTTCAAGTTTTATAAGAAGTAGTAAATCCATGGGGCCTTTTACATTCTTAACTTCCTTGGATGCAATGACACTAGTAGGGGTATCAGATGATGTTACCGATCTTTTCCCACTCCGAAGAATGCTAATTTCTTGCACCTCATCCTCCTCCTCTTGCATCTCAGCACTATATGAACTCTTATCAGCCTTTTTTTGTTAGCAGCTTCCAAAAGCAACTTCTTAACAACAGCTGGGCATTTTTTACAAGCATTTACATCACCTTTTATACCAAGTTGATGTCTTTTTGCTCTAGTAATCCCACCATTAGTAACTTTAAGACAAAAGTCACAAGTAACACTCTTCCTATTATTCATATCCTTCAAGCTATTCCACTGCCATCCTATATCAATATTATCAGTTGTAGGCTTTACCATAGGAACAGACGATGAACTACTCTGCAGGGATTGTGACTGTGATGATGCCATGACTGCAAGGAACAAAAGTGCAAAAGAAAGGCTAGAAACAGAGAAAGACCAAAAACACAAGGAGGGCAGGGTGGGTGACAACAGTATGTTGTGCGCATCAGAGACCAGCAACTGAGAAGGATGAGCAGGTGAGAATTGGGGACGCAACAGAGACTAGTGTGCAAACTGGGTGGGCAGGTGCGAACTGGGTGCAGCTTGCGAAATGGGTGCAACGTGCGACTGGTGGGCAAGAAGCTTCGTTCACCCTCTGTGTGCAACTGGTGTGTGAAAGAAAAAAGGAAATAGGGGTGGACAACCCTAAAAGCTACTCTTAGTGTGCGACAGAGGGTAAAGACCTGTAAAAACCCCAAACAGTGGAAGGAGGACATTATAGTTAGGGTGAAACAGAGATTTGAAGCTCTGTTCACAATAGTGGCCGCGATACAACTGCTATCGCGTCGCTATCTGCCGCGACATTAAAATGCAACACAACGCAACCGGAGTTCTATGGCGGCCAGGCCTTGTTCCACGCCTCCATTGATATAAAGATGCCTATAGAGATTAACCCCATATACTCGGACTTCTGTAATGCCAATAATAAGCCTAGGATTTTGATCAAGTATAATAGCTGGATTTGCATGTAATCAAGAAAAAAAAACTATCAAGAAGAACAGTAATAGCACTCACATAGAACATAGAAGTGAAAGAACTTCACAAAGTTCTGCAAACTGTCCAAATCTATAAAAGAGAAAAGATAATGCATCCATACTTCTCAGATTGCAACAATTCAAGAATCTTGTTTAAGGTTGACAAAGATGAAGCACTAAAAGTCAAAAGATAGCTTACCATATAACATAAGCAATTTAAGCCTACAACCATAGTTGTTACTTGTTAGTATCGTAACGTATCTAAAAAAAATGATTCAGATACGTATCAGACTGTATTTTTTTTTTTTTTGATAGAATAAGAGATTTTATTGAGAGAGAAGAGAAATTACAGAAAACATAAAAGAGGATAAGACATCCTCAAGAGAAAACAGAAACCAAGAAACTAGGTGTTTACACCATACAAAAGAGCAGGTAAGTCTCTTTGCATGTCTGACAAAGACACCCCTCTAAAACAACGATGCCAGTAACACCAAAGAGAAGCTAAAACCACAATCCTATCCCAAATACAATCCAAAGTAGCAAAAGAATCCCTGAAAGATTCGAGCATTTCTCTCCAACCATAAACACCAAAGAATGGCAAAAACAAGACAAAGCCACGTAGTCCTTGCTTCTTTACGACAACCAAAACCCCTAAAGTTCATAGCAAGAAACCGATTCGTACTTAAGGGACAAGCCCAAGACTCTCCAAAGATCCCGAACAACTTATTCCATATAAGTGTCAGCCGTAGAACAATGAAGGAAGAGATGATCTCCCGATTCTCAAGTAGAACTACACATAATACACCAATTAGGGGACAAGGCAAGAAGAGGTCTCGCTCAAGCATATCATTAGTATTAATCTTGTTAAGAACAAGAATTCAAACAAAAGATTTGACCTTTACAGAGTTTTTGATTTCCAAATTAACTTGTCCAAAAGAAAATAAACTCTATTGGGGAGTGAGTCAAGAATTGAAAATAGGATTTACAAGAGAAAACTCCCTAGGGTCAAGCGTCCGTATTCTTTTATCAACTTTAAGATGAGTAGAATCAAGCACGTATAATGTAAATTGTAACTCACTAACCTCTCTATCAAGCAAATTTCAAAGAAATGAAAAATTCCAAGAACGGTTAAGAAAAGAGTAAACCGACAAACAGAGTATTATGCAAGGAAGAAAGATTTAAAAAGTCTAGGACAAGCTCCAAAAGGGGGACATTACTCACCCACTTATCTTCCCAAAATCTAATCCTCTGACCATCTCCCAAACGAAAGGACAAAAAAGAAGAAAAAGAAGGTAAACCTTGTGTTATGAATTTCCACGGACAAGCGTGAGAAGCTTTACTTGCAGAAATGGTGTCCCACCCATTTAAATGCATGCCATACTTGCTTCGAATGATTTTATGCCATAAAGAAGAAGAATGCGAAGGAAAACGCCAAAGCCACTTACCTGCCAAAGCAACATTCTTAGACACCAAATTACCAAGACCTAACCCTCCCTCTTTTTAGGTCTACAACAAATCTCCCAACTCGACAAGGTGATCTTTAATAAGATTCTCCGACCCCGACCAAAGGAAGGCTCCTCATTATTCTCTCTATTTTCTTAGCCACACCACCGGATGCGAAACAAGGATAGAAAATAAAGAGTGGATGGAAGATAAACAAGATTGGACAAGTGGTGATCCGACTCCTCCCAAAGAGAAAAAGCACCTTCCAGCTTATCTAGACTCTTGGAAATTTTACTAACCACCTGGATCCCAAAAGGACAGAGCACGAGGGTTCCCTCCTAAAGGAATACCTAGATAAACCAAGGGCCAATGAAGGGATCGACACTCAGCCGAGAGAGCAAAAAAGCCAAAAACTCGACTATCAACATTAATCCCCACTTCACTTTTTGAGAGATTAATTTTAAGGCCGTGCGATCTCAAAGAACCTTAATAACGACGTAACATTCACAAAGGATTCCCGTGATCCGTTCCAAAAAGAGGATAAAGTGTCATCGCAAATTGAAGATGAGAAATCAAAATCCCTTCCGAGCCAATGATAACCCCTTAACCAAACCATTACTCACTTACTCTAGACACCAAACGACTAAGAACATCCACCACTATAGTAAAGAGAAAGGGAGATAACGGATCACCTTGCCTAACTCCTCTTTCACCCTTAAACCAAGATTTAGGTTCACCGTTAACAATTATCACAAAGTACAAGAGGATAAACACCCGTAAATCCAATTTCTCCATCTCTCTCCAAACCCTTTCCTCATAACCTTATCCAAAAACCCCGCTTAACACGATCATAAGCTTTCAAAATCTAACTTAAAGACAAGCCCTTTTTCTTTGACTTTTGACATCATCTACCACCTCGTTAGCTATAAAGAGCAAAGATCAAGGATCCGCTCTACCAGGGATAAAAGCACTTTGGTTCTCAGAAATCGTATCTGAAATGACCTCACTTAACCTAGAGGCAAGAACTTTAGTAATGATCTTGTAAACACTGGACACCAGGCTAATAGGACGAAAATCTTTAACTTTAACCGATCTATCTTTCTTAGGAACAAGAGAAATGAAAGTAGAGTTCATAGAGGTACCAACTTTACCATTGACGAAAAATTCAGCAAACACCTGAAGAAGATCAGGTTTGACAATGTCCCAACAATCTTGAAAGAAAGCAAAAGAGAACCCATCTGGGCCAGGCGTTTTGTCTTTTCCTAAAGCAAAGACAAATTTCTTACGAATTTCCTCCTCCTCAAAAGGTCTTTCCAATCTACAAGCCTTCTCAGAGAAATAGGGCACCACTCCAAATCCTCAAAGAAGCGGTCTACAAGGGCATATCCTCAGCAAATAAGTCTGCATAAAATCTTGTGATCTCTGACGCAATAACCTCAACATCTCTAGTAACACAACCATTCTCAAGCTCCAACTCTTTTATTAAGCTTTTCCTCCGCCTCCCAGAAGCCATCCTATGAAACAGTTTGGAATTAGCATCTCCGTCCCTAGCCCATTGGATCCTCATTTTTTGTCTTCGACTAGTTTCCTCCCTAAGCAAAATTTCATTTAACTCTATTCTCAACTTATGTCTTCTGACCCTATTGTCCTCTGTTAAAAAATTATCTAACTCTATCCTATCCAAAAAGTGAATCTCTTTAAGCAATTCCTCCTTCTTAACATAGATATCACCAAAGATAGACTTATTCCACTCTTTCAAATTTTCCTTGAGAGTCTTAAGCTTCCTCATTATTTTAAAGCCCTCCCAACCTTCTACAGAAGAAGTGTTCCAAATTTCCTTAACTAAGGGGAGAAAAGAGTGGTGACCAAGCCACATATTTTCAAACCTAAAAGGAGTGGGTCCCCATCTCAACTTGCAAGATTCAAGAACAACAGGGAAGTGATCGAAATGTATGGCGACATGTAGTCTCGCACTAGATCCTAAAAGCATCCTCCAAATAATTGGTAAAAAGGAATCTATCCAACCTGTGAGGCAATAAAGGTGAATCCTACTAGCTGACCAAGTGAACCTGGCATTTGAGAGAGGAATATCTCTAAGGAAACACTCTCTAATAAAGCTATCAAAACCCCTCATAGAAGCTGTAAGAGAACTGCCCCCTAACTTTTCGTCAGGAGATCTAATAGCATTGAAATCCCCACCCAAACACCAATTAGGGCCACAAAAGCCAAACAGAAAGCCTAGCTCCTCCCAAAAAAAGGATCTTTGTCTAGGACAGTTAGGACCATAGACAGAAGTAAACCACCAAGAACCACGACCCTTAATCTCCAGCAAGACAGAGACCGAAAAGTTACCATGAAAAGAATCAATCTTTGACCCAAATCTAGTATCCCAAATCATCAACATACCACCTGAAGCCCCAAGAGAAGGAAAACACTCCCACTCCTTAAATCTAGAATCCCAAATATCCCTAATAGACAACGTATCCAAACACTCAAACTTTGTCTCTTGGAGCATGACAATGTCGGGCGTTGCTTTTAAGATGACCTCTTTCACTCTCTTTCTCTTCGCACAACTGCCCAAACCTCTAACATTCCAACTAAGCATCTTCATTAAGAGACTTACTCTCCCGCCTCCCAAGTTTACCTCCATAGTTAACAGAAGAAGCCAAACGATCTAACTCTTTCAACAATTTCTTTTTTTTCCGATCATAAGTAACCGGAGACTCCACTAAGATCCTAGGTCCATCCAAAGGGAAAACCACCTTGACCCCCATATCTTTAAAAAGGGGGATGCGAACACGAGAAATCTTTTGCCTCCTCACTACAACAAAAAGCTTTGGCGTTTTCCTCTGCGATAACTCCTTTGGCATTATTTATCCTGGAAGAAGAAGCATGAGAAAACGGAATGGGAAGGAGACCATTTCCTTGAGAAAACCCCTCTAACTTGTTCCCTGAAAAAATAACAGAAGACTGAGCACACTTGTCAATATCAGGAAAACATGAAACAACAAAGGGAGGAAAAAGGGGATCAAGGGAAGAAGAGACTGGACAATCATTCCCTGACAAGGGCAAAGCTCTAGATTGAACGTTATCGTCCTTCTCAAGATTAATGCTAACTCCAAGACGAGAAGTTGGCTCCTCTACTGCCACTTTATCTGGTTGTTCAAAGAGAACTGGAATGTCTGTCAAAATCTCCTCAAATTCAGAGAGAGAGGAGTTTTCCTTAGGTAACTCAAACCATTTCATGCAAATTATCGCAAATGTACTCGCTCTCTTGAAGATCTTCTAAGTCAAAGTTTGAATCAAATTCTTCAACTAAGCCCTGAGAAGAGAACACTGAAACTGAATCAAAGTTAGAATCCTCCTTTTCCCTCACAACTGGCGCCTGCACATTATTTTTTAGAACCTGAATTCCCCCTCCCTCATTCGTCTGAAACTTGAGCCCGTCATCCATCATTATATCTGAGCTGTAAACACTCCTGAGCTCTTTAACACAGTCAAAGGCCTTGGTGGATGAAGGAGGTCTATCTATAGCAAGCGAAGGCTCTCCTAAAACTAGCTTACATGGCTTCGCTTTAGGAACCCATATTTTGTGAAAATTAGGAGGCCTTTTCTCAGCCCTTTTAGATTTCCTTGAAGACCAATTAGGCTTAAGAGGGTGATTCTTTGGCCCCAACCTGGATACCACCCTTAGCTTCGGATCGAAACACGGAAGAACACAACGATTAATTCTGGAGTCTTGTTCAATACCATCTAAAACCCAACAAATTTGCCTCTTCCCATTAGACATTAACATAATTCTCAGAATTTTAAGGGGGGCCTTCCCAGAAACGACCAACTTAGGTCCTTTAAAATTCTGATTTGCAATTGGACAAGGCCTAAAATCTTTATCCTTACCTCTAGCCTGAACCACTTCAGCAAAGGAACTAGTCCCAAAAGACGTTCGTTGTTTTATTGAAAAAAATTCTTTGGATTGTCCCGTAGAGCACTTTGAAGAGTCAGAATTCAGAAGCGCTGAAAGAGCTTTGCTGAAATGAAACCAACCCTCATAAAACCGACCCTGAGGAATAAAAATCAAGCTCCTCCTTCCATTACCAAAGAATTCTGTCACCAAAACATAACTCCCTCGGTTGTTTCTACCCTGGAAAACAGCAAAAATTTTACCTTCTCCTTCAAAACGTCTAATGAAGGTAGGGGAAGAGATCAAAGAGTTATTCTTGAGGGTAGAAAGCAGCCAAAAAGAGGCATCTCTGCCCAGCAGTAAAGAATTTAAGAAACCCCGACCTCTCTCTATCACTTGAAGACGAAAAAAACTCCCCTCATTGTCAAGGATCAGGTCAAAACACTTGGCTTCAATAGCAATCCGCTTAACTCTTCCCACTTGGCTTTAAAATACGGTTTGTGTATTGCAAGATACTGTGTGTATCATCTGATATTTTGAAAGAAGAGAAAGAAAACCCTATAAAAACCATCAATCTTATCTTTTGATGGTTGGAAGCAAACAGACAAAGCCATGTTTTGATCTTGCCAAAAATTATGGGGAAAAAATTAAGAAGCAAACTGTTAGTGACTCTGACAAAGACAATAGAGGTCAATTCAGTGACGGAGTCGGAAACACATGCTGTAGATTCTCAGCTTCGACCAAAAACATAAGAGCCGAGACCAAAATCAATTCCTTCCTTTTTGCTTTTGTTTTGTTGTAGCTATAACTCTTAGACTAGAGAAGGCATGAAGCCATGGGATCCTAGTTTAATGATCAGAGTTTATGATTATTTATCAGTCCCATCTGTAGCCTACCAAATGTGAATTAGTATTTTATTATGTAGAGAGTGAAATAGTTATTTAGTAACATCTTATCCATTATTATAGTAAATGTGTGTACTATAACAGTATATATACTTTTATGTCGATAATCTTATTTGTCAAAGCATCTTATGATACACAAAACAACAATAACAATAACAACAAAAGCCTATTCCCATTAAGTGGGGTCAGCTACATGGTTCAAACAATGCCATTGTGCTCTGCCAAAACCAAAATTTTGGAAAGACCACTTTGGTTCTTATACGGCACAAAAACTTAAGAAAATAATACATCTACAATACACGAGACTAACTATGCCTACAACATGTTAAGGGAAGAGTATTACAAACAGAAACCACCAGTCTAACCAGATGATACATGCAAAAACACTTGTTCTGAAAGAAACTAATATAGAAGCCATCATAGGTTTTTGTGAGATTTGAGTCACCTTACTTCCTCCTTGCACAACCATTGAAGAAGCTTTGGGTTTTTGCTGTCAGCTGGGTGCAGAAAGCTAGAAGATAATGAAAAAAATTAAGGAAAAGCATTAGCATAGAGTGAAAGGGATCACAAGTAGATGTGTGCACACAACAAGGTTTCCTCACAAGTAGTAGGACCAGGAGCTCACTCATTGAATTCAGTTAAGTTTAGAAGACCATCTCCATCTGCATCTGATGCGTTAAAATGCTCTTCTTTCCACCAACCCATGTCATAACCAAAAGAATTATTATCTGATAAAACAAGAATACAAAACATTCAATACATAAGCATAAGGGTTAAAGAACCAAAATCACGCCAGCCACATTTCATTTCAAAAACAGCGAGCATTTACATTTGTAAAGTTATTAACAAGACCAAAAAAACTGGCAGAAACAGAAACCAGCATCAACAAGTAACTATTATAAGTTTGGAACAGAACTAAACCAATCGTCAAGAATTGTTAAAAACAGAAAGATTACTAAAGTAATTTGAGGGCATTTAATGATCCCACAGAAATTCATTCAGACTAATTTTTTTTTATATGAATGATAGTGAACTAGAATTGAATCCCATCATTGGGAACAAAAAGCACGCCAAAGACATTACAGATTCCAAAAGTGCAGTTTTAAAGTTCACACACCAATCACTATCAAGACAACCATATGAAACAGATCCAGAAGAAAAAAGCACAACTTGCACATGAAATGCAAATAATAAGGTTCTAAAAGCTATATAAAAAAAAAAAAGAATTGGAAACAGAACCTGCATTTTGAACCCAACTGGGAGGATCATACTCGGAAAAGGAAACAAACCCATCATGGTTCTTGTCATGAAGCTCCATTTCCCTCTGGGTCCGATGCAAAACCTCCCTCTGGGTCTGCTCGAGGTTCCACTGAGTCAACTCGTTCTCAGTAACGAACCCATCAGCTGGGTCCACGTCAATCTTGGGGAAGAGCAAAACCAACCTACCCGTGACATTGAACTTGTCCTCGTCATTCAAATAGTCTTCGGCATCCATGAAATCCTCCCACTCGGGCTGCGACTCGTCCCCCGGGGCTGAGTCGTGGGAAACGAGTTCGGGGTGCGAGTGCTCAAAGTGCTGCCTTTCCCATTGCTTGTCCTCGCGGCGGCGTTCGAGTTCGGCCACGAGTGGGTCGAACGCCACCGGGTCGCGGTGGTGAGAAGGGGTTAGGGTCAAGTTGGAGCGGAGCCTGAGGCGGCGGTGGCGGTGGCTCGGGTGCTTCTTTGAGGAGTGGGAGAGGAACAAGAGGAGAACCGCCGCTACGGTGATGTAAACGAAAATCGAGGCTTTGCCCATTGCATTGGACGAAAGGGTTTGACGATTTGGACTGAGCACAGTGAGATTCAGAAGAAGAATAAGAGCAGATCTATTGGGTTGTTGAGTTAGATGAAGATGAAGATGAAGCTTCTTCAACTCACACTTTGTACATTAATGCCCCTATTTTACCTAATTTTAAAATGCATCAGCTCAGAATTACAAATCTATTATTTATTATTATCTATTAAAATGATCATTCTCGTTTTAACGTATAGTTTAATGAAAAATAAAATCTTATTTTATTCTATTTTTATATTTCATATACGGAACTCATTACACGTGAAATGAAATTGGGAATTTTTCCCCCCCTCTAATAATCTGTGTCTAATTTAAGCTAACTGGATTTTGGTGGTATGCATAGCACCTTTATATATAATCTACATACAATCCTAAAGCTTCAATAACATATAGTTGATGCAGCTGAGATCATGGAGGAGCTTGATCAATAAAAGTTCATGGTGGTATATTCTCAATTATTGCTAAATTTATGTTACTAAGCAGAAGCCGATCTTTCATCCATTCTCCTAGATCATTTTGCTGACAAGTTCTTGCATAAAATCATTGCCAAATGCCAACTACGTATTAAAAATCCACTTTTGTCCATCTTCTACACATCTGTGCTCCTGTCATCAACTTGAGATATTCTCAATGGTATATGGTAGGAAGTGCAAGGGAATATAGCTGATGTGGAAATGATTTGGGGGCTCCCTGAGGTGCAAGGAAAAAAAGTGAACATGGAAATGATTTGATGATTCCCTTTTCCACAATAATGCAAGAGATGTTTCCCACATCAGCATGTGGGCACTTGGGTTTGTCAACTTGTCTACTCTGCTAGAGGTTATGTATTTTGACCCATTAACAAACACTTGACTTTCATTATTGGTTGATTTTGCTTACTATGCACGGAATCCTAAAGCTTCTTTGTTTTTTTAGAACCTCCACATCACATCCGAATTATAGGTTGATCAGACTATCTTTGAGAAGTCTCAATAGCATTTTAGCAGTGAACTCACAAATTTAATATCCTCATTTACCCTTCAGCCATGTTAGAGAAAGTGAAAATTTTCTTATAGGTTGAGCAATAAGATTGCAAATAGTACGTATCTAATAAACAGTCACGTGGAAATATGGGATATAATTCAACATCTCTTTACTTTTTCTTACCTTATCGCAAGAGAATTTAAAGAAGGCCGGCATTAGAAAGTTAAAATGCCAGCTCAAAAACTTTGATGATGCATCCTCACATAAGCAGTATAAGAAAAGAAGGTAGTATGCATGACGCTTACCAAGCAAGTGTAATTGAAAAGAATTCCAACTATTCGGGGTATACACGTCATCTTTTACTTTTTTGGGTGTCATTTCATTACCCGTTCGCAAAAAAGTGCAGTTCATCAATGGATTGCTAGAAGAGACTGCAATAAACTATTAGACAGAAATGGTTTATTTCCATATTTCAATCAACCACTATGGAACCTTGCTCATTAAGATATGTTTACCTCTCTCTAAACCTCTAAAAACTACCGCTTTCAAATATTTTCTAGGTTTTATAAAAGATGACTTGGATCTTTCTGTCGCATCTTTCTCTAAAAGCAACCAAACAATCCACGTTGTTAGTATATTATCATGAATAGCTATCCTTCAAGTTGTCGTGCCAATGCCTTTATATCCATCAAGATCATGGCTGATGATCCAAGAATGAGTCATCCAACAAAAGGGTCAAGATCCACTTCCTAGTTTTCATCCCTTTAAGTACCTCTTTGGAATACAAGGGACTGATCAACCCAAGTGACAATAGCTTCCTTAGTAATCTAGTAGAGCTCAGACCATTCATTCCTCTTCACCTACTGCTTGCTAGTCCTTTCAATAAACCTTAGTACTAATCATCAAACATGAAGACCACACTTCTTCATGAGCTAGTTATTGGAACTCCAATCATCTCAGCAACATATGATCAGCTTCAGAAGTCATTTAACAGATACTTACCTGATCCTGCCACTCAATGTCAATATTCAACCACAACTTCAAAGCAAAGTAAAACTTTCTTTCCCTTCTCACACAAACATCAAAAAATTTTAAGATGTATTGATGGTTTTACCAATATTAATTGAGAGCTTTAATATTTCAGGTAGAGTATATTCGATTATAAACAAGCTCGGAAGGAAGGCTGATAGTCTTTCACAAGGAGTCCGAGAACATGGTGAGTATTGTTGTAAGCCTGAGATATGTTTCCAAGTGATATGGTACTGATGAGGTGCTATTTATGATTATGAAAACCATGCCTTTTCTTTGGTGGGATGATATAGTGAAGAAGCTATTTAAGCTTTGATCAAAAGGACTGTGGTTTTGACAGTTTAACTTATCTTCTCCTTCCTTCCATCTTTGCGGCACCTATATCAATTTAACTCGATTTGATTGGTGTTCATCTACAATCTGAATCTAATTCAATTTATATAATTCTGAAATTGCAGTGAGATTAGGACCAAAGATATCTGAAACTGTTAAGGGGAAGTTGAGCTTAGGGGCTCGAATTCTTCAAGTTGGTGGAGTGGAGAAAGTCTTTAAGCAATTTTTTAGTGTGAGAGAAGGGGAGAGGCTGTTGAAAGCTTCCCAGTGCTATCTATCGACCACATCCGGCCCTCTAGCAGGTCTCCTCTTCATCTCCACTGACAAGGTTGCCTTTTGCAGTGAGAGATCAATGAAAGTCTTCACTCGGAAAGGCGAAATGTCTAGGATCCGTTATAAGGTAAGTAATGAAGTAATACATACACCAACCTCTTCATCTCTATCAGTTTCCCTTACTCCAAGATTTGTTAACATTCTGAAAGTTATATGTCATATACAGGTGGTCATTCCACTGAAGAAGATCAAGTGCGTGAACCAAAGTGAAAATGTTCACAAGCCAAAACAGAAGTATATAGAGATAGTTACAGTAGACAACTTCGATTTCTGGTTTATGGGTGTCATAAAATATCAGAAAACTTTCAAATATCTTGAGTATGCAGTTGCTCAAGCTTAGATGAACAACGAAAGCCACCCTTTGGGCCTAAAAACCGGAGGCTCGAAGCTTCATGTTCTCAGGACAAAGATCAAGATACAAGAGATGATCAGAAGCAAACTAAAAATGGGTAGCTATAATAGAAGATTTTGGGCTTTGTCTCTGATAAGAGGGACTACACTTCATGAAATACCCATCCTGCTGGACAGAACATCTCACCGGACTTTGTCTTTTATCTCAATGTTGAGTAGGAACATTTGGTTCTCACTATTATCCTGTGATATTGAATTGATGAGGTTCATATCACCTGAGGTGCAGAGGACAAACTTGGCTGACAGCAAATTGTGGATAAACGTTGCGCATGCAAGAGAGATCCAGTTCGTGAGTTCTCAATTTGGTGCCTGCAATGCTGCACAAGCAAAGCCTTAAGTATTCACTGGCTGGCAGTGCTAAGGACCAGAGTGCTTTTGCAGATGAATACACGTTTAAGGATGCATCAAAGCATGGCTGCTCACTCCACATTAACCAGTCTCCTTTGAAGGTATCCTTCCAGGGACATGGGCTATGTTAAAGCTCTATAGAGTGGTAGAAGGAAAGAATGCATGCACTGATACATTATATAGTGGAAGAGGAAAAATAGGTGGAAAAGGGGAAGAAAATTATTATGGGATTTATAGAACCAATGAAGTCCAACTTGTGATCTGAGATATGAGTGTAGATGTTTTGTAAGCTTTGCTGCCAAATTGTAAAGGTTTCAGGCTCAATTGTTTATGGATTTATTATGTAAAAGTTTTCAGGAACCACAATTTGTAATTCAGATTGTATTCTTACCATCCAACTCTTCAATCAAATTTATGTGTACTTAATTAAATTTGAGTCTAATTTAATTAATTAGTTTAAATACTTAACAGGAAATATAAATAGATAACATTAATAAATTATCATGTACTTTTCATATAACTAGTGAATTAATTTCATTAACCATTATTAATTAAATGTATTACTTTTTTTTCCTTGCTCGGGTATTCCGATCCCTTTTGGGTGCGAGACTAGTCTTATTCGGTATACTAAGGCCGCTCCTCTACTCAAGTGTTTTCTTGCGAGCTCGAAGTCTTGAACCCCAGACATAGGGGAGGTCTCTCAACCACTAGCTCAAGCTTGTTTATCACTTGAGCCACCCTTTGTAAGTAATTTATTACTTATTTTATTTTTAACAAGTTATAGTAGAGTGATATTTGATTAATTATACTTTAGTTTTGTTGAAGTTATTGATCTCACTGGAGCCATATTATAAAGCTGGTCAATGAGGATTACCCCATCTGTGGGAATGCATCTGAAACGGATAAGTTTAGATTGTCCAAATACTACAATGATATGGTCTTGTTTTAAAACTGAATTGTACCAAAGGAAATAGGCTAATTCACCACAACTTCTATCTTTGTTCTCTCACTCTTTGATGCCTTTGGAAAGCAAGAAACGTACAGTTTTCTTTAGGCAAAAGGACTAGTCCGCAAAAAATGGCTGCTATGGCCAAATACTTTCACCAAGAATTTCGGGCTTGCGGCAGGAACTTTCATTGTTGATTTTGTTTACACTTTCTTTGCATTACAGCTAGTCCATTTCGTTTTTTAAAATTGTATCTTTTATCATTTTTTTAGGCAGTTAGATCCTATCTTCGAATTAAAAAAAATGCAAAATCATTTAATTCTCAGCCTTCAGATTTATTACCCAATCCTATTCGCTGTTTTTTGTTTTTTCATTTCTTATTATAAATAATGAATTGCTTGTCTCTGAGGCTAATAAATGACTGTCCTATGTGCTTCATTTAATATGTGAAAAATAATGACGATACAATTTTTGTGACCCAAAGCTTTTCTGGTGAACACAATCTTTCAGGAAGATTTGTAAAGGACCCCTATAAATGGGTACTAAAAAGTAAAAACGGTTTCTTGGGTTACAAAGTTAACTTTATGGGTACATGATAAGGGCCTTAGGGTATCATTGATAACTTCTTATACCTGTAAACCATTTGTTGGTACCCACTTGACAACTTGTAGTACCTAATTGGTGTCCTTTCATACCACTTGACAACATACACAACTGACACTCAAATATATATACACAGGAATTGAGATTAATAATTACAACAAATTGAAAGAAAATTTCGTTGTTGTAAATTTAATTATTCCCTTCAAATTTCAATTGCACAACATTTAATTCCTATGAGGTAAAGTCAATTGTGTTATACCAATAACAAAATAGTGTTTTCCCTTTCAAAATTCAACAGAAAGTGATGAAGAAGGAACTTTTAGCATCAGCTTTACATGTGGGGCATGGGGATGATGTGGGAATTATTTGGCAATTTACTTTTCCACAAAACCTTGAAGTATGTCTTCCCCTACTGCTCCCAGCACATGATGTCCATAGCCGGCCTTAGATCTTCATTGTTTCCTTTCCCGTTTCTGACCATTGCCCTGTCATCTGGCTCGCTTTATGATTTAGTCTTTTGACTCACCAAAGAACACTGATGGCTTTTTTTAGTGACTGCTTGTATTTCTGTTAGTGACAGTTCACAAGATCCAGGAGCTTCATCCCCTTACTTAAATCTTCAATACCTGCCTGATCTCAAATAAAATATGCAACTTCAATTAATGTTGGCTCTCACGTTTAGGACTTAAATATGAAGGACAAGTATTAGACAATGCTGAAGATCTTTTATATAATTTACCTAAGCACTTTGAAATACTGAATTCACACTTATATATATATATATATATATATATATATATATTGGAAACATGAAAACAGAATCTTTTTTCTGGATGTGCTACTATTTATCTATTCCTTTAGTAAGTAATTCTGGTTGATGTAAGCATATAGCCTTTTCTATCTTTATTTTTCCTTATCGTAATACAAGTAAAACCTAGAGAGGTCTGGCATCAGAAAGGTAGAATTCCAGCTCAGAAAGCTTCAATGACACCCTCACATTGGCATTTATAAATAAAATAAAGTGGCAGTAGATCGTGTTTTGTCATCAAGCATGTGGCATTGAAAGGTGTCCGAACAAACCAAAATATATTATTTGCTTCCTCCCATTTGTAAAAGGGTGATATTCTAAAGCTAAATGGCTGCTTAATTATTATTATTATTCCAAAGGATCCAGAAAATTTTCCTTGGAAAATACATCAAAATAAATTCTACAAAATGGATTTTGTTACTATTTTCTTTCTCTTTTTGTCTCAAAAAATCCCGTTTACAAAGCCTTTGGCCAAAAATAGTAAACATGAGAACATTATATCTGTAGATGAAAGTAAAACACCAAGTTGTCTCTAAATCATGGAAATGACAGATGTTTTTCCAAAACTACAGATATAATGCAAACCAATGGACAAACTACAGTCAATATCCAAATGCGCTGAAAGCTGAAAAGAATTAACAGAACCTTTGGTCTGAATATATAAGCAAGCAGTAATAGGCAGCCAACCATCAAGTCCAAGTCCAACCAACGTTCCAAGTTTATATAGGTTTTATATCTAATTTCAACAGTATCAACATCCAGAGACAGACTTGAATACCAAGAATTTGCCTTATTTAAACACATCGAATCTTCCTTTTCCTAATCTTGTAGGATTAAAGATGACGTGTACCTCTATATAATGTCTTTTTCTAAAGGCAACCAAACATGCAATCTTCAAATTTGAATTACTTTTTTCCTTTTAGTCTTCTATGATGATCCATAGCTGATTCATCCAACAAAAAGTCATGAGTCACCATGTTTCCTTTTAACCATATATATACCTATTTAGAATACAAGGATTCATCAATCAAAGTGAGAAGAGCTCTTGAATACTCTTCACAAGCTAGTCTGTGCTCAAGAAGATCCTCCAAGTCCAGAGATAAAAGGGAAACTCCACAAAAATAACAACAGATATGAAGGCCTCACTTCTTCATGAGCTAGTTAATGGAATTCCTACCACCTCAACATACCAGGTTGGGAAATCATCAAAGAGATACTTGCCTGATTCTTCTGGAAAATACAGCAAGTCTATCACAAAATCAAAGCAAAGTAGGATACCCTTTCATTTCAAAACTGGATTTGATAAATCCTTCTAAGAAATGTAATTTTATTAATCATGGCCATTTTTATCTTTCCAGGTAAAGTAAATTCAGTTCTGACTAGGATAAACAAGTTTGGGAGAAAGGCTGACAGTTTTGCACATGGAGTCCGAGAGCATGGTATGTAGTATGTACTCTTGAAAGACTGATTTTCAATGTTTTGACTTTTTCTTAGTTGCAAGATGTAGGGCAAGCACTGTATGGTTTAGTTTTTTATGACACTGTAAACATTTCTGTTATTGCCTCCTAAATTCCTAGGCCTAGATAAATTTCCAAAACATGTATGATGCATAATTTTCCATGAGTGGAAGATAGAATGAAATTGTAATTGATGGCTTGAAACTGTTATTGTAACATGCAGTGAGACTGGGGCCAAAGATAACTGATACAGTAAAAGGGAAATTGAGCTTGGGGGCTAGAATTCTTCAGGTTGGTGGAGTAGAGAAAGTCTTTATGCAACTGTTTAGTGTTAGAGAAGGGGAGAAGCTGTTGAAAGCATCGCAGTGCTATCTATCAACCACATCCGGACCTATAGCTGGCCTCCTATTCATATCCACTTATAAAGTTGCTTTTTGCAGTGAGAGATCCATCAAGATCTCTTCACCGAAAGGAGAACTGATAAGAATCCATTATAAGGTGATTTTCTTAAATCTTTATAATGTTATTGTCTATGCAAACGCTTTCTATCTCTTTAATTTTTCTTTAGACTTTGCTAACATGTAACTTTCAATCTATTTGTCATTTCAGGTCATGATTCCACTTGAAAAGATAAAGTGTGTCAACCAAAGTCAAAATGTGAAGAAGCCTTCTGAAAAGTACATAGAAATAGTTACTGCGGATAATTTCGATTTCTGGTTTATGGGTTTCTTAAATTATCAGAAAGCTTTCAAATGTCTTCAGCAGGCTATCTCTCAAGCTTAGAGGGAGAAACTGTAGAAGTAAAATTGTTCATCCTATTGTTTCATCAGTTGTTTTTTTTTGTGAAGCTGCAAAGGTTCCATAAGATGTACAAATGTTTTATTCTGTTAATAAAAAAACTAGTTTCTTAAACTTTTGGTTCCTTTGTCCATCAGATAATGTTAGTTCCCAGAAGTTTAAAAGTCAAAATTCAAAAAATTAACAGTCACACTTTAAATATTGGCCACAATTAACTCTGGTCATTTCTGTTAAAATATGTAAGGATAATCAACTTTATCAGATGAACCGGCAACCGATTTGGCTATTAGGCATTTAATCAAATCTATTTCCATAATAGACTGCAGTCGGCCTATTCTGCTCCTTGTTTTTCTATCAACAATGATAAGCGTACAGCTATTACATTTGCTTCCATATTAAGTTTAACACGTTAAAATGCCCATAAGTTATGGCACGAATGATAAGACTACCTACACTTAATCTAGTGAAGGTACACTAAATCAAGAATGTATCGAGCTCCGAAAAAAAAGGAAGGATTACAACTGGTATCAAGCCTCATTCACAACTACTTGGAACCTGCAGAAGGGCAGGGTGCAGGAATGTTCATTGTTATTTCTGACAAGAGAAAGTTCATTCTGTATAATCTGTGCATTCATGGACAACCTCGTTGCACAGTTTGACACATCTTCTAAGAAATTACAACTCTGTTGAAGTGGCTTCCAAATTTCAATTTTCAAGCGTATAATGTTCTATGGTCCTTGATGGAATCTTCTTTTAAAATCCTGGATTTTCCATACTACAATTCTATAAACATGGTTTACAAGTGGAGCATAAGGATGATGTGGGAATGATTTGGCATTCCCTTTTCCTCAAACAAAAAGTTTCTCTTACCTTACTGCCCCCACCACATGATGTTCATAGCCGACCTAATATGTTTCCGTAGCTGACTCCGGTATTACTAAATAAGCTGAGAAGCACTTGCCCTTTCAGCTTGCTTACTTTATGATATTTTATTTTGACCCATCCAATTAAGTACAGTGGCTTTCACTGATGGCTGCTTGTATTTCTATTAGGACTGGAGGATCCAGAAGCTTCTTTCTTTTATATAGATCATCAACACCTATCTTTCTCTAAAAAAATATTAGCATTTGGATCTTCATCACCTAGGATTTTGGTTCAAACAAGCATTTCAGAGTCCTGGCGTTTGGCAAATTTTATAACAGCATTGCGATAGTGAATTCTCATTTACTTAGAAGGGAAATGAAGCTAACTATGATGATTGCAAATCTTATATTATATAAAAAGCATAAATTACATGTCCAAAAGAAAACATAAATTCTGGATTTGCTACATTTTTTTTTTGTTTCCTGTGATATCCCCACGTACTCTAGCACTGTAAAACTAATTTTCCTCGGCACAATCGCAACTAGAAAGCCCTTTCAACAGTATTCTAAGAATCGAACTTATGTTTTCACAAGCTCACTTAACTCTTGATGGTGGATTTGCTACATTATCTACATGTTAGCCAAATTAATGGGCTTGTTGTACCAAGTTAATTGTAAATGGTCATTTCTCTTTTTTTCACTTTATTTCTTATATTATTACAAGATAACTTAAGATTAGTCAGTCTGGCATCAGAAAGCTAACCTGCCAACTCATAAAGCTGAATGACGCTAAACAATACTTAAGAGAAAAAACATAACTTGCTTTTTTTTTAATATTTTATTTAATCAATAATATCGACATCAACGAAGCCTTCCACACTGAGAAGTTACCTTACTTATTATACACATTACATCCACTGATCCACCTTACCGTAATGTTCTAGGTTTCTATTAGTGATGACAAGGACATTTACAAAACGTCTTTTCTTTTTTTCTTTTTTGGTAAAAGCAACCAAACAAGCCATCTTCAACCTTTGAATAACTATCTTTTATTCTTCACCTTTATATATACTTTAGATGTGAAGGACTCTTTTTTTTTTCCTCTTCAGGAGCTGGTAATTGGAATTCCATTCACCTCAGCAGCATTCCTGGGCGGGAAGTCAAAGAATATATACTCGTCTGATTCTGCAAGCAAAGACAACAAGTCTACCACAAAATCAAAGCAAAGTAGGATATCCTAAGTTAATTGATCAATCGTTTAGCAGAAGAGAGAGAAAAAAACTTGATTGATCAATCCTTCAATGAAGTTTTGTTGTATTAACAACAATGACTGTCTTCATTTTTTTCAGGTAGAGTAAATTCAGTTCTTACCAGGATGACAAGCTTGGGAAAAATGCGGACATTTTTTGCACGTGGAGTCAGAGAACATGGTATGTACTCTTCAAATCCTTAGATTCACACAAAACATTATGACTTTTTTGAACTGGAAAGAAACAGAAAAAACAATGAATGATTTAGTCATTTGAAAGGTATGAGATTCTCGACAGAGATATATACTATATATGATTCATAATTAGTCTTCATTATAACATACAATGAAGTTGTAATTGACTACTAGTTATAACTGTTACTGTGACATGCAGTGAGACTAGGACCAAAGATAAACTGATACAGTAATAAAAGATGAGTTAAGCTTAGGAACTATTATTCTTCAAAGTAGGTGGAGTGGAGAAAGTCTTCATGCAACAGTGTAGTGTTAGAGATGGAGATAGGCTGTTGAAAGCATCCCAGCGCTATCCATCTAGGGGAAGGTGTGTTGCCTTCCCCTAATTCCCGTTACTTGCTATTGGGTTCTGGTCTGTCTGTAAATATATGATCGATGTACTTGTTTGTTTCTCTATGAAAGTGTAAAGCACTTGCACATTTTAATCTATGGCAATTTTTTTTAATAAAACAAATAGAATTAAAATATAATTTTGAAATAAAGAAAGGTGTTTATATTTAATTTTATAATATTTGGACTTAAGTTCTTTGTCGATTTTTTCATAAATGATCACTCCACTGCATATTATTCTTTAAAACATATCTTATACATTAGGAGTTAAATTCCATTATTTTATAATTTCTCGAGAAAAGTTACAGAAATTAAATTAGATTTTATGTTTACATAGTTTTATAATATTTGCAGTTTAGTTGAATCATTTTTTTTCTTATCAATATACAACACAAAATAATCCTATCACTTTTCTTTAGAAGTCACCTCACCCAATCCTAATGAAATTTTAATATTAGACTTATAAGATGTAGTATCTAATGCTCAACCATTTGAAGTGTTAACGAGGAGAAAGAAATTGATCAGAGCACCCCACCCCCCAAAAAAACAAAAACAAAAAAAAACGAATAATTGCCTTCTCTTATTTGACGTCATGTATAAATGGGGCGCATGAAAATGAAAAGAATTGTAGTTACAAATTCACCAAAAAAAATTATTAAGAAAATCAGGTAAATTACAGTAAAGTTTTTACCGATGCCCCATTTTAAAAATCTTACAATTTACACGCAAGTTTCAAAAGGACATACTACACTTTTGAATAGTTAGAAACATTGCAAGTGATTATTTATTTATTTTTGCCCAAATAGCACGGAGATCTATCTTATAAACTGTAAAAAAAGATGAGTGAGAAATGCTATAAATCGTGGCCCTAAGCAATAAAAAACAGAGAACTGAAAAATGTTGTATACTTCGTTTGCGAATTTCGGCAAAGTAAATGATAGTAGGAGTAGCAGACAACCTTTCTACTGCCACTTATTACTGATTAACAGGTGCTGTGTTTTTTAATCTTTCTAATGGTGTAAAGTGTATAATTTTAAAAAAATTAGTAAATTTTTATTTTTCATGCAATGAAATTAATTTAGGCAAAAAAATTTGAGATTTAAAGTGTAACTGAGCCGGATAAAAAAGGACAATTGTGTGATTTGAGTCTAATAATGTTGTTTTCGTTTCTCCCATTAACTTAAGACAATATATAAGTTTGGCATCTCATTTTCATTCATCCCATATTCAATTATCTTTCCCGACATAAACAACGCGAAATTGTCAAACCAAAATGATTAAACTCCAATCCCTTTATCTAAAAAAAAAAAAGGCCTACTCCAGTCTAACCAAACTCAAAACAATCGAAGGTAGTTTGCTAGCATGAGATGTGAAGTAGCTTGCCAATCAAAATAAAGGCAACTTTTCATTACTTTCTCCTCTTTGCCGCAGATAAGGATACGAGGTTAAAGTGGCTATTCTCGCAGCCTTCAACTCCCCAATCAGTTTATAAAGATCCGCAATGCAATCCAGGTGGAAATTCTATTAACATATTTTGACATAATACAAGAGAACCAATTTTGGAAAAGCTAAATGTAGGGGTTTATTTCTATCGAAGATCTTTCCAATGACAGGAAACAGAAGAGCAACCTGTTATCACACACTATCTGCTATAAGGAACAGAATGCTGAAATGTTAATCCATGAGTACCCGAACTCCCTCAATGGTTATGCTAATGAAACTTAAAACTTGAGACTACAGTGAAAAAATAATCGAAGCCATATCATAGCCTCGGATTATGCTTATGGAACAATCATCAATGGAACGTGTTTAGACAATGGATTACAGAATAGGAAAGATAAGCTATACTATGCCTATATGTGTCATCGTTACAAGATGACAAACTTACCAGATGAAAGAGAACTGAAGGGGAAGTGATTAATCAAATCAGAATCTGTTGAAGCGTAGCAAAGGAACAAAAAGTAAAATGTCAGAACCAGTTCCGACTCCTCTCGCGTTTTCCAGATCAAATGTGGAATAGTATCTGGTCCACAAGTACCACACAAGATCAAAATGTTCAAGAGAAAAGGCTGGGAACTCCCTTTCCAAAATGCAGACACATTATCAAGAATGCTTATTCAGAGCTCAGCCCGTCCTTTTAGTAAGGCTTCTTATTAAAGAAAAATTTAAAGTGTTGTTGAATTAAATAGAGGCACTATATTTTGAGATCACTTTATCTTATAAAAACGGAAAAACATAATCTCCTGAAACACAAGCTCAAGGCTGTGCCCTCTCATCTTAACACCTTCATTGACACTAGTATATGTAGAGATGTGTTTGCCCCAATGGTTTAATGTGTTATGTTTTGATGATGACAAAAAGACAAGTAGATGATGAATATGCAACATATAACTCAATGCATGATTCTTATAAAAGAATAACAAGATATGTAATCTTATAATCATGTATAATACAATATAATCCTTTAAGCACATGCGTGTAGCAGATTCATCATCTACTTTCATCATCAAAACATAACACATTAAACCATTGGCAAACACTTGAAGGTTTGAAATGAGCTTTTCAAAATCCTTGAGAATTATTTGAGAAAAAAAAATCTTTGATCTTACTAAGAGAAAAGACCGTAATACCCTTACACAGGATTCTAAGTCCTAGATAAAAACACTTGAAGGTCTTGGATTTGTTCTTCATGAGATTCCTTGTTTTGTTATCATCAAAAGTTATCACAATTCAGATGTTGTTCACAGTATGTATTAATATTCTCAACCAAAATAGTACAACTTGTTTAGACAATTAGTTTTATGTTTCATCTAGTTGATTTTCTTGCCTATTTATCTGGTTATGTTATAGTTCTTTTTTCTTTTTCTTTTTTTGGCTAATGGCAGTGCTTTGTTGTCGTTCCTCTTTCCAGTCCCCTCAAGTATCTTGTACCATACACAAGTTTCAAATTAAGATACTAATTCTAACTTAGAGCAGTGATCATTATGAAATCAGATGCTTAAAAAACACACAATTCGAGTATAATGACTCAAGACATAAATTACTGGAATCTTTCAAGGACAATTTTTTTGCTGCTGCCTCTCCTATGGGATAAAGTGGTTTTCTTAGCCTCTTTATGGTGCTCAGATAATGGCTATTTCAAAGGGTTTCTTTATCGGACATGCAAACACATTGGCTAGTTGACGTGCTTCCCTTGTTTGTTCTGGTTTTTTGTTTTCTTATGGTCTGTTTGGTTCAAAGGAAGGGAGGGGAGGGGAGGGGAGGGATTTTAATGAAGGGGAGGGGAGGGGAGGGGAAAGGAGGGAAGGGAGTTTAATTTTGTGTATGTTTGGTTAGAGGAGGGGAGGGGAGGGATTTTAATGGAGGGAAAGTATAAATTTACCTTTTTACACAATTATAACCTTTAATGTAACATTTAATTTATGGATATTTTAGTCCATTTTTTAACATATATTCTCTCCCCTCCAAATCCCCCCACTTTTGGAGGGGAGTTAAAATTGGCTTAGGAGGGATTTTGCTCCCCTCCCCTCCCCTCAATTTCCCTCCAACCAAACACTATGTTAAGGAAGATTACTTAGCCTCAGTCTTGTACTCCTTTCTTTCCCTCTCTTAATAATATCTCTTCTATGGAAACAACAAAATCTTTCATCTCATAAGAGCTGAAACTACTAATCAAACTTTCAGAGGCAATTTTCCACAAACCCAATAAATAACTAATGGGATGAAAAATAAAATTGACCCCAAGATCAATTCCACTAAATCAGCGTTAATTAACCCATGAAGTAATGCCACAAATGAAACGTGTGATGTGAGGCACTCAAGCAATCAGAATGTCCACAACAAAGTACATGCTTATTTGAGAGAAACTGGAAATTCCATTGAAGTAGTGGGTGGATCACATCGATCCAAATGCTATATACAAGTATCTTAGCATCTGAGAGCTAAGAAGCCAACTACATAAAGCTTCAAATAAATAACATTGTGCAAGCTTTGATAAAAATCCACTAGTAAAATTAAAAATAAAAATAAAAAAGTTCACAAAGTAGATAGAAATCATCAAATATATTACACAAATGGCAGAAGAACATACCAGTTGGAATCAACCCGATAACGTGCCAGCACCACCCGAACCCGATGCCCCATTAGCAGCGTTGACCACCCTCTTGTTCTTTCTATCTTCCTCATATTCCTTATCATCCGTTGGCAGCTCAAACCTGCAAACAGGGCACGAATTTCTAGAACCCAACCAAGGAACTATGCAATCTCCATGGTACTTATGCCCACAAGGCAATCTCTTTGCCACGTCACCAACACCCACCAAATCCTTACATATAGCGCAAGCCAAACCCTCATTCTCCGACACAATCTCCACCGTCGGTAAAGCCTCCACCGCCGACTTCGCCGCCGGTGGGGCTCCTCTCCTCCCACCACCGTCGCTCTCCGCCAGCGTCTGCAGCAACGCTTCGTACTCCGACGCATCGACATAATCCTCCGGGTTACCGATATACCGATCCGATTCCGGCACCTGAAGCCGAAATTCAATGGAATTGTCTTCCAGGCCCATCAAAATCTCAGCCCAATCCAAGATCCGGTTCCGCATGCTCCTCGTTCGGGTCGCCAAATCCCTAATCCGAACTCGCAGCAATTCACGTCTTCTTCGCCTCAGATCTTCATCATCTCCACGCGGATCTTCGATAACGGGTCGATCTTCATGCTCTTCGACAGCACCACCTTCGTGCTCTTCCGCTTCGTTGTGAAACTCCAACCCGTCGTCATCGTCGTCGTCGTCGTCGTCTTCTTCCTCGTCGTCGTTGTCCCATCCTCCGAGCTGAATCCTGAGGAAATCGTTCTCCGGCGAACGATTCGGCGGCGGCGGAGGAGAGGCGTCGTCGTCGTCACGCGCCGATTGGGCGATTAGGCGGAGGACCTGGAGGAACTGGGAGCCGAAATAGGGATCGTCGAGGTGATCGGAGGAGGCAGAAGGAGGGGGAAGCGATGGGGAGCGAGAGGGTGCGGGGATGGATTCGACGAAGCCGTTCTTGCACTCGCCGCAGATAACGTCAGGGAGATTGGCCAGTGTTTCAATGGAGACGCGTCTTTCGCAGTGGTAGCACCAGTATGGTGGCGTATCGGTGGTTGGGACGGGCTGAGACGGTGCTTCCGACATGGTTTTTCCGGCGGAGAGAGGTGGAGGCAGGCGCAGACGGTGGAGAGGTGAGTGATTGTTGTTGGGTTGCGTTTGGTTGTATGTAATGTATATAGTAATATTATAATAATTGAAATTGGAAAATGGAAAAAAATTTATTTTAATTCGTTAGTGGGTCTTATTTAACGGTTGATTTTCGTGGATAAAACAATATACATACTAATTGAAAAATATAATATAATTTGTGACAATTACAATTTACAAGTTGGAAAATCAAAGTTTTCTAATCAACACCTCTCAATGGTGCAGTTTTTCTACCAGATACTGTGTTTTTGTTTTCTCACAATTACAAAAAACTTCTCTTATATTTTTTTTGGTAAAACTATATCAAATTTTCTTTTCATAAATTTTTTGCAAAATTGTATTAAATTTTGTTCATAGGTTCATATATAATTTAATATATCTCCATATACTTAAAAAATAATTTTTTACGTATAAAAATTTAAATAAATTATTTCTAAATTTGTGTAAGGTTATGTCTATATATTTTTTTTTTCTAAGTTCGCACATAAATCAATAATTTTGTAAATAATTATATTTTTTATCTTTAAAAGTCCCTTCTCTAATATTTTCCAAAATTATAAGAGATTTTTATTGTTAGGCATAATATTCAACAACACTGAATATCTATCTACTCTTTATGTAAGAAATTTTTATTGTTAAACATATTTTTTGTTATGATTATCTATTATAAAGAATGATTATTTTATTAAAAAAATTGTTATCTGAATTTTTTTTATAAAATAATTACATTATACAACAAAAATTTGTTGTATTTATTATAATATAAGAAATAATTGTTCGAATAAAAGTTTAAAAAAAAATAATGGGAGACGAAAAAAATAAACTAGAATATGTTGCATCAAATGGAAATAGACATTCAAATTATAAACGAACAACTTTCATAGTTTCTTAAATATTTTAAATTTTTAAGAGTTTAAATTTAATCATTATAAGTTTAAAATTCTATATATTATAATTAAATAAAAATATCACGTAATTGAAATACTTTAATTCAATAAGAAGTTTAGGTGAATGACATTAAATTGATAATATAATAGGTTTATACTAATAATAAATTAAAATTAAATATAATTTTCAAATACTATGATTGCCTCACTTTATGGGCTTTTTGATGTGATTACTGCTGTTTTTCAAACTTATTACTAAAATTGTTGTTTTTAAACATATTATTTATCTATTGTTATTTTTATTATGTAAGAAATTATTATTTTTTTAACGTAAATACATCAAACGTATTGGCGCATTTTTAAAGGATATGCCAAGCACGTTGGCGTATTTACATAGAAAAAAAAAAATTTCTTGCTAAAATACACCAATGCGTTTGACGTATCCTACATAGTTATGCTAATACATGCTAAATGCATAGGTCAAACGCGTTAACGCATCCATACAGGATACGTCAAACAGTTTGGTATATCTTACGTGGCATATGAAAAAAAAATAAAAAAAAAATTTACATGACAAAAATAACAGTAAATTAGTAATATGTTTCAAAACAACAATATTTTAGTAATAATTTCCGAAAACAGCAATAACCAGGTTAAAAAGCCCACTTTATGTACAAATACTTTGATAGCCTCACTTGGTTTTGAAATTTATACCGTTATTGAAAACTGGAAGAGAAACCTTTTTCTTTTGGCTTTATTTTTAATTTCATAAAATACAAAATCAAGTTTTTGTAAGTAATTGTTATACAAATGATATTACGTTGCTCATATACAAGGCGCAAATCATGGAACAAATGCAAGTTGGGAAAGGCAGGAGGGAAAATAAATACAAAAGCCGAAAACAATTGTACTTGAGAAATTTACAACTCATCAACAAATTGATATGATACATTCAATGCCTGTTGGTAACATGGGTTGCATAAGAAAACTAACATCACCAGAACTGACAGCATTCTCATCAAATTTCCAAAGGTACTAATTATCCAAGAAAGTTCACACAGGACGATCTTATGATGATGCTAATCTTTTCAAATTATTATAGTATCAAAGAAGCACAACAGGCTCACTGATGCTACCATTAAAATTAACTTTACAGCATTCAGGAAAATCGAAACCAGCCTCATCGCAGCCAGCCTTTGTAATATGTGGGCATGACCTCACATCCAAGTATTCCAGATAATTGCATTTACCCAAAAGAATGCCTATACCTGCCACCGTGATCTTTGGACAATTACTAACCTTCAAAATCTTCAAACTCAAACCAGGCTCCTCACTGCTTATAAGCTGAAAAGCAGCATCGGTCACATCTTCACAGCAACCAATGTCCAGTGCCTCAAGGTATCTGCATTGACTTAAAATACAGCTTAATGAAGAATCAGAGATGTTTAGACACCAATCCATCCTTAAGTTCTTAAGATTGCTTCCACAAGCAGTAGCCAGAGACTTTATCGCATCATTAGAGACATCCCGGCAACCACCAATGATTAAAGTCTCAAGACTATCACAGAATTTGGCCAAGGATAATATGGTTTCATCCCCAATTTTGTAGCAATCTAACAATTTCAATGTCTTGAGAGAAGACGAGCAGGCCCTAGAAACACTACAAACCCCAACATCACTGACATTACTGCATTTGTTGATGTCTAAACACTTGATCTGTTGACAACCACTTGCAAGGTTTATCAGTCCATTGTCAGTAATATTTGTGCACCCTTGCAGTCCCAACTCTTCTAAATTATGACAGTTTTTGGAGAGAGCTTCTAATATACCATCTGCAACAAATCTGCAGCCAGCCAGATGCAATATCCGTAAGTCACAACAGCCTTTGGCAACAGCTGACAATCCCTTGTCGGTCAGCTTTCTGCAGTAGGATACATCCAAGGACTGCAATAAGGAAAGACCATCACCAATTGCTTTCATTCCAACATCTGTAATTCCTGTATATTAACACAAACAATAAATGCCCTGTCAATCTTATTTTAAATTTGAACTCAACAAATTAAATAATTATAAAAAAAACCTTAAAAGGTGATAGCCCTCAATCATCAGTTCATTACTCAAATTTGTTAACGCTAAGTTTTTATTCTCAAGCAATGCCTGTGCGCAACAAGTAGTGCTGGTGCTAAGTTTTGCCAATAGTCTTGGAGGCATTGTTTGCTTTGGTCTAAGGGGTTGGGCCTCATGGTTTTGTCCTTAAAAGGCTTTTCTCATTGTGGAAGTAGAATACCTCCTTAGAAGCCTAAAAACTAACTCAACTTGACTTAATGTGGGACTTGATACCAACACTTCCCCCAAGTTGACGGAGTCTTGTGGTGTTGCCTTGACATCCCAACTGATGTTGGTACCATAGTCACACATTAAATAAAGTTGAGTTAGTCTTGAGACTTATAAGGAGGTATTCTACTTCTGCACTTTTAAGGACAAAAACCGTGAAGCACAACCCATTGGGCCAAAGCATACGATACCTCACATGAGAACATAGGCCAACACTATCTAAAAAAACTCAACATCAACAAGTAGTAAAGGGAAATATGGGATTAGAAAAGAAACGGAAGAGTGCGAAATATAGGAAAAGCATCCTCCTAAATAGAGTAATAAATTCTTAAACCGACAATGTTTAAGGGTTACAGCATACAAGTCTTCCTTCCCGATGAGTAGATGTAAAACTCATATATGAATTCCTCATCAGAAAATCTTACTTCAGAAATTATAATAAATTGCTTCAATAGGCATCATACTAGAACAAGAGTAATGGTGGTTTCTACTGAAGCAGCTATCCAGAAGAAACGGAATCACTTCAATGATGAATCCAAATTTATTTTATTTAACCAGTTTCACATGCAGAAATTTCGAAAAGGAATAGCAGTAAATAAATTCAGGATATTTGAGAGACTTTTTTTTTGTTTTTGCCATGATATTTGTGAGTCTTAAAGGAACTAGTGAAGTTCAAAGTCCAATCCCAAAAAATAATAAAATAAGAGTTTAAATTTATCCACTGTTATCAATAAACAAGAAAGTGTCACTTGTACTAACTAAGATTGTTCACTAGCAGTAAAATTCTTATAAATTTCTAAAAAAGTGACACCAGATGGTTCATAGTGTAAATCAAAATTAAACTCATAATAATATAAAAAATGTGTGAGCACCCACAATAGAACTCCAATTACCAGGTAAATTCAGCCAAAGGCTAAGATCCAACAGCGACAAGTAATAAAACAAAACAAAACAAAAATGGAGGATTAGTAGAATGTATCAATCACAATCAGAGTTCAGAAAAGTCAATTCAAGGGTTGCTGAGAATCGCAAAAGCCACAGAACAAAAAGACACAGAAAGCGTTCACCTTTACAATTATGCAAATTAAGCACTCTCAAGCATCTGAACCCATTAGCGATAACAGATAGGTCAGAATCGGTGACCCCAGGATAAAAGGAACGAGAAATGGACTGTGCTAGGTCCAATTCGACCAATCGGGTGAACCTATCAGCCATTCTGCGGAGCATGTGGGGACCAGCACGAGCAGCAAGCTTCTTCCTTTCGGTGCTCTGCAAGCGAAGCCATCTCTTGCAGACCAACCCGAAGATCTCCTTGTCCTTGTCGCTCTCAAGCCTCGCTAGAATCGAACGCAGCTCGTCGTCGGTCAACGCATCGTTTATGCAGAGTCTGGAGCCCGACACGGCATCGGCATCGATCGAATTCGAAGCCATTGATGCAGAGAAAACCCTAACCCCCAAAATTTGGGGCTAATTGCAGAGCACGATCATAAGAACACAGTTTAGTTTAGAGATATAAAAAGAAGAACCCTAAATTCGGTGCTGATGTGAGTGATTGTCTAGGGCGAAGCGTAGATTGAAGATAAAGCACCCCAGTGTGAATTTACATGAATGTGCCCCTTCTTCCTCGCGATTTCGACTGCTTTTCGAACTAAATCAATTAATTTTTTTATATTAAGAATTAATTAATTTTTTTTAAATTAAAAAATTAAACTAAATTAATTATAATAAATTTAATTTAGTTCAGTTTAATTAAATTTTAAATAAATATTTTTTAAAAAAAATATTCGTACACAATTTTATTTTATTTTTTTATGAATTGATGAAAAAAAATATTAATTAAAAATTTAAAAAAAAACATCATTACATAATTATAAATAATAAATTAATTTAAAAATATTTATAGAACTAATAAATTTTTTTAAATATAATCATTTATGAATATATAAATTATAAATAATTATATAAATTTAGTTTAGTTTAATTTAATTTTATAAATAAAAATTAAAAATCAAATTAAACTAATTAATTTTCATAAAAAATAAATCAAACAAAATTAAAATTAATTAATTTTGTTTAATTTTTAATTTTTTAATTATTTTTTTAATTTTCATCGATTTAATTTGATTATAAACAACTTTAGACACAACGCCTGTAGTTGAAGGGTGATTTGTACCGAGACAAAATTCTTTTGTTTTTATACTGTGTTGTAACTTGTAAAGTTGTAATGTAAGGGATAGAATTATAATTGATCGGTGTTGAGATGTCGCATTCCATGCATGTGGTTGTTGTCAATTTCTTTTTTCTTTTTTAAATGGTTGAAATATTTTCTCATTTTTTACTTGACATAATAATATTTTATATAAATAAAAATATTAAATGTACAAGTTTAGAGAAATACAAACAAATTAGTAAAATAAAATAAAAATTTATATATACGTTTGGCTAAAAAATTTAATAAAAATTTGTATTGGTATAAAATTTTGTAAATAATAAGATTTTATAAAAAGATTATGAGTGTGATTAGAAAAATTGATATTATCTGTATTTATATTTTTATGTGATTTTTATTTATTTGTATACTTATGCTTATATTTTTATATCTATTATCTAACAGAAATAACATTCAACATATGATTTTGTGCCCTAGTGATGTTTTTAAAATGCATATATTTTGCTCTCTTCATACCTAATAAATCACTCCACCATCATCCTCTATTTTAATTTTAGTCATTAATGATTATCATTCTCTATTCTCTAATCAATTCTTTAACTTGTTTACCTAATTTTTGTCTTCTATTTTTTTTAATTCATGTATCCACACTTCAAGCTTTCATCTTCTCTATGTCCTTTAGCTCTAAAGCACTCTTTCTTTTGCTTTGAAACAGACCTTTACTCCAACTTCTATCTATTGTTTCTTTTAAGTGCTTCGCCTTTCTTTCTTAGATCTTAAAAAAGACATTTCAGTTAGGTGAGTTGTTTAGGATAAGGCATAAGCATACTCGAAAGCTTTAACATGCAAAGCATTAATTAAGGTCGACATCAACCATGTACGAGAATTTGAGGGTTTTGGATTAGATTCATAAAATCACTACTATCTTTTGGATTGTGAAAGCAAGGGCTACTAAATTTGTTTTCTAAATAAGAATGAGATGTCCCATAAAAGAAAAGAAAGTGATTCATAAAAACGTAAAATAAAAAAAAGGGCGAAAAAAACTTATTTATTTATTTTTTTAAACAAAGAATCTCCTTGTTTGGATTGTGAGAGACTAATCTCACGAGATACAATCAAACTCGTAAAGTAGAGATTCCTCATAATTGTATTTTTTCATACACACCGCTACAAGGATTGAACTTGGGATAAGATGCTTAAGGTGACCGAACCTTTTTTACTCTGACTAACGCAAGTTGATAAACTTTAGGTGAGGGGAGTATCATCCCTAGTTTTAGAACATGGCAAACCACCAACCTTGGTGAGAATTTATAATGAAATTACATATTATTTACAAATGGGCATACCTTGAATTTGAACCAAAATTATTATTAACATGAACAGAATGTTCGACCAAGTGAGCCAACATCAGTTACCTATCATTTATTATTTTGATATTGGAAGAGAGATTGGGAGTATTTGTGGAACCGAGTTTAATGCATCAGGATAAACTCTTTTGGCAAACCAATCCTAACATCATTCCAATTTTACAAGGACAAAATTGGTCCATCATTTGACATATACTTCCCCTTGTAAAACAGGAATGATGTTAGGATTGGTTTGCAGAGCATATTGATATTTCCATGAACATATCCATGCAAGGAGAATTTTGAAATAAATGCAAGAGAATTGGGAAAGGATTGTTTATAAGGTTGGACTTTTCATTAGGTTTGCAATCCTTTCAACTACTAATATAGGAGGATTTCAGTGGGTCCAAACTTATTAAACCAGTTGATAAACCACTAAGGAAATTTATAATGGGTGTTTGTTTTAAAAATAGCTTAGCCATGAGTGTCTAAAATGTTTGTTTTGCGACCAGAAGGTACCATACCATGCTTGTTGATAATTCTAGAAATTATATCTTGCTGGATCAAAATGACTGCTCGTAAATATCAGAAAGATGTCGCTAAATGAAAATATGTCATCAACAAAATAATGTACTAAAGTACTTAATTGTACCCAAACATGGAAGAAAGAACTGGAGAGAAAGTTGCAATGTCTTTCATTTGCAATACCAATGTACCAATGAATCATTTATAAGCTGTCAGTGAACAATTATAAATCCCCTTGAGGGTTTGACTTTTCATACAGTCCTAACCACCATCAATTAATGGAATGGCTGCTTTCAAAATGAATCAACTATAAGCTGTATGAGTAAGCCAAAGAATATAAAGAATTAGTGAGAAGATTTACAACGGTTAAGAACACACTCGTCTAAAAATTGACTGAGCTGAGAAGTATACAATTTCGGGTCGTTTCTAAAGTGGTCAACATGGGGTGAGGAGACGAAATTGCATGCCCTGACATCATGTCCAGCCCTACGCTGTTCCTCTACAAATGATTCCACAGAATCTGCAGGTATAACTCTGTCTGCAGAGCTGTAGATGTATAACTGCGGGCAGCTTGGTTGCTTGGATGATAACAGGCTCAAAACATCAGAGAGCCTCCTGCATTTGAATAAGATTATTATAGTAGGAGCATAGCTATTCATATAGGAAATTACTACAGAATGATTTGTCTTTTGATTATAATGCCAAGCATATGTCTATATACCAACATTAAATATTTATGGATGGCCTCCATTAAAGATGAGTTTTATGAACCGAATTTATGGTGAATTGGTGATTGATCATATCCTGTGAACCAACATCAAAGAGATCATATCTTAGTTCAATAGCTGATGCCATGACATGTTCTGCTATTACCTGGACTCATTTAAAAATACAAACTTTCCCGAAAATTGCATGCACACATCTTTTCAGCTGAGGATTTCACTAAATCTTACTTATATAATATTACACCTTCGAAACGGCATTGCAAGATATCACTTTTCTAAGAACCTATTTCCGCAGTGATTCTTATTCAAGTCCTATTCCAGAAATTCAACAATGACATAATCACTTAATGGCTTAGACACTCCTGCGTTCTCACATTTGAATCACTAAATTGTAAGTACAATCATATTGCTGAACAATTCAAGGGTTATGATATTTTATTATCAACTTGATCTTATCAACAATGGTCTAATACCCACATATTATATTAATTTCAAGAAGAGTACTTTGGATTCATATCAAAGGCTTATAAGAGTAAGGATGAAATATCATCCTCTTTTTTTAACAATAATGAAGTAGAAGAGGAATTACTTTAGAGATATTACCTATTCACTGCAGGGAGATACAGAATGACCTCAAAAAATTTCTTTAGTATTAATAGCAAAGCTGCTTCAGTTGCTGCAGGTTTGGATCCTAAAGCATCATCGCTGCCAATTGATACTTTAATGCCAGATTCATCAGAGCATACACGTCCTTTCGTAGCTACACTATTTTTCTTAAGAAACGCTGCAGAGAAACCTGAAGCCCAGACCTGAAAAGATAATCAGATAATTAAAATCTTATCTAGCATAAAACGCTAACATTTTTAATACCCGGATAAGAAGAGAAAAGAATAACAGAAATCATATATTGGTTCACTCAAAGTTTAAATGTCAAAAATATAAAAAAGAAACTTCAAATGCATCAAAACTAATAAAGTTTGCATAACTTTTTGTATTTAATTTTTCACACTTCAAAAAAAAAGACAAAGAAAACTGAAATGTCAAAGAAATCAAACAAAATGTTCAAATGCCAATGTCTCAATTCATCAATGTATTATAACTTAACAACGAAATTTATTTGATCAGTTGACAGTGAGGATATATAGGACAGCAATGAATTGAGAAAAGACACAGAGATAACAACAACAGCATGAACACTAGAGAAGATAATAAACAGCATAAGACATATATCCACAACAAACGGGTATGTTCACCAGAGTCTGACAATTGCAATAGTCTTTACCTGTGCGTCAGGGTATGCAACAGGTGCAGAATCTACGATGCAGCCCCTAATCCTTTGCGTTATAGCAGGATCCTGCTTTTGAAAATGCTCCAGAATAACCCCATATCTGCAACAATGTATACCAAATCAATCATGCAAATGGCTTCCATAAAATAAGATCAAAGCCAAACTTCATGCGTGTGCATAACAAATTTCACTCACGTTAACCATCCAGTGTTGCTGAAAGTATGAAAGACTAGATTCTTTTCATTTTCCCCTTCTAACCAGTCAGCCAAGTGGTTTACAAGCAAGTGAAC
Source organism: Styphnolobium japonicum (assembly GCA_023212625.1). Classification (NCBI taxonomy): domain Eukaryota; kingdom Viridiplantae; phylum Streptophyta; class Magnoliopsida; order Fabales; family Fabaceae; genus Styphnolobium; species Styphnolobium japonicum. The sequence continues at coordinate 1,822,791 of JALBWW010000013.1, forward strand.
ATTTTGTTCTGCTTTTCCTCCTGGCTGATAACTTAGGATCTCACCCATTGGAAATGTAAAGGTAATGACATGAAATCCCTTTGAAGTGTACCATTCTGCATACTTGTTAAGATGTTTCTGCCTTGCTCCCAACCATCCCAGCAAGACCACCACTGTCTTTGACTTTGCTGATGAACAATTTGAATTACCTAAAGCATTTGGCTCGGGCAAATGCCATTTATACATGACCTCAGAAGTTGAAGTGGAGATACCTTGGGAATATGCAGACGGCCTTGGAACTCTAGGCAAGTCAGCAGACTGATACAAATTCTGAAGAAGTGGGGATGAAGCAACAGAAGAATGGTACAAAAAATTGTGGTCCAAACTTGGCACCCGGAATTTAACATTAGGTACAGGTACCCGAATTTGGGTGACAAAAGAGGGGTTAGCAAGCTTAGAAACGGAAATATGAGAAACCCATGATGAATCTGATTCTTGTATGGAGTTACAAGGCGTAGAATGTGCCAAATTTGAGGTAGAACAATCACCCGATGATCCACGAGATGGCACTGGCAACTTATCAGAGAGCTCAGCAGAGAAAGAAGCCACGGCAACCGCAGCAGCAGCCACAAGAGGACGTTGAATGACTCCAGACAACGAACCCATTGCAGAAATTCAATGTAAAAACTTGTCAGACCAATACCATAACACAAACAGGCACCAAACCAGACCAGCCAATCAAATCAATCCCAGAATCTGTGCAAACGGGAATCGCCACCTGCCAAAGTTTATACAAAAGAACAATGCTTTATCGAAAACAAAGATAACCCATTAACGAAAATCGGCATATAAGAGAAAAAGGGTAGGTGGGGTTGTATCAAATTTGAATGAGAAGAAAAACGTGAACCGCACAACTCACGCGTAAAGAAAACCCAAAAAAAAAAAAAAAACAGAAACAGAAACAGCGTAGGAATATTCGGTTGTGGCAAAGGTTATTCTTATTGGTACCTGGGAATGGGATTTTGAATCTCTCCAAGGAACCGGGCTGTCATCGTCGTTTGACAGCCCGATTGGAAGTGTGAACGCGCCGCACCGACCCAGATGCTTCGTATGGGGTCAGCTCAAAGGACCAGATCAGATTAGACCCTCTCTCTCTCTCTCTGAAACGGAAGGTGAGTGAAAAAATTAAAAAGAAAAACGAAAATTTCAGAAAATATATTATTAATTTATTATTATATAATATTGTGAATTTGTGATGAATGAGAATGGAGGAATGGGATTGAGCCACGTGTTGGAGATTATACAACGTGAGAAAATGCTTCGACGACACGACAGCGATGGACGCGGAACGACGTGTGGTTCCAATAAAATGGGGAAGAGAGGGTGCCTATACCATACTGCGACACAAAAAGACATTTTTGTCCCTTCAAAGCAATTTTATGATGTACAGGTGTGAACGGGGAACGAGTGAAAAAGATCAAAGGGTAAAATGGGATTTACAAATTAAAAGTGGGGTTGACCGTTTAGTCAAAATAACTGTTACCCTCAAATAAAATTTAAGAAATTTCAAATTTCAAAATCAATTCAAAAAAAAAATTTTAATAAAAAATCGGAAGGTGAATAGTGAAAAAAAGGCGTGGAAAAAATAAAAGTAACTAGTCGAATTACAACTTTGCCCTTCCTCATCCTCTCCGGTGCGCCATGTCAGACCTTGTACACAAGATGAAGTTATTATAATATTTTAACGAACATATAATATGAATGGTTAATTATTTATTAATTATTAAATTTATAATAAATATTTAAAATTTTATTAAATATAAATATTAGTACTTAAAAAAATATCGAAATAAACATCGAAAGATAGTCAAAATTCAAAGCAATCTATTTTCTTTTCCACGAAGAGTCGCCAATGTGATCAAGTCAACTTGGTTTTTTTCAATATTTCTACCGTGACATTTTTTTTGGACATACATTCATATCTCTTTGCAAGGTTATTAAACAGAATTTTCATTAATTGCGAGTATAAATTTGTTTCTTTCAATCATATATTATCATATTATTAAAAATACATTTGATTTTTTTAAGTATTTGTTATTATATCATTAAAACTAAGTTTTTAAGTATTTGTTATTATTCAATCAGAATGATTGAATAATAATGTAATTTTGTTTTTCATTTATGATGAATTAAAATTAAAACTATTAAATTTATGTGAAAAATATTAAAGAGTTTGACTATGAACTCACGTTGATATTGTAAAGTTTTTAAATTACTTAATAAAGGCAATATTAAATATTGAACAAGGTGGCGATCTAATATGAGGCAATCAAAATACACCATGGTTTACTGAAATTTGACGGCTCTTAATTTGACAATGTCTATAATGAGACAAGTAAAAGGCAAATCCCCACCCCCCCCCCCCTCCCTCCAAAAAAAAAAGGCCAGCTATAAAAATGTGCTCCATCAAAGCTAGTCCCAATATCCATGCACCCCATTACAGGGAAATCAGGTATAGAGAACAAAGCTGGAATGTTTCAGAAGCATTACTTTCCCCAGGACCACTCCCCACTTTTTCCACCAGTTTTATGCTTAAGTCTTATATCTGTAATTACTATATCTTTTGAAGCAGCCTTGCACATATCATACACTGTTAAGCCAGCAATAGAAACTGCTGTCATTGCTTCCATCTCAACCCCAGTTTTCCCTGTTGATGCAGCTTCCCCTTCTATTATTACACTGAAGTCCTCGTGATTTAATCTCAAATCCACTTGCACGTTCGTAAGGCTTATGTTATGGCACAATGGAATCAGGCTGCTGGTTTGCTTTGCTCCAGTTATGCCGGCAATTTTTGCCACAGTAAGCACATCTCCTTTCGCCATTTGATTGGCCAAGACCAAATCAAACACCTTCTTTCCAAGAATTACCTTGCAACCAGCAATGGCAGTTCTCTTACTACTTTCTTTTGGAGACACATCCACCATTTGAGCTTCCCCTGAATTGCCAGTATGAGTCAATTCAAAAGAACTTTCACCTATCTTTTGAGATGACAACCGGGATTCTTTATTCACATTACTATTGCTTACAGAGCTAGCTAGTTCATTTGCAGGAGGTTCACCGAATACTGATTCCATTTCCTGAAATGGAATGAGCAATTTAACACGGGTAATAGTAATTCTACTAACATTTCTCAGTACAGGTGGAAGTGGAACAGAACCTTCATAGTAGATATTGAACACCAAAATAGATTAATAAAAATAATGTGGAAATTTGGTTAGACTTTAATCACTTAACCACTGTTTAATACAGTATTACTACATTTGAACCAGCTAGGCATTTAAATGGATTTATAATAAATGAAAAAGGATATGAACATCCAGCAAGTGGACTCAATCTCTTTGCATTGTGTTAGACTATAAAGTCAATAAGTTTTCTTTAGTTTTTAAGGGCATACTATATGTATTAGTATTGTGCCCAAAACGGAAAAGACACCACTTTTACCTCAGTAGCAGAACAAAGCAAAGAAAAACTTTACCTTGTTGAGTTCTTGAATAGCACTTGCATAGTCATGGCTAACAGAAGAGCTGAACATCCTTTTTGAGTGAGGACATGCAGCTACAATTCGTCGAAGAAACATTTCAAGCAGGTCCTGGTTTTTATTCTACAGCTGCAAGAAAATGAAGAGTCTAGTTAAAATATACTTGCTAATAGTAATAGACACACAAAGCAAAGCAAAGGAATCTCATCATATGGAATTTAATGTAGTTGCTGCAGAACTGCTTTGGGTGAGTCCTTCTAATCTAGCACAGTTTCTGCTGGTTAGATTTAAAGGCTTTGGCAATAAGAAGGCAGCAAAAATATTGTGGCAATGTACAGTTTTTGCAGTCCTTTGGTGCATTTGGTTAGAGTGGAATGCTCATGTCTTTAAGGGGGTCACACTGCTTCTCAACTTATTATGGGACAGGATTGTGTTTATGGCCTCTCTAGGGTGCTCCGCTGATGGCTTTTTTAACGGAGTTGCCATTGACATGTATTCCTGCTTGGCACCCTTTTCCAATATACATGTCTCTAAAATTATTCTTGCAATCTTTCTATATTAAAAGCCCACAAAAGTAAAATTTCTGCTTGAGTTTTAGAACCAGCAATTAGTACAAGTCAAAGACTGAACCAAGAGTTTGAACAAACAGAATTGTCAGAAGTTCAGCAAATTAGATGGTAAAAACAATTTTTCAAGAAGTTGAAATCTTTTTTCTTTAAACCAGAAACTTGCAGCTTAAAACCACAGTTTCAGATTACAAATCAGGAAAAGCACGAGAGGTAATCCTATTCCTGCCAAAAACTTAACATCAAGTAGAAACCCAGCCAGTAATATTATCACAACATCTTCATGAATTCTACTTAACCCATGAGATTGATTTCATTTCCTAGTACCCCAAATGAAAAACACGTTGCTCAAAGTCAAAGCCCACCATTGACTGTTAACAAAATCCAGAATCCCAAAATTGAACCATCAATAGTGACTCCTAGCCTAGGCACCCCCATCAAGAGGAAAGTTGGAATCAATATAAAATAATGGAAAATCAACTCACTTAAACCAAGAACTTGTGTACTACCCCATCATCTGTACGACACACCACGATGAATTCACATACAAATTGCAATAAACGAAAAAATGGAAACTTTGAGTAGAAAAGGAGATGGGTTTACATTGAGGAAGCCTTGCAATATTGTCTAGAATGAGGCGTGCAGGTACAGCACCTCCATCAGCACATGGTTTAGAATTCAGATTTCAGAGTTGGGTGGGTCGGGTGAATCGAACTGAATGAATGGGCATTGATTGGGTTGGGTCATTTTATTTTTGGTGGTTTGGGTCTTTGGGCTGTGCTCTGCTTCTGACTGGACTCTTATGGATGTGAAATTTGTTTTGCAGCCAGCCCAGTACCCAAGCAACTTGTGGTAGTGATGGGGGCTGGCCTAGCCCAAGTAAGCTACCTCCATTCGGGCCAGTTTATATTCAGACCGGTCCAAAACTACATTGGGCAGCAAGATGTTGGCCCAGCTTGCATTCATTATCCAGTTATTTGGCCTGCTTACTTGACATCCCTAAACACATAATGTTTTTTATACAGAGCGTGGAGAGATCATTTTCACAGTTTCAAATCTTAAAAGTCTAGAAGGCACATGAAACAAAAGTGAAAGATATAAACAACTTTTTATTCATAAATAAATGCTTGGGCTTGTTTTGCTTTATTATTTTGTAACAAATTTTCCCTTTATTTAAAGAGAAAATATTATTATTATTATTATTATTATTATTATTATTATTATTATTATTATGTACATAGTGGAAAAGCATGAATGTATTTTACTTTATTGTTCTTTTCATACTTTGAATTTTCGATTAGAGATTATAAAAATAAAATAATGATATTTGCACAAATTATGTGAAGAATGTGTATAATATAGACATTAAAAAAAACAATAAGTGGGATGAACATGTTATTCAATGACTTGTATGAAAAAATATGAAGAGTGTGTCAATATAAATTTTTTACAACTATCATTACTCTAAAAAACACAAAAAATGATAAGACACGTCATTCTGCTAAAGAAATAAGGAAAGAAAATAGTCAATCAGTAGAATAAGCTATTAACAATTAACAAATATAGTATAGCTGCCACAAGCATATATAAAAGCTTTATTAGGAAATTACTAGTATGCTAAATACAAGTCACATGATAGATGAACAACTAAAAACTTGCTATTAAAATGGGTACTTCAACTTTTCGCGAAACCAAAAGATAAATAGTTAAAATAAAATATATTATATATATAGTATTTTAGTATAGATCAAGACGTGGCTTTTGTATTAATCAAAGATCATGACCATTCAACGTACTCTCAGATTTCATTCGATAATATGTATAGGGGTATTCTTTCAGTGGTTAATGTGTATTGAAAGATAATAAGTTATGTTGGACAATTTTTTAGGCTTTTTAACTCTTTTATCCCTGATTTTAAAATTAATTATCAAAATACTTTACTTTTCAAATTAATTACTCATATATTGTTCTTTATGCCACACTAAATTTTTTTATATTTTTAACTTTCAAGTGGGTCATGCCAACACAGTTAGAGTGATCCATTTGAATCACGTCAATCGTGTTGAAATGACTTACTTGTATCATGCTAATCGTGTTGAAGTGACTCAGTTAATCACGTCAACCGTGCTGGAGTGACCCACGTGGCAACGTCGAGGCAAATGACATGACCCACATGGCAACACCAAGACAAATGTGACCCTTACATCCCGTGTTGGCGTGATCTACTTCTTGAGCTACTGTGTTAGATTTAAACCTTGCAAATGCTTCATCTTATCTGCTCACAAATGCTTCATCTTAGCTACATTGAACGAGCATGACATAATAGTTCAGAAAGTATATCACCTTTATGTGTTAGCGGCACACTATTTGTCTCAGCGTTGCCACGTGGGTCACTCCAACATGGTTAGCGTGATTAACCGAGTCACTCTAATACGATTGACATGATACAAGTGAATCCCTCCAACACGGTTGACGTGATTCAAGTGGATCACACCAACCGTATTGGAGTGACTCAAATGGATCACGTCAACCATATTGGTGTGACCCACGTAGAAGTAAAAAAAAAAATTTCAATGTGGCGAAAACAACAGTATATGAGTAATTAGTTTGAAAAGCAAGGTATTTTGGTAATTAATTTTAAAATCATGAGTAAATGAATCAAAAAGCCCAATATTTTAAGTTTTTAACGAAATGTATTCTTATTTTAAAATACTGACATTATAAATAGTCAAATATCTTATAATCTAACAACAGCAAACTTCTTTGAAAAATACATGATACCAAATTTTATCCCAAATTAATATTAGTCCTCACACTTTGTTTACTTCTCTTCATTCTCTTATCAAGTTTTGCCTTCAGAATTTCTAATATCATAAAAGCTCCAGATGTTAGTTAGAATTATGGCGCTAGTTCTACCAATAGTTATCTTAGCACAAATCAATGATGCAGTTCTTTTATCTCCACCTTTCGATCATCTGCTTTCTCAACTTCATGGATCTCCACCTTATGAAGTCATCAACCTTGTCAAGAAAGCAAAGATAGTGAGGAAATGTCATGAAGAGTGCAAAAAAGAGTGGGAAAACGAGAATAAGAAACTGGCTGAGCAACGCTATCTCTTCTGTATTGTCACATGTGTAGAAGATGCCATGGTAGTTTCTAATCAAATTCTCTTTTTTCTTCTTATTTTGTTGTATGTTTGTTTTCATTTCTTTTGTTACTTCAAAACGTAAAGAGATCAAATTTATTTTTGTCAAATAAATTTGCACTTATTGGCTTTCAATTGGGAAGATTAAGACGAGAGTAGCATGAGTTCGCTTATGATGAATCCAAATTAAACTCTTATGATTTTGGGTTTACACCGTAACACAGGAGCACTAAAACCTAGTGCGCAGAGAGGAACAATGCGACCTGTGGAGGGATTTGACTATGAGATCAAGGGATCCCGAAAGAACTTGACAGTGATACTACTTGAGCTAGACTGTTCCACAATTAAACTATACTTCATTTGTTCTAAAATTGTTCTTTGAAATAGTATCATAAAAGACCTATTTGACAAGCTTATATTTGGACCAGTATAAACTAAATTCTGAAACCAACCGTTACTTTCCAGACCGACTTTGATCCTATAAGAATATAACTAATTTCATAGACATGAAGAGATTCAGATATGATTGTGAAATAATCAATTTTGAGCTTACCAAATACCATAATTTGGATGCATTGAAGGAAAAAAAATAAATAAAGGGGTACATATAGATAATTACTGATATCGGCTTTAAGATTCAGCAATTTCATCCCAAGCATTTTGGAGCATGGATGAAAATCATTCATAATTCAGTTGGCTATAATTTAAATAGAAATAATGATTTAAACTGAATCAAGTGCAGGAATCGCCAAATTCAATATGCATGAACTGCAAATTTTGAGTACCAAAAATATCACTCAGGTCTCCGTAATCTGTTTCTACATAGACAAACTTGGTGTCAATAACTACTCTACACTGCACAACATTTTCTTGACCAAGGAAAAGAGAACACTTCTCATATAAACCTTCCTTTGGTGCTAGATTCAATAAGCAGGATTTAGGAGCAGACACCTTATACTGGCCAATACTGAATCTTTCTTGGTCAGTGGCCATTAATATGAGACGATGTTGTCTACCCAAAAGCTCTGAGACATACCTCATGTCTCCTACAGCAATGGCTTGACGAACACGAGTAGACGAGACCTGTCCCCTCTCTTTGGAGTTACTACTAGAATTTATATTTGCAGAGCATTGATTCTTGTCCATAACAGAGTTTATTATGTAAACTTCCATTCCATACTCCTCACACAACTTTACCAACTCCAATGCGTCACCGGCTGCTTTATACCCAAATCGGTAGTTCTCACCTGCCAAAAGTTCCAGTACAGAAATCTATTTCAGTTTATGTGGGAATAAATATTAGTTCAATGTGTACCAAAATTTTTTTTTGGTTCAATATAAAAAACAGAATAAATCATATTAATGTTTCTTGGATTCAGGAAAATTTGCTAGATTATAGAAATAGGAGATGCATGTAACTTCAACAAATGTGAAAGAGATTGGTATAAGTTATTCAAATAAAAAGTAAATTATGGAGCTATTTATTTACCAGCAACAACTCCGCGCACCCTAAGCTCTTTTGATAACTTTTCAACAAATTGTTGTGGAGTGAGATGTCGCACACTTGAAAATTCAACCTGGAACTCTTCTGGGATCATGTTACAACAATAAGGAACCCAAGATGAAAGAACTCGCTTCCGGTCACATTTAGCAACTATAGGAGCCCTGTTTGGGAAACATTTAACAAAATACATGTTATTTTCCCCAAGATAATAAGACAATAACGCACAATCTCCAGTAATTTAGAGTCTAAAAAAAATACACTGGATCGTAGGACAAAAGGAAATTGCTTCCCATAAAATGAGTTAGGAGTTTATATATTTTCTAAAAGTATGCCAACATTTATTTTATCAAGCATAAGATAGCCAAATAATGTATGTTTCATACATAATTACCCAAAAGAACCCAAAAACGAAGATCAAACTTCTTGAGAATATTCTTAAATACTTATAATCATAATTATCTTCCTTTCAGTGAATTGCAGATACAATATTGATTGCAGAGTTACTCTGCCTGATGGAAAAAAAATATTGCAATGACAACAGTACAATTGCCAGTGCCACTCAGGCATAGCTCAAGTAATAAGGATAAGATGGGGGTAGGGTAGAGGTTTTAGGTTTGATTCCCATGTAGAAGAAAAAAGTAAATCTTGTGATGGACCAGACCACAATAGCCAGTTTCTGAGTTTATAATTATTTTCCTACCATGGGTTATTCAAACAGGGTAGCAAAGGAAGGATCACAGATCTGAAGCCCCAATAACCCCAACCTATTAATCACTTCAATAATATGTTTTTGTCTGTGATCTATGCTCTGTGATCTACGCTTTACTCCATTTTATGATCCATATGCAACAGCAAAGTGGGGAACACTGGCATGAGTTCGGTATGACATAAGCATTGGTCCATTTCCTAACAGCTTAAGCATTGGGGGCAAGGCTAATCTATAAATTTTAGTCTGTATAGAAAATTTTTACTATATTCATAAATTTTGTAAAAATCAATTTTTTGTTGAACCCATTAGCCAAAAGTGTAAGATTATATTATGTGAATGCATGCATGAGCCAATCACATTTTCTACCCATATAAACAAATAAAAGAAACCTTTTAACTGGCTTGATAGTTGATACAAACTTACACTATGTCATACCTATGTTCCCAACCAAGTACTTTTGCCATCCCGACAAATGATAAAAGAAATGGAGGTCCAGCCCTTGATGCTTGAATTGCAAGTTCTCGATGACCTATGTGCAGAGCATCAAACTTTCCCAATGCTACAATTCCACCTGGTAATAATTAAGATAGAGTCATTAATATTATAGAACATATATGCCAGCTTCCCAAGTGAAAACTCTATTCTCTGCATGTCCTTCTCCACTAGTTCCCTACACTTAAGTAAGTAATATTAATTTTTTTATTTTTTTAAAAATAAGGGCAAGAAATCCACATACACCCATAATAAAAAAGAATGACTAATTGACCTTAAATAGCCGAAAGAATAAAAAGATACACGAAGTCAAGGAAGAAAGAAGATACTAGGTTAAAAGAATCAAGAAGTCCAACAGGACACCCTCCTCTTATAAGAAACGATGATGACAAGGTTAATCACTGAACCAGTTCAACTACATCATCAATCACTCCATAGTTTTTGAAAAAGCAAGTTATTTTCCTCCAAACAACGTGGAATAAATATCTACAAACATAAATTACTTATTTACATAGTTGGACATTCATATGAAAAAATGGTAAAAGAGGCAATAAGGTGAAAGAGACTTAAAACCTGCCACTGGAGAAATTCCATCAGAGATAATTTCACGTTCATCTTCTTGTTGGCTTTGAAGAAAGAAAAGGAATCAGATAATCAGATTCTTGACCAAAGCAGGATGACAAACAATGCACATAAAAACATCAGTGTATCTGCGAATTGGTTGGCTATTACTTCCACAATTTTCAGATAGATCTTGTTTAACAACTTTACTCTGAATTATTTACAGCCGTGCATGCAGAAGCCGTTACGAAACTTCTCTTTCTCTCCCTCTCCCTCTGTGTGTATAAGATTAAAATATTCAATGCACAAACCAATAAATATTTGGCACCTAAGACTCAATTGAGTGTGTTTGGAATGTTAAAAAATGGGATTTGATTTGATTTGCAAATCAAATTTTTTGTTTGCAATGTTAAAAAATAAGAATTAATTTGATTTTGAAATTCTTTTAATTTAAGTTGTGTGTACACTCTAATTTGGTTGGATTTGAGTGGATTTGATTTGAAATTTAATTATTTAGATGGACTATTTTACACTTACTAACTTTTTAATTTTACCTCACTAAACTAACAATATCATTCACAATGATATAAGGTTAAAAAAGTAAAATAATAAATCAAATCAAATCAAATCAATTCCTTTTCTAACGAGTTTTAAACATAAGAATTGATTTCCAAATCAATTCAAATCCATTTTTTTTATAATGAGCTCCAAACATAAAATTTGATTTTTAAATCAAATCAAATCCTTTTTTAATTAATTCCAAACATAACCAATATTCATACTATCATGCATACTTTATAGAGTTAAACGTTTATATTTGGTGTAAATCAAAGGGAAAAAAGAAAACTAATTTGATATCCACAAGATAACTTGATATGATCAGCATATGCTCAGAAACCAGTCTTAAAAGGGTATGAACTATGAACACCTTTAACGCCTAAAGTTCTGTTTAGCTCATACCAAACGGTCGAAATAATCAATTTAAGAAAAATACGCTTCAATTTAAAATAAAATAAAAAAGTGAACCCAACTTTGTTTCCATCAAACTTTCTGGACTATCTAGCTAACCAAACAGTACAAAGAATTCTAGGGAGAAAAAAAAAAACTACGGAAACACCATCAATCAGTACATGATTCATGCGCAAACTATGGAATAGAAACAAAAAAAAAAAGAGAACCCAGTTGACAAAATTAAGAGTAGAACCTGAAACAATCGAAAAGCAGGTGACTTTCTCGAGGAGACTTGGATGGGGTGCCGGAACAGCAATAGGTTGATGACACTCTAAGAATGGCGATACCTCCCCAGCAAGGTTTCAGAGGCCCTGGGAACGAAAGCTGAACACTTTGAAGACCACAGTAACTAAATCTGAAGCCTGGGCCTAAGCTGCGGAGACCCAAGTGGAAATGAAGGTCGCACTCTCGAAAATGGTGAGAAATACGAGAGCCACCACAACCCAACATTGCATTGCACCTTGCACCATCAATTTTTCTGATCCGGTTCCTGGTTGTTGGTAATAATAATATGGTAAGGGATAATCGGGTCGAATGGAGTCGGGTCGGGACTTGGCCCATATGACCATCCGAATTGGTTCTTTAACATCATTGTTTGTGCCCATTCCTGGGGACCCCAATGTGCCTTGGAATCCAAATAGGAACCGTTCCTTTGAGTAAGCACAATAATATCATGTTGGCTAGTTGGCTAGTTGGCCCTTTGATCAATCTCGTAATTTTCATGTGGACAAAATCCTCATCCTTTTGATTTAAGAGCAACAGAACATGAGTGGTTTACCATTAAAAGAAAGAAAGAAAAAAAAGCAGAACGTGAGTAGGTATTGGGCTTAATGAGAATGAAGGAGCCAAGTTGGATAAAATAAAAATTAAGTGCTGAAAACAAATTATGTTCCTTCTTGTCAATTGATGCTGCTATTTCGCATTACGCACACGGAGGATGCACACTTTAACCATGGTTCACCGCTTTATAATCTGCCTTATGGGCTTTTAAGCCATAAATAATAAAAATCTCTCTTTTGGAACTTGGAAGGAAACTTGCACGAACAAAATATTTCAAAACACAATTAAAGCTGTCAAATCTGAAATAAGTGACAAGTTGCAGTAGTAATATACTAATATGGATTCGGTTATATATTTAGTATAAATAAAATTCTTATATGAATGTTTTAAATTAGAAGATTATTTACAAACTACATGGTTATTTATATGCAACAATAAATATTTGTAACTCTCACCCATAGTAAACTAATGTTAACTATTTATTTTCACACTGCACGCTAGGTAGTAGGTACTAGGTATATAAGAAATATCATAATCTTATTATGATTTCCCCAAAGTAACGCATGCCCAACAATCTACATACTATAGCACATTTTTAGACCATAATTGACATGCAATTCAAAGACCATAAAAGGCGAGGAGCTGATATACATGAATCACAAGGTTTGGTAGTGAGCATCTTACTTCACAACTCGTGCAGAAATTTCTAATAAATAAAAGCGGCTAGCAACAACTAACCCAATTACAGTAAAAAATTCATTCATCCTGGGACTCATCCTACTCCTATTTTACCTTTCCTTTTTTGTATTTTCCTCATTTTTGGATATATAGTTGGCAATGCCCTAAAAACAGTGCATAGACCAAAGCCAAACCCCAAAAAGAAAAGAAAAGAAATCAATTTATCCTTGTACTGTTCAGTCTTCCCCACCACTTCTTCTTCACTTTCTCATTTGTACCATCTTCACTTCCAAGTTTATGTAAAATGACCTTTGTTTCGCGCAATCTTGCCCCATAATCCTTCTTCCAACCTTCAAACATCTGTTTTAACCTTCTAAGCTCTCGGTCTGGGTTCAAACTTGCTTCAACTTGACCAGATTTTACCTCAACCAAGAACTTGGCATCATCACCAAATACTTGACTCCTCTGCTCGAATTCTTCAGCCAACCGACTTATAACACTCAAACCAGCATTCATTGATCTTGTCCCATTGCTTTCTTGGCGCCTGTGATTACTTCCTATATCCCAGCTGTAATCCCTCTCCTCACTTGCATTAACAGATGCATCTGAATTTCTTTCAGAATCATCATTAGCAAGGCTCTTCTTTGCAATGGAGAGGCTAGATTGTAGGGATCTCATTTGTTTCTGCCACACTTCTTCCATAGATTTCATCTTTAATTCATATTCAGACCATCTGCTCTCATACTGTTGAAGACGTTGGTGAAGGATGTCATTTTCCTCTTCTTTCTCTCTCAGGGCAGCTTCAGCCTTAAGTACCCGGCGCTGTAATTCAGCGAGGAAAGACGACTTCACCAGAACCTCATCTGACTCATTAGTCTGTTTTGGAGTTCATGATTGTAAGTATGAAAAGGTGAAAATTTTACAAGCAATCCATGAGAACATTCCTTTTGAAATATAGTTTCTGAACTTTGGGAAAGAGAATACCTTCATGCCTCCGGATTTCAATAATCCTATATCTCCTGAGCATCTTCTGACTAACCAACCACGAATAACTGCAAAAAGTAGCTCAAATAAATTACGAAAATTTACCTATAATACCATTGAAAAGACAGCTACACATTACAGCAAAACATAGTATTTTGATGTATAATTATCTTCTACAATAAAATTTAGGAATTTGGAATGAGAAACACTCGGTGCAACGCCTATGCTACCTCATGTCCATCATTGATCTGCATACTTGTAACGACAATTGTGATTTCGAATGTTCAAAAGAAGACGCAGAAAAGAGGACTGATCATTTTTTAAAACAAATTTTGGTATTCTAAGTCTTCGTGAGCACTATTTCGAACATCCAAACAACAAAAATTGGTAGCGCATATCTTTGCATTTAGAGAACAACATAGAATTCTTACCTGATTGTATGACAATTGCAGCACCATTAATAGTCTTCATTCTGTTTCTTGCAATAACTGCTTTCATCCGCTTCTGTATAATAACAGCAGCTCTATGTCTCTGAAGTACACCTGCATACCCCTTTCTGCTTTTCTCCCCCCTAATAACTGCAGGAATAGGTAAGAAAATGTTTCCACTGTGTTATACTTCTCACGAACGAATATGGAAGACCGATAGAATTAGGCGGCGAAAAAGGAAATACATGACTGAAGAGTAGTAATTCCTCTCCACAACTCCTTGCAGTAACAACGAGCTTGGTAACCCCTGAAGCAACTTTGGACACGTAAAATGCCATGGAGGGTACGATTTCTAGTATCTTCAAGCACTCCAATCTGCAATCGTGGTCAAAGCAGCATATTAAAGACATAATGCAAAAGAGAGGAGTAAATGAAGTTTAAAGTTAGGCTCTGATGATTAAACTATTGCACCAGTTTAAAGACAATAGAAAAGCATATTAAACACCACAAGGAGGCCACATGGACCAGTTTATCATACAAGAGAAGAGGCAGAGTGATGCCAAAACAATTCAGGCATCCTTTCAATCCAAAGACATCAATTAGGAGCAAATAAAGCTTAAACTTCGGCTCTGATGATTAAACTATTGCAACAGTTCAAAATTCGGCTGTAATATAGGATAAGAAGGAGTGGTTTAGACTTCAGCAAGAAAAAGACAAGAAGACAGAAGATAGCAAATAATGCAAAAGAAAAATAATTTCATTAACTCTAATTGATTAACCATGACTAGGCTGGCTAAGAAAACGACTGAAAAGTTTATTACAATGTCTTCATAAAGGAAACCAACAGATTAAAATAGAACTAGAAACCCTAATTCATCCAAATCCCAAATCACTAAAGCCCAAAATTTCATAGCTTAATAAGTAAAACCTAATTTTCACATTATAACCCTAACCACAAATAATATCAATCTTATCATTCTTCGTCAGCACACTTACATATACTAGATTTCTTACCTGCACCATACTTATGTAAGATGCTGAATACAATGCTTGAAAAGTACAGGGAGATAATCAGAGATTATGGATCTAAAATTCAACTGATTTCATTTTAAGTTGATGTTAGACAGCAGATGCTATAAAATCAATACAACCGCATTTGTCACCACCACAGCTATTTAAATGAAATGAAAATAATTTGTATAAAAAATCAAATTATAGACATCTATTCTTACCTGCCCTGTTCGGAAAAATAATTTTGTGTAGCCAACTTGATACATCTCAGGCAAAATGTTAAACTGATGAAGAATTGCAACCGAAACACTAAGTGGATCCTGAGATGCAACATTTTCAAGGAGAAGAAAACCATATCTGATTCACCACTCCCAAGCCAATAAGAGAAATGTTAGACACATGCAAAAAGCACCCGTGGGGGAGGTAATTGAAAGGATATTAATCACCATAGTTTCTCTCTCTCTTATTATACCTTCTGGCAAACTTTTGGTGAGACATTCTAGTCGGAAAGCCTGATCTTGATATCCTAACCACTTCCAGGACCCCACAACATCTCAGCTGCTGCAGTACAAGCCCTTGCTCATACGATCCAGGTGATTGGAGGTTATTGGGCTTAATGCAGCGAATAAAATGTGGTGTAGTGCTCTCTAAACGATGCATCAGTTGGAACAATTGAAACTGCATGCCAACAGATATAACTTCTAAAGTCAATTAAAGCAAGATAAATATCACAATCTATATTTAAGGTGCCTTTGGTTGGGGTGAAAGTGGATGGAGAGGGGTGGAGGAAGAAGAGTTGATAATGTATCTACATATCTATATATAATGCATGGTTTGATACAGTGCCAATTTTCACTCCATCCCCTCCACGGCTTCCATTTTCACTTCTACAAACCACAACATTAGTGTATGTGTGTGTGTGTGTGTGTCCCATCCTACTTCTGATCGCCTAAACCAAGTCTTGTATTGTTTGTTCAGTAAAACGTGTGACATGAATTAATTATTTGTAACAATTAAAAGTACTAATTCGAAGCATCTTGGTTGATAGGCCATGTCACAAGTATCATTGGGATCATTGATATTTAGATGAGGCAGCCTTTCTTTTTCCACCAGTAAGTGCAATATTTTGCATGGTTTGATCAAGATGAATACCATCAATAGCATACTAAAAAATCTAGCATATATATTCAATGGAATGCTGGGAGAACCAAAAAACTAGTTTTCCTAAGTGTTAGACCAATTCATGATACATTAAGTTTTGGAGAACTTTATAATTAAGGTCATGTACCTTGAATTTTGTGGCAACACTTAACTTTTGGGAATCTGCCCCACCTGACTTGTGTAAAGGACCAACTACAGGCTTCTCAGACTGAGTAAGCATATGGGATGCAAATATCCGAGGAAGATGACATGTGCTTGAGGATAGAAGTTGGATGGAATCCAAGTGCAATAGGTCCCTGTTCTTCTCCAGAAACCCATTTGTATCATAGGTGACCTGATGGGAGGAACAAGTGGAACTATCAAACAGTCAGGTAGGATGAGCAAACTTAAATCAGTAAGAAATAAGTAACCCTCTGCTTTTAAGAAAAACAACAGTATTTGGGAGTTCAGAAATATTAACTATGGAAGTTCAATCCAAATTATGGTTAACTAATGTGTGGATTCAAATCTAGTGGAATTTGGTGTCTTACTACTTACATACTCCATAAAACCTAGTTGTATCGCAGTATAAAGGCCACACCAGAAGGAGAAAATGAATGCCACCGTAATATAAATCTTATCAACATATTCATATCTTATGGCGATTTACAAGCACTTTGGGCAAACAGATAGAACCAATATATAGTTAGATGAACATGACCAGATTAATACCTCCCCTGCATAATGACACACTGTAAAGGCTTTGTCTCGTTCTCCTTTGAAACATGAATTAGAATTCAAATGCTGCTTGAGCTTGTTGGCAAATGTTAAATCCGTGCCATTTGGGAAAGTGGACTCTTCATCTAACAAGGATAGTAACCCCAGTGGTTTCTGCACATATATCAAAAGCCAAGTTTAAGACAAAAGAATTTCAAATTTCTAATCACAAATGGCAGTTTTTCCACGGCAAAAGAATAAAAGTATAGTGGCCACAACAAATTTCATCCTTTTACCATTCGCCATACTATCAATACCTAAAGTCAGGGAAAAAGGACGCAAGGACACAAGGGAGCAAGGAAGCTCTGTACCTTTTCAAAAAGATTAAGGCAGTCTTGGTTGTCTTCAAATTCAACTTTAGCCCAGTCAATGCCATCTTGTATATATTCCTGAAACAAAAATGTAAACAATCAACAAGCATAAGCAGATGTTTAGCTTTCAGACGTAAGCATACAATATATATTTTTTAAATATAGGAAGGCATTCAATACTTTCAAAGGGTACAGCATATGGTTATCCACTTCTATAAGAACTTGTTTAAAGATCAGCTTCCAAGACAATGGCAACATACTAATCACTCCTGGAAAAGAATTAAGATCAATGATTTGGGAAGTTGAGTGATATGGTCCTGAACGAGGAGATTAGGAGGGCATTTTCTGACATGGGCCCATTGAAGGCACCTGGGGAAGATTGGTATCCAGCTATTTTCTACCAACATAATTGGGAGATAGTGGGTGACAGTGTGTGCGGTTCTGATAAATCAGTTGGGAAAAATCACAGCTTGATTAAAAAGACAAACAGTACTCAGTTAGTGTTAACCCCTAAATTGGAAAAACCAAAAAATTTTAATCAATTCCGTCCAATCTCCCTAAAGAGTAATAGGCACCTTTCCAATTATCAAGCCTCTAAGCAATCTTGGAACACAGGACCCACAAAGAAGCAGCATGGGGTTTCCTCCCAAAAGGAACACCTAGATTAGTAATAAGCCACTGCAAGACAGCGTTCCATGGGAACACCTATCATTTTTTTCTCCTTCATTGTTTACTTCTGATGATGTGGATCAGCTGAAGCTTTTTAAACCCAGTATTTTAACTACTACACACCTAGATTTTGCTTTCTGGGGAAAAAGGAATGTAACCTGCCACCTAGGCTTGCGTGAGTGGTTGAGGTGGGCACAGATTTGGGTAGAGATTGTAGGTTCAAGCCGTTATAGAGATTTCTCAATGTATCACAAAATAAAAATAAAAAAGAATGTAAAACAAAAACCTTTGAAAGGCAAAATATCACAGCATCAATTTGATGTAATTAGCATTGTAGTTAACAAGAATTTCAATGTATAAAGAATACTTAGAACTGATCTCAACTCCTCTAAGTATAATTTCTTGTTTAGTCTTTTTTCTTAAAAAATAATTCTTGTAAGTGGTTAACTTTAAAAAAAATTCAAGTAACACAACACAATTAATCCAAAGTCCCCGCTGGTCCAATCGTAAGACTAGTCTGACATTCCATGATGTTTTAGTTTTAAAATGTTAAAAAACTTTATAAGGAAAAGCACAATGCAAATTGAGTTGAGAAGCAGAGAAAAATCGTCAATAACAAGATCAGGGAATAATCATGAAGAACTAGGAGTCCACAATAATAATGTTGTTGGTATATCATTCACATTTTCAATGGGAACTCACAGATTTTAATTAAAATGCTATACAAACATCATCGACCATTGTGGTTTTGTTTAAGCAGTCAGTTTCTAGGTGGTACATACCTCCTGCTCTAACTTGAATAAATGACGATTGAAGTGTTGCTGTAATCTCTCATTTGCATAATTTATGCAGAACTGCTCAAAACTGTTCCTCTGCAGATACAATATGCGCAGCATCAACAGAGACAAAATATTTCAAAATTCAAACAGGATAAGGATGGTGAGATAGATATAAAGAAAAGAGGAGCTAAGGTTTAATATAAACATACATTGAATGATTCAAAGCCATAGATATCTAGAATACTGATTGATCTGCCAGTGCGTCTTTTACCAACAGCAAGTGATTTGTTTATTTGTTCAACCAGCCAATCAAACAGACATGCATATAGTGACTTTGCCAAAGCGTCTCTTGCATCAATAGCCTACACAATAAAAAATGTAACATTTAAGACAAGCCTAATGCATTGTTTCCAATGTATGCAGGAATCATTCATATTTAAATACTGAATGGGACTCCTAAGAAGAAAAAATGAATGAACGAGGCAATGTTCATCACTAATGAACTTTTCTTTCTATTTATTTTACTTTCTAATGACAAATTAAACAAATTGGCATATGCTGATTGACAAATGCAATACACATTCATATTCTCAAGATCTTCCCTCCAGGGAAGTTCCACTTTTTCCATCCTTAGTCTTAGACAAAGGTAAATGTCAACACAGTAGTCTTAGAAAAGTTCATCACTAATGAACTTTTCTTTCTATTTATTTTACTTTCTAATGACAAATTAAACAAATTGGCATATGCTGATTGAGAAATGCAATACACATTCATATTCTCAAGATCTTCCCTCCAGGGAAGTTCCACTTTTTCCATCCTTAGTCTTAGACAAAGGTAAATGTCAACACAGTAGTCATTTTACCTGAGATAGCGTCAACTTTTGGACAATATTATCATTCCCAACTTTCATTTTGCGAGTTGATAAAGTCAACTTGAGATCTTCAATGTCACAGCCAATCAATTTGGCGACGTTGAACAGCCCTTTAAGAAGTCAGGGAACAAAATTCATCTTTAAGTGAGGTATTGATTAACTTATAACACATGAAGGCATCTAAAATATGCTAAAAACCTATGCACCAGAAATTAGGTATCAAATGCACCATATGTAAATTACAGTTATCATATGAAAATGAAAACAAGTTGAAGTTACTACATAATTCTAAAATCATAAGTGCAGCAAAATCAATCAATGACCATACCAAAGAAAAAATAAAGAGAAAACCTTTGAAAACTGCAACTTTATTTCTCATTACATAAACTCAAATTAAATCTTCATCTTCCCCTCTCAGATTATCAGGAAATTAAAAAAAAAAAAATGCCAAAGTTATTCCATTCTAGGATATGCTGAAGACATCCCAAACCCGAAGTCAAGCACCAGACAGAAGCTTTTCTCCATGTACAATCTCCTAGAAGAACACCAGTTTTTTTTTCCTGATGTCATTTTCTCGCCTCTATCTTCTATCTACTCTACATAATTCACCCATTAAAATTTTATTATTTTCAGGGCCCAACTTTTTCCCTTCAATGCTGTTTTAAGCCTAAAACCAATTCTATTGAACCCAGCTGGATGGCCTGGTTCGTAGCAACTGGCTATGCACAGTTTAACCTCCAAAAAGGTTCTATGGAGTTAACCAAACTGGTGTCTAGGCCAGTTCCCAGTCCAACCAGTTGAGCCGGCCATCCCAGTTCTGTTTCAAAAACACTGTTCTGAATCTGCAACCTAGAATTTCCTATAATCAGGGACTTTCATGGTGAAAAAGTATTGTAACGTATCTTGTAGAGTTATGGCAGCTTTCTCATGCTACCAAATACTCCATGATTTAGTAGAAGATAGATAGAGGTCAAGTAAGGGATGCTATTCCAAAAAGTATGTCATAATAGATATTATAACCATTTAATTATTGTCTATATAAGACTGAAAATTAATATGAGCCTGTGTATCTGTTTGTACATGTAAATATTTATGTATTGCATTGCAACATTGGATCCAGAGTTTCTAAATAATGCCAAACAGGTATCCCTTTTGTAATCTGCAACCTATCATGCTGCAAAAAAATTATGCTGTAGATTCCATCAGTAGAGATTCCGGAAAATTCTTACCTTCATCTTCAACAGCTTGAACATGATTTTCATTATCGATCACAGTAAATGATATGTTTCCTAACCATAATACTGCAGCAAGCATTGCAAATACATTCTCCTGGTCTTCTTTGCTAATGTGGACAACATCCAGAGCTTCCTGGAAATTGGTGATAGTATAAAAAAAGTTCATATGATGTCGAGCTATTTTTTCAAACTCAATCAGTCAGTCAAAGCAGAGGTTAAAAAAAAATCATATAAGCCTTATGGAGGCAGATCATCTGTAAACAATGAAAAATAGACTGTACCATGACTATGCGAAATTCTTCTGCATCATTAACACCAGTAATTGAATAACAATTGCTCTGCCTCAGATATTTATAGTCTTCCGCACTTTGTAGATTTAGCTTCTCTGAGTTATAAAATAAATCATCAAACAAACGATAAAACAGAGAAGGCACAAAAACAAGAATACAGAACTTATAATGTTACATAGAAGACATATACAAGTATAAAAAGCTTATATTATTAATGAAATCAAATCCCATACATGTGAGGTTATGTTCTAACTTCTAAGTATTCTCATTAGTTTGTGTGTTTATGTTGTCAGTATTCTCCTGACTAATGAGAGATCCAAAGTTGAAGGTCCTTTGCTGGTTCAGTGCCCATACTGTTTCAGCATAAACCCCCAATTAAAAACGTAAAAGTTATTGAATTGACTAATTGAGTAACAGGGAACTAAATGCCCGCTTGGGTTAGATTATAAAAGAACGAATATAAAAGAATTCACGTTAAAATTGAGTTTGATTGAGTATTGCAAAGTACAATAACTTTTGAAGTGTAATTACAAAAAATTACTGGGTCCCACTTGTTAAAATTGATTTTGTAGTGTTGATTACCACACTGGATGAAAATCATTCACAGGAACTACGGAAAAAAAAAATTGGACCTTAAGGACAAAAAATAAACCAAATTATATAACTAAATAACAACTTTTTCAGAATAGGACAACCACTTTTTACAATAGAGAAATGACATATTTTTCAAGGTCATCCTCAAATAAGAAGTCTAGACAACAGAGAGTGAACAATTATCCACAATATGCAACAAATATATTAGCAGAAGCGAAATAGAAGGTAAAAAGCTAGCAATTACCCCTGAGAGACGGTGGTGCCCCAGCACATAGCTGATAAAATATATGATACGACCTTTCCCCTTCATTGCATTGGACTACTCTAGACTGTCCACATACCAAATAAAACTAGCGTCGATTGATATAATATGAACAAAAATTGGAACATCAAATTGGCTCAGAAGAATGAATAATTACCTTTTCCAGCAAAACTGTTTATGGTCATGCCGGAAGCATCACATAGATTCCATAGAGACGCAAACATTTAACATAATACTTAGTCGGAAACTTATAGCAGAAGCAAAGACACATGGTTTCAACCACAATTCAGTAGTATACTTACATGTTTGAATATTAGCCCCAGATATTTTTCCAGTTTCACTGAAGTGAATCTCAATGAGCTTTCCCTGTGACACATTCAATCGAATTATGAGAACTTTCAGCATCAAAAGAATATATGATCAAAGCTTAACATGAAGAGAATCACTACTCCAAACCTTCAAGAATCGGTTAACTAAAAGAATCAATATGATGAAGAGGAAATCTTACAAAACGACTTGAGTTGTCATTTCTCAATGTTTTCCCATTACCAAAGGCTTCTAGTATTGGATTAGTCTTTAATATCTCATACTCTATTCCGCTTCCACCACCAAGGGCAGCCAAGTACTGCATTGCTATCTTTGCTGTCTCAGTCTTCCCTGCTCCACTCTCGCCACTGAATATGTAGATGATAAGAATTATTATAGAACCCAATTCAAACGCAATAAAAAAATTAAGGGGCACACAACGTTAAGGAAAACCAAGATGAGCTTGACATTAATGACAAAAACTTCAGGCAGCATGAAGATGCTTTTAAATCCATCAAAACGTTAATCCAAGAGGGGGAAATGAGAAGCTCATCCCTAAATTATTTTGTCAACATCCAGTAAATCTGGCAAAGTTCCTCCGTTATACAAATGTTAAAACATCAAACAAGGACCGCCCCAAGACATAATTTCAAACAAGGACCACCCCAAGACTTTCAAACAACTGAAAAGAATTTCAAACAAGGACCACCCCCAAGACATAATTTCAAACAAGGCCATAAGGAAGGCCAGGTATATATTAAATAAAAGTTCTGCAACTCAGTCGTTCAAAAATCAAAATCAAATCCATGCATCTAGGCACTTGAAAATTAAAAGAAAAACAAAACAAAAATTAAGAGAATTATGTCTATATGACATGAATATCAAATTAAATCTATGACCATTAGGGATATATAAGGTTCTCTTCACTTTTTCTTGGGGGCAAGGGGTGAGAGTATATTTCTTTCTACAGGGGCAACTATAATATTATTTAATACGGAAAGATAAAATTTTAGGAAAATTAGAGAAAAGGAATCCATGCTAGAAATATATCCAGTTTAGGAACAACTAACCACTCAAGTGGTTAAGTTAATCAGTGGTTACTCATTAACCACTTAATTCCTTTTTCATAATTTCTCCTAAATTTTTTTAGGCCTACCCCCTTACTCAATCCAAGATAATTGCCGGATGAAAGAAATTACCTATCTGAGATTCAGAGTAGCTCTTATACAATGAAAATGCTTGCTTAATTCTCCATAAATGAAGTGTGTAGACAAGAATAAACGCAATAATCATGACAAATTTATGGTGGTAGCCTTGTACATTGGGCCATCCTTTAATCTTGAGAGAGTAAAACTTAAGACCAGTATTCAAGCAATACTTGCAAAAGTTGCAACTAAAATAAAATTTAGATTGAAGTACTTGTGAAAAAGAAAATAAGAACAGAAACACCCAATAGTTTGTCATGACCACTTGCTCATAAAAGGATAATTCATAAAAAAAAATACTGACCTTATAATTATTGATTGATTAACTTCGTCTGGAAAAAAAATAAATAGTCAGAGTAAGAAGTTCTTGGTTAAAACTAATGGAAGTGGTCATAACCTCTAAAACTTCATCCATATATGTAAATATAAGAAAACAAAAAGTTACCCCGTATCATTTCTCGGATGGCTGTGTCTGTAATGGCATATACATGAGGGCTTTCAATTGCTTTGCACTTGTAGGCTTCCATATAATCATTACCATACAGAGGAACTTTCTTAAAGGGATTTATGGCAACCAAAACAGGCCCTGCTTTTGTCTGAATTGCACACAGTTATGCACATAAAGATGTTAGACTAAGTTATGATTAGGAAAGATATTGATGAGAAAAACTTCAGAGATATAGACTTACATAAATCATATTTTGATTGTATCTATATTGAAGGTTGTATAAAACTGATGGTTCGTTTAAATAACTAAGTTGCATGAGGTCATCCACTCCATCAAGAATATCAGGATTTGCTTGTACCAAACTTTCATCTTTCACCTTTAAAACCTATGATTAAGGGGTGGGGGTTGGGGGTTGGGGGGAAGAGTATAGTTAATCAGACCAAAAAAAGAAGCATACCATTCTTGAGAAATATTACAACTTATCTTACTTTCCCATCAGGACATGAAATCACAGATTCATTTCCAGAAGTTGTTATTATCTTCACCAGCTCCCAATTCCCATTTGAAAGTTGAAGCCAAGACTGAAGCTTCTGAAATAGTGAACTTCAGAAGTAAGGGAAAGAAATGACAAATTTTAAACCATCTATTAATGATGACAACTCAAACAAACTCAGAAAACAAAGCTCTGGAATTGTTTTAATGGCATTCTCTTCTTTCGAAATTTTTATAGAAATGTCATGAAAGCAATGAAGAGTGCATCCCTTCCCCATTAAAATACATTCACACCCACAACCATTAAATAAATAAAGATAGAAAGAAGAAAGGTGCAGATGCTTTTGTTTGACAATAGAATAGTGACAAACAACAAGCAGTAAATCTCTAATTTTACATATATTACTCTTTTCTAAGACACTCTCAGCAAATGAGACATAAAAGGAATTGAGTCAATGAAAAGCAGAAATACCAAAGAGATATTCAATGGCTCTACTTCAATTTTAAAACTGCCACATAAGGATACTCTGTTAAAACAAGGCTGAATCAAAGAGATAGTGAAAGACAAATATGACCAAGGCCCTCTATCTCAACATCTTACAAACTTTATATATCAAAGAAATTGAAACGAAAATAAATATTCCATTTACTTAAACATTATCTTTTAAGGTTAGTGCCCCAGCCAAGTGGAATTTTGAGAATGGCAAGGCAGGCAATAATGGTGACAGTTCAGCTAGTTGACATAAACTTATAGGAAGAAATGGAAAAAAGAGAAGTTTCTCAGGTTAAAACTACTGGAAGTTGTAGAAATTCATAAGGGTGCAACTAACAAACTAATATAGATTTCTCAAGTGTGACTTTTCTATAGCTTGCTTAACTAATTACTGCTGGTAATGCTAAAAGCAATACATCAAACAATACACATTAGTTTCCCATCAGCTCTTTCTAATCCTTAACATCCTATAAAGCACCAATACGACTGAACATTTAGGAGTAAAAAACCACAAAGTAAGCATGTGGATATGGACACTGCAAAATTGTCAAATAGTTTGAAAACAATTGTCTTACCTAATAAACATGTTGTTACAAAACAAAGGGGAATCAATTATAATTATACTTTGGTTTTTGATGATTTTCATAGGAATTATTTTTATAGATATTATTTAGTTATTTTAGGAAATTGTAAGGTACTTATGGTAGAATTAAAGTCCTATTAGTCCTGGTAAATTCCAAACTTTCTACTC
Organism: Styphnolobium japonicum; assembly: GCA_023212625.1. NCBI lineage: Eukaryota > Viridiplantae > Streptophyta > Magnoliopsida > Fabales > Fabaceae > Styphnolobium > Styphnolobium japonicum. The sequence continues at coordinate 1,848,800 of JALBWW010000013.1, forward strand.
CATGGATTCTAGGAGCGTGTTTGATTTGTTTTCTGTGTTCATTTTCAGTTGAATATGTTTTCATTATAATTACAAAATTTCCGCTTTGTTTTCATTCTATTTCCTATTTTCAAAATTGTGAAGGAAATGGTGAAAACAATATTTTGTTGTTTTCACCATTTCCTTCACAAAACTTTGAAAACAGGAAACAAAATAGAAACAATGTGACATTTTAATAATGAAAACATATTTAACCGAAAATGAAAACAGAATACAAACCAAACACGCTCTAAGTTGTCTACTACAACAAATCCTTGCCCACCTCTTTCATTCCTTTTCACCTGCCATTATCTAATATGTACCTTCAATGTTTCAACTGATTCTGATCATGTTCCAAATCTGATACTGAAACCAAAATTAGAAACTACAGAATTTGAATTTTCAACCCATGTGAATCCATTGCTTTCCTATCATTGTTTCTCCATCTTAAACACTTACATGTATATATAAAAAAAATACTCAGCATTAAGCATCACCCTTTTACGCGCTCAAATTAACTTCCCGTAAGTGAGATGTTCCTCTACTGCTGCTAGCCCAGCCAATTATAGCACTCATGATTTTGGAAGCAGGCACCACAGCATTTATAACACATCCATACTAAAGGACAGATAAAAATAGCTTAAATTCATGATTACTTTAAAGCTTTTGAACATAATTGTGAGAGAACATATAAAAAATAAATAACAATATAAATAACCTACAATTTTTCAAGTGCAAACCTTTCTTGACCAAATCAAAATGCAAGCAGCCACATACATATATAAATGAAGAAACTAACATAAAAATCTGGCAAGACCTCTCATATCTTGATGTTTGTCGACAAATAACTTTTCAGTGGACAGAATATATATATTAAATATTAATCAGCAATAATTACAAATTAATGATTGTTATGCACAATAAAACACAGATAAAAGTTCAGCTTTGAAACTTCCAAATAAAAAGAAATTTCTAAAAAAAACGCATCAATTTCTTGAACGTTCTTCCAGAAAAATCAAGTTATGTATCCAACAAAATAATTATATCACAGGTATCATTAACTGATTTCAAAACCCAGCAGGAGAGTGAAATTGAAATCTGAGGCCAAAAGTACCTTCTTTGAAGCATAAGAAGTTGTATCACTCCACCTGCGCTCTCTAGAGGATGTCGAAATTGATGGGAGGGGCAGAGGAACAGATTCTAAGTCTTCATCAGCAATTGATGGCCTGTCTTCTAATGATATACCTTTTCCACTATACGGCGACTCCTCATCAAAAAGATCCATGTCACCAGCACGGTCCTGAACCTCCTTAGAAACCTCCCCTACGAGTGCACCATTTTCAGGAATACTTGATCCAATCAGATCAGTGCTTCTCAATTTAACATCTCCATGTTTTTCCACAAGATCAGGGGTTGGATTACTAGTAAACTTGAACTCTGGAGGCAACGATTTGATAGACTGGAAGGCAGGCGGGACGCTGGATGTCTGAGACATCTTCCCTTAAATAGTTCTGCAGCCAGAACCAAGAAAAGGTTACCAGCAGCAATGGCAACTGCAAAAAGAGATCTTTTTTTAAATAAAAAAAAAAAGAGTTCACTTTTCAACGAAACGAGCCTTTCAAACTTTAAAACAAGGCCCCATTGAATGGCTTATTCAGATAAACATAATGTAATGGAGGGGACCATAGCTCAAGATACAGACTCTACTGACTAGTGCTCCAGACTTAAAGTCCTCATTGACATGTTCAAAGTCATCAACCTGACACAGCCACACGCCAACTGAGCCTAATCTAAGGACACAAACAACACACGACCTTGAAGTTAATGGAACCTAAAACTTCCCGATCTGATACTTGAACTCCTTTGAAAGTTGAAAAGGTCTTGAAGCTTCAAACTTTTGTTTTTTCAGAAAGGACAAACCTTAGATAAAATTCTATAAATGATTATAGTGTTGTTTTTCAATTAAAATATAACATGTTAATTATTTTTTAAACATCAGAAGGAAAATGCCGCAACAGATACACAAACAGATCGTTCGTTCTACTTGAACATCGGCTTCTGAGAAAGTAAAAATTAGAAATATTGAAAATTTGAATGGTTTTTTTACCCACCCAGAAAAAACAGAAACTTCAACCGACTTCAAATGCCTCACTCAGCAACCAAAAATCCAAGATATAGCTTCAAATAACAATTCTCATTGTCTTCACATTTTCCTCCATTCTTTTCTGACAGCACGTTCAAAACGAGAGAGAGAAAAAAAAAACACGAAAATCACAGAAGCAAGCAGAACAGAAGAACACACACACAAAATCACCAAATTTTCTCCGATATTCCTCAAGCAGATCTACTAACCTCAGAAAAAGCAGAAGAAAAGTTCAGGTTTTCGCAAGCTCTGATCAATGTATGAAAACAACAGATGAAGCGCCAACGGAAGGTGAGAAAGACAGAAACCTTATCCAAGAAGAAGAATGATTAAGATCTTGCAGAACGTAGCTAAGGTTGAAGAACTCGTTGAGCATTCAGTCAGAACAGAAGAAGAACCTCAATGTGTTCACGAAATGGCGATGTTTGGTTCCTCAGAAAGTAGAGATAGAAAATGAAAAATGGCCTATGGAGAAGAAGCAGCTTTCTTGCTTTGCTTTTTTCGCTGAATAATAATAATAATGAAGAGAGAGAGAGAGAGAGGAGATTTTTTTTTTTTTTACATTTTTTTTGTCGGTTTTACAAATAATTTAAATTTAAATTGTATCTGCATTGCGCGTTTTTCTTTGTCAACCGATTTTGAAAAGAAAATTCAGAGCACAAAATGTTGTTGGAGCCAAGTGTATTGACCAAACTACCCCTGTCTGGTCTGAGCGGTGGCTGCTTCAAGCAAAACTGTTAATAATTGGGAGTTTAGATGACATTTTACAAGTATCATGATCTCAATTAATAAATATTATGACATGGTAGATTTGTATGTTAAATTTAACCAATAATATGTTAGTTGTTCAGTCTCACATCATTAATATTTTTCCTTAGGTAGGATTCCCACATTGTTTCTTGGTGCCGAGACAACATATTTCTATGTTGCTATCAAATATCATCAATAAAGTAATTAGATCACCAATGGTTTGAAGGGTAACTCATATAAAAATTAATTTTTTTCTTTAATTATTTTCTAAAATTGTAAGAAAAAAAATGAAATATGCAATTTAAACTTTATTTTATTTTGTTTCTTTTAAAAATACAAATTGATGTTTAAATACCATGCTTGATGACAACACATAATTATCGTGATATATTACATTAAGACCTATAGTGTTCATAGTTTTTATTTGACTAGTTCTTTTTGTCAAAGTACAACTACTTTACATCGTTTATAATATTTAGGTAAGTGAATTATTTCATTGCTTGGCAATATGGAAATCGTCAATTCCTTTCCCATTAAAAAGCTTTTAAACGATTATTGGGATCAAAAAGTTCAATTAGATAAAAGAACATTTAAAATCTATGAATCCGTATATAATATAATATAATACAATCCATACTCTATCGACAAAAAGAAAAGGATGAAAGAAGATTGGACATATGAAAAAAGGTGAGGAGTTGTATGATCACAAGAGTAATATGGCCCATGGGGAAAGGGTTATAATAATATTATGATGATTGCATTTGCCTTGACAAATAGGAACGATAGAGGTAGAGAGCAAGCAAAGCAACTGTTACAAAGGTACGTGGTAGTGGAGGGAGTCAAAGCAGAATGTGGCTGTTTTGAATTCGCATCGTTTGATTTAGATTGGACCGCTAGAGATGATGTTAACGTGGGAGTGAGGGCGCCATATCGCGTCTCCTGAACGCATAGTATTGACCTTTCAAAAAAGGCCGGCAAATGTAAGGTGTGATGCACTTATACTGCCCCCTTCTCATCCTCCTATTCATATCCCTGAATTGGATAATAAGGCCCCATGGTAACTCTTCGGGGACCACTCCCTATCAGAAGCCCTTTTTGCTTCACTCTGAATTTTTTTTATATAAAAAAGAGTATTTAATTTATCTGATATTTGTGGATACACATTAATTCCTGCAATATACAAGAGTTTTTATTTTTTAAAAAAATACTCTTAATATTTTAATTATTTCAAATATATCTTCAACTTGTTTTTTTTTTATGGGAAAAAATATATCTTTAGCTTGTTTTGAGTTACGTAGATTTTTCATTTTTATCTTATCTATTAGTGCCTAGTCTGGTTGTCGTACACAAAAACATGCATATAAATGCATGGTTTTGATTATTTTACACTTAAAAAAACTTTCTAGTACACTTGTCTGTTCTAACTTCTAATCGCTTAAACTCCACAGCCTTACCCCTCTGAAGGCTCGCCATCATGAATCTGGTAAGAAAGTAAATTATGTTATTCCAAGCTCATATGACTTGGGGGTTTATTCTCAAACAATTGCTCAAAATAAATATTTTGACTGAATTACCTCAACAACTCTCACTTTTACAGGTCATAACAATAAATAAGATAAAATCAAGTATAAATTAAAAGAAGCAAAAAAAAGAAAAAAAAAAATGATTTTGCAACTTCAATATTGCCAAAAACGGAACATTGCTACACCTATAATATGCTTCTTGCACCACGGCATTCAGATGTAGATAAAAGTCATCTATAATCTGCACCAACTGCATCAATAATGGATTTGAAACCATCTCTTTCCAAGCATTCAGCTAATTCAGCCTAAAACCAATTGAATGAAAATGTGTCAGAAAAGTTTTCGTCTGGACAACATCCCATGATAGTGGAGTGGTTATCACTTATCAGGTAGGCCCTTGGACTTATATGTGTAGTTACATCACATGTTAAAAAAAATTAATCACAAACAGGGAGAGAGGTAAGCTGGTGGGAGATCGATCCCCAAGGCATCACTGTTCCAATCCTAAGACTGGGTTGCAGGCCGAGTGTGCTATCAAGAGGTGTGTTTGTTGTTTTAATTAAATTCAAATTTCACTAACAGCTACTTGGGGGAAGGAAATGCTAGTCTTATCTTATGCACCTTTTTCCCTTCCCAACCTTTCTCACGGTACAAGGGGAATACCATGGCTAAAACCAGAAGATGAGGTGCCATTCAAATCAACTTGATTACCTTATTCCAGTGTGTTTCAAGGTCCATAAATATAGCCAAGGCCCTTCTATAGATAATTATCTCTAATACCTCTAACTGAGCAAAATTAATTAATTAAAACTCTAATACCACATATGTGCTTAGCAATTCCCAAAGCAATGATGATACTAGAAAGAACAGTATGCAACCTATCCCCCCCCCCCCCAAAAAAAAGTGCGCAACAAGAAAACCCCGATAGATAAACTGGCACACTAAAAACTCCACACATAAAAATCGCATTAAACATTTCACCCTTTTGTTAGTTTATACTCTTCATTTTAAAGACTTCATTTTGGTGCATAGACCATTTGATTTTTGAGTCATCAACCACAATCTTCAAGATGTGCAAGATTATTACCTTTATTTGAGGAATAAGTGCAGGTCCCCCATAAGCAAATGCAGTATAGAGCTGAACAAGAGTTGCTCCAGCTCGTATTTTCTTGTATGCTTCCTCACCACTAATTTGACATACAAGGCTCAGAGAAATGGTAGTATATAATTTCTTTTCTTTTAAAATTATAAAAAGAATACTAAAATAGATAGCAAAAAATCAACTACGCTAATGAAGGACCATGTAGATTTACCTGCTAATGCCCCCGCAGCCAATCAATGGAATCCTGCCCTGATAAACATGAATTGACAGTGCCAAGTTGTCAAGCATGACTAACATATATAAGCAAACCACCACAAAGAAAGAGCAGTATAAGACCAAAAAAAAACTAGAGAACAGAATATAAGAGCTCAAATAATTTTGATGGGCATCAGTAAGACAGCTAAATGAGGGGGAAAATATTGTAATTGAATAGGAAAAAAAGCAAACAAATCAATGAGACATCATACTGAACTACTCTGAATAAGCCTAGTGCTTATCACAGGTATCAGCAGGTCATATAATTTAATTCCAAATCAACGAAAGCAGTGGATGCCCCCAACTTTTACTCTAACAACAAATGATGTGCTAGCATACACATACTAAATCTATAATTAAAAATCTTGAAAATAATGAACAGCAAAGAGAACTTCACTTCAAGAAACTATTAGGTTCTAAGTATTTTCTATACGGCAGCTTTAACTCAGTGCTTATAGGTGTATACATTAGCAACCTAGGATACTATATTGCTTGCAAGTTGCACCATCTAGAGTAGTGACATGCATTAGAGATGTAGGATTGGATGCACTAAATCAATTCTTACCTCAGTACAGTTTACAAATTCACAATATAAAACCAAGTTAACCAACAAACATACCCTTGTCAAGATATACATCTCCTTCAAGATATTGGTAGAGAGATTGAAGAGAGGCTTCCCACTCAAGCCGCCAGTTTCTGCAGCCAATGGATTTCTAATGACAGGATCTGGTCTTGAAATGGTTGTATTTGATATAATCTAGAGACAATAAATAAATAAATTAAGAGTAAATGAAGTGAAGATTGCACAATTTGAAGCTTTATGCATTGGCTAGAAAATGTCGAGCCACAACAACCCTCTTCATGCACCGTTTCAATGGAAACATAACAAAGGCTATTTTTATGAAAAAAAATGCCAAATGGGATCTAAGGCTCATGTCTGGACATTGGAATAATGGTGTACCTACCATGTGAATGTTACCAAAACTAGTAAGCATGGATCTTCCACTGATCCATTTTTATCCCCTTTTATCCTACAAAATTGCTTGCTTTGACCATGACAACCATTAATATTAGAGAAACCTACGGTCAGAAACCAATCTAGCACATTTATTACAGTGAGGGACCAATTAAAGTTGTTATTAGTATATACCTATTAATTTATGACCCTGAACATTTTCAACTTTGATATATTGATTTTAAATGGTTGAAGTTGTGCTTTATGCTTAATACATTTGGACTTTAGAAGTGTTGGAATTATGAAGAGTTTCAGTTGAAGTATAAGTTATGTTTTCTGCATATATTTCATATTGATCCTATCATTATAATGTATTTTAAATCAGATTATATATATTAAAAAATAATGAGCACTGTGCTTCAATGTTGTGCTTGCTGCATGTAGGGTACAGTGTGCCATAAAAAAACTTAAGATACCAAGCCAGATCAATCAATGAAAAAAGGCATGAGCTATAGACAGCATATGCAGATGCCAACAAGAACTACGCTGAAATTAATGATTGAACAGAGACATACCAGTCCATCCAAGTGAAGAGCCAAGGCAACCTATAATCAGAGTAGAAACCGTTATACAGCATACATGATGAAGATATGAAAAAATACATTAACATGCGCATGCATACTGCGGCAATATCTTCAAGGTCTTCTTTTGACAAATCTGGAGCAATTTTTACGAGCAATGGAGGTGGGCCCTCCTCACCCCATTGCATTTCATCACGAGCAGCCTGAATCTTCAGCAGAAAGCAAATTTTGCTAGAGTCAATATCTCAATTGTGCAAGACAAGAAACATGGAAAAAGCTTCACATCTAGTTTCTACCTTCTTTACAAGATCCTTCAATTGCTTTCTTCCTTGAAGCATGCGCAAGCCAGGGGTATTGGGTGATGAAACATTAATCACCTAGAAAGGGAAAAAAACATCAAACAGAAGAGAATGCCTAGCATTCATCTCAACAATTTGCAGTAAGCTGCATAGATACTTGATAAAAAGAATTGGAAATCCCCACATCGGTTTTTCTTACCATCTATTCCTATACAGGTGCATACCTCCCTTTCCATATTAATTTTACTCATTTCCTAAGCAAATTCCCTCTCATCCATTCAGATTCTCCTACAAGACATTTCTTGCATTTCTAAACCAGGGCATTAGCAATAGAGATGGCAACAACTTGAAACAGACTGGTTGGACATCAAAGAGAGCCTAAGAACATAATATTTCAGTCTGGTAGGACGTTTGGGTGGGAAACTTTGGAGGATGCAATATCCTCCCTGTGGTTGACTTTTCATTCCTCTCTTTATAATAAACTTACTTTTTCAATACAAAAAAAAATAGCTGAAGCATTTATGTTCAGTGGTTTTTAAACAAATAGAAAATGGGATGCAGTTGGCCAAAGTGGACTTTGATATTTTAGCATTTTTTTCTCTGTCCATTGTTTCAGGGAGAAACTTTCTGAGTTACTGAATGCTAAAGGGACAATTACACAACAAGAACCCAACCCATTTTTTTCTAGAGAAAAGGAGAACAGAAACAAGGCACTTATAATAAGACAGAAATTAAAGTGGGACGAATGCTCCACTTTTATTGATCTAAGAAAGAAAAAGAGAGATAATGCTTCTCTCTTTGAATATACACACTAATACACTTGAATACACACACCATTACAATCTTTATTTTTGCAGCAGAATCACTTCATAAGAACTTCAATGGAAAACAGAAATTAAAAGAGAGAACTCTGTCTCAAGCTCTTCTTATCTCGTGTCTTTGTCTGGGTTAAGGACCTCGTATTTATAGTGCAAGTTATAATGGGTGGCTAGAGGAGTTATTGGATCCTTCTACCATTGATAGGATCTTTTAGCCTAAGGTATCTTCTTTGATTTAGGAGTAGTGCTTTGGTTAAGACAAACGAGTTTCATGAATAAGTTGACAGCCATTTTTGCCTTTGAATGTGACAAGTCCTTCGGGGATTTCTTAGGTTGTATGAAAGGGGTTTTTCTAGGTGTCAATGACAAATAAGGGACATACTTGTCATGAGTCAAATGGTCCTGCACTTGGCATTTCTGTCATTTTCAGCTAAAGGCCTATGATAGTTCTGTTTCCGTTCTATGACGAGGTGCCTGCCTCAACGACACGGCAAGTTGGCATGAACAAAGGCTTGCACTCGACTAAGCCTTTAGGGATCATTGTCAAACACAAAGTTTGAGAAAAAAGTATGTATTTCTTATTCAAAATAATTTAAAACTTCCTAACATAAGACACCTAAAGGGGTATTTATAACCCAAAAGTGGTCTAAACCCTAATCAAATATAGTTTCCTAAAAATAAAGTTATTAATGATAAAATTCCTGAAAATAAGGAAAGATCCCAAAGATAAGGGAAAATCTTTAAATTACCAAAAATAACAATTTCCCAAAAATTAAAGAAAAATCCCTAAAATATGGGGAAATCCTTAAATTAACAAAAATAACATATTTTCCGTCTCCATCTAGATCAAAAACTTTGTGTTTGGACTTTTGATGCTCAACCCGCTCCAGGAACTCCTCTACTATAGTTCTACGTCACTCAAGACGTTGTTGCTTTGGGACTTCCTTTATGTCTTGATATTGGCCACGCTGTGCAGAGGCGCTTTGCCTAAGGGGACAATGCTTTAGGCATCATTCCTTAGTTGGGTTTCTTCCCAGTTTCATTAAGGCAGCATATTACATTTCTCTTGTCAAGTCAGGTATTTTTCTTAACTCTAATAGTCCGTTTGGGACTTATTATGCTCAAGTAATATTTAATCTGAAACATTAAGCCCCTGCTTATTCAAAAAATAAATAAAATTGCATGACATACATGTCAACCCCAACAAACAAGGAAAGGTTACTAACTAGATTGATTGCACCTATCTAACTGCATGAAGGAAGCTACCTAGCATACATGTAAGACATGAAAAGGTGTACAATCTTTTTATCACCTGCACTCAATCAGTCAATCATACCAACAAGATAGGATTGTGGCATATAAGTTTTCTATTTTTCCTTTCCTTTCTTGAATAGGCATATAAGACATGAATATTTACCAAGTAATCAGCATACTGGGACAATGTATGAACTCCTTGAACATAGTCTGCTGCAGCATCTTCACTTGTCTTGTTCTTTCCAAGATTGACACCAAGAATGCCAGGGCCAGCTTTTCCGCCATGTTTGACTTCATTATTGGAAGAAGTTGAAGTGCTTGAAGTTTCATCTAATTTCCTCTTACCATGCTGAGCACCCAGCCGCTTTGCAACAGCAACAATTCCCTCACTATTAAAGCCACATCTATTTATAATAGCACTGCACATTAAATTGATCAGTCTTAAATCAATGTTGGTAAACATAAACAACCTTTAAAAAGTCCATCCTATCAAAATAATAACTTTGACATCAACAACAACCTTCTGCAATGTTTTAAAGTGATTAGAAAAGTTAAAAAGAAAAGAGAAAACATATACAAACTATTAATCAGAAGCAGAAGAATAAAGAAACAAAATACAAACTCTTACCCTTCCTTTCGCAACCTGAAGATGCGAGGCTTTGGATTGCCATCCTGGGGAACAGGTGTAACAGAGCCAACCTCCACAAAGCCAAAGCCCAAACCAAGTAAACCATCTACAGCCTCAGCATTTTTATCAAAGCCTGCAGCAAGACCTAATGGGTTGGAGAACTTTCTTCCCCAAACTTCTAGCCCTAAGCTTGATGGGTCGGGCCTCTTCTCCCTTGGAACCCAACCACGAGCTGCAGCTGAGACACCTAGTCTGTGTGCAACCTCTGGGTCCAATAGAGCAAAAAAAGGATTCACAAGTTTTGTTGCTGAGAATAACCATCCACTGCAAAGATAACTTGAAATCTGGATCATTCATTTCCGAGGTATGCATTTCATTCAAAACAGGCGTTATCAATCATTTTTCCCTAGCAAAATCACTTATTCACTCTGTACAAGTAAAATTTTAGAAGAATACATTTACAACTGACAAGCAGTTCATCTGAGTACACAAACAGTTTTTTTTTTCTTTAAATGAAAAAGAAATTATATATATTAAACGCACAATTAGAGAAGCAAAACAAAATGCATAAAAAGAAAAAATTTCTTTCAAAAACTCCCAAATGAAGTACCAGAAAGTAGCTTCATCCACGGTACTCACATAAGCTCCACCAGCTATAACTAGGCCTATGGTGGCTCCTGTCAACAACCTTCCCTACAATTCAAAAATTCAAAGTAAGCAAGGTAAGTAAAGTACTCGGAAGTTACTATAGTTCAATGTATAACTAACTACTGATACAAACAAGAACCAGAGAAGTTACAACTTACATGTACAAGTAAACTACAAAATCAACCACAGAATATACACATTGCATATTTTCTTAAATATGTTTCCAATTTTCTATTAATTATCTTTAAGATCTTTGAAGCCATTAACATGTGAGCTCATTCACTTCAACGTGCACACTGCGTTTTCGAATTGCAGCATGCAAAATGAATTGGGCATCTTCCAACCCAAAATTTTCCTCAAAATTATTCTCTCATTGAAAATCTCAGCTACAACGGAAGGCAGCACTATGAACAAGATAATGTATAATGTTGACGAACATACATATATACATACAAAAGAGACTAAAATGCATACTTTCTTCGAATAGTGAGCGAACTTAGGAGCACTTTCTGGTGCAGAAGAAAAGCATCTGACGCCAGGAAGTGGATTTGAAACTACCCTTTTGAACAAAACATCTCTCAGTAACTTTCTAGAACACCATGCGGCCATGAGTTAAAGGAATTCAACGATACCCAGAAAAGGAATTTACAAAACGCTTAGAAGGGGAGTGGGACAGAGGGAAAGAGATTCTGAAAGTTGCAATCTTTCGCTTGTCAATAGGGTCAAAAGTGAAGGGCTAGTGGCAACACACGAGCTATATGATATGACCTCGTGCTTCCAGGTGTAATGAATGGATTTTGGACGAAAGTGGTTGCTGGGGGTGCGAGGTCGGGAACCGGAATGCGGTGGTTCCGGCGGCGTTGTGGTTATCAGCGGTGGCTTGCGGCGGCGATATAGCCGTCGTGAGTAAAGGCGCTGTGTGTGTGTTAAGACGCAGAAGATGGCTACGGGTTGATGCTTGAATAGGAGGGTTGGGGAAGCACTACAAAACGATGTCGTTTTGTTAGAAGATGGGGCTTGAGGTAGAGCTCGCTGAGGCCTCGTGGAAAAGAAACTGCCTTCGATCACTGGTGGCAATTCATAAGCCTATAGTAGTAGACTCTGCTTTGAAGCCCAACTGGGCCAGATCTTGACCAGTTACCACCACACCTATCAAGTCCAACTCACGGCAAAACAAAACAAAACAAAAACTACAAAGTCCTTGCATCCAATCAAACTTACTTTTTAACTTAATAATAATAATAATAATAATAGCTAACGTGCTTATAATTCAACTGTCAAAAAAGCATACTTATAATTCATTTGACACATATCTATATATGTATGAATGAGGTACACTTCATATCTCAACCTATTTCATATCTCAACCTATTTCTACAGCAACTTCTTTCAATTGGAATCGTATTTGGAAGTTGAATGTTCCTCTAAAACTTCGCTCATTTTGTTGGAGAGCTGCTAAGAATTGTCTTCCTACAAGAGCTGCCCTTTAAACAAGACGTGTTTTATGCCCTCAAAATTGTTTAATGTGTGACTTTTCTATTGAGAATACTTGACATGTCATTTTCTTATGTTCCCGTGCTATTCTTTGCTGGAAGGAGCTCAAGCTTTGGGATCATATTGAGTCTGAATTTCTTGTTGCAGATGATTTTTAGAAGCTCTTTTTCAAGTTGTTGACTATTCTCTCCAAAGACAAGTGTGACCTCTTTGCAACAGGGCTTTGGAGCATTTGAAAGTATAAAAATGCAAAGCTTTGGGAGGGAAATTTAATGAACTCGTGAACTGTCTCTATACTTGCTCAAGATACTATTAGGAATTGGCAGTGGATTCTTAACCATGCACCTTCTAATGTGACTCAAGTAGATATTGGCAGAGATCTAGTGTGGCAAAAACCATGTGATGACTTTCTCAAGTGTAATACTGACTATGCTACTTTTCCTAATAACAACATTGCTGGTGTAGGTATCTGTTTTCGGGACTCTGCAGGTCAATTTGTTGTTGCCCAATCGTCTTGGTTTGCCTCATATGCCACGGTTGCTGAAGGAGAAGCTTTAGCTCTGTTGCGATCAATTCAATTGGCTATCAATCTTGGGTTTGGAAGTGTTCTTTTTGAGTCGGATTGTAAAGTTATTGTTGATGCTATTTTGGGTTCTCATCTTTTTATAAATGAGCTAGGAACCTTGATTTCTCAAATTAAGTCCTTGCTCTCATCATATGCAAACTTTAAGTTAGCTTTTGTAAGGAGGCAAGTTGCTCATGCTTTGGCAAAGGCATCTTTATTAAATCCTAGTCTCCATAACTTTTATCATGTTCCTCCTTGTATTGATCTTTTGATTCAAAATGAAATGAAATGAATGCATTTTCCCTCAAAAAAAAAAATTTCAATTGACACATGGAGTAATAATAGCCAACGTACTTATAATTCAATTGACACATGGGGCTTATAAAAAATAATCTTAATAATAGTAATAGCTAATGTACTTGTAATTCAATTGACACTTTTTTTTAGCGTTTTTCAATTGACACTTAGAACTTATAAAAATAATCTTTTATAATAGTTTAGAGCCTGTTTGTTTTAAATGATTCTCATTGCAATCATGCATTAGTATACATTCTGATGTATGTTTGCTCATAGCTTATTGAATGTTACTTTCACTGAACGCACATTTGCGTGAAGTAAAAGTTAAAAGAGACTAAAATGCATACTTTCAATCGGTATTCTTTTTTTTTTAATTTTGTTAATTCACATAATGTTATTTTGATTTAAAAATTAAACATAAGTTAATCTAAAAAGAATTTTATATGAAATACTTAAACTTAGATTATATAAAAGCTTAGAAACTAAATGTATAATTGATTATATATCTCTTTGAACTGAAATTGAAATTTTTTAAAACAAAAATAGACTATAATACTGTTACAGAATGCTTTGGACTTTCAAAAAATAAACTATAAACTATTTTTTATCATTTGTGTTGTTTTTATAATTTTTAATTTGTTTAATTAGTATATAATATATATATTTATATATATATATAAATATATTTAAATTATTTAATTATACTCTGATTCGATCACGGTTCAACTACAGTTAAACTATTAAACCTTGAATCAGTCCCTGACTGGTTCAATCACCAGTTCGATTTTTAGAATTTTGGTTAAAACAAACATATCATTAATTGATAGCTTAGCTTAGTTGTGTTTAAAACAATGGAGGATTGAACCCATCATATAAATACAACTTAGTGGCAAAGATAAGGGGAGAGATATCAGTTGAGTTATGTGCAGCTAGTGTTTAATTGGTAGTTCAATTTAATTGTATTTGTAATTTTTTTTTACTATAGTAACCTTAATAAATTATCAAAATTCATAATTTTTATATTTAAGCATTTCTTGAAGTATTTATGAAAAATGATATTTCAAAATTCAAACCACATCAATAAATTTTATTGGAATAAGCATTTAATTAAATTATTTATGCAAATAAGAACTTAATATTACAACTAACTCAATCAACTTTAAAACATGTGTGTCTAAACTTGAGTTTTCTATGGATGAATTTTATTTCTATTCTGAGTTTTAAATGGACGGACTTTATCTATGCACTTTGGAACGTTGATTAATCCTACCTCCAAGAAATGTATGGACACAACGTGTTCTTTTTTTTATTCAAAAGAAAGAAAAAAGAAGGAAAAAAAACTCAACTAAACAGATGTTGAAACTGCAGTTATCTTATCCTAATCTTATTTATAAAACTAAAGATAGATGAAGCTGCAACTTATTTGGTAGCTGTTGTTTATCTCTAGCGTCCAACAACAACTTTGTCCACATAAACAGAGCCATTACCATTCCCCTTATTCACTCCGTCGTTACGAAGAAAGCTGCCAAATGCAAATTTTGTCCGGCCACCATTTTTCGCACTCGCACAATGAGGGCACGCAGTAGGCGTCCAAGACACACTTCTAAGGACGTGATCAAACAAGTTAAGCAATGCAGCAGCAGGGTGTTGGACTGGGCCTGCTACTGTGTAACCAGAACCATTAGATTTATCACCTCGAAGCCTTATCACAACCGAAAGGCCTATATCTATTTTATCATGACTAAATACTTCAGGAGCAACAACAAAATAGTGTGCCACGGTGATCATGTGAAAGGTTCGATCACTCTCACTCTTCCTCTTCCTTTCAGTAACAATAAGACCCCTTCTTTTAACCCCATAGGAGTAAACCACCGTGTCAGTGATGCCACCCTTGGCATCAGTAGTCTTCTTTGTTTTAAATGACACGAGTGTAGGAGTAGCGTATTCTTCACCAATGAGCTTCAGATGGCCGTCTTTAGATCTTTGCACCACCAACTGAAAACCACCCTTGTCACAAGATTCAGTGACATCGTCTTCGATTGAGATGGATAGCTTCTCACCGCTACAAGGTCCATCAGAGGCGTCGAGTGAGACGAATGACAGATGATCAGTGCTGCTAACGCCAACTCTTTGGGTATAACGAAGTGCACAAGTTCTCCCATCTACTGTGTATTTTGCAGTCCACTCCTTATCAACTTCTTTTTGACCTATATAAACCTTTCTTACTTCTGGCAAGTCAATAGAAGCAGATTTGCCCATTTGAACGTGGTAAGAATAATCTTCATTACTCTGAAGACGAAGGCCACTATGACTGTTTCCCATGGGTTGTGTATCTGCTGCAAACCTTTGCCACAGAGCTACAACCTCTGGGATATGGTTTTCTCTGACTCACAATAAGGAGGGTTGCTTTGAATGGAAATGACAAAATCCTCTCACTTGAAAGCAAATGGCCTTCTCTGTGTATATGAGTTTATCATGTATGAGCAATTCTATATATATGTGTGGCCCTGAAGGGAAGCTTGCATCCTTCTTCCGCAAACTTATTCCATTTGTTCCAAATTAATAAAGTGTCACCTTCCTAATTATCTAATATTTAGGATCAGTTTTTTTCCCCCCTTTAAATTAGAGGTAAAAAACCTAGTAATGAGATCTTTATATAAAAAAGTGTATAAAAATTAAAAGTGCATTTCTAAATTTTTGACCTAAACGACTACTATATAAGAACAGTCATTTTACCCCAAATTATAGGACCAATCCTAAAATGACGTACATATTTCTTTATGATTTTCTCCACACCACATCTTTCCTTGTGAAAGATATTCCCATTATCTCCACATTGTGTCCCTTTGTTTCATGAGAGAACAGAATTCTTCCGGAAGATTTTTCTTTGATTTTCGTTAAAAAAATATTTATCTTAAAAAATTTCTATACACATATATATAATAGAAATTAGTTGATACATAAATAAATATAAACTTTACTAATAATTAAAAAGAAGAGGAGAGTGTTTACATGGAATGAAATGGAATACTTTTTAGGAAATATACACTTGAAGGTATTAATTTACTAATTAAATGGTCTTCTCTGTTTAAGTGGGTTTTTATGAACAATTATATTATATCTATTTAGAATGCTTGCTTTGCACCTTTATTTTAAATAACTTTGCAGAAGATGCTAGCGTTCTTCTTCGCTAAAGTATTGGATTCGGGTACTCATTCTGAAAGGGACTAGACTTCATATATATTGCATCTTTCTGACTAGTGGTGTTCTTCTTTTGCAATTATTTTTACCTCACCGCATAAATACTTCATTATATAATGGTTAAATTAAAGTTTGGTATCTTTATTATTTTGGGTTAAATTGTGGCATCTTTATCCATTTCTTTCCACGCCGTATATATACTTCCTTATATTATAATGGCGGACGCTATTGCGAGGTTCTTTCAACACGTCCAGATACGTTCATCTGTTTCGATAATTAACAAATTAATAAGGTCTTATTCTTTAGCATTGAAATAATTTTCTATGGATGCCCTTGACTTGTTGGGTTTTGAACAAGAACATACCAATCCCTGTAATACATGCAGGAAACCAGCGCTGAAGTCCTCCATTGTTGCCTTGCATACGTAGCTATAAAATCACTCCAAAACACGATGTATCTGAAAGTGATGATTTGTTACTAAATTAAAATTAAAATACTATCAATAAGAGTTGGCTCAATTAAAGAGATTCTACTGCATATTGATTTAAAGGTTTTGGATTCAATCTAGTTAGTAGATATCTACTATTGCGGTGACCTAATTTTTTTTTAAAAAAAAAAATCACTCCAAAACATTAGGCTTTCTGCACGTTGACAATAAGAGAGAACTCAAGTCGTCTCACATGCATAACAACTCGGTTGGGGAACGCATGCACCACCATCTGCGAAAAAAGTGACAACAAGCGTTAGCTTCAGGATGTAGTTGCCAATGCCAACCAATCTACACTACACATATGTTTGTCTCTCTATAACTATGAGTCACTGAAGTGTTCCGGTCCAATTCTAGCCATTTACCAAACTAGCATGAATACGTATACTTGCATCATTAAAGTATTGAAGTCATTTTTATTTTATTTTTGCTAATCAAGTATTGAAGTTATGGTATTGTTATGTTAGGGCTCTTTTACCGAGAGTTGTCTTTGTTTAAGTGGGATTTGGGCTTTTAGTGTCTGTCTTCTTCTTTTTTGGCCTTTTAGTCTCATTACATTACATTATTACAAGCAAAAAATGGGAACCACGGAATTGGCCCAACCAAAATTATTTTGGACTCAAATTGGCGGCGCCGCCCCTCCATGCCGGCCGCCACTTCTGCAACGTTCAGTTCTGCAGTGTAGCCATCGTGAAGTCACTAACCACTATTTGAGTAGAGGAGTTTGAAGTGAAATAGAAAAGATGTGTAATTTTTTATTTTAAATTTATATCTTTTTTATTTGATAATTTTTTTAAATGAGAGGAATAAAATAAGAGAGTATTATGTAACATTCTAGTTATACTTTTTATTTTTATTTTTATAAACATTTATAATTTTCTTAATTTAAAAATGAAAGATTATCCATCTCTTTCCTTTTCTCTAAACTCCTCCAATCCAAATATTACTTGAATGAGGCATTTGGTTTAAGGTTTAAAAAAATATTTTCAAAAATAGTATGTCCAAAAATGATATTTTTAATAATGGTATTCCTATAAATGATAATTATTACGTCTGGTTAACTAAAAACTTTTTCTGGGAATGACTCCAACTGCTGGCGACAGTAGTCGAAGTCGCTTGCAACCGTTAACCTTTGATAGCAACAATGATGGCTGGATTCCCGTAATCAGGGCAGTGGCTGAAGCTATCAAATTCTGATGATCGGTGTGGTGGCTAAAGTCATCGGTCATTGTCAACTGTCGTTACTGGCTTATAGTGGCTAGATTCCGGTGACTAGCGCGATAGTCGAAGTTGCGCTACAGGGTAATGGTGGTCGAATTTCCATGATCGGCCGATGGCTGGAGTTGTCGGTTATCGTCAACTGGCGGCAGTGATAGGGGTGGGCTGATTCTGATGAATGGCTGCCACGTGAATGGCTGCCATGAAAGGTAGTCGGAGGTGGCCAATGACAGTCACCGACAATGATGTGACAATTTTTGGTTTATGACATGATAATAGAATGATAGATATTTTAAATATTTCACATGACAAGAATATTCTCATATTATAAAAATGTTACAAACTCACCTCCTTATAAAAGAAAAGTATGAGAATATTAGCTAAAAATCATTCCAAATGAGAATATTTTTTTCAAAACAAACTTATAATATAACGTTCTTTCCCAAAAAGGAAAAAATAATCCGTGAATCAAAGAGTGAAGTCATTCCTCAAAATCTTCTCTCTCTTCCCCCCTCTCTCTCTCTCTTGTGCTCATGGAAGCCCTAGCCGTTGCAACTACACCCCTCCGATTTTACCCAACTATCTCCAGATCCAGGTGGAGCTCCCATCGCCATCTTCTGCGCCTTCCTCCTCTCAGATGCTCCGCTCCTTCTCCTTCTCCTTCTTCTTCAGGTCACTCTCTCTATTCTTTTATTCCCATTTTCTCGTTGGTTGCTTCGAAAATGCGGCAATGGGAACCGAAAATTGTGGGTTTATTGCATTTTTTTTATAATTCTCATGATTAACGTATCAAGTTCTTTTCTTTCTTCCCCCCCCCTATTCGTTCAGTTGACAATGCAGATAAATTTATTGAAGCTTCGAAGAAGGGGAATGTGATTCCTCTTTACCGTTGCATATTTTCGGATCACCTCACCCCTGTTCTTGCTTACCGGTGTTTGGTTAAGGAGGATGAGAGAGATGCACCAAGCTTTCTGTTTGAATCGGTTGAGCCCGGGCTTCAGGTTTCTAGCATTGTAAGCACTTCATTGCTTTCATTCTTTAAATTTCTTTGTGAAGATGTGTCTGTTCTGTGCTTAATTGGGGTTCATTGTATTAGGGGCGGTACAGTGTGGTGGGAGCTCAGCCATCAATGGAAATTGTGGCAAAAGAGAATATGGTTACTATTATGGACCACGAGGAAGGGCGCAGGACTGAGGAAATTGCAGAGGACCCAATGGTCATTCCTCGTAGAATCATGGAAAAGTGGAGACCTCAACTCATTGATGAACTTCCGGAAGCATTTTGTGGTATGGGAAATCGACTGATATTGCAATTTTTTTATACTTTATAATTCAAGAGATATCTGCCTTTTCATATTGATCATAATAATGGCTCTGTAACTATGTTTCTTGTTTGTGTGTGATATTTAAGTATTAAAGTTTAGTAGTGTATAAGCAGCCAGATTCACTAATCATGCCTACTTTTTTTTTTTCTTTTTTAATTTAATGTTGTTTGCAATGAGTGGATTATCCAAAGAGATTTCTCCTTATATTTGGTTTATTTTTCAACTCATAGTTATAGGTCTGCTTGTCACATGCCAAAGTAAAGATCAAACTGTCTATGCATTTTTGCACACACCAACACCAATGATGATTTTTTGCTCACTTTAACTATTGAGGAGAAAAATGAATATCACATCAATGGACCTAAGCAATTTATTGAGTTTCCTGATATATGATATGTTTGACCATATACCCTTTTCTTTTTCCAGGTGGTTGGGTGGGTTATTTCTCTTATGATACAGTGCGCTACGTAGAAAAGAAGAAGCTTCCCTTTTTTACTGCCCCAGTGGATGACAGAAGCCTTCCTGATGTTCATCTGGGCCTTTATGATAATGTGATTGTGTTTGATCATGTTGAAAAGGTACTTTTATATTTACCAAGAACAATGTGTTGTCCATATGTGATTATTGATTGTATGGAAATTGTGCTTCAATTTATGACTTTATTCACATTTGGTAATAATAATATTTATTGAAAGACAGTTGACTGACATGCTTCCTTCTCTCTCTATATATGAAAGCTCCACAAGGGGCTGGCCATTTGAGCTGAATAAACGAGATAACTTACTGAAACTTGTAATCAGATTCAAATGCATTTCATGTTAATTATAAGCACTTCACTATTTCTTTTGATGTCAACATGTTTTATAAGAATGTCATGACTGCATCAAATCGGTTGAGATAATAATTCTGATTGTATAAATATGCTGATAGGATTTACTGTTTTGGTCTTGGAGGATATTTCCATTTTCTTATTTGACTATTTTCAACCCAGAAAGCATATGTGATTCATTGGGTTCGGTTAGATCGATATTCTTCTGCTGAGGAAGCCCTCAATGATGGAATGGACCGGCTGGAAACTCTAGTATCTAGGGTGCATGATATAATTACGTTGAGTAAACTCGTTTTGTTTTTCTTCTTGGCTTAACATTTCAAATTAAGTTTAAGGATGGCATTAATTTTGGTTAAGTTTAATTTCAGTATGTCAATTTCAGCCCAAGGCTGCCTGCAGGTTCAATAAAGTTATACACTCGCCTGTTTGGTCCTAAACTGGAGATGTCAAACATGACAAATGAGGAATACAAGAAGGCGGTATTGCAGGCTAAAGAGCACATACTGGCTGGTGATATATTTCAAATTGTTCTAAGTCAACGGTTTGAACGGCGAACTTTTGCAGACCCATTTGAAGTCTACAGAGCACTGAGGATTGTTAATCCTAGTCCATATATGACTTATTTACAGGTTTTCCAAGTTCACCTGACAGCATTTTTTATATGTAAATTTGCATTCAAAGGTTAACTTGTTGAAATATATACTGGTATCAGGCCAGAGGGTGTATTCTGGTTGCCTCAAGTCCAGAAATTCTTACACGAGTGAAGAAGGTAACCTTTATGCAAAAACTACTTAAATAATTGGCTTCATATTTTAATTTTCTTCCTCCACAATTTCAATAATTTTAGCATGTAATTCTAGTTGGCCTTGTTCTTGTTTATTACCTTTTTTCCCCCCTGCCTTTTTACTAGACTCCTTCTTAACGTTGTGAACTTCACTACAGATCTTACAAGTATTAATAGGCATTTCATATATTTGTTGACAGAAAAAAATCACCAATCGTCCCCTTGCTGGGACTGTTAGAAGAGGGAAAACACCAAAAGAAGATATCATGTTGGAGGAAGATCTTTTGAATGATGAGAAGCAATGTGCAGAGCATGTAATGCTAGTTGATTTGGGGAGGAATGACGTTGGAAAGGTATATAGTTTTCAATTCCAGGCTTAATGTCTTTTATTTCATAGAGATTAAAATTCTTGCCCTATAAGTACCCACCACAACCATACTAAGTTTGGTTTATGATAATTGGGGAAATTTGAGGATTAAGGTTCCCAGACAACCCTTGATCTAGATGTAAAGAAAATATCAAAAACAGAGACAGAAAAGTAAGGTTTATTAGCCTCACACTAATAAGAATTAGGCATCACTTCTAGAAAGAGAAAGCATGTCACTTTCTAGACTCTGAAAGCATCTAAAGCTGAAATTCATTACTGCTCAGAAACAGCCCAAAAAGAATACACACACACACATATGTATGGATTTATTTATTCTTTTGGAGATAAATGAATTATGTCAATCTCGTGTACCTTATTGATGGAGTCAAATTTTCATAATACTAACCATCGTGTATGTTTTTAGCTTTTTATATGCATTATCATAGTTGCTTCTATGTTGGTATTATATGATACTAATGGTTTTAGTGCATGCTGCTGTAAACCATTTCTTTTATTGTCGTAGCCATGTGCTTGATACAAGATGAATATGCAGGTCTCCAAACCTGGTTCTGTTGAAGTTGAAAAGCTCATGAATATTGAGCGATATTCCCATGTTATGCACATCAGCTCTACGGTAAGTTCTTCAATGCAAATTATTAGAATTTGGAAGTATATATATAATCTTTCCCTTTCAAACTACATATTGCTGACAATATAAATTTGAAAAGTAATACCCATTTCATAAGGGAATCTTTCAATATGGCTTTAATATATTACACATAATTTTGGGTGTTTACGTGTGGGAATTCCAACATAATCTTTCAGCCTTTTATAGGATAGGTTGTGTTTTTGGCCTCTCTGCGGTGTTCTGCTAATAGTTGCTTTTTCAGACTTGTATAGATTGGCCGCGCTGCTGCACTTTTTTGATCTCCTTGTCCTCTTTGTGTTTTTCCCTTTCTGCTTAGGAGGATTCTTATCGTCTTTTTAGTTGTACTTTAGCTCTCTTCTTTCTTATAAAATTTTCTTTTTCTATAAAAAAAAAATGATTTCATTTTGGGAAGAATTCCTAAGTCTTTAGTGAATCTATTTTCCACTCTCTGTCTCAACCTTCCCGTATTTCTTGTCTCATCCATCTCTTGTTAACCTTCATAATTGAATTGAATTTCAGAACAAGCTAAAGCTTTTATGAGATTTGGTTCTTGACAAACTTCATAGAGTAATGTTCATCTGGCTTGATGTGAATATATAGATGTAGTTGTACTATGTAACTCGATATCTTTCTTGTTTGGTCAGCAGATCTAAGCATTTTCAGCATTATATTTTTTTCCTGTCAGGAATGAATTTAGTGAAGAAGCTTGTCTCATATAATGAAAAATTGTATCTGTCTTTGCAGGTCACTGGGGAGTTACTTGATCATTTAACAAGCTGGGATGCATTGCGTGCTGCATTACCTGTTGGTACAGTTAGCGGAGCACCAAAGGTAATTTTTAGCACCATTCAAAGGTGTAGGCTGTAGCCTAGGTGTTTTCAGGCTCTTTCTCCTCACTGATGTAGTTTCTGGTATAGATCGTCACTTCCCTTTGGTTATGATATTCCTAGGGCTTAATAAATGGAGATTGTTGAGAGAGAGGTTTTTTGGGGATTGTTGAGAGAGAGGCTTATAGAACCATCCCTATGTTGCTGGCCTGCTGCCAAAATAAAGTGCCACACCCTACTTGTCACCAAGTTAAGATTGCAGTCTTTATTTGACTTCTTTGGTCCTAAGTTGTTCTCATTGTCTGTGCTGTAAAACAGGTGAAAGCCATGGAGTTGATTGATCAGTTGGAAGTCACAAGACGTGGGCCATATAGTGGGGGATTTGGAGGCATATCTTTTTCTGGTGATATGGACATTGCCCTTGCTCTGAGGACCATAGTTTTCCCTACTAATACTCGTTTTGACACAATGTACTCGTACAAGGATGTGAACAAACGCAGAGAATGGATTGCCCATCTCCAGGCTGGAGCGGGAATCGTGGCCGACAGTGATCCAGCTGATGAGCAAAGAGAGTGTGAGAACAAAGCTGCAGCTCTTGCCCGTGCCATTGATCTTGCAGAATCTTCATTTGTTGAGACATGATCTGGATTTATCCATCTATAGAGCAGCTTGGCAATTGATATTAATCCTTTCTAAAGGGGAGAGGAAATTTGGGGGCCAGATGATGGGATTTAATCATAAAGATAATCTGCAATCTTGGAATGTAAAGGAAATGTAATCTGCAACCTTATTCACAATTATTCCCGTTGATTAACAACTCCATTTAGGGAAGAGAATGGAGCCGGATGAGTCATGGGGAAAAAATGGACCAAGGGTGTTGAAAATATGGTTAGTTTTTTTATGTTAGCTTCTCGGCTTTAGTTATTGTTTGAACGGACTTGTATAGCCTTGTAAAGCACATATTTCTTTCCCAGGGTTGCTGTGTTGGATTATTTTAATTTGGACTTGCATAAGGCAGTATTATTTTACTAAAACTCAGATTAATTAGATGTCAAAATTATTAGAGCATATTGTTGTTATTGTTGTTAATCCAATTATGTGATCACTAATTGTTATTGAGCTTGTTACTATTGAGTATATTCTATTATGTGGGTTAATGTGGTAGGTTGTGTATTGGACTTGCTATATTGGGCAAACAAACCCATGATTCATGTACAGAGAGAGGCACCTATTCCTTTCTAGGGTTGCAGTGTAGTTGCCCCATTGAGATTACACACCGAAAACGGCACCTTAGGAAAGAAGTAATTTCTCTCCCCACACATATCAAGAACTGACGAATAAAGATTGTTGTGTTTCTCTTTGATCTGTTTCAGGGAGACCATGAATTATTTATCATCTTCCTATCCAAGTTATTCTTGAAACTAAATCTTTTTGGTAATTTATATGACTATGTATGCTACATTTAGGGTTAAGTAATTATGAAATTTTTTGTGATTATACCATAAACATTCATCAAGGTGCCTTTAAAGGAGTTTCTTTTGCTATGGTAAAATGCTACTGTAGTGAATATTGAGATAGTTACGAACATATTATTTGCTCTTTAGATATGTAAAATACAATATACACTATATTCATTAATGTACCATATCAGTTATGTTTTTAGACACGAAACTTTATACTTATCAACCGTTAGTATAATTCATGAAGATTATCGTTATCGGGCGGGGGGAAGGTAAGGTACAAAACATTGTGAATTACGTTGTTGCTAAGTCACTCGTATACTTATCAGTTATGAATTCGTTAAGATATTCATTAATGTACTATCAGTTATGTCAGTTATGTTTTTAGACACGGAACTTTATACTTATCAACCGTTAGTATAATTCATGAAGATTATCGTTATCGGGCGGGGGGAAGGTAAGGTACAAAACATTGTGAATTACGTTGTTGCTAAGTCAGTCGTATGAGGGCCCCTGCACTCATTTTAGTAAAGATGCCACTGCTTGGGGGATAAGTGCGATTCAGTTGATTTTGGATATCTACATAATTGCATGTTCATGTGTAAATGAATTGCCTGCGTTTTTTTTTTTTCTGAACAGTAGAAGTGCACTCTGGTTGGAGGACCGTCGTTATGTTTGGCTATTAACAGTGTGTATATTCTTATGGATGAAGGTATTTTACACTTTTCGTCTCATGCTCTTGCTGAAGTGCTAAACATGTCTACAACTGTTTATCATATATAATAATTTAATTTTAATTCACTGACAGTGTAAAGAAATTTTATATTATCATATAATCATGTGCTGACATGTCATAAAAGCAGTTAGATTTCTTAAGAAGTTATTGTAATAGTCAAATTCATTTAATAATGTGTCAACATATGATTGAATAACAATATAAATTTTTTTTTATATTGACAGTTAATCAAAATTAAACTTATCATATATTTCATTTATTTTTAGGATTTAATTTTAATTTACTGTCAGTGTAAAAAAAATTATATTATTGTCTAATTATGTGCTGATACATTATTAAAAAAATTTAATTATCACAACAATTATTTAAAAAATCTAATTTTTTTAATAATGTCTCAATTAAATGATAATATAATGAAAATTGAACTCTTATTTCTATTGGCACCTGACTTCGTTTGTGTTTATACATACACGTGTTCCTCTTCTCTCTTTCTCTCTCTCTCTCTCTCTCTCTCTCTCTTCACCCGAGCTAATTGGTTATTTAGTTGTCTTATGGACAATGAAGTCTGGAAAGATAAAAAAAATGACTATGTTTTCATCAAATATATTTCTTTTAAACCTATTAATTTTTTAAAGAAAAAATTATTGTTAGATTAGTTTAAAAAATTGATGGTAATTTTATCTTTTAATACAAATTATATAGACGCACTTGAGTGGGCAATGTGTGGTGACTGTTTACCGAGGAATATCAAAGTACTTGAGCGGCTGTTTCAATCTCTACATTTAATGCGATGTCTCGTGGGCAGAAACGATACGTGTTACTTATTTCGCCATTCTCACATGTGCTCATTTCATATATAATTCACGTGTTATTTATTTATTACATAAGATTAATATTCTAAGAGTGGATATCTTTCAATGGCCTGATGCAGTGGCCTAATCATATCTATAGATCACAATTCTTATCTGAAGGCATAACGTGGGATTCTTGAGTTCGAAGCTTGCGTGGCAGCTGGGCTATAGAAATGTTTTGACTGTAGTGTGATTCAAGCAGTTTGATCTCTGCTCTCGAATGAAGACTTATACAGTACAGAGGCGCTACAGTTATTAATTACTATTGGAAAGTAAGAGAACTTATATGAAATTAGGAGGGGCTGAGCAACTACATTCATGTAACAGTCAGTCAGTCAGGAAACTGTTCCCCATTTATAATTGGAAATCCAACTACTAGAAGTAATTTTATTCACTTCCTCGTTATCATATTGGCCAAGCGAAGGATAATTACACAAGAGGGCACCCCTGTCTTCCCTTCAGAATATCACAATAATCTGAAACAAGTCTTGTTTCTTGGTAAAGTAATCTGAAACAAGTTAATGAAACGTGAACGCGCCCAAAGTATTACTCCAGGAACGCCAGCAGAGAACATGGACTGCCCCATATTCAGTTCCGGGGCCCTCAAGAATTAGAGATTATGCAATAGAAAGACCACTCCATGTTCCATCAATACCATCTAAATTCCAATCGTCGTTGCTTGACTTGATTTTCTTTGACACAGTTTAAATAGTTCCACACTAAAATTTGAAGGTGTCCGACAGAGTGAGAGTATTTTAATAAAAGGTTCAAACAACATATAACATCACTGACTTTAACACCACTGGTTTTGCTTTTCTATGGTACAATGCCTTGGAAGAAAACAATTGAATTCTATAACAACTACTACCTAGGTTGAAGATGCTAACTGCTTCAATTTTGCCTGTAAAATAGCCCCCGCTTCATCTGCTACATTTTTCTTTTTGGAGGCAACCTGCAATTTTGGAATTAGCTTATTTTCAGTTATAAGCGGATAAGGTAAAATGTAATATGTGAATTCTTCTTAAAAGCAAATTTATTGAAAAGGTGAGTGGAACTCGTGAAAAAGGTAAATTAGTTGAAAATAAAAGGGAGAATTATTGTTTAGTCCATTTTACAGACAGTATATCAATTTGGTGCTAAGCTTTTTTTTAAAAAAAAAAACAAGTTATTTGAATAATCACTCTCCAAAATAGAATAACCACATTTAGCCTAAACATCAACAAAATTACCACCTTCACAACAAAATAACAACACTTTAATAATGTTGTGGTTATTCTATTGCGAACAGTGATTATTTGAAAGACAGTTTTGAAAAAAATAAAAAATTGGCAACAAATTGGAATACCATGCCATAAAAACAATTGTTGTATATGCATATATCATATTTTAGAACAAGATGTGTAACAGGGAACTTACCTCAACAAGTTGATCAAAGTTTGACTTCAGCAAGTTGATTTTGCGCTCACAATAATCTTTTCCTTCAGCCATTGTTTTCTGTTTTAGGCATGAATATAACATTTAATGAGTAGTTATTGCAGGAAATAATGAACAGGTTACTAAACAATTGTATCATATGCTTTAGTGTATAACAACTAGATGTGCACTGCATTTAAGAGAGAGAAAATATAGCCAGAATATTTCTTGCCTCCATTTGTTTTGTGGAAAATTACATGATGGAGGAAATTTTTCTTTGAAATTAGCATCTCTTAAGAAAATAATACATTCTAGAACAATTTTCTGGTTTTGGAGTTTCCGACAAAAAAAAAAAAAAAAAGAAGCAATTAGTGGCCAGCAATCAGCAGTGACAATTCATAATAGCTGATCAGCAGCCAAACTCTTGTGGGATGACTGCAGTGCATCAAGTGGTTGAAGGCAATTGGTAGTAAATGTTTATCCTCTTGACTTTGCTCCTAAAATTGACGTCTGCATTTGAGAAAATCTGGCTAATTCCAGCCTCTTCAGGGAGGTTATATTTCCATAACCAGGGAATTAAGCTCCAAGATATATTTCATCAAGAGCTGGATGCGCACACACACATACATAAACAGATAGGTTGTTGAAGAACAGGTGAGAGAGGGACCAAGTGCAATGCACCATTTTGTGGTATCCCTTGTGCAGTTTCTCTTGTCCTTCTGTCCCTAGTTGTCATGTGTTTCACAAGTCAAAATTACACAACACAAGCTAATTCCAAGAGCCAGTAATTTGAACAGGCCTCCTGGCATGGGATTAACCTAAAACATTCAGAATCCTTGATTCTGATGATTACAGCTATTCAACAATGGCTAGGTTTACATGATCTATCCAGTTGAGACACAACAGATCTGTTTCAGCTCTGCACAAGCAAACATTATAAAAATAACTATTAACCTTCTTTAACAGTTTCTGTTTTTTCTTCCCTAAATCAGCCGTCAAAACTTCCAACAAACCTTTCAAAATATTTTTACATAAACACATATCACTTCTCTGTCCTTATGTTTTGGCATTTTCAGAAGGACTCTGTTTCTCATCTTTGCTGATTTCCTTTTTCTTTTTCTTTTTGCCTGATCTGTTTGTTTGTTTGTTCCATTGGCTTGTTTCGTGCTTGACCATTTGCTTTGTCTGTCTTGCATTTGTTGCAAACAAACACAAAAAAAAAAAAAAGGGTTCACCTATATCTTTAAAATTTCCCCTAATTTTTCTACAAGAATTTCTCCTACCCTCTAACTATTGAAGTGACCCTTTTTTTTCTCTGGCTCAATCATTCAACAAACAGTTCAAAGAAGAAACTGGCATTCTCCAACTGCTTCCACACTTGGATTCCATATGATTGGATCATAGGAAGGACGTAAAATGTTGATAAGTGAGCACAATAGCATTGCTGCTAAACTTGTTCTATTTTTTAATTATTTTGTTTTATGGTTTTTTATAGAAAAAAGGAAATAAGGAAAGTACAACTAAAAGGATGATAAGAAATCCTCCAAAACAAAGAGAACAAAGTACAGCAGGTGACAAAATGTCAAAAATGCAGCAAAGCTGCAAAATCTCTATACATGTCAGAGATGGCAACTCCCTTGAAACAACCATTAGCTGAACACCACAAAGACGCCACAAAAACAACCCTATTCCAAAGTAAGTTGAGGGGAAGAGAGGCGCCTATAAATAAGTGAGTGTTCCTCTCCAACCAAATGCACTAGAGGATCACAGAAGACTGCATGTTGCCACAAATACTGCCTCCTTTTTTCCAAAGCCTTTAAAAAATAGCCCGTCAATACTATAAAAATGACTAAAAAACTAGCCCTTCAATTCTGAATATGATTTATGATTTGACAATCATGCTTCTCAAGCCAATACAGGACCTAGGTCACCAAAGCAAGGAACAAAATACAAGAGAGTGGTGACCTAGGTCCATTATTGGCTTGAGAGAATGACAATGTATATAGTGAGATTTTCAACCTGAAAGGAACTCATTGAAGGAAGAAAGGTTATTTAAAAGTCTTACAGGTGTCTCTGCAGATGTTGCCATATGAGAGAAATGAATCATTCTCCTAAAATGTGACTATGGAAGACTACATATTTGGTGTTAGCTGGTAATTCCTTTAACTTTACAAAAACAAACAATTGATTATTCTTTGCTGGGTGTTGCTTTTGTATAAGGGAAGTACTGACTGTGTTTATTCCACCACATCCACCCTTTGACCTGTGACATCAAATCAGAAGTATAATACTTATATAATATGCCCATTCAGAGTCTTCAGACCACTATGCAATGCCACAGAACGAGTGGAGTAATGCGGATGATTTTCCTTCTTGAGGACAGTTGCCAATTTTAATCTTCTAAAGCAAGTTAATTTTAGCTAGTTGTTTACCAATGAAGGACTTCTAATTCAAAGTAGTATCCCAAATCCCAATCAAAACTTGTTATTATTGCAGCATTCCATGATCAAAGCAATATTGACAACAATATCTAAAGATGAAGCTGAAACCCTGATCTTTATTTTGCTGCATATCCACCACTCAGTAACCACAATTAAAATAAGCAGAAACAGGGTACAATAAGTGCTGCATCATCAATTTGGAACTCACTAATCATGAATCCATGACACAAATCATTTCCATTACAATCAGATTATTTCTAAATCCTCTGTTACATAAACAATCCATTGAAAGCTCAAAATATTTTAGTAATAATGAAATGCACGAAACCATTATGTGAAAAACAGAACACAAATAAAAAAAATTCCAACAAAAAAAAAGCGAAAGCCTAAGCGAACAACAGACCTCAATGAAGTATCCGGTTCCAACATCCACCAAAACTTTATCAGCGTCGTCAAGAGCGCCAGGAACATAGAGCGAAGCAGTAAGAGGTACCAACATTTTCTTTCCTAATATTACAAAATAGAAAAAGGAAAAAATCGAAGGAGACGTGAATTATTGGTCTCAGTTTTGATCATTTATCTTAGAATCAGGTAAATGAAATGAATATGGAAAGAGAAAGAGGAGTGAGAATAGAGAAAGAAGGGAAGGGAAGGGAACCTTGAGGGCGGAGAGAGAGATCGTGGAGGGAGGAAGAAGCGATCTCGAGACGAGTAGTGGCGGTGCGAATATTGGAGAGGCTGTCTTGGAGAAGATTGACCTCCAGATCCGCTTGTTCCTTCACACCCTTCAGCTGCTCCACGCTCATCCTCTCCAGAGCAACCACCGCGCCACTCCCAACCCCGCTCTTCGACGACGCCATTTCTCCTTTCTTTTCTTTGCACTCAAAACACACTCTCACTTGTCACTTCCAACTCGATCGATACTCCTTCGATTCGACCACAACAATGCCAACCCCACGGCGTCACTGCACCAGCCACCAGGTGGAAAACAATAGAGTAGAACCAAGTCAATTAAATATTTTGGGTAAGTTTTTTTTTTTCTAATCCCTAGCCCCTAAGACTTGCCCAAAAATTATACCAGTTCAATCGGGTCATATATATCCCAGTTGAAGTTTAAAATTAGTCACTTGTAAATAATTTTTCATCAAGTTTAATTCATGAGTTAAATAGTTTAACTTGTAACTTGCTGCGTAATTTTATTTTATTTTATTTTATTTTTTTAAGATTTAATTTGTTTATACTAAAAAAAAATAATTTAAAATTAATTTAACAACATTTTCTTAATTAAAAGTATAAAATGTACATATTATATAAACTAATAGTAGCATACTCCACACATAAATACACTCATCAAATTTTATATATTTATGTTATTTATTCATTTGAATTATCCTTTAACATTTTAGATGAGATGAAAGTATTAAATAATATATTTATGTAATGTAATATTAAATTTAAGATTATTTAGTTTAAATTTTTTTCAAAATTTACTAGTAAAAAAAAATTATTTCGGTGGTCGACTTGTTTAAGTCAAAAAATTGATGCAAGGTGAGTTGAGCTAGTTAATTTGTAACCCGTTTAAAAGTGAATTATTTTGGTCTGCTTTATTTAACTCGTGGCCAATTACATGCAAGTCTAAACGAGGTGGGCTTGCTCGTTTTGACAATCCTATTAAATAGAGCCACTTATATATTGAAGTATGGGTGAAAATAAGTTACGATAAGCTTTACCTTAAATAGACTTACTTGTTTTATAAAAGATTAGGTTATGTTAGGATGGATAAAGTGAAGTGGTAAAAATACCACAACCTATTGTTTGAGAATTTTTTAAGTAATGAAATTCAGTTACTTATGTTTACTAAATAACTTACTTGAGAGAATACCTCTAAGCTCTTTGATTTATATAGATAAAATACAAATTATAATCCCTTGATTTTAGGGATTCGTATTAATTACGAATTATATTCCTATTATATTAATAGAAAGAACATCAAAGATAATAACTAGACTCAAACCTTCAAAATTTGATACCCTTTAATTTGAAGGATTTATGATGGAACATTTCCTTTTTTTTAGATAGTCATTTACAATTTTAACATTCTTTTTTATTTTTAAATAATATTGTTAGCAACAAAAAATTTAAAAGGTAGTATTAGAAGTAAATTTGTAATTCACTCTACTCCATTAATGACAATTGTGACTTTTAAATAATATAGTGAAAATTTTCTCCATTATCTCATTAAAACTTTCAAATAATAAAGTGATATATTGTTACATTTCCATTTCATTTCATCCCAAACCACTCAATTATTAACCACCACACTTTATCCCCTTTAAAACTCTCAAACATGGCCTTAGTCTTAGCATGACCTATTATCTATCTTACTTTTTTTTAGCTAACTTGACCTTTTTTGTGAAAATATAAAAACATAACCCGGTCAAAAAACTTCTTTAAATGTTTTTATTGCATAAATACTTTCAAATAAACTAATAGACTCAAACTTTATAAGTTTCAAATATACATAGCAAATAATAAAATAATTGTATTCTATATATAATATATAACTAATAAATTATATAATTTTTAAATTTTTTGATTATATATTGTTATAATAAATAAATAGGTCGGAGGCTAATAATTTTTTAAAATGCTTAAGCTTTGATTTATTTAATTAAATAGACATTTTTAAAAACTTAAAACTAACTTGTTTAATAAATACAATAAATTGAAGTGTACTAAAAGTAAATTAAGTCGTAAACCTCTGATAGATCAATTAACCTATTTCTCGCTCTGGTTCAAAATCTTATGCTATGTTTAGAAATATGAGTTCATGTAAATAAAGATCAATATTATATGTTACTTAAAGGTCACATGACCACTTAAAAAAGTCACATGACTTTATGTTTTAATATTGACCATATATGAATGATCAAATAATTAAGACTTGCTCCTCTTACTCTCATAATAAATCAATTATCTCACTAGATATGCTATATATATATATATATATATATATATATATATATAGTGAGAAAACGATGGGATTTTTTTTCTTATTTAAAAGTTAAAGTCATAGGGATGTGAGTTATTTTATTTTCTTTAATTTTAAAAATTATTTTCTCTTCTTTTTCTTTTGAGGGGGTTTGAGAGATTTTGAATCGAAATACTTTTACATGTTTCTCATCACTTATTTCTTTCTTTTTCTCTCATTATCTCCCATCCAAACATAAGTTTCGTCACTTATATGATTAATTGAATAGTTTAATTTTAATTCACTATCATTGTAAATAAATTTTTTACTATTATCAAATGATGTACTGATACATCATTAAAAGAGTTAAATTTCTTAAGTAATTGTTGTGATAGTCAAACTACTAAATAATGTATCAACACATGATTAGATAACAATATAAAATTTCTTACACTAACAATGGATTAAAACTATATCCTTAATTGAAATTCTAATTGGCAGCATATGAGTCGTACGAAATAAATACTACATGAGTGTTAATATTGTCTCTCAATACCTATTAATGGATTACTTTATTAAAAGACTTTTGTTACTTTAAATGTACTCCATGCAACAAAAGGTATTCGCAAAAGTATTATTTCAGCAATGATGATATTTTTACGCCCTTAACTCACATATTTTTACACCTATTTTTAGTGAATTACTAGATAATAATTAACTCATACTTAAATTTTATTTTTAAAAATAAACTCCTCACACACTGCATACCGCATTCTATGTGAAGCACTGAATAACATTTGAATATTCTGAGCAATTTTCTCATGGAATTATTACTTTCCTTATTTGATTTCATTACTTTGTCATTTATTGTGTGCAGCTATCATGACATGCATCCCCAGTTGACGGCCCAATGAGTGGCCTTCTGTCAATGCAATTTGGATACAGCCCACAAACACATTTGATACACATTACGTGGCCCAATCTACGTAACCCAAGTGCTATGGCCCTAAATATAATGTGGGTCCACAATCAGTTTCCAAGTACGTTCAAAACGTCCATCATATGGGAGTTTAACTATGGTCCCAAATCATAACATGGTTTTTAACTTGTTTCACCACGACATTTAATTTCAGGGACCCATCAATTATTGGGAGCTGACCCTTCTGTTTAGCTATAATAATTCATAAAACATGTTGGCATCCCTAAATTTGAAAACCCCACCAATAATCTATCCACAGAAAAGTACAAGATAAAAAAAATGATGACTCGGCATATTCAACCTCTTTCCAGTTTCCCTATCCCACACCAACGCGCTGTAACAACAAAAAATTAACTGACCAGTGACTCATTCATTTTCTCATCAGCTTACCTGGACCAAGAAAATTAGATTATATTTACATATGCTTAGCCTTGGAGATGTACTAAAATTTCTTTTGGGGGGTTATAGGTGAATGCAATTCCTTCATGGAACAACGCAAATATCATGTTTAGTCACAAGTTATCATCCATCCAATCAGCTACCTCGTATTTCCTTAAGTTATGCCTCAGAGATGCCAGGCATCATACAAGTGAAACTTAAATTTGGAGGAAGACTTAAATAGAATCCCAAAAGTAGTTAAACATTAAAAGCAATTGTTTATGTTAGACAGGAGATCAATGCTTCAGGTGATCCTTTTTCCACTGCTACTCAGCATTGTGTGCTTTTGTGGGGAAGATAAAATGGATGGGGGGAGGGGGCAGATGCACATGATAGTTTCCAAGGGTGTGGAATAAACAACCAGTTTAAATATGTCAGCATCAACCCCGGATTGACTCTGTTAAATCAAATGCACCAACACCGGATTTGTTTTAACCAAAGGTGAAACGTCAAAAATAGTAACCATACCATGTAGGTTAGATCTTTATTGTTATATATCTAAGACTTGAATACAGGAGGTACCTAACCTCACAATTCCTTAAATACTGAAAAAGCCAGAGTACAAGTTCCCAGAAAGAGTACCATGGAAATGACAAAAACTAGCAGAAAACTGAAGATACTACGAAGAAATCAAACATGATGAAGGTTTCAAAACGCACAAATGAATTATAATATAGCCCACCCCAGAAAAGGTCAAATTTGCTATTAGAATTAAGATCCGAAGGCAAACCAAGTCAAAATAACCATTCAAAATTGAAATGTCTAGTAGCAGAATGAGTTCCCACGTACATAGAAAAAGAAAGTGGCAAACGACCAGAAGAAATAAAGAAAGAAACAGATGGGTTTTTATTCACATCACTGGCACCCCAAAACAATCCACTTACATACACGAAAACGCATTATTCTCACGCTGATCAATCTAAGAAATGGCTAAGAATTGCAGATAAAAATCTCAAAACAGATGTCATAAAGAGTACAACCAGAGCTTTATCTTTCACACACCAGTCACCTCTGAAACAACTAAGAGAGCGTGAAAGTGGAGGAGATAGCATAACTCACCAGCAGCTGTGCCAAATTCATAACATGGCCACTTTGAATGGACCTCAATCCCTTAAAAGATGCCCAGATTACAGCCTAGAGATATGAATTCTCAATCTATATTGGAAAAGTAGGGTACTCCAACAAATTGGGAGTTACAGTTGATTATTAGAAACACAACCACTCAGCTTAGAAACAAGCTTGCAAGCACTAATCACTTCTACTGCAACAATAACCAAACTTCTACACCCAATTAGGACAGTCAGTCAAAACCCACTGTGAAAGTGAAACAGAAGCAATAATGCAATCCATCATTCCAAGCTAAGTCTTCAACTAGAAGCACTCTCTTTAGCACAACAACATTATGAATTCCATCATTCCAAGCTTAGTCTTCAACTTGGAGAACTCTATTCAGCACAAACACATTATGAATTCCACTGCACTTGCATACTGATCGATCAAGGTTCTGAAAACCGCTTCCAGCCTCAATCTGTAGTTATTTATCACCATCATATATATCATAAATTATAAATCATCCTTTCTCCCCTCCAGCAAAACCCCAGAATCTAAACAATTTTGTTCTTCTAAGAACCTAATTAATTTTCCAAACCAGAAGGAAGTAAAAAACCCTAACTGAATTCCTTGATTGAAGGACTTCTCCACTCAAAACTAAAAAAAAAAAAAAAACCTAACCCTAAATTTAACTCAGAATCTTCTGCTTTCCACACACAACAAAGCGATAGCCATACTCAAAAATATATATATACGAAGAACACCACCACCTTCCTCCTTCCGCCTTCCACATTCCACCGCCACCACAATGGCCACAACACCAAGCACCCAAACCCATTCAACGATGCTCATCGTCTCTCCGACCAGAATTCCCATGCCCTCCCGACAACGAAGCCAGCAAATTCAGATGCCCCGGAAGGTAATTCCCCAGTCTCGCCGCCGAAGCCTCTCCCATGGCTTGTTGCTGCTGCTGCTGATGATGATGCTGATGATGAACGAACAAAGAAGCCTGCTGCTGCTGAGACACCGACACCGCCATTTCCGGTGGAGGAGTCGCCGCCGCCGCTGCCGCCGCGGCAAAGCTCCATATTTGCCCGAAGTCCGGCCTCGCCGGAAGCGCCCACAACCCGGCCGGAGTATTAGGCCCCACCAAAGACCCCATGGTGGGTCCCACGGAGACGCCGTCCTCCTTGACGGCGGCGGCGTCGTCGTCGGTCCGTATACGCTTGCCGAGTATGAACGGCGTCGGACCCAGCAAGGGCTTGTGGTCCAGGGAAGCAGAGGTGGTGGACGGCGATGATAGAGAGTTCGAGCCTCTTACGCCGCCGCCGACGGAGACGGAGACGGAGGAGAAACTCGCCGGAGTGGTGCCGGTTCCGGTGGCGGCTATGATGGACGGCTCGGCTTGGCGGAGGAGCCACTCGATGGTTTGACCGTCGGACTTGTGACCCAACTCACGCGTGAGCTGGAACACACGTGCGGCGCATATGATCGGCATCCGTATGCGGCGTCCGCGACCGTCGACTTTGCTGTGACGGTCCTTCGACGGCGGCTTCTTGACGGCGAGGGCGCCGTTAACGGTTGGCTGCTGGCGCTGCGGGTCAATGATTGAGCCGTTGCTGACGCCGTTGGTGGTTCCGTCGGAGTTAGACATGGGTCTTCTTGTCGGTCTTCGTTCTACGGGTAGAAGAGAGAGAAAGTGAATTGTGTGGAGTTAGTGAGAGAGAAAGAGAGAGAGTGCCTTTTGTTTTTGGGTACGGAGAGAGAAAGGGAGGGTTTTGTTCAGTGAGGAGAGAGAGAGGGAGAGGATGAGGGTTTTGCTTGTTTTGTGTTGTTTACTTAGTATTGGTCAGTTCAGTGAGTGATAGAGAGAGAAAGAAGAGGGAGAAGAGGGAACAGAGGTCTAATGATTGAGAGGCAGGAGCTGGTGGAGACAGGGGAAGGGCACATGGGTGGTGGGGGCCTGTACTCTTACCCCCACAGCTCACAGTCACACTCTCTCTTCTTCTCTTCTTCTCTTCTCTTCTCTTCTTCTCCTTTCTCTAATCCTCTCTTCTTTGCCCACGCGCCTTTCTCCCTACCAATTTTCCCTTTCACAAATATTATTATTTATGAAATCAAATTCATCATTTTAGATTCATTTACTAGTTATTTACATGATTTTTTAGTTATTATTATTTTAGATATATTAGAGTCATAAGTAGGGTTGTTTAAAAAATGAAACATCTTAAGTTGAATGTGAAGGAATTTCACTTATAATTTAAGAATTTGAATCTCATTAAAAATATTTTATAATTAGTATAAAATTAAAATCTGAGTTCTCAATTCTACAGTCAAATTGGTGGTGTAATAAAAAAATCAATCAAATAAAATAAAATAATCACAAAGTTGGTTTTTTTTAAAAAAACATAATCATATTTTTTATTTGATTTTATTATGAACGATTAAAAAAATTAATTAGTCAAGGATCCAAGTTTTACGACCATGATGATAATTACTGTCTAAGTTTAAGAAATATAACCCTCATAATCATTTAATAAATTTCTTTAAAAAACACATATCAATTATAAATATATCACATCAGAGATAGTGGCATTAATACTACTATGCATTTTGCTTTTATTGAGTCTTATGATTGGTTTGGTTCACTCTCATTCTTATCGGCTGCATGCTTGTAGTATGTAAATAGCATCATTGTTATGGATTATGAAAATATTATGTTGGTTATTTTAAAATGAACTAGCTGTGTCTCCATTATTAAATTTTCTAAT
Source organism: Styphnolobium japonicum (assembly GCA_023212625.1). Classification (NCBI taxonomy): domain Eukaryota; kingdom Viridiplantae; phylum Streptophyta; class Magnoliopsida; order Fabales; family Fabaceae; genus Styphnolobium; species Styphnolobium japonicum. Next base: position 1,886,926 of record JALBWW010000013.1, read on the forward strand.
GTCACCCATAAAATGAATCAAGAATTAGAGATGTCTAAATATAATAGAAAATATCTAAATATCAAATTTAATTATTTCAAATATTCAATTTGATACCAAAATTTATTGTATATATAATACGATAAGATAATCTTAAATTATTCTTGACTTAATAATCTATTTTTAGACAATAATTTAAGCGTGCATGTGATAATTAAATTAGTTATTTACAACTATAACTATAGAGATATTTTTTAATTATTTTAAAAAATTTCCCAATTTCTTTTCTTTTTTGGTAAACTTTTATATATATTTCTAATAGCAAAAATTCATCTTAAACCTAAAATTGTTTGATCCTTATTAGTGAAGCCACCTTATTGGCATTTTATTCTCCAAACTGGAAAACCATGTAATATAATTGTTTATTCTTTTTTTCCCTCGTGTTTTTTATTTTAATTATTTATTACCATACCTGTGTCCGAGTGAGTGATCGAGAGAGCAGAGGTTGTGTTGTGTTGGGTTGTTACTTGTGTTGTGTGTATTTAAGAATTGGGACGCGCTATAGCACAGTAGAGTATAGGATACCCAAAGAACAGGACGGGATGGGACCCATTTACTTTCCGTACTTTCATTTCATTTGTTGGAGTGGAAATTTCCGGTAATCTCCAGCTAGCTCTGGTATCTTTCACTATCCACTCTTCTTTTGCCACGTTCATTTCATACCTGGATTAGATATATCCAAACTACTCTTTTTTGCTCATTAATATATAACATGGAACATGGATTTTGCAAATTTCACAATTGGGCCCTGTTTTTTTGGGCTATTACCCAAAGGCCCTCCTCACGCAAGATAGGCTCCTCCAAGTGGGTTGAAGATTTGATTTCCTAAACTAAATGAACTCATTTTCGGAAAATAATCAGATAATTAAAGCATCTTTAAAAAATATTAATTTTTTTAAAATAATTGTTTAAATTAAAAATTATTTTATTTATTTAAAGTATGTATAATTAATTATAAGTTAATATTAATTTTTTATTCATTAAAAATAATTTTTTTAAAAAATATTTTATTTTGAACTTTTGATTAAGTGATTTTAGTTTATTTCAAAAGTTTTGATACATAAATATTCTTTTGCCTTCAACTAAATAATTTTTTAAATTATTTTATATATCTTTTGGTAATTTAATACATAAAAGTAATTTTTTTAATAATTCGAATAATTTTTTTGTCTTAAAATTGATTGTGAATTAACATATCTAAACATAAATTAGTTTTCTCATGATAATTTTTTTTAAAAAGGATAAGCTAATTGTTATTATAAAATATGAAATAATCTATATGTCATTTATAATACTAATGATACAATAGCTTAACTTAGTAACAGTTACTGTTGTTAGTAGTTAGTTATGGTAGCCAAGTTAGCAAATCTTAAATTCACCATGCTGACTAGAAAAACAGAAAGCAAATAAACATTGTATAAAAGAAAAAATGTTTAACTACTTTTAGAGTATTACATTATATTAAAAACGTAACATGCGACACCGTATAATTATATATGTCATTGAATTAAAATTATAATATTATATAATAAAAAATAAAATAAAATCTGACAATAAAATATGTTGAGAGTTCTTAAGAATTTCCCGTATAAAAGGGAAAACTACCCGAAGATATTCTTTCATTGAGTTTTATGCAATAAAAGTGGAGGTATAGTGATTGATATCCTTTGATTTTTTTTGTTGTTGGTAATATCCTTTGAAATTTGTTTCTGATGTGGCTTGTCTTTCTGAGTTAGTTTGGAGATTAACACAAAAATTGGTAAGAGAATTAAAATTTAATATTTATTGAATTTATCTATCATAGTATATTTTAAATTAATAAAATTATTATAGAAGAGTTAAGATTCATGAATCTACTATCAATATAAAACTTTCTACGCTATTAATATATAAAAAATTGCTACCTCAGTGCAATAACTACAATTTTCACTAACAGTAAAAGCTTTTAATAGTTTTAAAACAAATAATTTCATATAATTTATTTAGTGTAAAAATATTTACACTACGTTTACATTATTATTAATAATAAAATAAATTAATTATAAAATATCATATTGGTATTGTTAAGATAAATATAAACGGAATGATTTCCCGTGGTTGGATGTGTTGTGGAAATTCGAGCTATTTTTCCACCAAAAGCAAATTTAACAATGGCTAACAATGATAAATAAGAAGCAAAAAAGCAAGCAAAGAAAACACCAAGATTTAACGAGGTTCGACTAATTATGCCTACGTCCTCGAACACCGCTACAAATATATTACTCTAAAAAGAATACAAGAGAGAGAAGAATACAGGGCCTTAGAAGAGATAGAATGCTTGTTTTTGGTGTGTCTATAACAAAGGGGGGAGACCTCTATTTATAGTGCTTCTTGCTTACCCATTTTCAAGATCCCACCAATGTGGGACTTTATATGCCAACCCAACAAATCTCCACCTTGGCGAATAAAGTCCCCAAAGTTACAAAATCTTCTTTCACAATAATGCTATCTCTAGTAGTGTCTTCAAATGCACCTATGGTGCTACCCATTTGCAATCTTCATAATATTGATCAAGTTCATACAATGTTGAAACTTGATCGATGTCACTATCTTGGTCATCATATTTGCAGGATTTTCAGCTGTCTGGATCTTTGAAGTAGTATTTCACCTTCTTCCAGAATCTCCCTTACGAAATGATATCGAACGTCTATATGCTTCGTACGTGCATGATAAACTTGGTTCTTTGCTAAACAAATAGCACTCTGACTGTCACAATGCACCTTGACATGCTTCTGACCAACTCCCAAGTCTTTCAGCAATCTTTGAAGCCAAATAGCCTTCATGCTCCTCTATAAATGGTATATTCAGCCTCATCGTAGTAGACAAAGCAAGCTGATCGTAAAGTAGACTTCCAACTAATCGGTGCCTTTGCAAGTGTAAACACATAACCGGTAGTTGATCTTCGTTTGTCCAAATCACTAGCATAGTCGGAATCACAATATCCAACTACATATTGACCAATCTTTTTATCCTGCTCAAATAACAACCCAACATCCACGGTGTTTTGAATGTATCGTAGTATCCATTTGATAGCTTGCCAATGTCCTTTACCAGGATCATGCATATACCTGCTCACAACCCCAACTGCTTGTGAAATGTCAGGTCTCGTACACACCATAGCATACATCAAGCTACCAACAACATTTGCATAAGGAACTTTTGCCATATATTCTCATTCAGCATCATTCTTCGGAGATAAATCAGCACTAAGTTTCATATGAGGAGCAAGCGGAGTACTCACAGGTTTTGATTTGTCATTCATGCCAAAACGTTACAACACTTTTCTCAGATATTGTTTCTGAGTTAGACGAAGTTGCCCCAATCGTCTGTCTCTATTTATTTCCATGCCGAGAATCTTCTTAGCTTCCCCTAAATCTTTCATCTCAAATTCTTGCTTTAGTTGAGCTTTCAGCTTGTCAATTTCTCCTGAATTCCTTGAAGCTATCAATATATCATCAACATAAAGAAGAAGATAGATAAAAGATCCATCTTGTAGCTTGCGCAAATACACACAATGATCGTATTTGCTCCTTGTGTACTTCAGCCTTTAACATAAACTTGTCAAATCTCTTGTACTACTGTCTTGGAGATTGCTTCAATCCGTACAATGATTTTTCAAGTTTGCATACCATATTTTCTTTTCCAAGAACCTTGAACCCTTAAATTTGAGTCATATAGATTTCCTCCTCCAAGTCTCCATGTAAAAATGCGCTTACATCAAGTTGAACTAGTTCCAAATCCAATTGAGCTACCAAGGCCAATAAAATTCTGATAGAGGAATGTTTCACCACTGGAGAAAAAACTTCATTATAGTCAATTCCCTCCATCTGAGCATAGCCCTTAGCTACCAATCTCGCCTTGTAGCGAATGCTTTTCTTGTTAGGAAATCCTTCTTTCTTTGCATATATCCACTTGCATCTAATAGCCTTATTTCCCTTCGGCAGACTTGCTAGCTTCCATGTTCCGATTCTTATGAAGAGACTGCATCTCTTCATTCATAGCATTCCTCCACTCTTCATCTTCAGAACTTTGAATTGCTTCTTGATAAGTGGTAGGAATTTCGTCATTCACTATTATAGATGCATGAGCCACCATATCACTGAATCGAGCAGGTTTGTGTTTTACCCGTTGTGGCTTCCTTAATGCAATTGGTTCTTCTTGCTGGTGAGATTCTTGGGTTGGAACCTCTTCTTCATTTAACTCCTCTTCTACCATAGGAGTTTCTCCATCTTTATACATTACTGGGTCAATTCTCCTTTCAAACTCCACCTGCTGCGGAGCATTATTGATCTGTTGAATGTCATCTTTCTTCAGCATGGCAGATTCATCAAAGGTGACATCCTTGCTAAAGATTATCTTCTTTGTTTCAGGACACCAGAGGTGGTATCCTTTAACACAGGTAGTGATCCCCATAAAAAACGCTTTCTTGACTCTTGGATCCAACTTCGATTCCTTTACATGATAATACGCAGCGGAACCAAACACATGTAAAGAATCATAATCAGTAACAAGTTTTCCAGACCAAACCTCCAAAGGAGTTTTACCACCAATTGCACTTGATGGTAAACGATTAACAAAAGCAAATTTAACAATGGCTAACAATGATAAATAAGAAACAAAAAAGCAAGCAAAGAAAACACCAAGATTTAACGAGGTTCGGCTAATTATGCCTACGTCCTCGGACACCGCTACAAGTATATTACTCTGAAAAGAATACAAGAGAGAGAAGAATACAAGGCCTTAAAAGAGATAAAAGGTTTATTTTTGGTGTGTCTATAACAAAGGGGGGAGACCTCTATTTATAGTGCTTTTTACTTACTCATTTTCAAAATCCCACCAATGTTGGACTTTATATGCCAACCCAAGAGGATGTGTGTTCGTAATATCTCGATCAATTATACTTTTTATATCTCTTTTGAATTGATAATCTTCCTTTCTCTTGCATTTTATTCGTTAGGAGCATGTCATGCTTCAAGCTTATTAATAAATCACAGACTAACACGTTGCTCGCCGCAGTCATGTTTCTCTTAGAAACAACAATCCTCTAGCGCCGATGATATTTTTTTGAGTGTACTTCTGGTGATAGTTAGAATCAGTGAATCCCTAACATAATTAGAGTTGCTACTAGAGGTTCATTAAAAAAAAAAGTATATATAATTGGCGCCGGAAGAGAGTTATAATAAGTAAAAGTGTAATTGAAATGACCAACTATAAAATAACATTCATACAATAAGCCACGTATGAGTTTGTGATTTATCATACAACTTAAAATATAATATGCCCATAAAATATATGGAGCGCCATATAAATCTCTTTATTACATCAACAGTACAAAAAAAGTATGTAAATTAAATAAAGTTAAGAGAGAATTTTGAAAAGACAATATATATATATATATATGTATATATGTATGTATGTATATAACTTTGGATGAATGCTCTTTAGCTTGACGTCATTATCTTGCATGAATTATCATATTTAGACAATCAGCAATGCTATATGCTACGTGTTACAATTAGACAATAGTCCATTGAGTTTATGGAAAGTCTCATTACCCAGTGGATGAAACTTTTGCGGTACTTTCCTTTTCCAGTTTACTAGAACTCGATGGGTTATTTATGAAGTCAAAAATTTGGGACCTCCTAGCTATGCTCCCAATAAAGACAAACAAAGGAAAGGAGTCGCTAATGACATTACGAGGTTAGGTTAGTTAGGAAGAATTGAAATAGACTAGAACTTCATTTTAGTCCTGCAACTTATTTTCATTCTCACTTTAATCCTTAATATTTCACTTTTCTCATTTTAGTTTCTGATATTAATAAACTTGTTTAATTTAGGTCCTTTTCTATGTACTTGTTATTTACTAAACAAAAATATTGACATATCACTGTTAGAAATAATGTAACAGTGTTATCTATCAATGCTGTAATTTAACAAATGCTAATTAAATGAGTATACTTACAATTTAATCTCAGACATTTGATTTCATTCTTAATTTTATCTTTGACATTTGAATTAATATGCAACTTAATCCCTAACATTTGAATAAGGTTATAATATGATCTTTTGACATTTAAATTTAAATATGATTACAATTGTGGTTTAGACAATTCAAATTTATCATTTGATCTAAAATATACAATTTGAACTTGAAATCACTTCCAGTAACATAACAAATTGAGCTTGGGATAAACTTTAAACAAAACCCATATAACATTAATATGAATAACAGATAATGGTTGAACAAAAAAATTTATCATTAGTGTATTTTACACATAAGTTTGCTAAAAAGACAATGTAATTGTCATAAAAACATTGCAAAATACAATGTAATTGCCATAAAAAGCATTGCAAAAAACAATGCTTCATAAGCATATGTTTTTATAAGAGTGGTACTACACATCCTGGCTTTGTAAGCTCGGATGTTAGCTCGATTAGGTGTGTTTGGATGGACAAATACCCCTGTTTATACATTACAAATGGGTTTTTAGGATTTTTGTCATGGTTAAGAGAAATTCCAATTAAAAAAGTGAACAATATTTTCATCTTAAACATAGTTTAAACAGAAACAACATTTTGCTGTTTTTGCAATGAAAAAAATCCGTTAAGTGTGCATTGACAAAAATATCTTTATAATTTGATATTATATCACTATTTTAATAATATTTAAATAAATATAACTTAATATTTTTAAAAAATATTATTATAGTTAATTAGTTACACTCAAAGTGATTTTATTTTACAATACTCCAAACAAATTTAACTTTTTAAAGAATTTCTTTTGCCATTAATTTATTTATAATCAATGTTTTTAACTCCAATTTATTAATATCTAATTCAAAATAACTAGTATCCTTTTTTATAATTACGCATCTAAAAATAATTTTTATCAACATAATTTAAACAACATTCATGTAACAAAATTAATTTTTAGATAAATATTTTTAAACATAAATCATTACACTTAAGCTCACGTCTAACTAAAATCTAAATTTACAAAATTAAGTTCATTTATAAAATTAAGTTTACAAAATCTAATAAAAAAAAGTAACATGCAACAAAGCTTTGGCAACAATCCTGCCATCGTCCAACATATTCTCAAGACCCACTTCTCCGTTTACCACAAAGGCTACATTTTACACTGAGCCCTCAGCGATTTCCTGGGCAACAGCATTTTCAACGCATGGTGATACCTGGAAGTTTAAGAGACAAGTTTCTAGCTATGAATTCAACACCTAACCTTGAGCTCTTTGATTCCCTTTGACGACGACAACCGACTCAGTAGCGAGAGGTTCAACGTTGCGATTCTATTGTTCTGGAAAATCAAGAAGCTCCTCAACATTGGGTCAAACAAGTGACTCTGAATCACATTTTTAAGTGCGAGACTTAGCCTGAAAGTTCAACCTACCATTACAAGACCTATCACCTCTCTTTCACAAATTTGGCCACCAAGAAATGTGGGGAAGAAGACTGTAAAATCTCTACGCTAGTGTCCAAGAAAAATAAAAAATTTGCCATGTCATTTGGGCAAAAGTGAGTCGAGCTGAAATGTATTTTTTTTTCAATTTTTTTTATGGAAATTACTTTAGTTTATTCAACAGACTTATGTATAAATACAGTAATGATGATTTTTATTGTTGAACCAATTACTTAAGATTTATGTTAATGTTATATGGATTTAGTTTTAAAGTTTATCTCAAGCTCTCTTGTATTGTTGGAAATTATTTCTAGCTTAGATTATATATTTTAAGATTCAAATGATAAATTTGAATAGTGATGATATTGTAACCATATTTAAAAGTTAGGGACCATATTATAATCATGCTCAAATGTCAAATACTAAATTATAAGTTAATTTAAATGTCAAATACTAAATTACAAGTTAATTCAAATGTTAGTGATGAAATGGAAAATAAAATAAAATGTCAATGACTAAATTATAAGTGTACTCATCTAGTCATCAACTTTCAAATTTCTATGTTCACATATAACGGTGACACATCATCCCTAATGATAACACATTAGTATCTTCATTTAGTAGATAACAAATACACAAATAGAATAACTACATTGAAACGAGTTCATGAATCTCAAAGACAAAAAAAAAATGTTAGGGTCTAAAGTGAGAATAAAAACAAATGTCATGATCCAAAATTAGATTGTAGTCATCAAAATATTTTGCTTATAAGACTTAGTTTAATTTTTATTAACGGTATGTTTTAACCTTAAAATAAAATAAGTTTTCTTTTTTCTAAATTTTTTATGACTCATCCCTTCCTAATCCAGACTTAGGACATAAAAATAGATTTTTTTTCTTTTCACTGTTTAATAACATATCAATATTGGATTTATATAAAATAATTATTATTGTACTAACATGTAAAATTATTTATGAATTTGAATTATTTTAAATAGTAATATTTAAAATACTATATTTTAATTTATAAAATAGTATATAAGGAATATGTAAGAACAAATGAGTTTAGTAACATCACCCATTTATATATGAAAAAAATTATATATCACAAAATGCACATCTACATAGATGGGGATATTTAGAGCATGTTTGGATTTGTTTAAATTTTTAGAATAATCAATTTTTTAATTAAAAGTTTTTTTATCTAAAATTTATTTTGTTTGTTTAAAGTGTATAAAAATGATTATAAGATAAGATTATTTTTTCATAACTAAAAATAATTTAAAAAAAAAAAGATGTTATTTTAAATTTTTAATTATTTGATTTCAGATTATTTCAAAAGCTTTAAGAGAAAAATACCTATTTGCCCTCAATCAAATAATTTTTTCAATTATTTCATATATCTTTTGGTAATTTAATACATAAAAATAATTTTTTTATACAATTTAAACAAAACTCTTTATCATAAAATCGATTATGAATTAACATATCTAAACATAAATTATATTTTTCATAATCAATTTTTTTAAAAATTAATTATACAAATTATTAATTTTTGACATAATATTTTTTTTATAACTAATCCAACCACAAATGATGGTTGATTTTTGTTTTCTTCTTTTAAATTCAGATGCTGCTACTCGTACAATTATGTACAATTGTGCGTTATAATTATGTATTATAGTTCTTTTTTCATATCATTGTTCCGTACAAAATTTAATCATAAAATAGTATAGTCCTATTTTGGTTGAAAATAATATAAAGGTTACTGTACTTCAAACTAAATTAGAACAAACATGTTTCCCAATAAAAAATTGAACAAACATTATTTAGAAGATGTCGGTGAACTTAATTGATAAAATTTACAATATAATTGTGTAACTCACGTTCATAAATCGACATCTTTATACAATGGATACTGATAGCCACTTCTGGATCAAACTGACTTGACAAAAATTTCCAAAATTAGCTTTCACATTGAAGTGCTTCCATGGAAGTGAATGGCATCCAGTCACGTAGATTCCCAAGTTGATTTTATTGTGAAAGATGCATTTTTCTTAACTTATCTTGTTTTAACTTTATGTGAAGGATTTCAACATGAGAGATGTATACCTCATTTTTATATCTCGTCATCTACCATTATCAAATATTGTTTGAAATTATTATTAATTATTTTATAAAAATTATCATCCAAACTTATTAATAATTTTTACTTGTAGGTACTATTATTTGAATGATAATTTTTACAGAATAATTAATAAATTTTTTAACAATAATTAATAATGCAATGAGGTACAAGGAGAAGTGTGAAAACGATGTGTATAAATAACATTACTCAATTAAAAATATGAAATTAACTGTTAATTTTGGTTAATTAAATTCATAAGTTATTAACCATTATATAAGAATTTTCCTTTCAAGGCACGCAGCTCGTTTTGCGGTTTCTATGGTAAATTGTTTAAAGAACAAATAATTCAGGACTAATAAAACAAAGAGGCCATAATATTAAATTAAAATGTAATTAAGTTTTGCACACGGGGCATATATTCCGTATCTTAATAGCTCCTTTCTGCGCTGTCTCTTGGGTTATATATTTATACTATACCTTTCTATTACCAGATAGGTTAAATTATTGATATCAATGTATGCTTTATGTTTTCCTAACCACTATGAATTTGTTTATTAGTGAAAGCAACCCAAAAGGGTGATTGATAATTATGCCAAGGATTTGATGCACCTTTTCTTGATTTGCATACTCGTAATTCTCTGTTTGAAATGATGGAACATTCCTGCAGACCATTATAATATTGGATCATGATCTTATTTCTATATATATATATATATATATAACTACATCTTAGGGAAGAGTACTATATCAGATAATGATAATATTGATATTAACAGCTTAGGGAAGAGTACTATATCAGATATTATCATTATCTGATATACTACTCTTCCCTAAGATGCAGTTATATATATATATATATATATATATATATATATATATATATATATATATATGGGTGAGGTTCGTTATGAGAATTAGAAGTGTTCATTGGTTAAGGTTGACCCGATGAATCCAATAAACTAATCCAAACCAATTAAATTGGGTTGGTTTGGATTATCGGGTTAGATCGGGTCCAACTTGACCAGACCCGATAAGGAGTGGTTCGATCCACGGATCTTGCAATTTTCAAACCAATGACCCGATAACCCACTAGTGAATTTGATGACTAAAACATTCATTTCACTTTACCCCAAACCTCATCACCATCTATCTCTCATTCTCTCATTTGAAGCCCTAGTCGACACCCTTACCGCCATGCCTGCATTAGTGAGAAGCCTTGCTGTCGTGCCTCTAGCCATGCGTAGCCTTATCGTCGATGTCCCCTTCACCATATGCGCCTATTTCTCCTTTGCCAAGCCCTCTACCATATGTGACTGTTTCCCCACATCTAGATGATGGAGTAATAGATCTGAAGAAAACGACGACAGATCTTGGAAAGTGATGAGCTTTCTTCTTCCTAAAGGTCTCGATGGCTCATGGAGGTTCCAGTGAGGTCCAACCTTCGCACTACGAAGAGGTCATGTTCTAAAGGCTCTACGAATTGTGATTTCATTTTTTTCTTGGGATTTTGTTTTTGGGTTGGGGATTTTATTTTTCTAGAGACTGGAATTCTTTTTCTATTTTGATTTATGTACTGCTTAGTTATCTCTTGTTTTTTTTTTTCAATTTGTGTTGGAGATTTCATTTTGCTGGAGTTCTTTCTCTATTTTGTTGGATTTCATATTTGTCATGGTTTGATCTTTGATTTTTTACTCCTGAGTTGTTTTGTGTTTTTTCACTGGTTTGATCTTTGATATACCCAATGACCCGAACCAAGTCAACCAAATTCTAATCGGGTTGGTTTGATTCAAATTAGTTAAAAAAAAAATGTAAAACCTAATCAACCCAACCCGACTAGAATTGATTGGTTTGGATTTTTGTTTCCGTTAAATCCGAACTAAACCGACCCATGAACACCCCTAATGAGAATGGCCAAAGGCTAACCCTTCTTTATTTAGTGTCCTTATTTAGTGACAAGGTTCAAACAAATATTTAGTTCTTTATATGTTTATGCATTTCGTGAACCCCTTTCTAAATTGGCGGCAGGAACCATATAGCAGGAAAAATAAAAATAGAACTTTAAAGACGTCATTGAAATAATCTACGATAAATGACAATTAAATTAAGACAATCAAGTTATTAAAACACACACACACACACTTAACGTGAAGCTAAATGTTTATTGATATGAAGCTAATTGTATAAGTAGCCTCTTATAAGCTCATGGGCCAGTTTTCAATGCTTTTATTATCGGTGCATCATTTGGTGTTGAAGTATCTTTGGTAACAATCAAAATGAAAAGAAGAGCCCCGTTTATGTACCTAAAAAAATCAGAATAATAAAAAAAAAGAGTATCCAAAGAGCAGGCTTATTCCAAAGCAGGACATCTCCAAATTATGTGCTTTAAGCAATATGTCCATGTCCATGGCATTTAGTCCCACAGATTATGTCTTCCTCCGCTACTTAGACTACTTGGCAGTTACCTCTATAATGCTTGTGGGGGAGGACTATTCAAAGTGGAGGAATGGTGTTTTCCTGGATCTAAAACATAGAGATACTGTGAGACCAACTAGTTCTGAAATGAAATTGCAAGGTATTGAAACTCAGCTACTAGCAGAATTGACTGACCGACAAAATCTAACCACTGCTTGGCAAATACATCTGAATCAGTCAGGGTTCACTTGGGAGAACATTGAAGAAATGGTAAACCTCATCTTCATCAATGACACCTACCTCCGTCAAGCAAACAGAGCAGCAGACTTGCTTGAATGTTTCAATATTAGTCGAATGTGTTTCACTCCCATCAAATCCTTTGGTCCCTCTATTTCTTTTTCTTGATCTTGAAATATTTTGCCTCAAAACTTGGTCATTCTCAATCTTGCAGTTTACAACAAATACTGCCCTGTATTGGGTTGCATATTTTTCATGCCTGCAAGAAACTAACGAAGCTTAGTCATAAAATACAAACAACCAACAGCTTAGTTATACCAACAAAAATTACCATGAACAAAATCAGCATTTATTTATTTTATTTGAATTTTTCGTTTTTGGAGGTGGATAAGAACAAACACTACAGCAAAAAACAACATCCTTCCATAGACTTCCAAAGTCCTCAAGGCATTTTAAAAAACCAACTGTTATAGTGCTCTTCCTGAATATTGTTCATACCTCACAAATCTTATGCAGTCACACAGTAACACCTAAAGCAATCACCTGCGGAATTAACAATTTTTTTTAATGTCTCGACTCTTGAGTATGTCCTTAGATGCAGCCCATCCTAAACAAATACTATATAGGAGGAACTTTTTCAAGAGTTGTTTTTATGATGTAAATCTTTAGTTTCTCTAACAGTACTTGGACATAACATATGAGTATATGGAATCAGGAAACTTGAACAACGAGCAGGTTAGTTACCCTCATTCACAGGGTTGAAATAGTACGGAATATAAATGAAAGATCTAATATGCCATAATCTCCTACTCACTCTAGAATGGGATATATTAGTGTATAATAACTGAGTGACATATTATAACAAACTTGAGAACAAGTGTTCCATTCTAAACAGAATGACCACAAACGAAAGTAGTTCTCTACTATTTCTTTTTGAGGAAAAGATTATTATTATACATGTGTGTGGTAAGATTTCTTCATTAGGATCAGAAGCTTTTGCAATCAGAACAAAATAATATATTAATTCATCCAACACAGAAATTCTTTGTATATTAGACTGAACTTATCAAATCTCTGACCAAAAGGCAGACAAAGGTGATACTGCAACTCGTTACAAAGGAAATATGAAGTCTTTTTCTGATAAAGAAATATTAATTATGTAATTCAACAAAATAAAATATAAACTGAGTGTTCCAAATTCAGGAAGTTATTAATATAATTACTCACTGGAAACAATTACAAGCAAACAGAACAGGTCATTTTTCTGTTCTCTTGCTATCAACATCTATACTATATTACTATCTATAAAAGCATGGACTGCAGGAACTTTTGAGTTGTCTAAAATACCCCTCAATGTTTTTTGAATTATGATATTGACATTAATTAATATTCCCCTTACTTATATATATATATATATATATATGTATGTATGTATGTATATATATATATATAGAGTTTAATTTTGATCCACCGTTAGTGTAAAGTTTTTTTACACTGTCATCCAATCATGTGTTGCCAAAACATTAAAAAAGTTTGACTATCACAACAACCACTTAGAAAGTCTAACTTTTTTAATGATGTGTCAGCACATGATTGGATGACAGTGTAAAGAAACTTTACACTGACAGTGGATTGAAATTAAATTCATATATATATATATATTACATGGATTTGATATCTATAAAAGGTAATTTTGTTCTAAACCAAACTCTCATTTTTCATGTCCTTGCTATAATAAATTTCTATGTGAATATATTTCTAAGTTAAAAGAAATTTAAAATCATTTAGCCGATAAACTCATGATGTCATGAAATTTTATGGTGTTTGGAATGCATATTGATAGTGATTTCAGTAGCTGAACATCTGCCAAACTATCATAATGATCCATAAGCAATGCTACCACTTGATAACAGCTGCATGTATGCAGTTGTTAGCCAGAACGAGAAGGTGTGGCTGCAAAAAGGTAAACAGGACCTAACTGAAAGTAGTTAGTGGGTGGCATATAATGATGCTGCCATGAAAATTTTTCAACTTATGTTAAAAAATGACTCATCTTCAAGAAGAGAGAAAATACTTTCCTCCCACTAAAGAGTTAGTTTCTGCTGAATAAAAATTATTCTCTACTGATCACTTCGAATTTATCCAAGAAAAGCAAAAGGCATGTTCAGAAAGCCAGCAATGTCTCCAGATGTGTAGAGAGCAATTTTGAATTTTTTTTTTGCTGTAAAGCAATATTCCATTAGTTTCTTGTTTTTATCACCAATGACAATAGGAAGAAAAAGTTTCCCTACACTGAATGGTCGTTGGTAAACAGCATATGTACTTGTTCTTGTTTTCTATCACCAATTATCAGACAACACCAACTTGATTTTATAATGCTTGGACTTCACTTCGCAGTATAATCTGATATATCACTTCTATACAATAAGATAAAGTGTTATGGCTCAATATGAGTTCTGTTAGTCTGTTTTACATGTTCTGTTATTCATTTTTACTGTTAAGAATCTGTTAAGTAAGTACGAGTATATAAGGGAGAACCCAGTTAGTTGTAGTCAGATTGTTAGATCATTGTTGATGTGAATAAAGTTTATCTCTTGAATCTCTCTATTCTGCTGCTTCTTCTTTTCTGTTTGTAACATAAAGAACCTTTCTAGTCCCTTCACATGCACAAGCAACCAAGTATTGTTCTGAAATCTAAATGAAATAATTGGATGATTCAATCTACCAATTTCATAATTCTAGTTTACAATATGAATCAATGTTGTCCTTTGCAGTTATTTTTAACAATATATGTATGCAAAATCCATTGATTGATGGACAAACTTGATATCCATTAAAAGTTACAAACACAAACTGATAAATTTAAACATCCAAGAATTCAATTAAGGATATAAGCTTCTATAGGGACCAAAATATTAATTTAGTTAAAAAAGTATATAGATACACACATGCCAAGCAAAACAATAATCTATGTGTGTGTGATTGCAAGCCAGAAATCACACGAAAATGAGCAAATATGCATATTCAAGCATATACCTTTGACATTCTAGGCAGAGGGTGGTGAAGCAAGCAGGGCAGCTAAGCACAGCATCAGAGTCATGTCCTCGTCTTTTCTTATGAACCCACAATTCATCCTTATCATCAAGATTTGGATCATAAAACTCTGGTTTGGTAGTGTAGTCTATCTCATCGTCATCAGAAACTGATATTTAAATAAAATAAACAAAAATTATATGGTTGGCTTAATGTAGGGTCACACGTTATATGCTGCCGGAGACTTAGGCAGTAAAGAAAGGATAACTTTCCAGCTATAATCTACCAGTATTTGATTATCTAGAACATTTTTTAAAATCAAAGAATAAACTGCATATGCAAATGCAACTTCTGGAAAGACCAAGTAATTTAAACGGAAAAAAGAATTTAATGACATCAGAGTATCAATATGCAAATATGCATATAGAGTTCATAGATGTTGCATTCAAAGAGTAAACAAAACTTTCTTGTCAAAGTTTGAAGACTTTCTTGTCAAAGTTTGAAGAACTAGTAGAAACTGGTAAAGAATGGGCCCCAAGCAGATGTCCATAGCCACAATATTTAAAACTTAAGGAAATAATTGAGCATAAAGATCAATAGAGGTATGCAACACACACAGACGCATATATTTATGGGTTCCTCTCTCTCTCTCTCTCTCACACACACACACACACACGCACACGCACACGCACAAACCTACGAAGTACAAACAGAGAGCTAGAAAGAAGAAGAAAAAGTCTACTGTCTATATTCTTGAACTCACATTAAATGCAAGGGTCAATAAATAAATGATAGAAGCATCAATTCCAAATAGGTTTATATCATACAAGGAAATATGCCAAGCATCAACATGAGCAAGAGGTAACATGGTTACTAGTATTGTCTATCAACATTTTCCAGATAAAATTCAAACATCGGTGAAAGTGATGATCCAGATAATGATTTAATTTAATTTAGTGAGAAGTAATGCTCATTTCATTAAGGTACAGTGTGATGGCAGAAACTTTAAAGCACGATCACACAATAGAAAACAGATCAAAATTAGAAACCGAGTTCAGTAAAACCCAAACCTCCCAAATTGCCATGCACCTCTGACACAAGCAATATATTTATAAAACAAATCTAAAAGTAAGTCAAATGTAATTTATAGAAAATATTAAATAATGTTCAACAAACTTAAAATGACTATTTGAGTCTGCTCTTTTCTAAGCTTTGTTTCCATAATAAAATTAACATCATCTTGCACCAACTTGGTATTCTAATCATGTCCATTTCATTATCAAATCCAAACTATGATGTTGTATAGTAGTTTACACATGATCCAATCTCTATACGAGTTATTTTTTGCTACAAATCTCTATACTGTTTAAGCAGGTAGTTTATATAGTATCATATTCCTGAGATTGAATCTTCAGATTAGAAAAGTATTCCATAAGCACAACCGTGTTCATTATCGTTTGAGGAATACCATTGTTAGGGGCAAAGTATCATCCTCTAATCCCGAAACCTATTAACACAATAGGGTTGGAAGTGAGGGTTTTCCTATAGGCCATGAGACTATCTACCTAAACTACCAGGCAGATAGAGCCTGCCATTAAATAGTAACTAGGTCATGCTTAAAAATTCATTGCAGGTATATGTTCCAAGTTCCAACTCCAGTAAGTTGATGCACTATTTCTGTTCTTCAATCACTGAGATTTTATTACACCTAACTTCAATTTTCAATATAAGCATCAAGCTTATATAAAATAAGCCATTTTTGTTCCCCAAATAAACAGTTTATTTGACACTTTACCTCTTGAACCAAATCTACTCACATAAAATGAACAAATTTAAATTAACAGAAGTTTCATAACCCTTTTCCTATTTTTTCTTCTCTTAAAAAAATTCTTCAGCAACTGTAGCTTGCATGTAAGAATTCTTCTTTCAGACAGGAGAGAAGAAGAATGGAAATGAAAAGGGAAAAAAAGTTGTAAAACATTACAAGGTGAACAAAAGATGGTGAACTTCATTACCAGTTTGCTGTGAATTGGTGGGTGAGTCCATGTTATCTTTTTTGCCATCTCCTTCTTCCATCTCTGACTCTCAGACTCTGCTTTCTCTCTCTCTCTCTCTCTCTCTCTCTCTCTCTCTTTGTATATAGAGAAACGAATCGAACCATTATAGGTTGAAACAGGGAACCATAGAGGCCCATACCCTTATAGGTTGCAACAACATTGGGCCTACTGCTCAGAATATCAATGGAACCATTATAGGTTGAAACAGGGAGCCATAGAGGCCCATACCGTTATAGGTTGAAACAAAATTGGGCCTACTGCTCAGAATATTTATGCCCAATCCTAAACGTAAAGGAAAATGAAACTAGAATTTGACCAAAAAATAAAAAAATGAAACAGGAGAGAATTATGATTAAGGATCATAATCTTATTTTATTTTTTTTAAAAGGATTTTTTTTTAATTTTTAGCTAAAGGTTATTCATGTTTATTTTTTGAAATTTTTATCTATTTCTTTGATTATTCTTAAAATAACTTTGTTTATTTGTACGGTAATTTTGATTGTTTTAAGAATAATCAAGAGGGAAGTCTCTTCATTTTCAAAATAATAAAAATTACACAATTTAGTTATCTGTACACTGATTTTGGTTATTTTGAAAATAACCAAACTCATATAATTTAGTTATATTATACTATTTATTTTTATTCTTTTACAAAAAAGGAAAAATAAAAAAATTTGATTATTTCAAGAATAACGAAGAAAGGAATAAAATTGTCCAAATGAACAATAAATGGTCAATAACACTTCTAGTCATCATCCATATTTCGATTTTCGACCAAGCTGTAGTCAATGACAGTTGTTCTTGTCATTCTGAATGTAGCATAGCTAGATCTGATCTTATTTGGTTGACATCAAAATTTTGTCAATGCAATGCAATAAATTATTTCACAGTTGTCTAGTTTTTTTTTTTCTATATTTTATTTGCATTTGATGTTCGACTGCACACTGCTGACTCAACCTTCTGAAGGGCAGTGAGGAAGAATGATTTCATGGAAAGATCAAGATTTTCTAAGATTTGGCATTTTCAAGAATCAGATTCTGTTGTTTCTGTTGATTACCTTCAGGATGAACACATTCAACCAAACTTTCATGTGGAGACCATTGCTATCGAGATACATATTGATATCCTCGAGAAGATTAATGGTTCTGAATTAAATGTTAAGCCTTATTCATTGAATGGTAGCTATATGATTAAAAATGTGACATTATAAGTTCTTGTCTTTTTCCATTTCCCCTTTCCACTGAACAGGAACTCTGAAGAGCACTCGTGATTTTTAACAAGCTTTCAATTTTATAACAACAGTCCAATGAATGGGATTCATCACATTATCGTTGACATATAGCTTGAAATTGACAGAACTATGATATATTTTGGGGAATATTATTGCTGGTAGAAACTTAAGATCATCTCTTGTTTATTGACTCTTCTTTCTTTCACTCTATTTTCTTTGCCATGCCCATGTCCTGGCTCCACCAAGTTTGAAGAAACATCTTCTACTTTGGATGTTCCATTCTATATGGCATGATTTTGAAAAAGTACGTCAATCCATGCTGCAAGTGCCCAACAGGATTCAGGGTGTGCCTGGAATAGAAGCAAGTTTTAGCACACATTCCTTTGCTTTCTGGTGGGCTGAAAATGGATGCTTCTGAGAAGGTTGGAACAAAGGTTTTCCTTATTCTGAATGCAGTTATCAGTCTCCAATATCTCGTTTACTCAGCTTAATGAGAGCTCTGACATGTAGGAAACTGACAGCATAAATGCAACCCAAAATGGCATAAGCATTGTATAAGGTGCAGGTTCCTTGTAATCCATACACCTTGAGATAAGGTAGTGCAGAAACTTGATTGTCAGAATGAGGAAGCCATGGTAAATGGTTCTTGCTATAGTGGTGAGTGATTTTTCTGCACATTCAGATAGAAAGATATAAGCATACTTGTATGTTGAATAGGAATTGAAATAATGCTTGTAGAATTGTTAGGACTGGATAAGGCTAAACTCACCAGTACTGCCCAAGAGACCGCAATCATTTTCTGCCTCAAAATTCCTGGGAATCCCACAAATGCACGAGCTGAAAATGGCACCTGCAAAAAGCCCCAAAAGGGCATAAAGACAAATAGCTCTGTTCATGTTCAATTTTAAGCCTTTTTTTTTTGTCTCTCTTTGCTTTTTCTTGGCCTGCTTTTTGACCTCCCACTTACTACTGGCAGAAACCAAAACAAGAAGCTCAGCTCACTTCTGTTCTTTAAAGGATCTCAGAATGCTCCTTTATATAAGATCACCAAAGGCTCAAACTTTGTTCAATATGCTTTAGAATGGCTTGTTGACTACTTCCAAGCTCAAAATAATAATAGGCCAGGCCTTCATTAATGGAATGGAAAGTATAACGTCTATTTTACTTCTCAAGTCTTGCCTAACTCGTTCAATTATCATGCCAGTCAACTTAGTATTGTGGTTCTTTCTAAACTTCTTTATTTGTTAAAGAAATACATTTTTGATTGTATACCGGTTCTTGCGGGGCATTGTATAACCGACCAGAGTGCTGCAATAAGTTTTGCAATAAAAATAGCGCGTAGTAGTATACATTCTTGGTGGGCACTCAGTCAACAACCTTGTTCTTGGGCAGCAACCAAGAAAAACAGCAATCACGGTTTCATTATTGTCACAGAGAAAATAAATATGTAAAGTTATTAAACAAATTGTGAATTTGTGTAAAAAAATTTCCATCTCAAATTGGCCCTTTGACGCAATGTGATTTGTGAGTCAGTCAATTTCTTGTTTTACAGTGTAAAAAGATATTCTCATTTTCATCTGGACCTATCTAGTAGTTCAGGTCGAGGAAAATTTCATTGAATGTTCTAAATTCAAATTGTACTAGTTAGTTCTATTGATTTCTTTTAGTAAAAATAATATTTGTTTAAGGATTCTTAAGGCTTTAATAACAAAATAAAAAATAAAAACAAACTCTAACCTCCATTTTTGTCATTGTTAGTTGCCTCTCATTTTGAAGAGTTGATTTTTGTATATCTGAATTTTTTATGTCATTTTTCATAACATGAATTGTTACACAAAATATTTAAACTTGCGTTGTTCTGCACAGGAAATAAATTTTGCTCAAAATTTTAATATAAAAACAATATAAACGCTCTATAACATGTATGAATTATTCTCGAATTCACCACTCCATCAATTTATTAAAAAAATTAATAATCACAAACTAATAAGGTTGTAAAGAACTATCAATAAATCGTCAATAAAATTCTCTATGTACATGTTCTGTGGCGTCTGTGCGTAAATAACATGGATGAACGTTACACATATAGAGGGAATTTATCAACTTAAAAACATGTAAGCACAATAACTCTTAAAAAACATTAGTCTGGATACTACTTTTATTTGAAACAAAAATGGAACCATTAACTGTTTCGCTTTTTTTTTTTTTATATATATAAAAAAAACCTGGAATCAACAAAAATAGAGATCTATATGCTATGGAGATTTAATTCTAATGTATAATTTATCACAATTTTGGACTCCTAATTCCTTACTATTAAATTTTTAAAAAATAATTAAACTATGTTTGCTTCTTATTTCAATGTCTTGAGTTCAATAAAAAACAACTCTCTTACCGTGATAAGTTGTAAATCATTTTCTCAAATATATAATGAAGTAAATGCAGACGCCACCTTGATGTTAACCACTTATTATTTTAATTTACCTCTGTCAGCTCAACAAAAACCTGTCATTTGTGTCAACTAATTAATTATATTAACCACTTATTCGCATCAAACACTAACATTTAGTGGTTTATGGAAACAGAAATTTAGTTAATTAAATACAAAGGGCCGATATGGTTTCAAATCGCAGACCCCATCAAATACTGCAGTTGCAAACACCACCTTACAATTGCAAGGTAATTTTCATTCACAAAAAATGCCGCAACACTTGTAACGCAACAGCCGCAACATTATAACTTTTGTTTAGAAATAAGAAATTTTATGGTTGCAAGCTTAGAAAAATTTTACAACCGCAACCTACATTGCAATAACTATAACGCCCACAATCGCAATAACCGCAACTGCAATTGCAACCATAACCACAATTTAAAACCCTGAGTGCCAGTATCTATTATAATAGGCCAGGACTAGTTCACATTGTCATAAAACGCGAGAGAGCAATCAGCACAGAAAAAAGTGAGAGAGCGGATAAAAGATGGCAATCAACATTGGAAGATGATCTGTACACAGAAACAACGGGGGAAAATTGTTATCAACACTCAATAACAGTACCTAAAATCTAACTGTCCTGTCATGCAATCCCATTCCAACTATCAACTAGATAAAAGAAAGATCCTTCATTGTACAAGTTTCCTGGTCACGGATAATAACTCTTCCAATCCTTACAAGGACTTCTGTAACCAGAGCAATGCAAATTATCTATTCACGGAAACTCTGAACTGCACAAGATAGTTTCCAATTTTTCAACACGAAACAATACCTGCAGATATAACAAGGACAAACTATCTATCAGCATAAAATATCAACATATACCTTCATAATTTTTGAATGCACAAATATATCTTAATTGAAAACCAAACATAGATGCAATGTTTTCTTGGCCTGGAATATATATGTACTTGATGATCCAGCTGCAGAATTTAAAAAGCCAACAAGAAATCCACATATTTGCTTGCTCCATAGGAGAATATATAAGAAAAGCAAAATAAGAGAATAGAAATGATCGCCAATTATATTCCATCCTAAACAAATTTTCCCCTTTCGTATACACTAGTATGAGAAACAGACAAACACATATCTAAAGAATTGGGTGAAAACTGAAGCAGTGTCATAAGCCCAAACAAAATGAATGGGGTTTCACCCGTTCACCGTAATGCTCTTGCTTAGACATGTTAGATACAAGGAGAACAAAGAAAATTATAAAAATATACATATTCCCCCTTCTCTTTCACTCCTACCAAGGGGCGAGAACTATTATTTCAGTCTTTTTTTTATTTATATTTCCTACCAAACATCGACATTCAATATGTCCTAGTTGAAAAGGATCTATTCTACAGGCTTCTACCATGGTGTTGTTGAATACTAGGGAATCTTCAAAGTTAGAATCAATAATTTCCTTTCAATTCACTTCCTGCTGTTTCCATTTCTCTTCATTTTCACTTCATTCTATGAAGCACAGCCTTAAATAAAATATGGAGAAGGAAAACCCTTTTATATAAAAATTCAAGACTTCTCAAAGAAAAGAAATAGTTAGCACAGAACTTTATGACAAAAAATAAAAAGGTTGATTCCAACCCCCTTTCCTTCTTCCACATACACCAGTTCTTCAGGGAAGAGGTTGGGACAGGCACCTCTATGGTTATAAGCTCCCATTAAGAGTCAAATTAACACAAAAATAAAATTATTATTTAAAATAATAATAATAATAATATAAACAGTTTTTTGATAAAAAAAAGCCATTAAAAGAGAATGAAATTCAAATAAACATATTTAGCACATTATAGTATATAAGAATTAAACAGCCTTCTAGGCTTCTATCAATTATTACCAAATCCCAGGCTGCCTCACAGGCTTGAGCACAAGCAGAGCCTTCAACAAACCAAGTGTTAAAATCTCAGAAGTAGATGACATTATTTACACCTCTAATATAATATGAAAATGACTATACTATGAGAATATACAGAATAACTTTAACAAATATATGAGAATATATAGATTAGCACCAAGGTCACTAACCAAAGTATACTAAAAGCTTAAAGCTTAGATTCATAAAAACACCAAGGGCAGGAAGCAAAATGGATGCAGGACCATTTGCTAAGAGAGAATGTCATCAAAACATATTCCCGTTTATAAATAATTTACTACTGCAGCAAATTTGGAACACCACAACAAGAAAATTACTGAGACTTATGCACAGCTTTCATCCTAAGGATGGAGAAAAAGGTTGTTGTAAGGGGAAAATAATTGATAAAACTGCCTGAGATACCAAAGCTAAGGCTACTAGGGAATTGTAACCGGCTTACATTGGCAAACCTCTAGGTAAAACTACAGATGAACAACATAGCATAGTAGTCAATCCCGGATAGCGGCGCGTAGCGGCCGACCCCAAAAACGCTATAGCGGGATAGCGGATAGCGGGATGGCCGCTACACCGAAAAAAAATGAAAAAACATATGCAATTATACTATACATCTATAAATGCTTCTAAATATAAAAGTCATAATTCTAGACTCTAGACACAATCACCATGAACATAAGGCATAATTAACAAGTCAATAACCACAAAAGTCATCAAGGAGCATAAGATTTAAAAGAAGAAAATGAAAACACAGCTCCAAATACTAATTAAGTTATGCCTCTAAGGCTTAAAGTAACTAAACATTCAAATTCAAAACATAAGTACAAGTTTTTCTTCAATCAGAATCATCATATTCAAGATCTTCTAAGTTCTCTTCCTCCTCATTGTCACTTTCACCACTACTAGACTTGTAGATCTCTTCCTCCTCTTCCGTTTCTACATCATTAGCTTCATCTTCCTCTTCATCATGTATAGGCTCCTTTCCCCTTGAGCTAGAAGGCCTTGAAGTAACTTTCTTCTTCAATCTTGTTTGCTGCCTAGTATGTTTCGTAGGCTCACCAGCCCCAATTATATCAGCTACGGCCCCCCAAGTTAAAGTATCATCATCAAAAACCAACTCATCTTCAGCTCCTTCTCCATCTCCACCCAATTCTCCTACTAACCATTCATTACTATCGTCAATGTTATTTAGGAGAATGAGATCAATCACATCTCGGCTATCAAAACTTTCTTTAAGAGCTTGGTTATATTTAACAAAAACCAAGTCTTGCAACTTTTGATGCTCAAGCTTGCTTCTCTTCTTAGAATGAATCTATTACATAATTTATAAACAAAAATGTTAGTTTCACAATCACTAAATGAAACTATGTAAAGGAAAATCATTATACGTCTACTTACATGCTCAAAAATACTCCAATTACGCTCACATCCCGATGAACTACAAGTCAAGCTCAACACTTTAATGGCAAATGTTTGCAAACTTGGAGAGGATGACCCATACATCCTCCACCACTCAGATGTAATATAATTATAAATTATTTAATTAGCATTAAGTGTCATGTAAGTTGTAACTAAATTTATCAAGAAGTGCATTTTTTCTTACCAGGAGCCATTGTGGTCCTTTGTCTTACTGCTGCCTTCATTCCAAATATACTTCCAGCTCTCTTATATAGTGCTAACTCAGTTGAAATCTTATCTACCTCTTCTTCAGTTGCACTTAGTCTCTCAATGGCATTATAAAGTCCAGCTATCACTTTTTCATCAAATTCAATTCTTGGATTGCTATAGAAGAACTCGGGGTTCAGAAAGTGGCCAGCTGCATGCAATGGATGATGAAGTTGTGATTCCCACCTTCTATCAATGATATCAAAAATATCCTTGTACTTATCAACATTTTCATTGAAGGATCTTTGAATAGCTTCCTTAGCCCTATCCATTGCTTCATATATGTAACCCATTGCAGGCTTTTTTTCATTGTCAACAAGCCTAAGAACATGCACAAGAGGCCCAATAGCTTTAAGAGAATAAACGACTTCGTTCCAAAAAGTAGGCACCAATACAATGTCAGTTGCCCTCTTCCCCTTAGCTTCTTTTGCTATCTTAGAGGTCAACCACTCATCTGAAGTGAACATCTTTCTAAGGTTGTTTTTTTGTTTGTGCAACCTTTGCAATGTAAGGAATGTAGTTGCAAACCTTGTGACTCCATGCCTAACCAATTCCATCTTGTTTGTGTACTTCCTCATTGTATTTAAGGCCAATGAATGGTTGTAGATGAAGCCTACAAGAGCAATGCCTCTTTGTATTGTCCTTTTAACCCGAGGTAGCTTTCCAATGTCTTCCAACATCAAGTCCACACAATGTGCAGCACATGGAGTCCAAAAAAGATTCTTCCTCTTCACTTGTAGTAATTTACCGGCCAAGACATAATTGCTTCCATTATCGGACACCATTTGAACAACATTCTTTTCTCCAATCTCCTCCACAAAGGCATCTAATAACTCAAATATCTTCTCCCCAGTCTTCATATATGCAGAGGCATCAACACTCTTCACAAACATAGTCCCAGATGGAGAATTCACCATGAAATTGATCAAAGTCCTATTCTTCTTATCCGTCCATGCATCTGACATAATCGAACATCCAAAATTCACCCGTTCTTCCTCTTGACCCTTCAACATTTCTTTTGTTAGCTCCAATTCCTTTTTAAGGAGTGGAACTCTCATTTCATGATAGCTTGGAACCTTTAGGTGTGGACCATAGTTTCCAATAGCTTCAATCATCAACTTGAAGCTTTTAGTACGCACAACATTAAAAGGAATGGAATTCCTATAAAAACAACGAGCTATGTACTGAACGGTTCTAGCTCTTGCCTCTTTATCACAAGCATCATTTATGCTTGTTTGCCTCTTGGCCTTTCCTAATTTAATAGTTGCTTCTGGATTTCTAAGAAGAAGCAAATCCATAGGGCCTTTAACATTTTTAGCTCTCTTGGCAGTAGATGTTGTATCACTTGATGTTGCTAGTTTCTTTCCACTTCGAATGTTTAGAATTTCTTGCACCTCTTCTTCCTCATCATCATTTTCATTCAACTCAGTCATGTATGAATCTTTTTCAGCCTTTTTCTTCTCAAAAGCTTCCTTGATCAACTTCTTAATTTCAGGTGGAATTCTCTTACAAGAATTTACATCTCCTCTAACTCCCATTTGGTGTCTTTTAGCTCTAGTAATCCCACCGGTTGTAACTTTGCCACAAAAATCACAGGTCACACTCTTTCTATTATTGATATCTCTCAAGCTATTCCACTGCCATGCCATATCAATATTTTCTCCGGTTGGTTTTACCAATCCACAACAGGAGGATGATGCTGAGACACTTTGAGTTGATTGAGGATGAGAACATGATGCCATGGCTGTGAATGGTAATCAAGGATTCAAAATAGAGAAACAGAGGAGGGAAGCTGTGAAGGGAAGAGGAGCAAACCCAGTAGCACCTCTGTTAAAACAGAGAAGAGATGCAAGGCTGCCAAAACAGAGAAAGTGGCCGGAAAGGGGTGGGCCTCGCCGGAAATGGATGGGCCTCGCCGGAAATGGGTGTAGGTCGCCGGAAATGGGTGCTGCCCGCCGGAAATGGGTGCTGCGAGGCAGGGACTGGGCTTCGCTCAACACTGATGGAGGCGCGTTGTCTCTGTATGAGGGACTTTGCGAGGGCTGTGTTTCAGCCCTAAACAATTAACCAGAATGCGCAAAAACAACCTTCGGGGGCCGCGTTTCATTGTCGCGGCCGCGACGGCCGCGAATGGCCGCGAAATCAAGCCGCGACAACCCCGACGCAAAACCGCTCCGCTACGGGAGCAGCGTCGCGGGATTGGCCTGCTACGCGACGCGACGGCGCTATAGCGCCGCTATTGCGCGCGATTGACAACTCTGGAGGACATTATTTACACCTCTAATATAATATGAAAATGACTATACTATGAGAATATACAGAATAACTTTAACAAATATATGAGAATATATAGATTAGCACCAAGGTCACTAACCAAAGTATACTAAAAGCTTAAAGCTTAGATTAATAAAAACACCAAGGGCAGGAAGCAAAATGGATGCAGGACCATTTGCTAAGAGAGAATGTCATCAAAACATATTCCCGTTTATAAATAATTTACTACTGCAGCAAATTTGGAGCACCACAACAAGAAAATTACTGAGACTTATGCACAGCTTTCATGCTAAGGATGGAGAAAAAGGTTGTTGTAAGGGGAAAATAATTGATAAAACTGCCTGAGATACCAAAGCTAAGGCTACTAGGGAATTGTAACCGGCTTACATTGGCAAACCTCTAGGTAAAACTACAGATGAACAACATAGGAAGGAAAAATAATCTGCCTGCAGCTACTGCAAGCAGTGGTTGATGGTTCAATGATCCCAAATCAAGGATCAAGGATTTCAGATGTTTTAAAAAAGTATGCACCTTTCTGAGCTTAACTATGGTTGAAAAGGTTGGGTTGAGTTTAAAATGTTAAAGTGGCCAATTTCAAAACAGTGACAAAATATGAGCTTTTTTCCTCTTAACTTTCCAACAAAGTTGTTCGAAGTCACCAAGGATGAAGTAGGCTAGAGGCAGGAGAAGGAGTTCCAAGGAAGAAGAAAAGAAACAGGCCTTGTGCAGTGGAGATATGAACAGCCATAGTGTGCGCGCACCAGAGAGAGAGAGAGAGCAAAAAAGAACACTCCTTGTAGTTGCAAAACAACATTCCACAATCAAATCACAAATTGAAATGGCTCGAGTACAATGAGCTATATTGATCAGCATACGCTTCTCACCCTGTAAGAAGGCAAGAAGATTAACTTTGATCGTGAATTTAAGTATAAGAACAGCCAACAAAGTTGATCCAAGAAACAACACCTAGGCAGTCAACAAATTATGATACAAGCCTAAAGTGTACTTATAATGCAGTTTACTTGAACTTCTGAATATATAATTTTGTATCAATTTTAAGACACAAGAATTTCAATATCAATCCCTACACACAAGAAGATTAATAATGCAAACAAAGGACTGATTCCAGAAACTGATTTAACAGAACTCTACTAATGCACTCCAAATACCATACTCTCTTTATACTGAATAATGAAGCATACCACCAGCCAAAAGAATAGTCCTGATAAAAACTTAATGTATCACAAATCATAATAAAATATTGAATGTTTAAGAAACAAAATCACCTAAAAAAACACATAAATAAAGAAAAATTACTTACAGTTTCAATCCAAATCTTCTTGCATACTTCCCCATCCCCTTTGACTACTGTCCTGAGCAGACCCACCACCAAGACCAAAAGGATACCGCAAAGATATTCTAAAAGTCCTCTGAACAGGTCTATTACCCCCTCCACCACCACCACCACCACCACTGCCGCCGTTACCCTCCGACCTCGACCCATCACCACCGTTCCCCGGTGCCCGTCGCGTCCGATTTTCAAAACCGGGATCGTCGGTGGGCAATTCATATCGACAAACCGGGCAAGAGCTATGCAATTGAAGCCAGGGAAGCAAGCACCCATCATGGTACACATGCTTGCAAGGCATTTGCTTTACAATGGAACCCTTCTCGAACTCGTCCTGACAAACCGCGCACTGGTTCATTTCCGACTTCAACAATTCGTCGTCGACGGTGACAGCCGGAAGATTCTCAACGGCCGATTTCGACGCCGGCGGAGTCCCGTAACGGTTCGGGTCGTTCTCCGCCAGCTGCTGAATCAACTGCTCGAGGCCAGGGCCAAGGAAGTAATCCCCTACGTTGGTGGGAAGGCGAAACCCTGGTTCAGAAGGGTGGTTGATCTCGAATTGGACGTTGGCCCCATCAGCCTGAAGGCCCTGAAGATGGTTCTGGAGGAACAGGAACGGGTCGAACATGTCCGGGTCGGGAGAATCGGGTGGGATCATGGATCCGGAAGGGGAAGATGCAGTTGGTGATGAATTTGAGAATAAGCGAGGGTTTTGGAGGTCGAGGAGGGTGGAGGAAGAAGCGGAGGATAACAAGAGAGGGAGAAAGGAGAAGGGATGAAAACCAGAGGGGTTAGGGTTAGGGTTCAGAAGAGGCATAGGGTTATCGTCGCATTCTTCGAGGAAACCTTGGAGGCAGATTGGGCAAAAAGGGTCGAATTCATCGGATACGGTAACGCTCCGATTGCATTTGTAACAGAAGAACGGCTTGGCTCCGCCGTCGCTGGCGGCGGAAGACATGTTTCGTCGGAGACGGTTAACGGAAGAGTGTGGGGAGTGAAGTGACATGGCAATGGCTGAATTGCCCTTTATTTCAAGATTGTTTTGATTTGGGTTGAAGGTTTGGGCCTGCCCAAAAACCATGGGCCATGTGAAGTGATGCAGCCCAATAAGATCATCGGCAATGGTATATTATTATCGTTATAGAATATAGATAAAAGATATTTAGGTGAGTGTAGTATAGCAGAAGAAGAAGAAGCGAAGAACGCAACCCTGGCTCCATAGTTCATAGCATACACATTTTGTTCGTCTTAGCTATGTGTAGCCTCATTTCCAAGTCCCACTGGGGACAGCTCCATTTGCCACCCGTTTATACAAAGTATTTCTACTCTATCTAGCCACCTTTGCAATTTTCATATCAACTTTTTTTTATGGGTTTATTCTATTGGAATTTTGGAACAAATGGTTGTGTAGTTTATAAGATTGAATATGTGTATTTCAATTTGCAGTAGGGGATGGGTAATGGGATATTGGGATGTGTATGTATCATTCTATTGTTATTGCTACTACATACCCCGAGGGTTACCCTTCTGCCTGAGGGATACCATTTTGAAAGTGGTTTTTGTTTTGTTATTTCTTAATTCAGTTTATTATTTTGGGTTCTATAACACGAAGTCCTGATGTGTTGTCTATAATTTGTCAGTAAATCAGATTGTGGGATTGTTAATATCAAGATGAGTGGGAGAATGACAGTAGTGTCTATGGGTATGTTAGCACCAAGAAAGTTCTTGCAGAGGAGGAAGAAAATCGAGGTTTTCAAGGACGCAGCTGATGAAGCTGATCAGAAGAATTGGAGGAGACTAATGAAGGAAATTGAAGAGACCGGTTCTGCTGTTTCAGTGCTGAGTTCTGAGAAGACAAAAAACCAGACTATTCCTAAGGACCTTGTCCTCGGTACCTTGATTAGATTTAAACAACTGAAAAGGTGGAACCTTGTCAGTGAGGTATGCAAGGAAATATATACATTCTTTTTTTGTCACTCAATTTGAGGAAACAGTTAAAGTTTTAAATCAAGGGTTTGGTGGTTTGCTTGTTTTCAACTTGGCGTTGCACATATTCTGTTCTTTGTTGTATTTGACTTCAGATGTTGTATGATTATCTAGCTTAAAACAAGGAGCAATTTGGATGATAATTTGGTTTTTATTGTTGAACATATGTAAACTTGACTGCATTACCTTCTTGCTTGATGTTTTGTAAATGATTCTAACTGCCTGGTGCATGCATGATTTGTTCTCTTTAGATTCTTGAATGGCTTCAGACTCAAAACTGGTGGGACTTTGGTAAGATGGATTTCTTCATGCTTATAACAGCTTATGGAAAGCTCGGAGACTTCAATGGCGCGGAGAAGGTCTTCAGCTTGATGAATAAGAATGGTTATGAACCAAATGTAATATCTCAGACTGCTCTTATGGAAGCTTATGGAAGAGGAGGCCGATACAATAATGCTGAAGCAATATTTCGTAGGATGCAGAGATCAGGCCCTGAACCTTCTGCTTTAACATATCAAATAATTCTTAAAATATTTGTTCAGGTAAACAGACATTTTTAGTCTGGGCACTTTTATTTCCCTATAATTAAGCCACTAGCAGGATAAGGCTTGGTTGTTGTACTTTTATTTCCCTATAAGAAATTTTAAATAAAAGTCAAATATCTTGATTGCTTACCTTCTTAACTGTGATTTCTTCCAGTATGCTTAAAGAAACAAGTGCCTTAATGGAAATTGGATTTTATGCATTTGTGAAGAAACGTGTTGAGTCTTGACATAATAAGTCTAAGCTGTAAATAAGAGCCCTAGAATGGTTTTTCAACTCCAACACCCCCCTTATGTGAATATTGGGCTTTGAACATGGAGATAGTATGGGCTTACAACAACCTTTAATTGAAACTAATCATAACTGGAAAAAAAATTTAATGATGAGTTGAGAAGCATGCAATATTGAATTCTAGAACAGTTGGTCATTTGGGCTGTGATACTATGTCAAACCTTAAAAGCTTAAATCATAAAGTAAGGGCTCGATTTTTTTTAATAACTCTTAACATAATTCACATAATTGTCAAGTATGTAATCTATAGTTGTCTGTCTTTGCAAGTCTCTTGCTGGAGATATAAAAGTCAACCTTTAAGGTGGTGTTAGAGCCTCTTTGGTCCAATGATTCAGAGTTTTATACTAAGTGGCTCCATTCTCGTAGTTAAATTTCAGAACGTAGTAGTGAAAATGGGCACTTTTTGCTGGAGTTTGGTTTCTATGACTGGAGCATAACACTAGAGTTTTTAAACAGGAAATCCAGTCGTTACCACTACGATGAAACAGACTAATATTGTTGGCCTCCTTGTCAGTTAGAGCTAATAGCTTTTTTTCGATGGATGCTGTTTATGGAGGATACCTTATCCTCTCACCCTGTACTCCCTCACTTTTTCATGAAATCTTCTTTTATCAGAATTCAGAAAACATTTAATAAAAAATTAGTGGGAAACCTGGTGCTATTTTTGACACTTCTGTCTTACATAAACTCAATATGTAAAGTTTAATCTATTTATAGGTATCACTTTTCTCAAATGTGAAATCAAATGAAATTTAACTTGTGTTGTCAATTTGTGGGTTAACCTATTCTGCAAACAAAGAAAAAAAGCAAGACTAAAATTTTATTCCATCACATTTATTTTGCATATCTTTCTAAGCCTTAAGTCTTGCATATGTGATCATTTTTTCCTTTCTTATTTTTCTCTACTGTGCTGTACATGGTTTGCAATTTATTCTATAGTATTTTATGCTTGTCTCACAAGTTTATGTTATGTCTCCCTTCTTGCATAGGAATACTCAAGGGTAGATTACAAATGTTTGTGCTATTATGTGATTCATAATATCTTTGATTTCTTTCATTCTTTGTTGCATTTCATAGTTTCTTAGATAACTAAGTTGAACTTAGTATAGATTTCGGTAATTATTGTACTACTGTCAAGTGTTTGACTGTCAGTTTTGCATTTGTATAATTGATAAACCTGCAGGGGAACAAGTTTAAGGAAGCTGAAGAAGTATTTCAAAATCTACTGAATAATGAAAATTCGCCTTTGAAACCAGACCATAGGATGTTTAACATGATGATTTATATGTATAAGAAGGCTGGAAGTTATGAAAAGGCTCGTAAGACATTTGCACTGATGGCTGAACGGGGAATTGAACAATCTACAGTAACATATAATAGCTTGATGTCAATTGAAACTGATTATAAGGAAGTTTCAAAAATTTATGATCAGGTAAAATTAAATATCTATCCAATTTATCTTTCATAGAATTTGTGGTAGATCTGTGATTCTTTCATTTCAACTCTGTTGTATTTTATGTATTCTCATTACAAACAGCATTTTTTCTAAAAACTAAATATACACACTTTTAACGTCAAATTATTTTCAATTATTATATCCAAAAGAAAAGAAACTACTTTTGAGCTAACTAGTGTAAAAATATGTTCTTGTTCTTTTTAAAATTGTTCTTGAGACTAGCTACAAATGCCATTCTGTTTTGATTTGTTAACCTGTGGGCAATTTTGAACATTTCAAACATACTTAAAATCGGGGAGGAAGTGAATTATTATTTTTAAATAAAGTTCTTTCGATTTGATAGATACTTTATTCACTTCTGTAAGTTATACCAAGGCTCTAGGCATTGTCTTTTAAACTATTTACTAACAGAATAACCACTAATATATTATGGGACTTTTAAGACTTCTAAGCTGTTATAATCCATATGAATAGAAACAGGTTTGGATCTCTGCAGTACTTCTGTGAAATTCTAGATCTACCTCTTCACATAAGATAGCTTGTAATTCAGTAATTCTTAATTAAAGACTCAATTTCCAACTGTTATGGCATTGTCTTTATATTGTAGAGCGTAGACATACACAACAGTCTTATCTAATTCCTACAAGTAGATGATTTGAATTCTGTTATGGTTTAGAAATCTTTCTCCATGCTAACTCAGTCAGAATTTTATGAAAATATCAAATCTCTGATTGGTGAAATTAAGTCTTTACACACAAAAGGCACTAATGCGGACAGAATTTTCACGGACAGATAATTTATTTAATGAGGTATTTTCAAGTCTGTCTATTAATCATCATCTTCTTGTTCTTCTGTTCCCCCTTTAATTTCTTGTTTATAATTAATTCATCAGATTTTGAAGTGAATGCCTAATTTTAGATGCAAAGAGCTGGTCTTCGACCTGACGTTGTGAGCTATGCCTTACTCATTAATGCTTATGGGAAGGCCAGAAGGGAGGATGAAGCACTAGCTGTATTTGAGGAAATGCTTGATGCCGGTGTCAGGTATGTTAGAGAATAAAATTATTAATGCCTAGACTTCAAAGTTCTGTAAGCTGTAAGACCAGGTTTTTGTAGTTAAGTACTTATTTTTTCTCAAGTATTAACTGTACTGAATCTTACCCAAATCCAAATGTTAAACAACTGCAGATGATAATATTATAATTTTTAGCATGGTTATTCTAAACTTAAACATTACACAGATAAAATTAAAATTAGGAGTTAAAATTTCTAATATACACCCCATATAGTTTGTATAGTAACTTGTTGGCATATAATTTATATATTACATAAAACATGGATGAATTTTTATGGATTCAAAAATCTTACAAACTGAAATTTAGTTATGAATTTTCCATTGGTAACAATGCCTGCTTTACCATATTTTTATTAAAATCTATTTTGAATTTCAATTTAGGTATTATACAATAATCCTACATCAAATTGGAATATATGTTATAATCACTATAACTGGATGATTTAGCATATTAATTTTTAGGCAATTGTCAAAATGGTAAAATTAATCTTGTCATCATTTTCATTCCTATCTTTGCAAGCACTTTTGCGAAGCAAAATACCTGTCCACTGTAACATCTGTATGGCTTGGTGCTATTATGTGTAAATCGTTGAAATATTCAAATTCCTATATTTACCAATCTGATATCTTCCGTGCCTATACAAAAAAAATATCACCTTTAATAAATTTTGATTGAGAGGCTTTTCAGTTATGCTGAATTGCTGATTATCTGTTTTGACAACTGTTGATTTATGATTCTGTTGCTAAATTAGTTGTATTTTATCTACTAAAAGGTTTTTTAAAGTTACAGTATCCTCTCCTTTTTCACAGACCGACTCAGAGGGCTTACAATATTTTACTTGATGCATTTTCCATATCGGGAATGGTAGACCAGGCTCGGACTGTGTTTAAGAGCATGAGAAGGGATAGGTAAATTGTGTTTCCTTTCTATCATTATTTTATATTCTAATGTTGGAAGCATTCTGCCATTGTAAATATTAAATTGATTTCCATTCTTTATGCTATTTAAAAGAACCTAAATTCCATATATTGTTGTTCATTAATGATTGAGAATAGCCATTCCTGCAAGGAAGCATGGACACGGCTGAAAGGCTGCCCTACTAGTGTCGGACACAATTCCGATAGTGGTTTATGTTTGATCAAAAGAAGAAAACTAAGAGCATTGTTTATGATCATTTAAAATTCATGTTCGGAGTGAAGCCTGTTCACATGATGAGCACTTATATTAGGAATTTAGAGAATATATCTTACTGTGTGTCAACATGGATTTTTTAGTGCACAAGAAGGAGCATGCTTCTCATATCATTGTACTTTTTCCATGCAGATACTCGCCAGATCTTTGCTCTTACACTACCATGTTATCAGCTTATGTCAATGCATCTGACATGGAGGGTGCTGAGAAGTTTTTCAAAAGATTGATACAGGATGGTTTTGAGCCTAATGTTGTTACTTATGGAACCTTAATTAAAGGGTATGCTAGGATGAATGATCTTGGGAAGGTAATGGAGAAATATGAGGAAATGCGGGAGCGAGGTATCAAGGCCAATCAGACTGTTTTGACCAATATCATGGATGCATATGGAAGAAGTGGGGATTTCGGCAGTGCTGTTCTTTGGTTTAAGGAAATGGAGTCTAGTGGGTTTCCTCCTGATAAAAAAGCAAAAAATGTCCTTCTATCTTTGGCAAAAACAGACGAACAAAGAAAAGAGGCTAATGAGCTTGTAGTGCATTCCAATGAAAATAACAATTTACATAAAGTTAATGGCGCTGTTGGATTTGATGATGATGATGAAGAAGAAAACGAAGAAGAAGAAAAAGATAATTATGAATATTTTGATGCCCAGCTGGCCATGTCTTATGAAGAACAATCCAGTGAGATAAGTTGATGACTGACAAGACTGGAAGACCTTGACACTTCAAATTTTGTATACTTGCAAATTTAGGATCTTTGTATTTGGTGGTACAATTATATATTATTAAGCAATTGAAAGTGATTATATTTGAGAAACTAAATTAATATATGATAAAGTATTTTGATGATGAGGAGGAGGATTGAGGAATGATATATTTGGCATAATTTTGGTCTAGGTATAGAATATTTGAAATTGCTAAATGTACTGTAGGTTTTACAGAATCTTTCGATTAAATGATATGTCACAGCCCAAGTCACGTAAAATGGAGGCATATAAGGCCTTGTCTGGATACGAAAAAGGCATTTTTTTATAGTTCCTTTTTGCAATAGAGGTTTTTTTTTTACAAAGCTATTTTGCATCTTAATATAATTTTGAGAAGCATTTTTAAATAACAGAATAATTTTTAAGTTTGTTTTGATAAAAAAAAACAAATTAACAAAATTACTCAAAAGGAGGAGGCATGCTATATTTTCCAAACAGTCATAAAATGAGCCAAATTATAATGTAATAATCATGTTTTTTCTCTTTGTTGTTTTATAACTCCACAATTGGGATACCAAACATAGGTCATGGCTATTAAATTAAGAGAAAAAAAATAGACTCGACTAAATTAACTTGAGATAGATAGGCTCAAACAAAATCAACAAAAGGATTGAACAAAATCAAACAACAAATAAAATCTCAAACAAAGAACAAATAACACAACCTAGAATTTACCATTATTAATTGAGATGAGGTGAAATTGAAATAAGGTGAAACTATGAAATAGACGAAACAGTTAACACCTACGTTTGTGAACTAAATGAGGGAGGCGTTCTTAAGTAGAGTTTGTAAAGAGAAAAAAAACATATAATTTTTAATAAATATAAAATATTACTTCTGTGAGAAAATTATATTAAAACCATTTTTTCCTTCAAAAATTGAGAATCCTTAGTTTCCAAAAAATTTGAAACTAGGCTTTCTTTTTTATCTTTTACATTTTTTTAAAGTTATATTTAAACACACTTAAAAATTTATAAAAGTATTTTTTTATTAAAAATGATTTTTTAAAATAAAAAGTAATCAATCCAAACGCCTTGTTTATTGAATCGGATCATTAGATTCCAATTCAGATTTTTTATTATTAAATCTATAAAAGTTCAAAAAAAAATTTAATCAAATTGAAAAAATAACCAATTTTTGCTTTTGTTTTTTTAATTTTTTGTTTGATATGTATTTACATTTGCTCCTATTTTCTCTTACACCTTGTTTTATAGACGGAATTAAGTTTTAAAATTAGACTTCAAAATTTAATTATCTTATTTAATGTTTACATTAAAATCAGAATTTCTCCCAAGTAAGTTTTTACATCAATTAAGTAATTTTTTTTGTCAAAAAAAATAAGTAATTTTAAAAGTATACATTCTATATTAATTTAGTACATTTAGAAATAAAATAAAATAAAAATCTTTCTATCAAAGTATATGTGGCCACAGTTTTGCATAGATATGGCATGGCCTGACACAAAATCAGACTCAACGTCCACCTCTCACCTCATAACACTCAATTATCATTTTATGGTCCCACCCATAATGCCGATGATGCTCCTCATTCGAGTGTGAGCCTTTCCTCTGCCATTGTCTTAAAAAAAACACACACACACAGAGGCAGACACACATGGACACCCTAATCTCCACTTCAGCATCACTGTCGAACAAGGCAGCACTACTTACAGTAACATCTGCATCTTCTTCTTCTTCTTCTTCTTCCATTTCTGCTTCTACCTCTTGCTCCTCCTCTGTTCCTTTTGCTCTTGCTCCCTCCTCGCCCAAGCTCTCCTTTCATTCCTTTCGAACCCAGACAACAACAAGAAGAACACCCAGATTCCGGAATTCTCCTCCGGTTCCTCAATTTACAGTGACTTGCGGTGCCAGTATCGCGGAGATCAATGACACCCAGTTCAAAGACACCGTCTTGAAGGCTAACCGTCCCGTTCTCGTTGAATTCGTCGCGAATTGGTGCGGCCCTTGCCGTTTGATCTCACCCCTTATGGAGTCCCTTGCTCAGGTCTCTTTCTCTCTCTTTCCTTCTTTCTAATATATATATATAGAGATATAAAAGGTTTCTCGGTACCTTATGTTTTGCGAGTTGTAATATAATTATTTTATTTATATTTTAATTAAATAAAATATGTAATTAAATATTAGTTACTAATTAAGTATTTTTATATATTTTTTCATATATATATATATATATATATATATATATAACCCAAAACCAAACCATATGGCTAGGAAGAGGAAGAAGGAGTTCAATTCATATTATAAATGAACTCTAATTGAAGCATATCCATTTGAATAGAGACTAAGGAGAATTAACATTAAAAATAAAATGAGGGGAAATGCTATATGAACATGTATTAGTGAGACAAAAAGAGATGACTAATGTGCAAAAGTGAAAAACCATTAGATTGCTTGTGGATTTGTGTAAAAATGATTTAATGGGTCACTGAACAGATTCGGAGGTAAATCGAATGGTGCAGACAGGGGTGTGAGCTTTTGTATATGTAAAATAGTATTGTTTATATAGCATTACCCAAAAATGGGTATTGCAAAAGTTCTCTTTTTTTACTATTATCAACAGAAAAGACTCCCTGTTGCTGAATATTGTTCTGAATTGGAGATCCAAATCCATGTCTTTACCTCCACTAAATTGAAAGTTGTCTTACACGAGTGGTATTGTTGTACTCACTTTAGTGAGAGATCTTTGACAAACCGTGGAAGTACTTGATATTGTTCGAGAGTGTTTAGGTCTTTGTGAATGGTGAGAATAGATCAAACAAGGTTAATATTGAAGGGGAAAACTTAAATTTGTAAGTTTTCGATTTGTTTAGGGAACAATGTCCGAGTCTCACTAGTATTTGGATTATGATTTCTCTATGGCAAAAATACTAAGACACTTTCAAATGCTTTGATTGGATAAAGAGGAATGATACCATTTACTCAAAAAATCTTGTTTAGAGGTGCAGTTGTTTATAGGAGATTTTGTTGTGGTACTTTTCCTAGTTGGCAATATTAATAAATGTTGGATGATTGTTGAACGAATCTCAACGCAAAATCTTAATGGTGAATGGTGGAGAGGTACTACAATAAAGTGTACCATAGAAGTCTCCTTGATTTTATGAATTTAAGAAACCTTTTTGGTAGTTGCTGCTGATTGCAGTAACATTAGAAGAATGACTTCGAGGAAAGATTATTCTTTCTGTAATTTGTCTTCAAATTAAAATAATTTTGTTTTCTGGATTCATTCTATGAAAAACTTTTAGAAGTTTGAGAGCTTGTTGAATTTGTTATCTTAGCCATTATTTTTTAGGTTAATGCATTCTCATTCATATGAACACGGGACATGCAAGAGCAATTAAATGACAAAATGAAGCATACTTTTCCCAGAAAAGTTAATAGTTAGTTAAATGTTTAAAACATAAATTGTTGAAATGTACTTGAAAAACAAGCTGAAGGAAGAAAAAGACACACACACACAGATCCACCATGCACACAGGTACATATTCGCAGCTGACATCATTTGCATGTACCAAGTGCATTCTGATTTTTGGTTCAGTGAACTGAACTTTCACTGTCTCAAATGATTGATATGTTTTTCCTAGAAGCTATTGTCAAGTGTTTGTTAGGATCTTAATTTTTACCAACTGGAATAAATTGCAGGAATATGAAGACAGATTAACAGTTGTAAAGATTGATCATGATGCCAACCCACGGCTAATTGAAGAGTATAAAGTTTATGGACTACCAACTTTGATACTCTTCAAGAACGGGAAGGAAGTTCCAGACAGCAGAAGGGAAGGTGCAATTACGAAAGTGAAACTTAAAGAGTATCTGGATGCTTTGTTGGAATCAATATCAGTTCCGTAGTCGTTCATATATATGATTAAAAATTCTGACCTGTTCTTGGAAGCTTGCGACGTAGGAGCAGATCTTTTTCTGTTCCCATTTCTTGTATGACACAATTTAACAGGCTTTTACACTGTGAGTAGTTGTATAACCTAAGCTGCAAATACAGGAGATTGTGGTGAAGGAAGGTTGTCCTATATAATAGATTTCTGCTGGGACATCCGGCAAAATCAAATGATATAATGCTTGCTCAATTCTACATGCAATTTTTAGGGTAAATTACACTTATATTTCCTTTTGTTTTTGTTTTTGTTTTTTCTAAACACTTGTCCCTTTCAAGTTTTGTTGCCATGATTCACAATTGCATCAAGACAAATCATTTTGAAAATTAGTTATAATTCTTTTTAATACACCAATGAACTTTGGCCAACCAAAAATCTTCAAACGTAATGAAAACCATTTTGAATCAATTTGAAACTTCATAAAACTTCGTGAAACTTTCGATAACTATCCATCCATCTAATTTAAGCCTATTTTGACAAAAAAAATTATGAACACCGCTCTAATTTATTCTGTCTATAGATTTATATAGAAAGTGTTTAATTGTATGTAAAATATATTTAGAACTAGTTTCATGCATCATTCATATTAGAAATGAAATAAAAAAAAATCTTTAAGCTTAAATATTAACAACTTAAAATATCTTCAACATAAAATGCTCTTCAATTAACTTTCAATTTATAAAGAATCAGGATTTTATATCAGATATTTTATTTTAGGATAAGTTAATATATAAATACAAAGATTATTTAAAAAGATTACCATTTATTTGCGTATAACAACTCAAATGCTTGAAGAAAATGTGCTGCGCATGCACTATTTTTTCTTCGATTTGAATTGTACTTTTCTCGTGCCTTTGACCTCTAGCATGAACATTGGATAGTAATTTTATTATTGTTACTTTTACAGCCTTGACAGAACTGTTGTTTGTTGCCAACGTTAATGAGTAATAATAAACTGGGTTAATTCAATTAGGCTAATGAAAAACCCGAGGTTTTGTGAAATTTCAAGTGTATGGTAATCTTATTGCACAAATTTGGATAAGGCT
The DNA here is from genome assembly GCA_023212625.1 of Styphnolobium japonicum. Classification (NCBI taxonomy): domain Eukaryota; kingdom Viridiplantae; phylum Streptophyta; class Magnoliopsida; order Fabales; family Fabaceae; genus Styphnolobium; species Styphnolobium japonicum. The sequence goes on from JALBWW010000013.1 coordinate 1,927,425, forward strand.
ATCGTCTATTCAATGATTCAATCACATTCCTCTGTTTTGCCTTTTAATAGCAGTTCCTCATTTTCTGTTTGCCATAGGCATTTCTTGATGAACTTCAAGGAGCAGCCTTGTGATCACGGTCTCCAATAACAGCGTCATCAGGAACGAACTTGGTCCAGAACCAGTGTGACTTCCACACTCTGTTCATTTCTTCAATTGGGACGTTCTTTGTCTCAGGCATAAGCAAAGCAACAAAGATGGTCATGATGACCACAAAACCGGCAAAGAAGAAAAAGAGGCCGAACTTCAAGTGGCATAGCATAGTGAGGAAAATTTGAGCAATGGCAAAGGTGAACAACATGTTCACGGCGACATTGGTAGCTTGTCCTGCAGATCGAACCTCGAGAGAGCATATTTCACTTGGAACCAACCAACCCAATGGACCCCAAGACCAAGCAAATGCTGCAACATATGCACAAATAAAGAACAAGAGGAGGTTGGCTTCTCCTTTGCTAAACGAGCCTTCACCGTTTACTCCGAACTTCATAGCAACCATGCTCCCAACAGCAATCTACATGAAACGATTATGGCTTTCTAATTAGTCATGCTCACAACAACAACAAAATAAAAGTTTTGAGTCATATATATGCCATCATTACCAAAATCTAAAGCACTTAAGTTGTCATTTTCACCTGGCAAATAAACATTTGGGCGCCGCCTTCAAGGAACAAAATCCTTCTTCCAAACTTGTCCACGGTGAAGATGGAAACAAATGTGGCAACCACGTTGACACCTCCAGAGATAACTGCGGACATGAGGGAAGCATCGTCACCGAAGCCCAGAGTCTTGAAAAGGACGGGTGCGTAAAACATGATGACATTGATGCCAGTGAGTTGTTGGAAAAATGGAATGAAAGAACAAAAAGTGAGTTGAGGCCTGTATTTTGGTTGTGTAATGTTCTTCCATGGATGTTCCACCTTTTTGGCTGCCTCGCTAGCTTCAATGAGATCTTGATACTCCTCATCAACGTCATCAGTGCCACGAATCTTTTGCAACATTTTCTTAGCGTTTTCATGTTGGCCTCTTTCAATCATGGAGTTGGGTGTGTCACCTAAGAAAAGAGATCCTACACACAACATGATTGCAGGAATAGCTCCAATACCCAAAGAAGTTCTCCATCCGTTTTCATACTTGGCAGTCCAATAGTTAATAAGGTTTGCACCTAGGATGCCAATTGTGATCATCATTTGAAAGCCAATGTTGAGTGCACCTCTAATCTTTGCTGGAGCCATTTCTGACAAATACACCGGAACAGACTGTTGGAGTAATAGACAATAGTTAAACCCAATTAGTCTTGAAGACTTATTTGCATTCAAACATTGAAACTTGAAAACATATCGGCGATCCTAATTCTTACCTGATTACAATATCCCACACCGAAACCAAGCAACAGACGACCAATGATAAGCATTTCAATATTGACAGCGAAACCGTTCAACAATGCACCAACAAGAAAAAACAAGCCACCTACAAACATTGAGGTCTTGCGGCCCAACATTCTTGTAGTTGTGGAAGCAAAGAAAGAAGCTATCAGTGCTGCAAGATATAAGGAAGAGGTGAATAATGTAAGGAGCTCATTATCAAATTTGCAGTACTGGCTCTCGTGGTTGGATTCATCTTTCATTTGTCTATATACACCCGGGAAGAATTTGACCAAAAATGGTTCCATGGAAGTCACTCCTCCGGTAATACCAAGATCATAACCAAATAGTAGACCTCCCATGGCTGCCACAAAACACGTGACCAACACGAATGTTGTGACCTTGCCCTCATATTGCCTTCCATCTCCTGAAGCAACAAAAGCACCACCTGCCATCTTTCAAACTATTATGTCTTAAAGTGTATCTCCTTGTTTACTTCTACCCACTTTCGTTTTCTGGATGTTTAAACCTCAAACAGTGATGCCTTTTATATAATGTCTGTAGTTGTTAATGATAAGATCCTAAAAATCGTAAGATGTGGTAATAATAACTTCTTCAACAATATGCATTTAAGTAATTTTCCTGATTTGTAGTACCAGTAATATCCTAACTTTAGAGTCTTATATATTTGGATTTGATGTTAATGCACTGTCATAAAGATTTAGATAAGAGCTAATTGTTTGATTGATCGTTACATACGTAGGCATACTCATTGAAAGGATAAACTTATTTGCATATTACCTAATAATACTCTATTTATAGTATGAAGCAATGTCTAGAAAATTTAGCCAAAAACAACAACCACCAGGACGATAACAACTTCCTTTGACGGAATGTTATCTCCTTATTACGAAGGATTTATTTGTTAATAGTGTTGATAAATATTTCATAAAAATTAGAAATTATCTCAATGTTTTCTTAATTAATATAAAATAGTATTTTTATGATTAATTTATACAAAAATAACAACAAAATAATTGAACAAAAAGTAATATTTTGATAATTTGTAATCTTTGATTTTATATTTCTCAAAATATTACATGAAAAATAAATTTACAATTGAAAATTTTCTAGTAGTAAAAAGAAGAAATAATTTATTATTATTATTGTTAATATAATTATAATTTATTGAAAATAAAATAAAATCATAAATTTTCTACTACTTATATATGACTAGTATGTTTGCTGTTTTATTTTTTGGTGTGCACCAAAGGTATCCCCACATTCAAAGGGTGTGAGAATAATCTCCTTTGGGTTAGGAACTGTTATGGTAAAGCCCTCCCAATAGTAGCGACTCTTAAGATTCGAAACTTTAATCTCTTCCCGATAGTCAAAGCCACTTCCTACTTCAACCAACCACATGTTGGTTTTGCGGTTTTATTTTGAAGTTATGATTATTACGATTATAATCTTAGGCACATGACATGAGTATTAATTAAGGCAAACATTATGAGTTGGCATATGTTAAAACTTTGCTACACTGAAGAAGTTTTGAGCTTCCAGTACTTTCCACACTTGGTAGTATTGAAGTAGAATAAATATGTGATTTTCATTCTTATTTGGATTAAACTTTTTCTCTATTCTTAGTTGGTTTTCATGTTAATTGGTCTTTATTCTGTATTCTAGTGATATAAAATGGTTGTCTAATTTAATAATATCTCTCCCATAGATAAGCCAAGGTTGGGAGTCCTCACTTGAAAGAAAACAAATGGATTAAGGTTAATTTTTTGTTTTAAAATTCATAAATAACACTTGGTTTTTGTTGATTTTGGCCATGAATGGACATCCATGTTTTTGTAGAATTAATTTGTGACTGGAGTTGAAAATCGACTTATATTTTAAGTAGAATTTTTCTATTAAATATTTATAAAGTATATTTGTTGAGGGGGAAGTTTCTCTTTATAATTCAGTTTACTACTAATAGCCCTTTTGATTTACTTTTTCTCTTTTGATTTTGAAAATAAATTGAAACTTGTACACCTTTAAGAATATCAAAAAAATTTAGAAGTTAGTAACTTTGGGTAGAATTATGGAAAGCATACTTTGTTTGTGTTGTTTATGGCTTTGATGAACACATGAACTTGATTCTTTATGATGCTGAAGATACAAACATTACAAAAACAAACATATGACCACAACCTAAATAATGTCACTGTTCTACATCCATCTCAAGATGCTTCATGTATGTCAAGACACAAGTGTATCACAAAAATAATTATACTTTGTTAAACAAGATTGTAGCTTATGTAAGGAAATTTGAAAACAGAGTTGGGAAAAAGTCCAAACATGAAGGATAGTACTACCTTAATTTTGATTAATAAAGTTTTTCTTAATTTTATGACTATCAATAATTTTACACATAAAAAAGTTTTTTTGAATATCCATTACATGGTAAATGCATCTAAACCTTTATCCTAACAAGATCAGTTCCAAAATTCTAAATCTTATCCTTCAATTATAGTTTTCTCAAAATTAGTATTTGACTCCCTACTTTCTAGCAAATCCAAATGAGATTATTAATATATATCGTTGAAACCCCCAAATAACCTAAATAAGGCATAAAAGGCAAACATAGTTGATAAATGACAATTAGAACCTATTTTTAGTGATTGCTATGACCTTTTTGATAGCCTAACATGCATTGAAGCTCCCTATAAAGCCAAAATTCTTTCTAACACAAGTAACAAAACAAAGAAAGAAGCAAGGGAAGAGGAAGTGAACGGGGAGCAAGTGGCATTAAGGCTTCCTCCTGTTATTAAGTAATCAAAACAGATCATCGATTAATCGAGGGATTCAACTTAAGAGATTTGTAATAATTATAATTTAAAAGATGGCAGGTGGAGCTTTTGTTGCTTCAGGAGATGGAAGGCAACATGAGGGCAAGGTCACAACATTCGTGTTGGTCACGTGTTTTGTGGCAGCCATGGGAGGTCTACTATTTGGTTATGATCTTGGTATTACCGGAGGAGTGACTTCCATGGAACCATTTTTGGTCAAATTCTTCCCGGGTGTATATAGACAAATGAAAGATGAATCCAACCACGAGAGCCAGTACTGCAAATTTGATAATGAGCTCCTTACATTATTCACCTCTTCCTTATATCTTGCAGCACTGGTAGCTTCTTTCTTTGCTTCCACAACTACAAGAATGTTGGGTCGCAAGACCTCAATGTTTGTAGGTGGCTTGTTTTTTCTTGTTGGTGCATTGTTGAACGGTTTCGCTGTCAATATTGAAATGCTTATCATTGGTCGTCTGTTGCTTGGTTTCGGTGTGGGATATTGTAATCAGGTAAGAATTAGGATCGCCGATATGTTTTCAAGTTTCAATGTTTGAATGCAAATAAGTCTTCAAGACTAATTGGGTTTAACTATTGTTTATTACTCCAACAGTCTGTTCCGGTGTATTTGTCAGAAATGGCTCCAGCAAAGATTAGAGGTGCACTCAACATTGGCTTTCAAATGATGATCACAATTGGCATCCTAGGTGCAAACCTTATTAACTACTGGACTGCCAAGTATGAAAACGGATGGAGAACTTCTTTGGGTATTGGAGCTATTCCTGCAATCATGTTGTGTGTAGGATCTCTTTTCTTAGGTGACACACCCAACTCCATGATTGAAAGAGGCCAACATGAAAACGCTAAGAAAATGTTGCAAAAGATTCGTGGCACTGATAACGTTGATGAGGAGTATCAAGATCTCATTGACGCTAGCGAGGCAGCCAAAAAGGTGGAACATCCATGGAAGAACATTACACAACCAAAATACAGGCCTCAACTCACTTTTTGTTCTTTCATTCCATTTTTCCAACAACTCACTGGCATCAATGTCATCATGTTTTACGCACCCGTCCTTTTCAAGACTCTGGGCTTCGGTGATGATGCTTCCCTCATGTCCGCAGTTATCTCTGGAGGTGTCAACGTGGTTGCCACATTTGTTTCCATCTTCACCGTGGACAAGTTTGGAAGAAGGATTTTGTTCCTTGAAGGCGGCGCCCAAATGTTTATTTGCCAGGTGAAAATGACAACTTAAGTGCTTTAGATTTTGGTAATGATGGCATATATATGACTCAACTTTTATTTTGTTGTTGTTGTGAGCATGACTAATTAGAAAGCCATAATCGTTTCATGTAGATTGCTGTTGGGAGCATGGTTGCTATGAAGTTCGGAGTAAACGGTGAAGGCTCGTTTAGCAAAGGAGAAGCCAACCTCCTCTTGTTCTTTATTTGTGCATATGTTGCAGCATTTGCTTGGTCTTGGGGTCCATTGGGTTGGTTGGTTCCAAGTGAAATATGCTCTCTCGAGGTTCGATCTGCAGGACAAGCTACCAATGTCGCCGTGAACATGTTGTTCACCTTTGCCATTGCTCAAATTTTCCTCACTATGCTATGCCACTTGAAGTTCGGCCTCTTTTTCTTCTTTGCCGGTTTTGTGGTCATCATGACCATCTTTGTTGCTTTGCTTCTGCCTGAGACAAAGAACGTCCCAATTGAAGAAATGAACAGAGTGTGGAAGTCACACTGGTTCTGGACCAAGTTCGTTCCTGATGACGCTGTTATTGGAGACCGTGATCACAAGGCTGCTCCTTGAAGTTCATCAAGATGTGTACAGTTAACTTGTCAAAGGATTAAGAGGAATGAATCCTTGATTTTGTTTATGATATCTCACAAATTCTCCTTGGAATTAATTAATTAATTATTTCTTTTTTTTATAATCATATTTAATTAGTACTAGTTATTTTACCCATGTGTTGCATGATTTGTTATAAATTTGACATCTATGATTATAAGTTTTTGATTTAATGGACAAATATCTAATGCATGTTGTAATTAGTTTATTTTGATTTCAAAAAAGTTTAATTATACTCAAAATATTTCAAAGAGAATATTTGGTTGAAATTTTTTTTAATGTAAAATAAACTTATCAAAACATACTTCTAATCTTATAAAGTGTAATAGAGATATTCATATTCAAATTTTATAAATTATATTACTCAACTTTTTTGTTTGTTTGTGACAATATTTGGATACACTTCTTAGCTTAATTTATATTCATAATTTAGTACTTACATGTAAGTTGTGTAAATAAAAAAAAATGTAATTTTATTATATTTTAACATGTTAAGTGATTTTCTATATGACTGTGTAAAACCTATATAGATTTGTAGTCTCTGTCTTTTCTTGTATTTTACAATTTTATTTCAATTTTCTAACTTGATCTTAATTATATTTTGATGAATTTTCTCTTTAAGTTTTAAACAAATCTCTATGCATATAAAATTGTTAGTTAATAATATCATTAATTACTTCTTGCTCAAGAAAAATTTATAAATTTGATTTGATAGTTAATAATTAATGATGTTATTAATTACAATCTCAATGCAATTTTACTTTTATACTAGTTTTATTACCCGTGCGATGCACAAATTTATTATATTAGATGTGTACAGATTTTTTGAATTATAATCTGTTGTTCATTTGGATATTTTTATAAGAAATTTTTAATCAAATTTATGAAAGACAAAAGACTCAATCATTTTCTAGTTTAATTATCTCAAATGAAAAATATTAAAAAAATTCATAAAAATGAACTTTATCATTACGCATTTAATATATCTAATATCTAGTAAAATATTAAAAAAATAATTATAAAAATATAACACTTGAAGTATTTGATTAAGGTTAAAAATATTTTAAATTAAACATTTATTTGAATATTTATTCATTATAATAGGTAAATAAGTATAATTGATATTTATTAAATTTAAAAAATATTAATAATTTGAATATGTTATGGTATATGATCTTAATTAATTACATTTATTAATAGGTAAATAGGTATTTTGTATTAAAATTAATATAAAATTTAGAAAATTAGATTAATTAAATTTATCACTTAAATAAAATTAAATCAAATATAATTGAAATTTAAATTAGATTTGAACTTTTTTAAATAAATTGTGGATACATGAAAAAATAAAGATATATTAAAGGAGTACAAATTTGGAATGAAATTTTTTTTATGTTTGAGTGACACGTGTCATCAACCCCACTTGCATGAATTGTATTTTATATAGTAGTATATATATCTAGATTATATAATCTATTTATACTATTTTTATATATTATTTAATTATTATGATTTTTATATTTTAAAGTTGAATTCGATTATATTCAATTAACTACAAAAAGTAATTTTAAGTGTAGAATTTAAACATGTTAAATCATTAATTATTTACTATTGAAAAAATTGTAGATTCTTTTAATAATTAGTTTGATATTTTTTTAATTATTTAAAAATAAATATTAAATACATGTTGAGTTCAAAATCTTGTTAAAGAATTGTTATGTTAAAGTGGCCAAAGGGTAGAGGTATGCATAATTGATTCTTAATCTTATTGCATTAACCTCAAAATTAAATAGATATTTTATTAAAATTCAAATAGATAAGAGAAAATTCAAATTCAAATAGATAATTGAAAGTTGAATTAGAATTTTACCAATCCCAAATGAATTTCATGATAAAATTTTAAAACTATTAATCTTAACATATCTAAATACAAATAAATAAAATTATAAAATTTAATTTTAAAATCATAAATAAGTGATATATAACACAACATATCTAAATATAAATTTATGTCTTAAAACAAGTGTTTCAATTTATCTCAATTTTTTATTCAGTAAAAATAGTAAAATACCCAAGTTCAAACGACTTGACTTCTATCCTCATATTTAAAAAGAACACTATTAGGGAGTCCGGACAAATTCATCCCGAATATAGCCCGGAAAGAAAAAAGACGTGAGTCTCATATTATTTTCTCTCTCCTCCAATTATTTCTATTTAACAAATTACATTCAATGCTTAACTGTTTGGTCTGTATCCGGGGTGAAAAATTCGGGCTCTATAGAATTATTCATTTAAAAAATAAAAAATAAAATGGTTATTGTCCCTTCGGTGCACATAAACAGTCTCCTCCGCCCTGTCGAAACTGGAAAGAGGAAACAGTGAAGAGGGAAGACGCAAACGTTGGTAACCGAGTGAGCAGACCAAGTTGTTTTCAACTCCGAGTCTCATGGCATTGCCAACCCTCAAACTCAAACTCAAACTCAAACTCAAACTCTCACACTCTATCTCTCATCACAACAAAATCAAACTTTGTGCTCTTTGCTCTCTCTTATTCTCCAAATTCCCCTATTCCATTTCCACTACCAATTCTCATTCTCATTCTCATCATTCACCCATCTCTTCCTCTCCTTCCACCAACGCCACACTCGTCGATGCCCTCATCTCCATCTTCACCAAACGACCCTTCACTCCAAACAACCCCGCATTGAACCACCTTGCCCCCACAATCACCTCTCAAGTCGTTGAATCCGTGCTCACAGGCCTCAAGAGCTGGAAAGTGGCTCAAACCTTCTTCAACTGGGCTTCAATCCAACATGGCTATAACCACAGTTGCTACACCTACAATGTCATGGCCTCAATCTTGTCCCGTTCGAACCAGAGTGCTCCATTGAGAGTCCTCGCTAAAGAAATTCCGAAATCGCTTTGTTCCTTTACGCCTGGTGCATTGGGTTTCTTGATTCGGTGTCTGGGTAGCGTGGGGTTGGTACAAGAAGCTAACGAGCTTTTTGATGAAATGAGATTGAAGGGTCTTTGCATTCCCAATAATTATAGTTACAATTGTTTGTTAGAGGCTATGTCCAAGTCTGGCTCCATTGATTTGATGGAGGTGAGGTTGAAAGAGATGCGCAAGTTGGGGTGGGAATTTGATAAGTTTACGCTCACCCCAGTTATGCAAGCTTATTGCAATTCTCGCAGGTTTGAAGAAGCTTTGAGTGTTTATAATACTATGCAGGAGATGGGTTGGGTTGATTCACATGTTTACTCTATGCTGGCTTTGTCTTTTAGCAAGTGGGGGGAGGTGGATAAGGCGTTTGAGTTGGTGGAGAGAATGGATGAACAAAGAATGAGTTTGAATGAGAAGACCTTTTGTGTTTTGATTCATGGGTTTGTGAAAGAGTCTCGTGTGGATAAGGCCCTCCAGTTGTTTGATAAAATGCGGAAAGCGGGTTTCACTCCTGATGTTTCGCTGTATGATGTTCTGATTGGAGGACTGTGCAGGAATAAAGAGACTGACAAAGCTTTGAGCTTGCTTTCAGAAATGAAGGAATTTGGTATTCGACCTGATGTTGGAATCCTAACAAAGTTGTTATCATCTTTTTCAGACAAAAGTGAAATTGTGAAATTACTAGAAGAAATTCCGGAAGAGGAAGATGATGAGACTGTTGTTTTGATTTACAATGCTGTTTTGAATGCTTATGTTAGTGATGGGTTGATGGATGAAGCTTATCGCCTTCTTCAGAGGATGATTCAAAGCAAATTTAGTACTGATGCCCAGATGGATAATTTCTTCAGGGTCAAGAGATTGGTTTTTCCTAATACCACTTCCTTTGGCATCGTTATTGATGGCTTACTCAGAAATGGTCAGTTGGACCTTGCAATGAGCCTCTTCAATGATATGCTACGAATTGTTTGTAAACCAAATATTTCGATTTATAACAATCTGATCAATGATCTCTGCAATTCCAATAGATTGGAGGAAAGCTTTGAGCTCTTGAGAGAGATGAAAGAATCAGGAATTGAACCATCTCATTTTACCCACAACTCAATATATGGATGCCTGTGTCAAAGAAAGGATGTTTTAGGAGCCATCAATATGCTGAAGGAGATGCGTGCTTGTGGGCATGAACCATGGATAAAACATTCCACCCTCCTTGTGAAAGAGTTATGTGTTCAAGGGAGGGCTGTAGAAGCATGTAACTTTCTTAACAACATGGTTCAAGAAGGTTTCCTTCCTGATATAGTTTCCTATTCTGCAGCAATTGGTGGTTTGATCAAGATTCAGGAAGTGGATCGAGCATTGAATTTATTCAAGGATTTGTGTTCTCGAGGCCACTGTCCTGATGTGGTTGCTTTTAACATATTGATAAGAGGGCTCTGCAAAGCCAATAGATTCACAGAGGCTGAAAATCTGCTGGAGGAGATTGTTATGAGGGGTCTTTCTCCCTCAGTTGTTACCTACAATCTGCTTATAGATAGTTGGTGCAAAAATGGTTCTATTGATAAGGCTATGGCGCTTCTTTCCAGAATGTATGGAGAAGACAGGGAACCCAATGTCATTACATACACAACTTTGGTGGACGGGTTCTGCAGAGCAGAAAGGCCTGATGATGCTCTCATGGTCTGGAATGAGATGGAAAAAAAAGGTTGTTCTCCAAATCGAATTGCTTTTATAGCACTTATTCATGGCCTTTGCAAATGCTGTAGGCCCACTGCAGCCCTCCGTTATTTACGTGAGATGGAACAGAAAGAATTGAAAGCTGACTCGTTCATTTATATTGCATTGCTAAGTGCTTTTCTATCTGATTTGAATTTGCCCTCAGGATTTGAGATTTTTAAAGAGATGGTTGATTCAGGATTTTTTCCAGATTCCCATGATAAAAATTATCCCATTGCAAGAGATGCAATACTTAAATTTTCTAAGGATCACAGAACATCCTCAGATATCCAGGTTCTAATGGAAGAGGGAAAAATTCCTACACATTGTCTCTGAACTGTTGGAAGTGAAGGTTGATCAAATGGAGTCAATCATTTTTGGCTATTAGCTAAAGGAAGTCAATGTTATACATCAAATTGATGGATTTGGGATAAAATCAAATGAACAGAAAAACACATCTGCTAAGTTCCATTGATAATCTGCCTACAAAGAGAATGTGAGCTCTGGAATTTGTCGAGAGATATGTTACTTGTCAAGTTGGTGGGTTATAAAATGTAGTCAAAGGGAAATATCATATGTACAATTTTTATAGATGTAATGCGCCTTTCATAATTTGTCTTTTAGTTTATAGGTATCATTTTAGCGCTGTGATTGTATCTTGCTTTCTTTAGTTACTGAAATACTTTCTTCTTAAACCAAGGGAGAAAAGATAGAAAGTAAACAAAATGGTGATACTCTAGTGCTGTGGCTATAATTATTTGTCCATGCGCTGCTCTAAACTCAAGAAATAAAGAATACTCCTTATTAATATTGCACTCAATATGTTTTTCTTTATTTGCTAGCCAGAGGGAAGCAGTTTTCTGTCTGTTTGCTACTAAATACTTCCTCTTCTTTTTTCTGTCTCGCATTCTGCTGGTGGGGATTAACTCAAAGCATGGGACAATAATTTGTATAAAAAAACAAAGCAGCTGTAACTCTTGGAAGGTAAATGAAGTAAAATGAAGAATCCAATCATGATCATGGTCCTTACCCAGTTTATGTGAGAGATGCGACCTCTACCAACCTTGCAAATCCAGGGAGAAGAACTGAGGCCAGAACCATGGTTTAACCAAAAGATACTAGATTCCTTTAACTTCCCCGCAATCCTTATTCACATGAAGAGTGAATTTAGTGTAACTCTTGCACCGAGAGTTATACTCTCAAACATGCAATACGTCACTTTTTGAAATTATAATCTCAAGACTTTCTCTACCCTAAGAAGTACCACAAATTAATACGCAAGAATTGGTTCGCGGTTCTCAGCGTTGCTGACCAAACCAGGTAACTGTAGGTGACTATAGAGTGAACAAACGGTCCAGACCAATTCCAAATTGATTTCCAGAGTTGTTAGCCCCAAAATTGTCATGAACCATTTAAGATTTTGATAATAAATAACCTTGTTAATTATAGATTTTTATATTCGAATTCATAAATTTTCTCCACAAAATCATTTTCTCCAGCATATTTGTCATAAATCATGTATGTTTGCTTTGAAAAAATATTTTCTATTTTTACTTATTGAAAATGATTTTCATTTTCAAATTTTAGAAAACATGTTTGATTAATATAATTTTTATTATAATTACAAAAGTTTCACCATGCATTCAACAGCATGTTTCTGAAAATGATAGAAACCACTATTTGTTATTTTGAGATTTAGTGTCATTTAAAAAAAACATTTTTATTAATACTCAATCAAACAGCCTTACCTCATTTTCTTTCCACCCAGAATCATTCTCCCAAAATCGCCTATTCCAAATATTGCATAAGGATACAGGCACGGTTTTCGTAGAATGCAAATACAAATGACTATGGGATTTTAATTGGATTATAAAGTAATGCCCTTTTTTAATTCCGTATTAATATTCGGTACTATCACAAACGCTCTCATTTTCGGTACTTTCCCAAACGCTCTCATTGTTCCATCTTTTTCACCGTTCCGTACTATTATAATTATGGTTTTACAAGAATCAAGCGCCCAACAATGTATGCCACAGAAATGGGGAGACACCTATGAATGACCGAACTTTCTTCCCTTCACTTTTTCTTATTTGACTCACTCTTTCTCTTTCTATTGATTTTAATTTATTCAAATGATTTTTTAAACTTGCGCCCATTTCTAGTTCCCAATAAACATTCCAAGAAATGAATTTTTTCTTACCTCTTAATAATTTTTTGGCAAAAATCATGGGGACTATTAAATATGCTGTGTGTAAACTAAAACACCAGTGAGGAATCCCCTCATACATTATTATAGCATGCCTCAGAAATTGAAGCATAGTTCAGAAAAACTGCCACAATAACTAGCCCAGATTATCCCTCGGCCCCTGTACAATAAAAACTGCAGAAAAAAGAATTGGCCATTATCATGACAGTCATTCCATTAAAAAGACGCATACAATCTAGAGAGCTGATTCCAAAGGTTCCATGTTACATTAAAACCGAAGGAGCTGGATACAATAAAGCACGGACTATCTCTCCAACATGGCATGCTACTAAAATAGGGGATAATAGCCCCCAACTTACACAAATTTTCTTCAAATTTTGCCGAAGAACAGCTATTAAACCCTCCTACAAGCTGCTCCCAGGAGCAGATACCTCAGTACTGCAAACAGGGCAAACCTGCAGACGAAGAGCCAAAGGTTACGCCATAGCTTCTCCACTGCAAAAAACTCTCAAGAAGAAACTAATTTAAATTGGTTACTTCTTTTGCCAAATCATAATTGGTTACTTAATGAATTGAAAGCATTTATTGACAAAATGAACATAATCATACTCTCAAGAAGAACTAATTTAAATTGGTTACTTTTCTTTTGCCAAATCATAATTGGTTACTTAATGAATTGAAAGCATTTATTGACAAAATGAACATAATCATAACTCTCAAGAAGAAACTAATTTAAATTGGTAACTTTTCTTTCGCCAAATCATAATTGGTTTCTTAATGAATTGAAAGCATTTATTGACAAAATGAACATAATCATTTTTGTCAAGCATGCAGTGTAGTAGTCTAGTATTTGATTGCTCAGAGCATAAATAACATATGATGGATGATATCAATGTCTCTAACGGCAGTGAAATGTTTCAAACTACACACTAATTTCTTGTAAAATCTCAAAAGGAAATATCAAATGCGCAACTCCTAAAGATTAGAAAATAAAGAGATTTGAAACATGAGCCAAAACAGGAGCAATTAGTTTATGGCTCCAGAAAATTTTGAAAAATAAATATTGAATGGAAAGCTCCAGAACATTAGAAAAGATCAGACATATGGGTCTAAAGAAGCTATTAAAATATGCAAATGTTAGGAAATTCAATGAAATAGCAGGATGGTATTGTTTGGATAGCAAGGGTCTGTGAAACAAAGTTATGGAAAAAAATACCTCGCTACTAGAGGCCTAGAATTATTATCTAATAAGCTAAAGGAGCTTTGGATTGAAGAGTTTTAAATTATATTTATCTACCAAGAGAAATTCAGATTCATAGGGCTTGGTAAAAAGCAAGACAGAAAAGGATGTGCTGTACAATTCAAGTTCAACTCTAAGGTATTTTAAGCAACCTACAATGCAGAACAAAACTAACAACCACCAAAAAAAATATCTATAAACCCTTTAACTCCCTTAGGCTTAGGGCACAAAAAGCATTATTCACCCAGATGCATGAAGTGCATAAATAAAGTAGACCTAAAGGATCCATAAACTAGAGCTTGCACATGGAAATTAGAAACTAATAACTACATGAAAATATGTGAATTGACAGCATGTATACAGAAAAATGTAAAACAATTAAAAAAAACATACATCAAGTGGAAAAAGGGCATAACCATACCTTGTTTATTTTCAACCAATTGTTAATGCACTCAGGATGGTACAAATGTTTACAGGAAAGAACTGTCAAGGACTCACCATCCTCATAGTCCATCCGGCAAATGACACACCTGAAAGAGGGCCAGAACAGTCAGCCACAATGGTATGTCATGATAACAGCTAAGATTAGAAGTAACAGAATTTGCACATACGAATCATTGCTTCCATGTTGATCACTCCCGGTCTTGTAGTTGAATGAAGGCAAACAGGCAATAGTATCAGTCGAAAGACCTCTGCTCTCAGTTCCAACTACTTCACCCAATGCCAGTAGTTCCTGAAATAATTGAAGCTTACACTTAAAATATGAGATAGAAGGGGACAGGCAGCATGGGGCAAGCTGCAAGCATTACACAAACTTTGGTATAGATCAAGTTCACCTCATATGAAAGTTCATCTGGATCAACATCCTCCCATGCATCCTGCAGAATCAGATATTCCATGAGAAGCATTTATAGAATAGAGTTAACAGTAGCACATGACTTAATGCTACTATCCAAAAAAGAGTAACAAAATAATGCCAGCCAGATTGATTCTGTGATTACAATAAGACATGTTAATAAACAACATGAAGATCGAAGCTAAATCAGGAATAGCAATTTTGACTTAAAAAAGAAGCAATAAAATATATAGTTGGTCCAAAGAAATTATAACCTAAATTTGACCCTCAATCTACTTAACAATTTGAAATATTAGAGGTGGTAAGTGACAAGACTAGGGTGGGGCTATTAATACACCATACACAGAAGCACTAAGAGAGCGTAATGTAAAATACAAAGAAAAGCTAGCCTACATAAAAGAAAGAGAAAAACAAAGAGATATAAAAGCAAAAGTATTGCTTGGAAAAATATCAAACAAGTAATTCAAATAATATAATCATCATAAACTTAAACAACACATTATATAGTCTTACATTCTCTAGCATCCATACAACTCTTGACCACCCTCACAATCTACTACAACAAATATTTCACCCTTCTCTGCGGGAAGAGGGAAAAAAACTTTTCAATGCTTCTTTGTAGAAGCTTCAATCCTTTCAACGATTTTCCTTATTATGTGAATTCAAAGTAGCCCTAAATAAGGGAAATGAAAGTCCTATTTTGTAAAATAATACTATGACTTGAGAATCAATTACCCATTCACATTGCACAATTTTATGATGTTGCAAATAGAATATGAACATATGCACAAATGAACTTACTCAGAGCTCTCCAATCTCTATAAATCTACAAAAGAAACCCCCTTAAATAAACCATGTGCTAACACCCACATGGAAGTCAAGAAAACAAATCTATCCCACAAAAGATGGGAAGGGAGAAACTTCTAATTCAAAACTCTGGCATTACACTCCAAAATTTAAAACGAGCATTTTTTAAGTAACATTTTTTAGTCCACAAGCATAAAAGGCAATGAGAAAAGGCACCATCAATGTAAGAGCAAGTAAAATAAGTGAATCGCATTACCCTTCGCACAAGGCGATCGCAATGAACTAGAATGGGTGGGATGCAAAGACTAAGGTCAATGCTACTCCCACAGTTAACTGGAAATCTAACTTTAAATAAACTACGAGTAGCGGCCATCCCCAAAAATGCTATAGCGGCATAGCAAATCGTGGAGCAGTCACTACATTGAAGAAAGCAGCTGCAATCCCACCACTGATAACTTTAAGACAAAAGCCACACGTAACAGACTTCTTGTTATTAATATATTTCAAATTATTCCACTGCCATCTTATATAAATATTATCACCAGTTGGCTTTCCCATAGAAGAACTGGCCTGTGACTGTGAATCTGTGATAAATGCCATAGGGAGAGGACTAGGTCTGTTTAGGAAATAGGAAGAAAAAAAATTTAGTAACTACTACTAAGTTCCTAAGTCCTAACTAGGAACTAGAGAAGAACTAAAAAACAGGGAACTGACGGAAGAGAAAAAAAATGGACCATATGAGTTACATGAAAAAGAAAATAGAGCAATACCCTTATGAAAAAAACAGGCGATTATCAGCTGAAGGAGAAGGCCAACAGAGGAAGGCCTAAACTGGTTGAGGGAAGGTCAAAGGAGCAAGGCACCAAACAGAGCAAGGCCGAAACTGGTTGAGGGAGGGTGGAAGGAGCAAGGCTGAAACTGGTTTGAATTGTTTGGGGATGCATGTGCTTTGCCTTAAACTAGTGTCAAAGTGATCAATTAATCCCTAAAATTGGTTTATGGGTGTCAATGGACCTAAAACTCTCTAATTAGGTGCAGCCCATTGGATGAAAGTGTTTTAGTGAGCTAAAACAGAGAATTTGTCTCCTTGTAGAATAACGACTGCCGAGGCTGCTATTCCAGTCCGTTGCTGCCCTCTACATTAAATCAACCCACTATTCAGCAATAACGGCTGAACCCGACCAGGATATGGTTCTCATATTTGTTTCTAAAAGGACCTAGAAATTGGAAAGGTTGCCTTTTCTGATGTTTTCACTCACTTATGCAACCTCGGAAATAGGGGAAAGTAAGAGAAAAGAAAGGTGAATTTATTAACTCTATGCTTATTTGGGAATTTTCTTTGTACAGAAATGGTAAAGTGAGGGACAAAAAGTAACTCCACAAATCCCTAAAACTTTCATTTTGATTTTTTTAATAGCTTTTCCTTATTCTCAAAGCATCCAAATGAAGAAAATCAAAAGATGTTATTAACATAAAGCTTTAGCTGCAAAGAAAGATATAATATCTTTTAAACTATCGGACACTCAAATGATTAAAACTGACATATTTTGTAACATCTAAAATCATATTATTTATAATTAGTATTTTAAATGAGAATTATATTTTTATGTAATTTATAAAGTTAAAATAATTAGTTTTTCTTTTGCAGAGGGATCAACAACCAAATGAAAGTTATTCCATTTCGGTTATATTTAATATTAAGGAAAACACTACATAGCAGGAAGTTTTGCACCCGAAACATACACAAAAGCACCATGAACCACTGGACGAATAAGTGGTCCCCACCACAACCATTCATCCAATGGCTTCTATTGTATCTGTATTTGTTTCTGGTGCAAAAGCTTTGAGCAAAATAGCAAAACTCTAATTTCAAATATAAATTATTTATCATAAGGTTGAAAAGCAACTACATATATGATGAAGCATTTACAATAAGCAATAGCAAACACAATCACATGAATATTAAAAAGAATTTATAAATGAAACAAAAAGGCTAAATGCTTTTCACCAATTAAAGTAACCACGTGTTTTCTAAAGATACTTTCTCAACTTGGGAAGTATGTGAAAAACACTCAATGCCTCAAATTTAAATATTACTTTTGATACAATAGCAAAAAATCGAAATAAAATAATAAATTTATGTCAATATACACTTACCTTATGTTTCAACTTTCAACACATAGTATTGATATTTCTAACGTTCCCAAAAAGTAAATAATCTTCACTCATTTTGCATACAGTACACACCACGAAGTGAAAGCGTCATAGAACACAAGATGAGAGTCATCGCTTTCCTTTTATTCTTCCCATTATCTAGTAATGAAAGTAAAAGGAAAGATCACATGAAATCATTTTAACTTAAATTTAAATATTATGGGAACAATAAAAGTTAATAAATTGATTAGAAAAAGCACAATTCAACCTTGTCTATGCCAGAATCAGAATGAATTGAGGAAAGATGCAATCACAGTATGTCTGATGGGCCACTGGACGTAGGGGTGGGGGAACTTTGGGAGTGCCAGTCGACCCATTAACATAATCACTGTAATTTTTCTTCTTTTTTATGGAAAATGGTATATTGGCGAGCAGTGACAGACCCAGAAATTTTGGGTGGTGGGGGCAAAGCAAGGACAATATCTCTCTCTTCATATGTATAGTGGAATTTACTCATCCATCCACATAATGGGGACAAAGCTTGAAAGACAATGTGTGCTAAGATGGTAAATTATCACTATGGTAATAGGAAGTTTTTAAAATTGAGTGGGGGCCACTGTTAAACACAAAGATCCGTCACTGATGGTGTGAGTGAATAGCAAGACAAAAGGTACGGGATTAAAACCAAGCTCCAAATGGATTTATTGAAATTTTGGTTTGTGATAGAGCCCAATGGTGCTATTTGATCCATGTAGCCGACACCATCAAGTGGGATAACGCTTGGTTATTGTTGTTAGCAGTAGAAATGAATGACTTGACCTTTGAAGGAAGCTTTCCACAGAAAATCAGCAAACCTATCCTGAAATGGAGAGTTAATAAGGAATTGAAAGGTGTATCTACAGTGTAACTCGGAAGTGGGAGGAGCAAATCCTTTCATCCAATTCTGAGGGGAAAGGCAATGAAGTGACCCATATTAATTTACTTATCTACAAGTACAAGTATGTCAATTTTTAAGGATTTATTGCCTCACTTATTGCAAGCTAGTTCTTTGGCTCTTGACCATGTTTCTTTAATCATTAGGAATATTAGGTTTTAAATTTAACACTTGTCTCAAGAACCCACCAGCATTATACGCTTCAAAAGATTCATTTTGTGAGCAAAAACAGATGACCAACATCTAAAATTATTATAAGAAACTAACCTCTCCTCACCATACGGAAATCATTTAGACTATCAAAGTGTACATTAAATGTGTAAGAGAACACATACATGAGTAATTGCGCATGTGCATACATACATATTTTGTGAGTACGTGCATGCACGCACAAATTTTGTGCACCAAAAAGCCACTAATCTATCAAGTTCTACCAATCTATCATTTAGGGAAGTCTAAACACAAAAGATTCCATTTTTGCCTCACATGCATATAATCCCCCAACATTTCCACTGGAGCAATAAACCCAGGAGTCCTGCACAATGTGTCAATTGGCCCTTCTGTCTGTCCATGTTAAAACCAATATAAGGAACCTAACAAGCGTGCATCACGTGACCAAATAACAGCCTACAACCATGGACCCATATGAACACATCTCTGTAAGACATTTAGGTTTGAAAATGAAGCGGGATCAAAAATTTCCAGTGCCACCAGAGGTGATTAGTTGCAATTAAATTATTTAGAGGTTTATGTTGTATGCAACCATGAATGGCAAATGGATTAAATGCTCTGTTGATGCCTGTAGAACAATTGGCATGCAGCAATTTGAGACCCATTTGTCTTCTAAAACCATTGTTTCCCTCCCTCTATATGAATGTAATCACAACCAAAGTTGACCATTTTAGTTGGAATGATCTTCCCCTTCCTATCACAGTCTTTTGGTCTTAGAAAGTTCTACAACACTATCCTCCCTCAGCCTTAGATTGCTAGATCCACTGACATCAAATTCAACAATAGGGGGTCATCTTAACTTCAAACACCTCTGATTGCATGCACAAACTAAGGGTAACATGAATGTGCTCCATACTGAGTGCTTAGCTCATAGAACCGTAACGTAAATGCTGTGGATTATTGAAATCCAAGT
Source organism: Styphnolobium japonicum (assembly GCA_023212625.1). NCBI lineage: Eukaryota > Viridiplantae > Streptophyta > Magnoliopsida > Fabales > Fabaceae > Styphnolobium > Styphnolobium japonicum. Next base: position 1,947,508 of record JALBWW010000013.1, read on the forward strand.
AGATCAAAAAGTAAAATAAGCAAGAATAAAATAACAGCTTCCATTTTCCCACCTTTAACCCCAGCTGAAGCAAAGCAGCAAATATTTATAGTTCATAGACAGGAATGATGAGGAAGAAGAAGAAATTGCAGATAAAGGGGAGTTAAGTCTCAAAACTTGATTTGTGGCCAAGAAAGTTGATGAAGCTTGGAGATGATTTTGATAGAGTAGCTTCAAAGAATGAGAAAATTAAAAGAAGAAGAAATTGCAGATAAAGGGGAGTTAAGTCTCAAAACTTGATTTGTGGCCAAGAAAGTTGATGAAGCTTGGAGATGATTTTGATAGAGTAGCTTCAAAGAATGAGAAAATTAATGCATCTGGCATTTGAAATATGCAGAAGAAGAGAACCTTTGAAGGGTTCTACTATGGATCTAATGCAATGGCCTCAAGGACTAGCTTCAGCACTAGTTTTATGTCTAGTATCAGTATAGAGATGAGTTGCAGTGCAGCCATGGATAAAAATGTGAAATAACTAATCACATGAAACTAATGAACCAGATTCTGCTATAATGTGGACAACATTCAGACAGAAGGACCAATTGAAACTAAGAGATTTTGCGAATTGTTACTGTTTTTATTGGTTCCTTCTTCTACATCAGGAAATTATGTGCAGATGGAACAAAGTTGAAGGGAGTTTTGTGTGTTATTTATTTATTTTTGGGTTAAAAGAGTTTTGTGCAACCCTTGTGAAAACCTGTGTAAGTTTTGTGTGTTTAAGCCTGTAGAAAACCTGACAATATCTTTCTGACCTCCAGAAGGGACAATATAATCACTTAGAATGGAGTAATAGATTTGTCATGGCATGGTATCTACAATATCTATCAAAACATCCTCAACCAAGATGCATAAATCATTCGGTGAATTTTGTCTTATCTCTAACAAGAATGCGATAGAGTTAAATGAAATCATCTAAGTAACATCAATTGAGTTTCAAAGGAAATAAATGTTAGTAAGTTACAATATTTTTCAAATAGGACCATACTATGTCTATGAGTAAAGCTAATATCCACCCACAAGCACCATTTTCCTAATAACCATGAAATATTCCCCTAATATATGGTACGGAGGTTTAGAATTTAAAAGAGGACAATATGCCTGGCTGTCCTTTTAAATGTTTGGTACAATGCCCATGAGTATGTGCGAGTGCACATACACAAAGATTAGCCCATGAGTATGTGTGAATGCACATACACATAGAATAGAGATGTTTACCTGAGAATTAGCACCATGTTCCTCCGTTTCCTCATCCTCCCCTGCAATAGAAAATGTAACTAGCAGTTCTAACAGATGGATAATTTCCAAAAGTCCAACGATTTTGCATTCATAGCCAAGAAAACTTACGATCATTTATCCCAGCAAGAGCCAACAGTCTAGCTGCCATTTCCCTCTCTTCAGCCTCTTGTAATGCTCTTGCATAGGCTTCATCACTTGAAAATACATCCGGGTCAAATTCAATGATGGGATTATCATGTTCTCCAGCACTAGCATGAGCATGGACATCAAATGCATCTTCATTCTCATATTCCTCATCATCATCATCATTATCATCTTCATCGTCGCCGTCATCCACATCAGTTCCATCATGTAGATCATCAAAATCATCCCCATCATCATGCAAATAGCTTCCAGCTTCCCAACTTCCATAGTCACTACCTTCATTATTCATTCTCAGCATCATGTACGCCCTTTCCTATTCAATAATTAAACCAATGCTATATAAATCAGAAGAATAAGAAAATCAAAAGAAAAATCAAGAATATATGTGAATCATGACTGTTAGAGAACAGTAGTGTAAGTTTGTCATGTGTGTTAAGTGTATTGGGCTAGGCCTGTACTAGTTATACTATACATGTAGTCCACTAGGTTTATTAGTATAAATACATACACGGGGAGCCTAACAAAAACAAGTTAGTGCATCCCATTATACAACAACATTCCTTCTCTTTCATGCTCTCTCTGTCTCTCTGTCTCTCTTTTCTATAGATTCTACATGGTATCAAGAGCTAGGGTATAAAACCTAGGTCAGCTGTCTAGGGTTCTTCCATTTTGGGACTGTTTGGGGCCTGTGTGATCAAGCCCAGGGAGTTTGATCAGCATTACTAAGGTTATTTTCAACTACTAGGCAGTTTTTTGTGTCTGTTTGAGGCCCAAAGTGATCTGGTGTGAAGTTTGGCTTTCATTTTGTCTCTTTGAAGAGGAAACAGCTTAGTGGAAACTCATTTGTTTTATACAGCTAAGCTAACTCGGCACAGCTTCATGCCAGCTTCATGACATGACTGTTTGTAAAAGACAGGTTGAAGGGCAAACGAAGGATGTAAATCAGGGATATGCAGGTGTTATTGTATGTTTTGGAATTCATTGGAGTACGAAGCATTCTATTTCAATACAATTTTACTAAAACAAATTTTCCATGGTAGATATATTAAATTATGGTATTTTGCATGCTCTTGGACTGCTACCATGTAATACATGTCGTTGGAAAGCAATGCAAGTTGAAGCTTCACTTGCAGCTAGGACATCTAGAAGCATAACTTAAAGGAAATCAAAGAAAATTTTGTTTAGGGTAATGGGGTTTAAGCAGTTTCAAGCTTCTGATACAAAAAAGAATTTTTATTTCAATTGGTCTACTCTACTCCTCTCGATTATTTGATATTCTTTTCGTATTTCTACAATTTGAATTGCGAAAAGCATATAAGAAGAACACTAGGGCAAAATTGAATTATTTGTGCACAACCTGCTCTTGAAGGGTTCGGGCAAGGGCGAGGTCAGCATCGACCTGGCTGAGATTAGAAAAAGGGGTTCTGGAAGGTTGAGAGCGGGTGGGTCCAGATCCAGTTGCATCTTCTTGATCTTGATCTTCATCTCGATCTTGCTCCACTAGTTCTATGCGCTCCTCGGCATTCAAATCGGAATGCTCTTCTTCTTCTTCTTCTTCGTTGTGGTTGTTGGATTTGGCTCCTGCCCCAGAATCCACTTTGGCGGTGTTGCTGTTGGTGTTGTTGTTGTCGTTCTCCATGGGAAGAGAAAGAGCAGAGAGCAAGTGACAGAGGAGAAAGAGTCGCACAAGATGGTAGAAAAGAAAATCAGAGAAAAATATATGTAATGTATAAAATGGTGAACGAAGGGTGAATGGTGACGTAGAAAGAAAAGAAGGGGCAAAAACGAGGAAAAGAAACGGCAATGAAAATCAAAATGGACCAAGGACGAAGAGACGGGTCTGTGGGCTCCACCAGTTTCGACGCTCCGATTGAACACCACCGTCTGTCACAGCGGGTCCCATCCCATATCAACGGCTCCAGTTGTAGATTCAGAATTACTCCAAACGTGGGAGAAAAGACTTGTTTTGTTAACTAAAAGGTGAAAACAAGAGATATAATTAAGAAGAGAGAGGAGAGAAAAAATATTTGAGTGTCTTATTAGAAACACATTAAATTTAATACGTGTCACTCAAATCTTTTATTTTCTCTTTTTCTTTTGTTAATTATGTTTTTCTTTGAACATTATATTTTTTTTTTTTATAAGATTAATCACTGCCCATAAGTCGACTAGGTTATAGTTACGAGATGTTTTTAATATAATTCGTACCCCTACAATGAAGTAAATTCTACTAGTTTTGACTCAACTTATGATTTTTAATTATGTATTTTTAATTAAATATTATTAATTAAGTGAAAAATTACACATGTCTCTTTTTTGTTATTGTAGAAAATAGATCTAATAACTCGATAAAAAATATGACCTATGTTCAAAAAATCTTAAGTTAAACTAATTATGGGTTGATCCAGCTCAAAAATAGGCTAGTCCGATACAGTCGGCTCTCTAACTCGATTATATGAAATATTATATATATATATATATATATATTTAATTTTGTTATTTTTTATTCATATGACCAGTTTTATTTGAATTTAAAAAAAATAATAATCAAATTTAGTGAGTACATCTAAGCATTTCTTTTTTCTCTACTTGAAATATGATGTTAATTTGTGCTAGTTTCTTGAATTGATTAATGTATGGTTCAAGCAATACTTTATAAACACATCCTAAATCATTTATGTCGAAAACAATGTAGTAAATATTCACTGTTTTATGTTGATCACACTTAATATAATATGTTATACTTATATATAATTTGCGTACATATATTTTGTGGGCTTTGATTAATGTAGAAGTTTAATTTATTAATAACTTATTATTATAGATACAAAAAAGTAAAAAAAGACAAAAAAAAATTCCAGTTCATTGGCCGCCAGCCCAGTCCCCCAACCCATATAGGCTGGGCTGGGCTGGCTATTTGCTAACTCATACCTATTGTGGGCCAGTCTAGCCCAACCTAAAATAAGCTTGGCTCAATGCGGGCTTGGTATTCAGAATGCGAGAGACTGATCCAATAGAGTACGATCAAGCGTGTCAAGTAAGGATTTCTCTCAACTGCATTTTCTCTATACACATCATTCTAATAATTAAACTCAATATAAGATGCTTAAAGTGACCGAAGTCTTTCCACTTATACCATGCAAGTTGGTACACACATGTCTCTTTATTCTTGTCCCTTTAACTCAAAAATAGTTGGTTTAATAGTTAAGGCATGTTGTCATGAAAGTTCAAACCTTATGGCAATACATAAAAAATTAAAAAAAATTTCTAAATGTATCGAGCCGATTAGGGGACAAACCCTTAAGATTATTGAAATAGAGACTTAAGTTCCATTTGGAAGAGATAATAACCATTTTTTTGAGCTTATCTACTAGAATAATCATTTTGAATTAGGTTATTAAAATAACTTTTGAAACTCTTATAGGCGATTTAAGGCTTATTTTCATAAGCAAACAAATTAAGCTTGTGAAAATAAAGATTTGTGAAAGCCAAAACAACTTAGACATATCCCTCAAATATATAATATATATTTTCAAATAGTTTATGACAAGCACTTATGATAATAAAACTTATTAAATAAATTATACTCAAATAAGTACTTATATAAATTGTATATCTAAACAAGACATTAGTACTGATTGACTCAAAAACTAACTCAAATATACCCTTATCATACTAAAAAAAATCTTTCATCCGTTTTAATTAATAATAATAATTTACTTAATTTTGTAATATTTAATTAGAGAGATCAAATTAAAAAAAAATTAAATTCCCAAGTCTAATATAATGGTATAAAATTTGTGTCGTCTCTCACGATAATTTATTATTTTTCTAATTTATATATTAACAGTATTTATCATTTTATTGATTAACTTACAACAAAAAGCCGCTTTGAGATTATTATTACTCGCGGTATTTTTATTTTTATTTTTTGTTTTGATAGTCTAAGTTAGTATTTGTCATTAATTAAATTTAAAATATTAACACACCTTCATATTTTCAAAATCTACATATTTTGTTCCTCTAATTTTGAATTATACAATTACATTTAATCATTTAAGGAAGAGAAAAAGTGGTCTGGTAGACAATCAAACTTTTAATACCAACATTATACTCAAATTTTAAAAACTAAGAGAGTTGTTATAATATTCTAATAAATTTAATATTTAGGGTAAATTATCAATTATTTATTAATTGAGTTTCACAATATATGTTTAAAAATTTATTAAATATAAATAATAATTAATAAATATTTAACAATTCACTCTAAATACTAATATTTTTTTTAAAAACTAAAATAATCCCAAAAGTCTAGGAGTTGATGCCAATTAAGTTACAAACTTGTTAACACTGTTTACTTTATTTTTAATAATAAAAGAACTTGTTAATAGAAAAATTGAATACGATGCAAAAGGTGTCAAAGCACGCGAGTCTATTCTAGGTCGATCATAACTCTCGTGGAACAGGGATTATGGGTTAAGGCAAAAAAAAAAAAAAAAATCACATACTAAATGGGCTGCCAAAAATCTTGACCTTAACCCACCTTTACACGGATTAGGGTCAGCACACCATATATAGAAAATGAGTTCAAGGAGGGAGCCATCCTAGCATTACAGATGAGGGAGGGGGTCAATGTTGATGTCAAGGAAGGCAAAAACAACATGATTTGAGATGAGAAGAGATTTGATTTTACAATGGTGATCAAGGACAGTTGAAGGATATTAAATATTAAGATGCCTGAGTCTGAGAATGGATAAAAAGGTGTACTGAGGAAAGGAAAAGTAGATAAAATGAAAGGGAAACAAATCGCATGATTTGCTGAGTTGAAACGCACTGTATGGTGCTGGTTTGAAACACATTGCTAGACTACATAAGTGGACAGGCCAGTCCACGAGCTAGCCCAACCTTAAATCGAATAAGCTCGTGAATTAGAAGGCCGAAGTAAAAAAAAAAAAGAACTGGATTATCAAAGTAGACTATTGAAATAGAAACCCAACTCACAATTTGCATGGGCAGATGGCTGGCCTATGGGCCAAAGCCTATTTGAACACGTGTACGTCGAACTAGTTTCTCACTTGTAGCACGAAAGTTGAAACAAAGTGCAAATCCTTGGCAAAAATAGTGTAAATACGTGAGAAGAAGTACCATGTTGCGTGAAAGTTGAAAGCTCCTCCACAACTCTATTTCTCTCAGACCAGCGTCTCCATAGCAGTGCCCATCCAATCCCATTCCAGCTCTTTGTGGGTATCATGGTACTTGGATTTTCATTTAAGTAACATTATGGGGTTTGTTTTTTGTGTACTTTGATGATGTTGTATGCTTCATTTGTTGTTGTTTCAGCCATTTTAGAATTTTGATTGGCTTGTGTGCATCGTGTTGCTTTATTTTTGAACTTGGGTATCTGTTTATGTCCTGACAAGGGTCAGAGTTGTTATTTTCTGGAGTCAGAGTTACTGACTGCAAATTGCTTGATAAAATGACTGAAAGAAACTTGATTGTAAGGGATCAATAATTTGCAGAAGTTGGACTTTCCGATGCTAGATTCGGGACAGGAATAAGTTGGAATGATAGGGAGTTGCATGAATGAATATAGATGCATTGCTATACTGAACCTTTTGGCTCTTATTTTATCTATAATTTTGATGCTTAATAGAGTAGAGGTGACAACACAAGAAGTTAAGGAGGAGAATGCTATGTGGTCAAGTTTAGTTTTCTTGCGAAACAAACTGAGCCTTATAAAATTTATTTTTCTGCTCACTTTGGCAATTTTGCATTATATTTCAAGTCGAGTTTGATACTTTGATATAATCCAGCTGTTTAATTGAGACTTAAGAGATTTGAATGAGTAAATAAATTTACTTGACTGAGTTTGAATTAAATGATGTTACTTTTCATTATCTTGTGCTGTGATATAAGAATGAAACACATATTATGTGTTTGATTAAATGTCTAAATAGTGTATGCTCCCTGTGTTTTACCATTTTGTTTTCCTGTTTAATGCTACTTTTTCAATCTTGATTGTGATGGTTCAGTCTTAATCAGATTGTGAGAACTCATTAATTTTTATAGTGACTGAATTATTGGTAGAACCGTGGAAGGACTTAGAGGTCAAGAAATATGGGATTGGATCACTCTTCAAATTTTGTCTTGGGTGTGAATTTTTTGCTATGCTTAATTCGAATTAAACCTTTAGGAGAGTAATCATGCATTATGGTAATCCATGTGCTTAAATTGAATCTGGTACTGTATCAAAAAACGGATGGTTCTTTGAGTTCTGATTGCATATCTAATACTATGCTGTTTGATTCGGGTTTAAAGTTTAATATCTTAGGGATATTTTGATTGCTCTGGTTTTGAGTTTTTCTGTTATGATGCATCCATACTAAAATATTTGTATTTATCTGCATTTTTACTGATTGAAAGTGATATGAAATTGTGGACTGTTGGAAGGTTGAATTAAGTAGCTTTATTAAAATGAACACTAGTTGAAGATGGGCTTAGCCTTGTATCTTGTATTTCTATGTTAATATTAGAGAATTGTGGGTTTCCTGTTTTGATATTTGGGATAAAATAATTCAAAAAATCTGTTTGCCATTTACATTTTGTTGGGGTTTGGCCTGAAGGCTTCTATCATGTCTTAATTTGGCTTAATATTTTCATGGATGGCACTATTTCATTCATGACTAACTTCTTAAATTCAATTCAAAGCTTGAGGACACCCATGGATCCCTAACCATCAAATTCTATGATTCTGAACAGTGTTACCTTGGCTCAGCGTTGCTTGGATGATACATACACTTGAAGCGTTAAACTTGCAGGTGTACAAGATATATCTGTAAATGATTGGAGTGTCATTGTCATGTAAAATTGCAAATTTGAACCAAACTCTACTCAGCCTACTTGATAAATGCAAATCAATGCTTGAACTGAAGCAACTTCATGCTATTGTGATCTCTTTCGGCTTATCTCAAGATGACCCTTTTATATCCAAAATTCTTTGTTTTTCTGCTCTGTCCAATTCAGGCGACATTGATTATTCATATAGGGTTTTCTCCCAGCTTTCCAGTCCAACAGTTTTTAGCTGGAACACAATCATAAGAGGTTACTCAAATAGCAAAACCCCAAACCATTCCCTATCTGTTTTTCTAAAGATGCTGCAACTCGGGGTGGCACCAGATTACTTAACATACCCATTTCTTGTGAAGGCATCAGCACGCCTTTTAAAGCAGGAAACTGGTGTATCTGTGCATGCCCACATTATAAAAACAGGGCATGAGTCTGATAGATTTATCCAGAATTCTTTGATTCATATGTATGCTTCTTGTGGGAATATCATGTGGGCTCATAAGGTATTTGATGGGATGCAGGGAAAAAACTTGGTTTCATGGAATTCCATGTTGGATGGCTATGCTAAGTGTGGAGAAATGGTTTTGGCTCAGAAGGTTTTTGAATCGATGTCAGAGAGGGATGTTCGGTCATGGAGCTCTTTGATTGATGGTTATGTTAAGGCAGGGGAATACAGGGAAGCTATGGCTGTCTTTGAAAAAATGCAGGCTGTTGGGCCCAAGGCAAATGAAGTGACTTTGGTGAGTGTCTTGTGTGCTTGTGCACACCTAGGTGCTCTAGAGACGGGGAGAATGATGCACAAGTACATGGTTGACAGTGGATTACCACTGACATTGGTCTTGCAGACTTCTCTTGTGGACATGTATGCTAAATGTGGGGCAATAGAGGAGGCTTTGCTTGTATTCCGTGGTGTCTTGAAGAGTCAAACTGATGTGTTGATTTGGAATGCAATGATTGGAGGTCTTGCAACACATGGGTTAGTCAAAGAATCTCTTAAATTGTTTAAGGAAATGCAAATAGTTGGTATCCATCCTGATGAGATCACATACTTGTGCTTGTTGGCTGCCTGTGCCCATGGAGGGTTAGTTAAAGAAGCCTGGCACTTCTTTGAGAGCCTTAGTAAATGTGGCATGATACCTACAAGCGAGCATTGTGCTTGCATGGTAGATGTGCTGGCACGTGCAGGTCAGTTAGCCACTGCATACCAATTTATATGTCAAATGCCTATAGAGCCAACAGCTTCCATGTTTGGTGCTCTCCTTAGTGGGTGTATTAACCATAGAAATATAGATCTCGCAGAAATAGTTGGGAGGAAGCTTATTGAGCTTGAACCAAATCATGATGGAAGGTATATCGGCTTATCAAATGTTTATGCTGTCGTCAAACGTTGGGATGATGCAAGAAGCATGAGAAAAGCCATGGAGAGAAGAGGGGTGAAAAAATGGCCTGGATTTAGTTTTGTTGAAATATCTGGAGTCCTTCATAGATTTATTGCTCATGATAAAACTCATCCTAATTCAGAAGAAACTTATTCTATGCTGAGTTTTGTTGTATATCAAATGAAACTTGGCTGTCACCAAGGAAATCCGGATAGTTCGTTGAATGATACATTAATAGAAGATGATTTGCTTTTCTTTTGAATAGATGTTGTTAAAGTTTGTATCAATTAAATTTTTTGGAAGAATTATTGTACAGAACCTAAAAAGTTCAATGTCATTTATTAGAAATCCATTTTTTGCTTTTGGGTTTAGCAAAATGTCTTCATATTTTGTAACCCTGTTTAGAAATCCATGCAATATGTAGGTTACAGCTCACTGAAAAGTAATTTTGAAATGTAACTACCATTTAACGAGTGGAAAAAAAATGAGGTGCTCTAATGACAAGAAAAGCCTTGAAAATCATGATGGCCCATGTTGAAACAATGGAGTCATTAGCAGAGTTAACCACGTGGAATTTTACCATTTTGGTTTAATCGATGTTCATTCATTTAATACATGCCAAACCCGACTTTTCATCATAGATGATACATACAACATAGAACATTAAAATGATTCTGTGATATCAGGTGGAGAAGGTATATGTTTATTTTTATTTACTCATGACATTTGAACTGATCCTCTTTCCTTTAAGAATCATTAGTACAAGATTATGTTCCTTCATAACATCACTGTATTTGCTTGTTTTAGGCAAATAAATACTTGAGTCTTGGATGGTTCATGCACCAATCTTGTTTCACATTTGAACCATAAGGTGATAGAATCCCACTTATAAGATTATTCTACTTATTATAGCACATTTGTGAACAAGATGAATTTCTTATCTTTTATTTTCCCTTTAACTTTTATTCTGTGAAACAGATTGTTTCTTATTTAATTTTTTTCTTATTTAAGAGGGTGCAACCGTGCAAGGAAATACCTTCTTTACTTTACTAGTCCAGATATTGTTGAGTGGATGCTGTATCATCTCTCCCTATGAAGTTGGAACTCCAGTGCTTCGCATGTACAAATCCAACTAGTACATTTATCAAGATAATTTTTTTAAAGAATAAGAATGCAGTGGTTGACATTTAGGTTAGAGTCTACTGACATGAATAATCCTGAAGCTAAATTTGTTGATCTTTTGTCTTGTACAGAAGTCTCAAATTTATCAGTTTTTGGTTCCTATAATAGCTAATTGCTTCACTTTCGTAATTCAGAGAACTCTTGTCCCCCGTTGATTAGAGGGTACATCTGGACTAGTATCAAAACTATTCAGATTGACATTGATGGCACTCCTAGTGACATTCTAGTCTACATCTTGATTTGCTTGTGTATCCTTCACGACATATTGCTCTCCCTCTTTACTTTTTCCCCATAGAAGAATATACATGCCAGCAATAACCAAGGCAGAACCTGCAACACTGCTTATTGCAGATAGGGATGCATTAGGTGCAATGCAACGTAAAAGGGCGGAAATCATAGAAGAGTGATAAAAGGAATCAACCTTCCCAGGTAAATTTCCTCCTTCAATATAGAGAAATCAAGCATGGTCACAAATATCTGTATAAGGGGGGTAAATGCTGCAGTAAAAACAGGACCCCTTTGTTTGACACTCCATGACATTGCCACGTAGCACAAGCCTGATCCTACCAACCCCTAGGTTCACATACAACAAATTTGAATGCAAAAGTTCGTATAGGTAACTCAGGATTGTGGAACTTCTACTTGAAATGCAAATCGAAATATTGATTTGAACTTGGAATTTGCAAAGAAACTAACAGATTATTTCAAAAACATTCTACATGATGTATTTCGTAAAGAATACACTTACAGCATATATAACACACGTTATTTCTAGCTTTCCTTTGAGAATCCACGTGGCATTATTTCTCTTGATGATCAAAGTTAATATTGCTGATTGAATGGCAGAAAAAAGTGACAAAATGGCTGTGCTAGAGTATTGACATGGATACTTTTTGCTAATCTTTGCTTGTATAATAAACCATGAAGACCACAAGAGGCAGCCTGCAGTCAGAAGTATTGAACCTATAACCCATTTCTCTAACTTGGCGGCTGGTGGTGTCCTTGTAGCTTTGTTTACTATGTGTTGCGATTGTGGGTTGATTATAGGCATTCCTTTATAAAGGATCAATAACAAAGCTCCACCAATGCACACAGAAATTCCCAAGACTTTGGCTTTACCACTCTTGCTTTTCAGGTTCACCTTCTCTATCCTGGAAGAATTTCAAGCCAAAGGTTCAAAATTATTGTAGTTATATTACATAATAATCGAGTAATATCCTTTTGTTTGACTTACCCAAATGGCAGCGCCATAATGAACGTAAATACAGGCACCGTGTTGAGGAATGCACATGAGAATGTGGCAGACGTATATTCAAGTCCAAGAAGAAATAGGTATTGGGTGAATGTTACTCTGAAAGGCATTGATAAAATCATGAATTTTAGTGGCTAGATAAAACAACATAAAGTATAGAGCTAGCAATGTGTATCTTTGGTTATAAGAGTACTTACCCGATAAGAGCACTGAGGAAAAGGCGACATATTATGTGAACCTCCGGTTTGTGTTTCCTGTAAAAAGAGTAGAAAACCACTATGTCTTATCTTTGTGCAATTTCAGTAGTTCTAAAACAAAGGTCTTTTTTACATGATAACCTATGAGGACAATTATATTAGCCAAAGGCATGTACTGATTTAAGAGAAAGAGAAGAAGAGAGAGAAAGGGGGGGGGAGTATAAGAAGAAAGAAGTGAAGGGATCAGGTAGTTCTTACCTTTCATAGAAGCAGGCAATAGGTGCCAAGAAAATAAATGAAATTGCCTGTCGATATGTTACGATGGACAAGTAGTCAATTCCTTCATTAAGAACCTTCTTCAGAAGTAAATTGACAAAAGCCAGAGCTAAATTAACTAGAATCATCACAGAAACTGGCTTGCACTGTTCATGGAAATGTATCAACATCCTGATTTTTGCTCTTATACTTTGTAGTTTGTTGAGCTTTGGAAGAATGCTATGATGCCTACTGTCTTCTTCAATATATAGAGGAATTAAGAACCTCCCAGAAGATTGGAACAAACATGATGATATATTCCTCATCACATCAACATTCTCCATTGAACGTTCCAGATTGCATTATTTGCTTACTTTTTATTTCTCATAGTGGAAATTTGCATGTGATCTTACACGACCAGCTGCTAAACCATGTGATATTCGTTCGTCGTCATTGATTGATCTCAGCCTCCAAAAATTCGGAAAATATGATTATTTATTAGTTATCAAATCAACACTTCTGCGGTCAAGTTGCCATATTTTACTCATTGGTTCCTTTAGCTTTCTCTTGCTGGAATTTCCTGCAGGTGAGATCACTGAATAAAAGTGCTAAGATCACGTTATATTTATCTTCATCATTTGACATCAGAATTAGCTTCTCTTCTACATAAATATAATCCAAATATGTGCTCGTCTTAGAACCATTAGCTTCTTACCCTTTTGAATGAGTATTGTGTTAGAATTTTACAAGTGGTGGTAAGCATCATTATAAAGTAGAGACAGATATGACATTGTCTCCCTTTCTTTTGACTAACTGGGAATCTGTTTATCTGGTTTGCTTGGCACGTTACTTATTTATTTATTATTTTTATTACAAGCAAGAACAACATGTCAAATCTTGGCAAAGGAGAGAAGCTAGTAGAAAGCTGAAGGATACTCTCTATAACTGGTACGCAAATTGTTGGCGCGGAAAAAATGGCTCGTCGTGTATCTAGTTTCATCACATTATGGCCAATTTATGAAGCAAAAGCTCATTGTGCTTGATATTCTGGGAATACGATTTCTACACAGTTTTCTGCACTTGGAAATCAATCTTATTTGGTTGAAGGAAATGAAAAGGGATAAAAAGATAATGGGAATGGGAATAAGCCAGTGCGTTTGATTTTTTATTTTTTATTTTTAATTAAAAAAATAGTACTTTTTTTGTTTAAAAAAAGTATTTTTATAAGGCTTTGGTTTTTAGAAAGAAAAAGCTCCTTCTAAAGAGAATGGACATCCCTTCAATTATATAAATAAGTATTTCATCATAAAAATGAAAGAATTAATACACCTTCCATTTCACCTAAACAATTTGATTTCCCCCGAAAAATCATAAATTATTTTTTATTTTATTTTTTAATCAATTCTAACATACCAAATATAAAAAAAATGAAATAGATTCTGTTCGGTCCTAGAGTGACGAAATAATGCCTCACAACTAAAATAAGAGATGAGAAAATATTAAGAGAGAACAACCTCACAAATATAACTCACAAATACTCACAAAGAATACAAGAAAATATATAAGAGAGGAAGAGAAGATTTTGGGATGATTTTAAAATGCACGCTTGGGCCTCCTTTTATAACTTCCAAAGGACAATCCATTCAAATGACTATCCGATGTGGGACTAACAATTCTCATACTTGAAGATTTGATTAAACCAATCATATCTTTACATCACTTTTTCAGTCTTACCATTCAATGTTGCTTACATTTCTGATAGGTCATAGGAGGATCGACATCAAATAAACTTGTCGGTGTTGCTTGGCTTTGTTATAACATCTGCTAGGTTGTCTTTGGTGTGAATCTTCTACATATCCACACTTCCTTCTTCTACTATTTCTCGAACGAAGTGATATTGGATACCTATGTGCTTTGTCTTGGAATGAAAGACTCTATTCTTTACAATTTAAGAAGTGTAGATATGCAGAAGATTCACACCAAAGACAACCTAACAGATGTTATGACAAAGCCAGCCAACATTGACAAGTTTATTTGGTGTTGATCCTCCTATGACCTATCAGAAACGTAAGCAACATTAAATGGCAAGACGGAAAAAGTGATGCGAAGATATAATTGGTTTAATCAAATCTTTACGTGGGAAAATTGTTAGTCCCACATCGGATGGTCTTTTGAATGAATTGTCCTTTTGGGGTTATAAAAGGAGGCCCAAAGGTGCATTTTAAAGTCATCCCAAAATCTTCTCTTTCTTGAATTTTGCTGCCATAGTTGTACACAAACTAAATCGAGTTACATTATTTTACCGTGAATAGTATCGTATACGTGAACAATATTATACATATTCCATACACTAGAACAAATCTAGTATACGTTAACAATCACTACAAAAATATACAATCACACGTATGAACATTACCATACAACTGAATAGTACCGTATATTGGAACAGTGACCGTAGTCTATAAATAATGCACCAGGTAAGTTCCCAGAAAAGAGAGGTGGGTCACTAATAGACATACTTAAATACTAAGTCTTTCATAACCAGAACTTTCCTAGACATGCACTTTTACACTACCACACTTTATTTTCAGCAACAAGAATAATTCTTTTCTAATGTGGAAGATCAAACGATACTGCAACCACAGAGCATCCTAAGAACCAACACTTTCCCAACCTAATAAGGACCACAAACCAATAGCTTTGATATCACTATTAGGTACCAAAGTGACGGAATAGTGCCTCACAACTAAAATAAGAGATAAGAAAAAAAAAGAAAAACTAAACACACAAGATTTACGTAAAAAAACACTAACGAATAAGAAGAAAAACCACGAAACAAAACTAGAAAAATTTTATTATGGGAAAAATTTCAACTTTAAATATTAAAAGAGAACAACCTCACAAATATGACTCACAAAAAATACAAAAAAATATATAAGAGAGGAATAGAATATTTTAAAATACACCATTGGGCCTCCTTTTATAACCCCCAAAAAATAATCCATTCAAAGGACCATCCGATGTGAGACTAACACCTTTATCATTTTATTTTTATTCATACCAAACAAAACATAGAAATAACATTTCATTCTCACTCTCATTACCATTCCATTCAACTAAAAATGATCTTATTCTTTTTTGGTTGAGATCTCAATTAGGGGGTAGCAGATGTTATTCTCCTAGCGGCAAAGTAATTTTTCATGGTTAACTTACTGCATGACATTGATTTTTTAAGTGCAAGCTTCCATGAATCTGGACCGTTAAAATCATAGACGTACTCCTAACTGAAATGCTTTTACCAAGCCAATATAATCCTAGTCATAATATAGAATAATGTTATATAAATAAATCTTTACATATATAAAAATTCATGCCATTTTTTTTATCATTATATTTATTTCTTAATCTAAGTATGGTCACATTAAAACTTTTCAATTAAAAATTATATATAATATAGTGGTTCCACTCATTGATTGTCTCTTTCTTTCCTCTCTAATAATTGTCCATATATCATTTCTATAAACATAATATCTATTTTCCCAATGTACACCAATCCATTGTGGCAAATGGGAGATTGGCTTCTCCAAATTTTGTGGTTACGGCTCTGCCATTCTTGCAGAACTATGGTGTTTATTGGAAGGGCTTAACATAGTTCACTCTTCAGGTGTTACAAAACAGAGATTGAGATGAACTCCACGTCTGCCATTCATTTAATTTCTCAGCTTATTGATACTGATTTTCTCCAACTTGGTTACATGGTTGACCCTAGCAAATGCTGGTTGAGGAAGTTCTCTCAAACTTAAATCTCTCACATCTGTCGGTAGGTTAACATGGTGGCAGACTCCTTGTCCAAGCTGGCTGTAGCTAGTAGCGTGAGGTAAGATGTTGGCCTTTTGATCCATCACACACCAACAATCTGCTACCACAACCACAAGGCCTCTCATTAGGCAGATACTATATGGGAGTTGCGCAGCATCGTAGTTTGAGGAATATGAGTAGCTCAGTTGTTTTCGATTCATTCGAGTTTTAATGCCTTGAATGGGATTTGTAAAAGGTCTGAGCCTCTGAGGAAGAAGCAGCACTCACTCATTTAGCTCCATTCCTCACGTTTCTCTACTCTCCAGCCATAAACTGTGTTGGGTTATGGTTCAGTCGCTTGCAATGCCTGGATCTTTACAAGTCAGCATTAGTTAAAAGTTATAGTTTGCTGTGGCAGACCCTTATTGATGTTTATTTGGTTCTCTTTCAAAATTTCACAGTTAAAACACATGGAATGTGAGCCTCTTCAGCCATCATTAGAGGTGGGTAACGGGCCAATCCAGCCCAACCCATTGCAGGCTTCTCTTTATACAGATTGGATTAGGTTTGTCTATTTTAATAACGAGTTGGGAATATTCTTAACTCGAGCTCGACTTGCCTAAGCTCGTTGGCCTGCTAATCAGCTAATCTTATTTTTAATAATTTAAATTTAAAAAGTATGTGTATAAGTTTAATATGAAGCCGTTAGTTGAGTTTTTTAGACTATTTTTTGAAGATTTTTTAAGTTCTTACTTGGGTATATAGATTAGATAAACACTTACGTTGAGATACCAATTGAGAGTATTTTTATGAAAGAGAATGATTGTTTTTTGTTAAAAATAAATAAAAATTAAGTCACAAGAGCCAAGTCGGTCCAACTCGCGTAACCCACGGGTTAAACGAACTAGGTCGTATCGATTCAGAGTAATCGTTGATTGAATATTAAGCTGATCCTAACCCTTTAAAAAAAGGGGTTAAATGGGCTAACCCATGAACCTCAATCTAGTTACCCAACTCTAGCCATTATCAGGTTCCAACAATAGGAGGAATATTGGTTGGAAGTACAATCATTCAAATGCACCTGTTATAAGTTTCTTAAAGAATGATAGGTGGTCATCTTTAAAACATGAAATTTGCTAAACGGGTATATGGCAGTTTACATTCACATGACCGCAGAACGAAAAACAAAGAAATACAGTCCATTTTTTTAAAAAAAGAAAACACTTTTTCTCTCCATGCCTTTCACACTCTACTGTCTACACAACAAATACAAAGGGAAAAGAAATTGGAAATAAATGCCAATTTCCACTAGAAATGTAGCATTTAGACAACCATCAAATCCAACTGAACATGCAAATTCAATAGAAAAAGAAAAAAGAGAAGAAGAGCATGAAAAACAAGAATTGATGCAGAAATAAGGAGATTTTTTTTCTTTTCAAATTTGTTCTTGCAAAATTTTCAAAAAGTGTTCCCATTATTCCATAGAATAATACATTATCTCTTCTCTGATTTTTATTTTATTTTATAACACCACAAGGATGAAACCCGAGCCAAACCTCATGGATACTTTTTTCTGAATCAGTTAGAAGAGAATAATACCAACCATTTGAAACAATCCTCAATTATCTCTAACCGTTATCTGTAAAATGATGTTAGAAACATTCGTGGAGATTAACCAGCATTTTAACGCATGATAACAGCACGTTTTTTTTCTTTATATTCGATTACTTGAATTTCAAATTGGGATCAGAATATGAATTGAATAAAACTAAATAGCAGCACATGCTTTAGTTCTAAAATCGAGTCAAATAGCCATATCCTAAATGCTATATGCTATACTTTCATGGGACAGGGTTATTCAGATGCATGTTCATAGCCCCTCTTTGTCAATTGTTGGGCCTATTATGATTAACCCATGCAAGTGAACATGGCCACTCAAGCATTAATAAAACAGTTGCAAAATAATATCTAAGACTACAATTGAGCATATTAGTTTATTTGCCTTGCTATGAAGTGGATGAATCTAAGTTATTTGATACTGTTGCACAAAAATCAACCACAAAACACCCCGCCATTGAATTATATTTTATTAGGGAAGAATAAAAACAGAACAGAGATCAGAGGGATTGAACATAATGATGGAAAACTTCAGAAATTTGCCATATATGTATAAAGCTCATGCACGATCATATAAAGTCAACGTTATTGAACATCCAAATTCAAGCAAAGCAAGGTACGATATTTAAACAAGCATATAGGTGCATGATATGTGAAAAATTAGACTCTTCAAAGGACATGCAATTGACTATTGAACTGACCACTTCACCACTCTATTCATCATCCCCACGGTGGCGTCTCCTTCTCTTTTCTGATTTCTTGACATCCCTACCCACCCTTGAATCATTGAATCCACTCGAATCTGACTCAGAAGATGATGAGGCCCTCTTGCTCTTCCGCTTGTGCCGGACACCGGAATCCTCAGAAGTTTCAGAATCAGAATCAGATGGACGGCTTCTCCTTCTCCTCTTATCCTTCCTACTCTTTCTTTGCCTACGCTTATGTTCATCATCCTCATCAGGGGACTTGTCCCTCTTCCTCCTGTGCTCCCTCCTTCTCTTCCTCCTCCTATGACCAGAATCATCAGAATCACTAACTTCCCTCTTCCCACTCCTCTTCTTTGACCTCCCTCTCTTATTCCTCTTGCCCAAATCTTTGTCTGACTCAGGCCCATCATCATCATCATCATCATCATCCAAATCCCCCTTCTTTCTAGAAGAACCTCCCTTCCCACTACTTTTCTTCTTCCCAGACCTTTCAGCAATAATTCTCTCAATCTCAGAATCAACCTCAGAATCTGAACTCTCACTATCATCATCCTCATCCTCCTCATCTGAGCTCTCAACCGTGCTTCTCCTACCCACCTTCTGTGCTTTACCCTTCAACTTCTTATCCAACCCAAGAAGTCCCAGAGGGTGCACTGCATCCAAGTCCTTCTCCTCGTTTTCATCCTTGATTTTGACATAGTTCTTGCACTGAAACTTGAGGTGGCCAACACGGCCACACTTCTTGCAAGCACCACGGGAAACATCCACATCAGCATTGGTTATCTTAGCAAGCTGAAGAAGACCCTGGAAGCTGGCATATGCATTCTCAGCATCTGGTTCCGCGTTTGGCAGGTTTTGGGAAGAATCCTTCTTGTCTTCCTTGTTGGGTGCATAAGGGTCGTAGCCAATGGCACTCTGCCATATGCCATGGGTTTGAAGGGCTGCGCTACTGTGCACCCGATTGTTCGCGGGCATACGAACCCTACCTGCTGTAGCCGGCATCTTCAAATTCCGATATCAAGACCGCTACTTTCAGGATCGATCTATAAGAAGGATACACTATCAGAATGCCAAGATTCAACGCAAAGGATCCATTTTTACACCAGCCCCCCAATTCAATTAGGTTTTGTTTTGAAAATTCTCGTTGGGATCCCCAAATTCTTTTCAATTATATGGAAGAAGAAATAGAAATCAATGGCTTGAAGGAAATTAAGAAAAGCACATCAAAATTATGGGAATGAAAATTGAAATCAATGAAAGATGTAGGGAGATTGGAAGAGAAAACGCAGAGATATTGTTACCTTAGTCGGTTGAGAAAACGCAGATGAGATTCTGCGTAGCAATAGACGACCACTTGAGAAAAGAAAGACCCAATCTGCGTCGCATGCGCAATTAATCGTGTTAACCCAAGAAACTTCCTCCCATTTAGTTCCATAATAATTCTTTTGGACCGGGCCGAAACTTTAATATATATATATATATATATAATATAATTTTTCTGATTTTTGTGTGTGATGGTTCTATATTTTTTTATAATTAATAGTTAATATTTTGTTACGTATTTTACTTAATTAAAATTTAATTATTTTATTTATATTTTAACAAAGTGAAATATGTAATTAAATATTAATTATTAATTATTAAGTATATCGATACTCTTATAAAAATAAAATATATATATGAATTAAGATCAATTGATATTAGTATAACAGTAAAATTGTTAGACCAATTTCTTATCTTTGATTTTACTTTAATCTAATATTTCAATATTAATTTATTTAATGAAAATAGAGAATAATAAAGTCTCATATCAATAAAAAAAAAAGAGAATAATAAAATATTTAATTAAAAAGAGAACATTGAAATTCAATTTTAATGAAGAAAAATAATTTAATTTTATTACTAACTCTACCTTTTATTATTATTTTTTAATTATTATATTTTCTATAAAAAAAATTATGTAATAATATTATTAAACGCATATGATTTTATCACATAAAATGATAAAAATTACAAATTTAAAATAAAAATTTGATGTGGTTTGGTATGGATACAGTTACCGAAATGGGAAATGGCAAGTTGTGTTTATACACCAACATTTGTTTTCTTCCCTTCTTTTCCTATGCATATCTGAAAATCAACATTTGCTACTGTTGGATTTTTTAAAATATTTTTAGATTTCAATTTCATATTTTCATAACTATTTTTTTTTACATAAAAAATTTTAAAAATAAAAAAAATTTGTACAAGTCAAATATCAGTAAAAACTACCGGTGAAACTTACATTTGTATTTTTAAACTACCATAAGCATAATTTTCTTTAAAGATGACCAATGTAAATAATTATGTATTATTTAGAATTTTTAAATAATAAAACAAACTAAAAAGAGGAAAGTTAACACTATTTCAATCTTTATATAAGGTTTTATTCAATTTTTATAAAAGAGATACACAATACATACAATTGCTACGTAAATATATATATGTATATATATAAAACAATGACTTAGAAATAAAAAATAATATGCAAGAAAATTGGGTAGAAAATTTATCGAAAATAAATTAAAAGGCTTCAACTTAACGTGATTTTTAAATTCCTAAACAACTTATCAATGTTTTTCATTTAAAAATTGAAATTTTATCATTTTATGTGCTCGCTAATTTTATCCTTTTTTATTTAAAGAATGAAATCATATGTGTTAAATATTATTATGATTTTTAATACAAAATCTAATAATTAAAAATTAAATAATAATTGTACCAACAAATATAAATAATAATGGATAAAGTTAGTAATCAAATTAAATTATCTCTCTTCATTAAAATTGAATTCCAATTTTTTATTTCTTCATTAAAGTTATATTCTATTATTCTCTTTCTTAATTAAAATTATACTTCACTATTCTTTTTCTTCATTAAATGAGATAATCTTGAACTATCATATTAAAGTAAAATTAAGGGTCAAATATTGGTATAAGAGTTTTACTCTTACATGGGTGTTAATTGATATATATATATATATATATATATATATCATAATTAGTGATTAATATTTGATTAAGTATTCTACTTAGTTAAAATATAATTATTTTATTTATATTTTAATATTTATATTTCAATCAAGTTGGACACTAGCTAAATATTAGCTACTAATTACTAGAGATACTAATACCCTTATAAATATAAAGTGTACACCAACCGAGGGTTGTCAAGTTGGTAAGTAGGTTTTCCCCTATGAGATAGGATGCAAGTTCGAATCCCAATGAGAGTTGCTCCAGTTGAAAGGCAGTAAAAACTCTTGTATTCTAAGCTGCGGACCATGGATTTGCCTCGTAAAGCCCTTAAAGGGCCTAATCCGTGGAAATATCACAGGGTGTCACTCGAACTAAAGGACTAGTTAGAGTGGTTGATAAAAAAAAGGAAAAATAAACAAACAGACAAAGGGCACTAAAGGAATATGTATAATGCGTGTGTGTGTGTATATATATATATATATATACACACATAGGGATCCATTTACTTTAAGAATAAGTCTTGGTATACTTACACTATTGAATAACTTTTCTTATAATTATAATTTTATCAATCTAACTATTGAATCATGTAATATTATCATAAAAATCATGCATACCAAATTTAAGATAAATCAGACATTCATAAGTATCTAATATTATAATTGACATTTACTTATATTTTGAAAATTATATTATACATTAAAATAAAATATCAATTAATTTTTAAATTCTATGAAACTTTATGAGCTTCATATATTTCATGATAACTTTCAATCCAACTGTAATATTAATGAAATTTGAAGTTTATAAAATATTATTTAATAAAGTAAGTGTGTTAAGACTTACTTTTGCGTGGCGTTTGGTACACGGATTATTTTTTCATTCCTGAGAATCTTTACTTGGGAATGTTGGATTCCCATGTTTGATACAAGTTGTGAAAAAACATTCTCATCCAAGAATAATTCCCGGGAATAATTTTTGCTCAATATTCCCACACTTTCATTCCCATGGGGGAGGTGGGTTTGCAACATTCCCATGGCATGAGAATATTTTTGTCATGTGAAATGTCCAAAATACCTACCCTTCTATCATCATGCCATCAACCAACTATCTCCACGTCATTATTGGCGATCGCCATCCACCACCACCGACCATCATCCACCACCACCGACCACTGTCTGTGGCGACCAGTTACCAGAATCTGGCCACCCTCGTCGCCCCAGCAGTTGATAGTGCCGGCGACTTCAACCACCGTGCTGGTCATTGAAATCCGGTCACCCTTGTCGCCGCTAGCGATTGATGGTGACCTCGACCGTCGCTTCAAACACTAGAATTCGACCACCTATGCCACCGCCTGCAGTTGACGACTAGTTACTGGAATCAGGCTACCCTTGTCGGACGATGGCCGACAACTTTGGCCTATCACCAGCCACCGGAATCCGGCCACCCACCGCCGTCGGTAATTGACGGTCACTGACTTAGACCACCACTGACCCGCCAACAGTTGGAGTCATTCTCAGGAATTTTTTTGTTAACCAAACATAGTAATAATCATTCATAAGAATACCATTCCTGGGAATGTTATTCCCATGAATGTTTTGTCAAAACTTGAACCAAATGCCCCATTAAAGTAAGTGGATTCCCATTATATATATATATATATATATATATATATATATGGTGAGAGTCAACTTATACTGATATAAGATTTGATCACTCTTACATCACTTAATAACTTTTTATTAGATAACTTTCTTATAATATCCACCATTAGATAAAGAGTTTTTACTATGTAAATCATACTTATGAAATTTACCATTTATCCAAAATTGTTTTGTGACTCATTGATATACATAAAAATTAACGTAATATAAACTATTAAAATATGTAAAAAAATATGAACTATTTGATTATATTCTTATTGACACAAATGATCAACATGATAGATAATTATATTTAACAGTTTGATTGATAAAAAATATACTTAATAAAAAATTATAAAATGATATAAGTAGATTAAATCTTACACTAATATATATATGTGTGTGTGTGTGTGTGACTCTCATTTGGATCACCTGTTGAAATGCACATGCAATTTAGCCATAGAGGACTCTCATTTGATCGGCTTTGTTCTAGTGATCGGACTGACTTCCATGGTGGCAGCTGGCAGAATTTATAGGTGGCTTCAACCGTGGAGAACTATAACATGTGGTCTATCTATGAGTTAATAAAATAACAGATAATAGTAGGTTCCCATCCCTTAACATATTTTTAGAAAAAGATTTTTGTATTTGCAAATTAGACCCTTAAACCTTAATAATTGTTAAATAGTTAACTACCTGAATTACTTTTAAGATATAAGTTTCTAAACATAAATCACGTTAGGACAAACCTATTTTTGACTTAAATCAAGTTTGCAAAATCATGTTCATCTAGAATAAAGTTTACAAATCTAAACCAAACACACACTAAATTAATGCTCCAACCTATAGTATTTTATTCATATGTAACCAAATTTTATTTCTTACATAGTAACTTATTCCATAATATAAATTTATTTTTTTATTAAATAATATGAAATAAAATAATTCTCAAAAAATATAACGACAATTGTTTAAAAAATCATTTTCATGAGACATTTAATATTTTTTAATATTTAGATATTTTTGAATTTTGAGAGATTTAAAATAATAAAAAATTAATGTTATAAATTAATCTATAATATCAATATTGTAAAATTTTTAAAATACTAATTATTAAAATAATCAAGTAAATCTCTCATTGATCCTGAATCCGTCCTAATATTTATGTTTTTGTAAACCAACATTTTAAATATGTTTGATTAGATTTCTTACTATATGGTTTGAGCCAAATAAATAATAATTTAAAATTAGTTATACACATCATTAATTTTCTTTTTTTAATTCAATAGAATGCATAAATTTTAAATTAACACAAAGATAATATTTTGAAAAATGTTAATAAATTGTGTAAAATAATATTCCTTTTGTGTAACAGCAAAAACAATGTTGCGAGCTGCTACAATCTCGATAATCTTTGATTTTTTTTTTAAAAAATGGTTACGATATCAGAGCTTTTTCACACGAGAAAGAAGAACAAAAAATAACAATCTTTTGTTGGAGACAAACTTGCAATATTTCACAAAAAAATAACAAACTTTATTGGGGTCCAACTTATAATTTTTTTTATTACAGGTAACCTATATTAATGGTATCTAATTTGATCTGATCTAAACCATCCATTTATTTTATATTAAATCTAATAGTTTGTAATCAATGGTCCACCGATGAACCATTTAATTGCTGGTTCACCTTAGATGCCACCGAATTTATATATATAAACTTAGTATGGTGACAAATTATGTAAAAATAAAGAATTATAATATATGAGGGAAACAAAAAAGAAAACTACACTGATTGAATCATGATTAATTCATGGGGAAAATCCAATTTACTCCCCTGAACTATAGGCCATGTGTACTTTGGTTTCGATACTTAAAAAATGTGCAAAACGATCCCTAAAGTTTCTAAACTGTGCTAAACAATCATTCCGTCTAGGATTCATCTATTTGCTAAAAGAAAATGCATGTGAGTATCAGTGAGTGGTAAGCGTGACCCCTTCTCCCCTAGTCTCCTATTTCCCCTCCTTCCCCACCAAAACACCACGAAAGAAGAAAACCTAGAAACACCATCTCGTTGAGCATTGGTGTTGTAAAGCCAAAGAATAAATATTAAGTGTTGGGAAAATGTCTGATTTTGGGTGTGTGGGAGCTCCTCAAGCATTGGTGCTTTGATGTTGATATGCAAATGTGATATTCCTCGTCGTCTTCAAACTTCATGGATAGAGAGGAACCCAGGTAGGAGGTTTTTTTTGCTGTGCTTCGTATGACTCTTCAAATTCCTGCAACTTCTTTGCCCGGTATGAGAGGGTTATCAATGGATTGCTGAGGAAGAACAAAGAATTAATTGAAGAGGTAGAAGCACAGAAAGATAAAGTTATGAAATTAAGAATGAAGGTGGAAGCACAAAAGGGTCAAGTGATGAAGTTGTATGTTCTGTTAGCAGCCATTTATGGTTTCTGATGGGACTTGAGTAGTTTCAATCTTTCAAATGGAAACAGTGGGATTCAGATGGTGTTTTCGGGGAAATAAGATCACACTTACCACTCACGTGCATTTTCTATTAGCAAGTAGTCAGATCCTAGATGGAAGGATCGTTTAGCACAGATAAAAAACTTTAGGGATCGTTTTACACGTTTTTGAAGTATCGGGACCAAAATACAAATGACTTATAGTTCAAGGGGTAAATTAGACTTTCTCCTTAATTAATTTAGTAAGATCCTATGTTATCTCTGTATCTAGATTGATTTACTACTTTGTTTAGGTGAATTTTAGCCTTTTTAGGTAAATTTGGCTATGTCCTTATTCAAATAAAAACCCATCCAGTATCGAAATGATTACAAGCAAAGGTGATTTTTCTTAAAGAGTTTAAATTTAATTCTGTAATCCTTTTTATAATATTAATGAATAAAAAATATTATATTATTATAGTAATTAAGTTTTTTCACTTGTAATAAATCCGCACACCATCATGATCTAGCGCCACCATAACCATTCCACCAATTTCACTACTCTTACCACCATCATATTGAGTTTCAGTTGAGAAAGAATGACAATTATATCTAAATCAATATTTGTTTGTACTATTAATTATTTATATATAGTTGTCCATCAAATAATTAATATAAAAAAAAAATTATTAACTTCTCGTCCTATCTATTATCATATCCTATTACATCCGCCAAATATATCTTGTCAAAGTTGCTTTGTTTTTGTAAAAAGTTGGGTTTAATCCAGGGATGAAAGATACGTAAGCAAAACCGCCTAGCGCTTGTTATAAAATCTGCTTTCTATTTAACTACACAATTTGTTTTATTAATATATGATCTTTTAATTTCCAACTTAAACATGATGTTAAAGGATTTATATTAGAAAACTTGGATGCTGTCACAGTAAGTCTCAATCAATTCATAACAAGTCATAATGTCATTTAAGGGGGGGGGGGATTCAAGTTTATTGTGGTATACATTATTGAAAAAATAGTATATTTATAATATTAGTGAACAAATTATAATATTTTTTTTTATGCTTTATGAAAAAATTAATTTTTATCTATATAAATACATAAGCTCTCAAGAAAAAGGCCAGTATGTAATTATGCCTCTTTTCTATATAAATATATAAGCTCTCAGGAAAATGGGCAGTTAATAATTAAATAAATATAACTTCATGTAATAATAGAGCTATAATAATGTCTACAAGCCCTTCTTACAGGTAGATATATAGAAATAAATAAGATTTCCAGTTAATAGGTATCTACTATATCTAACTCTCTGTACTCTCTCTCTGGATCATGCACACACAAACATAAGCACTTTGTTATGCAAAGTACGTAGAACTAAAGTTTGATGTATATTCTAGACTGGAAAAATACAGAAAAGCAAGTTATTATTGTCAACTTTCAAGCTGAAAACATAGCTGCATGCGTATTCCACAGGAAAAGAGCCAGCAGGAAATCTTTGTCTGTATGTGGAGAACACATGCCATCTCCTTCATAGAAGAAAACTCCATCTATTGCTCTGCAAGTCATCATTCCAGACTTATAGTTAAAGATAATAATATAATTCCCAAAATTTAATTGATAAGTTACTTGCAATCTGCAACTAATGCTCTATTTCTAAGGAAGAAGCACAAATTTACAAATGGTAAATTAACACTGCACTCGAGCAGTCAATTAAACTCATACATAGTATATTAATATATAAATATAGGGAGCTTCAATTCACATTGATTGAATTGTATGTATATCCCATGTGTGAGAATGTGGGAAATTGTTAACATAGAATCTCCAAGAAACTACTCAATTAGCCAAGAAAAACATGATCAATTTCTTGACTCTTTCTACACTGCAGTATGCAAACTTATCTTTAGTTGGCTTGATATGTTGTCTGTCAATCAATAAAGAGAGAGATGATAACAAATAGCAGTGCGTGGTGGCTAACATATCAATACCATTGTTGTGCCTCTCGGGCCGTGACAGAATCTTGAATATTGGGTTGCGCCAGTTGAAGATACGGGTGAAGGTGAGGAAGGACAGGGGCAGCAAGTTGAAGGATGCTACCAGCAGGTTGATCTTCAAAGAATGGGAAATGATCCATAATTTGCTGATGCTCCACTGGTTTTGCTTCCACTGCAGCCTTCTGAAACTCCAACACCGCCCGGTGCTCCTGAATCTTTGTGTGTCAACAAACAAAAATTGTCATCTTTCTGTAACAAATTAATTGTCCAAGCCAATATATTGAGCTGGGACGGTTAATTTAATCTATGAATCCAAATTTCCAAGGGAACATAAATTAGTTTGTATATATATATACTTACCCAATTGGACAAATTGATGTTTTCATCTTCCAAAATTCTTTCCTAAATTACAACCAGATAGAATCATTGAATAAATGAATGCATGTCTATTCAAGGTTAAAGGCAACGTGTGTGTGTACTGAATAAGTCAATGAGAGAGAGAGAGTTATTGTGTGACCTTCCTTCGTAGATTCTCCAGCTGCTGTTGCAACAGCTCATTCTGCATGACAATCATAGGAACAGAAATGATATAACGTCAAATAATTTTTGTCATGGATGGAGTCATGAAAAAAGAAACTGTACGGATAAGGCACTGCTTTCCATTAGAACACATTGCGAAAGGAAACTATGTTTGGTGACAATAGTTAAATAATAGCAAGAAGGCTAGCAATCAGCCATGATCAATTTGCTAGTGAAATAATTAATTCGTTTTGTTCGTCATATATTATTTCCATCAAACATTTTGATCAACTCCGGTCTTTTAAGAAATTTCTTAACCATTACTTTTTTTCTTTTTAATCTTGATACTATGAGCTCAATATTTGATAAAACTCTAAAATGGATGCAGAAAAGAAACAACAATAAGTTGAACGCCGAAAATTCATAACGGAGGAAAGAAGATAAAATCAAGAAGAAGAGAAAAGAATTAGTACCTTACGGTTTCGAACCTTTGCAACAGAATTCTCTAGTTCTTCTTCAAGTTTAGTCAAGTCCTCAAACTGTAAAGAGCTCATGTCCTCTCCAACAAAGCGTTGAATTCCCAATTCAAGACGGAGAGTTTCCTGCCTCAACATTGCCATTTCATTGAATAAATCTTCCTACAAAACGATGAAGGAACGCTAGGAATTAATATAACTAATACGTATAACTGAATTCATGCAAGCTAGGCTTAATTATTGTCACAATATTAGGGAAAATTTAGCAATTGAACATTATACCCGGCTATCATGCTCCAGTATGCGAGTTCCCGTAGCTCTCTGGTACTTTTCAATGATCTGCTCCATCCTGAGAAAGTTTCAATTTAGTTATTTAATTATATTATGTAACTTCATATTTCACTTCACTTCTTTGAACAACAACAAATAGTATCAATCAGCTAAAAAATTTATTCTCCCAATTTAATGGGACGAAATCCTCTAAATACCTAAGGAATTTTATTTTATTTTATTTAAAAGTTGACTCTCTCCTTCCCTTACACGCGCGGTTACACCAAGTTCAGTTTCCAACACCGTACCTCTCCAATTTTGGCCTTACACATTCAATGTAATGCTTTAGGAGTTTATTGACTACTATGTAAATGTAAAAGTAGAGTAAATGTACGTGGTCACACAAAACTGATGCAGGAAAGAGATAATTTTAATATCATAATATGTAGCCTGAGAGAACTTTCAGAGGAAAATATTCAATATCAATGATGGTTCACACAAGAAAACTTAGCCCCCTTTAGATTTTAGAGTAAACACATGCATATAGGGTTGAAAATGAAATCTATCCACCACATGCCTGCTGAACAAAGAAATTAACATGAACTCAGATATTGTAATCCCTCTGTCAGAAGACCCAGAACATAAAACTGTCCGAGTCCAAGGCACTCAATTGGGTCAGTCAACCTTACGTTTAAGAATGGAAGCCATGGTACTAAAACTTCCCAAAGTCATACAACTATCACTTTGTCTCATACACACACAGTACACACACACACGGAGAGAGAGAGAGAGCGAGGGAGCGCAGAAGCAGCAAGGAGGAAACCCTAGCTAGTATCAATCAGTAATAGCTAATTTGAGACTTTGAGAAGAGAAATCATTATAAATTCTGAAAAATAACACAAAACAATAAAGCCATTCCAGGTTAAATGCAAAACGAAAAAGAAGAATTGAAGCTGTAGAAACACATACCCAACACCAATCCAAATATTACAAAACTAAGAGATCTGAAAAATGAAGGTGTTGCCGTGTGGCAGAAACTGCGTGCAGTGTATGTACCTGAAGGGTTCACTGCAGTACTGAAACATCTTGCCAGTGCCAGAGAAGATGATAAGGCCGATTTGGGCATCGCAGAGCACAGAAAGCTCATGAGTCTTCTTCACTAAGCCGGATCGGCGTTTCGAGAAGGTGACCTGCCTGGTGGTGGTGTTCTGGATCTTTTTTATCTCAATCTTTCCGCGTCCCATCTTCAAAACCCTAGATTTCTAGCCTTTATCTCTCCCTATATTACCAGTTAAAGAAAGAAAGAGCAAACCAAAAGAAACTTATACCCTTTTTTCTATATATTTTGAATGATTATAATTATATATTCCAACCAGTAAACAAGCAGCAAAAATGGCGACTGCTATAGCTAGTACTAATAATTAACTACAAGTAATTAAACTGCATACATTAGGTTGGAGAGTATATATATATATATATATAAAAAATTTGTAGCTAGAAAAGAGAAATAATTGAAAACACAGAAGTTTCTTGATTAGGGTGAAGCTTGTACAATAAGGGAACTAAAGAGAGACGCCATTAAAGAAATGTTTCAAGAAGTGGGAGCTATGCGTACTGGTATTTTAGGAGAGTCGAGTGATCATAAGAAGAAGAGAGAGATAGAAAGAGAAAGAGAGGAAGAAGGTGCTGAGTTCAACATGTGCATACCTCAAATATCTTCCTTTCCTTGTGAGTCAGAAATTGAGAAACCGATCAGCCTACTAAATACCACGAAATAAAGGCTATTTCTAAAAGCCTATGTGAAAGTCCAAAGCTACCCAAATGCCTTTTGCGCCTTTGATGACTATGGAGAGAGCAGGTAGGGGTAACATTGTTATTTTGTTTTCGTGTGATAATGCAGTGGCAGAGCCAATGTACCATGTAGGTTTGAGGATGAATGCATTTGAGTATGAATCAGAATGTGGGGTCAGGTAAATCGAACGGCCATGATCTGGGTAATGGTGTGGGGGAAGGGCATTTTATGTTATTTTGTGGAAAAAGTAAGGTCTATAATGTCAACTAAGTATGGACAGGACAAGTGGTTGCAAAATCAGACCACCTTCATTATTTATTTATTTATTATTTTTTTTTTATCCACAACAAGGTATCCACCGTCGAGCATAGTGACTAAACCAAATTCTGAACTTTACCACATTAGGTAAATGGCGAGAATATTAAGGTTACCAGAAAAGGAAACCCCAAGAATCATCTTGTAACAACAAACAGTCGCAATCTCTGTGCTCTTAACATCCATTGGCATGTGGTTGTAATTAGTGGCTTACTCATGATTCATTGCTGACCAGTGACCACCGATGTGAAAATGAAAACTATATATTTTTGACACTATGCAGTCTGCATGACCTATTTATACGCATATTTGGCTGGGCTTTGCATCACTATTTTTCCCGAAAGTGTACCATATATTCACCTAGCTAGCATTTACAACTATTCAGTAAATAATAAGAAAAACCAAGTATTTGCAACTGATTTGGAGAAAAATAGCAGTCCGATATATATTTGTTGTCATATTTTGCCTTTTAACTTCTTTACATTGCTCACTTAATTTTGAGACAACAAACTTTCGATGTGGTAGCCATGTATAAATTTTTGTACCTAGTCTATTATCACAGTTGTGTACTATACTAATTGAAATGGATAAAATGAGTAATAATTTTTATAGCAGAACTAAATAATGAAGCTATGGGCAACGAGCAAAAGCAGGAAAAAACAAATGGGATAATTTGGGAGATATCTAATGATTATTGTACATGCATTGCTTAAATATAAGCAAATCTACATTGCATATAACTTGGACTTGAAGTTCGACCTATTTATAAATTTTACCAATGATCAATATTAGATTCAAGGTTTAACTCTTGAAATTCCGACTCTTTCTGACGAAGGGGGCAACAAAACTAGCTGGGCATTATATTTATAGTTAGGTTCCATTATGCTCAACTATATATTCAGATCTCTAATTTACCCCATTTAACAATATTTGTTTAAACCGTGTATATTGTTCATCTAGCTAGCCACAGCGCGCGCACACACACACATAGTGTTATTCATTTCTTTATTTTATTAAGACCACTCCAAGGAACTCACCAGTAACCGCCTAGTATTAGCGTTAAGTGTCAACGACATGATGAACCAATATCTACTCATATTTAAACAAATTAAGAAGTACGCGGTTTTTTAGTCAAGATGCATCGAGAAAGACCTCGTAAAGTAATAACAAGAAGAATATAGCAAAAGCGCTATGAATAGTATCAAAGAAAGAATGAGCAAAAACTTCAGAATGCACATGTATGGTCCCCCTCTTCATCTCTTCTTTTTCAACCGTATATATTCTCTTTGCTTGTCGTTGCCTTTACCGTGACTTCGAGTCAGCTCTTACTAGGCAATTGCTTACCCCATTCAGAAACACAAGTCTCTCTCTCTCTCTCAACAAATGGTATATAATTAATTTTCCTTCTATACATGTGGAATCCACACCTTTAGATGGACTTGTGGCAATGTGAAATGGAAAGGAATTGGAATATAAATCTGTTTCACAATAAATTTTTAACCACAGCTCTTAATGTTCCTTTTTTTACTTAGAAATTTGATTAATTTCAAATTTTATTTTGAATTGTTATACATGAATCATACGATCGATGATTTTGTTAACCTCTCACTGCATGCTATTAGGCGGAAGATTAATTTAAGAAATTTTCTGTAAGTTTCGCAGGTGCTGGTAAACAGTAAAAATCCCGCAGACATGTATCAGAATGCTTAATTTAAGTTGTGCAGTGCAGACAGCACACGAACTTGATAAACAATCCACACGTTGTATGGTGATTGATCTAGGTCGATAACAAACAGACTCTCCTCAACGATATAACAATATTAAGCTAAATCCCCAAACTCTTAATGTTGAATTGAATTCATTATATGATATGACATGAATTTGTCCTCCATTCGTCAGTCTCATTTTCATTTTTTTTATTTTTATGTTTTCCTTTGTAAAAACAAAACGATAACTTGATAAAGAAAGATACTTAAGGGTCCGTTTGTATTAGCTTTTTTAAGAGTAAAAGTGCTTTTTTGAAGTAATAAAAGTACTTTTTTTAAAAGTTAAAGAGTTCAAGCTTTTAAAAAAAGCACTTCATGTGTAACAAAAAAACACATGAAGTGCTTTTTTTAAAAACTTAAACTCTTTAACTTTTAAAAAAAGCACTTCTACTCCAAAAAAAACTAATACAAACGGGCCCTAAATGCTTTATCGAATGACGAATCTTCGCAGTAAGGAAATCTTCCCATTCCAAATATACGGGTGAGAGTTGTTTTCTCTCATTTACTTAAAACTTGCTTTAGCCTTGTTTAAATAAGTTTATATGTAATTTATTTGGGTTTATCTATTACAATAAGTGTTTATGAAATATTTTTATTTTGTTTTGATAAACTTATTAAAACAGTTTATGAAATTCTTTTAAGTTATTTTAGGCTTATTTTTATAAACTAAAAATTTAAGCTTATGAAAATAAATTTTGTGAAAGTTAAAAATACCTTAGTACTAGTTATTTTTATAATATTTTTTTTACAAAATTAATCTTAAGAGATTGACACAATTCATAACTTATTTTTATAAAAGAACACTTTTCAAAGTATCTATCCAAACGTTATTTCATTTATTTTAAAAAATATTTATGATAATAAATAAGTTTTACTGAGTTGTAGAAGGCCTTGGTAAAATACTTTGTGCATGCAGGGGTAATTATATGTCAAGTAAATAAAAATTAAAGCAAAAAGTGGATCAAAATGACAACAATAAACCATTAAATAAAATAGAAAAATGAGTGAATGAAAGCAAAAAGTGGAAAAGTGCGAAAACAATGAGGGCTAATAAAAGAAAATGTATATTTGCCTTGTTACTAATAAGCTTTAAATGCGGTAACTCAATTTTCGAGAACAATTTTTCTTGTAATACTTTTTGAGAACAGACTTTGAGTTTCCTGGCTAAAGCCTTGGAAATATCAAGACTAATTTGAATAGTTTGGACTTGCACCAAGGGAGGAAAACCGGATTTTATCTCATAAGCTGTCTTTTGTGACGAGATTTGTATATAATGTTTTACATAACCTATAACTATAATTACATTATTACACACAAGTATCATTGATGCATGCTTAACTAATGTAGTTCAAAGTGATTTTCGGTTAATAGACTCAATACTACAAGCAATTGTAAGACTCATGTACTTCTTTGAATTATTAGAAATTAATTTGTGTTATTAAACTCATGTCACTCTAGCATATTCTCTTTACATTAGGCCTTAAACCTCTTTTGTTTAGAAAAAAAAGAAGAAGAAGGGAACAAACGAGAGGGCATTCATCTTCATGGCTAAGACCAAGATAATCCTCTAAGGGTTATGGCCATTGAAGATACTGTTAAATTTAAATTAATTGTGCCTATTAACATGCATCGAATTTATAAACATCATGTAGACAAAATCAAAATCAACAAGAAACATGTTCTTCATCAAGTACAAACCTAAAATCATATTATATCTATAATTCCATGTCAATTTATGATGATGAATAAATGCAGAAGCGTACCTGAAGGATCTATGAGATCTTGATTGAAATGATGATGCCTTTGATAGAGTAATGATTTTCCAATTGTAGAATTCCTTAGGTTATGCCTTTAGATCCTCTTCTAATGGGATGAAGAGAAGTAAATTATGTTGTTCTTCTACAATTGGGGACCATAACTCCTATATTTATAAGAAGCACATGCCCTTTCATGAAGAGTCACGACTCTTATATTTTTCTCATTTCTATTTCAACTCATCATAAAAATAGAAATAAGACTTTTGGTATCCACACAATATTTTCATGATAATTATACCATTTGTCATAACACTTTAATCCAAATAAATCACTTTGATTTTGGCTACTTAAATAATGGCTTAACATATTTAATCATTACATGTGTGACCCTAATATATTATATATTTTTCTAACAGATAAAACAACTATAGCGATAGTACTTGAGTTATACCTTCACTGCGATATATAGTAATGGGTGAAGAGTGGTATTTTTTTCCTTTATGCTATTCTGAGAACCTCTAATAAAAAAAATTATTTTTTTATTCTTTGTTAATTGTGTTAAATAAAATAAAAAATTATTATTTTTATAAATAAAAGGAAAAAAAAAGAAATCCATAGCTTAATTGACTAATCACTTGAACGAACTTATGTCTGCTCAGCTTCAGAGCCCACATCTTATAAGACCTAAGCCCAAGTGACACGAGCATCTGTTTTCCATCATGACAATTTTATTTGCAAGGCGAGTAATACTTGTGGTGTGATGGGTTTTAGGGGACAATTTTTATCTTGTAAAGAAGTGGAAATAGATTTTTAACACTTGTTTATTAAATGGAGCAGGAGTTGTTTCTTCAATACTTGCGAATACTTGATATATAAAATTATTAAAATATCTCTAATTAGTGTTTTAATTTTGGTATGAATTATGCTGATTGGATTTATTGTTTAAAATTTTAGTGTTTTAATGATAGTAGATTGTCATGGTATTATTATTAGATTATGTTTGGATTTAGTTTTTAGAATTTACTTCAAAAATATTATATTGCTATTTTTATTTTAAATATTTAAAATTGTTAAAATAAGTTAATTTTTAGTTAAAATTATAACATTAAAGATTGTTTCATTTATTTTTATTTTTTAATAATTTAATAAATATCTATAAATAGCCATAAATACTTATCTACCAGTAAAAAAAATTAAAAATGGTACCCAT
Source organism: Styphnolobium japonicum (assembly GCA_023212625.1). Taxonomy (NCBI): domain Eukaryota; kingdom Viridiplantae; phylum Streptophyta; class Magnoliopsida; order Fabales; family Fabaceae; genus Styphnolobium; species Styphnolobium japonicum. The sequence goes on from JALBWW010000013.1 coordinate 1,983,373, forward strand.
ATAGATATTTGGCGGGACGGGAGTGAATCTGCAAGGACGAGGACAGGGGCGAGGACGGGCGCCTAGTACCCGCCCGATTGCCATCCCCAATTCCAACCCGTTCGATCCTTGGTAGCAGCAAAAACCCTAGGTCCCCAGTCTCCTCCAAGCCGCCGCATACCTTTACTTCATTTTGGTCCACTGGTTTCACCTCCGCTTGTTTAAGGATTGGCAATTTTCCCCTTTAATTTAGGATCGTGTTCTTCATATCTGGGGCAAAGGGAACCACAGGATTCAATTTTTGTTGACCAGAGTCGCGTACGAGGATTTTTCGCGAGTGATTTTGGGCGCCAATTGAAGGCTTGCGGCGGAGGAATTGCATCCATAAAAAGGAAAGGATATGAAGGGCAGAAGGGTGGTGATTTTCAAAAAGGAGGAAGAAAAGTAAACGTGAAGAACAGAATAAAGAGGAGCTGTAGATTAATCCATCGCCATCTGCAGTAGCTCACAGGCTTGCTCGTTCATGTTCATCATTAAATACAAAGAGAATTAGTGGGTAACTTGTGAATCTCATCTGGTGATATCATTTTCGAATTGGGCTGTAAGCTGAGTGCATTATTAACTAATTATGTGGCACGATTAAATTTGATATTTACTTCTGCTTATGCTTGATGATAGTGTACTTAGTCTGATAAATTGCTTGGTTGATGGATAAGAACTTTAATCATAATCTCAAGTAAACACTCATAAGCTATTTGATGAAAGTCTCGAGTCAAGGATCCTTTTTTTTTTTCCAATTATGTCGAACTAATAAGCTGGGGTCACTCTAGATTTCTAATTATTTTTACTGGATTTGGGCATTCTGATCGTTGATAGCTACTAATAAAGATGCAATAGTTTCTTTCATCATTGCTTTCCTGTCATTGAGATTTTAGGAATTTTGTTGAGGTGGTAGTGCTGTAACATGCCATTTAAATAGCATTACATCTGAATATGATCAAATCTGCTCTGTTCCTTATGAATTAATGGAGATCTGAATTCCGAATATGCATTTTGTCATTTGGTCTGATGTCGATTGTGGCCTTGTGGATAAAACTTGCTTTCATCTGGCAATTTGAGACTATGAGTTAGTTAATCACATTTTCTTTGAGTTTATTGTATGTGAATTACGTGAGGGGTATGATGCCTTTGTTTGTTGATTCATGATACTGTTAGTGCAAGATGGAATGAATGTTTTCTTTGGTATGAACCGTGATAATGGTGTGAAGCCTTGTAATTCCTGTTTGAAAAACCTATGTTTAATGGCTGAGTGTTGCTTCTGTTTTAAATTTCATAGCTGTTAAACGATCATATGAAATCCTAACGCTTTTGGTCATGTGGATAAACTGTTTGATAAAATGACATGTTTATCTTGACAAGAATCTAGAACAAATGGTGATTCGGTTGTGCTAGTAGGTGACTGTGGCATGTGATTGAATGATCCTTTTTATCTCTTTCTCTTGAGAATTTGATGGTTGTGAATCCTGAAGAGTTGGAATTTTGATTTATCTCTCTAACTTGAATAAGTGTGTGATAGATCCTTTATCAATGTTGATAAGTGAAACTATGGATGTCATCTGACAACATATGTAATTCATCATAGCAGGCGTTGGTATTGGGCAATTTTAGGAAATGATATCTAGCTTTTGTTTTAATGGGTTCATTAACCTTGGGATTTCATTCCATACATGCTTGAGTGCTGTTAGTTTTGAAATGTATGCTTTTAACAAATTTGATGAGAATGTCTTTTTGCAGGTTATCCTTTCTGTAATTTATAAGTGCGTGACAGCGTGTATAAAAAAAGCATGTCATGACTTCATGCCTCAGGTAAGGATAAATAGTTTTTTTGGGTTTTCCATTTTATTTTTCTTTTAATTGTTATTTAACCTTCTTTTTTTTATCCTAATCTTGTATTGCTCATATAAATCAATTTTCTTTCTCCTTTTATCCTGGATTTTCATAATTATTTTTTATTTTTCTTCATTCTTTTTGCATGTTTATTTGGTCATATTTGCTAATTAATAGTCCAAGGTTTTAGCGTGCTTAGTGGTCTCTAGAGATCAAGTACCAACTGGTTAAGTTTTTTGGGTTGTCTTGTGAATTAGTGTCATATTTAATCTCACTTAGGGCTCGTATTTTGTTAAAATAAAATAAATCAAACATCGCTTAGTGATTTTGAGGGGTCAAGTACTTACTGGCTAATTTTCTTTGGGATGGTTTTGTGAGCATAATGCCATGTTTTATTTCTTTTAGGATTCATTAACAAATTCACTTACTCTATTCTAATCAATTTCTCTAAATAAAATTAACCATTTCTTTTAAATAAAACCAAGTAAATCGTTCTTTTCAAAAAACAAAATCAACCATTACACAATAGCTTTTTAAAAAAAATACATGGCTTTGAATTTTCTATTGCTATTGAGGATACGTAAGTACTCGCGGCAAGCCAAAATTGTAAATATTTTCATTAAATTTTTATCTTTATATTCGTCGTCAAGAGTTTGTAGATATTTTTAATATTGCCCTTCATAATTTTTTCAATTTGTAAATAATTTAATTTAATTTTAATTTATATTTCTTTCTAAACTTGTAAATTTTCATAATTTAATATTTGATCTTATTGTCTCTCTATTTTAATTCATTTTGATATTTATTTCTTTATTGCTGGTAAATATTTTGAAATATGATTATTTTATGATATAATTTTTATTTGTTGATTTACTCATTTATTTATTATTGTCATTGATTATTTATTTTTTGTAAATTAAATATGTTTAGGCTATTATTAATTTGTATAATTAACTTTAGGGTAACTGTATTAGGATGGGTATATGAAGAATGCTGTGAGATTAAGTTTTTACTTTTCTTAATGCATAAATAGACTCTTGAATTCAACTTTAATGTGCAAACTTGCTTTTTAAACATTTTAAAAGAGTTTTTTTAATTTTTTCCTAACCAAATAAAATTGATGGCAATGCCTCTATAATTTTTCTTTTAAAATTAAGTTGTCACGCTCATCGTGAGCGCCCCTCCTCGGGGATGGTTGTAATACAAGGTTTCATCATTGGCATAGCACATAAAATGTAACTACACGTATTAATGTTTAGGGACAACATCAACTTTGCCCTTACTTTGTTTTCTCTTCTCGTGCATGTTCTAGGTAGCCTTCTTGTTGCCTTCTATGTAGCCTTCTTGTTACTTTCTATTTATATTAATTTCACTTGGGCCAAAACTAACAGACTTTTTTTAGGACTTTTTTTGTTGTGATCAAGCCCTTCAATGTGCAATTCTTGAACAACAAGGAAAATAAATTTTTTTCACTCATAACGTCTTTTTAATTAATGTGAGTTAAGAGAGAAAGTCTTTCTGGATTAGGAAAGTGATTTAAAAAAGGAAACTCTTATAATTGGGTTGTTAATATAATCATGAAATCTTACTAAAATTATTTAATAATTACAATTATTTAATAATTAGTAGCTCTTAATAAAATCAATAATATTATAATGTAGGAAAAATTAATTTATATATCATGGTGTGATAAAACTAATTTTTATATGAAAAATATGTAAATTAAGCTACTATCAATGAGTTACTAATTTATATGTATATATATTGTTTAATAATATTCAAATATTTTAATTTCAACCACGCACTGCTGTGACAACTTTATATAAAAACATAATAAAATTAATGAAATATAACAAAATTATTGGTGTAATTGTTGTAGTTCTTAGCCTTACTAATGTGATATTTTATTTTATAATAATATTGGTTGATGTTTCTAATTGGTTGATCTTTATTTGACAATATAGTTTTTAATTTGATTTATTTTAATATAACTGTTTTCTTGTTATTTAAGACTTTTTAAAGTAATTTTTTATTTTTGCAAAATTTATTTTAAAAGGATTTTTCTGAAAAATTCAGTTTACATTTTTCTTATAAATTTTGATCACACTAGTGTAGTTCAAAATGATTTTTGGTTAATAGACTTATAGCATGCTTGGAAAATATTACCTCTTTTTTAAAATATTTTTTTAATTAAAATTTATTTTATTTAAAATTTATCTTGTTTGTTTAATGTGTAAAATTGATTATAAATTTTAAAAAATTTCATTAACTAAAATCAATTTTTTAAAAAAATCTTGTATTTTAAACTTTTGATTATTTTATTTTAAATTATTTTAAAAACTGAGAATGAAATGCTTATTTAATTTATATCTTTTTGTGATTTAATGCATAAAAATATTTTTTGATACAATTCAAATAAAATTATTTATCTTAAACTTAATTATGAATTAATATATATAAATTTAAATTAATTTTATTCTTAACATATTTTTTTTAAACAACTAATCCAAACACCCTCTCCATACTTTAAACAATTACAAGACTCATGTACTTTTTCGAATTATTTGAAAATTAATTGTGTTATTAAATATATATCACTCTAGCGAATTTTCTCCACGTTAGCCCTTAAACCTCTTGTTAAAAATGAAAAAAGTGAAAAAGAAAAAGAAGAAAACAAACGACAACTTGATCCATAAATGATAAACTAGCATATATGAGTTCAAGTTGTTGAGTTCAGCGCATACATGCCAAACTTCACGTTGAAACATGCTACAGAAAATAGAAAGGGAATTCCAACAATGTCAATGACAAACTTGAACTTATCGTTAGAACAACTAATTCATTTCAACTGTCAATGAGAACTATAATAAAAATAAAAAAGAACTCGTAGACTTACTGAATAGTAAAGTAATTTAATATCGAAAAGTCAAAAACCCAATGAAGCAGATCCACAAGCTTGTCGCCCAAAGATAAACTACAACTTCTCAAGTCCATGAAAGTCCTAGATCTGAGTAGTTAGTAAAGATATCAATCCTAACAAAGAATTCCCCATCTCTTGAAAGAAACTACTGAGAAAATTGTGAAGCAAACATTATCAAATGCATATTCTAAAATTGTGAAGCAAACATAATCGAATGCATATTCTAATATGTTCCAGTCCTTACGGAACTAATTTCAACGGTCCACAACATAAATGGTTCCATTTAAATTCAAGTGACACACCTAAAGGCCGTTGATCATTTGATCTAATAGCTAATCAGCCATACAATGGCTTGCTTAGGTGAGTTGCTTTTTCTGTTATTGTAACTCCAATTTTATGACCGGATTTATCTTAAGCCGCCAACCATACTTTAAAAGTGGTATCAAGAGTACTATACCTCCATATCTTTTCTGCGAAATATATTTTAGTGTCAGAAACAATAACATAGGATATTCCATCGACTCAGCAACCCCAATATTTTGCCAATTATAATGCAACAAGGGCATCTTAGAATTTCAGCATCTATGCTTTTCTGACGTTCATAAGTACAATGCTCACATCAGCATCTGCCCGTAAAGTTGATTAGGCCTAAGAATTAGCACTCTTGGTATACAACTGGTGCCTGGTGGTACTTGATATACATCATTACAAGTCGGTACAGAATGTTTCAAAAGTACCTCTTAAAAGGTGAGTGTTCCAAGAGGAAACAAAATATGGATAACCGTTCCTACAGTAGGGATATATATAATCCAACATCATCGCACCTCGTAAGCTAATGATTCTCAAAAACATACAAATTCCCATTGGCTTCAATCTATTACAGATACATTTACGGTGGAACCATGGTTTCCCCGGACCTGTAAATTGAATGACAATCATCAATTTCGTACGTTATACATAGTATAAATCTAACATCATGAGCCTGAAGAACGTAAAGAAATGTGTAGAGTGCATAAGAGGTAGTCTAACAATGCCTTCGACAGCAATGCTGAAACAATCTTCCAGTAAAAAGTACCATGTGAAAATGAAGATTTTGATAAGCATTTAATGGAAAATGAAGTGTCACTAAAAATATGAAAATGCCAATCCTAAAACTTGTGAAATACGCAATATTTCCCCCATTAGCTGCAGTTCAGTAGATGACTTTTGTCTAATTGTAATACTTCTAAGTTCTAACGCACGGTGACATGTAAAATATATTTGGGTATATCACACAATGAATTAGGAGGGCCAAATGCATAATGTTAAGTCGCAAAAGCATTTGAATATAGCATTATAAGCATCATGAACTACAACTCCAAACAATTCCTGCCTTTCAATTTTGAGATGAAGGCTACTCATTAAAGCCAATGCTCAAGGTAAATCTTGAAAAGGTTTCAGATCACTAGATCAGGAATGGAGTTTGCAATCACTAACCTTGCTTTCTCCAATTTTCCAACCACATCATTCATAGCATGTATTGTCATTTTCTTCACCTGTTTCCAATGAAGCAGCAATCAGAAAAAACATTGTCAAAAAATCCTAATAAGAATCTACTGACATGACACAGTTGTTAACAGATTGCCAAGTTCAGTCCTCGCTGCATTTATCAAATTTCAATAGATTAATTCTAAAACAAACCAAGCTTGGTTACATTAAATTTCTCGGACACAAATATCTAATTAGCAGAATCCCCACACAGAAAACCGAGAAAGTCACAGTTTGGACTCATCCAACCACATTGAATACAAGGGAGAGAGAAGGGGGGGGGGGTGGGAACCTATCATAAAATCAATTATTGGAGTAGAGCTTTTTAAGGAAAGTAACTGGTCAGTGGTAAAACACAGTTAAGTGGGCAGAAGACGGTTGACGTAGGTCAACTTGAATAACCATTTGTGGTTAACAAGAAAAAACACAAAGTATAGAGATATTTTTATTTTGAATTCATGCAAGACTCAATTCATCGAAAAGCAAATCTTCCCCAATACAATTCATATCAAATACAATGCTGCTAAAGAAAACTTTGTGCTATAGCTCTGGCTATGAAAACAAAACCAGTCAAACTGGAAAAATGTTGAAAATCAAGGCTTCAAAAGTCCAACCAGGTTTTAACCCAGATCAAAATAGTCATTCAAAATTTAAACTTATTAAAAAACAAAAACTATATAAATATTAAATATTATACTAGGAGAATTGAAATTCCGAAACCCTTATTAAAATCCTTCAGTCTTTATTAGTGCTTTTAAATTTTTTTTTATCAAATAAGCAGTTAAAAGTATATATTCTGTGAAATATGAGTCTTGAGTTATTGAAACATTGTTTATCTTTTCCCATCATTTTTTTTTTTGGTTGGCAGCAGCACATGGCAGTCTACCGATGGTGCCAGAGGTTCAATTCTAACTTATGTAAACAATATACTAGTTTCTCCAGATAGCCACGTTGGGAATTGGATTTTGGACAAATGTGGTTCGAAGGTACCAACTGGACCTGTCTAACAGACAGCTCCCAATTAACCCCAATTGTTCCAGCAGGTCCAGTCCAGATCCTATAACTGATTTTAAGTAATAGTCCAAATATAACAACCAGGTTAAAGAAACTACTGAGAAAACAGGAGATGCTATCCCAAAGAAAATAGAGAAACATATAAATGGCACAACCAAATCAAAAAAGTAGTTTGGCATACCTCCAATTTGTCCTCGGTAGACCTGTGATTTATTGGAAGTGTTCGGAACTCCTCTGTCAAACGGAAACACTCACCAATATTTTCAGGAGACACAAAATCAAGGGCAACCTTAATGCATGACTGCAAAAGGGAGACGAATATCATTGATGTTTACATGGAGTATTTCAAGCATTACTTAAAATAAGAAGTAATCAAAGCCACTATGGTAATAGTGAGAGGTTTGGGTAGTTTGCAGGAGGTGATAGGTTCAAACATCCATGCCATCATTGTAACCAAAAAATAAAAAATAAGAAGTAATCATATTTAATGTCTCAACTAGCACAAGCATTTGTCCAAAACATTAACAAAAATGAATAAGTAGTGTTCACTTTCTACAAAAGCTTGCTTTACTAACGAAGGACAGATACTTAATTTATGGTAGTATGACAAGATACTATATTTATGGTACTACTCTAGGATTTGTCAGAACCATCATACCTAAAAAATAATAGAATAAATAAACCTTAGCATTATTTTATACACTTCTAGGCATCAAAGGCAACATCATAATTACATTGAAGATGAAATAAATTCATCATGTACGTTCATTTTACCTTCAGATTTCTGACTTGGTGAGGACAACCCGCTGGAATAAAAACAGCATCTCCTAGCTTCTGAATAAATGTCCAGGGTTCAATTCCTACAAGAAAATATAGAATTGTCAACATACAGGTACCATTCGATCAATCAAACCACCCCTCCCCCCAAACAAAAATAGAAAAATTTACAGACATTACTAACCATACTCCTCCTTTAGCTTCCTCTTATGCTCCATAGTCAGATAGAAGGTCTGATCATGGATGGGGTGAATAACCTTCATTACCAAAGGAAATGTCTTTTAAACAAAAGCATACATGCATAGGGAGTGACGGACTATCAGACGATCAATAATCTATATACAATAGTTACCGATTGCCAAATAAAAACTTCAAAACTGCCATAACATTAGATATAAAAAATATTTATTCATATGATCAATGAACATTTAGGACTGGTAACTACATCAATATTGCATTTCCCAGCATGGCTGCTGAACAGCAGAATCCATTGTTATCTTCATAATGAAAGGTACCAAAACGAAAAAACTTGTTTCAGACCATATATAATACGTTTCAATATGGCTGATCATATCAAATTAGCTCCTTACCCTTGGTAACATGCAGAGTTGTAGACTTAATTAAACAGAAATTGTTTATTTCCATTCTCAAAACAATTAATATTCACAACTATTATTTATCAGCAACTTGATCCTTCCCCCAATCCATTGTAATATGTATATTTAATGAAATTTAAAATAGAAGAATAGATGGGATAGTGTGAATGTTATCAGGGAGCAAACCTCCAAATAGTACAAATATAAGGAAGGTTATATGAGTAGTTCCCGGCAGTAAAACTAGAATGCACAAGATAAGTAATCATTCTTCACGAGCCAAGCATAATTAATGACTCAAGTAAAAAAGGAGCATCCTGACAAATAATGGAAAATTATTTTACTAAATTACCTGCTTTAAAGGACAGCAATGGACATGCCTGAACTCTCTAAAATGCTTCTTTAGATATTCCTGTAGTTTAGGTACATCCTGTCTCCGAAAAATATCCCATATAGCACCTTCTGAAGCATCTCCCCCAACCAACATACTGCTTTCTTGTTTCGTTTTCACTTCTTCAACATCTGCCAACTCTGATACACAAGAAAGACCATCTTTATTCGCAATGGCACCCTCATTACTACCAGTGGGTTGATGAAACTGATCAACCACTTTCCCATCACATAATCCACTGCCATGTTCCATGACTCCATCTCTAATTCGCTTGTCAGAAGCATTTATGGTAGAAGATGAATTATTAAACATGTCAACATTAGTTTCTCCCTCCTGATTATCTCGATGTAGCTCCCTCTTGTCTTGCTCAAGGTGAAGTTGTTTCAAATTCTCGATGGTGATAAGTTGCTCAGGCTTCAATTTCATTTCAGCAATATGAGTTAAAACATTTACCTAAAACAGCCAGATAAATAAAATTTATTTCAATTTCTTCATTGATGAGTATGCAAGCAAGGAGCCACATACAGCAATAAATACAAAGCACTAACAAAGATTTGATGAGGAAAAGCCAAGCAAGTATGTGCTAATTACTAATTTCTCTAATCCAAAGGAATCCTTGTTTTCAAGTCATTAAAATACTTATGTGATGATGCATCTTGCTTTATTTTATACTGATAAAATGAAAAGAAAAAAAACAAATGGAGCACAAATGAAGGAATATATTTATCCATAACGGTAGTTATCCTTATGTTATGAAAGAGAACTCTCATAAAGGCAAAGAGAACCAATTAATAGAATCAGCAATGTAGAACTGATGAAAAAATAAGTGAAACCATGCAAAATTGAAGTAAATTTTTCAAAATATTATGTAGAATAGCACTTAATGCCCAGGCATATGATAGCATAAACCATTTTGATGTACAAGTGTATTAAACCATTTTGGATTGTGCCCACATACACATATCCACTTTGACAAATTTCTGCCCCTCACTCTTTGATTGTGCCCCCAAATTCAAATTTTACTTGACAGACAGTTTTTCCTAAGACCTATCTATTCTTTGTATACTGAATATGGCCCAAACCAATTTCTCCTATCATCTATATGCTTAAGGTTTTTCAAATCCTACATATACTGGGCTCAACTTTAGGCCAACTCAAACAACCTTGATATGGTCTACCTGGCTATTCATATTTCATATATTCAAGTGTTACCCCTACGGTTCTCCCACGTAATGGTGTTTCCATTGGGGTTCGCAAGCATTAAATTAGAAATTTGAAAAATTAAAACATCCTCACTTGAGTTCCAGCCCTTAAGAACACATAAAATTTCAGTTTGTTCCAAACAAAGAACACATAGTTAGTTTATAATCATCTGACATATTGATTATTGAATAAATCTTATTGATTCTTTCTGCTCTTTTTTCTCATTGATCCTACAAGGATTATTAACAGATTATACCTTTTCAGTACGAAATCAAGTGGTAATTTGGTAATTAATTATTGAATAGAGAAAAAAATCCAAAAACAAGAGGGAACAGAATTACATATCATCCTTTGTTCACAGTAACTTCAATAACCACACCATATGCCACCATGATATAACAATCAGAGTATTGTTAAGTCAAATATTTAGCAAAAAGCTTGATTTCTATATGTGCTACTAGCCTACTATATCAATTAAATTTCACCATCAAGAAAGGCCGAAATTCTTTGCCCCTTTAGACAAGACACTAAAAGATTACCAGAAAATTACTAGAACGCACAATTATAGTAGTTTTCAAAGTCAACATGACATCAGAAAACTAAACCAGTAGTCTGCAACAACATAAAATAAGACCAGGCTACAGATTCTTGTTTACAGTCAATATTCCATTGCCAAACAAAGTTCAAGGCCAATAACAACTAGCAAACCATTCACCAGCTTTACCATATAAACCAACCAGCATGGTCAATAATCAAAATAATCTCACCAAGCATAACAAGATTCCGTATTCAAATTACAAAATACTAAAACCCCCAGGGCAATAACCCAACAAATATTGAGCTAAATGACAGTTAATGGATTGAAGACAATGCATTGGACAAAAAATTATGACATGGACTTGAAACCACAACCTGCTCATACGAAAAAGAACAGAGAAATGCAATGGATTACAAAGACAACCAATTTATACATCATACGAACAATACACCTTCCAATATGGTACTTTTTGAAAAATAACAACAAAAAAATCTCACATACTTTAAAAGAAATCCTAAAAAGAACAGGTAAAGAATTAAGGAAATAAAGCATACTGCATCAGACATATCACAGTGAAGCTTAGTCACAGAATCACCACGCCCAAGCTCCTGAGCAACTCCATAAGCAATATATGTTTTTGGCCCCATGTCTGGCTTTAGGCATTCCTTAGACAACTTCACAGCAAGGTTAAGAGCACCTCTGAGAGGATCTGTATATTCCTTATAGGGCAAGGAAGATATGAACTCGGCACAATGACGAGGTAAACGTTCCTCAAATAAATTAGAAGGAGGCCAATCTTTCAATTTCAGTATCTGAGGCCAATTACACCAATCACTACGACCCTCTGTATACCCAGTAAAGAATTGGTGGATATTGATCTCTCCCTGCATTTAATCGTCAACTCAAATCAAAGACGCAGAAGTTACCAGCAACATAATAGACATGTTAACTACAAGCAGTAAAGAATTGGTAAAAAGAAGCAGATATGATTTACTCTAGTCTGATAACAATAGCAAAATAGAATGTGTACAACTTGAAAACAATAATATTTTCAACAAGAAAAAATAAAAGTGCAGTATGTCTTACCCCTTTCCTCTGACAACAGCTAGACGCGAGAAACAGGCAAACATACAAACGGAAAGCAGAGAATGCAAGGGCAACAAGAAAAGATCTGTGGTAGTTGAACCAAAAACAGATAAACAGACATGGACAACAGACAGCAAGAAGTTGAGATAAATTTGTAACATTATATGATAAGACATGGAGTGAAACCCAGGAGTAAGAGGCAGAAGATGACAATAATAAAAGTTTAAGTTGATCAAGCAATACCCATGTTGTTGACAGCATTGGGAGAGACAGCATACGGCAAGCAACAAGGCCTAATAAGTTTGCAACTAACATATAGAGACTACAATCACTCAGAAAAATGACTTCCAACTTGCAATCCTAATGTGCGTTTTCTGTTGATCAAAAGGACTTCCACCTCAGACTGGTATCTCTTTTTGACCTGGACAGCAGAACATCCCAAAACTGTTTCTTATAGAAGAACTATCCACGAAAAAAGGTGTAATTTCAGATAGATCCCAAAAACTTTCTAGGACATTTGATCCTGATGTGCTCTTTGGAATCGAGAAATTGAAAATATTAAACGCATTGCTACTTCTCTCAATCCAGAAAAGATGGTGTTACCAAATTCAGGATCCATGTAGGAAACTCAACAATATAAAAAAAAAAATCAGTAATAAAACTATTCTCTACATGCCACTTTCAAGCAAAAGTAGTGTTCAGTAAAAAGTTATAGACAATAATAAATTACAAATAAACTTCATTAGAATCAAGGTAAACAATAGAATTTCTGCAAAAAAAGTCCTTCCAGTTTAAGATTCAGAAATTAAACCAACCTCACACCAATCTAAGCAATCAATGGCCTTCACATCCAAATGTTGAGCATGCTTGGTTTTAGTTATCTGACGGAATGCACGCCACATGACAAGTGGTTCCCAGCTTAAACCAGATGTACATTCAAGCACATTGCTGACAATGACAGGCTCTCCTTTGGTCCAATGCCATTGAAAATGCTTTAAATCCCCTTCTTGTACATGTACAGCCCTAGGACAGTATAAACAGTTGTCACAGGAATCTTCACGAGAAGCTGCCTTCCTCATATCATTATTTCCAGCATCTGTGTTTCTACCTGACTCGAAACATGAACACCAGTGGTCAGGAGTCTGCACTGCATCTTGATGCTTGTATGCTTTTGCTAGTTCTTCTGCTTGGTATACTAGCTCTGAGATAGAATTTGGACCAAGTATGCTTCTCAGTTCAAGAAAACTATGGTGACATTCATCACTGACTTTTGGACAGGGAATGCTACCATCACTTTCTGCATGCCACTCAGATCTTGACCATTCACAAATCTCAGGCTTAGCATCAGCATGTAATGCTTCTACTTCTACCTTTTTTCCTTCTCCACCATGCAGATACTCCAGGCCCCTGCAGATAAACTCCAACTCAACTGGATCTGCCCCACCTAGAAGCTGCCCACTACGAAGCTCATGGCAACAGATCAGACAAAGGTCAAAAGAGCATTTTCTACAGCTTCTGTGGTAATCAAATATTGACGTTTTGCAGTTGTCACTACAAAAGAGTGTTCAGTCAACAACTGAAGAATATGAGGATAACTGAAAAACAGAAAAGAAATCAGACAAATCCCAACCAGTAGACACGCTCATTTTCAGAGTAATCTGCCTTTTCTATATTTAGCTCTGAGAGTGAGAGCCCTGCAGTGCACATCCCAAAAGCAAATTAAACAATGAAAGAGAAATGGAACTAGTACTGGGCTCTGAGTGGGGCATGAGATGAAATACAAACCCAAGCTATGGTGCATACAGTACAAAATAATTTAGATTAGGATATCAAGTACGTAACTAATTCAAACCAAAAAAAATATTAGAATTAATTCCATAAGAAAGAACCAAAACCAGGAAAGAATAGCAAAGCACAATGCATAAATAAGAGAGGGGAAAACCTAGAAGAAATGGGTTGTACTATTCAGGCTGATCAAAAGCCAAAAGTTTACGAAAGCTCATAAAACAGACAATTCATTCTCTTTTGCAGTCAGCCTTCAGATTGCAAAGAGATCTGTGGCTTCAAAACATCAATTGAAAACAATCTTATAGCCGTGTGTAGCATAATGAGTACTGGAACACACATACACTAATCAAACTTGACTTTGGATGGGCACCATTTTCACTTATATGCAAAACAACATTTGTCCTCAATTGAGACTCCTCAAGGGAAAAAATACCTTGTCTCTTAGCTTCTATCTCCTTCTCAATCATTTGTTCTTCATCCAACTTCCTTAAATATGGAAGAAGTGCTTTCAGCAAATACTTAGAGAGCTCAACTTCCTGATCTTTATTGATTTTCACATCTTTCTTCATGTTCTACGGTAAACCAAATGGTCACATTTCAAATGTAGAATACAGAAAATCACAGGAAAATTTAATCTAGAAGGGAGGAAGAACTGACCTTAATAAGTTCACCAGATCGCAAGCATGCTTTGCAATTGCAATTGCCACGGCACACAGGACATGCCTCAGCAATATCATCCTCTTTCAATTGAGGATACCTTAACAAGACACAACAAAAATATCAAGGATTGACAACAGCTATTAATCAAAAGTCAAAATTTATAAACACGGATTTAAATATAGCTTTCTTATCTCATCCAAGCAAAAAACAAAGAATGACCTTTCCAAAGTCTAAACTATAACGTGACCTAGATTGCCAAGAGTAGAACAAGTACTCAAGACAGAGCTACATATCTATTGTACAACCGCTGCTCAGCTTTCAAGAACTTAAGTGCAATTTTAGCACACAAAATTCTAAGGGAATCTCGAATTGTCATATCCACAATTTAGCACATATGGCCAATTAATGCCAGCTATGTAGCTTGTCTGGCTACCCTATTGGATGCAAATATATCTATGAAACGCTTCCTCTTTGTTTCATGAACAAATGTGTAAAAGCTTGTTCTTTTTTGTTTGTTAAGTAATCCTTAAACTTTTCAGTCTTTTAAATTTAGCAAATATGTCCCAAAACAATGAATTTAAGGATTAATTGGAATTAATTAATATGTCTCACCAGATTGGCTTCACTATAATTTTCCTTCTCATTTTTATCTTTCCTGTTCCATAAAGTGTAATAATGGAAATGCTTTCAAGGTATCATGATATATAATAGCATAAATTCCCAGAAATATAATCACACCATTTTATATGGCATCACATTTATAACTTATTATAATATGAAGCAACAATAACTATTAAGACAGTGAGCCTGAGTTTGCATGGCACTGAAACTGGTCAAGTTTTCATCATCTAAATTCTAAACTTGTCATATTTGCATTAACTTTTCATGGCATTGATCTTGCAATTTTTTCCTTCTATTTTTTTCTAATTTAATTAATAGTAGTAGACTAAACATAACATATGTGATTTCTTGAAATTCCCAAGGATACACCCGCACAGATGACTAAAAGTCTCTGCAAACAACTGAAGATTGCATTCCTACATGGGTTTGTCATTTAAATTTTTTCCACTTTCCAATTCCTTCCAATAATCTGTTAAATAATTTATTAAATGGACCCAGATTTGTAGCTGGCAGTGCAGTAGGGAGATGGAGGTGAACATCAAATAGATCTCACTTAACTGAACAAGCATTTTGAATAACATAATAACTGAAATACATAAAAGAAAAATAACCAAACTGAAAGAGAAGCAAAATAAATTATACCAACTATTTAAACAGGGGATGCAAAATCTTTTCCGCTTACAACTTGTGCACCGAACAACCCGGCCTTTATCATTTCTCTGACATTGATGGCACATTAAGGACTCCTCCTCAATCCACTGTTGATCAAGAAACAGAAATATGACCACAATTTGCAAGCTCTGTATAACGCCAATCTCAAACATTTACATAAAGAATAATCGACGAGCAGAAGTATTTTCTTACTTTTATATTCTTGTTGACTTTTGGCACCTCCTGTTTATTAACATCACGAACCCTAAGACCATAACGTTCACGAATGCTCGTTCCATGAACCCCCAAAACCTCATTTTCTGCCTTTGCATTCCGATGCCTTGAACCTTTCTTATTTCCACTGACCACTTCTTTAGAACTAGACCCATCTTCCTTAATGATCTTTCTTTTTCTACCACGTCTCTTCTTTAAAAGACCACCATTTTCCCCTTCCTTGTCTATGTTTGCTTTGAACTCCTTGGAGCAGCATTTTGGATCTTCCGCAACTTCCTTGCCCATCAAATCGCCCTCATCATCTCCATCAAAACCACCATCATTCAAAGACCCTCCTCCTTTATCATCTACGTTTTCAGAGCTACAGATTCTCTTGCCACCATCACCTTGTGCCACGCTTTCAACCGAACTCTGTGCCCTCCTTCTACCACGCCTTAGCACAATAGCCTCACCAAGCTCCTTCTTCAAGGCCTCCTTCTCCGCTTTACTCTTCCGACCACGCTTCTTTCTCCCCACTTGAACAGAACAACGTTCACCGTTTAAGAACTCTACATTTTGAGCAAATCTCACCATTTTGGCGCCTTCTTGTTCCTGAAAAGACATGTTTGTGTGGGCTTCGTGGGCCTTTCCATCAAAATCGAAGGTCTGTGTCTCTTTGACATTCCCTTGGTCACCCACAGAAATCGATTCCCCTGTCACCGGAGGCTCCGGCACGTGGTTCCGTTGCCGCTTCCTTCCTCGCGCCATGGAACATTCAAAGGGAAACAAGAATGAAGGTTTTTGTTTGTATTAGCAGAAACAAGAATGAATGATAAAGAGAGTGTAGTGTGTTGTAGTTAAGAGAGAAAGGCAACACCAATACTACGGTGAGCCCTAGATACCTTGGTCTGGCTTTGTTGGTTTTATATTACATTTTACATTTTATGGATAGATTATATTAGATAATTATTATGGGGAAAATAAATAAAAAAGAATAAGAATGGGGGAAGAGGGGGATGATTTTGAAATGTGGCGCCAACGTTAAATGAAATGAAATGTTGTCTGAATTAATTAATTAATTCCGTACTGATTAGGGTTTTTATTTCACTTTTGCTGGTTTAGTTAATTTAATTTAATTTAATAATAAATTTAAATGGAATAGCAAGCTTGTAAGAAAAAAAAAAGCGAGCGGGGGAAATTGGGAAGTGGGAAACAGAACAGAAACGTCACCTCCGAGGCTCTAACAGTAACATAGGCAAATAGTAATAGTAATAGTAATAAATGGGGAGAGGAAAAAGGTAATACTTTTTTTTTTTTTTGAAGGGAAAAAGGTAGTATTTTTTTTTTTTTTGAAGAGAAAAAGGTGGTACTTACTACAAGACAAGTCTTGAATTTGGAAGCATCCAAGTGGTAAGTGGTAAGTGATAAATGCAGCAAAAGAAGTACGAAACCGATGGTCCTTTTTGGCCATGAGATGTTGATGTGTTTAGACTTTGAACGGAACTACTATCTGAGCGTGTGGGAATTCTATCTTCCCTCGCTTCTGACAACTTATAGCTGTGTCTAAATTTTGGGTACAAAATGGCTGTCATCAGGGCATATAGACTGTTCGTAAATGACCCATAAAGCCATGTCCTAGCTATTTGCCTTGCCACAAATGCCCTTCAACCAGTGGCATCAGCAGAATGCCTCTCTCTTGTGGCACGCCAATACCATCCTTCATGTTCACTGGCATCACCACCTTAACGTTTTAAGTCCCACCATCAAGGTCTTCATTTTCACAAAGTCACCATCACAACCTTCATTTTCATAAAGTCTACTATAACTTTAATTGAAACAATCCCAACACATTTCACTATCTTCATTGAAATGGATATCCTTTAACACTATGCTATGACATATGAGCTCTCATATCGACTATCTTCACCTGAGCCACTGTTTTTATCCCCAATCTCTCATCTATTTCATTGGCTTCACCCATTTCTACTGCCTCGTTGTTTTCATTCCTTTCTACTGTAAGTGGTAGCTCATCATATACAGCTTCATGCACTACTTATGCAGCATTCTCACGTTCATTTCCACAAGTAATAATGAGTGGTGCAACATTCTCTATTCCAATTTCAAGGATCATTCAAGGTGTGCCCCTACAGACTACAGTCTACATACAGGTCCACCTCACATCGATTTTGTTTGGCATAGTAAGCTAATTCCAATGCAGGGTCATCCCAATTAACGGATTAGTCCAGCCCATTCTTGGGCTTTTTCCACAACATTTTTCACATTACTTTTATAGCCTAATTCTTAAACTAATGACGGCAATTCAAAATACGAACACAAATCCAAAACTTCGTTCTTAAAAGGATCAACCTCGCCCCCTACATACTCCCTACTCCAATCAGTCAAAGGAAGGGATTAATTATTAAATATGAAATTTTTTTAGCCCCATTTCCCCCTATAGAGTTCGTAATGTTAGAAAGATTTGGGGAAAAAGTGGCCCGCGGGACGTGCATGTGGGCTTTGGCAGAATGGGCCTGTGAGGGTCACGTGAGGTGTCTCATTTTTGTCACCATTTCAACTTGTGTCACGTGCAACTATTTGGCTCATAATGTACCTGATGCGGATTAACATTAAAAAAATTCACCATTAGAGGATCTACTCAAGATTTTTAATTTGGTAGATATCAAGTCAGTCTACTTATACTTATAGGGCATAAAATTTGTTAACAGTTATATGATGCAACAAAAATAAGTTGTGCTCGCTCAAAGATTAAATTGAGTATTGATCCTTACTCAAACTTTATTATCACAAACCTTTCAAATATTTTAATGTGGATTCATTTATGAAATTTATAAAAAGTTTTAATAAGACTCAAGTTTTATTTAATAATTTGTATGAGATTTTATAAATAATTTATTTATGTAAGTATCATTTTTCTTAAATTGATGATGAAAAGCTTAAGAAGTGATGTTTTCTATTTGTTTAAGTCAAGTTTAAACATTAGATTAACACATAAGATAATGAATTTCTTTATATATGTTCATGTGAAGTCAAAGTACATTCATAAAATCATTTATAAAAATTATTTTCAAATATGTAAAAAAATAATAATTTCAATTAACGTGAAATTATTCCCATTTTTTTTTATTAAAAAAAGAAGAAGAAGTTGCGGGGCAATTGATTATCTGTTGAAGAAGGAATTGGGACTCTTGCAAATTACAATACAAGGCTGTCCTTTTATAAGTTTATTATTTGTAGTCATCTTCATCATGCGATCCAAAGTGGGGAAGAGCTGAAAGGGATGGAAATGGCGAACGTGGATGGCAGCGGGGTGAGGCTGGATCAGCTTCCTTCGGCTCTGGTGGCCACCATCATGATCAAGCTCGACATCGCTTCCATCTGTTCCTTGGCTTCCACTTGCTCCACCTTCCACTCCTGCGCCTCTCAAATCCTCTCCTTCCTCCCCAATTTCCACCTCCTTGTACGTTTAACTTCTCTCTCTCTCTCTCTCTCTCTTTCGATCTTCCCACTCTTTCACACAAAAATCACTCCTTTCCTCGGATCCCATCCAAATTTCTCATATTGTTTTAACTTTTACTTTAATTTTGCCTAACATGAATAATTAAATCCCCAAAGGGATCAATTTTGTTTATTTTTTAAAATTTTCCATCTGGGATTTTGATGATAACCGTCAACATGTTGAATTCTTTTCGGAAATTCCCAATTTTGTGTTTTCTTCTTCTCAGAAAGCTTATGCCTGTGTTTTGCAGGACACTGCGCCTTCTGGGGACTTGCTGAGGCCGTTGCTGCCACCCAATCCCTACCTTACGAGCCTCAAGGTTGATTGCGGTCGCCTTGATGATTCTGCAATAGCCCTTTTGGTTAAACCGTCGTTGCACGAGCTTTGTCTGCATAACTGTGCTGATTTCAGTGGAAAACTGCTTTCTGAGATTGGGACCAGATGCAAGGACCTAAGGTTTGCTCTCCATTTCATGTCTCCCCTCTGGGTGTTGGTAAAGCTGAATAACATGCCGGTTGCATTGCATGCTTGATCATGAATCACATTGTTTGGGGATTTTTGTAACTTTTTTTGTGAAAGTTTGTAGTGCTGCTGTTATGGGTTCTTGTTATTTACTTCCATCAGGTCTCTCTACTTGGGTTCGGTTGCAGAAAAAAGAGGGAGGGCAATTGATATTTCTGATCTGGAGGAGTTACTCAACGGCTGCTCCCAGTTGGAAGTAAGGCATAAGGCATAATTATAAAACAAGCTAACAAGCTAACAAGATAGAATGAAAGTAAAAACTTTCAAGATTCTTCAAGAGAATTTATTAAGTTGTCTGAATTGATTTGTCTGCTGGCATTCTCCTTTACATTATACCGACTATGGGCTTAGTATTCTGATGGAATAATATCGGAACAAACTGATTTTTTTGATACATTGACTAATTACTCTATTGATCCTGGAGAAGTGGAGATTCGATTAACATTCCCCTTCTTGCTTGCTATGGTAAAAGCCCTTTACTTTTTGTTGAGTTTTGCTTGATATGATAAAAAGCCCTTTACTTTATGTTGAGTTTTGCTTGATATGGTAAAAGCCCTTTACTTTATTAATTGGTTTCATTTTGTTTCCTTGGATTATTGCCATGATCATTGGATTAATTTTTTTTTGTCAAATTATTCCTACTTGGGCAAAATCATACTATCTGTTTTCACTGTGGATATCCAAATGAATAATTGAATGGCTAATTTTATCACAACAGCTCATTCATAACAATGCCTTAAAATTTTCCTTACGGTCATCCTTGAAGTTTGTGTTGTCTGTTGATGCATTTTTCCAACTGTAAAATATGGTAGCATGATTACTGGTTATTAATTCAACTAGATCTAATATGTATTCTGATTTATTTTGGTAGGCACTGATTCTGATGTTTGACGTCTCTCTCTTTCTACGTCATAACTTTGCTAGAGTTTGGGCCTCTGCCTCGGAGAAACTCACATCTCTTGAGATTGGCTACATTTCTTCAGTAACAGTGACTGAACTGCTTAGCCCAAATTTGGGATCCCATCAGTCCTTAAATCCTGTTCAACCATCCATACTGCCAAGCATTCAGAAACTATGCCTTTCAGTAGACTATATAACTGATGCTATGGTTGGTACAATATCCAAAGGTCTCATCTTTTTGACCCATTTGGATCTTCGAGACGCACCGCTCATTGAACCAAGAATTACATTTGACCTAACCAATGCTGGCCTTCAACAAATTAATCAACTTGGGAGATTGAAACATCTGTCATTGGTCCGAAGCCAAGAGTTCCTAATTACCTACTTTCGAAGAGTAAATGATCTAGGATTACTTCTAATGGCTGACAAGTGTGCAAACATGGAGAGCATATGCCTTGGTGGCTTTTGTCGTGTCACAGACACAGGTTTCAAAACCATCCTGCATTCATGCTCTCGCTTATACAAGCTTAAGGTCACTTATGGAACTCAGTTAACTGATCTAATTTTTCATGATATTTCTGCGACATCCCTTTCCTTAACACATGTGAGCTTAAGATGGTGCAATCTGTTAACCAACCATGCAGTTTTGAGTTTGGCATCAAACAAGGAACTTAAAGTTCTTGACTTAAGAGATTGCAGAAGCCTTGGGGATGAAGCTCTCCGGGCCATTGGCACTCTTCCAAGACTGAAAATTTTACTATTAGATGGCTCTGATATAAGCGATGTGGGGCTTTCGTACTTAAGACCATGTGTTATTAATTCACTATTTGCATTGTCTCTTCGAGGGTGCAAGAGACTTACAGATAAATGCATCTCAGCTCTATTTGATGGATGTGGTACGCTGGAATTGCGAGAACTGGACCTATCGAATCTTCCTAACCTCTCTGATAATGGAGTTCTGCTGCTGGCAAAAAGTCGGATTCCCTTTTTTGAACTCCGTATGCGACAGTGCCCTCTAATTGGTGATACTTCAGTCATGGCATTAGCTTCGATGCTGGTTGATGAGGCCAGATGGCATGGAAGCAGTTTGCGCTTGTTGGATCTTTATAACTGTGGTGGCATTACGCAGCTATCATTTCGCTGGTTAAAGAAACCGTATTTTCCAAGGCTTAAATGGTTGGGAGTGACTGGAAGTGTTAATAGAGATATGGTAGATGCTTTAGCTAGAAGTAGACCTTTCTTGCATGTGGCATGCCATGGTGAGGAGCTTGGGGCTGACCCCTATGATAGCTCGGATGGTTTATGCACGCACGACTATGATGAGGTGGATGAATTTGAGCAGTGGCTTCTTGAAGGTGATGTTGATAGTGACGATGAAGAAATGGGTGATGCTGAAAACAATGAAGAACTGGTTGTGTAATTTGCTCCCAAACCCTTGTATGTGTCTATAATATGTATGTCTGTAACTTGTTCTCTGGCTAGATGTTATTTGCCGTCGTAGGTTTTTTAGCATCTAAGACTTTTGTATGATCCTTTATCTTTGCTATGGATAAATTGTGTAAAAGACTCATAATTTAATCGTGACCTTATTATTATTAGGGGTTTTTTTTTTTAATTTCAAATCCTTCACCATTGCATATTACTTGTCTGGAACTTGTGCTCAAACCATTGAATGATTTCGAACTTTGAAGTATCGGCTTTAGGACTGATGACATGATATGCCTTGGTTTATGGGCCAATGTAGTATGTTAAAGCTTGTGCAGGCTGGACTCTTCAAAATCCTATTCCCAGTTGCTTGGACGGAGCCTTGTGCTACATCTCTCAGGGAGGAAGTTATAGTTTATCGTAGTCGAAGATTTCGTCATGGTGGCTTTTTATTTATTTTTTTCAAATGGTGGTTTCTATCATTCAAATTGTGCAGAGTATAAATAAATTTTTTAAAAAGAATATGCATGTGGAAAGCACAATAATTTTAGATAACAAGTCTACATGAGAATTCAAATTTGCTCTTCATTTGCGTTTTCATTTTTGTGCCAATTCACGCATTCATTATATAACGATTGGCTCACACATGTACAAGGAGTTGTGAGCAATTTAAACTCCTTTGAAAAGTTTAAGTAGGATCTAATTGTTGTCCATAGTTCATATAAAAAAAGGTGAAAAATATGAATTGAAAGTGTATAGGTAAAGAAATGCATTGGATGGATGTGTATAGGTAAGGAGGCAAAATAGAGGTATGCTACAGTCATCCAAATTTTAACTAACGTATCTTTCATGCGCTCTCACTTAAGTAGGAAAAAGCTTTTGTTTGATGTTGTATCCTCAAAATACAACTTCAGCAGGCTTGATTCAAAAGCTGTACGAGTGAATTACTGTGGTTCAACAAAAATTTATTAGGTAGATGACTCAACTCCATTTGCTTCTCTGTAAATGTGAGAAAATTGCATTTGGGTGAATCTCATCATCCAGTACTTGCAAAGTTCAACTACGGCCATCACCATGAATATGATAGACCCATAACTATTAGGCAGACTGCTTATAAGGGTTGGTTGCCATTCTTGAATCTGATTTAAACCTGAAGAGTGATAATTCTTAACTCAAAATCAAAAGCTCAGTCTTTGTTAGCTTCTAATTGAATTAAAGCAAATTAAAACTGCTTTCTTGTTGATAGCCATAATGGTTGAAACAGTTATTAACGAAACAGGCAGATCAGGTGGGTTGATCTAAACAACTTCAATAGGCCTATAAATCCATGACAACAGATAAGGGGCTGGCACAAACTTCACTTGTCATTTGGGGAACAGGGCCCAAAGACAAAATGGTGATGGGTTTTTATTGTTGTTTTCATTTTCATCCTTTCTCTTTTATTTTCTTCATTTTGATTCTTACAGTGGTTGGTCTACAACAAGGCAACTTGTCCGGCTGGTGATTTGGAGCAGCCATGTAGTTTGGAGCAGCCATGTAGTGTGAGAGGAAAAATAAAATAAAATAAGTGAGTCTCACAATTTAAAATATGGAAAGTATAGTTATTAAACTCAGATCAGTAGTGAACTTAGTTTAGATATTGAGTTATTTAGTGGGTCATTGGTTGAACTGCATAAATTAAATAAATATTTAAATACATATATATATATATACACACACTACATATGATGATATTTAACATTATAAATAACTAAAATATCTTTATTTTAAGAAAAATTATGAGCTTTAAGAAAAAGAAAAAAAAGTAGCCCTTAATCCATAAAAAAAATCTTAATATTTTTATTAAAATACTCATAACTCATAAAATAAGTTTTTTTAAAAAAAATTAGGACTGACATAGTGTAAATATCAAAAAATTGTATAAAATAGACATAAAGTTAGTCTAAATCGGACAAACAAATCAAAAGTTATGACTTTTTAAAGTTTAAGAGTTTTTTTTTAAAATTTCATGACTCGACCGGTTCAATCAGTCGGGTCACCGATTTTCAATCCAAATCAGTCGAGGACCGAGTCTTGAACATGTTAAATCTAACTAATCATTTAGACTAATTATTTGACTGATTCACCAAACTTACTAATCCAATCCAATTTTTATAA
This sequence comes from Styphnolobium japonicum, assembly GCA_023212625.1. Lineage (NCBI taxonomy): Eukaryota > Viridiplantae > Streptophyta > Magnoliopsida > Fabales > Fabaceae > Styphnolobium > Styphnolobium japonicum. The sequence goes on from JALBWW010000013.1 coordinate 2,007,742, forward strand.
ATATGTTGGAAACTCAATTTTTGTGTTCTTTTTCTGTTTCAGTGTGTTTACTATTTATGCAGTAACAGCATTTCTTTCGTGCAAGTAAAACATTCCTTTTTTAGAAAGGGTGGGGGTGAGAGATAAGGTTATGACTTCTGAAAACGTGTTAACACAATACATGAACCAAGAAAGTCTCCTTTTGCGTTCCATTTTGAAAACACGATTTATATTTACCTAAATTTTCATGACGTCACGTTTATGATTCATCTTCTTTTATGTATTGAAAAATTAGTCCTAATAAAAATAAATATTTAAATATTATTAATCCTTCTCCAATAATATCAAATTAAAATATTTAATATTTGGGGTAAGAGTAAAGTGATAAAATATAAGAGCTATGCTATATTACCTCAAAGTCAAAATGGATGACAATGTTTTCTTTTTGTAACAAAAAAATGGAATGGGTAAGATTTCCTAAATTTTGTAAATTTTATCAAATTCTTAAAAATTTTCAAATCACCAAGGATAATTATCAAAAATAAATAAAACAAATCCTATCAATATATACATGAACCAATTTTTCCAATAATTTTCTTTGTTACAACATCATATATTGCGCTACAAAAATAACACAATAAGAGTATACTGTCGTTGTATCGTTGTATCGTTGTATAGACATTTGATCTCAATTAAGGTGCCATTTTAATAGTAAAAGTGGTTTAAGTAAATAACCACAAATTCTATATAAGAAAAGGTCTAAATTTATAATTGTTGTATAAAAAAAACATATTGTCACATAAATGTTTGATCCATTGACGATAAAATATTCAGGATTAGATGGAGTTTTGTACCATGGATAAAAGAATATCCTCAACCTTAAGCAATCAAAATGCTAAAAGCAAAATGGAAAGTCACATGATTCTGATCTAGCATAGTTTAGTTAAAAGAAAAAGGACTGCGTCGCATGCGCATCAGTTTAAATATTTTCTTGCTCACGTTTGGGGTTGCATGTGATACAGAAAAGGAATCGTGGAAGAGCAGAGCATGAATTTGGCGGCTAAAATATGTGGATTTAAAATAGCACATGCATGGAGTGGTGTAGTCAACTTTTCTTAACTTACTAGGGAGATAGGTCTCGCGGACCTGATGAAAGCGTTGCTTTTGGTGAATGGTGCATCATTTTCCCAATGCCAATTTCAATATACCAAAGAGAACATATATATATATATATATATTTTCTTTTTTTTTTGGGTACACTAATTAACATAGCGATTACTTCAATATTTATACCAAAGACAACAATGGTAACAAATTAACATAACGATTACTTAAATATTTATTTTTTTTAATATTGATATTCATAATGAATTGTCAAGCATTTATTAGTTATTATTTATATTTAATATATTTTTAAATATTTATTATGAAATTAACAATTATTAATATATTTTTTAAAATATTAATATTTAAAATAAATTATTAAATATTCATTAATTATTATTTATATTTAATATATTTTTAAATATTTATTATAAAATTAACAATTATTAAATAATTAAAAATTTACTCTAAATATCAAACCTATTAAAATATCATATCAACTCCCAACTACCAATAACCCAACAAGTTTGGGGCGTCCCCTATAAATATTTAATGACGTAAGGCTTGTACACTATTAGTTTGTAACAATTATATTCATGTTTTTGTAATAACAACCAGACAATTGATATCTGTGTTTTTTCAAGGGATATGTACGTCCACATTCAATGAATTTATAAAGTAGTCCACATTCCATGAATACACTACTCATGCATTTTTTTTGTTGGATACTCATACATACATCTGAATCAGTTAATAAGGACTTAATGATACACAAAACTTGACATGTTATCTATTTGTTCAATTATGTTCGCAGTTTATGGTTTTCAATCTTCGTCAAATTAGATTATATAAAAAATTTTTTGCTAACTTCTTTTTTATCAATATTTTTTAATAATTAGTAGTTAATATTTATTTGTGTATCTTATTTATTTAAAATATAAACATTATAAATTATTTTATATTTATAATTTAAGAAAATAAAATATGTAATTAAATATTAATTATTAAAAATATCTATAATAAAAGTAACATTTCCCCTATTAATTTGATGATGATAATGGTATAATACGGTGAGCAAGAAAACATAATACCGTAATGTGAGGGTATCTGTCAGGTTTGGTTGTTTTATAACATCTCATATTTCTGTGTAACAAGCAAGGATAGTATAGTAGTAGTCGCACTGAGTCACTGACACACCATGTCTGGGCCCACATCTAGAATCTCAAACTACACGTGTCCCATCATCAACACCGCCCAGATTTGCACACTTGTTTATTTACAAAATTCTGTTTTCAACATTTTGACCTCCGTATTCATTTTATTTAATTATTTATTCATTTTATTTAATTATTTATTTTGGAGTTTTCAAAATTAGTAATTCCGATTAAGATAGGGCTAGGTTGGAATAGAAAGTGGGACTGAGTGTACCAAAAAAAAGAAAAGAAAGTGGGACTGAGTAATTATTTTTCTGTTCCAGCGGCGAGTGGTCGCCGCTTGGCTGTCAATGCTCATCCCTTCTTGAGTCTCACGTCCCTTCGTCCCCTCCAAGGGTCACTTTTCCACTTCAACCCATTTTACATGTCTCCATGTCACTAATGCTTCCATTCCGCGTTGATTATTTTTTTAAAATACTAACACTTTTATATTTATTTTGTGAACTAATCAACTAAATATTATTAATTTGTTTTGTGTTGTAAAATTTAAATGTATGTTTGGATGTTTAAGAGACCATAGAAAGAAAATAAAATTTTAAAAAAATGAAGAAAGTAATCTTAAGTAATGGTTTTTATTTAAAATTTTAAAAAATAAATTTTTTCATATTTCATAAAAGTAAATAAACATGAGTTTTGGTCCTTTTGGGTGATAACATAGAAAAAATCATCATTTCATTTATTTTCGTAAAATTTTTACCTAAAATTACTATTCTCTCTTCATTTTCTCATATTATCTCGCTCAAGCATACTATAATAATTTTTATGTAAAGTTCGTTGTATATAATAGGCCTAAACTATTGAGTTTATTATAAATAAAAAAATTCACAACGCTAGAAACAACGTCATGGAAAGTTTTTTGTACATTATAACAATTTATCATCTTTTAATTTGGTGAGTTTCAATTTCATGAATGCATACTCAAAAAAAAAAAAAATTAAGATAAAATTAAAATGGTTATAATCAATGTAATATAAATTTTTTTACATTTAAAAACAATATTTTCTCCACGCTGGTGGTTCCGTTTATCCCTCCTCGGATGCGAGTCCCATGCTTGCTGGTGTATGTTAACCTCGTGTTTGCCACGTGCATTTGCGAGGCCGGGTTTCCTCATCCCACGTGATTCTAATTCTAATTAATCCCCTGATTAAGTGTATGATCATAATCCCATAATAAATGTAATCTGATTAGTTGTGATAATATTGTTTAACTCAATCCCCATAATCCTTGTTATTCAATCATTAATTCATATACCCTCGTTTTTAGGAAGCTCCCCAAATAGTTCCCGGAAATGAACATACTGACCATCCATTTAATAAAATGCCAATCAAAGATCTACATATAAATATAATGATAATCAAAATAAAGTTGGCTGGTTGCGTTAGTGTTTTTTTTTTTTTTTTGTTTCTTGCGCCATTGCTAGTTGCATTAGTTAGGGCACTATCACTTCCTCATTTTATATGACCCATAGATATGCTATTCAATTACTTAAGTATTATCTATCATTATTTTATATATATATATATATATATATATATTTGCTTCTCAGAGTATTTTCATAGACTATGAATTAGCATTGACACTAATATCCCTTAAGCATGATTGCGACTAGAAAGTTATCTTAACAATTGCATGTTTATAGGATTAAACTTGCATGTGTCCTCACCTTTCTGCGCTTACCATTGTACCCAATTTGTTTGTATATATTAAATATGCTAGATGTGATCCATGTTATTTTATATCATTATTGGTTGTTGGTTTATCATTATTTTATATATGCTAGATATGATCCATGTTTAGCCTTGTCAACTTCGTCCCGATCGTTATATGCTAACTATTTTAAGGATTTGTAAGAACAAAAGATAATGAGGAGAGGAGGAGAGTGAAGGAGAAATGATAAGATCAGAATGTAATTTTTTTTTAGAGAAATGATACTTACACAAACAAAACTCTTACAAAATCTTATGTAAGTCATTGAGTCAAGTTTGGATTTTACTGTAACTTTTTTTGAATGGCCTAGATGGGTCTACCTTGAATTTTGTGAGGGTTTTGTGAGGACATTTTTTGTGCAAGTATCATTACTCTTTTTCTTACTTAAAAGTTTGATAATTTGTGAACAGATAATCGAATGTAAGGGGAATTATTTTATTTTATTCTCTCTTTCTTATTTTTCGTTAAATTATGAAAGAATGAAAATGAATAACGTTACTTTTATTTTTAAAAAAATTGTCATTAATATTTTACCTTATAAACTTAGCTATTTAAAATGTTTATAAAAATTATGTCGACATTTTATACTCACAACCTTTTAAGCTTATTTTTCATTGAACTCATTATCTTTTCATTTCATTTTACTTCGTCCTTTTTCTATTATATATATCTCATTATCTATAAAAGTTCCAAAACATAAGAAATTTTGAAGCATGACCTACTTAATATATATATATATATATAATTTTGTAGTACAATCATTTATTATTATTTTTGGTACATACAGTCATTTATACCATAAGTTAATTGTTCTACTTACAAATTTTTGGATGAAAAATGGGGAACAATACCTTTTTAATCTCTAAGGGAGAAAAAGTGATCCATATAACTAAGTTACAATAGAACGATTGTGACACGAATTCCTTCGCACCAGAAGGGATTTGGCTGGAAAATGAGGCAATTGAGTGGAAGGTGGTATTTACGTAACCAAACAGAATTGGAAAAAAAAGGTTCACGTTACATTATAGGCATTTCTCACATTTCGTCTTCATTGTCCACCATATAAAGATTGAATCAATTGAAAGGAAAAAGATTCAAGTTACATATGCATAAATGTCTCTCTTTCATGCTGAGTTTTTTCTTCTTCTTATTCTTCCTTTTCTGTCCTGTAATAATAATTCACGTTCATCATGCCATGAACCTCAACCCTCACCCTCCCCATAAATTAGCAGCTTTATTCAAGGGCACCCTATGGTTGACCCTGATATTTACAATCAAGTGTAAAGAATAATGTTTGAATCAAATCACATTCACATTTGTCACCCTATTTACAACTTTAACGTAAACAAAGGCATCCAGATCAGTCTTTTAAAGAAATCGTTTTTCTTGAGCAAAACCAGGTCTCTTTTTTTCTTACTTGAGAAGGCTAGAATTGACTTCTCAGATCGAGCTTATCCAAATGTCTGGGCACCCCGAATATGCCACTTATTCCTTTTCATTTTGTAGCTTTCCAACCAATACATTTATTTTATAATCTTCCTGACTTCTTGGTTTTTAATTGCTATAATTATAGTGAGTGGAATCTGAGTGTGGGGAACGTAAAACTTTTGATTGGGCAGATAGGGTGGTGGTGGGTCTCATTTGAAGAGAAATATTTAGATAGACACTACTTATTATAGGTGCTATATTTAACATTAAATATGTGTAAATTTATTTTTTTTAGAGATAAATGTATTTATAATATGACACACATAACTTTACACATGTTTAATATTAAATAAAGTGCTTGTAATAGATAATACTTATCTAAAAATTTCTTCTCATTTAAATTGGAATCAAGACTTGTTTGTTTAGAGGCTTGAAGTTTGAGATTTGAGACTCAAATGCTAATCTATCATTAAATTTGTATATTTTTTTTCTTTAAAAACATGACAGTATTATATTATAAAAAATAAATTATTTGTGTAAATAATAGGTATCTGTATATAAATAATGATGGGTCTCTATAAAAAAAATTATTTTTGTAAATGTGATACTGTTTATATTTTTAAGAGAAAAGAAATGATTCAAAAGCTTTACCATTAACACAAAAATGCCATAAAATGCCACCCCCGATCACATCTCATGGACTTCCTTTCCTCTGTGTCCTTGTTGCATCAAATCAGCAAAGAAGAACAATACTTGATCCTAATCAGCAATTTATGATGGTAAATAAAGAAAAAACACCGAAGTTATTATGTTTGGATTTGGGGAGACCTACTAAATCTGATTAGATGGTCAAGACTCGAGAGATCAAGTCTGGCCTCAATCTGTTAATTATGCTAAGCTAAAACTGCAACCCCTTCACCATTCCTCCATCTCATAGTTACACACTTACAAGTTACAACTTACACCCACTCATGAAATGATGAAAATCCTTAAAAAAAAAGTTATTATTATTATTATTATTTTTACATAAGTTTAGATAAAAAAAATTAATTCATAAATTAAGGTCAAATAAACTATTAACTTTAATGAAAATTTATAATAAAATTATGTATTATCTATTAATAAATATATTTTATACTCAAACTCAAGTCACGTCTAATACCAAAAAAAAATGTTAAACCAAATGAAGAGTTAAAACAAAATTATTAGGATAGGAAGAAAACCCAATGAAAAAAAAAAAACCATGTTCTAATTTTTTTTTAATTTCTAAAAGTAACATTCGTTTTACTTCGATTATTATTTTCAAAATCTGCGTGCCCGTTCCATATGTAAATTATTATAACCCAACCCAGTGCCTCATATTCTCCTTCACAATAAAACCACCACTTTCACGTGAAACAGCCAAATTTTCTCGTTGTTCGGTGGTGGTGATGGTGATGGAGGATAACGAGAGCTGTGGCAGCAGAGTGCACGGAACGACGTCGCCGCCCCAAACCCGGCAACAGCGGCTGAAGCTCGAGGTGTACAATGAGGTTCTTCGCCGGCTCAAGGATTCCGGCAACGACGAGGCTATGGAGCCTGGCTTCGACGATCACCTTTGGGCTCACTTCAACCGCCTTCCCTCACGGTCCTTCCATTTTTCCTCGCACCTCATTTTCTTCATCATTTTATCAGAATCTTCTTTCCTTTTTATTCATATATATATATTTATAATAATTCTGTATATGTGAGAATTTGGCAGTAGATTGATTTCATTCGAAGCACGAATGGAGTAGAGTTAACGGTTGTTGAATTTTCATTTTTGTTCATTTTTCAACTGTTTTGCTTCTCTTGAATCCATGTGTACGGGAGATATTGGATTTTGGTTCTTGTTTCTCGGTCACTCTCTCAATATTCACAGCTTGTGATTCTGTTTTGTTGATGAGATATCGTTGATTAGGTCTGCGATGTTTTTTTCTTTTTTCTTTTTTTGGTTTTGGAGAGAGATTTGAGGAGATGCTTTAATGCAGGTATGCGCTGGATGTGAATGTGGAAAGGGCGGCAGATGTTCTTATGCACAAGAGATTACTGCATTTGGCGCACGATCCTGCTTATAGGCCTGCTATTGAAGTTCGCCTAGTCCAGGTGAGCTGATCCTTGTTGATTATAGGCTCAAGTGCTTTGCATGATATTGATGCTATGAATTGATATCCTTTTAGTTGCACTTCTTAGTGCTTTGATTTGGAATAATATAATTTGTGAATTATAAATCATTAAAATAGTTTTTATCTGTCTGGAGTCTGGACTCTAGAGTGAGCCGTTTTTAGTCACATGCAACTGTAATGCAAATTCATATCCAGTCATGTAAGCAATATACTTAACAGAATTCGCTATCTTGCTGAACTACAACCATCCCATCTTGTTATATAGATTTGATGCTGGCATAGGTTTCCTAAAGTCTTCTTTGGATGTTCGGAGCAGCTCTCCATTGTAATGATTTGTGAAAGATTTGCTTCACTGAATTTTCCTGGATTAATTTAAATTTATCTCAGATTAGGAAAAGGATATTTTGTATAATTATATCCATTTGTGTTTGTGAAATAAAGTATTTCTGCTTTATATGTGCTCTAAAATTAACTTGATTACTTTGGGTATTAGGCATTATGGTGAGAAGGTGAAACCTGAAGAGAAGAGCAAAAATAATGACGGTTTCATATATTTGGAATTCAATACAACTGTGAAATGCTTGTTTTTACCTGAAATTGCAACTGTTTCCAATTTAAACTTATGGGTGCATGGCTTGGGTTTGTTGCCATGAGTACAATTTTAATTACTTATGTATGATGGTGGAGTACTCTAACCAGCATGGCCTGATTTATTCATCACATCATCGAATGAAGAAATGGAATACTTATTGTGAATTTCAGCATGTATGGTGCATTTGAGCCACATATCCGTACCTAGCACAGGCAAATGTGTACAAGTCTCTTCATTTACATGTGTCAGACTTATTCCTATGTCTGGAAATATTTTTTGTGAGCAAATTAATCTGCATTTGTCTAGCTGAATTTTTGCAGAATTGTCTCTTCTTAAGTTATGAAAATATAATTTCCATGCCTCTGAATTTGTAAATATTATGCTTTTTTTCCTGTATTCAAATTCTTCTTAGTTTCAATTTTCATATTTTGATTGTTAGAATTCGTATAATTTATCTCATTCCGTGTGGGCAATTCCATTTTGTTATTGGAATCTTGGTGCAGGTTCATCCCATATCTGATGGAAACTCAGCTGACTCTGTCCACTCAGATGCTCCTGGGAAAGAATCTGGTCAAAGCTCTTCAAAGTACTCAAGCAGACAGAGGTATTATTTTCTCACTTTTTTTTTTTTGGTTTCATGAAATTCTTGTAAACTTCTTGGACGCAATTATCATAAAGCTCCAGTTATGGCTCTGTATAAAGAACTACTGATTATTCTCTTTAATTCATTAATGTAATCAGCAATTCTGAATTTTTTTGGGCTTTTTTATTTGTTAGTATACATCCACCTCCTGCTTTTGGTTCTTCTCCTAATCTTGAAGCACTGGCACTTGAAGCAAATAATTCTGAAGATATAGAGGAGGAACAATCTGTACATGCCAGTGCACAATATTCTCGGTAAAATTCCTGTTGCAAGCTATTTTTAGGCCTAGGCTTGGAGCATTTCTTTGAACAATGGCTTAGAATCTAGATTACTTATCCTTTGTTTTTCGTATGGGGGTGGATCTGAAGATGTAACTCAGCTGGTATGTCATACTCATAACTTTCATACATTTAATTTTCAGTTATATAGCAAATTCTTTGACATACTTGAGGTTGAGGTGCTGATAATTATTATTCATCTGCCAGTCTGGTCATAACGTTTACATGTTTCCAGTAGCCAACAGACATGAACAATGCAAATTTAAGAACCTATTTACCCAAGATATGCCTAGCTAAACTTGTACGATGTGTGGAGCCTTTATAAAATTGTGATGATTTATGAAGTTTCTAGTAAGTGTTTTAATTAAACTTAGATGAATTTTTCAAAATATTGAACATCCGTGTCGCTGAAAATTATGTAGGCCCATGCATGAAATCACCTTCTCAACAGATGACAAGCCAAAGCTTCTCAGTCAGGTATATGATAGCTTTTCTAATCAAAATATTGTGTATGTTAGAACTATCTTATTCTTAAATAGGTAGCAGAAATTAGAAGAGCATTACTCTCAGTCCATATATAATTGAAACATTTGATTGATGGTTAAGACAACATTTGACTGGGTTGGAACAAATATTTAAAGACTAACTTACACATAATCACCCTAAACTTAATTAAGACTAACTTCGAACCCCATGTGATAAATGAGAGTATCTCACAGGTCTGGTTCTATCTGCAGTTAACTGCTTTGCTTGCTGAGATTGGACTGAACATCCAAGAGGCGCATGCCTTTTCCACAACTGATGGTTACTCATTAGATGTGTTTGTTGTTGAGGGATGGCCCTATGAGGTATGTTGATAATCATTTGCAATCAATTGGTTGAATGGATACATGGTATTAAGAAAAATGAGCAGTTTATTTCATTGTTTAATATCATTGACCCTTAGATTTATTTTGAAAAACATACTTGTAGAATCCAAATTCATCTAAACCATGTTATAGCGACCATATTTTTGAGTTCACAAGCACCAGCTTATCAAACATACTGGCTCAAAGCTGCTTCTTTCATAGTCTGGCATACTATGTCATGTTACTATTTGCCATCACTTTCGTTCTCTTTATTACTGTTTAAAATTATTGAAGTTTTAGTTCATGGGGCACTGCTGACTGACTTGGTATTAAAGCAGGAAACAGAGAAGCTTAAAGCAGCTTTGGAGAAAGAAGTCTCGATGATTGAGGTAAATCAGGCACCTTACTGTGTTTATAGATGACTGCTTGAGTCAGCTTGACTAATGTTCAGTAATTGAAATCTTATTTGAACATTGCTTACTTGCCAAACTGTTTCACACCAGTATCCCCCCCCCCCCCAAATTCAGTTTTCTATGTTTTCAATGACGTATGCATAAGTTACTTTCGAAATTGGGATTGCTTTCAGAGGCAGGCGAGGTCCCGTCAGCAATCTGAATCTTCTGTTGGCGAGCCTGATCAAGCAGGGATGAAATGTGAACCTGATCATTTGACAATACCTAATGATGGGGCGGATGTTTGGGAAATAGATCCTAAACATTTGAAATATGGAACTCATATTGCATCCGGGTCATATGGTGAACTGTGAGTACATACCCAGAAATACATATTTTTTTTTGTTAGTTCAATATATTTTCTCACTAGGTGCAGATATTGTTTCAATTTTCAATTAACCAACACTTCTAATTAAATCAGATTTAAAGGTATATATTGTAGCCAGGAAGTAGCCATTAAAATTCTCAAGGCTGAGGATGTAAATTCAGATTTGCAGAGAGAGTTCGCGCAGGAAGTCTATATCATGAGGTTTGTTGTATTAGAATTTGCACATTTTGACCATCTGAAGTCTATCTACATATGTATTGAGATAGTGTTTTTGCATGTCAGAACTCGATTATGGAAATTGTTAGGAACCAAGAGGTTCCGAAATTGAGAGTCTATTTTAGAAGGAAGAGGGACCATTGAGTAATTGAGGGGTCAATTAGTTGTAATTGGTTGTGCCAGTTGTAAGTGGGAGGTTAGTTACGTCTGTTAATAATCAGAGATAGTTAGAGGGGGAAATAGCCTATAAATAGAGATGTAATAAACTGAAGCGGCATTTGTCAGAAAACCTCTAATTAAGAGGGTATACACCAGAAAAAATAAACAGGCAGTAGGAGAGCACAACTGAATAAGTAGTCGTATTGTACTTTAACAGCTATTCCTTTCTAAGTTTGTTTTAATAGTTGCTAATTGGTTAGTCAGTTAGGAAGAATTGTGAATAGATATAAATAGAAAGAGAGACACAAGGGAAGGCATTCGATTGGAGAGAAAATAGTGGAAAGGTGGGGGAGAGTAAGAACCTCTCGAATGTCCTTAGAGTGATAGTTACTTTTTTTTCACATCAATTGTAATCTTTCTGTTTCAACTTCCTCTGTTATTTATACGGAGGAGGAATTCATCAATAAAGAAGCTATTCTTCATTCTATCTTGTTAAATTTCTGGTCCAGTCTTATCAACTAGTATTAGAGCTCCCAAATCCTGGGAGTTTTTTCATGGTGCACACAAGAATGGAGGCAAGAATCGACGCCATGGAGCGGGCTCTAGAAGATTGGAGGGGACAAGCAGAAGAAGAACGTGAAAGGAGAGAGTTACTAGAAGCCAGAAAACAGAAGACAGAGGACTCGTTGGCTGAAATTCTAAGGCTAGTGAGGGGTCTCCATCAAGACCCATCCTCAGGGAATCAAGTGAACCACTCTGCACACGAAGGAGAAGGATCGTTTGGGGGTCCAAGATCAGAGGACGGAGAGAGTCGATGGAGGAAACTTGATATTCCTCTGTTCTCAGGGGAAAATGCATATGGGTGGATAAATAGAATCGAGAGGTATTTCCGGGTGAAGGAGGTGAAGGAGGTGACGGAGGAGGAACGTTTACGAACAGTAATGTTAGCCATGGAAGGTCGGGGGCTGAGTTGGTTCCAATGGTGGGAATCATGTATCCAAAATGCAACTTGGGAGATGTTTCGATCGGCGGTGATAAGGAGGTTTCAGCCCTCTATGATCCAGAACCCCTATGAAATTCTTTTGGGGCTAAAACAACATGCAATAGTGGAAGAATTTAAGGAGGCCTTTGAGTTGTACGCAGGACCATTGCGAAACATTGATCAAGATTACCTCTGCGGCATTTTCTTGAATGGGTTACGATAGGAGGTCAGAGCTGAGCTGAAGTTACACCCGGTAGGGACTTTATCGGAAATGATGGATCTTGCCCAATTGATCAATGAGAAGAATCGGGCATTACGCAAGAGAGTAGAAGGGGAAACCCAGAGAGGAGGGGGGAATGTACGAAGCTTTCAGTCCACTAGAACAACATCGGTGGAGTTGGGCCCTCGGCCCCATGCTAGTATGGGTCCCCGAGGATCAACAACTAGTGTGGGTTCGGTGACCAACAGACCCGATCCTGCTATGAAGATACCCGAGAGCAGTAATAACAGTAGGAGAGGAAGGAACTTCCGCCATTTATCTGAAGGGGAATTGCAAGAAAAAATCAAGAAAGGACTATGTTTTCGTTGTGACGAAAAATATGGTTTAGAACACGTATGCAGAAATAAACAATTACGAGTAATGCTCATGGGAGAAGAGGATGAGAATGAAGGGGAGGAAGAAGAGGGAGGCACAACTGAATTAATAGAGAATGAGACTAGAGATCTCCAACTATCCATCCATAGTATTGTGGGACTAACTTCAAAAAAGTCCTTAAAAATGTGGGGAGAAGTGGGGGGTAAGAGAGTTAAGGTCTTGGTGGATTGTGGGGCTTCTCATAACTTCATCTCAGAGAAGATAGTACAAGAATTGCAATTACCGATAGTGGAAACACCACCATACTATGTAGAAGTGGAGGATGGTCATAAGATAAAATGCAACGGAGCTTGTCAAGAAGTATTGTTGTTGTTACAAGGACTAGAAGTTAAGCAAGATTTTTTCTTGTTTGGCTTAGGAGGGGCAGATGTGGTACTGGGTATAGAGTGGTTGGAAGGCTTAGGCGAAATAAGGGCAGATTTCAAGGATTTAACCTTGAAGATTGAAGATAAAGGGAGAACCTGGATCATCCGAGGGGAACCAGCACTGTCTAAAACAGCTGCTTCCCTCAAATCATTACTAAAGGCACTACAGGATGAAGGACAAGGATTTTACATTGAATATAAGGCCATGACAGCCCGAGCTGCCAAGAAGTTCCAATTCCAGAAGATATTGCTGCAGTTTTGGAGGACTTTGGAGATCTGTTCCAAGAGCCCCAAGGCTTACCACCTTCCCGTCGACAAGATCATGCCATTACCTTACGAGAAGGAGCCACCATTCCCAATCTGCGCCCATACAGGTACCCTCATTATCAAAAAGCTGAAATCGAAAGATTGGTTGATGAGATGTTAAGTGCTGGAATTATAAGACCTAGTGTAAGCCCTTACTCTAGCCCTATTATCCTAGTTAAAAAGAAAGATGGTGGATGGCGATTTTGTGTAGACTTTTGGGCTCTCAACAAAATCATAGTGCCGGATAAATTTCCAATTCCAGTGATAGATGAATTGGGTGGGGCCTCCATTTTTTCTAAGTTGGATCTTAAATCGGGGTATCATCAAATTAGGATGCGAGAGGAAGATGTTCACAAAACAGCTTTTCGCACCTATGAGGGACATTACGAGTTTCTAGTCATGCCGTTTGGGCTAACCAATGCCCCCTCTACCTTCCAAGCATTGATGAATGAGATGTTAAGGCCATTCTTAAGGAGATTTGTTTTGGTCTTTTTTGATGACATCCTCGTGTACAGCAAGGATGCAGAAGCACACATTTTCCATTTAAAGATCATTTTTTTCAACTTTTAAGAGAGTACAAATTGGTTGTCAACAAAGGAAATGCAGTTTTGGGCAGAGGCAGATTGAATATTTGGGGCATATCATCTTTGGCCAGGGGGTTTCTGCAGACCCTAAGAAGGTTGAAGCAATGACTCAATGGAAGACCCCTACAGACATCAAAGGTTTGCAAGGGTTTTTGGGGTTGACGGGTTATTATCGCAAATTTGTCAAGGGCTATGGCCAAATTACCAAACCATTAACAGAGCTACTGAAAAGGGACCATTTCCAGTGGACTCCAGCTGCACAAGAGGCATTCAACACCTTGAAGAAAACTATGACCACCACCCCTGTTTTAGCCGTACCAGATTTTTCTAAGACTTTTGTCTTAGAAACTGATGCCTCAAGTAAAGGATTAGGAGCTGTCTTGCTTCAGGAGGGCAAACCCCTAGCTTATCTCAGTCAAGGGTTATCTGAAAGAGCACAACTGAAATCGGTTTATGAAAGAGAACTCATGGCCATTGTCTTGGCAGTCCAAAAATGGCGACACTACCTACTAGGTAGACCCTTCATCATACATACCGATCAACGCAGCTTTAAAATTCCTTTCTAACAACGACTAATGGGGAGGATCAATATAAATGGACTTCCAAATTATTGGGGTTTGATTTTGAAATCCGGTATAAGCGAAATTTGTGCTAACAAGGTGGTCGATGCCCTCGTGAGAAAGATGATCTTTACTGCCCTATCCACAGTACATTTTAGTGATATGGACACGTGGGATGAAGAGTTGCAAGCTGATCACAGGCTAAAATCAGTCATGCAAGACCTTATTCACAACCCCAATTCTCACCCAGGATACCAATTGATGAGGGGTCGACTCTTATTCAAAGGGCGACTAGTTTTACCTAAGCAATCCACAAGAATCCCTTTGTTACTATATGAGTTTCACAACTCTTCCTTGGGGGGCCATTCTGGATTCTTCAGAACCTATAAAAGGATTGCTAATGTAGTCTATTGGGAGGGAATGCGTGGCGACATTCAGAGATATGTTGTTGCGTGTGATGTATGTCAGCGGAATAAGTATCAGACCTTATCACCTGGGGGTCTTTTACAGCCATTACCTATTTCTACTCAGACTTGGGCAGATATCTCAATGGATTTTATCGGGGGACTACCAAAAACCCAAGGGAAGGACACTATCATGGTGATCGTAGATAGACTTTCTAAATACGCTCACTTTGTAGCACTCTCTCATCCCTTCTCAGCAAAGGACGTGGCAGATTTATTCATTAAAGAAGTAGTACGCTTGCATGGCTTCCCGACATCCATTGTTTCAGATAGAGACAAGCTGTTTCTCACCATTTCTGGCCGAGTTGTTTAAACAGTGGAACACATCGAAGTTTAGTTCAAACCCTACCATCCACAAACGGATGGCCAAACAGAGGTTGTCAACCGCTGTTTAGAAACTTACTTACGATGTCTCACAGGAAATAAGCCCAAACAATGGCCCCGATGGTTAAGTTGGGCTGAATATTGGTTTAATACCAATTATAACAGCTCCACCAAAACCACACCCTTTAAAATCCATTATGGGAGAGATCCCCCGGTGTTACTCAAAGGGACTACAATTCCTTAATTGAAGAAGTAAATGTCTTGACACAGGAACGAGACATGATGTTGGACGAATTACGAGAGAATTTGTTGAAGGCTCAAAACAGAATGAAGATGCAGGCGGATAAACATTGAAGGGAAGTGATATTTCAAGTTGGTGATTGGGTTTTCTTGAAACTTCAGCCCTACAGATTACGATCCTTGGCAAAGAGGATCAACAAGAAACTGAGCCCGAGATTTTATGGTCCTTATCGATTACGATCGAGTGGGAGAGGTGGCCTCTTGGTTAGATCTACTGCAGATAGCAAAACCATCCAATTTTTCATGTTTCTCTGTTGAAGAAATTTGTCTCTACCCAGCCATTGTCACAACCATTACCTCCTATGTTGTCCGAGGACCTTGAATTACAAGTCCAACTGCACTGCATTCTCCAAGTCCGAAGGAATACTTAAGACAACCTTGAAGTACTCATTAAATGGATGCACTTCCCAGATTGTGAGAATTCCTGGGAGTTACTATCAACCATTCAAGAGCAGTTCCCTAAGTTTCCCCTTGAGGACAAGGTGAAAGTCTTGGAGGGGAGTATTGTCAGCAAACCTCTAATTAAGAGGGTATACACCAGAAAAAATAAACAGGCAGTAGGAGAGCACAACTGAATAAGTAGTCGTATTGTACTTTAACAGCTATTCCTTTCTAAGTTTGTTTTAATAGTTGTTAATTGGTTAGACAGTTAGGAAGAATTGTGAATAGATATAAATAGAAAGAGAGACACAAGGGAAGGTATTCGATTGGAGAGAAAATAGTGGAAAGGTGGGGGAGAGTAAGGACCTATCGAATGTCCTTAGAGTGATAGTTACTTTTTTTTCACATCAATTGTAATCTTTCTGTTTCAACTTCCTCTGTTATTCATACGGAGGAGGAATTCATCAATAAAGAAGCTATTCTTCATTCTATCTTGTTAAATGTCTGGTCTAGTCTTATCAGCATTCTTTTGACTTTGATAATAAAACTGTTACAGTTGGAAGGGGAAGTTCTTCCCTTGGCAAAGAATCACCCTCGGGTCTTCTTTGACTCTTTCTCTCTTCTCAATCTTTCTTTCTCTCTGAGATTCTTTTTGATCTTTTGGGGACCTAACAGAAATTTATTTGTCTTAGTAGAGCCCCTTTTTTGTTTTTATTTGTTTATATTTATTTTTTATTCCATTTAAATACAGCTATATCTATTGACCATTTCAAAAAATCTGCTCACTAAGATGGTATAACTCCTATCTAGTAGGACTGAGGTAAATGAGCAACTAGAACATACAATTTTTGTAGCGAGTGTAAATTAAATAGTTTTACATGCCATAGTTCTTTTGCTCGTTTCCGTAATGATTTTCAAAGCAATGTTCTGTGCTTCATGTAGGCTAGTTTTTTTCCCCATTGTGAATTGTAACTCAACGTCCACATTTACGTGTGAAGTTGAGTTTCTCAACAGCTCTCACCAATTTAGCAACCCAAAATGAGGCTCAATTTCTTTCACATTGAATGTCAACTCCCTTACTGAATTACTGCCTTTGATTTTGACTTTTTGATGAAATGCTGGGCCTAAATGTTCGCAGGATTAGTTTATTTTTCCATTTTCTCCTCATAACATTTGGTAAAAAACAAGAGTTTAAGTGAATATAATTTCATTCAGAAACATGAAGGGGGGATACAAAAATGAAGAATATTAGAATTACCTTATGTGTATCTCTTGAATACATACAAAAGTTAGAGAAGTTAGTTATTACCGTTATGCACACAAGCAGTTTATAAAGATTATCTCACTTAACAGTTGAGATAATCATATTCCAAACTTTTAATGGAGTTAACTAATTCACTATTTTTTTTTGTCTTTGGGGGCAGGGGAAAGGTGCAATTTACAAATTGGCTCGTTTTGTATTTTCAATTTTTTTTGAAATTTTTTATGCGTATACCATATTAAACTTGCTGCTGGAACTTGCAGAAAGGTTCGACACAAGAATGTTGTACAATTCATGGGAGCATGTACCAAGCCCCCGCGCTTATGCATAGTGACAGGTGAAAACCAGTGAAATACATTATGTTTTTCAGTAGAATAGTGGAATAGATGTGATCTTACATATTTAGCAATAGTCAACCCCGTTGTAATGGTTGTTTCCTTTTCAAATTTCAGAATTTATGTCTGGTGGAAGTGTGTATGACTACTTACATAAGCAGAAGGGTTTTTTTAAATTTCCTACCCTGCTCAAAGTCGCAATTGATGTTTCTAAAGGAATGAACTACCTGCACCAACATAACATAATCCATAGAGACTTGAAGGGTGCCAATCTTTTGATGGATGAAAATTCTGTATGGGGGTTCCCTTAAACTTATTTTTATGTTTATGATGATTTGATCCAATGCTGCTTCTGCTCTCTCTCATAGTAGACCATGTGTATGGCCAAATACAATGAATAACATAAACAGGGCATACAGAAGTGAAAGTTCCGTATGTGTTGCATTGCAGGTTGTAAAGGTTGCTGATTTTGGTGTTGCTAGAGTGAAAGCTCAATCTGGAGTTATGACAGCAGAAACTGGAACATATCGATGGATGGCTCCTGAGGTATATAATCTTCTCATATTACTGTCATTAGGTTGTCCAAATAGTTTACAGATCTTATAGGGCTTTTCAACTCCTATTTGTCTGTTTACTTGTTATGTTCCCACATGGGTTTGCAGAATTGGGTATTTCAACTTAAATAATGGTTGTGTTTATTTTAATTTGATGATTTTATAGTGAATCCTGTCGTACTGGCTATCTAAAAACAAATGAAATTATTGACATTACTCATGAGTCACCTTTGGCAAGTGTCTAATCATGTGGTCATATTGACTGTAGATAAGTATATTGCATTTTTCATTTTATCTTATCCTAGAGTTTAGTACACACTGATATGAAGTGTTTGGCTTTGACTTTCTATGTTATTTCCCCCCACCCCCTCCGACTCACTCATACACCAAATTTATAAACATCTTATGAGGGTAAATTAGATTGATGCATTTTGTGCGAGGAAAACGATTGCTGCAGCCTGCAGCATTATATTTCAGAATAACCATTGTGGTTGAGTTATCGGTAGAAAATGTGAAAAGTTTACGGGGTAAATGCCGCTTAATTCTTTTAGATATCTATGGAGCTGTAGTGTGTTAAATTGAAATGTTCATTACTGTTCTTTCTTCCTGAAATATTTGAAGGTTTTACAAATCTAATGCCCTAAATGATAGTATTACCCAACTAAAATGTGCATTTTATTAGCTTTCCTTTTCTTCTTTAAATATTTTTTTGGTGGCAAACATAGATGGGAGATAGGCTCATCTTGTCATCTTTTCTAACCATGGTTCCTTTGCTTTGAAGGTTATAGAACACAAGCCGTATGATCACAAGGCTGATGTATTTAGTTTTGGAGTTGTTTTATGGGAGTTGCTCACTGGAAAGGTATTTCTTGTTGGTATTAACCCTATGACTATTACAATATTATTTTTCCTCCTATGTAAATTATTGTGTTTTTCTTGCCAGCTTCCGTATGAATATTTGACCCCTCTACAGGCAGCTATAGGAGTGGTTCAAAGGGTAATTTTTTTACTTCAGTTGGTAGAATAAACTGCCAGATAATGTCTTCTTGCTTCTGGAAACTTTGAGGAAAGTGGTGTGCATGATTGACTGGAAAAACTTATGTTGTATAGATAGTGATTATTTCTTTACATGGATTTCAGGGTCTACGTCCTACCATCCCCAAGAACACCCATCCAAAGTTTGTTGAGCTTCTTGAGAGATCCTGGCAGCAAGATCCTACATTAAGACCTGATTTCTCTGAAATTATCGAGATCCTGCAACAGTTAGCTAAGGAGGTACAACAGGCTTACTTAATGTATCATTTTTTTTTTCTTCATCATTACTTTTTCTTATGGATTTAATTTCTATCCACTGTCAACACTAAAGCTGCATTCTTTTTCATATGATGTCATAGTTGTCCCTTTCACATAAGAAGGAGGGGCCAGGGGTGGGGTAGGTTAAGCGTTAAAGGCCTCATTTGAAAATACTTAAATCCGAGTGCCAAGGGTTAATACCATAAGGTTGTCATGCGCTAGAGGATTATATTGCATAATGAATTTGATTATGACATGGATAACACTTCGTATGTATGTAGAACAGGTTGGAGATGATGGAGAGGAGCGGCGCCATAAAGCCGGAGGACTTTTGTCTGTCCTCAGACGAGGCCATCACTAAGAAGTTAAAGTTGAAATGATGGTGTTCATAACATGGTCATAGGATTTAATCACAAGGGTAATTTCCCATTTATTTTTAGATTGACATGTACAGTTTTCGTCACATTATCTGATTGCTTTTATACTAGATTTCTCACCTTTAAGTAAGCATTTTGAAAACCAATTACCCATTAATTTCTTCGAGTTTTGCGAGGGCATTTATTTATATCTGTAAAAAGAGTTGATGGTAAAAATGAGCATTGTAACACCAGCATTTCTCCTCCGGTTTTACAACAAAATGTTAGTAATGTGAAGTATAATCTAGAAGATTTTTGTCAGCTTCAATATTAATGAGTTTTATAGTTATTGCATATTATACGGCACGTCTAACATGCCTCTGGTCTGGCTCAAGGAATAAGCTTACCACAAGGATAAGGTCTGCGATCTTTCTTGAGCCATAGATGATAGAACGTAAGGTATAATTTTTTTTCAGTTAGCAAAACATCTTAAGCCGAACTTCAGCACGCTGAAAAAGGGACAAGTCCCGAATGCCCTTTCCCCTTAGGCCTTAGGAGGAGAAGGTTTGAACATAAGTGGTAACTCACTACGTGCATGGACCTGACGGGGTGGGTTCACTTCTGCATGTAGTAAGGAAAATGGAATAGGGTTTGGTTAAGCTAAGCGTTCAAAACCAAGAGGTAACAAAGCCAAACGCTTGGAAATTGTAAACTGGGTAATATTATTGGTCATCTAGCAAATAAGAATAAAAAGAAGAGTTTAATTTTGATATTTTGTTGGCACTAACTCAATCATGTATTATCAAATTATTCAAAGAGTTTGATTTTTTTAAAAGGAAAAGGCCTTTGAAGCTTCTAGTTTTAACTTTCAAGTAGGGTTGGAGATAAGTCGGACCTAGTTCAGGTTCGGCTCACTAAAAAATTAAAAGGAGAATGACCCATATGGTTGGCTTGGAGAAAGGTATCCCCATTTGGTTAGTGAAAAAAATGAACTAAGTATTAAACTAATTTAACTAATAATTTATATATAATTAATCGCGTATCAATTATCAAAATGAAGATAAATTATTAATTAAATTAGTTGTATATTTGATTTATTTTTTTCACGAACCAAATAGAGATACTTTTCTACCAAGCTAACTTTTTGGGACATTTCTCTAAAATTAAGGTCATTTTCTTGACTTGAGCTTAACTCATTTGAGATCACGAGTTATTCGAACTTAATAAGTCAATATCAAATCTTATATTAATTGAGCTTGTATTTTTTAATGAATTAGACTCGAATTTGTAATTCAATAAAATTATATTTTTTTACATGTATTTATTTAAAAAATAATTTAGTCAGATCAAAAATAAAAAAATGTTAATATATATTAAATTAAAACATTATTATTGTTACTCTTTGTTAAAAATGACTATATATATCATATAAACTCATGAATAAATGAATCAAACATTGACTCATTAAACAAATTCGTTAAAAATTTCAGTTTATTAAGTTGTTAGCTAATAGAATAACAAACAAGCTACTTATTGCGAGTCCTACTTCCAAGTTCGAAGGTGCAATGCAGTGAGATCCGAGCTTTTGAGAAAGATCTCTGAATCGCCACCTACCTTTCATTTATGTAGCCTTGTCTTACCTTTCAACTGAATCGCCTCCTATTTGGATGGTACATGGGCTGAGCCTGTCGTTGATATGAACAAAATGGTAGTACAAGGAGACGGGTTCAAAGTTACAAAGCAAACCTCAATTTGCAAGTTGCTCATGTATTTATCAAGCATTAATAGGTTATCAAGTATTTGATTAAGCTCTTATTTATGTTCACTCTATCGAAAATATAAAATACAAATTCAATATCACCAGTATTCATGATTTAACGATTTTCTTGATATCGATTTAAGAATTGACATGTTTATATTATCTAATAACTCATTGTAAAAAATAATTTTAACCGATTCGATTTATATTTGGTTATTATGGTAATCTTACACAACAAATTTTTAAAAATTTAAACAACTACAAATATATGATCAAATGATAAATATTTTCATTTTTTTGAAAATTATACTTTACATAGTTAAAATCTAAGTTGATGTAGTAAAAAATATATTAGATTAATGTAAAATTATAAAGTAAAATATGAATGAAATACATATTCATACATATTATTTAACGATAAAAGTTTATAAAATATGACTTTAAAAAAATAGATATAATAATAACTTTGATTTACACGAATTGAATTTAACTATATATATTATAGTTATTTGGCGGTACGTACATCGATCTAAACTTCTCAGATTTCACAGATATTTTTTTTTCCTTTTTTTTGAATGGATATATGAAATACTTATATAGTTTAGCAATTGACTCTCCAAACTAGAACAAGAATGAGTTGGTTTGTTTTATATATATATTTTTAATTAGATATGTTTTTATTATAATTATAAAAATATTATATTATTTTTATTTTGTTTTTTATTTTCAAAATTTTATAAAAAAATTATGAAAATAAGTTATATATCATTAATTGTGAAAATAACTATAATATATATAATTAAATTCAAGTCGTGTAAATCAATAGGTTCTTAGTTTTCTTTATCATTAATTGTTTTGCTGAACTTTGTATGCCATTCGTCACGTCCAATCACTACCTTTTCTTTCTTTATACAAATAAATTTATGAAAAAAAGGGAGGTTGCTTTGTTTCAATGTAAATACTAAATACAGTGATAAACTTTAGTAAGAATTTACAATATTATTTATAAATAACTTATAATTTTTTTAATAATTAAATTAAATTTAAATTATTTTTGTTAATACTACTTGATATGATTAGTTGAACCGATCTTGTTGGCAAGCATTACTTATATTAACTAAAACTAGTATAAATAATATATATATATATATATATATATATATATATAACATACATATTATACATATTTAGTGAGAGTAATATTTTATTACAAGAAATAAGATGAGTAAATCTTAACTATTAGATTATCTATGTATGATCAAGATTATAAATTATTTAAATGTCACATGACTACTTAAAAAAGTTATATAACTTTATGTTATAATCTTGACTATACATAAATGATTCAATAGTCAACATTTGCTTCTTTCACTATCATAATAAACTACTATAAGGAGCATATCTAGTGAGAATACTATTTTATTATAAAAGATGAGATGAACAAATATTGACTATTTGATCATCATGTATGATCAAAATTAGAAATTACTTAAAAAAGTCACATAACTTAATATTATAATCTTGATTATACATGTATAATTTAATTGTCAATATTTATTTTATATATATATATATATATATATATATATATATATATATATATAAAGCTCAAAAGAGATTATTAGAAGGGCAGCTTTTGAGATTATCAGAAGGGCAGCTTTTTATCCATCAACGGATTCATATTGTAGTTTTTTATTACCTTTTTTTTGTGTAATGTAGACGTGTATATTTGCTCCCTTTTCCCACACTTCTAGAATGACTTCATTTTACAGAAGGAAATGAAAAGAGAACATAGTCAGAATAGCTGCTAAAAAAAGCATTAACTTTGCCAGAAAACCACTCCGGCGCAAGGAACCTTGAGATCCTTGACGTTAGGAACAATTGTTGAGAACAAATATATTGAATTTTGATGAGGTAAGTTCATCGTTTCATTGAGAAAGAAAAAGGCTTGGCCATTTGAGGGAAATCTTGAAAGAAATTGTTCAGCCCAGTAGCCTCTTTTTTGAGGGGGCTGAAAAACTCAGTCGAATGGGCTTGTCCCTAAAAGTCATCAACGTTTTTCAGGTTGTAACAATTGTTTTTTTGGTAAAGTAGTAGGTTGTAACCTTTAGTTATGAACTATGAAGTATAGGGCTTCCTTGTTGTTGCTAGGCCATAGAAGAAGACAGTGGATGATTAATCAAGTTGATTAATAATTAATTAATTTAAATATATCATTTGTATTATCATATTACATAACAAAATATAATGCATAAAATTATATGTACATATATAACTTAAAAAAATACAAGGTAGTTTTTTATAATGTCGTTAAATCTATGTTGTATCTTATTTTTGTGTGCAAGAAAGTAATTATATCATATCAATTTTTTTATTATCGATGTTTACTCTGCTTAGATGCAAAATCAAATTAAATGAACACTTAACCTCCTTGTCAAGACCCAAAAGTCAAAAGTAAGATTTCCCCCGTTGATTGTGAAATAATCAGATGTTAATAATCGACACTGATTTCAATAGGTTGAATTCAACCGTATTAAATTATCAAATATTTAGACATTCTTTATCGTAATTACTCTTTTTTTTTTTCCTTCTGTCTGTACTTATTGGCCTCTTTCCACGTCAACACATAATGACATAATTACATTAAATTGAATAATGTATTTTTTTTTGTTGCCGGCAAATTGATTGAAATAATTATATTTTATGATCATAAAAGGAATTGTTTGTTTTAAATTTTAATAATTAGAAAGAGTTTATAATTAGTCAAAGTTTAGTTATTGACTGAAAGTATGATTGTGTCATTTTATACTTCAACTTAGTCATATAATTCTTCAAAATCAGTACTTTTTTTTTTATGTCCTAAATTATATAGTTCTTCCATTGACTTACAGGCTTATTGTACAGCTCATCATGATAAAATAAGATCATATATATATATATATTAAGATTATAAGATATTTTCATACATTTTAGATATGAAATTAATTTTTATTTAAGCGTCAATTTTATTTTATCCTAATAACTAAACCCTTATACTATATAATTAAAATTCATTTACAAGCGGCGATAATGACGGCTAAATGAGACACTTCCTGACTTGTGATTTGTCTGCCTGCTCCTCCATTGACTTGAAAGCAAACTACTTAACTTAAATAGTCCTTTTGATACGCATAATGCAAGCTGTTGCTCCATGCAAGGCGGACACGAAACTAAACAAAAAGCAAAAAGAGAACACAGATAATATATGCCATTCTCACCAATTTTTGCGATTATCTTCCCCACTTTGCGCCACCTTGTCTTCATTTTCACCTTTACATCCTTAGCTTAGCCGTTTCTGTTTTTGTTTTTTTCACCTTTACTAATACTACTATTATGATCTAAGCTAAGCCAATTTCCAATTTTTTTATTATTTGCTCTCTCTCATTTAAATAATTAAAGCAACTTAAAACCACCATGTAAAGTATTTTATGCGTTTGGTTTATTGTTTAACCTTAACCTGAGTTACCGCTTCTAGCTAATACTTTTTTTTTTCTTCCTGCAATATGATATAATCAGTTTCTAGATGTTTTTGTTAGCTAGTTGAAGTGGGCCTTGGACTATTCAAAATTGTACAATTCACATTTCACACATAATGACATACAGCTATATAAAAAGTTGATAAAAAACAAATCTGAATTTAATTTTAGAAATTATAAGAACATACTTAACCTAATTTTTTTTTTTAATGTGATGATACTACATAAATACAGGTAAGATTATTAAGACTCTCAATTATCTATTCATACATTTCATTAATTATTTTAATTATAATTTCTTAAATTAGATATATTAATTTTTAAGTAAATCTCATAATAGTGGCATGTTTCTTATAATCGAATAAAAAGGAAAATTAACTAACATGTGTACAAATTCATACATGACCATAATATTAAAAAAATCTATTAATACACATTTTTAAAAAATATGTACTGTAAAATAACTCATGTACTGTAAAATAACTCAAATACTTATTTTGAATATATTTAACCTGAGTGATTACTGAATGCCATTATAGCAATGAAGTGATTAATCAAAAAGACAAGATCTACTTTTAATTATTTTTTTTGTCTCTTATGACCTCTTTTCATAAATTTTTAAATATGATATTATTTTTCATTTAGATATTTAATACTTGTAAAATTTAAACTCATACATAATTAATAAAATTTACTCACATAAAACTCAATTTATGAGTTTACTCATAACTTATAGTTAAAGACCAAATGTACTACTTGTATATATTAAACGAAAAATCATAGCAAATAAAAAATTTAATTTAATTTTAATTCACTGTTAGTATAAATTTTTTTAATATTATTTAATTATATATTAATATATTATTTAAAAAATTAATATATTAAAAAAAAATTAAAATTTTTAAATAATTATTATAATAATTAAATTTTTTAATAATTTAATAATTAATAAATAACAATATAACGCTGAATCAAAATTAAAATATAAAATTTTTGGGTTTCAATTCAATGTTTCATCATTCGTGTTTCGAAACTTTTAACCTAACCCATGCCATGCTACCATAGTACCATGCCATTTGGCTTCTTTGTTGGGCGCCGTATATGATGATATAGATGATACGCGGATGCTCCAGGAGGACCACAACAACAGTGACAACACGCACACTTTCTGGTCTCTACAATCAATTTAAAACGTTATTCTTCTCTTCTTCTTCAGCAGCTTAGCATAGCATAGCATTAAAGCATAAGCATCCTCTTTTAATCCGGTGTACACGCGTCAACGCATTGTCCAAGAACACACATTTTCTATTTCAATTCTCAAATTCTCAAAAACCCAAAGATTTTTAATTTTCTTGGATACCAAACACCCACTTTCCCACCCACTTTCTCTTCTCACTCCAAAGTTTCAGACTATTATTTTAATCTTAAATTTCTGATGCACTCTTTAAGGAAATCCTTCAAATCCTATGCTTCTAGTTCTTACAACAAGCATTCCACTAGGTTTTCCGACTCCAACCACGAACACCTCCCCATACTCCTCGATCAAGAAAATTCCGACGACCACCCTCCGCCGCCGATGAGTGGCGACTTCGTTGTTAAAATCGACGACGGCGACCCCGCCGGAGCTGCACAGGGGAGCAAGATTTGGAGGGAGTCCAGCTACGATTTCTGGCAAGGCGCCGCCACCGCCGGCGAGAATGCCGGCGAGGGCACGGACGAAGAGAGCTTTGATTTCCGGCAAAATGGTCAGTCGGAGGATCCGCCGTCGAAGCTGATCGGAAAATTCTTGCACAAGCAGAAAGCTTCCGGCGAAATGTCGCTGGATATGGATTTGGAAATGGAGGAGCTCCAGCTCCAGCACGACGGAAAGTTGCCTCCGGTGGATGAGTCTCCGGTGGTGAACCGTATTTCCAAGGAGCTCAAGGTTTCCTTCGAGGAACCTTCTCCCAATGTGGTTGAGGTGGCGAACGATCCCATGAGAAGAAGGCACAGTAACGATCGTCGTGGCTCTCCAGCTGGCAATGGCGGTGGTGGTGGTGGTGGTGATGATGGTGAGGTTGTGAGGTGCACCTCGAATGCCTCGTTTGAAAGGAACCTTTCTTTGCAGAGGAAGTCTGCGTTGTTGAAGGCTAAAACCAGGTCCAGATTGTTGGACCCGCCTGTTGAACCCGACAGGAAATCGGGTCGGGTTCCGAGATCTGGGCAACTGTTGTCCGGGTTGATGGGGAAGAGGGGTGATGACGAGGATGATGATCCGTTTTGGGAAGATGATCTTCCGGATGAGTACAAGAAGAACCATTTTGGCTTGTGGGTTTTGCTTGAGTGGTTGAGTTTGGTTTTGATCATTGCTGCACTGGTAACCACGCTTACTATTCCTTATCTGAGGAACAAGAATCTGTGGGAGCTTAAGTTGTGGAAATGGGAGGTGATGGTTCTGGTTCTAATCTGTGGCCGGTTGGTTTCTGATTGGGTAATCCGAATAGCCGTGTTCTGCATTGAAAGGAATTTCCTTTTGAGGAAGAGGGTACTGTATTTTGTGTATGGTGTGAAGAAGGCTGTTCAGAATTGCTTATGGTTGGGTCTTGTTTTGATTGCTTGGCATTTGTTATTTGATAAGAGAGTTCAGAGGGAGACTAAAAGTAACTTCCTTGGATATGTCAGCAAGGTCTTGGTCTGTTTCTTGGTGGGTACCTTGGTATGGTTGGCGAAAACTCTTGCGGTTAAGGTGCTGGCTTCTTCTTTCCATGTAAGCACTTACTTTGATAGGATTCAAGAGTCATTGTTTAATCAATTTGTAATTGAAACACTTTCGGGGCCACCTTTGGTTGAACTTCAAAAGGCAGAGGAAGAGGAGGAAAAGCTTGCTGAGGAGGTTCAGAAGCTGCAGAATGCTGGGGTTACCATACCCCCTGACCTTAGGGCAACTGCCTTCTCTACTGTCAAGAGTGGAAGGTTGAAGAGTGGAATGCTCCAGAAAAGCCCCAGAATAAAAAGTGGCAAGTTGTCGCGGCCACTTT
This sequence comes from Styphnolobium japonicum, assembly GCA_023212625.1. Lineage (NCBI taxonomy): Eukaryota > Viridiplantae > Streptophyta > Magnoliopsida > Fabales > Fabaceae > Styphnolobium > Styphnolobium japonicum. The sequence goes on from JALBWW010000013.1 coordinate 2,035,845, forward strand.
CCAAGAAGTCAGATGATGGGAATGGGATAACTATTGATCACCTGCATAAGCTGAATCCAAATAATGTTTCTGCCTGGAATATGAAAAGGTTAATGAATATAGTCCGGCTTGGGGCTCTTTCTACATTGGATGAACAGATACTTGATTCAGCACATGATGATGAGAATGCCACGCAGATTAGAAGTGAAAATGAAGCAAAAGCAGCTGCAAAGAAAATATTTCAGAATGTTGCTAGGCGGGGGTGCAGGTGCAGGTTATTCATTAATCCGTTGCTTACAAATTAAGATAATAGCTTGTTTTAGTGTTTAACTAGATCTTTTTATGCGCCTGCAGTCTTTTATCTTCGGCATATTTGGTCCATAAAATGATGGTTTCTCCTGTTGAAACCATATGCTGTGTCTTAGTTTCTGTTATGGTTTTTATACTACTATTTCTGTCTCTTAATTATGAATTTTTCAGCCAGGTGAATTTGGTACTAGTTGTGGTGGAGGCTTAGTTATTCTTATTCTTCTTCAGAATTTTGATTAAAAAACGTTGTTTACTTGAGGGTTTCCATAATTTGTGTTTTACAAATTATATATCTATACAGATTGTCTGCTGTTAAAGACATAAATTTTGTTTTCTAGTGTCATAGTTACCTTCCCAAACATACAACAACAACAACTTATCCAAGTGGGTAGGGTTGGCTACATGGATTAATCAATGCAATTGAGTTCTATCAAAAACCAATTTTTCAGTAAAACCATTTAGAGCAAGATCTTTTTTTATGGTTTCTCCTAATGCTTTCTTAGGTATTCCTCTACCCATTTTAATTGGACTATTATCTTATACTTGATCCACTTTTCTCATTGGAGCCTTTATTGGTTTTCTTCTCACATGACTAAACCACCTTAGGTGAGTTTCCATCATCTTTCCTCAATAGGTGCTAATCCAACTCTCTCTCAGATAGGACGTAACTAATTGGGTGTTTAGTGATGGCCAATAAAGAAAAGGATTCAGTGTTTAATATCACACCTTGTCTTAATCCTTGATTTAATATGCATTATATTTAATTGAATGATTAGTTTGCCATTGTTTGTTAATTCTTTTCTCTCTGTCACCTTATTGCTTTCTTTTTTTGCAGGTACATATACCCAGAGGACTTGATGCGTTTTATGCGAGAAGATGAAGCTGCAAAAACCATGACTCTCTTTGAAGGAGCGTCTGAGACTGGGAAAATCAGCAAATCAGCCTTGAAGAACTGGGTGGTAAGAATTAACTAACATATGAAACTTAATTTGAGGAACTGGGTGGATATATTACTGTAGTCTCTAAACAATGTGGTTACCTACTACATGGACTCTTTTTTCTTTTGGTTGTTCAGTGGAATATTATTTAGTTTTTAGAGGCTAAATTGGACAGGCAGAGCAGCGCTTTCTTGATTTTTTTATTTTTTAAATCACTTTCTCAATACGATTCTAGAACATATTTACTTATAAACTTTAACCTGAAGTAGTATATTACCAGATCTCAGTTGGAAAGGGTTGTAAGCCAATTTGCTGCTTAGACCTTGGTCTATGTCAGTTACCCAACAGCACACAAGTGCGGACAAGACTGATTTGCAACTAATATCAATTGCCATTATCTTTTTTCTTCTTCTTCTTTTTTTGCTCATTGTTAATGCAAACTTGTTCTTGCATACTTTGAAAGATCATTTGTTGGGAATAAATTTCATTGAGATCAGAGTCTATGTTTCATCAGTGCTGGGTTTCAATTGAAGTATACATGCATGTGTTTTAAGTGTTTCTTTTTATAGTACTTACAGCAGTATCATGCATTTAATAATCCAGGTCAATGCCTTCAGAGAGAGGAGAGCACTTGCTTTGACATTGAATGATACCAAAACAGCAGTGAACAAACTTCATCGAATGCTCAATTTTTTAGTTGGCATTATTATACTGGTTATTTGGCTGTTGATATTGGAAATTGCCACCACCAAATTTCTTCTCTTTGTGAGCTCACAGCTCGTCTTGGTTGCGTTTGTATTTGGAAATACCTGCAAGACCGTATTTGAAGCAATTATTTTCTTATTTGTCATGCACCCATTTGATGTGGGAGATAGATGTGAAATTGATGGGGTCCAGGTAATGTTTATCTCTCTTACGAGTTTACAGATTCTGTTTTCATAGAAACGGGGCCTAATTTTCTTTTTCTCCATTTTCGCAAACTAATTTCAGATGGTTGTAGAAGAAATGAACATATTGACAACCATATTTCTGAGATATGATAATCAAAAGATTATGATCCCTAACAGTGTCCTTGCTACTAAGGCCATAAATAATTTCTACCGGAGTCCTGACATGGGAGATGCTATTGAATTCTGCATACATGTATCTACCCCACTTGAAAAGATTTCACTTATTAAACACAGAATACAGAGGTATGTGCTGAAAAATGTCTCCTTTGTCTTGTCGTCTGTTTGTTGGTGTATATCTGACTGGCTAAAACTGCTAATGACTACAATGCAGTTACATTGATAACAAGAAGGAGCACTGGTATCCTTCACCTTTTATAGTCTTCAAGGACCATGAACAATTAAACATGGTAAGAGTGGCGATTTGGCCAACTCATAGAATGAACTTCCAAGACATGGGAGAAAGATTTGTCAGGAGATCCCTTCTGATTGAAGAGATGCTCAAGATTTTCCGTGAGCTTGACATTCAGTACCGTCTCTTGCCCCTTGATATTAACATTAGAAGCATGCCTACCACTTCTGATCGGCTTCCACCTAGTTGGGCAACAATCACAAATTGAGTAGAAGGAAATCCATGTAATTAATCGCATCATGTTGTGTGGAATCCCGCGGCATTATCTGCTAGAAAGTGTTCAGTTTTTAGCAGGATAGGATTCTGTAAAGAGAGGGTTATTATATTTATTGTAGATTGGTTTGATATCCACCAAACAAAGTGAATGCAATCTCTATTATCACATGCCTTTTTCATGCAGTCTTGTTAAAATTATTAATATCACTCGTTGCCTCCTATCTACCACCCTATTGAATCTCAAATTTCTAGTTTCTACCTTGTCCCAACATTAATGAAGCTACACCAATAATTTTCTTTTTTTAAATTAAGAAAATCACAAATAACAAGTGAGAGAGGTGGAGTGGCCCAAATTCCAAAGGCAAAAGCGTGTCAATTTAAGTTTGACCAAATAATATTTTCGGGCCGGACGTAAATTTTAAATGGATATTTTCTTTAGTAATAATTTTAAACCCATGTTTTGTTGGGTCGGAACGGCCCAATGCGAAGTGAGCTAAGGCGGGTGATGTTGATTCAGGCCTGTTTGAGAACTCATGGAAATGGTTGAGGAAAGTTGAAGGACAAAGAGGAGGTACTCTCCTATGTTTAGTATGCATAAAATGAGTAGAAAAAAAAGAAAGATATATATTTTTTTTTTGTTTGGTATTAATTTAAGGGTAAAATAAAAAAAAGATTCTTTTTCTTTTTTTTTTCTATGGAGCTTACATTATTTTTTCTCTCCCTTTTTAGAGGAATTGGGAGGGAAATGAGATAAATTTTCTATTTTATCCAATTTTATTAAGTTTACTTCTTTTATTGATGAAGGATAATAAAGTAATTTAATATTTATTTACGTACATTTCTATTCCTTTCTTTGATAAAATTAAACAAAAAAAAGGTAATAACTCACAAGTCATGTTTGGTTCATAAGAAGCTGTGAAAATATGGCCAGAAAAAAAAAAAAGAAGCTGTGAAAAGCAGGATTTTGGGAGGGAAAGAATGAAAGAAAAAAGGAAGAAGGAAATAAAATTGAATGAAAAGAACAAGTGAGAAAGAGAAACACATTTAGGGAGGGAAGAAGAAACTAAGAAGGCAATGAAATTGAATGAGTAGAAGTAGTTAGCAGCAACACTAGTGAGTTGAGTTGAGTAACAGTAAGTAAGAGGATGGCAAAGGCAAACTTGTCGAGCCTAGTGCACGAACTGAGAGAACGCATAGCAGCATCTTCATCCTATTCGTGTTCCTCGACGCCCACTCCCAACGAAGACGACGACGCTTTGGAGGTCAGGTTCCGCGCCGTCTTTCCCAATCTTCTCCACGCTTATGTCGTCCCTTCTCCCTCCGGTATATATACTCTCTCTCTCTCTCTAAAACGATTCTTTTCACCTAATTCAATTCAATTCAATTCAATTGCCTTTGCGGTTGGCAGCAAATGAGAGAGAAGTGATAGCAGTGGTGAAGCTCATCTCTCACACCGCTAAAAACTTCCCTGGAGTGTTTTACCATGGCAGAGCCAGTGCTATATTACCAATCCTTGGTCGGATATTGCCTTTCTTTTCAGAGCCCCTTTTTCGGTCAGTCATCAATACATTTCACCAAATTCATTTGTTTTCCCTCCTTATCTCTTCAACTTACTATTCCTTCTCTTTCACAATATGCATGATTTCAATTTCAGATCTCGTCACGGAGTATTTTTTGAAACACTCGGATCACTTTTATCCTTGCTTCGCACCGGAGCAAGAGATTCATACAGACAATTTTTTGTCGATGCCATGTTAGTCATTCAAGGTAACCAAACCATGCAGATTTTACAAATTATAAATTCAAAATTAGAATATGCCGTTAACAATATTTTATTATTGGTTTTTTTTTTTTTTTGAAAAGCCATTGCCACAATCAATTTCAAATACTAGTGTTAATAAATATTTGTTGTCTTCGCAGATGTTTTACACGTGGCTTCACTGTGCCTTCCCAATGCCAGCATTACTGGATCCTCTAGGCTTACGTTGAAGTGTTTTTGTGAGTCCTTCACTGGAATTTTCAGTGATCCTGCTCATATTGGTGATCTGCCATCATGCAACAAACCAGTGGATGGGTGTGGTGTATTAATTGATCTGAGTTCCAAAAAGAGATGGCAACCTTTTGCAACTTGGATTTTAAAGCTTCTCAGTAAATGTCTAACGGAAGGAACACTTTATGTTGAAGGATTGATCAATGCATCCTTTATTAATGCTGCTTGTTCTCTTTTATGCTATGGGGATGCTGATCTGCATATGGTGCGTAATGGGTTACTGCAAATGCTGAAACATTTATGAGCTGCTTAATGAAAATTGGAATTCAAGTTTTTCACCTAAATTTACTCAAAACTATCTGAATTATCAGAATGATACAAATTGTCTGACAATTTATGTATTTCTGAAGGCATGCTTTGACTTTGTACACATCATTGGAACGGTGACAAACTATGATATCATTCCTTATCAGAATTTAATCCAGTCGATATCTACTATCTTGATTGTGGACAATGATGGGCTTCCTGTCTTCAGGTTTGAATCTGTTTGCTTTTGTTTTTCGGTTTCATATGATTGGGCTTTAACAGTAAACTAGGGATGCCTCCTTGGCAAATGATTTTCTTATAGAAGTCTGCTTCCAATTTCAATTAAATTGCTACTTTTAATGCATTATATTTAAATTTAGACAACCTTTAGGAAAATTTCTTTTAAGTGTGTACAAAACAAGGTTAATAAAAAAACTTTTTCATTTATTTCGTTTACAACATTAAGATGAGGCTCACCTGCAGAAACATGGCTTATGATTCATCGATGGGTATTTGCCTCAATGCACTCTACTCTAGCTGTCCAGAAGATGTTGTCAAATTAACAGCTGCTGATTTAGTCAGTGTATTCCGCCAATCAATGTGGAAAACCCAAAGCCAGGAACTTAAGGTTGATATTTATACTTGCATTTCCTTAGAACAGCCTAGGCTATTCATACATTTTTTTTCCCTTTTCTGGAGGCTGATAGATTTGAGGCCGTGAACTGTTCAAGAGGATCTAATAGTATTCTTTTTCAGGTTGCACTATGCAATGCCTATGCTAGGATTGCTCAAGTTTGCCCCCCTCATATATGGCAGCCAGAATCTCTCATATCTGCACTCTATCATCCAGAACCATTCCTGCCTCTAATAGAGTGCTTTCAAGTTGTTCTATCCACACTTGGTCCACATCTTGTTGGGGGAATCCAAGGAAACAATAAGACTTTAACACCTGACGATAAGTCAATTGAAAGCATGAGGCTTGGAGAAAAGAGGCCCATTCAGGATGTGGATAATTCAAAGATCAAGCGACAAAAATTAAATGAAGACATTGTTGTTTCAGATGCCATTCTTGAGGTGGAATGCAAATATAGTCGTATAGTTACTTGCCGAAGAGTAGAAGATTATGCTAGCCATATGAATAAGTCTCTCCTTTCATTTGTTCAATCATTAAATTCTCCTGCTGTCAAACCTGGTTCTTTGAGATCAGATATTGCATTATCTGCACTTAGCATGCTATGCATTGCCTTCTCTATTTATCCAGAGACCGATCTGTCACTCAGAATCTTTCAGCAGATGCTTGCATGGCTTCCTTGGATAGTTGAGCAGGTAGATAGGTTACAGTTGCAAATTCCTGTTATATATTTTGTTTCTCTTTGAATAGATTAAGTTGTCTGTCATTATAGGCTAAACAAGGAAATTCGATCACCGTTGATATCTCCACCTACCTGGAAGGAATTCACAATGTATTGCTTTCACGAAGTAAGCTTTGGACCTAACCTTCATTAATAATGCCAATTAAATTATACTTCTTTCTTACTATACAAAAAATTATACTTCTTTCTAGGTATCCACATTACTTTACCTCTGATTTTGTTTGATTGCAACTAAATTATAAGGACTATTGGCATTCTCTTAATGGTGGAAATTGGATTCTTTGAATTTTGGCTGGTAAAGTTTTTGATAAACAAACAGTCCTTATTAGCTTTGCTCACCTAATATCACGCATGTATTGAACAGAAAATCATAATGATTTGGAAATCAAGAAGCTTGTTGTTTCAAATAAGATATTGCATATGGAGTTCTTGTCCAACGTGTATGAAAATATTGAGAGCCTTATTAAAATGAATTTTATGGCTAAGTCTTCCATTAACAATTATTTCTCTCTTCAAATTTTATTTTATTTCTTAATATCTTGTTGCTAGAAGCATTCTAGGTTTCTGGTACAATCCTCTCTTGTCCTTCTTCTGTATAGTAACTTAAGTGAGAGAGTTGAGTGTTAGGATCTTCTAGGAGTTTATACTGATAATTTGCAACCAAATATGGTGATTTTTCTGGATATATCCTTTAATTTACTTATACTTCATCTTTATGGTATCTGCTATTTCATGCTCATGACTTATATCACTTGTGTCTGCTCAATTAGGTGCCTCTTCCATAGAGAACAACCCATTACAATATGAGAATTACAATGCAGACCTTATACATGTTGTGCTTAAACTTCCCTGGACTCATATGCTTCTTGCTATTAATAATCATTGTCCATGGAAAGCAAAATGTCTTTCTCTTCAAGTTGTATCCAAGCTAGGCCCAAACTTGAACAGCGGAGTTGTTCTTGAAGTTTTAGATTTGGGTCTTCACGATGAAGCTGAAGAAGTCAGAAGTGAAGCTGCCATTTCTATGCCAGTGATGGTTTTGTGGTCTGGTGTCGATGTATCATCTCCTGTCTTTAAAAGGATGGAGTAAGTAAAGAGTCTAGTTGTTTTCACATACATGATTTAAATAATATGTTTGGTCAGACTTGTCATTTGGTTAGTTTGAATATAGGCCTATGATTAACATGAAGTTTCTCATTTATTAGTTTCAATGACTGATTTGCAGGAGCTGATTAAAAGAATATGTTCTTACTTGAATATTTTTCTTTCCTTTGAACTGTTGGTTCTATATCCTAGGATGGATTTTCTGTTGTTAAAGCAAACATATTTGTCAAGATATTTCGAAAAGTATCACATACATATGGAACTTGCTTTTCAATATTATTTAGTCCAGTTATATGATCCATATAAGTTCGAATGGTAGAATCTTTTTCCTTGAAGTGAGCTGTCCCTTTTATTTTTCCCCTTTCATCAAGATTGTTTGATTTTGTTTTCAACAGTTTTCCCCGTTCCAAATTTAATAGCTGTCCCTTGTTCTTGAGCAGTTTTTCTGTCATCATTTATTTGTTTGTTAAATTTTCCTATCACATGGATGTGCATGGATGACAGTTGTATCTCTGGAAGAAAATGACAGAGAGACAAATCTTCTGGTTGTTTACTTTTCTCCCATCTAATCTGCAGGTACTTAAAGAGAGATAATGAGAAGGTGAAGAAATTTGTTCCCATATCTCTTGGCCTATTGTCATGCCTTTATGGATGCAGTAGAGCTGTATCTGGTTTACATATAAATGAATGCAAATTATTTCTAAACATGAAAAGTGGAAAAATGTGTTGGACAGTAGATCGTTTACTGCAAGGTTTCAGCTGTTCAAAATGTGACAGAAATTTCATTTGCAATCACGATGAGCAGCATCCTCCAATTATTCACCGATCTGATATCCATGGAGCAGATGCAGATGTTAGTTTGGACTGGAATTTCATTCAACTACAGTCTTTATTTTTTGAACTTCTTTTTGATGAGTCATCAGAAGATGTCCAAATTTCCTGTGTGAGAGTTATTCATCGGATCCTTGCTCATGGACCCGCTGATATTCTGCTTAAAACAAGATCTGAGTGGATAAAATGTGTAGAATTTCTTCTGATTAGCAGGAGCAAGGAATTGAGAGAAGCATTTTGCAGTCAGATTACTTCCTTTGTGGATGATCATATTTTGAGTTTAATTTTTACTGGAGACACTGACAAGAGTAAGGAACGAAACTTCTTGGATACAATTAAACACGCCATGACAGTAGCTGAAAGTCCCCAGATATTAGAGACTCTAATGGAATGTACAGCAGAAATAATGGTTGCTGTTGATATAGATAGCGAACTGTTCTTGTGTTCTCTTATACTGTTGGTTGATCAACTTGATAGCCTACATGTGACTATAAGAATGAATGCATCAAGGTTAATACACAAATCTTGCTATTTCCATCTTAAAGGAGGACTTGAGCTAATTCTTTCTAAAGATGTTCATATTCGTACTGAGCTGTATGATTATCTCTGTGAGAGACTTGCCAGCCGTCCAATCTTAGTGCGGGAGTTCGCGGAAGCTGTTTTTGGTGTTGAGACTGAAGAACTTGTCAAGAAAATGATTCCTTTTGTTCTCCCAAAGCTTGTGGTGTCTCAGCAGGATAATGATCAAGCAGTTGACACCTTATATGAGTTGGCCAAGTGTTTGAACACTGATATGGTGCCTCTGATAGTTAACTGGCTGCCGAAAGTGCTTGCTTTTGCTCTTCATCAAGCAGATGACCAACAGTTAGTTGCTGCTGTGCAGTTTTACCATACACAGACTGGTTCTGACAAGCAGGAAATATTTGCAGCTGCATTACCGGCACTTCTAGATGAACTTGTATGCTTTGCAGATGGTGGTGATTCAGATGAGATAAGTAGAAGGTAACTTGAGTGGATTTCTGGAACTTGATGTTAATTTGGTTCCTGGGTGGAATTTGTTATCTACGTTGTGGTTGAAAACTTTCAAACTTGGATATTAATATTTATAATTCATATGCATTCATCTTCGAAACTATGTTTCTGTTGCCTCAGGTTAGCTATATAAAGGGTCATATTATATTATTGCTTGTTTGTATTTATTCACTCTTGTCATTGACTAGCGGAAACTGGTTTGATTCACTGTGGCAATTGACTAGCAACTATTAAGTTCCAGACATTTATTTCTTGCATGATACTCCTATAACCTTCTATCAAAACCACAAAAAAGGACTCATAATTTAGTAGTTATAATAGGAAACAAAATAATGCTAATTAAGAGTACATGAGTTTTACTCGTCCTTTACATATTATTCTTCTATTTGTGAACAGATTAGCAAGAGTGCCTCAGATGATTAAAGGCATTGCTAAAGTTCTCACTGGTGGGGAAGATCTTCCAGGGTTTTTGAGGAATCACTTTGTTGGCCTTCTTAACAGCTTAGACAGAAAAATGCTCCATGCTGATGATTTTGTGCTTCAGAGACAAGCATTGAAGCGTATTGAGATGCTGATTAGAATGATGGGTTCTCATCTTAATACTTATGTGCCAAAATTGATGGTTCTTCTCATGCATGCTATAGAGAAAGAACCACTTCAAAAGGAAGGTCTCTCTGTCTTGCATTTTTTCATAAAGCAATTGGCTAAAGTATTGCCATCTAGCATTAAGCATATAATTTCTCAAGTTTTTGCTTCCCTTCTTCCTTTCTTGGAGAGAGACAAAGAAAATCCTTCAATACATTTGGACAAAGTGGTAAAAATTTTAGAAGAACTTGTTTTGAAGAACAGGGTTATCCTAAAGCAGCATATATGTGAGTTCCCTCCATTGCCCAGCATAACTGCTCTGACAGAAGTGAACAAAGCAATTGAAGAAGCCCGTGGGTCAATGACTTTGAAGGATCAATTGCGAGATGTAGTTGATGGTTTAAATCATGAGAACTTAAATGTGAGGTACATGGTAGTGTGTGAGCTTCGCAAGCTTCTGAACTTGAGATGGAAGGATGTTACTGCTCTAATCACTGCTGAAGCTGGTTCTGACTTAGATGTCTTGAGTTCTTTGATCACATCATTACTAAGAGGATGTGCAGAAGAATCAAGGACCACAGTTGGGCAGCGGTTGAAGTTAGTCTGTGCTGATTGTCTTGGAGCCCTTGGTGCTGTTGACCCTGCCAAAGTAAAAAGTTTTTCATGTCAACGTTTTAAAATTCAATGCTCTGATGATGACCTCATATTTGAGCTGATCCACAAACATCTAGCACGGGCATTTAGATCAGCACCTGATACTGTTATTCAAGACTCGGCTGCATTGGCTATACAGGAGCTGCTAAAATTTGCTGGTTGTGAGGCATCACTGGATGAGAATGCATCAACTTCTACATCACAGGCACAAAAGGATGAAAAAACTTGGAATGCTGTTGCATCTGAGATTAAGAGTGCTAATGGTAGTAATGGAATGAATAATAGGGGTCAGAGATTATGGGATCGATTCTCTAATTATGTGAAAGAGATAATAGCTCCATGCTTAACATCTAGGTTTCAGCTTCCTAAAGTGGCTGATTCAACATCTGCTGGCCCTATTTATCGCCCATCTATGTCATTTAGAAGATGGATATTTTATTGGATAAGAAAACTGACTGTGCATTCTACTGGATCTCGTGCAAGCATCTTTAATGCCTGTCGAGGTATTGTACGCCATGATATGCAAACAGCAATATATTTGCTTCCCTACTTAGTCCTTAATGCTGTCTGTCATGGTACTCAGGAGGCACGACACAGCATAACAGAAGAAATCCTATCTGTTCTTGATGCAGCTGCATCAGAGAACAGTGGTGCTTCAGTTCATGGATTCAGTGGTGGGCAAAGTGAAGTTTGTATTCAAGCCGTGTTTACTCTTCTTGATAATCTTGGACAATGGGTGGATGATGTTGAACAAGAGCTTGCTCTTTCCCATTCTCAGTCATTGGTTTCTAAGCAACAAAAGTCAAAGGATAAAAGTTCAAATTCCTTGACAGATCAGGACCAACTTCTTGTACAGTGTAAATATGTTTCAGAGCTTCTATCTGCGATTCCAAAGGTGACTCTTGCTAGGGCATCCTTTAGGTGTCAGGCTTATGCAAGGTCCTTGATGTACTTTGAGTCTTATGTGAGGGAAAAGTCAGGTGCTTTCAACCCTGCTGCTGAGAGGAGTGGCATCTTTGAGGATGAAGGTGTTTCACATCTTATGGAAATATACAGCTGTTTGGATGAGCCAGATGGACTATCTGGCTTGTCATGTTTAAGTAAATCTTTGAGGTTACAAGATCAGCTATTAATAAACAAAAAAGCTGGGAACTGGGCCGATGTTTTAACTTCCTGTGAACAGGCTTTGCAGATGGAGCCGACCTCAGTTCAGAGGCATTCAGATGTCCTTAACTGTTTACTAAACATGTGCCACCTTCAGGCCATGGTCACTCACGTTGATGGTTTAGTTTCTAGGATTCCTCAGTACAAGAAAGCATGGTGCATGCAAGGTGTGCAGGCAGCCTGGAGGCTTGGCAGGTGGGATTTGATGGATGAGTACCTTAGTGGAGCTGAAGAAGAAGGTTTAGTTTGTAACAGCTCTGAAAGTAATGCTTCATTTGATTTGGATGTCGCAAAGATTCTCCAGGCAATGATGAAGAGGGACCACTTCTCAGTTGCAGAGAAAATTGCTTTATCCAAGCAGTCACTTATTGCTCCCCTGGCTGCTGCAGGAATGGATTCTTACATGCGGGCCTACCCATTTGTTGTAAAACTTCACTTACTACGGGAACTGGAGGACTTCCATTCTTTTTTGGGTGATGACTCTTTCTTAGAGAAATCATTTCATTTTGGTGATTTAGCTTTCTCTAAATTGATGGACAACTGGGAAAATCGACTCAGATTTACACAGTCATCACTCTGGGCTAGGGAGCCACTTTTGGCATTCAGGAGACTGGTTTATGGTGCAAGTGGTCTTGGTGCTCAAGTTGGGCATTGCTGGCTTCAATATTCAAAGTTATGTCGCTTGGCTGGTCATTATGAAACGGCTAACAGAGCAATTTTAGAAGCCCAGGCTTCTGGAGCACCTAATGTCCACATGGAAAAAGCTAAACTTCTCTGGAGCACCCGGCGGTCTGATGGTGCCATTGCTGTGTTGCAACAATCTCTCCTGAACATGCCTGTTGAGGTTTTAGGCTCTACTGCAATATCATCCATTACTAGCCTTTCCCTTGTACCACTTAACCCACCACCTATTGCTTGTGAAAGTCAAGCTCTAAATGAGAACAGAGATATTGCAAAGACCCTTCTTCTGTACTCAAGGTGGACCCATTACACTGGGCAGAAACAGAAGGAAGATGTAATAAGTCTTTACTCCAGGGTGAGGGAACTGCAGCCCAAATGGGAGAAAGGATACTTCTATATGGCTAAGTATTGTGATGAAGTGCTTGGTGATGCCAGGAAACGCCAGGAGGAGAATTTTGAACTTGGTCCTAGACTAGTTCCTTCAGCAACTGCTGCTGTTGGCTCTTCAAACTTGAATGGTGAGAAGCGTTGGTGGTCCTATGTGCCTGATGTGCTGTTATTCTATGCAAAAGGACTACACAGGGGACACAAGAATCTATTTCAGGCACTTCCAAGGTTGTTAACCCTGTGGTTTGACTTTGGGAGCATGTATCAAAGAAGTGGTTCATCAAACAAGGATTTAAAGAATGTACATGGGAAGGTGGGTATAAAATTTTTCTGTCTTTTTTTTTCTTTATCTTCACCGCATGGAAATTCTTCCTGTGCTCTGCTTTTTGCATTAGTACTACTAGTTTTTTGTTTTTACTTTGGTAGGTAATGAGTATCATGAGAGGCTGTTTGAAGGATTTACCAACATACCATTGGTTGACGGTGCTACCTCAATTGGTTTCAAGAATTTGCCACCAGAATGAAGAAATTGTTCGACTTGTCAAACTAATTATTACCTCTGTTCTCCGTCAGTATCCACAACAGGGCCTATGGATTATGGCAGCAGTTTCAAAATCCACTGTTCCTTCAAGGCGAGAAGCAGCAGCTGAAATCATACAAGCTGCACGTAAAGGTTTCAGCCCGGGAAGCAATGAGAACAGTTTGTTTGTTCAATTTGCTAGCCTCATCGATCATCTGATCAAGTTATGCTTCCATGCTGGTCAGTCAAGAGCGAAGACAATTAATCTCTCGACTGAATTTAGTGCTCTGAAGAGGATGATGCCCCTGGGAATTATTATGCCGATTCAACAATCTCTTACTGTTAATCTGCCAACATGTGATGGGAATCTGAGTGATTCACTTATGTCTAATATCTTTTCTGCCACAGATCTTCCTACTATATCAGGCATTGCTGACGAGGCTGAAATTCTTTCATCTCTTCAGCGACCTAAGAAAGTATGTTAATGATTTTCTCTTAAATATGCCTTAATCTGTTCTTCTTTCTGATTCTTGAGTATACAGTTCACTTTGCATGCACGGTGTGGTCCAACACTGTTTTTTTTGTTTCCAATCCACATATAATTTCAATTGAGTAGGCATCATAAGACCAAACTACTGTAATGCTTATTGTATTACATTCGTTACATATTATCAATCACAATTTAATGATTGGGGGGAGCAATCTCCTGATTCATGCATTCATCCTTACGTTTTACAAATGTCATGGAAGAATGAATATATCACCATAGAGGAAAATACATTCCATTAGAAACATTTCCCGAGACATGTTGTCTTGTACCATATAGACAGATATCTGATATTTGCAAATTGCATAACAAGTAAACAATTATTGTGGTAGTTGACACCCTAAGGGGCCAATTGGGCAATAGCGAGAGGAAGTGGCCTACTGCCAGCATTAGGCAGTCTCTAATTAGGGGAGTGGCTGGAGATTAAGAGCTGTTTGGATTAGGATGATGCATGGTCATAGAACTAGAAATGCTCAACTTAAAAAAATGATTATCATTTTCTTGAGGGGCTACTTTCCAATTATTGATAATGATGCCGAACACCAGAAAGTGCTGACAAGATTTCCCATAACATGAATGTGGCCTTAATATAATACAGATTTGTTCCAAAGATACACAGTACTAAACCATCCACCAGATCGTTCTGTACTCGATGCCTTATGGAGTGATCAATTTTTCATATTAATAATCAATATTAGTTCAAGATGCTGGATAGGTCTAAAGAACTTATTTTCAGTAGAACCCAACTGAATGACACTGTTGTCCGTTGTCTTGTAGGCTATTTGGACAGTCTAAGCTAAGATATGTAGTATGTAACTACATACCATCTTTATAATAAATGCCTTTGTATGTCAGATCATTCTACTAGGCAGTGATGGCCTTGAACACCCGTTTCTATGCAAACCCAAGGATGATCTCCGCAAAGATGCCCGCATGATGGAGTTTACTGCAATGATTAACCGATTACTATCCAAATATCCTGAAAGTCGTCGAAGGAAGCTCTATATTCGCACATTTGCAGTGATTCCTCTGACAGAGGACTGTGGTATGGTAGAGTGGGTGCCCCACACTCGTGGACTTCGACAAATTCTTCAAGACATATATATTACCTGTGGAAAGTTTGATAGGCAGAAAACTAATCCTCAAATTAAACGAATTTATGATCAATGCCAAGGGAAAATGCCTGAAGATGAGATGCTAAAGAACAAAATCCTTCCAATGTTTCCTCCCGTTTTCCACAAATGGTTCTTGACTACATTTTCTGAGCCTGCTGCATGGTTCAGGGCTCGTGTTGCTTATGCTCACACTACTGCAGTTTGGTCCATGGTTGGGCACATTGTGGGGCTGGGTGACAGGCATGGTGAAAACATTCTTTTCGATTCTACCAGCGGTGATTGTGTTCATGTTGATTTCAGTTGCTTATTTGACAAAGGCTTGCAGTTGGAGAAGCCCGAGCTTGTTCCTTTTAGGCTAACCCAGGTAAGAGAAGCATATAATTGGAAGTATTTTCAATTTGAAAATATCTTTTTGATTCTGTGATGTTGCAAATCCAGCAAAATCTACTATTTTTTCTTCTCTCATGAGACATGGATATCATTGGCAATGATTAGCATATGCTTGTTACACTTCCTAAATTTTTTGAAGTATGTAATATTGAAGATTTTTTCATCACTACTTAAGAGAGTAATGATAATCTTTTTTTTAATACTTCGTGACACTTTTAAAATAATTACTTGATGCTAATTATTTCTGTTGGCTCATATTTACGGATGCTGGCATCTTGGTTCTTCTGGATTATGCTATGGAACCTACAGAACATGATTGATGGCTTAGGCATCACTGGGTATGAGGGTACCTTCTTGAGGGTTTGCGAAATTACACTTTCCGTACTGAGGACACACAGGGAGACTCTTATGAGTGTGCTTGAGACTTTCATCCATGATCCTCTTGTGGAATGGACAAAATCTCATAAGTCCAGTGGAGTAGAAGTTCAGAATCCACATGCACAGGTTTGGTATTCTGTTTTTCTTTCAGTAGTGTAAGTGTAACAAGTTTGGCCTCGACCTTTATTAAGCTGAGTCTTAATGGTGACTTTTAGTTCATTATGTTATTGGGGCTAGTCTAGATTAACAAATATTTGTTTTAAATCCAATAAATGTGCCTTTTCTTATTTTGTAGTCCTTTAAGAGCAAGATAATGGATTCCTATTTATGGTTTGTTATAATTAATATTATTATGGGTTTTATCAGCGAGCCATCAGTAATATTGAGGCAAGGTTAGAAGGAGTGGTTGTTGGGGTTGGAGCTGCACCATCATTGCCTCTTGCCGTAGAAGGTCAAGCTCGTAGACTAATTGCTGAAGCAGTCTCTCACAAGAATCTTGGAAAGATGTATATATGGTGGATGCCATGGTTTTGAAGAATTGGATGAACTGAGAAGATCTTCCCATAATATAATTCAGACAGGTATGATGTAATTAGTTTCATTTTCTTCCACAGGTTAATTTGACTATCAAATCTTAACATGGATGGTCAGCATTAGAAATTATGTAAAGGTCATATTTATGACCATTTAAAAAAGTCACATGACATTATGTTCTAATCCTAACCATATATGCATGATCCAATAATCAATATTTGCTCTTCTCACTCTCATAATAAGGCAGTGCTCTTACTTTATATGTCTCATATATATATATATATATATATATATATATAATATACTCTTTAATATATTAAAACAATATGTTTAGTTTTGTCCTATCTGATTATTTTAAAACTCTATAGGTATCTTATAACTTAATTTAGCATGCATTTGAAGGAATTTACATCCTACATCTGCATATAGAACATGGAAGATTGAAAAGATTGAATATGGCAACAATTAAACAATTGTGTTTTCATTGGTTGTTTTCCTTCTATTATTTTTTTCTACATTTTAAATGCCATTTGCAGCATCTGCTCTATTTGATTGTAGTTTTTATGGATAGATGTTTTGGGAGCAAGGAAATAAAATGGCATTTCAGATTTTAATACAGCCATCAAGTAACACGAACCGTGTGTTACATTTGCGTACATATTACAGATGCCTGTCATGCTAGGCTTGATCTCATGGAACAATGAGTAGAATGATGCCCTTTTTGTATATTCTCAACAGTGAAAGCAACATTTTCTTATTTCAGCAGGATTCTAAATCCTATAAAAGCAATATTTATTTATGAACAAAGTATGACAAGTTATCACTTATGAAAATATTAAATCATAGTTATTTACTTCATAATGTCAATGGTAAGTTTTGTTTTAACTGCAGGGCCAATAATCAGAATTTTGATGAGACATGAAGGCTACTTGGATCTGCCCTCAGCTAGGATCTTGTAGTTGCCACCTGCTGTGTAACATAGGAATAGGTGGATTTTATTTTGCTCTGCAAGAAGATATTCCTGCCCTAGTCACGCCACAGTATGCAGGGATTGAAAGGTACCAAATAACAGCAATCTAGAGATTGAACCAGCGAGCAGAGGAAGGAGTGGATCGAGGTGAACTTTTGTCGGTCAAAGGGATCCATGGACTGCGGGGACATCACAGCTTAACGTACAAAGAAACATTTGAACCTAGATCTAGGTGCAGAGATTTGACCACAATATGGGGTTGGGCTAGGACGTGGCTGAATGGAGCTTGACGCTATGCAGTTGCAGCTGTGCCTGCACTGCTTAACAGAGATCCACCCATAGAAGCATGCTTAGAGTTGAAAATACAGGTCTTCTGTTATTTGTTTGTATATTCTTTAGGGTAACTGCGGACATATTCCTTTGTATATGAATGCGTACAATTCAATTTTTCAATATGAATGTAACGCAAGTCCCATAGTTTTCTTTACTGCCATATTCTACGATAACACTTCTAACTTCCAAGGGTTTGCTATTTTACTTTTCTAGTTATAAACCGCAGTATGCTCTAAATGCTTCACATCATAATGTGTAATCTTGACACTTCCTAACAAGAATGGTAATGGTCGGTCACAACATTGCAATAGATCAAGTGATCCTCAAGTACCTAATTATTCCTCTGGTTGAGCAATTATTGCTAATAAACGTTGTAAGAACAGCAAAGCCATTGAAGTCAATTAATAGTAGTAGCAAGAACCCCTGAAACTATCCTGGTCATGCCATTAAGTTCAAGTTGTATAAGTAGCAAAGTTTCTGGGTAATAACTGTCTAAGGCAATCCTGCAGAGGCATATTCTATTGGTTTTCACTTAATCATGAATCAACTGGTGATGCATGGCTTCCTCAATTCCTCAATTCACATAACCAGTTTCTCACTACTTTACCTTTGGCAACAAAGCAACCATTGTTCTTCCTATCAATCCTCAGTGGACCTCTCATGTTCATCATCATCTTTTTAACCAAGGTTTTGACTGGTGATTCTCCTCTAACATTGCTATGCTTTCCTGACCCGCAAACCACTATAATTTCTGCAGGAATTCCATAATTTGAGTCATTCAACCTTCGTTGCATCTCCTCCAACCAAAGTAACATAATTAAATAGCATGAACCCAAGTGAAATCCATGTAAATCCAATTTTGCCTCCAAAGAATCCCACACCATTACCTCCTCCAAAATCACATAAGAGGCTAGTAACTCTCTAACTACCATAGCCTCCCCTCCTTTCAAGCTAGCATTCAACTGTTCAATTGACAATGGGAAGTCATCCAAGTCCAACAACTTTCTCATGATCGTTTGGCAGGAATTTGAAACAGAATTGTAGGTTCTGATGGAGAAGGGAATGCCTGAATTTCTCATTCTCTGAAGCCAGGAAACCATTTTCATGTGCTCCCCATGAATGCCATAAGTTGAAAGAACCATATTGGAACAAACTGTGTCAATAACAAACCCACCACTCTCCATTTGATCCACAACTCTTAGCAAATCTTGAAACAATCCCAATCTTCCATACCCGTACACAATGGACCTCAATTCAAATGCTGAAGGTTCAAGCCCTCCTTTAATCCTCAAATCTTCAACCAAATGCTCAGCCTCACGAGGCCTATCCATTGCACACAAGCCACTAACCATATGCTCATAAACCCGGCGTTTTATGTAAACAGATGATGAAGTA
This sequence comes from Styphnolobium japonicum, assembly GCA_023212625.1. NCBI lineage: Eukaryota > Viridiplantae > Streptophyta > Magnoliopsida > Fabales > Fabaceae > Styphnolobium > Styphnolobium japonicum. Next base: position 2,054,935 of record JALBWW010000013.1, read on the forward strand.
TGAAGAAGCTGGTTCAGGTAACAATAAGCAACTTCAAACCCTCTTTGTGAACTTCGCTTGGAGTGTGACTCCATTAATTTACAGTAGAAGAGAGCCAGCTCTCTCTTGCGAGATTCTAACTTGGAAGTGGCATCAGAAATCAGAGTTTCTGCTTCCTTGCACCGCCCCTGCTTATCAAGCAGCGCAGCCAGCTCCGCTACAATGGTGGGGTTCCAACTGAACCAAGGTGCTTCGCTGATTCTTGCATAAAGCTGCGAAATTTGCAGAATTTACTCAATTATAAAATGACCCTTTTGCGCTAACACACTCTCTTTCTCTCTCACACACACACAAAGAGAATGTACTTACAGGGAGGGCAAAAGGGGAGAGGTGGGGATGGGTGGTAGCAGGAGAGAGAAGGTGAGAGAGAGTGGTGAGAGCAACTGATTTAGGTGAGCATTCTACGAATCTTCGTATCAAGTTGTCAGTGGCCGAGGTGGTCTTGAGCTTTGTGAGAAAGCGCTGGCCTTGTTTCGTTAGCGTACAACTTTCCATCGTGACTCGTGGATTTGCTGGTGGTTGCTTCCATTTCCATGACAGCGCCTGTGGACAAAGACACAGTTGGAGTTGGACACTCCCCAACCCCATCATCATCAACTGCTAAGGTCTTGAAATGTTGGGATAATAATTTTTCCTGGGTAAATTGCACTTTTTGAGGAACACAAGGGATCCAAATCCCTCTAACAATATGGTAAAATAGCAAGTCATCCTGAAAAAATTACTTACAATTTTGACAGCTAGATTCAAGGTGATTTTTGAACAAGATAAAGTCAAGAGTTAATAATTATGTTAAATTTCCAACTCATTATGTCAAGAGACATAAAATAAGGTAGAATGATAACAACGTTAAAACCCAATAAAACACACAATTAGTTTATAAATCTTTCGTGTAATTTTATTATTATTATTATTTAGATTTAATTTTAATTTATTATTACTATGAAATATTTTTATACCATTATTTAATACTTATTAAATATTTATTGACGATTCATTTTGACAATAAATAAAATGTTGAAAATCTATAAAATATAACCAAGAATAAATAAATAGATAAGTGATTAAAGTTGTGAAAAATAATAATAAATAGAGGTCAGCTACTAAAGAAAACCCAACAGTGTGATTTTCCTGTGAGGAGTCACGGCCATTGGTGCCACTGCCACTGCCACGTTACAGCATTCTGTTGTACGGTCAGGGTAGCAGTAGCAAGTCCCTTCCTATTAGTTTACACTTTGGTGGCCATTCCTTCCACAATCATCTCACTCACACAACAAAAAGGACCCACTTTCAATTCCTCAGAGAGCCACTGGTGGTGCTGCGGCGGCGTTAGTGGCGGCGGTGGGTACACAGCCTCAACGTAGATCGGCAAGTTCGTCAAAGGTATCGTATTCGTATCCACCACAACCCATTGACCCGCTCCGATTTTGAAACCCGATACCCATTCATCGTATTTCATCACCATCTCATCATGGGTTTCTGGAACAACCTTTGCTTACCGAAATTGTTTTTTTTTTGTTTTTTTCTGTTCTTGTTCCACAGGATCAGGATGAACAAGAGGTCAAGAACCAGCGTGGACAGGGCAGTCGTTGATGTCTGGAATCGAGAGCTCGGCCAGCTATCTGGCAGGAATTTCTCTCACCGTCTCGGAGGCTCCGAGGTTCGATTCCACAACCCTCTAATACTCTCTTCTCTTGAGCTCAAACTATTAAATATTCCTTCTTTTTCATATATTGTTACTGGGTTTTCTTTTTCTTTTTAATTATTGATTGGCTGTCTATTGTTAACTTGTGTTTGGTTCTTGGGGATATTGCAATTCAAAATGTGACCTTGTTGGGTTTTTCTTGTGAAGGGTGTGTTGGGTGACAAATTAAGGTTTAGTTGTTTTTGAAGATTATTAGTAGGCTTTTTTCTATCTGAACGTAGTTTTATGCAGTCATAGGATGGATCTGAATATGCCTTTGTGCAGAAGCTCAAAGTTCTAATCTAATTAATGTTGTATGTTTTAGGATCTTGTCCTTCGACTTGATACACATAGGAAGCTGGCAAAGCACAGAGGTTGTGTAAACACTGTAAGCTTCAATGCAGATGGTGACATTTTGGTGTCAGGTTCTGATGACCGGAGGGTTATTCTCTGGGACTGGGAAACTGGGCATATTAAGCTCTCTTTCCAGTCTGGTCACAGTAACAATGTTTTCCAAGCAAAGTTCATGCCCCACTCAGATGATCGAAGCATTGTCACTTGTGCTGCTGATGGACAGGTATATCGTCTTTTATGTCAAATCCTTCACTGTGTCATAAGGATTATTCCTATTCCATTTAAATGTTTTAACAGTCCTTGTGCACCTTCCTTGCATATCTGTCACTTTGTGATTGGGGCCATTCCCTTTCCATTTTTGTGTTAACTATCTCAGGGGTTGATTCTAATTATGCTATAATCTGGAACCCCTATTTTTATCAAAAAATGGTAACTGTTCCCTAACTTAGGCATATATTTTGATCTTCAGGATGCACAAGATGTTATATGGTTTCGGGATGGGTCATTTGTTTACCAAACTTGTTCATCTACTTCTACATCAAGAGAAATATAATGTTGTTCTATTATGTTATGAATATGTATGAATCTTCTTTGTTCATTCACTAAAAGAAGGGCGGTTCCTTATTCAAACTCTCAATTTTAGGTGAGACATGCTCTAATTCTTGAACATGGAGGAGTGGAAACTAAGTTACTGGCCAAGCATCAAGGACGGGCTCATAAGTTGGCTATTGAGCCTGGTAGCCCTCATATATTTTATACCTGCGGTGAAGATGGATTAGTACAGCATGTGAGTGAGTGATTCTTTGCTACTTTTAATTTTTAATTGTTTATCATCTAGTCATCTCTCACTAAGCATTATTATTACAGTTTGATCTGAGAACTGGGGCTGCAACAGAACTTTTTACGTGCCAGCCAATTAAGGATAGATGGAATTACATGCCAGTCATCTATCTTAATGCAATTGCAATTGATCCAAGGAACCCAAATCTCTTTGCAGTTGCTGGGACTGATGAGTATACTCGACTTTATGATATTCGCAAGTATAAGTGGGATGGATCCACTGATTTTGGTCAACCGACCAACTTCTTTTGCCCTCCACACTTGATTGGCGATGAGGAAGTTGGAATAACAGGCTTGGCCTTTTCTGAACAAAGAGAGCTGCTTGTGTCATACAACGATGAGTTTATTTACCTTTTTACACAAGATATGGGTTTGGGACCTAACCCTGTACCTGGGTCCCCTATCTCTATGAACAGTGGTGCAAGTGAAACAGGAGGTAGTCATGACTCTGCGGCATCTCCATCAAACATGGATGCTGATGAGAAAATTACTCCTCAAGTTTTTAAGGGACATAGGAATTGTGAGACTGTGAAGGGTGTTAGCTTTTTTGGTCCTAACTGTGAGTATGTGGTGAGTGGGTCAGACTGTGGCCGGATTTTCATATGGAAAAAGAAAGGGGGCCAGCTTATTCGTGTCATGGAAGCAGATAAGCGTGTTGTGAACTGCATTGAGTCTCATCCTCATACAATGGTTCTTGCAAGCAGCGGAATTGAGCATGACATCAAGATATGGACTCCAAAGGCCCTCGAGAAAGCTAATTTGCCAAAAAATATTGAGCAGGTACGAAATCTGTCTTCTTGAGCTAATTATTATTATATGTGGCATATGCCTTTTAAGTGTAGGAAGCTGTAAGTTTTGTTTATAAATCTCTGACTGGGACCATTTCTATAAAAAGTTTATTTTAAACATAAGAACCCAAATAAGTAATGAGAAGTTATTGTCCAAACTTTTTTGTAGCCCTCTTTCCTCCATCTGCCCCTGGCTTGGTCCAGGCATCGATATGGCCATGACCTAATAACTTTTTTGTTGAGAACCAGTGTGAACTGGATTCAACCGGCCAGTTTTGCAGGAAACTTCTGAAGTCTGATCCAGTACAGGTTTAGCATTAGCTGGCTGGAATGGTTCACATTTGGGTGATGCCACAAGCTCATGTGCTGCCACATCATTATAAGGCTGCACGATCTGTCTGGAAAATGAATGAAACTGGTATAAGTCAGGCTTGAACCTGCTGCCCCAAGGGGAGTTGGGTGGGTGTCCGACTGCCCCGCCACTAGATCTTACTGTTAGGAACTTAGGAATGCAAAGCATGATAAATAATAGCTACTTACAAGCGATTTTATGAAAAAGTATTAAATACATATTTAAATATTTATCTACCTAAAGTATTTTCGCACTGATTTTAAAAACTTGTAATAAAAGATAAACTTCAATATAACTTTATCATTTAGGACCTTGCGGGGTGGTTTAGATGTAGAATCATTTTTGACACATTGTGTACATTGGTATTGCCCGTCTAGGAAAGTCCTAGAATAACGTGATTTTAACACCAAAATTGGTCTGTTAATGTTAATTGATAAATCAGAGAAGAATTGGTATTTATGTTCCATGAACTGATTGAGCAGCAGAGGAACTAATTTCTCTGCTGTTACTTCTTTGAAGAAGGTTCCCTTGTTTGATCATATTCATTGGTTTGATGATGATGATGATGACGATGACGGTGATTATGATGATGATATGCTTGACGATGACGATGACGATGACGATGACGATGACGATGATGTTGATGTTGATGATGTTGATGATGATGATGATGACGACAATTGTGACGATGATGATTATGACAATAATTGTGACAATGATGACAATAATGATGGTGGTGATGATAATGATGATGAAAATGGCAATGATGATAATTTTGCTGGTGGTTGTAATGATGCAAATTGATGATAATTTTATGTGTCCAACAGAAATCCAAGGCTAGGGGCTGGATGTACCAGATAGTTTCTCCTGAAGACCTGATGTTGCAACTGTTTTCACTTCCAAGACGGAGGACTAGGATAGAAAGCAACGGAGAAAACTCAGCTTCTGATCGAGAACTTCTTGAGTTGATAATGACATTCAATGCTAATAGTGACAGTTCTAACGATGATGATGATGGAGATACAACCAGTCAAGAGGACTTGTTCAGTTGAGCTACACAGGGTCAAAACTTTGCCCTTCAAAAAGAATGGTAGCAATTGTATATAACATATGATTAACAATAACTGTTGAGTGGAATCTTGCACATTTATGTCTAAACATTATTCTGTATACAATTGCCCTTAAAGTTTATTCGTAGTCATTTTCTATGATTTTTGTTTATTTTTGTTGTGCACACAGGTTTTGGGGTATTTGTGATTGTGTGACGTGTACTGACTGATTTTCTGGCCTGAGTTATTGAAACTGAGAAGGGTGATTTACCAACAAAGTATGCTGAGCCTATGTGAAGTGGGGATTTAGATCTATCTTTTCTTGCGACTACTTTCTATATTCATCAAGGCTGTGTTTTTTAACATTTCACCTCCTCGGTTGAGATGTTTGAGAAGTGATATCTTAATCTACTAAGTATTTGAAAGCTACTTATTTAATATCTAAATATGGGATTTATGAATAATTTTACATCATCTTATTAATAATATCATAATAAACATTTGCATATTGAAATTTCTAGATATATCATGACTAAAATATCTTATATTTAGGATTTTCAAGTAGTTGATTAATTAAAGATTCACTTGAACTCTTTTGCAATTAACGAACTCGAGTTGGTGTCACATGTCACAGGGGACTTTAACCAAATGACCAAAATTCAATTTAAAATTCCAATCAATTTTATTTTATCATCATCATAATAGCAGGAAATTTTACCATGCCTAAGGTGTGTATTAAGTGGAATACTTGAAAACTGAAAAGGTTGATTGGAACATTTTCCAACTAACGTATAAATGGAATTGGTGCATTAGAAATTGACCTATTCTGAGGAGTTAAGAAGAATGGTCATTGCCATGAATGAATTTTAATTTTGACATTTCCTACGTTTTCCATTCGGCCTTGGAAGAGCTTGGGTTGGGTTGAATGAATGGACTATAATACTAGGCCGAGGGTTAGGTTGTTTTGGGACAAAATTGGTTTGGTCCAAGTCCAATTCAGATTCAGTGAACGCATTACCATCACCCCATGCATGCCCATAAATATTATTATTAATAATATTATATTTATGTGTTACAAAACAAAACGAAACCATGTCCTCACTCATCCTCACCTCATATAATATTTGCGGTCTCACGATATTTTGTGCGGAGCAGGAGCAAGAGCAAGAGAAGAGAAGTTGATGGAAACGTTGGCGACATCTGCCTCTGCAACTCTAACATCATCTTCCTCTTCTCCTTTCTCCATTTCCCCCACAATAAGAAGATCCCTTTCTCCTAAGACCCTCCACTTTCGTATACCCTCCAAGCGTGCGTATTCTTCTTCTTCTTCTTCTCTCTCTCTATATATATATATATCTTCTCAAGTTTTTCAGGATCATCACTTCACATAATTTCCTCATCCAACGACCTTTAATTTTGTGGTTTTTTTTTTCAGGTGATGATCGCGATTCAAACTCCCAATCTGACTCCAAGGAGATCAACAACAACAACCTTCTTCCAATTCTCAGCGATCAAAGCCTCTCCCTTTCCCCTCTCTCAAAAGTATGTCTTTTTCCTATCCTAAAATTTTAACTTCAATCCATTTCTGTACCTAAATTATCTGAATTTTCAAAGGGTCAATTTCATTACATCTAATGGATACAAATTTTTTGTTTTTTATTTTCTTTTCTTTTGTCATGGAAATATTCAATTGTGTTATTCCTTTTCCAAAACTTGAACTTCAATGCATTTCTGTACCTCAATATCTGAAATTTCGAAGGGTCAATTACATAACATGTAATGGATGAATAAGTTTTTTCTTTTTTTGGGTTTTCATGAAAATATTCTATTGTGTTATTCCTTTCCCAAAATTTGAACTTCAATGCATTTCTGTATCTCAATATCTGAACTTTCAAAGGGTCAATTACATTACATGTAATGGATGAAAAAGTTTTTTTTTCTTTGTCATGAAAATATTCAATTCTGATCAAAATTTTGTGGGTTAGGATGCTGCTATGGGGTTGGTGCTGAATGCTGCGGTGGGTAGAGGATGGACTACAGATTCAGGGATGGAAGGGCCCTCTGTTCCGGCGGGTGGCAGGCATAACGAATTAGGCACAGAAAACATCTCCACTTTCCCATGGTCTCTCTTCACAAAATCACCTCGGCGAAGGATGCTTGTGGCTTTTACTTGTACCATCTGTGGCCAGCGAACTACACGGGCTATTAATCCCCATGCTTACACTGATGGCACTGTTTTTGTGCAGGTAACATTTTGTTTTGGTTAACCCCACATCATTTTCTGCATCTCAATCACTTTCTTAGAGCGAATTTGGAACGAAATTGTGAACTAATGGGTGGGTAGTTCACTATTTGATCGAGTGGGCAGCCAAAATTCTTTGAACTGGGCTTTAACCTTTCAGTTGGGAAGGGAAAAGTTGATTGGAAAGTTAGAGAATTTGTCAATGTTACTTGCTAGTATTGACTCAGGTCTGGATGATAGACTTAAGGTGTTCTTGCTTGAGAGTACGTAGAAAGTGGGAAGGTGAAAAATAGAGGAGAGGGTGAAAATGAGTTTCAACCAAAATTATAGCACACAATAAAAATAATTTCATTTATTTTCACATTCTCATATTTCTGTTATGCTAAGCAAGTGTAAAGTGATTTGTGTTTCAAACTTTCTACTTTTCCACTTTCCACCTACTCAACCAACCACATAAGTAACTGTTTTAACATAGTTTACACTTGAAATTTATAAGGAAAATGATACTTTTACAATTTTTTTATGTAAGGCATACAGCAAACCAATTCTTGCACAAGGGTTTGTTCAAATCCTGCACGGAGGACCCGCCATGTGCGTGGATCCTGTGGAGGGACAAATCCCTATGCAGGAAAAGTGGTGTAAAAAAGCAGTGTAAGAAAAAGAAAGTGAGAATATCATGTCCAATTTCTAATGGAGACGGAAAGAATGCTGACCATTCTTTTTTTAATTCATCGTTGGCAGTGCTGTGGATGCAATGCATATCATAAGCTTGTGGATCACTTGAACTTATTTCAGGAGACCAATTGCTACCTGAATTCAAGTTTTAATTATAGAGGACATGGATGGGATGATCTCAAGCTAAGGTATATGGACATAGATAACAACAATGATGATAATTTCCCCATTTCATGAGGTGAATTGCCTGCTTATGGAGCATATATTATTCTGCCTGATCATATGGAATTTTAGTTTAGGTGTCTTGTATATTGTTTAGGTTTTTGTGCACATAGTACATTTTGTCAGAGACAAGATTTCTTTCTATAGTAATATGTTTATATATAGATTTGAAACTCATTTTTATGATCATCAATTTGATAATATACAATACAATACATAAATATTTCCTTTGCTTCATTACATTTTGTGAGATCATTAGGCTCTAATATTTTACGCTTTTTGCCATTGATCACTAGGCTATGTCTGACAGTTCAGCCATTATTATTTGTCCTCCACCCTAGTGTTTTTCCATTTTATTTCCTTTACGAGATTTTCCTTAATGTTGATGGCATTAGTGACAATGCGAATAGACATTTGTTTATGTTGGCAACTGCACAACAGGATCTCTTGGTACCTTTCCATAATTAGGTCTCTAGTGTGAGCTTAGCTCTAGGAGAAGAAAGGGGGGGGGGGGGAGAAAGAAAATATTTCCCATTTCAGGAAAATTTGCCAGTTGGTTTTTGATTTTTCACTTCAAGTAGCTCTGATGCACACGCATGAACTTGTGCTTGAATCACTATACACTCTTGAAACAATTGGATGTCAAAGGATGAAATAAGCTATAGTTAAGAGGTTGATGGTTAAGTGTTGCTTGGACACTTGGTACTTTGTATTAATCTTTATCCCCTTCAGATATCCCCGACCTTTTGGATTGGAGAACAACGATTGAAAATGGAGAAAAAAGAGGGCGAATGGGACTTTTCTTTGCATGATAACACCTTGGCCATATCTCCTTACCTAGGTGGAAAAAGGGAAAGAAATCAGACCTATCGTGTTTTTGCTTTATGAAGCCACTTTATTAGGGCTGCTGCATTGAGGTTTTGATTAATTAATCTCTTCTCTCTACGTCCGACCTCATTTTTTGGGCTTGTCGTCTAAATTCTAAATCCATGATTAAACATGGACTGGGTCCACAATCAAATTTCATCATTGTGCTTTTCCCTTTCATAAGCACAGATGTAGAGTTTGCTGGATAAAGAAGCTAGATCATTTTGAAAGCCGTTACTTATTTTGCCAAGAGAAACACATGAAGTGAAAGCAAACATTTCCATTCATAAATATTCGATGACTTCTGATCAAACCTTTTAAGCAGTGGTTTCTTGCTCTTACTACAATTTTACAACGCGATACTCCCTAGAGAAACCTTAAGAAAACAATAATATCTATAAAAATAAAAATATTGTAAGAGTCTGTGTATACATACCAGAATTAACATTGCTAGTGTGAAAGACTAAGTAACTGATCAGATCTTATGGCTCATAAATACTTGCTACATTTCCTGCTCATAATTTCAAAGGAATCTGTGCTTTTACCAGTCGGTTCACCAGGGCATTGTTCTTCTGAACCAACTTCAAGTTCTATTTCCTGTATTTTGCCATTGAGTATTCTTGATCCCCAAGTGTAGAAGTATGTATTTCGGTCCTTAGAAGCTATACTTATAGGGTATGAACAACAATTTTGCTGAGGCAACATGAAGCATAAAGAGATTATGTTTGTTGATTAAAACTAGTCCCCACCTCAGACCAAGGTATCCGTGCAGGGGTTGCTGCTAATTTTGCCGCGCACATTAGAAGGAACTGCTCGGATCATTAGACTCTGAAAAAATGCAGTAATCTGAAATGCAATGTGTGATGTGTTAACTGCATGACCAAGGAACGTTGGAAGAACTAATTGACACACGGTGATGAAAGCTTTAAGTAGTTAGCAGACGAGCCTTGAAAATTTAGATCTATGATCATTAAACCCAAATCTTGTTTATCCATGTAAATTAATGCTACTATCACATACCAACAATTTCAGCACATCCTGATCAAGGTTCAACTGAATCATGATTTAAATATTTCTTATTAGTGTAAATCAGGTGACAGGTATTTCTTATTAGCTAATAGGAAACCCTTGAGGTGGAAAGATCATCTTACCAGTGCTAGCCCAAGGCACATTAGACTGAAGCCAGGAAAATAAAACGGTGCTTCTTCTGACAGGAACAATGCTGCATACGATGGAGAAGCTTATTAGTTTCTAAATTTTTTTAATACTATATATGCCCTTAGATTTTGCTCCTAATTATACCTGTCAGTGGACTGAAAATTAATGGAGAAACGATGTTGGCGAAGGAACTAATTCCTGAAAGACATCCTTGAACCATTCCCTAAATCAAAGATTGATCAGTTAGACTAAAAGCAGAAGGAAGAGTTTTGTACATATGAAGATGAAGTTGTTCTACAAGGATACAAATTAACTTTTAACAACAGATTTATTGTTAAGTTTTCAATATTATAATCTGAACTTTCTCGCATGGGAAACATGAACAGAACATAAGAAATGTGTTAAAATGCAGGAAACCAAAGTCCTTTGTCATTAGGAGTACCTGTTCAGTAGGTCCAACTTGTTTCGATGCAATGCTGCATATCTGTGCCAACCACAATGTGAGAGATCATAATACTATTTCCATGTAGTTAAACAAAAACAATTCCCATAGAGGGGGTCAAACCAGATACAAGTACGAAACTTACACTTGGGCGCACGAAAACTCCAAAAATAGAGCAACCTGCTAGGGCATAAGGAACCTGCATGGTTTTCAACAGTCTTGAAGGATTGCTTTGAAATGATATAAGAAAATACCGAAGTGTTAGAAGAAAATTACCCATGGTGACCACGATATGCTGTAGACAAAGATCTGCGTAGCATCATATATTGTGAACCGTCAGTAGTCTCTTACTGTGCTCATTTGTGATACATTGGTACTTATAGTTATATACTAGCATGCCTTCACAGTTCAAACAATAAATCTTGGGAAGAGTGAGACTGGAACTTACACTTATGCAGCTAACTAAGAGCCCTGTCGAAAGCAACTTCTCCTCTCCTATAGCAGGTAATAATATGGGCATGAAAAGTAGCTGGGAATTGCAAGTACACAAAACCAAACAGATAGCAGTTGAAATTAGTCATTAGAATAGTAACATTTCCAATGAAATTTAGGGAAACTGAAAATGTGGAATAGATTAAAGAACAAATCAAAATAATAAACAGTTGTGCTAGGACTTGGGCGTACTTGTGTCAGAGTTGCTCCAATCCCAGTAATCATCATCAAATCAGCAAACTGGTTCTTGTTGAATTGAAAACGTGCCTTTAAATAATACTGCATGTCGTGGAAATTTTAATTAATTACAGAAAATAAATTTCTGGGTGGCGTTAGACTCTAATGGATTGGACATACTGCATCTACTCTCTCTGGACTTTGGTCTTCTTATTGCACAACTGAAAAAATTTCTTCAGTAAGAAAGATTAATCTTCTTTGTCTTGAATGTTTATAGGAAAAGCTTTTCCTTTGCTTTTTCTTTTAGGGTATACTTGGTAGGGAAGGTAGAAAATGGGAACGTGGAAACTGAAAAGGGAAGTGAGATGGAAATGTTTAGATTTTCACTAGTAGATGGTAAAAAAAAATGGGTTTAACTTCATTTGTAGCTCACTTTCAAATCATGAGAGGCCAAAAGTTGTGGATTATGAGAAAAATTGAGTTGTACTCCAATTTCAACTTTGTCACATTTTTGTTGTACCAAGAAGTATAAAGTAATTTTATTTCAAATTTTCATCTTCCCCATTTTGTTCCTGCCTATTTTCAGCTCAACCAAGCACACTGTTAGTCTTTCCCCCTAAATATAACCTCTGTACAATGACTTAGGTTCATGATTATCCATAAACTGTTGCTTGCTGTTTGAACTATCTTTTGCATCTAAAACCATGCTAGCTCACCATTTGACTATCTTCAGTAAAGAAAGTAATAATTTACCAGCAATGAAGCCATCAACCCGCCATCTGCAAGACTATTGAAGAACAAAACAACTGCTGCTTGTGAAAATGTGGGGCTGCAAAATGAAGCTTCTAAGGTCAATAACTCTATCAAGTCCGTTGCTGGAGTTGGTACTATAGGTAGCCACAAAGAGACTCGTCCAAAATAGATTAATGCCCTCAATATAAGATGCATTTCTGCACTGCCTTACGTACCTGCACTTGAGCAAACAAATTAAATCCCCCACCGAAGGCAGTGTCTTAAATGTTCCTGTTGTCCTTCGTGATGAGTCATCCTTACACTGTTCAACACATGGTTCCTCGCCCTCTTTCAACAATGGCTGCCTCAGGCCACAACCAGGTACACTTTCCTTAAGGAAGATTCTCATGTACACCAAAGCAACCATTGATAAGACTGCAGCAACCTGAACAAACCAATCATATATAAGAAAAGAATAGTGTTATGAGCTAACACAAATAACTAGCAGCGTACTAACAACTTCAACAATGATGTAGAACCGTAGATAGCAAGCTTGAGACTGGAACCTGAAATGTTAAAGCAGTGGATAGGAAACGAGCAGCTAATGTTCCACCGACGAATGATGCTGATCCTACACCAGCAAGTATTCCGAATGCTGATGCTCGGTTCCCATCTGGAACCTTGTCTGTCTAATAAGAACATCAAAATGATAATATGTATATTGGAACCAAATGACTAGGAAGCAATTACCATTGACATAATCTATATATATATATATATATATAATCAGCTCAGTGTATAGGTTTATGGGATTGGAAGTACCACATATGCAAGAGCCAGGCAGTTAAAGCAGCCTTCGCCTGCCATGGCAGCAAGAGTCTTCACCACATAGTACGCGTAGAAGAAGTTGGTAGCCCTGCTATATGCCAATATGACTGCAAATATACGACACATACGGTGCATTGGTTTATTTACTTAGTATGTAGCCAATCAACCTAGATATACGCTAAAGAAAAATATATATTTTTAGTTAGAAACAATGAAGAATTGATCAGAGAGAACGAACTCAATTCTATTTCTTAATAAGCACAGACACTAAAAAAAGACTTCATATGTTTAAACACTTCAAATGTTAATGAAACACTTAAAATTTTTGTGTTATATCACGTTTATGCTTTAAAATTTTAGTATTTAACTTGACCTTTTGTCAGTTGGCATGAACAAATCAAGCAAGCTCGGCCTATGTTAAGGAAGTGTGGAGGAGTCAAGGAAGCATATATTAATTATGCAAACACTAAAAAGGTTCTCGTATTCTTCAAGTAATGTTAAAGTTAGTTAAACCAAATCAAATAGGAGTGCAAAATAAGGGGAAAGGGAAAAAAAAGTTAATCAGTGAAGCTCTATCTATATAAATACTTTATCAGGTCAAATTGATGAAGGAAAACTAAAAAAAGCAAAAGGAGTGGCAACCCATGAGCCGAAAGGTGCTAAGACGGTTCACTATAAGCAGTAAGCCTTTGTTTGGTATGAGAGAAATAGAGAAGAGAAAATTAAAAAAGAGAGAAATAGAAGAGAAATAGAAAAGTTTTTTTGTTTGGTTAGAAGAGAAATAGAGAAGGAAAAAAAAAATACGGGTCTCATACCTTTTTCATTTCTCTTCTAAAATGAGAAGAAATAAAGAAGAAATGGATAGAGATCAAAATTTGATTAATATACCCTTCTTTTTATTATTTTGTAAATAAATAAATAGAGACAAATATGTATTTATAACAAAATTTAATTTTTTATTTTATTTCTCTCTTAATACTCTTAATCCAAACAACTTAAAAATTTACTTATTTTTTACTATATTTTTCTTCTTTCTATTTCTTTCTACTTTATTTCTTTTCATTCTATTTCTCTCATAATTCAAACAAAATCTAAAGATATTTATTATTTAAGTTGACCAAGGGCGGCTCGTACTCATGGGAAATGAGGGGAGCCTTGACCCCCTAAATTTTTTAAAACTTTAATTATAACTTTTTATTTTTGTGAAGATAGCCCTTAGACAAGTGTTTTGATGCTAGTCTAGTTCCACCACTGTCACTGAGTAGACTTAACAGAGAAACGAGATGAAAGATTAGCATTGCTTTTACACATGTTAAATAGGGAATAAAAGATTTTTTTTTGTATGTACCAAAAAAATAAGATATTTTTTTTTTGTTGGTATATGGATGAATGATTAGGCTTCCTAAGAAGGCAACACGCCCACGAACTTAACCAATAGTGCATTCTTTCAAGTTTCAATTGTTTCTTTGACTGTAAACGAGAAAGTGGTGCTTAGACTAGCAAGTGGTGCCTGGGGCTGAGAGCATCCACATGACGGGACCTCACTGATTCTCGTACAAATGCTGGACCCAAAGAATGAACTTTCAGAAAGATACTGAAATATTAAAAATATGGCTAGTTTATTATGACTTTGGTTATTTAAAAAATCAGTATATTGCCATCGTAAAAATTTATTATCAAATAACAATAAAAAATATAAAATAAAGGCCAATTAGTCACAACAACAATAATTAGTAAAAATAAAAGAAAAATAATAAAGATGATAATTAAGATGAGAATGTATTCTTATAACTTTGATCAATTTGATTGTAAATCATACATTTAAAGGTTTATGATTTAGTTTTATAATTAAATTTATAATAAAATCACTTTAGATAATTCAAAATTAATCAAAATCTAATTGAATTGCTCAATTTATCTAGTTAAATCAACTAACATTATTTTTTTAAAAAAAATTATATAAATTTATTTCATAAATATTTTATATTGTTGCATGTTAATATTTTATATTTTATATGATTGAACCTGAATAAAAAATCTCATCAGTTTACTATATAGTCTAATTTTAATAACGTTGGATGAGATTTGTGGCAACATGATGAATGACATTAATTAATTATTTTTTACTAAGAGAATTATTTTATAAAAAAAATGACATGTGATAGTATTAACAAAATATTTAGTATTTTATATGTACATATAACTAGAATATTTGAGTCTTTTTGAAAAGCCCCACAAGCATAAAATAAAGGAGAAATAGGGAACCAAAGAGGGCCCCATAAAAGCAGTAAAGTGAAGAAAGAAAGGGAACATTATGCGTACATACTACAACACAGACCTTGAGGAATGACACACACGGTCAGAGGTAGTGTGAGCAAAGCTTTCCTGCCATACTGGTCCGACAAGTTCCCTATTAAGGGCGTCATCACCACTGCTCCCACTCCAGTCATCTGCATCACCAACCACCAAACCAATTACTATTTCTCATTTCTCAATTCCATCTTGAAGTTTCTTTTTCTTTTTGCTTTTACTTAATTTCATGGATCACAAATAGCTTTTGACATGTGGGTTTAGCACTACCGTGAAAGTACATAAGCAAAATATGAGCCAAACTATACAAAAATAAAATTAAAATGCAGAAACTAAATTATGCTTGGCTTGTGTCAAGAAGAAGACAAATAAGGACCATAATGGTGGTGGTCACAAAAAGCCACAGTGCTATTGATTTGATAAATCGTTTGACAGTTTGATTGATTATTTCACAAATTAATAGCAAATAGAGTTGTGTTTGTGGGTGTGTGTATAATTGTGTCAATAGAAAAACTCGAAGAAAAATGAGATAATTATCGAAATAATAAGCTAACAACACATGTTGAACTTGTCGAAACTAATTAACATAAGTAGTTAATCAAGTTTAAAACTACTATCCTTTCTTTTTGGATGGTTATGAAACACCCTGGATGATAGTTAAATTCATTCTGAACATAAACATATTGAGGAAACATTCCTGGTGTCTCAGTTAATTTTTTCCCCACAGTTTTCTGATCAGTGCATGGAAGCTTGTGTGTTGCGTGAGAGAGGCAGAATGAATTAGGTGATTGAATGAACATTTTGGAGCTACCCATTGTGGCCCATGAAAGAACCATTCTAGCTAGACAGTTTTGAGAAGAGCATGCTACCCAGAACCAGAAAGTGAAAAATGAAATGGGCGAAATAATAAATACCAGTTTTTTCTTAGTACCAGTACCTTTCATTATTGTCAAACATAAACATTTACTTGTTGCTAGTTATATTTGTTAAAAATGTTTGTCAACGGTAAGAGGGAGAGCGAGAGAGATAGAGTTTGGTATATATACTCACAGCCTGCTGCATTCCAGTGAGGTAAATGGCAAGCGAGCATTGATCTTGACCAGGGCAAAGTGCAGCCATGGTCACGTCGGTGATTGCCGGAAGCGCTATGACACCAGCAAAGCCTGTCAGAAACATTGTCACAAAAAGGTGGCTCAACCCTTCTAAGCCCTCCATCTCAACACTGATCAATACTTTCTTTAGATTTAACTTTTGTTGGAACTTGAATGAGTAGACAAGAGCTCTATACTCAAAGAATGTCTGGTCTGAAGAATATGTATATTTGGTTCGGTTGCTTCTGCCTTGTACCCAAATTGCATGTGAGTGAGTGAGTGAGTGAGACAGTGAGAGAGAGAAACAGAGTGTGAGAAAGAGAGAAGAAAGAAGATTCCAAATGTCCTTTCGGGATAATAACCGTAAAACAACCAAGCAAAGCAAAAGGACGACGGAGACGTAGCTTCTAAGTTGTTGCATGTATATGAGGTCTTTAATGAAAGTTAATGATTATTGGCATGGACAAAAACATTGTGGGGAGCAATTGCATGCTTTCCAAAATCAGACCTTCGTGTAAACGTCACGTTTAGCCTCCATTTTCACATAGTGGAGGGAGAGATATTTTCTTTCTATATTTTTCGAACTGCATAGTGAACCACCCAAATTATTTTTTAGTTATATTACTACTTTATTCTCAATCTCATAATTCTCCTTAAATATAGTAGTTGAAAGTTGAAAAATAAGAACATCAACTTAATTTTGAAATAATAGAAAGAAAGAGAAAAATAATATTAATTAAAATATAGCCCACAGACAAATTCTCTTAACTTCGATTATTTGGGTACACGAAATGACAGTTGCAATTCAGCTCGGCATGAAAAGGTTGTTACATATAGATATGGAAAACTTCAAAGTGTACGAATGAAATATAATAAGGCAACACAATATAATTATAAATACATCATTCATTTTCATTTCACAATTATTTACTTTCTTATTTTCACTTTGATTTGAAGAGAATTTTCGGTCGCCACAATAAATTAATTGAGAATAGTTTAGATTTTAGAAGCTTATAATGGACAATGACATGCAGAAATGATAAAGTGGAACACTTGGAGTGAACGATACTAATTAGTTCCATAATTGAACTTAGTTGTTCACTAAGTTATCCAATATCCCGCGTAAACAAATAAATAGCTCGAGATTCAATTTTTCTTAATTGAAGAACATGATGTGAACATATATATATATATATGAAGATATGAATGTCATAAATTTATAATGAATTGAAATTTGATTCACTTTTAGTATAACAAATTTATATTTTCATTCAATTACATATTAATAAATTATTAAAAAAAATTAATTATTATAACAATTACTTATAAAATACAACTCTTTTAATAATATGTATAAATACAATATTGGATGAGAGTTATAGATGGATTAAAATTAAACTATCTATAATCGTGTTGAGCATGTTGAAAGCAACCAAGTGATAAAGTTACTGGGCCATGAAAATGACGAGGACGTGAAATGACCGTTGCAGTTTCCTGCAAGAAAGGGCTAAATCTGTAAAACACTTTGCCATTGTTGAAATGGTGATGGCATGGCCATCATTGGTTGAAAATATGTAGTTTAGTTTATGGAAAACGACGACTTATAATAACATGAAATCAACTCTTCATAAGTGTCGCTAGATTTAAAATCTCAATAAATGTTTTATCTGAAATCTTGACAAATATTATATTAAATATAAAGAGATTAATGTATTAAAAAATATTATTAATTGATAATATAAATAACCCACTATCGAGTGAATCAATTGATTAGTAAAAAATATATATATAAAAAGACAAAAAATAAAATTACAAAACATGCATTGAATCTCCTAACTAACACAATTTTAGAAGGAATATGTAATTATCCTCATTTTGAAAGTACAAGAGTAATAATAAAATAGCATTAAAATACAAATTTCAAAGAAAAACAATGAAAGAATATGAAAAGAATACTAGTATTTAAAGCATGTTTTAATTGGCTTATAACCTCAATTAACATAAATTTTAAATTGAAATTTAACACCAAGAATATGAAAATTATTGTAAGACATGCCTAATAGGTGATCCCATATAAGATCCAATTAATGTTTAGATTATTATATTAAGATTTATCAAACACAAATAATTAACAAATTTTATGTCAATTTTTTTCCTTTTTGGGTACATATATTATCTCACTTTTGAAGACTATAATAACTACACACAATTTTAATTTTTATAATTGAAAGTTGTACAAGTTACAAATGAATCGAATAATTTGTTTATAAATTTTTAATTTAATCAAAGTTGGAGTTCAATATGCTTTAATTAAAAAATAAAAATTTATTTAGTGTTTGGTCTAACCCTTTTAACATAAATTGCTTCATAAAATACTAAATATTTTCTTATAGTTAGAGTCACATTTTTTTTAATATAGATGAATTAATGAAGACTTATTTTTAATATACCCTTGATTAGAAATACATATAATTAATCATAATGAATGAAATGCTTAGTTGAAAAAAATTGAATAGTAAATATACTAATGTAACACTCAAGTTGGTTCGTAAACTTCACATTAGACTTTTTAAATGTTTTGTTCATTTACCAATAAGGTCTGGTATAATTGGTAAATAGTTATATCTCTTAAACATGTATCCTGATTTGAACCAGATCGTGTATATGAAAAGATTTTGTTAGAAGAGGTTATACTTACTTCAGTGATCTCTTATTTTTGAAAGGGATTAGTTTCTGGTTAGAAGATACCCTTGGTTCACATAAAAAAAAAATATTTTGTTTATTTTATGAAAATGTAAACAATGAGACTATTTTGTTTATTGGCACTCTCACTAATTACTTTTAATTTTAATTCCCTAAATTACCACCGATTAAAGAGTTTTTTTTTATTCAACTCAATTCTTAATTAATTATATTTTTATTTGATTATTTACATTTAATTGATTGCAATTTAAGAAATAACAATTAAAAATAGTTAGTGAAAAATGTGAATAAAAAATTAAGAGTGCCAATAATATTACCCAATATGAAATAGTTGGTTATTTAATAATTGTATTCAATTACCATAAGTAATTTATTAAAATACAAGAGTATCTTATCTTATTCAAAATATGACATATGTGGTCCTTTATTATTATTATTCCATACTCATGTGAGAATCTTTTTATTATATTCATGACAAGTACTTTTTGAATCAAGATTTTTTTATTTTAGTTTAAACTTTTGCTATAAAAAATTAAAAAAATACAAACAAATGATATTTAATAATTATTTCATTTATATACATTAATCAATAAATAATATTATTAAATTCAAATTTTATAAAGTTTATTTTTTATAAACCGATCAATGTTCGAGTTTTATACTAGATGGATTAAGTTGGTTACAAATGAGTGAATGTCATTAATTATATTAGATTGCAATTAAACTTAAAAGTTCGCCAATTATAAAAGAAAACTGTAGAATTCCTTCTTCTTTTTTTTCCCTTAAAAATTAAAAGAAAAGTGCAGGATTCAAGATGTAAACAGAAAGAGCAATAACATGCAAACTTAAGTTTTATCATTTTCAACAACTCTTTTATTTTCCCTTCAATTTTCTCTCTGCAAAGTATATATGTATGCTCAACTCGAATTAAGAATATACTATAGAAAGAGGTTACCTTTTGACTATGTAAAACCTACAGTCAAAGTCTAAAGACTTAAAAGAGTAAAGAACTCTCCATTCCGAAAGGGTAAAGAATATACCTTAGTTTTCTGACTTGTTTTTCGGCTGAAAGTGGTGAATGCTTCAGCAGTGGTTAAAGTATCTATGGTCCCCAACCCCAGCTATGTTTTGCTAATCTAGAAGTTTAGCACTTAAAAGATTGATGTTGTGGAGAATGAGATTGAGAGGCCCATGCTCCGTTTTGTTGATTGAGTTGAGTTCGTCTTATTGTTTGGGCCATCAATTCTCTTTTGCCTCTGGACCCACAATTTGCACAGTGATCCACACCATCGTTAAACCGCCGAAACAGACTGCTAACTTACTACAAAAGTTTCGTTCTTATCCAATCTAAATCTAGTTCAGCTTCAGACTTAACCTAAACCCAAATTGTTAGGTCTCCTAGACTGTTTAAAACAGACTAATAACTAATAAGTGTGATTCCATACTTTGAAAACTAGGCCTCCTATTTATAAACATAGAGAGGTCTCCTAGTGGTCCTAAGGAGGTCTGTTAATCATACTTCAAGATTGATAAAGTTTAGATATGAATTCTTAAGAAACCACTTGAACCAAGCTACCACTTTACCAATTAACACAGTTTCAAAGCACAATTTATTCATATTTTAAATTAAGCTAGAGGCTTACTAGCACTTAATTTAATATATTAAAAAATTATTTTCCCGTAATAATAATAATAATAAAAGATTAAAACAAGTGTAACAACCTAGAAAAAAAGCAACAACTCTAATATCATGCTATATATATAAGGTTTAATTAAGTTTATATGTTTAATTTGGTTTGATTTAACTGATTTATCTAATTAGATTTGAAATTTTGAACAGGCCTATTGGCTAGGTTGTAGCTAAGCCCTGAATCCTGGAAATTTTTTTATAAGACGAATCTTGGGAATTTAGTGGGGCTTGGAAGAATTTTTTTTCTCAACAAGTAGAATTTATTGTGGAAATTAAAGGAATTTATATAGCAGAAAGGGAGCTCCAACCCACCTTAGCACATGAAGTATTAATCATAAGATTAACAAATTTCGGCTTTCTAAAGCCAATTATCAGAAGCTCCATATAGTTCAGATTACATAACATTACTAATATTTGAAGCAAAAACAAGGGGTTGACTTCCTCTTAAACAAGAACAGATGCATCCCAAGTCCCAACTCAAAAAGAAAAGGAAGTAGAGATTGTACAGGTCTTAAGAGAATATATATACTGTCCAAAATTTGCAGCATCTTACAAAGGTGGTTTGCAGCAAAATTGGATCCCCTCCATCTAAACCTGACTTCAAGTGCTGTTACTGGTTGGAGTAACTTAAGACAATCCTTAAACACTCGCACTCTAGGAGCGCCAAATGCACTTTCATATTGAAAATAATGAGATGGGTCACTAACATCAGGCTAGTTTGTAGTGCCCACAGTATTGTTCATACTCTAGCCCATCTAACCCAATTTGCGTATATGATATATAGTGCATGGCTCATGGTTTATACGCTAGCCCATCTAACGACAACTAATCTGATGTGTGTGATATAATGCAAAGCTAATGGTTCATAGAGCCCATCACCATATTTATTAATTACTAAAGAGGTTATATATAATGGTTGTTAAGCACCAAAAAAATATATAATGGATTTTAATTGTCCTAATCTCAATAATGGGGACTTACCTATCACACTCAGTCGATGAACACTTAGAAATTAAGTCAAAAAATACACCAAAAACTCAAAATTCAACAGATTTTGTTCATATTGGCATAAAGAAGTCTGAATGATTTGATGGACATTGATTGGTTGTTGCCGGGAAATTAACATGTTCCTCGAGTGCCAGATGTTCCATAGCATGTAAGCACATAAAACACTCAATTGATATTGATGGTTTGGCAAAGGGTATAGTAGAGCAAGGTGAGGAATGGTTTTAGTTTGGTTTTTATACTGGATTAAGGTGGGATAAGGTTTGAGGTTCACGTTTAGACAGAGAACAAAGAGATATGGTACGGGGAGTCACAGACATGTTATTGATGATATCTTCAGAGAATATCTGCTCTTTCAATTATTTTGAATCAGGGTTTCAAAAATTCTTAATGGGATATTCCTAACAAGACAGTAGAAATCTTGAAGTGGAAAATAAGGATAGTACTTATTTTTGTTTTTTGGTTATCAAATATTTAAGAGTAGATTGTGAAATATTTATTAGTTATTATTTATATTTAATAAAGTTTTAAATATTTATTATAAAATTAATAATCAATAAATGATTGAAAATTTATTTTAAATAATAAATTTATTAAGATATCATAATAACGATGAATTGAAAAATTATTGGGTAAGCACAGTTTACCATAAGCACTCTATTCAATATTAAACATGTATAAGATTTTATAAATCATATTATGAATATATTTATTTTTAAAAACTAACTTTACACATATCAATTATTAAATAAAATATCTATAATAGATTATGTCTACTTAAAAATTGTTCCGACGAATCAGGCAAACACTTGTTCACGTGCATCATGCAAAATTAATCCTCAATTAAAAGCATTTAAATTTGTAAAAAAAAAATCAATTATACATTATTATTATTATTATTATTATTATTATATCATTACAAAATTTTAAATATAATAATTAATTATTTAAAAAATTAAACCCGCATTTAGAAACTGAAACCAAAACTCCAATTAAAGTTTCCCACCTCATCAAATCTGAATCTGACTTACATTATAGAATAAGGAAACTTTATGGATATAGTATGACTCTGAATTTTAAAGTATTTATTTGCTATTAATTTTATAATAAATATTTAAAATTTTATTAAATATAACTAATTTTTTTGATAATTAAAAAAAATAACAGTTTTAATTTTGATCATTATAAGTGTAAAATTTTACACTTTTATCTAATTATGTATTGTCAATTTATTAAAAGAGTTTGATTATAATAACAACTACTTCAAAAGTTTAACACTTTTAATGATGTATCAGTACATAATTAGATGACAATATAAAAAAATTTTACATTGAAAGTTGATTAAAATTAAATCTAAAAAATAAAAAATAAAAATGATTATGTTACCGTTTAAAAACATATTATGAGTTAGTAACTTTGGTCGTGTGTCTCTGACACAGAGTTCTTGTTTCTCCAAAAGGTACAAAGCCATGTACATGGATTCTCTTGCGCTGTTCTGCACCGCCACCCTCGTCTGCGGCGGCGGAGGCCTCTACTGGTTCCTCTGCATCCTGGGCCCCGCCGAGCAAAAGGGCAAGCGAGCCCTCAACCTCTCCGGCGGTTCCATCGCCGCCGGCGAAGTTGAAGCCAGCTACAACCGCTACTGGTCCTTCTTCCGTCGACCCAAAGAAATCTCCGCCGCCGACAAAGTCCCCGCCTTCGTGGACACCTTCTACAACCTCGTCACCGACATCTACGAATGGGGTTGGGGCCAATCCTTCCACTTCTCCCCTTCCATCTCCGGCAAGTCCCACCTCGACGCCACACGCATCCACGAGGAAATGGCCGTCGATCTCCTCCACGTCATCCCCGGAAGTAAGATCCTCGACGTTGGTTGTGGGGTCGGTGGGCCCATGCGCGCCATTGCTGCTCATTCGGGTGCCAACGTTGTTGGAATCACCATCAACGAGTACCAAGTGGATCGTGCTAAAATGCACAACAAAAGGGCTGGTTTGGATCATTTGTGCGAGGTTGTTTGTGGGAACTTCCTTGACATGCCGTTCAAAGGGGAAACCTTTGATGGGGCTTATTCGATTGAGGCAACTTGCCATGCACCGAAGCTTGAGGATGTGTATGCTGAGATTTATAGGGTTTTGAAGCCTGGGGCAATGTACGTTTCTTATGAATGGGTTACCACTGAGTTGTATGAACCCGAGGACCCTTTGCATGTGGAGATAATAGAGGGGATTGAGAGGGGTGATGCCTTGCCTGGCTTGAGGGGATACTCTGATATTGCTGAGGTTGCTAAGAGGGTTGGGTTTGAGGTGCTTAAGGAGAAGGATCTGGCTAAGCCTCCTGCTGGACCTTGGTGGTTGAGGTTGAAGATGGGTAGGTTTGCTTACTGGAGGAACCATATTTTGGTGACAGTGCTTGCTTGGCTTGGAATTGCACCGAAAGGGGTTGTGGATGTGCATGAAATGTTGTTTGAGACTGCTGATTATCTGACTAGAGGTGGTGAGACTGGGATTTTTACTCCTATGCATATGATTCTTTGCAGAAAACCACTGGCTGCTGCTGGGTCTTCTTAGCTGCATGCATTGCAGAGAGACATTGAAGGTGCTTATTGGAACTTGCTTGTCTTTTTTTTTTTTTTTATGGGTTTCAATTGAATTTTGAATTATCTTGTACTACTAGCTCAATGTGTATGAGCCTATGAGGGATTTCTCTTTTTAGTTCTGAGAGATTGAAGTAGTTGGAGCAGGGACCATCACTAATAATAGAAGAAGAAATAGATCATTTTGGCGAAAATGTTGGATTGTTCCCTAACTTATCAATAAAGTTCCTTTGATTTAAACTCAAAAAGTTTTCTGTGCTTTCAGTTTCTAATTCTCTCTTTGTTTGCAAGCATTTTGTGAAATTGAGAGCAGATGCAAGTATTTTCGTGAGAATATGTGATCACAGATAGTTGGATGAGGTGTTAGTACACAATCGGAACTTTAGTTTCCCTAGTTCATGTAGATGTGGAATTTGGTGAAGTGAATACGTTGCATTGAAGTTAAGATGTAACTGATACTGGAATCACAGTTTAGGTTGTCGTCGTGTCTTTGCTTCTGAACAAATAAAAGTATTAGCAGGCATAGCACGTGGCTTAGGTAGCTGTATGAGATTCTATTACGTAGTGGAGCCAATCCACAGAGTTTTTTTTAGAGGATGCCTAACGTTGGATTTTGGAGTCACTGCTACAACATTGACAAGGAGATGCCATTATAAATTACGTAAATGGAATGCTTTTGCATTTAATACATGCTCAAATTAATCCTATGTCCATCCCAAAAAGAAAAAGAACAGCAGTATGATTTGCATTTCATATTAAAAACAATATAGTCATGTGCATGTCAAGCCCGTATATTTTGTGACAATGTGCAGGGATCCCAAGGCGTTGTACCCTATTACAATTTTTTATAGAAAAATACTAGATAACTAAAATTTTTAACAAAATGAGTTGGCATTGTTATGGACGTTTAGATAGATGAGTGGTCCTATCACTTTGACTTATCTAACAACCATTTTGAATTTTGACAAATTTTTCTGGCTATGTATCATTACTCTCTTTTTATATTGGCATATCAATAATTTATATGATATTTATGACGAATTGTTTTGGTTTATGGAGATTGAAGAGTACTGCATTAATGCGTTGGAATGCTTAATAAGTGAGTAGTATAATGGGCTCACCTATTTTCCTTGATGATATCATGTCGTTTCTTAGTGATGAAAGATGCTATGTGCTTTTGCATCTGCAAAGTCTGGTGATGAAAACAACTAGAAATGTCATGTGATATACTGATATGTAATTCTGCATTTACAAGTTTACAAAATTCAACTAATTTGTGATAGTAAGAAATCACTTGAGAAGGGGGTTGAATCAAGTGTTATTAAAAATAAAATCTTCTGCAACACACAAAAAACTCAAAACAGTAGAGATAAGCTGGCTTATCAGTAATAGTGAGCTAGCTTATCTAAGTCAGAATTTGAAACTTAAACAGAGCATGCACGTACAAGTTTGAACATCAACAAATAAACATTCACACACAAATGTAGTAAAGATAGGGTTAAGAAAGAGCTTGCACAGTGGAATTTATACTGGTTCGGCCCAATGTGGAACCTACTTCCAGTCCTCAGCCAAACTGAGATTTTTCACTATCAACCAAGTGTTCTTTGATCCACCATAGCCTCTTCAAGCTAGATACAAGTAGTTTTGATCCACCCTACCCTCTTCAAGCTAGAAATGAGTAGTTTTGATCAACCCTAACCTCTCCAAGCTATGAAACAACACACCCTTAATGGGCTTTACAAAAAACAGAGTAAAAACTCTCTCACAAAGAGTTGGATATACAATGATAAGCTCCGCACAGATTTACAAATGATTCTCAGAGTAAAGCACAACTAATTCTGTTTTTCTTATCTTTTTCCCTTCTCCTCTTGTTGTTGTCTCTAGAAAATTATGGATATTTGTAAGCAAGAGAATTTTAACATTGCAACACAAGGACATTGCAGTTTTTGTACTGCACCAGCTGTCCATAACCTCTTTTGGCAGTTAGTGGGTGCATGGTGTCCTTTTTCTCTTTTGTGTCTGTCATTCTTTTTTGTTTGGTATCATTCTAGCCCTTCCAAAGAATATTCTAACGATTTGGCAGCTTGGGAAACCTTCTAGAATCATCTTGTAGCTAGAGAACAAAAACAGAGTTGAATAGAGTATTTCTGAGTTTCCAGTATGAGCCAACTCATCTCGCATTCATGAGTCAGCTCATCCATGTTTTTCAGCTTTGTTCCTTCAGCAAATTAATTTTGATCATTAGCATGCTCTTCTCTGTCCATCCAGCAGCTAGTTCAAGTGTGTAGGGAGTGAGCTAGTTCAAGTGTGTAGGGAGTGAGCTAGTTCATCTTCAATTCATGAGTCAGCTCATCCATGTTTTTCAGCTTTGTTCCTTCAGCAAATTAATTTTGATCATTAGCATGCTCTTCTCTGTCCATCTAGCAGCTAGTTCAAGTCTGTAGGGAGTGAGCTAGTTCAAGTGTGTAGGGAGTGAGCTAGCTCATCTTCAATTCATGAGTCAGCTCATCAGCTTGTTTATCTTTGAGAATTTCAGCTTTAATGCTTTGATAAATCTGCAGAATAGTCTTTTAACTAGGATCAAGTGTAAGCAATCTTTGTTAATGATAAAGTAATGTTTGTAATCATCATAAAATAAGTGCTAACAAGAAACATTGGGCTAACAATTTGAACCTTGCAAGGTTAGTCATGTAGCGGGTAGAAGCTTTCACATTTATGTGGTTGCTACTTGTTATGCGTAATATATAAAGATTATTGCCTTATGGTACTTGCTTCAGGCTGAAACAAATTTATGATTTATGAAGGATGAACTAAGTTTAGCTCTTGACAGTTCTATAATTTAATGAAGAAAATTCTACCTTTTTTTTAGGTACAAGAAAATGCTGGTGACTGCTACAGTGTAACTAGTTCGTGAAACCATGCAACTCAAGTTCTTTTTTTATTCTTTTTATCTTCTTATGAAGATAATGCAATTGACAGTGATTAAATTACAACTCATAATTTTCTAAGTTTAATTTTGATCCATTGTCAGTGTAATTTTTTTTATTTTGTCATCAAATCATGTATTATCAAATCATTAAAAGAGTTTGACTATCACAATAGCTATCTCAAAAGTTTAACACTTTTAATGATATATCAATACATGACAGTAGAAATTTTTTTTATAAAATTAAAATTAAATTCATTTTCTTTTGAAGCCACATTTATATTACTCAATTTACTATTTAACCTCGTGATTTGTGGGCTGCTTGGGATAAGCACAGGAATCACGTGAGCTATTCACACGTTATTTGTATTTGTATGTTGTCTAATTCTAATTCTAATAACGGGATTCATTCCCTTTTTTCGCCGTTAATGTACTCTGTACTAGTTGTCGTGTTTTTTTTTTTTCTTGTTTTGTTTGTCTGTCTTGCATGTTCCTCTCTGTCTTCCCTCTTCATGTTGAAATCTGTCAAGAAAGCGCGTGACTACCTTAACTAGAAAAGCGATGATCGCCAGGGCTTTGGATCTAACACAACTTGTTCTTATGCTTCATAACTGAAGCCTTTTCCTTTTTACACGTTGAATGCTAGCCAGATAACACGTGATTTGTTTTATAATATTATAGTCTCAATTAGCATGCCAATTGTTCATGAAGTCTAGTGAGAAGGATCATGTATACAACCAAAAGCCAAAAACGAAAAATGTTAACCCTTGTTCCCCATGGATAATGGATATTTATCTCCATTTTCTCATTCCTGTAATCAGTATTATTGTCATTTACTTTTCAATATGTTACTACTTTCTGAATATACTATTTGAAGTATAAAAATAGATATATGGAGGCACAAGGAGAATAGGAGAATCTCCCAGCGTAAGGATTGAAAGAGATGAATTTGGTTATGGAAACGTCGATTTGTGATTTACTGGCTTTAGCCATGAAATATAAAAAAAATCAAACCCCTAAGTGGTACTGCAAAAGCACGCAAATAATATATACAAAAAAAAAAACCTTGCACAGATTTTATAATTATGAAGAGGGATATGATATGAGCTAACCGAAATATATAGCCTACTAATTGTTACTCAAAGAAATAAAGAAGCAGAACGGAAAAAGAACTTGAGACGGATGACCTTGTCCCTTGAACATTGAATATGGAGCTTATATAAATCCATTGATCATCAAGTTAATTTGTTATCGAAATTGTACTATTATCTCAAAAGACAGTTTTAACTTTTGAAGAATTCAACTCACTGTGAAACCACTTGTAAAGGTTGTGAACTATGAACTTGCTAGGTACGTGATGATCTTCAAAGGACCCTAAACAATGAACCTTGGACAACTGTTGGATCCGATTTATGTCCGAACGGTGTGGACTTTGAGGTTTCATTTTTAGAAAATATGTACCATTTTCACACTTTAGTATTTATGCATCCACATGGCTTCAACCGTTAAACTATATCATATGCGGTGCACCAGAACGGATTCATGTTAAAATAAAACCCTTTGGATCATAAAGCTATATCTTATGAGGGGGAAATAATTATGCACAACATAATCTGATGTTGACATTAACCATAATTTATACATCAATTCTAAATAAGAATTGAAGTCTACATTCAACAAAATTCATTAGCCATCACTTCTCTGCTCTGTACAGTTGGGGCTGCGCGGAGAAAATCTAGAAACTAGAATTAAACTGAAACCTGTCAAAGAGGTGAGCCAGCAAATACAAGTAAATTATGACGGCTACATGAAATGTATTTTTTATTTTGTACAAGCCATACATAAAATTTATACGGAAACAAATAAAGCCTCTGACACCAAACCATAGGTAGTTATGAAAACATGATGGGGGGAATGAGATTGAAGAGTAGTATAAAGCAGAAAAAGGCTAAAGTAAACAGCTCAATTATTAGACAAATTTTATATGTGAGACCCTAACCTATCTCGTGTGGAAAAATTGGGTCAAAATTCTCCAGGCTTCTCTAACACTAACCACCCCCATAACTGCCAACTATGATTCGCCATTTTATAAGAGTATGACATGGTTTAAACAATTTTCTGTGGCTATCTCAACAGAGAACCTAACTTGCTTCTTCTTCTTCTTCATTGTAGTTGTAGATAAGATAACACGCTTACTAAATAACTTTCCCTTTCATGCAAACGCGTCATTTTCATTATAATGAATGCCCAACAAGAAGTGCAGCAAATTAAACTGCAATAATACGCACCATGTGAGCAGTTGGAGAACTTCATTTCAATATTTATTACTTCAGTTGGCATATGATCCGTAGTTTACCCATGGGACAACACCGCCACACCCCTTATATTTTACGCATTGACTCTGAATTAAATTAATACAGCATGGGAAGTCGGGAACTTACACCGAATAAAAATATTAATATAGCATGGGAAGCCAGATAATGAGATTCATCCGTCATCAATATATATATATATATGTAAAGCTCAAGGCAGCTTGAACTTTCATATCCACAGAACACAGATAGGTAGTCACATATATACACAGAAAATTGAAGTTTGGCTTTAGCAAGATGGAGTTAAAGGCTGCACTTGCAGGCAATGCCTCGTTGAGGAGAGGGTTTGGGTTCTTCAGAGATCCCAATCAAAAGAAGAATAGACATCAATTGGAAGCCATGATTCCAAAGGTAAATGGTAGTGGAGGAGTTGTTTCAAGCAGAGAGGAAGATGGTGGGGTCGTGAGGATGAAGATTGTGGTGAAAAAGAGCGAGTTAAAGCAGTTGGTAGAAGTGATAAGTGGTGTCAACGGCGAAGCACATTGGTCATCAATGTCGTCTGTGACTCTGCCTTCGTCATCAGTGGAACAAAGATTGAATATGTTGCGGAGAAAGCATCAATCCAGAGCCAAACCGCTCAGGGGGAACCGCCACAAGTGCTGGAGTCCTGCACTACAAAGCATCCCTGAAGAGCTTTAAGCCTGTGATTGTTTGTGCACTGTATATATGCTTCTGTTTTCTTGTGCTTCTGTTCACATTCAGCAGAAAGGGCATACAGAGCAGAAAAAGAAAAGAAAATCATGGAGGGGGCCGGAAAAGAGAAATTGTGTTCAACATTAGTGTAACCGCACGTAGATAATTATTATTTGTTTTCACGGGTTAATGTAGACTTCATTCACTTTAGACTGGAAAATTTTTACCCAGGTTTCTATCACCCAAATGACTAATCATGTGTAGTCCTGTAAGTTATTAAGTAAGAAGTACAAAATAATGATGATTGTAATTGACTAATCATGTTCTAATGATATGAATCACTTTCGTATTCATTTGAAGAATAATTTTTGATAAGACAAATCAAGCCAGTAGATTTGAAGAGAAACGGTCAATCACAAATGATGAATTAAGTTACTAAATTAGTTAATGATTAATTATTTGCATAACTTGAATAAAATTATTTGTTATTACTTATTTTTATTTTAATTAATATGTTTGTTGACTCTTCTAGATGATTTTTCAAAAAAAAGGAGATAATCAAGTCATTGGTAAATGTTGAGGTGGGACAAAGACAGGCCATCCCAAATCATTTCAAATAATAATAATAACAATCTGACATTTAATCCACCCATCCAGTATTGAATATACACATTACTCCTATCAAAATTTTAGAAACTAAAAATTCAAAAAACAATTCTTCAAAGTTTTCTTCATTTCTTTCCTCACACCCAAACAAAGGTTACATGAGGTCCTAGAACTAGAATCCTAGTTTAGCTAGAAAATCTCTCAAACTAAATGTTGAACAAGTTCTCAAGATGGTTCTTAGTTCCTACAACCACATTCACAACAGTTAACGGTTAACCGCCGGAAAAAAAAAACCGAATGAATAACGGATTGAAGAACAGAACAGTGCCGCGAAACCTTAAAAAACATCCTGAAAATGGCTGCAACACTTGCCTTCCATCACCATCACAACCTCTTCTTCCTCAACTCCACCACACCCCACAAACGCTCCCGAAAACCCAACAACACCAGCTTTGGCCCCCAAAATGACCCATTGGGACTCCGTCACAGTCACAAGCAGTCAGAGAAACCAAGAGGTTCTTTTTCTACTTCTTCTCGTCTCACAAGGACCCTCGTTGAGATTGTGGGTTCGGGGTCCATGCAAGATGCACTTACCCTGTTCGACAAAATGGCTCATTCGGACACCTATGTCTGGAATGTCATGATCCGAGGGTATACGGATTATGGGTTGTTTCAGGATGCAATCGATTTGTATCGTAGAATGCGATATGAAGGGGTTCATACGGATCATTTCACATACCCATTTGTGATCAAAGCTTGTGGTGGCTTGTTAGCTTTGACAGAAGGCGAAATGATTCATGGCAATTTGTTTAAGGTGGGTTTGGATACGGATGTTTATATTTGCAATGCGCTCATTATTATGTATGGGAAGCTTGGTCACATTGGTTCTGCATTGAGGGTTTTTGAAGAAATGCCTGTTAGAGACTTGGTTTCTTGGAACTCTATCATTAGTGCTTATTCTTTGGTCCAAGAACATTTGAGCTCTTTGAAGTGGTTTAGAGAAATGATGCAAGTTGGGATTCGACCAGATAAGTTCAGCATAATAAATGCTCTTCACGCGTGTTCTCTCTCTGTGTATCTGTTAGGGGGAAGAGAAATACATTGCTTTGCACTCAAATTGGGTTTGGAATTAGATGTTATGGTTCAGACGTCGCTTATTGACATGTACAGCAAGTGTAGAATGCTAAGTTATGCCAAGAGGGTTTTTGACAGGATATCTGTAAGAAATGTTGTGGCTTGGAATGCAATGATTGGTGGTTATGCTATAAATGGCCAACCACTTCAGGCTTTTGGTTCCTTGAAAAAGATGCTCAAGGCTGATAACTTGGCTGTTGATAATGTTACACTCATAAACCTGCTTCCTTCTTGTGCACAACTAGGAGCTGTTTTGCAGGGTAAGTCTATCCATGGACTTGCCATAAGGAAAGGCTTTTTACCTCATCCAGTGTTAGAAACTGCTCTGCTTGACATGTATGGGGAGTTTGGTATACTGAAATTGGCGGAGCTAACCTTTAATCAAATGATGGATAAGAACTTGATAACGTGGAATGCCATGATTGCTGTATATGTACAGAATGGATGGAACAGGAAGGCCTTAAAACTATTTGAAGAACTTTTGAGTGAATATCTGACTCCAGATACAGTTACTATTGCAAGTGTCCTTCCTGCCTATGCAAATTTGGCGCCATTAAGGGAGTGCAGGCAAATTCATGGTTATATTATGAAATTACATTATCACTCAAATACATATGTTTCAAATTCGATTTTGTATATGTATGCAAGTTGTGGAGATCTAGCGACAGCCCGCAAAATTTTTGATCAAATGTCTTGTAGGGATATCATATCGTGGAATACTATCATGATGGCTTATGCCATTCATGGTATGGGGAGAATGTCAATTGAACTGTTTTCTGAGATGAA
The DNA here is from genome assembly GCA_023212625.1 of Styphnolobium japonicum. Classification (NCBI taxonomy): domain Eukaryota; kingdom Viridiplantae; phylum Streptophyta; class Magnoliopsida; order Fabales; family Fabaceae; genus Styphnolobium; species Styphnolobium japonicum. The sequence continues at coordinate 2,087,722 of JALBWW010000013.1, forward strand.
GAAAGGAGGCATTCTGCCTAATGATAGTACATTTGTTTCGCTGTTATCTTCTTGTAGCATTTCTGGCATGGTTAATGAAGGGTGGACATACTATAATTCAATGAAACTAGACTATGGAATAGAGCCTAAAATAGAGCATTATGGATGTATGCTTGATCTTATTGGTAGAAGTGGTAACTTGGACCAAGCCATGAGTTTTATAGAAGAAATGCCACTGTTGCCTACAGCCCGGATATGGGGATCGTTACTAAATGCAAGTAGAAACAAAGGAAACATAGAATTAGCTGAACTTGCTGCTGAGCGTATCTTGTCGATAAGGCATGATAATACTGGGTGTTACGTCTTACTTGCTAATATGTATGCTGAAGATGAGAGGTGGGAGAATGTGGAACAGATAAAATCTATTATGAAGAAAGAAGGATCAGAGAAAACCATAGCATGCAGCATAGTAGAGACTAAATTTAGGCTGCACAGATTTATTAATCAAGACAGATCTCATGTTGAGTCTGACATGATTTATGATGTTCGAGATATCATATCAAGAAATACTGGTGATAGCAAATACATCCATTGTGTCACCAAGTTCAAGCCATCAGACTTAGCTAGGAAAAATGCAAATTTACCAGAGAACCATAGTGTAAGATTGGCAATATGTTTTGGACTCATCTCTACAACACTTGGAAATCCTGTTCTTGTCAGGAAAAACACAAGAATATGTGAAGATTGCCATGTTGCTGTAAAGAGGATTTCAGAGATTACTAAGAGAGAAATTATAGTAGGAGATTCTAAAGTCTTCCACCACTTCAGAGACGGGCACTGCTCTTGTGGTGATTACTGGTAGCTTCAGTTTATATATGCCTTACTAGCTCTGCCACAAAATATATGATCACATTCATGTAGAAGGTTACTTTTATATCACCAAAATCATTTGTGTCTGTCTGTATGTATATATGAGGCATAACAGAATTACTAATGGACAGAACCAACCAATATTTCTTCGAATTGTTGTTTAACCTACCAGATATACACTGACAAGTTCTGGAAAACCAGTTTTTCTTTTTCTTTTATAATATATATATATATATGGATGGGAATCTACTTACTCCAAATGGTGGGTTGGGCAGGTCTTACATTGATTCATTGACAAAGAAAACATAGAAAATGAAATGTAGTCCTTAATATTTTGGTCTTCCAAGAGGTTTTCCCACACCTTTTGGGTGGGGGGACTAATTCCCGCTCAGCTGTCAAATGGCGTGGCTCTAACTACAAAATACTTCTAGTGGGATTCAAACCCCTGCACTATAGGTAAAATTCGCCCACTTATAGCTCAATTCGCCCTTCCTTAATATGCAATTACTGTGCATTACGTTTAGGAATGATGATAAGATCAACTGGATGCAGGTTTTCAATTCCAAGGCAAACGCACTGTCCTTTAACTTGTCTCATTGTCTGTAATGATTGGAAGCATAACACCCTTTTTTACTTGGAAGTTTAGTTTAGCTGGTTGAGGATTGACTTGAAACTTCTGCAACTAGATTTTCTTCGTCTAACAATATATGAACTCATTAAAAACTAATAAGTAACAAAGACAGTGAAGGGGAAGGATGAACCATAAATGCAGTAGCCAATCTTCAAACAGTATTAGATAAGCATGAGAAGATATTGCTCATAGATGTAGCGTACAACTCATATCTGTGGGTTGTTATGCAGGAATTATGGCCAGTTGTTGTTTAGAAATTGAAGTGGTTTTAAAGCAATTAAAAAAGTGATGTGCAAAAAACATGGTTAAGATTAAAATGTCTACATATTAATAATAGGTAAGAATGTATTTAAAAGTAATACTTATCCAATTAATCGAAAGATAAATTTGAAAATTTCAGAATTGAAAGTAACTATCAAAAGAAACTTTGATATTCAATCATTGTGTAGTAATTTCTATCAGTTTGAGTCAATGAGTTGATAGCTCACATGATACTGAACACGGTCTTCGCCGTTCTACCTTTACCCTTTTTCTTTCTCCATTTTTCATGTCTTTAATACCTTTTATATAAGAATTCAAAAATTGATTAAAAAAATCATTCATTATGAAGTTAAGAAGTTCCTAACTCCTAAGGCATTCTGTAATTAAAAAGAATATTTTCACATTCAATGTCATCAAATTGCTTAAAAATGTGTGTACAAAAATATTTATATAATTCTACATTAATAATAAAAAAAGTAAGAGAAATGTTAAAAAAAAAAAAAGTAAACTTAACAAGTAATTCCACTAATGGTTTATTATTATGATACATGAATATATTGGGTAAAAAAGGAAATAAAAATATCTCAAAGTCAAATCATACTTCTTTTTCCTGATTAAAAAAAAAATTCATTCTTTATTCATGATCATAACAAATCAATAATAGCTGAGGAAAAGATTTATTTTTATTCGACAACATGACAAATCAACAATTTTAATAATAATTTATGATAAAATTACATATCGTTTATTAAATTATAACTAGTTGTTATCAAATTTATTAACTAAATAAATGAATTTATTTATTATTAAAAATAATATAAAATTTATAATATAAATATTATTATTATTTTATTTACAAGGTACCAACCAAAAAAGAAAAAGTTTAAAGGAAAAGAAAAATCTCTTTTCAAATTTACAATGGGAACTTTTACTTTTCATCTACTAGTCAAACCGAGTGTTCCGAAAAAATAGAACTGTCCCTAGTCTCTTATCTCTCTCAGTCAACGTACTCTTCCTCCTCCTCCTCTTCATTGTTGCCAATCCTTCTTCTTTCACAAAAAAACCCAACAAAAGCTTCCAAAACGGTCTTCAAGAAGCCGCCGCAAAGCCACACGAAGCAACCCAACTCTCCTCCTCCGCCGCCGCAGCCACAGAAGCACTTTTCCTTCAACTTCTCAAACAATCCCTTATTCCCGACCTCCGGCGGCGTCGACATGGGCTGCAGATAAGCCAAAGCGGCATGCTTTAGAAGTGGGTTCTTGATGGGGATCTCATTCCAGCTCGCATTGTTCGCCGGCGGCGAGGTCGCCGGCGACGGCGGAGGGTATGGCATGATATCCCTGAGACTGGTGTACGACACCGTCGGTTTTGTTTTCATCTCTATGCCGGAAACCTCCAACTGCGGCGCACCAAAGCCGTCGCTGTGTATGAGAAAAGACAAAGTAGTGGACGAATGAGAGTTTAATGGGAAATCAGACTTTTTTGGCTCTTCAATAATACATATTTTCCATTGGATTTTTGGATGACTACTAACTCTTTAATATTTACTTGGACAATTATGTAATTTTTATTTTTATTTTTTCTCTCTCTTTTCCTTTTTAACAGAAGAAAATCTAAAAGATTATCTTAGAAATTAGAATGAATGAGAAAGAGAGAGACCTATATAGAGGCAGAGTGTGTGATGTTGCTGTCTGATAATACATATTTTCCATTGGATTTTTGGATGACTACTAACTCTTTAATATTTACTTGGACAATTATGTAATTTTTATTTTTATTTTTTCTCTCTCTTTTCCTTTTTAGCAGAAGAAAATCTAAAAGATTATCTTAGAAATTAGAATGAATGAGAAAGAGAGAGACCTATATAGAGGCATCGAGAGTGTGTGATGTTGCTGTCTGATAAGAGTTTACAGGATATAAGTGAGCAGTGAAAATTTTAGAAGCTGGACGTGATTTTATTTTGGAGTGGATAGGAGGAAAGAAAGGGTAAATCTGCACGTGAATGTTTGGCGTTTTCATATTATTAATAATGTTTTTATCATTATTATTATTTATCTTCAAGCTATCTATATATGAGAAGATGAATCAACCACTGTTGTTCTTTTTATCAGAGATTAACATCCTTAAAAGTCAATCTTTCTTGCCAAATTAATGCTGCTATACACAAAAAATAACAAGGTAGAAGTTTTAAAGGATGATATTAACATTTTTATGACCTTGGATGCATAGAGAAATTTTTTTTTTTTTTTTGTTAAGGATGCATAGAGATATTTGGGCACTGTATAAGATACTATAAAGTAGATACTGAATTTTATTTATAGAGTAAAATGTATAGTGATTTATTATTAATTAAAAAATTGATTTTTTATATAAATAAAATGTAAGTAATGTGATCACAATTTTTTTTCTTGGTATTAATCTGATCACAATCTATGTATTTATAAAAACTATCTCCTTTACTTGTTTTATCAATGATTATCCAGTGTACTATGTATTTTAGTAGAGTCAGATCCCATTTTCAAGAATATTTGTCCCAAGGATGGTTACCAGTTGTTTATTTAGTGCATGTTCAGATTAAATTGTGGGTGAATTGATGTTAAAAGAATCAATAATAAAACTAATAATTTTAAAATTTTAAATTTATTTAAACATTCTATAATAGAGTCATTTTTAAAATATAATTTGAAAATTTACTAATTGATTTTATAATTTTAATAAAAAAATAAAAAAATAAATCTCAGTTCTTAAAATTAATTCTTACACAGAGTCACTTATCCTTATTACTTGAATTGATCTTTAAATAATTGAATTCATGATTAAAAGATTAAAGTAAATATCAAAATGGTGAGAGTTATTACTCTGATATTTAAATTTTTTTTTATACCGATACCTTAATTAATTATAAAATATTTATTGATTATTAATTATATTTTATTTATTGTAATAACTAAAAGTCATAAAGATAACATATGTATAATAACTCCTTTTTTACCCTCCCTTTTTTTTGTTTGGTTATCGAGCATTGCAGAACTCAAATTTGTTTATCATTTCAGTACTTGTGACTGTAGCCATGTAAAGCCACACACTTTTAACAGTGTTGCGTGCGATAACTCGTATGGCCGGTAAGCTGGGGAAAACTTTTTTGGCTTACTCACACTCTTATACTTGTTCACTTTTTGACACGTAATTAGTTAGTCATTACATTTACCTCCACAACCGCTTCTCCTTTCTCTTTCTGATATGAAAATGAAAATGAAAATTCTCTTCTCTTCTTCCATTCTCTTTTTGATAGCTTCTGCCATTATTAACTCCCCAAACAGGTGAGATTTATTTACTGTTATTTAACTTATTTTCGTGTTAATATCTGTTCGTCCTGTGACACACTCATGACTCAAGTTAGAATGTTGTATGCTTTTGCTTTCCTGAGATACCCACATTTTTCTCAGTTTCGCTCAATTATTTGAGGTATTACATTGATTTAATTCTGGAAAAAATGCGTCTATAGCCATCCCATCATATGTTTTTTTAAATATTTGAGAATGAACTTTTTACCATCTTTATTTTCTGTTCTCTTCATGGTTGGGTTTTGCATGAAAGAGAAGAATATTCCTTGAATCAATACGTATGTTTTAGTAAATGGTAAATCATGTGGTGAATTGGTTATTAGAAAACTTCTGTTTCACATGGAGCTGTTAAAGATTTTCATTTTTTCGAACTCAAATTTGGGCGAGGAATTTACAGTGGTGAATAAGCTTCTTTAGAAGTTTAGTTTAAAGAGGCTTGCTTGAATTTAATAGGTTTTGCTGCATTGAGGTGCCCAAAGAGCACTAGTTTGGAAAATTCTTGGGTAGAGTAGTTTGTGCACACTGGACCAGTAGAAAGAGACAGTTAGTTTAACATTTTTGAATTCTCCAATTGGTCTAGTGCACAAACTGATTGATTGTACGTGGTGTCTGCCCAAGAATGCCATGTCTTGGGTTATCTTGCTCACTTAGAATGGACAAACAATGAGAAAAGGAACAACACATATGTTGATTGTATATTTTTGGAGGTGTTATATTAATCATTTGTGAGGCCGAAATAAAATAAAATTGAGGATTCCATTAAATCAGCCTAGCTCTTTTGCTGGAGCTAGCAGGCCTCATTTTACCATAAAATGAATTTCTCTAGTGGAAATTCTTTTCCTTTTCCTATCTTCTTGGTTTTATGAATTTTACACCTGACAAATCTCCATACTTGATTAACTTAGTTTAAATGCAGAGTTACTGAGAATTATAGCAAATGTCAGCTGAAATGGAGTCAAATGTCCCTGAATACGTAACTCTGGGAGAAGGTTCTACTCCGAAGTTAGACAACTTCCAAAAGGTTTCAATTATACCTCTCATTTTCTTGATCTTTTACGAGGTCTCAGGAGGACCTTTTGGTGTGGAAGACACAGTCAGGGCAGCTGGTCCATTGTTGGCTCTCCTTGGGTTCTTGGTTTTTCCATTCATATGGAGCGTTCCAGAGGCACTAATAACTGCAGAAATGGGTACTATGTTCCCAGAGAATGGTGGGTATGTGGTTTGGGTTTCATCTGCATTGGGTCCTTACTGGGGTTTTCAACTAGGTTGGATGAAGTGGCTAAGTGGGGTCATTGACAATGCTTTATACCCAGTTTTATTTTTAGATTACCTGAAATCAGCTATCCCTGCTTTGGGAGGCGGTCTTCCAAGGATCATAGCAGTGCTAGTTTTAACTTTAGCTCTCACTTACATGAACTATAGGGGGTTAACCATAGTGGGTTGGGTTGCCATGTTGTTAGGAATCTTTTCACTACTTCCTTTCGTGGTTATGGGAGTTATATCAATCGCCAAAATAAAACCAACCAGGTGGCTCATGGTAGATCTGAACAAAGTGAACTGGGGTTTATACTTGAACACTCTGTTCTGGAATCTAAACTACTGGGACTCAATCAGTACCCTTGCAGGAGAGGTGGATGATCCCGGTAAAACCCTCCCTAGAGCTCTTTTCTATGCTGTTATGTTGGTGGTTTTTGGGTACTTTTTCCCTCTTCTGGTAGGTACTGGAGCAATTCCAGTTAATCGTAAACTATGGTCTGATGGTTACTTCTCAGAAGTTGCTGAAGTAATTGGAGGTGTTTGGTTAAGATCTTGGGTTCAAGCAGCATCTGCTTTATCAAATATGGGAATGTTTGTGGCTGAGATGAGCAGTGACTCCTTCCAACTTCTGGGGATGGCAGAACGGGGCATGCTTCCTGAATTCTTTGCTAAAAGGTCACGTTATGGGACGCCTCTTATTGGTATTTTGTTCTCTGCATCTGGTGTGATTTTGCTTTCATGGTTGAGCTTCCAAGAAATAGTTGCTGCAGAAAACTTCTTGTACTGTTTTGGGATGCTTGTGGAGTTCATAGCATTTGTTAAGTTAAGGATGAAATACCCAGCTCTCTCTCGGCCTTATAAAATACCTGTTGGGAGAACGGGGGCAATATTGATGTGTATGCCTCCAACACTACTAATATTTGTGGTTTTAGGTCTTGCTTCTTTCAAGGTCTTCATTATAAGCATCTCAGCTGTGACAATGGGGCTTTTCTTGCAGCCTTGTCTGAAATATATGGAGCAGAAAAGATGGTTTAGATTCTCAGTTAATTCTGATCTTCCAGATATTTATGCCGCCTAGAACTAGTTTAACATATCATCATCAAGCATTGTAAAAACTGTGTCCGTACATTGAATGCAAGCCTTTTTCTTCTTTTCTCTGTTCTTTGGTATCTCTAATGCTCCTATATCTATACCGGTTAAGATGCTGATTAATTGTTGTGAAGACACGTTCCACTCCTTAACGATTCTTAAATGGGGTTTGAACTTTGAATTAATTATCAAGTCTTTACTTCATAGAAGTTTACGAGCTTCAAATTCTTCTTACTGCGGATGTCGTTGTCAGTTTGTCACTATGTCAAATATGTAATTTGTGACTACAAATTCAAAGGGTAATTTTCTGTGTGTCTACTTGTGTGCTTTTTTTTTTTTTTTTTGGTCTGTGTATGTGTTTCTTTTTTCCGGCTAAGTGCCTGATTGTGTGTTGTTTGACTTGAGCCTCTGAATCTTAAATCTTTGCTTTGAATTGCCTATTTCAGCAATAAGAATTCTCAAGCTCAACTACTTTCTTGTAAAATGAGTTTTGGATTTTCTCCTATTACTTCGAAACATGCTAATGCCATATTTGGAGAGAGAGAAAAAAAAAAACAAGCAACTCTTGGATTAGTGGGGCCCGCACAAGAAATAGTGGGTTCTATGCAAGAGTTATTTTGCGTCTTACTCTCTAAAAAGAAGAGGATCCAAAACCTAATGGTCGACATTTCATGTTATTAAGAAAAAGAAGTGAATCCAAATTCCCCATTCTCTAGTTCCAGATGGGACGGAGGAGTTTGGAGAAGAAGGGATGGGAAATATATTTTTTTATTTTTAAATTGGGAGAATTATAAAATATTTATAAAAATAAATAAAGAATGATTTGAATGTTACATAATAATTTCTCGTTTTAAAAAATTCTCAAATAAAAGAAATATTTACTTAAAATGAAAAATTATTTCTCTTTTCTCTTCCCTTCCAAACTCTTCCATTCAAGATACCCTAAACTTACATACCTAGGGCCGGTGAGGCACATGCATGACGCATAACAAAACTCTGTTGCTAACTGCAGATGCATATATTAATAAACAGGTTGTCTGTTGTTTAAGCCCCCTATGAAAAATGCTACAACCTATTGATGAGGACTAGGTCATTAAATATGCGGGAAACTCCACGTGGCAAACACCCAAATGGAAGTACCAGAAACAATGAAGATACCTTCCATTGTCTGTTCACCCTGTCACAACAAGAATGTGCAAGTTTCAATGCATTGATAACAGATCGGACATTCCAACGCTTCTTGTGCATAGTGCATCGCCGTCTTCTTGGCTTTTGCATAGACCCCAAACAAACATGTGAATATAAAAGAAGATTTCCAGATTCTCTGTATCTCTTTGTCTCTTGGATGGAAGAGATATAACCGGAACGTTATCAAACAATCCTACCTGATCGACAGTGGAAAGCAGAGAAGGAGAAACAAAGCAAGAAAACATGGGAAGCCAGAAAAATACACCAACAACAGCCAGCCCAAAGAAAAACTCAACCACACTTCAGCACCTATTTGAGCAAGAGAAGCCTCTTTTCCCCATCATGGGCATCCCATCTTCTCCCACTTCAGAAAATGAAGAACTTCTTTCTGCTATTTCTTACTGCACCTTCGTTTTCACCTTCACTGATCCTTCAGAATCTCCTTCACAGAGAGACTCCAAGCGGCTCCAACTCACACGGCTCATCTCTATTATAAAGTCCTCCAAGAAGCCAGTGCATGAGAAAGTTCTGGGACCTCTAGTGTCCATGATCTCAGCTAATCTCTTCAGGCCACTCCCTCCACCTGCCAACCCTTCTTCCATCTCAGACTTGCCTGAAGAGGAAGACCCCATCTCTTCGTTTTCACCCATATGGTCACATCTCCAAATAGTTTATGAAATCCTTCTCAGGCTTGTTATTAGCACAGACCAGAAAATACTGAGAGATTATATAGATAATTCTTTCCTCCTCAAGCTCCTAGCACTTTTCCAGTCTGAAGATTCAAAGGAACGTGAAAGTTTGAAAAATGTGTACCACAAGATGTATTCTAAGTTCATTTCTGACCGTTCCTTCATGAGGAAATCAATGACCGATGTGCTCTTGAACTATGTGTTTGAGACAGAGAAGCATTATGGTATTGCAGAGTTGCTTGAGATATGGGGAACCATAATCAATGGCTTTACCGTGCCACTCAAGGAAGAGCACAAGTTGTTCCTGATGAGAGTGCTCATTCCTCTGCACAAGACCAAGGGGATGCAAGTGTACCATAGGCAACTGGCTTACTGTGTATCCCAGTTTGTGCAAAAGGAGCCTATGCTTGGAGGGGTTGTTGTTAGAGGAATTTTGAGGTACTGGCCTGTCACGAACTGTCAGAAAGAGATCTTGCTAATTGGGGAGTTGGAAGATCTGGTGGAGAATTTAGACCCCGACCAGTATCGTAAGTTGGCCTTGCCCTTATGTACCCAGATCACAAAATGCACAAACAGTTGGAATTCCCAGGTAAATCTCTTATTGATGTCCATAATTTTTTCAACTGAAAATGTTTGTGCTCTCTATTCAACTGCAAAGTATTTTACTGGTTAAGCCAAGCAATCCCAGGTGGGATTCTCTATCTTCTACCATGAACAGTGATCTATATAGTCAGGATTAACTACCAAAACCTAAACTTTCTAATCTGTTATGGAGGAATCAAAATACAATTTACTTTCTTTATTTCTTTCCTCCACAGTTTTCGTTAACAACAATAACAACATAAAAAAAAAAAAAGAAAAATTCTGAAACTTGGTCACTATTGATTCAAAAACTAAATTGGCCTGGTTATTACTTACTATATGGAAAGCATCCAAAGCCAATACGGATAAAATGTCTCCTTAGTATTGCTTGGTTCCTATTTGCTAATGGAAGGCTTTCTTGGTATCTCCATCCCCAGGCACAATGCTAAAAGCCCAGAGTTTGCTTTTTGCCTTATTTTTCTCTCTCCATGTCCTTCTTATTCCAGTGTCAGTTTTCTGAATTTTGGATTTGATAAACACTGACTTTTTTGGTTTAGGTAGCGGAGCGTGCACTCTATCTATGGAACAATGAGCAGTTCGTGAAAATGGCATCAACAGGAATGGTAGAAGTATTTCCTGTCATAGTAGAAGGCATGGAGAAGAACCTAAAGTGGCATTGGTGCAAGAGCGTCCGGCAACTAACAGAAAGTGTCAAGTTGATGCTAGTAGAAATGGATCCAGTTCTATATTCCAAGGGTCTCTTGGACATGGAAGCTAAAGAATCAGTGGCACATCAAGAAAATATGAAGAGAAAGCAGAGATGGGAAAGAATAGAATTGGCAGCATCCCAGAATCAGTTCCTCAACCCACGACATTATATATGTGTCTCCTACTGAAGAGCAATGTGTGAAAATTTGTGGTGGCGATACCAACCTTCCATAATCAAATACAACAATAATTGGTCATGATTGTTTGAAAGTTGCTTAGTTGTTGACAATGATAAATAACAACACATCAAACCAGTAATTGCCAGCTGTTCTTCGTGATATTCAATAGAAGGCAATTCTGATTCAAATAACAAATCCATGACCAAAACCTATTATCTATTAGGATGCTAACTACTTAACTAAGATGCACAAGGTGTAGGTCTATAATTAGTTTAGGATTGGTTGGGATAAGCTTTTTAATTTTTTATTATTATTATTATCTTTTAGAAAAAGATTTTTTTATAAAAGTAAATGTCATTTTATGTTTAGATGTAATACTCAAAAAAGTACTTTTTTTTAATTTTACTGTTATTTGGATGTAAAAATATGAAAGTATTTTTTTAATGATAAAATTATTTAAAAGAAAATATAAAAGATCGATCTTATTTCTCATAAACTTAGTTCATAATTAGTAGATAGATTTTAGACTGTCAATACTTGTGGGGCGTATTAATAGCTTGTATTTCCTCTATACATATTGTTAAAAATATTTTAGTATTCAAATCATCTCATTTTGTCTTTACAAACTGGCGAAAAGAGAAAAAAAAAATGATGACGTGAGACATGCAACATTACAGTACTAAAGAAAAAATAGAGACATATAAAAAAATAAAATATAAGTAGGGCTTTATGAAAGATAAAGAATGTTATTAAAAAAAAAAAATCATTCAACCGAACACACGAACACTTGAATAAATATCAAAAAGCCGAGATACACCTCTCCTTGCGTTTGACCCGTTGGGAACACATCAACATGATTACATTCCACCAATCACGTGCATGTTTAGTTCCCAGGTGCAACTCAATGTTTACACTGTAGGAATTACTTTTGCATGCAAAACGCTTTTTCACGCTTTTAGAAATATGTTTAATTCCTTCCATTGAGCGAGATGAATTTAGAAATATGTTTAATTCCTTACTTCCATGGTGCAACTCAATGATTACACTGTAGGAAATACTTTTGCATGCAAAACGTTTTTCTGACTAATATTGTTTTTAAAAAAATTTACATCATTTTAGTAAGGATTATAATTTTCTCATGTTAGTTGTACCAAAAAAAAAAATCTCATATTAGTGAATAACATAAGAAGCTGTTATTAGGAAAACAAAGACACAAAAATAAATTTAATAAAATTTACACAAATATTAATAAATTAAACCATAATAAAATTTATGTCTTTTTCTTTTTAATATGACCCTCTCACATCTTACTGACATGAAAAAATTTATATCCACTAGCCAATAAATAATTTTATTTTGAAAAACATTTTTTTCTTACACTATTCAAACAATGCTCTTTCAAAAAAATGTTGTCAAATATAAAACTCATTCATCTAAAACAAGTGAATTTTTTTTTAAAAGAAATTGATTACTCAAGAAATTCTCTACCAATTATCCAAATTTCACACACTGACGAAGTTCACTTAGCAGTTATATCTCATGCAATGACTATCACTTCCCAATATAGACATAAATTTTTAACCAAATAAAATTATAAAAATTTTATTTTTATTTAATGCCAGTATAAAATTTCATCAATATTATTATCCAATTATATAGTCACATTGTTATAAGAAGTCGAGTATAAATCTCTTAAAAAAAACTACTTAAAAGATATAAAACATGATTAAGTAATAACATAAATTGTTCCGGTGATTGTAAATCAAAATTACACTTAAATTATAATTATAAAAAAGTAGATGTTAGCTATTATTAAGGGGCATCGAAAACATAAAGACGTCAAAAAAATATTGTCCTGTTTTTCTATCCTTCAGGCTGAAAGTAAAAAATTGCTCAACGAAGAATACAGAAGTCTGTTTATTGTCTCAAAAATCAAAATTCTAGCGCTGCGCTGCTTAAGGCAACACATGTAGCTGAAATCGGTTTCAAATAAGTTACAACTTACAAACAATGTAATAACTAAATACGTTGTCAGATCATATCAACCCCCCCCCCCCCACCTTTTTTTTTCCTTTTCTTTTTCTGTCTCTCTGGTGGTACAAAACTGTGTAACCAAGGCACAAAACCTATAAACTCAAACTAAAATAGTGGATAACTGTGATGAAGAACATCGAATAAAATCCTAGCCTTTTAAGGCTTTTAACTATAAAGACAACAAAGAATCAAGCACTGCCAAAGGTTGAAAGTCATTCCCCTGTACATTTCTCATGGGAAACACCATCAAATGAGATCTTGAAGGCTTGAGGATCTGCCTGTAATCATCAAGCTCAAACGAATTGTATAAGTACTGATACCCCTGACTGAAAACTTGGATCGAGACTAAGCTCCTTCTTATATGAATCATGACTCCAATATTGCTCGACAACACACAAAATGACCAACAAGGCCAATGCAGATACAAAGCTCACAAAATTACATTATACTTGATATTTTGAAAGCTTTTCTTTTACAGGGGGCTCCAAAGCAGACATACACTGGTCCCACGCTCCATTGCGCAGCATCTATACCATATAAGATGGAACATCCCTCACCAGTTAGTTCACATCATCTTGGCATACATTTCCATTGGGTAGTCAGGATTCAAGACAAAGAATGAAGTATTGTTAAATAGCAATTTTATACTACAAAGGACCACGCGGAAGAACCCTACCAAGAGTGTGAAAGTGATGCTCCATGAATTTATATTTTCATTTTCACGACAAAAGGATTGCAGCTATAACTTGTACATAATAATTCCTAAAGCAGATGTGCGCCTGGCAGAGAAGCAACACTAACCTGTTTATATCCATGCAAGACCTGGCAGACTTCATTGTGTAATTCTTCACTCCTTATTTCCTATAGACATAAATAAATGAAGTTTTATCACAGAAACCTTAAAGCACTTTAATTTTAAGATGACGATGATGGTGATGGCATACATACATGCCAACTTGCAATGGCTTTGCACATATAAACAAGCGAACTTAGAGCTCCAGAAGGATTAGCTCTGACCTGAAAACAAATGGAAAGCACCAATTACTTGAGCAGCCTACGTGTAAAAATATTTACTGAGTGAATAGGTGCATACCATAGCACATAGACCTCTAAAAGCGTCCTCTTTCTCAACATCATCTCGTATCCTGCCACAAATCATACAAGAGAAATCAATAAATAAGATGCCCTGCAATGAAACAGTGGACATCTAAAATCATGCTCAATTTGGAAAGTGTAGATTTGTTAGGTGCTCATTGGTGCAAGTCACGACTAAAGAAAGCACATAAGTGGTAGATAAATAAATAATCACATTGGTAACTTACACTGACAAAGCAGTGCACCAAGATTGCATGAAATGCTCCATATGTGGTGATACAAGCTCTGGACAGACCCATGCAAGCCTCCCCAGTGTTATTGCACTATTTTCTATAAGTGACTTGTTGAGTCCCTATAAACAACAAGACAATGAGCAACCAAACATGACCGAAATTATAATTGAAGAGTGTGATAAGACAGTGACCTCTGCATGCTGAAGAATTGGGACCAAGCATGAAATTACAGTTAAAATGATGGGAGAAATTTCTTGACGAACCTGAAATTCAAAATTCTTAATTTACACTGACAGATTTTATATATAAATAAAAATGCTATGGAATAGTTAATATCAGCCGTTATTCACTCTAATAATACAATATCAGAAACAAGAAAAACAAATCCATAAGGAAAAAAGAAACTACAAACACATATACACATCAGACTAGGCATAATGTTTCATATTATTTAGCTAAACTGCAAGACCATGTTAAAAGAATCTGCTCCAAAATTTGGAGGTGGTGCAAAAATGACATCCAAAGCCATATTTTAGACAGTGCTCCATGTCAACTCTGGAGTTGGTGAGATTAAGATAAATTTGATGTGCAAGGCATCACACGGAAACATTAACGAATGCAGAAAACTCCATCAAAGAATCAATATATAAAGCTGTAAAATATTATTAATATATCTACAAAATTATCTGTCAAGACCCTCCTCTAAATAATCTCAACAATCTAAAAGATGCACATTCAATAAATAAAATGGCAATAAAAAAAAGAGGGTGGGTTAGGTCTTGGTAATTTGGTGTCTAAGAATGTTGCTTTGGCAGGTAAGTGGCTTTGGCGTTTTCCTTCGCATTCTTCTTCTTTATGGCATAAAATCATTCGAAGCAAGTATGGCATGCATTTAAATGGGTGGGACACCATTTCTGCAAGTAAAGCTTCTCACGCTTGTCCGTGGAAATTCATAACACAAGGTTTACCTTCTTTTTCTTCTTTTTTGTCCTTTCGTTTGGGAGACGGTCAGAGGATTAGATTTTGGGAAGATAAGTGGGTGGGTAATGTCCCCCTTTTGGAGGCTTGTCCTAGACTTTTTCGTCTTTCTTCCTTGCATAATACTCCTGTTTGTCAGTTTTACTCTTTTCTTAACCGTTCTTGGAATTTTCATTTCTTTCGAAATTTGCTTGATAGAGAGGTTAGTGAGTTACAATTTCTGTTATCTGTGCTTGATTCTACTCATCTTTCTTCTGAAGTTGATAAAAGAATCTGGACGCTTGACCCTTCGGGAGTTTTCTCTTGTAAATCCTATTTTCAATTCTTGACTCACTCCCCCAATAGAGTTTATTTTCTTTTGGACAAGTTAATTTGGAAATCAAAAACTCCTGTAAAGGTCAAATCTTTTGTTTGGACTGCTGTTCTTAACAAGATTAATACTAATGATATGCTTCGAGCTTGCAGACCTCTTACTTTGCCTTGTCCCCTAATTGGTGTATTATGTGCCGTTCTACTTGAGAATCGTGAGATCATCTCTTCCTTCATTGTTCTACAAATGACACTTATATGGAATAAGTTGTTCGGGATCTTTGGAGAGTCTTGGGCTTGTCCCTTAAGTCTGAATCAGTTTCTTGCTATGAACTTTAGGGGTTTTGGTTGTCGTAAAGAAGCAAGGACTCTGTGGCTTTGTCTTGTTTTTGCCATTCTTTGGTGTTTATGGTTGGAGAGAAATGCTCGAATCTTTCAGGATTCTTTTGCTACTTTGGATTGTATTTGGGATAGGATTGTGGTTTTAGCTTCTCTTTGGTGTTCTGCGCATGGTTGTTTTAGAGGGGTGTCTTTGTCAGACATGCAAAGAGACTTACCTGCTCTTTTGTATGGTGTAAACACCTAGTTTCTTGGTTTCTGTTTTCTCTTGAGGATGTCTTATCCTCTTTTATGTTTTCTGTATTTTCTCTTCTCTCTCAATAAAATCTCTTATTCTATCAAAAAAAAAAAAATAAATAAATAAAATGGCAATACTCCTCAGAACTAAAAAAATGCATATGGATATGAATTCCCAAAAGGGGAAAAAGGAAAAAGTACAGAAGTGATAGGAATGCAAAGCTAACAGCTAAATAGAATTTATTGAGAACAGGTTAAACCGTTAAAGGAAGTTTATATTCAAGAACAACTTAACATTCTAGATAACTAGTTTAACTTAAGTTGACCCAAATACCACATGTCATTCTACATCATTTTTTAAGCATATGGAGGCCTGACATCTCAGACTCAGTATTCATTATTGGCTAACATGGCTTTTGAAACTCAGATTGTCCCAATAAGAAACTACGATAATTTAGAACTCCATTATGTGAACCTAAGTCCAACAATGCCAATTAGATTCCAGTTGCCATCAAGTTCTATCATGTTTGATCAGAATGCAGTATTCAAAATTAACATACCTTAATTGCTAATTCTCCAATAGCCCAGCATGCATTATTTGCTACCGAAGTAGCCTCCTTCACCTTAGAAATTTCCTGCACAGCAAGCATGGTATACCAATAAAATGATTGAATAAATGCAACTGTATAGCTAAACTTTTACCAGGTACACACATACCAGCTGCTTGGCTGCAGCCTCAAGAAACTCAGACAAACGAGGGTGCAAATGAATCGGGCACACCTAGCCAAATTACCATAGTTAGAACTTAGAATACCATCAACCAAGACACAGAATAATCCTTGCTCCCCTCCAAAAAAGAAGCAAAAATAACATGTTTGGGTAACTCGAAAGTAACTCGAGTTACTTTCAAACATTCACCAAGAACAAGGATCAGCTTATGGCCTGTGTTTTCTACACCCTGTATCCTACAGCAAGTATAAGGACCACAAACAGATCCTGTCAGTGGCTACGAGGGCTTCAGTTAATGTCGGCAGATATACTTTCAACTTACTCGTGCAAGGTCTCCAAGTAAGGCAAAGGCACTTTGTCGAACATCAGGAGCATCATCCACACAACAATGCAGAAGTAGGTCCCTCAAAGAACATTGTGAAACCTGAAGAATAGTTATAGTAATGAAGTTCTCAAGAAAACATGCAATTGCTAGTTTAACTAATCTGAAGCAGATATCAAGATGTCAGACAGCATAGGAAAGTTCAGAAGATGCAGAATTGCTATCCATTTCAAGGATTTATGCAGGCAACAAAAAACAATTACAGGATTGGAGGCAAGGTAAAGATTAAATGGGAAGTAAGCATTTTAGGGATAGGATTAGCTGCAATAACTTTGAAAACTAAAGAAATGAAAATAAAAGCAAAATTCAAGACTCTTCATTTTAGAACAACAGCTTAGTCATGATTGATTCTCAAAAGAATTCAATGACCTCTCTTATAAGGTTTGAAAAAATAGATTATCAATGATCTCATTGATTTATCGTAAAGAAGCAGGCCTTATATAGAAAAAGAGAGTATCATGTTAGAATCTAGAGAGAAATAATCTGGGGTTGACGCCTACAGTCTAGCAGCATTCATGTCCATCAATAAAAATTTAATTCCAGAAGAATTCAGAAATATGATTAATACTGAAAGGCAAAGATTATGGCCATATTGAATGCTCAGATAATCCACCAAACTTCTGGCCCCCAAAAATTGACTCCTTAGTTTTGGGAAACTGAAGTAATTTTGGGAGTTTCCCAAATATGCACTATATAAATAGAGCTTTCTGTGCTACACAAGTCTGAACATTAAAAACTAAAATAAGATTACAAAATAATAAACCTACGCCTGAATATAATCCCTGACAGATTTACCCTGAACAAGAGTTAAGATAAGTAAACAGCAGCACTATATCATGTAACAGCTGCCCATGTGACTATTTCTGTATTAAAATTTACAGAAATGATTCAACAAAAAATATCATTACTTTTTTTTTATCAGCGATATGAATAAGAACATTAAAGACAGATTAGCACCATGTTCTTATAAAATAAAATAAAAAACTTCAACTCCCCTTTTGTAAAAGAAATAAAAAATATTTCAAGCAAATAACATCCAAGAGGAAGACATAATTTACAGACAGAAATGCATGGTCTCGTATCTTGAAAATAAAAATTCTGGATAAGTACCAGACTCTCTATTCCACTGCCAAGACCCTCTGCTAGTCCAGAAAGCAGATCAAGAGAGCATACAACGAACTCCTTGTCATACTGAACCCCAGCAGCAACAGGATCAGCCTGAAATAGAATATCCACTCAGCTTGTTGGAAAATAAAATAAAATCTCAAAGTCAGCCCCTACTGCTAATACATTAGTCGGCCAGACAAACAATAAAGCAAGCAGCAATAAAAAAGGTAAGGGAAATGAATCTTTTAGATTCGAATAGGAATACACAGACATAATTATAAAACAATAGATAAATAAAAATAATAAACACATACACAAACACACCATAAAAACACCAAGCTATCTAATAACACGTGATATTGTTTAGGCTTCACATATTTCAGAGATCCATCTACAGATGTAGTCCCAGGACTAGTAGTGCTTGAGTGGTTAATAAAACATAAACATAGAGAAGAGCTAATAGCATGTTCTTGCGGTAATAAGGTGATTAATTCACCATAACTAGCTATCCTGTTAGATTATATACTCATAAGAGAACACATAGTAGACTGTCATTTGGATGTGAAATTACAGAAGGAAAAAACATGAAGTACCAACAGTGACAAATGAAATTATAGGCAATGACGACAACCACCAAAAAGTTAAAGTTGAGTTTTCTAAGAAGATATAATGTAAACTAAATTTTAAAAGATCAAATCAGTCAAAGTAATCAGAACCTTTGCAAATTGTTGGGTCTGGATTATATTTATGCACCTCCTAAATACAGGTTCAGCAAATTGAGAGAATCCGGTACCCAATGCCTGTTACAAATTGAAGATCATAACTCCATAGCAGGAGCAAGGAAATGCATATGATGCCACAGATACAACCCATATAAAGCATCCTAAATGATATAGATAGTTTCCTCAAATTGCATGCATAAATAACACTAGAGAATGATAACCTAACTTCCAACAGCTACCATAAGCCCACTTAATTTAAATGTAATATATGAATTGAAACTTTCAGTAGGAAAGAATTTATTGTCAAGTTTAACAGAAACCCATATCATCATTTTGATGGTGTTAGAACCTCCTATGACAAGGAGGAGGCACACCAAAGGTCTATGAACAGAAAAACCTAGCCTTCAGAATTAGGTGGACCCAGTTCAGACATATAAGACTACCTAGCAACATAAATAGCATCACCTAAGATGTATCAAATGTGTCTGTAAATTTTCAAGCAATTAAAGAATCAGATGTATTTCAGCCATAATAAATGATGTCTACTTTTCAAGATGCTTAGACAGGTGTCTTCTGCATGGTGCTAATTCTGCTGGGAGGAAAATAAGCCACACATTGCCAGTTCAAATAATTTAATCTTCCACTTATTACTATCAAATCATTTATTGATACATGTGAGAACTGGGAATCTATCGATCAAAGAACAACCTAGAGGTTACAAGACTGCCAGCATACTGATATTGAAACATGCATATGTATAATAAATGTTTTAAAAAGTAAATAACATCATAGACAAGGTGAAACATTTTTTATACATATAATACATCCGAAAAACTGAGATGCGTACATGTGCTATAGAAGTAAAGCATTCCAGGAGTGGAAAGAGATCTTTGTCAGAATTTGAAAGTTGCTGCCACTTCTCAATTAATGGAGGCATGAGAATGTCAAGATAAACAGGCTGCAAAGCAAGGAGAGATCCAGTTGGTATAGAAATGTCCTCGAAACAAAAGAGCAAGAATATTTGATAATAAATCACAACAAATAACTTGGGAGAAAAGAGAAAGTTTTTGGTTGGGGAAAAGGGTTGTCTGTTCTACCTTGGATTACTATTAAAAATAACATACCCGATTCAGCTCTCCTCCAACAGCTTCAGCTAGAGTTCCAATAGCATCATATACAATTCTGAGGTTTCGTCTCTAAAGTTTAGAATAAGAAATTACAATTAAAGATGTCTGAGCTGAGCATACATATGATGAGAAAAAACATGACACAATACAATAACAATAAAGAGGTAGTGTTCATCTAAATATGGTTCATTTTACAAGAAACATGAACAAGAATTATGTATTGTCATTGCAATTAAATACTAAAGGTCAGAAAATCACCTGATATTTCCCAAACGCAATCATCAGGTGCTTTAATATAATGTCCAAGCGCGGTGCCAACTCTTCAGCAGCCTCCTGTTATTAGTAAACCACATTTGAGATCTGTATATATTTTAAAATAATGCAGTAACTGAATCAATTCTTTAAGGATAAGTGAATAGAAATTGTAGTCAGAACCTCTTCCAGTGTTGCAAAAGCTGAACAAGCAGCCTCTTGCACCCGCTTATTATCATCCAAAATTCTTCGCAGAAGACCCATAAGAACATTATCAAATTGTTCGTAGCCTTTTGGATGCCCAATACCCTAACATAGACACACACACACACAAATCAATATTCAAACAAGACCTCTAAATGAAATTTATACACCAAATTCCACTATATCTATTCAACTATGAAGTATGAACGAATAAACTTAGTCATCACATCAGTTCATAGGTATTAATAAATAATCTTTGCTCCTGGTTTTGTCATTTTCCAATAATCTGGACAACCTGCAATGTTCCAATGGGTCATTGAGAACGGTGTAAGATTTGGCACATCTACACCATCTAAGAACTCCTTGTAGAAAGTGATTTTGATCAATCAACTATTGAATTATGGCTACTTATCATGTTGATCTTGTATGCCAAATTTTATAAGCATAATATGCATGAAGCAAGCCTTCAACCCAATGATGAATTTTGTTAAATATTCATCCTATAAAGTTGTTTATTGGTATGAGATTGATTTTGATTTACGCTAATGTCAACAAATCGTGACCCATATGCATTTATAACTTATATAATCTCAAATCAGAATACTAAATACATGAATATACAAGTGATGGAGCATGGAATAAGAATAATTGGTTATGAGAACATTAGGAATAGGGAATATGACATATTTGTGTAAATTGTGAATTTATTGTAAAAAGGGCATTTATTAGTAATTTGGGGAGATATTGGGTCTTTTAATAATTAGGGATATTTTAGTAATTTAGGATTTAATTTAGCTGTTTTACCTCCATTGTTCTGTGCATTCTACATCAATAAGACCTTTGCAGGTGATCTAAATCTCAAATATAACTTAAATATATTGAACTATACCAAAGTGCATAAGGTGATAAAACCTTGAAACCTGATATCAGTGTCAAGAAATCATTGTTGTCCTGAGGGAACAAAATTACATTCATACCTGAACAATAAATTTGCTAAACCGAGAGAGTGTCCAGCACGAAATACTTCGTATCAGAGGAAACTTATCATCAAGAAGAGGGATAAGAAATGCCACAATCTACAAATGCAGAATAATTCATGAGTAAGAAATTAGAGCTACACTAAAGAATGTAAGTTAAAAAAAATTCTTTCCATAAGAAAAAATAAAGTCTATCATAAAACCAGACTCAATAAAATAGGAATGCTAGTGACTAAGAGACTGGAAGTAAATGTCGTCAAATAAATATTTTACAATATGAAATTACAACTCATCCAGAAAACAATCATAAGTATATAACAGCGATTGAATTATTGAATGTATGTGAGTAAATTACTATGAAAGAAAATAACAACAATGACAGCATTTTACTGGGCATGACTAATTCTCGAAGTGATCGTATTTTTTTGGAACAGGAGCAGCTCTACTGAAAGGGATAAATTTAACTATAATGACTAGTAACATTAAAAGGCCTCAGCAAGAAACTTGTAGTCAGAGAAGTAACAAAGAAACAATAATATGCATGAACTTATAGTTAGAATAAACTAGAGTATTGAAATAAAAAAATATATAAACTGATTCTAGCATAGTTTAATCAAGTTTCAAAACAAGTTAAACTCTTTTTCCATAATTAAGCCATCTGCTTCAAGATTAAAGTCATCAGAACCAAATAACAGAGAATACCTCCAATAAATGAGGATAAAGACCAATGATGCAACCCTCGCCTATGGCACCAAGAGCCAAGACAGCAGCTTCCCTTTCTTTCCAAGCATCATCACCACTGGCTGACAACTTGGCCTGCACACATTCTTATAAATTTTAAAATATCCTCAGAAGGGGAGTGATAGCTTGTGGAGAAACTGGCGTCATACAATAGTTTGTATCTATAAGAACTCTCTAAAAGCACGAATCAATACAATATTTGCAATGAGACTAGCCAACAAAACAAAACTTATAGTCATTGATATCTTATATACATACACTTTTTATATTTGATCCATTTTCACTATGCACACAGTCTTCTGCCTTTTGAATTGATAGAGCACTAGTTCACCAGGAACTCATCCTCTAGCCATTACAATAATTTGAACCTCATTCCAAAATGACCACAAGAAGAAGCTGTAAATCACCTGAACAATAGGCATCAGAGTTGGAAGGATCTCATCTCCAAACACATTTGAGAGAACATCGAGAGCAGCTGCACTGCATTTCCGTAAATTCCATGTGTTGACAACATCATCATCCTGTAAGTATGTAAAAGAATATTTGAATTCAGATCAGGGAAACAGTTTTTCCTATCATTTCATCTTTCAAAAGCTACACAAACTCTAATAAATAGAGCCAAATATAATAATCAAATAACTAGATAAGCAATCAAAAGAGAAAATACAACATACGTCATCTTCTACTTCATCTGATCCATGAAACCTTGATACATGAAATCGAGGTTTAAGATCCTGTGGTGCAAAACTCATGCAATTAAAAAAATGATGGTATCAAACTAAAGAAAACCCAGCAACTCAACCAAAAAACAATCAAACCTGATCTCGATCAGGTTGAGAACCATCTTCCTGAAAAAAATAATGTAAAAACAAATGAAGCCATGTAAACAAGAATTAATTGAAAGTCATCAACAAACAGTAATTAATCCAAGAGAAAACCTCAGCTTCTACAAGCGATTCATCATCATCTGCATAAGCCATGTTTGACAACAATACCTACATAGATGCAACAGATAAACTTCAAATTACAAATCTCTCAAGGTAAAACAATTATAAAAGAAAATAAGTATAATTAGGTTTACTGGAATTAGACGAGGCAAGAATTCTCTTAAGTTTTCAGGTGGCAGTTGAGCATCACAATATGCAGACCTGCAATAATGCCAATTATTAAAAAGAAAAATATTTAAAAGCTCCCAGAATTTAAGAGAAACAAAGTTTTAGTATAGTTTAAAATCTCAAATATACTTAACAATAAATATTGCACCACCAACTTTGCAACTCCATGTAATGGAAACATCAAATTCTTATTTGCATGAACTTGCTTATTTCAGAAACAGGAAATTGGTTATGATTATCCGATCCTAGTAACTAAGGTTGGATAAAATCAACCCCATTTTCTCGAAGGACATCAATCTCAGACAGAAGTATAAAATGAGAATACATAGCTGGACAATTGTATGGCTTGGAGTTGGAGATTAGAAAAATTTATCAGGCTGGCTACTACAGCAGATTTGGGGAGAAAAGTGATTTGAAACTGGTACTTGATCAATTTTAAAGACAAGATGAAATTGACAAAATGGTCCAAATTTGTAAAATTATCGTTACACCCTCTTGGGAAATACATTTCACATTAGAAATTATAATCTCCCCAACCCGTCTCCCACCAAAAAACAAACACACACACACACACACACACACATGAAGTTTCAACATATAAGTTCCTTGTGATTCATAACAATATCTAGAAGCTACATGATGAACTTCAGCTACTAGCTGAGACATTAAGAAAATAACCTCCCAAAACAAATAGTACCAGAATTCACAGGATTCAAGGGCCACTTCATCATCAGTATCCTTGTTGACTTGTAACATGTATTCAATCAAATTCCTTAGATGTGGCTGCAGTGTGGTTAACAATTGCATCAGACAAGAGAGAGCTGATAGAGAAAAAGGTTAATTTTAAAGAAAGCAAGTAGGCAAGACACTTAGTGTCTGCATGTTTGAGTTGGTGGAAAATTAGAAATGTATTTTAGACATAATTAAGTCTAAATGCAAGATAAGAATGTAAAACACAACAATGTATTCAGACTTTATTGCCTCCAAATGAAATGCACTGTTCTTTTCCACCTTTTCATTTTCTACTTACTCAAACATGCAAACCCTCAGAAAAGAGTAGTGTGATGGAATGAATAGAGTAGATCAACTGGTTCAATATGCATTGTTCCCAAAAAATGAGCAGATTCAATTAACTTGTAAAACTTGAATGAACCAGGACAAGATTCCCACCTCTAAGAAAGATGGACGGACTTCAATTAGCTGAACAAATGCTGCACAAACCTGGTCATCAGTGGCAAATAGGATGGATTAAAATGTTTCCAACATTGATAAGAAACAGCAATAACTCAATTGAGCAAATAACAGTTAATCAAATTCCTCATCGTGAAAAGCTGTCAAAAATAAAAAGAACAGCAATATGCAAACGTCAACAGGGTCTAGTCTTGACTCTCCTTGGCCACCAAAATAACGCATACATAAAATATAGAATATGCAGCAAACAGGGGGTGGGCCAAAAGATCAAAGCCTTCAACTACAAGCAATTGAAATCAATAAAAATAAGCTGAATTTGGAAAGGAAGTATTAAAGTAATTCAGTAACAATGCAATATTAGAAAATATTTCATTTGAGTTACATCAAATACTTGTGCACAAATAATAGGGCATTAAGAACTCACCAATTTCCGCACTTCTGCAGTAGGGTCATTTGCAAGAATAAACAAACCTTGAAGATATTGATCCATGGACGCATATAAGGCCTACAAAGAGTGATTTAGATTATTACTATCAATTTCAAACATCAGTGTTATAATTTATAACCTGAGAACTGAGATGATAAAGTCTCATAATATACTTACAGAAGGCATTAACATAATGTATTGATTTACAGAACCCAATGATAGCTTTCTTAGTGAAGCATGATGTGATTGGAAAAACTGTAAAAATAAAAATAAAAATAAACAGTTGGAGGATACAGTTGCAAAAAGTGAAGGATAACAAATATAAAAAGAAAATACTTATGTTACCCGAAATAATCTGGGAAGAAATATGTTAATAGGACGCTCTGCTAACCCAGGTACATCTGAGTCAAGCAATTGGGGAATATCCTCACAAATCTGCGTTGCACAGCAATATATAAAGTGTTTAAAACGTGTTACTGGAAACAAATGCTA
This sequence comes from Styphnolobium japonicum, assembly GCA_023212625.1. Classification (NCBI taxonomy): domain Eukaryota; kingdom Viridiplantae; phylum Streptophyta; class Magnoliopsida; order Fabales; family Fabaceae; genus Styphnolobium; species Styphnolobium japonicum. Next base: position 2,113,190 of record JALBWW010000013.1, read on the forward strand.
TAAAATTTGAAGAGTATCAGTTGCTGAGACTAGAATATCTCCAACCCGTTGAAAATCCAGTACATACAACCTCTCCATCCATATGACTCTAACTTTTCAATTTTATATGTTATATTAGCCTTCACCAAATTGGAGACCAAATATCACGAACTTTATGTGCAGGATAATTTCAACAAAGGATAACATCCCTCCGTTCTCCAGCTGCCAAGCCCCCATCTCATTTCTGTGATTCAACATCATGGGAGGAAGGAAGGGAGTTGATCAGCTAAAGGGGAACTGGAAGGAAAGACATTCCATTTTTTTTTTTTTACTTTTGGGCTTAATAAAACTTTCATTCCCTTTAGTTTCATTAAAGTTTGCCTATGGTCCCCTTAGTTTTAACTTTTAATTGCAACAATGATGTCCCCGTAATTTTCAAAACTGATGCAATTAAGTCTCCCTATCAGATTGATGTTGATGTGGCACACTTTTGGCCAATGTAGGATTGTGCCATGTCATTTCCACATCAGCAAAATGAATAAAAAAGGGTGTTACATCATCAAATTTTATGCCACAACAGCATCAGATTGACAAGGAGATTTAATTGTATTAGTTTGAAAACTATGAGGATGACATTTTTCGGTACCCTTAATGATGATGTTGTCATGGGTTCCATACAAGATCCATGCCATAGCCACTATATTAAAGCTACCACCAAACCCAAAAGAGAATGGAAGAGGTACAGAAACACGGTGAAGGGATTTCCATCTTGGATTGAATCTCATCTAAATGATCATTATTTCTCCTTTTATCTCTTTCAACCATTAAAGCACTTTGATCTCCACTTATTATCTCAGTTATAAAAGTAAGGAACAATATAAATAGGGATTATTAAAGAAACAGGACATGGGTTTGATATTAACTTCAATATCTCCTTCGAGATACAAAGATAGCAAAACATATAAAATTTTTAGTTATAAGTTTAGTGTTATAAACGTATGAGAATGTTGTAGTGGATGAGCAGACATACAAGAAAAGATATTATCAGGAATGAATGTATTCGAGAGAAAGTTGGAGTAACACCTATTGATGAAAAAATGACAAAATCTAGCCAAAGACGGTTTAGTCATGTGAGAAGACCAATAGAAGCCCTAGTAAGAAGAGTTGATCATATGGAGGATAGCCCGATAAACAAAGGTAGAAGAAGACTAAAGAAAATTCTAAGCGAAACCATTAAAAAAGACCTTGACCTAAATGGTCTTCTCGAAAATATGGCTTTTGACAAGGCACAATGGTGTCATCTGATCCATGTAGCAGACCCCACCTAGTGGGAAAAGGCTTTTGTTGTTGTTGTTGTAAATTTAGTGAGTTTCTATTGTATATGTTAAAATGTGCTATTGTGACTTTACAACGAGAATGGGAATCATATTCTTTCTATCTTCATATTGAATGGTCACATCCAGATTTGTCCTTTAAATGTCATATTGTTTTAATCAGGTGTGCAAACAGAAAATAGGGAGAAGAGAAATAAACATGAAATTTAATGTTGTTCGACCTACAACGAACTATATAGGCCTACGTCTACAAGAGAAACACATAAAAAATTCACTATGATCAATGAAGATTGCAAGGAGTAGCTGCTCAATGCTCAAAACCTAATCCCAATACACTCAAATCCTCATTGTTGCGGAGATTTTGTACACTCTATGACCTATCGGCCCGATCCCTCCACTTCCACCACTAAACTCCATGAAAAATCCTTCTTGGGACACAACGCATGCTTGTCAGGTAAGCCACATGTCAACCCAAGCCCAAAATTAAATACAATCCACTTTATACACATAAAATGAAAGATCGGCAGGAGATCAAAGTTAGAGCCATAGCGGAGAACTTTTTCCATCCATATTGTAGGTATGTATACTATGTAAAAGATCTAGCATGATGGATTGGATACAACAATTGTCCAAAAATTTAGGATATGAGTATGACAAGGTATATTAAATAAAATATCTAAAATTATATATATATATATGTATAGTGTGTGTGTGTGAGAGAGAGAGAGAGGTTTCCCCAGTACCCTTCTTTTTTTGTAAGAGTACAGGTACCCTTTCATAATTAGTGGTCAATGTTTGGCCACATGTCCTACTAAGTTGAAACAATTATTTTAATTTATATTTTAATATTTAGCCACATGTCCCACTTGGTTCAAATATAAATATTGAAACATAAATACAATATTTATATTTCAACTCAGTGGGACACATGGCCAAATATTGACCACTAATTTTGAAGTGTACCTCACAAAAAAGAAGAGTGTCGGAGAAACCTCCATATATATAATGTATGATTCATAATAGTTCCTAACGTTACAATTCAAAATTAATAAAATATTGTCATTCATCACTTCCCCCTCCTCAAGTTGCTCGAAATCCACTTAGGGCTTCTCTATTCTCCCCCGTTGTCCTTCCCCCCTCCCACTCGCCTAAAATCCCCCTCAGCTAAAGATTAAAAAAAATCAGAGAAGGAATAAAGAAACTCACATGGTGTATCTGGACGTTTTCGTGTATCCACCAAAAAAAAATCCATGGATACGCCAAAAATACAGAAGTTGCTGTATCATATATTTTTCTTCCCTTATTAATGTGTGTTATGTTCATTTTCTCATAACTGTAAAAGTGTAAATGAGAGATATTTCGGAAAACAATGAGAAACACTGAAATGGATTAAATAGAAGCCGAAAAAGAAAAAAATCACACAAAAAAAGTTAAAAAGGAAAAAGGAGTGTTAATCATTCCACTACCAATCAGTATAAGTGGGTAACAGCACTATCCACGATCAAACAGTCAATATCCAGTAAGCACACAACCCCAACCATTTGATCACCTTTGAGAAAATCCAAATCATTGCAATTGGTACTGTGTGTGAGTCTATTTTGATGTGTAATCTATATTGATGTGTAATTTGTTTAGACTTTATTATTATTTTTAGTTGCCATCTCTAAGGAGGATGCATTATCCTCCTTATCTTTGTTTTTCTTCTTTCCTTCTAATAAAAATTCTTCGTTTATCAAATAATAACAACCTTCCCTCTCCTCCATAAAGCTCTAGAGGGGATCTGAGTAGCACCAAATAATGACAGCATCTTTATTTTCTTTAAAGATGCTATTTTAGCTTAGAATATAATTTAAGCATATTATACTGACTCTAAAATGGATAACATACCTTGGATAACGCATCCATTGCACCTTCCATGTGATTTAGATCATTACTGTCCAAGCAATTTACGAGGGCTTGCAACAATTCAGGCCACCCCAAAACTCCTCCTAGTTGAACAACAACACTAATAATGGTTCCTGCCGTAGACCTGATGTGCTTTTCTGCTGCACCAAGACAAGGAAGCAACTCTGATTTCACGTATTGTTGGTATGCAGGCGGCATAGATTTGTATGTGCTTCTAAGGTTATTCTTCAAATATAGACCTGCAGCCTGCCGAACTTCCACTGACTTTCCCTGTTCAAAAGCAAATTGCCACAGCAGCATAATTATCAACGCAAGATTGGGAAATTCATGAATCCCTCCATCGGACCATAAGTGCTACATACCATGTACTTGTGCAAGAGCTATCGTTCAGGACTCTAATGAGCAGATCACGTTTTACAATTCCACATGCAAAAAGTCTCAAAATTTTATTGCAGGCAATACCATCCACGTTAAAATACATATTTTCAGGGACCATTTGATTGATTTCAAGACATTTGAGATATACTTGTCTTTTTTGAGATGATACCATGAACAAGTTAGGCCGAGGAAATTGACGAGTGTCATTGGCCAAAAGTCACGAGATGTGTCCAGTGCAAGTTGATGAAGTAATAGACAAAAATAGAAAATAAAACCGTGTCCCGTGTCGTGTTCCTGTTCCTGTCTAACGCCGAGGAATCATTGTTCTAGATTTTATTTAGAACAATTAAAAATCAAACACAAATACCCAATGACAAAAGTTCCTCATTCCACAAAGCTAAATCTCGCATCCAACCAAAACAACACAAGGCGATCTTTGTTGTTCCCTCTAGCACCGAACATATCAGGGTGAAAAAACCAGGCAAATTCAACACATCAAAAACAGCACAAAATCATATCAAGCAAGGACTGAAAAAACAAAAAACAAGAAAAACCACGAAATTAAGCACCCTAATAGAGCAGAGACAGTATCGAAACAAGCATTCAAAAAAATTAAATATAAAAGCTTAGTGTAATAAGGGCGGTGAAGTGGGAATTGGAGATTACCTCGGCATGGGCGAAGATAAAGGCGAGATAATTGTTGAAGTCGGGTAAGTGAGAGTAGTGCTGGAGCTGCTGCCAAATCTGGGACTTGTCAGCAGAAGAAGAATGGGAAATCTGCTGCTCCAGGAGACCGTAGATCTCCTTGAACCCTTGCTCTTGGGGTTGCCACGGAGGAGTCGCCGCCATCGCTCGTAGCGGATTCCGGCAACGAACGGAGAAATTGGGTGGTTTTGATTTGGAACGGAACGGAACCGAACCGAACGGAGGAGGGGTTTTGGTGTTTCGTGTTTTGTGTTTGGAATTGGTGGGCGCCGCTGAGAAAGACGAAGGCCCCTTTTAAATGAAAGAGCAGGTCCAGGTACCAGCTTCGCTTCGAGCACCAACTTTTGGTTTTGGTGTTGGTTTTCCCATTCACTGGTTGGGTTGTGTAATGTGTAATGTGTAATGTGTTGTGTTGGGTCTACCTCGTGCCGTGCCTCACCACACCAATGCAATGGAGCTTTTGGACTCTAGGAAAGTTTTTCGTCAAATAATTCAAAAATCAAATAACACGTTAAAAAATCATATTCAATTAGTTTTTATTATTTTAACTATATTGAAAAAAGTCATGTTATATCCTTAATCAACGAGTTGTTGTGCATATGATAATTTGCTTGTTATTTGAGTTTTCTTTATAATAAATCTCTGTATTATGGAACTTTTTAAATAATTGTATAAACTTATATTTACACATTATTCATATACTCTCATTATACTCTCATACGAGTTATTAAATAATATTATAATTTCACTATAATTTTTTTAAATAGTCCAAAAGTTTGTGGAGAATCTTTTAATTTTTTAGAATGATCTTATTATAGTTTTAAATAATGGTATATATCACTACCAAAAAAATAATGGTATATATAGTTATTATTAGCATTAATGCTAATCCTATGTCTATTGAGATTGTTTCTTGAAGTCTTGTATGGCACTTAATACACAACCACAAAATTTTAAGGACTATATTAGTCATTCGTGATAGTGCCTAACTTGATGATTTGACTATAATTGTAGATAATTTAAACATTTTGTTTCTCGTTATGATTAGATGAACATGATCAACAACGGAACTAAAAATTTTGGATAAAAGGGACACGCACAATAATAATATCTTTCTTTGTATGAAAAAAATAATTTAGTAAAATTTAATCAATCCACTTGACGGGGACAATGTTCAAAAGATAATGGGGGTTGAAATGACAAATTACCACTATAGTAATAGGAAAATTTTAAAATTAAGTAGGGGCATGTGCCTTCACATCTGAGAATTTGCATGAACACAAATCTAACAGTTCATTCTTTGGCACAGCCAATCAAAAAATTACAACTAATAAAAATAGAAATTAAAAAAGGCAACTTGTAAAATTAAGGAAAAAAGTCACATTCCTTGATTTAAAGGGTCTCATTTTTCCTTCCCATTTTGTCAACTTTCTCTTTTCTCACCATTCATATGAGATAAACAACCGCAAACATGTGAGCTCTTAATTTGTTCACTTTGAAGGTAATCAAATCTTATAAATGCAAGTAGACATTACATTATCATATACTTAATGAATATCAATCAAAATTGCAGTGTAAGATTGTGAATGAATACCCGGGAAAAGGTAGAAATAACTTGATGCATGATTTTATTCATTGTCAATTACCATTCCTTCAATAATTGGAGGCATCTTCTGGGAGTATGAACATGAACACTAGAGAGTTGAGAAATTTGAAAGCAAATGGAATTTCAACCAAGACCTTCTTGACAAACCTCTCAACAGGCCAGGTTGACTAAGATTAAAAGCTTTCTTAATGTGAGGTTATCTATGCTATGCAATTGGCATAAAATATTTTGTCAAGAATTATGTCATACACTTATAACCATACACTTATAAAGAAAATTTTACTTAATTGGAGCTAAAGTATCATCTTTAGTCACAGATTCTTTTATGCTTGAAATTAACTTGTCCTTCATTTTAGTAACTACACCTGTAAGAAGACAGAGAGAGACAATTACTTTTTTTTTTCTGGCATCACATTCGGAGCACGGAGATGAATTGATAAACTATGTGCTTTCTCAGGAACAACTTTTCTAAATTGTGTATAAGGCCTACACAGTTTTCACATATTGCTCATAATAAACGCCCCTTCCATAATTAACAAACAAACAATAAATAAATTTTCAAGAAAATTTTTCTTTTTTCCATAAAGTGAATATAAAGAAAGAAAGATAAGGCCACCTATTATCTCCGGAGATACATTGGCACTAGGTTGAAAGGACTGGTGGTGCGTGACAGTAGTCGTAGGAGGAGGAGGAAGATGTGGGGAGGTGGTGCATGACAATCTTCGTCGTAGGAGGAAGAAAGAGACGTGGCAAGGTGGTGCGCAATGTTCTCCGTCATAGGAGGAAAAAGGAGATGTAGCGAGGTGGTGCGCAGCTATCGGCGAAGAGGTGGAGGAGTAGCTTTACGAGGTGGGTTAACATAGAGGTGATTTGGGAGAAGAGCATGTGACCTTTACTATCTTATTTTACAAGCTAACTTTTTTTTCGTTTTATTTTATTAGTTGTAATTTTTTAATTAGTTGTGCTCAAGAATGACCTGTTAGGTTTGTGCTCATACAAGAATTCCTCTCAATTCTTTTACAATCTAATCCAAAAGGAAACCTGTCCCTTCTGATAATTACATACCCAAATGTATTTTTATCACCAGTCCAAACAACATTAAATCTCTTAATAATTTTAAAGATAAAGGTTAATGTAGCATAACCAAGTATACAAAATATTATACAAACATATCACTAAATAATCGATGTTTGATATTTATATATCATTATCTAATCCCTGGACCATCCAATGTGGAACTTGATGATCAGATGTGTGATTGTTCAAAGAAATTCTATTGACAAGTTGAAATGGAACAATGTGTAAAGGACAAACTTTCATTTAGTGAATCTCCTTTTTTTTCAAGACTTGAAAGCCTACCAGTTTTTAAAAGAAAAGGTTCTCCTTCCACGGTTAATAGATTTACAAAGCCTCGCAAGGCATTTGTTAAGTCATCTTTCATCACGTCTTTAAAGACTTCAAACAAGCATGGACCATGATCGTTGCTAGTTACTGGTCTACCAATGCCGGGAAGAGAAGATCCAGACACACTGAAGAGGACCCATCTTCTGTTTAGATAGGGCTGACTCAGGTTTAATTGTTTGTACTTTGATATGTCTGTTTTCTGCTTCAGTTTTCTGGATCGTAGGTTCTTGGTTTATTGTAGCAGCTTTCATGTTTGTCCTTCCCCCTTTGTGGACTGTTGATATGTGCCCACACAAATAAAAAAAACTAATGCATAGTCATGGCAATGACTAGTATAAATGGTACTTCAGACAGGATTGATAAACATAGACACTAAAACTTTGCATACCGTAGAGTTGATCAAGCAATACAATGAGTGGTGATGATAGCACCATTCTATCAGATGTTTCAGGTTGGATACTTTGACTGCACGTTTTAAAGCTATAACCCTTCATTATTTATACAAACAACTTATTTATTGTTCTTGTGAACATGAAGGGCTAAGAGAAGAATCATCCTTAGTATTCTATTTTCACCAATTCTATTTTCACCAATTCCAAGTCTACCTACTATAGTAATTGCACTTCATAACACCTCGTCCACCAGGTTGACAGTTAGCTTTTCCAAATCTCAAATTCCCCAAAAGGGAGTATTCTAATGAATTGCGCTAAATCCGAAAGTTCAATTCCCATTTTACTGTTGTCTACAGACAGCAGAATGAATTCCAAACTGATAAGCCACCACACAAGACTTTGGACACTAAAATACAAATTAATAATCATGCAACCATGGGACTCATTGACCTCTGATTTTCCATCTGGTAGCATTTGTTTTCAGTGTTCACAGCCCCAACAGCCTGAGTCAGACTCAAGATGACATAAAAACCACACAACTGCTTCAAACTTTCAGTTTATGGTTTTCATCAAAAGGAAATTTCCTTGAATTACATCACCACAAGTTGCAGTCTCCTGAGAATCAATCAAGCAGAACAAATCAGTCAAGTTACTACAAGATACAAAGCTTGTCAAACCCTTTTTTTTTTTCTTTGTGCATAATATTCAGAAAAAACCAAAACACAATCTGTTTAATGAATACAATCCTCGCGGTCTCACCCAGCTCCCCTTCCCCATAATTAAAAAGGAAGAAGAGGTAAAAAGGCTAGCTATTAGCTTTCCATGAGCACAAGCACCTATTCTATGCTTGATATTCAAACCAGGAAAAAATAGTTGTTAAACAAGGAATTGTAACAAACAAAAATTATATGTACCAAAAAAAAAATTATATAATACCATACCAACCATAGAGCAAAATCTCAAGGCAACCAACCCACTTCCCTTGCATTAATAATACACACACACACACACACTAGGCAGTTTCATCAATAGAGTACAACCAGTGAACACAATTTGGGGAGTAGCAAAGAAGCCTTCTCCCCGTTCCTTCCTGCATATCCAAAATCTAACATAATGTTTAAAGCAATCACCAGTTTCCAATTCCAACAAAGCAATAAAAAAAATTATTTTGATGGTGGAAAGAGACATTCACAATCCTTTTATGCTCATATCACACAAGCTCAAGTGATATGGAAATAACTGAATATAGAGTTTCAATACCCACAACACAAGAATCATAGAGCCTCAGCTAAGCTAAAGCAAGACTAGCAAAATGTGCTTTAAGGTTCTGGTATACTATTCTTCAATTATCATATATGGAAACAAAGACACGGATTGACATATTACCAATGATAGATCATTCATGACGACGATTGTAGTTTCAGTACCTAAAAATCACAATGGGGCAGATCATAAGCCAAATAGTGGATTTGTATGCTTAACATCTAATTCGTCATCTTTGATTTTCTGCAGCCTGCACACAGAAACAAGTCAAAAAAGAAGGTAAGATATGAAGTGATAGATGTCATAGAAATCATTATGATATACTGGACACACAGATTATACAGTGAAGAGCATATTATTCACCCAAACTGAAGGAAATACAGTCAGACCTGGTCTCCCTATAACCCTAAGCTTGGAGAATTATACAATTTAAATCACCACTGTCCTTTGTAGTCATTCATCAGTGTCCAACCAATTAAACATTTTTGTTGGGATAAAAATCCAATTCAACTTTATTAACAGTAGAATGGATTTGGACTGGAAGCAGGTTCTGATTAGGGAATTGAATACACAGTATGCATGTCTGCATTACTACTTTGGCACATATATGTCAGTAACAAGTGGATCGATAACACACAGACTCCATATCTTGGACAATAAACAATCAATGAGTCAAGTCCTTATTCAAACCAAGCTAGATACTTAAAAAACACTATTAGAAAATCTATAACAGCATCCCACACAAGATGCTCTGATTACATTTCACTATACCACTGACAGCAACAGACAATAAAAAAAAAATTTGACATATGGAACCAACAACAGTATCCCACACAAGAAGCTGAAATCCAAGTGCAGGATTAGTCCTTTAACTGGTATGAATAAATAATACCAACAACATACTTTCACATCATAAAACTATGTTAAAAGTGATTTAAAAAAACAGTATATCTAAAACCTAATGATTAATCCAATTAATACATACATGACCAATAATGTGATTTAAATCAAAATGCTACCAGACATAGATGGTGGAAGAAATACAGTATCAAGATTCAAGACTGACTTATGTTTAATAAGATGATCCGTTAACTCAATAGAAGAAATAACAGAGCGGCTAAAAAATTAAATGCGGAAAGTGCACAGGCAAATGGCAGACCTTTTGCATTTTCTTCAGAACAGAATCCTCAAAAGCTTGATACCCAGCCCCAACCAGATTATTTATCCTATCAGGTTCCACAGGCTTCTGAGAACTTGAAGAATCTGCCGCCCTTGCCATTGCCGGTTTAAGAGGTAAAACAAGCAACGGATTAGCAAGATGACCAATCAAGCTTCTTGTTGCAGCAACCTGGATAAAGCAATAATTACAGATTGGCAAATCATAGATACAAGTATTTAAACAGAAGCAGCTCCAGCAACAACAATAACAACAATAGCCTCATCCCACCTTATCCCACTATAATCAATCAACGCCATTGAGTTCTATCAAAAACCAATTTTTCAATAAAACCATTTAGAGTAAGGTTTTTTTTCTTCAATGATTTCTCCTAAGGTTTTTTTCGGTCTTCCTCCACCCCTCTTAATAAATAAGGAAAAAAAACACCATTTAGAGTAAGGTTTTTGAATTTTAATAATTAAAAAAAAATCGAGTATTTAAATTGCAAAAAAAAAAAAAAAAACTTTAACATTAAAAGAGAAACTTACAGCTCCTTCCTTAGTCGCCATTACAACAAGTGCAGAACCCCTCTTCTTACTCCCCTTGATGACCACATCTTCCACTTCACCAAACTTGGAAAACAATTCCCTCAACTTATCTGCCGAATAATCTTCACCCACCTTTTCCCACGAAACTTTCAGAACCTTCTCTTGATCCAACCCAACCCCACGACCACCCACGCTCTCTTTCTTCAAATCGGGCATCGTGGGCACCCCTTTATTCGCGTGCATAGCCCGAACCCTAGCAATCTCTTCCTTGAGCTGCCTCGTGATCCTCTCCTCTTCTTCCCGCTCTTTCGCCGACGGGTCGGGAGCAAAAGCATCGCGCTCCCGCTGTTCGAGGTCCGAGACCATTTTGCGGCGCTTGCCGTCGCGCTGCGATTGGCGGCGCTGCTGGTCGCGCTTGACCCGCAAGAGGTCATCGAACAATTTGCGAGCTTTCTCGTCCTTGAGGATCTCGTAGGATGTTTTGAGCTTCTGGAAGTTGGAATGAGCATTTGGGTCGTCTGGTCTCTTGTCTGGGTGCAATTCCAGAGCCTTGAATTTGTAAGCCTTTGAGATCTCTTTCTCTGTAAGCTTCGCTCCTTCTTCACCGGAGGGTAACCCTAGGACGCGGTAGTGATCAACGTCTGCGTCCATTGACGTTGTTCTTCGTTTCGTTGCTGCGGAAATTCGTTACACTCTGCTGTGAGATCCTGCGAGGTTCGAAACCCTAACCCTAGCAGGATGTGTTTGAAGTTTGAAATCTGTAGCGAGGAGAATACAGGAGAATGGATTTTTTTTTTTTTTTTGTTAAGGAAGAATGAGACGAAGAAAAACAGAGATTTTCATGTTTTTTTAAAATATTATATAAGTTTTTATAAATATTTCATAAATAAAAATTGAGAATTTTGGACAATTTTAATTTAATTTCCATTTTTTCTTTTATTTTTTTTAATTCCTTTTGAACTTTTCATTTTCCTCCCAACGTCCAAATATATTCTAAAACCGAAAAAATGACAAATTCCTAAAAATATGTTTTTAAAATTGCATCAAGTAAAAGAATATTAAAGCATTCTAGAAACCTTAAAACATTTTAAAAATATTTCCTGTACAAAACGACACCTTAATAAAAACTAGAGGTATACGTAGTTCAAATTAATTTAATTTTGAGAGAGAAATTAATTCAAACCAAATTAATTAGTTTTTTATATCAAGAATTAATTAATTTTTTCAATTAAAGAATTGAACCAAAACAAATAATAACAATTAGTTTAATTAATTTTTAGTTACATATTATTTTTAAAAAAAATTCATATATAACTTTACTTTTTTTATATGACCTAATTAAAAATAAACTGGTATAAATTTTTTAATAAAAACATCATTATATAATTATAAATAATAAATTGGCCTAAAATTATTTATAAAAATAAAAAATATAAATATAATCATTTATAAATATATAAATTGTAAAAAAAATATAAATAATTATATAATTTTGATTTGATTTAATTTTATAAATGAAAATAAAAAATTAAATTAAACCAATCAATTTTAAAAAAAAACTAAACAAAATTAGAATTAATAAATTTTCTTCGATTTTAAGTTCAATTTTCATCGATTTCAACACCCCTAATGAGAAAATTATATGTTTACATTAGTGTTTAGGGAAAAGCCCAAAAAGAAAAGAAAATCATGTTACTCTACTAACCGTACCTTCAATATTATACCTAAAAGTAATTCCATACCCTAGTGTTAAAAAAAAAAAAAAGTTAACTTTTACTCATTTGTAGTTTTTGCTTGATAAAAAACAAAAAAAACCACCTTTAACTCACTTTTATAATAAATGTAATCAAAATTTATGAAAGAAAATATAAATATATTACACTATTTAAACTGTCTCGCATTTTTGTTGGGCTTCTTGGCCCGTCTACAATAGATTAAGAGATAAATTACTGAAATGTCACTCATTTTAAACATATTACTAGCATATTGTCGTTTTTGCCACGTTGGTATATATTTTTTTTAATATTCCACGTGTATCACACCAAAGCGGTAGGCGTGATACACGTCATCACGCCAACACGGGTAGCATAACATACGTGGACACGCTGAAAGCACTAGCATGATATACACAATCACGTTAAACTCACTGACGTGACAGTACATATCACGCTTAAGTCATTGACATGATAATGATAAACCGGAAAAAAAAAATAATAGATTAAAGATAATCATAGAATTTAATACAACAAAACCTATATAACCAAAGTCAAAACTTTGAAAATTCATAACTTTTGACTCATTTATCTGATTTAGACGCATTCTAGAAATTTGTTTTTAAACTTGCATCAAGTAAAAGGATATTAAAGCATTCTAGAAACCTTAAAACATTTTTAAAATATTTCCTGTACAAAACGACACCTTAATAAAAACTAGAGGTATACGTAGTTCAAATTAATTTAATTTTGAGAGAGAAAATAATTCAAACCAAATTAATTAGTTTTTTATATCAAGAATTAATTAATTTTTTTAATTAAAAAATTGAACCAAAACAAACTAATAGCAATTAATTTAGTCGATGAGTTCAATCGATTTTTAGTTACATATTATTTTAAAAAAAATTCATATACAATTTTACTTTTTTTTTCATATGACCTAATTAAAAATAAATTAGTATAAATTTTTTTAATAAAAACATCATTATATAATTATAAATAATAAATTGACCTAAAATTATTTATAAAAACATGATTATTTATAAATATGTAAATTGTAAAAAAAATATAAATAGTTATATAATTTTAATTTGATTTAATTATATAAATGAAAATCAAAAATTAAATTAAACCAATTAATTTTTAAAAAAGCAAAACTAAACAAAATTAGAATTAATAAATTTTCTTTGATTTTAACTTCGATTTTCATCGATTTCAACACCCCTAATGAGAAAATTATATGTTTACATCAGTGTTTAGGGAAAAGCCCAAAAAGAAAAGAAAATCATGTTACTCTACTAACTGTACCTTCAATATTATACATAAAAGTAATTCCATTCCCTAGTGTTGAAAAAAATAGTTAACTCTTACTCATTTGTAGTTTTTGCTTGATAAAAAACCAAAAAAACACTTTTAACGCACTTCGTAATATGTGTAATCAAAATTTATGAAAGAAAATATAAATATATTACACTATTTAAACTGTCCCACATTTTTGTTGTGCCAAATAAATATGAAGTATTTTCATTTCAAATGTTCCATCCATTTTCCACCTACTTATAGCCTAAGTCACAATCAATAATAGATTGAAACACATTTGAGACGGTTAACCAATCCGAATGAGTTAACAAACGGCTTTGCATGGTTTGAGCGGTATTATTATCATCCAAAAACATGGTTTGGAGCTGGGGCTTACAACGATAGACAAATGCATATATTCCCCACAAATTCTAAAAGCTCGTTCCACTTATTAATCGAGTAAAACATATAAATACATATGGAATGTCCGACTGAAAACTATATTGACTACAAATATCATAAATAATAATCAAATTACAAGATAAATAGATTATGAAACGAGCAACATATATGGGAAGGCAGTCTCCACAAAATCCAACAGCAGTGAATATTCCACAATGCAATTAACGCCATCCCAAACTGTGTGACAACTAATATTTTCCCCCCCAAAAGAAAAACGGCATAGGAATCACAATCTATGGGGTTTTCATTCTGACTAACTAACGAACTCGAAATGAGGCACTCAAACAGACTCAATCCTTTATTATTTATGCTGGATAGAAGAAATATGGACTTTGATTGCAAGAAAGCAAAGAAACAAATTAATCGCCGATGACATTACAAGTTGATTGAGCAGGAGATCAAGGTATATGAGCTTGCTTAATCATCAATTACCGGCATCTCGGCTGTAAAACTGGTCAAGAGTCTTGGCTGGTATACGATGAAGAAGCTCACGAGGGAAAATCCGAAGCAAAGTCCATGCAAGATCTAGTGACTGGAAGATATTGCGGGTGTCATAAGCTCCTTGGGCAACAAACTTCCTCTCAAACTTGTCCAAAAATTCCAGATACAGCTGTTAATAATAAAAGAAAAAATCATTAATACCACTTCAAAGACAATCTCACTTCATCAAACAGACTATCCCTAGGGAGAAAAATATTAGAGACCAGGTCCTCAGATGAAAGTGCTTCTTCTCCAACCACAGCTTTCATTGCCTGGACATCCTTTCCAATGGCATAATTTGCATAGAGCTGAAAAGAAACAAAATAACACCAATAAGATAGTTTATAAAACAGAAAAATAACAATATGATAAACAAACAAAATCAGACCTGGTTGGACACATCAGCATGATCCCTTCTAGTCATTCCCTCACCAATAGCACTCTGCAGAGGCAACCAATGATGCATCATTAGAGTGTGAACCACATAATTTACTTTTTTACTTGAGAAACAGCAAATATATATCACTTGACAGCACCTTGAAATCAAACAAACAAGCTTAACCTTACCTTCATCAACCGAGATAGCGATGGAAGGACATTGATTGGTGGGTATATCTGCTCAATTCAAAAGAATTTGGATGTTTAGTTTCAGTCTCAATATTAAATCCACATAACCAATCAATCAATATAAAATGTAAGCAATTTACCAGGTCACTTTGACTGATTAGATACCAACTTCAATACATCAAAAATAGAGTAGATCATTTTTGGGTCTTTTTGTGTTTTTTTGTTTGTTTGGGGGAGGGGGGTGTTTAAAAAAAGGCTGATTGCATTTTATGCAGTAATACTGGGATGATTCAAAACAGAAATTCCTACAATTTCACAGGTGACACGTGTCACATTATTCCACCTTGATGTGTCAATGGAAAAATAAAACCAAAACATTTCAAACTATTAGTTAAAGAGATGAAAGGATAGAAAAAGAATTTAAGTTGGGATGAACTGACAAACTTCTCACATAGAGAATACTAACTTCAATAACAACCCAACAGTTTACTGTTCTTATAGTAATATCATATATTAATGTTAGAATGCATTATGAACTAAATTCTCTCTTGTACTTAATTCCAGTGACTAATCTGGCATGTTTTACAATATTCATTGCATCTGAAAGCTGCAACATAACCCACCTGTCTATTTTGCAGCTGCCTGTCAATGTATATCTGCCCTTCAGTAATATATCCAGTAAGATCAGGAGTTGGATGTGTAATATCTGTACAGGAGAAGTTCAAGAAAGACAATCAGTCAGCATTAAGAGTGCATTATGCAAGATAGCTGAAAAAGTTTAATATTTCATTACCATCATTTGGCATGGTTAGAATTGGAATTTGTGTAATAGAGCCTTTTCGCCCCTCAATTCTTCCAGCACGTTCATAAATTGTTGCAAGATCTGTATACATGTAACCAGGATAACCACGTCTTCCTGGTACTTCTTCTCGGGCAGCAGATACCTACAGGAACCAGAAGTGATCAATAGCTTGTGCCATGCAATTTTTTTTTTTAGAAATACTTAAATACTTTGAAGTTACTTCTCATACTTCAAGAATAAGAGAAAGAGAGATAAGCAATGTTAGAGATATAAACCATTCATGAGCCTCCACCTAACAGCTTAAGCTTTTAGGAGAATTGGTCCTAGACATGGTATCAAAGCCTCTATAACCAAGTGGTCAAGAGTTTGATCCTTGCCGCTCCCATCCTTCTAAATAGTTGAATTTCAGCACAAGGTAGAGTAGGCCTGAGCATTCTCTATGCTTCAAGCCCAAAGAGCTCTTGCATGAGGGGGTGTGTTAGAGATATAAATCATTCATAAGCTTCCAACTAACAGCTTAAGCTTTTGGGAAAGTTGGTTCTTGACAAGCAATATCAATTTTCAATTATCATTGAAGCCTCAAATCAAAACTCTCGAAGACATACAGAGAAATATTATTTTAAAAAAAAAACACAAGAGAATGGTAAAGGCTGTAACAGTAACAGGTTTCTCATCTCTCTTCTTTCCTTTTGTTGCCTATTTTGACTAATAAATTACAGTTGAAGGTACATTACCTCACGAAGTGCATCAGCATAAGAACTCATATCTGTGAGTATCACAAGAACATGCTTGCCACATTCATAAGCTAAATATTCAGCAGTAGTAAGAGCAATACGAGGAGTGATGATACGCTCAATTGTAGGATCATTTGCCTGTAGTAAATAACAGTATGAGAACAAAATTCCAAAAGTATAAGTAGAAGCCTCATTCAAATTTCATTCTTAATGAAAAAAAAATTATTCTCAATGGACAGCCTTGTGTTCTTCAAATTACAATATGATCATCCATTTAAAAAAATTTAAGGGTCTTACTTTCTTTAATAAAAAAAACTACCCTGTTTCATTATCATTTAAATCTCCACCAGTTGCCACATCCTAGAAAATGTTTACTTCTTTTTCTAAAATTACATATGTACTTGGTTTACCTTAAAGTGCAAAAATAAGTTCCGCATTAATCATGAACATATTGCCACTACATATATATCTATCAATCAATATGTTAGATTTGGAAAGTGGAAGGAGAAAAAAAATTAAAGGGGAATAAAAGAACGCTTAAACACTGATATTAAAGATTACCAGATTAAGGAAAAGGGTCACTCTCTCCATTGAGCCATTCTCCTCAAAGTCACGTTTAAAAAACTGTGCAGTCTCCATGTTAACTCCCATAGCTGCAAACACGATGGCAAAATTGTCCTCTTCTCCATCCTGCATATTGATAAGATTTGTTAGAAAAACCACCTTCTCCATCTTACAGAGAGTATAAGTAAATGAATAAGCAAAAAATAGCCATATTAATTTAAAGGCAATAAGAACTACTAGATCATCGGTAAGAAATAAAACAAGCTAGGACATTTCAAATTACTTATGTTCGCTTCTTCATAACAGTATTTTGAGAAACCAGAAATCACAAACTATCATTCCCATTAAATATCAAATTTTCAATTTTCAAGGATATGTAGATAATAGTAATAGTTAATAGTATAAATTCTTAAAACCTACACTCTAAACAACCAGAAAATAAGCTGCTTCAAAAGCCACATGTTTGACAGTCAAGCTAGTAATACACATATTGTGCCAATAAATGTTTATTCTGGAGAAAAATCTTCAAATTGAGCAAACATTATTAAATTCATCACTTATTGATATTGATGATATAAATTACCAATTTCTTACAAAGGACCTGTTACCAGACACTATATGACAACCTTGTAAGGATGATAATCAGGCAACAATACTGTTGGTACATACACTTATTAGGCATGGTTTCAACTTTTATTGAATAAGGAATTAATTCAATGTATT
The DNA here is from genome assembly GCA_023212625.1 of Styphnolobium japonicum. Classification (NCBI taxonomy): domain Eukaryota; kingdom Viridiplantae; phylum Streptophyta; class Magnoliopsida; order Fabales; family Fabaceae; genus Styphnolobium; species Styphnolobium japonicum. Next base: position 2,131,203 of record JALBWW010000013.1, read on the forward strand.
TAGGTCCAACTCCACAAACCACCAATTTAAAAAATAAGCACTACTCTCCAAATGTATTAAACCTGCAACAAATGTGATGCATCTACCTGCAACAAATGTGATGCATCTGCAAATTGAGCATTAACAAGAGGTGTAAGATAACAAGATAGCCAAGAGGCCATCCCAAACAAGCCAACTGCCCTTCAAGTCCTCAAAAGTGCAGTTGATTGTTGCAAGTACCCAAATTGCCGTAGCCAGGAAAGTATTAATATAGTAAATTGGGAAGATCTGAATGGAACACGAATCATCACCATTGTCCTAAAGTCATAATTAAAGAGAACCTAACATATTAGAGTAAATTCACTTTAAGACATCAACTGTACCTCAAGAAGATTATCAGACTTCTCTAATCGCTTGACTAAGCCAGCCTGACGGCATATCTGTGCAGCAATTTCATTATGGGGGAGACCAGCAGCTGAGAATAAAGGGATCTTTTGACCTCTAGCGATAGAATTCATGACATCAATTGTAGATATTCCTGTCTGTATCATCTCCTCTGGATAGGTTCTCTCACTAGGGTTGATGGAACTTCCTGAATTATTGGGAAAATATTTTTTTAAAAAAAATCAAATATTAACAAACATACAGTTATAGAGCACCCAGGAAGAAATTAAATACCTGATATATCCAAGTAAGCCTCAGGTAATATGGATGGACCATTATCGATTGGTTTTCCAGAACCATTAAATATGCGCCCAAGCATGTCCAGTGAGACAGGAGTTTTTAACACCTGTGAACATAAACAAGAAGAAAGAAAATGAGGAAGTCAACAGTGGAACTGATTCTAATACCATAAACGTAACATGTAAAAGAAAGTCAAATAATAAAAAATGAAAAGGAAGAATTTTAGTTCCAATTCAATAATCAATACTCATGGATGAATTGGTAGGAGACTAGGACGGGCTAAACTAATCATATAAAGTTAATCACTTGAGAAATTACACCACTAGAAAAAAAATTAGTACAAGAAAACTAATCATCAACAAAACCTTATAAATAGCACAATTTTCGGGTACACAATTCTTCCTCTATTTTCTTATTGGAAGTTGGCTTTCACAATTACTTGGTTTGCCTGTATTATTATATCATTAAGTTGAAGTCTCCACTACAAATATCAAGTTACCATGCCAAAAACGTAAAATTTATCATTTGATCAAGTTAACAATAAATAACATAATTTATATTAATACCACAAGTGAAAGCAACCTGCTTTGTTTTTTAAACTATAGTTTGGCATGCTTATGGGATAATTATACTTGGATTTCTCTGATTTATTCACTATAAAAATTTAGAAGACAGCATATTAACAGATTAGCCATTGATTGGCCCAATTCTATATTTTCTACTAGTTAATACATCATTTAGGTCCTTCTGAATTAGAATCCAATGTTACTGAGATAAGTCACCAGACAACAGATATTTTCATGAAGAAAAAAAATACATTAAAATTTGCATATATAATTTTACATGTACTTTAATGAGATAGATAATAGTAATAAGCAATAACAAAGAGTTTATACTTTATACCTCTCCAGTAAATTGCACAGTTGTAAATTTATTGTCAATCCCAGATGTCCCTTCAAAGACCTGGTCAATAGTACAAAAAGGTTAATAAACGTTAACCCGCTGTTAATGATGCCAGCAGGATGGTAAAACTAAAAAGTGACAAAATAAGTTGCTATTAAAGTCACTACAGCTACATGGACAAAGTACACAACAATGAAGACATTTTCTTACTAAGAAAACTACTCACCAAGATTGAGACGGAAGGGGGAATCTTAGAAAACCTAGGTTATAACTTATAGGTAAAAAATAAACACACAAATCATCAAGACATCAACTCAAAGATAAGGGACAAGTATCTCCTCGTACTATATGCAAGCAAATATCCTCCCAAATGAAGCACAGCAGATAATAATGAATGCCATAGGCACTCACCTGAACAACAGCCTTTTCGCCATCAACTTCTAGAACTTGTCCACGCCGAGTAGTTCCATCTCCTAAACGAATATTAACAATCTCTTGATATTTGGGTCCCTGAAGCAGTTGATTAGTATAAAATTTAGTCATGCCATGCAGAAATTGGGACATCCTCATTGAGAAAATTAAAAAAATTAGAATATTCAATAAGCATATAAGAGAGCACAGAGTCATCACCTTAACTTTCTCAAGAATGACTAACGGTCCAGCAACTCCAGATACAGTTCTGTATTCTGCAACATTAATGGACAAACAAATAATTTAGTGTGAAACTAAATACTAAAAGAAAGCCACAAGTGATCAATGTTAATTATTCTGAGCATAATAGAAAATTAACAAGACAGGTAAACCAATATGACACATACCCATTCCTATCTCCAATTTGTCCTCCTCCAAATCGATATTGTTCTGAGCCACACCCATTTCGGAACTTCATACAAGCATACAAAATAAGAATCGTACAAAAGTCAATACATGATAAACCAAGAACTCCAATGAGAAACAAAACTAAAACGGGCACTGACTCTGTTAATAATTAAGAGTTAAAAGACAAAGCAAACAGAAAAAAAATAAAAATAAAAATAATAATAAATAAAGACGATACTGAAACCAGCACAATAACAAAACTTTAGCGAGACAAACAACAATTCAAGTATAAACAAACTTGAACAAACCAAATTTCACTTCATTTGTGCGCAAAATAAAAAAGATAAAAAACCAAAACCCAAACCCATTTGGCTCAATCCAAGCCAATCACTACTGAATTAAGCATCTGAACTCCAACAAAAAAACAAACACAAACCTCCCCGACCACAAACAACAACATCAGTAATATTGAAATTGAACGCACTCTGGCTTTATTTGACTTTGTAAAAGTGATTAAACTGTGAGGTAGTTCCATTACCCAAACCTCGTAATACACAAAAACGACGCTAAGAATTAGGCAAAACGGCGAAACAGTGAAATCGAGAAACGCAGAATTCGACAAGAATTGTAAGATCGAAGTGAGAAAAAAAAAAAAAAAGAACTTCCGACAGTGAAAGGACCTAGGAATCAGAAAATGGATCCGAGAAGAGAATAGCATACCTGTGTTTTTCGACTTTTCCTGATCTGAAATTCGCGAGAGAGATGTGGGGCGTGCGAGGGCTAAGTGAATGATGAGAGGCACACAGATCTAATGGAACAACAAATTTAACAAAATAAAACAGGAAATGATTATTAAAAAACTTTTTTTTATTTTAATTTTAAAAAATAAAAATGGTTTGAACTTTGCAGAGTAGTAACTGTATTTTTTTCTCGGGTGGAAAAATTAAAATGAAAATGGAGCCATAACCATGGTGCCAGCTGCCAAACGAGTCTTCCTTTGATCTGCTTATTTAACGGTGATTAAGGAGGACACGTCACTAGGTAGGTAGTCTCCATGTCCATATATAATGCAAGAGAAAAATAATAGTTCTTGTAATTATTAATTTTATGAGATATTTTAAAAAACCTTTTTTTTTATTAGTGCAATTTATATTCTTTGTTTATTTTAAGAAAAATAGGGAAGAGAGAATTAGAGAAGAAAAAAATATAAGAAAAATAATTTCACTTTCTTATTTGATTAAAAAAAATAAAGAATAAAAAAAATAAGTAAACATAAAAATTTGTTTAATATATCTTTCTTTTTGTTATTTTATAAATAAATAAATATAGACAAATATGTATTTATAAAAAAAATTTAATTTTCTTTCTTTCTTATTTTTTTTTTAATTTTTTTAATCCAAATAATTTAAAATTTTATTCATTTTTTATTTTTTTTTATTTTTTTTTATTCTATTTCTCTCCTAATCTAAATAAACCTATAAGAAAGTGACATTAAAGTTGCTAATCATGAGCACACCAAAAGGTGGAAAGTGAGCAATACTAAGTAGTTAGCCTGTGTTTAATGGCAAGTTAACAAGGGGATGGGTTTACACGATCCGTTTAATGATTTGTTGTTTTTGTTTAAAGAAATTTTGTTGCAAAGTTCTTATATATCGAGAAAAAATATTTCAACTACTACAAAACAGTCTGAGTCTTCGAAGTAGGTTTTTGCAAAGTGAAAAAACTTCTTCGAAAAATGATTTGCAAATTATAGGAATAATATTTTTCTTAAACTTGAACATGTGAAAATATATTTCCTTTATTTTTAGGAGGTCCGTTTTGAAATCTAAGGGGATATGGGAAAATAATTTCTAGAGGGATTAATAGTAATCAATTAGACTTTAACATGAATTTTAAAGATTCAAATTCGAGGGACAATGACTATGTATATCATTTCTTTCCGCAAATTTATTTGTCATCCAAGACCCGTTTGGATTTGGATCATTTAAAATAAAGAATAAGTTTTAAAATATAAAATGATAATTATTAATGAAAATTTTAAATTTTATAAAATATAAGCACCTATATAATAAATTATGTATATGTGATAATTTATTTTTTTAAATTTTCTTATTAGCAATTAATATTTTACATTTTACTATATCAGCCTGCACTTTAAATCATCCAAATACATGCTTTAAATACCCTTCCTTTCCATTTAATTCACTCCCTAGCTTTAAAACTGAGCCTTAAACACGGGCAACTTGTTGTAAGAACATTTAGATCGCCAATCTATCTCTGTTTTTGCTTTGTTTATAGGAACCGTGCCATCCATCATATCGTTAGATGACTACAGCATTTTGCAAGTTGCTAATTCTTCAACTTTCCTGATTGATACACTTTGTTGATTCAGTAGAAGGGATGAAAAGGGGAAAAAAATTAAGTAACAATTTTATTTTATTTAAGATATTTTTTAAAATAGACAAAAAAATTAGGAATTTCAGCTAATTTGGAAAACCAAATTCAAGTAAGTTACTATTATATGAGATTCACCTAAAAACCATTATTAAAATATAAATTTAATATAGTAATTTATTAATAAATAATAGAAATAGTTATATAAAGTAATTAATCATTTAGTTTCCTTTATCCCTTAGTTGTCTTTTCTTTGTTTATTTTATAATAATCAAAGGAAAATTATCATTTAAGCTTATATTTTTTTTACTTTTTTCCTTTGATTTTTGTCTTCATTCTCTTCTGTTTTTTAGTAATTGGTAAAAGAGTGTGCGAGTAATATATATCCAACCATCATTACTTTACTAGTATTTACAGGACGAAATTACCTATCTATTATGTATAGTTTTTAAAATAAATATATCCAAATAAATGAAATTCGTTCTCTTATAAAAATTTAGGGTAAAAAATATCTTACTTTTTGTAGTATATCACTTTAACAATTTATTCTCTTAAACTTTATTTTATGTCACTTAATCTCCCTAAAATATAGTTTTGAATAAAAAATATTAATTTCAACACACATACTTCAAGATTTAGACAATCAACAATAACATGATCCATTGAAAAGTCTTTATTTTTATTTAAAACCAAGACAAAATAAAGTTCATAAAGATAAATTGTTAAAGTGATATGTTACACGAGAGTAAAGTATATTTTATTCAAAATTTTATAATGTATACGCGAATGATTATGTGTTTAATAAATTTTCTAGTCTCACCGTGAATACATAGCAGCTGATTTTGGCTCATAGCTTCTCTCATATACAAGTTTTAACCAAAAAAAAGAATATAATTAATGATTAATTACTTATAATATCACCTACAATATATAAAACTCTAATCTAATTGAAAATTAAAAAAGATTTAATTTTAATTACCTGTAGTTTAAAAGTGTGCCTGAACATATGGGGGAAGCAACCTTCTAACCTCTATACCCTAGGGCGGATTTTGATGGTGGCATGACAAATTTTCTTGAAATTATATATATATATATATATATGTGTGTGTGTGTGTGTTTATTTTTAAGTGTGTGAGAGTATATGATTTTCATCATTCTTCATTGATTAGTGTAATTTGTAGTTTATAATTTCTATCTAAGATTTTATAAAAATGTGTAATTGTTCATTTTTGTTTGTAAAGTAATATAATAGTAATATATTAGTAAAAATTTTATAGATGATATTATTGTTAACACATCTACTCATATTCACATATCTAATTGAAATATGAACATTTATTTTTAAAATATAACGGTAAAGTTTAAACATAAAATAATAGATACATTTTTTAAGATTGAAGTTAGTGATAAGGAGAAAAATTATACAGTTTCAACATTTTTATCTTTTTAAAAGCTTAATTTTGATGCTTAAAGTCTAAGAGCATGTTTAATAATGCTTAAATTTTTAGAATAATTATTTTTTTAATAAAAAAATATTTTATCTAAAATCTATCTTGTTTGTTTAAAGTGTGTAAAATTGATTATAAGTTAAGATTATTTTTTTATAACTAAAAACTGTTTTTTTTTTTAAACTGTTATTTTAAGTTTTTAATTATTTGATTTCAGATTATTTCAAAAGCGTTGAAAGATAAATATTTATTTGCCATCAATCAAATAACTGTTTCAATCATTTCATATTTTTTTGGTAATTTAATACATAAAAGCTATTTTTTTATACAATCCAAACAAAACTCTTTATCATAAAATCGATTATGAATTAATATATCAGAACATAAATTATTTTTCTCATAATCGATTTTTTTGAAAATCAATTATATATATAATCGATTTTTCACATAATCTTTTTTTCATAACTAATCCAAACACGCATTAAAAATTAAACATAAAGAAAAGTAAATTTAAAGTTTTTAAGAGTAACACTTAGAGCATGTTTGTTTTTGCTTCATTTTTTAGAATACTTGTTTTTTTTTCATTTAAAAGTTGTTTTATTTAAAATATATTTTGTTTGTTTAAAGTGTGTAAAATTAATTAAAAGTTAAGTTTTTTTTTAATAACTAAAAAAATATTTTTTAAAAAAGATTCTATTTTAAGTTTTTAATTATTTGATTTCAGATTATTTCAAAAGTTTTGAGAGATAAATACCTATTTATCCTCAACCAAATAACTTCTTCAATCATTTCATATACCTTTTAATAATTTAATACATAAAAGTGATTTTTTATACAATCAAAACAAAACTTTTTTATCTTAAAATCGATTATGAATTAACATATCCAAACATAAATTAATTTTTTCATAATCGATTTTTTTGAATATATTATCAATTATACACATAATCGATTTTTAACATAATTCTTTTTTCACAATTAATCTAAACACGCACATAATTTATTTGATGTTAATTTGTTTTAAGAGTATGCCAAAAGCACAAACAAATATGATAATGGGCCCATTTATATTAGTTTTTTTTTGGAGTAGAAGTACTTTTTTTAAGTAATAAAAGTGTTTTTTTTAGAAGCTAAAGAGTTCAAGCTTTTAACAAAAGCACTTCATGTGCTTTTTTGTTACACATGAAGTGCTTTTTTTAAAAGTTTCAACTCTTTAGCTTCTAAAAAAAATATTTTTACTCTTAAAAAACCTAATACAAGCCGGCCTAATATATATTCTTTGGGCACACTAGAAGATGTGTCATTGTCTACTGTTACATCATTGGAAGAGTTTTTACTCTGATAACAAATATCCAAAAAGTCAATTCATTTTAATGATTTGTGAATACATGGTCAATAAATAAGTCCCATTTAGAAGAACTTATAATCACTTTATATAAGTTTATGTACTGCAATAAGCACTTGTAAAATATTTATATTTCATTTGAATGAGCTTATTAAAATAGGTTTTAAAACCACTATAAGCTATTTTAGACTTATTTTCATAAGTTAAATATTAAAATTTATGAAAACAAGTCTTTGCAAAAATAAAAAACAGTTTAAACACTAGTTGTTTTTATAACAAAATTTGATAAAATTAACATTATTGAATTTTCACAATTCATGACATAACCATCACTATACATATTCTAGATGGTTTATGAAAAATATTTTTTGAAGTATTTTTTTAAATATTATTTAACTTATTTTAAACTACACTTATGAGAACAAAACTTATTATATATAATAATAATAAAAAAGAAAATTATGGTTAATAATCAGTTATTTATAGTTATTATATTTTAAAATAAAGAAAAGAGGAACACGACTGAAGATGATTTTACATCAACGGTCCTCAAGCAACGACATTGTACAAAATCTGGCGCTGTATGTTGCTGTTGCTGTTAGTGTTGCCGTTAAAGTTACTCTCTCTTTCTCTCTCTCTCTCACTCACTCACTCCAACCTCACGTTTCTCTCACAAAATGGCCGCCACCCTTTCCGTCCGGCCCGACCGTTTCTCCGCCGGTTCATCCTTCCCTCGACCGCCGGTTCGACGACTCGACGCGGCTCCGATCGGGAAGCCAATCATAACCGAACCCTGGCGAGGCGCGCCGTTACAAATACACTACAGGCGCACGTTAACGAGGACCGCCGCGCCGGTTCAAGCTGGCTCCCGAGCCGATGACTCGGCGCCGTTCGAGATGTCCTTGGAAAGCGCTCTGAAGCTGCTCGGTGTCTCCGAGGGAGCTTCCTTCGACGACATACTCCGCGCCAAGAACTCCATCCTCGCCACTTGCAAGGACGACCAGGATGCGATTGCAGAGGTTCTCTTTTTGGATTCAATTTGTCTTCAGAGCTCCTCATTCGCATTTTGATTTTTTACATCGGATTATTATGTGGTTCATGTTTTTTATTTTATTTTATTATTATTCATTCAAGAAAAACAAAAAGATAAGATAAGTGTTACAGTCAGAGGTACTAATATAGAAAAATTAGAATTTGGTTTCTGGGTCTTGCTTTATGCTGAATTTGTCACTTTCCCTTTTATCCGCATTAAATTCTGATGATATGGAAGTCATAAATTGGATGTTGCTTGAGCTGGGTCAGAGGGTGGCAGTTCTAGTTGATTTTAGATAACTATGGAATTTTACTCTTAGCTTAGGTAGGCTATATTTTATATGAATAAGAATAATTCAGTTGTGTCCCTGTATTTTTTGTATTATTTTTATTTGATTGTCACATGCTTGATTCTCATTTGAACTGACTTTAAGGATATGTTTGGATAGGAGGAGTTTGAAGAGAATGAGAAGGCTAATTTTTTATTTTTAAATTGAGAGAATTATAAAATGTTTATAAAAATAAATAAGGAATGATTGGAAGGTTATATGATAATCTTTCATTTTATTCCTTTTATTTTTAAAACTTCTCAAATAAAGAAAATATTTACTTAAAATGAAAAATTACCCCTCCCCTCCAAACTTCTCCATCCCAACATACCCTAAGGGTGTGGTTGGTTGAGTAGGTGGAAAATGAGAAGCTAGAAAAATTTGGAATGAAAATCACTTTACACTTGCTTGGTATAACAAAAAAATGAGAAGGTGGAAAATAAAATGAACTCATTTTCACTCGGGGCCATAACTTTGGTTTCTCTATTTTCCAGCATCCCATCCCCCTTTCCACATACTCAACCAAACAGACCCTAAATATAGTTTATAACATTTTCTTCACCTTGTAATTTGAGTGGACTTTGATTGTGGGTGTAATACATGGCCTGAAAAAAAGGAAGGGTGTCGTTTGGGTAATATTACTCCTTTAAATTGTAAGTAGAAGCATACAGTATTTTGTTTGCTATTGATAGAAAGTAGGTGGTGATCTACTGCTGGTCAGCAGTGGAAAGCATTAATATTTCATATTTCCAGTGCCTTGTTAACTCTTTTAGAATTCTAGATAAAGTCTATTCCCCTGTTGATGCGATTGGTGGGTGTTTTTTAGGTTGAGGCTGCATATGACATGTTACTTATGCAGAGCCTAACTCAGCGGCGAGCAGGAAAAGTAGTGAACAGTAGCGTTCGTTATGCTGACGTCAAACGTGTTAAGTCCCCTGCTCTGGGATCAATGCCTCCATGGTTGCAATCCACCATGAAGAATTCACCTGTTTCAATTGAGACACCTTCTACCAGTGATTTAGGTTTACAAGCTGGAGTGTATGGTGCATTGATGGGTTTAACCTATATTAATGGGATTTCTACACCCTCTGCAGCTTATGCCGGGGCTGATGTTCCTGGACTCATCTTGGCCGGTAGCTTTGGAGCTTCCCTTTACTTCCTGACCAAAAAGAATGTTAAGTTAGGTAAAGAGCTTTCTTGTGCATATTGCGCACTCTATATCAGTTCATTATGGTTTCAAGTTAGGTGATATCCTTAAAATGGTTATTTTAAGAAGGTGATACAGTAACTCCGTAATGTTCTTTTCTATACCTTAATCAAATTATGCTAGTCAACATTTTCTTATTTCAGTGGGTTGTCTGTATTGACTTGTATTGGAAAAAAAAAAACAAAGAGAGCAAAGGGAAGGCCATAATGGGTGGGAGAATGAGAGAAAACGAAAATGAAAATGGCAAGTCTTGCCTTCTTGTTTTCCTTTGTTGAATAAAGCTGTATAATTTGATGATAGATATGCAGATGAAAGCAACGAGTGGTATGAATCAACCTCATATATTAGTTACTTTATTTATGACTATAAAAAGTTCTGGATTGTTTTCTGAGGTGATGCAAGGTCTATGTCAGTAATGAGACCGTGCATAATATAATATTCAGGAAAGGCTACTGAGTTAAGTTTTTGGCAATTCATAATAGCATGTTGTTTGCTGAACTTCCACTTGCATTGTAAAGAGACTGGAGCACACAAGTAGTGCTATGATGCACGGATACGGGTACGGGTATCGGATACGATACCGGTACGACATAGGGATACGTCATTTCTTAAAAAATTAAGATACGGGTACGGCAGGATCCGACATAACATATATTTCAAAGATGGAGAAAATAGTTGGGTCATTCCATGATTAAGGGAGAAAAGTAGAGAAAATACTTTTTATTTTCAGCATTAGTCACTACAAACACAATAGAAGACTATAATTTATCAAATTCTTATGATATTTCATCCATATTGGCACAAAAATTCAAAAATAAAAAATAAAAAATAAAAAATATAGGAAATAGGCTTTGGTATTTGGAGTATCTGGTATCGGATACGGGTACGTATCCAACACGGGTACGGCAGATATTTTGAAGTATAGTGGCTGCCATGTTAACTAGTTCACCAGACTTTGTCAGAACAATGAGGCCCTTCTACCTGTTGAATTGATTTCACTTCTTATGTTCTCCCAGACTTCCAGTATTAAAAGTTTGGTTATGGATTTCTAGAAAAGAATTGTAATTCTGATGCTGATAATCTGGATACTACTGCTCGAGTCTCTGAGATGAGGGCTTATTTACCTATATTAAACATGAAGGTTATGTCTGTGAAAATGGCTGTGTCTGGAAGGACTAAGGAGTATCGAATAAAGTATGGCAGCTAATGCAGCTGAAAAAGTTGACCACCTTAACAAATGGTACTTCTAACTGTTAACATCAAACGGGTGGTTGGGATCTTTTTCTTAGCCTGTCAGACCTATTACCTCTTTCTTAAACCCTGCTGAATTCTTTTAGATTAGCATAAACATTCTTCTTCCCTTTCTCCATTTCCTCCCTTTATATTCTGCTTATTTTTGCAGGGAAGGCTACTGTTATAACCATAGGAGGGCTCATAGCTGGCGCTGTGGTAGGGTCAGCTGTAGAGAACTGGTTGCAGGTAGATATTGTCCCATTTCTGGGCATACACTCCCCTGCTGCTGTTGTTAGTGAAATCATAATTATCTCTCAATTCTTGGTTTCTCTGTACCTAAGGTAGATATGAAGACACGATGATCTTATATTAAAATGTGAAACCTGTTTGCAGCAAAAAAAAAAATGTGAAACCTGTAATTATTCATTTGCATGCAGCATGATCATACCCAAGCTTTTTTTAGGATGTGAAATCATTGCATATTGTACAAAACTTTGAATAGAATGTAGTTGTTTATCTTGGCAAATTAGAAACATGACTTATATTGGACAGACGCAGGCTTATGTTCACAGTGGTGAGCCAGACATGGTTCACTCTTTCACTTCCATATTGCAATCTCAAGACATCTATGAAAAACCACTTGGGAGTTATTGTTTCCTTTTCAATCCTTTAAATGTGTTTTAACCCTCTTATCATATTTGGTTTCCAAACTTAAAACCCACTGCCTCACATGGAAGTGATTTTCCTAACCCAAAAGGTAAATGTCCCGTTTGAATATTGTATGTATCTTTCTGTGTTACGGGCCCTCATATAAGATCAGAATGTTGTAGTCGTAGATATGCTTGTTCGTTTATGATGGGTATCAACTATGTTACGTAACGTTAGACCTACGTTTTGGTGTTTTGTCCCAAAGCTTTATGATAATAAACTGATAAAGCATTCGCCTTGTTTTTTTTGGTGGGTCACAAATAAGCACTTGCTTTGTTTACTAGCACTAGGATGTTCATCTGACTGAAAGACTGCACCTCAACCTTTTCAGCATGCAACACAGCTTGTTTGTGTTTAGAATTTGGATGAAGAATTTAAGAATTGCAATGGATTTTAAAAGGCAGGAAATTCACAGAATTTTTTAAATGCTGGGTTTGGCTTTGAATATATATATAGGAGATAATTGTAAAAAAATCCATATGTACTGATATTAACAAGTAAGGGCTAATATCAAGTCAAAAAAAAAAAAGTTAAGGGCTAATATTTTTTTTTGGTTTCTATTTCCACGCGCGACTGCGGGCAATAATCCCTCAAAGCACTGAACTTTATTTAAAAGGTTAATATTTCTTAACAAATATTTTTTATACACATGAATCAAGAATTAAATTCTCACCACATGCTTAATAGCTAATATTATTATATAGTGAAGTTATAGAGTTGTGAACGCTCACAATTTGATCCAACCCAGCTCATTAGCTTTGGTCTGTAGTTGGTTGGCCTAAAATCATTCAATGAGTCCGTGAGGTAGACTCTCAATTTATACGAAAATTGACCTCATTCAAAATAGCTTAGTTCGTACTTAAGTTTATGAAAAATATATATAAGTAGAATATTTTATTTTACTTGTGAATTTTTATAAAAAAAAAATCGAAAGATATAAAACAGTGAACTGACCCAACTTGCATATCTAAGGGTTGGGTTAATTTGCGTTAAAAAAAAACCTAATGTTTTTTCTATTAAAGTTGAGATCATTAATTAGTTATCACAGTTGAGATCCTTCCTTTAATTGGTAAGTTCAAAAGTTAAGTTGTACCAACAAATAAATTACAGCTAGATCCTTAATTGATTATCACACTAAAATTCAAGTTCTTGTATTGTACAATACTTTTTATAAAAATAATAAATAAATCAATTGCTTTGTGAAGTCGCTAACTTTTAAATATAGAATTTCAGATTTTAAAACACAAAAGTTACCCGCTTGAATTTCCTGTATGTTCGTGGCCTCTTATCTGTAATTTTTACGACCAAGAACACGCGGAAAACAAACCAAAATTGGGGACAATCGCACTCGCAGCAACAATACGAATAGTGCACTCGGGCAACCAACCAATACCTTAAAAATGGATGTCTCAGCGAGCTGCTTCGACACAACACAATACAATACATAATAACTTAGTTACTTACATAAAGTACCCCAAAGTCCACAACTATCTCCCTCACTATCACTAATACTATTGTCCACTTTGGCTGTTGCAATTTTCAACATTGCAACCCTCTATATACGTTATGTTCCCAGCCTTCTCAGTATTTTCACTATAAGTTACAAGGTCATTGTACATTTTTTGGGATGCTTTGGAGAACTCTGTTAAAGATTCAAACACTGGAGAAAACCCAGATTGCAATCCGTGTAATGTGATCCTCTGTGTTTCTTGCATGCAACTGTGGTGCTTCTCCTTCTCTAGCTCCAGTTTTCTTCTGAGTGTCTCTAAATGATCTTTCTTATCCATCATGCACTCGTCCTCGTGATCTGTTCCCACCTCTGGCTTCTGGTCTTTGACTTGCAACTCAAGCATCTTAATCTTCACTTTATATGACCCTGAATATCTTCTGTCCAAATCTTTTGCTAGGCTCTCTACTTTCCTTTTCTGCTGCTGCTCTTCACCTTGCTGAAGCCACAGAGCTCTCACGTCCTTCACAACGCTTTTTAATGCAAGTGTTACCATTTTATCAGGTAACTTTTGCAGGGAAGCTAACCAATCATTGCATATCACAAGTAGTGGTGGCCCATTGACTTGATATGCCACAGCAACATTTTTGCTTCTTGAGTAAAATTCAACTTCAGGGACTACGAACTTACTTAGCCATCCATGCAGAGCTTCAACGTATCCTTTTTGAGCTGCAGTATACTCTCTAAAGCATATGCGCCAATTTTGAAGCTGAGTTTCAAGCTGAAGAGTTGCCAATCGATGAGAGTCATTGCAGAATTTTCCATAAGTGGGACAGGTGAAAGATTTTACTTCGGAAAGAATTTTCTTCTGGGTTTCATGGGATTCCAACATAATTTTCCATGTTTGTGTCAGGCTGCATTATGAAAAAGGAAAGTAAGAAACCAATGAAACTCAAAATTGCTGAGTCTGTTTAGTTCCCGGTTGTATATTATCTCACCCGTTTAATAGTTCAACAATTTGAGGCTGTAATTCTTCATCTCTCATTTTCTGAATTCTCTTTGAGATTGACTCTGCACGTCTAATTGCAACCAAGATCCCCGCATACAGATCTTTCACAGCAGCCCTAGTTTTGTCCATACTTAGTTCATCATCTCCTCTAACATTCTTGTTTCTCAACTGTGCACATTTCTTTTCATAATTTTTCCGTGTGCTATCTCCAGCCTGTGCTAAGGAAAATTTTCAAATGTTGTAAGGAAGATGGGACAAGGAGAAAAACAAGGCCATGCTAGAAAAATGACAAAATCTGAGAATAATACAAATATGCAATAAAAATTGCCATTATTGTTTAGAAGTTCTCATGAGAATTTGGTTGGTTTCATTCTTCCCCTCTGTCCTCATTTTTATCAAGGATGAGATGTGTGAAATCTTAGCAGTTTGTTGATTGATAGACGGAAATTAGTTCAATATATCTTTTAGACACATGTTAAGACAAGGAAAGAATTACTGACAGCTGCACAGTATTCTATTTCACATCATGCAGTATATTGGTTGCACAGTATTCTACTAAAACCATCCATTCGAAAAAACAACATACTTCTTAGCAATATGAAAAGCACATTGTGCGACTGTGTCTTCAGTTAGGTGATCGAAGTGAAAGACAATCCACTGTAAAAATATGGGTATTTCCAGAAAGAAAATTAAAAAAATCACAAGACATGACATGCAATAAGATTGCAACTTTCCAAAATAGACATTTGTCAAATAAAAGTTGGTTATATAACCATCAAATTAATAACACTCCTTGACACACCCTTTAATGGATCACTGACAGGGAAGAAGGATTGCAAAACTAGGTATAATAATCTACTAAATATTTCAAAATTTCATTCACAAATTAGTAATCTAAGCTATATTATTCCATGTTCAAATCATTCTGGATATGTTTTCAGCACTGATCTGAGTTTGCCAATAAGGAAGCATAATAAATAATGCAAATGGTGAAATTATAACAAACAGGATAAGAAAACATTACTGATGCCATGATGCCAAATATTACTAGAAGTTAAATGCCCCAAGAATTTATATGTAGATAGATGCAATATGTAACAGAAAGTAAGCACTGATATGAGGCTCAGAGTTATTTTGATCCATTCCAGAATACAAGTTGAAGCAGTATCATCATAAAACAGAAAATATGGACTCAAACATAAGGAATTATAAAATTAACCTACCTTTACCTCCTCAAACAGTTTCTTTTCCCATGCATATAACCTTCCTAAGGTTAATAAATGACTTCCTGAATCCATTCCTCCATAATCATCAAATAGATCATTCTTATATTCCACCCAAGTTGAAGAATCTTTCATATTTGAAACCACAAGACTCTTGCATGATGATGGCCTAGATGAAGTGGATTTCCACGTTATTGCATGAATGAGTTTGGTCGAACTTTCTGCATTGAGATCAGATGGTTCAAATTCTCAGGGGTTGAAACTGAAACACAGAATCAGTTATGAACATATAAAGAGATAATGAAGTTCATATGAAGGAGGAGTATATAAAGTGCATCGGTGTATTAAGAGTAGATACAGGGAACAAATATCACTAGATGAGAGATGTAGAGTGTCGACGTGAAGTGAAAATAATACTAACAGAGTAGCACTCGGTTTTGAGGGTTCAGATAAACCTTGTAATTAGTTTCCAAATGAAAACATTAGTTAATTTGGGAATTCAGTGCCCATGATCACATTGATCAACATGTGTAAGAAGATGACCTATGCAGTAATATGAGAAAATTCAAATAAAAGATTTGCAAGTATAAAGATGAACTAAGCCGTCCAAGATTGGAGTTTACCCGAAAATATCCACAACAGAACTGAGAAAAGGGCAGTCCATAATGGAAATGAAAAAGAAGTTAAGGAAGAGTTGATACTCATACCTTGCAGATGCCGAAGTTGAGGTTAATCCGAGGTAGAGCCAACACAACAATGTACAAGTTTTCCAGGTACCAATTACTTACCCCATTATAATAATAATCATTATTATTAACTATAGTTCAAGAAACTCAACTGCAACTTGAATTTGATATTTGCAAAATAGCTCATAAAGTTTCTGAGATTATAGGAAGACAATGAAAATAAGACCCACCTTTTATTTCCTCCAAACTAGAATGAAGGGGAATTCTATTAGCCTCCAGCATCCTGGTTACATCCTTACCAGAATCATAAGCCCTGACAAAATGGTCCTCAATGTCTTTCAAAGCTTCAAGCAATTCTCTCCCCTCTGCTGGTGTATCAAGAACTGCAAGCCCCCTCTGCTCCCCCTGGTTATCAGTTGCCACATCCACCACCTTCACCGTTTCAACACCACTACTCACGTGCTCTGCATCTTCATTCTCTTCAACAGTCATCACCTTGTGCTCAAGCTCTTCTCTTTCTACTTCCTCCTCTAACTCTGGAATCCCTTCCTCCTCTCTCACTACCCTCAGATCATCGTCCGAGTTCCGGCGGTAGCCACTGATAACCTCTGTCCTCACACCGTCAAATGGGTTGAAGAAATCCCACCCAAAATCTCTCTGAGGCGATGGCATTGAGGGTGGCATAGACATAGGCATAGGCATAGGCATAGGCATGTGCATGTAATAGTACCCACAAGGTTGTTCATCTTGCTCTTCTCTCTTACCTTCATCTTCTCCCTCCACTTTTTCTTCACTATCTTCCTCAGAAGACTCTGAAGTTGTTGAAGAAGTGCATGAGTCACAAGCAATGGCTTCATGCTTGGATTCTGATGGTGTCTGCTGGAGGAACATTGGGTTGGTTATCACATTTTCAGTTGGTGGAGCAGCAGGGCAAGGAGGAGGGAAAGTTATGAGGAAAGGTGATGAAGGAGAAGAATGGCGTGCAACGAAGAGCTTAATGGCCGCTGCTACTGCATATAGAGAGTGAAAATACTTACAATGCGCTTCTGCAAGTGCATATCTTTTCTCCACGGCTAGCTTTAACTGGCGTTTTCTCTCTCTACAGATAGCTACTACTTCTTCTTCTTCCTCTAGTTTAGAGGCAACACATCCCATGTCTCTCACTAATGTGTAGTGGGTGTTTCTTTCCTTTAGCAGAGTTAGATTGCTTTTGGAAGATGGAGTGAGAAAGGTTCTTACTTGGAGGACTGTGAGGTTCTTTTTTCTGACAAAAAGGAGGGAGCTTTCCCAGATGGAGAAGGAACTTTCAACTGGGTTTTAAAGAAACAAGCTAAAAAGAATAGCTTTTTCCCAAGTTTGGGAGTAAACCCATTTTCTCTTTTGGGACACAAATGAAGATGTTGAAGAAGTTTTAAGGCAACCCAGCAACCCATTCCATCTCAGTCTCAGCAGTTCTTAGCATAGAAAAGAGAAAAGAGAAAACAAATAATACTAAGTCACTAACAAATAACCTGCCAGAACAAGTTGGTTAGATACAGATAGAGAGAGTTATTAGTGCCTTAATGAAAATATAATCCTTAAAAACTGCACCATTAGCAGAAAAAATCCTACAAAACCTGTAACTTGACTACACATTACCAGAGAAGAGAGAGAGAGAGAGAGAAGGCAAGGCCAGGAGGAGCATAGGCAAGTAAGAAAGAAGGTAGGGGCTCGAGAAAGAGAGAGAAGACAACAGCCTTCTAGTGTTTGGCAATTTGCACTTAAATGACTTGAGTACGGCCATGGAGAGCTATTCTTTGTTAGAGGGATTAAAAAAAATACAAAAAGGAAAATTTAGAGTGGGACATATATGCAGGCAGAGTTGTCACTTGTGAGTAAAAAGAGGAGTCAAACAGAGTCAGTAAAAACCCTTCCACTCCACCGAAGGATGGTTTTGTCAGTAATTGGTGGCTTGGAGTTTTATAAACTGAGTCTTTGTCTTGTAATCCTCTTATAATGAGAGAATAATTGTGTTTTTACCATAAACTAATTTCTGACTCAGTGTGGGTTTAGCAGAGCAGCCAAATGTCAGAAATGTCACAGACTTTTACATCGAAGACGAATTTATCCCTTAGATTAGATGCCCTGGCCCACTATACCATTGCCACTAGATTTTGCCTGTATTCTATTTGGAGTTTTTTCAGGCGTCATCTAAAAGATTTTTGTGTTGCTCCTAACCATGTCTAGCGGTACAGGTGCTATTACAATTGAATATCGAGAATCAAGTCTATGTCACTGTAACCTGAGGTGCACATGAGTGATGGAATGGTCAGTTCCTCTTAGGTTCCGTTCGTTTTAAAAAAAATTTGTTGTAAAAAAATTAATTATGAAAAAATTAACGATGATAAAATTAATTTTTGAATTTTCAATTTGAAAAGATGTTATAAATTTTTTTTTAAAGGAAGAGATTTATTTTTAGAAGTATACTTACATAATTAAATACTTTTTTATAAAATACGAATTTAAAAGTTATTGAGATTCATTTGTTAAAATTAATAGTGTTATGAAAGTGTTTTTTATTTTTTCGTGAGTGTCACTCACTGTACACTTTTCATCCGATGTTTCAAACATTTTTACTTAAGTTTACCTTAAATTGAGCTACTTTTATCATAATCAATTCTAAATTTTTTAATCAAACATTCTTAAAATGTTATTGTACACCGTTCAGGGCAAATTATTATTATTATTATTATTATTATTATTACCTCAAATGATATTTTACTATTTTAAATTTTAAATCAAACATGCACTTAGTTATTAAACATGAAAAAATGGTTTTGTTTATGGATTAGAAAAACCACAGAGAACAGCTTTGGGTTTTTGTTTTAAATTTAATCTAATTTATTTTTGTAAATTTTTGTTGTATAAACTTTTCTAAGGAAAATTCTTAGGGTTGGCATTCCACGCGTGACAAGTTATAGGGGATTTATCCAATAGTGCACGAAATTTATTGTTTTTGCATTTAAGTTATTAAAGTATGTAAACTTTTATCAAATGAACTTTAACCTGAGCTCTATTTATCGACCTGAGTAAGATTCACTGCTTTTTTTTTTTTTTTTTAAATCATTTCTTAGAAGGTGCCAGACTCGACTCAAGTGCTTAACTTCCCCTGCTTGGCTTTCAATAGAAAAAACTTGTGACCATGCACTGTTTCCATTTGCAAATTCAATCCATATTATACAACCTCAACACATGTTAAGATTCACATGGCATGTACTTCCCGAATCAAAATTTGCCCTTCCACAAAATCCTTAACTTTTACCAAAGGAAGCTAGCAAGTTGGCCCAGAGGCTACCTACTATTTACATACTGTACATTGAGAAAATTCCTGGGCCAGCAAGCAACAGCGAGATGTTAAGATAATGAAGAAATATGAATTCAAATAAGTAATTGATATGTTCTTGAGACACAAGTATTTAACGTACTCTTATTACTGGATATAAAAATGATTAATATGCCCAGTTAGTTCTCCCTCGGGATTCCTGCACAACTAGTTAACATGTTATTTCTTTCCTTCAGTCTAATATTTTTTCATGCTTTACTGGCTGGTCAATTTGAAGGAAAGAAACAAACACAAACTTTCTCTCAAATCAAAGATAACAATTCTCCATAATAAGACAGGCCTTTGTTCAAGGATAACATGTAAACAATTGTAGGTGCAAGCCCTTCTCATTGACCTTAAAGAGGCATTCCTCATCATTAAAAGTCACTTTCCAGTGCCTTAGACCATCCATTTTATTTCCCTTGGAACAAATCCAACTTATGCTGATTTCAATGGAGGGAGAAGACGTGGGCGCGTGTATGTAACCATCACATTTTCTTTTCCCTTAGAAATAATTAGGGGATGATGAAGGCAGAAGATAGTGGTGTTGCACAAAGCTAGCTCATGTCCTAACGTGTTAATTTGGGCGTTTACAATAAAATCTAGCCCCGTTTGAGCAGGGACATTTATATAAGTTAGGCCAAGCTGAACCTCAGATGCATTTCCTTGTGGGAATGTAAAGATTGTTAAATTGGAAATGTTCGATGTGACCATGAAAACACCTTTTTAACATTACAAGGTGATTTTACTCTCTCCAGCACCTGAAAGCACTATTTATTTACAGCTAAAACGAACTTCCTCAGCAAGAAAGCAACAGTTACATGCAAATGAAACACAGATGATAGCTTACATCCCAAATCACAATTTCTAAGACAAAAGTTAGCAAAATAAAAGGGAGAATGGTGAAAAGGGGAAAAAGGGTGCCAAGGCAACTCTTAAAATGGGATCAGAAGATCTCTTCCGTTCTTTCGATTTGAGGGAAAAAACCTAAACATGAGTATTAGTATTCTAGTAAGTTACAGTTCACATTCAAGTAATTGAAGTGCTGCTCCTCTCATTGCTATTTGAAGATAACTGGTATTCACACAAGAAAATGATACAACAAAGAAAAAGATAAGATACAACTTAGATCAGGTACCACCAATCTCTGTTGGTGTCGTACAAGGTGCAAGTGTGTTAGGAGGCAGGTTAATACCACCCCCTCTAACAGAAATACTAGAGAACTTGACAGTGCTTGCCCTACTCACGAGGTTTGAGTCAAAATACACAACAATCACAGTGATATCATCATGGAAATGTCGACGAACCCCACGGTCAATTTTCTTTAAGTCTGAATATCTCATTTCTCTCTTTTTGGCTGCTTCTTGAAGGGCAGCTTTCACCAGCCTCCTTGCACTTCCCTGAAAGAAGGATAGAAGATAAAACATAAATCCATTTTGTACTGTGCTTGCTGCCTGACATTCTTTAGGAACTCATAACATCTAATAAAAAATAAATGCGATTAAATTGTTTCCAAGCCAAACATTGGACAATATTTTATATGCCATGCAACAGAGCAATTTAAGCATATTATATGCAATGCCAATATCTTACTCATCCATCCTTCATCTATCAAATATTATCCAAAATATATGCGAAAGCTTCAAGGCCAATTTACACAAAACATTTAATATAAGCACAGTTATCCATGTCAAGGGACGCCTTTATATTCCAGAGTAGAGTTCTCTATGCAAAATGATATCAGACAAATTTTTTTGGGTAGAGTTTAAAGAATAATATTCTGTAACCTAAATACTGCATGATCACCAAAAAATCATGAGATTACAACTCTCGTATGGAAAAATGACCCAATCTCAACTATATAAAATTGATATTTATTATATAGAATCACTTCCTAAATTACTATCTTCTTCTAAGTGAAATTCACTAAGATATCCACTAAATGAGTTATACATTATAACCATGAATCCACTACTTTTGATAAATTCCATCTCCAATAGCCACAGATAAAACAACTTAGATTGCTTGACTGCTTCTGTTCACATAAATGTAACATGCTCAAACAATGTAGCAAGGGTACACACCATAAAGCTTATGGACAAATAAAAGGCCACTAACTTTCAACTTCATGTCCTAAACACTGGCAACTTCTTGGTGAATATGCATGCTCCCTCAACAAATTCTGTACATAAGCACCATTCAAGCATGACAGATACTTGCAATAAATCATGATCAAAAGAATAATTAAGAGATCTGAGAAAAGGGAGCCATATTACAATGACATACAACAGCATGGCAATTTCAATTACATATAAAGTACTCAGGACACACAGGAACAAAATATTTCATATCAATTATTTATCCATTTTAATATTACTGATAATGGTATAACACTATCTAGTATAGTTGAATTTTACTATATATCTTACACAGCGGGGATTATTTTGAACTATATCAACTGCTTCTTGATTGCTAAGGTGCTCCCAGAGCCCATCAGATGCAAATATAATAAATTGATCATGTGACTGCAACTGATGCACTGATATTGACGGTTCTGAGCTCAGTATTGGCCTTGTGAACGGCTCACGAAGTCGAAACTTAGTATATAGAGGTTCTCTATTAAACTCAGCCTTTTTCAAATATACATCACCAATAGATCTAGAAACCTGCAAGGTAAAATATTTTAAAAGTAGCGATGAGATTCAACAACAAAAAAAGGGAGGGGGGGAATGCATCAAGACATGTTGATGCTGATAATTTTGTAAGTTGCTGACACCTGTTCAAGAAATAACAACTAAAACTGCTTTTCCATTATTATAGGATCTGAGTGGGTAAAAGATCAAATGTCCTTGTAAGCAGATGGAGAGACATACAGATGGGCAAAGGGGAAGAGGTATCAAGTTTTGTTTGGTATGACAATTATAAGCATTGAATTAAACAAGTTGTGGCATCTAAATCTAATTAAAGTCCGAGTGTTGACAAAGCCCAAGGATTGTCAGTAAGTACCAAAATAAGAATTAGATATGACAAGCTCAAGGTCCAAGTTACATAAAAGAAAACAAAGATACAAAAGCATTAGTAACATTAACTTTCACTGAGTATTATAGACAACATCTCAATATGTGCATTCAAATTATTAAATAAAATTCTTATTAAATTATAACAAAAGAAGTTGCTTGAACAGAATTACATGAAGCCAGGGGAATTTGAATCTTTCTGCTGTTATAGCTTTAAGAATCGTATAGTTGTCAAGATAAAAATTAACCCCATATTGCCCAGCATCTAGTAGATAGCAACCAAATTGAAGAGGAATTCATGTAGCAGATCGAATAGATAAATAACTGGCTCTAGCAGCAAGAGTAGACAAATAACTGACTCTAGCAGCAAGAGCAGATAAATAACTGGCTCTAGCAGGAAGAAAACTAATATTATGAGCTACAAGTGACTTACTTGAATAAGGCCCTTCACACGCCATACATTATGCTTTAAAACAACAATATGTGAATCATCAGGGTGCAAAGAATGCAGCTCCTGTCTTACAGACTCTATTGCCGCATTGTGCTCTGCTGACAATTGCATGGCTAAAACCTCCCCAGTTGCCTTGACTACTCTTCCCAAAACGGCCCGGGAATCACCAAGATTTGCTATATAAAGGGTTCCATTACAAATAACACCAACGAGACAGCATGACCCAACAGCTGCAATTTGTGGTTTCATAGGCCACTGTCTGGCAACCAGTGACATAAATCCCTCTTCTGTTGCTTGGAATGCCTTGCGAATTACATCCACTGACATTGATTGTTGGTCTGCAGTAAATCCTGAAATTTAGAATAGAGAAAGAATATGTTTAATCAATAATCATGTGGAGAGCAACAGTTCAAAACACAGCTGAATCCATAAATGGCAGACATGCAACTAAACAGGTATTGAAAGTTTGAAACCCACAATTTCCATAGTCTTAATTCAGTGTACATATGATCTGATACTTTTTTATAGCCTTAATTCATTGCGTAGCTAATAGAATGCTAGGGAAAAAAAATACTAGGAAGGAAAATCATCCACTGCACCACTTCTGGTACCAAAAGAATGAAACCTCACTAGCCATGCTCTAACAATTTATCTGGACAAGAAGAAAAATAAAAGAAAGAAAGAATGAGTCCCTTGTTGGCATCTATTTGGTTTCACACGAGGCAAAAATCTCGTCTCTTGGATATTAAAACAAGCAGCAGAATACAAACCATAGTTATTAAACTCACAGACCAGTAGTCGAGGTACTGAGTCAATGGGTTACTGGTTGAACGGTATAAAATTAAATAAATATTTAAACATATATATATATATATAAATACACATTACATATGATGATATTTATTATTATAAATAACTAAATATATTTATTTTAAGAGAAATGAGGACCTTTAAGAAAAAAAAATAGTTTAACCCTTAATTCATAAAAAAAAAGCTCTAATATTTTCATTAAAATGCTCATAACTTAGAAAATAAGTTTTTTTTTTTAAATTAGGACCGACATGGCGTAGATCTCAAAAAGTTATATGAAATGGACATATAATTAGTCTAAATCGGACAAACAAATCAAAAGTTATCACTTCTTAAAGTTTAAAAGTTTTTTTTTTTTTTTAATTTCATGACCCGGTCGGTTCATCGGTTCAACCAGCCGGGTCACCGGTTTTTAGCCCAAACTGGCCGAGTCGGACTGAGTCCGAGACATATCCGATCCAACTAATCACCCGGACCAGTTACTTGGCCGGTTCACCGGCCGGGTCTGGTTTTTCTAACTATGATACAAACTCTTCTATTCTCTAATCTTTCTAGCTCAACAGGGTCTAGGTAAAAATAGACTAGATGACTGCTTTTCTTCCATTGGGTTTTTCTAAGACCAAACCTCCCCCAAGAATGCTTTTTGTCAAGTTAAAAAACAATATTAACTACAAGAGGCTTGGAACCAGAAGGCAGAGGGAAATACAACAAAATAACAAGTAAAATCTATGCCAATACAGAAAAGCTTGAAGAATTCACTCATCTTGATGTCAACTTACTCTTGAGATGGTGAAATAGGTGATCATTGATAAATCGCGATGTCTCAGGGCCCCCATGCCCATCATAGATACCAACAAAGGTACCATAAGGGCCAGCTTCGTAGGAGCTCAAACTGCCTGATTCAAGCTGGCTCTGATCCTCCAGCAAGTTATTGGCTTGGACCACAGCCATTGAAAATTCACCATTCAAGTGCTGCCCCGAGTCTTTGTACCACAAGAGTCCATCCTGCTTACCTCCAGCATCTGAACCTGTGCGTGCATATTCAACCGAACTTGGCCGAAAGCAGGCCCTCAAAAAGTTCATCAACTCTGATAACATCCCTCATCTCACCAAACAACCGTCAAAAAATTTCCACATCTATCAACCACTCAAAAACAACTTCACCCCAAGAATTTTCAGTCACGATAGATACAGTTCTGCACTCCTCAGTCCTCACCAATCACCACAATGATGATGATCCAGCACAAACTACAACAATATCCACAAATAAACAAGTACAGATAAAATCAATTATGGTTCAACTCCAAATACAACCTTGTACAAACTAGAAACGTCCTAAACAAGCAGCTTATTACAGCTTTCTAAGGGATGAACCGCACCCACAAGCAGAAATTAGCTTCTCCAATAAAAAACCCAACTTCCTGTTTTCTTTTTATCACAACAAAAACTATGACCATGGACAGCCGCTAACGATGACAAATTCAACATAAGAGAGGAAGAGGTAAAGTCTACATTTTTTTTCTCGAAAGGTCAAAACCTACTTTTTCTCAGACAAGCTTTTCCTCAGCTCTTTGGAAATCTTTACATTGAAAAATAAAACCCCAAGTTACACTAATCTCCATAAAAGCCAATAATGACACCAAGTTAGCTTTTTCATCAAGTATAAATATATTGTATGCCAACAATAGACATAGTAACAAAACAAAACAAAAAAAATTCTGGAGAGATCTCTCACCCAGCAATTTGACTATTAATTGGAAGCTAATGGATGCCCCAGATGAAGAAGAGAATGATCTGGAGAGAATATGGAAGTCAAGTATGTGTGAAAGCATTAGATCTGTGGATCCATCAAATCAATAGGAAAGAACAGAAGTGGGTGCTTTTTTGTTTTGGTTGTTCTTCTACTTTCTATGTAGCAAGCTAGGTGGTATGCAGATAATGAAATTGTTGAAGAAGAAGAAGAAGAAGAAGAAGAAGAGGTACATGAAAGAATTCAAAAATGGAGACTTTTGTGTGACAGATTGGACCAACTGAAACCCTTTTTTTTTCTTCTCAGTTTAGCAGACAAGCCCCATAAAAGACCCACAATGGAGAGCTTGAAGCCAGCAAAGCAGAGGTCCAGCACTGGGGTCCACACCACTGTGGCTAGAGCTAGAGAGAGAAAGGGTCAATGAAGCATGTAATCTGGACAAGGATAACATGAACGGGTAATGGTATGGGCATTCCGTGAAATGGGATTCACATGAGAACACGTGGAATTGTGGTGTTTTACAACGGCAAGAAATTGAAGGCGTTTTCATACTAATATACTTAAAAAAAATTACCTATCATTTTATCATATTTTAAAATTTTTATATTAAAATATTTCTTTTCTCATATTAAAAAATTATTTTAAGTCAAATTAAATTTTTAACTTAAAATATGTTAAAAAATTAATTTAGAGAAAATCGACTTCTTAATAAAATATTAAAAAGATAAAAAGTTGATCTTTCTTATATTCACTTCTTAAATATTAAAAAAAATTATATTAAAAAGTAGATTTGAATCAAATTAATTTTTTAATATTAAAAAAAATTGATACATAATTTTTAAAATATGAAAAAATAATATATAATTTTTTAAAAATATATTTATATAAAAAATCCAAAATTAAATGGCCCAAGAAAATAAATAAATGAAAAAAACAACAGGCAGAAATTCATAGATGCACTTGAAAATTGGAACGAGGTCATTGTCTTATTCTTACACCACGACACTCAATCATCATTGACTACGTGGGTTGTTATTTTCTTTTGATTTTAACTATTATATTTAATTTTTTAAGCTAACCATGGTTGATGTTAGATGTAGTATGAGATTTTCAAAATTAAATACTATAGTTAAAGTTAAAGATAATGATAAACTAAAATTTTATGTCTCGTCTTCCTCTTTTCAATCTTATTTCTTAACAAAACGTTGTTAATTAAGCAAAAAAAAAATTGCACCTCTCTTTTTAGGGTTCGTTTGGTTAAATTGATTTTAAGATAATTAATTTTGAAAGAAATAATGTTAAAATAATTAATTTATGTTTAAGAATAATATTTCAAAATTTAATTTAAAATAATTGATTTTGTTTAAACAGTATAAAGTAAAATTATTTTTTGAAAGATAATTATCAAAAATAATAATTTTTGAAAATCTTGTGAGTAAAAACAATTAAATGAGGGTAGATATGTAATTACATGCTAGCTTTTGAGCCAGAAAAAAGTTGAAGCAGATAAACAGCCTTTTGTTTGAGGTTTTATCAAAACGCAAACGGTAAAATTTTCAAAGGTTACGCGAAAATTAAACAGCGTTTAGATGAAACTTCATTCTTTTACTTTGTTCAAACATGCGTTTGTTTTTTAGAAAACCAAACAAACATGATTGTGGAAACAACAAAACACGTTTATTTTCAGGGTATTTGATAATCAAACGCGTCAACTATTACGGGGTTATTGGGTGCCCATTTTTTCTTATATACTTAATGTAAATTGTTAAATATTTATTAGTTATTAATTATATTTAATAAAATTTTAAATATTTATTATAAAATTAACTATTAAATAAATATTTAACAACTTATCATTTTTCACAACAATGTAATATTTTTAATAGTCATAGTGTCTTTGAGGAGAACGAAATTTAAGACAAATATACAAGTAGTAGTATTCAGGTATTACATTAATATTTTATTTAGTGGACAATAATTTATTAAAAATACAAAAAATTTGAATCATACAATGACAGCTCACAAACTTATGTATTACATAAACTCATTCCATAAAGAATATTTGATGTTAATGTTAAGTATAAGGTTCAATTCTTAACAAGTACATATATCTTGTTCATTCTTTTTTCTTCTCTTCCTTCTCTTGAGACTTTCTTCAAAGGTTATCCCTAATGGTATATTTGAATTGAAAGAATTTAAAGACAAAAAAATAAGATAAGTAAATTTTTATTTCTAAATTAAAATAATTATATAATATTTATAAAAATTAAAAAGATATAATTAAAAAGTTATATAATAGAAACTCATTTTAAAAAATTACCAAATAAAAATAATATAATTCTAAAATAAAAAATTATACATTTCCTCTCTTCTTTAGTAAACTTTTCTTCTATCCAAATAATACATAAATTCTACTCTAAAAATGAGCCTCCTCCACCTACCCAGCGAAAAGTAAAGTAGTAATATTTGCACAAGTATAATAGACTCTTTACATATATATTCATGCATATTAACCTTCATTTTACTATAACTTTTTTTAACATAGTATATGGTTGGAGAAAAATGAAAAAGAAGTGAGAAATTATTTTAAATTTTATATGTTTGGTTTAATTTTTTAAAAAAGAGAAGAGCAAAATCTTTTCTAATGTAATTTTAGTTCTCCTCTAAAAATAAAAAAAATTAAAAATTTTAAATTTAATGAAAATATCTCTAAATTAAATGTTACATTAAATATTATAATTATATAAAAAAAATAAATTTATACTTTTTCTTTATTAAAATTTTTTTTTTCTTTTCTTATAATCAAACACATACAAAATTAAAATATCTCCTTTGTTTCTCTTTCTCTTTTCCTCCAGTAAACTTCTTCTCCTCCGTTAAATCAAACATACTCTAAATGAACACGTCATTTAGTTTGTGTGATAAGGTGTAAAAGGAGCCTTATCTTACACTGCGTTGTATATATAAATCTTCCACCGTAGATGACATCAGCACACTCCTTTATTTTTATATTATAAATATTAGTTAAAATTTTATTGCTCTTCCCTGATACACGTGTCTATTTCTATCACAAATGACACAGAAAGTCGTGTTTCCCGATGTTAGTGTAGTGAAATGCAAGTTTCTCACACGGACACCCACAGGACAGTCGCGGTTTCTGGTTACCCACGCCCTTCGTATTCAATTCAACCACCCAACGCCGTTTCTTTCTTCTTCTTCCTTTTTTAGGAGTGTTGTTATGATATTTTAATTAATTTAATATTTATTATGAATTATTTATTTTATAATAAATATTTAAAAATTTATTAAATATAAATAATAATAATAATAATTAATATTTAATAATTTATTTTGATAATTTAAAAAAAAATATCAAAATAATTCCCTACTTTTAATTAACAAAATCTGTGCAGTGGGGATTAACAAGAAGCCAAGCATATTTCTAATTTCTCCTTGTGTCGGTTACTTTGTTCATTCCATTATTATTAGATAACCTGCTTTTCTTTTTTTTTTCTTTTTTTATTAATAATAATCGAAAGATTTGACTAAATATTTATTTTGGTATTTGACATTTGATTTTGTTTTTAATTTTATCAATATTTTAATTTTTTTTAATTTAATCCTTAACATTATAAGTTTATTTTAATTTGACTATTTTGTCTCTTTATTCGTTATCCACTAAATAAAAATAATGACATGTCACTGTTAAATATGACGTAACGTTGTTATTTTACCATTATAGCATTGAGCAAAGAAAAGGAATATAATGCAAACAATGTCATTGGACGAAAAAATTCAATTAGTCATGAGTTAGTATTTCACTAACAAAATAATAGTGTCACATTATCCTTAACGTTGATATATCATTATTTTTATTAAGTAAATAATGAACACATAGATAAAGCGACCAAATTAAAATAAATTTAGAAGTAAATTTATGAATATGATAGATTAAATTAAAAAAATAAAAATAACAAAACCAAAATAAAATAAATTAGTCAAAATATTTCTTACATGAATAAAATTAGCAGTTGGTATAAAGTCAAACACTTAATTCCAAATAAAGAAAAGAGATTTGTTCTAAAGTCAAGATAATATGTTAGATGTAAAAGAAATTTATCTATAGCAATTAATTATTTCTAAATCAAACATTTTGACTTATTTTTCAAAAGTTTTGACAATAATAAGCACTGCTCATAAACGAATAAATAAAAGCTTGTCATTCACAAGCTTGTCATAAAAGTTTTGACAATAATAAGCACTGCTCAAATTTACGAAGCTCATAATGGTGTGCAATATTATTCCAAAATAAGAGCTTGTGAATTGTCTTTGACCACACGTGAACTTTCTCTAGCTATATACGGCATTTATTGTGTGCATTGCAAGATCATCATTGGAAATTGAAATTAAGTTCATTAATGACCAAATTAAATTGTGCACTCTTAGTCATAGAGTCTCCAGTTGCATGAAGTAGCTGCCACTTTAACTTTGATCACGATAGACAATAGAATGAGTATTAGGCATAGGTAGTGCCCTGTTTAGTCTAGCTAGGGTGAATGCGGGTATAATCCATCACCACCGCCCGTACTAATTAGAAAAGAAGAAGAAGAAAAAAAACCCTAATGTCCAATTTTGGTAGAGCTTTTAGGTCCATGATCAACAAGGATCACATGCACTATCTTACTTATAGAAAGCTGACAATAAATACTAACTAAAAAAAATTTGAAATGGTTTGGATTCTGGATCTCCACCCGATCGAACAATAGGGATTTTGTTTTGTACTTATAGCATATATGAAAATATGATAAAGGGGGTTCATTTTCTCATTCCCAGTTTGAAGTATGAACTAGGAGCACATTCACTGAATGCTTGCTTGCCAACTTGAGGGGATAGAAATTTTCAAATTTTTAATCTTTTCCTGCTAGCCACTGAACCGAGTTTCTTCTTGTCTTTCATCTTTGCTTATTAGTTATTTCAATGGTGGTCACTGGTCTTTTTTCTTTTTTTTGCTGAATAGTGGTCACTCGTCAGTAGCTCTGCCATTAACAGAGGAAAAGCAAATTGACCCCAAGAAAAAGCTGTTGGGCATCTCAGTGAAATTATGTTTTTTTTCTTTCTTTATATTTATTTTAAGAATATGTATTAATATACTTATTTTATTAAATAATTTTTATAAACGTTAAATTTTGTTAATTTAATTGTTAAATTGAAATTTTTTTAAACTAAACAAAACTCATAAATTTTTTTATAATTTAAAAATTAATTAATACTTCATCACATAATTTTATTTAAATATATAATTTTTTTTATACATAAGTAAATGTTAACTATTAAATTACACAAATATATGATTTATCTAAAATTTAATATACATAATCATAAAAATAATATTAAATAATTTTAAATTTAAATTTTATAAAAAATTATTCAATAATTTAAATGTACAACAATTAATCTTTGAATAATTAGATGTTTTTCGCATATATATATATATATATATATATATATATATAGACACACACACACATTTGTTGGACAAATTAAGTACTGGAACAAATATACGATAGTTGAGACTGAGAAGATTCAGATAATCGACTCTGTTCTGCTTTGTTGATCCGAAGTTATTTAATTTTGCTTCCAAAACAATATCTGCTAGCTACTGGTTTTAATCATATTGTTCAAGAGAAGGTCAAAATTGGTGGATTTTTTATATATAAATAATGCTATAAAAATATCATTTATACATATAAAAATTCGCATATTCAGATGTGTTAATCAAAAAAAATTTACACAAATTTACGCATAATCCAATAACTCTATATTTATTATTATTTAAATAATATTTATATAACTGCCTCCATAAAATATTGAGCCTGTACTTTATTCTACAATTCAAACCCTAACGTCAGTGCACAATTTTTTTCTTTCTTCATTATCACAGTAAACTACACGTCCCTTCCCACAAGCTTCCCTTTTACTTATAAATCAGACAAATTAGCTCCCGGGAAATTGGGCAGCAATCTAGTAACAATTCCAAAAGATGCTAAAAAAGCCTTCCCCAGAAAATGTATGTGCTGTTCAAATATTATATAATTCTCTGCCTTATTTTATATTATTATTATGCTACATTATTTCTCAGCATTCGCATGGCGCATGGATGGACTCATGGAAGCCATGAATAGCAGAAGTGATAGGGAAAGGTAGGGGAAAATGGCAGGAGAAGCAGAAGATATGCCCCGTTTACCTAACATATAAAATTAAATGTGTCACACAGTGACAACCCAATCTCATAACTCATTGATTGACTATACTTGTCATTTTGTTGCACGATAAAAAAAGAATATTTGTAATTCTCTCATGGTTTGTCGTTTTATTTCGCGAGCGATCCTCTTTAGAGAAAATTTTTAGTGTTCAAAGGCTATGTGTAACTAAACGTGTACTGGACCACTTTGAGTGGTTATCTATGTTATACAAATACAGTTACGAGTATGAGTATTTGGTATAATACGTTATGATATGTAAATATATTAATTTTATAAAAAATTAAAATATGAGTACGACAATGTATATGAAATAAAATAAATTTATATTTATAGATATAAAAAAATAAAACTTTAAAATCAATAAAATTCTTTACCAATTTATTATAATTTTGAGAATGAGAAAATTACAAGAGTGAAAATATATTTTAAAAGAAGTAATAGATGAAAACAAGACTCGAATATATATCATGATTTTTCAAGTAATAATAAATATGAATGCAGCAATATTATATAAATATCGATATAAGATACGAGTACAATAAAAATACATCACTATTTTTAAAGTATCCGTAAATTATAAGTAATTACTAGCAATTTTTTGGGTGAGTTTCTGTAAATCTCTTCAACATACTAATGGTATTCTGTCTGGTTAGTTTGAGAGAATCTCTCATATTAATTGCTTTTTTTAACCAAAAAAGAGATACCCCCTCGTCAGCGGTCACCCCCAATATCAGCACCAGGCTCGCAAGTAGAAAAACTGAGCTGAAAAAGGTTGTGGTGGGGCAATGCTGCTGATTAACGTACTGCACAAAACCCGCATTATTGGTATTGGATTGAGTTGAGTTGAGCCCCTCAACTCCTCAAGTGCGCCACGTGAATAGAATAAGACATCCGTTCTATTTGATATGTTCCCTTCTTCTACGCTGGCTCTTTTGGTTAGTGGATAATCCCAAACAAACACTTCCACTAAAAAACAAGAAATAAAGGAAAAATGCAAGTGCGTGGAAATCGGAATAAAAACCATAATAATTTGATCGTTTAGTTCAAGTGAATTCTTTTTATTGGACTATTATTGTGGATATGTTCGCCCTCACGTGGGAAAGGGCTACGTACTATATATGATATTATATATGATCAAGCAAATTGGAATTTGCTTTCCCTTTTCATCGTTTAAGTACATGACCTACGAACGAGTGAATTTGCAAAGGTACGTAGACCATTTTTCTTTTGAGTAATTTAATTAGCTCCGTAATATACAGAATAATCAGTTTCCTATTTTTTCCCGAGGTTTCTGTGTCCAGTGATAAGTTATACTTCATTTTTCTAAGAAAATAGCAAAAGATAATATAGTTGAACTTGAAATATGGAACGTTTGCTGAGCCTTCTTGTCATCGCCAACCACCGCCAGAAGAATGGGGAAGGACAATGTACGGGGATTCAACTCATATAGCCATGTCTCGAGTGAGAACATTGTACTTGGTCAAGGTTGTGCTTTGCTGCATTCATGAAAATGGTCCACATACACATATTTTATAACACTAATTGGTCATATTGAAACTGCATAAGATGAATTAAAGTTTTTGCATTTAATAAAAAATAGTTTATGTGTGAGTGTGTGTTTTATTTTTTTATTTTTTTTATTTAGATTTAGACTAAGAAAATACGACACAAATTAATTAATAGAGGTCGATCTCCAAGTATTTATCAATTGCCTCAACACTGTTAGTATCTCTTATATGTCGCATGTGATCCATATATTGATAGTAAGTCATCATATGCAAAAAAAATTATAGAGTACTTAATCTATATTTACTTTGTGGACTCAATTATTTATATTTGTTTTGTATAATGACACAAGTTCTACTGTACATTAAATATGTACGGTTGAATCTACAGAATAAACCAGTATTATTTGGATTGGACCGGACCAGCTGGTTGAACTGGTCGGATCGTGAACCGATTCCTTATCTGATTATGATTTACTGTTATAACCAAAATCATGGTTGGACCAAGTTGAGCTAGTCAAAATTGATAAACTGGTCGATTTTATATAAATCGGTCATCTTTTTTTTATAATTTTTTTTAATCTCTCAATTACTTGACTACTCAACTGAGAGTGATATGAGGTTTGAGAATTGAGACCCCAAAACTTTATTATGCATTTTATTATTGGTAATGTGTATTATAAGTAATGTATAATTTGTTTATTTAATACATAATTATAACATCATCATGGTCGACTAGACGGTTAAACTGGTTGAACCTGAACCGAAAGCTTTGTCGGTTTACTATCTGGTCCAGTTTTAATAACATTGAAATAAACATAGATTAAATCAATACAAAAATTTATCATCATTATAATAATATAATTGAGTCAAATTAAGACCTCCGTAATCGAATATTTAAAACTCAAATATTGACGGGTTTTATTGCAGCGAGACACCCGCACTTGGCAAGAGAAAGAGAAAGGTTTTTCAAGTTTTGAATCATCCACAATACAAGATAAGAAAAAAGGCCAGCCATTAACAAAAAAAAAAGGGGGGGGGGGAGCTTATTAGTTGAAGCCTGCCTCAAAAAGATCAAAACAATTAATGATATCAGATATATTACAGTAGTTAATCGACCAAAATGTAAACCCATCATCCAGGTTTACATATTGCTTTATAGAGGTTTAGCCGCATTGCCTTGTTTCTAGATAGATAGTTACTTACAACTGAATTTAAAAACCCAACCCTCTTTCAATATTACGTATGGTCATGCGTCATTAGGAAAGGCTCTCTAGGTCTAGGTATAGTTTTCAATTCAACTTTCCATCGACCTGAATATTATTTGGGTCAGTCGGCAATGTGTCCACAATTGCTACCACTAACTTAGAAAGTTTGTATCATTTTTCAAAAGAAAATGTTATAGGGTACAATTCTTCTTCAATTATATATAGTTAAAATCTATATATAAAAAAAAGTGTTAATGTGATGCTACATAAATTCGAGAAATAATGTAAAAAAATATGAAAAGTATTAAAGGAAAATCCCTGCAGAAGGATTGTTTTAAAACTTCACTGAAAGCTAAGTTTTGGAGTCCATTCCATGTGATTCTGGAGGACATCAGCTAGTTATATTGTAGTCCTATATAGGTGGCTGGCTAGTTAGGGACATTACAAAACTAGAAGGTTCAAACTGTCTATAAACTTGTCATAGAATGGTCAAATTACATGACGTTGAGCATGACAGGATACGAAAAAGATGGGCAAAGATGCCATGCATGAATCTAATTATATTGGTCCAATTTGAAATCAACGATTCTTTGGGGTCTCCAAATGGTTGCTTTTGCTGGTCAAATATGGAATATGTTTCTGTATTCTATATTTATGGAAATTTCAGAAGGATCAGATGATGCCGGTGGGAGATAAAACTGATAATAATTATTATTAAAGCTGACAAAATTTCATATTTCATATAAAAGAAAACAAGAATATACCAGTAAACCGAAATGAATAGATTCGACTAAAAAGGATGAACGGTATTTTGGATTCTAATGGGGATGTTTCATCCAACTTCTCAGTTCTCGAGCTATTAGTCACAGTCACCTCTTCTTATTGATGGTTTTAATAATAAAATGGAATTTTATCTTAGCTAGGACGGAGAGCATAGCCAAAATATTATTTCTTCCTTTCTAGCTTTCTTGGTTTTTACCCTTAAAAAACATTTTATATATGACTATATTTCATTATTTCATATCAACAACAGAGCTAAGACATACGTACGAATTCTTTAAACAATGTTTCTTTTAACGTTGGCAGCTTCTCCATGCAACCATTTCTTGTTCTCGAAGACAATTAAGTTTCCTCTACTATTAACTTGGTGAGGTTTGAACAAATTTGGTGATCACAATTTTGATACT
Organism: Styphnolobium japonicum; assembly: GCA_023212625.1. Classification (NCBI taxonomy): domain Eukaryota; kingdom Viridiplantae; phylum Streptophyta; class Magnoliopsida; order Fabales; family Fabaceae; genus Styphnolobium; species Styphnolobium japonicum. Next base: position 2,167,201 of record JALBWW010000013.1, read on the forward strand.
CGACGTAAAGGTTATCTACATGTATACACCCTTCCAACTGCAAATTATATATATGTATCACAACATGCACCTTGGCAAAAGTGTTGATACTTCTATCTTGATCTCATTCTTTTACTTAACTTTTACGTTGAGAATATAATTTAATTTAAAAAACAAACTACTCTCCAATGAATCAAATAGACTGTGACACTATATCAATAACTAAAATAAAGTCCTGTTTGACGAACGAAATTGAGCTTGAAATTAAAATTGAACTTCTCAATTCTAATTATCTTGTTTGATGTGAATATTAAAATTAGAATTCTAATTCTGAGTCCAATTCCATGGAATTGATAATTTATACTACTCTCAATTCTTAACTTAAACCTTAAAAATTCTAATTTTAAGCACCAAATTTTTTTATTTTTTGAATATTAAAAGGTAAAAGTTAAAAATTATCTAACAATCAGTGCCGCTCGTAACACCAACATAGTTTGCCAACGTCGTTGTCAGAGTGCTTTGGTCATATTGTTCATTGCGCCTTTGACGTGCTAGTCGCCGATGACCTCTAATCATTGTCGTCATCACGCGTGCAATGGTCTAGTCGTCACGCTTTCTCCGATCACTTACGCTGGTGTTTTGCAATCATTTTTGTCATTGTCTTAGTTTGGCATCCATTGCGACTGTTGTAATCAAGTTTTATTAATTTTTTTAAATTTTCAATTATTATTTATTAATTTAAAATTATTTATTATATCTTTATAAATTCTTGATAAACTATTTAAATACTAAAATTTTAATTCAGTTCAGAATTACAATTTTAAAGTTTTAATTATTTAATTGTTCCAAACATAAAAATTAAGATTCTTGTCAATTCCAATTCTAACAAAAATAGAATTAAAATTAAAATTCTAAACTGTAATTTTAATTCTATCATCCAAACGGACCCTATCTTTAACAACTCTCATTGATCATGAATGAGTTCCTTGAGTTTGCTTTTTCAAGATCACCAATTTTATGAGACTAGTCTTGTGAGAAGCATCTTTAAGATTCTTGGTCCATAATATTGATGCTGCCAATGTTTCTAAATCGCCAATACGTTGACCTAAATCTCCCATCCTTAATGTGACATGATTTTTAGGTTTGTTGCTTAATCCCAAGATCTAAGGTTTAGAAGCATACGAAATTAGTGAGTAAGCATGTGAGGATTGCTTTACCCATACTTGATCATATGAATAAGGAAGTTACTTTTACCCACAACTGTAACAGGTGCTTTTATCTTTTCACCAAATCTGGAACAAAATTTTCCTAATTCAAATACCCATGCTAATACCAAATGTCTATAAGGTTGTTGTTACTTTTTAGTCTAGCTTTGTGTCACAACATGACTTTCTTTGACACTTATGGTGTTTAATTTTTTGCATCAAGGCTTGACGCCTAGATAGTTCTAAATCTTTGAAGAAGAATCTAGAAGTCTCTAGAATGTTATAGAACCTTGAAGAATATTTTAGAGTACTCTAAAACATTCTAGAACCATGTAGAATATTTTAGAACTCTTTGTAAGAATCTAGGATCTTATGGAAAGTTTTAAAAAACTCTAGACACTAAGAAGGACCAATAAATCTCTAGACTATTGGAGAAAACTCCAAGACTCCCTATAAACTTTTAGAAAGTTTTATGTAAAATATCTTAGAGTAAGAAAGTGGGAAGGTTATAAAACTTCATCCCCACCGTACAATTAGCTTAATCTCTACAATCCATTGAGGAGGTAGAACTACTATAAATAGGAGAGGCATCCCTAGTGTTAGACATAGATTGATAGAATGATAGAGACATATGGTGAGAAATTGTAAAAAACTTTTGTACAAAATATTCTTTATCAGTACAAGTTCTCTTTCAAGTACTTCCTCCATAGTCTTTTTTCTCTGGTCACAAATTCCTACTTTGTGTGAGTGAGACTGATTTGCTCTTTGCTCAAAAGGTTGAAAAAGTGTCAAGTATCGGCACGATTGCGTTGGAGTGTGTCCAAGGTCGTGACATTTGACACCCCTAGTCCAACGTTTCTTTCTCTAACCACCAACACTCACCCCACAATTCATAATGCTACCAATCATTGACCTATCATAAATCTGACTCAAATGATCTTAATGTTGGCACACCTATGAACAGTGAGGTTCCCAAATCAATGTCTTTGTTCCTTCATTTTTTCCTTATCTATCCTTCGTTTATGTTATAGCTGACTAATCTACGCATTCACCCCACTCAAATTTCCCTAGGAAGTTCAAATGAAAAATTCTCATTTTTGTTATTATTAATATAAGACTATATATATATATAAAGCTCTATGTGGGCAAACTTTATGTACAGTGCAGAATTTGAATTCCACAAAAAAGGTAAAGCCGATGTTCGAGTGCACTACAAGAAAATGTTGATTTTTTTTATGGGAATCAAAGTTGCCAAAAATAAGAAGAAAAAAAAAGCAAAAAAGTATTATTAACAATTTAAAAATAAAGCATATCACTAGTTGGATTAATTTTTTTTTATTTTTGAAAAAAGTAGTATTTCTGGCAGTGGAGACTGTCAGAAATTTTTTGATCCACATAACAGCGTGCCCTCCCTTATTCTCATGTTTCTTCTCCTCCATTTCGCACCTCATTCTTCTCATGTTTCTTATCCTCCTCTAATCCTACTCCATTTCCTTCTTCCTCCTACCATAATCTCCTTCCTTCTCTTTGGCGAGGCCACTTTTTGGAGAGGCTACTTTCAGTGACTAACTGACGCATCTTTTACTTTCTATCCACCCATGCTCTTTAAGGTATTTTTATTTTATTCTTAACTAAATTTGCTTTTACTAATTTAGAGTTAAGTGAGTTGTAGATTTTGTGTGAGAAACCTTAAGCTGAAAATTTTAATCAATTGAATGATGTTTGAATATTAAATCTTACGGTCTTGTAGTTAGATAGTAATTTTTGAGGTTTTTTATGTTTGTTTTTTGTAGTATTGAATTTGTTTAATAATTAATTTTTATTGTTATACATTTAGCATTAATCATGTATAAACATCTAAGATGCCATAAAATATTTAGTCATTTAAGATGTTTATGTATCAAATATATCAAGAGTGAATACTTAATTGATAATAAATATCATCAAGAAGTTTGATATTCAAAAGGCATTAATTAACTAAGCATATTTTAAATGGTATAATCTTTAAGCGATTGAAGAAAAATGTGAATAAATAAATAAGAGTAATAATAAGTAATCAAATTTTGTGGCTTAATCACACTATTGTAATTTTATAGATATTAAATTTCAACAAAGCCAATAAAAATATTTATCTACTTTGTAGAGTCATTTTATTAGTCTGATATACTTTAACGATAAGATGGAATACAAAATGAAAAAAAAACACAAGAAACAAAATAAAATAATAATAATAATAAACACTTGGATATTAATATAAATTTTGAATATTAAGTTTCAAAAAAGTAAAATAAAATCTTGATCACATCACAGGCCTAATCGTTGTTACTATTGAGGCCCATCCCATGTGAGTCCCCAAGGGTTCGGCATGTCACATAACAGTTGAGTTGAGGTTGTCTGTCATCAAACTCAACCTTTGTGCCAAACAAACACTTACCTCAGTTACAGTTACTCTAACGGTTTGATTGACAAAGGTTATGGCGTTTTGGTACCGAATCGGGCAATCTAAGCTGAAAACCTTGCCCACCCAATTCCGAAGATGTTACATTCACCTCCCGCATGCATCTTCCTTGAATTCCACCCCCAAACCACGCCCTATGGAGTTGCCACATCCCAATTGGGTTTTTCATGATAGACCCACTCGTGCTTGTAATAGCGTGAGGTTTTTTGCTGCTCCGGTTCAGGTAAATTTGTTAGCTTTTTGTGGTTGAGACCATCAAAGTTATTGCCTTTACTGTGTAATTGGATATGGGTTGATTAGCGACTTGTGAATTGTGATGTGGGACACTTAGTTTGATTAGTGATTTGTGAATTATGATGAGTATTGGATCAATTTCGTAGTTTTATCAATGTGGGGGCGTTTAGTTGTTTATTCTGGTATGGACTAGTTGTGGGTTTTGTAGTTGCCTATTTGGTAAGCCAGTGCATTGGAGGTTCAGGTGGCATAGACCAGGGCATGATGTCGTGGTAGGCATTGATCGTTAAAATGGTACTCCTTGATGATGTCAGTTGATGGTGGGTTCTGGGGTTTCAGTTTCAGGCAAAGCTGAAGAAGGAAGAGGACGACACCAGTGGGCCACGATTAAATGACCAAATTAAAGCTCAGTTTGTCAGGCTTGTGGTGGATGATGGTAAACCTATTACACATTTTAATCAATGCTGGTTTGTTTGTTTACATTTGTAATGTTATTATCCTGATTGGCGGCATTGTGTATGTCTGTTAACTCTTAAGTCATTCTCTTATTTGTTTTTATCTTAAGTGAACATTCTTTCCGCAACATAGTCTTCTAATCTCTTAAACTGAGGAATGCTGTTATGGAAAATTGCTAGAACGTAAGGCTACCCATGATAATCAGAATACACTCATTCATCACTGCCAGACTTGCTATCTCGTTGTTTTCTCCTGCTTGCCATCAAACCATTGCAACTAAGATCAACCAGAATATAGTCTGGAGCATACTTAGGCGTAGGCAACTTAAGGTTATATGAAGAAATATACATATAATAAATGATAGACGTCCATGGAACTATGGAGGGTCGAGATGTACTGCTTTGTACTATATATTAATGAATACATGGAACTTGGAAGATCAGCTTTGTGTGTTATTTGTGACCTTATAAATGCGCAGGGAAGTTTTGTTTGAGCTTTGAATCTCCCATTAAATGTATGAGTTCATGCAGGGCATTCAATAATGTCAAGGTTTGAAGCACTGGAACATGCCAGGAAGCTCAAACTTGATTTAGTTGAGGTAAATAAAATTTCTTAAGTCTGTTGCCATGTTAACTGAGAATTTTTTTAGAGGTACCTGCAAGGTGGAGATGCTTAGTTGAAGTAGGTTACATAATTTCAAGTAAATTCATCGTTTACTGAAGGATTTATTGATTTTTCTGCATTTCTGGGATTTTTTAACTCATTCTGCGAAGATAGGTCTGGACTTCAATCCTTCTAACCTTAAGTTGGGGTGGGGTAAAGAGTGTGTGCCTCTAACATTACGTAGTGATCATTTTCATCACCACCAACAACAAGAAGAAGCCTTATATCCCTAATATTTGGGATATGTTGCGAGTAGTGATCACCTATATATCCATGCATCATGTAAATTTTGCCTAGGAATATGAATGAAAAAGGTTAGATTAAGCACATTAGGATGCTTCCCATATCTTGTGACTTTTATTATATGAGTACTTGGTCATGTCTTACAGGTTCAGAGAAACGCTAATCCACCTGTTTGTAAAATTATGAACTACCACAAGGAAAAGTACAAGCAACAAGAAAAGGAAAAGGAGCGTGCTAAAAGCAAGGTGCAGTATGCTATGGATTTATGCATTTGTTTCCAAGTTTTGTGTGAAGTATCTGTAATTGCTTTTGGTTGAAATCAATGATGAGATTATTTTGCCTGGTCATTTTAATTTGTTTGTGATATATTCCAACATACGAATTTTTATTAGCAAACCACTGGTGCAGTTCATGCTTTTTGCCTGTTATGAGGTTACATGAGCCATATCAGATGCTGAAAATGTTGGTAATATATTACCTATGAGTAGATAAAAGTTAGTGGAAATATAAGTGGGGATTCCTTCTCATGTTTTGCATTGATGTATGGATAATCAGAAGCTCCTAAATCCCAATAGCCCAGTTTGAGCCTGAGCATTTTGTGTGAAGGGGAAACAGACCCTGCATCTTATCCTGAATCACATCCTATACAAGTGCATACTTCTTTTCCATCTTTTTAAGTCAAGATTGATTTGCTAAGAATGGTTTTACCCTGCCTGCTAGCTTTGAAAGAGCTTGATGCGATTTGGTGGGCCTGGTGCCCTTTATATATGCCTGGCTTAAAGAATCAGAGTGTTGCTCCTATGCCTTGCTGCATACTGACCAGATCTCATGGCTAGGAAGTGAAACTTCGCATTTTTTCATTATTGAAATTTAAAAATATCCCAATACATATTTCATCTGTTGCTTCTACTTGGAAAGTTCTTGATTTCCCATTATTCTTATCCCCACTTTCTTGGCAAATACGGGTTAAAACACATTCCATTTCTTAATGGAATTATCAAAGATAAATCTTTAATCTTGAGATGCATTGTTGTTCTTAATCAGTTTTCTAACACATGCAGTCTGAGTTGACATTGCGAAAAGGGGTCTGTAAGGAAGTGCGCTTTTCTGAAAAAATTGTAAGTTCTTTCTCTGTATCCTTCCTTTTCTTTTTTCATACCCCCTATATATTTTAGCAAACTTACTTCTTTCATTTCAGAATTATCTACTGTAAATTAAGTCTAGTAGCATATAGTTTACTAGGTTTCCAGTTGTGGGGTTTACTGCTGCAATGGGCTATAGTAGCCACATTTAGCAGTTTTGACCAGGCCTATATTTATTTGGGGCCAATTTTGCAGTATAAGTGTATCACATGCAAATGAACTAGGATGCAGGTTTTAGCACCTAAGTGTGCTGAAGCAGTCCTTCACGGTTTATAGGCTGTAGCTATGTATCTTTCACTTTCTGCCCCCTGTGCTTGCGTTCCATGATCTAGCCCAGGGCTTTTAGTGCCTGACTTAAAAATGGGAGATACGTAGAGCCACTTGGATCAAACAAGTGACCTGGTGGAGGCAAGCAACCAGCTAATATTTAATTTGTAGGGAGAAATATTTTAAGTTAAGAATAAGTGATTTAATTTGTCTCTTGAAAACTTGTTCTGTACCAAGGATAAGCAGCAAAGTTATACTTTTTTTCCTAGAAAATATAATTTATACTTGCTATCATCTTAAATTCTTTAGAAAAGTAATCAACTCTGATAGTTGATGATAACCTCAATCTACTGTTCATTTTGTAAGCTGGTACATTAGTAAAATGACACTTGTGATAAGCTACTGAATGAATGCTAGACATTTGTCACATCACAATGAACAACCAACTGCAAGATGTCATGTCATGTCTTTAGATCTTCTTCTTTTTAGTCAATTATTGGTTTTAACTTTTAAGGTTACAGTATTCTGAGTGTGTCTCATCAATTTACTGAACCTGGAAAAGGAAAATTTGATGTATTGAAATATCTGTTGTTGATGTTTTCAGGAATTAAAAGACCTGAAGATGAAAGCAGATATGGTTAAAAAATTAATGGAGAAGGGTTATCGGGTGAAGGTACTTTTTCCCCCTATATGGCATCCCTGTTTGGTTTTTAACTTTTAAATGAAGTTTTTCATCTATATTGTTCCTACAGCGTCTGGGGAGCAATCTCTAAGTAAACAGAAACATATATCACTTTCATCTATTGCATCATATGAAGCAATAATTTGATGTATGGTTTTAGTTAATAATATGCCAGAATTATGATTGCTTTTTCGTCGATTTGAAACAGTGCAGGGCATCAGGCACTGAAAATCAGGACTTGATAGGATCATTATCTCGTCTTTTTGCTTTGGTATGATGTTACCTGCTTTGTTCTGGGATTTTCTGTCTAAATTATTTTTACAAGAACTTTTATTTTATCTTTTCTCCTATTTCTTTATATCCTTCCATTCTGTACTCAAAAAGTTCTTTGCAGATAGAAGATATTTCTGTTGTGGAAAGTGGACCGAATTTGGCAAAAAAAGAAGCATCTATGGTAGTCAGACATTTGAAATATGGGCCACCTAAGAAAGGTGGTGGTGGTGGGAGAAAATTGCAAGATGCAGCACATATGGCCGTTAAGGCTCAGGAGGGCGATGAACCATTAACTGTCAATTCTAGTGATTCTACTGAATATGAGAATCAGAGTTCTGCTGAATCTGGGTTCGAAACTGAGGAGGAGGTGCTTTCTGATGGTGATGAGCATATTTCCCTTTCGATGGGAAGATCAGATAAAAATATCAAAGACAGGAATAATGCCTGGTCTGTGTTTAGCAACAATGTGAACAGGACTGCCTCTCCTGATTATCAAACAAATGTTGCATCAATAGCAGTCTCTCCGTCAAAAAGTAATGATTCAGGGTCTCCTGCTGTGACCGAAAATAGGTATAAAAGAGCTGATTATCTGAGTGAGAACAAGGTCCGATCTACTGCACAAGTGCCTCCTGCTGTGACTGAGAATAGGTACAAAAGAGCTGAGCCAGGAAACAGATTCCAACAAACAACGTTCAATAGTACAGGTCTGAATAATAAAGGTCCAGGAATAAGAGACTCAATGAGGTCTATGCCCTCAAATTTGAATCAGAAGGGGCAGGTCCCAGTAGATATTAATGTTAATCCCAAAACAGAACATACCAAGCAAGCTGTTACTCCTGGATCAAGAAACTTTATGCCTTCCCTTGAGGATATCCCCAGGCATGGCCTATCTCATCCTAGTTCCCCCAATATCCCAAGACCTGGTTATGGCATTTTTAGTGCTCCAAAAGGCCCTGAGACACAAGGTGTAAAAGCAGGGATGCATAGGAACAAAGAAGGGAACTCTCAGGATTCCACTCGGGAACCTTTCAGCAGGGAGTCTCAGTAAATTTGAGAAAAAAAAAGATCAGTAGAGAAGGGATGTTGGCAATTCATGCATAGAATAGAGGAGGGATGTATCAAAGTCTAGCTACATAGGATGGCAAAAATATTACAAGGATAAATGTGCTCCAATGACACTAGCCTCTTCAGAAACAAGGATGAAGCAATGGGTGAACACCCCACAGGCTTGTAGCTGTATTTACCTTGATTGACCTGTTAAAGGTTTTTATTTAGCTGAATTTTGGTGAGGATTTTGCATCATCTCTAGTATTGGTAGTTTTTGCATGGAGGTGCACAATTTTGAAGGTTTTTATATACTTAACTTAGTTGACTGTGGATAAGGGTTTTTTTTACTACCCCTGTGGAAATTTTGATGTACGATGTATTTGTTTTCCCCTCCTAAGCACGATCTGGTTCTAATTATTGTTTAATGGGCTCTGTGATTTCCCAATCCAGAGCGTAGCAATGATGTCAACATTGTATGGGATAATATAAATAATAATAATATGGTTAGCGAATTGCTTTCTTCTTATGGCTTTTGAGAAGCTTGTTTTTTTAATCTAAGTATTTGTTTGAACGAGGGATAAAAAGGAGTTGGAAGGGAAAAGGATGAAAAAGGAATTATCTTCTTTGCTAGGAGGTTTAAAAATATGGAGGGTCTTCTGGCTTCATTTTTTTTTGGTCTGACTCTGAGTTATTGAATATTTTTTTTGTAAAATGTGTCAATTATACAGATGAATCATGTGATCTTATTGATATGATCATGTATTAAGATAAAGTAGGCATTTATATGTATTGAATCTAACAATTGATGTGTATTTGAATTTTGAAAATATATCATACATTAAAATAAAATAGTTCAATGAATTGGTGATTAAATTTTAATTTTTATGAAAATATGTTCGGTTTATCATTTATCTCATAAAAACCTTCAGTTCAATTATTAAATTGATGAAACTTAATATTTACAAAAAGTTATACAGTGAAATAAATATGTCAAGTATTATATTAGGATTTAATGTTTCAGCATTTGAAGCTTAGAATTAAGAGATATCAATTATGTACCAAAAAAGAGTAAATGTGCATTTTAGTTTTTAAAATTTTAAATATATAGACAATATTATATTGGTCTTTTATTTATTGAAAACATCAAATTTATTATTCAAAGATAATTAAATAAATTAATTTTATTTTTTTAAGAACCAATTTACTGTCACTTTAATGAATAATTTGATAGTTAAAATTGATATTAAAAAATTAATTTGATATATTTATAAATAAAACACCAACCAAATGACACGTATATCTTTATATGATAAAAATAGACATTTATTCATATAATTTGCAAATCCCAAGAGGCAAGGGGACATAATTTAGGGTAAAATATTTTTAAGAAAATATTTGATTGGTTTCCGTTTATTTGACTTAAGAATTGCAAACTTGCAGCCTAATCCAATAATTAGGCCAAGTTTTTAGAGCCTAACCCAAACTATGACCCCACTTAAATTAAATCAAACTAAACGGTAATCATCAGACAATTGCTAAAATTTTAAATATTTAGATTTGAAGGCATAAATAAATAAAAGTATAGTAAGTTATTCATCAAAGCAAACCATATTAAATTATACCTACTGTGTCATAAGTCCAACTGACTTATTTTATTAATTATTTTTTGTACGTTTTATTTTATAAATTTTGATACTGACTATTAAAATGCTTTTTCTATGTTTTATAGAAATTAACTTTATTTTTTAAAAACTGTATTACAGATGTTCTTCAAAATGAGTGTGAAGAGTCAAGAGTTGTTAATACAATCTTTATACAAAATTTAAAAATAATAATCTAATAATTGAAAAATAAAGCATATGAAATATTTTAATAAAAGAAATTGTATGACGGTAGCATTACTCGAAGCTACTATTTTTTCTTTTAAAAAATCAAGCATTACATATTAAGCCAAAACCTAAATTGTGCCAAGACTTCAGAGGACAAAAGTGTAACTGTGAAAGTAGGCCGGCCCGAAGTCGTATGGATTAGAGATTTATGGGCTGATGTCAAAAAGCCCACTTGTTAAATGAGCAATCAAAATCTTAGCTCTACCCTGCTCTGGGTGGGTTATTGTGGGAAATCTAATAATTTGTATGAAAATACATTAATGTAAATTTGTGGAAATATTATTACTCGTATTAAAATTAAAATTAAAATATTTTAAAATATAATTAATACATAAATTTCACAAAGTTGGCTTCAATACAATAAAATGGGAAGATCTGAGTTAAATGGGTTTTTGCATGGCCGCAAGTATTAATAAGAAGCTTTTAGTTGGTCTTTCTCAAATCATGGGTGGATAAAATGCAATGTATATCAATCTTATTTTTAGGATGGTCGAAGGAGTGGCTGTGGGGTTTGTTTTAGGATGCTTCTAGGACTTAGATTTTTGGTTTTGTTTGCAATGTGGATTCCTAGAATGTCATGTTAGTATAGTTGGGAATAAGACTGTCAAACATATGCTTGTGTTAAGCCTGCTTATGATGGTTCAAATCAAAATTACTTGCGTCAACTTAGGAGCCTAAAAAATTAACCCATTTAATATTTTTTTTAAATGAGAAAATAAATTATTAACCAATGTAAGCAAGATACAAAACAAGTCTCAAAGTTCAATAAATAATTATTAAATCAAATTAAGTTACAAATCAATAATAAAAGTAATAAATATAATAAATAAAAAATAAATAGGCAGTTGGGTTCCATTTCTTAGAACCTCCTCTTCATGGTTGTGGTAGTTTACTTTTAGATGACCTCGCTTTTGTTTCATTTTTAAGGAGTTATGTTGTTAGTTAGGATATTTAGTTCTTCTTAGAAATGTGAAAATAGGTCAACCCATTTAACTCATAAAAAAAATAAAGAGTTAGGTTGTTTAACTTGCCCTCACATAACTTATGAGTTATGGCAAAGTGGGGTGGGTTGATCCATTGAGTCAATGATTTATTTTGTCTAAAAAAAAGAGATAACCTTATAATGTTTGATGTTTATCTTTTATTTCTATGTCAATTTATTTGTGAAATTAGTTAATTTGACTTAGTTTAATAAATAATTATTGTCATATATTCATATTTTATGTTATATAATATATTGTTTAATTAATAAATTATTATTATGTAAAATGTTAACAATTTTTTTATTTTAAATTTTTACACGAATTGAGTTAGACCCACCAATTAAAATTAGGTCAACCGTGGAGGGGATAGAACTCACAATTACTCGTTTATATTTTTGACTAGGCCACTATTCGTCATAGCACAATTTTGTACTCTACTAAGCTCAAGAAGAGTGTGGGCTGGCTGGCCCCGCCCCTCTCAGCTGGACTAATAGGCTAGGGCAAAAAAAAAAAAACCCAAACTTCAAATGAACTGTCATGTAGCAGTATAAGCCCATTCCATACCGAATGGGCCGACATTTCAGTATTTTGACAATAAACCTTTTATTCAGTATTCCTGGAACATTTTCAGAAAACCATTGGTAAGTGAAGTGGTGCCAACTCTAAAGTCTAAGCAAGCGAACTCGTTCTTCTTCTTCTCCTCCTCCTCGTACAGAAAAGTATTTGTCTGCTGCTTTGACAATTGACAGTTGCTGTGTCCACTGTCTCTTCACATTCTCCGTCGAACCTCGTTTTCCAGATTATTCAACCCACAAACCCTAACGCCTCCTTTGGTTGTTGCAAGGGTTTCTTCTGCATTTGCATTGATCATTGATTTGTCTTCACTCTTCACTGAAGGTGATTGATCATTTGCCATTTTTTTTCTTAAAATAATAATAATAATTTATTTTTGTGGAAACAAAAAAGAATACATCAATTTTCCTTTAGTTTCCTTACTTTCAGGTTTAGTAAAGTGTTGACATTCAAAATTATTTTTAATTCTGATAGCAGTAATATACATAATATAGTTAATTAAAACGAGAGATTATGTTTGGTGTGAAACCATGATTGTGAGTGACTATGTCTCCGATTACGGATGAACAAATTATCATGGAATGAACCATAAAATCCTCCTTGCCCATCATACCCTTTGTTCCTTTCCTTTTTTTTTTTTTAAAAAAATTTCAGAAATTGAATGCTTCACCAAGTTGATAAGGATCGAGCTCATGTTTCCAACAACAGGTGTATTCTTGTGACTTGTGAGATAGGCAAACATGAGTTTCTAACCACGTGTTATCAAGATACTGGGAAAATCAGACTGCTATCCGCTATAGGAACTTTTTCTTTTGGGGGGAGGGGGTGTTGTGGTGGTATAGATAGGTAAGACAAGGTCGAGGCCCCATTTCTTAAGGTTAAACAAATAAAGAAAACACGTTAGGGGTTCTCATAAGAAATTGAAGTTTATTCATGTGATCCATAAAGAAGGATGTGCATATTCGGCTTCTGCATTTTCCTCTGTTTTTATGTAGTTTCTCTGTTTAGGAGGATATCTGATCCCCATCCCTTATTGTATGTTCTCTCTAATAAAATTTATTTTTTTTAATCCTAAAACAATACTTCTGATTTATGCATATTGTATTTTTTATTTTATTATTTTTTAAAATTTTGCAGATACTGGCCAAAACAAGCTTTTCTAAATTACGTTGTTGGTTTTCAACAGAGTTATGATGGATTTTGATGAATATGAGTACTTAGAAAAAACAGTTGAAAATCCTGAACTTAAGAAGGAGAAGGAAACAGCAAATGGTGGGGACAGAATTGTGAAATCTGAAGAGAGAGGCCATAGTCGCCGTTCCAAGCATAAGGCTGGTGAGAAGGATGATGATGTTGATCAACATTCCAAGCATTCAAAATCTAGAGATGGTTCTCGTGATTATGACCGGCAGAAAGAAAGAGGCTCATCTCGTCATCGTTCACGGTCCAGAGATGGAGACAAGGAGAAGGATCAGCACAGAAGCACCGGGGGCAATAGGGATAGGAAAAGAGATAAGGACAGGGGCAATGAGGATAAGTATGGAACAGAGAGAGACAGAGACATGGACCTGGCCCGGGATCGGGATCGGGATCGTGACCATGACCAGGAAAGAGACAGAAGAGACCATGGGAGCGAGAGTGAAAAGGAAAGGGAGAAAGAGCGCTCGCGGCGAAGCAGAAGTAGATCTGAAAGGCATCGAAGTGATCTGGATGAGAGAGACAGAGAGATGAGTCATGACAGGGACTATAGTAATAGAGAAAGAATCCGGGATAAGGATTACAGAGACAGAGAAAGGGTGAGGGAATCAAGGGAACGAGATAAAGAAAGCAGGTATTCTTATGTATTTAAAAGTTTTATCCTTTTTAGCTGCTGCAGTAGATAATATAATTTTTTTTTGGCAGTGATAATTATTTACCTTCCCTAGATTTTTGTTTCTTCTTGACTTACTGCAGTCATTGTGAGCAGTGGAGGATTTTTATATAAGAATTTCTTTTCTGATGTATATCTTCTGGATATTGAACCTTTAACCTTGAGATACCTGCAGTGTGATATATAGTCTCGTGCTTTAGCAGAGCATTGGATATGGAAAAGATGTAGATGTTAGAGATAAAGCCATTCATGAGCTTCTACCAAACAGCTTAAGCTTTTGGGATAATTTTTCCTTGACAGTAGAAATGCTATTTAGTTGAAAATCACTTGTTCAATGACTAAAATTCCTTTGTTTTCAGCATAAGCTCCAGTATTATAGGTAGTTCTATTTTCATGAAATTCCTTTGTCATATTTATTGTCAAAGTGTGATTCCTAAGTTTCTAGTCTATGTACTTGTAAGTTGAAATTTGAAAAGTCGTAGTCAAAATGCAGCCTAATGAAATCCAAGGACATATGTGCTAGAATTTTTTTTTCATGAATTTCGAGAGCAGTTTCAAATTTGTTGTTGGGACATGGGCGGTACATTGGTGGGGAGACTATGTTCAATAATATCAGTCTAAATGAAATTATTCTATTATTCTAGGCTTTCAAATATTTTGCAAAGTAGTTGATAATGAAACAAAAAGAACCATCTCTCTCACTTTTTCTCATCTGATACCAATTCATTCTTTTCTTCATGATATAATCATTTAATTTATCCACATTATTCTGTTTGTAATCTATCAAACTTGCAAATACTTTTGAGATATAACATGATCAATTTCATCCATGAAGTACTGCTGAGGACACATGACATAAGCCCTTCTTTAATAACTTAAGCGTCTAGGTAGAATGGTAATTCAATATGGGATTAGAACCTAGTTGACCAAGTGAGCTGGAGTTTGATCCTTGTTGTCATAGTCTTATAATTGACATTTTGGCATGCGGTTGTGTACAGTTGTGGTGCTAGGTAGTTGCGACCTTGAAATTTATCCATGTTTCAAGTCTAAGTGATTTTCATGTTTGGAGATGTTATAAAGTATAAAAGTTATTTCTGGGACCTAGCTTAATCACATATGTTTTCAGATCTAGTGGCTCATAATGCTTGTTGACAAATCCTTTTTCATTTATTTCTTTCCTTTTTTTTTTTCTGCTAAGTGCTAATATCTAATTTCTTTTATCATCTTCGGTGTCATCCTTGTCAATGGTACAATTATGCTTACATTAGGGTCATGAGTTTGGTAGTATCTGTTAGTAGGATATATATTTTTATGAGACAGGATAGGATAATTGAGTGCGGAAACTATACAACCATCTTGGGGACTGTCATAATTGAGTTTGGACGACCATAGTGGGACAGCGATGCGGGCGACCATATAGCCATCTTTGGGCTGACCATCTGAGGATAGGATAAAGTAGTCATTTTATATGCAATGCATGTAATGCACCTTAGGAATTAATATTTGTTTATCTTATCACCTATGTAAAATAGTTATATAAATTCAGCTGAGTGTAAAGAAACTGGGGCATTCAGACAAATTGATATGGTATCAGAGCCTACTCTTTGAATTTAGGCAGTCAAAGTTTCAAACCATATTTTGGTTCTGCCCAAAGGGCTTCTTGTGTGTCTCTCTTGGTGTGCCTTAGGCACCTTGGTTTTGGTTTCTTTTGGATCATAGTTTTGGTTTAGCTCCAAGGGGCTCTTGGTTTACGGCTTTTCTTCCGAACCGTACTTCTCAATTTTTTTTCGATTCTTTGGCTTCTCTTTGACCACCATGACAACCGATAGCTTCTCGAGTTAGGTTGATGGCAAAATTATTCAGCTTGGGCATTTCAATTGAAATGTTTGTTAAAGCAAAACCTTATGGGGTCACATTGATGGCTCCTCTGCGAAGCCTGTGTCTTGTTGAACTTACTACATGTGCAAGCAGCAGAGAATGCTAAGATTATCTCTTGGATTTTGGGCTCCATTGAACCACACATGGTCAACAATTTGCGGTCTTTTAGGGCGGCCAAGGAGATGTGGGACTATCTTAAACGTATCTACAATCAAGATAATAGTGCCAAGCGTTTTTCGATTGGAACTTCGACATTGCAAATTACCGCCAAGTGTCTGTCTATTCAAGAATACTATTACGGTTTCTCAATTAATGCACGGTGCATTCGGATATTATTCATGCTAAAATCCCCAAGGTCGCACTTTACGCTCTCCAAGAAGTTTATAATGATAGCAAAGGGATCGAGTTTCTCATGAAACTCGGACGAGAATTTGAGATTACAGAGTGCTTTATTAAATCGAGATCCGATTCCCTCCATGGATGTATGCTTTGGTGAATTACTTCGGGAGGAACAGCGCCTATCCACTCAAGGAGCCATGGCGCAAGACCAATTCCCTTTGGAAGCTGTCATCGCATGGCTTATGCTGCCCCGAGGGAAGGAAAAAGGAAGGTTTATCAAGCGGGTTCGATGTTATTCTTGCAAGAGAATTTGGCCATATTGCTCGAAATTGTAGCAGGAAATTTTGCGATTGCATGACATGGCCATATTATTAAGCAATGTCCTACGAGACCACAAAATCGTCAAGCCAATGCCTTTCAAGCAAGGTTTATTCCTCTTCTTACGCAAGTACGAATAATGATATGGTAGCACCTCTGCCCAACTGTCCTAACTCCGGAGATGGTGCAACGAGATGATAATCTCTGCCTTTTCAGCTTTGGGCCTTCAAGGTAAGGATAAGAAAATTCTTCAACCTTGGTTTGTTGATTACGGAGCTTGAATCATATGACTAGTAGTTCTACTTATTTGCATAATGTTCGACCCTATCATGGCACACAACACATTCAAATTGCAAATGGTAGTAATCTCCTATTCTTTCTTGTTGGGGATATTGATTCATCTTTTCGTAATGTGTTTGTGTCTCCAAGACTTTCTTCTAGCTTAATTTCGGTTGGCCAATTGGTCGATAACAAGCTGTGATGTGCATTTTTCGTGGTGGTTGTCTTGTGCGAGGATCGGGTGTCGGGGAAAGTGATGTGAAGGGGCCTAAAGTTGAATGAATGTTTCCTATACATTTACTACTCCTAGTCTTTTTCTTTAAGCTTGTCTTATAGTAACTAATCAAAGTGAGGTTTGGCCTAAACGTTTGGGCCATCCTAATTCACTTGGTTTGTCTCATTTGTTGAAGCATGGATCATTGGGTAATAAAATTTAGTTTGATTCCTTTGATTGTTCTGTTTGTAAGCTTGCCAAAAGCAAGACTTTACCTTTTCCTTCTCATGGTAGTCGTGCATCAACATGTTTTGAGATTATTCATAGTGATGTATGGGGTATTACTCCTGTTAAATCTCACGCCACCTATAAATATTTTGTGACATTTATTGATTGATGACTATCGTTTTACTTGGGTATATTTTCTTCGTTCCAAATACGAGGTTTTCAATTTTCGAACCTTTTTAGCCTATGTTGAGACTCAATTTTCTACTTGTATTAAAATATTACGTTCTGATTCTGTGGAGAATACATATCTAATGAATTTCAGTCATTCTTACAGCATAAAGGTATCGTTTCTCAACGTTCTTGTTCATATACGCCTCAGCAAAACGGTGTTGCTGAACGTAAAAATCGCCACCTATTGGATGTCACTCGAACCTTATTGCTTGAATCATCTATTCCACCTCGTTTTTGGGTTGAGGCTTTGTCCACTTCTTGTTTATGTCATTAATCGTCTTCCTTCTCGGAGTTTTAGACTTTGATTCTCCCTTTTATCGTCTATATGACAAAGCCTCACTTGCCATCGTCATCTTCTACTTTTGGTTGTGTATGTCTGTTTTGTTCACTTACCACCTATTGAGCGTCACAAACTTGGGGCTCAGCTTGATTCGAGTGTGCGTTTATGGAGTTCTGATAATACTCAAAAAAGGTTTTTGTATTATGATACTCTTCGCTAATCGTCTTCGTATTTCTCGAAATGTGGTTTTCTTTGAAAATCAGTTATTTCTTCCCATCGCATGTGGTCTCTTCTTCTAACACTGTTATGCTTCCTAATTTTGATGATCTCTCACTGGTCTATTGAGCGTTTCAAACCGGGTATTTTGTATACGAGACGTCGGCCACCTCTACCCTTTCAGGAGCACTTACCGCCACGAGCACAGTACTTCCGGGGACCTCGGCAGGTCTACTCGTATCTCTCATCCACGGATAGGTATGGGTTTCCACATACATCACTTCTTGCCATGTTATACGGCATTATTGTTCCTACTTGTTATTCTCGGGGGCGATTAAGCATGCATGTTGGGAGCAAGCCATGCACAGAGCTCCGGGCTCTTCGGGGGAGAATCATACATGGGATATTGTTTTGTGTCCTTGGTATTAAACCCATTGGTTGTAAATGGGTATATTCTATAAAACTCAACTCTAATGGTTCTCTAGACGGATATAAGGCTCGGCTAGTTGCTCTTGGGAGCAGGACAAGAATATGGGGTGGATTATGATGAGACCTTTGCTCGGTGGCTAAGATGACTCTTGTGCGAACCATTCTTGCTATTCTTTGCTTCCAAGGGTTGGTCTCTCCACCAAATGGATGTTAAGAATGCGTTTTTGCATGGTGACCTTAAGGAAGATATTTTTATGACTCCACCTCCAGGCTTATTTTCGACTTCATCTTCAGCTGTGTGCAAGCTCAAACGTTCTCTTTATGGGTTGAAACAAGCTCCTCGGGCATGGTTTGAGAAATTTCGCTCCACTTTACTGGGTTTATCTTTCGTCGAGCCAATATGATTCTTCCTTATTCCTTCACAAAAGCAGTATGGTATTGTTCTTCTTCTTGTTTATGTTGATGATATTGTTATCAACTGGGACGGATGTTGTTCTCATTAGACAGATTCAACAACGACAGGGCATCCTTTCATATGAAGGACCTTGGTTCCCTTCACTATTTTGGGCCTTGAGGTGCACTCGGATCCTACGGGTATTTTCTTACATCAACGTAAGTATATGCGAGGATCACGATCTCTTTGGCTGGCCTTCAATCAGCTTCTCCAGTTGACACTCCTCTTGAACTCAATGGAAAGTATTGTCGTGAGGAGGGTGACATTCTTTCTAATCCCTTGATGTACGTCAGTTGGTCGGGAGTCTTCACTATTTAACTATTACTCGCCCCGATATTTCCTTTGCTGTCCAGCAGGTCTGTTAGTTCATGCAAACTCCTAGACATCTTCATTTAGCTGTTGTTCGTCGTATTATTCGCTATTTGAAAGGCTTAACTTCCGATCGTGGCCTTTTTTCCCCGTTGGAGTCTTCTCTTCAATTGATTAGTTACGGATCTTGATTGAAGCTGGATGTCCGGACACTCGACGCTCCGTTACGGGTTGGTGTATGTTTCTTGGTAATGCACTTGTTTCTTGGAAAAGTAAGAAACAAGCCCGTGTTTCCAAATCTTCCGAATCGAATCTGAGAGCCATGTCTGCTGCTTGTTAGAAATTATTTGGCTTCGTGGTTTGTTGGTGAACTTGGATTTCCTCAACTAGATTCCACTCCTCTCTATGCCGATAATACTAGTGCCATTGATTGCTACTAATCCTGTTTTCCATGAGCGTACAAAGCATATTGAGGTGGATTGTCATTCCATTAAATGAGGTTCTTGATAGTCATGTTATCTCCCTTCCCCACATCACCACGGATCTTCAACTTCTTTGATGTCTTTACCAAGGCAATGCCTCATTGCCTGTCATCAATTTCTCATTGGCAAATTGATGCTTCTTGATCAGCCGCATCAATTTGAGGGGGGATGTTAGTAGGATATATATTTTTATGAGACAGGATAGGATAATTGAGTGCGGGCCTATACAACCATCTTTGGGCAGACTGTCATAATTGAGTTTGGAGCTGACCATAGTGGACAGCGGATCACAGGGCGACCATATAGCCATCTTTGGGCTGACCCATACAGGATAGGATAAAGTAGTCATTTTATATGCAATGCATGTAATGCACCTTAGGAATTAATATTTGTTTATCTTATCACCTATGTAAAATAGTTATATAAATTCAGCTGAGTGTAAAGAAACTGGGGCATTCAGACAAATTGATAGTATCCACACTGAAGTTCAGGCTTATGTTGAAGGAGACAATTTATTAGAATTATTTATTTTTCCTTCTTAAGTTTAAAACTCTTTTCCATAAGGGTGCCATCTTTTATTATTGTATTTCTCAGATTTTTAAGTCATGAGTTGGTGACTTGCTTATATGTTGTTGATTAATACAATGAATTTTAAGGAGCTGCTAGGCACTTGCCAAGATTCAAGAGATGGGAGATATCTGATCTGATTGTGAACTCTTTCAGAACCTAGTTTATGCATTTTAAGGTTGAGGTGGTGGCATAAATGCCCATGGATATATTCACATGTCTAATTCTGTTACGCTTAGATTACAGGAAAGGTGTTATCCTCTTAGCCAGTAGAGTTTAATCATCCTACTTCAGTACTTCTCATTTTTTTATAGATGGCATTGATTCTTTGGCCAGCCTGATCCGAAACCGTTTATTATTTGTATTGATGCTTATGAATTTATGTCCTTGTTTGTGACTAAGGTTATCTTGCCTTTCATCTCTCTAATGTGAGGATCATTGTATGTTTGCTTAACGGGTTGTATTGATTGTAATATCTAAACTAAATTTGAGAATAGTGGTTCCTGAGTTGTATATAATTAGTTATGCTGTTTAACAGTCTTAAAGCTTCTGAATATTAAACATTAGATTCTGGGAACTCGCAGATATGGTAGAGCGAGCTTCAGATGGTCTTTCTGGCAATTGGGCCAGGCACTGGAACCTCAGGTCATGGGTTTCAAAAGTTTCTCCCTTCTGGAGTGCATCTGAAAGCATGCATTGCAAGATTGGGGGGGTTTGGATGTTTGTTGTAACATCGGTGATACCATGTTATGATATTTTTTATCCTTCCCCTTTGAACTTAGTTGCTTAATTGCATTTATTCTGTTGCAGAAATGCTGGTAAGGGAGTAATGGGCTATGCTTAGGAGAAGCAATTCACCTTCTGATGCCTGTGGGCAAAAACAACATTTATATGGCTACATGTTGGCCACAGTTTCTGTTACTGCATGTAATAGATTGGTGTCAGTTGTGATTAATTCAAGAAATATTAGGTTTTATAAGGTTCTCCAATTAGTGTCCTTTTCACTTTTTATATCAATTAGTTCATGGGTTCTTTGAGTGAATGGCTTGTGCAACTATCAGATGAGGTCCACCAATGCCTGTTGTTTATAGCTAACCCTTGGCACTCCATTTCAACATTAAATTCTTTCTTTAACGTCTTTGGAACCTTAGCTTTGATTAATGTGATAAATACAAAGCCCTTAACTTTGATACTTTGGCTTCAAGCCATTTCTCTACTGCATGGATAGGATGGCTTTTATTATTTTCTGTGCTATCCTGTTGCTGCTGATTCTTACCTTAAATTTAATCATGTCACTAGTGACATTTTATATAAAATTAGTGTTTACGTTATGAAATCAGTTCTGTTCTTTATGCATGTGGTTTCTCTTACTCAGTATATATAAGCTTTTAACAGGTTTCAACTTAATGCAATTAGGTCCCTCAATCCCTCGTACTGCCATCAATCCAAGTTGGTGATGCTGTTTCCATATAAGATTTTGTTTTATTTATAGAAGGTACACAATCTTGTGTCAATAGCAGTTGGATGACATTCTTTCCCTTTAATTTCCATTTCCCACAAACTCCAGGTTTGATTCTTTGAGTTCAAGAAGCAAAGTCATGAATTCTGACCTATGTTACCTGGGGCTTTCATGTTAACTTAATCTAGTTCCCTGCAGGAGGCCTATGTCACGTGGAATTGGGCTGTATACATTTAAAGAAAATATGCTGCCATGTTGCGAATTTAAGGAACATGAAAATTTTGTGTGTTGAGCAAATATGGTTTATGCAATAGTTTGTTATGTAGATTTTATGCCTTAGCTTATTTTCAATCTGAACTGCTATAAAGAGGTTGCATGTAGTCCAACAACTTGGGCCATAATTTTTGTGTTTTTCTTATGTTGCAGACGACATAAAGAGAAAAAGGAAGAAGTAGCAGAACCTGAGGCTGATCCTGAACGAGATCAAAGAACTGTGTTTGCTTATCAGGTATTCCAAATACATCTGGAATGCATTATGTAGGTGCAATCACATGATCGGTTTGTTGATGTCATTTACTACCAGATCTAATCTTTCAAAGCATTTCACAGATTTCTCTGAAAGCGGATGAAAGAGATGTATATGAGTTCTTCTCAAGGGCTGGCAAGGTATTATATTCCATTTATTTTCTTTGCTAACATCAGAATTGCTTTCTTCTGTTACTGTAACTGGCATCCATCATGGAGTATAATACATGAAAGTGAAGTATGACATTATTAATGGAAAAGGATCTGTTTCCTTTTGACCTTTGAATCTAATAGATCCTTGTCTCCCTTAAAGAGTAAGATTGCTAGATGAAATATAGATCTGAAA
Organism: Styphnolobium japonicum; assembly: GCA_023212625.1. NCBI lineage: Eukaryota > Viridiplantae > Streptophyta > Magnoliopsida > Fabales > Fabaceae > Styphnolobium > Styphnolobium japonicum. Next base: position 2,189,719 of record JALBWW010000013.1, read on the forward strand.
GGCATAGAACGCATTTCTGTGATTTATCAGACAAAGCATTGGAAGGAAATCCATTGTCATTAATAGCTTAAGGATTTAATTTAAATTCTGACAGTGTAAAGAGTTTTGCACAATACACTTCAGTAAATCTTATGGTGCTGCAAGTTTAATTTTTTTTAGTGGAAGTAAAATATTGTAGTTACTCGAATAATGTGACACCTTGCTTACTGATTGTGTATAGTGTTATACACTGTCGGTGGATCAAATTTGAACCCATAACTTAATGTCTCATTTGCTATGTGTTTATTTCTTTCTCATTTTTTGGCCCTATAGATTTTTTTTTTCAAAAAAACAACCATGTGTTCTTTATCCTGTCTTTCTCATGTCTCTAGTTTACTATTTTCAGGTGCGAGATGTTCGTTTGATTATGGACCGCAATTCAAGACGTTCTAAGGGTGTTGGGTAGGCATCACATAACTTTGATCAGAACTAAATTAATTTGTTTCTCCTCTCAATTATGTCTTCTAATCATTATTTCAGACTGTCATATTGTTCCCATTTCGGAATTCTGGCTTCTAACTTTTGTTCAAACTTTTGCAAGAAAAAAAGTAGCATGGATTAGGCTGTTGGGAACAGAGCTAGCTGCTACATAAATAAATGAAAAGAGATAGCATTATATCTTGAAAATTAGTACTTCATGTTTGATTCAAATGAGTTTGTGCAACTTAGAGTTCCCTGTAACTTAAATGACATTAATTCTGTGAACATTACCTAGGGGTTGAACAAATATATGAACTGATATATTTTATGATGTGAGATGTAAAATTAACCTGTCTAAGCATAATGTCTTTTTCTGCCCTAAATTCTCCATCATAATAATGATCTTTTGATTTTTCTCCCCTTCTAAAATGCATAGATATTGGAACCGGACTGGATATTGACACGGTGATGTCACCTGGTCATCTGTTCAATCACTGGGTCACTAGTCGTAATTAAAACAATTAGTAGTTATAAATACATTTAAAGTTAGATATTGTAAACAAAATATGTATAGAAATATAGTAATGTCTACTAATATATATTCAAAATATATCAAAATAAATTAAGTTTATTAGAAAAAAATGAATAATTGTAACAAGAATCGAGTAATGCTAGCCACACACCTCTTTTCCCTTACATCACACATATTTGCCTCCATTGGATTTGTCTCTGGATCTGTACATAGTCACATCTAACACTTTTTTTGCATGCATCCATATGCAATCGGATGGTTCTGGACTGGGTGTAATGTAAGCGACACACACCTGGCTGGATTTTCTCATAAGAATAAACTCAAAATGCTTTTTTTATGGAAATTTAATATTTCATTTTTAATATAATGTATAAAAAAGGTTGAATATGTTTGTTTTTTATTAGTCAATGTAAGTGACACACCTGGCTGGATTTTCTCATAAGAATATACTCAAAATGCTTTTTTATGAAAATTTAATACGTTTCATTTTTAATATAATGTATAAAAAAGGTTTAATATGTTTGTTTTTTATTAGTCAATGTATAAATAATTTTGACTAAATATATTTTTATTGATTTATGTAAAATAATAATAAAATTATTATTATTTGCAAAAAAAAAATTGCCTGTTTCTTCACACCAGTTCACTTGTAGAAAACAGTCCAATTATAGTCTGAATCAGTTTAGTGGCCGGCTCACCAGTTTGAACCTGCAAGGCTGGTCTGGTTCTTATAACTGCAGAAATGTTTTCTAATCTGCCACTATCCAAATCTTTTGTCAATTGTTGAAGGCTATAAATAAGAACGAAGAAATCCTGTGGTGCTGCTCTTATTCATGTGTCTAACAATATCTAACTGGTGTGTTTTTAGTGGGCTTATGCTAATGGTTCTAACTATCTTCTGTTATTCTTTGTTGGAAAAGATTGCCTTCTTAGGTGTGCATTCAATATGAGATAGATAGAATTCTGTCTTGAAAATTTTAAATATTTTACTTGCCTGTGGCAGTGGTGATTCTTTAATTCCCACTTTTTGACATGGCTTTTGTTTTTCTTTACTTCCTTTTTTAGCTAAAAGTAAGCGCAGTTCCTGGAAGAGCTTGTCCACTTATCTTGATATCTTGAACTGTTTATGGTATGCATTAGTGGGTGTAAACCTCTTCTTTCAATGCCTTTGTATGATTATATTCTACTTTCTTTATGGTTGCAGGTATATCGAGTTCTATGATGTCATGTCTGTCCCTATGGCAATAGCACTTTCTGGCCAACCTCTTCTTGGTCAACCAGTGATGGTGAAGCCATCAGAAGCAGAAAAGAATTTGGTTCAGTCCACAACATCTGTTGCTAGTGGACCCACTGGACTTATAGGCCCTTATTCTGGGGGAGCAAGAAGGCTGTATGTTGGCAATTTGCATTTCAATATTACTGAAGCTGATCTTCGTAGGGTGAGCACATCTTGTTTGTTTTGTCCATGGATAATTCAGTGATTCATTTCATAATTGATTCTCTAAAACTAGTTGGCTGAAAGGGATCCTCATGGTATGATGCAATGCTGAGAGTAGAATGAGATAGGCACCTGGACTGCAAACTTATCTGCTCCTTTTTCTTGTCTGTGCCTCTTTTCCTAAGTCAAGATTTTGCATTTCTTTCACAGCTTAAGGCTGGTATTGTATTTCTAACTTTGCTTTTAATTGTTTGTGTTATTCTCTTTTTCTCCTTTGTCAAATTTTTTAGGTGTTTGAAGCATTTGGTCTGATTGAGCTAGTCCAGCTGCCTCTTGATGAAAGTGGGAACTGCAAAGGTTTTGGCTTTGTGCAGGTGAATCTGATAACTAACATTTACTTAGTTGTCTGGGTTAGTTGTATCAACTATCAATTTTTTTTTTACTTTTTTTTTGTTTTAAACCATACTTATAGTAATATATCGAGCAGTTGCTCATATTCTAAGAGGACGCTTTCAATGAATTAAACTGAGGGAGAACTAATATTTGGACCAAATGGAGTAATAATCTACTCTTGAATAAAGTTGTTACTGGATTCTAATGCTACTCTACTACATGTCTTTATGATATGCTTCTTGCAAATTGCAATTGTTTCTGACATTGTAGGTTAATTGAACCAATGGTTTACTGTAGTTTTTACGCCTTGAAGATGCAAGAAATGCCCAGAGCTTGAATGGTCAATTGGAGATTGGCGGCAGGACAATCAAGGTACTATTGATTTGGTCATAGATCTGAGTTTAGTTGGCTTTCTTTGACTAAAACTAGGTTTTATATTTCCTAAAGTTTGAGTTCCTATTAATTTTATGGAAAATGCGTTAGTGAAATGTCAAATTCAGCTGAATGATTGACTAGTTTAATTTGTATCTTGATCCTGTGATATATCTTACTGGATGCATAGATTGTAGGTAGCAATGCATTCTAATTCTCATGGTTAAGTTGCTGGATTGGTGGATTCACTCTATCAAGGAGTCTTGATGGAATCCTAGAAGCTTCCATATATTTACCAAACTGTCTTTTTGCCAATTATTTTTTCACTAGGTAAGTGAATTTGGTAGATGATTTCATTGGGGGGAAAAAAGAATCTGTTGATTTCTACCACTTTTTAGTCACATTAGATTAGAATAGTTTATTATTTGTACTGGAATTTTAACGTAGAACTTCAGGAAACTATTAGACTACTATGCTGATCTTCAGGGTCCTATATGTGCTTTAATTTGAGCTTGACTTTATTCCTTTGTGTAAACTGATGAAAAGTGCATGTTATGAGGATTGCCTACAAAGTGGATATTCTGCTGATGATCTTTGGCATATTGCATATCCTTATTGCCTCTATTTTTTCTCCGAATTAGGTATCAGCTGTTACTGATCAATCTGGAATGCAAGAAGTTGGAGGAAATACTGGTGATTTTGATGATGATGAAGGTGGTGGCTTGGTAAGTAATCTCTTTCTTTCTCAAGAAAATTGCTTACAACATCTTTTGAAATATTACTGAAATTACACGCATCTCCCCTCTATTTAGAAAGCCTACATGAAACTCCATTAATGCATCGTAAGTCGTAACAGCCACATTTGGTAACAGAATAATCATATTTCATAAGTGTGATTATTATGTAATTAAATGTGGTTACTCTATTGTATTATTGGACTAATTTACTCTTCTTTGTTTCTGTTATATGTTAACAGTTGAATGATTATTGTCTCACCTTCCTTATTTCCATTTTAGTTGGTTTTCTAGAATATTTCCATCTAGGAAGTGTGCATTATCAAGATCATGTCCATTGCAGTAATTGTTAAGGGTCTGAGAAATATTACTCATTTTTGTGGTCAACTAGTATCTTGGAAACTAATGCTGGGTTGTTACTTTATACGTTTGGGACCTGTAAAATTGATCATGGTCTGAATATTATAGGAATGAATTATTATTGTGTTAGCATTTTTGAATCCTAGCAATTTCAACAGTAAGACTGAATTATCAAAAGGGTGATAACTGTTATATCCTTCGACCCTGGAGGTGCTGCTGATGAGTATCTTCATTTATGAATATGGATCCAGTAATTATACTGGTTGCTTGCTTCTTGTTAGTCATTACTTGGTTTGAATTTAGACCCTGCTTGCTTCGCTGGAAGATATGGGTACTATGCTTGACTTGAAATGAAGAATAGGCGCATTTTAAATAGATGTGGAAAAACATTCCTCCCCCCTCCTCTCTCTCTCTCAACACACAAAATTACAATGATCTTGTTATTCAATTCACCAGGAAACTTTTTGTTTTATTAGCTTCACCCATATGCTTGTTTCTGTTTAAAAAATTGGTATTAACTCGTACTCTTTTTTTGGATAGAAATTAAATTGTACTGTTTTTATAGAAACCAGAGGCTTAGCTGACCTTTTCTGAAATTTTCAGTCCTTGAATGCATGTTCTCGAGCATTACTCATGCAGAAGTTGGATCGCAGTGGCACTGCATCTAGGTTTGTCCCTGCCATTTTGGATTTTCATATTTTGAGATCAAAATGTATCTCACTTGTGCTTTGGTTGACACAGCATGACTGGTTCCCTTGGTAATTCTGTCGTCAACAACACAGGCCTTAGTCTACCAGCAACAGGAAACATACCAGCAGCAGCCCTTCTGGGAGCTGCGCCAGTGGGTTCTCCACTGCTTTCCCCCCTTTCTTCTGTTCCTGCAGTAGGTGGACTGCCTGGTGGAGGTCTCCAAGTTCCCACAGCTACTGCTACAATTCCTTCTATTGATACAATTGGTGTTCCAAGTGAATGCTTATTGTTAAAGAATATGTTTGATCCCAAAGATGAGGTGGTTAAATGGTACCTATACTTGGAAGTTTACTGTCATACTTTTGTTTTGTCTAACGATATTACTGGTATGATGTGCTGCAGAAGGAACCGGATTTTGATTTGGATATTAAAGAAGATGTTGAAGCAGAATGCTCGAAGTTTGGGAAGTTAAAACACATATATGTTGATAAGTGAGTAAAGTAGTAATCCTTACGTACCTTTTTGCCTTCTATAAGACTACAAGTTTGTGGCATTTTCATTTACTTATTGTTTCTATGATAAACAGGAATACTGCTGGTTTTGTCTACTTGCGATTTGAAATTACTCAATCTGCAATAAATGCACAGCGGGCCTTGCATGGAAGATGGTTTGCTGGGAAGATGATCACTGCAAGCTTCATGGTACATTTGATTGGCTTTATTTCCCTTGTTTGATTTTCTGGATATCCACAGCTGATGTACATCTTTCCCTTACCAAAAGTCAATTAAATCCTGTATATGCTGGCAGGTGCCCCAGTCATACGAGGATAAATTCCCAGACAGCAGATAAATTCTTGGGTTCCGTATTAGGTAGTTGTGGAATTTTGAGGAATCTCGTGGCAGAAGTAGTCATCCTCAGAATTGTACCACTTACAGCTTCCTTTGAGAAAGATTTAACCGAGTCATGTACACATCCACATGGAACTTTCATTCGTCTTCCGAGAAGTTAAAAGGTGCTGTTTGTAAAAGCTGCAGTTGCTATACTTCATCTTTTTTGTTAGGGGTGTTGGTTTGATTTAAGCATCCTAGAACTGTTATAGCTTGGCAGTGATTGATTGGGACAAGGGTTTTGTGATGCTAGAAACATTACTGTAATTCAACTTTGGCAGATGGCAATCTCACAGAAGTTTTGATGTATGATGTTCTGCACCTTGTTTGTGGGATATGCCTTGGCTGAATAGTATAAGGGAACCAAAAATGAGCTGGTTAACAAGTTATGTGTTTAACATCCTTTTCTTTTCAATATTTTTCACTAAATTATTTTAGTAAAATATTCCCACCAAATTTGGGTAACAAGTTATGAGGATGAAATGCAACGGTAGGGCAACTGAATTCCATTTCTGTCTGTTAATGAATCTCGGTCACAGTCCGTGCACACAATATAAATCTGGTGTGGTCACCCGATACAGAAGGCTTCTTTAAATTAAAAATTAATAGTTTCGGCAGGCACGAAGTCGTGTTTGCTTGGAGCAGATGGAGTAATCCTAATCCGGTAGATGGGTCTGTACTCTTGGAGAAATAGTTAGATTGCTTTTGGTTTGTTTTTTATTTTTATTTTTAATTAGATGCTTTATTATAATTATAAAAATATTTTGTTTTTATTTTGTTTCTTATTTTTAAAATTTTGTGAAAGAAATGGTGAAAGCAACATAATAATAAAATGTTTTTATCATTTTTTTCTTAAAATTTTAAAAACAAGAAACAAAATAAAAATAAAGTGATAATTTTGTAATTATAATTAAAACTGAAAATGAAAATAAAAAATAAACAAAATACTTTCTTAATACTCAGTTTTTTTTATGGTTTAGATCTTATTTAAATTTAATTATATAATATTATAAATTTATCTGATGGTACGCATTTATTTTTTGTGCCGTGTCATGTTTTTATTGGACTGGTATACAAGTAGAAAAGAATTTCTCGTAATCTTAGATTAGCTAAGGTCATAAAATTGGGATTAAAATTACCTAACTGCTAGTGGAAACATTCTCTTAGTGCCTTTGTACTCGTATGTTCTGATTTTGACCATAGTTTTCATCCCTATGGTGCTCTGGTTTGGCTCTCAGATATCAACTGAACAATTGTTAATTTGTTTAGCATTCCCTATAGATAGTATCCAATTGTCATGCATTCTCAAAATGTGGATAAACAAGCTGTTTAGGTTCAATGGTTGATTAATAAGAATTTCAAGAGGCGTATCTCCTACCCTATCATGGGTGTCAGCAATGACTTAAGATTTATTTACTCTAAGCCAAAACAAGAAGATACAATGCAAGTAAGTTGGTGGCACGCTGTATTTGTCGAAAATGGAGTATAGTTGCAGTTCAAACTTCGTTTCCCAACTTGTGTTCTTCGGCCAGAGTTACTTACCTAACAATGAAACGGCAAGGGATAGTAATTGTTTAATAATAGTGTAACTAACATTGAATCGAAATAAAACTTGTAAATAGGGAAATGTTAAATCTTCTTACACTATCAGTTTTAAAACCATCCTAATTATTTATGAAGGAAAAACAAAGATTACAAATGCATGTACATTTAATACTTTTGAAAATTCTAAAATTGTCTTTTTAGTCTTTTTTCCCTCTTTAAATAATTAAAAAAATATTTAAGCTAATTTTTTCTTAAAGAAAATCTAACGCTTTTCATTAGGATATGGCCAAAAAATTGCTCGTAAATTATTGCTTTATTTATAGCCTTGGAGAAAGAAAATAAAAAGACAAAGATTGATGCGTTTTACGAAAGCTACGCATGGCCTGACATCATCAAATTGAATTATTGCCAAGGGCGCAGCTAGAGTCAAATGCTAAGGGGGCCAATGTGAAGTTATTATTGTTGAGGGGGGTCAAATTATTATTATTAAAAGAAATTTACATTAAAAACAAATGTTTTTGGGCGTTGGAGGGGGGGCAAGGCCTCCCTCAGCCGCCCCTGATTATTGCATATCTGATCATCAACAGTGTGGTCATCACATCATCTTTGTCCAACTATATAAACTTATGCATTTCATATCTTTGTCCAAAGCTTCTGACCACTGAATCCTAATACATAGTATTCCCGAAAAGAAAAAAGGATAGGAAAGAGAAGGCTAAAACTAAAAGGATTGCTTACCTTTCAACAAGAGACAACACATTAAGGTTAAGGCCTAGAGATCATATAATAATGGAAACAACAGTAGTTGAAGATATTGTCATTGTAGGAGCTGGAATTGCTGGCCTCACAACATCCTTAGGACTTCACAGGTACTCTCTCTCTCTCTCTGAAGTGCAAAAGAATGTAGTATTTATCAATGTTTACTAATTTAATTTAAGCTAGTATTTGGTAATGAATAGTGATATATACATGCTTGCAGGTTGGGTGTCCGAAGTTTGGTATTAGAATCTTCAGATACTTTGAGGGTCACTGGGTTTGCTTTAACAACATGGTCAAATGCTTGGAAAGCCTTGGATGCTGTTGGCGTCGGAGACATCCTCCGCCAGCAACATGTACAACTTCATGGGTATATATATCTTATCAGTTATCAATTATCTATCATTCATGGCCACTTCAGTCACTTCACCCCGTGACTCTGTTTGTGGTCCTTTGAGCTCACTCTTATCATACTTATTAATTCAATAAAGAAACGTTTACTATTTCAAGTTTCAAACTAATATTTGCTTTCTTTTCAATTGGATTCTTAATTTTCCCAAATCAATGTGTTCTATATATATTCTTAATTAATTGAACAGAAGATGAAAAGATGAAAACTAAAGAGTAAGAGCCTGAAACTAAACTACTCGAATTGGAGTGCAGGAATGTCACTACTTCTTTGATTACGGGGCAACAAACATCAAGTACGTCTTTCGAGGGCAAAGGAAAGCAGTAAGCACACTGAATATAGATAAAGTTCACCCTATGCCTTAGCTGCTATTGTTTTTTCTGGCCATACTTGCTATATTTCTCAAAAGTTGTAGTACAAGAATTAGTTTGTCAAAATGTTTCAATAGAGGATAAAACTAATCTGGCTGATTCTATTCGTTTTGGTGACTTGATGATTATTCAGTTTTGGCTCCTTCAGTGAGTTACTTTTAGTCTTTAGAGGCCAGGGTTCCTAATTTGATCTTAAATTCTTGCTAAGATGGGTATTTTTATGCGATGCAGTGGAGCCTGTGAAATTCGTTGTGTTAGAAGGAAATTAATGTTGGAAACCCTTGCCAATGAGCTTCCAAGTGGCACCATCAGGTACTTGTCAAAGGTGGTTGCTATTGAGGAATCTGGCTTCTCTAAGATAGTCCATCTTGCTGATGGAACAACCATCAAAACCAAGGTAAACTATGTGTTACCCATGAAATAAGCAAAGATCTTTTCCCCCTTTATATGGAATGAAGTTCATATCTAAGAAGCTAACAACTTGCATTTTGATTCCAAGTGAGTAAACATTAATTGATACATCGATGTTTACAACTGAATAGGTGTTGATTGGGTGTGATGGAGTAAACTCCGTGGTGGCAAAGTGGCTAGGATTCAAGGAGGCATCTTTTACAAGGAGATCTGCAGTCAGGGGTTGTGCAGAGTTGACGAGCAATCACGGGTTTGAGCCCATGTTCATGCAGTTCTTTGGGAAAGGTTTTAGATCTGGTGCTATTCCTTGTGATGACAAGACCGTTTACTGGTTTTTTACTTGGACTAACACCAGCCAAGGTGAATCCTTTGTTTCAGCCCGGAGCTGGTCTAATTTGTTGCTTCTATAAAGGGTTTCCTTTAAGACAAAACAAAAAAGGTTTCCTTTTTTGAACTTGGAAAACATGTTAAATTTCTGTTAAAAACGTATTTGCTAATATATGCTTGCAAGCTTGCAGCTATGCATTGTCTGAGTGAGTAGTGACGGGCAGGTGAACACCCTATAAGATTATCTTCTATAATTATCAATTCTTAAAAAATTGCAACTATAAAAGTTGGTTGATTGTGGCAATTTTAATTGCAAAAAATTAGCATTCATTCACTGTGCCCATTATCTCATGACATTTAACAGTATGCTTACCATTGTCACATTTACTCGTCCACTTGGCTTGTCTTGCAGACAAGGAGCTAGAAGAGAACCCGGCTAAAATGAAGCAATTTGTGTTAGGCAAGCTTGAGAAGATGCCAAGTGATGTTAGATCCTTCGTAGAAAACACTGAACTAGATGGTTTTTTATCATCTCCATTGAGACATAGACATCCCTGGGAGCTCATGTTGGGAAATATTAGTAAAGGCAACGTTTGTGTTGCTGGAGATGCCTTCCACCCCATGACCGCTGACCTTGGCCAAGGTGGGTGTTGTGCTTTAGAAGATGGGATTGTATTAGCCAGGTGTTTAGCTGAGGCCTTTTCCAAAAAGCCAGTTGGACATATCAAAGAGAAGGATGAAGAAGAAAAGGACCAACACAAAAGAATTGAGGCAGGCTTGAAGAAATATGCAGACGAGAGAAGATGGAGAAGCATTGATCTCATTACTTCATCTTATATCATGGGTTTTATTCAGGAGGGTAATTCGAAATTGGTTTCCTATTTGAGGGACAAAATTTTGGCTGCATTCCTAGCTACTCAGCTGTTGAAGAAGTCAGATTTTGATTGTGGGAAACTGAACAGCTCTTAGAAAATGCACTGTCATCCTTGTTGCCTTTCACCCAAAGCTTACATAGTGGTTTGTAATAATTTTAATGTACTATTCTTGGAAAGTGTGAGGTCCTTGTTATACTTTTGATGCCAAGATAGAACTTTTTTCTTTCCCCATTATTTGATCTTGATAAGTGGAGTTGCAAATATGGGAATGCAGTCAAGATCCAATCACAATTAATCAATGCTGCTAATCAGAAAACTTCGAAAGAATAAATCAGTCACTTCCCCTGAAAGCCATAAGGGGAATCTCAATAAAATTAGCTTGGAGGAGATCAATAAATTTTCAAAAGTCAAATTTGCAGAAAGCAAAATAGAAAACAACTGTGATGATTCATTTTGAATATTATACATTGAATGATACAATTTCTATTAAAAATGTTCCTAGATATCCAAATAAACATTTTACCACAACGCAATTCCTAAGGAACACTAAAATTATGAGGCAAAAAATAATAAAGAAACACCACAAGTTTCGTGTCAAAAGTATCAACAAAAGTTCTGTAGGTTATCTTTTTACTTGGCACATGGAATGGTTTTGAAACTACATCTACATACGCAGCATGGAACCTCCTGAAACTGTACAGTACTATTCACAAGTTAGCATGAAGAAAATAATATTTAACTGTGCAATACTTCAGAGGAGGTCGTATCTAGAATAATGTGACAAACGAAGACAACATTAGCTAAATCCAAGTTAAAATTCCTATTAATCTTATCCATTAGTATTCAACTAACAAGAAAATGTACACGGATGAGAACAGTGTCATAACATATTGGTATTGGTGCAAATTCTCAAGCAACTCCTTGAAAAAAATCATATAGGGCCTCTTTACTGTATACCAATAACGAGATAAAGAAAAACAACTATTTCATCATTAAAGAAAATGACAGCAGGGAAACACGAAAAGATCACATCCTTCATGAAACATCTGTGATACTTATATCAATAAAATCTAATAATTCAAGCTTTTTATTTTTATGAAAAAAGGAATATTATTAGAACAAAAGAAGAAATGCCTGGAACAAAAACAATAAGATATCCTCCTGACTTTAGAGAGAACCAAAAATAAAAAACAAACAAACAAAGTAAGAAACGAAAGCATTTACAAAAGAGCTTTACAATCTCTTTCCATTTCTCACAAGGAAATTCCCTGAAGATGTGAAGAGCACGAAAGAGAAGCCATGAAAATAACCCTATACGTTACAACATATCCTTAAATTTTATAATATGTATATATGTATAATTTAAAATTATCTTTTGAATTATTTAAAATAAATAGACGTATTGAGGTCCATAAATCCGAGTCCATAATAACACAACTCATTTTCAAAATCATTTTACAGAACCCTTATTGCAAAACTTTCCAGAGTAAACCATAGGGGCTGTAACACATGAAATAGAATCTATCTCTATCCAATCTCTCGAAACAGAATATCATAGCTTTCACTCTAGCTACTTAATAAACACTTTAACTTCTTACATATAAACACAACTCATTCACTTTAATCCTTGAACAGCATCAAGATATTACAACCATATTAAAGGCACATAAACAGAACAAAACCATTCACACCAACCAATATGCAATTGATACAAATCACCTTACTGACCATCCAATTTCTTACATATACATTACTCCATTAAAATAGCTGTTCTCTCAACTCTTCAGTGGTATGACCGACATCACCATTTACATTTTTAAATAATATTAAACCCCTACAGCCCTAAGAAGATGACTTGGATACTCGCCGCATAATCGTTTATAATTTGATTCCAAAACTTGTCCCCTAAAGAGCTAAAACAAGACCATTCTTCTTCCTTGCTCAAGATTTGTTTCAAATTGAGAAAACGAAAATTCAGGTTTTTCTTTTAAAAAATCAAATCTGCCATAAATACATAATATCATCAAATAATTTCCATCTAATGTAGGTCTTTAAACTCATCTCTAAACAAAGTACATCTAGTAAATGTTCCTCACCATTGTTGAGGGGTTGGATGCCACAGTTTTGTTCCCCTTAACAATATCTCTGGAATCAAACCTTCAATTCAAATCATAACGAGTCGTAGATTTAAGCAATTTAATTCCAGAATTGGGTTCATAACAGAACACAATATATCTCAGCTGCAATCCCAACAGTTCAACTCGGAATTATTAAAGAAGGAAGTGTTACTTGTAGAAAATCTCTGCTGGCTCTTAAAATCAATGAACACACCAGAATTGAGTGGCACCATGTGGGTGAAAGATGTGTTAAGAAATACTTTATTATTTGTTCATTAAGGGTAGAGTAGTATTTTATTATTTTCCTTGTTTAGCTATATATAGCCTTGTTATTTTTACTTGAAACCCTAATGTTCATTTGTTCTCTTTTGCACCATGTTCTATCAATGAAACCCTTCTCCCCTTTCATATTCAAATTGTTCTAACAAGATGAAAGCATCAAAACTTGGCCACTTGATTAATTTCATCCTGTGCACGGTGCAAAACCTTAAAACCCATATATTTCTATTTTTTCCCATCAAACAAACCATGTGATCCCATGACAGTAAACTAAACATGTGTTCTATGACATTATCAACCAAGACCCCCTTTGACTTTATACCACACGCATATAACTCTCGATTAGTAGCAAACAAGGACTACCACAACCACATAAATGTGACCTCAATATTATATTATAAAATTACATTGGCAACAAACTAGGCTCCAAACCTTGAACATACCCACATGCCACAAGGATGAATTTGAAAGCAACTTTGTGATTTCACTAAGAAATAATATCTTGTTTAATTTAAAATCCACATATATATTTTGTGTTTTAAACATATTATAATATTAACTAATACTATATCAATTTGATTTTCCTGCCCGTTAGTTATCATTTCTTTTAATACTACCAAACTAAAAACTATTAACCTCCCTAATCAAAGAATCCTTATTTAAAAAATCATTAGAATTTAAATTTCCATTATATTTTTATGGGGTATCACAGGTCTGTACTCTCGGCTGAGCAAAACTCAAAAGAATTCGGGTTAAAATTACCATGCAGCTATAGTGGAAACTGACTGTCTTAATTCCTTGTATTGTACTCAGTATGTTCTGATTTTGACCATAGTTTCCACCCGTATATGGATGGTGCATTGATTGAGCTCTCTCATATGAACTGCATAATTGTTAAGCATTTTCATGATGATAGAATCCAATTGTTAAGCATTATTAAAATGTGGATAAGTTAATAAACTATGTACGTGCAATGATTGTTTAAAGAGAATTTCAAGGGGATGTATCTCAGATGGAATTTAGAGAGACTGGGTTTATATTGGTATTTATATATTATTATATAAAACACAGTTGATGCAAGTAAGGTCAATGTCACATGTTATTCATATACTATTATATAAAACATAGTCGATGCAAGTATGGTCAATGCCACATGTTATTCATATATTAATTTTTTCCTTTTCAAAATTTTACTCCTTTAATATAGCTTTATTTTTCATGTATCCAAAATTTATTTAAAAATTTTTAAATTCAATTCAAATTTTAATTATATTTTATTTAAGTGATAAATTTAATTACTCAAAATTTTAAAAATTTATATTAATGTAAATGCTAATTACTTATTTATCTATTAACAAGTGTGATTAATGAAGATCATATATTATAGTATATTCAAATTGTTAATATTTTTAAATTAATTAAATATTAATTATACTTATTTACCTATTATATTGAACAAATACTTTAATAAACTTTAATTTGAAAGATTTTTAACCTTCATCAAATACTTCAAGTTTTATATTTTTATAGTTATTATTTAATTTTCTTTATATCTTGCTAGACACTAAACATATTAAATTATTCATGATAAAATTAATTTTTATGAGTTTTTTTTATTTAGAGACAATTAAATTAAAAATTAATTAAGTTATTTTTTTATATAAATTTGATTAAAAAGTTCTTATAAAAAAAATATCAAAATAAACATTATTTTATAATTTAAAAAACTTATATACATTTAATGTAAAAAACATGTGTATCGCGCAAATAATAAAAATAGTTGATATATAATAAATAGTTTTAGATGATTTGATTAGATAAGATGGGATATGGTGGCTTTGTTGTAACTTGTAAGGAATAGAGGGAGAATAGAAATGCAGGGCTAGGAATACTGACGTTTCTTGGGGCTGGACTTGCAGGGTTAGGAATACTGACTTTTCTTGGGGCTGGACCATGCATAACCCAAGTACGGATGGGGGGCTTTAGTGTGTTTTTTTTTGGGGTGGGGGGTGGGGTTAGGAATACTGCCTTTTCTTGGGATTGGACCATGCATACTTGTCCATCCAAAATTTATGGTTTTATTGTCCTCATTTTTTAATTAATTCGCGTTAGGCTTGAAGTTATTATAGGTAGCTAAGAGCTATTAACGTTTTTTATTTCGCTTTTTTGTCAGTTTTACTCATATGCTTGATAGTCCAAAAATATCGCTCAAAGTAGATGAAGAAGTAATTAAAAGAATAATTACTTTTTATAATAAATTATTTATTTTCATTACAGTGATTGTGTTGTGAAGAGTAATTAATAATAAAATAATTTATAAAAAATAATCTGTATCATTATCAAATTAAAATACGATATTAATTAATATTTACATCAAATGATAAGTTTTTAAGAAATGAATAATTTATTAATTCTTTCATGTAAGGATGACAATTTGAACTCACCTTACGGATACCAATTCGCCCAAACATTTATGGGGCGGGCTTAAACCTCCCTCACTAAGGTGGAGCGAGACATGTTTAAATTGTGTTGCGGGGCGAGGTAGATTCGAATTTAAGGTCTTCTCACTTCTACCTTACCTGCACTCTTATTTTTTCACAAAGAGTGTGTTTCATACTTGATGTAGCTTAAGATTCTTTATGCAATGAGTATTTTTTTTAATAATTTATATTATATTATATATTAGATAATATATGCGGGTAGGATTTGAGTTCTATTATTTTTTTGCAGGTAGAGGGTGAGTTTTCATCTACAAAACTCGTGGGGCAGGTAATAATAAGTTGAATGTTCCTTTAAGAGATGCAGGTTCAAGGTGGGCAAAAAGCCCCCTATCCGCCTCATTGTCAAGCTTACTTTCATGATAAAAAATAAATACCTATATTATAGGGAACTGTTAGTGTCAAATATTATTTTATCAATATAATATTATAAAAAAAATTATTAAATTCATGTCACTTATATAATAATAAAAAAATTTCTTCAAAATTTTTAACCTTCCATTTAGGTGTCAATCATAATGAATTTTTTTTTATGTATTTAGTTTTTTTTCACTTTGCGTGATAACTCTTTCTTAATGATCACAAAATTATCATTAGAAATTAAATTTCATAAAATTTTTAATTATCACTATAAATATAATTTTAAATTCAAATTCAAATTTGAATTATAGCTGATTTAATTTTATTTAATTTTTAATAATAGTGTATTAATTTTTCAATTAATAACTATTAAAATAAATATAATTACATGTAAACATTTGTAGCTCCTTGATTTTTACAAATATAAACATGTTAATCAAATATTTATTATCAAATAAATATCTATAACTTTCCAAATTTTTAATTTTTATTTAATGGCTCAATTTTTTTAAAATTTGCACCTAATATTTTTATTAACTGAAATTAAATGGCTTCTAAAATTTTTTATTACAAATATTTAGAATGTTAAGAAAACAAACATATTTTTATTTGTGTGCACTTCTATGAAACGGCTTTTCATGATTTTTTCATAAGAAAAGTTACGTTATGCTATTTTTGATTTCGGTATAGCATTTGTATAGGTTTTTTTCTCTTACTTTTAGGAGTAATTGTGATTTTGTTAGTTGTGTGAAAAATGATTTTCCTAATTTTCTTAATCTTAATATATTTATATGGATAATAAGTAAAATTAAATAAATTTACTATAATCATTCAATTTTATATATAATTTTCAACCAATTTATTATAATCATTTAACAAACATATAATTATGAGAAAAAGGAAAGAGAGAATATGAGAAATAGTGAAATCTCTGGAAATCTCCAACGCTGGAGAATCCAAGCTTTTCCCAGATACGTCGAGAGCCACATCTTCATCAACCTCTATTTTCTGACTTTCTTGCTTCCAGTATGACGATTTTTCATTTGGTTTAACTTGCTTTTCTGGAGGCAGAGTTGTAAATTTACAACTCAAGCCTTCTTTCTCTCCATTTTCTTCGCTGAGATGTGAAGAAAATTTTCCATTTTTTGTTCTCCTCTCTTTTCTCTTGCAACCAAATAAGAAAAAATGTCAAGTTTGACCTCTTTTCTGCTTTCTCATTTTCTTTTCTTCCATTTTCTCTTAAACCAAACACTGTCGATTCTCAATGCTCTTCTCCAACATCACCACCATCACAATCAAAGAGTAGTCTGCTCCCTCAAAAGGTCTTATCAACCTTCTTGGTGATGTTATAGGGGTTTCTATGCCCGTTTGATCTCTTTGTTTAACTTTTTCCTTTTGGGCATTTCAAATTCGTTGTTATAGCAAACAATAATAATAATTTATTATAAAAAATAATTATTCTTTTAATTACTTCTTCTGCTTTGAGTGGTGTTTTTGGACTGTCAAGCATGTATGGGTGAAGCTGACAAAAAATGAAATATAAATAAATGATAGTAGCTGCCTGTAATAACTTCAAACCCAACGCGAATTAATTAAAAAATGGGGGTAAAATCTGTGGCAACCGCAGTGAAGGCGTCGCTAACTAAAATTTAAAATTAAATTTAAGAGTCGTTATTGATTGACTCTACTATTAAAAATAAAATAGTGTAATTACATATCAAAAAATAAATGATTTGTGTTTCAGAATTTAAATTTAAGAGTTAATTATAGTTAGAGAAAGTATTAGGCATTAGCATTATATACCATCCGTTTTAAAAATGATTACTTATTTAATTTAGTGTTATCTTGTTCAATTAATTAAATTAGTTATTTATTATTTTAAATAAAAAATTATTATTTTTATTTTTAAATGTCTCATTTTGTCAACATATTATAAAAAATGATAAATAACTAAAAAAAGAATAAGAGACTAATTAATCATTATTGTATGAAACAAATGTAAGTCCACAACATATAAAATAAGAGATTTCAAAATGATTTTTATAAAAGGGAATCTTTAGAATTAGTGATTTGTGAAATGATTTTTAGAAATAATTTTTTTGGAATGAGTCACCAAATAAAATTTTAAATTACCTAAATCACAAAGTTAAGACTATATTAATTTGTTCAATTTGCTTTTTTAATAAAAATACTTGATTTATTTACTTATAAGAATTAGACCCTGACAGTTCTTTTGGCAAAATCTAATATAAATACCTCAAGAATATTGGAAAGAGTTTAATTGATTGTCCATTCAATCCTCTCCCAAATTTCTTATCGTTGGCAAGATTTAAGGGTTAATATGATGGTTGACTAAGATGAAAAATATTTATATTAGAAATCATTTAGAGCCTCGCCAGCGCTTCTGGCAAAACTAAAGAGAAGTTCACTACTTCTAGAAAGTCAAAACTTCACTATCATTTTGACTAATTTTGATTATTCTATCGCTAGATATCTTAAGTTTATTTTAAATGACAATTAAATGAATGATATGATAAATAATATATGAAAAAGATATTTATTGGAAATCGCTTAAAGTCTCTCGTCAACGCTTGTGGTAAAATTAAAAGGATATTCTTTACTTTTAAAAAGTCAAAACTTCGCTGTTACTTTTGTTAATTTTGATTATTCATTCATTAAAAATCTTAATTCATTATAATATTTTTTTTTAAAAGAAGAAACAAATATCAATATGCAAAAGAGAATAAAATAAAAAGAACAGGTATGAAACCACTAAACGTAAACGAACCAATTGCCTAGTTTCCTAAACTAAATATCTTATGTTTATTTTTTGATGACCAAGTAAATGCTCGAAAACTCATGGAGACAAACCAAGGTAAAAGAAGAAAAAAGCCAGAAACAAATAGTAATCCTCCTTATTTTAAAGGCACTGTTATTTTAAACAATTATAGAATTGATTTTGTTTCACCCATCATTACGCATAAAAAGGAAAAGGCCGCAATATACCACATCACTTGCAGTAAAGAGAATGCGCATGGTATCATCAAACGGTGAAAATTGAAAATCAAAATGGATATCAGGCCACAAACACTTGGACCAAGGAACCACGTATCACTACCTAAATTGAATCTCACCCGTCTATCATAAAACTAACATGATATCACTTCAAATAGATAGGTGTTACTTCTAAAAGATTCGTTGAGGAGATAAGAACGAAGTTTCATCTTATGCATATATAGCCTTCAACATGTTGTCAGAACTTAAATACACAGCCAGCAATAAACAATAACAATTAAGCAAGAAGAGAATGGTGACTCACCGTGGGACAAACGACTTGAACCCTCTTTACCAAAAAAAAAAACGACTTGAACCCGTAGCTTTTCTCTCACCAAATTTTTTCTCTCTTACTTCTTGTTTTTTTTTCTCTCCCTGTGAGTCAATGCCTACTTTTCTCTCAAAATCTTGTGTGTGTGTTACGCTCTCCTCTCCCTCTAAGTCCCTCCTTTTAAAGGTTTTTTTACTTTTAATTATTTATAATTCAAGTAAATAAACACTTTAATTTTCAATTAATTAAAAAAATTAAATATTTTTCAATCAATTAGAATCAATCACCATAATTTATATACAATTGTAATTAATTTTTCAATAAATATTTAATCAAAATTAATTAAGATCAATTTGTACAATCAAAATTAATCTATTATTTATATTCTAAAGTATCATTAATGAAGTATTAATTGTAATATTTAAATTTAAAATTATTTCTTTTTTATATATTATTTTTAATTAAATTTTAAAAAATTAGACTTAGAGCTCAATAATAAATATCAAACATGAACAAAAAATCCAATGAATTATATATATTTCAATTTTAGAAAAAAAGACCAGACGAAATTGAGTGTTAACAAAATCTTAAAATTTGCATCAATCCTGTACTCACGTGACAATTTGGGGTCATTTTACCCTACCGTTAAGAGTAATATTATTTTAAGTACTTTTAATTAAAAAATATTATTTAATTATTTAATATTTTTATATTATTATTTTAATAAAATATAATTTTTTAATTAAAAGATAGTACGTACAGTAGGATAGAATAACCCTACAATTAGACAGGTAGTTGGCAAAAGAAGGTTTAGCTCTTTATCACTCGGGCTAGCTAACTAGCTAAGCCCCCCATCCGTACTTGGAGGTAGCATATAAGGCCAGCCCTTCTTTGATGCTTCATTGACCATAACATTCTAGGCTGTACTCTAATTTGTTACTGTAAACTAATATTGTGAAAGTCGGATCGGACAGTGAGTTGGAAAAGTTTTCAGTTCAGGTTCAATCAGTTTAACTTTGTGGTCGAACCGGATGATGTCATAATTATATATTAAATAAACAAATAAAAAAATATACATATGCATGACTCATAACACACATTATCAATAATAAAATACATAATAAAAATTTAGGGTTTCAATTATTAAGCCTTATATCTCTCAGTTGAGTAGTGAAGTGATTGAGAAATTAAAAAAAATTAAAAAAATTAAATAAAAAAAAAGAGAGAGGACCGGTTCAACCCAATTTTGTCCGGTTTTAACCGGTTTTGCCCAGTTTTGACCGGTTCAATCCGGTCCAACCCGGTCTAACCATGAATCCGGTTCTGACATTGAACCGAAACCGGATGAAGACCCGGTTCACGGTCTGACCGGCCGGTCCGGTCCGGACATTACTGCTGTAGACACCATATTTTTTACCGAGAGATCTTACAAAAACTTTCCAATATATACAAATATATATAGATATACACACACACACATATATATATATATCAGGAAAGCAAAAAATAAAAAATAATAAAAGAAAAACACAATTATCAAACTTCACGTTCATGCTTGCTGGCCAGACCACCTTTTCTCCATATTTGATCTGCTCTGCACATTTCACATACTATACTCGTATCTTGCGCCCTATACCCATACTACACCAGGCTGGCACACCCAGCACTCTTACACTTTAACATTTGTTCTGAACTTTAAATAGGGGAATGAAAGAATGGAATGGGACATGTTTTTTTTGTTTTGATCAAAGAAAGAAAGAAACTTTTCATAGAGAGTTTGCTGGAGTGGAGGTAAGCTCACTCCAACTATCTCTGTAATGATACATATGAATCAAAATGAATTTGTTTTCTTTGAATGAAAATCCATATGGGCTGTTGATGTAGATAGATAGTGTATTTAGCTTCCTCATTTGCATACCTGATATTGACACCATTTTTTTTTCTTCTTTTGTGTCATGCTGCATAGTAGACTAATATTTTTTTACTGCATCCTGTTTGTTGCTTGCTAAATCTCTCAAGTTCATCCTCTTCAAAATACATACCCATCACTGCACCACCACGCCTACACCACACGCCCAAATCAGCAGCACCACCCACACTAAGCCACAGCCGGCACCACCCAAACAGCCACCGCAACCCATCAACCAATAGCCACCACAAACTGCCTGCACCCATACCCAAACTGCCACTCCATCAAGCTCCCATCCCCATCAAAACCGGCACCTAACCACCACCGTCCAGACAAACCCAACCCCCCACTGCGAGCCACGGCCGCAGCACCACCCACACTAAGCCATCGCCGGCACCACCCAAACAGCCACCCAAAACAGACCCAAATCAACCAAACGGCCAACCACCATAGCCCCACCGCGAGCTACCACTCCAAGCCACCATTTTCGAAACCCAAAGCAGATCCCAGCTTCACCACCACACAAATCACAGCGGACCAGCCACCATTTCTGGAGCCAAATTGGAACCCATCCGCCACTCAACAACCACCATAAATCACAACCCACCATCAAACCAAAACACCCCGCCGGCACCACCCAAATAGCCACCACAAACCGCCTGCACCCATACCCAAGCCGCCACTTCATCAAGCTCCCATCCCCATCAAAATTGGCACCTAACCACCACCGTCCAGACAAACCCAGCCCCCCATTGCGAGCCACGGCCGCAGCACCACCATAGCCCCAACCAGTAGACCACCGAGGCCTCTGCATCTCACGCCCCTGCACACACACCCCCAACTGCACAACATTCATTTGTTTTTTTTTTAAAAAGGGAATAATGGGTGCATACGCGTGGAGAGTTTTCCTGCATTTCAATTTTGGGAACAGATTCTTTTTTTTGGGTTGCGTGTTATTTTTGGTTTAAGTTTTCCTTTTGGGTGTTAATGGGCTTGGGTTGTCAAACTTGGTAGAGGTAGTGAATTTTGAGTGGGTGCAGAGAAAGATAAAAAACAAAGATAGAAGGAAAAAAGAATGGGTTGGTCGTGCAAATTGAGTGAGAGAAAAGGAAGAAAGAGAAAAGAAAGAAAGAAGAGAGAGAATAAAACGAAGAAAGATAAATAAAATAAATTAAAAAAATATATAAGTTTCAAAAGTTGAGTTGGTCGTAGGAATTAGAGGGTAAAAGAGAGAGAAGAAAAAGAAGGAAAGAGAAAGGTAGAAAAAAAGGAAGAAAGAGAAAAAGAAGAGAGATGAGTGAGAAAAGAAAAAAAAACGAAATGAATAAAAAATAAAATTTTAAAAAGATGAAGTAAAAAAAATAATAAATTAATTTTTGATTCTCTTTAGTTTTAGTTAGTACAAGTTTTATTGTTATTAATTTTTTTTATCATTTTTTTTATTTTATTTTATTCACTCTTGTTTACTTTGTTTATCCTGCTTTGTTGCTTTGTTTACTTTACTTATTCGTTTAATTATTTGATTTTACTGTGTTTAAATATTTTTATTTTTCTTTTTGATTTAGACATTTGATATCAATTATTTGTACTTGTATTATGCTAAATAAAAGAATAATAATAAAATATATGGTCTAATGTCATAATATTTTCGTTAGTTGGTATTGAGGGGTCAAGTACCTTCTGGCCACTTTTTATAAGAATTACTTAATTTCGAATGACCTAATGTCATGACTAATTATATTTAAGATTTAAATTAAAAATAAATTTATTAATATCTGTTTAATGGTTTCAGTGGGTCAAGTACCCACTGGCCAAGTTTTTGGGGTTGTTCTGTGGTCTAATGTCATGACTAATCATATTTAAGATTTAAATTAAAAATAAATTTATTAATATCTGCTTAGAGGTCTCGAGGGGTCAAGTACCCACTGTCCAAACTTTTTGGGTTGCTCTGTGAACTATTGTCATGTTCAATTTCACTTAGGCCTTACTTTTAAAATAAAATAAACTAAATATTATTTAGTGGTCTCGATGAATCAAGTACCCACTGATCAAGCTTTAGGGGTTGCTCTGTGAACTATTGTCATATCCAATCCCACTTAGGACTCGCTTTTAAAATAAAATAAAATAAACATCGTTTAGCGGTCTCGAGGGGTCAAGTACCCACTGGCTAATTTTCCTTGCGATGGCTCTGTGAGCATTGTACCATGTTCCATTTCAATTAGGACCCGTTAATAAATTCATTTACCTTATTCAAATAAAATCAAATTAACCATTTATTTTTAATAAATTAGATAAATCATTTTTTTCAATCATTATACAATAATATTTTATTACTTTATTTTTGTTTTATTTTTATTTTTATATATGTTTAAAGAACTATGTAGTTTTGAATTCTCCATTGCACTTGGGGAATACGTAGGCACTCACGGCAAGCCAAACGTATAAATAATATGAGTTAATTTTTATCTTTATTTTCTTTCCATACCTGTAAATATTCTAATTTATTTATTAATTTATTTTTATTTATTTTCCAACAAACCTGTAAATATTTAATTTTTTTTGTTGTTTATTTTTCCTTCAAATTTGTAAATTGTTTAATTTAGTTTTTATTTAATTTTGTAAATATTTGTAGTTTAATTATTTTTCTTGGTTCTGACAACAAACCTGCAAAATATTTAATTTAGCTTTTTGTGCTTATTTTCCTTCAAATTAATAAATTGTGTAATTTAGTTTTTATTTGAATTTGTGAATATTCATAATTTAATTATTTGACTTGTTTTATCTTTATTTATGGGGTTAAATCAAATATTATTTGGGTTATTAAATTTGCACAACTAGCTTAAGGTAACCGTCGTAGGACAGATGTATCAGGGGTGCTGTAGGATTAAGTTCCTACCATTCCTTGTGCATAATTGACTCCCGAGTCCTATCTAGTTATCGCAGACCTTTTTTTTTGTTTTATTTTAAATTCATTTTTAAAGGGTTTTGCCATTCATTTTCTCTACCCAATAAACGATTGGTGGCGACTCCATTTGTTTTAAATAAAATTTTCTCTCGCCGCTTCCCGTTGCGATTTTCACGGTCGTGACAGTTACATTTTAAGATGGGAATATTTCAATATTTTCTTTTTATAATGTATTAATATTTATGATGAATTATTAAATATTTATTAATTATTATTTATATTTAATAAAATTTTAAATATTTATTATGAAATTAAAAATTAATAAATAATTAAAAATTCATCATAAATATTAAACTCATCAAAATATGATAATAATTACCTTATAAGATTTTTCCGTTATTAATTTCCAACAATCTTGAATCCTATCGTTTTGATTTGACACATCGAAGTGAAGATACAAAATATTTATTTAGTGTTTAAAAAATATTTATTTATTTAATGTTTGTCTGGATATTTATTTTAAAAAAAAGTTTATAAAAAGTAAATTTCTTAAATTTTAATATGTTTAAATGAGCTTTTATATTTTTTTAGTTAAATTTTGTATTTCTAAAAAAAATTTATAACATAAAAAATTGTTTAAACATTTTTTTTTCTAAATATTACATTTAAACATAAAATAATTTTACTTTTTTTAAAAAACCCTTTTAAATAATATCATATAAAAAGCATATTCTTCTGAAAGTTCTTTCAAACCGGCAATGTTAGACTGAAAATAATGAGGTAATCAAAAAAAATTGAGGAGGCCAAATTAAGAAAAAAAGTATTTTAAAATTATACAAAAATTTAAGGCCACCTTCCCCCTACGAGGCACCGCCGGCCTTAGTTAATATTGTGCCAGAAAACACGTGGGTGTCAAAATAAGAAATTAAGTCCGTTGTTCTTTTTTTTTTAATTAAATATTGATAACTTAATAAAAGAAATTAATAATTATGAGAGAAATTATAACCAATTAAAAAAATGAGACATTTTTTTGTTAAGGTGTTATCATTCAATTAAAAAAACAAAAAACAAAACAAGCAAAATAGACAGCAAATTCGAATAACAATGCTTGTAATTATATGTAGCCTACTAGCCTTCGGAGAAAGAAAAGTTTGGTCCTTTGCATGAAGGCGTACGTATGTATATTGTCTGTTGTCGACAAGTTAATTGAATCATTGCACCTCTCATCTGTCATCAGCGTTGTGGTTATCATCTTTCTCCAACTATATATAAATTCCTCTCCCGTTGAAGCACCATATTTAGCCAAAGCTTCTCACCACTCAATCCTAATCTTTAGTATTCCTGAATAAAAGGATAGGGAGGAGAAGGCTAACAGTAAAAGGATTGCTTACCTTTCCACAGGAAACACATAATAATGGAAACAAGAGTTGAAGACATTGTGATTGTGGGAGCTGGAATTGCTGGCCTCACAACATCCTTAGGACTTCACAGGTACCTCTTCATTTCAGACACACACTCTCTCTCTCACTCTCTCAAGTGCAAAAGAATGTAGTATTTATCAATATGTTTACTTTAGAGTCTAATTTTAGTTCATTGTAAGTGTACGATTTTTTTATACTGTCAATAAATCATGTATTGTTAAATTATTAAAAGAGTTTAATTAGTAAAACAACAATCACAAAAGTTTAACTCTTTTAATGATGTGTCATTATATAATTGGATATCAGTATAATTTTTTTTACTCTAAGAGTGTATTAAAATTAAATCTTTTAATTTATGCTAGTATTTTATAGTGATATATACATGTATGCAGGTTAGGTGTCGGAAGTTTGGTATTAGAATCTTTAGATAATTTGAGTAAGGCCATCAAAACGGGTCAAACTCGTTGAGCCGACCCGTTTACCTACATAAATTATGCGAGTCAAGTTTCAAAATTAGTGACCCGTAAAAACGCGAGTAATTTTGGATCGGCCTGTTTAACCCGTGAGTTAAACGGGCCAACCTGCGGGCTGCCCGCATAACTTTTTTTTTAATCTCAATTTATTTGTATCAAAAAGAATTTCAATTTAAAAATTTAAAAATTAATTAAACAGTCTTTTCATAAATAAAAATATAAAATGTATGTATTATACATGCTAGTAATGACACAACTCATACACAAACACATTCGTCAAACTCCATAACTTTATATTATTTATTTGTTTAAATTATCCCTTAACCCTTTAAATAAGATTAAAGTATTAAATACTATGTCTATGTAATGTAATATTTAATTTGAGATTATTAAATTAAATTTTTTATTAAATTTAAATTTATTTCAAAGTTTAAAAGTTAAAAAAAAAAAAGTTTCGTGGGCCGGCCCATTTAAGTCCATGAGTTGATGCGAGGCGAGTCGAGTTGACTAATTTACAACTCATTTTAACGCAAGCAATTTTGGCCCAGCCCATTTAACCCGTAGCCTGTCGCTAACGGTCCTAAAGGAGCCGAGTCGACCCGTTTAACAACCCTAACTTTGAGGGTCACTGAGTTTGCTTTAACAACGTGGACAAATGCTTGGAAAACCTTGGATGCTGTTGGCGTTGGAGGCATCCTCCCAAGAACATGTACAGCTAAATGGGTAAATATATATATCTTATCTATTTATGGTTAAGGGGGTTGGTTTACCTAGCTAGTAAGAGTTTGAAGCACATTGCTTATAAAGTTCAGGTTTGATTTCTGATGTTAGAGGATTTGTAAGTATTTCTGCAAGTATTTATTGAGAAATGTAACATGCCCTAACTTTAAAATGTAATAGCTTCGCTTAAACTTTTAATAACCAAAAAAATATCTTCTCAATTAATCTATCATTCATGCTTGCTTCAATCACTTTGGGGTGTGTGTGAGTGTTTGAGGGAGAAATTCTTAAGTACACTCTCCATAAGACAACACTTTAGCATTAATTATATACTAATACTACGTCATTTATGTGGGCCACTGCTATCTTCTATTATAATTGCTTAATTTAATTTTTTTAAATGCTAATCATTATTAGTAAATAGATAGTGGAAGATAATGACAGTCTACATAGTTGACGTAACATGCAATAAGTGGTAAGTGTAAGTGTAAGATCATTGTTTGACACCTAGTGTATTTAAGAATTTATGGTGTTTGTGGTCCTTTAAGCTCACTTCTATCATAATTAAGTTTCAAATTAATAATTGCTTTTTTAAAAATTGGATGCTTAGTTATGCCAAATCCATGGATTATTGTATATTCTTAATTGAAAAGAGGATGAAAAGATGAAAACTAAACAAAATAGGGTAAGACTGTAAGAGTAACAGCCTGAAACTAAAGTACACGAATTGGAGTGCAGGAATGTCACTACTTCTTTGATTATGGGGAAACAAACATCAAGTATGTCTTTCCGGGGCAAAAGAAAGCAGTAAGTACACTGTATATGGATGAAGTTCACCTTATGCCTTAGCTTCGATCGACTATTTCTGAACAAAGAATATTGGTGTGTCAAAATGTTTCAATTGAGGTTAAAACAACTAGGTTTATTTTTTCTTATTTTTTAATAGTGATGTGCATGGAAGTTTGAACTTATCACCTTCTGTAAATTGCTCAAACTCCTCACCACTAATTCAATCTTAGTAGCTAAATTAATTTTGATTCATTGTTAGTTAAAATATTTTACACTATCATTTTGTCATGTGTTAGCAAATTATTAGAGTTTGATTTTTTAAGTAATTGCTATCGTAGTCAAAAAAATTTAATGACTTAACAACACATAATTAAATGATAATATAAAACCTTTTTACACAGAGTAAATAAAAATTAAATACTAAAACTAACTTGTTGATTCTATTCCTTTTGGTGACCTGGTGATTGTTCAGTTTTGGCTCTTTCATTAGGTTACTTCTAGTCTTTAGAGGCCAAGGTTCTTAATTTGATCTTTAAACTCTAGGTATGATAACGGGTGTTTTTATGCTTGCAGTGGAGCCTGTGAAGTTCGTTGTGTTAGAAGGCAGTTAATGTTGGAAACCCTTGCAAATGAACTTCCAAGTGGCACCATCAGGTACATGTCAAAGGTGGTTGCTATTGAGGAATCTGGCTTCTCTAAGATACTCCACCTTGCTGATGGAACAACCATCAAAACCAAGGTAAACAACGCCTACATTGCTTGTCTTCTGTTCCTTCTCTTTATCCATAAATTATACAGATTTATCCATATATATTATGTTGGGAACAAGAAATAAATAAATAATGGGAAGGAAGATATACTAATTAAAGGAAAAATACTAAAGGCAAATAAATAAATAAAAATAGACCTTAAACTTAAAAACTCACCGGGTGGGCCTTTTTTATTTTTTATTTCTACTTTATAAGGTCCGACAATTGTGACAAAAAATTTCCAACAATTAACATCACAAATCACAATCAATAATGTAGAAAGAATCGTAAAAGGAAGAGCCGCCAAAATGTATGGCAACTGTAAATACCCACTAGCAGCGATCAAATGAATGATTTTTCACGTTCTCATTGAACAGAGTCTCTGTGCAACAGAAACATCGCATTTCATCATATGTTGCACCGAATTTTGAATAACTGAAGCTTGCTACATACACAGCATGCCACTAAAATGAAGTAGATAATGATGGGATTGGCGAGAATTGCGTCTGCCCACCCGCTGCTGCCCCTTTACTTATTCCTTGTTTTAGCAGACATAACTAGTTTTGTGTTCCTACGTGAACCTCGGTTGCATGCTTCTTCACGAAACTCATTAATTAGTCCTTTTTGTGAGCGATTTGTCAAACCAATGAACCAAACTTGTGAGTGCTGTCACATTCCCAGATCAGAAAAGCGCTCATCACGTTCTTAATAGTTACAATACAAAGAATAGATACTTCCTAATTATAATTAATCCCATATATAAACTGTTTCTATCAACAAGATAAAGAAGTGTTTCTTTCTGCGAAGAGTAAAAACAGTGAAGAACAGAGGTCATATAGAGTTCTCACGATATCGCCGTCGCTTGCAACAACGGAGAGAGCTTCTTCAACTGACAACGATTTCAAGAATCTGAAGCTTGACGACGCCCCTATGCAAATGGATTCCGCTGACTCTTCCAGCGCTCAAGTTGAAGTACTCACTCCAAACATGTTTCTCTCTCCCCCCATAGTTTTTCTGTTCGCTTTAGAAAATGAAGGAAATTAAAAGAGGAAAATTGAATCCATAGCTTAACGGGGAAGTTCACAGTTAGGTTGTGTTGACTTCATGGGACTATGCCCTAATAATAGTCTCACTGGATAATTAAATTGCTATTCTGAAAATGATCAACCCTAACATTGTTTTTTTTTTTTCTTTTCTTTTTTCCTAACAAGCTCTATGGAATATGGGCCAAAACCCAAAAGGATCAAGGAATAGATCTACTAGACTGGATAAAGTGGCCAACAGTACTTGTGGACCTGCATCTTGTTTTCATATGCTCGCATGGACCAAAATGTCTTATAGGAAGGCATTTAATGTCCCACGACAGAGACAGTGTATCAACCAACCTAGTCTACCAACTCCCAATTGTACAAACCAGCCTTGTTATTTGCAGAGGCCGTGAAGAGAACATTTGATGGTGCCTCATAGGCCGATCTTGTACCAAAAACGAGCTCCTAGCTGGTTGCAGATATTGCTGTTTGCAAGCAACCGATTTCCCACCATGTCACCCCTTTTAAATTTCACCCCGAGTGTCATAGTATTAGTTTGAAGACCAACGATTTTAAATTTCAGACTACGTGGGAGAAGAAAGAAGGATTGGTCAAGAAGCCGTTGGCCATCAAAGGTGAAAAGGTTACAGACTTTCGAAAAAGTGTCTTAAGCAGAGGAACTGGAATCAGACTATGTAGTGGGGAATCTAACCATCAATCTCCTCAAACCAAAACATCGTAGTCAAAAACATTTAATGACTTAACAACACATAATTAAATGATAATATAAAACCTTTTTACACAGAGTAAATAAAAATTAAATACTAAAACTAACTTGTTGATTCTATTCCTTTTGGTGACCTGGTGATTATTCAGTTTTGGCTCTTTCATTAGGTTACTTCTAGTCTTTAGAGGCCAAGGTTCTTAATTTGATCTTTAAACTCTAGGTATGATAACGGGTGTTTTTATGCTTGCAGTGGAGCCTGTGAAGTTCGTTGTGTTAGAAGGCAGTTAATGTTGGAAACCCTTGCAAATGAACTTCCAAGTGGCACCATCAGGTACATGTCAAAGGTGGTTGCTATTGAGGAATCTGGCTTCTCTAAGATACTCCATCTTGCTGATGGAACAACCATCAAAACCAAGGTAAACAATACATGTGACATATGAAATATGCAAAGATCTTTCTCCACCTTTATGTAATGAAGTTCATATATAAGAAGCTAACAACTTCTATTATGAATCCAAGTTAGAAATCTTAATTGACACATCGATGTTTGCAACTGAAAAGGTATTGATTGGGTGTGATGGAGTAAACTCCGTGGTTGCAAAGTGGCTAGGCTTCAAGGAGGCCTCTTTTACAGGGAGATCTGCAATCAGGGGCTGTGCAAAGTTGGCAACCAATCACGGGATTGAACCCAGGTTCATGCACTTCTTTGGGAAAGGCTTTCGATCTGGTGTTATTCCTTGTGATGACAAGACCGTTTACTGGTTTTTAACATGGACTCCCACCAGCCAAGGTGAATTCTTTGTTTCATCCATTTATTGCTTCTGTGAAGGGTTTCCTTTAAGAAAATAAAAAAAAGTTTCCTTTTTTGAACTTGGAACACATAATTCTGTTATAAAAATGTTTGCTAATATATTCTTTCAAGCTTGCAGCTATACTATGTCTAAGTAGTGACAGGTAGTTGAATATCCTATAAGATTTATCAATTCTTTGAAAAAATTTGTAAATAAAAGTAAGTTGATTGTGGTAATTTTAATTGCAAAAATTAGCATTCATTCACTATGGCCATTCGCTTATGACACTTAACAGTATGCTTATCATTGTCACATTTGTTAGACATGTGATTTGCCTTGCTGAAATCAAGGAAGCTATTTTGACTTAAAAACTACTCTATGTTAGAGTAGTTAGGATATTTTTTGGCAATATAGTTTTTATTTTTTGACAATATAATTTTTTATTTGTAATTTATGGTTATGCTTATTTTCTGTAAGTCAATATGTTGTCCTATCAAGTGTGACTTTTTTGTATCCTCTTATATAAAATCTTTTTGTAAGCAAACGCATGAATATACAGAGAACTATTCTCCCAAATCTCTTTTTTTCTGTTGCTGTTTTGTTCTTCATTCTTCATAGGCTCTTGTTCCTCTGCACTACAACAACATTTACTCGTCCGCTTGGCTTGTCTTGCAGACAAGGAGATAGAGAAGAACCCAGCTAAAATGAAGCAATTTGTGTTAAGCAAGCTTGAGAAGATGCCTAGTGATGTTAGATCCTTCATAGAAAACACTGAACTAGATGGTATTTTATCATCTCCATTGAGATATAGACATCCCAGGGAGCTCATGTTGGGAAATATTAGTAAAGGCAACGTTTGTGTTGCTGGAGATGCCTTCCACCCGATGGCTCCTGACCTTGGCCAAGGTGGGTACGTGTTGTGCTGTAGAGGATGGGGTTGTTTTGGCCAGGTGTCTAGCTGAGGCATTCTCTAAAAAACCAGGCGGACATACCAAAGAGAAGGATGAAGAAGAAAAGGATCAATACCAAAGGATTGAGGCAGGCTTGAAGAAATATGCAAACGAGAGAAGATGGAGAAGCATTGATATCGGTAGTACATCTTATATCGTGGGTTTTATTCAGCAGGGTGATTTGGAATTGGTCACCTTTCTTAGGGACAAAATTTTACCTGCATTCCTTGCTGGTCTGCTGTTGAAGAAGTCAGATTTTGATTGTGGAAAACTAAACAGCTCTTAGATGGAGAAACAATAATCATGTAAAATGCTGTGTCATCGTTGTTGACTTTCATCTAGTCATTACCCAAAGCTTAAATAATGATTTCTAAGAATTTTAATGTACTATTATTTAAAAGTGCGAGGTCCCTGTTATACCTTTGATGCCAAGATTGAGCCTTTTTTCACTATCATTTGATCTTGATTAGTGGAGTTGCAAATATGGGAATCCAGTCAAGGTCCAATCACAATTAATCAATGCCAAACTGCGCAAGAAACACACGCTAAATCAGTCACTTCCCCTGAATGCAAATATCTATGGGGGATCTCCACAAACAGATCAGCTTAATTCGAGGAGATCAATAAATTTTCAAAACTCAAATTTGCGTAAGGCAAAATAGAAAACAATTGTGATGATTCATTTTGAATAATGAAGATTTTGAATATTATATATTGACTGATACAATTTCTGTTCAAAATGGTTCTAGACATCCAAATAAACATTTTATCACAACGCAGTTCCGAAGGAACACTATAATTATGAGGCAAAAAGTAATGAAGAAACACAAGTTTCGTGTCCGAAATATCCACAAAAGGCTAGCCACAGTCACAGAGGTTCACCCAGCCGAACTCAAACCAAATGACTTGACAATTGTGCTCACTCTTTCTACGAAAGTTCTGAAGGTTATCTTTAAACTCGGCACATGGAATGGGTTTGAAACTGCATCTACATACGCAGCAGGGAACCGCCCTGAAAAGCTGTACAGTAAAATTCACAATAAGTTAGCATGGAGAAAATAACATTTAATTGTGCAGTACTTCAGTGGAAGAGGTAACTAGAATATTATGTGACAAACGAAGGCAACAGTAGCTAAATCCATGTTAAAATACCTATTAATGTTATCCATTAGTATTCAACTATCAAGAAAATGCACACGCATTAGAACAGTGTCATAACATATTGGTATCGTTGCAAATTTTTATGCAATTCATTGACAGATATCATATACGCCATACGGGCTCTTTAACGTATACCAATAACGAGATAAACAAAAGCAACGATTTCATCATTGAAGAAAATGACAGCAGGGAAACACGAAATGGTCACATCCTTAATGAAACATCTGTGATACTTATATCAATAAAATCTAATAATTCAGCTTTTTATTTTTATGAAGAAAAAAAATTCTTAGAACAAAAAGAAGAAATGCCTGGAACAAATTAAAAGGATACCCAAAAAAGATAATAATAATAAAGCAAGGGACAAAACCATTTACAAAAGAGCTTTCCAATTCCTTTGCAATTCTCACAAGGAAATTCCCTGGGGATTTGAAGAGCACCAAAAGAAAAGAGATGCCATGAAAATAACCCTATCTCTCCGAGCATGCTAATCTGTCGTCTAAAAATACTGAATCACATACATTATACTTAAGATACAGGCCAGTATTGCTCTCATGACTGAATTTAATTTTCAACTATATATATATATATAAAAGGAGATTCGGTATCCTTTGTTTTTATAAGGGTACTAGTATCTCTAGTAATTAGTGATCAATATTTAGTCATGTGTTCCACTTAGTTAAAATATAAATATTAAAATATAAATAAAATAACCATGTTTCAACTAAATGGGATGAGTAGTCAAATATTGATTACTAACTATAAAAATGTATCAATACCCTCACAAAAAGAAGAGTACTAGAGAAACTTCCATAATATATATATAGAGTGGGATCCACTTACACTAAGTGTAAGTCTTGACATACTTACACCACTTCAAAACTTTTTCTAAACTTTGAATTTCATCAATCAAACCATTCAATTGAAAGTTCTCATAAAATATATCAACCTCATAAAAAATTTATAATTAAAAAATTATTTAATATTTCATCGCATTAATTTATTTTAACATATAATATCATTTTAATATTGCTACTCAACATCATTAATGGTAAAAATACTCCATGAGTTCAACCAATCCTTCCATTCAAGAGACAAGGAAACAAGTCATGTTACGTGCTTTGGTGAACCAGTCATCTCGATCGAGCTGCATGGAGATCGTGAATAACATGCGGATTTTTAATTAGGTAATAAGATATGCATGAATCTAGAGGTTTATCGCAAAGCTGAAAACGTGTGTATTTAGGAATTATTCATAAGATAATTATTTTTTGTAAAGTTATGGTGGTCCCTCCTATGTACAGTCCACTTAATATTGAATCTCTTTGTTTTCTCTATTGGTATGTATATTTTTCAAGCTATTGTAAGTGGTTGTATACTTACAAGTAAAAAGTCACTTTTTTATATTAAAATTTAATATAAATAATAAAAAATAAAAATATTTTTTTATTAAGCAAAAAGTAACCTTTTGCTTGAGCATAAGCAACCTTATGAATAATTTAAAATCTATCTTGGATGAAAATTATTTAGATAAATAGACAAAATTCTCTAAACAGGTATATAGGGATATGTTACCTGACATACTCATATATATGTTTCATTTTAAAACATTTTCTGATGATGGAATTCAATTGTTAATCACGATCAAAATGTGGGTAAATAAATTATGTACATACAATGGTTGATTAAAGAGAATTTACCTCAAAGTCAAGATACAGAGGATTATTTTACTCCAAACCAAAAATGAAGATACAGCTAAAAAGCAAGTTAGTGGTGCGACCACCATAAATATAGATAAATTAATATTGTGCCTGATACACGTGGGTGCAATTCATTTAATAATAAAAAAAAAAGATCGGTGTATTAGTATGAAGGCGTTCGCATTGTCTGTTGTCGTGAAGTTGAATCATGGCACCTCTCATCAGTCATCAGCGTTGTGGTTACCATCTTCCTCCAACTATATATAAATTCCTCTCCCGTTGAAGCACCATATTTATTATTTAGCCAAAGCTTCTCATCTCTCAATCCTAATATTTAGTATTCCTGAAAAAAAGGATAGAAAAGAGAAGGCTAACAGTAAAAGGACTGCTTACCTTCCACAGAAAACACATAATAATGGTAACAATAGCTGCAGACATTGTGATTGTGGGAGCTGGAATTGCTGGTCTCACAACATCCTTAGGACTTCACAGGTACCTCGTTAGTTCGCCCTCTCTCTCTCTCTCTCTCTTAAATGCAAAAGAATGTAGTATTTATCAATATGTTTACTAATTTAATTTAAGCTAGTATTTGATAGTGAATAGTGATGTATACATGCTTGCAGGATGGGTGTCCGAAGTTTGGTATTAGAATCTTCAGATACTCTGAGGGTCACTGGGTTTGCTTTAACAACTTGGACAAATGCTTGGAAAGCCTTGGATGCTGTTGGCGTTGGAGGCATTCTCCGCAAGCAACATGTACAGCTAAATGGGTAAATATATCTTATCAATTTATACCAATTGGATACTTCCGCTAATAAAGATCGAAACACTTGGCTTATAAGGCTTAACTTCGATTTGATACATGCTGCTAGCAATCTCTTCTTAGTAGGCGAAATGTAAGTATTAATATATCCTAGCTCGTGAGTTACATTGACCTTTTATAATGTGGTAGCATCCCCGCCCCATACATTTTTATTACCGAAGAAATATATTTATCAATTTAGCTATCATTTATGGTAGCTTCAATCCCTGTGACTCTGTTTGTAGTCCTTTGGGCTCACTCCTATCATACTTAAGTCAAGAAAGAAACGTTAGATCATTTCAAGTTTCAAATTAATAATTGCTTTCTTTTCAATTGAATTCTTAATTTTCCCAAATCCACGGGTCTCTGTATATTCTTAATTGAAAAGAAGATGAAAAGATGAAAACTAAACTAATTGGAGTAATGAGTGTGTGTAAGACTGTAAGAGTAAGAGCTAGAAACTGAAGTACTCGAATTGGTGTGCAGGAATGTCACTACTTCTTTGATTATGGGGCAACAAACATCAAGTACGTCTTTCAAAGGCACAGGAAAGCAGTAAGTACACTGTATATGGATAAAGTTCACCCTATGCCAGCTGATTCTATTCGTTTTGTTTAAAACTAACCAAGTTATTAATTTGATCTTAAATTCTTGGTATCATAACGGGTGTTTTTATGCGATGCAGTGGAGCCAGTGAAGTTCGTTGCGTTAGAAGGAAATTAATGTTGGAAGCCCTTGCCAATGAGCTTCCTAGTGGCACCATCAGGTACATGTCAAAGGTGGTTGCTATTGAGGAATCTGGCTTCTCTAAGATAGTCCATCTTGCTGATGGAACAACCATCAAAACCAAGGTAAACTATATATGTGACATATGAAATGAAAAGATTTTTTTCCCATTTAATGAATGAGGTTCATATATAAGAAGCAAGCAACTTCTATTATGAATCCAAGTTAGTAAATCTTAATTGATACATCGATGTTTGCAACTGAAAAGGTATTGATTGGGTGTGATGGAGTAAACTCCGTGGTTGCAAAGTGGCTAGGCTTCAAGGAGGCCTCTTTTACGGGGAGATCTGCAATCAGAGGTTGTGCAAAGTTGACGAGCAATCACGGGATTGAGCCCAGGTTCATGCACTTCTTTGGGAAAGGTTTCCGATCTGGTGTAATTCCTTGTGATGACAAGACCGTTTACTGGTTTTTAACTTGGACTCCCACCAGCCAAGGTGAATTCTTTGTTTCATCCATTTATTGTTTCCACAAAGGGTTTCCTTTAAGACCTAAAAAACAGTTGCCTCTTTTGAACTCCGAAAACAAATTGTAATTCTGTTAGAAACATGTTTGCTAAGATATTCTTACAAGCTTGCATCTATGCATTGTCTCAGTAGTGACAGATAGGTGAAACCCTATAAGATTTATCAATTCTTTGAAAAATTTTCTAAATAAAAGTTAGTTGATTTTGGTAATTTTAATTGCAAATATTAGCATTCATTCCCTATTCCCATTAGCTTATGACAATTAACAGTATGCCTACCGTTGTCACATTTACTCGTCCACTTGACTTGTCTTGCAGACAAGGAGCTAGAAGAGAACCCAGCTAAAATGAAGCAATTTGTGTTAAGCAAGCTTGAGAAGATACCTAGTGATGTTAGATCCTTCATAGAAAACACTGAACTAGATAGTATTTTTTCATGTCCATTGAGATATAGGCATCCCAGGGAGCTCATGTTGGGAGATATTAGTAAAGGTAACGTTTGTGTTGCTGGAGATGCCTTCCACCCCATGGCCCCTGACCTTGGCCAAGGCGGGTGTTGTGCTTTAGAGGATGGGGTTGTTTTAGCCAGGTGTCTAGCTGAGGCCTTCTCCAAAAAACCAGGCGGACACATCAAAGAGGAGGAGGAAGAAGAAAAGGACCAATACCAAAGGATTGAGGCAGGCTTGAAGAAATATGCAAACGAGAGAAGATGGAGAAGCATTGATATCGGTAGTACATCTTATATCGTGGGTTTTATTCAGCAGGGTGATTTGGAATTGGTCACCTTTTTTAGGGACAAAATTTTGGCTGCATTCCTAGCTGGTCTGCTGTTGAAGAAGTCAGATTTTGATTGTGGAAAACTAAACAGCTCTTAGATGGAGAAACAAATATCATGTAAAATGCTTTGTCATCGTTGTTACCTTTCCCCTGAATGCCAAATATAAGGGGATCTCAACAAACTCAGCTTCGAGGAGAATCAATAAATTTTCAAAACTCAAATTTGCGTAAGGGAAAATATAAAACAATTGTGATGATTCATTTTGAATAATGAGGATTTTGAATATTATATATTGAATGATACAATTTCTGTTCAAAATGGTCCTAGACATCCAAATAAACATTTTACCACAACGCAATTCCCAAGGAACACTATAATTATGAGGCAAAAATAATAAATAAACACAAGTTTCGTGCCAGAAATATCCACAAAAGGATTAGACTAGCAACAGTTATAGAGACTCACCCAGCCGAACTCAAACCAAATGACTTGACAATTGTGCTCACTCTTTCTACAAAAGTTCTGGAGATTATCTTTTTACCCGGCACATGGAATGGGTTTGAAACTGCATCTACATATGCAGCATGGAACCTCCTGAAAAACTGGACAGTACAATCCGCAGGAAGTTAGCATGGAAAAAATAACATTTAAGTTTTTAACTGTATAGTACTTCAGAGGAGGTCTTATCTAGAATGATGCGACAAATGAAGACAGCAGTAGCTAAATCCAAGTTAAAATATCCTATTAATCTTTACCATCCGCGTTCAACTAAGAAAAAAAATGCACATGGGCAGTATTGATGCACGTTCTTAAGCAACTCCTTGAAAAAAAATCATACAGGGGCTCTTGACCGTATACCAAGAACGAGAGAGATACAAAAGCAACTATTTCATCATTGAAGAAATGACCACAGGGAAACACGAAGAGGTCACATCCTTAAATGAAACATAGTATCAATATAATCTAATAATTCAAGATTTATATTTTTATATAAAAAGAATATTATTAGAACAAAAGAAGAAATGCCTGGAACGAAAAGGATAAGATATCTTCCTTAGAGAGAACAACAAAGAAAACAAAGCATGGAACAAAATTATTTACAAAAGAGCTTTTCAATCCCTTTGCATTTCTAACAAGGGAATTCCCTGAAGATGGGAAAGCACCAAGTGAAGCCATGAAATAACCCTATCCTAAAAATAATGCATCACATACATTATACATACCCGCCAGTGTTGCTCTCATGATTGAATGTAATTTTCAACTATATAATACGTTAACAGGGTCATGATAACAGATAGATATATTATATTTCACTTTAAAACCAAAATTCTACATAATAAGTTCAATGGCAATAGCTGCTGCCCAATTGAAGCATCCAGTTAACCATTCACTGCTCAGGCTCAGGCAACAGCGCAGGTAAACAAGCATCATCATTTCCTATGTGTGATAGACAGGTGCCCCATTTCATAAAACTAAATTCACATTCAGCCGCTGAATTATATTATAGAAGAAATTGCCATAACATATCCAATAATCATCCCCTAGAAGACTAGCCAGTAGCCACAAATCTTGGGATCAAAGTTGCACTAGTACCACCTATCCATATTTACTCCAATATGCATTTGTAGACTAACAAAAGCCCCTTGTATCTATATCCTCAACATCATTGCTAAAAAGTAAAAATACTTCATGAGTTCAATCAATTCTTCCATTCAAGGAAATTAGTTACATAAAATTGTCTATATTTTCCAGGAAATTACACTATGTAAATGAAAGGAAACCATCAAATTCTATTTATACTCACATTTCTTACATCTGCGTCTCTAACATCCAGATCCGTCGTCACCAAGATAAACTTCACCTTTGTATTAGTGAGATAGCCATAGCTGCAAATCATATTATGAACCAAAAATAAATAAATAAAAGAAAGTCCATTTTTGTTGTTGGATTGAAGATAAAGAGATTACTCCAGTCACCATATTTTTTTCAGGATATTAGTATAATCTGAGTTCATTAGTTGTTATTTATATTTAATAAAATTTCAAGCATTTATTATAAAATCATTAGTCAATAAATAATTAACAACTCATGTATTATGGTATCATAACAACTCCCCGAAGATAATCAAACAAAACTTTTATTGAAGGTAAAACAAACAAGTAACCACTATTAGAAATATAATTAGTTAGAGATTAGTAGTTAGTTTGTTACTAGTTTGTTAGCCTATATAAAGGCTTGATCACTTTTTATATACTTCACTCATTTTAATCAATATCAATTTTCAATTTTCTTTCAATCTTTTCTTCCTCTTTCCTCTGAACCATGAATCTTAACATGGTATCAGAGTCATACCACCCGCCTTAAAGATTTGCCTTCATGCCTTCATTTCCGCTGCATGAGTTCACATGTAACTCTCCAAATTTTTGTTTCTCTCACGTTTTCTCTTTCACTTTCTCAGTAAATTTTCCAATTTTTTTCTTTTACTTTTGGTTGAGACAATTTCTCAAACACCTTGTGACCTCTATTTCTTCTTCATCACATTTTTTTCGGCTCCAATTCTCTTCGATCAGTTTTTCCATATTTTTTCATTTGTTTCTCGGGAAAATCTGCAGAATTTTCCCACAAATTTTCTATCACTCACATCATTTTTCCATCCAAATCACCACTTACTTGGAATCGACTCGGTGTGTTCCGAAAAGCATTTGCTCCCCTCGCAAATCGTGTGAAGCCTCAGTTCATGAAGCTTATTCTTGATATGTGATCTATGCTCGTTGTTCTTGATGCTTGCCATGGTGAAGGAGAAAACAGTGTTGATTTGGAAATTATTCGATGCTTTTTTTCGAGAACTGACAAGTCTCACGTGGATCCTTCTTTTGGTGACCTATGTCAACTAGATTGTTTGGGCTCTTTTCTTGTTGTTCGATAGTGCAGCTACTTAGAAGTCAAATATGGTGGCATATGTTTCAAATCTAACATTTCTTCAAGTTTCATGATTTTGATGGCACCTGCCAAGTTTGATGGTTCTCAATTCATCAGTTGAAATTACTTTCGATATTCGATATTCTTCATAAATTCCTTTAATTCAATTTTTTTTTCTCAATCTTAATTCAGGTGTAATTTGGCTTATTGAAGTCTTTTGTTTCTAATTAACCTAAAATGGCTTTCTTGTATGGTGGTTAAGCATTGATGTGAGCTTCTGCCATAGATGGTTAAACATTGAAATCTTATTTTGCTTTTGTCTTGAGTAGTTAAGCTTTCAATATAGCTTCTACTCTTGATGGTTAAGCTTGGTAGCTTCTGCCTTTATTAGGTGGTTAAGTATGTTTGCTTCTGTTAAGTGGTTAAGCCTTGAGTTGTGGATTCTGCTTAATGGTTACACGTTTATACTGTTGACTTTAATCATTTCAACTTCTGCCTTATATGGTAGTTAAATTTTGTTCATGTCATTATTCGTATATTTTTTAATTGATGTATTTCTAACATTTTTCATTGTATTTCTTTTTTGATTTGATATACATTTGTATTCATCTCAAGCTGGAAATGTTGTGAACACCTTCCAGCTTGCGGGGGCTATTAGAAATATAATTAGTTAGAGATTAGTAGTTAGTTTGTTACTAGTTTGCTAGCCTATATAAAGGCTTGATCACTTTGTATATACTACATTCATTTTAATCAATATCAATTTTCAATTTTCTTTCAATCTTTTCTTCCTCTTTCTTCTGAACCATGAATCATAACAACCACAAACAAACAAAGGCACTCACACTGAGAAATTTTCGGTAGGATAAAGCAGCCCCAGAAACGTCTCATTCAGCGTCGACCCAGCTTTTTTAGGATTGTTCACTGTCAATCAAACACATTACGCATTCCATGAGATTGAGAATTTGAGAGACACCC
Source organism: Styphnolobium japonicum (assembly GCA_023212625.1). NCBI lineage: Eukaryota > Viridiplantae > Streptophyta > Magnoliopsida > Fabales > Fabaceae > Styphnolobium > Styphnolobium japonicum. Next base: position 2,230,909 of record JALBWW010000013.1, read on the forward strand.
CAAAATCGAAACCATTCACAAATTGGATAAAAACCAAAACTTTCTAGATGAACACTTCGCCACGGCCAACCCCACCTCAGGTAAGCACCAAGAAACCAAAATTCACAAATCTAACAAAAGGGCACGACCACATAGTAACGCACCTCGCTCGTCGACCACGTCGAGGGAGCAGTGAACGATGTGATGGAGCTTGAGAGCATCATCATCGGCCTTATTGAAGCTCTGTATAAACAGAGGATTGTTCTGTTCATCGCAAAAATGGAAAAAAAATGAAAAATTTAAGAGAAAATTGAGTTATCGTTTGGGTCAACGATGAGGTAGGATGAACACTCTGACGTGTCAACTCGGTGACGGTGACTCACCTGATGACCTACGACGGCGACGCATACGATCATCTTCTCCGGCGGCATGCTGAATTCGATCACAGTCTCTCTCTCTCTCTCTCTCACGCACACTGCGTCTTCTTCGCCTTATCGTGCGGTGCACCGTACCCAATCCATGGGTTTGATACTAGGGAAGGAGGATAGTTTTCTGTGTGCATGGATCTACTGAATAGTTGATACAGGGCCAATCTAAACCGTTGAAATGGACACTGATTTAAGAATGTAGATGGATGAGTAATTTTCTTTTCTTTTCAATACTTTGATAACAAATTTTTTTAATCTTTGGTTAGCCTAAAGCTATGTTAAATGGGTTAGATATTTAGGTAACAATTAAAATCTTCATATACGGTTATTGATGTTATTTTTTGTTGGTAAATGTTATTGACGTTAATTTAGATAAATATTTGTTTGCTTCTAAAATCGTAAAATAGTGTGATAAATATATTATACAAATTTGTCTTAGATTTATATATATAATTTAATAAATGATTATATAATAGGAAGTTTTTATTCAATAGTTTATTTTTGCAAACAAATTATTTTTCATTGCAAAAATATATATATTATGATAGGGTATTCTCAAGTTAATTTTTACGTTTATTAATATTAAGTCACTTCTCAAATAATCTTAAAGGTACACAATTTACATTGGCATGATATATTTAAAAAAGTTAATTAATTTTTCTATGTGCTAGTATAAGATTTGAACCTAAATAATTAAGGTAGGAGTATAGTTCCTTGATAAGAGTAGACTAGACAACTTAACAAGGACATATGACCTAATCTACTTTCGGCCTACTTTAACTTAATATATTTATTAAACAAGTCAGATTCAGATTTTTGAAAAAGTATATTTATAAAATAAGTCAGACTTAATATTTAAAAAAAAACTTATTTAGTTAAATAGACTAAGATCTATATTTTTTTAAAAAAAGTATATTTAGCCAATTTATTAATTATAATAATATATAATTAAAATTTTATAATACTTATATAATTTATTAATTATATATTAATTTAATTTATTAATTTTTTATATAATATAATAATTTTGTTAAAAATTATGTATATTTGAAACTTATAAAATTTGAATTTATTAACTTAATTATTTCAACGCCTTTATGTAAGTAGGCTTTTAAATTGACTTTTAGATCATGTCAAATTTTTATATTTTGATGAGATGTCTTATCAGATAAAAACAAATCTATAATAAATAATAGGCTATCTTAAGGCCAAGATTTTTCAAAATAAGTCAAGATTATTTAAAGTAAAATATAGTCTAACTTAGCCTAATTTCACCTTCATTCCTTGAGTTGTAAAAATATTAATTCAGTGCTATAAAATTATTTTTTGTTTAATTTTGATATATAAGTATAATAATAAATAGTTTTATTTTCAAATGTCTTAATCACAAATTTATTAAAATATGGAACAGTGAGTAAAAAATTAAATCACACTTGCGCCCATTGTTCTAATGAAGACTTCCTAGGATAATTAAATTTCTCTAAATTAAATTGCAGTTAGGATAGTTTTCTTGCAAATTCAAATTAGGGAGAATTAAGTTTAAGGAAAGTTAATATGGTATATTTTTAAAAAAAAATAAAAAGTTTACATTATTAAAAAAAATCATTCAAATTTTGTTTTGGGGGAGAGATTATTTTACTGAATAAGTATAATGATAAGAAATAGTTATTCATATATTATCTTTCAAACTTATTATAAATTTAGAATTTTATTTATTATTGTTAGTCACTCCATGAGAACATTTGTCAACTTAATAAAAAATAATAAGCATTCGCATATTGTCTTTCAAACTTCTTGTAAATTTAAAATTTTATTTACTGTTATTAGTCACTATATAAAAACACTTGACAACTCAATAAAAAAAATAATCATTCATATATTGTGTTTCAAAAAGATATTTTTATCCATTAAGTAAAATTTAATAATCTCTCTCAAAATAAAATCTGAATAATTTTTTTTAATAATTTAAACTTTTTATTTTCTTAAAATTAAATATACATTATTAACGATCCTTAAAACTAATTCTCCTAACCAGACACGCAATTTAATTTAGAAAAATTTAATTATCCATGGAAGTCTTCATTAGAACAATGGGCACAAGTGTGATTTAATTTTTTATTTCTTGTTCGGTAGTTTAGTAAATTTTTGATTTTAGACATTTTAGAATAAAACTATTTATTATTATACTTATTATGTAAAAAGTAAAAGGATGTTCTGCTAATATGTTTTTTTAATTTTGGCCATTGTAAATAGAATAGTAATCGAACTATATGCAGATTTATTCAAATAACTTATTATTCTTTCACTAAAATTATCTTACAAAGTGTAATTTGATCTTAATATTGTTATTTAATGACATAAAAATACTTATATAACAATTTATAAACTTTAAAGGATAACTTACTAATATGTGATTAGAAAATTAAACTTCATTAGAAAATTAAACTTCATCATATTTACTTGCCAAGAAAGTATGATAAGAGAATGAAACACAATCTCTATTTCTAAATCGGTGAAAACTCTATTTCCAAATCTCACCAATTATTTTTGAGGAGACAAATATATGTTACATAGAAGGACTTTGAAGAAGGAAAAAAAAAACCCCTCAATTTAGCAAATGAACAGTACGTAAAAGAACATATGCATATTCTAATGGATATATTAAGAAAAAATAATGGCAATATGAGTGAGCAAAGAATTAATAAACCATTTTAATTTTCCAAAATCCATAAAAATAAATAAATAAATAAAGCATATAAAACGTTATTTAAGTTGTGTTTTGTTGGTGGAATAATTTTAATTTTTTAGAAAAAAATATGATTTTTATACTATTATTAAAAATACTTAAAATATATATATTTAGATGTTTAATTTTAAAATAATGCAATTAAAATCTTAAACATTTTTAGAAAACATGTTTAGTCAATTTAAATTAAAAAAAGAATTGTTCAACAATTACTGTTGAGTGATAAAACCCACCATCCTTCTCACTTCTTTCTCTTTTTCAATACCCAATGGCTTTCATTTAGAAGGTTTTTACTCTAAATCCAACTGTTTTTTAATTAGAAGTGCTCAGGCCACATCTTCTCAAAAGTGCCTCATCTTTTTACAAACTTTCACCAATTTCAAAACCAACTTTTCTTCATGGTTGTGAATTTTGAACCTATTTTTAGGAGTGAGAATCACCATCTTCATATAGTAACGTTAAGTCGAAACATGAATAAGTTGAAATGGAAATGAACCCAATGCCAAAAAATCCACAAAAGGAAATAATTTTGGAATTTTAATCTTTAAATCTTTGAATTGTTCTTTTGAATCTAGAGCATTTTCCACCAGCTACTCAAGCAAAGCAACTCATCACAGTTTCACTTCAAATCTCATTCTAGAAACAAATTTACAAAAAAAGAAAAGATAAAGCATATCCATTTACACACACAAAAATGAAAATTAAAGTCAAAATAGCAAATGAGGATAAGGCGAAAATAAAAGAAAATATGGCATGTCAATTAGATTTGAAGTCCATGAGAGGCGGTTATGCTTTTGCAACAGCAGAATGGAAGCGGTTGCATACAAAGGTGGCCACCTCCATTTCTACACAGGAGGTTCCTTGGACGAAAAGAATTGACAATTAATTTCTTATAGCCAAAAGAACACGTGTAAAGTGACAATGAAATAAATGTGCGTGCGGAAAAAAAAATTATTGGTTGGAACACTTTTAACTAAATAATAATCAAGACTTGCCATGTATCATTAGACGCAATTTCTTTATTAAAATATAATAGATTTGGAAAAAAATAATGCAAAAATTTAATTCATCGCAACAAATGAAGTATCAAAATCAATATTAATATAGTGTGACATAAGTGATAAATACTTAAGCATGTGGTCAGAGGTATCAAAATCAATATTAATATAGTGTGACATAAGTAGTAGATACTTAAGCCCCTTAAGCATGTGGTCAGAGGTTTAATTTTCGACTCATGTGCATGAAAAAATATTTATTGGAAGAGGTCAACTCATTAAATGAATATTAATATTTTAAAAGATTAGTCCCTACAATCGCACATAATAAACATACCATTAGGAAACAAAAAAAAAAATCAATTTACACCTTTCGTTTGCTATTTAAATTATGCACTATCTTGGGATGAAAGGCTACTTTTGAAAGAATCCTTAACAATCTGAAACTTGCATGACCCAAATAAGCATTTTCATTACTTTGCTTTGGAACTAACCATGTTATATGTCTTTCTTGGGAAGAAATCCACCAATATTAGTTTTGTTATTTTTTCTTCTCCCCCTCCTCTTTTTCTGGGTCGAAATCCAAATCCTAGCTTACAATAAATACATCACTTAAAGTAAAAACCCAATTTTAAAAATATCCTTCTAAAATAAAAATTAAAACAAAAAGGAATTTAATTAATTAACAATTGAATGTGGAATCTTAAAATCTTTGATCAGGTCTTATAAATCAACGGTCCTGATGGGGCTACCACATTGCAGGACATAGAAACAGAAGCAATTGGGTGGGAGTGGGGTTACGAAATTGCCCCTATGCCGCAGAGAGAAATACACATTCCTCTGTGCGGAGTCTTTCGCATATTCTTCTTCTTCTTCGTTGTCTTCGTCTGATACCCAAACTTGTTCTTCCTTTTCGCAAAGGTATACTTGGAATCTCGCTTTCATCTTGCCCAGAACTGTGGATTTTTCTTTTGAATTTATTGCTAATATTGGTATTTGTTTTTCTATATTCAAATCCGTTTTCTTCTGCATTTTTTTTATAAAAAAAATTTTCCGAAAGGATTAACCTTTCGAGGCGGCGATGCAACCTGAAAAATCAGCTCATTCGTCTATGTGTTTTTTTATTTATTTATTAAATGGTCGATCAATTTGTCTACTTGCTTTTTAAATTTTATTTTTTATTTTTTATTTGAGCTGCCTAAGGACCTTTGAATCTGTGTTTTTATGTAAAGTTTGATTTTTTCTTTTTTTGGATAATGTTAATTACGATGCTGTCTGATTGAACTGTAATGGTTTATTGATGATGTTGTGCGTGAGAATTTGAATTAGCAAACTGGGTTACGATTGGCAGCAAAGCCATGTTTTTTATTTCATTTTGTAATGTGATTTTGGATCCTGAATGATTGTGTCTTTTGTTTGTTGATGTATAGATGAAAGTCGGTCACATTTTGTTTCAAGTTTAGTACTGAAGTTATTTGGAAACCAATGCATATACCTTTTGCATATTGCCATTTCTTGTTATCCCGTTAAAAGATAAAATTTTGCTCCATGCCCACTAAGTAAATCATAAAGCTATGATAGAGATGGTTTTTTTTTTGGGGGGGGGGGGTAACTTGCCTTTGATGAGTTATTTATTGTTTTAATTGCTGAATTTAGTTGAATAACAAGCTTAGAATGACTATCTCATGACATTGATATATATGATTTTAGATGGGAGTTCAACAACACGAAACTCTTTCTGAAGAGAATGAGCCTGATGCAAATGCTCGTGCCAGTAGTTCTTTGAACCAAGGTGATCTGGTAAGTGTGTCTGTTAGCAATCAAAGTCTAAAAACTGAAAGCAGTGAAGTTAATGAACCTGGCAACGTTTCTTGTAAGAAAAGTAATACCCCACATATCTACAGACAAGATGTTGTAAAGAGTAATACCAGTGGCATGATTGGGATTGTGACAGAAGTTGCTGGTGATTCGGATTCGGATTCGGATTCGGATAGCAGCATTACTGATGATGAGGATGATAGTGAGGATGAGGATGGTGATATTGAGGAAGGCAATGGTGATGGCAATAATAATGCTAGCAGAAATTCTGATAGGAATGGTGCTGATGGGCATTGTAAAACTGGTCCTCTTCTTGCCGACCAGCTACGTGTACTCTGGATGGATGAATCTGAATCCACTCAAAATTTCAGTGACATAGAAGTTGTTGACCGCGGGTTTTTACATGGGGATTTCGTTGCTGCTGCTTCAGACCCTACTGGGCAAGTGGGTGTAGTGGTTGATGTGAATATATGTGTTGATCTGTTGGGCCCTGATGGATCTATAATAAAAGAGGTCTCATCAAAAGACTTAAAACGTATTAGGGATTTCACTGTTGGTGATTATGTGGTGCTTGGGCCCTGGCTGGGCAGAATTGATGATGTTTTAGATAATGTGACTGTTTTATTTGATGATGGTTCAGTGTGTAAAGTCACTAAAGCAGATCCATTGCATCTTAAACCAATTTCTAAGAATATCCTTGAAGATGGGCATTTTCCTTATTACCCAGGGCAACGTGTAAGAGCTAGCTCTTCATCAGTTTTCAAGAATTCAAGATGGCTGTCCGGCTTGTGGAAAGCTAATAGGTTGGAAGGTACTGTATCTAAGGTTACAGTAGGATCAGTGTTTGTTTATTGGATAGCATCTGCAGGTTATGGGCCAGATTCTTCTACTGCCCCAGCTGAAGAGCAGAGTCCAAAAAACTTAAAATTGTTGTCTTGTTTTGCTCATGCGAATTGGCAATTGGGTGACTGGTGTCTGTTTCCCTCATCAGCACTGTCATCCTCAATTTCCGTTGACAAAGGCATATCAAAATTGGAACTTAATGATTCTGTCAACAGCGAATTAGATTCTGCTCAGACAGGAAGTGGATGTGATTCAGAAGAAGCTACAGTTGAGGAATCAAATGGGAATAGGGATGCTATGGATCTTGATCCAGTGTATGTTTTGGAAGGGAATGATGGAAATGTTGGAAGTAGTGCTTCACGAGATTCTAGCTCGTGTGGTAGTTCTCTCTCAGTATCAAAGGACCCTGTCCATGAAGCTTGGCCTCTTCATCGCAAGAAAATAAGGAAAGTTGTGATCAGGAAAGAAAAGAGAGCCCGAAAGAAAGAGGAAAGTTTTGAAAAAGCTCTTTTGATTGTCAACACAAGGACAAAAGTTGATGTTGCATGGCAGGATGGAACAATAGAGCACGAACTAGATTCTACAAGTTTGATTCCTATAGATAATCCTGGTGATCATGAATTTGTTGCAGAACAATATGTGGTAGAAAAGACCTCTGATGATGGCGAGGATATTTGTGAAACTAGGCGTGTTGGGGTGGTGAGAAGTGTTAATGCCAAGGAGCGGACAGCTTGTGTGAGGTGGTTAAAAACAGTTGACAGAGCAGAAGATCCTCGAGAGTTTGACAAAGAGGAAGTTGTAAGTGTGTATGAGCTAGAGGGCCATCCAGATTATGATTACTGCTACGGGGATGTGGTTGTTCGGCTGTCACCGGTGTCTGTCTGTTTAGAAACAGCTTCTGTTGGAGAATCCATTGAGAAATCAAAGCAGAAAAATGAAGAAAGTGGGATTAAAAAGGAAACAAAAAGCAGAGCAGGTAGCAGTAAAGTAGAAAATGCATCTGGTGATCAAACTTGTGTGGAGTTCTCAGACCTCTCTTGGGTTGGAAATATAACTGGCCTTAAGAACGGTGATATTGAAGTTACTTGGGCTGATGAGATGGTGTCAATGGTATGCTTATTGCATATATTCACTTTTTCATTTTTATCTGTAATTTCTTTCTATTATATTGATATAAAGATAAATGCTGCATATTTAATAGTTTGAAGTTTTCACATTTATATCATTGATACAACACTCTACTTGCTATCTCCTTGCATTTGATTTTGGTTTATGGGAACTGAAGAACTGCTTCAATTATATTAACGTCTGGTGGAAATTTCAAGTTGCTAAAATATGTATGACTAGGACATGATCAGGCTGTTAAATATCTCATTTACTAAAATAGTCTTCTATGTGCCTTAGTGATGCAAGAGCTTTATACATAATGCTTACAATCAGAGAAGGGTCCTTTCTGGGGCTGTGAAGAGTAATGCAGGAAGACTTTTGTGAAATTTTGGCAATTAGATTAGGATTTTGCTTTGGGATGCCTGTTGGGCTTGTAAAAGCAGGCACAGCTTTTAGAGTTGAATCAATATGAATTAAATCTGAAAGTTGTCCAAACTGATTGCAGGAGTTTGAACTAATATTAGGTGGAAAAGAGTAAAATAAGAATCGAAATACCTTGGTTTGTCAGTATCTACATCCCTGAAATAGCGGGAATGTTAAAACTTGAGGATCAAGTAATTTAAAAATTTAGGGCCCATGTTTTCTGTTCAACCGACATTTTCTAGTCAATTGACATAATATAACCTAATAAGCCCCCTAGATATCCAAGCCCAAATACTCCCTATGAGCAGAAAGTGCAAAAAATACCCTGAAACAAATAACTAATAAATGTATTAAGACATTCTAACAGCTAGCTAGATAAAAATTCATAAATTGTTTGTTGAATATTATAATGAGTTCTGATGTCACAAGTAAACCATTATATTAAATCATTTTTATCCTTAAGCTTATTGAGTCTAGGTCCATTTGTTGCCTGTGTCACCAAGACAAAAATCAAGATAGAGTTATAAATTGGAATTCTACTGGTTTTTGGTAGTCATGATTGGGGGGAGGGGGGGAATTATCTATTTCTTTCTATGTACTTTTGGTCGACTGAAAGGTTTTAGACTACCTACATTTTATGTTATTAATATTAATGTCTGGTATCTATCTGAGGCTGATAAACTTGTATCAGTAGGCTTAAATCATGTCACAGAAAAGCCAGAGACTGTCAGAAATAAATAAAGACATGTTCCTTTTGCCATTGAAGTTACTAAAATCCTCTGATACTGACTTGAATGTTCTTTTAGTGCCAAATTAACGTAAAGAAATTTGAGTTTTGGAATCTTTCCAGTTCACAACTTGAAAATGATGTTTGAATTAGACTCTTTGAATTCTATCCTTTTGGTAAGTCTCTAAGATGCAAAATGAAAGAGTAAGGTTGATATACTTATATGTGGATTTTATGTTATTAAACACTTGTTCATGTCTGATGATACGGCTTTTCCATTTTATCTGTCAATAATTTACTTTACTTCTAGGTTGGACCCCAAGCAATCTATGTTGTTGGTCGGGATGATGATGATGAATCAATTGCTGCTGGGAGTGAAATAAGTGATGCTGCAAGTTGGGAAACTGTTAATGATGATGAAGTGGAAGTCAATGAGGATTCCAGAGAGGTTTGTTTCTTTTTCCACCTGTACTGCAGAAATCTAAAAGTTACCAATCTTGCAAACTCTAAAGATGTTGATTGTAGTTATTAGCCCTTTTCTTTAATTATGCAAGTTAATGATGTGCAGGATATTGAGAGGGACAGTTCAAGCAGCGCTACTTCTGAGGCAGAAGAGAGTGGAGAGAATGACTTAGGTAGGGCTGCAGCACTTTCTGTTCCCCTGGCAGCATTCCGATTCGTCACCAGACTTGCCACTGGAATATTCTCAAGGGGCCAAAGAAACTTAGATCCTGTTCACTTGCAGTCAAAAGGTGAAAGTGAACTTCCATCACTAGTAGTTAGTGATGAGTCTAGTTCCCAGAAATGTATTGCCATTGATGGTGACAATTCAGGCAATAAGAATAGAAGAAGTCAGGAAGTTGTTGCTCCAGAAGCATCTGAAATTTTAGAAGCATCAAAGACATTGTGTGGCTTGAGGAATGAAGATGCTCCAGCAAGTTGCGACAATGATGCTTGCAGTTTCAAACACTTTGACATAACTAAAGATCCTTCAGACCATTATTTTATCGGTGCAAATGGACAGGTACTGCTGCCTTATTTCTAATATCTCAAGAAACAATAGAATGTAGGAGTTGGGAAATGAAAGAACGAATAGGTACTTCCATGTTTATTGTATCCTATATCTTTCTGATGAATATTGAGCAAGACACACATGTGCGCATGCACATGCCCGCATATTGACAATAACAATAATTACAGATTAGTATTAATCTAGATTCTTATATTTGGCTAAACCAAAGATCGAAAGTATCGATGCATATGAATACATTCAAATGTTCGTTTCTTTCTTTTAAATGCAATTCCCTTTATTATATCATACTGAGATCCCTACATGATTTTCAATCCACTTTCAGAGTACCAACCGAAAATGGTTAAAGAAGGTGCAACAAGATTGGAGCATACTTCAGAATAACCTTCCTGGTCTGTGATACATTTATTTGATGCCATCTAAGTTTAGTAGTGTACTGTACACCCATTTCAGTAAGTCTAAACAGTTGAAAAAATTTGACAGAGGAAATCTATGTACGAGTTTATGAAGATAGAATGGATCTCCTGAGAGCAGTTATTGTAGGGGCATACGGGACTCCTTACCAAGATGGGCTATTTTTCTTTGATTTTCACCTTCCACCAGAGTACCCCGACGTTCCACCGGTAAGGAATATTATTTTGAAACTGTAGAATTTATTGTGACCCGCACCCAAAAAAAGGGAAGATAGTTAAATATAAAATTATGCATTCAATTTGTATAAATTTAGTCCAAATGTAGATATCTCATGCCTTTCTTTGTTCTTGTCTGGGTCTCAAACAATGCAGTCAGCATACTATCATTCTGGTGGTTGGCGTATTAACCCTAATTTGTATGAGGAAGGGAAGGTGTGCCTTAGCCTTCTAAATACATGGACAGGTAGAGGAAATGAAGTATGGGATCCAAAATCTTCTAGCATCCTTCAAGTCCTAGTTTCACTGCAAGGGTTAGTGCTCAACTCTAAGCCTTACTTCAACGAAGCTGGGTATGATAAGCAGATTGGAACAGCTGAAGGAGAGAAGAATTCATTGTCATACAATGAGAATACATTTTTACTTAACTGCAAGACTATGATGTGTCTTATGCGGAAACCCCCCAAGGTGATTATGAATAAAGTTTATAAGATGTCTTGTTTAATCACATCCTTTCCTATTTTATCAAGATTAGTTAACGTACTATTATATTATGCATACTTAGCTTTCACTAGACTCAGTATGTAGTTCATCTCATCATCCTATAGCAAACTGAAACTCTAAAAAGAAAGGTTGGGCCTGGGGTAGCAAAGAAGAAAGAGGAGGCGCTTTTTGGGCGACATAGTGTTGATGGTTTGTATGCAAAATGGCATTATACCCTTATTAGATCATAATCAGTTCTTGATGGCAGTCTATATTCAAATTACTTTTGTATAATATAAAGTGAGATATTTTCTTTGGAGGAGAATGTATAAGACAAAGTATTAAAATTAACTAGTCCAAATTACCTAATTGCAACTATGGGCATTTCATTTAATAATGAGTGTATGAAACTGTTTTATGAATTACAACATTTTGCATAGCCTGACAAATTTTATTTAGCAATACTTGATGTGTCAGGAAGTCTATAGTATCTGTACAATGCTATATCAGTATTCTAATGTCTAGATTTAATGTTTTCAAGTGTTCGGTGTTGAGAATACTGTAGTGTCTTTTGATTGTGCAAAGTATATTTGATTTTTATCATGCTGATGAATACTCTAGGACTTTGAAGTGCTCATCAAGGAACATTTTAGGAGGCGTGGTCATAACATCCTTAAGGCTTGTGATGCATATATGAAAGGGTACTTGATTGGCTCGCTGACTAGAGATGCCTCTGTAAGTGACAAGAGCATTCAGAACTCAACTTCTGTGGGTTTCAAGTTGATGTTAGCCAAGATAGTGCCGAAGCTTTTCTTGTCTCTGAGTGAGGTTGGAGCTGATTGCGAAGAATTTAAGCATCTGAAAGAGTTGTAGCATAAATTTGAAGTTATAAAGATACATCACCTCCTTAAAGCCAATGAGGTCTGCCCAAATTTAAAATTTAAAGGTACTAACAAATGTAAAGGTTCTCATGTGTTGTCATTGTTTTGATTTCTACAATTAAAACATCTCATTTCTCTTATTTAAAAGACCAATTCACTTCTAGGAGCTTGAAGGACCCAGGAACAGAATTGGTGGGTCTTATGTTACGTTGAGAGAAGCAACCACTAACTGAGCAGGCTGGAAATCATTTTGATTTTGGTCACCTTGGGAGGGGGTGGGGGGGAAGGAGGCAATGTTGGTTACTAACTTGTATTTTGGTCTACTTTATTTTTTTATATTTGGGGAGAGGGTGGGGAAAAGGGTTGGATTTTCGCAAGTATTTGAAAGCGTTTGGTTGTCTTGCATTGATTGATTGCCTCCTGCTTGTCAGGATATGATGAATTGAATATAATTGAAGAATGGATACCTTTCTTTTATATTTTTCTAATGGATTCTACGCTCATCAGCTTCATATTAGCATTTTGACATTTTTGCTTTTAATGGAATTGAAACCTTTGTTGCAATTTTCCTCTTCCTGTGATGCTCGACCGTGTCTCGTTGACTCCTTACAAGTATTTCCACTACCATTCTATCCAAAAAAAATTTAACCGGGGTAACCCCAAGTAAGACACGATATGGGAGCACTGCATGGCTAGAAGATTTATACATTCTTGGGGCGCGGTCGGGGGGTGGGGCAGTTAAAGGTATACAAGTTGGCATTGGCAAGAAGTGTGGATTTTTATTTTTCTTTTGTACGTGTAGCGTTACTCTTTCTGCAACCAAGATTGCACATATGGCTGGATGGAGATGTGTAGTTTTTAAGCTAGGGCTTATCTGAGGACAGAACCTCGTGAGGAGCCTTGGATTGACCTTTGACACCTAACAAGATTGTTATTGAAATTGTTCATCTAACATTGGCTATTCCGAAGATCTCAATGCCTGCTAATGCGTGCTCATATGAAACCAGACATGAATATGGGATGTAAATTTTCTGGGATGAATTGGGTCAAAATGAATGTTGATGGTGGTCAAGCTGGTGCTGGAGGAGTACTATGTAAATCTTCTGGTGATTGGCATGGAGGCCTCTGCCATAACATTGGAATGACCTCGCCTGTTCAGGCAGAATTATGGGCTTGCATGGGACATGGGCATATTGGGAGATTATCTTGGAAGCAGTAAATCTCTGTACGCTGGTGCTAATTGAAAAAAAAGTGCGCCTTCCCATCATTGTTTTACTCTTATTTCCAGTATCAAGTCTCTTGTGCATGTCATGCTCATAAGCAAGGTAAGGGGATTGCGGATTGCGGATTGTCTCGCCAACTCTGCTCTTGACGGTCCTCTTGGCTATACGATGCTGCAAGTTCTTCCCACGGTTGCTTCTAGTTTCTTAGATACTGATTTTAATGGAGTTTCTATCCCACGTAGTTGTTTTGAGTAGTTTCTGGCCTTTGGCCCTTCTATGCACCCCGCACAAACAAACCCCTCCCCCCCCCAAAAAAAAAAAAAACAAAATGAGAGTGTTTCTTCAACCGACGTGTTGTTGACAGTGGTGTCCTAGGCAAATAGGAACCACGTCAATGCATCTAAGCTTGGTGAGTTAAACTCTTCTTGTGATGATATTGTAGGGAATGTTATGTGGAGAAAAAGAATCGTCAATGCATCCAAGCTTGGTGGGTTAAACTCTTCTTGTGATGATATTGTAGGGAATGTTATGTGGAGAAAAAGAATAGGTAACTAACTGCTTGTGAGAACTGAGAAGAGCTCAAACCTTTAATTGATGTTTTTAAAAGTAAATGATTTTTTTGAGTTCCTCTAGGAAAATGTGTCCACATTTAATGAAGAGTTCTAGCCACCCATGGCTGATAAGTATATCAGCCACCCACTTCAGCTGTAATGTCAACAATGGCAGCATGGTAGGTAAGAGCTCAAAGTTAGCAACCACCAAAGTTTGGTGGTCAAACTTTGACAATTTGCAGCAGCCCCTATCCTATAAATAGACATTCATCATCTCTTGTAAATGTATCCAGTAGAAGTGGGGGTATTCAGAGAGAGTGAAAGCCAGAGAGCTTGAGAGATATTAAGAGTTTTTGTATAGAGAGTAATTCTCTTATAAATTCTATTCAGAGAAATAGAGTGAGTTTTTCTCTCAATTCTTATTCATTTTCGTGTTTAAATGAGTTTTGGATACCCAACAAGTGGTATCAGAGCTTAAGTTGAGTGCTAGGAGAGTTTCTTGAAAGGACATAGTCTCTGCTCTTAAAATTCGAATTTTTCAAACACCTCCATTTGGTGTTTTGACCACTCCAACAGATTCTTAGTGTCAAGACGAGCACAACGGAATTTTTGGCAGGCCAAACGGACGCCGCATGAAGCCTCACTCTCTGCACTCTCCAGGAGCTTTGCCTGAGAGTGAGCGTCACTCTCCCCACTCTCCAAACCAAGGTTGAAGACGACCCGTCAGCGCCACGTCAGCATTAGTGAGTGCCACGTCAACAGCCATGTAATCATCCAGCCTGAATTTTTAGAAATTACAGGTTGACCTCTATATTTTTTGAAATTATACTTTAGCCTCTGATCGTTCAGAAATTACAATTTGATCCTTAAATTTTATGAAATTATATTTTAGCCTCTGATCTTTCAGAAATTACAATTTGATCCCTAAAGTTTCTGAAATTATACTTTAGCCCTTGATCTTTTAGAAATTACAAATTGAATCAAGAGAGTCAAATTTCCCATTTTCGACCGTTTCGGACGCAACGGTGTTTTTACTTTTGAAGGAATTCAACTTTGTTTTTGAACAAGTTAGTGTAAATGGAGGAATCTGCATCATCAGGAGCAATGCTAAAGCTCACATCTACCAACTATACACTATGGAGACCTCAGATGGAAGATCTCCTTAATTGTAAAGATTTGTACGATCCTCTGGAATTAAAGGGTGTAAACCCTGATCCTACAAAGGAAGCAGAGTGGAAGAAATCAAACAGAAAAACTATTAGTCAGATCCGACAATGGATTGATCATAGTGTCTTCCACCATATTGCAAAAGAGACAAACATATATACTCTCTGGACAAAGCTGGAAGGCATGTATCAGGCAAAGACCGCTCGAAATAAAGCCTTAATAATGAGGCGATTGGTTAATCTGAAGCTGAATAGTGGAACTTCAGTTGCCGAGCACACAAGTGAATTTTAGAGCTTGATAAACCAATTATCGTCTATAGAAATGGAGCTTGGGGATGAAACACAAGCACTCTTACTTCTCAGTTCACTTCCTGACACTTGGGAGACGCTAGTAGTCTCTCTCAGTAATTCGGCTCCAAATGGGAAACTTACCATGTCCTTGGTTAAAGATGCCCTGTTCAACGAAGAGGCCAGAAGAAAGGATATGAGCACAAACCAAACACATGCCCTTGTAACAGAAAATCGAGGGAGACAACAAAGAAGTAATCGAGGCCGAGGGAGACAACAGGAAATGATCGAAGCAATGGAAAGGGAAGGAACGTGAGTAGAGGTAGATCCACATATAGAAGAAGGCCGACATACAAGTGCTACCACTGTGGAATGGAAGGTCATTTAAAGAAGAACTGTCGAAGATTGCAGCGAGAGCAAGGGCAAAGTAGTTCTCAACCAAAGAATAATGATGGAGACACTTTTGTCACTATCCCTGGAGAGATAGCTTTCTGTTCCATTAATAATGAGACATGCCTACACGTCTCAAGAGAAAACACAGAATAGGTAGTAGATATTGCATCATCCTACCACGCAACTCCCCACAAAGATTTCTTCACAACATATAAAGCTAGTGACTTTAGAGCAGTAAAGATGGGAAATTCCAGTTTCTCTGAGATTGCTGGAATAGGTGATGTTAAGATTCAAACAAACGTGGGAAGCACAATCACCTTGAAGGATATTAGACATGTGCCAGATCTTCGGTTGAATTTACTGTCAGGAGTAGCTCTTGACAAACAGGGCTATGGTCATCAGTTTTGCAATGGCGCATGGAAATTAACAAAGGGCACCATGGTAATCGCTCGAGGTCATATTTGTGGTACTTTATATAAGACTTATGTGAAGATATGTGCAGACAGTCTCAACATAGTAAAAAAGAGGCTTCTCATAATCTGTGGCACCAGAGACTTGGTCACATGAGTGAAAAATGTTTGTCTACCCTAGAGAAAAAGGAGCTTATTACTGTTGCCAAGAATACTGTTCCAGATCCTTGCAATCATTGTTTATTTGGCAAACAACATAAAGTTTCTTTTAGTTTCTCTTCAACGAGAAGATCAGAGTTGCTCAGTCTGGTACACTCTGATGTTTACGGTCCCTTGGAGGCAGAATCACTAGGCGGAAACAAGTACTTTCTGACATTCATTGATGATGCTTCTCGAAAGGTGTGGGTGTACTTCATGAAAACAAAGGACCAGGTATTTAATTACTTCAAGCTATTTCATGTCATGGTAGAACGTGAAACTGGAAAGAAGTTGAAGTGTCTCCGGTCTGATAATGGAGGCGAATACACTTCCAAGGAGTTTGATGCCTATTGCAGGAGTCAAGGCATCCGACATGAGAAGACAGTCTCACGCACCCCACAACATAATGGTGTAGCCGAGAGAATGAACCGAACCATTATGGAAAGAGTCAGAAGCATGCTTAGTATAGCTAAGCTGCTAAAGCCATTCTGGGGAGAAGCAATCAGAGCCGCCTGCTACCTAATCAATAGATCACCGTCAGCACTGCTGGATTTTGAAGTTCCAGAGAAAGTATGGTCTGGTAAGCATCCTTTATATTCTCATCTGAAAGTATTTGATTATTTAACTTTTGCGCATGTATCCAAGGAGCTTAGACAAAAGCTCGATGCAAGGACAACCACTTGTATCTTCATAGGCTATAGAGATGAGGAATTCGAATACAGGTTATAGAACCCAAAGGAGAAGAAGGTGATTATAAGCAGGGACGTAGTGTTCCATGAAAATCAGACGATAAAAGACATTGAAAAACTCACAATGTCTCAAATTCCAGAATCCAATGCCCAAGAAGATATTTCAAGTTTAGCACTAGCACAATTTGCCACTGGTAACAATCTAGTGCTTTAGGAAATATCAGAAGCAAAAGAGGAGGAAGAAGAAGAATGTGTTGAGTAGGGGGAGACACAACCTCCTCCACCAGAAGATGTAGGACCATCACAAGGAGCTGATGATGGTGAATCTCCTAATCCAGAAGTTCAAAGATCTGAACAAGGTCGAATTCCGTTGAAAAGATATCCAGAATCCGAGTACAGTCTGCTTATTGAAGATGGCGAACCAGAAAATTTACAAGAAGTCATATCTCATAAGGATAAAGAAAAATGGTTGTTCGCAATGCAGGAGGAGATGGAATCACTGCAAAAAAATCATACTTATGAGATAATTAATTTTCCACAAGGGAAAAAGTCCCTGAAAAACAAATGGGTATTCAAGCTGAAGAAAGATGGCAGCGGAAAAGTAGTGAAACACAAAGCTCGATTGGTAGCCAAAGGATTCTAGCAGAAAAAGGGAATTGACTTTGATGAGATTTTTTCACTAGTAGTAAAAATGACTTCAATAAGGGTTATTCTTGGCTTGGTAGCCAGTTTAAACCTAGAGCTTGAACAGATAGATATCAAAACAGCATTTCTTCATGGAGATCTGAATGAAGAAATTTACATGCAGTAGCCAGAAGGTTTTGAGGTCTCAGATAAGAACCTCGTTTGCAAGCTGAAAAAGAGCTTGTATGGTCTGAAGCAAGCACCAAGGCAGTGGTACAAGAAGTTTGACTCGTGTATGGTGAATCAAGGCTACAAGAGAACTGCTGCAGATCAGTGTGTTTATACTCAGAGGTTTTCAGATGGAAATTTCGTTTCTCTTCTACTATATGTAGATGATATATTGATTGTGGGACAAGATGCAATGAAAATTAAACAGCTGAAGAAAGAACTCTCCAAGTCCTTTGACATGAAGAACCTAGGACCGGCTCAACAGATTCTTGGAATGCATATAGTTCAAGACAGGAAAAACATAAGTTTATGGCTATCTCAAGAGAAATATATTGAACGAGTGATCAAAAGGTTTAATATGCACAATGTCAAACCAGTAAGCATTCCATTAGCCAATCACTTCAAATTGAGCAAGATTTCGTGCCCCTCATCCAAAAAAGAGATAGAGAAGCTGTCAGCAATACCTTATTCTTCAGCAGTTGGAAGCTTGATGTATGCAATGGTGTGTACAAGACCAGATATTGTTCATGCAGTAAGTACCATGAGTCGTTTTCTCTCTAATCCTGGAAAGGAGCATTGGGAGGCAGTCAAGTGGATTCTCAAGTATTTAAAAGGTACATCAAAAATATGTCTTTGCTATGGGGGAGTTGATCCAATCCTGGAAGGTTATACAAATGCAAACATAGCAGGAGATCTTAATGGTAGAAAATCTACTTCAGGATTTCTCTACACTTTTGCAGGGGGAGTCATTTCATGGCAATCAAGATTGCACAAGTGCGTTGCTCTATCCACAACAGAAACAGAGTATATTGCAGCAGCAGAAGCTAGGAAAGAAAAGTTGTGGTTAAAGTGTTTTCTTCAAGAACTTGGAATCAAGCAAAATGATTACAAGGTACATTGTGACAGTCAAAGTGCTTTAGATTTGAGCAAGAATTCAATGTTCCATTCTCATACAAAGCACATTGATATTTGCTATCATTGGATACGCGAGATCATATATAAATAACTATTGAAATTAGTGAAGATCCACACAAAGGAGAATCCAGCTAACATGTTAACAAAGGCAGTTACCAAAGAAAAGCTAGAGCTATGTAGAAACATAGCTGGAATGTTTGTCAGATAACAATTGCTTCAAGAGTGGCTGGAGGGGGAGAATTGAAGAGTTCCAGCCACCCACGGTGATAAGTATACCAGCCAACCACTCCAACTGTAATGTCAACAATGGCAGCATGGTAGGTAAGAGCTCAAAGTCAGCAACCACCAAAGTTTGGTGGCCAAACTTTGACAATTTGCAGCAGCCCCTATTCTATAAATAGACATCCATCATCTCTTGTAAATGCATCCAATAGAAGTGTGGGTATCCAGAGAGAGTGAGAAAAGCCAGAGAGCTTGAGAGATATTGAGAGTTTTTGTATAGAAAGTAATTTTCTTGTAAATTCTATTCAGAGAAATAGAGTGAGTTTTTCTCTCAATTCTTATTTATTTTCGTGTTTAAATGAGTTTTGGATACCCTAACATTTAATTAGTCTAAAAAAATTGTAAAGCCAGGCAGTGTAAATTAGCGGGCTAAACTGGGTTGTTCACTGACTTTCACCATATCGAAAGATTATTAGATATACGTGGTGTAACATCGTGTAAAATATTGTTGTTACATAATGCTAATAGCTAGGGCATAATATTTGGGTTTATAATTCATTGTCAACCCACAAACATGACCTTGGGATCAGCTTCGGCTGTATTATTTAAAAGGGGAACTATGTTTAGGCCGAATAGATTTCATTGAACAGAGCCCGGATACCAAAAAATTTGAAATGCATTGAAGTGGGAACCATATCTGCACAGATTATTTGCACTCTCCGTGCTTAGTTTGGGCAATTTTGTGCCGGGTTCTTTAGCACGACTTTATTTAACAACCGTTTTAGGTCACTCTTTTTTTTTCGGCTAAAATATTAGTCACGCCTTACCAACAATGACGTAAGGAGAGGGCCCTTAGTATTTGGGTCTAAAATCCAAACTGCCTATGGAAATAATATGTTTAGACCATTGTAAAATTACTGAATAAAAATTTACCAAAAAAAAATTACTGAACAAAAAAAATAATAAAAGACCTATGTAAAGTTGTGCTCATTCAACTAGTTCGGGCAACGAATTCAAGTATCGATTATGATCCGTAAAAAATGAGGAAGAAGAATAAAAAAATAAAATAAAATAACCAAACATTGTTTGATACAATCTATGACTATGATGTATCGCCGGCGCAGAGACAGACAAATAAAATAAATAAACAACAAAACGATGTTCACAAAGAATAATGAACTCTCATTAAAGTTTCATTTTAAAAAAAGGCATTTGTTAATGAGTGTTGTTATTGTATTAGTTAAAAAATTAAAACAAAAAAGTATTAAATATAAAAATAAAATATTTAATATCATAGAACCTAAAAAAACATTTAATACATTTTTTATTAAATAATTAAAAAAAATTATTAAGAGATATTAAATACTTCTAATAACTACCTTAAAAAATTAGTATTTTCATGGCAATGGTTACTTATGTATGGCCAAACAGAATAGTAGAAAACACAAAGATAACGTATCGTGGGCGTGAAGTTAATAATCATTTCGGCCAGCCCTGCCCTTCCAACTTTCAAGGTGGAAAAGTTTACAAAAAAAAGAAAAAAAGAAAAAAGGCCCCTTTGTATTTTTTTTTGCACTGATTGTAAAGGCATCTTTTAGTTAGTTTGAATGACACGCGTGTCTATAAGACAACAGTTCAATCTTTAATTTTCAGGTCCGTTATATAAACCAAAATCATGACTTGACAAGCTTCCCAATGTTGATAGAAATCACAGGATGAGCTAGAGCTCCATATTTGAGCTGCTTCTTCAAACACAAGCAAGCCTGTGGCAAGGGGCAACCCACCCTTATTTCCACCACTGCTCAATCACATATTCTATTTTCAGAGACATGGGGAGAACAATTTTCTTCAAATATTGTACCTTCCTGTTGGCAATTCTTACTTTGCTCTGTAGTTTTTACATGAACTGTGTCATAGCTAGTGTTTATACTGTTGGTGACCAAGAAGAATGGAGTAGCCAGACAAATTATGCTTCATGGGCAGAGGGATACAATTTTAGCCTCGGCGATGTTCTTGGTACTTTCTTCAATCTTTACTTGATTGTTGTGTTTGATTTTTGTCTCTTTTTTTCTTTTTTTCACCAATGAGCAAAACTTCTGAGACTTCACGAGAGATTCCCATGATTTTATTATCTTGTAAAAGAGTTCTTATTTTTGGCGCGGTCTTTTGGTTTAGTTTTCAAGTATGTGAAAGGGCAACATAATGTGTATGAAGTAACAGAGGACACTTTCCGATCCTGTGATGCAAGTAGTGGGGTCTTGGCCAAGTACGAGAGTGGAGAAGATCGAGTGGAGCTCAATGAGGTGAAGAGATATTGGTTCATTTGCAACATAGCCGGGCACTGCCTTGGGGGCATGAGGTTTGGAATTGAACTAAAAGCAAGCGGCAATGTTACCCCTGCTACTAATTCCACGGATGGTGCATTAACCCCACAAGTTAGACCAATTCCCTCGGGTAATTCTTGTACAAGTTATATGTCTGGAAAATGGAGAGTGATTGGGAACTTTATTCCTTTCGGATTATTATTGTTCAACTTGTATTTTGTTGAAAATTTTGGCTAGGTATGTAGATTTGATTATTTATTTCTGCACATTGTGTTTTCATATATATACTTTTACAAGGCATAACCTCTTAAATTTATATTTAGACTCCTACCCCACTCATATATTTTCTTGCTGTGTGCTCAGCATGATAACAGAAGGTGGAATTAAGGATAGCAAACATGGAATTGAACCTCAGGACTTTATAGGATATATTCATTCACTTTAAATTGGTTTTAAATCAATTTTTGAACTCCTGAAAATAATGGTAGAAGTTGCAAATTCTCCATGTATCAGAGATTAATCGCCCTCAAAAAAATTGCTAAAAAAAAACCAAGTTAAGAAGATCAGCAGATAATTAAGGATACAGTGCGGAGGAACATTGGAAAGGCTTTCACGTTGTTCTGTGTTTTGCTTATAGATTAATCATAGTGAGTTATGCTTATGATTCCCAATAATAAAAAAAAACCTGTAATTGGATCAATCTCAGGAAAAACAATCTTCACTGGATAGAATGAAAGAGATGTTCACGAATTATGTACTCTCAGAGTATTTTGGGCCTTGGCCGTCTGTTTACTTTATTAAGTTTCTCATCACTGAAAGTATGAAACACGGGGAAAAAAATGTACAGTATAACAGAAAGGTGGGAATTCAGAACAACAAAGATAGCTAATTAAGATCATAACCAAATGTGGTAAGTGGTTTCAATGTTAATTTCAGGTCAAATGTTTGATTCTTAAAATTGTAAGAGCTCATAACCATCACATTTTTAAATTCAATCAAAATTAGTATGATGCTTAAAAAATATTCTCTACGGATTAAATGTTCTACTCTTAAAATCATTATTATTGTGAGAATTTATAATTATCACACTTTTAAGTCTAAACATAATGCCTAAAGGATACGAGAATGCTGTGATTCAAACAAAAAATACAAGCAACATAAAAATTGTAGAGAAATGAGATAGAAAGCAAAAGGGGCAATGGGATGACGCAAGTAGGTCATGCAAGCAGTTTGTGATGTTTACGGGCTGTCTGTTTGTGCGAGAGACCAAACAGTACATCATATCACGTTATGCTCGAGGAGACCACCCACACCACATGGTTGCCATATTTGCACGTAATAATCGAATACACCCTATAACAAAACCTTTAAATAAGGTTAAATTTTAAAAAAATTCCTTCTATTTTATTTTATATGTAAGTTATCTCTTCATCCATTTGAATGAGTAATTTATCTCCTAATGATATTAAAATTGATGACAGAATTCGATAATTAAGGGATAAGTTGTACCAATTAAAAAATTAATAACTAAATTATAATATTCTGGCTACCAATCAAAATTCTAAAGGATAAACTATAACAATTAAAGCTTTAATTAAAAATTAAATTAAGTATAAGTGAAGTAAAATAGAATTAATTTTTTTTAGGATTTATCGTGTCAGTTTAGTGTCCCATAAAAATAGGACGAAAAATTCAAAGATAAGATTTATCTAAAAAGGAAAGGATCCAAATCTTATATATATATAAAATTCATCCCTAAATTCTTTTTACCCTAATTTTAATTAATGGATACCGAACTGACTATAAAATAAAATGAATTAGGGTTTATGGAGTTGCCTAAACTCAAGCACTCATCATCAGCAATTTCTCTCCTTAGCTCTTCTTTCCGTTCGTCTTATTTTTTTAATTCTTATGGGAGGTTTGAGAGAGTATGAGAATTTGAGCAGATGATGAATGAAATGAATCATTAATTGCTTATTGGTTATTCCATGAAGGTATCCAAAATCGAGCTTTTTAAAACTGATGCTCAAATCCGACTCAATCGCCAAGCCTTCCCCTTTCTCTTATTATTTTATCTTTTTAAACATTTATCTTTTTTTCATTTGAAAGTTCCATCATTCTTTTTAACATTTTCAACCTATAGTATATTTTGAACAAATAGTATGTATGCTCTTAGATCTTGCGACTTGCGAGACTATTTTCAGATCCAAGTTTTCATATCTTATTTATGTTCTTGTAAAACAATGATTGTTTTATTATGCAATTCATCATTAGCACCCTGCAACAAATGTCTCTCAGATCGCTAACAAATTGAGATCTGAATGCGCTTCACAAGAGTATCACAATCACAACCTCTAGTTACGCTGTACTCATCTGTGCAGTGCTTCCCTTCCGAAATATTTATATTGCATGCTGGTTTTCTACCATTTTTTTCATTTCAAAAATAGTTTCTACTGGACTAGGTACGTATCTAGATACTCCAAAATAGTTTGCCAAGACTCAATTGCCATTCCAAATCTACATTTTGCATCATTGGCATAGTTAAGAGACTTCAATTAATACTATTTGATGATAAATTCATTCCCTTTCTGCTATCTATCGACTACGTTGGAGGTTTGCTTTTTCTTCCTCAAAATTTATGTATTTTTTTCTACGTCTAAAAAGTGAAATTTAAGCAAATAAAACATCATGTCTTTTTAAGTATGCACAAAACTCATCAACAGGTGAAGGCCGGATCAGTTAAACCCTAGTGCCGCTCCTCTCTCCTGCTTTGTTCTCTCCACGGTGAGAGTTCTCCCCTCTCCTTCATTTGTTGCTAGCTATTCTTTTCATTTTCTTTCTCTTTCTTGGCGGTCATCCTTAAATTATTGTTCTTTATTTTTTCATTTTTTTGATACCCTGTGAGAGAATGCTTGATTTGGTAAAGAAATATACAATTCCTTCTCTGATAGTGTATGTGAAGATAGTGACCAATATTGATCTTTGATCGCTGCAATCTTTCAAGAGAATTCTCTCTAATACTATTTGGAGATAATGTGTGTTGTCTCCTCTCGGAAGCTACTTGCAGCCTATCCAAACTATTTACCAAGTCAATAGCACTTCAGGATCCAAGTGATTAGCACAATTTTTGTGCTTGGACCTTATCTATCTATTTATGACCTTTGCAGCTTTGCTCGATGGAACTACGGCAACTCATCTTATGCTCGCTGAGGGGAGACATTATTATATCTATTTTCATAGACATTTTCTTTCCAAATGGCTCCTTATTAGACTAAGATTCAATAACTCTATCGTGTAAAAAAAACCACATGCATATGTAGAGACTAAGTTTCAATATATACATGTATGTATATTTAGGCAGTTGTGTTTCGACTTTCCGGGATTATAATCATACATTCTAGTAATGACTGCTCTATATGCATCATACATGCCAAAGTATTAATTCAACATTTTAGAAAATGTTCAATAAGAAAGCTTATGAGAGAACGGCTTGAAAGATTAACTACGAAATTGGTGGGAGTGATAGGCACCCATCTGGTGGTTGTGGAGGTGATGTTGATCCCTGCCGACACCATTTTCTGATGTTGCTGTCATCTCATGAGTCCATCCTCTTGTTGGGTTCCGCGTAAGCTCTAGTAGGGAGTCTCTTACATCTTCAGCCTCAACCATTTCACTGTCCTTTTTCTGTTAAACACCCCAAAAAAGAAAAAGAATAATCATTCATTGCCTATATGTATGAATATGATAATAATACCATATATGTAGCTATAGCTATATTTATAGACTTGTAATGTTAGAAGCTACATTACCTCCACTTTAAAAACATTGGACACGAGGCCTTTGTGGCTGGTTACAGTGGCATGTACTACTTCCATACCCAGAGTGTTCAACGCCTCCATCAATTTCACAAACCCACCAGGCCTGTGCTCACGGAACACCTTCACAAAGTACTCATTCCCATCTATGAGAGCCACTTCCACTTGCGGCTGCAATATGCAAATGTTGCATTAATTAACCACAGACACTCTGACAAGAAAACTGTTCAAAATCTAAACTAAAAGAAAAGGAGGGTAATCTGGTTAGATAAAATATACGCTAGGTTAGGTACCTCCATCTGCTGCGTCTGCTTGTCAATGGTAGTAGCATCCAATTCCTGCTTTTGCTTCGAAATATAGTAATTCCCTGATGTCCCCACATGAAACCCATCTTGGGTCTTACCATGCTCAGCTTTTGGCCCAAGTTCACCTCCATTATGTCTAGCAATATCTGGTTGGACTCCCACATATTGGTTATTGCCATTGATGCAGTTGCTTTCAGCTTCTGTGTCTGAATTTTCCTCAAGCTCATCTTGGAGCTCTTTCACTTGCTTCTGCAAATCCATCACA
Organism: Styphnolobium japonicum; assembly: GCA_023212625.1. Taxonomy (NCBI): domain Eukaryota; kingdom Viridiplantae; phylum Streptophyta; class Magnoliopsida; order Fabales; family Fabaceae; genus Styphnolobium; species Styphnolobium japonicum. Next base: position 2,256,614 of record JALBWW010000013.1, read on the forward strand.
AACTCAATCGCATCCCCAAGAATGGACGCCCTATCTAGCTTAGAAATTCTGGGAACCAAAGACCGAAGGTTGTATAACCTGTCATTGAGCTTCTTCCTTCTCTTCCTCTCCGCTACAAGGTTTTTCGAATGGTTTCCTTTCCCATTCCTCTTTCTATACTTTGCATCATCCTCTTCTTCATTCTGATCACTGCAATCTGACATTGAATCCGATCGACCTACAACGTGTTTCAGCAAATCCTTGTCGTGCCCTTGCTTCTCCTTCTGGTCCAAAGGCTCCACACATTGCTTATGCACGTCTTGGGTATCCATCATCACGCATTTCTGATACGTATCCATCCGTTGAACCTCATGCTCCTCTGCTGAGGTGGATTTAAGTGGGTTAGTTTGCTTTTCCTGAAGGAAGGAACCTTGGGATTCTTCATAAAAGGCATCATTTTTCATTCTGTTCTGCGGGTTGTAGTTGAATTGCTGCATGAAGTTCAGTGGAGAACTGCAGAGACGGATGCGGTCCAGAGAGATGTCATGTGGGAGACTTGAGGTCTCTGATGCCGTTGTGAGAGAAATTGGTGGCTGCTCGAAATTATTGTTCCTGTTATTCCCTTCATTTTCATCACCTAGAAGTGGATTTGGTTGCATATTTCTTATGGAATTTACGTCAATATTGTAGCTGATTGAGTTGTTCACCGCTTCCTCCTCCACTAAGGCAATGCACTGGGATGTGATAAAATCGATTACCTGATGATCTTCAGGCACCTGTTACAATAGAGAGAGAGAGTCTAATCAAATAAGAAACTGTCTTGTCTTGTTATGAGAGTAAAGCAGTAAATTTTGACAATTGAGCGATGCATCTGTGGTTAACATGTACACACACAAGTGAAATAACATGACAGTACTTGTTTAGTTACAAACAGCTCAACTAGTCCACCTGGCACCGGAATCAAAACCTGGGTCCCAATTGTTTCCTGCAAAATTAATACTCACATATATGGAGTTAGCTGGAAAAAAAATGAAATCCATTTTGCGTCCCAAAGATGAAGTAAAAATGGGATTTAACGTGAAGAAATTAACTTACTTCCAAAATGTTTGAATCCGAGCTATTAGAATAGTTCACCCAATTGGGTTGGTTTGTTAATAGGGTCTGTTCGTAAATCCTGTACGTGGGCTCGCTTGGTGAGAGTACAGGACAGCTGGGCTAAAAATTTCAGTAAGGGAAGAAAAATGTATATAGGTAAGAGCAAATGAATGAATACATACCCAGAATCTATGGGCACGGAAGTGGGAAGTTGGGAAAGAAGATCACAGGGCTTTGTTCTGGGGTGTGAAAACATGGTATCCCTGCATGAAGCCACTGAAGAAACAGGGAAAAGATGTTCTTCCCCAGCATTTTGATTGTTTTCTGTGCCAGCACAACAGCATCCCATCCACTCAAGAAACCTAAAGCAAACATCACAATTGAACAAGGAGAGAGAGAAAAAAGAGAGAGAAGAAATGTGGAATATGAGTAGTTATGCATAACCTTTGGTCTTCACTCAATTTCCAGTAGACACAGTAGTCCCAGCCGTTCAAACCCACAAGGGGTCTTAGTCTCTCAGGTAGGATTTGCATGATGATGTTCATGTCACCTGCAATAATTGATAAAATGCCATTAATGGATGCTGAGACCCGCTAGCTAGCTGACAGAAACCAGGTATCAATCAAGAGTTTGTCAGATATCAAAATGATATATATCTTATAGTTTTTGTAGAGAAAAAAAACAAGCATACTATCATATCAGATCATGTCCTATTTCATGCACTTCTGAAACATCCACATGCATCCACACAAATACCCCATAAAGAGAAAAAGAGAATGAGAGAGACCTGGCAGATAATAATAGAACTTCCTCTTGGAACTCCCAAAATGAATATGGCTACTTCCTTTGACTAAAAGCAAGAAAAGCAAGAGCAGAATTGAAGAACAAACAGAACAGAAGCAGAAGAAACAAAAACTGAGATCCATACAAACTTAGTTGATAGCAACAGTTAACTGCACCGTCATCCCAAAATTTGGACCATATCCACTTTATGCCGAAAGTCCCATCTCAGCAAACTCAGACCAAAAACAAAGTTCCTTATGTCAATGTCTAGAATGAACGAAGATGCAAACAATCGAAACACACCCTGTTCCTTCTTTATTTCACAAGAATGTCCTTTTATATATTTTGGAGAGTGGCTGTTACTATAGTAGGTGAACTGCAGAGGCTGTATGAGGGAGATATTTTTGCTATGAAATAATTCTTTTTCCTTGTGTTATGTTAAGGAAGAGAAACGAGAAATGAGGAAAGAAAGGTGCATTGAAAGATATAGATGAGTTGGTAATGATGGCAGGAGCATATTGCATGATCCAAGATGGCGTACAAAACCTTAACTACCTTACTGAAGTTTTTCATTCGTTTTGGATAGTATATTCTCTCAAACTTCAACTACTCCACTACTCTATACCAGAAACGGAAACTGCACATTACAGGTATATACCACAAGGCTAGAAATAAAAGAAGGAATTTGTGTGCACTTTATTGTGGATGACGTAAGTTTAACTAAGACAACTACCCTTCAAATAAAGGAGAACCATTCGGTTGGCGTACCAATTCTGTGCTTAATGTAATTTGATGCTGAAGTGTGATTGTACAATTGTACTACACTTTTTTTACCCAAAAAATAAAAAATAAAAATTCGATATACATTTTCAATTTTAATGATCTTTAGTTTCTTTGCTCAATTGGAGGCAAACCTGCTATTTGTCAAATAAGACTAATTGTTAAGTATGCATCTTCATTTTCTTTCATTGTATACCAATAATTAAAGAGGAAAAGTTTATCCTTTTTTTAACTGATGACTTCTTCCATGTTTTATTTATTTTAGATTTTATTGTCTTTTTTTAGGTAGGGTTTTAATTTAATTTTCTATCAGCTTAGCCCACCACAAATTAGAATTGAGAGAATGACCTTAAGGTGAACTTGGAAAAAATTATCTTCATTTAGTTTTTGGATAAAATTAATCAAGTATTTAACTAATTTAATTAATAATTTATGTACAATTAATCACGTATCAAATATCAAAATAAAGATAAATTATTAGTTAGCTGTATATAAATTATTGGTTAAATTAGTTGAATACTTAGGCCCCATTCGGGGTGATTTTTAGTTTTATGTTTTGAAAATTTCAAAATCTAAATCTAGTTTCAGTTCTAAATTTTGAGTTTTAATTTTTTTTTGAGTCAAGTTACTCTCTTTACCTTGTCTCACTATGGATTCACCAAATATAAAAAAATATTAACACATAAAAATAATTAAAAATGACAATAAAACAATTAAGTCTGAAAAAATAACAAAAATACTTAAAAAATTGAAAATATAATAATATAAATTTTGACAACAAAAATAAATATTATAAAAATAATAAAATTGGTAATCATAATAGTATGACCAACCATAATAACAACAGCAATAATAAAAGTAATTATAATGCTTATATAATTTGTATTCAGTTCCTATTGAGCAAAAATTACACATGAATAAATAGTAAAAACATTAAAAATATCATATAATTTGTTGCTTTCCTTTTTTTGGAGTCAGAACCAACGTTTATTTTCTTTTTTGTTTGATAGCTATGTTCCTCCTGATCAAAATCATTTTCTCCTTTCATCACCACTGCAAGATAAGCAATTTCACAATTTGTTAAAAAATGCAAAAGGGGTGAATGAAACCACAATTACCAGAACTGATATTATTATCTCGTGAGTCATTTTACATCAATAAAATTAGAAATCAAAACTTAGTAAATAAAACTTAATTGTAACTATATCATGAGTCATTAACATCATTAGAAACCAACAAAATCAAAATCATAACTGTAACAATATCAACCTTGTTGAGAAGGAGAGAGAGAAATGATGAGAAGAGTCTTTAAAGAAAATGAAAGGGTGAGAAAAAATACAACAGAGACAAAAAAAATATTAAAAAAAATAGTCATAGAAGAAAAGAGCGAGAAGAATGAGAGAAAATACCTTCACAAAAACAAAAGAGAGGAATGGTGAAGAAGCAGAGAGGGATGATGAAGGGCACAAGACAGAGAAATGAAGGGGCACGAGAAAGAATATGATTTTAAGATGAAAACTGAAACAAAAATCACAAAACTTATTTTTATGATTTTGTACTTTAGAAGAAAACTGTTTTAAAATTAAGTAAAAAATCAATTTAAACTCCATTTTACTTGAACACATTTCATTGTTAAATTTAAATTTTACAATTAAAAACAAAAAACTTACAACCACCTCAAACGAGACCTTAATTAATTTTATCTAAAAATTAAATGAAAATAATTTTCTACCAAACCAACCTAAAAAATCATTTTCTCATTAAAATTCCAAGGAACCCTAGAAGCGTCGGGTTTCCGTGATACTCATCATTGGATTTGATGGACAACAAAATTCTGCAACCTCTTCTATTTGTTGAGAGATAATATAAATATGACTTTAACCATTCTATACTATTTATTTTGCAGACCAAAGAGAATTTTAATTTTAATTTTCCTTATTTATTGATTTTACTATTGAAGAAGACATTATCGTAAAATTGAGAAATTAAGGAATTATAAGAATATTTTTAACTTCAAATGTCTCAATTTAAAAAACAAGATTTTCATATTAGTATCCAAAATAGTTTGTTGGCAAGCATGCGTAGTATGATCTAGAGGGAGAAAAAAAAATTAACATTAATGTCACGTTATCCATGTCTTAATGTTTCCTTTGGTTGTGTCCACCCTCTTATATTTTTTAACTAGAAAAAAACTTGTGCATAAAATAAAAAATGAATAATGGAGAAAAAGTTCAAAAATTTTTGTTTAAAATTAATTTTTGATAAAAAAGGAAGAAGTTACAGAAAGAAATGTTAGCCCAAGTGGCCTCTAATAAGGGTTTGAATCCTAGAGGGGGGGTGAATAGGATTCTAAAATTTTCACAAACTTTTCTAAAACAGATTTTCTTTGTAAAGATATATTGTATTATCAAACGAAATAATGAATCTTTAATCACTATCAATTCAATTAATTTCAAGATAACCCTAATAAGCAATACAAGACTGAAATTAAAGAGTGTAGGGTTAGAGAAAATTGCAAACCGAGATTTATCCTGGTTCGATCACCACCACTGTGATCTACATCCAGTCCCCACACCAACCGGTATGAGATTTTCTTTCACTATGTAGGATCTTGATTACAACGCTCAAGAATTTTTACACCGGAGATACCTCACTCCGCAACCTTTACAAATCGTGATTCCTCACCCTGAATCAACCCAAGAAGATTCCCACTTCTTCTAAACCAACGCACACAGTAAACGAATAATAGCAAGATATTGAATCACTCTTGAAAGTGAAGATTACACAAATTGAAGCTCTATGATCACCGTAAAGATTGAGAGAAAGAGACAATGGTTTCACTTTGAGATACTTTCTTTTTCGTATATATGAGTGTGTAGATTGAATGTACTTTAACTAGATGAGATAAGTTTCAGTTAAAAGCTGATTTCAGTTGTGTGAATCGATTCACACTTACTCGTGAATGGATTCACAGCCATTCAAATCAATATATGCACTCTGTGAATGGATTCACAAATTCTTGTGAATAGATTCACAAATCTCTATGAATAGATTCACAGCTATTCATGAATCGATTCACAGACCATTAGAATGCTTGAATCGATTCACACACCTTTGTGAATTGATCAATGAATCGATTCACACTTATTGTGAATGGATTCACGAATGTGAACTTGAGTGAATCGATTCACACTTTCTCGTGAATGGATTCACGTAAGCTAAAATTGATTCTAAATTATTGAAAATTGATGAATGCATGAATGCAATTCTATTATATCATCCTAAGTTCATTTTAGATTCATTTTAAGTGTCTCTTTCAATCATCTTGTGTGATCTTACAAGGGATCTAAAATAAGTGTAAACCTTAAGAACTACCCTTTGTAAAAACTAAGAAAATCTAAATCTAAGTCTTCCAAGCTTGAATTTTACTTAACTTGGCACACTTTGTCATCTTCAAAACTTTGTGCTTCATGTTCAATTCTAACTAGGAGTATGCGTTCATTCACATTCTCCCCCTTTTTGATGATGACAAACTCATGAAGACTTGACTTGAATTATTTCTTTCTAAGCTCCCTCTGAATTTGGCGTCCTAATTTTAGATTGAAACAAACCTGAAACATAGATAGGAACACCTTTTCTCCCCCTTTTGGCATTATCAAAAAATATATATATGGAACATAATATGCGTTCATTCTAATGAGAATATAATCCAATGAAGTTCATAACATATAAACAGAAGTAATAACAGAAAGTCAAAACAGATAGTAAACAAATTACAATCCAAATGCAAATACATGGCAAATAACAGCAAAATTAACTAAGAAACTGAAAGTAAAATCAGGGGTGATCATCAGATGTAAATGCTAAGTATGTGAATTAGATGATGTGAATCGATTCAATCTTGCTTGTGAATCGATTCACAGAAGCCTGAATTTAAGAGCAAGTGAATCAAGTGCTGTGAATCGAGTCATAGAATGAATTGAATCGATTCACAGAGATGTGTAATGTGTGAAATGTGTATTAGTTGCTGTGAATTGATTCAAAACTGGTTATGAATCTATTCACAGAGGCATAAGTTCCAATGAAAAACCAGTAAAATGCTTATATATCAGTTAAAGGCTCACTAAGTATGCTTTAAAAGAGATTATCTAAGTACAGATATCCTATTCTGAGAATTGGATCATATTAGAACACACATGTTACACACAATTCCAATTAATTAAGTAACAAATGAAATCAAATCAAGAAAGTCATATAGCAGGTTGATCAAATACAAGTTTTGAAAGAATATAGGCCATACCTTGAGTAATGTGGGTGTAATACTTGGTTGCTGCATAATTTGGTTAGGTAATGCAAATATAAACAAGTATACACACATCTATGCTATACAGGATGCATCTAGTATGCCTAATTCACTCCGAATGTAGAAAAAGCTTTCTTTAGGTAATGGTTTTGTAAAAATGTCAGCTAATTGTTTGGATGATTCTATAAATTCAAATACACAATCTCCTTTTTCAACATGGTCTCTTAAGAAATGATGTCTAATATCAATATGCTTAGTTCTAGAGTGTTGTATGGGATTTTTGGTTAAGTTTATGGCACTGGTATTGTCACACCTTATGGGAATTTTATTTAGTTGTAAGCCATAGTCAAGTAGTTGTTGTTTCATCCACAAAATTTGTGCACAACAACTCCTGCAGCCTATGTACTCACTCACTGTGGACAAAGCTACACCGACTTGCTTCTTACTATTCCATGAAATTAAGGAGTTCCCAAACATGTGGCAAGTACCACTAGTGCTTTTTCATTCCAACTTGCATCCAAAGAAAGTCTAATCCGAGTATCCAACTAGACCAGAAATTCCACCCTTAGGATACCATAGACCCATATTAGTTGTACCTATTAGGTATCTTAGAATTCGTTTACAAAGAATGAGGTGTGATTCTTTAGGATTACTTTGAAATCTAGCACACATGCACACACTAAACATTATGTCCTGGCCTACTAGGTCAAATATAACAGAGAACCTATAATACCTCTATATTTTGAAGGATCAATAGGCTTACCACCTTCGTCTTTGTCTAAGTAAATGTGCACCCATTGGTGTCAGATTTCTTTGGCATTCTCCATTCCAAATTTCTTGATAAGCTCCTTGCAATATTTGACTTGATTTATGAAGATGCCATTCCGTGTTTGCTTTATTTGTAGTCCAAGAAAGTAATTCAACTCTCCCATCAAGGACATTTCAAACTCACTGCATTAACTTTGAGAATTCTCTACACAAAAACTCGTTAGTTGAACCAAAGATTATATCATCCACATATATTTGAACAAGTAGAATATCCTTTCCTTTATTTTTGATAAAGAGTGTAGTATCAACCATTCCCCTTTTGTATCCTTTTTCCAAAAGGAATTTACTCAACCTATCATACCAAGTTCTTGGAGCTTGCTTAAGCCCATAAAGAGCCTTTTTCAATTTAAAAACATGGTTGGGAAATTCAAAATTTTCAAAACCGGGGTTGACCTACATATACCTCTTCTTCTTGTATGAAACCATTAAGAAAGGCACTTTTAACATCCATTTGGTATAGTTTAAAATCCATAATGCAAGCAAATGCAAGAAGTAATCTAATGGCTTCTAACCTAGCTACGGAGCATATGTCTCATCATAATCAATTCCCTCTTCTTGATTATAACCTTTGCTACCAATCTAGCTTTATTTCTAGTTATTATACCGGTTTCATCAAGTTTATTTCTAAAACCCACTTAGTACCAATTACTTGATGATTTTTGGTCTTGGCACTAGCTTCCATACTTCATTCCTTTCAAATTGATTTAGTTCATCATGCATGGCCATCAACCAATTTTCATCAAGAATTGCCTCACTAATGGTTTTAGGTTCGATTTGAGAGACAAAAGCTAAATAATTGCATATATTTCTAAGATTTGATCTAGTAGTTACCCCTTTTGATATGTCTCCTATCACTTGATCGATAGGATGATCCTTTAAAGTTCTCCACTCTTGGGGCAAGTCTAGATGTTGAGATTTTTCTTCATTTGGAGGAGATCCATCTTCATTTTCTTCAACTTTCTTTTCAATGTTGGTTTCCTCACTTGGCTTTGGACACAAATCTGCAACATTTTCAATAACAACATCCTTTCCCACCAATTGGGGATTAGATTCATCAAATGCAATATGAATTGACTCTTCAATAGTCATAGTCCTCTTATTATAAACTCTAAAGGCTTTGCTAGAGAGAGCATAACCTACAAAAATGCCTTCATCTGCCTTAGCATCAAATTTGCCTAAATTTTCTTTACCGTTGTTTAAAATGAAACATTTACATCCGAAGACTCGAAAATGGGAAATATTAGGTTTTCTACCCTTGTACAATTCATAGGGGGTCTTTTTCAAAATTGGTCTTATCAAAACCCTATTTAGAACATAACAAGCGGTATTCACCGCATCCGCCCAAAAATACTTAGGTAAATTAGTTTCATTAATCATAGTTCTAGCTAGTTCCTCTAAGGAACGATTCTTTCTTTCCACAACTCCATTTTGTTGAGGAGTTCTAGGAGCAGAAAAATTATGATTAATTCCATTTTCTTCACAATAGCTTTCAAAGAGATGATTTTCAAACTCACCTCCATGATCGCTTCTAATAGATGCAATCTTTAAATCTTTTTCATTTTGAATACGTTTAGCAAGTTTGATAAAGACATGAAATGCTTTGTTTTTATGAGGTATGAACATGGTCCAAGTGAATCTAGAAAAGTCATCTACTATTACTAGGGCATAGTAATTGCCACCAAGACTCATGGTTCTAGAGGGACCAAACAAATCCATGTGCAATAGTTGCAAAGGCCTATTTGTTGAAATTATGTTCTTTGCTTTAAAAGAGGCCTTGACTTGCTTTCCCTTTTGACAAGCATCACACAACTTGTCCTTTTGAAATTTTATCTTTGGTAGACCAATTACTAGCTCCTTAGAGATGAGCTTATTTAGATGCTCCATATGAATATGAGCTATTCTCCTATGCCATAACCATGCATCCTCATCTTTTGTCAACAAACATTGAGTGTTATTAGAAGGTATATTTTCTAGGCTAATCATGTAAATGTTGCCTACTCTATGACCGATAAACTTAATTTGCTTATCACATACATTTTCAATTATGCAACAATTTGAATTAAAAATGATTCTATAGGCTTTGTCACATAGTTGGCTAATGCTAAGCAAATTGTGTCTTAAGCCTTCTACATATAAAACATTTTCAATGATAGTAGAAGAAGGATTACCAACATTACCAATTCCAAGAATCTTCCCTTTGTTGTTGTCTCCATAGGTGACATGACCTCCAATTCTAGGGGTTAGACTTATGAACTTTGTCTTGTCACCGGTCATATGCTTGGAGCATCCACTATCAAGGTACCAATCTTTTCTAGTGGGCTTCAAGCATTCCTACAACACAATCAATGATGAGATTTAGGTACCCAAACTTGTTTGGGTCCTTTAAGGTTAGTCTCGGGCATCAATCCCTTTGGAATCCATATTTTCTTACCACTATGAAATTCATTATTTCTAATATTACATGTAGATGCAGTATGTCCCTTTTTGCAACAATAATAACATGTAGTAAATGGGGTACTAGTCTTGCTTGGATAGGCAAAACAATTTTTAAGAGTTTTCCTTTGTTCAAAGGGATTATATCCTAATCCGGCTTTATCAAAAGTACGTTTTTGACTTCCAAGCAACATTTTCAAGTTGTCTCTACCCATAGTAAACTTAGCTAGAATGTTTTTCATATCATCTATTTCTTTTCTCAATCTAGCACAATTTCCACAACTAAATGGTTTACATGTATTATTTTTGCAACATACATTTGATGAGGATTTTTCACGTAAAACCTTTAATGACTTATTTTCATGTGTGACTTTTTCAAATTCCTTTTTACATAATGAAAGTTGTTCTCTTAAGTCACAAATTACTTTCTTTTGAGAAGAGTTTTGTTTAATGATCCTTAAAGATTCATCATGAAGTTCCTCATAAGCATCATGTAATTCATCAAAAGAAGGTAAAAGGTCAAGTTCATTATTTATTACCTCATCTTCCTCTTGATGACTTGTCATTAGGCATAGATTGGCCACCTCATCTTCATCGGAGCTATCGGATGAAGTTGTGTCATTATCTTCCCAAGCTATGTATGCCTTTTTGTCCTTCTTAGTCCTCTTTTCAAACTTTTCATTTTTCTTCTTCAGTTGAGGACATTCCATTTTGATATGACCCTTCTTTCCGCATTCATAACAGTTTATACTTGAAAGGTCATTCTCCTTCTTGAAGGTCTTTTTATTTCGGTTGAAAGGTCTTCTAGTTCCACCTTTCTTTTTGAGGAATCGACCGAACTTCTTCACAAACAAACTCAGATCTTCATCATTTGATTCTGATCCATTCGATTCATCACTTCCATCACTTTCATCTTTCTTTGATTTTGAGGATGTGGAGATTAGGGCTAAGCTCTTCTTCTTTTTGTCAACTTCCTCGGTCTCGGTAAGGCGATTTAGCTCCAACTCGTGCTCTTGGAGCTTTCCAAATAGTGTGGCTAAGGTCATTGTAGCCAAGTTCCTTGACTCCGCAATTGCCGTGACCTTCTTCTACGCCAATTTCGCTTAAACATCTCAAAACTTTGTTAATCAAATCTTCATTTGTAAAAGTTTTTCCTAAAGTAGCAAGATGATTAACTATGTGTGTGAAACGTTTTTGCATTTCCTGTATTGATTCACTTGGAATCATACGAAAGAGCTCATACTCATGGGTCAAGGTATTAACCCGAAGCTCGCTTCACCTCACTGCACTCCTCATGGGTAACTTGTAAGGTATCCCACATCTCTTGTGCGCTTTACAACTACAAATTCTAAAGAATTCATCTTGTCCTATAGCAAATAGCTTATAATATTTTTTCCTCTCCAATCTAGTCGCACTTTCTTTTTCTCATCTTCATTCCATTCATTCCTAGGTTTTGTTACAGCTTTTTCCATCGCTTATGCATGTAGGAATAAAGGGACCATTTTCAATTGTATTCCAAACATCTAAATCATGAGAGCATATAAAGATTCTCATTCGTTCTTTCCAATATGAATATCCTTCACCATTGAAAACAGGGGCCTTATTGTATGACCCATCAATTTGATGAAAACTCCTAAAGGCCATTGATTCTCTTTAAAGTTAATAAAACTTTTCTTAAAGATACAAGCTCTAGTACCACTTGTTAGCCCAAGTGGCCTCTAATAAAGGTTTGAATCCTAGATGAGGGTGAATAGGATTCTAAAAATTTTCACAAACTTTTCTAAAATGATTTTCTTTGATGAAGATATATTGTATTATCAAACGAAATAATGAATATTTAATCACTATAAAATCAATTAATTTCAAGATAACCCTAATAAGCCATACAAGACTCGAAATTAAAGAGTGTAGGGTTAGAGAAAATTGCAAACCGAGATTTATCCGGTTCGATCACCACCACCGTGATCTACATCCACCCCCACACCAACCTATGAGATTTTCTTTCACTATGTAGGATCTTGATTACAACGTTCAAGAATTTTTACACCGGAGATACCTCACTCCGCAACCTTTACAAATCAGAGATTCCTCACCCTGAATCAACCCAGAAGAAGATTCCCCACTTCTTCTAAACCAACGCACAGCAGAAACGAATAATAGCAAGATATTGAATCACTCTTGAAAGTGAAGATTACACAAATTGAAGCTCTATGATCACCGTAAAGATTGAGAGAAAGAGACAATGGTTTCACTTTTGAGATACTTTCTTTTTCGTATGTATGAGTGTGTGTAAGATTGAATGTACTTTAACTAGATGAGATAAGTTCAGCTTAAAAGTCGATTTCATGTGAATCGATTCACACTTACTCGTGAATGGATTCACACCATTCAAATCAATATATGCACTCGTGAATGGATTCACAAATTCTCGTGAATAGATTCACAAATCTCTATGAATAGATTCACTATTCATGAATCGATTCACGTACCATTAGAATGCTTGAATCGATTCACACACCTTTGTGAATTGATCAATGAATCGATTCACACTTATCATGAATGGATTCACAGAATGTGAACATGAGTGAATCGATTCACACTTTCTGTGAATGGATTCACAGAAGCTAAAATTGATTCTAAATTATTGAAAATTGATGAATGCATGAATGCAATTCTATTATATCATCTTAAGTTCATTTTAGATTCATTTTAAGTGTCTCTTTCAATCATCTTGTGTGATCTTACAAGGGATCTAAAATAAGTGTAAACCTTAAGAACTACCCTTTGTAAAAACTAAGAAAATCTAAATCTAAGTCTTCCAAGCTTGAATTTTACTTAACTTGGCACACTTTGTCATCTTCAAAACTTTGTGCTTCATGTTCAATTCTAACTAGGAGTATGCGTTCATTCACAAGAAATACAAGAATGATAAAGAAATTGGAGAGAGAACGTGAAGGTTATTTGTGTTGTAAATTGCAACACGACGGTTGTTAAATAGTGTACTATAAACTTCATAAAAAGGTGTGATAGGAACTCCTTAAACTAAACTGAAATGATCTGTGAAGAGAGTGTGGGGGCTTCATTTCGTAGCCTTAGTTTGTGTCCACTGGCTCGCAAGATGTTAATCTGACGAAGGAAGCCTATGCCACCCTTCATGTTAATTTAATGCCTTCTTAGGCGTCAGCGTCATTGGACTGTGGTTAATAGTTATTACTTATTGGTGGCCATATTTTCAAAGCATGTGGCCTTGCGTGATTCGGATTGGTTCATTGGGAAACTTTCTCCTCCCCTCGTGATATATATTTTATTTCCATTCTTGTTGATTTATCTGGTGTAGCTTTTTTCTTTTAATTTCTTTCTTCTCTATGTAAAAATAAATAAATTAATAAATATAAACTCTGCCTTTTCTGATGAGAAATGCTAGTGCCACAATTTGATACCTACGAACAAAACACACGCGCACACACCCAATTATGCTGCTCCAATCCAATCATGAATGATAGAATCTATCAAATTAATTAATAACAAAAAAGGCTTAATACAATACTTTTAACTTTTTTTCTAATTAAATCACTGGTCAAAAGTGAAATTTTGTACATAACTAAAATAAGAGTCCAGTTAATAAAAAAAAGGGTCCCCAATAAGTATCACCCCTACTAATTTATTGACACTAATCTAATGGTTGAGATTACCACTTCTTAGTTATCAATAAAATACTTATCTTTGATTTTATCCCAAAAAAAAATATTACTATCTATGATAAAAAAAAAATTATTTATTTTAGGATTATTAAATTGTAAAACTATTTTTTCTCACTTTTAAAGTTCACTGCTTTATGTCATAAATATATTAAGCTTATTGTCCTCTTTGAAAATTTTACATATGGCCCCATAAAGACGCTGACTGGAGAATTTCATGATTTCACGCGTGCAACGTCAACGGGAATGGTAGGACATCCATTTATCTTTTGACAATGAGCTTGGCCTAGTCATTCCTTGTACCATTCAACAAAAAATAATATGTGGTTATAAGGCCATCCTGGACGTATACTTCTATCCGTTTTTGCTGCAAAAGGTTGCAAAAATCATCGAAGGTTGTAATCGGTGCAGGACCAAAGTCGTCCCAGAAAAAACGATAGTTTCTTGCATTCACACCATACAGTACAGATACACGTACACCTACTTGTTTAGGGATACTGTTTAATATAACAAAAGATGGCACGAGGGAAACACATAACACAGATTTAATTACTTGTTTCAGGTGACATGCTACTAAAATATGATTTTGCATGGAGAGTAACTTGTCTCAATTTTTTTTTTATATATATTCTATGTCTAAGATAGAATCAATATAAAAGATAAATGTATTATGAATTTAATTTTAATTTAGTTTCAATATAAATTATTTTTACACTACTATTCGATTATATATTATTAAATTATTAAAAAAATATCACAATCACTATTAATTAAAAATTTTAATTTTTTTAATTATGTGTCAATTACATTATTAAATATAATTGTGTAAAAAAATTTAATTACAGTAATCAAATTTAAACTCATGGTGTTCAATGAGATTTCTTGGTCTTCCACCCCCTTTATGAGCATATATATATATATATATATATATATATATATATTATGATTTAAGCTGTTTGATTAATTATGACACCGGCCTTTAATTTATAAATACTTATATAAAGATGTTTCTATGCTTCTCCACCCAATTTAAGAGCATATTATGTTTTGGCTTATTTGATGAATTATAGACAGACAAGTGAACTTTATTTTTTACGTTTATGATATAATTTGAATCAAAAAATTAGTACTCTTTTCCTGCTTTTCTTTTTTAAAATAAAATATTGACAATTCAATAAAAATAACTATAATTAAGAGATAAGTTATTATTGACTAAAAAAATATTTTTATACTGAATTGTCAATGTTTAATTAAGAAATAAGAAAAAAAAAATAAGGACATAAAATTAATTTAAATATGCTACATTTGTTCCTTTGGTTTATTCTTTTACTGAAAACAATTCGCTTACGGTATATTTGGATAAGATAAAAGAGTTTTAAAAAAATTGAAAAGGATGAGGTAAAGAAAAAGAAAAACTGAAGCTAAGAAAATAAAACAATAAAATTAGCAAACGAGGTCACGTTGAAACTTGAAGGCGACGGCAACAGCTCTTACGGAAAAACAGGAGAGAGAAAAAGCACAGAGAGAAAAGGAAAACAGGGCAAAGACGTATAAAAGATACCGAATAAAAGCCAAAAAAAAAAATTAATTTTTATTTATTATTAGTATAAAAAAAATTTATACTGTCATTTAATTATGTGTTGTTAAATCAATAAAAGAGTTTGACTATCACAACCACTACTTAAAAAGTTTAATTATTTTAATGATGTGTCAACACATGATTGAATAACAGTATAAAAAAATACTTTACACTGACAATAAATAAAAATTAAATAAAAAAAAAAGAAAAAGTAACAACGCGTGTAAAGTGTAAACTGAATAATTATAGAACAACGCTACACGTGGATGTTTTTGAACTCTAAAATCATATGTATTTTTTTTGGTTTAGGAGGATATATCATAAGTTATTAAGAGACTAATTTTTTTTAGATATGATTGCAATTAAGAAGTTTTTTCAATAATTAATTGCTTCAAAAAATAAACTTGAATACAATTTGATTACTAGTACACCCAACAATTGTTGGTTTAAAATCATGTGCATAATCATAGTCATAGGTATTCAAATATCACAATAATTTTTTTATATAATTTATTAAACAAATGTGAGAATATATCTTTAAGATTATTCAAAGAGAAATTTAATTTCGATGAGAATAAAAGCTTATGAACTACACTTTTACCTCTTTACAATCACATGTTCACATTGTCTAGTAGGGTTATGAAATCACTTTTTTTAATAGCTATAAACACATTTGAATTAGGCACTTTTGTATGTATTTTAATTATTTTGATAAAGGAAATAAGTTTATCTAAATAAATAATAAATGATCCTTTAATATTTAACTTTTACTTCGCTTTAAAATATATTTTTATATACATACTTTTGTAATTATAAAATATAAAAAAATTACATACTTTAAATAATTACAAAAATTATAACATATTTTTTTATAATACTTTTTTATTTGTTTTTTAAAAGAAGTGTAATACGATAACTTTTTAGGAGGTCTTCAATTTATTAGTGTTGTATAACTAATTGACCATACTTAATTTTCGTTATAATACAGTAAATATTTAATGATTTAAAATTTTAAATACCGTAAAACACTGCTGAAATTACGTCGATGACTTGATGTTGATGGTAAATTGATCTGATTGATTTAGTACAATGGGAAGATTATTTAGGTATCTTATATAAAGTATGATGTTAATTATTTATTATTTGTTAATTATATTTAATAAATTATGAAATATTTATTTTAAAATTAATAATTAATAAATATTTTTAATATCAATTTTATAAAAATATCATAATAATTTTTGAAAAATTAATAAATGAAAATAATATTTTAAGGATATTCTGACGTTTTTGTTGTGGGGCTAAGTATACTGTTTCTATGCGTATTTATCGAGACTTGGAACTTGAGTGGAAATCTGAAAATCAACATAATCTTGTAAATTTAAAAAAAGATAAAGAATTTGGTAAAGTTGAAAATTTTCACGTCTATCCACATCAAAAGTTCGGTCCGGTACAATGGGAGAAAAGTTACTTGTTATTGCAGCCTGATTTTGATAACCAGAATCAGAAGAAGAATGGAATCTACAGCCATATTATATTGTTATGCTTTTTACTTTTTTGAGAAAAGAAATCTTAAACTACTTTTATAAAAATAATAGTAAATCTTTACACGAATAATTATAAATGTCTGAAAAAAATTATGTCTCAATCATTATCAGTGATTTTTGAAAGAGTAACAAATAATTATACAAAATTTGTTTTACTTTGAAGATATTTTTGTTGATAAATTATTATTTTTAAATATATTTTTATTAGTGTGTTTAAAAAAATTGTGTTTTTAAAATTAAATTTTAGTACTTTTTTTTAAAAAAATTTATAACATAAAAAACTATTCAAATATTAAAAAATAATCTTCATAAATATTGTATCTAAATATAAATTTTTTATTTTATAAAATATATTTTAAAAAACTCATATAAAAAAGATAAATTTAAAAGATTATTCAAACTAAACTTTATTTTTATAAACTTCTCACAGACTTTAAAATATATTCATTTGAATCACACAACACAGACTTTAAATTGAATTCTTTTGAATCCTTAAAAAAAAGTTACAATAAAATAAAATTTATATAAATACCATTATTATTATTATTATTATTATTATTATTATTATTATTATTTTAAAGCCGATTTAATTGAACCGATGGAACAATCTATCCACTCTTGAAGTCGTTTAAACTTTAAAGTCATCTTAGTTGTTTCAAAATTCGGTGAAAACTAGTTCAAATTCTCAAAACCAACAAATTGGACCGGTATTGAAAAATATATCAATATTCTACAAAATTATAATTTGAGCTTCATTGAATTAAAATATTTATTGAATTGTTAACCTTTTCAATAATTCTGATTGTATGACCAAAATGACTTAGTATTATGAAAAAACAAAAATTGAAGGAAAACAAAAAAAATTTCAAATCTTTGATACTCATTTCAAACTTAAAATTTGATACAGATGCGAATTGATATACATCTTTATTAAGATACTAGATTAGCACCAGCGCAAGGCACGGAATGATATAAAAAAATAACACTATATAATTTAAATTTAGTTTGATGCTAATTAAGAATAATAATAATATCAATTAATTATGAGATATTGTTAATGATATAATATATTTTCATCATTTCATATTTTAAAATATTTTTTCAATGATTTGAATTTTAAAGTTATTGATAATATTTGTTGACAGACACAAAATTTGAATTAATAATTTCTAAAAAAAAAGTCATTGTAATTAGAAGAATCGTTATAATTATATTTTAAGAGTATTTAATATTTTTTTATTTCAAAATACTAAAATTATTATTACGGAAATAATATTTAAATAATATTTTTATAAAAAAAAAAGTAAAAAATAAATGTCATAAATGATAATAATTTTGAAAGAATAATTTGATAAAGGGAATTTATTGAAAACCAATGTTACTGTTTATTTCTTATTATATAAATATAGTTTAATATTTTTCCACCTTAACAAAATTTCAATATAGTATATTTAAATTATTATGAGTATGATATTTTATAATATAATTAAATAAAATTTATCAAATTAATTGTAAAAAATTATTTATTGTCCAAAGGTGTTGATGAAGGCATATGCAATGAAATGCATAACAATGAATCTTCTATGAATGAAGAGCTGGTCGACAAAAGAGAGGTTAAGCTTGGTATGACAATATTTAGATGAAATTTGCTAAGTTTAAAAAATGTTATTAAAAAAAGTATAGGTACATCAATTATTTGAGCAATAGTTATTATATCAAAGATAGTAGTTTCAAATGTTATGAAATTGCCATTGGTAACTTTTAGATTGAGTTTCTCAATTTTACTAATTGTTTTTTCTATAATTCTACTATTTTTCTCACATTAAACTCTTATGAGCACATTCATTTCACAAAATTATGCACATTTATTTCACAAAATTATGCTTAAATTTTAGGTAATGTCTTGTCAAAGAGATTAGCAGATTCTGAAAAATAACCTTTACCATCATTGGATAATTGAGATTTCTTCACAATTATCATAAATTTAATATTTTTCTTCTTATTATCCTATTCTTCAATAGCCTTTATTTTATTGCAATTGCTTTAAGTACTTGATAGTATATCTTGGATAAGCATGCGTCACTAAGATATTAATTTGGTGCTCCTCCTTTTTTTTTCTTTTTCAGGATACCAGTACTCATAAGGAGTTGTTAATCATTTATTAATTGTTATTTATATTTAATAGACTTTCAAACATTTATTGTGAAATTAACAATTAATAAATAATAGACAACTCACCTTATGTACCATACCCATTAGGGTACTATAGTAACTCCTATGTTATCAAGAAGATATTCTTCAAAGATATTTTGATTATCCCTAGCCAATGTCAAGTTTTTAACTTGTAAGACAATTATTATTTCACGTAAAACATAAAATTATCTAATAAAAAAGATTAAAAAAATTAATAATTAGTTTCCTTAAAAACTAAATCAAATGATCATACTCGTCATCTTTGATGTGAACTTTTCACTATATTTTTGCTTTAACTTTCACAAAATACTTTTGTTATGGTCCTCATTAACACTCAAGTAAAAAAGTAATTTAAAGGCAAAGTTCTTCGTGTAATTATAAAATATGTAAAAAAAAATGTCATAATTTGATATGAAGCTTAAAACAAATAGAAGAACAATTTGAAAACATGAAAATAATTCAACTGTAAACTTTTATAAAAAGACAATTACCATTGATATATGCAAGCAACTTGTCTACTTATATATATTAAACAAATTTGCAACACATACCATAGTAATGCAAAATCTAATAAAGAAAACTTAAAAATTACCTTTTTTTAATGGTTTTTTCAATTGTTTCATTAATTTATCACTCAACTTTTTAATTCCTTATTTAAAGGATATTATCACAATAAAGCAATAGAAGGGTCATAGGTTATAAGAACATTAAAATTGTATCTAATAAAGAGGGATTAGATAAAATTAATCAATTACATAAAGTTGAGAAATGAAGATAGAAATGAGATAGAAAAGAGAATGATAAGCAAAAAGAACATAAAAACATAAGGAAAAAATATATAAATTAGTACCGGATATAAGTATAAAAAGAAAAAATAAAATATAAAGTGAGAGAATAAGAGAAAGGGTATTAGAAATGAACTCACAGTTGGGCGGATTATCAAAAAGTAAAAGAATGAGACAAACTTAAAAGATAAAAATTACATTAAAGTATTGTTGCGTAGTGAATGCATTATGACTTTTTCTATTTTTTCAAATTAACATAGTGCACTGTATCAAATTTCAATAAATTAGAGTTAATAGTGTAGCATATTCACTTACAATATTAATAAGTAAGGATTTAATTTCTATCAATTGTCAGTGTAAAGTTTTTTTACACTATCATCTAATCATGTGTTGTCAAATTATTAAAATAGTTAGAATTTCTAAGTAATTGTTGTGATAGTCAATTTTTTTATTGATTTGGTAACACATGATTGGATGACAATGTAAAGAAACTTTACACTAATAGTGGATAGAAATTAAACTCAATAAGTAATTAAAATCAAATAAGTTTTTTCTAACCCATTTAATGAAAATTCTAAACATTTTATTGTGAAGAAATGTGTTTAAAGCAAAAAAAAAAAATCTTTCGCAAAAAAATATGAAATTGGCTCATGTAATTCCTAGTTGATAACTTTTTTAGAAGGTAACTTTTAGGCAATAAATTTGGGGTTATGAATATATTTTCTGAATGCTCAATTTAAAATTGAACTCATAAGTATTAAAGTAATGAAAATTAAATTTCCTTCTATAAATAATATATTAATGGAGATTTAAAATTTGAGTATTTTTGTAATAATTTAAATGAAATGAAATTAATTATAATTAAAATTTTAATTTTAATTCAAAATTATAATTAATTTTTTTTATAAAATTCAATTTTTAATAATAATTTTGAGAGCAAAGAGTTAATATGTAAAGCAAAAAGAAATTAAATATATGAGAATCAAAATTTATTTATGATTAATACATGTACAAGGGACTAAAAATTTCAATGAAAAAAAATTATTATATGAATAGTATATGACGTTAATAAAGTTTAAATATACTATTTTTATAATATTATATAGATAGATTATATGTAATTTATTTAATTTCTTTCAAATATATTATAAGTAGAACCGGATATATCATAAAATACCATTTTTCCAATCCTCGAGATAAATCGAATATATTAAAATCTGCGGTTGATATATCATATATGCATGAGAAATTAAAAATTTTAGATAAAAAATTTGTTGTATGAATAACACACTACATTAATAAAACTTAAATGTACTCTTTTCCAATCCTCGAGATAAATCGAATATATTAAAATCTGTGTTGGTGTAAATTTAGCATTATGTTCTTTAACATATTTTATATAATTTTTTAAAATAGATTACATGCATAACTTAAATCATAAGTATAAGAGTATGTTTAATTTTATATATTTTTTAAATAATTAATTTTTAATTAAAATTTATTTTATTTTAAATTTATCTTATTTATTTAAAGTATTTAAAATTAATTATAAGTTAAAATTTTTTTTATAACTAAAAATAATTTTTTTTAAAAAGTAATTATTTTAAATCTTTAATTATTTAATTTAAAATTATTTCAAAAATTTTAGTAAAAAATATTTATTTATCTTCAATTAAATAATTTTTTTATTTCATATATTTTTAATAATTTCATACATAAAAATAATTTTTTTATATAATCTAAACAAAAATTTTTACCAAAAAATTAATTATAAATTAACATATTTAAATATAAATTAATTTTCTTAAAAATTAATTATATACCTAACTAATTTTTAATATAATCATTTTTTAAAAACTAATCTAAAGACGTACTCATTCTTTCCAACTATCTAGATGAATCGAATTTGAAAATATTGCTAAGTGTAGTTAAAAACCAAATCAGTCAATATCTTGCAGCTGCAGCAGCATAGGTACGTTAGACTTAGCGGCATCAATTGCGTCACACACGTACCAGAGATGGCTAACTTGTACTTTTCTAAACCTTTGACAATATTTTTATGAGAAAATTACCTAGGTTGGTTTGAAAAAAAATTCATTTTTAGTTGGTTTTAAAAATTAATTAAATATTTAATTATATTAATTAATAATTTTTTATTTTAATATTTAATACATAATTAATTATATATAAATTATTAATTAATATAATTAAATATTTAATTAATTTTCAAAACCAAATCAAGAATTATTTTTTCGCCGACCTGCAGTGTCATTTTCCCTATTTTTATTGCAGGCTTCGCAATATTCAAAAGTTGCCTTTCCTTGCTTTTGTCCCTTTTTTTATTTTATTTCAGTGTTCCATTGGTCAAAGAGTCTCCAAAAGTTCCCGTGCCACACCGGCATGGTCAAAAAAAACAAACGCTTCCCTCTTCAGTCTTCTCACTTCTCATTCATTGATTGATTGCTGCAGAAAAAAAGGCACCTCTCAACAAACCAGATACTGTTTGTTTTGGAGTTTGGATTGCACCTACTTCTTCAACTTGCATCTACAACTCTGTCTCCCTAGGTAGTTTTTTGGATCCTTGTCCATGCTGATTCTTTCTTATTGGTCTTGCTTCTTTCTGAGTTTTCTGTTTCATGGGTGTCTGTTTCTGCTGTACGTGTTTCATTTTTGTTCAGTTGCTGTTATTTGTTTTGCACTCTTTGGCTTTTAGACATTCATAGATCACCTTAATGAGCTGGAAATGCTATTTGATTTGTGTGTTCACGTTTATGTGTTTGTTTTCTGAGGTATGTTTCGATAACAAATATGCATTAAAAAGGAGAAACCTCTGAAACGTGTTTTTTGTTAATTTTTTTTATGATAACTCTTAACACGTATGAGTGGATGAAGTCAAGTGGTGTGATGATTCAGGTGGTTAAGTTTTGCTTATTGCTTTTTGTTCCTTACACACAGAAAAGTAAAATCCTGTTTCTTTCTTCTTTTTTTTCTTTCTCTTGGAGGGGGTGAGCTTGATCGTTGATAAGATACGGAAATTAGTCATAGGTTTCGGATAGGAATATATACGAATAGGGAAAAAAGTTGAAAGGAAATTTCGATTTTGTTAAGTTCCTAGATTTTTTGTTTAAATTTTTACTGTATATATAGCTGATTTCTTTTTTTTTTCTTTCCCTTTTTCTTTGGTATGTCTTGCTCAGACTTGCATAGGAATTTACGCGTTCCTTTTTCTTTTCGTAAGAATTATCATATCATATATGTTTATTTGTTGTTTAATTTGAGTTCTTTGTTTACTCGATGCAGCAGTTACACTTAGTTTGGTTGGTGGCACAGGTGAGGTTGGTGAGGTAGGTGACAGTTTGAAAGAGATGGCTCAGAACGGAAGAGTTATGACAAACTGTGTGTATGCTTCTAATCCCTACCATGAATGCACGGACGCTTGCTTGCAAAAGATCAAGGAAGCCAAGCCTCCGAAAAATAGAAAGAGTTCAGGTTAGTTTAGTTGTACTTCCTGTTATAATTTTGTTTATGTGAAGTAAATCACCACTTCTGCATTGTTGGTGGCCTATCCTGAAACCTCTTTTTCTTCTGGATTTTAGTTACAATTGAGTATTAATTATATATGAATTCAACAAGATTTGGCTGATGGCATCATTTTTATATCTTAAAGAAAAAGAACTTATATATTGCTATCAAGTGTAACTGCTAAATGTTGCTATTCTTTTTGTGTATGTTTTTCCTTTCGCCCTGTGTTGATATTTGTGATTTTGGCATGCTCAGCCTGTTCTGAAATTGTTATATACCTAGAGCTTTGCTTGAAATTGCTGATGAAGTGATGATTTATGAATATTTCCTAACTGATACTAAATAGTAAATAACTATAGTCTAATTCTTCAAATTTACCCAATGTATTTGGGAGTGCCTAGCTGCCAATCTCTGAACACATGTAAAATCTGTCTTTTTTCGTTTTTCTTTTTTCAAAGATTATCGCAGAAGTGTTACAGATGGTGAGCTTGGCAAAAAGATGAATGAAGAAAAACGCACAATCTCAGGTTGCCCTAAAGCATCTAATCCTTACCATCAGTGTGATGAAAATTGCTACAAAAGAATGTCAGGAGCTGATTCAGGTTTCCGCACATTTTTTGTCTGCTATTTAAGGATATCAGTGATCTACAATTCAGTAACAATTTTCTCGTTTATATCTAAATAATATTTAACCGGTTATGCAGTGTGTCTTCTTGTAGTGAATTTCATCGCCCACTAAGAATTTTACTAAAGCAAGGTTTCTCTTCATTTATATGATCCAATCTATTTTTACAAAAAACTCCTATCACCCCCATAAAAAAAACTAAAAGGGTTTGAAGAATGAGATTCATCTCAAAGGGAAACCTGAGAAATATTTCTGTTTCCACTACAGTACTGAATCTCAGTGCTGCTTCCATTTAAAATATGTCATTGTAAACTAACCTCTTTGATTTAAATGAAAGTTGTATGGGATTTATCTAGAATTTTGTTTAGAAATAGATTTGTTTGCAGAATGAAAATAAACTGTGCTATATTGGATGTAATTTAATAGCTTTTGTTCAAATGATAAAAACTTCCATCTCATACATCCATACTATCTGTGCAATTGGTTTGCTGAGTTCACAAATATATGGTCGATGTCCATGCTTTATAAATAATGGTGCTCTAACGCATAAACTTCGAATGGTTAATAAAACTGCCAACAAGGCTTGTCTGCTAATTTGTTTGACTAGTTTTAAAATATTACTTTCAGTTGATAAACAGATCATTGATATACCAAGAGAACTTTCACACAAATGAATATGTTTCTGACTACAATCCTTTCAAATTGCAGGTGCCATTCCGTTAAACTTTGGTAGGAAAGAGAAGCGAGGTTCTAAGCCAGAACCCCCTGTTCTTGACAGTGTTCCGGCTTCAAAAATTGGGGCTATTTATCTCTCTGATGCTTCATCACCAATATCAAATTATTCTGACAAGAAAAAGCTGGAGCCAAAAAGCAACGAGGGCATACCATTTTCTGGAGAAATACATATCCCAGATGTCATGGTAGTGGCCTCTCTTTTCTCTCATGCTCTTCAGGCAATTCTTTTTTAAATTTTGGGCTAATACACGCAAACCCATGTTAAGCATATATTTGACTTGTCTCTTGCACTTTTGTTTCTTTGGCAGCCTGTCAATCACAAAGTCCAACCAAAGGATGGTGCTGAGCATCTTGCCAACCCAATACCAACAAATCAAGAACGGGACAAAAATGACTCGCAGAAAGTTGTTCCAATCACCTCTGTTGATGACACAGGAGAAGGTCTTACTACATCAGCTGTTGGGTCCTTGGATTTTTGTTTCTCTGGTATTCCTCATGGTAATGAAGATAGTGACGAAGAGACCGAGTCTGTGGTTTCTGAATCCCGTGTTCCAGTTGGAAGATACCACGTGAAAGAAAGCTTTGCTTCCATCCTGAGGTCCATCTTTGACAAGTATGGGGATATAGGAGAAAGCTGCCATTTGGAATCAGTTGTCATGCGGTCATATTACATCGAGTGTGTGTGCTTTGTGGTCCAAGAGTTGCAATCTTCCTCAATAATGCAATTAACAAAGTCCAAAGTCAAAGAACTTTTGGCTATTCTTAAGGATGTAGAATCTGCTCGACTTCGTGTAGCCTGGTTGCGTAGCATACTCGATGAAATTGCTGAAAACATTGAACTCATCAGACAGCACCGGGCTGTGCAGGAGGCAAAGGCTAACTCTGATCGTGAAGTGGAATCATTGAGGGAAGAGCTAGAATCAGAGCTGAAAACTTTGGCTCAGAAGGAACAAGAAGTTGCTGATATTAAAACACGAATTGATGATATCAGAGATCGTTTGAGCGAGCTTGAGCTTAAATCTTCTGATCTGGACAAGAGCATATTGTCTTTCAAGTCCAAGGTTGATAATTTGGATAGCAAGTCCTTGCTAGATGAACTATTGTAATGTAACTAACTGCTTAGCAAATTCGTCTTTGGAGTGCTCCCATAGTATTGTGGTAATGCTTAACAAGCAGAATATGTAACTGAATAAACTCATGTGAGCTATATTTTCTAGCTGTGTAATGGTATGAACACAGTACACACACATACACCGTCGCCATTGTACTTCAATTATTTATTCATATATAATTATCCCAACAATATTGGGTTGATAGCATTGCGGTCATCACAGGGGATTTTGTATCTCTGTATACACATCGTATGATCACCCGGCGTTACTTTTGGCCTGTAAATTTTTTACTTCCTTTTGGCGTACTTTGAATGCAAAAGTTATGTGCAAAGCAGGGTGGCACTGACATCCGTATAAATTAGATGACAGTGGGGAAAATTTATTAGTTCATATTCAAGTTTCACGGAAGTGTTTGTAATCTTTTTTTTTCCTTCTGATTATTGGTATATTAAGAGCCTCAAAACTAAAAGAATTTGGATCATGGTTAAGAGCTATAGCTCAAGTAATATCAAATTTATTTGAAGACTGCTTGATTCAGTCATAGAATTTTCCCGTGACTCGTACTGTCACGTGGAACTTAGTTATTGAAAAATTTGTGCAACGTGAACGGTCTTAGTATTTCGAACTAAAATTAGTCACGTTGAAAGAATACTGAAATACTTGGATAAGAACTAAAGAAAAAAAAAAGAATTTCTTCTTGTAGTGAAATTTTATATAAATTTTTTTGTATATTCCTCAAAATATTAGACTGTTATCTTATTAAAAGAAGGGGTAATATAAATATAAATTAAAAATTAAATTAAATTAAAATTAATTACTTTAAAAACAATATTGATAGAATTTTAATATTATAAATATTTAAATAATTGTACCAAAAAAATATTTAAATATAATTATAAAATTAATTATTTTATTTTGTTTTTGCAAACTCTGCACGCATCTCCCAAAGCAATCATAATCTCACGGTTTGAGCTCTGCATAGCACAAACCCTAAAAAAAGTAGCAAATTACATACTCGCTGCGAGATCGGAACACCATCGGCAAAATACCCAAATCCGAATCCGATTCCAATTCCAATTTCCTGAGTTCCTGTTTGTTGCGAAGACCTCCACCTACTCTACTCAGAAATCGCTGGTGTTACAGGTTTGTCTCTTCCGGTTCCTGCTTCAGGTTAATAATCAGGGTTGTGGATGTGGTTTTGGCTTCTCTCAATGTTTCATTGCGCTGAAGCGAAAGTGGAACTTTAAAACAGCTAATCAAATTGAGATTTTTTTATTCCCATCGGCATTCCTGGAAACTGATTCGCAATCACAAAACTTTTTGCCAAGTTTTTTTTTTAATTAATCTTTTTGTCCTTCGATTTTCAATTAGTTTCAGCTGTAATGATTTGTTCTTTCAATTCCAATTTCTGTAAGCGCTATTTTTCTTTCAATTTTGGGGGGAAAAATAAAATTGGGCATCGAGGCTTAATTCATTAGGGTTTTCTGATTTTCTTTCCGAGTACCAAGATTTTGTAACATGCCCAGAATCTTAAATTATGTTTTTTTTTTTTTTTTGTTGGGGGTGTTATTTCTTATACAGCAACAGGTCTTTAGGAGAAAATATTTTTGCAGAACATGGCTGAGGAACGAGCAGTGCACCCTGATTGCAGGAATGCCAGTAATCCTTTTCATGAATGTAGTGATTACTGCTTTGGAATAATAGCTGAAACCAAAATTAGGATGCAACGAAAGGAATCTGGTTAGTTTTTCAATTACAGTCTCTTCTATTGATTGCAGTTGATCACTTGCTTGAATAATTCGAGTTTGGTAGTTTTCTCAAGTAGTTGGAATTGGATTGTTATCTTCTTGCTCTTGTTTAGATATAGTCTAGATTTGATTGTGTTTATAACTTTGAGCTTTCATAGCCCATTATTCCATAAATAGTCACTAATCACTATGTTAAGTAAGTAGATAACCCTACTGAAAATGTTCATTTCAATTTTCAACTTCGCTCATAAGATTACAGAACTTTGGTTTAATTATATTGTATTATTTTCTACTAAAGAAATTGCATTGTATTTTTTTGGTAATATGCTATTAAGTTTATCTGTCTATATTTACTCACCATTTTTTACATCTATCAGAAGTTACACAAGCTAGTGGTGGAAGTAGCAGTAAGCAAGCCATCCCAGATGAGTCATATCCGGATGAGGAAAGACATGATGAAAGACCCAATTTTGAAGAAGACAGTTCTGATAGTGATCCTGACCAGCCAGCAGCGGAGGACATGGAACAAAGTTACGCAAATCTATCTGGGAGACAGAAAAAGTGGATGGAGTTGAGGGCCAAGATGGTAAACTGATGAAAAATTTATTGTTTAGAACTTAATTTATGTTAAGAAAACTTGAGATTGTTGTTTTGTTTCCATGGCAGCAAGAAGCAAAAAAACGTAATCAAATTGAAATAGCTGCTGAAAAAAAGAGGATGGAAGCTCCAGCAGAGTCTAGGGGTGTTTCTAAGCAGAAGTGGCTTGAGGATAGGAAGAAAAAGATTGGAAAACTTCTTGATGCAAATGGATTGGATATGACAAAGGCATATATGCTTGACACACAAGAGGCAGCAGAAGTGAAATACAAGAAATGGGAGAAGGATCCTGCTCCATTTGGCTGGGATGGTATGTTTATACTTATCCGAGAAATTTTCTCGCACAATCAATATGTTCAGTTACCTTTCTGGCTGGCATGGTTTTGTTCTTGCCTATGTGTGGACTTGCAGATGTAAAACTTAGTTGTATTCTTTTCTTTCTATGTAAGCTTCAATCATAGTTTCCAAAAATATCAAGATTTTCAAACCCCTATAGAGTATGAAATCTTATATATGTTTCTGTTGCTAAAATATTGATAAAGACGTATTTATACCCAGAAAAATACCTCAAAATTATTTGTCTATTTAACTTCGTTCATATCCTACATATGATTTTGGAGATTCCCTTTTTCGTGCTTTGAAATCTAGGAGAGTTTTGTCTTTTGGCAAACAGGTGCCTTCCTATTGTTGAGTGTGTATTTGACTGCAAAATCATCCTAAGGAACTTTTGTGTTGTAGTCTTGTAGAGTATTTCCAACTGGAAGTGAAGCTAATATAATATTTTCATCAGTTTTTAATCAGAAGACGTTATACAATGCATACAAAAAGCGAACCAAGAAAATTGAGGTCAATGTAGAAGAGTACAATAAAATGAAAGAAGCTGATCCGGAGTTCTACCGTGAAGCTACAAGTCTCCAGTATGGAAAGGTATACTACCAAAACATATTAATAGTCTCTTTCAACATCTTCACTGGATTGGCTATTTAGTGATGACTGATGAGTTGTCTCTCCTTTCATTATAGGCACAAAAAATCTCAGAGGAGAAGATTGACAGGATGGTACAGGAGCTAAAGGACCGGGATGAGAAGCGCCAGTCATTTAGCAGGAGAAGACGATTTCATGAAGAGAAAGATATCGACTCGATCAATGACCGTAATGAGCATTTCAACAAGAAGATTGAGCGAGCCTTTGGTAAATACACACTTGAGATTAAAAATAATCTTGAGCGAGGAACTGCTTTGCCTGACTAAAGTACTTGCTTATGTAATGATGTGTTGTTATTGTCTTATATATAAGACAATTTGTTAAATAGTGTATTGCAGTTTTCAGACTGTTTTTTGACCATGTAATGCTATAGATTAATATTTTCCAATGCACGTGGAACATTGTGGGGTGATTTTGACTTCAAATACTAAATGCTAGTGTTCACGGGTTCTTCTTAGGGGCAGCCCTTCCAATCAGTTCTGTAAAACATCCTAAGGTCAATTTTTTTGTTGCAATTTGCAAAGGATGATTTTTGTTGCTTCGTTCACGGGTTCTTCTTAGGGGCACTCTTCCAATCAGTTCTGTGAAATATCCTAAGGTCAATTTTTTTGTTGCAAAGGATGAGTAAAAGGACTACAGGAGCTAGCAGACATTTCAATATCATGCATTATATAGATGACTTAATTGTTGGATTCTTAAGGAATTTATACCACCGACATATATTTAAGCCTTAGTTTGGGACCGTGATCATATTCATCTGAGATATTTATCTTGTTATTCATTTCCTTAGGGCCTTTGAAATTGTAATACACTTGTAACTATAAGTGCCTTTCATCTCGTCCCATGCTACTCCTAGGATAGTTTGTCAAATTAATGACGGCCTTCACCTAGGATCCACTGATTGCGAACCAGTTTTCGGAGCAAAATTACTATTGGAGACGAATGAAGGTTAGCTTGACTAGTTGGATCGAATTGCATCAATTGGTCTTGAGTTTCATTGTGTTTTCTTCATTTGTAAATTATTTGTAAGTATTATTGTAAATTGTAACGCTGTTGGCAAGTCTTGACTTAAGAATTGGGCAATTTCCTTTCTCCTTAAACTTTTTAAGTTTAAACTATCAAAAAATAAAAACTCCTACAGTGCTCTTGAATCGTTTCAACCATCAAATTACACCGTACATCAGTCACTTTGTTTTTTCATAGTGCCAATGTCTTCGTTTCTAACCTCAATAAATCTGAACAAGCACCTAGTTTTGAATTGAAAGAGTGAAAAAGAGTAGCTGGTTTTGACGTCGTTCGTGCCTTGGTGGCCTTTAATAATATATGTACACTTGATATGAGGCAGTCACTTGCAATTTCTTCCAAAATAAGTCACTGTTGATGGTTTTTATTGCAAGGAGAAGCCAGCCTAGACGTGCACCAACCCAGTCATCTCTTCGTTTGCCAATTCATCTTATGTTTGAAACAACGCAGAGTGGGAAATAGTTGTCTGGCTGTGGTCCCAAGAACTAGTTCCACTTTAACCAAGTAACAAAGTAATAATCAATTGAACATGTTAGGCAACACTATATACAGTGCATAGCATAATTTGGACCATTCACCCTTGTGGAAGATCCACCAAGGCACCAACCATAATTCCTTATCAACTACCAGGGATTGACTCCTAATTCTAATTCTCTTTTACCTTAATTTTGTGCTATTAATATCAAAGTAGTCGACGCTGGACACTTTTTTTTTTTAAAAAAAATTAGTATGATATTATCTTATTAAGAGTAATGGACCAAACAGTTCAGATATCTTTTACACAGTGTCAAATGTATATATCAAAATTAAACAGCCCAGTTCACATGAACCGCCAATTCATTGTTCTCTTATATGTCCCTTTCTCTATCATTTCAATTTTTTTTCAGTCAAGAACAAGAGCCGTATTGTGTTAACCTTAAAAACAGAGTGCTATTAACTTGATAGTCAGACAACATACAAAAAGGGTGCCGGGCTATAAAAGTGAATTCGTTCTTTCTTCTGTGGTCCAATTTCACAAGTCAAAAGGATAGTTAGAGATTCGCCTTGTTCATGGTGAAAATGTCTAATCTCACCCTATATCTGAGGGAAGAATTCCTATCTTAAGTGATTGGTGCATAATGTTATAAATTTTTATAAGGCACATAGTATTTAGGAAAACCTTTCTCAATAATATAAGCACTAGAATACGTGTTTGACCTTTTCTACTACCCGTACATATATCCCTATTGTTAAGTTAAACTATCTTACAACTATATATATTAGGAAAATGTTACTCTTTGGATCATATGGGATGAGTCCATAGTATGTAACAAAGTATACTGTTTTCTGGAACGACCAATTGGCTTCCCTAATGCTGCACATAAAGCGGCTTGTCCATTCTCTATGAAACATTACGAATAAAAAGTTAGCTAGGATAAAATGTTGTGGAAGATAGTTCAGGGATTCACAGAAGAGTACGAGGCAAAGCTTATAAAAAAGGAAGAGTTAAAGGAAACTACAAGGAAGATAAAAGAAGGTGAGAGGAAGAAAGTATAGAAGGATTATCTCCTAGTTCAAATTCAAACTCTCAGCAAGAAATCTTTTCTAGCATCGTCGTAACGTAATTAAACTTTTCCTTGATTTTCAGTATATTTGTAACTATACTCTAGGCGTATCTTAAACCCGGTATGCATACATAAATAGTGTTAAATCTGAATGAATAGATACACAATGTTCTGCACAATTACATTCTTCTATAGAGAGAAGCATTGACAAGACCATGATGCCCTAGTTCCAGAATGGGCCAACCACATCTTTTCCAAGACAAAACAAACAAAAGCATACCCTGTTCCTCCTCGATCAGCAACTTGAGTTAAATAGACATCTATGTGAAAGTTGGAAACATAATAAGTGAATCAAATGCAAGTTCTTACGACAATCAAGGCAACAAACAAAAATTAAGCAAAGGCCATCCAGTGCATTCTATAATAATATTAAAAGGAGTTTTTTAGGATCTTATTAGTAAACAACCACAAAATGACAAGCTTAAATTTGCACAAACTCCTCTCATGACTATAAAATCTATCATAAATATCCACATTGCTATAGAAATGTGGACATTTGAATACAGCTTGTTTCTCACTCAAAAGCCCATGGGACCATCCTCCGATTCAGCTCTTCTTCCTCAGGAGTAAAATCATTCTGAACATCGAAAGTCTCTCGTATCTGCTCCACGCTCTTTCCCTTGATAATTTCTGCCACAGTCTGGCATGCCAAATCGACGAGGCTCTTAATGTCGAGATAGTTTGCTGCCTGAAAAAACGGATTAGCCAAACAACAATGCACTGTAAGAAAAGTGCCCAAGTAAAACGAATCAAAAGAAAGAAAGTAAAAATTAAAAAGGAATCCATGGTTGTGATCCTATATATATCGCAAGCTTAACCCGAACACTTCTACTTGATACATGATCATACCAAATCCAACAGGCTTTTACCAAACTTATAGTTATGCACAATCATGCAGCAATAGCATACATTTAGCTTGCTACTACTCATCCAGCAACAGTGTTGGTTATTTTGGTTCAGTCAACAAGTTATTAATAACCACTTGTTAAGCTACCCGTTAATTTTTTTGTTAGCTGATATCATAACAACTTTCCATTTGTTGGTTAGCGGTTAGTTTGGTTGGTTGTTGAGGCTATAAGTAGCTGTTGTTGCATAGCTTAATTCATTCCAGAAATTCTTGTAATTTTCTCATGTATCATTGTGAGAAACATCTGTAACTCAGAAGAGAAATATTGTACTCACCGAAAGAGAAGTTGATATCAATAATAGTGGCTACCTTGGATGTAGGTTAGAGTAAATTGCTCTAATCGAACCACGTTAAATCTTGGTATTTATTTCTTGTTTTTTACTGTTCTTTGAATACACTTTGTTCTTGCTGCGTTTTATCTTTGTTTCTTTGGATAAAAGGTTTGTGGTGAATTCTGTTCTTGGTATTACAAACAGGAATCAGTGAAGAAAGAAGCTTTAAGACAAAAGAGAGCAAGAAACTAACCAAGATTAGGTCGTAGAGTGTGCCGTCGTCAACCTTTATTGTTAGATTTATGAGGTTGTGCCTCATTTGAAATTTGAGTTTTTGAATAACTTTTAGATAAAGTCTAGATAGAGTCTAAATAGAATTATTGTTACTGCTTCAAATCTTATCTTTTATTTTAAAATTTTAGTTTGTTAGATGTTATCTAAATAAATCTGATGTAGTTTAGAATTTTTAGGATTTATCCTTTGAGTTTGTAAGCTTATTTATAGGCACTTTCTTTTATGAATAAAATTGATATTTACTTCCTCCAATATTTTTATTCTCTCATTATTTTCTCTGCAAGTTCACACTTTCAAATTTCCAACAGTGGTATCAAGAATCATTTTTCTTTCGGGATGTGAGGAAAAGTTCTTATTTTTTTTAGGGCTAAACACGCTGAGATTGAGCGTTAAACACAGTGAGGTTGAGTAATTTTTTTTAGGCAGTTGTGGTGCAAATGTGTCTACTTCTAGCAATTCTTCATATGTAATTCCAATGTTTAATGGTGAAAACTATCACATTTGGGTTGTCAAGATGAAGTTTTATTTAAGATCTCAAGGTTTATGGAATATTGTGATCTCTAAAGCTGATCCACCGCCATTGAGAGAGAATCCTACCGTTGCTCAGATGAAAGCTCATGAGGAGGAGAAACTCAAGAAAGACAAAGCCATCACTTACCTACATTCAGGACTTGCAGATCATATTTTCACCAAAATCATGGACTTGGAAACATCTAAACAGGTATGTGACAAGATCCAAGATGAATTTGAGGGCAATGACATGGTCAAATCTGTTAGGCTCCTCACATTGAAGAGAGAATTTGAATTGATGAAGATGAAAGACAACGAATCTGTCAAAGATTATTCTGGCAGGTTAATGGATGTTGTAAATCAAATGCGCCTTCTTGGTGAGGCATTTACAGATTAAAAGGTTGTAGAAAAGATCATGATTTCAGTGCCTCAAAAGTTCGAAGCCAAGATCTCTGCAATTGAAGAGTCTTGCGATTTGCAAAGTCTCATAATTACATAGCTAACCAGCAAGCTTCATGCACAAGAGCAAATGGTCTCAATGAGAGATGATGAAGCTATTGAAGGTGCCTACCAAGCAAAACAAAAGGGAAGGCATTCTGAAAATTCACGGTCTTTCAATAACAACAAAGGAATGGTTGAAGGTTCTTCAAGAAAAGGTAATTTTTTTCCTTGTTCTTATTGCCAAAAAACCAATCATGCTAAAGAAGATTGTTATTATAAAGATAAACCTCTTTTTCGCTGTGATCTTTGCAATAAACTCGGCCACAGTGAAAAGTATTGCAGAATCAAGGAAAAACAGTCTCAGCAGCAACCAGATCAACAGGTAAATGTGATTGAAAAAAATAACAATGATGAAGAACATTTATTTATGACATCACAAGCACTCAATTCACATGAATTGAATACATGGCTCATTGATAGTGGCTGCACCAGCCACATGACCAAATGTCTATCATTTTTTACATCCATTGATCGATCATTTCAACCAAATGTTAAGTTGAGAAATGGTGAAATTGTGCAAGTCAAAGGAAAATGGACAATTGCGGTAAAAACCAAAAAAGGTATGAAGGTTGTTAATGATGTTCTTTATATTCCAAAACTATATCTAAATATTCTTAGTGTTGCACAAATGCTAAGAAATAGATATACAGTTTTTTTCAAAAATAAATATTGCTTTATCATTGATGAACATGGAATAGAGATAGCAAAAATTGAAATGATCAAAAACAACTTTTATTTGAAGTTTGATTTGGTTGAAGATCATTATTTCACTACCAAGATTGATGAGAATACTATTTGGGATAAAAGATTTGGTCACATCAACTTTAGGTCATTGAAGTTCATGCAAGATGTATTAATGATAAATCATGGCACTTGGTATTTAAAGACAGGAGGAGTTAAGCTAAATGACTATATTAACAGTGATTTAGACTAGGAAACCGATGTGCAAATTGATGATATAATGAATAAAGCGCTTCCGAAATCAAGATTGGAGTTCCTAAAACTAAAGCTTGGCATGTTCATGGCAAATCTCAAGGAGGAGTGTTAGATTTATGAGATTGTGCCTCATTTGAAATTTGAGTTTTTGAATAAGTTTTAGATAAAGTCTAGATAGAATTATTGTTACTGCTTCAAATCTTATCTTTTATTTTAAAATTTTAGTTTGTTAGATGTTATCCAAATAAATCTAATGTAGTTTAGAATTTTTAGGATTTATCTTTTGAGTTTGTAAGCCTATTTATAGGTACTTTCTTTTATGAATAAAATTGATATTTACTTCCTCTAATATTTTTATTCTCTCATTATTTTCTCTGCAAGTTCACACTTTTAAATTTTCAATATTTATGAACTCTGCGTCCCATGCCTTGAGACTGTTCTCAAGGCTCTTGGAGGCCATACCACCAGCAGCACCTAACTCAACATGCTTCTTCAAGTACTCAATGACCTTAGACAGGGTTTCGCTTGAGATGTTTGGCAAAAGGATGACATTTTCATTACAATTTTCGTCTATCAAGTGCTTGATAGTCTGAGATTCAGTGACTAACGCCTCGTCCACCTGGAAGATCTCGCCTTCAGACGTCTTCAGAGTGATCTTCTTCAACGACGATGACGCCATGGTTCATTTACTTGATTACAGGTGAAGAGGAAATTTTGTGAGCCTTACCGGAGAAATTCTTATTTACTTTTTGAGAGTAAATCATATCTCTTACTTAGTTACTTATCCACATGGACTTCCTGGGTCATTACTGTATGCTTAAATAAAACTTTTTTAATACTAAGAATCTCTCTAGTTACTGTTATTTATATGATATCATATATTATATCTTTTATCCTTAATCATGTCTTTTTAATAAAATATGATTAATTAATAAAAAAATAATTTTAGAAAGAGATAATTGCCAACTAAAAAAAATTATAATTTTTTTTATTTAATTGGCAATATTGCATTTTTTTATTTAGTTGACAATATTACATTGAGAGGCGCGCGACACTCGTGACAAGGAAGGAGCTAAGGATTTTAATTGAACCCATACAAAGTAGTCAAAACGACATCTTTTACTATTATGATTTTGGTTTTAAATTCGCACTTGGATAGAGAAAAGGGGTGTATATAGGTCGTGGAGGATCGAACTTCTACATCATCATCATTATACTCTTAGTCTTATAAAATAAGGTTGGTGCCAGTTAAGTTACATTTTTTAATAAATTGTTGTAGAAGAAATTGATGTCATCGATATAAGATGATTTTTCACGTTTCTCTGTTTTGAAAATTAGTTTTAAAAGATAGGGAGTAATGGTTTTTCTTTTAGAAAAAATTGTACGTCTCACAGCTAACGTAAATGGTGTGAGTGATGTGAACCGTTTAAAAAAATTTAAGTAGTATATAATTATTTTTTAGTACTTTGCAAAGATAGCATCATCATCATACCCAATCTTATAGAATAAGGTTGGTGTCAATTGAGTTACATTTTTTAATAAATTATTGTGGATGTCATTTAAGGTGAATGGCATGACAAATTTGAACAATTTAGGAAAAATTTAAGTGGTATATAATTTGAAAAAAAAATAAGTGGTATATAATTATTTTTCAGTACTGTACAAAGATAACAACATCATCACACTTAATCTTAAAGAATAAGGGGCTAATGTCAGTTACATTTTACTTAATAAATTATTGTGGATGAAATCAAGGTCATCTAAGGAGATTTTTCATGTTTCTCCGTTTGAAAATTAGTTTTAAAAGGTAGAGAGTAATGTTTTTTCTATATAAAATAATAACAATTTGTCTCACACCTAAGGTGAATGGTGTGAGTAATTATTTAAACGGTTTAGAAAATAAGTGATATATAATTGTTTTTCAATACCGTACAAAGATAACATCACCATCACACCCAGTCTTAGAGAACAAGGATAATGCTAGCTACATTTACTTAATAAATTAGGCTTTTTTGCTTATGTACTGGAGCTTTAGAAACAAATTGTTCAAATGTAACTCATTTTAAATATATTTTTTAGATGCTGATGTTTTTGACAACGTGTCATTATTATTTTTTAATTATTTTATGTGTATCACGCTAATACTTTAGGGGTGACTTACGTGGACACATCAACACCAAAAACGTGATATACATGATCACGTTAAACATACTGACGTTACAATACATATCATGCCTTCCGTATTGGCGTGATGACATGTATGACGCCTAACGCTTTGGCGTGACACACGTGGAACGTGTCACATGGAACATTAAAAAAATTGAGTTTAATATTAATTTCATAAAATACCCATACAATTTTTATAAAAAGCCTCATAACTTACAAAATAAAGGATTTTTTGAAATTTCATTGGACCAAACCGCTTTTGGCTGTTTGTGTTGCACTGACCTCAAAAAGTTATATGGAATCGATATAAAATGTGTTTAAATCAGGCAAACGAGTCAAAAGTTATGGCTTTTTAAAGTTTTGACATTAGATTTTATTAATTTGTAGTTTTATCTTTAATTTATTATATTTTTTCCGAATTATCATTGTTACATTAATGTATTAGGCGGTACTTATTTTATCATGTCATTTATTAAGGCGTGATATGTACTATAACATCAGTATGTTTAACGTGATCATATATATCACGCTTTTGGTATGGACGTGTCCACGTAAGTCACACTTAAAGTGTTGACGTGATGATATGTATCATGCCTTGCGCGTTGGCGTGATACATATGAAATAATTAAAAAATAATAATTACACATTGTCAAAAACAATAGTATCTATACATGGAATAATTAAAAAATAATAATGACACACTATAAAAAACGACAACAAAGAATATGTTTAAAATAAATTGTATTTAAATAATTTGTTTATAAAGCTACAATACATGGGCCAAAAAGCCAATAAATTATTGTGAATGAAATCAATGTCATTTAAGATGATTTTTCACGTTTTTCTGTTTGGAAATTAGTTTTAAAAAGTAGAGAGTAATGGTTTTTCTATTAATTTTTTTTGGTCTCACACCTAAGGTGGACGGTGGTGTAACTACTTTAAACTGTTTATGAAAAAAATTAAGTGATATATAATTATTTTTCAATACTGTACAAGGATATATAACATCATCATCACACTCAGTCTTAGAGCACAAGGATAATGCTAGTTACATTTACTTAATAAATTATTGTGAATGAAATCAATGTCATTTAAGATGATTTTTCACATTTTTTCTATTTGAAAATTAGTTTTAAAAAATTAGAGAGTAATGATTTTTCTAAAAAATAATTTGTCTCACGCCTAAGGTGAATGGCGTGAGTGAAAGCCGTTTACAAAAAAATTAAGTGGTATATAACTATTTTTCAGTATTTTAAAAAGATGGCAGTAAAAAGACAACAACAATTCACATAACTATCTTAATAATTAGATAATACTATAAAAAGATTTTACATTGATGTATATACTTTGCAAAGAAATCTAAGTTTGGTCTACAATTAGATTTGCATCATGAGTTCCATAAATAAACAATGCTATTTGCACGCTATTATTAATTTTACAAAAGAATTAATAGTAAAATAATCTATGTCAACGAAGTGGATAATAAGTGGAGTGCAAATCACAATTCTCTTCCATACATAAAATAATTAGTTGTATAACATCACGTTTGATAAGGAGGAATGCTGATTTCATTTCATACTCATTTTATGAAATGAGAAATTTTCATGTTTGTTTGGACTAATGTTTTAAAAATCGGTTGAATCGGATAATCGGAGAGGAGAGTGGTTTAAGGTTTGATCGGTTGAACCGGTATACTATATATTATATATATATCACTGATCACAAAAATCATAAACCGCTTTACAGTGTCGCCACCTATTTTGTGAAAAAGAAAAATTAAAATTGTTGAAACCCTCAATCTAACTCCTAAAAGAACTAAATCTTAAGTTTTTTTTTTTTAAAGAACCATTTTCTTCTTTTTTTCAAGAAAAATTTAATTTAAAAGTTGATGAATGGTCCAACTAGTTTTTTATTTTTGATTTTTACCGGTTCAATCGGGTTTTTTTTTATAATTTTTATGGTTTAACCGCTTGGGCGGTTCTTTGGTTGAACCAGAACCAATAGAACTTCCGATTCACGATCCAACCGATTGAATCGGCTTTTAAAACATTGGTTTGGACATCTACATAGCTAGGAATGGAGCATGGAATTCATTCTCTCCCAGAGAGCTATGATTGGGATTCCATGCCCATACAATGAGTTTTAATTTTTTTTTTCTAACAGACCCTCTTTAAACTTATAAAATGATAATTATAATTCTTGTTAAATTTAACTCACTTAAATATCTATAAACAATAGAGGGTACTATCATTAAAATATTTAAATAAGAGATGAGATACTTTAAATTTTAATATCTATAATCTACTTATGTTTCAAATAACAATGCATATACTTTATTTTTATTTTTTAAAATAAGCAATTTTTTTGTTATCAAGTTATAAAAAAAAATAAAATTAAATATTGCTATAAAAAAATATACATTCAAATTACATATATAAAATATATATGAAAAAAGTTATATATTTTGGTTTTTTTTTATTAAAACATTTATGTCATTTAAATTGACTTTTATTCTATTTCAAATTAATTTCATGTATCAAACAACAAAAATATCAAGCTGTAAAGTTGAAAAAACTATTCCATTCCAACTCATTCTCATTGCATAGAATCACTATTCCGTGTGCAAAACTTGACAAATGTGTACTACAACCATTCAGAAAGGACAAGCATTCTGATAGAAGATGTGGACTTCTGATAGAAGATGTAGGCAGACTCCAACTCCCAAGGTCCCTATTACAACCTAGGTCCATCTCACTGATAAATTGATAACAAATAATTCCAATATGCCCAACCTGTTACTCTGCTACTTGAGTCAATAAAGAATATATGTTATTCTCCCGAATTAACATCAATTCGAAAGTCGGAAACATGTATGATTTGACTTAAGACAAGTGCTCGTGTGAAAACAAAAGCAGTCAAAATAAATTAAACAAATGCCAAGCCATGCAATATATGATAATACCAAAGAAGTAACAAAAGCAGACCAAATAAATTAATCAAATACTAAGCCGGGCAATATATGATAATAACAGTAAAGAGGTTTACAAAATCATGTCTCAAGTAATCGACTACAGAATGACCAATCTCATAACTGCTCGAAACAAAACATAAAATAAACTAAGCCTATCCTAATTATATTATATTATATCGACATTGGCTTCTCACTCAAAAGCCCATGGATTTTTCCTCCGAATCACCTCTTCTTCTTCAGGAGTGAAATCATTCTTGATGTTTAAAATTCTTCGCATCTCCTCTGGGGTCTTTCCCTTGATCATATCTGCCACTTTTTCGCATGTCAGATCCAACAGATGACTAATGTTCAGAAAGTCTGCCGCCTGAAAAGGGAAAAAAAATTCCATAAATTAACAATAAATACAATAGGGCAAGAAAATTTGATTTCATATAGGTAAAATAGGTGAACAAAATCAGAGAAGCAAAAAGAAAAAATCTTGATTCTATTGCAATCTTAAAGGGCAGCATTCATCAGGATTAAAAAAAAAAATTCACCATGCCTAACTTGACAAATACACTTCAAATAAAATTCCAGAAGGATTAGAAAAATTACTAAGTACCAAGAATTTTTTAGTCAAAATTTATTTTGCAAAATAAGTTCGCATTATTATTAATTCTTAAATGAATGAATCATTCCCACCACTTATTCAATAACTATACTTAAATCTTTACAAAAATCTTACTGAATTTTGTCATTACTTGTTCCATAAATCACATCTTTAATCTTGGTGCAAAGAAATCCACAATAAAGAACAAATAAAAGCATAATATTATGAAGATACATTGACTCACGCTAATCAAATTGAAGAGGGTGCCTTGATCAACATTGACGAATTCATTGTCCCAGGTCTTGAGAGCGTCCTTGGAGTCCTCGTTGCCGCTATGTTTCTTGCAGTACTCGATGACCTTGATGAGGGTTTTGCTGTTTACTTTCGGCACAGGAATCGCACCGTCTGCGCAATCGTCCTCGATCATGTGCTTGATGGTCTGCGCTTGAAGCACTACCGCTTCCTCCACCTCGAAGATCTCTTTGTCGGAGCTGCACAGGGTGATCTTCTTCGACGACGACATGGTCGATAGCTGAGTGAAAAGGGAAGCAAAAAGATCGAAGAAATTGCTGAGTGAAAATGGTCGATTGGAGAGGAATGGAGGTGGATTGGCGCTATATATAATGCTGGTTTGAATGAGCTTATCGTTTTTAAAATATTTTTTTATAAAAGATAAAATCTATTTTATGTTTAGAGATAGTATTTGAAAAGATTTTTTTCATGTTTAAATAGTTTTTTATGTTATAAAAACAATCTTTTTTTTAAAAGTACTATAATTTAATTAAAAAAACACACAATATACTTTTTTAGTACTTAATCTTTTTTTTAATAGATAAAAGTCATCTAAACAAATTAAAATATAACAAAATTAATTTTCTTTTTGAAGAACGATCATTTAAAAAAAAAAGAAAAAGTACATCCAAATGAATACAAAATAGTAAAGCGTGAAGTGTTTTGGTTTCTTTTTTAGGATTCCAAATAGTTCTCATGTTGCAGAAGGATTGTAAAATCCTTAATACTATATGTGGTGGGAGAGGGGAATAGGTGAAAAGGGAAGGGAAGGAGAAGGATGAACATATTTTTCATTACTTTCTTTTTGTTTGGATGTTTAAATAAAAAATAATAATAATAATTATCTTTCTCTTATTTATGAGTTAAAATTAAAGTAAAGAAAAATGATAAGTTTTAAAATTAAATTTCTCATATAACATTTATGGTAACATATATAATTCAATAAATATTTAAATAAAAATAAATCATTTTTTCTTTCTTACCCCTTAGTTTGAGGGCGGAGGATTTTGGAGATTAATTTGAAAGGCAAAGAAAGTAAACACTTCTCCCTTTTTTCCCATCATTTCTTCTCATTAACAATCATTCAAATAAAAGTTGCGTCAGTTTTTCCTTTCTTTATCCTCCCTTCTTACTTTTTACTATCATCCAAACAATACATAAGTGTTTAACTATAATATAATGTAAATACTACTACAAATTAATAGAAGTTATTTAGGAATAATTGTGTTATTTTTAATAATTTTGGAATCTTATCTTATTTTATGGATCTTATTTTGTTTTAGAAATTGTATCTTATTTTTAATAAATTATTGATTTTAGAATATTATTAAGTTATCAATTTTAAAAAACTAGTACTTGATTAGGTTTTTTTTTACCACTCTTAATTAGAATCATTGGTTCTCTCGTTATACATCAATTGATATTCAGATTCTACACAAATTTTCTTCAATTTTAAGAAATTAGTATTTGATTAGGATTTAATTAGAGTAATTTGATCACTCTTATTTAAAATCATTGATTCTCTTATTATACATAAATTATATATAAACCCGCGCATTAAATGAAACTATTATAAAATTTAATTTAATTTTAATTCACTGTCACTGTTATCCAATCATATACTAACACATTATTAAAAGAGTTAGACTTTTTAAATAGTTGTTGTGATAGTCAAACTTTTTAATGATTTGGAAACACATAATTGGATGACAGTGTAAAAAAACTTTACACTGACGGTAAATCAAAATTAAACTCTATAAAATTTGTTTGGTTGGAGAGGCTCCAACTTTTATATTACTAAGAGAATAAAATAAATAATTATGTTTGTGAAATCATCTTTTGTAAGTAGTGCAGACTCATTTTCCAATACTACCACAAAAGTAAATTACATATACAGTAAATTAACATAAAGAAATAATTTGTTACCTGAGAACTTAAATTAAATATTGAGTTTATAGTTTTTAAAAATAAAGAAATTTGAAATTTAAATTTAGAAAGGAAAGGTACATTTAACTTACACATATACCTTTTCTCTCAAAACTTCAACATATATTTCATGACCTTTTTTTCTATAAAATAATCTATAAACATCTCTTTTGTAAATGGATGTATAAATAATTAAATAATGTTAAATTTATTGTGAAATTACTAAATATTTATTGTATTTACTAAAGGCAATTTTTTAACATAATAATAAACACAATTATTATTTCATGTTAAATAGAGAATATATTGATTTATAAAAAGATGAACGACTTCACTATCAAATATTTACTTAAAAAAACCTTTTTCGCATATTTGTGTAAATAGATTAGATATTTATATTATATAATAAAAGAACAAAGGAAAATTCTGAATGGTGGCAAAGGTTAATGGATTACCCTCAAGTGCAGGTATACAACTTGGTAGCTTGAATATCTGATCTAAGACTTAGTTGTAGTTACTCTAGGAGGGCATTTTGGAAAGAATCGTAATGACTTGGTTTTCAATCAATAAATCTATAATTTATAAAATGTGAAGTGATGGCTTGCACATGCCCAACTTGAATGGGTGTTGTATGATTTGTGTTTTACCCCTTTATTTCATTCCATTTCCCTTCCCTTCCTTTCATCCTCGCCAGAGCCGTCGTCACTCTTCGGCTTCTCATCTCCGAACAATTACCCTTTTCCCTTTTTGGTTCATCATCTCCAAAAAGCATAAAACTTTACCTCACTTAAGTTGAGTAAATTGTAATTTGTCGAAGTTTCACCTTAAATTCAACGCAGAGTCGCAGATTCTTTATCAGTTCATGCATGTTTCTTTTGCGGTGAATTCAGACTCAAGAGAATTCGTCTTGTTCCCAACACGAATGCTTCAAATGTGTTCACTGTAATCCATCCCAAACATTCATCCAATTCCAATTCCAATTCGGTTTCACACCCCTGGAAAGATTATTATTTGCAAGATTTCTCTCAGCTAACACCTACCTATCAGTGCTTCAATTTTACGTGGAACCGAACCGAACTAATTCGAGTTGGGCTGAGTTGAGTGAGTCGTCGATGACGGACTCGGACAAAGACTCGGGAAGGGCGCAGAACGTGTGAAACAATGCGAACAACAACGAGTTATTGCCACAGGAGCAAGATCGGTTCTTGCCGATAGCAAAGATATCAAAGGACGCGAAGGAGACAGTGCAAGAATGCGTGTCAGAAATCCTTATAGCAGATTTCGCAGATTAAACGGTTGGTTGCCATAAAGGACTTTGATAAAATGAGTGAATAAGAGTAACATAGAAATGTAGGGGTTGATATAGTGTATTGATGAGTTTGATATTTAGAGTGAGTTATTAATTATTTATTAGATTTAATTTTTATTTATTATCAGTGTAAAAAGTTTTTATATTGTCATTCAATCATGTGTTGCTAAATCATTAAAATAGTTAAATTTTTTATGTAATTGTTGTGATAGTCAACTCTTTTACTGATTTAGCAACACATGATTAGATGACAGTATAAAGAAACTTTATACTAACAGTGAATAGAAA
This sequence comes from Styphnolobium japonicum, assembly GCA_023212625.1. Lineage (NCBI taxonomy): Eukaryota > Viridiplantae > Streptophyta > Magnoliopsida > Fabales > Fabaceae > Styphnolobium > Styphnolobium japonicum. Next base: position 2,301,527 of record JALBWW010000013.1, read on the forward strand.
TTAAACTCTTATTTATTAATAGTTGATTTTATAATAAATATTTAAAAATTTATTAAATATAAATAATAATTAATAAATATTTCACAACTCACTTTAAATATTAATATTCTTAAAAGTACTGGAATAATCGCATGTAAGGAACAATGAATGAGAATGCAAAAGTTCTGAAAATTTGTGGACGTGATTGAAGCTGAGATGTCAAGGGACTGTAACTTGAGGTTAGAGTTGCCGAAACAGAGAATGTGAGAATTCTTTTGAAATTAATGATGTGGCTGAAAAATAGAGAAGCAAGAGAAGCTGATATGGCTAAATAGTAACATTTAGATAAGTTGACGTGGCAATTTAAAATAAACTGATATGGCTGATGTGGTGGACTAACAGCCCGTGACTCAGGAATTATATATTATAAATAAACAGATTGGTATTTAGCACGAATTGTCTTTTCAATTCCATCCCATAAGAAATGCATTTACGAATTTCTCCATCAAAATATTAAAAATATTTTGGATTTCTAAGTCTTTTTATATTTTTAATAATATTTTTATATTATTTTAACAATACTTAAGTTACAATTATCATGCTCAAGTGTTTACATTTGTATTTTATAAGAATATTAAATAGGATAATTTACATTCAACTTTATAGACAGAGAAAATTATAGTTAATAATTTAATATCGTGACTCTATTTATTATGAAGAGTAATATTATATATAACACTTTATACATACAAAAGATACATATATTATTATATCATTAATAATAATAAATTATATATTATTATATCATTATGTTATTTATAGATTTTTATAGTGGTATGTTAAAATTTCTTTGTTCAAATCTATATGGAATTTAATGATTATGCATTATCAATTGAGTGAAAGTATCAATCATCTTAGAATATTGGAAGGTTCTCCTTTAAAACATACTTGAAGCATTTGTTTTTGTTCAATTATATTATTAAATTTAAACAAATTATATTGGCATAATTATTTCTTATGAAAAATAAATAAGTGATGTGTATCACGTGACAACATTATTGGAAGTGGAACAGGCATTAACAGAATATATGAAAATTTGCTAACCAAAATTAGTTTAATTGGAAATGATCCAAGCATTTTATTTATAATCCATGAGAATGAGATGAGCTTTAAGGTATTTGTGTGTTTTCAACTTCTTTTTGAAGGATGTCACGTGAATAAATATAGTTAATTTTTATTTTATTTACAATTATTATTTTTTCTTTTTGATTGTACTCTGAGTTAAATCCTAACTCTTTTTTATAAGACTTATAGCATACCTTAACTTTAGAATAGGATTATCTTATCTCTTTTAACTTTTTTCATATAAAAAAGAATATATGAAATTTTTATTTTAACTAGAACTTTTTAACTTGTGCATGGTACAAGTCACAAATAATATATTACACTAAGTTATAAAGCCATTGACAACATGAACTATTCAACATGAAGTTACTTGGCAAATCTTTTCACACTTATCACAAACAAAAGAGGATTACACAAGAATACTCTTCTTAGTGTATATATTGGACAGTCAAAATAGTACCATTCACGATTAATATACAATTCTGTTATTGTAATCAAACAAACATTGAAATCTACATGAACTATTGTCACGAAAGATCTACATTGAAATCAAACAAAACATAGGGCCTATCTTAATTATCCACGTTGGCTTCTCCTCTCCCTTCAAGTCGCCTCTTGTTCTTAAGGAGTGAAATTATTCTTGCTATACATTATAATTTCTGAATATAGATTTAATAAATTATTATAGCTCGGATAGTTTTCATCCTCAAAAGGGAAGAAATTATTTACCTCCTCAGAAGAGAATAAACTATTTGCCTCTTCAATCAGGAACAAATTTTCCTCAAAACGGGCCAAATTTGCTTCAAAACGGGCTAAATTTGTCTCCTGAAAAGGGAGGAAAATCCACAAATTAACAATAATAAACAAGGGTTAGAAAATTTGATTTCCTACATAAAACAATTGAGCAAAATAAGAGAAGGAAAAAAAAAATAAACAAAGTTTTGATTATATTGTTAATAAACCAAACGCGTTCTTAAAGGGCAAGCTCATCGGGATCAAATACAATTGATTAACTATATTCTATTATAACTACGAGGTGATATCATCATGTTTGGGAGTTTTGAAAGTGATGGAGTGAAGTGTTTTATAATAAAGTGGTTTGAAATGAAATAAAGTGAAAAGGTAATAATATATCACTCTATTATTTAAAAGTTTTAATGAAAGAATGGATGAAAATTTTATTCAATTATTTGGAGGTCATAATGTTCATTAATTAAGTAGAGTAAATTACAAATTTTATTTATAATACTACCTTTTTAATTTTTGTTGTTCACAATATTATTTAATAATAAAAAATATAATAAAAATTGTAAATGACTATCTAAAAATGAAAAAAAGATAAATATTTTATCCCAAACTCTTCTAATTGAAAGGTAAGAAAATTTAAAATTTTAAGTGGTATGGAGTAGTTTGGGTTCCTCTCTTTAACCACTCCACTCAATTACTTAAAAAACTCTCAAATAATAAATTAGAAGTCTTTTTATTATTACACCATATTAATAATCACCCCACTCCTTCCATTAAAAGATAGCCTAGGAAAGCATTCACCATGTCGATGCCTTACTCAATATGAACCTAACAAATATACTTCAAATAAAATCCCGTCCCAGATATCCCATCTTGAAATCCTGGCGCATAGTCCAGAAATCCACAATAAAAAAACAAATCGTGTCGTGAAAGCATAATATGAAGATAGAAATAGTAAAAGCATAATTAATATTATGAAGATACATGGACTCACGTGAATCAAATCGAAGTCGGTGATCACTTGTTCGGCATGGACAGCGTCACCGTCCTCCAAGGTCATGAGAGCATCCATGGAGTCCTCCTCGTCGCTGCAGTGCTCGATGGCTGCCTCTCTGAGGATGTTGCTGTCAATGTTCGGCAGAGGATCAGTCACACTACTGTCTTCGCAATCGTCCTCCGTCACGTGCTTCATGTCCTCGAGCACGTCCTCTTCCACGTCGTAGATGTCGTAGTTGTCGGAGCTGCGCATGATGATGTTCGACATGGTTGATTGCTGAGCGAATGGGAAGCAAAGATTGAGAAGAAATTGAAGTGCTGAGGAATGGAGGGGGATTAATTGGTGATATATAATATATATAATAGTGAACTTGCGAGTGTTTCAGTTTTTTTAAGGATTCCGAATAGTTCAATGTCACTGGAACTAGGAAAATTCGGAAATCGAATTCAAATTTTTGTTTCCTTTACTTATCTGTTATCGTCTCCAATTAGATATTGATAATGTTTTAAAAAATAATACATTTCTTATTATTTAAAGCTGAAAATATTTAATTAAAAACACAAAACTGAGGACAGAAAAAAGAAGAAGAAAATATTTTTTAAAAAATAAATCTTACAAAAAAAAAAGTTGACGAGACGCGATTAGTTTAACCTTGGCTCGACGAAAAAGTATTTATTGCTATATGTGAGAGATTATAAAAAACGTAAATCGTTATAAGAGAAGAACATTGGCCATTTTAAAAATTGTACTCAATCTAAAAGATTTGACTATTTTAGTTTACCCTTTTTTTTGGTTAGATTTTGATCATCTAAAAGTTTTGTTGTAATTTACATTACATTTTTTGGAGATAGTGACTCAAATAAATCTTGAGTAATACTATATTATATCCTCTAAACAAATATTATTAGCATTATCCTAATTAGTTAAGAAAGAAGTATTAAATAAAAATATAGAAACATTTAATATATTAAAAACTCAAAAAATATTTAATACTTTTTTATTTAAATAATTAAAAGAATTATTATCTTGATTCTTTAAAAGGATATAGAATTGTTCATAGATTTATGTAAGATTTGTGGCCCCTAAATATAATAGCTTTCATTTAAACTTCTGTTGGGTATTAAAAAAAACTTTCTAGGTTTTTGTAATTTCTTAAAATACATAGCAGTAGTTGCAATTTTTTAAAATCAAATTCTTACTCACCCAAATAATTTAAGCTAAGATTTTTCAAGTCATTTTTGAAATATTTATAATAAAATATTGCATAAATGCCCATTTTAGTCCGAAAAAATATACATGTTATTTCTTCATTTAAATATTTTAAATTGGTCATTCATTCATAAATATATTAAATTATTTTTTAATATCAATTTATATTATCAAATTAATCTTTAAATTAACATTAAATTAGTCATTTAAATAACAAAATTAATAACATTAATTATTATTTTAATAAATTTTATATCATCAATAAATAAAATACCAATATGATGACAAATATATATTTTAAGGATCAAAATTGACATTAATTCTGATAAAAAAATTTTATTTAAATGGACTTTAATTTATTTATAATTAGAAGTGGGTACAAAACTATCAATTTTTAAGTTTGACTTTTATTTAAAAAAATCATTTTATTTAAGTCTAGTACTTTAACCATTCAAATCAAACACGTGAGAGAGAGAAAAACTGAAAATGATTATGGCAATAAAACTCAAATCACATAAAAAGTATTTATTCGAAAAAATCTTGAAAGTAAGAGCATGTTTGAAAAATATTATTTTTTTTCTAAAATAATTTTTTTTCTAATAAAAAAATATTTTATTTAAAATCTATCTTGTTTATTTAAAGTATGTAAAATTGATTATAAGTTATGATTATTTTTCTATAACTAAAAACAACTTTTTTTAAAAAGCTTATATTTAGAGATTTTAATTGTGATTATAGATTATTTCAAAAGTTTTGATAGATAAATATTCTTTTACCCTCAACTAAATAAAATTTTCAATCATTTCATATCTTTTTTAGTAATTTAATACATAAAAATTATTCTTCTTATATAATCCAAACAAAATTTTTTATTTTAAAATCGATTATAAACTAACACATCCAAATATAAATTAATTTTCTCATAATCAATTTTTTTAAAAATTAATTATACATATAATCAATTTTTAACATAATCTTTTTTCCACAGCTAATCTAAACACGCACTAACTCCTTCATATATTTTTTTGGTGTAAACCAATGTATCCCCTCGCCTAGACGGCAAGAGCTCAATCTCATAGGGTACGGTTAGGCGCTTGAAGCGGGAATCCCTCCCAATTGCGTGGGGTACGGTCAGGGCTGTTAGGCGCGTGAAGCGATAAACCATTCTAATTGCGTTTTCTCCATACACACCGCCTAAAAATCGAAACCAAGACAATATATTTAAGATGACTGAGTCCTTTCCACTTGTACCAACGCAATTTGGTTAACTCCTTCATATTTGATACTAGAGGCCAAACAAAGCCAGCTCATTAACTGAGCGCAACAACCAGGCTTCATCAATATCCATCCTTATCAGAACTCAATCGTATTATAGGATAATCCTCATTAGGTACTAATTGTAATCTTATTATGAGATCACTTATCTACAAGAGGAAGTGACCAAGTCCAACTACAATTAAGGAGCGCCTCATCCCCATCCAATAAATATGGCCTCATTCCTAACGTATGATCAAGCAATTTTCCAAAACAGAATTTAAGATATATATATATATATATATATATATATATATGTATATATATATTCAAACAGGGCTAAATTTTGTCTTTTCTTTTTTAACTATTCCTCAGGTTATGCTATATTGAGGTGAATCCTCAGGTACAAGTTCATTTATGTTTAATATTTCAAATACATTACAAGCACAAGATGCTAATATTAATGTGACAGTATTTATATACATACACTGCCACCAGCACTCTACATACACGAGAGAACGGACTAGCCAGAGCACCTTGGGTATTCCATGCCACCAGAGGCTAACTCAACACACAAAAATTGGTCATTTTTGCAATTGAAGGCCCTTGAAGGATACAAGCACGTATGCCTACAGCTTTGAAACTGGCAAACCTGCAATTAGACAGAAAATATAAGTCCATTGTTAAGAGGGATTTCAACAATATTTGGCCCAAGTGTCCAAGACGTTATTATATTACCCAGGGCTTTTGCATTAACAATGCTTGGACATGCAGCCGGAGGTGGAGCATTCTCATTGAGGAATGGTGCCACCCCATTGGCATCAAACCAAACTTGGTAGCCTTTAATCTTCCCCTGTATTTTATAAAGAGTATCAGCAGTTTTACAAGTCACTGAGAATTACAGTGATCAGAGAAATAAATACAAGATGGAGAGGCATATACCAGCACATTTAAAGCTGCTAGTGTCGCCATTCCCTCACGGGTCCACTGCAAACACAGATGAAACAATTGATTGCTTTTACAAGTGAGTCAAACCATAAGATAAGACTGAATTTTAATACTGAAAATCTTTAGCATAATGTACAGTTTAGAACCTTGGAAGCAGATGCAATGTGAGGTACTACAATGGCGTTCTTCATCTCTGCAAGCCCAGGTTTCATGTAGGGCTCCTCCTAATATTTTGTAAATGACATAGCGACTTAAAAGGGTTTAACAAATCTAATTATTCATAGACAGAGAGGGTTCAATTACCTCAAACACATCAAGGCCTACTCGAAACATTGGGTTCTGTCTTAAATGCTCCACAAGTGCAGCTTCATCAATAACAGGCCCTCTACTGCAGTTTACAAGAATTGCTTCCTGTAATAGGGATATCATCACTAACAAAGAGGAATTTGCTTCTCTTAATGCCTTAAATAATTTAGAGCAAAACTGTGTTCCTTAAACTTATACTTTCTTCATCTTCGCAAGTCTTTCCTTGTTGACCAGATGATAAGTGGTTTTATCCAAGACAGGATGAAGACTAATCTACAAAAAAGCATCCATGACAAACCATATTATTTGGAATAATCAAATGTAGTATGTTTTAGCTACTACACGAAATTCCCAGCATAAAGTTCTTACTATATCTGCCTCCTGGAGGACCTCATCCATGCTTGCTGCCCTTTTCCAAGTCACCGGGTTTTCACCATTTGCTTTCAAGAATTCAGCATAAGCTGCAATGGGGAAAAACAGAACCATCAGCTCACAGAATTTGGTTTACAAATAGGGCTGAGTAGGAACATGCCTGTGACAAACTTTTCTAGTCGTGTGGCCTGGTAGAGATCGTAGTAAATTAGGTTCATCTTGAACCCTTCAACCTGATACAATGGAAAAGTATCTTTTCTGTATCAGCAGAGCATAAATATTATATGGATTATATTATCGAGCATCACAGTCAACTTAAAGTCATAAAAATCAGAAAACTAAATAATGCACTTGCAAGAATCCAAGTTACAGTTTTTTCAATGCAAGCTCAGTACCCTTGCCGACTTTTAATATGCTGACCATATGAATAATCAAATATCATCAATTATCACCAGCTTAAGAATATCAAGTAACTGATTTTCAGGGAATATATTACAGCAGAAGGATTAAAGTTTAGACCCTAATGCTCTTTCAAATTTTGATATCAAACAAAGAAAGAGTCGAGTGAAGATTTTAGTTTAACTTCTCAAATCTCTGACTGATATAATGAACTTTTGAGAAGGACAAATTACCCTTATACTAGTCAGTAGTCAGCAACCAAGTAATTTTTACGAGTGACAAATACAGCATACAACAAATGCAACTCAATCAAGTGAACCTGGAATGGGAAAGACATTCAATGTGAGATTTAATGGAATATTACCATCATTCTTGCATAAGCTGATCCAATGCGGCCGGCTCCAATAACACCAACTGTTTGTCCTTTGAGCAAGTTTCCAACAAATCTGCCAGAGAAACAAAATTAAAGCAGTTATTCCAGCCATCAGAAGAGTACGTTACTTACAAAGTTACAATTCAGTGTATGAAGACTAGCAAAGAACAAAAATTCATAGTATTGAACATTACTCTTGACATAAAGAAACAAGAAAGGAATACTTAGTAGTTTTCATACAGATGAGGTAGCCATCCATCATATAGTCCTGCCCTCATGAACTCATCTGCCTCAACTATCCTTCTAGCAGCTGCTAAAGACAGTGAAGCTGCCAGCTCTGCTGTTGTCTCTGTGAGCACTCCCTACCATATAAGGAATGAAACTAATGTTAAGAATCAATATTTCCTCCTCAAGGCTATCACTTTTTCACATGAAACATACACAACATAATCAAAACCATTTCAGTAGCCACACAAGAACGCATGTACTAGTAGTCTATATGGAAACAAATAACATTTATATTCTATTAAAAAAAAAGAAGCCTTCTTCCATGCATAAATGCCAACTTCGCAAAAAGAAAAATCACATGCATTTAAGATGTAATATCAACCAGAGGGAAAAAGATGGCCTACAGGAGTATTTCCAACAGCAACACCGTACTTGTTTGCAGCATTGACATCCACATTATTATAGCCAACTGCCATGTTACTGAAAGCTTTTCCTCCCGCTCTGCTCAAGGCAGAGAACAACACTTCTCCCCAGTCTTCTGTCAGCTGTAGTAGGAACTCAAATCACATACCCAGTAACCCCAAAAACAAGAAAAATCCACACTGAAACCAGACAGATAAATAAAAGGGGAGGTTTCTCATTACTTTTTTTTTTTTTAGTGTACGCCTTTCATAATGAATAATTAATATTTAGTCACGTAATTAAAATATAATTATTTTATTTATATTTTAAATAAGATGCGTATTAGTCACTAATTACTAGTGGTACCTGTATCTTATAAAAACAAAGATGGGAATCTTCGATAAAATAATAAAAGAAAAAAGCTTGACTTTTGGTGAGTTTGTAAGTTGATGCTTTAATCAACCTCTTCCTTCTGGGTGCTAATTGATCATCATCTTGTTATCATTACCTGCCCTATAACTCCATCGCACTTATCACCAATCAAAGCAATAATGTCTTCAACTGACAGAATTGTTTTCTTCTGGGTACATATCTGAGTAGTACGTATGAGAGAAAGGAAAAATTAAAATTCTCGTCATTTACTAAAAAACATATGCTTAGAAGCAATCTCAAGAAAGAAAAAAAAATGTAACAGTGTATATAGAAAGGGAAAAAAGAAAAGAAAAGAAAGTTCATTACTTCAACTCGACAATCTTGCTGGATGAGGAGATTGATCCAACGAGTTCCGGGCATGGGTTTTGTGCTAACAACTCTGTATTTCCCATTTGGGTTCCATACTTCGATGGACACTGGCTTGGCCATGAAGGCAAACAGCACCTAAGTGTAAGCTCTGAAGTGAACAGTTGAACTTGGAAACACACCACACTGAAATTTCAGTTGCTCTTTTGATATATAATGGCTAGATGATCTGGTGTCAAACGCTGGACCATACCAAGTTATATTCACCAACAAGATTGGTCCATGGGTAAGACTTTGACTTGTGGTTTCTTGACCTGATAATCTTGATGACTGGACAGTGGTTGGAGTTGGCTATAGGATTTGGCCCCTTTGAGATAAAGTGAGCTCACGAGGGGCAGAGATGAGTGTTGAAGCAATGCATGGTTTATTTGGGCCTCTCGTTGGGCACCAAGAATGGATAACGTCCATCCTATTTCTCCAAAGACAAAAATAACCCTTAAACTTGATACATCTTGTGTTTTATTTTTTGGCTTTAACTAAAGAGTTTAATTTTATGTACCAAAAAAAAAAAAAAGAGTTTAATTTTGATCCATCGTCAGTGTAAAGTTTTTTTTTATATTGTCATTCAATTATGTGTTATCAAATCATCAAAATATTTTGACTATCACAACAACCACCTAGAAAGTCTAACTCTTTTAATGATGTGTCAGCATATAATTGAATGACAGTGTAAAGAAACTTTACACTGACAGTAGATTGAAATTAAATCCTTAACTAAATGCATTTTTTTGATGTGGGAAAATAATTTAAGTTATCAATTAATTTTATTGGTAATGACTTTTTAGAGTTTAATTTTGATTCAATGTCAGTGTAAAGAAATTTTTCATTGTTATCCAATAATGTGTTAGCACATTATTAAAGGACTTAGATTTTTTCGGTAATTATTGTGACAAGCAACCTCTTTTATTGATTTGTGTAAAAAAATTTACATAAGATTAAAATTAAATTCTTTTGGGGTGATTCTCTAGGTACTAGTACAAGCATTCATTTGTTATTATTTATATTTAATAAACTTTCAAATATTTAATGTAAAGCCAACAGTCAATAAATGATAACCCATTAGGATACCATGAGGATTACTCCAGTACTCATATTTTTTTTAGGTTACCGATACCCAGGGTGAGTTGTCTAGCATTCATTAGTTGTTATTTATATCTAATAGACTTTTGAACATTTATTGTGAAATCAATTGTCAATAAATGATTGACAACTCACTCTGGATATCAAACCTATTAAAGTATCATAGCAACTCCCGAATACCATATCTACTCCCTTCTTTTAGTCATTTTTTAAAGTTTTAAGGATAATGAAATGTCGAGGAAAATAGATAAAATAAAGTGTAAAGGGAAGAGATGGAATGTAAAATTGTTGTCTGTTTGAATGATTAATGAGAAGAACAAGAAAGATAAAAGGTTATAAGCATACAATTTTGATTAACCTTTATAAAGTTTTTTTTAAAATAACCAAGTTTATGAAATAAAATAATAAATGACAAGATTTTAAATAAAACCAAAAGTTATTCCCTCTCATATCCATCATTTTGGACAGAAATAAAAAGTGAATGTATGAGGAAGAATAAATTCTCTCATATTCCCTTTTTCTTTATAAATTTAATGTTTAAAAATACGGGGCATTAAAATAAGGATTTAATTTTAATACACTGTCAGTATTTTCTTTACACTATCATAATCATGTACTGATATATTATTAAAAGTGATAGGCTTTTGAAATAATTGTTATAATAGTCAAACTCTTTTAATAAGTTGACATGATTAGGTGACAGTGTAAAAAAAATTTTATACTCGTAGATTAAAATTAAACTTTTAAAAGAAGCACCAGAAGGTATATTAAATGTAAGGACTAAATTACGTGCCTTGACAAGATTTTAGACAAACAAGCACCAGAAGGCTAAATTTTCTTTTTACCAAGGTACATTTAATGTAAGGACTACACAAGCTCCTTTTTCTTTATATAATCATTATAACGACTAAATTGTACATGCTTAGGGACTAAAATATCAGTTTATTCATTTTGAAAAAAATAATATTTTAATCTTTGGAAATAGGAGTGTACCTTACTTTTTTTATTAAATGTAAAATAATTTTATTTAATATTTACGTACTGCCAAGGGGAACCAGAAGGCTAAACATTTGAAAATAGGCATCGAAATAAATTCATATGAATATGATACTAGAAATTATTCTAATTACCGAAAATCAATTGAGATTAATGTCTAATTTGACGGAAATAAAGAAAGAAAATATAACCCATAGATATCACAGTGATAAGTAATTTCAACTCAGTTGATGCGTCTTGAAACTTTGACTTCAAGCACAAGATTTTCCATATCTATCAGCTCAAAGAGACAAACATCTCCTGCCTTCAAGTTACAGTCCCTAACAAATGCAGACCAACCCGCAGAGAATTTAGCGTAGCTATGCTTTGGATAATAGTCTAGCTTCACAGGCCATGATCTCTTCCCAACTCGCAGTGTCACATCTTGTACATTATGAATGACATACTTTCTAACGAAGTCAATTGGTATGTTCTGCTCATCACAAAATTGAAACATAAATTAGACATGGCACAGATATTTACGTATAATATATATATATATTCTGACTCTAATTTATCATACCGTAGAATTCAATTGAGTAGGCTTCAAAAAGAGGGTGAAGTGATTCTCTGACAGAAATTTGCTAGATCTAGGAAATTCAGAATCTAAGAGAACAAAAAGAGGAAAAATAAAATGGAGAAAAGAAACATTATCTCAGAATGTTCACAATAAAAAAGAGGAAATAAAGCATGTGTTGGTACTTGGTAGTAAGCATACCATCAAAGACTTTAGTTTCTAAGCTCTTCTTTTGAATTCCTTCACTGCCCCTTTCTGCAAAATTATTTTGAAGCCCTGTTGTTTGTTTTCTTCGGTTTGCTCCATCCCCATAGGCTTGTCAAGGAAAAGTATAACGATGAGTAAAATCAAAATTTGATATTAAAAAACGAAGGTAAATATATTTTTAAGTTACCTTCAAATAGGGGAGGGCTTGATTCTTCTCTGGCACGGAAAATAACAACTCTAAATGAAACTTCTGCGCACTTAGTTAGCTCAAAAACACAAACATCACCTAATTTCAAGTTATTGTCCTCTACAAATGTCTTCCAACCAGTAGAAAGTATTATTTGTCCATTGCAAGGATTCAGCTTGAACTTGACATCCCAAGTTCTCTCCTCAGAAACCCAAAGAGTAGCACTCCCATCCTTTTGTAGATGTGACGTTATAAAGTTGCCTGGTATGACCTGTTTTAATAAATTAAAAAAGTTGGGCACGAAATTCCCAATTAGAGAAGCAAGTTACTATTGAAACAAAGATGACAAATTTTGATATAAATTGGTATTGGATTCAAATTCTGATTGACAATATATATTGTTCATGGTAAACAATGTAAATCAGAATTTATTGCAAAACTTGCCATGATTTGGAATGTGTTATACAAAAACTGTAATGGGGGGGAGGGGGGTTACCAAGATATGTTTTTGAATGTATGTAGGGTGCATTTCACGAATGAAAAAGGGATTCTTAGAGCTGAAAGCCTTGGCTCTCTCTAAAGCACTGATAGTTTCAAAATCTTCTAATAGCTCCTCACTTCTAATAGCCTCAGATTTTGAGCATTTCCTATTGGCATAGATGCCTCCTCTTCCACCTGTTAAAAATTCAGTGTAACACAGAAATCACAAGGTACCAACACCTTCACATTTGAAACGGAAACGAAAAAGGAAGAGAAGGAGTCCCACCTCGATTTTTTGGCTTTGCAGTATCAAAATCTGCATGGAAGTTTTTCTTCTCAAGCTTTGTCCTTTGAGATTGAGCACCTTTGGTTTCAACATGTTGGCTGGTGTAGCATTTAGGTTCCCCTTTTGGGTTGGTTTTCATCTTCTTACGAGTATGAGAAAAGGGTGATGGAGAATTTGGCCTTTTACTCTGGCGTGGTGAAAAACCATCAAAAATTTCGAAAGAGTTACCGCTCTCTTCACCATCATTAGTTCCTTTGAACAAAGGGTAATCTATTTCTAAGGCACTGCGATCAAGTATTACCACCTGAAACTGAGATTTTCCTTCATATCTGAACACCAAAAAATGCTCCTGATCCAAAGAATAGTATTCTGCAAATTTCTTCCAACCATTGCTTAACCAAACGTCACCATCACGTTTTATCCAATTCACTCCCCATTTAGCGCCGTTAGGAAGCCGAAGGAATATTGGTTTTGATATTCCTTGCCAATATTTACTCACAAAACTTCTGGGAATCCTCTGTAAAAACTTCTTGTCAATTAGCATGCAACAACATTAATAACATAATGATATATGAAAAGAAAAACAACCCTTACGTATCCAAATCAAAGTCTTCTAAAAAAAATAAAACAACAATGCATGAACAAGCCTAAATATGAAGTGAAGCTGAATATAGATTTACCAGCTCTCCATTTCGAAGGCTGTTTTCCTCAATCATCTTGAAAAAGTGAATGGCATGACCAGGAAGATCCCTGCCTTGAGAAGACATTGTTTGAAGATGAAGCAAAGTTCTGCAGAAATGGACGCGATGTTTAACCTTAAGTGAGTGTGGTTTAAATGCAAAACCAATGCGTTATAAACACAATTACTATGAAAGTGCTTAATTATGGCGAAATTATTGCTTAATTGCAAGTGTCCACAATTCTAAATCCATTGGTAACCCAAACGCCACTAGGATGAGGAGTGAAGATATTATTGGTTATATATAAATCCGTTTAAAATATTTTCCACCGTTATAGTTACTGGACCAAGCAGATGATATACTTTAAATTTGGTCATTATGAGACAGGCTTTGCTGCTTTTCAGTAGTCAGTTTCGAGATGAATAATTCATTAAAAGAAATTATAATAAGTGTAAAAATAAAATTTAAGGGTCAGGGATGTATGTTAATATTGATTAATTCTACCTACTATCTAGCTAGATTGAAAATTCGAACCACATCGAATGAACTTTCTTTTTTAGTATAGACGTGTAATTAGTTTTTGGCCACCGCCTAATAGCTTCAAATTCTGCAGGGTCCTGTGTTTACGTAGACCTTATTATGAAACAAAAAGAAAAGGGCAATATTATACATTAAGTGATGGAAATTAATCCTACAAAGAAAATGCATCTTGAACTAGTTAGACAACTTTAGTTAGCAGAACACCAAGTATGTAAAATTGGATACTACTGGCTTTATTCATAGTTAAAAAGAATCGGAACAGGGGTCAACCTGATAAGATGGTATTGTCGCCTGTTTGACTATTGGTTTGACAATTTATTCGAAAAACTTAGCTAAATAAAATAATAAAATAATAAAAATCACAAAAATTGTTTTTTTTTTATCTATTTTAAACTTTAAACTTTGCCAATTTGATTATATTTACTCAGGTCACCAAGTTTCATCATATTTGATTGAAAACTGATCAAACCCTTTTTTGGTCTGACTGGCCGATCCAGTTCATACAAATATGGCTTGCTTCACATAAAAGATAATAAAACATCTTGTTGGGAGAAAAAAAATTTATTCTCTGATGAAAAAAAGATATTCATATTCATATGGTGAAATTTGTTTCTTTTCTACCCCCGGGAAGCAGAAACTATGGCCTAAATTTGAGGTGGGTCAGATTGGTTAATGGATGAGATTGGATGACCCAAGTGAAGTCAGGTCGTGTTGTCTAGGTAGGCCAAAACCTATATATGGACGAGTCTCTCTACATTTTCAGATTATATTTTTGAATATATGAATGGCCCAATGAAGGTTTTGTACAACGGCAAGAGCTTTCTCACCACTGCATCACAGTGTGAGTTGCTCTTGCGAAAATATGCAGCATCTCACTCCCTTTCTGAAACCAAACAGCTACACGCTTTCATCGTCACCTTTGGCCTACTTTCCTCATCCCACCTTTGCTCTAACCTTGTCACAACCTACGCGCAATGCAACCATGCTTCGTATGCGCGAAAGCTGTTTGATAAGTTGCCCCAACGAAGCTTGTTCTCCTGGAACATGATGATGAGGATGTGTGCTCAAAATGGTTGCCCCTATGATGCACTGAAGTTGTTTGTTGAAATGCTTGATTTGGGTCAGACTCTGCCTGACAATTTCACATACCCAGTTGTTATCAAGGCTTGTGGTGTCTTGTCCTTGTTTCATATGGGTGTTGGAGTTCATGGGCAGACGTTTAAGGCTGGCTTTGATTTGGACACATTTGTCCAGAACTCTTTGTTGGCAATGTATATGAATTGTGGGGAGAAAGAAGCAGCTCAACTGGTTTTTGACTCAATGCAGGAACGAACTGTGGTGTCTTGGAATACCATGATTAATGGGTACTTTCGGAATAACTGTGCTGAGGAGGCGTTGATGGTTTATAATAGGATGATGGATGTGGGTGTGGAGCCTGATTGTGCAACCGTGGTTTCAGTATTGCCACCTTGTGGGATTTTGAAGAATGTGGAACTAGGGAGAGAGGTTCATGCGTTAGTTCAAGAGAAGGGATTTTGGGGAAATATAGCAGTTAGGAATGCAATGCTGGATATGTATGTTAAGTGTGGTCAGATGAAAGAAGCGCGGTTATTAGTGAATAGGATGAATGAGAAGGATGTGGTGACATGGACAACTTTGATTAATGGATACATTCTGAATGGTGATGCAAGAAGTGCGTTGATGCTTTGTCAGATCATGCAGTATGAAGGAGTGAAACCAAATTCAGTGAGTATAGCTTCTCTACTATCAGCCTGTGGCAGTTTGGTTTCTTTGAATCATGGCAAGTGCTTGCATGCGTGGGCAATAAGGCAAAAGCTTGAATCTGAGGTCATTGTGGAAACTGCCTTGATTGATATGTATGCAAAATGCAATCATGGTGACCTCAGTTATAAAGTATTTTTGAAAACCTCTAAAAAGAGAACGGTCCCGTGGAATGCGGTTCTATCTGGATTCGTACACAATAGGCTTGCAAGAGAAGCAATAGAACTCTTCAAACAAATGTTAGAGGAAGACGTACAACCCAACGATGCAACATTTAATAGTCTTCTTCCTGCATATGCTATTCTTGCTGACCTCCAACAGGCAATGAACATACATTGTTACCTTATAAGATCAGGATTTCTTTACAGACTTGAAGTAGTAAGTATTCTAGTTGATATATACTCAAAGTGTGGAAGTTTAGGATATGCTCACCAGATTTTTAATATAATTCCTCTGAAGGACAAGGATATTATTATTTGGAGTGCAATAATTGCTGCTTATGGAAAGCATGGGCATGGTGAAATGGCTGTATCACTTTTCAATCAGATGGTACAATCTGGAGTAAAACCAAATCAAGTGACTTTCACCTCTGTTCTGCATGCCTGCAGCCATGCAGGTTTGGTTGATGAGGGTTTGTCTATGTTCAAGTTCATGCTTAAACAAAATCAAATTATTCCTCATGTTGATCATTATACTTGCATCATTGATCTTCTTGGCCGTGCTGGTAGACTGGATGATGCTTATAATCTTATTAGAACAATGCCTATAACACCTAACCATGCTGTATGGGGTGCACTACTTGGTGCTTGTGTGATTCATGAGAACGTTGAACTGGGAGAGGTGGCTGCAAGGTGGACTTTTGAGCTTGAGCCTGAAAATACTGGAAATTATGTTTTGTTGGCAAAACTTTATGCTGCTGTAGGAAGGTGGAGAGATGCAGAGAAGGTTAGAGATCTGGTAAATGAGGTGGGATTAAGAAAACTACCCGCTCACAGTTTAGTTGAGGTCAGAAATATGTGAATTGGACATGTTCATTTAGATTACAATGTCAGCTTAACAACATTTGCCCACAAACTTGAAAATTCTATATAAAAAAAATGAGAGTCATAAACTGCTGTAGCTTTGGAAGACCCTATAAAATGGGTAAAGGTATTTCCTTTCTTGAGTGGGAAGTGCCTACTTGTTGCCATTATGTTAACTATGATGGAGGGAAATGCCGGTCATATAGGTGACACACAGCTTCAATAGTGTTTAGCAGGCATAGAATTCAATGCAGAGATTTGAGCTCCATTTCCTTGGATACACTTCTGTTACTACCCCAATGCTAACTAGTGCTTAATGACTAATGCTTTGCGCACTCATTCGTCACCTTGCTATGTATCTCAGTTGCCATGTTTGTGGCTTACCTGCGACGGTTTCCCATGTTATTCGTGACTGTGCCTTTGCTAAAGGCTAAGGCTGTCTGGTCCAAGGTGTGTCCCTTAAACCTGCCACAACCACTTCTACTCTCCCGTTCTCTTGATGAGTTGTTGGATTTTTTTTGCTTCTACCAGCTGGTTTACCGAATCACAGAGCAATATGGCAATCTTATTTTCCTTGTCATTGCTTGGCTCTTATGGAAGACTCGTAACGAACTCATCTTTGACGACAAACGTGTCCTGTTGTCGGATTTCCTTCGCAAAATCCAAGCAATTATTAATGATTTTGAAACTGCAAGATGCAGATAGCCAAGCTAATACAGTGTGATATGTTCCCTTTGGGAAATCCCGGGTTGGCAGTATTGGGTTTTAGGAAGATTATTCTAGGATTGATTTTTTACGAGCCCTGCGCAAAGTAGAGAAAGGAAAGTTGGGTCCACATGCACATGGGTTCTTGATCTCTGATATTCTTCAACTCCTACATCGTGCTTGGAATGTCCAAGTTCAACATGTGTCATATGAAGGCAACTTCCCGGCTAGAGTTAGTTCGTCTCACTCTTCCACTTGTGAACTGCTCCACACCCCTCCAGTTAGGCTTCAAATAACATTTGGCAAATGCTACTCAGGTAGCCTTGACTCATAGTTTGATCCAAAAATAAATATAAGTTCCTCAATATTGTTTTAAAGCACCCTATTTTTACGCGTAGGAAAGGAACTAATGTGAAAGGTTTTGTGCACCGTATTGGCATCTGCACTTCCTTCAAAGCAGAGCTATGGGGCATCCTTATTGGGATTGAGCTAGCTTGGAACTCAGGCTGAATGTTATTATTGAAAGTGACTCCGCGGCGGCTACCTCGCTCCTTAGAAAGAACGGAAGTAACCTCACTCATCCTAACAAGCTAATCTCCATGATCTTGAAGTGGAAACATAAACAGTGAAACGTCAACATCCAGCACATACTCACGGAAGGAAAGGAAATTCTCATGCTGACTGGCTAGCAAATTGGTACATCTCACAGGACTTTGGTTTTCGGGAGAAATTCAGTACTGGGTTTAGATTCAACATAAATTTTATTATATAATATTTTTTATTTAATCTAATAATATGTATTGTTATGATGATTGTGTGTTAAGCTTTTAAAAATTTAATGTATTACTCTCAAAGTACGTAAAAAATTCTCAATTTTCAAGAAGCTGACACCCTTACTTCACGCTGATAACTCAGGGCCTTAGGAGTCTCGATAACCTATTTAGTTTCATCTTATCTATAGTCTCTGTTGCTTTTTTGAGCTTGGCGCTGGAAATAAGTCAAAGCAGCTAATGAGATTACTTGTGACTTATTTATTAACAACTCAACAAATTTGTATTTATGTTGAACTTAAGCCGACTAATTTATGTATATAAGCATTATTTTATAAAGAATAATAATAATAATAATAATACTTATATTTAATATATATTAATATTTGATAATTTTTTTAATTAAATTAAATTATTTTTACTTAAATACATGTATAAAAGATATATTTTATTAAATTAAAAATTCAAGTCTAACTCATTGCACTTATAAAATTCAATTCATACAATGATGGATATTAGCTCATTAACTTGAATAACTCATAAACTTCAAATGAGCTAAACTTGAACTAAAAAAATAAACCCAATTTCTGATTGAGTCAAACCTACGCCAAACCTAACTTGTCTCAACTCACTCATTTCAACCTTCGCCTTAACCCCTCTATTGTACCAGTAAAAAAAAGAACCAACACTAGACTTCACCAAGGTATAACTTCAGAATTTAATAACCAAAACTTCTATAAATAAAGATAATTTTACAATAAAATTGAGTAACATATACTAGCTAAAATATAATAAATTAACTTCTTACACTATTAACTTTAACTTGTGCTTACTGAAACACTAAATTATTTTTAACTATAAGTTATATTTCTCCTCAATATAATTATATAAAAAAAAAATAGAAGTAGAAAACAATTCATGCAAAAACACTACTTTAGAGTATGGCTATAGTCAAAACCATAAATTTACTAACTAAATTATAGTTAAGCTGCAAGCCACTAGATAACTAATTATTTTAAAATCAGTCCTTGCACTCCAACCCAGCCAAACCGAAGGAGACATAAAAATAAAAAAGAGGAGCTCAAGCAAAATAATTTACAATACTACTTTATCAAACTGGTGAGCACCACCAAATAACATGATTCAACTACAAAATAGGGACCAGAGGAGAATTTGGTAAAGGCAAGAACAGAAACAATAGTTTTTTTTAGTATTTAGGAAAATAGCACACCAAACCAAAAGTGGGGTGTGGGTGTGCAGTACCATTTTTACTCTTTTGGGGCTATAAAGAGTGCAGTATCACTTCAAAGACATAATGATCCATATATGAAAAGATATTATGGGAGAAAAATACATAAACAGCAATAAAAAATAAAAAAAAGCATACAAATATTAATATCTTCAAAGCAAATTAATTGAGGAAGTCACATACGTCAAAAGTTGCTAAATCTAACATAGTAACATCCTCTAACAGGGCTTTAGGGGATGGGGGCGGGGGGAAGTGTTCAAATTCCTGTAAAAGCTTTCTTAACAGCTCCAGAGGACCCAGCAGGAATCACTTTCAACACGTTAAATCTCACCGTCTTTGACAATGGCCTGTTAGTGAGAAAAAAGAAAAACAAATAAATGATATCCAAAAGAATACAAAGTAACAGAAGTTGAAGACTGAATTTCAAGCTACAGATTCACAGGATAAAAGTCAGTTACCAACCTGCATTGCCCAATAATAACATGATCTCCCTCCTTCACACGGAAACATGGAGATATATGTGCTGGAATATTTGAATGTCTCTTCTCGTACCTAAGGGGAAACCAAACAGATAATAAGCAACTAGAAAAAGAATGATGCAACTCAACTTACTGAAAGGTCATCAGTCTTGCCTTTGGTATTTCTTAATAAAATGAAGATAGTTCCGACGAACAATGATAGTCCTTGTCATTTTGGCACTGTGGCATGTACCAGCAAGAATGCGACCACGGATAGAAACAGTGCCGGTGAATGGGCATTTCTTATCAATGTAAGTCCCTAGACAGGCAGACAAACCACTGTTGTCAGAATCGAAACAAACATTCACATCAATGAGTGAAATATCTCCTTTCTATTCTCAGCTTATCTAGTTAATATTTTAATAACAATTGAAAGCAATCCGCAACATCACCATTATATATTCAATCCCAACATCTATTACATCTTCAACGAAAAAATAAAACCAGAACAGCAGCACTGATGTGAAACTGTTAAAACATGCATGGCATGGCTCACAATACAGTTTCTATACTGCTCAACCCCAAGAGAGGGACCATCTTAATTACATCAGATTGCACTTGCAACATAAAGGATACACAGATAAGTTCAGATACCTAAAACCATGTAACAAAAATTAATTCACAAAAGCACAAGCTAATACTGTAAACTGTCTGAAAATATTAAAATATCCTAAGCCACTTACAGTGCTCATTCAACCACCCACCCAACCACAAAGCATTCACAAGGAGGCATTAGACACATCATGTATAAAACAGGACATTCATCAACAAAATAAGTAACCAAATGAGAATTACAACAACTAAACAGCGGACACACATACACTCAAATCAAAATTTGACACACAGAACAATAAATTAAAAATGGTGAAAGCTGAAACCTTCAGTTGCCTCTTTGGGAGTCTTGAATCCCAAACCAACACTTTTCCAAAATCTGTTCCCTCCTTTTCCAGGCCTCTTCCCCTTACCGGATTTCTTCGAACTGCATCAGTGATGCACGGAAATTCACAATGCTCATTACCACAAGCAAGCTAACATTTTTAACCAACAGAAATTCAAGCCATAATTTTTACACACAGAAAGAAAAAAAAAAACGAAATCCTCCGTTAATCAAATTCAAATGATTGTATTGTAACAAACACAACAAACGGGAATATTTTTTTAAAAAAAAAACACACAGAGAAAGAAGCTTACCAGAGAAAAACCTTGGGTTGCTTCAAGAAAGCCTTCTCCGTCTGCAAAAGAAGTAAAAATGTGAGCTTCCGGAAGTTAAGGAAAGAACCCCTCAAAGTAACTATGAAGCTGAAAGGTAGATCCAAACCTGTTCCGCCATTGTTAGAGGCTCAAAGGTGAGTGCAAGCAGAGGAGAGAAAGAGCGGCACACACAGAAACCCTAAGCCAAGATGTGCCAACAAGCGCAGGGGATCAGGGAATTATAACTGAGATTGGTCCCCAGCCCCAATCTCGATGGGCCAACCCAAATAAAGCTTGAATAGCTTTACTTGGACTTTGTTTCAACTTCAAACTCTAATAAAATTTTGAGTTGAGTAGGGAAGTTTTGAAAATGTGGACAAGCCCAATTTGTTTGTTTGTTTTTGTCTTTTTAAAAAAAAAAATCACATAGGTTTTATTTATTAATGACCCATAAAATATGTTGGACCAATAAAAAATCTAAAAATAATGATTATTGTTTAGGTCATATTTGAATGGAGTGAAACAATAGAAGAGAGAAAATAAAATTTTGAAACTAAAGTTTAAGCACTTGTTTAGTCCAATCAGGACAATTTTTAATTATTTTAGACTATTGAGTTAAATATAAATTTAATAAAATAAATAAATTGAAAGAATTCAAAATTTAAAAAATAATTTTTATCATAAAAAATTCTAAAAATTACTACTTTTTTACAACATATATAGTCAAAGCTTGATTTTCTATATAGGATAATGGGGAGTGGAGATTCAAACCTATAGAACTTCATCTTATAGGTGCATCCTTTTTTTTTTGTTTATTTGCCGAGGTAAGAGACCATTATTGAGATCTAGATGAGGTGAAGAATTAAAAAAATGGAGTGTGAAGAATCGAATCTCCCACCTTTAACACCAAGGCTCCTTGGTGACTAGGAGAGGTGCTAACCATTTGAAAAATTCTCGCACACACTGAGAGTAATACTCTCAACTAATCATGAAGTGACATATGTTACAATAAAAAGTTAAATAAATAATTTATAACTAAAATTGTGACACATGTCATTTTATGATTGATTAAGAGTATTACTATCAGTGTTTATAAGAATTTCTTCAACCATTGGCCTATGGGAGCACTCTTTATACCAATTGTGATGTATTTCTAAAATTTACTGTTTACTAGTTGTATTATAAAATTTGCCATTTTCTAATAGTAGAATAATCTAGATTTAGAGATCGAATGGTAATAGGTGATGATAACCATACAGTCTGCGCTAAAAAAGCAAGTAACTAAAGGATGAACTTCACTTCATGTAGTTAAAAAGCATGTAGGTATACGTATGTTAGGGATTGAAATATTCTAACTAACTAGACTGTTACGAACAATATATCATAAAACCAACTTCGTATTTTAATTTTTTTTTTTGTGAAATTAGAGACTAGACTTAGTTGTAGAAAATGCAATCATTTGAAGAATTATTAGGAGAACATGAAAATGCCTCTTGATAGCAAAGTTTAGAGCATCTACATTACTTGCAGGATTTTTCTTCAAAAGCATTAAGGCTTCAAAGTAGAAATGTCAATGGGCAAGGCAGGGGCAGGGAGTACTCTTCCCGTCCCTGTCTCCGCCCCCTAAATTTCCTCCCTTTCCCGTCCTTGATTCCTGTCACGGGGAGCATTATTCTCCCATCTCTGTTCCCACAGATCCTCATAGATCTCCATGGGGATATCAAAATTTCATAAAAAAAATTAAAAAATTACAAACTAAAACCCAATAAAATTTAATATATATATATATATAATTAAATTATTAAATTTAAAGTTAAATTATAACAAGTTCAAACTGAAATAATACAATCACAATATTCAAATTAAATAAAAAAATATGAAAAGACTAAAATATTATTAGTATTTATGATATATAATACACATAATAAGGAGTATATATGTAATCTACTCGGGGCGGGGGGTATGATCCTTGTCCCCATTCCTGAATCACCTTCAGAGGGATTTTGTCCCCCATCTCCATCCCTGCGGGAAAAATTCCTGGCTCGCGGAACCCC
Source organism: Styphnolobium japonicum (assembly GCA_023212625.1). NCBI lineage: Eukaryota > Viridiplantae > Streptophyta > Magnoliopsida > Fabales > Fabaceae > Styphnolobium > Styphnolobium japonicum. The sequence goes on from JALBWW010000013.1 coordinate 2,324,967, forward strand.
GAATGGAGCAGTCTTTGCGGGGATCCCCATATATGGGTGGAAATTGACATCCCTACTTCGAAGTAAAAACAAACAATGTCCAAAAAAAAAAATTGAAAACAAACAATGGGGATTTAAATTTAACTTATCGTAAGTCTAAAACAGTAAGTATTGTACCTTCCGAAATAATAATAAGAATAATAGCCCAACATTTTTAAATGTTGAAATGAGTCTCTAGATAGAACTCACTATGACCGCAGGGTTCAAGACACCCTAAATATGCATACCACAATATTTGAAATTCATCTTATACCAATAGTTATCACAATTGATACGAAAGAGGACTCCCACCATATTTTACAAGTAAGAAAGTGCAATTGGTGACGTGCTAATTTTATGGTTGTTTGGCAAATAATAGAATTAGCCTGGAGTCTTTAATCAGCATATTACTTGGTGATTCTGTAAGCCTGCAAACCAAGCACCAATTCAGTTTATTGTATATTGATAGATAAATAAAAATACATACAACACCAAAATGATTGTTTGATGAATTTTACTAATTCTAAATGAGGCTCACCTTGACCCTTTTTAGTAGATCTTTAGCATTGTTGTCCTTTCTAAAGTGTTCCCTTACGGGCTGCATATTTCAAGAAATAATAATTTAGCTTGTGCCATAGACTGAAAATGAAGAAATCAAAGACAGATTTATTCTTGAGTTCACAAAAAAGTATATGCTATAGACACCACTACTCTGTCTTTGGAAGAGCTCACAATGAATAGTCACATATGCTAACGGAGTATCAGAGCACCACTACCATATCCAGACTTCCAGAGCAGCTTAAGCATGAGGGTAGCAGCTCCGATGTCTCCCTCTCGTTTCCTCTCCCAGGTTGGATCAACATAATTGAGACATGAATATATTGTAGTTAATAAACGAAGCAATTGTAAATAGCCTCTTGAGCCTCCAATAAAAATATTGTGGTTTGTACATAAGGATGAGATGTAAAAGTTAAACTCACTCAACAGATATACTAGTTTTGCTTTGCTTCGTGAAGCTAATGAATTAAACAATTTGAAACACATCAACCTATCCATTTTATACAGCCTTGTAAATTTGCAAATTGAAGCTACCACATTGAGATTTCAAAACCCACAACTAAAAAAGCACATGATCACAGCACATTATAAGTACACGAACCAATACGATTAACATTCTATTTAGATAGCTTAATCTTTAAAAGAAACTCACTAACATAAGCACAAGAATATGATATGTGCTATGCTTGCAGTATATATGTAGCAAAACCCTTCTAAAACATTGTTTGAATGTAGAGAATGAACACTACCAACCAAGTAGACATAGTTGAAATTGCGGTTTTAGGAGGGATCTATGGCATGGCATTAACTAACTCATGGGCCACGTATGGCATTTAAGAGATGATGGGTAGCTGGTTAGAGAGACCGTTGCGCAGAGCAATTAGAAGAGAGACAGGGCAATTTGGCTTATCCCAAGCCTGTGGCGATTCTCGATATTCTTGGTATTCGGCAACGGAGAATGAGAAAGAAAAAAAAAAACCATTCCGTCAACTCACAAACGGTCAACGGATTAAATGGAGTTGAGTGTATTTTTAAAATAAGTTTGGGGTAGAGTGTTTTTTATACAAACTTAGTAGGGGTTTGTGCAATTTACTCAAAATAATAATATAGAGAGTAGAGACTTTCATTCATATTATTTCAGAAAGCCCCATTTTCAAACCCGCCACCGACCGCAGCATAAGCAACAGCAACAGCAACAGCAACACAAGCAAGCAGTGTATAGAGCCATTTGGCAGAGGGAAAACAAAGAGCATCATCATCAGCATGGATGTTGCTGGGTCATCGAAGAAGATGATAGCGACGCAAGAGGAGATGGTGGAGGCTAGGGTTCCATTGGCCTACAGGGACCAGTGTGCGCACTTGCTCATCCCTCTCAACAAGTGCAGGCAAGCCGAGTTCTACCTCCCATGGAAGTGCGAGAACGAACGCCACACCTACGAGAAGTGTGAGTACGAGCTCGTCATGGAGAGGATGCTCCAGATGCAGAAGATTCGCGAGGAAAACGCCAAGTTGAAACAACCCCAGACCCAGACCCAGGGCGTTCCCCTCATTCCCAAAACTGCCAATGCCTGATTCTCTGCAAGGTCTGAACTTTCGCCTCTTTTTTGTTCTTCTTCGTTTGCCCTTTTTCAATGGATTGATCTTTTGATTTGTGGGTGCTCCTTGATCTAGGGTTTTGTTCTGGATTTGGGGTGGGTCACTCGATTAATGATTGGCTTGATGCGATAATATTATTATTTAAGGGTTTTTGGCTTTCTTCGAATTGGAATTGAGGTTTTTGATGGTGCATTTCTCTGTAAGTGTAACTAGGTTGTGCTCTAATGACTCATCTCTTTATGAACAATTAGGCGTGGGGATTGGTTCGGGTTTTTAAAACGGGTAGGCTTATGGGATTGTTCAAAATTTCGCTCACTTCAATTTATGTGTATATTTTTCTTATACCTGAAATGTTGGGAGTCGTTTGATGTTCTTGTACCATGTGAAGGATAAATGAGAAGTTATAAAATGTTAGATTTGTGCATGTTATAGTTCCTTTTTTATATTTTACCTTTTCTTTCCCAGCAATTAAGGTGGAAACTGGTGGTAAGTGATGTTATTTCTCTATTACGGCTACTGGATTTGCAGTGGGAGGCTGGGAGCTGGTCTATTCCAGAATAATCCCTTTTAGTAAAGTGCAACTTAAAATTTGGTAGCTTGTGGCCTTGACTTGAGTGGCTGATTTTCAACTCTCTGACAGAAAAAAGTTCATGCTCATAAAGTTAACCTTATAATAATGATAATATATACTATGCTTGCTTTAGTTAGTGGAAATCTAAAGTGACAACGAAGCACTTGAGTGATGCACTGAATCTCAACACTCCCCTTCAAGCTGGTGCATACATGTCATATGCATTAAGCTTGTCACATATATATTTTATCCTTGGACCCCGGAGTGATTTAGTAAGCATGTCTCACAAATTGATTATTGGAGCTCACGAATGACGCTATGATTTTTTTAGATATAATTTTATCGCGGATAAAGTGGCAATCGATCTCGATATGCTTGGTCCGCCGTGGAAGACTCGGGTTGGAAGCAATGTACAAGGTCGTTTGATTATCACATAAGACTCATGGACCCGATTTTGCGTAAACTTAACTCGTAAAGAAGAAGTTGCTTAACCAAATGAGTTCGCATGTAGCAAGAGCCATAGCTCTATATTCCGCCCCGCACTTGATCTAGCTACAACGCTTTGCTTACTTTTCCACGAAATAAGGTTGCCTCCAATAAGAACACAATAACCTGGTTGACCGTCTATCGCTTGGGCAACCAAATGATCTCAGATTCCTGTAAGCAACAATATCACCTGTGGTTTTTGTTCGATAAATTAGTCCTCTCCCAGGAGAACTTTTAATGTATCTCAAGATCCAACTACCGTATTCCAATGACTCTCACGAGGAGAATTGAGGAATTGGCTCACAACATCGACAAAGATAGGATATGTCGTATCCGGGTCATAGTGAGATAATTCAACTTTCCAACTAGTCTGCGATATCTTCCTCGATCTCGGCAAGGCTCCCCTCTTCCGCATAAGCTTAACATTGGGATCCATAGGTGTGTCAATCATCTTACAACCTAGCATACCAGCTTCCTCCAATATATCAAGAGCATACTTCCGAGATATAGCAATCCCTGAACTAGACTGAGCAACTTCAATTCCAAGAAAATACCGCAATTGTCCCAAGTCTTTAGTGTCAAATTGTTGAGATAAGTGCTGCTTGAGACTCTTAATGCCATCAAGATTATCCCCTGTAATAACAATGTCATCTACATATACGACAAAATAGATGTAATCGCGCAGGAGGAGCATTTATAAAAGACAGTGATCCGCTTCACTCGCGGATCATGCCAAAGTGTTGGAGAGTCAGATGAACCTACCAAACCATGCCCAAGGACTCTGCTTGAGACCATATAAAGCTTTGTGTAGTCTCAAGCAAAGTCACGAGACTCCCCGAGCAACAAAACCAGGTGGTTGCTCCATATAGACTTCCTCGTATAAATCACCATGGAGGAATGCATTTTTAATGTCCAACTCGATGCAATACCGACGCATGGCGCCATGGCCAAAAAGAGACTAACAGAGGCCATTTTGGCAACAGGGAAAAGTGTCACCATAATCAAGCCCGAAGATTCGAGTATAGCCTTTAGCTACTAAACGAAGCCAGCGATCAATCACCATCCCACCAACTTTGATAGTGAATACCCAACGACATCCAACCGTGATTTCCCGTGAGGATGGGGAACAAGTGGTCCATGTGCTATTGATTCTAATGTCATATTTCATCAATCATAGCCTGTCGCCATCCTGGATGGGATAGTGCTTCCTGGACAGTTTTAGGGATAGAAACAGAGGAAATAGCAAAAACAAAAGCACAATGGGATGGAGAAATACGATGATAACTTAGGAAATTGTAGATGGGATAAGGGTTGCAAGTGGAACGTGTATCTTTTCGAAGGGCAATAAGTAAATCAGGAGAAGACTCAGGTGGATCCTGAGCGGGTAGATCAACCTGAGTAGGAAATGAATCACCTACCGTCTGGGTTCAGCATCCTCCAATGGTGTTGGACAAGAACGACGCTGGTAGGTAATGAGAGGTTGGGGAGAAGGAGGACAAGACACTGGTGTAGTAGGAGACTCGACAATACATGGATTAGACAAAGGAAGAGGTAATATCTGAGAAATGGAGGCCGGTGTTATGGAGGGTGAGAAATAAAGTGTATCCTCAAAGAAAGGTAACATCGCAGACATGTAGAAGCGATGAGTAGGCCGGAGAATAACATTTGTACCCTTTTGGACACGAGAGTAACCAAGGAAGATGCATTTGGCAAGACGAGCATAACTTGTCAAGACCTGAGTGAGATCATGAACAAAACATGTAGAACCAAACACACGTGGGGCACAGAAATGTGGATCCTTTGGGAATAAGAGGGAATATGGTATTTTGTCATTCGTAATGTAAGAAGGCATCCGATTTATTAAGAAACCAAGAAGAGAAGAACAAAGATCACCCCAAAATTTTAAAGGTGCATTAGCATGTAAATGGGCGTACGCGGCAGTTTCAATAATATGACGGTGTTTTTCTTTGCCAATACCATTTTGTTGGGGTGTGTGTGGACAAGAGGATTGATGAATCATGCCATGAGAAGTCATAAACCGATTGAAGGATGCGTAAAAATATTCTTTGGCATTATCACTTGTAAAATATGGATAGAATGGTCAAATTGGGTTTTAATCTCATTATAAAAAATGCTGAAAAATAGTTAATAGTTCGAACGGTCTTTCATTAAAAAATCCAAGTACATCTTGAAAAATCATCAATGAAAATAACAAAGTACCTATGCCCTAAGATAGAGTCACCTGGACTAGGGCCCCATACGTCGAATGGACAAGTTTAAAAGGAGTGGATGTCTCGATGAGGACTTTTGACTCGAAAAGAAGCTCGTACATGCTTGCTGTTGACACGACTCACATTGTAAAGACTGTGACTTAGGACAGTATTTAGGGACCATTTTCTCATTTTATTAAGATGGGATTTGACCAAGACGATAATGAAGGAGATCTCGAGAATCGCAGTGGTGCAAGCAAATCAAGGTGGAGGCTGGAAATAGTAAAGGCCATGTGATTCGATCCTGTACAATCGTCTGTCCCGCATCTGTCCCGAATGAAAAAAAGAGTCTTTAGTGAAAGTTGATAGAGCAATTATGGTTACGAGTAAGTTGACTAACAGAGACTAAGTTAAACGGGCAACCAGTGCATAAAAAGGACATGTAATTTAAAGATAAGGATGGAGAAGATGTGGCTTGACCAATGCCAATGGCCTTTTATTTAGACCCATCAAACAAAGAGTGATATAATGTGATGTTTTAGGTCAAGTATATGGTGGAGAAAAGAGAAGGATTACCACTATATGGTCAAGCACCGTAATCCAAAAGCCAGATCCAAACAGTAATGATTGTGACAGCATAAAACCGCAGAGTTACCAAAGATGATGGGCTTACTTTAGTCAAGATTGGCCTTGTTGAGCTGTTTGAGTCAAGATACTCCTTAAATTCAGCATTGGATAAGACATTCGATTATCACCGCTTCTCGAGGCATGAGGTTGTAGTATGTCACATGTGGCCGATCTCTCGTGGAATCCGACATGTTGCTCTCTCTGTGGAATCCGAGAGAGTAGCATTTGTCTCTAGTGTGGCCCATGCGATTACAATAGGAGCAATGTGGGCGATTACCGTAACCACGTCCTCCTCGCCACTCGTCCATGACCTACTTCCTTGCTCGTGGTGTTTGAGAAAAGGCAGATGATTCGAACCGAGAGCTAGATCCAATCATAGTTTCCGATGGAGGAACCCGTAGAGGCGATCCATAAGGTTTTCCACGAGGGAATACTAGGATTAGTCGATTTGATTCCTGACATTCAAGATCTTTGTGGAGGCCATGTAGGACAAACACCATGCACATGTTATCTAGCTTGTTTTCCATATTATCACTGTCAGTAACTTGACCTCATCAATAGTAGATCGGGATTTGGTCGATACGTGGGAGATCATTTTCTCGTCATTTGAAGTGTTGCTAATTTGTGTACCACATCATACAAGCGCTTACATCATTTGAATAAAACCTTATGAGCTTTCTTCCGCATGTCGTAGCACGCTTTATAGGTTCGAAAATGGACTAACAACTTCGATCAATAGATTGCCATAGAAGAGACACCAACCGATAGTCCGCCTTCTTCCATTGATCTTGATCTCGTCAGATAATATCTACCGCCTTTTTGGTCGTGTGATCATCGAGACCTTGTCCCAAGAACCAAATTTCTACAAGCTTGCCACTCCATGTAATTCTTTCCGTTAAGCTTTCTGAGGTTATAGTTGACTCCCCGTGAGAAGACAAAGGAAGGATGATTCTTGCTATGTGATGGGCCAATGTAACTTTGATTGGATGTTGCAATGAGGATTCAAATGTGGGATCCATTGACGAGGCTTTCATCGCTTGGTGAATAATGGTGACTCGGTGACTACGGTTATCGCTTCAAAGGTGACTCGAGAGAGAATGACAAAGGTAAAGTATTTTAAATACTTTGAATGGTGACCTGAAAAGAGGAAAACAGAAACAGTAGGGAACTTGAATGTTGACTTTTGAACAAAGGATCACGGGAGACAGTAAAGAGGTGGCGGCGCGTGGGATACACGCGCGGAGACTACGCGCTGGGGTACACGCGCAGTGACTTTTCACCACAGATGACAGAGAAGACGCCAACGAGACAGATGAGACCAGTGAGATCACCTGCGACTGGAAGGTGGCGCGTGGCCTTCACGACAACAGGCATCCTTGTGACGGCGCGTGGGGGCGCGTGAGGATCGACGGCGGACTTGCCGGGCGGCGGAATGCTCGCCGGCAGCCTCTCGAGGCTATGACCGAGTTTCACTACGGTGGTGGTCGGAAAATTTGATGGGTAGCCTCCTCCCTTCGTATGCCGACTTTCACTCCGGATCTCTCTCGCTTTGATACCAACTTGAATATCTCTCAGTATATTGAATTACTTGAATGAATATGCTTGTTACGCATCTGCCTATAACCTAAATTTACAGACATCATCATAACTAAGATAACATACATAATAATGATAATATATACTATGCTTGCTTTAGTTAGTGGAAATCTAAAGTGACAACGAAGCACTTGAGTGATGCACTGAATCTCAACAGTTACTATGTAACCAATTCCAAGGGTGAAAAGTAATGTGAGAGAGCCATATGGATATGTTCCTACTCTTTGAAATTGATTAGTTCAAATGGCAATGGTTAGGCTTGATTTCAATGAATACTACTGTAGAAAGATAGTGGTTTGGACATCGTTAAACCCATTGCTGGTTACAAGGAGTAGGAGTGTCGCTTTGAGCTGGTACATGTAGCTTTCCATGAAAATACATGTAATAGTTGATTCAGTTGGCTATGTATACATACTGTAATCTAGATAATAATTAGAGAACACCAACATCCAGACTTTGCATGATACAAAACAGTTACTTGCTGAAACAAATGTAAATGCATTACTAACGTATATATTCAAGATGATTTATTATTAATTTTAATGGAAACCCTGCCAGAATATAACTCAGCTGCTTCCAATTAGATTTTCAAAATTAAAGTCATTTAAGTAGAATTTTATTCAAGAAAAATAAAATCCTACTGATGTGGTATATGGATAATTAAAGGGATCTATTTGATTTGAATATGAGTAGCATATTTCACATTGTGGAGTCCGACATGCTTTCAGTGATAGCTCAACACAATAACCATGTGTTGATTCAAAGCAGAAAACCTGACCTGTATTATTAATATGCTATATATTTAATTATTTATGGCATCTTATAAACTCAGTTCTTTCTTTTTGTTGTAGAGATAAATTTATTGGAAAATTAGGTCAATGCTATGCGTCAGGGCCGAAAGAGGCTTGTTTGGTTCCCATTTTCCAACCTGGAAAATACAAAGTACTCCTTTTATTGACTTTAGTAAGAAGTGGTGAGAAAACAGTGTTCAGGAATCGTGCTAGTAAATATTCTGGGAACACATTGTCATCTTAGCTGAGACAAATCAAAATGTAGTTTGAGAGGGGAAAGTAACTAATTTAGTTACTTGCAATATTAGGATTTGATTTCTCAGGATTCTACAAGTTATGCAAGTAGAACTCATTATTGCTGCATCTCCTTAAAATGTTTGTTACTGTTATGGCTTCTAAGAGTATTGATTATGGTACTTTAATGCATATTACCTTCAAATGGGTTATCCATTCTCTTGAATTATTATTTTTGGAATGGAATTGTTTGCTTTGAACCACGCATAAAGTATAACAGGCTTAAAGTTCTAGTTTGCAAAATTCCAAACTGTAGAACTTCTAATTGGATCTTCAACACTTGACACTTAACTAATTGACAAGATGCAGCTAACTATTGTTATGTTATGGTGTATGAAATGGAAAACACAGTTTTTAACATCTAATAAGGTGGTCAGGGCGTGCTTTTCTAACTGCCTTGGCAGGTTTGAACTCAGTTTTTTTACTTTATTTTGCTTTCCACTCTCTCCCCCTCATGACTAGTCCTCTTCCTTTGTTTCTATATATTCTTTTTTTTTTTTTGTGTGTGTAATAAGAGGCTTTAGTTCTAGTGTTTGGTAACTGGTATATGATGAGGCTATGTCTCGAGGTGGTGAAGCTTTAAAACAAGTTTTGAGTGTAAAGGCCATAAATTAGCAGACAATTAAACAAACTGTGTTTCCTTTTTGTTTTTATTGAACAATTTGCCACAAGATAGTGTTAGGAATGGTGAATTTAGCAGACTGCAGAATATTAAACTAGCTGTAATTTTGTCTATAACATGTTTCTCTTCAGTCTGGAGGTGATATTTAGATAATGTGCTTCCCAATGGATTTGTGTTTTGTTGAATGGAAATCTTGAATGAAATTGCCTCCTTCTGCGCTATAAGTGACAAGAAAGGAGCCAATTTTTATTTTCCACAAGTATAACAGTTAGTATAAGATCTCGATTTGTAGGTTTATTTTCCAGGAATTTTTTTTGTGGGTTCTTTTGATCATCTTATTGCCTCTTTTTCAACTTGCTTTGGGTTCTTGCCCTATCTAATTGCTTTTTGATTTATGCTACATTTGACGCACGTTCAACTTTTGACAGGAGCCTTTGCCTGGGTCGGATGTTGCTTTCATGTTCTTCTGATGTGTGGATGCAAAGTTACCTTGAAATGTTTGTCCAGAGACTATTTCAGACTGCTTATAATTTGTTTCTCGTCACCTTCCGTGTCATGGAGCCATGTTTCTACTTGAAGGAATAAATTTTATAGTTAGCATTCATAAGGAGAAATACTAACAGATTGGTTTCACGTGCTTCTATTCCCTGCCCTTCACTTCTAATAGCTGTCAATTTGAAATATTTAGTTACAGGATCCATATCCGATTCTAGATTTCTAGTACACTTAGCTAGTAATCAAACCCTGCTATCACGCCGTTGGATGAGGTTTAAACTAATGTTGTCAACTACTGTTTCGAGATTAAGGCTGAGAAAAAATTTCTGCGCGCGTCGGAGCTAAGGAAATAACAGAATTTTGCATTAAAAAAATGTTTGTTTAACAATAAAAATGTTATATTATTGAAAGGAGTAGCTGGATTTTGAAGAGGCTAGTTCACTTCCTCCACGGTTGATATGTCAACCTTAGTTACATAGCCAAATAACGGGAGATACACGTTCCAACAACTCAAGTTCCTGTTCCGGGATAAGCTTCCGGAGTTTCTACTTTCTACTTATAGAATTCTGGATTCATTCTGGAAATCTATATCTTTTAGGAACTTTTGGTTCTATTTCAACCCCAAAAGACTAATCAGGGCAGTTCAAAAAGATACGTATTAAGTCTTGGGTCTTGCTACTTATTTTGCTAGAAGATTCGCTGCTATGTTTGCTAGCAGATATCTTTTTTTGACATTGCTCGATCAGCCTCCGTAGAATTGGAGAATGGACTATCCTGTGGATGAAATCATACAATTTAGTTTCAACGATATTCTTAACTGCAATTCTGAACCCTAGGATTGAGGTCCAATTCTGCCAGTCGCTTCTCCATTGTATTCATAAAAGGCTTGGATGAAATTCCCTTCGTGGTCTCTGAATATCCACAACTTAAGAGGATTTCAGGATACCAGATTAGTTTCAGGGTTTTTGGTTTTTATCCTAATAGGTTTGGAGTTTGCTTTTGTATATAAGGCTGCTGTTTTGAAGGAAACATAAATCCTTTTTCTACGTTGAATTGAGTTCCCTAGAAAATCAAATGGTTTTTGGACACCTAGAATTGCCAAAGTATGTAGGGTATGATTTCCTTGCCTTTGTAATCAAGGTTTAGCTTAAATCTATATTTGATTAAAGCCGGAGTATTGATGGGTTTGCAACTAATATGTTCCAGATATATGACAAAGTGCATGGTGTTATTAGTAGGCAGGGGAATGTTAAACAAGTCCCAGATTGGTTTGGTAAAAGCGCAATTTCCTAGATGGGAAATGGTTTCAGCCTCAGTGTGCCAAAGGAGGTCATCGGAACATTTTTCATATAAAGGGACAATAACAAAGTTCCTCTTGTACACAACATTGGAGTTTCAATTGTGCACAATTTTTACACATTGCTCCATGACCATGGGTTTAATGAGAAAAGAATCAAGTGGGGTCACTTGATTTTTAGATAGAGCCATGTGTGTGCTGTTGCCCATGCAGCAATCGTTAGTAGCACAACTCTACTAATCGACTGGTCTACCAATTGATTTCTATTGGGTCATTAAGTACATGAGGATTGAAAACCCAAAGGAGAAATAGGAGTTCTTAAAATTTTCAACAAGAGCGAACCCAGTCCCCTACAGGCAAATAAAGAAAAAGAAAACAACTATCGAACTGCACTTTCTGAGAAAGCACGTGTGTCCAGCTTGCAACGATGTGGTAAACAACTTCTGCAAGTTAGACAGGCCCAAGAGTGACTGGGCTAAAATTTGTATGCCTAGTTAAGCAGCTTAGAACGTGGTATTACTACACTGGTCATATGTTTGTTAAGAGTGATTTAGAAAGAAAAAAATGGAAATGATCAATGAATTTAGACTAGCATGTAATCTAGGTATATTGATCTATTCCATTCCTTTCTCTCCAAATCTCCCTCACACCAAATATAAAAGGGTCAATGATTACCTCTCCTTATATATCCTATATACCAAACATTTATATTTGGACAATAATAGTATCGATGTACTCAAAGTATTAAAATGGAATGTAAAGATCCAACAACATTACATTGAAACTTGGAAGACATAAATCACTACATCAAACATATATCCCAGTAGCTATACGCCTAAACAAATAGATAAATTTGTAGGCCCACTAACAATCTTCAATCAGTTGTTGGATCTCAAAAAATTAAAATGGAAGGTAAAGAGCTCAAAAAACTTAAATAATTTGGATGTTTGCTTTTATCACTGAGTGGTTGAAGTTCTTGAAATTTTGAGTAGATATTATAAATTTAAATTATAGTAATAAATAATTTGGATGTGTATGATTTAATGAATTAAAATAAAGTAACATTATTATATATATTTGTACACGTCCTCCATATAGCTAGTGAATAGAAATAATTAGGATTTTGAAGACGTTTCTTCTCACGTCTCAAGGGAATGAACAATGATTGAAAAAGGGTACCCACCACCTTGACTTTTCATTCTCAGGGCATTGAATTAGGTTAAAAAAAGTTTGAATTTATTGTATTCATCTTTGTTCTTTCGATTGAGCAGCACTTTCCAGTCTGCCTTTTAAGCAAACTACTGCAGAGATCGAGAGAGACTTTTATCAACTTTGACATATTGCGGGGTGGGGTTCAAAAACAAACCCTCAATCGTGATTGACAAGGTAACTAATCACATCATGGGGTATCAATAAAACTTGGGGTAAAGAGAGCTAGGCCCTAATGAAATAAGATCTATTTTATTTATTTTTATTTATTTTTTGTAAAAATATAATTTTTCAGTATTAAAAAATATAGCTTTTTTCTTTTATAAAGATGAAGTTATAAATTAAAAGTGAAATACTTCATAAGTTGAATGAAAAGTCTTTATCCCATTAAACTTTTTCAGAATTTTACGTTAAACTGAGTTTGGTTAGGGACTACAAGAATTTTGAAAGATGATTGTGTCCATCATTCTTTGCCAATTAGCTGTATTTGGAAGAGAGAGAGACTCATCCAGCAAGTGCAAACATGATCATAGCGGTTATATATATATATATATATATAAGGGAAAATTAGTGATAACTGATCATAGCCGTTATTTATAACAAGTACAAGAGTATAATGGTATCAAAATTCTTGGTTAGATAATATAGTACTTTTTATTTACTGACAATATATAATATAAAAAGTTCTGTAAACTCAACAATCAATCTCTTGACATATTACCGCCGTCTCTAAGCTTTAAAATACACTTCAAAGAAATGCGCTCATACTACGTACACAAACCCAGCTAGGTTTTCTTTCTTTTTTTCTCCTTAAAACAAAAAAGTTCCTTTTTCATTTTCAAGACGGATAAAGCAGACCCACCTATAATATAGTATAGTTAGTTCACTAAGATTGAAGGAATTGATTGTGCGTAACTTTTGGATTAAATGTTAAACCTTATTCATGAATGCTTGTCCTTTGATCCTCTGTACGTTCGTGTATGTCGGTAGAGTACTGCAAAAATATTAACAACACACTAAACGTTTATGGTAGTGCGAAAGAATAAGTGTGAAATCATACACTTTTAAAGAGAGTTCTGTAGCTAAATTTTTTTCTCAGTGTGAATGTTTGAAACAGAGAGGGAGGTGACTTTGCATGCAACCAGTCAATGTAGTAGCTATAGCATAATGTTTATGACCAATATAATCCATTTTATTAATAAGAGAATGAGAGAATGAAACATGGTATAGTGTATATATGAACTAATGCATGAACAAGGAAGTCAAACAAGACCTCTTTATTGGGTAAAGTAAACTATTAGGTAATACATTCTCCTTTCTTAATTAGCTAGTAAGTCCAATTCTATTATAGGGAATATGTGATGATTAATGGGGATAGGCCCCATTTTCATTGTCCCCATATTCATCGTTTGGTTTTATTTAATCCTTGAAGATAGGGAATTAGGTGGATTGATCTTTGTGATGAGGGGAAGGTTTTATTTTGTTTTGATCTGGGTTTGTCTTTGGCCATCTCATGCACGTAACTGACCATAGAAGGCTCGATTATATAATTCATGATCACATAATGATAAGGCACCACGTGTTAGATTTAATTTGCTACTACTATTGGTTTATTCAATTAAGTTTCTTACAGAAAACAAAATAACAGAAGATTTGGTACTTTAATATTCACCAACAATGGGTTTTTTTATATGAGAAATATCGATTGTAGATATGCTGGAAAAGCCTAGCTACTAACCACTAGTCAATTTCTGGTAAATCTTACACTAATCCTCATTTTTTTATTTTTCTTTTAAGTATATAAAAAATATAGTCACTTCATTTAAAAAAAATAACTCATATTCATTTCGCTAGTATTGAATTATCTTAAATTTGTACATATATCACATTAATATTTTTTATATTATCTATCATGTGAAATCAAATGATTTTGTTTACACAGTTGTGACTTTTGTTTTTTATTTTTTAAGAAAATTTCATTGCCCTTTTGTTTTTGTGAAGTCATGGTGAGGTGTCTTCTGTGTCTAAATGCCAAGCCATTGACGTCATTGTCTGTATTTACTATTTCGTGTAGGAAAATATTGAATTACTTTTTAAATTTCCAAACTACTTAATAAAGTTATTCAAACTCCTACTTCCATGTACGAGTTTTCTAGAGTAAAATAAACTTAGTTTTTCTCCTTGGATTCTGATTTGATATTGTGATTTGATTTCTTCCTTGTCTCTTTCAATTTATCCTTTATCCTATTTTAATATTTCTTTTCTTTCTCATGTCCTGTATGGCCTTCCATTATGCTAGTTTTTAATCACACATGCATATATAAGATCAGTTTCATGTATATACACTGTACTAAGTAAGCATTTTCATATTACTTAAACACAAAGAGAAATTAATAACGAATGATTTTGTAATCCAATGGCAGTCAAATTTAATATTCGAGGACTCAAAGTCGAGCTCGAGTTTTAAATAATTTTAATATTTATATATAGTTAAAGTATTTTTTCAATTCCGTTATCAAATTTTAGAATCTATCTTATAACAAAGAAAAGGAAAGATAAAACATTCGAAAATATGTATTATTATTCAATAACTAAAGAAAAGGATTAATAAACATTGTTAATAAATTAGTGCTATAAAATTTGTCGATGACTCTATCTGTGTTTTCAATATGTTTGAATAAATTAGCAATCATTTGGCTTACAATATTGTTTGAGATCCTTTAGCCGTAAGCTTGCATCATTGCGATCTTAGTTAAACTAATATTATTATGTGAAATTGATCACAGTGACACACATTCTTCTATAACGAACATTTATAAGTGACAGAATAAACTCGGATAATTTGTTGATTTATATATAATCTCACAGTTGTTATTCTAATATTTATTTATTTATTTATTATAGGTATTGGTAACTAAATGATAAGTTGTCAAATATTTATTAATAATTAATTATATTTAATGAACTTTCAAAGTATATTTATTATAAAATTAATGATTAATAAAATATTTAATAATTCACTATAAGTACGGTACTTATAAAAATATCATAACAACTTTATAATATCACATATATATATATATATATATATATCTTATAATCTTGAGATAATGATAAATTCTTGAAATTAATGACTTTCACTAGTTGTTATTTTATATCAGTGATAATTGGAGCCACGAAAATTTTGCACATAAATTCATTCTATTAATTAAGAGAATTATTAATATGAGTGTTCATAATTTAACAAAACTTATCTAAATTGAAAAAACAAATTAAAAATTGAATAAAATTGATTAATTTTTATTTTATTATGAAAATTAATTGGTTTAATTTGATTTTTTATTTTCATATATAAAACCAAATCAAACCAAACCAAGCAAAACTAAATCCATATAATTATATATACACATTTTTATAATTTACATATTTATAGATGATTAAATTTTAATTTGTTGTTGTTTCTATATAAATTTTTAGGTTAATTTGTTATTTGATGATGTTTCTATTAACATTTTTATACTAATTTATTGTTAATTGGGCAATAAAAAAAAGTAAATTGGAATTTGATTTTTTTAAAATGTTTGGTAAAAAATTAATTGAACCGAACTAAATTAAACAAATTATGTTTTGTTTAATTTAGTTCAATTCTTCAATCAAATCCATCAATTCTTAATATAAGAAAACTAATTACTTCAACTTGAATGATTTTTTCTTTGAAAATTTAATTAATCCAAAATCACCGCTAATTATTAATATATAAATGTACACAGTATACGGAGAACCAATCAGTATAAGTGGCCTACAGAAACGTCTTTTTTACTCTTCAATAATGCACTTCAAATTTAAAGCCCTTTGTCTCTTGTAATTGTGCCTGCACATGAATGGTCCTATTTCCTTTATCTCACACTTTGTCAAAACAAGTGGGCAAAGGCAAAGTATAAGGTCAAAGTATTTTGTCTTTTCCCTAATTCCTAAATAAACTAGCCTAGATGCATCCTTTGGTTGATTAGCCATAATTTAATCATTAAACAATGCTTTTGAAACCATAGATTTGGGATGGAAAGTTGGAAGATACATATCATGCCTTGATTTAAGTGTTTCTTTCAGGGATTTTGTGATGGAAATTGCATGTTTTGTTAGGTGACCTTGAATCAAGGAAGATGTGTGGAAAGAATATGAAAGAACGTGGGGTTTGTTTTTTTTATGGATTCACCATCTTTTTTGACAAATCGTGGCTATGCCAAAGAATGTCAAACCTTATTTTGGGCGTAGCAGGTTATGCATTATACAAGCATGGTAAGAATAACACGTGCGTGGCATAGCATTTTGGATCCCAAAAATGATTGACTTATAACATGGCTCAAACGATCAAGAGGTAGCCAATGGTGTTTGGGTCATCAAGTTGGATCTTTTGTTAGTGTTAGTTATGATTTTTTCCCTAATAAGTAATTTATAAATTTTTATTGAAATTAGTGATATATTTTAACTTTAAAATGGAAATGATTAAAGGTCTGAATTATGTATTTTACCAAAAAGAAAAACGATTGAGAGGGGTCTGCGTGTGTGTGTGTGCTGGCGGTTTGCTAGAAGGTAATTAGGTAGAAAATTTGAGAAATGTAAAAGAAGTCCAGGCAGAGTTTGAAAAAATGGACATTGAAAGATATAAAAGTGCTCTATGGATACAATCAAATGGATTTTGAATTACTTTGAAAATTTTGGATTGTGTCATATACCAATTGTAATTTTTTTTTTTACCTTTTTAGAAGATTTTGTAATATAGAGTACCCTATTTTTTCATAAAATTTAGCCTCGCTCATTTTAATGAAGATTGAAGATAATAATCTTTAAGAGCTAATATTAGATAGATATTACTATCACTATTTTTACACCTATATTTTAAAAAATAAATCATAAAACCTATTTATAACCACAATACGTGTATTTTACATGCACGTGTCCTTTTAGTTTTATTAAAATTTACAAAATTTAATTTTTAAAATGTAAAATTATAAATTGAATTTATAAATATATTTTGAAATAAAATTTAATGTTATAATATCTCAAAAATATATAAATTTGAAATATATAAAAGGTTATATTCTTTGTGTATATGTTATCTTAAATATGATTTGTTTGCAAACGTATTTTTTCAATATAATTTTATATAAAGATGTTTATTGTAAAACCATTTAAGATATCAAAATATCCTTTCATATCATTTTAATAACAAACTTAACATTTTGTAAATTAATTTACTACACTTTAATTAAATTTAATATGAATTCTATGGATTCTACTTTTTTTTTAAGACTTTCTCTCTCCAAAATCCATCCTCTATGACTCACCGAAAAAAAAAAAAATCCATCCCTATGAAAATTTCCTATCCTGTACCCGTCTTCAATTCTCACTTCTTTTTCTTTTTCTTTTGTGGCAGCTTTTTTTATTAAAACTCAAGGCGTCCTTGATTTTTCTTTAGTGCTATAGATTTTGAACACTCTCGTTCTGAAAAACAATTGATGATAACAAAGGTTTGAAGGCTACTTCTTCTACTACCAAGTTTAGGATGCTATTTTCTCATTAAAATTTTGAGTGATATAATAATTTAAGTAAATATTTATTTTAATCTCTTAAATATACAAGTTATATCAATTTAATTATTTAATAATTATGTGATATCAGATTAATTCTTTAAAAAGATCATTTTATGTCATTAAATAATTAATTTGATGTCAAAAATAATTTAATGTCAAAAAATATATTAAAAGATTAATTTAATGTAAAAGTTTAACATTAAAGAATAATTTAATGTCATTAATTATTGAAAAATTAAATTAATATCAATTGTATTTTTAAAACATTTATTCTAATAATCTTGAAATTTTGAACAAAATACAAGCATTTACCTTATTTTAATTTTTTTTATAAAATCTTCATTATTTAGGAAATTTCACATAAAAGTTCTCCTTGAAATAACGTGATCTTTTGCATAAATCAAGAGGTAATTTAATAATTAAAAATAGCTTTATGAGTATAAATAACTGTGAATATAACATTATTGAGTTCATACTGTCATAAACCCATTAAAAACTGCTGAGGACGTAGTTTATGTCAGATAATTTCCCCCTCTAGCTAGCTCGGCGATTGACAAGACTGAACAGAATAAAAATAAATAAATAAATAGTTCGAAAATACAAAGAATCTTCTCCTTAATTTTATTCTCTCTCTCAAATTAATTTCTCTCCCTTAATCATAATCTCGGACGACTCAACATCAACAAAGTCAACCAAATTAGCAATTGCTCTACTATTCATCCATTTCTTAGGCTTTGTTTGGTTTAGGGGAGGAAATGAAAAAAAAGAGAAAAAAAATTTAAAAAAAAAATTATTTTTTCTTCACTTGTTTAGATGAAGAGAAAAAATAAATAAATAAATAAATTATTAAGTTTTTTTTGTTTGCTATATATAAAAAAATAAGAAAAATAAAAAAAATATATAAAATGATAAATTTACCTTTAGTTAATAAATAATTTAAGGGTAGTTGAGAATTTTTTTTTTTCTCTTTATTTTCTCTCCACATAAGACGAGAAAAGTTTTATGTGAGTCCCATGTTTACTTTTTTCTCTTATTTTTTATTTTTCTTATTTTCATCTTATGACTAAACAAGAGAAAATATCATTTTCTCTTCATTTTCTCCTCTTTCATTTTCTTTTTACACAAAATCACTTCTACGAAACAGACCATTAAAGTTTTGTTTGTATTAGCAAAGAAGTGAGAAGAAAAAAAATAAGTAAAAAATAATAAATTTTTAAGTTATTTAAATTAAGAGAATTAGAATAAAATAAAATAAAATTTTATTATAAATATATATTTATTTTTATTTATTTATAAAACAATAAGAACAATAATATAATAAGTAAATATTTTACCTTTATTAAATTTTTTTCACTGTAAGTAAGAAATAAAAAAGTTATGGGCTATTAATATTTTTCTTTTCTTTTCTATTTATCTTCTAACCAAATAAGAGAAATTTGTCATTTCTCTTTTCTTTCTTTCTTCTCTAACTTTCTCTTATTTATTTCTCTCAAAACAAACATAAGCTAAAAAAATATTGTTGCACAATCATATAAAATAATTATGTATTTAGTTTGAGTTATTTAAAAATATTTAAGTAAATTCAGTTAGTTATTATTCAATAACAATGTCAAAGTATATAAAAATGTGCTTATAAAAATAATATCACTTTTAAGAAATTGTTTGCGATGCGAAATCTCACTTGAAAATGTGTCTTACACAAAAAGTTATAATAAACTTTCGTAAAAATTTTATAATTTTTTTTTATCAATTTTGTATAATTTAGCCTAAAAGTTATGAAAGCATAAGGAGCTGCAGATTTTTTAAAAAAATTATAAATATTCTTTTAGCATACGTATTTTAATTAAACTTGTTAAGTTATTAAAATTAAGTTGGTGACAAAGGATGGCTTTTTTGTACGGAGATAACAAAAAAATTTATTTATAATTTTACCGCACTTAAGAAATTAATTATTGAAATATGTATTTTTATTTGTGTTTAAAAAAATTATTTTTAATGAAACTAACTTTTTAACATGAAAAATCAATTAAAAATCGATTACCTAACGTAATTAAAAAAAGACAATTCATTTGTTTCGCAGGCTAAAGAGGGTTGATCGGTCGGAGATGTCCACACAATATCCATAGTTATTTCTAATTGATCCCCTCTAGCCATAGACATCTCCAACCGATTAACATTATTTTCTTATGTTCTCTTATGATTGACCGTTCACCTTTGTCCCATGATTACCATTTTGGTTGTTAGAGATCCTTAAAAAGGGGATGATTGGTCGATTTTGTTGTTGGAGATGATCCTGGTGAATGCGTTTGGGCAGTAAGCTCTCCGTGAAAGCAATTAATTAGTAATGAACTTGAGAAAAGGCAATCGATCAATCAACATGACAATGGGGTGACAATCAATCGAGATGACAATGGGTGACGATCAATTGAGATGATGATAGGACAAATGTTATCGATCATGGACGATCATGGTAGATTGGCTAATGATTGGAAAGTAATAGATCAGTCATTTCAAAACATATGAAACATGAGCAGTCAGAGATGATCAGTTAAATACCCTCAAAGTCGACTACCTAACATGATTAAAAAAATAATTTATTTTTCACATTAGGAGATTGATTTCGTTAAGATCGACTTCTAAAGAAATAAAAATATATATTTATGTAATTAATTTTTTAAATACGGTAAAAACATAAATAAAAAAATCACTATTCCCATAAAAAAGCCATCATTATAAAAAAATAAATAAATCTAGTCTTTAAAATTTGAGATTAATTTACTCATCTCTCTAGTCTCAAGGAGATGGTAGAAGCACATATGCCGAGGCACATTACCGTTTGCCTGCACACGCCAAAGGTACCGGCGGCCTCGAAGCCGTCCCCACTCTCCTCTCTGTTGTTTTTCCCTTCACACTTCACAGATTTTACCTTAGATGAAAAACAAAAAAAAAGAAAAAGAAAAAGATAGTCATCTTTGTCACTGTAGGCACTGCAAATTACAAAGTTGCAATTCATGCACCCTATCAGATGAGAACAGTGATAATGGTTGTATTAAATTTAATGTTGTTTGGACTGTTTCGTAACCCATCATTCCATTTGTGCAGGAATTTCCAGCATTCCCTTTCTTCTTTATCTTCTGCCATTTCCATCATTATCATACTGACAAACTCAGAGGGAAGAGAGAGAACGTGCTGAGAAGCTGAGCCTTGTTCTCTCCATTCCTTTTGCCTTTGCCTTATACCCCCACAAGTCTGCAGTTTCTGGCATTTTTTAGAACAATTCCTTCTGATTAGCTGAGATTACTATTTTGTTTCTTTCCTCTGTTATAAATGGTCAGCTGGCTGAGTACCCAAAATAAATATCCCATTTATGATTCAAATGCCGTACCACTATTCCTCATTCTTTTTGGACTGTGATTTTTGTACATCAAACACATATATAGGGATACGTGTAAAATTAAACGATCGCATTATGGGTGTGTTCAGTAATCTTGTTTGGGTGCCAAGTAATTTTAAAGTATTATTTTATTATTATTATTATTTAAAATAAATTATTAAATATTTATTAATTATTAATTATATTTTATAATTTATAATTTTTAAATATTTATTATAAAAATAACAATTAATAAATAATTTCTAACTTATTTTAAATATATTAAACTTAAAAGATGACATAACAATTTTGATAATTTTAATATCTCAAATATAAAAATAATATTTTATTATTTTTCATGTAAATTCAAATTTATTTGTGTGTTTTAATATAAATATATTTATATTTTGATATTATATTATTATTTTAATATTAAATAAATAAATTTAACTTATTAATTTTTTAAAATATTATTATAATTATACTTAAAATAATTTTATTTTATAATATAATATCTAAAATAAACTTAACTAATAAATTTTTTTTCTTTTTAATTTTTTTATAATTAATTTTTTTAACATTAATTTATTAATAATCTAACTTAAAATATCTCATACCTTTTTTAAAAATTACACATCCATAATTTTTTATCAACATTATCTAAATAGTATTCATTTTAATAAAATTCTTTTATAAATAAAAGTTTTTAAACATAAATCGCTCTACTCAAACTTATTTATTTTTGACTAAAATTTGTAAAATCAAATTCATTTAAAATTAAATTTATAAATTTAATTCATACATATACTGTATATATAATTTATTTTTCTATTATTAAATTATTTTTTCTCATAATCTTTTGAATATGAATTCAATTTCCGCTCAATTGTCTAATAACACGACCTTAACCAAAATCATTTAGGTCACCAATTAATTTACATCTCCTAATTTATTATTAAATTATTTAAGAAATCTCTATAACATGATCAAAAAATTTACATAAATTCAATAAACACACTAGAGAGTGATGTTTGGGGGTTATTCCAAGCATAACAAAACATATTAAATTTATATCAAAAGGAAACTAATACAGTATGAATTTAATTTCAATTTATTGGTAGTGTAAAAATTATTTACACTATCATCTAATTATATACTGACACATTATTAAAAGAGTTACACTTTTTAAATAGTTATTATGATAGTGAAACTCTTTTAATGATTTAGTAATATATGATTAAATGACAGTTTAAAAAAACTTTACACTTACAGTGAATCAAAATTAAACTGATATAGGATACTCCATTGTTCATATATATATATATATATATATATATATATATATATATATATATATATATATATCACATATCTGCCCTGTATAGGGGCATACATAAATCTTATGCTTTATTCTTCCTCACCACCCAGAAGTCTACACATCACATTTTTAATATATAGAGATCTTATTAGTGGAGATCTGGCACCACTTGATTAAGTGTGGGCAATGCAACACATCAAACATGCCAAGGAAGGAGAACTGGCGTGGTCTAATCCAACGGAGCTTCATTGGGGCCAAGGGACAGCTGCCCCCAAAATTATTAATTAATTTATTTAAAACAAGCTATAATATTTATTTTTGCTACTGCCATATCATTATGTATAATGAGAAATTAATTGAACATTTCAATCATCTTATAATTAATTATCTATTAAATTAAATGGGTTCTTTGCACCAAGTTAAATTTTTAAAAACTTTTTGTGGTCTTTATCATTTTACTACTTCTTTATCTTCATTTGATATATTAAAATTTGAGTCTTAATTTGCAAGCACTTAAAATTTTAAATAAGTTACTTTTATCAAATACTAATTTTAAACAATTAAGATATTTGAATCTTGTTGGAAGTGATATTAAATTTTTTATTGAACTTATATATGCAATTGCAAATTCTGAAGTAAATAAATATTATCTTCTCCCAGAGTTATCCGACCACTTTTTTTTTTTACTTATCGACCCAGATTATTTTATTTGCCTCTCAAAATTTTCAGTCTAAGTTTCGCCACTGGTCTACTCCAAAGCCTCAGGAAATCCATGTATGCGGGTTCTATTAAGTTAATGTTATTGTGACGTTATGTGTATCAATTAACTTGATGGTTGCTTGAACTACAGGGCCAACTCCAAGATCTGATCACTCAACAAGCTCAAGAAGATGCACCTTAATTAGACCAGAGATGAGATGTTGTTACATATGTACTTAGTGACCGGGTTAAATACTTTTCGAGAAAAAAGGTCATTAAAATTATGTTTCATCAAAGAAGATGAGGCGCCAACAAACATGGATATAAGAGTATACAGCAAGAAGATGGTAGAGGTGCTATGGAATAGAATATTAGAGCAAGGGCTAAAGATGAAGTGTAATGGCTGAAGTACATTAAGAAATTGATAATAAGTTGGAAATTATGTTACAAGCATGCGTTGCTTCTATGATGGGCTCAATGAACCTTCTTCCAATGAAGTCATTGTAGAATGAGTGACAAATTAGACTTGGGTATAAACGTGAGAGTTGACTCAACATTCCCTTATCTTTTTCAACGTTCATGGATTGTAATTGGTCAGCCTATATTTTTTTTAGGATTGCAATCATGTGCCCCCACAATCCATCAAACTTCCATTTTCGCATTTCATTTTATTTTGATAATCTGCAGTCCTTTTATCACAATGAAACAGTGTTTATCTTTTTGCTTTTAAAAAAGAAAGTTATAATTGAGCATAAGCATCATTAATGTGTAGAGTCATAATATATTTAGTGACAAATGGCTTGAAATTATTTAAATAAAGCTGTCGTGTATTATTTTGTAACAACAACTAAATCCTTTATTATGAAGAAGACAACTTTTTTTGTCACGTAAAAAGATATTTGGTATTTTAGTAACGGTGCTTGATCTTGTCACCAGAACTTAAAAACAATTTTTTTATCAATTTATAAAATTTAATTAATAATAATATATTATTATTAAATAACTATATTTATTATTATAATGTTATTGAAAATTGAAAATTTATATGACATAATAAATGTAGTATAATAAATTAAAAGAATATAGAAATTTTATAAATAAAAAAAGAATAAAGAAACGTGATTGATTGATTTTGACGGCACATCCCAGTTGTTGATAGATGGTAGATGGACAATAGTTCAGAGTTGAAATTCCACATACGGAATTCATCACGTTGACGTAGAGTTCCTTCCAACGATCTCAGCCATTGATTTCTCATGGGTAATTTCGAGGTTTTAGGTATTAGATTTATAGGTGTCATATTGGGATGGGAATTTCATTCCCATTTCTTTCTTACATGCCTTGTTTGGATTTTATTATAATTAATTTCCCCCCTTGATTTCCATGTTTGGCCCATGTTAATCACTTGCTAAAACTAATCCTAATATTTTGCATGTGTGTTTGACTTTGTCATTTTTTTCCCACTTGTTTTTCTTGACAAGAAAGGTATTCCCTAAGACTTTACCGAAATGTCTAGTCATGAATGTATAAGGCATTTTGAAATTTTCGCCTCCTTTAGGACACACAGATGTGATACAATATTCCTTGTCATTATCTATATCGATTTTTTTTTAAAAAAAAACTTTATCTATTTTTATTTGTTTGAGCAAATGGCGCCATTGCTCAATAAGTTAGTTTTTTTTTTTTGTAAAATCTTTATTAGATTTTAATTGAATTAATTAGTAATTACTTATCACATATCATCTGAGATAAAAAAAACATACAAATGATATATTATATAACTTTTGCAAAGGAAAAATTATGTTGAGGCTTGGGTGTACATATACATCCCCAAATTATATAACAAATATATAAATTTATCTTCAACTTATTGCGAGTTAGAATAAGATTTAAGCTTAATACAAGAAAAGTAATTATACACATACAAAATTCTTTGTGCAATCTCCCATGCACGTCCAAATGGCACCACAAACAGCGTATTACTTGGTTCACAGGTAACCTAAGCTGGGCGGGAAACGGTGGGCCTTATGAAAAGGGTAAAATGTATTTCCGTATTACATTAAGGGCAAATCTGTCATCTAAAAGAACAGTATTTTAATAATGATTTCGCATTCAGAGAATTCACATAATAATATAATAACAACAGAAGAAAATCAGAAAAGTATTTTCATGGGGTCTTACATAGTGATCATGACGACGTTGGCGTATGTAGCAGTAGACATACTCTGATGAAGAAGTCTTTACAGAGATAGGCAAGGAAAGTAGAGAGAGAGAAACAAAGGTCAAACCGAGGCAGTTGAGTAAATGGTATCACCGTGATAGTACCCATTATATTGGCATAGGTGTAATCATTTCGTGGAAGGTCAGTGCAAAACGAGATCAGAAGCCTCCTCGTGATTTTTATCTGAGAAAAAGTGTTTTGTGCTTTTTGGTATTTCAATTTTGTGTAGTTCCTCTTTCCTTTATTTTTCTTTTTCTCGTTGGCAACTTCAAGGTGGGGGCAGAAGCTGAGAAGTAGCAACAACAAGCACCCACCATCAGGTATTATCAGTGACTCCTAAGTCCTAAGGAATTTGCAGAGCCTCTACCCATCTTCGTATTCCCCTCTCACTCTAAGGATTTTGTATTCTTCTCTCTCTTTTGCTCTCTGGTTTCTGTTTGCTTAGGGAGCAAAAAGGCGCTGCTTTTCTCTCTTATATCTCTCTTATATACACATTTATATAAGAGAGAAGGGGTTGGAGAGAAACAGTAGTTTTTGAGGGGATTTTGGGAGGACCCAGTTGGTTTGTAAGAAGAAAGTGAAGATCTTTTTGACTCTACCCAGGTTTGGGTACTTGTTACAGAGAAGAAGGGAAAATGAGTAGTTGTGGAAGAGAAGGAGCAGTGAGGCAGTATATAAGATCGAAGGTTCCTCGTTTAAGATGGACTCCTGACCTGCATCGTTGCTTCGTTCATGCCATTGAGAGCCTTGGAGGTCATCACAGTAAGTTTACTATGCTCTCCCCTCTATTTTCTCACTATTTTTCTTGATCTGTACTTTCTTATTGGTTTCGTCTTTGGATTTCTGGATTCATTTTTACTATTATTAGTTTCTGATAGATTTTCCACTTATGTTTTTCTTTTTTCCGTTGCAGAGGCTACCCCTAAGCTTGTTCTTCAGTTGATGGATGTCAAAGGGCTCACAATTTCACACGTCAAGAGCCATCTCCAGGTTGCTTTTATTTTTCATTTTTTCTTTCTCTTTCTGCTTACAAACCCAAATATTATATCTTTACTGGGTCAAATTTCATGATGCTGAAGTTTCTTATTCGGTGTTGTTTATTGGTTTCTCTCTTTTCCAAACCAGATGTACAGAAGCATGAGAGGTGACTTGGGCAGACAAGGTACTAAGCGTTCTTTGACCTTCTTTACTGCAGAGCACATGAACAAGGAGCTTTATTTTCTTGATGATCATGGCTCTTCAATATTCGCTCCTTCCTTCTTATCCGCCTATACATCTGCTTATAGAAGTCCTACTTATATGTCATCCATGTCGTGTACGTGGAAACTCTAGATCCTTTATGCAGTGGAGGAAGACTCGGTCTATCGTTGTTTCCTCTCCTCTCTTGATATTTATTTGAAGTTAAAATACGAAGCCTATGAACTAGCATTTATGCATAAGTTTGGGAAATCTGCAACTGCATTGCTCATTTATTAGTCCCTTCTGCATTTAGTTGAATGCCTAAATAGAGTAGGAGGAATGAGAAGCCAATGTCCTTTTAAATCTTCTTCTAATAGTATTTTGATGAAACCCACAACTTTTATGTTTTCTACATCTACAACCAAGTTCGTTATTGGCTTGTGTTCGAATCAAAGCGCTGTTAATGCTTTGTACCTATCTCTACTCTTAAATTGCTTTCACTAAATAATCTCTTTTCCTCATCGTGTTGGTTTATCTTTGACAGGTAGGACTACCACCCAACATGGAAACCAATCTTTTGAGGAGCATGATGATGGGTGTGTTGATGAAGTGAATGATGTTGGTATTCACTACTCTTGTTCGAAACCCGTTGGAAAAGAATCTGATTCCTTCTTGAGCTACAGTAATTTCTCCCCAAAAAGGTCAGCTTAGCTTTATTTTTCGGTTTTTCCCTTGAAATAATTTTCAGACTTTTCCAACGTAAAAAAGTGGTATATAGTATGTGTGGGAAAGAAACAAAAAGAATTGGTATTTGCTTGATCTTTTGCTTTTCTGAACTAACTTTAACTTTATTGCTTCTTTTGAAATTCCTTTTCGTTTGGATTCTCCTCAGAGCTAGAATCGAGACGACGAGTTCCATCTCAGAGAGCCTGCAATGCAGCCAAAGAATATGTGAAGCAGTCCCAAATCCGTACTGCTTTTATGATTATCTGCAGCCCATGGCTGAGCAGAAGGGAATAAAGGAGGTTTGTGGTGGTTCAAGATGGCAGACACAACCCCATTCCACAGCCTTCCCTCTGTTACCAGATTTTGGCAACCTCAGTTCATTCAAATGTCCAAAGCAAGAATCTGATTTCCTCCAGGTGCCCCTTAAGATACTAAAACAAACTCTCTTTATCTCTTTTTTGTCCTTTTTTTATCCTACTAGCTTTTTTGCTGGGGCGGAGTGTGATGTTGGTTATGGACTCATGGGTTTTATTTCACTGCCATGTGAGATAGCCAATCTAAGTTCCAAACACTCCACTTTTGTTCAGTAAGATCTTACGTTTTGCCTGTCAAATATTTACGGCTTTTGGGATCACGTTGTGTTTAATGGGAAACCGTTGGTTTTTCAGCTGCCTGTGCCTTCTTTTTATTTATTTCTTTTTTATTTAAATTTTAAATTCTCAAACTTTTAACTTGTTCAGAGGTTCAGTGTCTTCAGACTAGACGCCCTTTTGTAGTACTATTTATTAAATATTCTGATTTGAAATTATTTCTTTTCCCTTCTTTTGGAAAGAAAGGATTGTGGGACTCCTTGGTTCTACAGTTGTTAAAAGATCTGTTTGCACTTTGCACTTTGCACTTTGCAACTGCAGTTTTATTTGGCTTATTTTTCCATTTTATTCTCACAAAGTTGGTTCTTTAAAAAAGCCACATTTGTACGCAATTTTTTTTTGGTACTAAAATCAGAAAATGTGAGGTTGTGAACAGTAGATTTTGATATATTATTGTATGTGCCATTTAATCGCCTTATAAAAATGGTTAGATTGTTTTGGTCACCTTATACAACCTAAGTATTTTTGTGGGAACATAGGGGGTACTTGTGATTGTCCAACATTTACACGGGCTGCATTGTGGCCAAAAAATGGTCATAATGGCTTCTAATTTGTACACTCCTCAGTTCTCACGTTCAGTGGTCCTCCTGCCAAATTATTGAAATTGAACTTTTTAAAATGTAAATTAATATTTGCCCTTTATTGCATTTATAGGGACAATAGAAGTTACAGAGCCTTTTTGGTAATAGGACTTGCCTCAAGTCCTTTCCTCCCCCCTCCCCCCACCAACCCCCAAAAACCAAAAATAAAAAGGACAACTATTAAAATGTAGGGTTCCTCTATTAGTGAAAATTTTCAATTTAACATCGTTTTTTCATAAAACTACTTGCTTTCCTTTCTTAATATTCCTCGTTTTGTATATCAGTGCATGTATTAGGAATAGTCACCAAATGTTGGATCAATCTTGCTATAAAATCGATTATTCCATAAGTGGATAATTTTTGCAAACAATATCTATGTCACTATTTCTTACGGGTGCTTTTTCCCCCATTGTTTGACAGGTTACCAAATTAAATGATAGAAAGCCCTCTTCAAAGCCAATGAATGAACTTTTGAACACTGAGACAGCACATGCAGAAGTTCATGAAGATGTAGGAGGGTGTGAGTTGTCATTGTCGCTCTCATTACCAAATCCTTCCTCTCAGAGAAGTAATGCTTCTTCAGCCAGTGAGATCAGTGAGGCAATCTCATCATACCCTGGGATTAGCAACTACAAGGACTGCTCTAGTTTTTCCACTGTCAAAGATAGAATTAATTTAGACCTATCTTTAGCCCTATGTGGCAATTGATTTGATGCTCTTGTAGAAATCATCTGCTATAGGCAAATTCCACTCTAGGTCTTTCTTCATTCCCTTGGTTTACAATTTTGGTAATTTTCTTGTTTCTACTGGGTACCTTTTCAATTCATTTAATTTAGCATCTCCATTAGTTTTTAATCAATTCGAGTGTTTTACCTGGATTTTTTGGAGATTAATACTCACAAATGGATGTTGGGGCTATAACACATACCGTGAGAATGGCACTATCTATTGGAACAGTAGTTGCAAAATGGTTGGGACTTGCTTAAATTTGATGTCAGCTCAACCCCATAAACAAAAACAGGTAAAATGAAACTAATGGAAATGTCTAGTAAAAACCTTTGATTGCCGGCTTAATTTAAAACCGTGGTGCATGAGGAAGCTTGACCTTTAATTTATAACCCTTGAGATTATTTCGATTTAAAAAATTGTGAGACTTGCATGTACACTGGATAGTGGAATACAACAATAAATTTCGTTGTCTACAAAATCACTGGCATTTGATTCTTAGTCTCTAGAAATTAGTGCTTTCTGCCTCATCTTCACTGGTCTCATCTAAAGAAATATATGAAAACGCACAAATTTTTGCCCCGTCTTCAATGTATTATTGTAGCACAAAATGCTTGAATGAGATTTTCATCGCGGTCTTGAATGATTTTCTCAAGCTTGGATGGGCAACAGATAATTTGATCATAAGCATTACCAGCTTTGGAGATCACTGCCCTGATGCATAATTTTATGCTCCCAGATGTTTGAAGCAACTCACCACATTTTTCTGGGAAATTTCTACCACGTGTACCTCCTCGTTTCTTGTAATGTATGGTGTGGTCTCTTCTTGTGCCAATTCATTGGCTAAGGCTATAGCCTAGCGGCATTTTGGTCAAAAGTAAGGCAGCCATGGAGACCATTAATACTATCTTGGTTGCTTGCTTTGGTTCCATGGTTGTCAGCTGCAAAGTGGAGCTGTGGAGCAAGAGAGAGAGAAGGGTGGTGAACGTTATAAATGATGAAGGAGAGGCCAATTGCTTTGGAAACTGATAAGCAGCTAGAGATGCCTTTGAACTTTGAAGTGTTAGCCTGCTCGAACGGTTAATAGAGTACACCGTGTTTCACCTAAGATCCCCTAGAACGATTTATGAAACAATGCAGTTGGTAGGTTATGTTTCTACTTTTCATTTAGTGATGGTCTTACTAACGGAAATGACGGTTAACGAATTTTTTTTTGAATGAGGCTACATACATAGAATTAGACTTATAGTTGGGCATAGTTACAACTGTAATAATTATACAAATAAGGATTACTCGAACGTTTACAATAGATGTTGGGTAATTCTTTTTCTAAAAAATAAAAATACTACTGATATATGGTTACTTTCATCCTCAACATTTCCTGTTATTAACAAAGAAGTCACAGGAACTATTTTCATTCTCTTAATATGTTACAATTAATATATATTTAAATAAATGAATAATAGGTTTTCCAAACAAAAGAAAACATTTACTATTTGATCACTTATTTATTTAAAATTTTAAAGCTTGTTGTTCATGATCAAGATGATAAATATATATTTATTTAAATAACTATCTATAAAAAAAACTGAAGCGTAAATTTGCCGACACTATTAATACATTATATATTACCAATTCCAGTACATTGACCAAAATGATACAATGCAAACAAAAAATTCTAGATTCATGGAGAAATATAATAGGTTGAGTTGTCATGCTCTCTCTATATAAAAATAATTATTTCAATTGAATAATCATTGTTAGTTGGGCTAAATTCTAAAATAAATAATTGTTATTCAAAAAGAAACATTCAACTAGCATGTTTTCATCAAAATTATTTCAGATATGCCACTAACATATCTAGAACTTGAAATGCAGAAACATATAGAGAAGAAAAATGATAAACAGACCAAACGTTTAACAAAAACTTATTTATAGAATGGAGTGTTATGTAAGACCCATGTCATACTAATCAATCACTTATGATTCTTGTATATAAACCATTATTTATAGAACTTACGGATCTCAAATACCAATTCAAAACTTGCCCCATGCTAGAAGCATCCGACATCAATGTATATTATAGAAAGGCAAAAAGATAATTACGGTTCAATTTGTATAAAGCGTAGTCCACTAGAATTCACTAATCACATTTTATAATAGGATAGTCACATTATAAATGAGTGGAGTGGAGCCAAAAGTGGCCACAGCTTTTACTTGTTAAAGGTCAGATTAGTTTATGGTAGGTACTTGCCCATTGTTTGCTGGTTTGGGAGGGATTACACTTTCGTTCCTTCAATTTCCATTTGCAGGGTCATAGGAAATCCACCAGGTATTTCCAGGATAAGCAACCTGAACAAAGCAACAGTGTCCACCTAACGCATGCTGAAGTAAAACACTAGCACCAGTCCTTCTCATTGAGCCGCAGACCCTTCCTTGGCATTGGATGTCAGAGCCTTGACACACAGTCGAGGCTTTGTGCTAACAAGGTTTCTGGGGAGGACAGAGACAGCAACCACTATCGACCCATTAGGTACTCTAGAAAGGGGCAGCAACTCAACAAGAACAGAGAGCTGCAACACCAGTGTCAATGCTCAGAGTATGCATAAATGTGAATACCCACAGCTATAATTTGTTTGAGGCAGTACAACGTCTTTACCTCTGGAGACCTGAGATCCACAACTGAATCTTCTACAACATGATTGACTGCAGAAGCCACTAAGCCAAAACATCTATTGCGGTCCAGCAAACTAAATGCATTGGAACCATTTGAATTTTCTTTCACAAACTTGGTCTCTTCTATTCCTCTTCGGTTGAACCCAACAGCAAACTACAAGGTCAATTAAAATTTTCTCCATGTAAGAATACTAACAAGCATCAAACATATGATATTTTCCAAAATGGAAATTAACTGTGTTTGAAAATCTCTAAAATACACACCTAATTTATAAATAAATTCTTGTATGAAACTTGTTTTGAAGGATAATGGTTTAAGAAACCAATTCATTTACAAATCATACTGCATGTAATATTTCATAATTTATAAATCCAACCACTTTTGAACTGATATGATAATCATTTAGTTTCAAATGAATTCTTTTCAATTCCAATGCATAATTCCTGGTTGAAAATTAAAACAAAATCTCAGTTCTGACTTTATTTGGCATCATACATGTTACAAATCTTGAACCCAGTAGGGATGTTTAGAGAAGTTAGACAAGGGCAGACAAATATTCAGCCAGAATTCTGGATCAGCTTCATTAATATTGAAATTTTAATCAAAAGCTGGATTCTTCTTTGGGGGTCCGGGGGGCAAGGATATTTGGAGAAACTGATAGTATATGTCATTTGCTTCAATAGAACACATTTTTTACCTGTATATCAGGTGATGAAAATTGCCAAATGAGAGTCAAGAGACGAAACAAGACATGTTCCAAAAGCACAGATAAGATATGTATGTTATCTTATGAAAAGCATGACTCTTTTGCAACTAAAAGGTAATATTGCGTTGGACCTTTAGAGGTCGTTCAAGTTTGTCCTGTTTATCAGCAACAAATTTTTTAACAAGCATTGATACTACTTCTTGTAGTTCTTTTTCATTCAAACCACAGGTAGCTTGGATAGGGAAAATGCGGTGGCACCAACTGCAGCAGAAAATATGTCCTCTATTAGCAACATGAAAGAAAGGTACTGAAATCACTAGGAGAAGGGCTTTTCTTGTATGCGACCGCAAACCTACATATATCCACTCAATAAATATATAAAATAAAATTAGAAGCAGAATTTGCGGATTCATATTTTTATCAATCAGAACCAATCATTCTAAAAGCGTAAGTTGTGAGGTACCCAAGAATGGTTGTTAGGGCCTGAAGGTTGAACAAACAGAAACAAACAGAGTTTTTATCAGAGAAGAGGCAACAAGTAAGAAAAATAAAGTGTAAGAATTTAGAATAATTCACAAATAACAAGAATTATAGTATTCTTTAAGTTGAAGTTATAATTCTAATGTAACATAAACTTATAGTATTTTCTAAGTTTTTGTAATTTTTATGTATAAAAATTGTGTCCCCTATGAATTGGGGTCCTAGCTCTGACAAAAAAAGAACAATAGCTTTCTCAGCAATACAATGAAAAATCAGTGGAAGAACGACAATATACAAAATGTAAATAACAACAGAATACCCGTGTGGAGTTCTATGTTTGAGGCTGAATAGGGTTCAATTGTTGGAAGCCTCAGCTCCCTCTAATATAACTTGAACAATTGACACTTAAATAAATATAGGACAAATAAGTAAAGCTGTGACACTGGACATGGAACAAGCACCATTGGAGTATGGCACCTCAGCAGCTCAGCCCAGGGGCTTTTCACAGTGCTACAGGTCAAAGGCACTCCACCTAGACCATAGTGAGGCATCAGGCCTCTATCAACCCTGCCTCACCTAGGAGCCTAAACTGGCACAAAGGATGCCTTCAACAGTACTTAACATGTGCATAAAATATCAAACTATTTCCTTTTCACAAATCAATTGCAAACATTTAGAAAAAGGTACAGCTTAATAGTAGGGATTCTTTTTTGGAAGAATTCTTGAAAAGTTAAGCCAAGCCAAAATGCTGGATCTAGAAGGAATTAATGAATGGTTAACCCGTTGTATGACTTGATTAATCACTTGCCATTAATCAGTTTCCTCTTTGACCAACACCTTGGCTCGGCTTGAGATAGGATACTTAAGCCCAAGGGAAAACCACACCCCAAAAGCTAGCTAAGCTAGCTATTAAGGTGGGAGAACCCAAGGACTTAAATATCACTCTACATATTGGTATTTAGCTAATGTGGAACTTTATCATAGCACCGCCCCAGAAGAGC
Organism: Styphnolobium japonicum; assembly: GCA_023212625.1. Lineage (NCBI taxonomy): Eukaryota > Viridiplantae > Streptophyta > Magnoliopsida > Fabales > Fabaceae > Styphnolobium > Styphnolobium japonicum. Next base: position 2,359,265 of record JALBWW010000013.1, read on the forward strand.
CGACGTCCTCGGCGGCTGCACTTTGTCCAACAGGTCCGGTGGGCCCTCTCCTTGGCCCTCGATTGGCCCCGGACAGGTAGCTCTTTCTGCGGAGGTCAGCAAACTGCTCTGATACCAATGATAGGATACTTAAGCCAAATGGAAAACCACACCCCAAAAGCTAGATAAGCTAGCTATTTAGGTGGGAGAGCCCAATGACTTAAATATCACTTCGTACACTGGTATTTAGCCAATGTGGGGCTTGACTTTGCAAGAATCTCCCCTTCTTTTTTTTTTGGGTGACCAGGTGGGAGGGGCATAACATAAGGTTAGACCTAGCATCATTGACATTGACATACTAGAAGAACGAACAAAACATTTTCAACTAATAACATATGCATGAGTCGATTTACTTACACTGGCAAACTTACACTCCCAGATTCCAAAGCTTGAACGATATTTGACACAATATCAACAGTGTCAGGTAACGTGTTCTTGGGAAAGGTAAAGAGAAGCAACCCACTCCTTGTCAGCTTAACCAGAGAAAGATCAGGAACTCTATCTGTGTCTGTCTCTGCTTTAGCAGGACTTAAAAGTTTACCTGCCATCATTGAGTCCATGACTGTTCAATAAACCCAAAACCCTATCCTACCTCCTATCTCCCAAAACTGGAAAATGTCAAGTGTATAAAATTAATACCATCTTCAGAGCTAGCAGTAGCACACTTGGTTTCCTCAATGTCCAAACATTCCTCACCAATATCTTCTGAGCATATCCTCCTTCTCTTAGAAGTATTATTTTCTTTAGGGATCTTCAAACTGTCATAACCACCAGTGTTGAAGGGCCCAGCGAACTGTATGAAAAAAATTACAAGGATACCAAGGGAAAAGAAATAAGGGGACAAAAAGTAAACATACACCCATGTCTGTGTGTGTGTGAATATACTCCAAACTCCCTAACAACTTGTATAGAGTTATTTAAATCTGTGGTTGTCTTTATTTTTCCCTAACAGAGGCTTACATAATTTGATTGTTGGTAGATGAATATAACTTGGCATCATACAAATCACAAAGGAAAAAGAAAATAAAACCAACACAATGAATTTATAGTACATACAGATAATGAGAAGTGATAAAATTGTTCTCCAGATAGTAATGCTTAAAACTGCATCAGCACTCAGTCATTAGAGTCATAATACAGCAAGTGCATAGCGGATAAATGTGTGTCATAATATCATCCTACACAATGTGAAGCTTGTGGCTACCAAAGGCATAACCAACAAAAACTTGACAATAAACTCATGGTTTGAATTGTAAATCAGATAACAATAATGAAGGAAGACAAAAAGAAAACTAGATATTTAAAAACATTTATATATATGTAATGTCACTCAGTTGCCCCTGGCCCTGTCAGAAGGACCTTGGTTTGAAGACATGAAAGAAAGTCTTACAATGTAAATCGTTTACATTAATTTCTTGATTGCTTCCAAATATGAGAGCAATAATCACTTTTCATCAACATAAAGAAACATTATTCAGATACAGTGCATGCAAGCAAGACGGCAATTTAAATTGAGAAACAGGTCAAACAGTATAGCTTTAAATGAATGAAGGGCACCTTATGAAGGATAGACATTACTTCCTTTGTAGCGCTTTTCTCCCGCTCTGGAAAGAAAATTCGAAATAGTACCAAATACTAAGACAACATAAATTAGACTCCAAACCATACATCAATAGGAGTAAAGCACAACTGCAATCTCAATAATTAATACATCAAAGGTATATAAGATATTTTCAAAGATCTATATTCAAAATTCTAAAAGGTTATTTTATATATATATAAGAGTAAGAGGTCAAATTGATTTGCAAATATTATAATCTATATTGCACCACAGCAATTATTGTGAAATGTTGGGAGTTCATAAAAGAAAAAAGAAGAAGGAGAAGTAACTGATAGTGCAAGTGATGAGAAAGCCGCGATGGGAGTGTTGGAGAAGAGAAGAGGGAGCATTGTAGTCAAAGCGAGGGAGGCTGATCACGGATGAGTGCTGCTCCCATGGAGTCATACTCATGCCCTTTTCCTTTTCATCCAACGCCACTTTCTCAGCCTCTTCCGCCATTCTTGTCCTTTCCCTCCCAATCCTAATCCAAGCTTCGCTTTCGCTTTTCTGAGAGCGCGAGTGTCTCTCTCTAGCAGTATCAGAGTCTCAGCTCCAAAACCCTTTTCTGGGTTCACTCTCCGCTCCTTTGCTCTTTTATAAAATGGAATCCAAATTTTGAGATTAACACTGTCACCACCGAAAAGAAAACTGACAAGTGTCGATCTGCTGAGAATTGACACAACTTTTTTATTTTTATTTTCCTTCGAAAACTTATAATAATACAATGTAAAAATAGGCACAACATATTCTTTTCTTTTCTTTTTAATTGTAAAAACATATTCTAATTTGGTGTATTTGGTTTGATGCATTAATATTTTTTTAATTGTTTCTTAGTAATGATTTTTTATAACTAATTTGTAAATATAAGTAATTTAATTTTTCTAATAAAATAGTTATACTTTTTTAATTGTAGTTATTCTTTTTATATAATGTGAGGCAATTATTTAAAATATATATATATATATACGGTAATAAAATAAAAGTACATGTAGGTTAAAGAAAATGCATTTATTGAGAATTACTTAAAAATATCTGTTGGCTTTATTGTACATTTGTAAAATTTGTAAAATATTGTTTTAAGTTGTATTAACATGAGGACACGACGTCAGCCTAAATATATACCAAGTGCTTGTTTAAATTATCTTATTTTGTCTTCAGAAAAATTTATAATCACAATGTCACCCATTAAAAAAAAGTTTAAGCTGTTTTTAGATTAAAAAAAATTAATCAAATTCAAACACACTAAGAAGTTAACTTGAAGAATAGGATACTTGTTTTTAGCTGAGAAACCTATTCAAACCTCATGATCAACTTATAATTTAATTAGAAGAATTGGGCGTCTAAATGATCATTGACATAATATTAAAGTTTCAATCACTAAATAAATAGCAGAGTCCGATTTTTACAACCAAATCTCTATAATTTAATTTAATTTCAGCATAAGATATAATGGATAAATCCTTTGTCTATGCTTCAAGTTTAAAGGTCGCGAGGGATATGTAAGAGAGATATAAAACCCGTCCATATGCCTTCAATTAATAGTTCAAACTTTCGTTTAACCCTTCCAAATCTAAATAAACTCGCATATTCTCAATCTTTTACAGTTTCCACCAGCCCCTTCTTACAATCAATTATTCATGCATCGGCAAGTTCAAATGCAAAATCCTTTCAGATCGCTCCATTCAGGAAAGTGTTAGTATCAAGTCACTGGGGCGAAGCTTCCTCCTTCTTCTCCGAGAGATACCTACAAAAGAAATTGCAAGAGATACAAACTTATATCGGTAAACTGACATCCATAGCTCCATCGAGTCAAAATAATGTCTAATATTGCATAAAATACCAGTTCAAATTTCGAAATAGTGGAAAGGAGAACAGGACAGTTAGTAAGGGGGGCGGAATTTAAACAAATATAATAAAACACAGATGGAATTCAGTAGAGACTACAATGATAGTGGTAAAACATAATAAATCAAAGTATATCAGAGCATGACAAAATTAAGTCTACCATTTTTTTGTAAAATCATGAGGTGTCTCCACACCTTTTGGGTAAGTGTGTGACTAATCTTCACTCGGGTGTCCGCTTGGCCTAATCACAAGGTGCTTCAAGTGGGTTTCGAACCCCTACAAGTCCGCCCACATGGAGCTTAGTTTGCCAATTGAGTCACACCTTGTGGTTAAGCCTGCCATTTTAATATACAAGATTACACAAAGTATTGCCAATTAACTATGCCTTGTTTCCAGGAAGGGCATGCTCATGTTACCTGACAAAACCTTTTCCTATTCTTCCTCTTCCTATTACACCACATAAGACCCAAAGAGTGCCCTTAGTTGTCAAATTAAAAATAAAAGTGGATGCAGGTAAAACTAATTCCCAGCCAAAAGGGTTATTTATATCAAAAGTATCTTAGAAGTCAAAATAGCATTTATAACACTTGAGAAATTATCATAACAGGGAGTAATGGTAAATAGAAGAACTGGGTAAAATCATGGTAGTTAATTTTGCTTGCAAGCTCAGCTGCTTACCCCTGTGCCTTTGCCCAACGGGAGAGTTGATAGAGTTGAACAGTCTCATTTGAGGCATGGCATGCAAGAAGTAGATAGTTGCGTGGCTGTACCATCCATGCAAATCTCATGAACAATGCTGAATAGACACACATTGCTGCAGCATAAAAAATAAGCAAGGGATGCAATAAGCCACAGATCATACACCAAGAAAAAATTTCAACATTTCATGGAAACAGAGATGTTAAACCTGCCGTCATGTTGCCAGAGATCATTTCTGGAGGTTTGTTCATGTCGACCAATCCCTTTTAATCAAAGACATTGACATATTAGTAAAAAAATCAAACGATAACACCATTGTGTATTACAAATAACTAGTCAACTAAATAAATGCTGGACTTTTTCAACAATATAAACAGAGGGATCAGTGAAACTCACAGCTGCCACAAATCCCCAGTTGGCAACAGGTCCCCAAAAATGAGTTGTTTTAGGACCCATTGGACTGTTCCAGAATGCTCTGAAGGAAGCCATATGACACCAGTGCTACTTCTGATTGCCATTACGAAATTGTCAGATGACTCAATAGAGCAGAAATATAATATCACAAGTATATCAGTAAATGCAAAGATTTTATTTAATTTTAAAACCCAAATAGTAACACATTAGCATCAGAAAGCAATGTGGTGCTTAGAGAAGACTAAAGACCACGAGTCCTACTTACTGAATAACATCCCACTGCAATTTATTATAGCTATTTCACTCACGGACGAGAAAATAAAAACATTGGTCAGCAATCACCTGCCTGGTAGACTTTTGTGTTAAAGTCTAAGCTAAGGTCTATGAGTCCTCTGAATTAGGCTATTGATGATTATCAACACACTTAATCTAGTACCCTCTACACCCTTTGATCAAGAACTCCATCAACTTTAGACACTAGTTGTGCCAAATGCTAATATGTTTTCCTTGATGTTGATAAAAAAACTAAAGGTATGCTTCCCAGCCCCAAAAATAAAAGAAGCAAAACCATTCCTAGAAACAACTCTAACAAGAAAAATTGACTGCATGATGAGCACTGAGAGGGCATGCAACAATTCCATATAAAGTTTCTTCCCTTCTCCTTTCTTTTGTTTACTTTTCATTCAAATTTAAATTATATGAAAGAAAATGTTTTTACTGTGAAATGCCCATCGCCCAGATTTTCTGCAAACACAATATCACATAACACCATTACAATCCCTTTCATTAAAAAAATAAAAAAAATGCCATTAAAAATATATACAACATTTCAGTAATTTCCTTACTAGAGCCAATGAATTATCAGTGAACGAAATTCCTGCAAACAATTAATGCAATGTAATTCTATGAGATATTTAATTAGGGTATACAACATAGTGGTTTACAGTTAGCAGTATACGGCACACGAATCATGCGAGAGTGAGTATGAGAAAAACACAGTTATGAAAAGCACAGATACCTGAAACTGAAAATTGGGGGCACGGAAAAATACGTACCCACAACATATTTTTAGTTTTGTTTTTAAGGGTGGGTACATCTAATGAGTTGCAGCCTCGCACGAATTGCAAGAGAGAGAGAAGAGAGAGAGAGAGAGAGGGTATAAAAGAATGAAGTACCTAGCTGGCGGTGGTAGAGGCTGAGAGAATCGTCGCCGTTGGTTTTGGAAGCGACGGAGGGGGATCCAAATCTGAAAGATGGAGCCTGAGACTATCCAAGACTTCACTCAACAACAACAGCAAGAGGAATGTTTGGGACTTCGGTTGGAGACTGGCCTATTAAACGGCAACGCCGTTTGCGTTTCATCTTTAGTAAAGGTTTTTTTTTCTTTTTTTCTTTTTTGTAATGTGTTGTAAGAACATTGACATTGTTACATCCCTTGCTTCTAAAAATCTCTCTTACTCTGCTTTTTTACCTGTTTGGTGACATTGTTACCAGATTTTTTTACCTGCTTGGTATAAATGACATTTTTAATTTTTATTTTGGTACATATTTAAAAATATTTTTAAAAGAGGTGCAAAATGAGCCTTAGATCAATCCGTTCAGACATACTATGCTTGGAAAGTACCTCCGCTCAGACCACATCACGTTCTAACCACAACAATTGCTCAAACACCTCTTCCAATCGAAAACATCAATCATTCGATCATAAAACTAATCAGACTGATCAAACCCTTACAACTCACTATTTATTTTGTACCATTTCTGGAAATATTTTATAACTTTATTGTAAAAATTTCAAATCTCATTTATACTAGTTACGTTAAAAAAATCCTCCTAACTCTTATATCAAAAGTCCGAGGCTTTTTTACGTAACTAGTATAAATGAAATTTGAAATTTTCATTATAGCGTAAGTTGAAAAATATTTCCGAAAATGGTGCAAAATAAATAGTGAGTCGTAAGAGTTTGATCAGTCCGATTAGTTTTATGGTCAAATGATTGATGTATCTGATTAGGCGAGGTGTCCGAGCAATTGTTGTGATCGGAACATGTTGTGGTTTGAGCATAGACGCTTTCCGAGCGTGATGTGTCCGAGGGAATTGATCTGCTACCTAAGGCTTATTGTTTATTTTGCACCTCTTCTAAAATTTTTTTTAAACATGTACAAAGATAGAAATTAGAAATGCCATTTATACCAAACATGTAAAAAAGCCAATGTCCTATGATACCAACGCATATCTTTTTGGATGACATGGTTTGGATAATTTATATATAATAATATAAAATGTATATAAATATTTTTAAAATATAAAAAAATTGATTTTTATAAAAAGTTAATAATTAATCAGTTTAATTCGATTTTGACTGATTTTAATCAATTTAAAATATTCTTAACCATAAATTTAATTATAAAATTAAAACACAATTATTTTAATGTCTAATTCATAATTAAACTAGTTTAATCTGATTTAGTTCTCACAACACCAACTCTGTTTTGCTCTTAAAATGGAAGCACGTGCCTTGCACATGCCACAATTCCAAAAACTGAAAATTATTTATTCATCTTTAAATCGGATGCAACAACTCTGTCGGAACAGGAGAAGAGTGAGGAGGAATAGCATAGCAATTCTCATATCTACATACACAGTCACAGACTACACACATGACCCAACAACTATTACGGCCTCTAAGGCAATGGCCATGGTTTCAGCACCGTTGTTGTGCTACTGTTCCACTCCATCATCATCCCCCGACCTTTCCTCCACCACCCACAAAATCTACCTCTCATCACTTCTCATTGGCCCCACTCGCTTCATCTCGCCGAAGCGTCCATTCCCGTTCACGCGGACTTCGAATAACCAAGGTTCCACTACCCACTGAACTCGACAAGAGAGTTGGAACTGGCACTGGCACTGGCACTGGCACTGACTCGGATCTCGAGCCAAAGAAGAGCCGCAATCAATTGAAATGGGAGGCAAGGCGTGCTGTGCAATGGGGGGTGGAGTTGGCTTCCTTCTCTGCTCCCCAAATCAAACTCATCCTTAGGTTTTGTATCAGAATTTCGATTTCTAAATATACCCATTTCCTTTTTTTGAATGCCCACTTGGGAAAGTTTCAATATTTGGTAAAAGCTTGTGTAATTTGTTTTGGTTGCAGGGTGGCTTCTTTGGACCACGTTGTGTTTGAAGCTCTGATGCTGGTTAAGGTGCTTTTTTCTTTCCATCATCATAGTCATAATGACAGCAGTCAGTGATGCTAGTAGAGTTTTTTTTTACGCTGGTTAAATTGTCCTTTTGTGCTTTCAAAAGTGTTATGATGGATGAATACGTTGTTGAAGAGAAGGCGTTTGTTGTTTTGCCACAGAGACTGGGACCAGATGTCCGCGAAGGAAAGCGAAGGCAGTTCAATTATATTGGTATTTTGGTAGTTACTTTGTGAACATTTTGATTTGAAAAAACAATGTTTTGTATGGGCTACCTGGGTTCACAGCTTATATGAGGATTAGTTTCATGACCAGTATTTAGAGAGGTTTAAACATTCAGGCATCATTGAGCATCATATCATCTTATTTTAGATATCAAATGTGTTTCAACTCTTTCCAATTTATTGTGCATTAATTATGAGTCGGTGTATATTATATACCTTGGTTTCTTCTGATAACTCATCATGTTACTAACCATTAGAGTAGAGTAGACTACACTTGTCATTCAATATATTCTGGTAAGTTGATATGATATTTTGTACATTCTGCAGCGCAGATTCATGTTCTTCACACATAAATTTTGTCTCAGGAAAATTGCTACGGGAAGTGGAACCTGAGTTGATGGATAGATTAATAAAAGCAACAAAAGATGCCGATCATAAGGAGCTGCAAGCTTTAACTGGTTTCTTAGGGTCTGACGATCTTGAAGATGATGATGACTTAATAAAAACTGAATCTGAGGAGGATGAGGAGGTATGCGTTCATATATTGAATTTCTCACCAACTAGACATAAGTGTTCAGGCATATACATGGATCATGTTGACAAAAATTCTCGTCCATGAGCCCACTGAGTTGAATACTACACCTTTGTCTTCTTTTTCCCTCACATTAGGGGGTACACAATTAATTTTGGGTGTTGTTTGCTAAATCTGTTGTGTTATATTTTTCTTCTGGTTTCTATGATATGACTTATTCGTAGGACATATTATGTCCTCCAGGCATATTCTTATTTTTGACGCATTTTATCAGGAATCTGATTGGCATGATAGTCAAGTAACAAGGTGGTTTGATGGTTTGGTCGATAAGGACATTCAAATCACCAATGAAGTTTATTCAGTTCAGGGAGTTGAGTTTGACCGTCAGGTAATATTTTTCTCTATGCACGATCAAGTAGGTGCACACTTGTGCCTGCTTGCGCTTTCAGAATCCTATCAATTTTTGGTGAAACATATATTATCTTACTTGATAGTAATTAAATTTAAGAGCTTATTTCAAATCAACCATATCAAGGGCTGAACCACAGACAAGCTCAGGAGGGACGGCCTCCAATCTTTTAAAAATTTGAGAAACACCCCTGAAGTTTTAATTTTTTTTATAAAATATAATTTTAACCCTTTCAAAAATTATACTTTGTACCCACGAATTCTTTTTTTTTTTTCCTGGTTCCCCCTGCAGACAGTCTGTGTCTTTCATATATGAGAGAGAGATGGTATATGGGTGGAGGATGGGGAAGGGTGTTCACTGTTCAGTAATTAGAGAATCACATTACAAATTTCTGTATGCTAATCAAGTATCCACTTTCTTTTTGCTGTCTATGTTTATTGGCATCAAGAATTTTTCTTCCTTTGCTGTCATTACATCTCATAACTTTCTTTAGCAGGAGTTGCGAAAGCTTGTACGTAGAGTGCACTCTACTCAAGAACAGAAGGCTGCTAATGAAGAAGAGGAGAAAAAAGTAGAGAAAGCAATAACTGGGGCTAAGAAGGCCCTCACTCGTTTCCTTCGTGAACTTGCAAAGAGAATTCCTAATGAATAGTAATATATCAATTAACCACTCTTATCTTGAGCGTCATATGTGTCAACTTACACAGATATTCCGTGTTTTCCCACCAAAAATGGGAGAAATGAATTGAAAGCCATGCGTGGTCTTGGTGGGATACATGCTATGGAAAGCCATATCTTTTTTGAAAATTTGAATAATGAAGAATCTTAAATTTGTTTTTGTTTTTTTTTTTTTGACAGTATCTTAAATTTGTTAAGATTTGACCATTAGGTTATAGTGTTGTGCTCTTTAAATATTAGTAGCTGTATTACATTAAAATTATGATATAGTTTATTTTTTCTGCTGAATAACAGGATTTTTTTTCCTTGTCTAACTGATTTTTTACTGCCGGATCAGCTGTCAAATTGGTAAACCAGTTAGTTCGACCCGGTCCAAGTTACGCACCCATATTCCCACTCAAAGCAAAGATTATGTAAAATTTGGGCAAAATGAATAAAAATTTCATGTTAATAATTTTAGATATAATGTGTCAATTTTGTAAATTGGGGGAAAATTACAATTGAATCCAAAAATTAAGGTCATAAAGTGCAATATCCCAAAAACTCGCGTCACATTCACTTGATGTTAATATTGTGCAGGAAAAATGATTATAATCTAACATGAATATCGTCAACGTGGGAAAGAGAATATCGTTGATGACAACATCTGCGCCTTATCGCCAGTGGAACTTAAATGGGTCGTACGAAACTTAGATTGATTTGGTAGAATTACATTCCAACAAGGCGGCACAAAATTCTCGCATTTGTAGGCTTTCTGGTGTGCAAGTCTAATGAAGAAAAGAGAGAATTTGTTACAATCATTAAAATTCACTCAACTCCTCCGCTGGGACTGGAGCGAGTTAGCATATACTGACCTTAATTATGCACCTTAATCATAAATGTACGATTACTGAAAACGCATGTCAATCATCAATATTTTCTTACAAACTACAATTGAATTCTTTTACTTCGCCTTTCATTGCCCTTGCATCTTTAAATTTATTAGAAATGAGACACATTGTAATAATATTTCTCATAAAAACACAATTGCGCATAAAATCAGTTTTGTCAGGTAGTATAGAACCAAACAAAAAAATTAAGAATTTTTTTTTTCAACTTTTACCAACATCAATAATTACCTTATACATGTACATTAACAAAACTTAAATAGCAAAACTTGTGTTGTCTGGTTTTCCTCTGACAAACGCAAGGCAAATGAAGAATGCGCATAAATAGGCAGAATCTCACCTATCCTGCTTGGGGCTCGGGGTTTGCTCTATCATTAGGTCTAAAAGCTTGCAAAAATAAAGCAGGCATATACTCGTTATGATGCCATTTTATTCTGGATTTGCCTATGAACATGGATAAGAAACTCTACGTAGGAGAAGCCACCTGCGCTCTTGTCTTCTACCATATATGAGAAGAATAACATTCCTGATAGATAGTAAATAAGATAGGTTCAGTTTAAAAAATAAGAACAAAGTACACCATAACAATAGTACACAGATTTCTTCCTTCTCTTTTGAATACTTCCTATTCTAAACTAGTCTTGCGTACCAACTCAACAGAGAACTAGGCATAACACGAGGTGGTTGATTCTAGATAAGCCTCATTCTGATAAACTTAGTACACATGGACATGGCATCATCTAAACAACTTAACAGACAATTTAGTATTTCCTGACAAAAATACAGTTTAGGAAAATTAAGTAAACAAGTTGTGAATTAAGTCAAAATATGATTCACCCATTACTCTTGAAGTGGAAGCCAAAAATTTATAGTTGTAATTCCTTCAAATAAAAATCCCACCACAAACGAAATTTGTTTTATTCTAAAAAAAAAGTTGTGTTTTGGTCATGTGAGGCAAATAATCATCACAACAAAATAGCACAACACAGAGTAACTCAGCAAAGCAACTAGACTCCTAGCAATCAAAACTGCTTTCAATTGATTAAACTAACCACCGGGGTAAAAAAACAAACAACAAAAAAGGGTGTTGGGAGTTAGGGAGAGCAGAAATTTAATCAACCGATTCTATTGTCATTCAGTCACAGTATATACTGCCTATTTTACAAGGATTGTTCCATATGGAACCAACCCAGAAAAGGAACCAAGCATCCTCCTTGGAATTTGCCACAATAAATCATGAAAAGAAAAATGGAATCATTGAATGTTTCATAAATCAGGAAGAACGCTTGGTGTCAAAACAAGTGGGTCGTGAAAGATGGTGAAAGAAAAATTTTAGTTGAAATTAACAAAAAAACTACCACACTGTTTATACTTGGTGGTATGATTATTTTTTTTAAGAAAAAGCTTGCTTGGTGGTGTGAATATTAAGATGCTTTACTGGAGAACCTCAAGTTTTGGACATAAAGTACCAAGAAATGACCCTTTTCAAGAAAACATAGAGCACAGATTCAAGAAGCAAATATTACCAGAGTAAGCAACATGTTTAAACAATATGCAATAGAAAAAGTCAACTTTTCCACAAGATCGGAAAAAAAAAAAAATTGAAACATTGTCAATAAGGTTGGGGAATGATGTCATGTGGTTTCATGTTCTCAATTAATTTTCATTTGTTCATGCTAATACATAAAAATCCAGTGCACTAACCTGATGGATCTCCTTTCTTGCAGAACTTAAACCTGCCAGAAATGTTAAAAGCTTATTTAAACTTTGCATTTTATTTAGTCATCAAATTATAAGGAAGACAATTCAACAAGGTCTCAAATATGCTATAATTGTCAAAAGAATTAACTTACCGGAGGTAAGAACATCTTTGCCGCCGTATCTCATTTACCACTTCATTTAACTTCTTCGATAGTGGATTGTCATACTGCTGCAATACAAACTGATAAAACAAAATTGTTAACTTCGCATTGCCAGTTCTGAACAATAAAGTATTAGAAAAGCTTCACCCACATGATTACAATAACATTTTCTTTCAACAATCTAAAAAGTCATGTGACCTAAAATATTCTGGGGCTTATAAAAAAGCGTTAAGGATATGACAAGTTACGTCAGGAGGATTGGTTTAATGGATGCTTCTAGTTGTAGCGTTGACCCTAGGAAAAGGATTCTCCCAATTTTGAAATGCTAAAATGCTGAAAATTTGTTGACCAAAAAGAAGACTTCATAGGAAAATGTCATATCAATGCTGCCATTATGCAATGCAACTGATAACGAGACCTGAAATTTCTTCTTGATTCATTGGGGTTATGGTGGATTTTAATCCAAAGAATTCATCATATATGGTGGATTTTACTCTCACTATTACCGGAAAGTAAAACTTGGAAGAAATTTTGTTTGATATGGAAATTTGGCATATTTGTTCTTGGTTTGGATTTGGTGATGTAATTACTCGCTATACATAATAATTTTTATTTCTTTAGTTTTGAGTTCGAGGAGATTTTAGGGAATCACACCTGACAAGTTTGGAGACAATCATGACATTTCCTCTATTTTTTATTTTTTCTTCTAAATCATTTAATTTTGTATTCTCTGCTATAAGGATGAGTTGTCTCTATTGTACTTTCTTCATTATCAATCATATTTTAATTTCTATCCCAAGAAAAAAAAAATTATAAGGCAGCTCACCCACATCCCACACAGACAATCCCTGCTTCTCTGAGAAAGAAGAAAACTGAGACAGCAGCCCATCCATAATGTAAAGACAGTATGCCTATACTTACCGGAACAGAACAAGGGCCTACTACAGGTGCCCCTTAAGAGCTCAAGTCATAGCCAGACTGCAGGACCCTCGAGCATAGTAATGAGATAACGACAGACAAAAGGATTATTGGGCATGAGTCTTGAACAGACACTAATTAACAATAAGAAGCAAATCTATATTTCCTAACTATAGTACAACCCACAAAGGAATATACTTTTAACACGATCCTACCACCTAATGGTGGTATATCAAATTATCAACGATATTTGAAATTAAAATATTTGAATGGAAATTATCATATTATATATATATATATATATATATGTTATGTTTACAATCTCTATTCTATGGAAATTCTGACTTGATGTTTCAAATTAATAGGTTCTTGAAAAGGATAAAAAAACAGGTAAAACATTTACAGTAGCATTCCATCTTTCATTATTATGGCAGTCACTCCCCTAAACTGGTCAATTATCAAGCTTGCCTTTTTTCTTTTGATAAAAAGGAATATATAAGGGAGAATTATAGAAAAGGAATTCTAGGTAAAAAAACCACTTCAGTGATTAATTAAGTCAGTAAGCAAATAACACATTAACCACTCTTCGAACATTGTTAACCACTTGAGGGTTTAATTGTTCCTCTTTTACCAGAAATTCCTTTTTTTGGTAATGGGAAGGAAAGAAAGAATGTACATATAGGAGAAGATAAAAAATCATCAAAAAAGAAAGAGAAGAAAACAAGCAGCCATAGTGGCTCAAAAATGCACCAAAGCTGTCCAATCTCTTTGCATGTCAGTAATAGAAATTCCCTTCAAAACAACCACTGCCAGTGGTAGAATTTGACAGATTATATGTCATTAGACAGCAGGAACAAAAAAATAAGAGGATGATGTAGAAATTACCAGAGTAGGAATTTCGTCAACAGTGGCAACACCAAACAGTCTCCGCACAATATCTGGACTTGCAGAGTCTCCAATATATATCAAACAATCATGACCGTTCTCAAGAAGATATATTCCATCATCACTGATGTGTTCACTAGAAAGAGGAAGAAAGGAAGGAATAACAGATTCGTCATCTTCCTGCAATTTATAGAAAGTTATTAGTGTCTCTAGAAGTATTATAAATATATAAAGGTCAGGGTTAATTGACACTGGTGTAAAACAAAACTTTACATCTGATGACTTTGTCAAAAAATAAATAATAAAATAAACCATTAAAGCTTATCATCATATAGCTTATGCTCATAAAATATCATATTATCAAGTTTTGATTAAGCACTTGCTAATATGCAATTCATCTAAATATTTGTCATATGGAACATCACAATTTCTCATAATTATATATTTTGAACATGATCAACCAATATACCTTTGAGTCGAGATCATGGATAGCCACCATCCTGGGATACACAAGTGGTATTGCCAATAGAGTAGAGAGAGAGGACGCATAGTTTATCCAAAATGACCGTTCGTCAATCTTTCCCTCAGTTCGTAATCCTGTACTCTTAGTTAATGCTGAAAAAGAAATGAAGAATGAAATTAGCACCCACTTGTACAGGCCTTCTTAAGGAGACCATATCATCAACATTTTGAATTTGAACAATTAAGATTGATCATGACAAATCAAGCAAATGTTTATCAGCTTTGACTGTCATCCTCAATTCACAGCGAAAACAAGATCCTACCTCAAAACAGAAGGACTAGAAAAAGAAAAATAAGGCAAAGTCAATGACCATGTCAAAGAGGAAACAAGTGAAACTCTATCCACAGTATATTCAATTACATGCAGGAAAATTGCTTCTAATGGGTAGCTTTTAATTTTAAGAATTTTGATCACATGTTACTAGCATATCATTGCAGGAGTGGCAAAATAAAAAACAACCAAATAAAAAGAAAAAGAAAAATGGTTAAAGACAACCTGTTTGGTATGCAAGGTAAGATGTAACAGATTAATAAAACTATGAGAAATAATATCATTAGTTCCAGAGAATTGTTCATCAGAAAACTTCTGCAAAGTACTTAAGAGAGAATGCAAGAAAATTCATACATACCAAGCGTGTACAGCGGCAAAAGCTTTAGTGCCTCTGGAAGAATAAGTTGTCCAGATGAGGACACTGTAGCACAAAATTTACGATAAGAAAATAGTGCATTGATGCAAAGGTTTGTCACTTGTTCCCGAACAAGTGGGAGTGGCTTTGAAGGAATTTCATTAGCAGCTACAAAAGAAAAAAAAACAAGGACAGGTGTTAAAATTCTACCAGGAAGCACATTCTAAAATATGAACAGTATGACACCATCATGGAACCAGTTACAACATATAAAGCCAACAAAATTAAATATAGAGCTGTTAACAGTCAATATATGGCAGCCACAAATGTCAAAAACAGAATAATCACAATGGTAATGCACATCGAGGAGAAATGAGATACCTTGCTTCAAGAAACAGCAAAATTGAGTGTCCAAGTCAGCTGCGCGGAATAGATTACTAAGCATACTAGTGACAGGCAGAGATAAGGTTATGACACGTATTCTTCTTTGGCCATACACAGTTGTGTAAAGAAGAGCACACTGAATAATGAAAAAGAATAATATAATCAGAACAAAATGAGCAGAAAATTTTCACCCACAGCGACTAAAAAGTTTCTGAGAGTAATATAAGGTGATCTGAAGAACATAAACTCCTTGGGATAAAGTAAAGCAGTAAAATTGTCTAATACCTGAAAAGCACATTCTGATCCATCCTGCAACTTATCATCATGTTTCAAAGTTACCATGAAAGTTTTGTCACAGTCAATCTGCACAAAAGATAAAGTAGGCCACAGGTGAACATCCCATAGTAATGAAAGAAAATGCACTTATAACAAAAATGAAGCACATAATAACACAAGTGACTTGACAATATCACCAACTTAAAAAAAAAAACTGACTGATGATGATCAATACCAAGGAAGAAATTGACGCATGAAAAATAATATTCCAAACTATACTTTTTAACACAATTGATGTTAACCAATATGATGGTAAAGTAAAAGTGAATAATAAGACAAAATTATATCAAAGAAAACAAACAATTGTTGATTCCAAAACTAAAAGGCAATGAGATGAAAATGTCAGCTGAACTAGGTAATATCACTAACTCAAAAATACTGAACAATGATGATCAACACTAAGATGCAAGAAACATAATATTCAAACTATTAACTCTTACACAATTGATGTTAATCAACATGGTGCTAAAGTAAAAGTGAAAAGAGAGAATTATAACAAAGGAAATAAATCATTGTTGATTCCAAAACTAAAACAGAAAGAGATGAAAAATGTCAGCTGAACTAGGCATGCATTGTCCAGCACATTCTTAATACATGATGTATATAAGACACTTGGTTCTCAACAGACAGGGTACCACTTGTAAGTATATAGACACCATATCAAAACGTGTTTATATCTAATTTCTGGGATAATTAATCCAGCCATATCTCACTCCCCACCATGTCTTTTCTCTTTTATTTTTTTTCTGGCAAGCTGGTTGATGTCATCTACTCTGACAGGCCTACACGAGTTAAATGTAGTGTGCAAATGACAGAGTTCGCCTGCAATTTCACCCACAACTTGAAAATGACAGTACAGAAAATTCAAAGCTCCAGCACTTCTCAGTTCTCTAGTATCTAACACCTTTCGCTAAAACTAGCTCCATCAATGACAATGACTTTGCAAATCCTTATATCAACCAACTTCATTAAGTGGAAATCTTCAAGCTGACTCCCCTATTTAGCCCTCAATTTTGTACAACCTATGTACAAAATTTTCACTAGAAATTGATGTCACTACATTGATCAAGAATGGATTTTTTCTCCTTCTAATTACATATCTCTACTTAATTTACACAAATAACCCAAGATATTAACTAAATCTAAACATCCCATCAAAGTCTAGTTAGCAACAATATTGATTGCATCTACCCAGTATAAAGTTGGTAGCAGCAAGCTTGTGCAATTACAGATCAATTGTACAGAATCAAAATTCTAACAGTTTTGTCCCAAAGAGAATTGAGCCTAGAAGTTTAAACAACACTAAACTGCCAACAGATTTCAATATCATTCAACCATCCATCTGTCCATGCTTATATTCACACAGATAAACATATGCTTAAGGTTGCATATTCCCATACACATGCGTATAATAATATCCAGCATCTAGAAAAATATACAAACCCCAGGTAGGTCGACATCAGTTGGGATGCGTTTACAGAAGTTGCCATAGTATTCTTGTACTTGGATACCCTGACAAAAAATAAATGAAAATTGTAGTCTATATGTTGCATGAGGAGGTAGCAAAAATAGTAAAACAAGCAGATTACCTGGCTGCATCTCACACGCATTACAGCCTCAAAACCTTGTGGCCTGCTGATATTCCATCTAAGATCATTGTAAAGCTTTGCAGGATCAGAAAGTGCTGAGAATGGGTAATAGTAATAGACCTGGAAAAAAGTGAGCAGTTCAACATCTCAAAATCTAATGTATGGAACACATATATTTGTATAGCATATAGCAACTTTTATATGTAAAATGCTTTACGAAAGAAAGACAGACTATAAATGTAACCTTAATAGAGCTAAAGTGTAATAGATTAAAACACAAACACATTTTAAATTAGTTATAAATAATTCCCCCCCAAATAAATACTTAATAAACTTCTATCTTATAAAAGCTTAAAATAAATCTACTTAGTGAGTTAGAAGAAAAAAAAAACAATAACCAAGCCTTATCCCATTAGGTGGGGTCAGCTACATCCTACATGGATCAAAAGACGCAATTAGGCTATATTAGAAACCAAATTTTCAATAAATCCATTTATTGTAAGGTCTTTTTTAATGGTTTCTCCTAAGTTTTCTACAGTCTTCCTCTACCCCTTTTAACTCTGCCTATGTCGTGCTTTGTTTCCAATCTTTACATAGTCGGTCCCAAGCCCAGATAAAAAGAAGGGGAAAAAAAAAACTGAAGGAACAAGTCCGGGTGGTATTAACTTTTGACCCGTGAAAAATCATAGAAGCCTTAGTAAAGATGATACCATTGCAAAACCCTTTATGATTATAGTTAATGCTACCACTTTCCTCTTTTTCCCATTTCCTCCCCATTAAAGTTTCCAATGTGGTTGAAAGCCATCTCCAGCATTTTCAGACACAGTTTTATGTAAGTAAAACAGATTAAAAAATAACATTAACTTTTCATCATCACTGCAAAGATCTCATCAACTTAAGAAAAAACAGTAATCAGCGCTTCTCCATCTCTTTTAGCACAAAAAGCGATAACAGTTATCATTCAATAATGTACTTAAACAACAGAGCAATCAAAATGTTTGTTTATACCTGTCCCCCAGTAGTTCGTGGGATGACAGATATGGAAGCAATGTCTACATAAGTCTGGGTGGTCACAAATACATCAACACAAACCTGCAGTATTATAAAATAATTATACTTAACCCATCCATATCAAGCTGATCATTAAACAAGCTCACAAGAAAAATCAACCAGTAACCTCAACCAGATATAAAAGTAATGCCTAAATCCCAAGCAAAAGTACTCAAGGTTGACCTGATACTCAGCAAATTCAACTGCCAGTTCCTTGAATGCTTTATCTGCTGGTTGAAGTAATTTATGGGCTTCCTGAAATTCAACAAGAATGGAATTTCATTGAAGAATATGCTAAAATTATCTGCACAAAAAATAAGTATCTGCATCTTACTATTAGGAGGTAGAACAGATAAAACAATGCCCAATATCTGGACATGTTGATGTAAACTAAATAACACATTACATCCCACAAAGTGCTATGCAGTTAGGAAACATTTCTCTTCAACCCAAAACTAGATTAAGTGCCTCAGTATCAACAGCGATTTTGAATCTAGCCTAAGTAGGTAGGAATGTCCTGGTCAAGCTTATTAAGATGCAAGTGTGAAAATGCTGAATATCATTAGTGTACAAGACTTCATCCTTTTTCCATGATTCATAACAAGTTTGATATTGGCAGAAAATCAGAAGCAGCTTGCAGTAAATAGTGGTCCACAGGAGACTACACATGTGAGGCTATACACATGCAGATTGGGTAGGATCTTCAAATAGACGTTCAACTTCAGGATACTGTGTTCTTATTGGAGGCAACCTAGTATCCTGCAAGAGGAAGAAGCAGGACATTGTTTCCAGGACAAGTGCAGAAGCATAATACCGACCTATGACATTGGCAACCTATGAACTCATATGGCTGAAACAGCTGCTTCAAGAATTAGTTAGGGCAAGTAAAACAGATGCCGCTGATATGCTACAATCAAGCAGTTTTGCATATTGCCTCCAACCCAGGTTTTCATGAGAGGACCAAACAAATAGAGGTGGATTGTGATATTTCATCCAAGAGAAGATCTGGTCAGGGTGCATTGCTAATTTGCCGCTAGTTTTGTCAACTCCAATCACCAACTAGTATACATATTTACTAAGTAACTCATAGATCTTCAGATTAACTACATTAGTAAGAAGCATGGTACATATGAACTATATGCTCCAGCTTGAGGGGGAGTTCAAATAGTAGCTAGATCTTTTGTTTGTACTTTTTAGTATTTATTGTATATTGTACATAGCTGTACTAACTTACTCTTGTACACTAGCACTTCAGACAGTACACAGTCCCTTCTCCTATTATAAATAACACTTAGACGTAAGGTGCTACTTATTTGCATCCATTCATATTAACTGATTTTTCTCTCTAGATCCTTGCTCTCTTTAGTTTTACAGAAACATCAGAACTCCAAGATGATAAGAAAATTACATAGGATAAACCTCCTCCCAGACACCAGAAACCAAAAATCTATCTGCACCATACAGGACAACATAAGCCTACCAGTAGAAACCATCAAGAGTAAATTGAGCATTAGAGGAGGAGGAGGGGGGGCGGGAATCCTTAAATCACGCTCCCAAATGAAACTCTCAAAATCTTTCCTACATGTTATCTTTGAAATAAATATTTTACATTTTATTTTTATTTTTTTAGTATAAAATCTCAAATATTACACCTATGAAAATTGGTCTGCACTAATCACATGTCACCATCTATCAAGCTCAAGGTTATAGCAAGGAAATGCCACAACAATTTTAAAAACATAGACATGAATGATAAAACAACAAAACTGGTATTTTTTTTCTTTTATCAGAAAAAAAAAAACAATCCAACAAGTCAACAACCAAATTGAGATGAATACCTTTTCCCCTGCAGAGATGTTTGTTCTACCTTCGGCCTCCCGAGCAGACAGCGCACCAATGCCAATTGATGGCAAGACTGAAAACAACAGAACAAAATCATGAGGAACACGAAACACACTCAATGATGAATCAAACAATGAAATACAAATACAGTTACAGAGAAAAGGAGGTAAACAAAAAAACAGACAAAGATAAAAACAAAAGAATGACAAGAAATAGAACAAAAGGAAAGACCCAACCAAACATACAAATGAACATCTAACTACCAAGTCCAAACACAAATTATATTCAGAGCAATACTGACTTTTATTCAAGTCATATAATTCCAAAAAGAAAAGAGTTGGTCAAGTAACAAATGTTGCAGCATGCATGCTTGCAAGCATGAAAATTAACACCAACAAATGAAATTTGATGTTTCCTCCATCGTAGCCCACTTAGGGTAAGAAATTAAAAATAATTGAACATGTTGATAGCAACAATTACGCAATATAAATATCAATTATTTAAGAAATATACAAGCTGCCAAGCTCACCTGACTGGAAAACCAACAGCTTTCCTCCAGTGTCCTTCATTGCAAGGAAAGCTGCCTAAAAGAAGACAACAGTGGTATAAGCATCAACTTATTTTCATATATACATAATGATCTGTCTTGGTTAGAAGAACATGTATCAAATTGTCAGCATCAGTGAGATGATAGTAAAAATAATGGCAAATGCCAGCAATAGTCCAACAGAACAACATATTTGTTTTTACAAGATAAGAAAAATGCTATTAGAAGAATGAAAGAAATATATACACAAAGGATAAGGCAACCCCAAAGACCCAAAACAGAAACCATACAAAAATACTAGCCACATATCACATCAAAGCCCTTCAACTTCCATGCATACATCAGAAGACACCCTATGAAACTTAAGTGTTATACATTATAAAGACACCCTAGATACAAGAAGGAACATGAAAAAAAAACTCAAATGCAGCAAGGAGACTACGAAGAAGAAGAAATTAAAGGGTGCAGCTATGGTTACTCCTGTATTTTCCTTCCCTTCTTTTTGAGATTAAATATAAAATACACTCATTAAAAGGCTGCCAAAGAGCCTCGGAAATATGCAAGTAGGGAACATCTTACACGCAAGAAATTATATGAACATAAAAAAATATTTAACATTATTGAAGATTGAATCTGTTTGTGAATGCTTGAGTGTTCTTCACTCAGCTGAAGAATATATAGATAGATAATTTACATAAGATAATTATTTACATTATCTCTAACACACTCATTATCTAACACACTCATTACACATACACTACACCTAACGTACTCATCACACACACACTACACCTAACACACTTATTACAAACAGACCTGACACACACTTCATTAATAATATTCTATTTTCAACACTCCCCCTCAAGATGGAGCATATAAATCAAATGCTCCAAGCTTGGAGCAGGATATTCGAATTCTTGGTCCTCTTAGTGATTTTGTGAAGATGTACGCCGAGTTGATCATTAGAACTAAGCGATTCGGTGATGACTTCTTTAGAAAGGACTTTCTCACGACAAAGTGACAATCAATTTCAATGTGTTTAGTTCTCTCATGGAATCTTGGATTAGAAGCTATATGCAAATGCCTGGTTATCACAACATAGTTTCATTTGTTGAGTATTCCCAAACTTGATTCTTGAAGAATTTGTTTAATCCAAATAAGCTCACATGTGGCTACGACCATAGCTACGTATTCGCTGCACTAGATCTTGCAACAACATTTTGTTTCTTACTTTTCCATGAGACAAGATTTCCTCCAATAGACACACGAGTATCTGAAGTGGAACACCTATCAATGGGTGAACACTTGATCTGCATCACAAAATCCAACTATTTGAGTGCTCCCTTTGTCTTCATAGAGTAGTCCTTGTCCGGGGTCCTTTTAATGTATCTCGGAGTCGGATTCGCATCCCAATGATCATTATGAGGAGATTGCATGAATTGACTTACCACTCCAAGCTGCAAAGGAAATATCGGCCTTGTAATAGTGAGGTAGATGAGTTTTCCAACCAATCTCCGATATCTTTCGGGATTAGAATAAGTCTCCCCCTGGTTGGGTAGTAATTTCAAATTTGGATCCATGGGACTATCGAATTTACAGTTCTGATCTAACATACTAGTTTCTTTAAGTATGTCTAGCATACTTTCTTTGTGAGATGATAATCCCATTCTCGTGGGCAACTTCAATGCCAAGAAAATATTTCAGCTTTCCCAAATCCTTGATGCGAAAATGACTAAATAAATGTTCCTTTAATGAGAAATTTTCTTTGGGTCATTTCTGTAATGACTATATCATCCACGTATACTACCAAGTAAACACATCTACGGAGAGGTATGGCAATAAAAAAGCTGAGATAGTGCCTTCACTCGTTTCATTCCAAAAGCTTTGAACAACGAGCTGAATTTTCCAAACCAAGCTCGTGGGGATTGTTTTGAGTCCATAAAGAGATCGTTGCAATTTGCAAACCAAGCCGAGACTCACGAGCAACAAATCCGGTGGTTGCTCCATATAGATCTCCTCTTCTAATTCTCAGTGTAGGAATGCATTTTTAATATCCAAGCGATATAATGGCCAATGGTTGATATGGGCTATGGCAAGAAAGAAGTGACGAAGCAATTTTGGCCCACGAGGGGAAAAAAGTATCGCCATAGTCAAGTCCATAAATGCAGGTATAACCTTTTGCAACCAATACGGCTTTGAGGCGATCAATCATCCATTGGCCACTACTTTAGCAGTATATACCCATAAGCCGATTAAACAGGTTTCTTTCTGAAGGAAGAGGAACTAGCATGCCAGTACCATTATGCTCCAAAACTGCACATTTCATCAATCATGGCTTGTCGCCATCCTGGATGATCAAGTGCTTCACAAAGATTTTTAGGAATAGAGACGGAAGATAAAGAGGACACAAAGGAGTAAAGAAGGAGAAAGACGATGATAACCCAGAAGTTATAAATAGGATGAGGATTAGGTGTGGACGAATACCTTTCCTAAGAGCAATGGGCCAGGCAAGATTTTCTTCGGGTGAGTCGTGTAGGGTTGTCTGCTGGAGTAGGACATGATTCAGCTGGTCTTATAGTGCCTTCCAATTCAGTATTGGGAATTTGTGGACGTCGTTGGTATGTGATGAGTGGTCTTTGTGGCTGCTCAGGTGGAAGATTTTCAGAAATATCTGTAGAATCTATGATTGACCCTGATTCTTGCAAAGGAGGTGATGGACCAAGATAGGGAATAGGAAAAACTTCTTGTAGAGTTTTTGACTCAAGCGTGGAAGGTGAAAAATATAACTTTTCTTCAAAGAATGTTACATCGTAGCGGAGATGTAGTAACGATTGTGAGCGGGAGAGTAACATCGATAACCTTTACGTAGTGGAATATCCAAGAAAGACACATTTGATGGCTCTGTGGAAAGTTTATCAAGACACGGAGACATATCATGAACAAAACAAGTGCATCCAAAAATACGTGGATCGATATGAAACAATGGTTCTTTGGGAAATAAAATAGAATGTGGTATTTTATTTTCAATGGAGGAAGAGGGCATCAGATTTATTAAAAAACAAAATTTGTCAAAATTGCATCTCCCCGATGACGTACGGGTACATTGGCATGAAGTAATAATGTGGCGGTCTGACAAGATGTCTATTTTCCTTTCGCTATACCATTACGTTGGGGAGTATGAGGACACGAGCGATGCGAGAATACCTTGTGATGACAAAAAGAAGAAATTCTTTGAAGAAAAGTATTCTTTTGCATTATCACTTCTAAGCACTTTAATTGTTTGTCCAAATTGAGTTTTAATTTCATTGACAAAAGAAGTGATGATGGACACAATTTACGATCGATCTTTCATTAGGAAAACCCAAGTACATCGAGAAAATTCATCAATGAAGGTGATAAAGTATCTATAACCTAAAAAGACACCGCGACTAGGACCCGTATATCTGAATGAATAAGCGAAAAAAAGAATCAACATGACTAGCGGCATGCTTAAAAGAAGAACGAACATGTTTTCCTAGTTGACATGACTCACGAGTTGAAGGATTTTATTTTTGCAAGGCCAGGGACCATTATTTTGAGTTTGGGACTGATGTGGATGTCCCCAAAACGTTCATGAAGGAGTTTTGGTGACGCGGCAACACTACAAATCCAAGAAGAATCGAGGCTTGAGATAGTACGAGACCATTAGATTCATGTCCTACGCCAATCGTCCAGGCCAGAACCACGTTCTGTATAACAAATGAGTTAGCATCAAATGTTACGGAGTAATTATGAAGCGGTAGTGGCTTAGAGAAATTAAATTGAAAGGACAATTGGGGATAAACAAAACAGAGGATAAAGACAAAGAAGAAGTGGGTGATACATGACCAATTCCTTTTCTTTGTAACTTGGGAGCCATCGTAGAGTAATGAAATGAGGAATATTTGGAGAGGAGATGGATGAAAATAAAGAACTATTACCCAATGTGATCGAAGGCAGGAATCAATTATCCATGGATTTTGATCATTGCAGTTGGGAAATGCAAGCGTGAGTTATGAGCACCTATAGATGAGGAGATCTGAGGAGTTCCTTAGCGACTTTTAGCAGGAGATACTCTTGATATTCGGCCCCGGAAAACTTCATCTCGAGATGTTTGAGACTTGGAAATATTCACAAATTTTAAAATCCGTGAATAGAATAGCAAGTGTCTTGTGTGTAGCCCATTCTTTTGCAATAAGAACATTGAGGACGGCCTCCTCGCCCACCTACTGCCTCCTCGGTTGCCACGACCTCCTCGTCCTCCTCGACTAGAGATCATGGCGAGAAGTTTCAATAGTGTTAAGCTGAATTGCGCCTTTATAGATGAGGGGACACGAGAAGTAGTCGAGTGATTAAATGCTCTAATGAAGGAACTTCTTGACCAGTTAAGACTTGATCGCGAACATGATCAAAATGCTGGATGCATTCCTCGTAGAATCAACACCATATATAGATTATCAAGTTTCTTCTTTCGTCCTCGAGCTTATCGGCTTCCAAAGATAATTTTAACTCCTCCACCGCAGTTGGGCTTTGAGACATATGCAACCATGTTATGATCAACTTGTTTGAGAGTGGCTAATTTTTGTGCGACATCATACATTTTGTTGAATGTCATTTGCAAAGACATTTTGAGCCTTTTCGAGGAAGGTGTGACAAGTTTTGAAAGCTCACGAAGTTTGTCAAGATGGTTGGTTCAGCAGTTGCCACAAGAGAGCACACAATTGATAATCAAGCTTCTTCCATTGGTCGCGTTTGTCTTCACGAAATATCATCGGAGGCTTTTTCGAGATGTTCATGGAATCCTTGACCAAGAAACCAAAGTTCTACGGAGTGAGACCATGCTAAATAATTTTTAGCACTTAATTTCTACGAAGTAATTGTTGGTGTGCGGAGAAGAGAGAAGCGAGGACCATCATGTCTTTGAGAATTGGAGGCCATTTATCACTCTTGAGTGATCGAAACGAAAAATTTTGTGATAGGCACAAGTTGTTCTTTGATAGGCTCTGTTTCAAGAAGAACAAGAAGAAGAAATATCTTTGTTTTGGTAGCGGGAAGTGCGAAAGACCAAACTCAAGCAATGATAAGACCAGCATGTCATGGAAAAATTTTCCCGGTAGAGCGATCAGCGCGTATCCTTCACTTGCGCGGCAAGATGGTGCGCGTGGGGCGCGTGGATCTCACGCGCCGACGAGAAGAAGCGCGTGGAGGCGCGTGGGGAGGTTCCGGCGACGGGGTTCGGGCGGTGGCCCAGGTCGGAGGCTTACGAGGTGGTTTCGGTGGCGGTGTATGGTGGGTGTATGGTGCGAAGCAGTTGGAGATGTTGGGCGGTGGGTGTGATGTGATGCGGCGAGCGTGTGGGCGGTTCCGTGACGGGGATTCGGGGTGGCCAGGTCGGAGGCTTCCCGAGGTGGTTCCGGTGGTGGTGTATGGTGGGTGTATAGATGCGAGGCGGTTGGAGATGTTGGGCGTGGGTTGTGATGTGATACGGCGGCGTGTGGCGGTTTTCGGCCAGGGCTCCGTGGGTGGCGTCGGAAGCACGAGATGGTTCCGGTGGTGGTGTATAGTGGGTATTTGGTCACGAACACTTAGTAAAGGTGTGTGAGTGGGGTTGTGGTGTTTTGGAGCGGGAACCGAGAATGGGTGATTTGGTGTTTGGGCGACTCTGCGACCGAGGAAGCGGGAGTTGTGTTTGGGCCAGAGGTCTCTGTGGACCGATGTGAGAGACCCTGTGGGAGAAAATTTTCAAGAGGTGAGCGAAGCCGCTCTTGATACCATATTGAAGATTGAATCTGTTTGTGAATGCTTGAGTGTTCTTCACTCAGCTGAAGAATATATAGATAGATAATTTACATAAGATAATTATTTACATTATCTCTAACACACTCATTATCTAACACACTCATTACACATACACTACACCTAACGTACTCATCACACACACACTACACCTAACACACTTATTACAAACAGCACAGCACACACTTCATTAATAATATTCTATTTTCAACAAACATATAAGGTTGATCCCATCTCTATAACTATCTCAGCAAATACACATGTAAACATTGCAAAATCAGACAATTATAACTTAAAAAAATCCATACCTTGATAGCTGCACCAAAGGCTGACTCAGAGGTTCTATTAGTTTGGAACATGGTAGGAATGCTTTCCAGAAGTAATTCTAAGTGTTGACGGCACTGACCATGAGAGAAGCAAACCAATTTAGTAAAGAAGCATATGGCTAAACCAAGAAAAAGAAAAAGAAAACAATGTAAATACATTCTCTAAAGATAACACAATTTATCTACTAAAATTCTGCAAGAAGGGAAATAATTGAAACTAACCTCAGACAGTGGAACAATAACATCAGTTTGCAAAGGAGTATAAACATCTTGTACATCAGGAACAATAAGCATCAGCGGCTACAAATTTTAAATTCCAAAATCAGTCTGAGATCCAATTACTTATAACTGTAAATAGCTACTTATCTAAACTAGTTGCGACGGAATATTTTTCATGTTCTAAATTTCACTAAACAGAGTCACAAGTAACAAACATAAAATGCAAACAAACAATAATAGAAAGCCAATGTTTCCTCTACTGCAACAAAAAAAAAAGATACAAACAGTGCATATATGATTGCTCAGTTTCCTTGACACCAATTAACTGTAGTAGATAAATCCCCACTGTCATTCACCCTCTAAAAGCAGTAAATTCAAATTAATGCATAAAGCAACACATTGGCCTTATAACTAAAATTTCTCATAAGATGTAACTTTATAAGTAACAATCGCATACAGTTAGCTCGAATAAACAATAGAGAATGGGCACACCCCATATTCATCCAGCAGACCAAACAGCATATTAAAGTGAAATTAGCAGCCTTACAATGTAAAAATAAATGGGTCACTGTTGCCATAATTGAGCTACACATAA
Organism: Styphnolobium japonicum; assembly: GCA_023212625.1. Lineage (NCBI taxonomy): Eukaryota > Viridiplantae > Streptophyta > Magnoliopsida > Fabales > Fabaceae > Styphnolobium > Styphnolobium japonicum. Next base: position 2,387,307 of record JALBWW010000013.1, read on the forward strand.
CACAAATATCAGGATAAAGGGCTGTGTGCCGTCAATCTACACTGTGTCATTTGTATTCATCATATAGATTACCAAAATGGGCTTGTCAAGAAGACATTTCTCCCAAATAGGAGAATGAATAAGACACTGAAAATAGGTAAAGTAATCCAGAAAAATCAATAGTCCAAACTCTCCTATCTTTTGATGGGAAAAAAGTGAGAAGAGTCAAGTAAAAGAAGAAGGGACTCAAGGTCATTACTCTATCATTCAGGATCCTTCTAAAGTGAAAATCCCAAGAAAGATTAAAATCCTGAATAGAGGATAAACTATGGATGGGTCAATTATGCAAAGAATACAAATGACAGAAGCAAGGAAAAGCACGTAAAAAAGGAACATTCCCCAGCCAAATGAATGGATATATACAGCCACCAAATGTTGAATAGAGATCACGGAAAAGATTGTAAGAAGGAATATTATAATGAATATTCTTTGATAAAAATATTATAATGAATATTAGACCCTAGTTGATATTTCAAGCATGCCATAATCCTTTATGGAACTCCTGACATCTAAAATTAATAATCAAAATAAAAAACATGTTAAATAGAACTTAACATATATATGCACAGAGATAACGATGCAAATGTCTGTAGAATGCAACAAAATTTCAGGCTCAATCCCAGATGCCAACGAACAACTACAATTTTAACCTATCACTTGTTAAATCTCCACCTTCAACTTCACATAAATGATATATATTTTCTTGAAAAAAATCAAATTGAACATTTAAACTGAATGAAAAAATGAATTGATGAATAAAACTTCCAAAATGAAAAATAGTATATGTGGAGTTATGTACTTATTTTTTACCTGCTGCAATGCACGTTTCAAGTTGTAGAAATGAATTGTTGAGTCAAATGTTGCAACTCCTACCAGTGTGCGAGGACCTTCCTGCAGCAACAAGACCAACAAAACTAGTTATGAATTGTCCATCTCTCTCTCATTTATGAGTGTGCAAGTGCATGTCAAAGAAAATATGAGGTATTTGTAAGAATCTCTGGTTACAACACACTCCTAAAAGAAATTCAGTCAGATTCCTGATCACCAAGATCAACAAAAGAAAGCAAGGGGGCGGGGGGGACAAAGATAAACAAAAAAAAAGCGATGAATACTCTGTCCAATATTAAAAATAAAAATAAAAACACATGTTTTATTATCAATTCAAAATTCCTAATCTCCCAAGTCTCCTATATGCTACCTCTCAGCAAAGCCACTATTATGGGTTCACTCATTGAATGAGAAAGGATAAACCAAAGATATGACATATTTCTCCCTTTTTAAGTCCCCCACCCTCTCAGTCAGTTTTGACCTATTAAGGATTTTAATCTTAAGCTCTGTATCACATTGCAGAGCGTGTTTGGCGCATGGAATCAACATGGAAAGGGATTATAGCTATAAATAATGAAGAAAAATAAGGAAATAAATAACTCATTCATGGTTGCCAGAAATCACCATTCTCACTTCTCACTTCTCTAGGTGGGAATGGTCATTATTTACTCAATGGAACCAAGGCTCAAAATGGAAATGGAACACCATTTCAAGTCTTTTTTCATACCAAACATAGGAATCATCATTCCCAGGGAATGGAGGCAGGAATGTTATTGTAATTCCTGCATGCCAAATGTGCTTTTTGGAGTTTAACTAGCTAGAATTCACAGTAAACAGATTTGAAAATGGGCATGCAAACTTCCAGAATTAACTGTGTGTTGCCAGATCTCAATCAAATATAAGCATCACAAAATCACATAATATAAGGCCAAAAGACAAAAACCTCACACACAATAAGAAAATACATCCCTAAATTATAGAATTGATAGTTATGCTGTTATAATTAAGTGTAAGGTCCAATATAGTGGGAAATCGATTTTATTATCAGCTTATCACCCCATTCAATTCCAACAATTCATTATTTTGTTTTTTTTTCTTTATTTGTTTTGGAAACATGTGGAGGGAGGAGAGAACAATCTAATAGGTTTTGTCTCTTGATATTTAAGTACCAATCTAAATGGAGTATAATGAAGCAATATGAGTTTCAATCCAATCAAACAAAAGAAAACATTAAGCATCATGCAAATTATCAGATATAAATGGTTGATACAATAATAAAGCTGTTTACAGATAGAACTCACAGGAAGGTCTGTAATAACTTGACTGATGGCACTGCAAGCTGCAGCTGTTGCACCAGTTTGAACAGCATTCATGGATACATCAATGAGAAAGAAGTACACAGCAGGCATTGGCTCACGGACCTACAGAAAATAGAGTGAATCACACACCAGTCATCACGGATGCTAAAGGGTGAGAGAAACAAGAATGAAAGAAAAGAAAATAACTTACTCCAGACAGAAGCATAAACTGCTTACTTTGTATTTCAGCATAGAGCCATAACACAAATGAAACCAACCATATAATTGACCATACTTTATTAATCCAGGATACAAAGGGACCAAGGAAACTTGATGCTATATGAGCAAACAAAGATTAAGCAGGTAGCAATAGCATCAAGAAAGCATAATCTTAAAGACAAAATTGTCTCAATATTTTGATATAGTTGTCACATTGGGACTCAGTAACATTCCATATACTATATTACGAAATCAAAATTGCTTAAGAACTACTACGTTTAGTAAGCCGCACCTGTTAACTCAATAAATTTCAGTCTAGAAACATTTTTCATAAATTGCAATACTGGATTAATTTTAATGTTTCCATTTGGCCCTTAGGCTATTTAGGTGTTGCTGAGTCTAATTTTCATATTTAGGTCTCCTTTATTGGGTTATTATAAGTGGGAAGCTTAAATCCTAGAAGAACAACTTTGTTCTCAAACCATGGGAAATAAGTTAGGGATTTTTATTGGAAAGGACCGGTGGATGATCTTATTTATGAAGAAGGACCCATAAACCTTCTTGAACAATTAATCCTATTATGAAGAGGTAATCCTTCTTCATGAATAAGATCATCCACTGGTCCTATTATCAACATTCAGGAAATCATAATTGCTATACTATGAGCATGCATTTAAATTTCAATTATTTTTGCATCCAAGCAGTGCCAATTTAATTCAAGTTTAGTTTCTAGTCCTTCAATAATTCAAGTTTAGTTTCTAGTCCTTCAACTTGGATTTTCCGAAAAGGAGTGTCATTCCAGCAACCAGTCATGATCATTCATTCATATTACAGATTCTTTGGGCAATACAAAAAAGGTTGAAATAACAGTGTTTAGATTATAGGGTTTAAGGTTCAGAGAGTCAGGGTTTAAACCAATTAAGGGCTAGATATCATCTCAATTTCAACAAAAATCACAAATTCAAACCATTGATGATTGAATATCCTTCAAATGATAAACAACCAATAAGAGAAATAAACACTCAAAAAGAATCTTCATATAATTGCATATTTTACAAATAAACTAACCATGAATTCTTTTGTAGCAACGAACTCAACTGTTCCTCTACATAGCTCAGGCCTTTCATCAGCATCTCTTCGCCGACCATCTGGACCCAGATTGCAGTGGTAGTCCCGTGGAGTTTCATCACTAAATCCTGTAAAACAAATATACAGTTACAACTAAATGGTTGGCCAGGTCACGAAAGCAAAATATTGAATAATCCCATCATCCAGAAGCTAAGATACATGAGAAAAATAATGTAGACTTATAAGTAAGCAAAATTTTCAAAAAAAGCAAGACAGTTGAATAGAGCTACTTTTCATCTTGATAAACCCCTTTAGAAGTCCAAAGCTCCCTCTAAGGTCAAGCCTTTTATTTGGACTGCGGTGCTTAATAGAATAATACTAATGACTTGCAGGTTCGCAGGCCACATAAGGTGCTTTCCCCTTATATGTGTGTCATGTGTGGTACTTGAACAGAATTTGTTCCTCATCTGTTCTTTACATTGTTCTGCTGCTGTCTCTATGGATTAGATTGTTCGACCATTTTGGTGAATGTTGGATGTGCCCTAGGGCCTTGGACCAATTTTTGATGACTAGCTTTAATGGTTTGGGTAGAAGTAAAATTTTTATGGTAATGTGCAATCTATGATACTATTTAAGGACGTTTCATTGGCTCAGCAACTGATTAGGGATAAGACTAGGCAATTGGCTTCTATTTGGTGCAACACATGGTTTTTTTTAAAGGGTTTTCCTTAACAGATATACAGAGGGATTGGGCAGCTTTGCTCCATTGATGTTTTCTCTTTTACTTTGTTGTTTTATTTCCCCTTTTTCGGCTATGGAGGATCCCTTATCCTCCAAATTCCTTGTACTTTTCTTCTCTACATCTTACTGAATTTCTTCTTTTATTGGAAAAAAAGGCAGTTTACATAAGCCACAATAAGAACCCCCTAAATTCACCATGCAATGAAATCACATTGAAAAGTAAGCAGCAAATAACTAGTGCATCAAACACATAAACTTAAATGAGTAATGATTGTCAACCAACCACTGACTAACTTTGCTAGCCAATAACAAAAAATAAAGCTTTAATTTCTTTCCTATTTCCCCTCCCTTCATTCTAAGGGGAAGTAATGTAAAAAAAGATCTCCCACACGGCCACACCATTGGCACCTTCCATAGTATATGCCAACAAACAATAATAGGATGAACAATTGTATAGCAGATATTACTTGTACTAACCACACAAGTTGCAGATGAAACGCCTTCCTTGATCAATGAATTTCATAAAAGGATTTATGTAGGCCTTGCAACGTGAGCAACGGACAGGACCACTCTCCCCAAAATCAACAACCTATACGAACATTAGGTAATAAGACAAAAGATGTATTTAAAAATTTTTACACTAATTCATGACTGAAGGAAACATGTTAGAAATAGCAAAAAGTGAACTTAAGGAACATTATAAAATAGTTTATATCCTCCACTACAGCTATACAAGACATGATTTGAAGAAAGTAGTTATTGGGCTCAACAGTCACTGATCTTATTAGTATAAAGTATAAACAGTCGAAAAACCTTAAAAAGAAGAGAAATCTTTTTATCATTCCCTAAGCAAATACTAGCAAACTTAAGAAAGAAAGAGCAAGTTACAATATGAACAAAGAATCCCAAAGGCTGTTAGTTCTTGAATATTAAAAATGGAAGGGATGTTTTCCCCAATCAATAAACAAAGTACCTGGCATGAGGTTCGAGCAATATATGCAGCAAATAGCTAGCAGGCCATCAAACATGACAAAGATAAAGCAAAATCCTAACTTTTCATTTACTTAGTTAACATAATAATACCATGTCCAATGTACACAAGTTACCCTACTCAACTACATGCTCCATAATTCAAAAATTTAGCTAACTCTAGCAATTCAAAAAATAATAATGACAGATAAAGAAACTTCTACGACTAGAACTTCAATAAAAAATAATGACAGAAGTAGAAACTTCAAAGAAAGAAATAATCATTGTTACTTGGATGGGCTCCTCAGATGGGTGTGGCAGGGCCAAAGGTTGGACTAACATAGCCAACTGCATTCCTGATGTTGCCAAAAGGTCAGCGGTGAAAGGAATCTGATACATTCAACAAAAAGAACAAAGCAAATGGAAGAAAATCAATATGAAATCACAGAAATCTCAACATTTACAAATTTTAGGGAACCAACCTCTGAAAATTACCGTAAGACTAAAATTTGCTTTAAATAAAAGTAAATTTTATTAGAAAGAGAGAAGAATACAATGCTAGAGAATGAGGCATCTTCTTAGGGTCTGTTTGGTTCAAGGGAGGAGAGGGGAGGGAAAATAACTCTCCTTGTTTGGTTCACAAGGGGGTGAGGGATTTTAAAATTAAATTACTTTTATACCCTTTTATATTATATCAGAATTAAAATCTACACTTTTATTTGTAATTTTTTTAGACATGTTATATGTAGCAACTATCGGCGTCAGTGGCAAACACCAGTAGAGGGACGTCTGGTTGCAAATGCAAAGCAAATCTAACCTAAAATGCAACAGAGGCAATTCCGGATTTCAAAAAATTGTGAAGGATATTTTAATCTAATTACTTAAAATATTTTAAACCCCCTTCCCCTCCCCTCCAAATCCCCCCAATATTGGAGGGGAGCCAAAATGGACTCAAGAGGTATTTTGCTCCCCTCCATTCCCCTCCAACCAAACAATTAGTTAAGCCAAAAAATAAATAAAAGCTACCCAATGCCAAAGCATAACAAATACATCAAAAGAATAACACCCTCCAATCTCTCTGCATAGGAGAACATCAAACCCACAAAAGTAACCTTTAACTAACCAAAATATAGAAGCCACAAATACAACTCTATACAAACAAGTGATATAGGCGAGAACTTATCCTTGAAAATCCTAGCATTTCTCATGACCTTATTCAAAGCTAAAATATATATTGCAGACTTTAAACGTGACCTGATTGATCGTGCATCTCATGTAACGTGGACTGCAATTCCCTGTATCGCTTACAATGTAATCACTGGTAGCAGGCTGGACCAAAAATTTTAAATTAAAAAAAATAAATCAGAAGAACAAACAGCATAGTGGTGATTAATGCAATATATATGACTTTCCAGCAAACATAAGACATGAAATTGGACATGAAACTGCAGATTTAGAAAGCTTTTTGGAAAAGGAAAAAAATAAAACGAAAAAAGTTAATAAAAATTGGGAAAAGGAAGCTAATAACTAATAATACCAAAGACCAAGAAAATGCAAGCACATGTAGCAAGACTCAATTTAAACATAAAGCCATTTCTCTCTTTCTCTAGTTTTGATTTTAAAAACAATAGCCATTTATCTAGAATTTTCAGACGAATACCGGAGGAATGGTCGCTTGATTGCCTTGACGAGTTTCGTGCAAGATCACTGAGGAACCTGGAGTGGGCCTCGGAATTTGATTGGGATCAATTTTTGAAGGCCCTGCCATGGGGGCTCCAGTTTGACCAACAGCAGGTGATATAGTAGTAGTCATAGATTGATTTGGCATTGGAGGTGGCATGCCAAACATCCGAGGAGTCTGTGAAGGACCAGGAACTGGAGGAGGAGGTGCCACCTAAGGAATCCAAATATTCAGAATCCAGATTGATTTTCAAACGATGAATAAATGCATATGGGGCTTATTACAACACAATCTGAGTACTAGATATGGTAAGATATTAGAGAACACTTAAATAGTCACATTGACAACTATACATATCAGAAGTTTACCACTACCAAAATGCCCATTCATTTGTCTAAATCTCCATGATAACAACACACTATTTTCTCAAGTATCATATGATAATTATAGATTAATATACTTAGTATCTTGACACACATGTCAAAGAATAGACAGAGAACAGAGGAGTTTTGAAAAATCTAATAACTGCTTAAACCATAGCTTCCCATTTTTTAGGCTAACATTTATATTTTTCAGACACCATGATACCAAACCCCTGCCTGAGGCATGTATTAAAAGAGCTATATCACACAACTGAAAGAGCACACCATATTATGTCTGTGCTTCAAACTAGGACCTTGTGTAAAAGCAGAAAAGTTATATGACTAATAAGTGCTTACTTTAAGCAATCACAAGCATGGACTTGCTAGGAATTCAGAAGCAAGAAAAAGAAGAAAAAAAAAAGATGATTAATTAAGCAAGAGAGAGAGAAAAATATGGCAACTAGTGCTTTAAAAGTTCTAAATTTTGGAAGTTTCAGCCATATTATGTACAAGACATGCACAAAATCAAGTATTTACAATAGTTTGCTATAACTGGATAAAGCCAAATTAGATAAAAGAAATTCAAATACGATAAAGTGCAGACACAGAGAAGAGCTACCTGCTGGGATTGCATCGGCCAAGAAGGTGCTCCAAAAGGTGAACTTGGAGGCTGCATTAAGCCTTGAGGTGCCATGGGATATGGAGGCTGAGGTTGAACAGCAGGGACAGGAGGAGTTCTCATTGTTGGAGGTCCAAGAGGTGGTTGGGGCACACTGCCAACAGGAGGAAAGCGTTGGGGGCCTGGCAAAGCCCCAGAAGAAAATACTGGTGGCCCATTACTCATCAAATTACCAGATGCACTTGTAGGGGGCATGCCCGGGGGAGTACTCATTGGTGGCGAAGCAAAAGCACTTGGACTCGGACGAGCACCCAGAGAAGGTGGCGAAGGAGCAAATGGACGGGTTGGTGGAGAACCACCAGAGGGAGGAACCCCAGAAAATGGTGCTGCAAGACTACCCGACGATGAAAGAGAACTAGGAGGGGGTCTCGACCCAAAAGACAGAGGTTGACCAGAAGGTGGCCCAGTAGGCCTTCCAGGGGCTACATTTGGGGGTAATGTAGAAAATGGCTGTCCAGAAGGAGGCACTGCAGGTCTCAACTGTGCTCCTGGAGGGGGACCAGGTCGCGAAAATGGAGGTGATGGACCAGGGAACCCCGGCGAAGGGACCGAAGAAGGAAAAGGCCGTGGTTGGCCAAAAGGGGGAGGTCTAGAAACAGGATTGGAGGTCATAGGAGGACGGTTAAGATTCAAATTGTGCAGATTATCAGCTAGTTCATCTGGCGTACCCCTAATATTAGGGATGTAATTAGGGGGAGGTGGCGGTGGTGCGTTGTTGCCGGGTCTAGGTGCCCCTGGAGGCACAGGAGCAGCCATTACTGAATCGAATCAAATCAAATCAAAATCAAGGTCACACCTCGTTCTTCTTCAACAGATTATAAACAGATACCAAAAAGGATCCAAATCTACAAGAAACACAGATTCAAAAATCATTGCAATATTCCAGAAAAACTGAAAAGATCAAGATGAACAACATAGACATGTACTCAAGGAATCAATCCAGCAAATTGAAATGAACATGGCGGTTAGAATTCGGAAACGAATTGTGATAAGGAAAATGGCAAAACCTGATATCAGATCGCTCGAATCTGCAATTTGGCAGCAACTTGAGCTTTAGATCGGAGATGATTGAAAAGAGGGGTTTTAGAGAGTGAGAAATGGTACATTAACTTATATCAGCGACAGCGCATATTTGTTTCCGGTCATAGGTGACTGTTTAAGAGGCGTTTGGTTCGGGTTATTACCAATTACCAAAGCAGCACAATTTTTTATCCCCTACGAAACGGAGGACATTTTTGTCCATATGGAGGACTAACGCCACCGGGTGCTTGTCATCTCGACTAATAACAGAGTGACACCTGGTAGTTTAGAGGCCTGTGCTCAAATCATACTCCTCCATAGGTTTGCTTAAATTACTTTTCTATTTTCCTAAATGGCCCAAATTTATTTACGGGTTAATGAGATATTTATTCTATTTTTTAATTAAAAATTAGGGTAAAGAGCATGCTGATCTTTTAAACTTTGACTAATTTGCAAGTAAACACATTAAACTATAAAATCTTTCGATTTAGTTCTTAAACTAAGTCAATTATTTTAATAGATCTTTCCGTTCACTATCCGTTAACTCACTAACGGAAGTGTCACGTGGAATAATCTTAACGGTCCACGTGTCAAAATCTAAATAATTAATATTATTTCTATTTAAATTTATTTAATAAATGTTTAAGAAATTAAAAAATTAAAACATAATAATAAAAATAAATTTATAAGAGACCATGCTCTTTTCCATTTTCATATCCTGCATATGTGTTCTTGTAAGTCACTAAAAGCTTAAACCAACTCAGAAAATTGCAAGAATGGATGAAAATGAGGAAATGGGTGAGGAGTATTTGTTAAAGATTGTGCTCATAGGGGACTCTGCAGTGGGTAACTCTAGATTATCTTTGGTCTTAGACAACATTCATGAATTGAAATAGAGCTTAGTTTCAAACTCTTGCAGTTGCGTATTACAGGAATCGTGCACAACGCTGGGACCAACTAAAGGAACAAAGAGGCATTGGCACGAGAAATGGGAGATACAGAACAATACTCATATTTCTTCTGTTTTGCTTATGTTACTTCTACTTCTCTTCAACTTCAGGCCCCTTCCTAGAAGCAAGAAGGGTCTTTGTGGAGGCACGTGGGTTGCTTTGTCTTCAATGGTTTCTATGTAACCTCTTCACTAATCACAAAACTCACAGAGTAGTTCTCATTGTTTCTTCAAGTTCGGGCATCCATTGGGTTTGTGTCTACGCACGACTCTGTAGACGATGGATGAGGAAGATGAAGAACATTGGTTTTTATTTTTGAAAATTAAATAATTTTGTTAAATGAAATTAAAAATAATTTAACATGAGTGGTTCATATTTAGACACATGGATGGTTTATGATGTGCCATGTCACTATTCCATTAGTGAGCTAATGGGTGGTGGACGGAAGGATCTATTAGAATAATTGACTTAGTTTAAGGATTAAATGAGAAGGTTTTATAGTTCATGGTGTCTACTTGCAAGTGGGTAAAAGTTTAAGGGGTCGGTATGCCCTTTACCCTAAAAATTATAAAACACTAATGAAAATAGCTTAAAAGAATCTGTTTGATTAGGATTGGTGTTGATCCCTGTAAGTGATGCACGCGCTCATATAAGGTGTTGGTGCTTTGTCTTTGGTGGTAATCCTTATAAAAGGTTGGATTTAATTTTAATTTCTTTACACTGTCATCCAATCATGTATTGACATATCATTAAAAGTGTTAGACTTTTGAGGTAATTGTTATAATAGTCAAACTCTTTTAATGAATTGGCAATACATGATCGAGTGACAGTGTAAAAAAATTTTATACTGACAATGTTTCAAAATTAATACTCTAAAAGGTTTTACGCGTGTGCATCATTTTTAGAGACCAATCTTAATTATGTTATTTTGAGTTTAAATAAGGTAATCAAAATGTTGACTTACTTGCATACAAAAAACTTGATGCATGACCTAGATCTAACAATTTGAGAGTTTCTTCAAATGAACTTCAACAATATATTAGTTCATGATGCTATAGCCGTTTCTACTCCTCATAATGGTAGTTGTTAGTAATTGGTCTATGGTGCACACTCACAGAAGGTTTTATATGTGTGCATCACTTCCAGGGATAATCCCAATTAAATATGTTCCTTTAAGCATATATAAGGTAGCCAAAGTGCTGACTTACTTGCCAACAAAAGCTTGATGCACGAACTAGATCTAACAATTTGGGAGTTTCTCCCAATTGACATCAAAAGTGTGTTAGTTCATGATCCTATGGGCATTTTTACTCCCCATGATGAAAGTTGTTGGTGATTGGTCCTTGGTGCACACACTCATAAAAGGTTTTATATGTGTGCATCACTTTCAGAGACTAATTCCAATTAAGCATGTTCCTTTTAGCTCATATAAGGTAATCAAAGTTTTAACTTATTTGCCAACAAAAGCTTGATGCACGACATAAATCTAATATTTTGGGAGTTTCCCCCCATGGACATTAGAGGTGTGTTAGCTCATGATCCTATGGACATTTCTACTCCCCTTAATGGTAGTTGTTATTAATTGATCTCTGATACACACACTCATAGAAGGTTTTACGCGTGTGCATCACTTATAGGCACAATCCCAATTAACTATGTTCCTTAAAGCTCAAGGTAACCAAAGTGTTGACTTATTTGCCAGCAAAAACTTGATACATAACTTAGATCTAATAGTTTTAGAGTTTCCCTCTATAAGCGTCAGATATGATCCTATAGGCGTTTCTTCTCCTTGTAATGGTAGTTGTTGGTGATTGGTCTTTGGTACACACACTCCTAAAATGTTTTATGTGTGTGCATCACCTCTAGAGACCAATCCCAATTAAGCATGTTTCTTTAAGCTCAAAAAAGTAACCAAAGTTCTAACTTACTTGTCAATAAATTATGCACGACTTAGTTCTAACAATTTGGGAGTCTCCCCCAATAGACGTCAGAGGTGTGTTAATTCATGATCCTATAGGCGTTTCTATTTCTCGTAATGATAGTTGTTACTTTTTTCTTTTTTGGACTTTAGATATATAAAGACACTAATAAAAATGCTTTGCATTTGTTTGTAATTCAATTATAATCTATCATAATATTTAAGATTGAGAAATGATGATGATGTTGGAAGTTTAATTTTTCACCAAGTTATCTATTATCGGCTTTTTAACAAAATTACAGTAATTTATGAAACATATTACTTAAATACCACACATTTCAAACATATTACTCATATGCTGTTGTTTTTTACAGCGTGACAATATTTTTTTTATTGTTTCGGGTGTATCACGCCATCAGCGTTGGAGTGATACAAGTGTATAACTCAAACGCTGTTAGAGTGACCCGCGTGGCGTGGTCCACGTGGCAACGCTAAAACAAATAGTAAATCATTAACACATAATGATGATCTACTTCCTGAATTACCGTGTCATGCTCGTCCAATGCAGCTAAAATGAAGCATCCGTGAGGTTTAAATCAAACACTGTATGCTTGATCCACGTGAAACTGTTAACACATAAGGGTCACGTCATTTAACTCAGCGTTGCCACGTGAGTCATGTCATTTGACTCGGCGTGCCACGTGGCAACGCTAAGTTAAATGACGATTGGCGTAATACAGTATATCACATCAACACGGTTGACGTGATACACGTGGAACAATAAAAAATATATATTGCTACGTTGCCAAAAATGACAGCATATGGGTAATATGTTTAAAATATGTGGTGTTTAAATAATATGTTTCATAAATCAATGTAAATTGGTTAAAAAGCTTCTATTATCTCCTTTTCATAGTGTTAGAACCTCCAATGTACCAAAAAACTGGGTTGTATTGAACATGAAGAGAGTTCGAGAGAAACAACAATCCTTTGAGTAATTATTTTTTATTGCGTTAGATGCACTGCTCTTAACTAATTTCAAGTTATAATTCAAGTATGACCTAAACTACATCAAATAACCATAACAAAATGACTTGAAGTTATTTTTTTTACTTGCATAATAAAAATCATTGGGTAAAAAGTGGAGTGTCTATAGCTATCTTATTGACTATACTTTCTTCCATGTAGTCACTTACTAAAAAGCACGTCATTTTTTTACCAAATATACCGAATGTCATCTAGAAGATGTATTCTTGAAGAGAATATTTAAGACCCCATTTTCTTAAATTTTTATAAACTTTTTAGAATGTGTTTGAAATGTAAAAAAAAAAGAATTTGATTTAATTTGTAAAGTAAAATTTGTATTTAAAATGTTAAAAAATAATTTGATTTTAAAATCTCATGAATTTTAATTATTTAGATTTAAAAAATTACATTAAATAATATGAGATTTGTTAGGATTTTATTTTATTTTAAATTTAATTATTTAAATTGACTATTTTACTCTTATTAATATTTTTATTTAATAATAATATAAAGGTAAAAAAATAAAATAATCTAATCTAATACAATCAAATTATTTTTTAATGAGTTCTAAATATAAAAATTAATTTTCAAATCAATTCAAATTTAATTTTTTAGAATGAGTTACAAACATAAAATTTAATTTTTAAATCAAATCAAATCAAATTAAATCTATTTTATTTTATTTCTAATTAATTCCATTCATAACCTATATTTTATTGACTATCGAATTTTCTAAAAAAACTCCTTAAGATGAACTTAAAATCTCAACTCACTCACATTTTAATTACATAATGTTATCCTCAAAAGAATTTGTTTATGAAGATTTCGTCATAAAATCTCAACTCACTCACGTCCTAATTACGTACAGTTATCCCCGAAGGATTTGTTTATGAAGATTTATATTTTGAAAAGTCTTCTAAATGCCTCATCATCAAGGCATACCTTTATAAAAACATGATTTGAACTTATTTACAAATTAGTTTTCATATTTAGAACACATTAAAGGGTGAATTGAATTCATATTATTTGAATAGTTATACTTTATTACCTTTGTTAGAATATGTAAAACAATTAATTAATAAGGAAAATGTTGTTAATTTAAATTATTAAAATAAAATAAAAATATATACAAATTAATTTTGTATTGCTTTGAATGATTTTTTTTAAAAATACTTTGTGTATTTTTTTAGTATGTTTGAATGAACTTTCTTAAAAAAAGCTTAAATGGTGCAAATATTTTTTTTTTAAAAAGTACTTTTTATATTTTTGTAATATGTTTAAATGAACTTTAAAAAAAAAGCTTAAATGGTGCTTTTTTCTAACTACATTTTTTAGCTTTTGAAAAAAGAGCTTTTTTAAAATATAGAGGAGTTATTTAGAGATATTTTTTAAACAAAAATATCCTTGATTAGTTTTAAAAATAATATTTCTTATCTTTTTTTTTTCAAACTCCACTAATACCCAATTTTTTTATACGTCTTAAATTTTTTTTTATTGTTGTAAAGCTGTACACCTCATCTTATTATTATTTTCCCTTTTCTTTTCAACAAGTATGTCCATTTCTTCCTGTGAAGTTGCTAATTATATTTTACAATATGTGATCAAACATGAAAAAATAACTTCAAAACTCTTTGGACATTTGTGAGTATTAGAATTAAAGGAAAGAAATGACATGTAATTTTTTGAATAATTAAGAATGAAAAAACCTATATTTGAATAATTATATAATGACTTGATTTAAAAATATGGTTTAAAACCTACATAAAGTGTTAATATAAATGAAATGATAGCATTATTTTTTTTATATATTTGAGCACTCAACTTCTGCATATAATTTTAAATAATTTTACCATTAAAAACATACTTTTATATTTTTACATTCAAATAACAATAAAATTAAAAAAAATCCATTTTGAGTATTACATTTAAACATAAAACAAATGTTACTTTTACAAAAAATATTTTAAAAAAATATATTTTTGAAAAGCTTATCCAAACTAGTCTATATTCAAGTGAATTTCTATATATATATAATTAAAATAAAAAAATTCAAAATTAAATCAAATTATATTTTATAATTCTAGAAAATAAATTTTATTTATAAATCAAATTAATTTTCAATTCTATCATTTCAAACGTACTCTAAAAGTTTCTTAAAAAAGGACCAGAATTCTCTAATTATCCTAAGTCTCGAGAGTTTTAAAAAATAACTTAAATTTTATCATTATAATTTTTGTAACAAAAATCTCTTAGGATCTGAACAATTTTTTTTTACAAAGTCATCGAAGAAATTCATAACGATTACTTAGGGTATGTTTGAGAGGATGACATGTAAGGAAATGGAATAAAATGACATAATAAATTTTATAAAATAAGTGTTTGAGAGTATGATAGAAGAGAGTAACAATGAAGGGACCCCAAGATACATCATTACTATTTCTTTATTAAACTATCAAACAATGGAGTGACATCTACTTTTCTATTTCATTCCCTTCATTTCTATTCTATTTTATTATGAGCCACCCCCTTTCATCCTTTTTTAAACTCTTAAACATATCCTTAGAGAAAATTCAAATATTCAATTTCAACACTCCACTAGAAAAGGAATTTGAATAAAAACTTATTTCCTTTTTCATTTTATTTCCATGAAGACACTTTTTTTTTACAATATCTCAACAATTTTCTTTGCTCCTTCAAAATCTGGACGTCGTGGTTCTTTGCTTGTACAACGTTGAAGGGTATGCTTATATTGGAGGAGCTTAGAGGGGCAGAGGTAATCATTTATTTTTAAATTGAGAGAATTATTGAATATTTATAAAAATAAAGAAGATATTATTAAAATATTATATGATAGTCTCTCATTTAATTCATATCATTTTAAAAAATTGACAAATAAAGAGAATGTAAATTTAAAATAAAAAATTATTTTCCGTCTTTAGGGGTGTTCATAATTGAACCAAATCAATAAAAAAATAAACTAAAAAATTGATTAATTTTAGTTTTAGTTGATTTTCTTTTTATGAAAACCAATTGATTTAGTTCGATTTTCGATTTTCATTTATGAAACTGAATCAAACCAAACTCAATCTAACTCATATAATTATATATATATATATATTATAATTTACATACTTATAAATATTTATATTTAAATTTCTTGTTATTTTTATAAATATTTTTAAGTCAATTTATTATTTATAATTATATAATGATGTTTTTATTAGGATTTTATATTATTTTTTAATTAATCCATAAAAAGAATAAAATGAAGATGTATATGATTTTTTTTTAAAAAATATTTAATAAAAAATCGATTAGACCAAACCAAACCAATTACAATTGGTTCAGTTCGGTTCGATTTTTCAATTTAAAAAATAAACTGATTGATTCTTAATATAAAAAAATAATTAATTTGATTCAAATGACTTTTCTCTCAAAAATTAAAGAAATTCAAATCACAAACACTCCTACTCTCTCCCTTCCTCTCTAAATTCTCCAATCCAAACAAGAAAGACATTATTGCAAGAATACATGAAAATTATTATGCTCACTCACATAATGGCCAAAAAATGCTCTTAAAAAATTGACCTTTAAGAAGGGATCCAAAATCAAATTGAGCCTCTATGGTTTGGGTGAGGCCCCTTAAAACAAAACTAAGTGCTTTTATGTGGCGAATGTTTCATGACAGAATCACACACGAATTAGTTGCAAAGTAAATAACCACCAATACCATGCTCATATAATCTGGTGTTCTTTATCGACGCATTTACAAGTATGAAACTGCAAATAACTAACTACTAATTACAAGTTCCTATTTTTTTGGTTAAACATTTATTTATCAGAAACACCATGACATTGTACAAAAAACAAAACAAAAAGAAACACCATGGTCCATGACCTCTCCTAAACCCATGCTTAAGTTAAAAATTTATTTGTTAAAACGTTTTTATAGAATAAATTGTGATTATTATGGACTTTTAAATGAATAAGTAGTCTTTATCACTTTGATTTATCTAATAATTATTCTTGAATCTCAAAAAATTCAGACTAAATTCTATTAAACTTTTCTAGTTGTGTAATATTACTCAAATTATATATAAAATAAATTAAAATTTTCCCTTTTTGTCTGTGTTGAGTTAATTCGATCGACTTATATACGAGTACAGGATAATGAGAGGGAAGAATATTCTCATTTTTAAATGAAAAAAAACTCTATCTTCCAAAGTTAGAAAGAAAAGTACCTCATGGTTAATCCTCAGAGTTTATATGCCAAATTCCACGTCAGCAAACAGTTAAAAATCCTAACAAAACCAAGGCACCAAACCACCCACACTCACACCAGTAACGTGAGTATGCGTTCCGCGTTCGTAACGGATTTGCCTCGAATTTCGAGCTTCCTAACTCTCACACTTCTTCACTTGCTCCCGTTCACTTCCATTTCCATTCATTCCATGCACTCTTGAGATTCCTCATCAAATTCCCTATTCTCTCTCTCTCTCGTTTTGCTCACACCACCGAACATGACCTCTCCTATGACACCTCACACGCGCACTCTCATTCCGCCGGAGACCGTTCCCAACGACGACGGCTCACCGCTTCGCCGCCGGTGATTCCGCCGCCGCCGCCATGTTGCCGGAGCCCACGGTATTCCATCTCCGGCGCGTCCTAGCCGCCGCGCTCTTTTTCGCCACCGTTTCTCTCTCTTGCTTAGTCCTCTTCAGAGATGTTGATTCCTACCGATTCCTCTCTGGCTTCCCTTCCTCTTATCCGTTGTCTGGTTTTCCTAGCATTTTTCCGTCGGCGTCCAACGATCCCACCGCGGTGAGTTCCGTTGCTTGCTTCATGCTCTTCTCTCATGTTACGCATGATTTCTATTTTCCGTTGCTGCTACAGCGAATGTAGTTGTGTTAGCTCGTGTTTGCATCGCTGTTCATATATATATGTTATCGATTGGAGTGTAATTTGAACTCTAATTTGTTTTGAGTATTTGAATGTAGTTGTGTTAGCTCGTGTTTGCTCTGTTAGTATGATTACTGCATTTATCGATTGGAATGCAATTTGAACTCTAAATTTCTTTTGAGCATTTGAATATTTTGGATATTGTGATTTATAAAGTCTGTTTTATGTATAAAATTGAGAGACGGCAGAGATTAGCGAAATTTCTAGGAGATAAGATTTTCCTAACCTGCTTTTGGCTTTATGTTTCGCTGCTGAGCCAATATGAGAAGTACCAATTATGATGATTTTGGTTCGAAACCTGTGTTATTAAGGTTCCGTAGTTGATATCTTCGAAAGTTCCATGGCATTGCGAGCGAGGAGTTATTCAAGTTAAATTGGATAAATTGACATTGGCCAATTAGATCATTACGGAAGCATTTCGATGTGATGTAAAGTTTCACAAGTAATAGATAATGAAATTCAACATGATGAGAAATGGAGGAGGATGAAATTATGCTCTATTTCTTTTTCTTGTCTTTTTTTTTTTTTGGAATTTCTGCATGTAGAATAGTTGGATGTGGAGTAGTTTAAGGAGGAAGACGAGCTATTTAAGGACAAAATTTGAAATACCATCGAATGTGCATGACTAGGTAAATGGATATCCTGGTTTTTTTAAAAATTTGCCAAGCCCTATTTTGCGTGCTTACAAGTATTGTTCACGTTTCTGCATATACATAGCATTGGTATTTAAAAATAAATGGAGATTGTTGCTTTGGTATGGATTAATTTCTTTATTTGAAAACTAGGAATTTTTTAACTACTTGTTTAGTTACTTAGAAACATCTATTTTAACTGGTGATTTCCCGTTATTAAGTTCTTGTAGCGTCTGTGACTCAGTTGATATTGAATTGTTGGTCAGTATGGCAAAATGTGGATAGCTTGTACTCTGCTAGCAGTGACGGAGTTTTCATACTTAAGTCACTTCTTGGTCTTATGAATAAAGTGAATCCAACCATGAATATTTTTAAACACTAAATCCATTATTAGTTAATTTAGTTTCACAAGCATAACATGCATGAAAATATTAACATTTTACCACGAAGATTATGCTTGACACCTTCATATCTTGATGCTGATCTGCCACTCCACTCAGAAGGACTACTTATTGTACTATTGTGGTTTATTTGTGCAATTTGTATATGGAAGAGGTAATCATATTCTTTTTTATTTTTGAATTGACTCTTCTGCAGACTAACAATGAAGATCCACTCGAAAAAATTCTGAATGAGGCTGCCATGGAAGACAGAACTGTCATCTTGACCACGTTAAATGCAGCATGGGCAGCTCCAAACTCAGTCATTGATCTTTTCCTTGAGAGCTTTAGAATTGGAGATCGTACCCGTAGACTTTTGAACCATTTGGTAATCATTGCATTGGACCAAAAGGCATTTGCACGCTGTCAGGTTGTACATACCTATTGCTTTTCTCTTGTTAGTGAAGAAGTTGATTTTCATGAAGAAGCATACTTTATGACTCCTCGCTACTTGAAGATGATGTGGAGAAGGATTGATTTCCTACGTTCTGTTCTTGAGATGGGATACAATTTTGTGTTCACAGTAAGTTTTTTCTATCACTAACCTCTTCAAGTTCACAAGGACTGACTTGTGTTAGCATCAAGGTTGTCTTTAATTTTATCAACCATGGAAACATTCTCATAAGTTGTGACGTTTGTCGATTTTGTGATTGGTTTTCCTTGAAAATTAGTGCTTAATGGGGAAATTTGTCTGTTACATGAATGAGGGAATGGGTTACTTATGAGTTGACTCTGTATCTTATTAATGAGTTAATTGATTGGAATTTTAAAAGTAAATAATATATTGGTTGTAGCAATAATAAAGGCATATTGTTGGATTGATCTTTTAGGCTAAGGTATGGAATATGCTGCATTATTTGTGTAGTTTGATAAGGAAATGCAAAATTCGATCGCGGTGGTTTTGAACAAATTAGCAGCTCTTTTTCCTTGTCATTTATCTTGGGGAAATATTATTCCGTAGTTACGGTCAGTCATTGGAAATTAAACATACCCTACTCCCCTTCCCACCTTCTAAGTTTTCCTCAATAATTGTAAATTTTGTTCCAGACATCAAGTCAGAGAAGCTGTAAACATTGGCTGTTTGCTGAACCTAAAGATCTGTCTCTAACTTCACTTCTGAGTTGTATGTGAACTGATGTAACAATAATATCAAGCTTTTGCAAATGTCCTTTAAATTTGCCAAATTTTAATCCCAACTGGTAGGATCAACCATATCAGTGCACAGTTCCATTGCAGCTAAATTTATAGCCATGCATTTTATTGTTGCTTTTATTATTGTATCTTCCTACATTTATTTATTTATTTAAAAAAGAGAAAAATCTAAAAAGGAAAAGAAGACTTACAAGAAATCTATATAAGAAGCTAGATACATTTCTAAGGTGTCTTAATTAGATACTTATTGTTGTGTTCCTCTTCCAGGATGTCGATATCATGTGGTTTAGGGATCCATTTCCACGGTTTCACCTTGATGCAGATTTCCAGATAGCGTGTGATCATTTCACAGGTAGTTTTGATGATGTACAGAACAGACCCAATGGAGGGTTCAACTTTGTAAAGTCCAATAATAGGTCAATAGAGTTTTACAAATTCTGGTACTCTTCACGAGAAACCTATCCTGGATACCATGATCAGGATGTCCTCAATTTCATCAAGGTTCACCCTTTCATTACTGAAATTGGACTGAAGATGAGATTCTTGGATACAGCTAATTTTGGTGGGCTTTGTGAACCAAGTAGAGATTTAAATCAAGTTTGTACGATGCATGCAAATTGTTGCTTTGGAATGGACAGCAAGCTTCACGATCTTAGAATTATGCTTCAGGATTGGAAACATTATTTGTCCTTGCCTCCAAGTTTGAAGAGATTGTCAGTTGTTTCCTGGAGGGTTCCTCAGAAATGCAGGTTGGCCATATACTCAAGTCTTTATATTCATAATTTATCCTTGTTTTTTGTTTACCATTCTGTAACTACTTTTTATTACTTTTCCTTTCTTTAATGTGTTCTTATTGGGGTGAAATTTCTTCTCAGCCTTGATTCTCTCAGGCACCATGGTTCACCAGAGAAGAGTGTTCAGGATTAAAGTTTTCATTGCATGCGTTACATTTCTCTTACATAAATGTGGAAGTTCAACAATGCTCTAGGATGAAAGGTTAGATATAGGTTTGAATAGGAAAATCAATTTTGCTAAACCAACATTTGAAGGAAGTATTTTTCCACGCAAAAGTACACTTAGGCAATATGAAAGATGTAACATGCTGTTCAATTCATTGATTTGAAGTGATTCCCTGGTGATTTTGTGCAACATTATGGTATATTCTTCTTGAACTATTTTTCAGTCCTCAACTCCCCTTCCCGTCTTCCCTCAATTAAGAAGTACAGAACAGAGAAACCCAGGCAGTCTCTAAATAGTTAGAAATTGATGATAACGAGGTGGAAGTGAACAATTGAAAACGATGGTGATTCCTTTGCTAGTTTTTCGAATTTCTGCCTTGAACCATTCCCCTGCTTATGTTTCTTTGTTTTGTAACTCAAGTACTAATTTGGCTGCTAGTGACTCCAACCTATCAAAGGTTTTGGCCAAATTGAATTGGCCTCTCCTCGCAGGGATGGTATGTACTTAAGGGAACCAGCTAAAAAATTGATTCGTAGGAAGTTACTGGGACCACAGTATATGGATGAAGTGCGTAATTTAGGTAGGAAGTTGAAATGTTGACCGTTGTTTTGAAATATGACTTGCTATGGTTCCTATTCCCCTTTTTTATATTGCACTGTTTACGTGTTGATACTTGTCGGATGCACTTAATTGATTATTTTATTGATTTAGAGATTTCGTCGTTCACCTGAGCTTGATTTTTATCAGCTTAAAATTCTTCTAGAGGCACCACTTGAGCTGTAATTCTTTAAGTGATACATGGAACTCGCGATATATAACCGGGAATCATATCAAACTTATTTTTTGTAATTTATACAGGACTGATAAGTGATACTATGAAGAGTTTAAGCTATCGATAATTTTTAGAGATATGTGGACAAATTTCTATTATGATTTAAAAGACGAGCATAATAGTTATTGGAACTTTTCATAAATTCATCCTTCAAATAATATTAAGATTGCAGATGTTAAATGTTATTCGTAGCATTTAGGTGGCTAGTTTTAGTTAGTGCAACCAAGGGCTACAAGTATGCGTATAAATTGTAATTTACTATGATTTGATGTGTGTTAAAGTGATGACTAGTTATCTTATAAATCGAATTAAAACAACCTTTATGAATAAAAAAGGTATGTATAAGATATTTGGGTATGTTATATGAAAAATTCAAGATCCTCGTGTTTGATATGTTAAAATTAATATGGAAAATCTTGAATTTTTCATACATCTACTCAAATATGTCACAAAGGGTCCCAAAGTACTTAAAAAAATTGAAAATCTCTTAGCCAAACTTGTAAATATGGATTGTAGAAAATTTTGTAAGGGAAAAAGCTAAAAGGCAAATTAGCGTCATGACCCAAATAAAAAAAAAAAACTAAAACTAAAACACAACATGCCGACAACTAACATCTATTATACAGCATTAAAAAAGAGAGAGAGAAGAAAAAAACAAAGCAAAAACGAGACAAGACTATAAGATTCACAATGATCACAATTTTAGGTACCATATTTATCCATCTCGGTCATCTGTCTAAATGCTTGCTTTCTAAAAGAACACCCTGTTCCCAAATCTCAATATACCTGTTCATATGGCAGTGATACACATAAGTCAATTAGATAACACGCAATCGATTGAGATACTGCTGTGTTAAATCTAAATGTATTACTGTAATAATTAGATCAACCGTTTACCAGTTAGAATTCAATACATGGAAAGTGAATGACAGATGAATCTGACATCCATACAATCTATTACAATCTGTATAGCAGACGAAAACACAACGGTTGGCCCCGTTTGGATAGGCTTATATGCAGCTTATTTGGGCTTATCTACGTCAATAAGTGCTTATGAATTATTTTTATTCTGTTTGAAAGCTTATTAAAACAGCTTATGAGAATTTCATAAGCTGTTTTGGGCTTATTTTCATAAGCTAAAAATTTAAGCTTATGAAAATAAGCTTTTGTGAAAGCTAAAAATACCTTAGGTACTAGTTGTTTTTATAATAATTTTTGACAAAATTAACTTTAAGAGATTAACACAATTCATAACATATATCTCAAATGTTCGATATTTATTCCAAAGGGTTTATGAAAAACGCTTCTCAAAGTATTTATCCAAACGCTATTTAGCTTATTTTAGACCGCATTTATGACAGTAGAACTTATTAAAATAAGTTTTACTTTAATAAGTACTTATATAAATTATTTATCCAAATGGGGACTATAGCCTATATGGCTTGTGTTTCCAAGAACGCAAAAGCTACCAATCCTAGACCAGTTACATAACTTCACTTCCACACTCGAGTTTTCTCCATACCAACAAAACTAGATATAGCCTTTGGACCTGAAAAGCTCTACCCACAGCCTGAATTACTTGAAAGGTATATTTCTATGGTTTGACAGGAATTCATGAACAAGGTTGTAGTTTTGTAGCTGATTTGACAGAAACCTTCTGCCCACACTGAAGTTCTTTCATCTCTTTCAGGTACATTGGAAGGGTATGTTTGGATTGGAGGAGTTTGGAATGGAAGAGAGGGAAGGAGTAAATTTTTATTTTTAAATTGAGAGAATTATAAAATGTTTATAAAAATGAATAAGGGATGATTGAAAAGTTACATGATAATCTTTTATTTTAAAAAATTCTTAAGGGGAATATTTACCTAAAATGAAAAATTACCCCTCCCTTCCCTTCCCCTCCCCTCCAAACTCTTCCATCCAAACATAAGGTAAAGGAAAAGCTTCAACTTGTAAATTGTAATTTTATAGCTCTGTATTAACTTCTTTTTTAGGCTAACTTTGTCATTATGTGGTCCTTAATTACAACGTGCTACTCTTCCAACATGCTCTCACAAGCAAAGGTTTTCTCTTGCCCTTTTTCTGTCCTTTTTTAATAGATTCTTTGGTTGATTTTTAACTACACAAACCAGTAAAGTCACTACCCCAAGGAAAGAAAAGGGCTTTGTGTCATACTGACATGAATATAGATGTTTGAGAATAAAGAGACCTAAATTTCTCCTATATAGACTAGATACAATCAATAATTTTTCTTATTTTCACACACATTGCGTGTTCTGTTACAAGTGCCCAAAGTTGGAAATAATTAAAATTTTGACATTTCAAACATCAGGTGAGTTTGTGTGTGCGCATATATAACTACAAAACATGTTTATAGCTACTATGCATTAAGCAAATTCAAACAACACTAGAAGTTTAACACAATTTTGTAACTAAGGGGATGCATGACAAGGTTTTTGCCTCTTAGAAGTAGAGACTCAAATGTCAACATCATATCTAACAGAAAGCAAACCTAAATGGTGGTCATATATGCTGTTTGGGAGGAAACATAACCAGCATGCAGATAAAATTGAAAAGCATAAATAAACAATAAAATTAATAAGACTAAATGAGCTTATACCTTGTTCCATTAGCATTAATGCAAAGAAACTGGCCATGACGCCATCCATCTTTGAAATTTCCAAAGAAGGCATCACCAGACTTTGTGTAGAACCGCCCCTCACCATTAGCCTTTCCCTTCCAAAAGTTTGCAAACCACCGATCACCAGTGTGAAAATAAAACCAACCCTGCATAATCAATAAGCATCATTTACCATCTAGTTCACTAATAGAACTCCATCTAGTACTCCATCCAAGATTGTTGACCATTATTATAATGTACGATACACTTTTCCAAATGAAAATAAAATAATATATATACACACACACACACACATATATATACACTTCTCCAAATGAATATATATATATATATATATATATATATATTAACATGATAATTACTAATAATTGGATGGATAAGTTGATCAAAATCACTTTAAAATTTTAAATAAGTTACATGATGGTGTAACTATGCACTGACATTGGTGTTAACAGATCCTAATTCCTAACCTATATATACATATAGATACAGACATACACAGACACACACACACACGATACATTTTGACAAAGAAAACCCCATATAGTTGCTAGAATCACATCCCAAAGTAATTTTTGCGGATAAATATAACATATCAACAGTAAAATGATTACAAAACAAAATTACTTTGTCTCATTTTTAGCTTCGACAATCATCACTCAAAAGTCAACTTCAAAAGGGTACAAACCTTGCCGTGCATGACATCATCCCTCCATGATCCTTGAAACATATCTCCGTTTTTGAAATAGAATTTACCTGGGCCTGATCTCTTACCATAGCGCCATAAACCATCATATATACTCCCATCTCCAAGAACAAAACGCCCCTGATTGTAAATTGACTCATTTAACATAATTATTCTCTTCATCATGTAGAAAAAACAGTCATTCTTCCAAACCAAGCTCTGCTTTCTATTCCAGGTTTGTGAGAATTTACCTTCCCTTCAGGTAGACCTCCTTGGCATCGTCCCTTGTATCTTCCTCCCCTATATTGCATTTCGACAACAGGACTCCACTTTTTGGACAAATCACGTTCTGCCTCCTGTGTGAAAAATATAACGTCACACCTAAAATCCTTATGACTTATGACTTGGGATTGCAATAAAGTTTACAATATTAGAACAAAAATAAAAATAAAAAAATTATAGTTACATAGTTTATACCTATTACTATCATAAATAAACATGAACAATTTGGTTAAGTTACAAATCTCACAGAAACAAAGGAAATTTTAGTTCTTCCTTAAAGAATACTTTGATATCTCAATAGTTTTGAAATCGCTTCATGCTGGACAAATATCAGAGATAGTACAGGCTTGAGTTATTACTTTGGAAAGCTATGTTGTAGTGCAAAATAGGACATGCTCTTCTACAACCAACAATCAGTTGGAGCTTGTACTGAAGAATCTACATCCAAGCCATAAGATAATATATTCTATAAACTTTGAGCTTTACCTTTGCACTAAAGCCAAATTTATAACTAGTAAGAGGCACGGCACTTGTATAATTGAGCAAAGTTGGAAATACTGTCAAATTTCATACTTCTGCAAATAACAAGCAGAGCTCAAACTTGAGCCTCACTATCAAACGTCAAAGAAAAAAATATAAGTTGAATTTGAGCTAGAGGCTCTACAACTTTTTTGGTCCCCTTTCTTTTCTATTATTTCCTAATAAAATAAGAAAATTTAGTAGAAGGAAAGAAGGATTACAAAGAAGGAGGGTAAGATATGCTCCTCAAACGAAGCAGCAAATGAAAACAAAACCTAAACAAAGATATTAAAACAAAATAGCTCTCCAAAAAAAAAAAAAACAAAGGGTAACAAGATGGTAGAATATGGCAACATACATGATCCACATCCAATTTTGGAGCACTGTCTCTTGTTAAATTGTCAACTATAGAATTTATGCATTGACATATGTCAAGACTTTTCATCAAATATCAATTAGTGACAGAACATTTCTCAAGTTTTCTTTCAGTAATATCTATTACAGACTTAGCAAGTATACTTCCATATGAAATTTATACTACCACATCTAATATATCTTAAATGGAGAGCTGTATATTTGAAAGGAAGACGAAATTTTACTTTTATACAGAAAAACATAAAAAAGGAACAAAAGCAGACAGGAAAAAAGGACAATCATAGAGACATCTTTTTCCTCAAAACCTAGATTAAAAGGGAGGGCGGTTGGAATAGCATGTCAAGCAGCATGAACATAAATCCTCAACAAATTTCACTAAGTAATTATTACCAGCATAGATGCTGCACGAACAGAGAGAACTCCATCCTTCTTTGATTTATTAGCATACTTTCCCTTCAAAAGTGAAGATGCAAATTCCATCACTGCTTCCAAACCTGCATCAGTCACTGCACTCCACGAAGACATACCTCTATTTATTGTTGGTACATTCACATCCTTATCAGGTTCAGGCTCATGTTGTTGTGTCATGAATGAGACTTTTAAACTGTCTTTCAACTCTTCTGAAGGCCTAACACCAACAGGAAGGTGGAAGATGCTTAGGTTATCAACCATGGGTGTAGCATCAGCAGCCCTTTCTTGGGCCCACTCCTTTGCCACCTCATATCCAGGGCCAAGATTCCAATTTTCAAGTTGCTCCCTTTGAAAAGCAGAGTCACCTAATGCAACATAATTTGAAATTGAAAAAGAGCACAACAGAGAAAGAAATTATTCAACAACTGTTCAAGTGCACTAACACAGTAATCGGATTTTTAGTGTCTCAAAATTACCTCCTTCGGTAATGGAGTTGTAAAGGATAGAATACTTGTCTATGTTGTCAAATAAATCTTCTTCAATTTTTTCAGAACCCCTATTATAGTTCATAAGCCAAAATGGGAAAAAGTGAAACAACAGCATAAAATTTGAAACAAAATTAAAAATAAAAGAAAATAGAAAGTGAGAAATTAAGATAGAGACAAAACCTTGAAGCAGACAACTTTGTGCCGTTGATGCTCACTGCTGGTTCCAATTCTTCACAGTACTTACTAAAATCGTCATCTATGACATCTGGAGCAATCCTATTTGCCCCCACATCATCAGAGTTATAAGAATCCATCACTTCATGAGGAGATACTGCATTCTCTTTACCACTGCCAACTCGTTGCTGATGATGTCTCCCCCAAAAGCCAAAAACAAGAGGAAAATACATGGCCAGTTTGGATAGTATGCCACCACTCTGGGAAGACTGTTGCACATTTAAACTGCTAATCATATGAAACATATCAGAAATTCTTGGCAGCATGGACACAAAGTATTGCAAAACGTAAAGAACAATTTTGTCCTATTGATTATATCTGATTCATCATTACTATAAAAATTATGCATGCCACAGTTGTTAATGCCCTTGTAGAAATGGTCCAGCAAATAAGGAAAATACTAGTAGTTCAGGATCATATGCACTTTAAATTGTGTCAGCTTATGATTAACAAGTCTTTTTACATCCATACACAACTATGATTTCAGAGAATCCATGCACAGGATAGTTTTCTAAACAATGTTTATGATTTTTCAACACTAGGAAACTGTAGGTGTCCTAGGTATTATTTTTTTCTGGTACCAAGTTAGTAAATTTGTAAGTTATGATCCTCAAAATTCCAACTTTTGGCCATTCATCAAATGAAGTCCCAGTTTTAATACCAAAGGATGGTCAACATCAAAATGTTTTGAGAACCTGTAATTGTACTCTTCCTCCCTCAATATCCTCACACAATTTCATTCTTACAAGTTATGAGAACTGTTCACAGCTACTGAACAGACATTTGAAAATTCATCCTAGCCACACTAGAAAACACTTATAAGTCAAACCGATGATAAGATCCTAGTATATTATCAGCCACCTAATACTGCTGGCAATTCCCTTTAATTCTGTGAGATTTCCAGAAACCTGTTTTCAAAAATCTAGCACCTCTCTTGTTATTGAATTCCAATATTTTCTAATCAGAAGTCAATCTTCAACTTCAAAATGAACCCCATGATTTTGTTCTCATTTTTTGGATAAGAAAATTTTCATTCAGAGAAAAGAAAGACTACAAGACAGACAATATGCTCCCCCTCGCCATTGATGCATATTTGACATGCAAAAACAACCAGAAAAGTGGGTCTAAATTTCATTACAGTCTATATACAAGATGAGAAAGAACCTTGAAGCTCATGCTTGACAATAAGACATGCATAAAAAAGCAATGTGCCGCACTTATGTGAGTTCATTATATCGAAACTAGCATATTAATGTACACAAACAAAGACATCATCTAAACTCCTCCGATATTGATGCAAAGAACATAAGAAAATAAGATAAAATCCACTGACTTAATCTCTGAAAGTCACAGGTATATAAATCATGCTTAATCTCAACCCAGTAACAACAACAAAAATTGGGGGGATAATGCATCAAAGGCACCTCGATGCATTGATGTCAATGACAAAAACACTAATTATGTTTCCCTATACATAGATTCACTTAACTCTCTCTCATAGACACCCAACCCATCCACCCAGTTCCCCCAACCAGAAAAGGAAAAATAACATAAAAAATACTGAAATAAGAAGTTTACCAACAAGCATTCATATCTTCAAGTAAGATGCGTACCCAAGTCTAAGGACTGTTGTTATCAGCAAGTTGGGCTCGAGATTGGGCTCATGGACTGTGGATATTATAATATCCCTCATGTATTCTGTTGTTTGACGGAAAGTATGCAGAAAGGCTGCTATATCACTATCATTGATGGGAATTGAACTCGCAAGGATGCATATAACTACACTACTTGAGTCCTAAACAAAATAGTGATTATAGCAATAAGTTTATACAATAGAGGAAAAGGAACAAGAATGCAACCAGAGGAGTGATAGTAAACTGTCCAAAGTTTAAAAAAATATCAAAAAAAAGTTCTACACTGAACAAATGGCAGAGAGCCAAATCATTCTGAACAAGGATCTACCAGCAATGAAGGCATTTTATTTTTTTCTAGCAAAAAGAAGTGAGAAAGAATACAATACAAAAAGCAATGTATTTTAAAAATTTCCGTGATTCGTCAAAAAATAAAATATACCTATTATGCATGAATATGGAAATTGGGTGATACCTTCAAACCAACACCAAGGAAAGGACAATCAAATATAGACTGCGAAATTGAAGTTTTGATGTTATATGCAGCTCCAAATCCAATTCCTGCTTCTTTATAGCATTCCAATATCTGTGCACAGTAGCACTGGTTTTACAAAGGAATGGGATGAAGGCAACGGAAAGATAAAAGTCGGATTCAGAAAAGAAAAGACATCGATATTCAAGTGTGGTCCTTTTTCCAGAAAGTATAAACAGGGCTACAAGAAATAAAGTAACTTTTAAGGGAAAAAGTCTAACACAACCAGGACGAAAAATCTTAGAAACTTACTTTATTAACTTCTGAAATGCTGGCTTCTTTCATGCCATCATGCAATCTATCAATAAGTTTTCTGTGCATCTCCTGCAAAATTTTCCATCTGTAACCATATGATTATTTTATAAAAAATGACAGCCAGAATATACCAGAAAATAAAATTTACAGATTTTAGAACAGATATGGCCTTAATGGCCAGCAAAACTGCATCATTTGCAGTCTTCATAGCCTCATCTAGAGTCAACAAGTCCTTTTCGAGCAGTGCATCAATATCAATTTCTGCGTAACAAATCAACAAAAATGAGCAAACTGTCAGATTTTTTGTAGGCCTTTTGGTGATCTGATTCGAAGTAAATTATACTTTTCTTTCTCCAACTATCCCAATCTCAAAAATTACAGTTTCATCAATTTGCAAAAAGAAAAAGACAACCACAATGTTATTGACAGGCAGTCCAAAACAACTTCAAGCCTTAATCCCACTATTTTTTTGGGGGGGGGGGGGGTTGTTCAACTACTCCTGTTATATAAATCAGTATTTGATAGGGATTCACAACATAAATCCATCCCTGTCATGGGTCAACTACACCTGTTTATAAATCAATATTTAATTAGGATTCGCAACATAAATCCATCCCTGTTATCATCCTTTTCCAATGTGTGTTGCACTAGAGAAACTCAGTAAATCATTATGCCTTGTTTTTGTATCACAGGCAGCTTGGATGGTTTGGAATAAACATTTTGATAATTGTAGTTAGGTCTGAGTGTGTCTGAGCAATACGCAATACTTGGATGGTGCAGAATGTTAAATTTTTTAACATAAAATGATTCATCTGGATTTACTATGGGATGGGAGCTCTTCTGGCATGCATATATACCCAAAATTCATACACCATAGAATCTTCCAAGTCATCCATTCCCTAAGATTATTTCTTCATTTTTCTACAGCTTTGGAAACCTAAACCCATTATTAAGTGTTATAATATAAATCAAAAACCATTCCTAAGCCATCAGTAAATAGTTCCTTCTCATGGTATTAGTCTTTGTAACTCAAGAGGAATGTTCAATCCTTGCCACTCCATACTATTCATAAATTAAATTTCAGAAAAAAGTAATGGCAGGCCTGTGTTTTATCCAAAATTCAAGCTCGCGGGCTTTCACATGAGGGGGCATGTTGGAAATATAAATCAAAGGCATTCCTAGGCCATCTTCTAGCAGTTGATTGTTTCTAATAATTGGTTCCTTGATCTTAAGACATAGTTGGAAGGCTTTCCAAATCTGTCCTATGTGCCCTATGTTTTGGCCAGTGAAGTATTGATTATACCTTTGCTGATTTCACCAGTGAAGATTTGATTATGCCTTTGCTGATTTCAGGGTGTTTATACTTGGCAAAGTTTATCTTGTAAAAGTATATAGCAGGGAATTTAAAATGGTACTTGTTTGCTATTAAGTGAGTATAGTAAAATTTATTTATTGCCCTCTTGTCTGCACTGACTACTATTTTAAGTCACTCCAGACCCATGAGTGTTGAGACTAACAAACCCTACTGACACCTGCAGAATATCAGATTGGACAGTGTTGTTCTTATAACTTATTCCCTTTCACGTATCTTGTTACTAAACAGAGACATTGGGCCAGCTTGTGACATATGGCTCAACAGCCTTACAGAATAAATCGGCAAGCTTGACCTTCAGACTTAGCATAGACAGTCTTGATAACCTTTCAATGAAGTTTCTCAGACATTATGATAACTAAATGATCTTTAAGAAAAACAAAAAACTTCCCATGAAGTACTGAATCAAAATTGGCAGAAAACAATGAACCAGAAAAAAGTTGACAAACTCAAATTTTAACCAAAAAAAAACATATGAAACATAGCTCACCAATAAGTAAATTTGTGTTCGCCTTAAGTTTCCCCACCAAAGTTTTCACCTGAGAATTTATGACACAAATAAATATATCATACACAGACTAAATATAGCACATAAATGATCTAAAACAAAACGACTGAATTACAATATATTAATGAGTAATCAATCACATCAAGGAATCTCAAGCAATCATAGAGCAAAAAATATATAAGACGTCTAATATGCTTCAGTGGCATTTTACTAAGTCATCATAATTGATATAACAATCTAAACTATAATGCTTTGCAGGTGGAAAATGTCTAAAACTCCATGATAAAGATTGTGTAGTTGTGATTTCCTATTTCATCACAGCAAAGAAGTCTATTATCCAAAGCACAGATGATACCTCATCTTGTCGTCTTAACCCTTCAAAGCTGAAAGGCTTCAAAACTATAGCAACTGTAAATCCATTTGTGGACCTCACAGTTTCAAAAATATCAACTGCAACAGTGTGGTCCAATCCATACCCTGCACTAGCCACCTAAAGAAGAAAAATGGGAAGAAATTTAAAAAGGAATAAAAATATTGAGAGACAGTTTTCTTTTATCAAAAGATAAAGTTATTAAGAGTTAGTTTCTGGTGAGGAAAAACAAATGGTCATACATTAAACCACTTTCACATCTTATGCATGCTCAAAAAATATGTGACCATGCTATGAATGCAACCTTAAGTCATGTTAGTCAGCTTTCTTCCTTTATAAGAGGGAAGTGAAATGTACAATGCTGAGCACAGATACAAAGGTTCAAAAATTGGACCCTAAAAAACTCTAGCATCAATTCTGTCCAAATATACCAAATTAAAGAAAGCATAGCATAGCACATCTCTAGAAAGTGCAAACAAGCTACACAAGGACCAAGGAATCAATGCAAAAACACATGAATATTTGTTTCAGAACTTTTCCAACACGAGATGCAATATATCAGGGGCCAGAGATTTATATATTCTTTTTGTTGAAAGATTAGAGAGAGAAAATAATGGTCTATGTGTTGACTTATGTGTCCTTCACAAATTCATCAGCTGAACAGGATAATGCAAACTAGTTATCTTGGCTACGGCTACTCGTGGCAGCTTTATGGATGAAAATTACCACTATTGAAACAAATGTGCTACAAGAGTTTTAGGGTAAGGAATGTACAAACAAGGATAATAGTCTTTGAATGTGACTTCATGAATTCTGGAGCTTTGACAATTCTTGGATGAGGTTCTGCAAAAGTAACCCAAAATATCATAACCTTTTAACCATAGAGAACAAAGTGCGATATGTATGGATATTTGAAAAACTGAAATTCATTCATGAAACAAGGCCAATAAATATTTTTTTCCTTTTTTTCTTTAAAATTTTGATTTGCATAATTGTCTTCTAGTTTGAGGTTTGAGCTTCATTTTTGGCATTGCAAATTTGAAATGCATAATATAATAAAGAATAATTCAAGAAGATTGTAACTGCAATTTAACATTTTATATCTAATTAGATGTCACAAAAAGAAAATGTCAATACATTTTTCTATATTAAACTAGACAGATTAGAATTATAGAATAAAAAAGAATAACTCCAATATTAAATCAAAAGAAAAACCTTCTTCAATTGACCTTTGTTGTAATTGCACCTCTTGTGATTCCTTCATAAGGATATTCCTGCAGGAGATTGATATCTTAAGACAAACTCAAAATGGGAAAAAATAATTAAAAATCAATTGCATCTGAAACAAATCATTTTATCTGGAATGGAAGAAATAATTTAACAAACTTAAACTAGCAGTAATTTCCTTTACACTCTGAAATGATGTTCTATTCAATATCTGGCCCAAAGAAACTATGGACAGTGCTTGTCCATTCTTACTTTTTTCTATAGAGAAAAAAAATTGAAGAGAAAGGAAGGAAAGTACAACAAGAGGGAGGGTAAGGTATCCTCCAAAGTCCAAAGCATAAATTTTTTATAAAAAAAAAATACAAAGGACAATGAATAAAATTAAGAATGCAACAAGGTTGCCCACTCTCTCGGCATATCGGAGATGGAACCCCCTTGAAAAAGCCATGAGCACAAGGGCAAAGAGAAGCCAAAAACATAATCCTATCCCATAGCAAATTTAAGGGCAAAGAGACACCCTTAAAGATACATGTGTTCCACCCCAACCAAATTAGACAAGCTAGTTGATTCTTACTTTTGAACTACACAAGAGAGTGATCATTCACTTTTCTCTATCTTTATTCAGGGTCCTTCCAAGAGTTACAGTAATAAAATAATACTCATGCAAACTACAAAAAAGAAATTAACCGTTACAAGTTACAAAATCATCAAATATACACAAGTAACATTGTAATTAGTGTTAAATGAGACGCTGAACTCCTTGATTAGTAATTCAGTATTCTTCATATCTTTATAATAATTTTCATGTTATTCTATTAGCATCCTTTTAAAATTATAACTGATAAGGTTTTCTGTACTTGAGAAAATAGTTTCCTCTTGTACCATATATAAATAACTAATTATTATACTCCTCACAAGTCTATATTTTCAGGCAACCTAAGATTTTACTGTGGTACTAAAGCACGATATGATTACATATCCCAGCTCATCTCGATACCTCCCCAACTAAAATTAACACGTCCAAGTTGGGGCACTAAATAAGTGGAAATGGCCTATCAACTGAGAAAAGTGTTAGAACACATTAAAGTTAAATTTCTATACAAACTTAAGCTCCGAAATTATTTCGGAATTTACAATATTCCAGTACTGCCTTTCCTTAACATATCATAAGAAGCCTTAACATATGTTGCACTTTAAATACAAAATATCGGTAAACTTCCAGGGAAAGTATTGCCTACATTGTCTGTTCATGCCATCGTATAGCAAATAATCAACATAGAATTAGAAGACAACATGTTGAACAGATCTAAAAAGTGGACCAAATAGTTCAGCTAGCTACCATAAAAAATATTACTCAATGCTTTCACAGTAAGCAGCACCAAGGCTTTTCATCCATATGAAAAACAGTTTCAAGTCTCAAAACCAGTAAAAGCTGTTAATAGAACAATAACAAACTATCAGACAGCTTTGCACTACACGATGCCTGTTAAAAAATATTATGATTTTAGATGACAGTAACAACACCATACTAATTTCTTATTCTTTTCCAATTATAGAAACCTAAAGCATCTACAAATAATTTGTACCAAAAACAATTATTATCCATGATTTTGTGCTTTATAAAACAGGCCACAGTGCCTCACATAGTACATAAGGTTTGTTATTTATTCAATCCTCAAAGTAACAAATGCAACCATGAACGACATTTGGATCTTAAGTTAGAGAATATGCTGAGGTTCCATTTCATCCACGCAAGGTTCCTCTCCAAAAATCAAACCACAAGCATCAAATAAAAACAGATTCTCATAATTACAACAGCTTTCAAATTTCCAATTCACCAAATTCAGTATCACGAAAGAGCAATAAGAAAATTACAAAGCCGAATCTAGAAAACTAGACAATTACCAAAATCTCAGCGATGATAACTGAAACGACGAGTTCAAGCAGAAATCTAGAACCGCGTCCTTCCTACTGCCAATGCCAATGACTTCGACAAACTCAGATTTCGTTTCTCCGCTCTCGATTCCGCCATAACCGTTCCACGATGAACCTTTCTCCGAGCACATCCTGATCCGAACAAACGGTTTTGAATTGCGACTCCAACGAAAGCCATATTCGCGGCGACGAAGAGGACGAACAGAACATCGACACCAAACATGATTCGAAGAAAATGGGAATAACGAAGCATTAGAAACAGCTTGGAAGCTGGTAAATGCAGGAAGCTCCATTTATAGTAGGGGGACGCGTAGTGGAAGAGATAAGGCTTCCATTTAGTGAGTAAAACTAAGCTATGTTTCTTCTGCGATATGGATATAATGGAATGCGCTTTTGTATTCGGTTGAACTTCAAATTTCAGAGGCGCATAGCTAAATTCACGCGAAAAGTGTTGGTGGTGGCAAAACGAAGGCCTCTGAATTTTAATATTGTATTAGGGGTTTTTTTTTCTTTTTTTTAGTAATATTTTATCTTTTTAATTTACATGTGAATCAAATAAAAAATCAAAATAATAAAATATTAAATTATACTTTACTACCTCAAATTTTGTTAAAATGACAGGAAAATTTAAGTTTCATAATAAATTATATTTTATCTCATAACAATTAAATATTTTCAAAAAGTAAAAAATAATTATTAATTATAATAAATTTTATATTACAACAAAGTTTTTTAAATTTAATTTTATGATTTATTTTTTTTACAAATCCAAATTATTTTATTAATATAAAAGAGAAATTAATATAATTTAACAAATGTTAAGAAGAAAAATATAATTCATTAGCACACACCAATATTAAAAATTGGGTGGTATCAATTGAATTATAAACTTATTATCAGTATAATTCATATATGTTTATGACGTTAAAAAATAGTTTATATTATCTTTTTCTTGTTTTATTATTTTTTTTGTTGAGTCTTCTAACTCAGCTGCTCGTAAGCAAAGATCATGTTACTCACGGAGCTTGACTTAAGTGGTAACTAATAAGTAAGCTTAAACTTAATGGTTGAGGGGCATCTACAAAGTCAAAAGATCAAGTGACGAGAAAACAATTGTAAAAAAAAGTAACCACAATATCCGAACAAAATTAGGTTCACATCCAAAGAGAGTAAGAATACTCTGGTAAAAACAAAAAATTAAAAGATCATAGTCACAATTATTTTGTCATTTATTTTTTAATTTTTGTGTTTTTTTTAATTTTTCTTAATTTACTTATAATTTTTTTAGAATCACAAATCACAACTTTATCTCGTGAATTTTGTAAATTACATAATTTTATTGTCTAACATACAACAAGTTGAATATCAAAAATTAAATAATATCATTTAGTAAATTCATCTAAATATTCAACTAATACCATGTATATTACATCTTTTATTGTTTTAAAATTTATATGGAGAAATTTGTCACAATAAATACCTACTTAAAATGATATTTGTGTCATCCTTATCAACAATAATGTATTATGATAATTTACATCTTGCGTGGTTAAAATAATTAAAAGTATTTTATTTGCTTAGAATCAGTTGAGGTAAATGACTCTGATCAACAAATGAATCAAAATGTAAAAACAGGAACGGGAATGCAACCACTTCTTTTACATAATAAACATACATGTTATATCAATTATTTGTTAAAGTAAAATAAATACATATATCAATTATACTTTGTTCATAATAGATATTAAATTATATTTGGTTCACTTTTATATTAAAAATTCAACTTGATTTCGTAAAAAGAAATTATAATATTAAGATTAAAAAACTATTATATTGTAATAGAAAGCTTACTAATAATTAATAATATATGAGTTTGTTTTTCAAATACTTAACTATGTCAAGTTAACAGTTAATAAAAAAAATAATGTAAAATTTAATCAAATTTAGAGTTTACTATTATTTTAACAAACCATAAGGTAATAGAGTGCAATTTAGTCCTAATAAAAACTTGAATGATAAAACAAAACCAAAAATGTTTTAATATAAATTTCATTCTCATAAAAGTTTGAATTAAAGTACAATCGATGGTATGGCTACCTTAATTAAATTTAAATTTAATAAATCAAATGTTTAGTATACTTTAATTTGTTAAAATTAAATAGTTAATTTAATTGATAAGTGATTAGAAAAATGATTTAAAATTAAATATTGATATCAATTATTTATTAATTGAATTAACTACTATTACACCGTCTTAACCACCAAAAGAAATATGACTTGCATGAAAAATATTTCACAATACTTTCTTCAAATGATTTTTGGAAGGAAAACCTTCATGCAAATTATATTATTTTGCAATTATTATATCCACTAACGATCTATTTTTTTTATTTTTGTAAATTTAAAATAAATTATTAGATGATAAATAATATAGTAGGGATTCTTAAAAAATTTAAAGGTTCAAATATTAACATTTAAAAACTCGAGTTGGCACGGGCACCAAATTGTCCTTTAAATGCATCAATTGAGCCAAAACTTTCTAAAATGACAGGTAAGTTAATCAACCGAAAGCTGTATCCTCAAAGATAATCTTTCTAATGTTCATTGGACAATTATATATATTTTGGTCAAACGGTCGCAACTCATGGAAGAATATGCAATAGGGTGAAGTTCATTTATCTGGGAGATGTAGCAGGCTCGGTGAATAATGCAAGGATCATGAGGTGACTGGTACAAGCTCAGCATGTAGATGCCCAAATTTTGTGCTTTAAAAAAATGTCACTTTAATTTTACTACTAGTTTAAATACGAGAACGATCCTTTCTTATTCCATCTTCCCTTTGATCTTGTATCATTATTTGTAGGCACTTATTTGATTTGTTGCACTCCATATAATAAAATTTATTTTTAAATAGTAAATTTAATGGAATATATTATATTATTATTATTATTATTCTTATTTTTGTTAAAGTTTTAGCATAAGTTAAGGGTAGTTTCCAAATGGTAAACAAACAAATGTCTAGCCAACATAATAATTAATAAAAGTAAATGGCTCACATAATCTAACGTGATTCGGTTGATGTGGTATATGTCCACAAGTAAATGCACGAGACAAAATTCAATATCTACAATATCACAAACTACAACGGTTGAATTTAGTCTTCTCATAAATTTTATGTCTAATGTAACTCTCATGTATTGTTTGGATGTAAGTAAGAAAGAAGAAGAAAGAAAAAATAAAAGAAAAAATGATCACAATTTTTATTCTAATGATTTATTATTGAGATAAAAAAGTGAAAGTGTTCCCGCTTATTTCATTCTCAAAATTCAAAAATTATTTCTCTCAAATTAAGAAATAAGGAAGGAAAGAATATACTTTTAATTAAATATATATTAAATTACATATAAACTCACTATTTATGTTATAAGGTTAGTAACATAAAAGCCTATATTAAAAATCTAATTTAAAAATTTATCACTTCCATTTACTTTAATTTTAACTTACAAATAAAGAAAAATAACTTGCTTTCATTTTTATATTTAAGCATTCAAACAAGAAAAAAATAATCCTCCTTCATCCCTTCTCTTCCCTTCCTTTCTTTTTCCTTCCCCATCCACCCCTTCCCTCAGCCAAATTATAACATGAAACACAATTTTCAAAGTCTTAACCCTTTCAAATATACTCAATGTACATGCTCACCAAGTAACATAACCACTAGGACAAGAAACCGAAACAGACTTTAACATGCACAACGAGCTTTCTTTGGTCAAGCACGATACAACTTTGTTATGATTGCGCTAAAATAGGCTTGAGCTATGATGAGACGAACCAACTAAACAAGGAACTGGGCTCACAATGGGCTTAATTCATGAATTGTATGGATGCCAAATCCATACGAAGGGTTGGTCTTGAAGCTAAGCTATCACCATTAGTGCTAGTTTAGTGCTCCTTTCTGTCTTCTTCTCACCATTCTTTTGTTTCTTTATTCCCGTGGTGTTTAAGCATTAGTAACACAAATTGTCATAGTGAAATTTACAACATACACAAAATATTTAATTTACTTTCTCACGAGATACATTTGCAATTGTAATATATATAGTAATATAGTAATTGTTAAAATCAAAAAAATGTTTTAGATATAAAAATTAAAAAGATTCGTATAAGTGAATTACTGAGGTTTAGACTAAATTGGTACATTGTATATATCATAATTTCATATATGGTAATACATGGTTTTTATAGTGAAAATGCTCATTAAATTGTATTTTATTCAAGATGAGAATGATTACAACATTTTCATGCCAAATCAAAGATATTCATTGTCAATTAAGTACACTCCATATTAGACTTTCACCATAATTGACTTTATTTTTTAAATAATTTAAAAATAAAAATATTAATAATGTACTTTTTAAAACTTGATTTCCTTTTAAGTCCTAGGTCTCTTTATCGTCTTCCTATAAATATTGACATACTCATTTAGCATTCGTGCCACAAAACCAATCTTAATCTAAATTTTGGTTAATCTGAAATTCTCAAGCAGAGCTTTGCTGAGATAGCTTTGAACGGAGCAGGTCGTGCTTTAGAGGCATATCTTTTAGTAGGTAAGAGCATTTACCATTGTTAGCTTAATTACTTTATCTATTCACTATTTGAGTTATATTATTTTTCACCACTTTGATTTAGATTTTATACTCATTTAACTAAATTATATTGTTATTGTCCCGTTAACGTTTATCGTTGTTTCCTACAACTATAGTTGTAAGCATAATTGTGAAAATTAAATCAGCTTGGTCGGTGAGATAAGCCACTCAGCCACTTGACTAATCTAGTTGAAGGGTTTGTTCAATTTTTTATCAAATACGATGACCCAGGTAAATCTTTTTTTTGTTGTAATTTTTTCAATTATTTTAAAAATCGGACCACATCGATGGATAAATCAATTTAACCGAGAACCGATCATCTCTTTGATTTGGTCTAGTCTTACAAACTATTGAGAAAAGAAATTGGTCAAGAATCAAAGAATTGACCCTAAATTGAGTAGGTTGTCCAAACCAGTAGCTGTTGAAATCAGGTTCATTCACTTTCAAGAATGTATTTAATCAGTTTTTAGTGACCTAACCTAATGGAAATGAAAGGTTTTTCAATTAAACCCAAAATCTATAGTGGTGTCCACGTGGACCCATTTTGTCATCAATTGATGTCTGGACTATGTCTTCGATTGCAGCAAAATGAAAAGAAAAATATAGAAAACAGTGGTAGTTAAGAGAAAGAGATAAGGAACATGCGAAAAAATAATATTAATTGAGCGATTTAATTTGGTCTGGTGTTTCTTATGAAAACTGTTTTAGTATCAACTTTTAGAGAAGTAAAATATAACATTAACAAGTAGACTAATGACTAGTATGAATTTCAAAACATTTTTTGTTTGTTTAAAAAAAATTTCCAACTATTTTATTTTATTTTATTTTATTTAGTTTGGCTGCTTGCAACAATTAAATTGAGAGTGACCTATTCAGATGTTCGAGTAATCATGTCATCGATTCGATTGCCAGTTGGTGATCCAAGTGAAAAAAGTGACTACATATTTTTTAAAAAAATCACAAATTCTGGATCATTGAATTTTTACATAGGTTCAACCCAATCACTTTGATTGGGTTTTACTCAGGTGATCGAGTTTAATTAAAAACGGTTAAATCCTTTAATTAAATTGCTTAAGTGGCTGAGTGAATATTTTTTTGATTTGATCGACCGAGCCAATTTAGTTCTTGCAACTATGCTTACAATAAAATGTGAAAACTTGAAGGTAATGAATGATTGAACTTTTGTCTAAACTTGTCACAAATTAATAAATAAACTCCATTCAACATGTGATGTTTTGGCTGTTGATTAAAGTTTAGAGTTAGGTATTAAGGAAACACATATCTTATCATGACTTTGAACTCCATAATAAATTCGTTAGAAGCTGTGGTATTTTTTAATGAAAGCATTTTATGGTATAATCTAGAATGTAAATATTCATATCTTAAGATTTAATAATTACCTTGATTATTTAGGTTCAAACATTAGACCAACATTTAGGAGAATTAATTTTACTAGATGCATTGATTGATACAAGAGTATACCCTTAAAATTGTTTAGAGAGAGCCTTAATCTCAATTTACGTGAAAACTAAACCAAAAATACATTTATAATACAAACAAAAAACTAATAACTATCATGCCAATAAATTTTGAGTTCAACTTTGATCTACTATTATTGTAAAATTAATTCACATTGTCATCCAATCATGTATTGTCAAATCATTAAAAGAATTTAACTATTACAACAACTGCCTATAAAGTCTAATATTTTTGTAATGATGTGTTAGCACATCATTGGATAACAATATAAAAAAACTTTACGATGTTAGTGGATTAAAATTAAATTCATAAATTTTAATGTAATTTCTTTATTTAGTTATTTCATTATAATATTTGCATTCATCAACTTATTAATTTGAAAGAAGAAGAACTAATGAGGTTGTGGGTATATTGACCCTGTGATTAGGGCTGGAAGTGAGCCGAGTTGAGTCGATCCAAGCCTAACTCAGGCTTTGCTCATGAAAAAATCGAATTCATTTTTTTGACTCGAGCTCGGCTCACCTTAAGCTCACGAGCTATTCGAGTTCAATGAGCAAATATCGAGTCTTATATTAATTAAGCTTGTATTACTCAATGAGTTACGCTCAAATTTATAAGTCAACAAAATTTACATTTTTTACATATATTATTTAAAAAATAATTTAGTCAAACTAAAAAATGAATAAAATACTAATATACATTAAATTAAAGCATTATTATCACTATTATTATTTGTAAAAAATGACTATATACAT
The DNA here is from genome assembly GCA_023212625.1 of Styphnolobium japonicum. Classification (NCBI taxonomy): domain Eukaryota; kingdom Viridiplantae; phylum Streptophyta; class Magnoliopsida; order Fabales; family Fabaceae; genus Styphnolobium; species Styphnolobium japonicum. The sequence goes on from JALBWW010000013.1 coordinate 2,429,422, forward strand.
ATATCGAGTCAGCTTAATGAGCTGAACATATGAAAATTAAAGTTCGGTTCATTTAACAAACGAGTCAACATTGTCAACTTATTGAGTTGTTAATGAATCGAACCACGAGTAAGCTTACGGGCTGGCTCGACTCACTTCCAGCTTTACCTGTGATACATGGTTCTCATAAGTATATAATTTTCACTATTAATTTCACTTTTATCTTTTATTAGCAAATTTCTCTGTTTTTCCCCCTTTATTGACATACATTACAATCTTTACTGGTAAGAGTTGGAGGAGGAGGAGTCAAAGGAGAAAATTGCCCTCACATAAGTTCAAACTTTGTTTTCCCTGTAAAACCAAGGTGTCCTAACCGTCAAGCCAAAAATCCTAGAACCCATTGAAAAGTTTTCAAAGTTGTGGTTTCGATTTAATGTAATTTGATTGATTATAAAAATATCTTACCATTATCACATTTTTCATAAAAGAAAATTGTCGCTATTTCATAAATTTTCAATTCATGTAATTTAAATTTGTTGGAGAAAAATAATTTAACTATTGAATATCTTACAAATGAGAAGAAAAAACTTTATTTTCAGTCTACTTTTTTTTTTATAAAAAAAATTCGTGAATTTCCAATCTAATTTCATAATTTTCACTTGCACTTCTCCCATCGTTGCTCTTTCTAGGATGGGCTTCGACCCATAGCCCATTGAGTCTAGAAGCCCAACCTATTACTCCCAATAACTCATGGATTGAGTCCTTTTTATTCTTCCCGGTTCCCCAAAGAGACTAGAGAAGAGGGCCCAGAAGTCTAATCCCTATTAATGCGTGATCTGTAGCTCCTATAACGATTTGACCAGAAACGACCAAAAAAGTATTTTGACCATTTTCAATGCCCGGGTACGTGAGGAATGAGATTGGATTATAATTGGTAAGAGGACAGAGGAGAAATTATGAGAAAAGACAAGGCTAGTTTTTGCAAGAAGAAAATGCCGCCGCCGTTTAAATTTATATGGCGGCGTGCGCGCCCTTCTTCTGAAGGAGACCATCGTCTTCGTATAGCTGCTTGAACTATGAGTAGTCACTAAAAGGCTAAAACAGTCTCACCAGTATTCTTCAAATGCTTTTGATTAAAAAATATGGGTTTCAATTCATACACTTATATAGTTGTGGTCAATTAGTTATATGTGTTGTTACCTGGTGTTAGTAACGTTCCTCTGTTTCTTCAATAATGCTTTTGTAACTGATAGTTTTACTTTCTTATATTGTTTACCTAGGAGTTGAAACGTTTATCGTTTGAGTCTCAATATCTTTTTTAACTAAAAGATATGATAAAATGTTGTACAAGTTTTGATTAAGAAACTAACATTAGTTATTTTGTTTGACTGTTTTTGTATACCTATGCTTGAATATTTTAAAGTTTTTAAGACTAAACAATGAAGCAGTACAGTTATGGATGCAGGCTCTTATCCTTTTATATTACACACCATAATTGTTTAAGATTTTCCATTTGGTTTCTTGTACTTTGGAGCTTTGTCTTAAAAGAATGACAACAGAATAGAAACCGACAAAGAAAACGATGATTGGGTCTTAATTTCAGAAAAAAATATTTTTTATTTGTTTTGAGATCATTTCTCATTCAACATCAAAATCTAAATAAAATACAGCTTGATTAATGTTAAGCTTAATAGCCAGTAGCAACACTATAACTTCACTAACTTCCATCTGGGTTTTACAGTATAAGTCTACAAAATAGGAGGCTAGATACCTTTGTTGGCCTGTTTATCGAGAAATTCTTGCACACTGAGAATAATACTCTCAACTAATTATGAAGTGACATGTGTTACAATAAAAGATTAAATAAATAATTTATAACAGAAATTATGACACATGTTATTTTATAATTGGTTGAGAGTATTACTTTTAGTATTTCTAAGAATTTCTCTTGTTTATCATGCTTGTCATAGGTTGACTATTTAGAAATCAAATTTTAAAAAATAAACAATTTAAACTGAAAAAGAAGAAGAAGAAGATTAGTACGTAAGATAAATTTACTCCCAAACTTAGTTGTATTGAGAATAGGAGGTTTGATTAAGAATTCCAAATTTAATGTCACCTTAGAATTATAATATGTATTATTTGTTAATTTCTTTGATTATAAAATTTGTTGAGTTTCTATTAAATTAATTATGTTGTTGTATGGATTTATTTATTTAATTAGCACATGTAGTATTATGTTAGAAAGTTTTCTATATATTACGAATTTTTAATTTTTTAATTTTTTAATCTGTAAACTTTAGGGGATAGAGCCCGACTAGATCGTATGTAGCCAATCTATATTGTGCTCACTGTGCTGGATTGAGCCGTTATAATAACAACTATAGGCACTAATCTTTCTCAAAGCTCAATTCTACAGCTACTAGTTACTGTACGGTGGTTTGAAGACAGAGCTGCTATATGGTGGTTAGAGGGAATGCTTAAAGTTGTAATCATATCTGATCAAAAACTTGACCCTTCTGTGACTTACAAAATTAGACCTTTATCTTATATTAATATCAACCTCAAAAAAAAATATTTATGGTTAAGCTGTCATTATTTCAAAGAATGACAGCTTCCCTAGCAACCATTGGTTGTTTATTGAAACTTTCTCAATAAAATAAGATTTAGAGGAAGGACAGCAATGTGAAGAAATGGAATAAAACTATCTTCATAAAAATAATTAAAAAAGTTGAGAATAATATTAATAACTATCCCTGTCAAGACCTCATAATTCCCGAAAAGCACATTAGTTTCACTTTATTTTATTCCATGGTAATATCTCGAGAAAAATCCAGTTGACAGTGATTTTCTTTCCACAGGATCCACGGTCTATAATTCAGCTCTCTCTTTAAAGCAAGAGACTGGTCGTGACCCTAGCAAGTGCACCCTGATTCTCAAAACTTCTGTGTGATTTGTTTATCCATAGTGGTTGGATTAGGTCTTTTCTTGGGTCTTCTGAGTGTGATTTTCCCAACTTTTTTTACTAAATGACCAAATTACCCTTTTCTGTGGCCCTCCCTGACGTGACTTTCAGGAAGGACCAACCAGCCATTGCATTGCATGCAACAACAGAACAGAAAAACACCCTAACCCAAGTCAGCCAAACACAGCAAAGAGAGCTTCAGAACCCTTTTTTGCTCTTTCCATGTCAGTGACCATAAACGGTAACAGCTTAGTACACTCTGTCTCTGCTGATTTTCAGACAAATAGTGTCATTCAGCCCTCACCCAATCAACCCTCAGGTGTTTTCCACTTTACAAAGCTAATTATAATAAAACCAAAAAAAAAAACAAAACATCCTAACCATTTATTTGTTTATTTCCTCTGTTTAGTTTAATTAGTTTCCTTTCTTTTACCAATGCTTATTTTATTTCTCTGTTCTGGATTTACGGTTTTAGTTTCATTCTCCATTTTCTTTTTCCTTTTGAATTTTCTGTGAGGTCCAGTGGGGCAGGGTGATGAGTGAAAGTTTGTCTGGGAGTGAGTAAGAAGATACGAAATAAGGGATAGAAAGAGAGGGAGAGAGAGAGAGAGTGGTGTAGCTGTTTCATGCTGCTTTCACACATCCTATGTCGTTATGCGGCTAAGGATTGGGTCCACCGACCCGTTGGCCTTACCCTCTCTCTCCTCTCTCTCTCTCTCTAATTAAATTTTCATGTTGTAAAAATTCATTTATGGCAGGCAAGGAATGAGCAAATTCTGGAAAAACTTTGTAGAGGAAAAAAAAAGGTAGAGAACAATAAAGGGAGGAAAAAAGAGAAAAAGAGAAAAAGAAAGAAGCAAAATGCTGTGTGTATATGTGTTGGTGTATCTGCATGACACCAAATCAGTGAAGAAACTGAGTAATATCACTAGCTCAAATTTCTCGTTTAAAACAAGCCAACCTGTGGAGGAAAATCATATCAAGTGCCCATGGAGGGGTTGATTTGCTTTTTCTTCCTCTTCAACTTAGATATCTCTGTTTTAGCTTGCTCTTTTGGATATTTTTCCCTTTAGATTTTTTGCTATTAATCTGCAAGAATTCTAATTACTTCCTTATGAGTTTTCTGAGTTTGGGGATATGAGTTGAAGAGGACTCAAATTGCATGTGGGTTTTCCAGAATTCTGATTGCGTTGTAAGGTTGAAGGAGAAAAAGAGCATTCCCAGCTGAAGCAGAAGATATATACTTGCTGGAGAAGAGGTTATATATAGGACTTGCTATAAGAGATGGCTGCATCTTCTTCCTCAGCAACGCTCTTTGGAATTAGAGAAGAGGATCAGAATCAGATGAAGCAACAGCATTCCTTGACGCCATCATCGTCAACAACTCCAGCTGCACCACCCCAGAAGAAAAAGAGAAACCAACCTGGAACACCAAGCAAGTATCTTTAAAATTTTATCAGAAAGATCTAATCCCTAAATCATTTCCTATCAATGATACAATTTTTTCCCCTTTTATCGATTTTATCTATTTTCATTCTGCAAGCATTTTTCGGGCTACCCATTTTTTTTTTTCATTTGATATAATTCCCTAGGGAACCCTAATTTTGAAACATAAATGTAATTAAAACGGATCGAAATTAAATGGGTATGTCTAGGAAACCTTTGTCTTCAAGCTTTCTCAATTTGATTGCCTTTTAAAAATTTTACCTTGTGAATTTTCTAATAATTTGTTGTTTGGCATTTTTCCATGGTAATAGATCCAGATGCGGAGGTGATAGCACTATCTCCCAAGACCCTAATGGCAACAAACAGGTTTATATGTGAAGTGTGCAACAAAGGGTTCCAAAGGGAGCAAAACCTACAGCTTCACAGAAGAGGACACAACCTGCCTTGGAAGCTAAAGCAGAAGACTACAAAAGAGCCAAAGAGAAAGGTTTATCTGTGTCCTGAGCCCACATGCGTGCACCATGACCCTTCAAGGGCTCTTGGCGACCTTACTGGGATTAAGAAGCACTACTCTCGCAAGCATGGTGAGAAGAAGTGGAAGTGTGACAAATGCTCTAAGAAGTATGCTGTTCAATCAGATTGGAAAGCCCACTCTAAGACTTGTGGCACCAGAGAATACAGATGTGACTGTGGCACTCTATTCTCCAGGTAACAATCCAATTAACCTGTTGCCCTTTTTCCAAACAGTTTTTTTACTAAGCATTTTTATTGTGCAATTTTTATTCTAGACTAGATAGCTAGGCTAACACAGAAATGGTCATAAGAAGCAGAAGGAAGAGCTGTTTGGTTTGGTTTTGGATAGTTTGGGTTGGCTTAGGGCTTATTTAGATTCTTCAAGTGGCTATAGGGAGGAAAAGACCTTAGATGCTTTCTTTATCTTTTGAGTTTGGTTTCCTTCCAATTGATTGATTAAGATTCTGTCCTCTTGTTCCTTCTCTCTCGTATGGTTTCCTTTGTCATCTTTCCTTTATATTTGTATGATGTCCAAGTGAAATGGAAGTAAACAAGCCCACGTGAATATTCTCTGGAAACTGCCTTGGTCGTAACTCGTAGGGGCATCAGAAAAACACACGGAGGAACAGCACCCTCCTCTCTTTCTCTCTCCATCAAAAGCAAAAAAATAAAATGAAAAAAACTCTACCTTTCCCATTTTACCTCGGAAACACCGCTGTTTTTCGCCCATTTCTTTTTTTCCTATTCACGTGTTGCTATGCCATGAAGAGGAGAGAGAGAGTATAATGTGTTGTTGTTGTTACCAGCTTTGTTCTCTTCTGGGTTGGCTAGACGTGTTCAGTACTGTGCTCTTGCAGGTGCTCCTTTTCATGATAACGTTAAGGCCTAATCAACTCCATCCCCTCTCTCTCTGTTTCGTATGTACCATTTTTATTTTTCTTTAACATTATTTGAAGTTTAATTAGAGGAGCGAGTGGTCACTGGTCATGCTGTGTTCAGAACTGCTATCTAATGGGTGTTCACCGTTTAGTATTAAACACAAGTGGGTACATCTTGTTGACAATTTTGATGGCTTTAGAGTCAAACTCAACCAGAAAAAAAAAAAAACAGTTTCAGCAACAAGCTCACAATCGTAGTTCTTAATTGATCACTTTTCACAACATTGAATACATTCTTCTGTTCCATTTATTGAACGCCCAGTTCTTGAAATGGCAGTTCTTAATTGAATGATTAATCTTTTTGTCAAGTTTTGGTAAAATTATTCCACCTACCGGCCTTTATCTTAGTCATGTCTTTTTGGGAATTTTTAGTTATCTTCTTAATCACTTATGGAGTCACTCACATTCATCTTGTATATAACTACTCGTTTCATAAATACACGCAAATATTTGTCTTCGGGCCAATTAAGATTTTTATTGTCTTTTATTTGGGTGTCTTGATTTTATTTTACGTGGTTTTGGAATTAAGATTTTTATTGTCTTTTACTTGGAAAAGCCAAGTCCTACTTCTAGTAATAATCTATATATACTTAAGGGATCTATGCCAGCTTTACTTATCATTGTTTTGATAGGTTACTTGTTTCGATATATATATATATATATAAAGTTTAAATTTGATTTAATATAAAGTTACTTTAACTATCATTTACTCATGTGGAACTACATCCTTAAAAAAAAATAACTTTATATAAATAAGTGTTCATAGTGTAGATTTTTTTTACACGAAAAATGAATCAAAATAATATATATATATATATATATATTTTGCTATAATACACAAGATTATTAGCTTATATGCAATCTAATTAGTAACTTTTGAAATAACATGATTTATTAAATAAATAAAGTATTCTTGATTTAATTCATGATTTTTCTAGGATGAACTACTATTTATTGGACAACCCACCTGAGATAATTTGATAGTATTTTTTTTTTCAGTTACTATGCAAAACGCGACGTTTTATTTGTAATGTTTGCAAATTGATGAAACTGATAAGTTATGAGCTCATCACCCTAACTCTTCTTCCACTATTTCCAAATATTTTGCCTTTCAGAATATTTTCTTATTATAGTTACCTGAGATATCTAAAAGATTATTTGGAATATATATAATTACTGCAGACGAGACAGTTTCATTACCCACAGGGCCTTCTGTGATGCACTTGCTCAAGAAAGTGCAAGACAACCACCCAACCTGAGCAGCACCATTGGCAGCCACCTGTATGGAAGTAGCAACATGGGCTTAGGCTTATCTCAGGTAGGTCCGCAGATCTCCTCCATACCTGACCAGAACAACCAATCTAGTGACGTCTTGCGTCTCGGCGGTGCCCGCACTGGTCAATTCGACCACATTCTCCCACAATCCCTTGGCTCATCCTTTAGACCTTCACAGCAAACTATGCATTCCCCAGCTTCCTTCTTCATGCCAGAATCAAACCAAAACTACCACCCTGACCAGCACCACCAGTCTCAACAAGGGTTGGTGCAGAACAAGCCATTCCAGGGACTAATGCAATTGTCTGACCTTAACAATCATAACAACAGCATAAACAATTCCCCATCTGGAGCCAACCTCTTCAACCTTCCCTTCCTCTCCAGTAACAGCACCATCAATGGCAGCAACAACTCCTTCTCTGAGCATTTCAACAATGGCAGTGGCACCGGCAACGGCACTGGCGGCAGTGGAGGAGCCCAAGAAGGGACCAATTTATTCACTGCAGGTACTATAATGGGTGATCATCAAACAACCTCCAGTGCCCCTTCTCTATTCAGCACATCTCTCCAAAGCAGCAGCGCCATCTCTCACATGTCAGCAACTGCACTGCTTCAGAAAGCTGCTCAAATGGGTGCAAGTTCCAGCAATAGCACTGCCTCACTGCTGAGAAGCTTCGGAAGCACTTCCTCTAGCAGCGGAACCAAATCTGATCATAGGCCACTCGTCTATGGCAGCATTTTCGGTGGAAACGATCAGAGCAACCTGCAAGACCTGATGAACTCATTTGCTGCTAGTGGAAGCTCTTCCATATTCGAAGGTGGTTCTTCTGTGGGGCTTACTGGGTTTGAAGCATATGATCATAATGCAAACAGAGACCCAAAACTGCAGACAATGAGCATTGGAGGCTCTGATAGGCTCACTCGCGACTTTCTAGGTGTTGGTCAGATAGTGAGAAGCATGAGTGGAGGAGGGGTTTCACAAAGAGACCAGCAACAGCAACCGCAACATGGGTTCAACTTGAGCTCTTTGGAGGCAGAGAGAAATGCTGCGCCATCAGGCCAATCTTTTGGAGGTGGAGGGAATTTTCAGTGAGTATGTCATCAGCAGCAAAGAACGTACAAAGGTACGTCAACACAAAAATTAGTGACCTATTATTAAAATGTTTATCTATGATTAAAGTAGGATTTCATTGGTAAATGTGTCTGGGGGTACTTTTTACTGTTTTATTGGTCATGAGTTTTCGAAAGATGCTACCTTTTTTTTTTTCAACTTCTTCAGAAAAAGGGTATGCTCTGACAAGTTGTCTTGCATGGGGTGGACAGCGACGTTCTGCAGTACTTTGTTTCTTCTATTGTCTTCTCGTTTTCATCTTCTTTCATTTTTGGATATATTTTGGGTTGGCGGAGTCACGAGTGCCTAACTGGTTGAATATGACCGAACAAATATCTGCTCTTATCAACTTTGGTGCTCTTGCCACATCACACACACACACATGTATGTGTGTCAGAAAATAAAAGCGTCATCGTAGTTAATTGTTTCATAAATATTTTTAAATTTTTTTGTGTGTATACTTTTAGAGAATGTTTGATGCTTGACAAATTCTAGGAATTATATAAAATATCTTAATGTTTAATGTGGTAACTTTAGACTAAATGTGCGTGAATTAAATAAATGTTAGTTTTATTATCAAATCATGACCATTTTTCTTATGTATATGTCTTGTTTATTTGGTGAGTTCTTGTGTAAAAATTTTAGTTGTGTTGCATGATAGTAAATGGACTGGTAGGAATTAATGGTAAACACAATTTAATTATAGCGATAATAATTTTAGTTTTTATTAATATGTTGTATCTTCTAAGCAGTGCTATATTTGCCTCAATAATAGTCTCAGTTTTCACTAATAATGAGATATGCATGTTAAATTCTACCTTTACCAACTAGTATATCTAATTCCTAAGGGCGAAAAATATGTTTTATTGATATAAATATCGTTTGGTTTTTTCCCGCATCTCTCTAGGAAATAGGAGGACTTTATTCAATGAAAGTGCATGCACTTAGGAGATTGCTTAGCATCTAATATTATATTCTACTCCTCCGTTCTTAAGTTTAAAGTTTCATCATCGCATCTTAATAACCATTTTCATTGAGAGGGAGTATTTCTTAACATGGGTATGCAACATGCTTGACATATCTTAATTGTCTGCATACATTTGCTTTTCACAAACTTAGTGTTTTTGTTATAAGACACCAATCTACTATTTGTCGCACTATATGTAGCCCAACTCGAATTAGGTGATGTTGTAATTTAATTAAGTAACGGCCAACTTTTTCTTTTGGAATTATCTTAGTCTTTCAGCAAACATAATTATTTAAGTTTGGCTTTTTTGCAGGGATTTCAACTTGTTCCATTGAAAGTTGACTATCTAGCTCATCTAATTCGGTTTTTGAGAGCAACATTATGGAAGCATATGGGAGTTTCGATATTTTCCTAATAGCGCAAGCAAACTAGGCTTCTTCAGCTCCGTTACATCTTTCCGCTTTTTTTTTTTCTTCCTACAGTAGTCGGATAATAAACAAAGCTAGCTTAAAGATTTTCATGGTTTAATTTAATGGATTTTGTGATTAGACAATGCAGTAGTTATATTTAAATTTGACTACCAGTTATGACTTTGTCCATATGCTTTTATGCTTAAAATTGGAATGGACAGGTTGGATCCCGTGACATCATATGCTTTTTTAAGTATAAAATGGGATTGCCTTGTGAATATTCTGGGCGATATATTGGGCCAATGATTTTTGGCCATATTGGGCCTATTGATGATGGTAGGCATTTAAGTAGAGAATATTGTGATTTTCTTAAAGATTGAATAATAGTATTTGAGTTCCGAAAATTGACTACTAAAAACAACTTGGACTAGTCTTTGAAGTAATGTGGTTTAACTTGTCTTGACTAGTTGAAACTCGGGGTGTGACACTATTCCTCTTATCACCTGTAAACATGGCTTTATTGAATACAACCTTTTTGTTTCTTCAAGAAAGTTGAAATATTTAGAAATACTTGATTAATTTGTTTTGGTTCAATATATATGTTCTCAATAATATTGGTTAATTTTTCAAAACTATTCTTGTTGAATTTTAACCAAAGACACCGTGGGTGGCGATGCCAACAACAAGGGTGGGGCCTACAACAAGAACGATGAAGTTGGCGATGACAATGATAACAACAGTAATAGTTTTGGAGTGGTGGTGGTGAAAAGGGTAGAGAGAAGATGTTAAGATGGGTAAGTAATGTTGCCTTTTCCATATCGTTAAAATAATTCCCATAACACGAGAATGTAACTTTGCCTCCACCCTTGTGAGAATAATTTTCAACAATTTAGGAATGTTGGATTCACAATAATGACAATTTTTATAATTGAACCAACTATAGGAGTTTTAACATTTTAGATTTCATATTTCAGCGAGTCCTAAAATATTTTTGAATCAAATCCTATATGAGATTTTTAATATATATATATATTCGTACCTAGCCTTGATGGAGCAAGTAGAGGTCTCACCTTTAGGATGAGACTTATAGTATTTGAATAATAGTATTTGAGTTCCAAAAATTGACTACTAAAACAACTTGGACTAGTCTTTGAAGTCATGTGGTTCAACTTGTCTTGACTAGTTAAACCTTGGGGTGTGACACTATTCCTCTTATCACCTGTAAACATGACTTTATTGAATACAACCTTTTTGTTCATTCAAGAATGTTGAAATATTTAGAAATACTTGATTAATTTGTTTTGGTTCAATCTATATGTTCTCAATAATATTGGTTAATTTTTCAAAACTATTCTTGTTGAATTTTAACCAAAGACATCGTGGGTGGCAGTGCCAACAACAAGGGTGGGGCCTATGGCAGGAACGATAAAGTTGGCGATGACAATGATAACAAGAGTAATAGTTTTGGGGTGGTGGTGGTGAAAAGGGTAGAGAGAAGATATTGAGATGGGTAAGTAATGTTGCCTTTTCCATATCGTTAAAATAATTCTCAAAACACAAGAATGTAACTTTGCCTCCTCTCTTGTGAGAATAATTTTCAACAGTTTGGGAATGTTGGATTCACGATAATAACAATTTTTTAAGAATACAATTTTTATAATTGAACCAACTATAGGAGTTTTAACATTTCAAATTTCATATTTCAGCGAGTCTTAAAATATTTTTAAATCGAATCCCATATGAGATTTTTAATATATATATATATATATATGTTGAAATTATATAGTTTTAGGTAAGGAAGTAGTAAAAGAAAGAAGAAATACTAATGAATAATATGAGATTTGATTGATTTGATGTGTTGTAAAATATAAAGTATTAACCCCTATTTATACTAATAATTAGGTCAAGTACTAGTGTAGTACTACTAGTACAAGCCCAAGCTCACTAATACAATAAGACTCATAGCCCTAATTAAAAAAGGAAACAAATAAGGAAACATAATGAAATTAGGAAATAACTCCTAAGATTGCTCCCTCAATTAGATGACTAATTGATTTCACAATATATTATAAAGATCTTCTAAAGATATGCTAAGATATTCTAAGATATACTAAAATACCCTGAAGACATTCTGAGATATTCTAACACTCCCCCTCAAGCTAAATCTTACTAAGCTTTAAGCTTGTTACAAATAAACATGCTAAAAGAAACTAATCCAAAAAATAATGTAGGCTCCATAAATGATAGCTCAAAAGACAACTTTGGGATGCTGAAGACGTTTGGAGAGACAATATATGATATGACTAAGCTACCATGACTCACACTTTAGAGACCATAAGTGAGACAGATGAGGGACCATTTTCTTCAACTTCTTGAGACTGGGATGACCAAGGCGACGATGAAGGAGATATAAAGACTCAGTAGTGGTGCAAATAACCGAAGGTAGAAGCTGGAAATAATAAAGGCAATGTGATTCAAATCCTGTGCCAATCGTCTGTCCCATACTCCGGTCTAGTATGGGCTACAGCGGCTGAAGATTGGCCTTATTGGACTGTTTTGAGCTATAGATACTCCTTGAATTCAACATTTGATAAGATATTCTGATTATCATTCCAATTATCATCGTGCTTGTCTGAAGCCGGAGGCTGTGACTATGACATATGGGCTGATTTCTCAGGGAATCCAATGAGAGAATAACATTTGTCTTTAGTATGATCATGCGATTACAATATGAACACTGTGGACTATTACCAGAACCTGAATTGGACGTTGCAGCGGAAGATTCGAACGTGGAAGCCATTGTATGGGCGATGTGAGTGGATGACTGACTTGGGTGGCCACCCCCCAAAAGTGACAGAGGAGGTGCCGATGAGGTGACAGGGACCGGCGCCCATTTCTGGAGCTAGGCCCGACGTTCCAGGCCGAATGGTGACCGAACGACGGGACGGCTAGCGGAAGGAGTTGACTATTTTGGTTAGAAAAATAACTCAACAAGACGGCTGGAGTGACACACAGCTAATAGAAACTTCATCATCGGTATGACTCATCGGTGAGATAAGAGAAAGTACCACTGATATGACTTGTCAGTGGGAAGAAAAGTCATCGCCGGTATGATTCCTCGACGGGGAAGAGAAGCCGATATGATTCGTCAACAAGAAGTAGCAAAACTTGCAACAAATGCAAGACCCAACACCAGTTGACCCAAAACCTGCCACTTACATAAATAGGTTGGAATCACTACCAACAGATCATTACAAAGGTTACTAAAATTACCATCAGCTACCTCAAAGAAAGTAGGTAAGTTCTGCAAGTTCTGCACAACGTCACAAAAAAAAAGAAGAAGAATTCTTCACAACCTACCACTCCACGTTGTAGCAAAAACAAGTTCTATGATTGATTTGATGTGTTGTAAAATACAAAGTATTAACCCCTATTTATACTAATAATTAGGTCAAGTACTAGTATAGTAATACTAGTACAAGCCAAAGCTCACTAATACAATAAAACTCATAGCCCTAATTAAAAAAAGAAACAAATAAGTAAACATAATGAAATTAGGAAATAACACCTAATATTGTTCCCTCAATTAGGTGACTAATTGATTTCACAATATATTATAAAGATTTTCTAAAGATATACTAAAATACCCTGAAAATATTATGAGATATTCTAACAATATATATATATTCGTACCTAGCCTTGATGGAGCAAGTAGAGGTCTCACCTTTAGGATGAGACTTATAGTATTTGAATAATAGTATTTGAGTTCCGAAAATTGACTACTAAAAACAACTTGGACTAGTCTTTGAAGTCATGTGGTTCAACTTGTCTTGACTAGTTGAACCTTGGGGTGCGACACTATTCCTCTTATCACCTGTAAACATGGCTTTATTGAATACAACCTTTTTGTTCCTTCAAGAATGTTGAAATATTTAGAAATACTTGATTAATTTGTTTTGGTTCAATCTATATGTTCTCAATAATATTGGTTAATTTTTCAAAACTATTCTTGTTGAATTTTAACCAAAGACACCGTGGGTGGCAGTGCCAACAACAGGGGTGGGGCCTATAGCAGGAACGATGAAGTTGGTGATGACAATGATAACGACAATAATAGTTTTGGGGGTTGGTGGTGGTGAAAAGGGTAGAGAGAAGATGTTGGGATGGGTAAGTAATGTTGCCTTTTCCATATCGTTAAAATAATTCCCAAAACACGAGAATGTAACTTTGCCTCCTCCCTTGTGAGAATAATTTTCAACAATTTAGGAATGTTGGGTTCACGATAATGACAATTTTTATAATTGAACAAATTATAGGAGTTTTAACATTTCAGATTTCATATTTTAGCGAGTCCTAAAATATTTTTGAATCGAATCCCATCTGAGATTTTTAATATATATATATATATATATATATATATATATATATATATATATTTTGTACCTAGCCTTGATGGAGCAAGTAGAGGTCTCACCTCTAGGATGAGACTTATGGACAACACGGGAATCCCAAGGGAGGAGAGAGAAAAAAAATGTACACTTATTTGGAATCAAACCCTACATCTGACACTAACATCAAATATCTTTTCACAAAGCTCACGGGACTTCAAAATATTTAACTTATGATTTGGATACTTATCATGTCTTGTGTTTCTATGAATTAAAAATGGAACATAAGTGTAATTTGTATCAGTAAAAACGAAAGAAAAATGATACATGCAATATCAGTATATTTTGGAAGGTTAGTGTAAAAGATAGTTGGATTTGTTCTGTTTTTATTTTAATTTAGACATATTTTTATTATAATTATTAAAAAATCACATTATCTTCATTCCATTTTCTATATTTAAGATTTTCTTAAAGAAATATTGAAAACAACAACAAACCATTTCCTTTACAAAATTTTACAAAATTTTTCCTTTGCTTAAAATGAAACCCCAGTTGTAACTATTGTTAGAAAATTGAATCATCGATTCAATTATGATCATAGCCGAATAAAAAAGAAAAGATTCGATTATGGGTCTGACCCAAAAAAAACTGGCTGAATTAAAATAAAACCACAAATATCAGATTTCTGATTTATTTAAATAAAATGTATTCTCAAATGCGTCTTCCACACATCTGATTTCCCATATCACACGATATGTCAGATCTCTCCTATCTTGTGCAAACAGAAAGGCCACAACCGCACTCTATTTAAGCATCGTCCCTCGTGTCCCAATTCCTTCCAAGTTAATGATATTAAAGAAAAAATAATGGACACATGGGTAAAAAATGAGACAACATAGGGAATAAATATTAAACATTTATTTGAAATTTATAGTTAAAACCCTATATTTGAATGAAGTGACAAATTTTCTGAGACTTCAAGGATAAAAACAAATATGAAGGTGAACAATATCTCCTAATTCTTTTAATAGCAGATATAATGCATATAGATCAGTGCCTAATTCTTTTTTTTAAGGGCTTAAATTTTTCCTAAATGCTCTATAAACAAGCCTCCATCTCCCCACTCCTTAATATCTCAAATACAGTAAGAATATAACAGCACGGTGCTTACATACAGTTCTCGAAAGAGCATGCATGTATTGTTTTGGATTGAACCTCTTAGTCCTCAATTTCAACTAGACTGAATGCAGTATTTGACAGAAGCATGAAGTAGAGTGTACAACTTGGCCACCATAAGCGTAGCATTATATGTAGTATTACCCAACAAAAAGTTTCCGCGCAAAACTAATTAAATAGACGTACAGGCAGAAAGGACAGGAAACAAATGCTGAAGAAAGCAAATCACGCTAAAGGAAATCATAGGCGACTTATCACAGCTTCCACTTCAGAGGGGGTATAAAGATGATATGTTGGAGCCACCTTGGCAATGTCAACGTTATTGGGAGTGACCTAAGTTGAATAATACAATAGAAACAAGTTATATTTTATTTTCCATTCCATTTCAGGGATGGACAAACAATCAGCAATACATGTATTAAATTTTATCCTTACCTTCTCTTCCATAACTTGCTTCAGAATGGATAAAGCGATAGTCTCGGCTTCTTGAAGAGTTAGGTCCTGCATAACATAATAAATTGACACCCAATTTTCATCTCATGATGCTTCTAGCATGAAAAATAATCCTTCAAAGCAACATTTGTCAGGGGATAGACAGAAAGAGGAACTTGTTATTTGGGCATGAATGGTGTACATTAATTTGAAATATTAAAAGCATTTGACTAGTTTAACATTTTTTCAGACAAAAAACACAGCCGGTGGATATAAACTCGGATAAATATCATTATACTTGGTAGAAATGTAAATAATGGAATAATTAAAGTATACTTACTTGGTAGGAGGGGGATGGGATAAAAATAGGATTTTTTTTTATCAATTATGTTCATCATTGACAAGGTTGATCATATCTTCTCATGAATTAAATGAAAATTAGGTAGAACCAAAAGTACAATTTAATCTTTGGGATTTCAGATAGAATGAATACATTGTTTGAATAGTGTTACCTCTTAGAAATGTTATTTATAACGATATTAAGGTAATTATTGTATAACATATTTTCATTCTTCTCCATCTTCACTCTTAAGGAACATGACCAACAAAATCAGTTTTCAAGCCTTCCACCTCTTTTCCTGCTCTACCAGAATTACATGTGTAAAGTCTCCTCATTTCTTTATGTTTTCACTCCTTTTTACACTTTCCACCATACCAGCCAGGTATAATTTTACTTTTATAGGCGGAATAGAAGGTTTAGAAACAACCCACAGTAAGAACATGGATAATTGGATACCTTGTTGTATTGTTCTTGCAGAGAACTGTCTGCACCTTCTGACCCTGAACCAATAGCTTTTGCATTGCATTGCCAAAATGTGCCAGATGGATCAGTGTAATATCTGCAAATCAGAAAATTTAAATTCAGTAAGAACAAGTTCAGAATGAAAAAGGGTATCAACAAGACCAGCAGCAATAAACTAAACAGTATTATCCGGTCACTGAAGTAATAGGCCTACAAAAACAAAATAATTATGCTGTGCATTTATTTTCTGTTTAAACAATAATCTGCATTACTGTGACATACATATATATGAAAACTGTTTACATTGAGCCTTTATAGAGAGGTGAGGTACACAACTGCCTCCCCCCTAATTGTTTCCCCATTAAGTAAGGTGCATTGTTTAGAAAAAATGCTAAGTTGCAACCATGAACTGGTTTCGATGGAGAACCTAAAAAGAGTTTACACGAATAAAGGTCAAATATATTTTGTTCTGAGAGTTGAACTTGCAAGGTAGACAGCTGAACCACAAAAACAATATTCTATTTACACCACAAACCATAAGTAAGAGAATGAGGTACATAGATGAACCTAAAATGTCATTTTCTTTAAACCACAAAAAAAGATGATAAGAAAAGGTGAGGCAATATCACATGATTACATGACTATGAATTACCGCAAAGAACTTCAGAGTTCCTTTTAGGAAAAAGAAGAAATTTAATAGAAAGAAGGGAATAAGTGACAACTAAAGAGGATAAGTTGTCCTCCAAGGAACCGGAAAAAAAAGAAGAGAGAAATTACAGAAAAGGAATTCTTGGCGACAATATTTCCAGTTCAGGAACAATTAAACACTCAAGAAGTTAATTAAGTCAATAAGTGGCATTAAGCACTCTCAGAACATGGTTAAACAGTTAAGTTGTTAATTGTTCTTAAGCTAGAAATATTTTTACCAAGAATTCCTGTTTTGTAATTTTACCGATCCCCTCCCCCCCCCCCAAAAAAAAGCATAGATACAAGAAACAACAACATCAATTCAAAAAAGACCACCAACCTCATAGGTTCATACAAATAAATCTCTTTAAAGCAACCACAGGATGAACACAGAAAAAAAGCCAAAAAGACAACTCTATCGCATTCAAGCGGAATGGACATACACCCACAACTAATCATTGCTTAATAAAAGGAACAAACACTTACAAACTAGGTCCATTCTCATCATGGCCAGCAATGAGGAGAGACACTCCAAATGGTCGAGACTGCCATAAGGAAAAAGAAATGCCATATGTTAAAATGCATACATGATGACACAGGTGCCATCTTATATCAAGTCAGAAATAATATTTAACTTGAAAAGTTGAGTTGTTAACTGCAAGATGAGAAGCAAATGAATGTAATTAAGGATTTTATTTTTAAAAAATGAAGGTTTCAGGGAGGCATATCATATTCAACTTAAACGGAAATTTTCAAGGTTTCAAATCTATCAGGCGAACATGGTCTCCTGCTATAGGACCACTACCATTTAGTATTTAGTATTTTGTGCAAATGAATAAGGTATATTGGCACATGCAACTGAACCAGACTGTCTAAAAAAAGCACATTACAAGAGGCATTACGCCTTTAATTAGAAATGCCATCTATTCAACAATAAATGTAAACCATGGAATGTGTGCATCCTGAAATTTTGAAGTGATAATAACTCTATGTTTAGATTTCCAATCAACATTCATCAAATGCAATAGAAAAAGTACAAGTATTTCTAGCAAATAAGTAAACATGAAGCAACTAAGCAAGAAATGTTCATAAATTGTTGGGCCTAAACATACCACGATAGCATCATAAGCAAGCAAACAAAAATAGACATGAATACCAAAACTAAGAAGTTCTTTACCATGGATTCTTCATCACCTTCACCGAAACGCAAGGCTAGATCACAAAGAGCTTGGGTCGTGGAATCTACAGTCATTGGTTCACCATAGGAGAACCTATGATTCTGTGAACAATAAACCGATATATATCAATCATTAGCTAATCAACTGCCTACTACATCCTATACGGTTAACAATACCTGAGTTTCCACTCGTGCATGTTCAACAAGTGTTCGAGCATCAGCAATCAATCCACTCATTGCACAACCTATATGCTCATCAATTTCCATAATTTTCTCCACACTACTAGGCTCCTGAAAGAGAATTTTAAACAAAACAATATAAAAGAAGTCTCACGCAAGCAGATAAATCACAATGCCAAGAGAAAGTGATTACAACAAGACAGTACCAGCAGCGGTGAAGTGATACGCTTTTCAACAGCAAGGACAACACCTTCTCTTGTCTTCAACCCAATTGCAGTTGATCCCAGCTGCAATCAATTCAAAACCCATTTATAAATACAATCGTATTAACACAAATACCAAACTTTGATGTCCAAAAAAGCCAACAGTGCACACAATTAACAATTTGCTAATTCCCAAATAACAGAAGTCCATACCACAAAAGCAAAATTGAAAATAAGGGAAATTTAAAATGAAATAATTTGCACCAGTTCCATCATTACAGAAACAGCGTCTTATAGTGCTCCAAACCCCACTTTTTTTTTCTTTTAATTTACTTCATAAAAATAACACGAGATTTTGAAGGCACAGGAAGTGAGAGATCAGGGGCAAGAGGCATACCTTGATGGCCTCGATTGCATATTCAACCTGAAACAAACGTCCTTCAGGAGAAAAGGTGTTGACTCCTCGGTCATACTCAGTCCTATTTCACACACCCCACACAAAAACAAACAAAAAAACCCAATAGATTTTCAGGCGAACCCAGTCGTCAATCTGAAGATACAAATCACGAATCAAGCAAGATGAAAACCCTCAAATGCATTTTCCAACCAAAATGGGGTTCACCTTGTGAGAAACATCTTCGATTCGATTCGATTCGTTCGATGAAATCACTGCATAGAAAACCGCGGAAGAGAGAGAAATTAGAACAGAGTAACGAAAGAGAAGATGCGCATAGAAGAGATTGAGAAGCATTTTGGGTAAACGAAATTGTGAGTTACCCAAAAAAAGGCACTTGCTTTGGTTGCTCTTCTCACTGTGGTCTCTGCGCGAACACGAAATAAGACTAGCGGAGAGCACAAAAGGGCTTTGCTTGCTTGCTCGAGGGGTCTTGCCTTGTAAAAAATAATGACAACAAAAAAAAGTTAAATTCAGACCCAAAGACTATTTTTTATTTTTAGCCGTTCGATTTGACACCTCAGATGCGGACTATTCGATCGTGTGGCACAGATTGGGATGGGAAGAAAAAATACTTATGTAATCTCATACTTTCAACAGTTTCTCACCGTTTAGATCTGATGTAAATTTAATACAATGAAGTAGTATAATGTTTGTAGTGGATTAATGTTGGGTTTAATTTTAATTTAATGTTAGTGTAAATTTTTTTTATATTTTCATTTAATTATATATTGTCAAATTTTTAAAAAAGTTTGACTATTATAATAACTATTTAAAAAATCTAACTCTTTTAATAATGTATCAATGCATGATAAGATAACATAGTATGTGTTTGGATTAGTTGTAAAAAAAAATTATGTTAAAAATTGATTATATGTATAATTGATTTTAAAAAAAATTGATTATGAGAAAATTAATTTATGTTTGAATGTGTTAGTTGATAATCGATTTTAAGCTAAAATTTTTTGTTTGAATTGTATAAAAAAATTACTTTTATGTATTAAATTACCAAAAGATATATGAAATGATTAAAAAAATAATTTGGTTGAGGGTAAATAGGTATTTCTCTCTTAAAGCTTTTGAAATAATCTAAAATCAAATAATTAAAAGCTTAAAATAAAAGATTTTTTAAAAAAGTTATTTTTAGTTATGAAAAAATAATCTTAACTTATAATTAATTTTACACACTTTAAACAAACAAGATAAATTTAAGATAAAATAAATTTTATTTTAAAAAAACGATTATTCCAACAATTTAAGCAAAAACAAACATGTTTATAGTGAATTAAAATTAAATCTATTACTGTAATAGTCTCATAATATATAAGAAGTTTGATTTAGGTTTTCTGATATTTATTATAACAAAAAAATTATATAATTTTTTATTTTATAATTTTATTAATAATAAATTTGAATTAGTAAAAATATGTTATTTATTAATATAATTAATAATTAATTACTTCTGATAATATATTAGATAGCTAATAATATCGTATATAAATAGATATAGATTTCTCCATGGAAGGCTGGCCATTTTGTTTTTCTACCTAAATATAAAATTAAAATAGTTTTGGAGAAAAATAAACGGATTTTAACGCTATTATATTTAAAGGAAAAATATTAATTACACATAAATCATCAATTAATTATTTAATTAGTTGTTTATCAATCACTTTCGTATAACATGTTACCTGCTACCTTGGTGGCTTGGTTGGCCTTTCCGAAAGCTTCCTAAGATATTTTTAGGGTTGGTTATAAAGTTAGAAAATTTGATTTTTTTTAAAAATTAATTAAATATTAAATTAAATTATTTAATAATTTTTTTATTTTTTATATTTAATATGTGATTAATTATATATAAATTATTAAATAAATTAGTTAAATATTTAATTAATTTTTTTTAAAAATCAAATTATCTCACTTGACCAAGACGAATCTTAATTAATTTTTAAAAGAAATTAAATTATCTCACTTGACGAAGACGAATCTACGTGTCATTTTCCCATATTTTTATGGATATTTCTTGCTTACTCCATATCTCATTCGTTCCATATCAAAAGAAAAAAGAAGACATTTTTAACGCCTTAAAAGAAAATCCATCCATTCATTATCCAGACCCGGACCTTCTCTTACGTGCCTTCATGTAAGTTCCATTCCATTTTTCTTCATTTCAATCTTTTATACCATTCTCTTGCTCTTAATTGTTCTTCCTCAACCATTTTTGGACATGGCCCATTGGATTGAACATTTATCCTATAGGATGTTAGGAATGGTAAATTGGTAATTTTATTTTGAAGTGTTCACTGAAACTTTTTCTTATGCTGTTTTGCAGGTTAAATTGTATATGCACAGTGAACCACACATTTATAGAATTAAGAGCTTGCATGAATGATTTTGAATGGAAAACAAATGATTCCAGTGGTGTGGCTTTGGAGAAGTTCAAAAGAGACAGTGTTTATGTTGACAAGGGTGGCAAATTAAGGAACTTCAATCACAAGAAATTGTCCAGGAAAAGATGTAATGCTGTGCTGGAACACAAGTTTGTTCACTTGTTCTTTGAAATATGTGTTGGAGTGTGTGTATCATGTTTGTAAAGTGTGTAATTTTCTCTGACCAGGTGGTTCTTTGAGAGGACGAGGATGGAAATATGGGTCTGGGTTTGTTGATGGGATTTTCCCGGTGTTGAGTCCCACTGCCCGGCAGATTCTGGACTATGTACAAAAGGGTGTAGATACTGAGCACATTTGGGGTTCACTTGACATGCTTCCTGCATCTCTTGCCACATGGGATGACATTGTCAATGTGGCTGTTCAACTTCGTATGAGGAAACAGTGGGATTCAATTCTTTCGGTGAGAAAATTTTCCTCTGTAATTTCACACTTTAATTTGTTTTTCATTTTTGCACGGATTAATTATGATTTTTCAGGATTATTTAGTGGAACACTTAATGATACCTCAGAACATATACCATCAGTTTAAACCAAAAAATAGCAAGTCAATCAATTGTCAAATAAGTATCTTTGTACTTTCACCTGAAGATCTTTTAATTGTCGTTGCATGCTTTATCTTCCTTTCTGCTTCTAGCAGATTTACCTAGTACAATTTTTAGCAGTCATGTTATTTGAAGGATGGAGCTTGTCATGTTCTCTCTCCTCTTGTAAAGTTTCGCCACTGAATCCATCATGCATTTATGTGTTGGTATCTATTTCAGAGGACTTGGGATGTGACGATATCATATGTACAAGTGAAGCTATGCAATGGCACTTGTTTTGTGCTTGTATTTAGGATTGTCAGTTTCTTTAGGTGGAAAACTAGTTCTAAGTCTCCGGATATACGTTCATACTTTGTATCATATTGGAAATTGAATATGTACATATTGTGACACTTTACATATATTAATTGATGAAATGCTAACTACATATATTTGTATAACAAAAGGATTAAGAAAAACGTCTCAAAGTCAAAACTACTTTAGTATTGTTTATTATTGACGTAGTGTAATGCTCTAAGACTAGCACCTGCCTATTACAGCATTGTGAAGTTACTTGGCAGCTTTGTGTTAAGCATTTTGCTATTTTTGGGGAGCTCTGGAATCTGGATGCATCCACTTACATTGAAGCTCTTTCTTGTTACAAATTTTTGAGGTTAAAGGAGAGTGAGGAGTGTAAGGCTTTGTGGACAAGTGCACAATTTACAGGAGTTTGGCGTATTTGGTTGCAGCCTAATAGTGGGGTTTCTAGTTAGAAATGTTTGCATGTACAACTTCTTTGGGATAGACTTATTTTCTTAGCCTTCTTGCAGGTTGAGGGAAATGGTGGTAAATGGTTTATGAAAGGGATTGAGCATTGGGCAGCTCTTTTGAGCTGACAATTCTTCCTGTGGTTCCTTTTGTTATCCTTTGATAATTCTAGGAGGATGCTTGTCCTCTGATCCTGTACTTTCTTCTCATCTAATGCAATTCTTGTTTTATCCAAAATGGCAAAAAGTAAAAAAAAGAAAAAGATAAGCTTAATCATTTCCCCCCTAAGAAAAGTTATGCTTTTCAAAGCATAGTTTTTAGTATATAGTTAAATTTACATGACTGAGGTTTAGTGTCTATGAAATGAAATGGAGAATTCCACTCTTATTAAAGAATTTCTCACAGCTGAGTTGTTCTTGTTTTTGTTTCTCACATCTGAGTTTTTTTTTTTCTTTTGGGTTTGGCTTGCGAATTAATATTGTTTGCCATAACAGAAAAAAATCTGTACAGATATGTAGATGGATACTGCTTAGGAGCTCCTTCAAACCAGATGTCATCTGTTATAATTTACTCATAGATGCTTTTGGGCAAAAGTCTCTACACAAGGAGGCAGAATCCACATATCTGCAGCTTCTTGAGGCTCGATGCATTCCTACTGAAGATACTTATGCCCTTCTTATAAAGGCCTACTGCATGTCTGGGCTGCTAGGGAAAGCTGAAGCTGTCTTTGCCGAAATGCGAAATTATGGGCTTCCTTCAAGTATGTTCCTGAATCAACTTGTTCACTCATACATGCTGAAAGAGAAATATAATCAAAGATTGGGGACTTGACATAATGATAGTTCTCAAAAACATTATTAGTTCAACACCCAAAAAATATATCAACCATACAAATGTCTTTTGTGGGTTGGAATTCTTTATAATGAGAAACCTTTCATAGTCGTAGTCTCCCATCCCTAATCAGATCTATATTATTTGCAGATGCGTGTTTTTATGTCAATCTACTGTATTTTAAGAACACTCTTTTGCTTTGTCTTCTGTAGATGTGATCATTTAAACTACTTTAAATGTGTTTAGTACTTTATTCTGTAATCAATGTAGCATATGCCAAAACGGTGAGATTGAAACGAGACTTGTTTTCTCAATCTTAAAAATGTTATAATTATCCAACTCTGCTTGACTTTGAGGACCTGGAGAACCTAGGTAATCTTAGTATTCAAAGTTATGAGACTATGAGGAGACGGCTGAGTTACATCAATATCAATACTAATCAAAAGTATGTATAGAATAAGAAAAGTTAAATGTGCTATATTTTTTCTAAACAAAATGCCATTTCATTACTCTTTCCCCGGACTCCTCAAGGTTCATGTATAAGTTATACGTACTGACAAGGTTTGCTGTAACTCCTTTTACTGAGGTATTCTATTCTGTCTGGGTTACCTGTACAAGTTCAGCAATAGTTATTTTGCTGTTGCGAGACCAATTCCTATGAGGTTAATAAGAATCTAGGACAGCAAAAAGGTTGCCAACTTTTCTGTGCAATTATTAGTTGGATTGGTGAGCATCCAATTTTAGAGTTTCAGACATTAGGTAAGAGATAAGATGCATCAGAGGAAGTGATAGGGACATTGTATGTATCATGCTTTCACCAGCTTTAATACTCTTCTGTAGTTAGAGAGTTTGATCTGAACTTTACTTTATAGAAACCATTTTTTAGGACAACTTGCGTATGCAACCATTGATCATGGCTAGAAATTTAATCTTTTAAAGTAGCTAACCATTTATCAGAATGAATAACTCAGGTGCAGTTGTATACAACGCTTATATTGATGGACTAATGAAAGGAGGAAACCCTGAAAAAGCGGAAGAGATTTTCCAAAGGATGAAGAGGGATGGCTGCAAGCCATCAACTGAAACTTATACCATGTTGATAAATTTATATGGAAAGGTGAGCTTATTTAGGTTCGTTTGAATTTTTTCCTAAAATTTTATTTGTTACGTTTCAGTTTTAAGTTTTCTATATGATCTGATGGGTTCCAAAATAATTTACATTCAAGGCGTCAAACTTCGTAACTGTCTTGGACTAAACCCAATTACATGCTATTGCTGACCTTCACAAGTAGAAAGAAGGTAATGTTTCATATGTCCTAAAGGTTAGGACCCTTGATTAGAGCCAACATGATGCAGGATGAACTAGCATCAAGAAAGCCTAAGTCAAATTCAGATTGTTTGGTTTACTTATGATTTATGGGGCTAATTGTAATATTCATAGATCTTCCTAGATCACAATTTTCCAGAGTTATAAGGATCAGTAAGCTGTGATTTTTTTAATGTGAATGGGATTATTTTAGTAATTTTTGTGTTTCTTTGTCGTGGTCTGTGTTGAGCTGGGTTTATGTTATTTGCTCTTGTTTTAATGTCACATATTTAGTAGTAGTAGGGAGTCTAAGTCAAGAGTAATGAGCTTTATATATTTAATATACATATGGGAAAACTAATTGCTTAGGATATAAAGCATATACACAATGTTGGATCCCACCTGCATAGCACATGGGACTTAACTAGCCATAGAATAAACACTATTAATTCAGGCTTCTTATGATGCATGATGTTAATCTCTTAGTTTGTAGCTGTTGGTGTAATTATGCTGTGTGTTATTTTTGTTTGCATACATGTATTCTCCATATTTTGACATCATACTGATTTCTGGTTCAGCTAAAACTGCTCTGGCAGATGATGATACCTGAATGTAAATGTGTGTTTTGCTTGATAGTGCAGTCACAATAATATTTCATTCTTTGCTTCATATTGGTCATATCCAAATAATATTTTATTCTGTTAATTGTTTTGAAATTTGAATTTTATGCAGGATGGTAAATCCTGCATGGCCTTAAAAGTGTTTAATGAAATGATGAGCCATAAGTTTAAACCTAATATTTGCACATATACTGCTCTGGTGAATGCATTTGCTAGAGAGGGACTATGTGAGAAAGCAGAAGAAGTATTTGAGCAGATGCAAGAAGCTGGTCTTGAACCTGATGTATATGCTTATAATGCCCTCATGGAAGCTTACAGGTTGTTACGGAAGATGGTATAAATGCCTTCTTGATTGATGAATTTATTATCCTTTTAAACTGTTTTGTTCTATCAACTTGGTCTTTTAAAGGCTGTTGGAGATGTATAAATGAATAAGTCAGTAATGAAAACCTTAATATTTTATGTAACATGTTGTGCAGAAGAACTTAAGGAATGGTGTGGGTTTGTATGATTTGTTTAATCGTCATTGCATCAAATAGGCTATCCTGTAAACTAGTTATTGTAATTATGATGTATAATAACTGCAAACTTTTTTGAATATTTGGTTCTTTGACCTATGTAAACCTAAGAACACGGGGGCTTTGGGCTTGGAAGCTGTGTCTGGCAGCATTTCTGTATCATACAAATGGTTGTGGTGCTTTCCCTTGGAATCACTTTTACATAGGAATCAGATGATTTGGATCAAATATAGGCTTCATTAGAATGGATTGGATGCTTGGGTTGCAGTAAATGGAACTCCAGTTCTTAAAATTTCACTTCTCAGGGTATGCTTCTTTCTTGCCTTTGATTGCTTGTTGAGCATGGTTCTCATGTAAGGTTCTAGGAGATTTTGTGCATTGGCAGTGTTTCTATCATTTTCTGGGCTGTATCATTTGTCCTCCTGGACCATCCCAGTTGCAGGGTTTAGTCATCAGAGACACTACATAATTTTGTGGAACTTTCACTTCTTTAGAAATCTTAATGAAGGAGAAATTTCTAAGTTGTTTCTTGACTTATTTAACTTGATTTCATTCAGACTGCTTCTAGTGAGGATAAAAAATAAATCCTTCTTCCAGTTTCTCACCCAATGATAAAAGAGGGATAAATTACTTATCTAGGGGCATTCTATGGAAAAGGCTTTATTGGGAGAGGCTGAACCTACTTTAGTGATCTCTCCGCCTCAAAAGGGATTAGTCTCTGGCTGTCGGCTAGAGGATATCCTTGGTTCTCACAAAAAAAAGGGGCATTCTTTGGAAACCTGATCACCCTCTACGGTTTAAGTCCTTCATTTGGACTCCAGTACGCTATAGTATTCCATTCAGAGCTCTCGTGATGTATGTCTTATGTCTTCTTCTACTGCTGAGACCAGTAACAATTTGTTTTTACACTGTCCAGCCCCATGGTAACGTTTGAAGTAGACTTTTTGGTATCTTTGGTGATATCTGGGTTATTCCTGCCAACTTGAACAATTCATGCTGGCATTTCAGGGTTTGGGAGGAGAAGGAGGGTAAGGCAATGTGAAATGTTTGCTATATATTGGTGTTTTTAGTAGGTGAGAAATGGCAGAATTTGATGATAAATCTGTGTAATTGTCACTTTTAAGGTGCTGATGGCTTCTTTGTGGTGCTTGGCTAATGCCTAATGGCTTCTTTGTCTGATATGGTATGGGATAGGATACCTATGCTGTGCTGATGTGTGCTCTTCCTTTTCCATTTGTTTTGTGTTTTCTTTCCTCTGTTCCCTTAAAGAGGATGCCCCATACTTTGACCATGCTGTGTGTACTTTTCTTTTCTTTATTTTTTCCTATTCAAATGAATAATCTTCTTTCATAAAAATGGAAAAATGAAAGTAATAGAAATACTTGGCTGTGATGGATGGACTACTTTGTATCATGTCATGTGAAAACTTGAGAGCAGCTGACTGACATATTCCCCAAAGCTTAGTCGTAATCAGGTTAATTATGTTTGTAACAAGCTAGGCATGATTAACATTGACGCTCAAGCTTGAGGGGGAGTGTAAGAACATAATAAGTGGATGTAGGCTTACTTTAATATGGATTGTTCTTGTGTATATATGTACTACTCTTGTACTACACCCTAATATATATAAATATACATACAGGAAGGCAAGCACATTGCACACATTGCGTTAGTGCATTAAACATACAAACCTACTCCTCTCTCTCTCTCCCTCTCTCACTCTCAATACTCCTAACAGCTTCCAAATCACCCCGACCCTCACATACACCCATTGAATCTACAATCCAACTATTTCCTACCATTAATCCACCCAAGGAAACCCTAGTTTTAGCCTACTAAATCCTAATCCATTGCTGTCCTACATTACAAACAAGAAAAATACTAAATGACATGAATGAACACTGAACGTGTTTCAAGAGATGTATGTATTTCACAATGGAATTTGTAATTTTAGCTATAATGCTACTTTATGCAATAAATCTTATGGTTTTATATGTAGTGGAAAAAATCATGATTTTCTTCCCCCAGCAGTCGTGCAGGTTTTCCTTATGGGGCTGCAGAAATTTTTTCACTAATGCAGCACATGGGATGTGAACCAGATAGAGCTTCATATAATATCTTGGTAGATGCATATGGGAAAGCAGGTTTTCAAGATGGTAATTACCTGCCCTGAAAAGTTGTCATGTTGTTTTGTTTATTCAAATGATCTATTAGACAATCTTATGGATTGTGGCCAAAATTTGCATCATCTTTCTGAAAATGTATGAAGATCTGAGAGATAAAATGTGCATTCTAGAATAACTTCACTTCAAATCTGTTCCCCCCCCCCCCCCCCCCAAAAAAACTATTTTTTTCTGCATATAAAAGACGAAAGGTCTAACAGGGTTGCAAAATTAGAATTCTTTAGAAGATTCGACACAATTCATTCAATTCTCTACTTGAAAATCTTGAGGTGAGGCTGCTACATCTAAAAGATATACTGATGTACATGATAAAGAAACATAAAGAAAAATATGTATGATAAGATTTATTTTCCTTATATTTGCTTTTACAATTGTTGTGAGTTGTGACATATTTAGCATGTCCTGAAGTGCTAGTCGAAGCACATTGACACAGTGACACCCAATATTACAAACGGAATATTTTGAAGTGGAATCAAGAAGCTGAAAAAATTGACATGTAACATCACATTTTTCTTTTGAATGGTTATTTTTAGGAGAAAAAGTGTTAATTACGAGAATTTTTTAAGCCTTATAAATTCTTGAAAGGCAAGTTATAGTTATTTTTAAAACGGCCATAATAATTTCTGAATTAGGTTAAATCTTTACGTGTTCTGAATCGTCCAACTTCTTTCTTTCAAGCTGTCATATAGATTCTTTGGCTTTTACACAAGCCAGTAGCCACACTACAAAATATTGAAAAGGGAACAATATTCTTGGTTGAGTCAATTTTAATTAATTTCATAGTTTTTCTTTATCTGTTTACCCCATTTTACTTGTCTGATGCATGTTTTCTTTCTCGTCCATATTTATGAAATTCAGATGCTGAAGCTGTTTTTGAAGATATGAAGAGAGTGGGAATAACACCAACAATGAAGTCCCACATGGTACTTTTGTCTGCCTATTCCAAAATGGGCAGTGTGAGTAAATGTGAGGACATTCTTAACCAAATATGTAAATCTGGCCTGAAACTAGACACTTATGTTCTCAACAGCATGCTGAACTTGTATGGACGGTTGGGCCAATTTGGAAAGATGGAGGAAGTTCTGACAGTGATGGAGAAAGGATCGTATGTATCTGATATTAGTACATACAATATCTTAATAAACAGGTATGGACAAGCAGGATTTATTGAGAGAATGGAAGACATCTTTCAGTTGCTACCTAGTAAAGGTTTAAAACCTGATGTGGTGACTTGGACTTCTCGTATTGGAGCCTACTCTAGAAAAAAGCTTTATGTAAGGTGCTTAGAAATATTTGAAGAAATGATTGATGCTGGTTGTTACCCAGATGGAGGAACCGCTAAGGTACTCCTTGCAGCATGCTCCAATGAAGATCAGACTGAGCAGGTTACTACTGTGATTAGAACAATGCACAAGGATATGAAGACTGTTTTGCCAGTATAAGTTTTTTGAACTTTGACCTAGTAGTTATTGCTTTAATGTTGTATTCTTGATGCACTACCTTCTTCATGCTTGCTTTATTTCATATTTCTCCCACCTGTGTCCTTGAATATATGGTACTTCTTTCAAATTGGACTTTCTATATTCGAAGTTGTTATTTATATTCGATAATCTTGTTCTGCCACTGATAAAGGTACTAGCTTTACCACGTGAGTGTTGATAACTCAAATTAGTTCTGAAACTACAAAAACAAAATGCTCAGAGTGAGGCGTAGTTATAGGGATAACGCCTCAATGATTTAGACCATATGAAGATAAAATTATAGCTTTAAGCCTTTAACAGAGAATACTATGAAGTATTTTAGAGATACACACTTTATGAAGTATTTTAGAGATACACTTTATATATGTAGCAGTGTTTAATCACGGTTCTCTCACTTTTCTCATTAGCACTTTATACATTCTTTTTATTTTTTGGTGTTAAGGTGAGGCAGTGTCAGTTCAGGTCAGCTTGAACAATATGTCTAACAATATATCACATACCTCCGCCAGTAAGCCAATTTCTTGGTGTTTTGATATATTCTTATCAGAAGCTAAAGTATGGTACACAATGCCTTACCTAAAAGAGAAATGAAAGGACAATATTTGGGTCTAACTAAAAATGTTAATGTAAATAGATACTCAATATTTTATTTATCAATATATTACACTTCTATCCCAAAACATAGATATTTTCCCAAATTTGAAAAGTCAATAAGAAAAGTCAATAAATGAGGAAAGAACTCAAATTAAAACTATATCATCAGGCATATAATAAAAAAACACATTGTTCTTATTGAGGAAATTAATTAAATCCATGACTCTCGTAAGGAAAGAAACTGAAAAAATAAATTATAAAAAAAGAAAAAAAAAGGGAACTGTTGGAGCTTGTATAGAAAAAAAAAATAGATATAATAAATTAATAATAGACAAAAGAATCCAGGAAAAGAAAAACTATTAGTAGATCATAAAGGAAACAAGACAATATTCTTAGCGAGGAAAAAGGTTAAAATTTATTTGATTATTTACCTAAAATATAGATATTGCATTCCTGTCCATATAACACATTTTCCCAAATTTGGAAAGTCGATAGACGAGGAAATAATTCTAATTAAAACTAGATCAGGTATATAATGAAAAACAAATTGTTCTTGTTGAGGAAATAAATTAAATTCATGATCTCATAAGGAAAGAAATCGAAAACAGAAATTATAAAAAAAAAAGAATTATTGGAGCTTGTATACAAAAAATAAAAATCCAATAAAAGAAAAGCTATTAGTCTATTAGTAGATTATAAAGGAAACAACGCAATGTTAATGAGGAAAAAAAGTTAACATTTATTTGACTCGTACGGAAAGAACTCAAATTGAGTCAAGAAATAAGAAAATCATTCAAAATAAAAAAATTAGTGCATTAACAGTGGCGGAGCTTGAATAAAAAATTTGGGAGAGCAAAATAAATGTTCAATATATAAATTAATCTACAACATCGATAGATAATTTCTAACAAATTCATACTTCAAAAAAGTATTATATCTAAAATTTTTAAAAATTATTAAAATGTTAAATCATGCTCTTTCTTTGATGCAAAAGTGATTAATTCAAATACTTTTCGGACGCCACTTAGTATACAGTAAAAGTAAAGTCCATTTACAAAAAGTTTAAGTGAGTCAAATAGGATTTAGGGTTTGTTTGGTTAAATGTGGAAGGAAAGAGTTTTTAACGGAGAGAAAACATAAATTTATTTTTTTACACAATTATAATATTTAATATAGCATTTAATTTAGGAATATTTTAATCTATTTTTAAATATATATTTTCTCTCATTCAAATTTTTTCACTTTTGAAAGGGAGTTAAAATTGCCTTATGAAAAATTTTGTTCTCCCCCCTTCCAAAAAATTAAACTAAATACATAAAATTTAAAATAATTTCTCTCCTCCCCTCCCCTCCATTTCCCTCCAACCAAACACTATATTAAGATAGATTTTGTAATGTATATAAGTGTAAAGTAGTATGCATAAATAAGTAATCAAATATCATCATATATATAATGAAAGTGAATGCGTTGCACATAAATTAGGTTCTTAATAGCTTTCTAAAAAAAATTACACCAACACAAATAAATAAAAAGATATTAAAAAAATTAAAGACATACAATTTTTACCTTGTATTTAAAAACTTAATTTTTTCCCCATATATTATAAGAACTTAAAATATGTTCAGTTATATATAT
This sequence comes from Styphnolobium japonicum, assembly GCA_023212625.1. Lineage (NCBI taxonomy): Eukaryota > Viridiplantae > Streptophyta > Magnoliopsida > Fabales > Fabaceae > Styphnolobium > Styphnolobium japonicum. The sequence continues at coordinate 2,461,432 of JALBWW010000013.1, forward strand.
ATATATATATCGTATAACTAATGGATATACATCGTGATAAATATATTGATAACCATATATGTCTAAAAGGAACAAAAAACTTCTTTTTAATTCATTACATTGATGGATAGCATCAATGTTAAGGGTAATTTTTTTATTTTGGCTGTTCTCTTAACCGTAATTTTATAAAATTAAATAATACTTTATGCTCAATATATATATATATATATATATAGACACACACACACACAAAAACTTGAGTCTGTCTAATTAAAAAGAGTTTGATTATCTTAAATATTTTTTCTCAAGCTCGATTTTTTTTTTGGGTGTATGAAAAAAATATAATTTGGAGGAATCTCCACTTCACATATCTGACCATACTCCATGCAATTAGTCTCTTACATTCTGAGGGAGGGAATACTTTGATTTACATCAAATATATATATATATATATATATATATATATATATATTAAGGCTATATAAAAAAAAATATTTCACAAATGTCAACTAGAAAAGTTTAAAATCATTAAAGAGATTATTAATTGATAATAATAACAATTTCATCTTATTATTAACTTAATCAATTGATTAGTAACAAAAATATAAAAAGGAAAAAAATAAAACTATATATATATATATATATATATATATATATTGATCTTCATAACTAACACATAAGTTTCAAAAAGAATATACACTTGTTTTCACTTTGAAAGTTTAAAAGTAATAATAATAAGAGTTTAAATTTGATGCTATACTATCATTTAATAATAGTTGCATATCATTAAAAGAATTTGACATTCTAAATAGTTGTTATAATAATCAAAATTTTCACAATACATGATTAGATAATTGTGTAAAGAATAAGTTTGATATTGACAATAAGTCAAAATTAAAATAAATACCACTGAAAAACTAATTTTGAAGAGACACTAAAAGAATATGGAAAAAACACTAGAGTTTTAAATTAATTGACTTCTAACCTTAATGATATACCTTAAATTAAAGCTTATCCACAAGAATATGAAAAAGGATCATAACATATAACTAATAGGTGTCCCATACAAAATCTAGCGTGTAAATTGTTAAGATTTATCAAAGATAAATAATTAACAAAATTTATCAAAGATAAACAATTAACAAAATTTATCTCAAAATTTCCTTTTTTTTGATTCATATTATTTCAATTTTAAAAGACTATAACAACTGTACACAATTTTTAAAAATTGAAAATCATATAGACTATAAATGAATTAAATCATTTTTCAACAAATTTTTAACGCTGAAGCTCAATATAATTTATTTAATTTTAAAAAAAGTATTTAATTTTTGGTTCAACTGAGCATCAATATTCATAAATGGCTTCGTAAAATACTAATTTTTTATAAAAAATATTTTAGATATACTTATGTTTTTTAAATATTCATGAACTAATAATGAATTTTTTCTAATGTATTATTGATTCTAATTGATTAGAAAACAGCACATAACTAATCATAATAAATAAAATGCTTAATTAAAAAAATTGAATAGAAAATATATTGATATAACATTTTGGTTGTAACTCACGAACTTCACATTAAAATTTTAGTGGTTTTCATTCATTTTATGTAACATATGAACAATGAAGTTATTAGTATTTTTAACTGTGTATTGACACTTTTCACTAATTACTTGTATTATTTTAAATTACCTTTAATTAAAGAATTTCTTTTATTCAAGTCAAGTCTTAGTTAATTATATTTTTATTTGTTAATTTATATTTAATTATGGGTAATTTAAAAATTTACAATTAAAAATAGTTAATGAAGAGTGAATAAATAATTAGGAGTGTCAATAGCATTACCCGATGTGAAATAGTTGATAATTTTAACAGGTGTTTGATATACTCACTTAATAATATAGTCAAATCAAGTTAATTTTTTATATATTATAATCTGATAACTCTATCATCTCCCCCCCACCCCTAATAAGACCTGATTATAAACCATCTAATAATTCTATTGTTTTTGTTTCCTTTTCTGCCCCAACCTCCAATCCAACGAGCGTATCACAGTCTACGCCATGGCCTGTGATTAGGCATCATTTCCTCCATCTCTTATCAACTTCTTTATATTATCAAGCCTTATCATCTCATTTTATACTATCAAGTCTTATACTATTAAACGCACCAAACGAGAATTTATTTTAAAGGGAGAAGATGAGAGATTATATATAAATATAAAACATACACACATATAATATTTAATAATTATTATATTTATATATGCAGTGACCAATAAATTTGATAACTAATAAGCATAAATTTTATAAAGTTATACTTTTTATAATGATTTCTGTATTAATTTTTATAAAATAAAACACGTGGTAATTTTCTTAGTACGCAATTAAGTATATAAAACTGTCAAATTTTGCTATCGCACTATTTCTAAATCATAATCTCTTGTGAGCCGCGAAATACTTTAAACCCCAAGTGTTTTTAGCACTTTCAAAGTGCGGAGCTTTCGGCTGCCCAACCATGGAAGAGATGATATACAAGTAAGTAACTTGAATAATCTCTTATGTTAATGACTCTTTATTTGGTGGGAACTAGAGATTGTTAGTAAAAGATATCCACTTCTGATCTTTGTGAATGGAAGAACACAGAGTAGAGTTCCATTTTCAAGCAAATTTCAATTCAAATTGAGATTCATCAAGTGGTTTATTTGCCTCATTTTCGGTAAGAAAAACCAGGCGCGCTTTTGTATTATAAGATAAGTCATAGTATATTAAATTTTAATTTTGTGATTATCTCCATGTTTTAAAATTTTGTCATATTGACAATTCAGGATATGCACTTTCTTTTATTTTCTACATTCGAGATTGTTGCAATGATTGAAGTATTTTTTTATATTCTTTTTGACAATAATATAGGTATAATTATAATTCATAGAATTTATTTTAAATTTTGTCTTAATTATTTACAATATTATATTGGTTACTTTACAGATCGATGGAATCAATGATAAAATCACCAAAATTTCTACCCGTTGAAGTATTTTCAAGGGAAGGTACTGAAAGGTTACTTTCTTAAACTTTGTTTAGATTATTAAAGCTTTTTAAATTCAAACTTTATTTTAAATCATTATGAGCTCTTGTAAAATTGATATAGCACTAAAAATGTATCCAGATTTCGCCATTAATTATCATTATTATTTTATATCAATTTTCTTGAAACAAAATAAATATATTCTTAATCTTTTTTATCATCTAAATCATCGTTTCTTGAAATACTTTAATGAATTTATCAGACACATAGCTAACAATTGTTCTAACCCTTATTGATGCAGGTTCCTTAAGGGGTAAAACAGTTCGAAGCTTGTGGGAAGTTGAAATAAGATTCTGTCCTAAAAAAATGATTGAGATCTAGAAAAAACGTTGCTGATATGCCGAAAAAAGTTAAATGTTTCAAAGAAGGGGGCTAGTGACTTCCTTGCCCGATCTATAATACATAGAGGAGCATGGACATAATCTTAGGTAGCAAAAAGGAATAATTAAAGACGGTGCTGCAAAATTTAAGAAACTTAAGTGTCCTAGAATGAAAGAGCTTAAGAATAACATTGGTTGTGTGATTTTGTGATTAAGGGCTCTGAGAGTACCAAAAGAGTATGAGGATTTGAGCAATGGGATATACCGAAAGGTAACGAGGAATGGACTCCTTGAGTCACAAGTGAGCTTTCCTTGGTTTGTTATTGAGAAGACAATCAATACCGCATTGAAGAAGGGGGATTTGGTACCTGTTGAGGTTGCTGACAAAGTTATAAATCTTGGTGAAACAACAGGAATTGCGGATATTTAGGAAGCTTTCAGTGTACAAGACGCTGACCTGCCACACTCCTACCCCCATGCTCCAGAATAATTTCATTCCCAAAGAATTTTGTGTTTGTTTCTTGTAAGTTTTGTTGTTATCTCTGAAAGATTTGAATAATTTGCTTTTATTATTAATTGTATAAGTTAGTACATCTTTTACCATAAGGCACTAATTTGCAAATACTTTGCTTAAATTTTCTATAATTGGCTTCTTTTGCTACTTTTTCTTAAATGTTGTATGTTTGATGTGCTATCTTGTTGGTGCTTGCTTTATTTTGTACTTCTCCCACCTTTGAATGCTTGTGATGTCTTTTTTTAAAATTTGAGGCATCCCAACGGGCCCTTCTTGTTCCTTATATTTTAACTTGACTAACTCTTATACTCATGGATATCCGATTTTTTTTCTTGCATAGCCTTTTATGATTGTTTTCGGCTCTGAGTTGCTTTACTTGCTATTTCTATTTTAACTTATTTTAAAAGGTCAACAAATAATACGATCTAGGTACCATTATGTAAATGATGGTACTCTTTAAGAAGGGAAAAATACATCCTCTTACGTAGTTAGGCTAGTTAGCACGTTAGATGTAGCCTATAACATTCTCACTTATGCACACACTACATAACTAATCAAAACTTGACTAGCAATTCTTATGCTATGTTTGGATGAGGAGTAACGAGGATGAAAAAAAAAAGGAAAAAAGTAATCTAAACACTTTGTTTAGAAAATTTTTAAGGAGAGGAAGAAGGGAATGCATTTCCCCTCAACCCTCAAAATGTTTCCTCCTTGAAATTGGAGGTAAACAGAGGGAAAATGTGTATTTTAAATTAAATATGAGAAAATGGCTTTCATTCTCTCTAATTTAACTTCAACTCCAAAACAAAGAAAGATCTCCTCATTTCATACCGTAAAACATCTAAATAATGCAAAGTAACTTCACCTCCATCCCATCCCTTCCCTTCCCTTCTCATTCCATTCCGCTTAGATAAAAAATTTCGAATACAGCAGTAGAAAAAAATAGTAATAAATGCACAATGCTTTGGAACGAAGGAAACGGATAATGATAAAAATATAAGACAAATTTAAAAGTTTTAAGTATTTCATATTTTTGTTGTAAAAAAAAAGTATTTCATATTTTTAATAGCTTCAGTAGCTTTAAAATATATCTATTAGAGTGCTTCGTAAAACTATTTATATCTTTTAAACAAGATCCTGTAAGTGGTTGTTAATCTTCAAAAAACCAATAACTAAGTACAATGAAATCAGTTTTAAAACATTTTTACTCTATTGTAGTGTTTTAAAATTAAAGTATAATGTATTTTTTAAAGCATATAAAATATAATTTATCATATATTTATTATTATTTCAATTTATAAAAATTTGGCGTGGAAATCTCCATAATAATTAGTAAGAATTTAATATATTACATTAGTATTAATTGATATATATATATATATATAAGTAGACAAATTAAAAAATAATGTTCAATTGTGTAATTAGAGCTATTTCTGTTCGGCTCATGACATTTCAACGAAGGGTATTGATATCTCATACATAAGCCATTTTTCAGTTTAAAATGTGTTCCAGTCACAAAACTGAGAATTGAGTCTGAAATATCTTTTATTATATATAAATAAACCTGATGCACCACGCGCAACACCTTCTTCTTGCTCTCATTTTTTTATATTCTTTTCTTATGCAATTAAACCCTCGTGTAGCACGAGCAAGTATGTGCAAACAAATTGGTGCTTAATTTCCTTTTATTTTTTAATCACGTTTCCCAGATTTGGTCTCTAGCATTTATGATAAAAAACTATCACCGTGAGAGAATTCTGTCCTATGTTACCTAACCTTGGCACATCATTCTTTGGAGTAATTATAGATGAGCAATTAAATACAAATGCACGGGTAAAAAAATACATTCCATCCATGCATAACTTTGTGAAAAAAATTATTTTTGTACAGAATTTTGAGTGAAAACTTAAGCTGTAAAACTAAAGTTTAGGTAGACCCAACTCAAATTTAAACTAAAACGCTATTATATGTGTAGGTGGAGAAGTGATCAATATAAAATGGTGTAAGAATAACATAACTCTAATTTATGTTATACGTGTAATAGTTATGCAAAAATAAATGGTAATTTACCAAAATGTAGCAAAGTAGAAAAATGTGTACATAAAAGTTGATGATAAAAGGAAATGACTATTCCATATATATATATATATATATATATATATATATAGGGGAGGATCAGAAACTACAGGTGTAAGACATTGATCTTTACATTTCAATAACTTTTTATTGAATAACTTTCTTACAAAATCCACCGTTAGATTGAAAGTTTCTATCATGTAGATCATATCTATAAAATTTTACATTAATCCGAAATTGTTTTGTGACTTATTGATATATATCAAAATTAACGTAAATATAAACTATTGAAATATATGAAAATATGAACTATTTGATTATAGTCTTATTGATATTCAATTTTTTCAAAATTTGACACAAATGATCTATATGATATAAACTTTCAATCTAACGGTGGATTTTGTAAGAAAATTATTCAATAAAAAGTTATTGAGTGGTGTAAGAGTGATCAATCTTGCCGATAAGATGATCTCACATATATATATATATATATATATATATAGTAAGAGGAGTGATTTATTATAAAAGTGAGAGGAGTAAATTTTGACTATTAAATTATCTATGTACAATCAAGATTAAATGTTACTTAAAGGTCACATGATCATTTAAAAAAGTTACATAACTTTATGTTTTAATTTTGACCATACATGGATAATTCAATGATCAAAATTTATTCATCTCACTCACAATAAACCACTCATTTCATTAAATATAACCTCTCTCTCTCTCTATATATATATATATATATATATATTCACACCATATCTTTAATCAACGTTTTGTATAATTATTGAGTCCTACATAAAGTCATACATGGGGAGCCTCTTTTGAAAAAGGTGAGATTAACACTTTTAAAATGATGTAAATTTTAATCAACCAACTCTACCTTTGGCGGAGAGTATAATGGGATCCCTTTGGATTTGCAACCCCAAAAAAAACTACGTCAAACTATGAGCATTGTTTCCCCTTCTGATCTCTGCTATATAATAGGAGCCTTGTGCCCACAACTTCAACAAACAACTACTCTCCCTTCCGATTCCATTGCTATCACATTCAGATCCCTTTCTTCACTTCACAACCTAATTCTGGGTAGAGCCATTTCTTCACTTTCTTCTTCTTCTTCTTTCTCTCTGCTACTTTTTCTAGTTCTTCCTTCATTTTCTCTCATTTCCCGCTGTTTTCTGCGGCATTTGAAAGTCCCGGGAAAATAGCTGATTTCCCAGATTTAGATTTTGCAAATAGAGCATCGTAGTGAGTATCTGTATTGGTTGAATTCGATTGGTTGATTGTTTGGTTACTGGGAATGGAGGGTGAGTCGCAGAATTGGGTGCTGATGGTGACTGCACAGACACCCACCAACATTGCTGTGATCAAGTATTGGGGGAAGAGGGATGAAACCCTAATCTTGCCCGTGAATGATAGTATTAGTGTTACTCTTGATCCGAATCACCTCTGCACCACCACCACTGTTGCTGTCAGTCCTACCTTCCAGCAAGATCGTATGTGGCTCAATGGCAAGGTAAATTTTGTTTTTTTGGGTGATTTATAACTTTTTTCCCCTTTGTTTTCTGTTTAAATTTGATTCAATGTTATGAATGTGGAGTTATTTTTAAATGGACTATACGCTATAGGGAAGGAATCAACACTTTCATGTACTTCTATTGGAAATTGCTTTTTGCAGAACCATACTTGTTAGGTGTAAAAACAGATGAAGAAGTAATACAGAGGTAGACTTCAAAATATTTAAGTCAGTCATGGTACAATTAGATAGTATTATTTACATCTCTTATCCGTGTAGTGGACAGTTACCCATATCATGTGTCTACTACCTGCTTGTTACTTTCACTGTTTCACATTCCTATAAATTATAGAACAACGCCAACTGCTTATTTCCTTATTTTTATGCACTATCTAGTTGTTAAAAGAATAAAAAAAATAATGATGCGTGTTTAAAAAAAAGAAGTGACAACAAAGGAGGCTTTTGGGTGTGCCAAGATGCTATGCTGGCATAGAGAATTGTAATTATTTTTCTTTCTATTTTTGATTCGTGGAATTTGGTTTTACTGCTTAGTGTAGGAGATTTCTCTTTCTGGGGGAAGGTTCCAGAACTGTTTAAGGGAGATCCGCAATCGTGCTTGTGATGTTGAGGATAAGAAAAAGGGTATTAAGATCACGAAAGAGGATTGGGGAAAATTGCATTTACACATTGCTTCGTACAACAACTTCCCTACTGCAGCTGGACTGGCTTCTTCTGCCGCGGGGTTTGCCTGTCTTGGTAATACACATGTTAATCTTGATTTTTTAATTGAACTTTCTTTCATTCAATAGTTGTACAACAGATTGTTGCATTGGTGGGCACTGGCCAGGACTTGTACTGTCTTCCTTCAGTTCCGAAGTTCTAACTAAAACTGTGACACCTTCAATTTTATACCAATGATCAATTTTTCATACTTGGAGCTTAATATGAGTTGTATGGACGTCCATTGAATCGGGTTGTGAATGGCTGCTTTAGCAGGTTTAAGAGCTAAACCAAACAGGGTATTGATTTGGGTGATGGTTCAAATGATTGGTCCAATCTGGTTTCCAAAATCCAGGTTTAAAATACGTCAAGACCCTCTTGCTAGTTTATTTTCTTCTATATTAGGGTAGGGGGCTTTCTTGGGAAAGGGAAAAGAAACTTTATTTAGAATTGCATGATATATGAAATAGTTTCAGGGATGTGAAGGGTGGCTGTGCGAAGAGGACCTATTATAGTGTGTCAGAAAGACTGAGACAAAGAATGATGAGAAGAAAAAGATAGGAAATAGAACAACATTCAACACTGTTATCTTATTATCAAAACTCAGGAAATTGAGTTAAAGTTTCCCTAGTAATATTTTGACTATTCTAGACCAAATATGGCAAGGACAGTGATAAGTAAACTTTGTCCAGAAAAACAAAATTGTTGGTACTGATAGATGTTCAAATTTTAGTTTTGTTCTGTCTAATGCAATTTCAATCTGATTTCCGTGCTTTCTAATTTGAATGAGCAAGGTTCTTGGTGCCTATTAATTTAATATTTTTTTCCTAAAAAAAGAAATTCATTAAGATGAAGAGAAGAATATTACAAGGAATTTGGAGGATAGGGATCCTCCTTATGAAAAAGCAAAACAAAAAGAACAAAGAAAAAAATAAATCAATGGAGCAAAGCTGCCCAATCTCTCAGCATATTTGTTAGGGAAACGCCTTTAAACAGATCATGTGCTTTAGACCTATTAATTTCAGGCTTAATATTAGTTACTATATGTCATAGTGATTTCTATGTCTTCTGTTTTGCAGTTTATGCCCTTGGGAAGCTAATGAATGTCAAAGAAGATGAAAGCCAGCTATCTGCCATTGCAAGGTCTTTCTTTAATTAATTACCTTAAATTTGCAAGGTGTTCTGGCTTGGTTTGGACATTTTTGTATTTTGATAATATGTTGTAGCAATTATGGCAATTGTCATTATATGCAGGCAAGGATCAGGTAGCGCTTGTCGCAGCTTATATGGGGGATTTGTGAAGTGGATAATGGGAAAAGTAAGTTTATTTATTTTCTTTCATGTTTTGTTTTCTATTTTATATTTTATATGGCATTATGTTGTTTGAGAATTCATTTGTAATTTCTATTCTTTTGATATTTGTAGGAGGAGAATGGAAGTGATAGTCTTGCAGTTCAACTTGCTGATGAAAAGCACTGGGATGATCTTGTTATTGTTATTGCCGTGGTATGTACCTATTTTCATTCTTCATTTAATTGAATGGATGAATTTGCTATTGAGTTTTGACTTTTAATATATTTCAGTAAAAATGGTCTGTTGTGGTTGTTTCTCAAGGTGAAGCCTATATATCTTGTGGTTGCCAGTTTGCAATCTCTTTCTTTCAAGCTTTGTTGCAGTCTGTTTGTTTTGTCTTATAATCAATTATTTGCTAAGATTTTGTTTGTTCAATATGTCTGAACATTGAATTTGACCCTCTCACTAAAAGCGCTGTTTCTTATTCATTTAATAACTATCTTATAGAAACTCTGTTGTTTTGATTTCTCAGTTCACACACCTGAAAATATCAGGTGGCATATGTGCTTTCTTCAGATTATGGAATTCCATATCTATGGAATTTGCTTCTTATCAAATCTCAGATAATAGAGGATTTAGCTTTTAAGTTGTGGAACGTGCTGGTGGTTAAATAATAGCTGTGCAAGATTTTCCACATCTTAGATTTTTTTAATTTTTCTAAGCCATGTTATTCTTCTTGTCAATGAGATGATTCTATTCACCTTAGCACTCTATTACTCTATTGTATTTTCTCATATGCCATGCTTTTCTCAATATTCCCATCTTATTATTTATTTCTAGGTTAGTTCGCGGCAGAAGGAAACTAGTAGCACCACAGGAATGCGTGATAGTGTCGAAACGAGTTTGCTTTTACAACATAGAGCAAAGGTACTTCACCCCCTTTCTTTGTACAAGTTTTGCATCAACCATGTTAGATGAGTTTCTCTTTGTACTAGAGGAGACCAGTCTAATCTATACTACTGTAGAAAGGGGATCCCCCCTTCTTGGTGTTTTCCTACAATCCCGATATTATGTGCTTGTAATTATTAAAACCAGGGAGAAAATTATTATTCCAACACATTTTGTTCACACTAAGACCCTTACTTTCAAGCAACTTCCTATTGTTAACAATAGGATTTATTTTATAATTTTCAAAGTTTGAACGCAAAAACTAGTTATTAATTATGAATGCATGAAACTTTTGTGGGCTGCTCTATAGCCATTGTCATATTGACAACCATCTCATAGTAATTTAAGTTGGATTAATTTTTTATTCTTTTTGTTTTCTCATTTGGACTGCAATAGGAAGTAGTGCCAAAGCGGATACTGCAAATGGAAGAAGCCATTAGAAATCGTGATTTTGCATCTTTTTCACAACTGACCTGTGCCGATAGCAACCAGTTTCATGCAGTCTGCCTGGATACATGTCCCCCTATATTTTACATGAATGATACATCCCATAGGTAGGTTCTGCTAATTTTGACAGTTGGTTTGTTACTATTATGTCTATGTGATCAGATCTCAAGTGTGGCACAGTTCTTTTCTAATTTATTATTGATGATGCAATTACATTTCAGGATAATCAGCATCATTGAAAAGTGGAACCGTTCGGAAGAAGCTCCCCAGGTTTGAATTACTTTCTCGGTAATATCATAATGTCTTATATGTAGAAAGGTTTCATCCAAGGTTCAAATGTTGTGAAGTTCTTTGTGACCAATCACTGAAAATCCTAAAATAAAAAGAAAATTAATTGGAGTTTTATAATAACCAATTGTTTCTTTATTAGATTTGTGATTATTTTCAAGTTCAAATGTCGTGGACTAATCTTTTTGCTTTCTTTCATCGGACCACGTCATATCATGTACTCTGGGACTGGAAAGAATTATCCAAGTTTCATAAACAGTAGAGTGATCTAAGAATAGTTATCACTTTTTATTTAATGAGAGAGCCCCCCAGCGTACAAGTAATAACCAAGATTGTTTTCTAAAGCATTGTTTTTTAATAGAAAAAGAAATTTTATTAGAGATAAGAGAAAGAAGGTAATACTAGGGGGAGTATAAGATATCCTCCAAAACAGATAAAGTAAAAGGAAACAAAAAACCAAAGAGATTTGTAAAGTGCAACAAAACTGTTCAATCTCTTTGCTTGTGAGAAATTAAACTCCCTTGAAACAACTGTGCAGAACACAAGATAGAGGCATAAAGACAATCTTATCCCATAACATTTCTAAGATTATAAAGACGGCCTTCAAGATGTGGCCATTCCACTCCAACCAAATACACCAAAGACATGCACGGGTACAAAAATTTGGCCTAATTGTTTTTACCAAAGCCTTTGAAATGTATCATCAGAAACAGCTCCAAAGTGAAGGGACACACCCAATATTCACCAAGCATTCAAAAAAAATTATTCCAAAAGAAAGTAGCTGTCTGTCATTTGTCAATGAAAAATAAATGGGCCACTGTTTTCAAACTAGAACTGCATATCAGGAGAAAGAGCTGTATGGAACTACAAATTTGCAAGATCTCATTTGTATTAATTTTATCAAGTACCACTCTTCCCAAACGAAAGACCTGACCTTAGAAGGTGTTCTCAATTTCCAAATGTGTTTTTAAGAAGGAACCTTATTGACATCTTGATCAAGCCATGTTTTAGCTGTATGGGGGTTTAATTTCCCTACATCCTTCTCATTATAATTATGCATCTTTCTAAGTTTTGCACAAATTTCAAGTCATGCTCCGCTGTTCTCCATAAGTTCGTTTCAAATCTTTACCCTGAATGGATGCTACGACTTGCTTGCTTATTAACTTTTCATCTTTAGTTACTCATAAGGAAACAAATGAAAAGGGAACTTCCTATCTTCAGTCCTGTTGCACATTGCTTGCTTCTTGTTATGCCAGTAGTGGTTGTCCAAACAAGTGACCCACCTGATGTGAAGTACAGGCATCAAGCTATCTTCGGGGATTGGGGGATTGATTTAACCTATTCTCTTTGTTCCACTCATTTTTTCAAGTATTTCCACTTCACTTTTATTCCAAAACTGAGTTTCCTGTGACATTATGCCCTTGCAACACGTCAAATTTACGTATAGTCCCTATATGAATAATATGCGTACATAGATAGCTTGTTTAGTTCATGTAAATATATATATATATATAACACAAGGGCACACATAAACATACAAACGTGTACAAATCCATAGCTTTCTATTTAAATATAAATGACTAGTTTTGACTTACAGGTAGCTTATACATTTGATGCGGGGCCAAATGCCGTTCTAATTGCACGTAATAGGAAAACTGCTGCCCTTTTGATTAAGAGGCTGCTTTACTACTTCCCTCCAGATTCAGATGACCTCAACAGGTACTACCTGTCTAAGTTTTGCAATTTGCAAGCATACTGTTTTATGATTTTTGTTAATCTCTTGAACTTCTGAGTTACCTGCAATACTCTCTCCTCCAGTTACATTATTGGTGATAAGTCAATTGCAAAAGATGCTGGGATAAAGGGAATACAGGATGTAGAAGCTTTGCCACCTCCTCCAGAAATTAAGGATAATATTCCATCACAAAAATACAAGGGGGATGTCAGTTACTTCATATGTACCAGACCTGGAAGGGGACCCGTTTTGCTTTCTGATGAAAGTCAGGCTCTTCTCAACTGTGGAAATGGGCTCCCCAAGTAAGTTTATGGGAAGTATTCCCATGGTTGATCTATTCTTCGTCAGGCTCGATTAACAGGCTTTATTAGCCTGAAATATTTTGACTAGATGACCCTTTCAAGGCAGCCTGTGGTCCCCATGGCATGATTATTTGTTCTTTCCAAGTTCGCAGTTCTGTTTATTTATTTATCTGTAATTCTTGTTGTCAAATCTAGTTAGGCTATTTTCTTAGAGAAAAATAAGTCTTGTTCCTTTTCTATATTGAGCAAAGCACCTTAAATTCACTTGGGCTTGCAAGTTTAACTTGTCAGCTTTTTGTGTGAACAATTTCCGTACTTTAGTTTTATTTTGATTTAAGAGTTCTATTTTCTTCTATTGTACCATGGCTAACAAAGATCCCATTTATTTATGGATTGACCCTCAACTATCATATTTAAAGCAAACCCACACACGTAACTCAAGCAGCTAAACATTGGTTAAGAATCTGTATTGCGCGGGAGAAGTACAGGCATTTCAACATCCTAAGTTGATACCATTACCAATGCCCTAACTCACCAAAAGCACGGGAGAAAGCATTGCTTCGGTTTGATAAGCAACCGTGAACTAAAGCCCAAAGCATTACTTGGTTGAGACATTAAAGGAGAGGACTCCTTGATCACCCCTAACAACTCATAGTGTCCTTGCCACATGATGCACAATTCTGCATGGTCTCTCTCTGTTATCTATCATTCTTCTCCCATGCAGCACTGCAACATTTGCATCAACAACTATACGCAAACGTCCTCTAGGCTTAGTTGAAGCCCAATACAGTCGACCAACGGGATCAGTACCCAAAAATTCCCGACGAACAGAGAGCTTCAGTAGATGTGATCCTACACTAGTTATAAAGTCCTGCAGTAGTGAATAGCAAAAAAAATTCTCCTGCAGTAGTGAACTATCTATCATACTTGACGGCATTAAGCTCAAGGTGGTAGGTTCTAAGTCATTCACAGCCACAGGAATCTGAGGAACATCAACAGGGACACATTACTGGTATGTTACTAGAGTAGATATGCCTCTTTCTCTTACATTTCTGCTGGCTACCCTAGCTGCTCCACCAGTGCCATTGATTTCTTGAGGCATATGATTTGGTAATGGAAAAGTTTTATTGGATTTATCAATACATTGAGACTCCACAGCCACAGGAACATTCCTAACTTGTCCCTCTGCTCAATGCTCAAGATGCTGGTGTGTGAGGGAAGAGTTAAGCAACTCATAACATAAAAACTTGAAGGAAAGTCCTTGCAACCATTAAAAGAAAATTAATTTTCATCTGCCATTAGTGGAAATTTTTTATTTTTTTAATATTGTCATTCAATGATGTATTGTTACTTCATTAAATAAGTTTGACTTTGATAACAATTATTTGAAAAGTCAAATTATCTTAATGATGTATCAACATATAATTTGATGATAGTGTAAAAGAAATCATTAATATGTTCAAACACGGATGAAATAAAAGTTGTAAAATTTAAGAAAAAGTAATGATACTTTCACAAACTTAAACGCATACACTCTTTACATACTCCCACCCAAGCCAATTGTGTAACACGTCTCACTCCTCTCTTCTAGTAAGACTAGTAAATGGTGAGGGTGTAATATTGGGGGAGAAATAGGGTAGTTGTCATTTTCTAAAACCTCCAAGATGATGGATGTAATTTATCTTACAAAATATGTGTAATATGCCGAGGTGAGTAGTATAGTATCCAAACTCGAGTGAGTCTTCATAAAAATTATTCAAACTCAAACCTAATTAATTATGTCTAAACCTAGACCTAACCGGATAAATTTTCCAGATATCCTTCGGGTCTGGTCCAATGCTCATCCCTAGTAGTCATGCATTCACTAGAAGGCCAAATCAAACATCCCATCCTTTCTAAAGTAGACAACTAAGCTGCAGGTTAAACCGTTTTTTCCCCTTCTGTTTAATGGTTGTATGAGGGAATTTCATGGTGCAATTATTGTTTATTGGGAATTGCTATGTAATTTGATGGATTTAATACCCAGAGTGAGTTGTCAATCATTTATTAATTGTTAGTTTCATAATAAATATTTAAAACTTTATTAAATATACATAATAACTAATGAATACTTGACAATTCAACTTAGGTATCGGTACCTAGGAGAAAAAGATAGGCACATGAGTAATATTCTTCTTTCTCTTACTGCCAATTAACCTTTTTATTTGTTATTGTTTTTTTTATAATTAGTTTTATATAGAGCTAAGTCTAAGATTTCCACTTAAACCTTTATCCACTCTAACTACTTAAATGTCTTAGACAAAAGCAAATGCACATTGTATCAGCAAAATACACTAAATCTATATTCTAAGGATCAATTTATTCATTAGAGAAATAACAGGTGCTCGGCAGCAATAGGTAAAAAGAAGAAAAGGTCCACATATATCAACTACTACAGCAATGACAATAAGTAAAAGTAACATATTTCCATGGTCCACACCACCGGAAGTCATGCCTTAATGAAACACTTTTCCTCAACACAAGGACCTTCTAAATTACGAAAGCCTTCCCTCCGTTGGGACCCTTCACACTCTATGCTCTCACCTTGGGCTTCCCATGGCAAAACCAAAGATTCACTTGCTGTCCTTTTTCTTCTTCTGCAGCATCTTTCTAAGCTTCTTCCATTGCACATTATCCCTGCTCAACCCAGAGGATGAGCCCAGCTGGCTTGCCGTGGAAGCTGACGATGTTAACATGGTTCAAAGCAGAAGAGATTCTTGGAAGAAATGTGACTTTTCAGTTGGAAAATGGGTCTTTGATCAGTCTTACCCTCTCTATGGTTCCAACTGTCCCTATCTCAGCACTGCAGTTACTTGTCAAAAGAATGGGAGGCCAGATTCGGACTATGAGAAGTGGAAGTGGAAGCCATACGGTTGTTCCATCCCAAGGTATTTTTATTAGCTAAACTTGGAGAATTGTTGACATTGCCACCGTATTGTTTTCTTATATGCTTGCATGATCAGTACTTTTTTTGCTGGTTTTTTAGCTAGTACGAAAATATAGCTGTTAAAGCTCAAAATTCTGTTGGAAAATAGCCGAGCCTTATTTAGTTGCAACTTGGAAGCTTATGCAGTTATTAATTGGTAGATCAATTCCACACTTGGTCATGGACAAACTCTTGCTTATAAATTTGGCTTCTTGATGACACGTACAGGTTTGATGCGCTGAGGTATCTTGGGAAAATGAGAGGAAAGAGAATAATGCTGGTGGGTGATTCTATAATGAGAAACCAATGGGAATCTCTTGTTTGCTTAGTTCAAGGAGTTATTCCAACTGGTAGGAAAAGAGTGACCTATAATGGTCCTTCAATGGCTTTCCATGCTATGGTAAGACATTTATCAATCTTATTCTGTTTTTCCTTCTAAAAATGATTGACCTCATATTGTTCACTTTACAGGATTTTGAGACATCAATTGAATTCTTCTGGGCACCACTGTTAGTGGAACTGAAGAAAGGGCCTGAAAATAAGAGAATCTTACATCTGGATTTGATTGAAGAGAATGCAAGGTATTGGAGAGGAGCTGATATTCTTGTATTTGATTCAGCCCATTGGTGGACTCACTCTGGTCAAACAAGCTCGTAAGAAAGTTTTCTCGTTCTCTAATCTTCCACTTCAATTCAGTATCATTTCTTTTCCTCCATATAACCTTCAATCCTCTGTAAATATTGACATTTCTATACCTTTTGCTTTTAAGCCCTTCAACATATATCATGGGTACCGGTTTTGCCAGTTTCACATCCTAATGGGTTCAGTCTTGATTAATGCCAGGTGGGATTATTACATGGAGGGAAATAGTATCATCAGAAACATGAATCCTATGGTTGCCTATCAGAAAGGACTCAGTACATGGGCAAGGTGGATGGATCTAAATCTAGACCCTCGAAGAACCCGAGTCATTTTTCGAAGCATGTCACCTAGACATAACAGGTACTATCTATTTTTATTTGCCTAAAACTTAACCTTGATTGTCTCTTTTCTAATTAAGACATAGACTGAAATTACCATTCTTGCTTTACTCAACTTCTCTGTTTCCTATATTTTTATATGCAGGCAAAATGGTTGGAAATGCTACAATCAGAGGCAGCCTCTACCATTTTTCAGCCACCAACATGTTCCTGAACCACTGGTAGTGCTACAAGGAGTGCTGAAGAGAATGAGATTTCCAGTATATCTGCAAGATATTACAACAATGACTGCTTTCCGAAGAGATGGGCATCCTTCAGTGTATAGAAGGGCAATAAGCGAAGAAGAGAGGCAGAAACCAGGAACAGGCCTTTCCTCTGATTGCAGCCATTGGTGCCTCCCCGGGGTGCCTGACATTTGGAATGAGATGATGAGTGCATTGCTTTGACTATAATGGAATGTCTATGGAAAATGTAAACAGTGTATAACAACTGCTCTAGATCAGGGTTTATTTTTATCATTTAGAGCCTGTCATGGTTACTCTTACAAGAACATGGTTGTTTGGGTGTTCTATTTATTATTAATGTTATCTGATGGATAACATGATGCTTGGATTTGTCCTTCTGATTTCCACAAGCAGCCAAAGCAGCTTTCTTTTGTAATTTTAAAGCGAAGATTACAGAAGAGGCTCCCACCAGTATGGGGTCTGGGGAAGGTTAGATGTACGCAACCTTACCTCCATGAGCGGAGAGGACTAGAACCCATGAGTTAAGTTTTTCTAAATTTTTTTTGCCACAGAGTATATTGAATCGGAAAAACACAATGTCCCCTTCCCCTTGAAGATGCTTGACACCTATAATCACGGCTTGTTTGATTCTCCAATAAAAACATGACACTCAGACGCGCATGGGAGAGCAAAATGCTAGTCAAATGAGTGCAAGAACCAAATGGGGGCAAGAGAATCATTAAACAAAGGAGCTTTTATGAGCAGTTACCTCCTCTTTGAAATGATGCTGTTGGATAAAAGCACCCTGGCAGAAGCAAAGCGTAGTAGAGTGGGAAAGTAAAAAGCACAAATACGAATTATCCACCAACCCCTCCTTTGATTTCGTGTTTTTGTTTGAAAACTGTATAATTGAACCAAATATTGACGACTGTGTTGACTTTAAAATATGAACAGAAAGCAAAAGCAAGAACATGGAAATAAACTTCAAAGTCCAAATCTTTTTACTCGCCAATCTCAAATCCTCAGCTCTTTCCTTAACTGAAGGAAAAGTTTGAAAACGGAAGCACTTCTATACTAAATTACGGTGGCTTTAAAATCAAGCCACGTGAACCTTGGATGAAAAAGGCCTTCAAGTAAGCAGGGCTGAATTATTAAAATAATTAAATACAAGTTACAAACCAATCAAATAACTTTCCACTGGTGGGATTTTTTCAACTAATCATCCGCAATCTTCTGCAATAAGTATCATATAAAAATTTCTACTGTGCATGATGTAGATCTTTAATCCTGAAGCAACTTTTCAGGCTTCAATGTTTTTATTTGAACCATTGTCTCCATAAACAGAAAATGCATTTTAGGTAGGAGAAAACCTCCTCCTTAACTTGGAAAGCTCCTTAGAAGTCAGTCCAAAAGCCTTCTCCAAAAGCTCCTCCTTTATCCCAGAACCGAAGACTGCATTTGGAATTCTCTGCAAGCCAGGATTTTGGCTGTCAAAACTGCCCAAAATAGTAGCAGGCTCATCTCCAACATTCATCTGAAAGTGCACTAGGCCTCTTGGAAACACCATGACCTCTCCTTTCTCTAACACTTTGGCGAAAACCTTGTTCTTTGTGTCAACAAATCCTGAATAAATTTTTCCCTCCAGCACAAACGCAACCTCTGTTGCCCTTGGATGGAAGTGGGGCACATTGACACCACCAACATCGAAATCTGCTCGTACAAATGACACCCCAAGAGTGTTCAAACCTGGAAAGACATTCGAATTCACTGCCATAGAAGAAAAACCAGTTTGCTTGAAGTTCCCAGGAAACTGGATCCCAGAGAAGGTGAAATCTTCCACTGTGGCTGCGGATGAGTTCTTGCAAGTGAAGCTGTTGTCTGCTGATTTGGCTATACAGAAGTCCATGACTGGATCTGGGTCAGAAGCCAGAGCAGCAATGATGTGAAGCAAAAGAACTGCTACTTTCATGAACATTGTCTTGGAATCAAACTATCCGTTGCAGTATCAATATTTTGAAGATGATCTTTCAAGGAATGGGTTATATTGACTGAAATTTTCTATTCTCTGATAGCTAAAATAATTGACATTAGATTGGGATAACTGTGTTGTGGAGTCAAAAGTCTTTGCTTCACAAATTGCTGCATCAATTATTGAACAGCAGTATTTATAGATATTTCCTTTGGCAACTTTTTTTTGGGTAAGAATTTTCTTTGGCAACTTTGCTTTGGAATAAAGAGAGGATTAGTTAGGCCACGAAATGACAGCATCCACCAGCTCATTGTTTGCTTTATTTATTGCATTTTGTCTGTTTTATAAGCGATAGAATTGGTTATAGTGAGGCGGCTGAGTTGTTTACATTGGTCCGGTTATTGCTTAAAGAACACCTATCTAAAAGAGAGTGAACGCTACCCATTCCTTCGATCAAATAAGAGAAAACTCTGTAATGTTCCAAATTGAAAGAAAATTGGTGTAAAATTGCGGATTTGAAATGAAGGGAAAAATATATGTTAACTTGAGAGAATCTATAATGAATACAGTGATTAGGGACTTGCCACGTAGTGGAATCCACCAAGTTTTGCAGGCATCCCCATAAAACTTGGGAGGAAGCCATAAGGTAAAATATATATATATATATATATATATATATATATATATATATATATATAGAAAACAGTCCTGGGTAATTTTTTATGGAATTTTTTTTATAAAAATTTTAACTTACAAGTTCTTAAGAGATAGTGTCGGCACAAAGATTCCCCAGCATTTTCTTGAAACCTCACTTAGAAAATTAAATTTCTCCTGTTTGGTGTAAGACTTCTAAGGAAGTTTCCTACAAATCCTAGTTTCCTTGCCTAAAAACTTGGTCAACGTTGGCGTCTCAGTCCCTGCTCTAATGATCACGCCCTGCATCGAAGAGCAATCCCCAAAATTTGTCTGAAAGAGAGTCTGACCTTGGATTTTCGAGCTACAAAATGGATTGTCTTTCGGTTACTTCTGAATGTAATACCTGGATTTAGATTGTCTGAGTTATTAATTTCATATGGCAATTTAGAAAATCTTGGACCAAACTGCTCCTTAAAGTATGAGCTTATTTTGATATTTTCACTTAGACAAACAAAAAGATAAAGATAAGAAATTAACAACATTTTCGTAAAACGTCAAAGACAATGCTTCAATTACACAAAAACACTCTTATCCAATTCATATGACCAACATAGTGCTTCAGAATGACTAATTAGGCGTGTACTGATTTGATAGTGAGAGTTTCCAAAAAAGAAAATTGAATAGTGGAAAGAAGCTGAGAATGAATATTGAGTATTTCTTTATAGAGATACACAATTTTATCAAATGATGAAAGAGAAACAAGAGTAACCAATATACTCTAGAAAAATGGTAACCCGAAAACATCTAAAGTCACCAATTACCAACAATCAAATACAATGAAAGAAAACACCCTCTTTTAAGTAAATCGATTATAATTTGTGTTCTATATTTCCAAAAAAAAAAAAATCCTCTTTCTTGCTCTCTCAATTCTAAAGTTACATGTTTTGCCAGTTATTATAAAAGAATTTAAATTAAGAAAACACTACTGATCCAAATACAATGTAGGGCCGAATTTGAAGATCTATTTGACATCAAAAGTACTAAATTTTCTCTCCGCAGCTAACCATTTTCCTCGGCAGCAGTTGCACATGCAAAAATCTCGTCATCTGTTGTTGATTAATATATGTAGTCACAGAGCCAAAAGTTACAACAATGAGTCACCAGCACTCTTGGCCTTTTCTCGTACCATTGTCTTGACAAACAGCTCCCCAGCCCTGTACGAAGACCGCACCTGCAAAACACAATAAATAAAGGGCATCCGGTAAGGATCTTGTAAGTTCAATGATGAAGATCAGATAATTGTACAACTTATCAACTGAAGTTGGCCCATCGAGGAGGACAGTTAGAAGCACAATAAATGTTATTAATCCATCTATGTGGAAGATTTGTCATTTTTGTCACTTCACAAGTAATGGTATTTTAATTGTTAAGTCATACCAAAAGAAGGGTACAATCGTATTCTAATGCATCTGCTAAGAGCTTACCAGTGGCCCACTGGCTACATAACGAAAACCAATAGACTCTCCATATTCTTTCCAGAAAGCAAACTTCTCAGGAGTAACATACTCTTTCACAGTCAAGTGCAAGGGTGTCGGCTGCACAAAATAACATTTTGTGAATTAACTATTAGCCACAACAACCAATAAAAAAGACGACTTGCAAGGTGTATTGTCAGCCGAGCCAACCATAGAGTAGCCTCAAATAGATTCAAGGGTAAATTACAGTTTATCCACTTGTGGTTTGACTCAAAATCACTTGGACTCCCTGTGGTTTTAAAAGTGGCACTTTGTCCCCTTGTGATTTGCTATGTTATCACATAACCACCCTGTGGTTTTTTTCATCCATTTTTTAATGTTAAAACATACGTTTAGAGTTGTGAAAAAAACTACATAAATGGTTTTAAAACTTTTACAGAGAACATGAAACATTAAATTACCAAAAAATAATGGAAAAGAATCAAATCCTACATCAGAAAGAAATAAACGAATTATCAATGATTTTTTCATATTACATAATAACAATGCTTCACTTTTGTTATCAAAAAAATGGGTGATATGCACACTCACACTTGAGATTTTGTTAGTAACAAATTTCTAAAATTTAACGTGTTTTCTATTAAAAAATGGATGGAAAAAAACCACAGGGTAGTTAGTTAAGTGATAACACAGAAAAACTGCAAAACTACAAGAGGGTAAAATGTTACTTTTTAAACCACAAGGGGGCAATATGATTTTGAGTCAAACCACAGGGGGGTAAACAGTAATTTACCCTAGATTCAATCAAATATGTTATAGCAACTTAAAATTATGAGATCATGTGAAAGATTAGCATCATCTGTAAGCATGGACAGAATTTTCAGATCCAATTTCTAATGCTACAAGAAGCAGGTCTGGACAGCAACAGAGCATTTTACATTGCCTAACCTGCAAATACTGACCAAGTGTCAGAATATCAACATCTATGGCCCTTAAATCAACCATCGCTTCCTCAACCTCATCATCAGATTCTCCAAGGCCCAGCATTATAGAAGTTTTTGTTATCATACCCTCATTGCTACGTTTTGCATGGTTTAGAACTGACAAGCTTTGCTCATACCTGCAACCATATTCCATATAAGAAATAGAAACTGAGCAAATGGTGATTCAGAATGGAGAAAAACCAGCCTACAAAAACAATGCTTGATATTTTGTAATAGCACTCTAAGGCTTATGACAAAGCACAACGATCAGCATTCAGCAATGCAACTTACCCAGCCCTAGGATCTCTAACAATCCTTTGGAGCCGTTTGACTGTCTCAATGTTGTGAGCAAAGACATCTAAACCTGAGTGAACCAGAGTTTCTACATCCTTCAGGTCACCCCGAAAATCAGAGGTTAAACACTCAACCATTATCTCAGGATTGAGATTCTGCAAAAGCATATCATAAATATAACACTCACATTGTATGTATTTGCAATTTGCATTGTATACCTTGTAAAATGCATCTTGAAACAACAGTCTAATATATCAATGCACCTTCATAGCTTTGACAGTCTGGGCAAAATGCCCACTTCCTCCATCAGGTAGATCATCACGATCCACACTTGTTAGGACAATATAATCCACACTGCAAAAACCAGGAACTTGTAATTAACAGGGAATTAGATCTAATAAATTTTTATATAAAGTATATCATATACCAAAGAGATGCACATGACATGCCCATGGTCAATCTAGGCATTGTAACTTGTAGAGTAAACACTCATTTTAGTCCTCCAAAGATACAAGTGTCATTAGATTGGTCCTCCAATAACAAATATAACCAATTTGATGTCAAAAATTGAAGAACCATTTTGATGTATTTATTATTGGAGGACCAAACAATGACAATTGTATCTTTGGAGGACCAAAATGGGTGTTTACTCTAAATTGTACAAAAAGATGTGAACTTGATAATATTTCATAAATTACAAAAGTTGGCATGAAGTTAATTATAGTTATATATATCACATCTGTGCTGAAAGAAGCAATGACCATCAAGACACTTATCTGATTCTCATCATAATCAAACAAATTATTACAATCACATTTCCAACTAGGTTCACACAAAATAGCACACAGCATAAGTGACACTTATTGCATATCAAGCACAGGACAGAATTATTATTCATCTGAATCTTTTTTTGGTCTTTCACGTTCACCTATTAAAGGGGTGGTAGAATACATATCTTTAAAAACAGAGATAAGAAAATGCTACCATTGGCATAATTCATAAACTGCCAGATGTAGACTAATCAGCCTGACATAAACTCCAGTAGTCCAGTTTGTAGCCAACTTTAAAAACAGAAATAAGAAAATGCTTCTTAATGGAGTTGCCGAGGTGCTGCTTTCATCCTTAGTCAACCAGGTCTTCATCACTGGGACAAGATGTCAAGAAAAGACCACAAATACATAATCACCTAGCCTAAGTGGAAATATGACTAGGTTTCAACATGACCTGAATGTTAGGAGATAAATTCAAAAGTTAAAAAAAAAAAAGGTGAATAAGAATGCATGTCTTATGACTAATTTGGCTACAAGACAAACTCCAGTAGTCTAATTTCTAGCCAACATACGGATATGCAACCTGTTAGTCTATAGCAGCAGTGCAATAGTTTTCTTCTCTCTCCACTTCAGATAAACATCAATGAATCGGGTATTAACCCATAATGCAATATAAATATCAATATAACATATACGCACCCCCAACTTGCAATGGCTTTGGCAGTATTTTCTGGTTCCATTGGATCAGGTGGTGCTGGGTTTCTGCTGGTCTTCACAGCACAAAATCTACATCCACGAGTGCAAGTATCCCCAAGAAGCATGATTGTTGCAGTTGCAATACCATCCCCACCTCCATTCCAACACTGTCCACAAGAGTCCAAAAGTCAAAACATTATATTTACACCTTAAAGATCTTATACAGAACATTTAATAATTAATTACATTTAAATACAGTTTCTTTCTGTCTTGATTCTGTTTCTTGATATATAGTTTAGATAGCGAGAACAAAACATAAAACATAGTTCAAAAGTCAAAACAGCATGCTAAATGCTAATGCAGTGCAATGCAATTTGATAACCTATCAGTTTCCTACAACGTCCAAAACTTTGAAGCAATTTACTGAGTCAATTCTGAAAAACAATTTTATAATTTACAGAAAAAGGAACAAACCATTGTGGATGAATCCAAAATTTGTAGAGATTTCTTGAACGTATATGTAACTTGTGATTAAATCTATTCAAATACATATCATAATGGAAGCCAAATCATTGAATATTCATTAAGGATCCTATCTTCATATTTCTCATAAAAGCTATTTGTTTAACAAGTTTGATTACATATTGAGTATGCAATCACAGTAAAAGTAAAACCCAACAAAACTATCGATCAACAGTTAACTTTAACCAGAAGGCTTGCTATTTAAAGCTCCCGCTTATGTATTTGAAATATATAATTAAAATTAAAACCCATCATAGCATATATATAGCTATAAACAAGATTGAATAAAACAATGGTGGACTCTCTCTTTCACTGCTAACCCCTAAAGAAGCATCTTAATGCTCATACCAACCATATGTTATCTATAGCCACCAATATTAGTTCTTTCCTTTAAATTTCGCTTCTGTTTCCTCAAATTACTTCATGAGCAACCAACCCATTAGAGAGAAGCTAATAATTAATTGGACAGGTAATTCCACTAAAAGAGGAAGGATAAATCGAAAGAAAATGAAAAGAAAAATAGAACCTCTCCTATGTTGGGGCATTGGGCCTCCTCGCAGACAGTGTTGAGCTTCAAATGGGATAACGATTCCTTAATCTCTTCGAACCGTTCACCTTGAGGAGCTCTCTGCCTCAACCACTCTGGCTTCTTCACATTAGGGTCTCTCCCAGTGTACGGACCCAACCCACTCTTCTTCTCCGATTCCATCAGCGATGACGGAGACAATGAAGACATGGATGAATCCGTAGCCTCACATCGAATCGTTGAAGTTGGAGGAAGAAAAGGGATGTGGAAACAGGAACGTTTTGGGGCTGTGGGAAATGGGGTTGAGAACGAGATTGATGATGGTTTGAAAAGCCATTGCTGAATCATTTTTCGCTCCGCTATTTGTGTGAATCAGAATGTGAAAGGTTTCAACGTTCTTGGGTTTCGAGATTCTCGCAAAGGCTCATTGGGAAAGTGTGCGTGGACGAAGGAAGAATTTGAAGACAGAGACAAAGGAAGTGGAGAGAAGTTGCAGTTGCAGTTGCAGTAGGTAGGCCATTGGATTTTCCGTCCGTCCAAAAGTACACAGCCGCTTAATTGGTTTGGCAGCTCAACTGCATTAAAAATAATAAATAAATACTAATAAAACTATTAACCTTTCCTGTTTTGGCGTAAAACAGGGGTATCTCCATACCTACTCATTATATGATATGCTAGGCTAGATTAATCCCTTTCGAGTTAATTTTTTTCCTCTCAAGATGCATTTTTTTTATTGTACCTCGTGCCAGTTCTCGATATGCATTTTACGGCTAGAGCTCCCTAGTAATATCGTTATATCATTTGGATGAATTTGATCTCATTCCATATTTAACATTTTATTAGGATTGGCCTTTAGATTTAACTAGCATACATACGTAAATACTTGTAATTGATCTTTACAACATATTACCAACCCTTCGTCTGTTTCATAAAAACAAAGACACGGAGGAAGGAAACATTTGTAAACGCAACACTTACATGTAAGTACCACAGTAAATCGTAACAAAAAGGCTTGCTATCTTAAACCCTTTCTGACGCATGGAACAATTGGAGAGAAAGAATCAGATTATTTAGCAATCAGATCAGAGGTATAAATAGTTTCAGCAGGCACATGTAAATAAGATATAAAAAAAATCAACAATAAAAAATCAAACATAAAGCTATGAATACAAATAAAGAACTAAATGTCAGGCTCTCTTTGTCAGTGCTAAACTCCCTCTGGCATGCATTACAGCATACCAACTCCACCAAAGCCCAAAATATAGCTGCTTCCACAATTCTAAACATCCTGCCTCTTTCCACCTGCATGAAAAGAAGACAATTAAAAAGTTTAGATAGGTAAAAACAAATTCAGATATGACATATATCATATATGTACTACCAATTAGAGGAACTCCGAGAGAATAAGCGAGATAAAAGTAGCGAATAACACCGAATAAATCTTAAATTAGAAAATACATGTTTCGTGTGAATATTGATATACTTTTGGGTATATGGGGAATGGGGAATGGGGAAGTATGAATTGAGAGAAGTGATTTATTATGAGAAGTTAGAAGAATGAATCATACCTATTGAATCTGATATAAGTGGTGAAGATTTAAAAGATCACTTTATTAAATTTCATATGCCTATCACAGGATCATTTAAATAAAATTCAAGAACCTTAATTTACTCATCTCACTCGATATGTCCTCTCATGAATCCTCGAAAAGATAACATAATTTGAGAATAAAGAGACATTTATTGAAACCATCAAGAAAAATAAGCATCCTCACAAGAAAATAAAGTCAGAAGAGCAAAAACACAGCAGAGCAATAAGAGGTGAGAAATTGGAATTCAGAACATGATAGAAAGCCACGTTGAGTTGCCACATTGAGTTTCAGCAAGTAAGAAAGTGCAAGATAAAATCAGTTCCCAAAAGTTCAACATGTTGGACAACCTTGACATAACATATAGTTAACAACTATTTGGACTGGGCTTTGGATTATATTAGGCTTCAGATTGAGCATACTGCATACCTAAGTAAATCCTTGTAATTGATCCTATCAATATATTATCTCATCATCTGTTCCATTAGAACAAATCACAAAGGCAATAAAACATTTCTAAAATATGATACTTAACGATACTGTTCCAAGTCATATAGCGACAACTCCAACCGTTGCTCCAAGGCTCTCTTCACTTAAATATTATTGATAATTTTAACAAAAAGGCTTGCTATCAAAAGCCCTTTCTTATGAATAGGATTAGGAGAATAAGGAAAGAAAACCAGACTAATTAGCAGATAGAGTAGAGGTCTGAAGTTGGACCAAGAAAGCAATTAGAGTAGAGGTCTGCAGTAAAAAAAAATTCAAATATAAAATTGGACCAACAAAGCACAAATCAACGGATACAAATATAGAAACTGAACGTCGAGCTCTGTGTCACTGTCACTGCTGAAACCCCTCCGAGACTGTGGAATATCAACTCCACCAGAGATCTCATATTAAATACCTACAAAACGAAACAGACAAAAAATAAAAGCACTTAAGAAAAGATATACATCCTTCCACCATTTCGAACCTGAAAAGAAGACCCGAAAAAAGTTACATAAGTAAATTGCAATTAAAACATTTGAAATATATGAACAAAGAAAAAATCAGGAAGTTAATAATAAAAGTGAATATCACCGGATAGAGCTGAAATTAGAAAAGAAATCATGACTTGTTTCCCCTGCATATTTCTCTACTTGTGATCTGTCATGAAAATTCCACACCATAAGTTTCTCATCCTCTGCCCCTGGTGCAGATGCCCCCAATGCAGAAGCCAATTTGCAACCATCAGGACTACCAACCATATACTGCACCCTGGAAAGATAATGCTGGGATTCTCCAGCAATCTCCAAGGAAGGATAGCTCCAGAGAGCAATGTGATTCCCAGGGGACCCATGAGAGCTGAGCAGCTCACACTGGCAATTATTCCACAACAGAGACAACACCTCTGAACCAGTGTTCACAGATTGCAAACACTTACCGTTGTTGGTGGACCAAAATTTGATGAAACAATCAAACCCCCTAGAGACAAGCAAGTCACTTCGAACCGGGGACCAATCAAGCCCTCTCACCGGAGCTTGGTGCTCCGTCAACTTACAAAACTGTGAACAAGGCTTAGCTCTGTCCCAAATGTTAACAACCATGTCCACCCCCGAGCTAGCCAGCCACCGACTTGCCATACCCGGTGACCATTTAAGCCCCAGAACCTTTCCCCTATGGCCTCCATAGCTGGCTGCCATTTTGTTGGAACCCAAATTCCAATCCAAAATCTTGCCATCCCCCGTTGCAAAGGTAAGATTTTCAGATCCATTCCAAGCCAAGGACCCAACATGCCCCTCACCATAGCCACCCAAGAAGGTGGCTAGCTTCCTCTGAGCTGAAACGTCCCAGACCTGAACCTTTCCACTGGAGAGTCCAACAGCTATTCGGTACCCATCAGGGTTCCAATTAACACTAGTGATGACCCTTTCCTCTTCTTCAGCGTCAACGGAAGCAATAACAAAATTTTCTTTGGAATTGAAGTTATAACCGTAAAGGGTTTCTGACAACGCAACCGCGATCACGTTCCTATGCCCCCAATTGATCACGCTGAAAGAATCGTCGCATAAGAGACCCGGGGCATCTAGAATGAGGTCTGGTTTGGAAGGGAATTGAGGGCATGGGGTTTGGAGGGTCGAAATTGGATTGGAGTTGGGGTTCCGTGGGTGATGGTTGCCGAAGGCCAAAATGCGAGAACCGTGATTCTTGCCGAGAGCTGCGGCCAAAAGGGCTTGGTAATAGGGGTTTGAGTTTGAGGGATGTTGAAGTGGCGGTTTCTGGGTCATCATGGAACGCGCGTAATCCATATCCATTGCCGCGCGATTCGGAATGAAGCGATCCATTAGCGTGGTTCGCAAGCAATGGATCAAATAAGCAGCAACAGAGAAAGAGCGAGATTGAATGAAGAACAAAAAAGAGAGTGATATTCAGAGAGAGAAGAGAGAGTAGTGATACTAATTAGGGCAAGAAAGAGAGAGAGAAAAAAAGTGCGCAAAAGAGAGAGTACAAGGGCGGGAGCGGGAGCGGGAAGCGGTCGGTGGAGATGAGACCTGTTAGTGTTGGGTCGGTAGTTTCTGAAAATACTGTTAAAAAGATTTATTTATTTATTTACTTTTAAAATTATTTTTTTTTCTCTCTTTTATTTAACTGATATACTGATAGCTAAGAAGGACACAAGAAAATAAGATTTTATGTACAAAATAAAAATATTTTTGATATGGTATTCAAATTTATAATTTTATTAATGATTCTCTTGTAAAATAATTTATTATATTTTTTTATCATTTTGATCTTATCTAATTATATCACTAAAGGGGTCTTATTAACAAAAACACATAATAATAATAATAAATTATTCATTATTTATTCATTATTTTAAATCAATGGGGATTATGATTAAAAGATTAAAAGAGTTCATGAATTATAGTTCAAGTCGCATCAAGTATTTTTTATAACAATTTGGTCTCAAAATCAAATTTTATGCGAGCCTAAGAAAAGGGTAAAAAAAACGTGAATCACAACTTCATTAGTCAATAAATTTCAAAAGCTTAGGCATGTATATATGAAGCAACCCAAAAAGTTTAGGATTCTTGCACATCTTTTTTTTTTACACCATTTTTACATCAGTTAATAATGAGTAAATTATTAATTAATACAATATATCGTTTGATTAATAAATTTTCATAAGCGATTACTTACAGACTTGATTAAAGATAAACAAATTTTTAGTTAATTCAGTATATCGTTTGGTTAATATATACTAGCTTATAAGTGATTGGTTACCAAAATTCATTAACTAAATAATATATTGTATTAACTAAAAATTTATTCGTCATTAACCAGTATAAAAATAGTGTAACTATTTTAGTGTGTAAATATCATTACTCAAAAGTTTAACTGAATGAATCAATTGAAATTAAGATAAAATGGTTCCATGTGAAAGAAATTGTAAGGACATTTATTCCTATCCTTCCATTGTATGAATTATGAGCCCATCACTTTAGTACACTACATTCATATTCACCACTAATCCTAAATTACTAATTCAAATGCAAGACCTCAGAAGCACGTAAAGTCCAGTTTTTTTTTTAATTTATTTTCGTTTTTCTTTCATCATCTTGAATGATAAGAGCTACTTGCTCCAACAAGAGGGAACATTTATCATCTATGCCTAATATTATGATTAAAACATGTCTGCTTAATTAATTATGTTAATTAATACGCTTCCTGCATTATGGCATGAATAACTTGTACATTACCATCACGATTACAGCCCAGAGTAACCATCCTAAAAATCCAACTTGCACCAACTCAATAATCATCACTATTATTTCAATTCACCAAATCACAATTATTTCCATACGAAGATATGAATTTCAATTCACCCTAAAAAGAGGCATGAATATCAAAATATGATGGAAAAGACTAGCCAGATTAAACTACAAAAAATAATCAGGATGCAGCACCTCAAGACTCTTACCCAAGCTATAGAGCACACCTTTTGACATTGCTAACTACTATAATATCTTAATGAGTTTAGTATTTAAGTTGAGTTATCAATTATTTATTAACTATTAGTTTTATAATAAATATTTAACAGTTAATTAAATATAAATAACAACTAATGAATTCTTGACAACTCAATTTGAATACTAAAATTCAAAAAAAAAAAAATACCACAGTAATCCTCTTTATTATTATCAAATGCTGACCAAAAAGTGATTTCAAACCTGGATAGCAGTAATTTCACTAGATTGACACGTTAAGACCGTATTAAAACATATCCAAGGTGTGCAAAGTTCAAAGGTAATACGACCACACTCAAGTCAGGCAGGAGGCAAACAATGATGAAAGCTTGTCTCCACAGACACAGGTGGGGCTGGGGGGATCGTCCCTGGAAGTCTTGGAAAAATCATGTTTTTCAATTTATGAAATCATCCTACAACCCGAAGTGTCTCCTAAAGAACCAATCATAAGCCAACAAATTAACACTGTTATGAATAACAAATTAGCACATTAAAAGGAGAGAGTACAATAGAATAACTTGCGCACCCACGAACACTGTACAAGATTTATCCTACAGCTCGGTCCAAGAAATCCGGAAATAATTTCATAAACGGACCAAAGAATAAGTGAACAACCATTTAACTGCAATAACATTTTGGACCCACCATTCTATTGGTCAGCCATTAAACAAGCACCCTATGCAACATGCCAAAAAGTTCATAGGTGCATATCAGAAAATTATATTGTATAGACGCTTTGAGGGTGTCTGAAAATTCAAGCAAATGCAACATGCAGAGTTGCATAGAGAAGTCAGGTTATGACATTGTAATTTGTATGAAATAATTTAGAAGTCCATAAGAAAAAAATACATAACAAACAGGATGATCAAAATTTTGTTAAGTAAGAATGTAATAGTTACAGCCTGACGAATTCTCTGGATCATATAAACAATTGAGGACTACATTTTTCTTTTTTCTTTAACCCTTTCTTTGAGCTTCTATCTTTGGTATTGTTGATAATGATAAGTATACGAAAAGAATGGGCATAATTACAAGTGCCAATCATCAGAGGCATGAATTGTATAAGCAGCTTTCCCCCGACACAGCACTGTTTATAAGCACCAAATAGTGCATGGGAATACATAGTACCCCGCATTCGTCTTCATAGAAGCATATTCAACTGAGACAGATCATCCATTGGTATGTCAAGGCCCATTGCATCATCATCTTGTAAAGCATCCTCATCAATGTTCAACCAAGAGTCCAGGTCTTGATGCCCATTAAGTTCATTAACTACACCTAGTTCTATGGAGTCTAATTCATGCAAGTTTGTAAAGTCCATGGGTTCCTCAGTCTCGATGGACAAATCTTTAGTATTATAACCATGAGATACAGACCCAACTTTACTTTTTCTGTTGCTACCACTGTAAATCACTTCATTAGTGCCACTTGCCAATTGATGCTCAGAATTAGTATTTTCCATCAACTTGCTAAGAGATCCATTTCCAGAAGTAGATAATTGAGCTGTCTTCTGTTTGGGCTTTGCTTTTGTTTTACGCTCACCCCTTGAATAACCAGCAGAAGAACGACCCGCTTTTGTGACAGAATTTCTTCCAGAAGTCTCTTTGTCCCTCTCTCTTTCACTTCTCTTTCCCTTTGCTCCACCCATGAAAGAATTACCAAGAGTTGATGCAGATCTCAAAGAAGCACTAGCACCGACATCATCAAGCAGCAGTTCCTTTTTCTTCCCTCTGTTTAGTATTGGCCCAGTTCTGGCAAAATCCTGGTCCGAGGGGTGGTTTAGATTTCCAAACACATCCTGCTCCCTGCAAGGAAACAAACCTGCAAGAGCCAAGGCTCTATTTGTTATGCAATAACAGAAGAAAGAAAACGGGATTATCCCCCCAATTAAATAGATCTTGGAATCCAGGAACAGTTATAAATATAAATGAAGCGAAAAGTAAATGAAATTGTTTCTTGATAAACATGATGCCTCTGCCTAAATTATTTGTGAGTATATACATGAGTACCATAGCAAATACTTCCAAAACAAATAAAACATGGTGAAAACGGGAAACCTGAAAGTGCAGATTCTTGCTGAGAATTTTGAGTAAGAGGTAGATTTACAGCAACCACTGAGCCAGTATAGTTGTCACGAGCAGGAGCAGCAAATAGGACATCTTTAAAGACAGGCTCCAAAAAGCAACTTCTCCCGGTTTCCTCAAATTTCCTGCATCTAGCAAGAGTCCTCTTCATAAAAGCCAAAGCAACTTGCCTTGAGACCTTAGGAAGTCCATTTCTTGCAGCACTACTTCCACGGGTGGCCTATCAATATTAGAGAGGGTCATGACTCATTTCGCAAAACTTACACTAAAATTTGTAATAAAATAAGCCACAGGAGTGCAGATAAAATCTCGACAAGATCCAACACAAATACCACACTACTTTAACTTGTCACCTAAAATAAAAGAGAGCTTGTAATGAGAGAGAAAAATTAAAAAACTATATCTATGTAGGATACTCTATTATTCCACCCAAAGAAGTCTTACACTACATAAGTGCAATAAAAGGAAAATCAACAGACTCATTCTGTCCTAACAAATTCAAAGATAGGTTCTGTGCTACTTTGGTTTTTCTTTCCTATTTATAAGAGTATTTTGTTGTTTAGATCCAAGCAATCAATACGTAAAAAATAAGGGATCTTTGGTCTATATGATTGGCAGAGCATTTATTTTACTTATTCTCTGTTTAGACAGAAGGGAAAAGTACAAAATAGGGAAAGAAATCTTCCTTAAAGTAACAGCAAGTCATGGACAATCATTCAACAAACAGACAAGAGCTCTCCCATCACCTTATAAATCCATTCAAAAACCAATTAGATTCCAAATCATAGAACCATGAACTATCCTATCCCAAAAAAATTGCATTCAACTTCAACAAAATCACCACAGGCATGGCTCACTTCCTAAGCACTTCCACTCCTTTCCTTCTTCACTGATCCCACTCCAATATTTGTGAATAAAGCCACATTTCAAGGAAAACAAATAACATGTTTCAAATAACCTGTCAAATAGCTCAATTCAATTGTCACATCTACCAAAAAAAAACTCATTGAACATACAACAGGAAATAACCACAAATAAAAAAAGGTTAAAATGCATTTTAGCCCAAACTTTACCTCATGTGCATTTTATCCCCTGAGATTTAAGAAGGTGCTATTTACCCCACAAGATTTATAAATGCCTTAAAACCCCTCCCTTCCCTTCAAATGTTATCCAAATAATAATGGCGTCATCTCTCGCTTGCTTTGTCGGTAGAAACGAGATTCTCACTCTGATCAACAACTGCCTTCGGCTTAATCTCTCACACATTGAGGAGGTAACTCTGCGTGCTCCCAATTGCATGTTTTGTTCATCGGTGTTTGATGGGGAGGGGTTCTAAGCTCCATCAATAAATTTTGTGGGAGTAAACTACACCTTTTTAAATCTCAGGAGGTAAAATGCACGAGATAAAGTTGAAGGGGGTAAAATGTATTTTAGGCATAAAAAAATTATAATAATTACCAGCTTCTTCTTATAAGCCAACTCAACAAGTTTGTCCATAGCAACTTTCTCAAGGGCTCTGCAAATTAACACAATATATATTAGCCATTAGTGAGGGTCAACATATACCTATACAACATACACATTATTTTCCTACTAATTTATCAACATCAAAAGCATAAACAACTAATGAAACAAGATAAACTATATATTATCAAATATCCTACCGTTGTTCCTTTTCCCTGCCTTCTTCTACGGCTCGAATAAGTTTCATAAAGTACTCTCTCTTTTTAGTGACCTGCAAAATTGGTCAAATATAGACAACCATCATGTAAATAATAAATCAAGAATAACCAAAGACCACAAGCAGATTCTTCCCCCAGAAAAAGTGACTTCCTTATACTTCAGCATATATATCAAACATAAAACAAAAGAATCAAAACCTGTTGGTGGAGCCCCTTCTGTAATTGAATAATATCTTGATTAATAGCTTCACAGTCTCCATCAGTGAGATCAGGCTTTTATAAGAAAACCATAAGGAGATCGGTTAGTAATAGAAACATTGATTAAAAAAATTAACAAAATTCTAGAAACCATATTCAAGACTCAGTAAACTCTTTAAACATAAAGCCCATCTGCAAGCATTTACATATAAAGATCATGCTCCGTCCCAAGGACCGGTCATCCTAAAAGCCTAAGTTAGGTGGAGGCACATTAATAGTTTATATCTCTAACACTCCCTTTCACGCAAGAGCAATTTGGGCTTGAACGGTGGACAATGCACAGGCCCACTTTACAGTGCTGAAATTTAATTTAATTTCGAAGAATGGGGGAAGCAAAGGATTGAACTTTTAACCACTTGGTCATTAAGGCTCTAAAACCATGTCAAGAACCAGTCATCCTAAAAGTTGAAGTTGTTAGGTGAAGGCGAATGAATAGTTTATATCTCTAACTCTTACACTCCGATTTCTGTGTGCATGTATAGAAGAGAAACGAAGAAAAAGAGAGGCAGAGATGGAAGACAGTCGCTGGAGGATACAGAAAACCTCCCACATGAATAAGCTATGAAGACCATTGGCTTTCATACAGTTTATACAAATTAGAAGTTTACCACCAGTTCTGGATATAGGCCAACACTCTGCAGCTCCAGTAAGAGTTTATCCTCCATAGTCATATGCTCAAAACCACGATTGAAAGATGATGAACAAGAAGAAATTCTATGTGTAGCCAGTAACCCACCACTACCATTTTCAGATAACATGGGCAACCTTTCAGTTTCTGGATGCAATGGTCCCTGATGCACTTGTAAAAAATCATCAAGTTCTTGATCATAGATGTTTGTGCCA
The DNA here is from genome assembly GCA_023212625.1 of Styphnolobium japonicum. Lineage (NCBI taxonomy): Eukaryota > Viridiplantae > Streptophyta > Magnoliopsida > Fabales > Fabaceae > Styphnolobium > Styphnolobium japonicum. Next base: position 2,497,166 of record JALBWW010000013.1, read on the forward strand.
GTAGTAAAGGTAGCATTCCCATTACAAGAAACCACGTCAGACTTGAATTCACATTCAATCCTGATCCTAGATTGGTTCTCAACATCCTGAGAGAAGCAAGCCACCCCAGGAGAATCATCTCTTTCACATAGAAAAGACATATTTCCATCTCCAACAGTTTCTTCATCAGTTTGATCGTCAATGATCAGAGCTGTCAATACTCTTTGGTACAATGGTGCAACTTTGTTTCCTTCTGAATCCATATGTTTGCATAAAAAACTAATATCCAAATGTTGATCAACCATGTCAACCATTGAGGACATCTCTTTTGAACCAGTTTGATTTAAAATGCTTATCTCTCTTTCTCTAGAAAGAGGACTTCGTGACAGAAGGTTGTCCTTATGTGCAAGTCCATCCTGAGAATTTAAATGAAAGACGTGTTAAAAAAAAGACAGATAATTAATATTTAGATTCATGTCCCCTTTTATTTAGAAACTTAATTTATGCTCCACAATTTTTCAAGGTAGCATAATGACTCTAATAACGACATGAGACGCGTTAAAAACAAATGGACCAGAACCAAGAAGTTGGCATGCAGAAGAGAGAAAAAGAGATCTCATTAAGCATGTTACAGAAGAGGTGTTAATGCAATGGGATGCACCTTCTCATCTCCATTATGCAAAAGAATGGAAGAAGATAAAGACAGAAAGAGAAATTCATTAAGCATATTATAGAAGAGGTGTAACCGTGTTAATGCAATGAGATGCACCTTATTGGCCCATCTTAATGATGCAAAAGAATGGAAGAAGATTAAGATAGAAAGAAGCATCAAAATGAGAAAATCTTGACACAAAAGGAAGCTTATTTTCATCTTTTCTCATAAACCTTCAGATTAGATATAGAGATTCACTTATAGAGGTGGGATGTAATCAACAAGATAAATGGTACCCCAACTAGATGGAAAGTCAAAGCTAGATAGCAGCCAAAAGGAAGAAATACGCTGACTAAAATAGTCCTTCGAAGTTATTCAAAGACCATAAAACCATAAGGAAAATCAGGTTTTCAAACTAGAATGTCGATAATCAGCTACAAGGTATCAATTCTGCAAACTGATAGTTAAATGCTGAAAATATAAGATCTTAGCCTCTTAGACATTACCAGGGCATCACTTCCAAGGCCAAGCATTTGAGACAAACATCTGTGATCCTCCTCTGTTGATTTAACCTGAAGCAAAGGATAACATAAAAGGGGGGAAAAGCAATGCTTCCATTAAGGGCCACTTAAATTTCATAAAAACAAATATAGTCAAAGCACCCACCAGCTCCTTCAAGTAGGCTATGTCCTCCAAGCTGACAGGAGCAAAACTAGGTTCCAGTTTCTTCCAAAATGAACTAGAACAGCCAATATCTGCCAAGGCCATAGCAACAAATAAATTGAAATTTTTTTCCATAAATACACTCGCACACACACACACATATAAATATACACACACACCAAAAGGTGGTAGGTATATAACTGCAAAATCACAAACCAGCTTTGAGTTTAGTTACGTACAGCTGGCATTGCTAGCAAAATTAGCAGCAGCTAACAGTTCTTCACGGTCATCATCTGACTCCCCTGGAATTTCAGATGGTTTAGTATATTATTACAACACAACAAAATTTTTGCTGAGATGTACAGGCATAGACAATCACATAAATCTTGTACACTAGGAAAATTTTCCAGAAATACCAAAGAGAAACTAACTTAATCAAATAACAAGCCCCCTTAGAAGTAGAGCAAGAATATAAAAGAAAACATAAGTGATGCAGGACAGCAGAAGTTAGGATTTAACATATGATTAGGGTTTTCTTTTGGAAGAATTAAGGGAAGAAATTAGGGGAATTGAAGGCTCATATGGGATATGAGGGAGCAGGGCCAGTTTGCAAGCAAAAGGAAGAGGAGTTGAAGGGTCAATTAGAGGCTGTTTAGGTTCTGTGAACTAGGATGCATAAGTACGCCGATATGGCTGCCTTACTCACACTGGGTACATATTTAGGTCCGCTTGGGATTTTTTTTTTAAATGTTGCCATCAGGTACATTTGGGTACGCTCTGTAGTAAGCCGGTACATTCAGCCAAGTGAAATGCAGTCTTTTGCTGCCTTATATATATACTCCGTACCCAAGTTTTTAAGAATTTTGTCACACCCCATACCTGTACCGGTATTGGTACGCATACATGTGTCCATGCAACCTATGCTGGGAACACTACCTCCGAGATATTTCAGGTTTGATGGAATTTAGGGCAAATTCAAGCAAGGAATAATTAGGGATTTGAAGGGCTAATGCTTTCTGCCAACTAAATCATATTTCTGTTGATAAAATTAAGAAAACTAACGATAGAATATGAAAAGAAAAAAAAAAGAAGGAAAATGACCTGTCATATTTGTAACAAAAATTAGAAATTAAAAAATCCATTCAGGAACTTGTTGATCTTGATAAATACATAACTAAAACATAGTCATCTTTACTATTGATAACATGAAAGAATTCCTTAATATTTTAAACAGAAATTAAAACATTCTATTCACAAATTTATTCTAAGAAATAATTAACGAAATTGAAGCAGTTTACATTTATTTATATAGCATTTCATGCAGCAAAAAGTTGGAAAGCAGTATTCAGGTTTATATCATTGTATACAGATAGATATAGACAGATAAGTAAATAGAAGTTTTTGTATTATCAGTATAATAGTGAAAACAATTCCCTTTGTTTAATGCAACAAGTAGTTACAATATAAATATACCTGCAATATCTGGGGAATCACTAGTTGATGGATGCCCGAGACAAGTAATAGCTTTCCTATCGCATGATTTCTTCAAAGGAGGACGCCCTGATTTACTGAAACAAATACATAAATTGAAAAAAAATTACCATTAATTTTCTTTATTGTGGTGGAAGGGGCCTAATTTTTTTTCCCATTACCAGAAAAGGAAGAAAATAGAATTATACCTTCCATTCTTTTCAGAAGCAGGCTTCATACTTCTAATTGGATTTGTCAAGGTTGGAATCTCTAACTTCTCTTTCATTGGTGAGATGCTAGTCTTCAATACTGATGAGCCCCTACTAGTCCTTCCATGTCTACGTGGACCACCTCCAATCTCTTCTTTGTTGGGCATTTTTTTCTTTTTTGTTGCTAACACGGAGGAACTTATATTATAAGAATTATTTATGGCTCTTTCATCAACTTCGTTACTTCCTAATCCTTTCTCCTTTAATTTACTTTCACCAGCACCAGATTCTTCACTTTCAGATAATCTGGTTGGGGATGAAATATTTTCATGTTTCACTCTACCTTGTTGAATGCTGTTGGCAGCACCCTTGGAAAGAAGTGATCCACTAGTTGTAGTAGAAGTCGTTCTAGTACCAACATCAGAAGGGGAAAAACCTTCTAATGACATCTGCACTTCATCACAGTTCAAGACAGGGGATACCACATTTGCTCTTCGAGTGCGAGAAATTTTTTGAGGTCTCTGCCCAACCCATTGGGCCATAGGGGACGAAGATGATCCTGCAGGCAAAGGACGCTTACGATTGATAGTCCCACTAACTGAATGAGGCTTGTTCACATTTGAAGGTTGTTCCTGGGCTTCAAGTGCTTCAGAAGAATGAGATACAGAAGATGAGTTTCCAGCCATCAAATGACCAGTTCGTGGTGCCCTTGAAGCTTTTCCTTTTGTCAATGTATAAATACCACCTGTATAATTATTATCACGAACATTAAACCTAAAAAGAAAAGAAAAAATAAGAAGACATTAGTCGTAAACTCGTAATATATTGTCGTATCAGAGAAATAAAAGCTGCTTAAGGCAAGGCACCATATAGATGCATCATGGACACGAATGAGTGTTTACATACTTGTTTCCTTTAAGTACAACCCGTTCCTTATTTGATCCATCCATTGAATCCCTTGAGACCTTTTCTTGCTCGTTCTTGGCAGTTGCACATGCATAGGAACTAGCAGGAAGGGAAACAACATCAAGCTTGCTATTACTGCCAGAATATCCTGATCTGTGAGAAACAGAATGTTGCAAGCAGTTTATTCTTTGCTGTTATAGCATACCAAAAGTCTATTTTAAGACCATAACAACAACCTTACTTAACATCACCTCTAACAAGTAAATCATAAAAGCAAGAAAGCTACAGAATCATGAAATACGATCATAAGGTATGTGGTTAGACATTGCTCTTTCAGGAGAGAGGGTATGAATGTCATAGAATCAACTTAGGTGTGAAAGTCATTTCAGATTTAATTCTAGAATTAAAAATTTAGCACATCCATTTTTAGATAGAGGCAGGTATACTTAGTCTAGTAGTTTAAAGTGACAAATAGACTGGAGATAATACGGAAGATAAAGTTAACAAATGTGCATGTGTCACATCAGTAACTGAAATAAGATGTCATGTCAGCCAACAATCTTTTCATTACATGACCCATTCACTAGGATATTTTGGTATTGAACTGACATTGGTACTTGAAGTGATGAACTTCCTGCCTTGGGCATTCAAATCTTACAGCTGGCATGGAAGAGTTGCACCTCTTTCCCCTGGTGTTAGAAAGACATAAGAGGAAGATAACATAAGGGGATATAGAACCGTTAATTTATAAATGCTTTAAGTTATAGAGTTATAGTTGGCAAGAAATGGAGAATAACATCTATGGTTTGCAAGACAGAAAAAACTACTTGAGAGCCAAGGATTTGAGGACCTACAAAGTTTTTGTGCTACAGATTGTCAGGCTGTTCAAAGGTCTGAGGACCAAATAAAGTATGGCAAAGATCAGAATATTAACTGGTGGGTAAAGGGAAAAAAAGAAAGATATTAGATGAGAGAGACCCCACTGAAAACAGCTCAAGGAAAAGTTGTAGGGATACAAATTACCCACAGAAGGGTCAAAGATTTCAAATAAGAGAATGTAAGATGAATAGAGCATGACAAAGACTGACTGGAAGTAATAAGGAAAAATGAGGGGAACTGAATAGCACTATTGAACTAATGTACTTTTTTTCCTTTATTTTCTGTGTCTTGGTTGCATTAGAAGGATTTCTTATCCTCCTCCTTTGTACTTCTTTTCTCTCTGTTAATAAATTTTGCTTTGAAAACAAAAAAAGAATATGGCGGGTAAAAGATAGGAGAAAGAAGGGCGTTAAGGAAGATAGATACAATGACTAAAAGAAATAGATGTACATATCCCTGACTGTTTAGACTTTATTTAATTTTGCCAACTCCCAGTATATGGGGTCAAGCCACAAAGGCCAATCATTGAGAATAGTTAAATGCCTAAGATCAGTCAACTCTGAGCTCAAAGCATGTTCCTGTACACCCTGTTAGATGACATTTGTAGAATCAGTAGCTAAGCACCAAGGATTGCCAAACTAGTTAACAGGATGTAAAGAAAGTTGTACACCTTGTCACCTTCATAAAGAAAAGAAAAAAAATGATTTACAATACGTCCAAATCCAAGGGAATTTTAGAATTTTAAATATCACTCTTCTTGCAAAATCAGACTCCGCAGAACCCCAGTGGATGTACTACTAAAGGAATTACCCTTTTGTGCTAGTGTCTAACCACATACATTGTGATCATCTTTCATGACACTCACACTCTGAGAGGTCCTCAGATTAATGACATTTATAACAAACTTGGTGGGTGTGATTTATATGCTCTATCTTGAGAGGGAATGTTGAAATAGTAGCTATCTCATTTATTTGTAATTATTATTGTTTATTGTACATATCTGTATTAGCTGTAGTTTTGTCCCATAAACTTGTACTACAGGCTGTACATAGCCTCTTCTTCAGTTATAATAACACTCGGACATAAGGTGCTAGACACATGCGTATTCAAAGAAATACGGGGGCTCTCTCTAGATCCTCTCTCTTTCTACACCGTCCACACCTTGAAAGTTTAAACATCCAATTATTCATCCCCAAACAAGAAGCAGCAACCACAAAATTGATCATCACGCCATTTCCCAAATAATAAAAGCCATAAAATGTTTTAAAAGATCCTGCGTATTACTGAATACTGATTACCCACCAAAAAATGCCCCTTAGTAATATCTTATCCAGAAGTCAACCCATCTCAATTATTACCATCTTCATAGCTTCTTAATCTTCACCAACAAGGTTATTTTTAAGTAAGAACTTCAAAATGCATAAACACAAAATATTCCTAAATTCCATATGATAACTTGACTTATTATGCAATGAAAATATCAAAATTTCAATATAGTTATTCATCTTCAAAAACAAAAAATGTTTTGATGGTTACAACTTTTACATGGAGAAACATAAGTCTTTAGATAATTTTTCTAGCTATAGATGGTTACAAGAAGCTCACTTGATCTAGGCTTTAATCTTTTTCCCCCTTGTTTTACATAAAAAATTTCTATCGGACAACATCGCTGAGTTGAATTTTAAAATTTTTTCCAGATTTTCTTTTTAACTAACCACTTAACTGCTTCTTGGGAATGGCTTGTTTAACATACTTCATTACTAGAGGTTACATCCAAAATTCCTTGCATAGATTAATCTTTTAAATATAAATCTTAGCTGTAAATATAATTTAGTACCTTTTGAAATGAAATCTAAAACGATCACACATTATGAGAACTACATAAACCCCAAAAGGAAGTTAAAATAGCAGGGAAAGATAATGATATAGATTTTTTTTTTATTGAAAGAAAAAAAAGATAATGAAATGTAGGGTAGAAAAGGATGTAAGGGAGTCAAAAATAATTATTACAAAATATTAATTATAATTATGTTGGCAGTGGATCAAATAGAAGATAGTCCTGTTAAAAGGGGGAGAGTAAGACCGACGAAAACTTTAGGAGAAACCATTAAACAAGACCTTACTCTAAATGGTTTACTGAAAATTTGGCTTTTGTTAGAGCCCAATGGCATCGATTAATTCATGTAGCCGAACCGGCGACCCCTCCTTCCGGGACAAGGCTTGGTTGTTGTTGTATAATTTTGTTGGTTATAGCTTTTAGATTGTGTATGAGTTGAAAGGATCATGGATATTTTGAAATAAAATGAAAAAAAAAAAGGATGATTATTGAGATGAGAACTACCATTGAGTCGTCATTATCAAAAATAAAAGTATACATGATTCATCTAAACTTAACATGTTTTACAACTCATTTTATATGGATGGTCAGATCACTTCCCGGACCTCATGAATTATCGCCATCTTATGACACTATCAGAATTCAAAGCATTTCATAAACTGGTGTTACCTCAAACCTTGGGCATCAGAAGACTGCAGACCAGACTCATTAGCTAGCTTTAGATGCATAACCCTTTTCAGCTCTCTTTCACCATCAATGGATCTGGCAAAAACAGTGCCCATGGAACGTTTTCTTTTCATTTTTATGTCCCATGTTTCTCCAGCTACAGGTAATCTTCGAATCTTCTCTTCAACAATATCACAACCTTTGCCACTATCCCTTATGTTGTCTTTATCCTTTCCAATGGCCAACGGCTGCCTCACAAAGATATTACTTTGTCCTTCAACCTAGTGTTTTTCAACAAAATATATATAAAGTAAATATCAATGTAAAAAAATAAAGTTGTGATAAGGTAGAAAATATTTAGCTACTAAGGAAACAATTTTTTTTAATAAAGACATTAAGCAAAGGAACATAGCATAGTCAGTACCAAAAAGATGATAGCCAAAGCAATTATTAGTTATCAATGTGTCTTTAAATAAGTACTGGACTTCAATGAGTTACACAAGTAATTCAAAGTGTTTAACTTGAATTCCTCCAGATATTTAAAGCAAATATCTTGACAGAGGTAATAGGATTAAAAATAAAAGTACATCTGTTAGTATTTCTGCAAGCAGAGAATCTCCCGCTTCTTGATTGTAAACTCTATCTGTTTATGTTCCCTGACTTGTTATACATACAAGTTTCACTATTAGCTGTTTGTCAGTCTGTTAGCCTCTTGCTAGGGACATGATTCCCTCTTTGGTTCCTCCTTTCTTGTCCAATTGTGTTGTCTTTCCTAAGTAGTGATTAGTGAAATTATGAAAATATCTAACTTTGCCCATCCTCAACCACAACTGTTAAAATTCTACCATGTGTTAAAATTCAGCCACATGTATGTATCCTTATCAAAAAGACTGATCATGTTGCAGCATGAAATCTTCCAGTCTGCGATTCAGGTCAAGTGGCATAGGATTGTGTCTTCTAAATCATTAGAGAAGCACATGCAACAAAAATGAAATTTAGTTGTACCAGAATCAAGAGATTATATATCATCATGCTAGTTGCAAGATCCCTTTCCCAAAATTGATTCCAATGCACTATAATAGTTCTATTTTACTGTTCAGTACAATTGCCAATTCTATCCTCAAAAGCTTTACAACAAGAAATGCAATAATAAGTAATTAACATGTCATAGAACCACAACTTTGCTACAGGATATGAACAATAATTAAATAGAATATTATACATAATCAACCAAAAATTAATTAAAAATGCTGGCTACAAACCCGTATCTCGGCAACTGATGTACGGATGCGCTTATTCAGAATGACATTCTTAGGCCTGTCCTCTAGTCTTTGATTCACAAGCTCAGACGGGCTCCGATGAGTCTGACTTCCCATCTTTAAGAAGTGTGACCCACCTAGCCTTTCATTTGGCAACATCTCATTCCTAAGTTGCTTCTTTGAGTTTAAAGCCTCCCAACACTTGTTCAACTTGTGTAAAGATTCAGCCAACCTTTTTGATCTATATCTGAGAAGAATCTTTAAATTTCAGAACCTTCAGAACAGAATGACTACTCAAGTGAAAATAAACCAATGAGTAAAAGACATCAATTTTTAAACAATTTCGGACAACTTAGTCATTACCCTAATTCCAATAACTGAGCAAAATCAATAAAAATAATAGACATTCAATTATATATGCTGCAAACGCAAGCTCTCTATTACACCTTAATTAATTAAAAATTATATTTAATGAGAAGAGAGATTAGAATGGTATGATTTCATGAAAGAAAATTATGGTATTGCATAAAGTTCCCCAAACTACCTAGCCCTGACAGAAGCCTCTTGCACACTTGCTTTGAATCGTTTCAGTTCCTCAGTAGCCACTGGAGGGGGAGGCTTCAGATTAGCATTTCCAAAAGCACAATCATCGAGGGTGTTTCCAAAAGATATCCCCAGGACCCGTTTTAAGTCAACTGATCTAATATATTTTTGATCTCCCATGGTTATTGGATCTAACAGTAAACACTGAGCTAGTGGAGCCAAATCTCCTGTTGATGTGGAATTTCCCCGGGACATAGTAGCACCAGATATAAACATCTGCCCCTCATTACCCTCACAAAAGCTTGCAGACCTGTCCAAACTGCCATTCATCAAATTCCCCTCATGCCCATTTGGAAAGGTCCCCTTGAAAGCCAATTCCCCTGGACTAGCTGCACTTAAATCAAATCTAGTATTTCCCGCCATGTCAATGTTAACTGAACCAACACATATATGGAGTATCTTCCACCATGTTTTCTCTTAGCAACTCATACAATAAGGGATCTCTTGAGGACAAGCCATTAAACCATAAACAAGTATGAGTAATAAGATACTTGGAATATATCTGCAATAAGTCAATAACCATGAACTATAATCAATACACAACTTTATACAAATTCAACTGTTTGGATGACTGAGCATGTACAGCTCAACAAAGTAACTTAAACTGAAGGCTATGCATTAGCAAGATGGTTGAAAATTTAGACAAACTCAAACTAATTTTACTTACAATAAACCACATTACTGTACAGAAGCTGGGAAACCATAAAATAGAGTGGTTTTAATACACAATAAAATGAAAAAAATAAAATAAAATAAAATCTGAGAGAATATATAATATATAATAATTTTTTCATATTATATATAAGTATAGAAAACTTATTAATGAATCAGTTTATCTACTATATAATTATAAATAAATCAACTTTCAGTAACGACTGCTACCGTGGTTTCTCAGCAGTCAGCACATAAACATGATTAGAACTAGAATTGCATCACTAAACAACCCACACGTTGCTGAAAAATAAAAGGCGTTATTGACAGTAAAGCTAGAACAGTTTGAACCCAATAGTTAAGAAAGTAAAATGAACCAGAACGATAATGGGATTCAGCTGAAAGAAGACGCAAAAGGTTTCGAAATTCAAAATTGCCACCGAAAATTCAGCAGGCAAGCGAGCAAAAAGCTTTGCAATATTAGAATCCTAATCCAATAAAAGAAAAAGAAAAAAAAGAAATTCTAGGGTTCCATGACATGCCACCTCCCTCCCCGGCAAAACTCATCGCAAACAGAGAATAATTGAAGATGAGGAATCTTCAGATAATCGAAATGCGACCAAACAGTACCTGCATTGACCAGCGGATTGAGGAGGAGATCGAATTGTAGAGAGAGAAAGTACATGAAAAAACAATGACGGGTGCCGAATCAGTCGTGGAGATTCTGTAGGAGAGAGAGAGAGAGAGTGCGTGAGGGTCCCGCAGAAATTTAGGGAGGCAAAGTGATGAAGAGGATGAAAGCTGAAATCAGGGCCCTTTATCAGGTTTGCCCTGTGTTCACCGTCAACTCGGGGTTGACAATGGGCCTAGCACTCAAAATTGGGTGGATTTAATTTTCATCAAATGTAAAGATTTTTTATTTTCTCATTTAATAATATTTTAATCTATTATTAAAGAATTATTTTTTAAAATAATTATTATAATAGTTAAAAAAATTTAATAATATGATAATATATGATGAATAATAATATAAAAAATATATTGAATCAAAATTAAACTCGTAAATCTTAAAATTATTTTATTATATTCTTAAATTTTTTAGATAATGTTTATATTAAGAATTTAGTTTTTATCTATTGCTTATCATTATTATTTAATTATGTATTATTTAAAATTAAAAATTATATTGATGATTATGACGTGCTCAATCAGTTTACATTTTTTTTAATGTTTGAATAAGATAAAGAGTGAGTCATATTTATTTTAAATTTTATGAATAAGATAAAAAAATGAATAAATAAGGAATATTTGAAATTAATTATACCTATAAGATAAGAAGTTAAAGAATATTTGTAGGATAAGAGTTGAAGAGTATTTGTAGGTAATTGTAATTGCTAACTAAGAATATTTATAATTTAGTTTTTTATATATTTATATTTAAAGAAATAATAATAACATTTTGAGAATAAGAAAATTTGATACCAAAATAGAGAATCTCCTTTATAATAACTAGCATATTCAAGCGCATTACATGTTCCATCAATTTGTATTTTTTTTAATTTTGATTTAGATAATAAAGAGTGAGAGGCTTTTAATAAAAATATTAATATGATAAAAAAGATGAGTATATAAAAAGTATTTGAAATCAATTATAACTATAAGATAACAAGTTAATAAGTGTTTGTAGGTAATTGTAACTGCTAAGTAAATGTGCTTACAATTTAATTATTTTTATATTTGTGTTTAAATAAATAATAGTAACATTTTGAGAATAAGAAAGATAGATACTAAAATGGGGAATTCCATTTCAGATCTAGGTTCAATAGACAAAAAAACCTTAGCTATTCTTTCAACCTTTTATTTACTTATATTTTCTTTTTTTCTCATTCATCGGAATGGGTAGTTTGGGCCATTTTTTAGCCTAGAATCACCCTTACATATCATTTTTTCTCTCATTTTATCTAAATAAATGATTTTTCCACATAGATCTAGTTTTCTTTCGTGTTTTTCTGTGTTTTCGTCATCTGAGTGCAGCGGTATTTTGTTCGTCATTTTGATGCAGTGTTGTTTGGTTTCTCGACTTGTTGCAGTGTTGTTTGGTTTCTCGACTTGTTGCAGTGGTTTCCCGTCTTGTTGCGGTGTTTGTTTGGTTCAGATTAGTAGATCAGCTTTAATTCATTACATATTCAATCAAGACTTAAGCGTCAACGTTATAGATCCGGAGGTATGGGTATTCCGGTCACTTTGATTTTGTCACATTTGTAGAAATTTTGTCGTGTTATGCTATTAACCTAAGTGTTGTGAGTTTGTTCACAGATTCATCATTTTTCGTTTATAATGATGTTTAATTTGTGTTGTTATCGATATATTTTACCAATTTGAATGAATGAATATCTTTTTTAATAAAAAAAAATAGGGAATCCCTTTTATAATCTATCTATACTACTATATAAAACACAATTAATGTATCATTCTTTTCTATGTATTTAAAATTTAGTTGAAAAAGTTGAAATCAAATTTAAATTTTATTTATATTTTATTTAAGTGATAAATTTAATTATTCTAACTTTTTAAATTTTATATTAATTTAAATATCAATTATTTATTTACTTATTAATAAGTCTAATCTAAATATCTATATACTATTACATAATACTCAGTTTATGAAATTTGAACAAATGTCACGTGTAACTTATATATATATTTTTTTCTTTCAAATTTATACTTATTTGATTCTTACTCCTTTGATGCTGAAAATTTAAATTATTTTTATACTGAATTTTCAGTTACACTAAATAATTAATTTAATTTTGTTTAGATAATAATGTATCTTATCTCTTTGATAAGTAATGAACTATAATGTTGAATCTTAGTTTTATCTTAAAATTTAAATAATAATTAATTAATTCTTAATATGACTTTCTCATTATCCTACCTTTTGAAAATTTATTTTCTGAATTTTTAGATAATCTTAGTATCTATTTCAACATAAGAAAATAATCACAAATCATAATTACATAATTTTTTTAAAAATAAAATTAATAAGTTTAAATGACATACAAAGAGCAACTATAATTTTTTAACTGAAATATGAAAATTAAACTTTGGGCTAATCTACCCTTCTAACAAACCCTTAAATCAAGTGTACTGTATGTCCTGTATAAAAAAATTCAACGACTTGCAAGTATAGATAAATGTAATTGTATATTAAAATATGTCGTGTCAATAATGTTGCACTCCTCCAAGTTTGTCTTTTGCTTTTGAATAATAATATTTTCATAAATTTTATTATCAGAAATCTCTTACATACTCTTATACAAGTTATTAAATATCATTTTTGTCTTACTATAATTTTTTTGAATAGTTTACATGAGTCTACCTTAAAGTTTGTAAGAGATTTATGAGAATAAAATTTATGCAAATAGTATTACTTTTTGCTTTTTATGTGACAATCTTGTCATTTTTTAAAGTTTTATTTCCTTTCTATTTTCTCATAATTAATTTATTGACTTAGACAATTAATAATAATTTTGTTGAATATATTTTTGTTCGAAGTTTTGATAAAGAAATATACAAATAATATTTGTGACACTTTTTAGTATTATATCATTAAATAATATTAAATTTTTGAAAAATTAGCATTTAAATTAATTGTAATTTATTTTAATTTTATTTAAAAAAGATAAATCAGTTAAGCAGTGTTTAAATAGTAAAAAAAGGTTTTAGTTCACAAACATTATAAAACGAAAATTACATGTTATTTCCTTAAGTTTATTATTGAGGAGTTAAATTAAATAGTGAGGTATCAAATTAATACTTTATTTAATTTAATTTTTTATTTTTTATTTTTTAAGGTATCCTAATAGGCTACTAACATTGTGAGACTAATTTCTTTTGAGCACTATCGCAACTAATAGGCCATCCTAACAAATGCTTATTCCAAAGTTTAAATTTGTGTTTTCACTTTGAGAGTACAGTTCGCTTATCATTGTATGTAACATTGGTTGATATTTAATTTGTATATTTTTAATATAATGATAGTACAAAAATTTGAACTTATAACTTAAATTTATGCTTTTAATAAAAATGTATGTGCACTAGTGTTTTAAAAACTAATTCAACAAAAAAAATAAAAAAAGGAAAATGGTTCATAGTTTAATCAAATAAATTGATAGCTGAATCAAATAATGCCATATATATATAATAAATTAGATATAATTATATATTTTTATATTATATTGTTTTCAAAATAATAATATAAAATTGATAAATTTATGATTTGTTAATAACAGTATAATATCTTCATATATATTAATAATATACAATTATATTTATGTCTCTTAAATATAAAAATTATTATTATGAATAGAAATTCTATGTAACGTTAAAATTTAAATGAAATAAAGAAGTGAATATAAAAGGAAATAAAATAAAATAAAATGAAATAAGAAGAAATGTACAAACTATTTACAAAGTACTGGACACATTTTTCCTCTCCCTCTCTACTTTTTCCATTAACGTAAGTAAAAAGAAAACCTTTCTTTTCAATTATTTCTTTAGTATCATAGAAGACAAGGAAAAAAAATAAATATAATAGAAATAAAATGAAAAATGGGTTTCGGCCCCTCTTATGTAAAAAAAAAAGGGAAATAAGAAAAAGGAATGAAAAAATAGGACTTTTACTTGCATTATTTGGTATCATTCAATGAAAAATAAAAAATATTTCTCTTTCTTTGTTTGATTTTATAACGAAAAATAATAAAAATGTATATAAATAAACGTTAACTTATTTTATTACTGTTTATTTAATAAAGTGAAAATTTAATTTTTTTTCTCTATCAATTCTTTTAAAAAGAAAGAGAAAGAATAATGTATAACTCATAAAAAGAAAAGAAAAATAAATCTATTCATTTTCATCCTCAAGTTAATATTAAATAAGGAAAGAAATATCCATTTCTTTGTTTTTTAACCCATTTTATGACCATATATAAGTTTCCGGCACACATTTTCTCTCTCGCTATCTCCTAGGTACTTTTTCTATCAATGAAAGTAAAAAAAGGCTTTCTTCTCTTTATTCTTCAGTTCTCCCTCTTCAGCTTTCATTTTGCAGAAATACACACACTCTCCCTCTCTAATAAGTTTCTTTCTTTATGTGTATTCTCATAAAATCAAAGCTTATTATCTCACTTGTAATGCTGGAAAAGAAGCCGAAAACGATCCAGGCATGCGGATCACGCGGACCAAACTAAACAAAGGGACAAAGAGGGCCGGTAACTGTGATGTAACAATTTTTTTTTGTTTCTTATTAAATTTATTATTAAAAAAATACTCAAATGGTTAGCTTATTAAATGTAATGATTATTTAGTTTATTTTAAAAATTAATTAAGTATTCAACTATATTAACCAATAATTTACACAAGATTAACCATACATCAAGTATCAAAATAAAGATAAATTATTAATTAACTATATATAAATTATTAATTAATATAGTTAAATATTTGATTAATTTTTACAACAAATTAAATGATCATTACTGTTTATCAAGCTAAACGTTTAGATATTTTATCTTTATTCTATTAGGCTTTATTTGGATTATAAGAGAAATAGAGTGGAAAGAAATAGAGTAAAAAGAAATAAAGAGAAGAGAAATAGAGTAGAAAATGAGTAGATTTTTAAGTTGTTTTGATTAAGAAAATTAAGAGAGAAATAAGAAAGAAAGAAAATTAAATTTTGTTATAAATACATATTTACTCTTATTTATTTATTTATAAAACAACAAAAAGAAAGATATATTAATCAAATTTCTACTTCTATTCATTTCTTCTCTATTTATTCTCACTTTAGGTGAGAAATAAAAAAGTTATGGGACCCACTATTTTTTTCTTTTTTATTTTTTCTCTAATCAAACAAAAAAACTTCTCCATTTCTCTTTTATCTCTCTCTTTTTTAATTCTTTTTTTTCCATTTCTCTCATACCAAATAAAGGCTTAGAGAATCCACTAATTTTGTAAAGTTGGCCTATTTTTCTAGTTTGACCCGTTTTTATCATTTTTATTTGAATTTTTCTGATTCAAATACTTGAGTAATTTTGTTATTGAGTTTCAACTAGTTAATCATCCAATCGGTTCGATCAAACTGAATTTAAAAATATTTACACGTGCCTTTCATATTTTGAATTATTTTATTATAACTAATTTTAATTAAGAAAATAATACCTGAACAAATACATTTTTAAAAAAATCCTTACAAAATCGTATACAAATCATAAATAAAACGTGAGTCTTATTTTAATTTTTGTTTGTATAAAAAGTTTAAAATAAGGAAAAACTCTCTTATATATTTTAAAATTAAGACAAACTATTAATCTTAATAATAATTTATAATGACATCACAAATTACTTATTAACGGAAGTTCTTTTAATTTGAATATAAATCATTCAATTATCATGAGTAAAAAATCGAGCATAGGGCGCCCCGGCTTATTTTTCCCCCCAATGGTCTATTGCTTGAGGTTTACAACTGGTGTATTGATTGTACCTGGCGCCGGCCAAAAGAAATAGTATCTTATTGTGTTGGATCTGACGTGCCCTTCAACTGTCTCATTGGCCACTCTCTAATCGACGTCATTGTCATTCAGCATCAGCATTAAGCAGCACACACCAACTCTTTTCCCTTTTCATTTCTTTTCAGAACCAAATAAATAAAATAGAGAGAAACCGCTTAGTTAATGTTTCAGTTACATAGATAGAGTTCTCAAAACGTTTCTTCAATCAACCCAACCAAGTGTGACGCAAGCACACTCCATTCTCACCCATCGATCGCCATGTCTTTCACCAACGCTTTCCTCTCTCCTTCTCTCACCGTCCATGGAGGTAGGGCTTCCGATCCCATCTCCATTCCCCTACTCTCTGCTCCCTCTGACTCGCCCAAGCCTTCCTCCTCCCTCACCTTCTTCGGTTTTCACCGCTTCGGACACTCCGTTCCCAGGGACAGGTAAGAAATCGTCTTTGCTCTCAGTTTCGTTTGTCTACTTTTTTTTCAAATTTGAGCTATTAGGACGGATTATGACGAAATTTTATTTTATTGTTTTGCAATTTGAGTGTTCATTATAGTTGGTTTGGATAGATGAAACAGAAATGGTGGAACGGGAATGTAATATTCACTTAGGGATGGAGTAGAATCAGTGTAGTACTGATGATCATTTCTTCATTTGGATAGTTTACCTTAAGAGAAATGAGTAGAAGAAAGGTATACTTGTTTGGGATCACAATAGAATGAATTAATAAAATTTTATCAAAATTCTAATTGTATTTGTATTAGGACTTAATAAAATATCATTAAATTCCATTCTCAGAGGAACAAAGATTTGAGGAAAAATGGTTTCTTATGCTTGTATTGCTCTTAGATTCAATGACTCCTGTGCCTGTTTCTGGATATTTTAGTTGAACCTACTTTTGTAGTGTATAAAAGCAGTCAAAGTGTTTCAGATAAGCAAACTTACAAGTTAATTCCAAATTTCCAAGTGTTTGACAGACTAATGAGGTAAAGTTGCATAGTTTCACGTTATCAGTTCTTTCTCTTTCCAATTGACTATCAGTCTGTTTTTCTGTTTGCTCTCTGCTGTTTTGGAAGAATTTGCATGTCAACTTCCTCTACCCATCTTGTCAATGCCCCTTTTTCAAATAAATATGCAGCTTTCAAATCATGCTTGCTGTCAAATCCTGTAAGAATAAAGGTTTTAAGGACAAAAATATGGTAAATAGTAAAGGCTTTGTAGCTCCAAATTAGTTAACTCGATGCATATTTGTGATTGATACTATCCTTTGTTCATTTCATTGGTATATACTGAAAAATGGGTGTTATGGCTTGAGTGAGTCTAAGTTTTTTATTCTGTTCCTTATTGAGCATCTTAATTATATTCTAATTACTGGCTGTGTAATGCTTAGAGTTCTAAATACTTGTTTGTGAATACAACTGGAATTTTAATCTTCTTTAATCAACTGGAACTTTAATATTCTTTAATGGAGTCGCCAAGATGTATCTATATCTCTTGTCTCTTACTACTGGTTGAAATGTTATGCAGGAACAATCTATATGCTTCTGCTTATGATTTGAATGCAGTTGGTTCAGCTTCGCTGGTCAGTGATGTGTTTCTTGCCACCATATCATTTATGAATACTATTTTTTACTATGAAGTTGAGAAGTAGGAGCAATAAACATGGTTTTATTTTGTGAGATTTAGTCTCTGTTATTAGCTAGAAATTGCATAAAAAATCTGGGAGGAGTATCATTTAGATGGAACTAATTTTGTTTAAGGCATACATGGATTGTGATCAAAATTTACCTCACAGAGGGACTAAATTGATGCAAATTTTGATCGATGAAGGACTAGATTGCAAAAATTGATCTGCAAGGGACTAAATTGAGGAGAAAAAAATTAGTTTGGGACTACAATAGGGTTTTTGTCTTATTGTTATGACTTTATAGTACCTATGTGGATTCTATTTCCTGATCTTTCTTAGAAAGTTCTTTTCCTCTCTATCAGTTTTGCCTCTTTTTTCCTTTTTATTAAATTTTTTTTCCTATGCTAGCTGCTGAATGTGGCTGCCTAATGTATGTTGGGGAACTGTGGACTAAGTTCTCTAACTTCCAGTTTTCCCCCTTTGCATCTTTTGATGACTTTTTAGTTATGGTAAAAGACTTCTAAACTATTTGAGATTTAAGCATGATACTTCTTAAACATTGAAGATAGTTATGGCCCATCTTCTAGATGGTTTTTACGCAGTGAACTATATCTGATGAATTTTTTTGCTTGATTCCTTTAGGAACATGATCTAGATAATGCAGCCCACATATTACATTGTCCCATAGGAATAAAATTAAAATATAGCTTGGTCTGAAGGACTGCTGCATGAAAATCTTTCTTGTAGTCTTCCAGTTATCAATCCTTCAGTCAGTTGACATTTTGTGGGTCATAAAATATTATGACGATGATGTTCTCTCATAAACTTTATACGTCTTTGAGAATGTGATATGCAGGTCTGCAGCATTTCGTTTCTTTTCTTTTTGGAAAATTCTGTCAAATGCGGATTATTACTGGACTAAATGTCCTACTGCACTACAATACCGCTAATACTATCACATCTGTAACTCCTGTATATTTTACAAGTCAATCTTGTATTATATTCACCTTATGTGTGCGTGCGAGTTAGTTCGTGCTAGTCTAAGATATTGGCTGCCATAATAGACAAGTGTTTTTGTCAAGCATCTGAGCTTTTGTTAATTATTTCTTACATGTAGCCTCTGGGTTTGGTAGATGGGTATGCCGTGCTTTTATGTACATATTTTTGTAACATTTGATTGGTTAATTCTTACTGCAGAGATACGGTGGCAATCCTGATAATGTTCCTATGCCAATAGTTCTGATAGATCAAGACTCAGATTCTGAAGCAACAATTGTGCAGCTTAGCTTTGGTGATCGCCTTGGAGCTCTTCTGGACACGGTGATGTGGCTATTGGAAACTTAATTTTGCTCAGTCTCTAAAATTTCGCAATCCAATTGGATCACTTAATGTATTCTTGATGGGATATCCTTAAGGTGTGATTTTGTTATTCAAGAGATGCCCTCGCTATGTGATAGTTAAGGAAGATTTATCCTATTTATAACTCTGCCTATGCCGTGCTTTATTACCAATCTTTACATAGCCGGTCCCAAGCCCAGATAAAAGAGGAGGGTCATGCTAGGCAGTCGGCAACCAACATAAAACTTTTTCAAATCTTTTTGGCATGGATTAGTTCTTACAACATAAAAAAAATTGGTCTAAGAACTAATCCACGTGACACTCTCTTAGATTAATAGTATGTTTTTCTATATCTATTATTACTTAAGTTTATTAGTGTAAGGATAATCTTGCAAGTCTGTTAGTTGTGGTATTTGGGCTTTTATTATGATCCATAGGTTTAACTCTGTTTATTAGAGAGTAACATAAGTCTTAGATAATATTGTCTCTTTATGAAGGTCCTAAGGTTTGTTTTATTAAAGGAAGTTTCCTCATTATACATCTTGAGTTCTATTAAAACAAGCACTTCTGATAGAGTAGATATACATTGATGATAGCTTTATTTTGTCTATGGAGTGGCTATCTTCTCCCTTCTCTTATCCTCCTCCTCATCCTTGTGTCATAGTTCCCGTAGAGAACAAGCCCCGTTTCTTCTTCTTGTAATGAAATTCACCTGAAAACTGCAGCCAGTCTTTATAATGCGTTGTGGTTTTACTTTTTAGAGAGAGAGAGAAAATAAAAGGAATTATCATGAATGTTGGAAGGTTGACAATAAACAACTTGTTTGAGATTTTGTTGGAAAATAGCATGTTCAGGTACCAGATTGCTGTTCTTGCTATGTTACAGAAGAGAATCCATTATGTCAGATTTTGTTATAGATTTGAGCTCGTTTTCTCTGTCTACATCATTTTATGTGTTATTAATAATTGTCTTCTGTTTGTTCATATCAAGGCAGATGAAAGCATTAAAAGATTTGGGGTTGGATGTTTCAAAGGGGACTGTCTCCACGGAGGGATCAGTGAAGCAAACAAAATTCTTCATTACACAATCGTGAGTGTTCTTTGTCTTTTTCCTCCAGTTTTTTTAGCATTGTTTTCTCTTGAATGATGTTTTGAGTGTCAATGGAAACATGAAAAAATATTTTCGGGTTTTACGGTGTTATGGGGGGGTTATTTCAATTGTTATCAAACTATTGTTGTGATGTTATGTTATCATTATCATCACTGTTATCATATCAGATTTTGTAGAATTATTCCTTCCATTTCCCACTTATGATTGATCTGTGATAGTGAAGAAAAATATTTATGTGCTTGGACTTTTAGTAATCACTTTTCTCCTGTGTGTCTCAGAAATGATGATGTTGACTTCTCAAGGTTTAGCACCCATCAAAATGGCATCAATATTGTTCCTTCAGGATGCCGATCATTAATATTTATTTATGGGTGGTTATTGAATTAGTCTGAAGTGAGACTATTTTTATATAGTCTTGCATCATTAAGTATTCAATATTAGAATCTTGTCTGATGCAGAGAAGTTCACAAACATACACTACACCTCTAAGAACTAACTTTATTTGTCTAAGCCTATATCTGATGGAGAAACTAGAATGACAATAGACCTGAGATCAGTTGCCTCCCAATTCGAATATCCAACGACTTTGTCATATGGCTAAAGGAGCCCTTTGGTTCTTTATTTCTAGTGCATGTTAAGAATGAACTTGTCAATGACTCAGTGTTTATGAATGCTTGATGAACCCCTCTGTTGAAATTATATGGTTTAGGTAGGGAAGGAGTAAAAGAGAAAAGAAATACTAATGAATAATATGAGATTGGATTGATTTTATGTGTTGTAAAATACAAAACATTAATCCCTATTTATATTAATAATTAGGTCAAGTATTAGTATAGTATTACTAGTACAAGCCCAAGCCTATTAAGACAATAAGACTCCTAACCCTAATTAAATAAGGAAATAAATCAGGAAACATAATGAAATTAAGAAACAACTCTTAAAATTGATACCTCAATTAGAGGATTAATTAATTCCACAATATATTATAAAGATCTTTTGAAGATATGCTAAAAAAGATATTCTAAAGATACACTAAAATACTCTGAAGATATTCTAACACTCCCCCTCAAGCTAAAACTTTCTAAACTTTAAGCTTGTTACAAATAAACACACTAAAAGAAACTAATCATCATAAAAATAATGTGGGCTCCATAAATGATAGCTCGAAAGACAACTCAGGGATGTTGGATAGACAATATATGAGATGCGTGCTGCTGGAAAGATAACTCAACAAGACGACTGGGTTGGTTGAAATGATACATGGCCAAGGAGGAAGAGACATCGCTGGAACGAGTGAAAATTTCGTGGCAAGCAATCATGATGCACAAGAAGGCCCAAACTTCTCCAAGTTCATCAAGAACAACATTTGGAAGCTTCAAAGTCAAACAGTAGGAAAATTTAGGAAACCAAAAAATCTGGAAATTGAAACTAAGGCTAGTGTGAGTTGCAACCATAGAAATTAAGACTAAAAATAGTATGAATCGCAACCAATAGAGAATTCATTACTATTATGACTCATCAGTGAGATAACACAAATCACCACTGGTATGATTCATTGGTGGGCAATTGGAGTGAATTGCAGCCAATAGAGAATTCATTATCGGTATGACTCATCGATGAGATAGGAGAGATTACCACCGATAAATTCGTCGATGGGAAGAAAAGTCACCACTGAAATGATCGTCAGTGGGTAGAAAAGTCACTTGCAGTATGATTCCTCGATGGGAAGAGAAGTTGGAATTGATTCACAGCCAATGGGAAATAAGAGAGATACGGGATACAGACATAGTCAGAGAGGAGTTCCAGATTTTAGGGAACAAAGGATGATACTGCTTTGATGCCATGTTGAAATTATATGATTTAGGTAGGGAAGGAGTAAAAGAGAGAAGAAATACTAATAAATAATATGAGATTAGATTGATTTTATGTGTTTTAAAATACAAAGCACTAACCCTTATTTATACTAATAATTAGGTCAAGTACTAGTGTAATATTACTAGTACAAGTTTAAGTCCATTAAGACAATAATAGTCCTAACCCTAATTAAATAAGGAAACAAATCAGGAAACATAATGAAATCAGGAAACAACTCGTAAGGTTGCTTCCTCAATTAGAGGACTAATGGATTCCACAATATATTATAAAGATCTTCTAAAGATATGCTAAGATATTCTAAAGATACACTAAAATATTCCGAAGATATTCCGAGCTATTCTTACGCTCTCCATATCTGATCAGTTTGCAAATCATATGCATCATTGCAAAATTTGGAGTCAATGCTGTACTCAGACATAGGATATATTAGCTTCTTCTCTGAAATTTTTTATTCCATATGCAGAATTCATTTTTCTTCTTGTATCTCTTGTTAGAAATAGACATACTGCTTTTTTTCTTTTTTCTTTTTTCTTGTAGCAAATTGTTCCATGAATTTTAAGAAATATGGTTGCAATATTGGTTCTACATTTTTCTCTTTGGTAATGTTTCAGAGCATCTTGAACATCTGAAGAAGTAACAATCTCCCTGATCATTAGTTGTCTATTATGTTTTCACTGCTTCATTAATACAGTCTTTACAGATTTATTTTGATTAACATATTGTCATAGAGACACTGGGCGCAAAGTTGAAGATCCTGATATGCTAGAGAGAATTCGACTTACCATTATTAACAATCTGTTGAAGTATCATCCTGTAAGTATGCTTGATAGATACTTTTTCTCTGGAGTTCTTATATGGTGTATTTATATACAAGAAGCTTCCTTGTAATTAACAATTTTTTATAAACACAGTTTTTCCTTGTTAATTTTTTGCCAATATACTTTTTATTTTGCTTTAAATTTTCAGTTTTCCGTACTTACAAGTATTATATAATTTGTGTAGGAGTCCAGTGAGCAACTAGCTATGGGTGAGGTGTTTGGCATAAAGGCTCCAGAGAAGAAGGTGAATAGTACTCTTCTAGGTTTGCCTTTCCTTTTCTGATTCCCATGTAGAATAGACTTTTCTTTTTTGAGGAAGGTCAGTAGGCCACTGCTTTTGGTGTTTAAGACTTTTAAATATTTTTCTTTTGGCTATTTAGGTTGCATCGTTGCAAATATTTATAAAAAGTTTTCCTAATTTATTTCTTAGTCCAGTTATGTATGCCGGTGAATTTTTATGCGTCACACTTTGTGACATCATATTTGGTTCATTCATACATCCTTCTCAGCATTTCTTTTCCCAGTATCTGGTTTTGCCAATCTTGTGATGTTCCAATGAACAACCTTTCTTCAATTAAGCGTCCGTTTGTTTAAGATACTCTCCAACACAAACGTGCGTTGGAGAGAAGGAAGAAATTCTTCCTTCCAATATAAGTGACTTAAGAACGTGTTGGAGTGTGTGCAACTGTTGGGTGAGGTGAAAATCTAAAACAAAGAAGCCATGTAATTAGAATGTTGTTGTCTATTTATTTTCAGATTGCAGACAATGTTTTTCTCATTTAATTATTTGGTTTTTTTTTAGTTAAATTAACAACTTTTGGGACCTGCCTCCAGATTTTGACCACCTAGAAATTGAACTTTATACATGAACAGAGACCAATTATGCCTGTTCCTGGTGCATGCATGTCTATTTCTATTTGAAGAACTGAGTGTCCACATTGGAAAAAAAATTAGGTTTCTCTACTGTCATCTTGTCAAAGAGATGACCTGATAACCAAATATGGAAGTTAGGTACTGATTGAGAAAAAGAAAGTTGTGAGATTTTTTTTATTATTGAGATTATTAATATGACATGGTGTGAAGATTCAGTCTTTACTTCTAAGATTGCACGGCCACTGTGGCATTCTGTATGCTTTTCTATGTTTAACTTTGTTGGTCGACATTATTACCGAAAGAACTACATGTGGACTGCTTAATTGATATGCTTGCATGTAGAAGTTATATCTGTAACACTTTTTTTTTTTGTGAACTTTTAGATCTTGTTTCTATGTTGATTTTTTGTGCTTTTTCAATTTTGTCATGCTGTGTATGGATTGAACTTTTACTAAAAGATGCTTGGTTCTAGCAGATTTTGCATGTTGCGATTACTCAACTCAACTCAATGTTTTATGGGTCCAATGGTTAGTCTTAGTCCTGCGAATATCAACTTTATTATTGTTGTTTTGTGCAGCTTGATGTTGATATTGCAACTCATATACAAGTTAAGGAAGATGGACCCAAGAGGAGGTTTGCAGCTTATGATATGTGGATATAATTCTTTTTTATGCTCTTTTTTTTTTTTTTTTTGGCCTTTTTTTATGTTGTTTAAGTGTTTATTACCTACACTTTCTGGACACAATAATTTGCATAATTAGCAACCCCAATATGCTATAGGTGCTGATGTCATCTAATGCGTTTTAATTCAATATTTATCAGCTTGCTGTACATAGAGACAGCAGATAGGCCGGGATTGCTTGTTGAAATCATCAAAGTCATTGCAGATGTCAACATTGACGTTGAATCGGCTGAGATCGAAACAGAAGTACCTTCCTCTGTCTCTGTCTGTCTGTGTCTCTGTTGCCTCATTTACTCTTAAGTAACTTTACCTACTTTTTCTCTCAGGGTTTGGTTGCTAAGGATAAATTTCATGTCAGTTATGGTGGGGCTGCATTAAACAGTTCAATGTCTCAGGTAACCTTTGGATTCGAAAGAAATGGAGACTTTAATACCCAAAAGATATGTAGTCTTGGCCAGTTGCTGGACAGGTTTCTGGTCTGGGGCTGTAGATAGTTTTCTTAGATGCCGCCGTAGAACGAATTTAGGAATTACTTGTTTATCTAATTATTGCATTGGTTTTAGATAAGTTGGGTTGCCTTCTATCCAACACCAAGTCATTGTGCTGAATTTAATTACACAACAATCTCTTTTTGTAATTTTGAATGAGCAGGTTTTGGTAAACTGTCTGCGTTACTACCTCCGGATGCCAGAGACAGATATTGATAGTTACTGAGGATACCTGGAGGAACCACCTTTACTTGTAAAATAAGCCTATGAAACGGTTCTTGTACCAAATCACCAGTGAGCTCAAGATCACCTGCGAGTCATGCATCTCAATGTAAAATCTGGTAGCTTTACTGCTACCTGGTTGCTTATGGAACGAATGCCTGTAACTGATTGATCGTCCATAAAAGCCAGATGTGAAAGTGAAAAAACCGAACATTTGAGTTTTGCCTCATTTCCCCCAAGATTTATATGAGATGATTTTATTATTATACTTCATGCTTCAAATACGGTTAAATCTTCTCCCCTCCCCCTCATTTTATTTTTGCATGGCTGTTTTCCCTTTTATTCTCTTCTATTTTTTTTTTACGTGAATATATATAGAGAATATTCTTTCATTACCCTTTGTTTTTACAAGGGTAACGATACTCTTAGTAATTATGACTAATATTTAGGCACATATCTTGTTTCATTGAAATAAAAATAAAAATAACTTGTAATTATATTTTAAGTTAGTGGGACATGGACAAATATTAATGTCATGACCTGATCTTAGACCATGACTGGCGCACAGGCTAAGTCAACTCAACGCTTGCTTAACCTGGCAAGCCTAACTAAGAATGCTGAAAAACTGCTTAAAAAAAAACTTAAAAAAAGGTTACCGAAAATTCGGCAGAGTTTCTCCTAAAAACTGAACTAACCAAAATGTAAACTCAACTTGAAAAACAGAAAAATCTCAGAATTTCAACAAGTATGATTCTTTCTCATGCACCATCTATACATATGCATATATACAACTCAAAAGAATTTACAATACTATTTCCTATAGCTGCAAAATACTGGAGTCAAAATACAACACTGATCACCAATAATAATAGAGATATACCAAAAGACTATAAGCCTGGGGAACAGCAAATCCTAGAAACCAGCTACTCAGCTGTCTGCGAATCTGAATTAAAAAAGAATGAAATGGAGTGAGTCACACAGACTCAGTGATGGAGTAATAAACTAAGTGAACTGGAAGGGAAACAAATAATAGCACGAATATTTAAACTTTCTAACAATCTCTGAACAAACTAACTGATGAAAATAAAATTTATAAACAAAGCTATTATGTCAAATACTCTATTTTCTCAAAACTATGCATAAACATAAATTTCTTTTTGTTTAAATTCTAATCATCAATAATGCAATCCATATAGGTACCACTGAAAGAACTATAATACAAGTTGGGGAGTTAACTCTACCCAACATACCAATTCTCATGCTCATCTTAAGCCAGGGGCCATGCCTCACCCGACACAAATCTTATGGCTAAGGTCCGCTCACCCTACAACCATGAAAAGGGCTAAGAGTTCTCTCACCCAATAGCCAAACTGAAACAACTGGCATTGTCAGATCTGTCTATATATATTTGTATCAACTATGTGCACATAGGCCGTTATATCTCTTCGCTAACGGCAAAAGGTGTTCTAACCCGTAACCCATAATGGATATTGAAAATATAATATAAAACTAATAATTCTCAATAATAAAGTCTGAAATTATTTCTAAATATCCAGCTGAACTTTCACTTTAATAATTATAAATGACAACTTAAATAGCTTATAGCTAAAATATAACCTTTATAATCTTTAATATTTCCAAACACAAAATAGAATTAAATATAATTAAATGGCTCCTTGTAATAAAACTTTGTTTGAATAAAAATTCAAATATTCTTGGAAGGTTTGTTTCCCTAAATAAAATAGTAAAGATGCCACTAAGTAAATTATCCACTCACAGAAATGAAGAACTAGTCTCAACTATCTCCAACAGCTCCTGTGGAGGCAAGTGGAGTAGTATCCTGTGAATTTGCTCACAAATAAAAATACTTTAATAAATCTAGATACCCTTTTTCCTAATATAACTTAAGTAGAGACTCTAAGATTTCTAAGTTCTTTTAAGAAACATAAAATTTCTACAAAAATATAGCTACCCACTATATTTTAGAGTTCTCATGACTCAAAGATATAAAAAGAGCAAAAATTCAAAGATTAATAACTCACCTTATGCTCTAAAATCAAGTAGGTGCTAGCAGATTTAATGATCTAGAGCTCTTTCTACATTTCTCTCTCTTTGCCTCTCTCTGTCTCTCTGTCGTTCTCTCTCTCTCTTTCTCTTTCTCTCTCTCACTCTCTCACTCGCACAAACAGAGGAGAAATTATCTCTTTTGTTGTGTCACCGACACTAATATTCAGTTTCTTCTTCTTTTTTTTTAACTTAAAGGGTAAAATGTCCAAAATATCCTTAAAAACAAATTTCATCCCTTTCATATCCTCTCCCCTATTTACTCTACCGTTACAATTAATTATTAATTATTAATATGTATTGATACTTTCACAAAAAAGGGCATCAAAAAATTAGGAAGTGTGTAATTTTGTGCCAATCTCAGTGATGGCCACATATGATAGAATTAGAATGTGCAAGAAGGACAAATGTAAGAAAATCTTAAAGAAATTGTACCAAATGGATGTAAAAGGGCATACTAAAAGGTCCTGATTGTTTTTAAAAAAAACGCTATAATAGAAAAAAAATGAAGACAAGGTCCCACATGTAAAAGGATCATTGATCAATGATAGAACTTTAGTAATGATATAGAGACTACACTAGCATCGCCACGAATAAGATTCAATAAATCTGGGTGGAGTACTAAGCAAATGCAATTCAAAACTTTGAGATAAGCTTCAGTTTGCGATCCATTCCGCACAAGCATTTTCTTCTCTAGAAGTGTGAAGGAATTTAACCATCCAAGGACGTTTCTTCAAATAAAAAATAGGTTCGAAGGAGCTTACTGCTGGGGTGATATTTTATAGTGTTCTTATTCAGCTGAGAGCAATGAATTTACTGTCACTTTGCACAATAAATTTTCTATGACCATCTCGCCAAGCAATCTCCAAACCTGATAATAAAACCCATAACTCAGTCTGGTAAGAGTCACACGCCCCCAGCAGACGAACAAAACCTTTAATCCTACCTCCATCCTCACCACGCAGAAGGCCATCATATCCAGCTTCCCCTGAATTACCTTTAGAAGCACCGTTGCAGTTTAAGTGTGTGGTTGGTTTAGTTTTTGGAACTTTAAAATCATAGTTTTAGCAAAAGCATCAAGAAACAAGTTTTTGTTCAAATTATGATTTGAGAGTTTTTAAAAATTAAACCAAACATGTTATAATTTTATCCAATTATGCAAAAGAAAATCTCAACGAATGTCAGTTACACCTTAAAGAGATTCTTACTTATAGTTAATTAGTGTCTTGACACGAAGTGTGTGTAAATCCATCTTTTATTTTTTTAAATTTAAATAATAAAAATTAAATTTAAATAACCACATAATTATCCACTTGTTTTTTTTATTTAATTATTTTTAATTTATGAAAATAAAAATAATTATTTCTCTAATTGTAACTTCTTACTGAGGTTAAAATTTACATATGATGAAGAGAGAATAAATACCAAAATCAGGTTTTGGCATTATAATCTAGAAGATAAATGTCAAATAATTTACTCATTGATGCAATTAGAAACTATGGAGTGTGCTTGATAAAGATGAAAAGATGTGAGAAAATAATTAGTTTCTTGGTAACAAAATGAAAAAAGTAATAAAATTTTCACGATTTGCATTCCATCGTTTGTGAATTTTTTTAACCCATATTAAGATGAAGATGAGATGAGTTCAAGAAAGATTTTCAATATTCTATTTCTCATCTCTCTCATATTAAGCAAGTCTTAATTGAAGATCTTTTAAACATTTTGTTATAAATTCGATTTTAAAATTGTGTGTATAAAAAAAATATAATTAACAATTGAGAGATATTACTGTTTTATGCATATGATGATACTTAATTGGATTAATTTCTTTTCTTTTGGATGAAAAAAATACCCTATTTTATATTAAAAAAAGGTTGTGAAAAAAATTCAATTTTTTTATTAAAAAAGTTATTATGAAAAAGTTAGCCATACAATTTGAAGGGGATAGTAAACTCAACTGCATGATGTTTAAGGGTTTTGGTTGTGAGGATTTTTTTTCATAAGAAAGTTTAGAGGTAGAAAAAGTTATCCCAAACTCAGATTATGCCACGAACCTTATCAAGTACTTATGTGCTACTTACTGAAATACTTGATTTCAGCTCCTAGTTGATAAATTCAAACTATGCTTGCTTCGGGGCCTCAGGCATATATATTAGTATAGTATAAAGAAAAGGATATAGTAAAAAAGCAGAGAGCAGAAAATATCTGAGAGAACTTAGAAGAAAAGGATCCCATGGAGATAGAAAAGAGCATTTCCTCGATCTCTTGTTCTGCGCTTATCGAAGATTCTTTCATAGTTGGTTAACTATCTAGGTTACACTTGTTCATTTTGGATTCTGCAATTAGTGCTTTCATCTTCGGAAAGCAATCTTCAATTTCATTTTTAGTTATCGATTTTAATCTTTGGAATTGGAGCACTTGTTCTCACTAAAGCTTCTTAATCAGAACCATTTTCAAGTGAACAAGAACATGGGTGTGGGTATATCTGTGTTGATAGCGCTAAAAGCAAGTACGCTGTTGCTGTGCTTCGCGTACCTAAGAAACCTGGGTTTCACGCTGTTCTCTGTCCCATTCTTGTATGCTTCATTGGTATCTTTTTTGGTATCAATAGCATCTCACCCATCTATTGACCTTCCAATGCTTTTGGGGAAGAACCCAGATGGGAGCTTTCCCATTTGGTCGCTAATTATGTTTAGCCCATATTTGTACTTTGTTCGAATCTTCTCAGCGCTGCGAAGACTCAGAAGCGGGGAACCTTCTTACAGCGAAGTCGATGAGGGGTTGTATGTTGGTGGGTGGCCATCTTCACCTGAGAAATTGCCACCCGGTGATCCAGCCATTATTGATTGCACCTGTGAGCTTCCAAGAAGGAAGGAGTTCTCAGGGCTGGCATATAGGTGCATTCCAACTTGGGACACCAGGTCCCCTCAACCTGCTGAAATAGAATCTGCTGTAAAGTGGGCTTGTCGAAAGAGAGAGCTCAAAACACCCATTTTTGTCCACTGTGCATATGGTAAGCTATTGCCCTATTGGGGTTCGATGCAATTTATTTATTTATTTTTATTACTTCATGATGATTTTGAATATTGTTTAGTGTTGGAATGCATACTGGTCCGGTTTCTTATGAACTCCTTTTTAGCTTTATTCACTTGTGTTTGTTCTTCTATTGCTTCAGTATGTATGTATGTATGTATGTATGTATGTATGAATGATACTTGCACAAGGGCATGCTAATTGTAATTTATTATCGATTGGAGTGGGATGTCTCAGTCATAAATGATCTCCATTTATTGAATCACTTAGATTGCGTTTCCGTGTTTGGATAGATAAATTGTCTGCATTTTCTTTGTTAGAGGTTTCAGAAATCTAGATAGTCAATACTATGTTCTATGGAATCTTTCCTTAACATGTAGATGAAGCAGAGAGTCACTATGGAGCTTATTCTTGATTATTGCCATAAATTATTTCTTTTGGTTCTGACCTTGCAGCTGCTAACCTATCATTGTCCTGAACCTTTTTCTTGTACCCAACCTTAACTTGTATGTGAAAATCATAAATCATATGATATGCCTTATGCATATAAATCTTACAATAATTGAAAATTTCCTTATATTAGTGATACTTATTTGTCTTTCATGTGATCAGTGCCTTCATAGGCTTCATTTTTGCAAGTTGTCTGTCTGAATAGTTTATGAAACAGTACATGATGTGACTTTCAACCTTTGAAGTGATAGTCTTCTGTTAGGAAATCCTTTTAATTTTTCTAGAATCAGGATTAATATCTTATACTTGTTAAACATTCATATTCACCTTGTAACTTCTTCAACTGGCAATTATATGATAACATGATAATTTTTTCTGTTTCATTTGTATTAATCCTATTAATCAGTGTTGTCCAAACAAAAGAATTGACCTTAGAAGGAGTTTTGGACTTTCAAATGTGTTTGTCAAGGAGTAACCACTGATGATTAGGAGAATGAGTTAGAAACTGAAGAAAAGGACTTATGAGTAAATACACTAGAAGAATCCAAAGTCCAAATTCTCCTGTCTAAATTGGAAGAGAGATGAATAGAATAAAGTAAAAGCAAAAGGGACTCTAATCCCTAGTTTCTCTAAGACTCTAACATTTAGGTTCCTGCAAAAGTGAAAATTCTAAAATATATAAGATCCTGAATATCAAGAGTTAATCCCACTTCATTCCTAGGCCAGCAATAAACCTCCCAACTATCAAAATGATCTCTTCTCTTTGCTTGCAACCGGACCAAAGAAGGTGCCTTTCAATTTTCTCTATCCTCTGAGTGACTCCTGCCGGAATTTGAAAAATGGGAAATGTAGTAAAGGGAAATATTGGACAGACAGTTCTGAATAAGAGTCATTTAACCAACCAAAGAGTAAAAAGCACCCTTCCAATTATTTAAGTATTTAGAGATCTTTTGAACCACAGGATCCCAAAAGGAAACAACCCGCAGGTGACCACCCAAATAAATAATAGGCCGCAAAATTTGACTACTAGCCAGAGAATTGAGAGAAGCATAGAAAAAATCTTATTATTACAATAATGCAGGTTTTGGACGTTGTATACCATTGTCATCTACAAAGAAATGGTTTAACATTGCCAATGAAGTGGCCTTTGGCTTCATTGATGAAGATTCAGTTTGGGTGATATTCATATTGTTCTGGTAGCTTATCTTTGGTTGACTTTATGATCCTGTCTGATGAAGATTAATATATGCAAATGTGGGGCTCAACAAGAAGAAAATTGTTAGTTTTGATGTTGGCAAAATTTGGCCTATCTCTGTGCATTAAATATGCCCCTCGGAGGGTTCTGTATTGGAGTATTACACTAGCTTATACAACTGCTTGGTATAAGAAACTCAACAAAATTGATCCCAAGGTATTTTATATTGTTTTGATAAGTGGATTTAGTTTCTCCCTATTTTGAAGGTAAAAAAGGGAAAATGAAAATTAGGAATGGAGCAAAATATGTCATCTGAAAAACAAATGCTCACTTAGCAGTTAGCATCAGGCCCTTGCCAAGTTTGAAAGGTGGGAAAAGTTTATTAAAGATCACAATTTGTCCATATTAAATATTGAAGGAGTTTGGTGGGGGAGAAGAATGAATCTGTAAGATCACAGGTTGTTCTTCATTATTGGGAGTATAACCTATTCTTCAATGCATTGAGTTTTTAAGGATTCCTTATGCTAGTCACTGGGTGTTTACCTCTTTGTGGTCGCTCTTTCATTATTACTATCACTACTTGAGCTGCAAATATAAAGATATTAATTTTAATGAAAATACTAGATGTGCGATGAAAAAACTTGGGTAATTAAGGATTATGACAGTCACACATTTATCAATGTGGATTATCTGACATTTATACTTATTTTGTTTATGCCTCAGTCTGATCATAATACACTGAAAATTTTGCTCAATTTGCAGTAATGAATACATGTAGGGCAAACCTCCAGAGATGAGGAATGCATACTGAAAAGTGAAACTATCATATCCCTAGGACTCTGCATGGTTCCATGGACTAACATATAAAAGTTTTTTGTATTTTGACTGATAAGAGGTGGTATTCTAATGTTTTGGAACTCCAATTGGTCGATGTGTCCGCATTTGACTTTCAAATAAGCAAGGATGCACATAATGAAATTGTCTCATGAATACATTGTATCCACAACTTCTGATGAGAAAGTTATCTTCACGATGCTTTCCTTTATTTGAAAGTTGTGAACAGTTTATCAGACCTATAAAATCTCAGATCAATATGAAATTGTGTTACAATGTATAATGTTACGTTGTTAATTTCAAGCCAGATGATATTATGCTTGCATAATAAGATGATATAATTATCTTCTTGTATTTTTTTTTTGAAGGCCATGGAAGAAGTGTTGCTGTTATGTGTGCAGTGTTAGTGGCTCTAGGTATCACAGATGATTGGAAGAATGCTGAGAAGCTGATCAAACAAAAACGGCCTTACATCCGGATGAATGGTCTCCATCGCAAGGCACTTGAAGAATGGTCCAGACACCGATTGTCTGTGCCGAAGAAGTATTGAGATATGGATGTGGGTTCCTTGAGTCAATCTGTTTCTTTTAGTCAATCACATTATGATGGTTTTCCAAACAACAGTAAATGAAGAAAAAACTAAAAAGTTGATTCTCCTTGTGCCTTTACTTTTGTAGGATCTTTTTTTTCTAATTAATGTTAATCTAATATCTGGTTCATAATTGTTCTATAGTTGGCAACGACTTACATGCACCTTAAAGAATAGGGTGCATCCATAACCCATGTAATTTCAACCATTGATTGTAAAAACTTGTAGATCAATAGCTGGGGATTATGACTTGTAACTCGTAGTAATGATATCATAAATTATTTAGAAGGATGACCTTCACAAAAAAGTTATTTTAAGAATTTTGAAAAGTATGAAGCCTGTCTAATTTTTTGGTCCTTTTAAAGTTTATTTTGTCATCTTGCTTCTTTTGTCATCACATGATTTCTATTCGACGGGGAAATGAAGGGCTTGGTTCAAGACAAAAACCAAAAAAAAAAATAATAATAATCATTCTCAGAGATATTGTTTCTATAAATTTTTATCATGTTTTGTTAAATTCTTCAAAATAATTTATATTCTGAATTAGTGTATTGTACTGTACTTTCTTGATAAATTCATGTCTATCCTATATTTCCTCCTTGTGATATTTTCTCTATAGAGTTTTCGACACAGGATGTCAGGAGGGGAAATGCTTTAGCTTTAAAGGTGTTTTAGGACTCCTTTAAATAATACTCCATCATTGCCGCTTGGGAAGACTTTTTTTTTTTTTTGTCTGTTGGGTATTTCTTGACCATGGAGTTTTAGGAATCCTTATGTTAGAAATTAATTCTTTGATTCTTTAAAATAAATTCTAGATGCATACATCCTAAAATAAAACATTATAAAGCTTAAGATTTACATCATGTCAGATTATCAAGGCTTCTAGGATTTCATAAATACCTAGATCCATAGCTATTGATAATCAACTGTTGTGAAATCTTTGTGGCAATCAATCACGAACAAACGGGGTGGTTTGTGATATTCATCAACGAAATCGCCTTAGTTTCTCAATGGGACTGTTGTCTCTTTTTCAAATGGGGAGAAGGGAAACTGTATTATGATTTGGTATGTTGGGGATTACAAATGTTTCTGATGTGTTAAACCTATTAAGGTTCCCATTATCCCCTAATAAGCGAACACTGATATCTACTTATTAAGTCTATATTAGTTTCTTTTATAGTCTAATGGGCTCACTTAATTAGATCACTAATATTAAGCCCCTTTATGATAAATAACTAATATAATTGTTATTAAATATAAGCCCACATAATTATTGAAAATATAAATTTCTAACAATTATATCACAAATTCTTCAAGCACGCATCTGAATGTTATTTATCTTTAGACTTTCTTTAACAATATGGTCTATCTCATGTATTAACCATGGAACTACCATAGCTTTTGTCACAACCAAAATATGACTAAACCACAATGATCACCACATTAATACATTCAATGACATAGATCAAATATAGATAAGTAGCATGGAAATTACATGCAATGTGATCTCAATCGTGCATATTTTCAATTGATCCTTCTTTCGTCTTTAGTAAAATCAATCCAAAGTCCTTAAATGTAATATAATTATCACACACACACAATTCAAAGTCCTTATTACACACACACACAATCCAAAGTCCTTAAATGTAATATAATCATTGCATATACAAAGCGTCCACACACACTCACAATCCAAAGTCCTATCAAAAGTCCTTAAATGTAATATAATTATTGCATATACAAAGCGCGCGCACTGACATGAGGTTGTCGAGACCCCGTCAAATAATAATAATTACCGGTTCGCAAACTAATTTGTAGTATAGAGCATGAACCGAATCGTCTCTCAAGGATCCAAAAAGAACAAAGATTTAATCAGATCATGATAATTAAAATGGGGGGTTTTGTTGTTGATTAACAATATTGATAAAATTACAAGACTTAAAGTTGAAAACAAATCTAAAGAAACAACCAATCCAAGGAAATTTTACCGATCTTGAGTTTAACTCATCATTGATCACAAGGAATTCACTTAATTGCTAACCGTGTTCTTGGCCTTAGATCATATCAAGACGCCTCAACATGATCCAAGAATCCTCTACTAGATAAGCATCTAGAATTTAATTAACCAAGGTTAGATAAAGTAAGCACCATCCAAACATAGATTAATTTAAGATCAAGAATTCAACCAAGCTAAACAATCCATAAAAAAGCTTTAATAAATTGTTTATTCTATGTGATCCTCTTGAATACATGATAATAAAGCTATTATCACATAAACATCCAAATCAAATTAAGCAATTCAATCTAGATCAAAATTAAAAGAGGAAGAAGAGAAACTTGAATAACAATTAAGCAATATGAACAAGTAAAACAAGATCTCCAAATTAAACATCAAGATAGCTAATCCCTTGGATTGATTATGAGAGCCTAGCCTTCCATGGATGAGAAGGAAGAACTCAGAAATAAAATAACAAAAACGAAATTCTAAAGAAAATAAAGAAGAAGAGAAAGAAAACTCTCACAAATACTCAAACTTTCTTCAAACTTACTTCAAAATTGAATCTCTAATACAAAGAGGTTGGGTCTATTTATACTAATCCTAGAAGCCAATTTGTACATGTACATAATCTGAATACAAGCTATAAGAATATGAAAATTGTCAAAAATGGAAGCTTGATGCATGGTTGGTGGCTTGGTGCATGGTAGGTGGGTTGGTGTATGGTTGGTGGCTTTTAGTCAACAACTCTTATCCAACTTCTGGCTTCAAATTCATCACCTAGACGGTGCATTTTGGCTTGGATGTCTTCATGAAAGTTGTAGCCAGTTGTCTCCTTGAAAATCTCCAATTTGAATCATGTCATTTGGACTTTTAGAACTCCAGAAATGCCAAAAACACTGCACCTACCTCAAGTTAGGTTGGAAGAACGTGTTTCCAAATTCAGACCAACTTGTAGCTTCAGAAGCATGCCTAAAACGACATCTATTGACAAAATGGTCTTCAGTGAAGTTGGAGATATGGGTCTTATCTTTCAAATGACCAAGTTTCAACCCAAGAGGAGGCCTATAACCCACTATATAGTCCAATATGTGCATACTGCCCAGATTTTCCTGACAGCAAACCTACTCTGCATTGCAGGGATGTTTTGGACCCTTAGAAGTCCGATCCAGCTCTTGAGTTCTTCATGAAACTTGTAGAGCATTGTCTTAGCTTTCCAAAGACACCAAGATCACCTCAATTGGATCACCAAGTCCCAAGTTATGACCTAACCAAGGAAGAAATGTCAAAATGCATCAAAATCCGAAAATTATCCAATATTTACATTAAAACCCAATGAAGCCCAATAACATAAAACTCATCTAAAATACTAATATTGGGCACAATAAACATCTAATGAAGCCTAATACAAAGCTAACATAAGTGTCTCAAATTGATTGATCACGCACACACAATCCAAAGTCCTTAAATGTAATATAATTATTGCGCGCGCACACACACACTATATTTCTAATTTTTACACTATATTTCCATATATTTTTCTTCAAAAACTACTTATCTTACTCATGCTCTGCACAATTTATCTTACATTTGATATCTATTACTTTATTCAAATTGATTTATTTTAGTTGATGTAAAACTTGTTAGAAATATGAAGAGAATGTTTAAAATTAATTTTATTGTTGACAAAATTATATCATTTATTTGGAATATCCCAGTAATTATATATATATATATATACACGCACACACAACGTATTTGAGTTGAACGGTTGTTGCTCTGGTTGGCCTGTGTTCTTTTGTTTTTCTGAATGACCTGTGTGTTCTTTTCTTCTTTTAGATTGTGTGAAGCAAGAGGATACAGTTTAAGTTGCTGCCTTGGTAGAGGCAATGGGATAGGTTGGTAGTGAAGCCAGTAAAACTAGTGTACGTACGTTTCGAGTTGGACAATGCTTGGAAAAGTCGTGTAATTGTTCTATATGTCCACTGAAAGAATGAGATAACGAGCTCAGTCTCTTCAACATGATGAATAGACCATGCACAATTAATTAATCAAACAACCTTTCACACATTTGTTAAACTTTAAACATTTTCTATTGCAATAGCGAAAGCAAATGAACCCTTCAATTTTCCTTTTAGCTGGTGACCAAAAAGTATAATATCAATATTAACCCACCGTTTAATGCACACCATACAAACCATGAATCAATTATCAAATGTAATTAAGGTTCAACCTTATGTAATCTCCTATTTTCGAGAGGTTAAACTTGACTCTTAAACACCAATAGTGGCCATTTTCCAAAATCCTTCCTCCCCGTGTTAGTGAGTATGTGTGAGCAAGTCCTCTCTCTATATAAGTATAATAAGGAATTGGGGTCACAAAAAGCTCTCGAACTTCAAAGAAAAAGAAATGGCTTACTCAAAGTTTTTTCTTTTTGTTGGTTTTGTACTTTTTTGTCTACTTTTCTCCTATGCCCTAGTTGCTGATCTAGAGAAGATTACTAATCCCGGTGAGACTTATAATTCCTTTAGAAGAAAGTCTCCCCCTCGCACTCGCTCTCTCTATCTCATATTCTTCAAGAAAGCCTTTCTTTTTGCTAGTTGCACATTCAGTTTCCAATTGAATAGAAGGGTATAATAAATACTTTAAATTCATTGCTATTTAATAGTGAAATAAGTCCAACTGTGGCTGAGTTTATTATATATAAAAAAAAAGAATATTGTTTTATTGTTGATTTCGTAGTTTAAATTTTGCCCTTTTAATATATAAATGTTTAGAGAGTGAATACTCTAAAGTGAAGGGTAAACTTTAAAGAGTAAAATGTCTAATCAAAATCGTTGATTAAAAAAATAAAAGGTTTAGGATCCTAAAAAATACAAGCACTTGTGTGATAATCTACTCCTTTGATTTTCTCATTAATAGTTATAATTATATACTTTACTCTTTAAAGTGTACCTCTTACTCTAGTGAATCCAAATTCATTACGATAGTGGTTAAAGTAGTAATGTTTTTCCAAGTATTTTTCCCTAGTATCGATATTGTTAAGGATTTAATTTTGATCCATTGTCAATGTAAAACTTCTTTACACTATCATTCAATCATGTATTATTAAATCATTAAAAAAATTTGACTATTACAATCATTACCTAGGAAGTTCATAGTATACTAACATGTAATTAAATGATAATGTAAAAAACTTAATTAGAAGAAATTTAAACTCTATTTTTCATTAGTTATCAAATATTTATTATTTACTAGTTTTCACAATAAATATTTGAGGTCCATTGAGTATAGCTAAATGTTTGATAATTAATCAAAATATTGATATAAAAAAAAGATGACATTTGCTAACGAGTGGTACGAGGGCATTGGTTAAGGAATTAAAATAGAAAATATTAAATAAATATATAGTAAAAATATTTAATATTTTAAGAATTTAAAAAAAATTTAATACTTTCATCTTTAAGTAATTATTCATTGAATAATATTGTTAGTAAAGGGTATTAAATATTTCTTAAAGAGGACACTTGTTACCAACACCTTTTAATGATTTGAAAATACATGATTAGATGATAATATAAAGAATGTTCAGTCATTATAAAAAAAAATTATAGTATTGTCTAATCATGTATTTCTAAATCATTAAAAAAGATTAATTATCACAACCACTGCATAACAAGTCAAACTTTATTAATGATGTGCTTACATATTATTTAATATATAGTGTAAGGGGTATTTGGTTTGTTTGATCTGTTTTAATTTTCAGTTTCATTATTTTTTTTATAAAATTTAAAAAACAAAAAATAGAATAAGATTATATTTTTCTAATTATAATAAAAATATATCAATTTAAAATAAAAACATAAAATAAATCAAACACTTAAATTTAAACTCAAATAAATAATCAATTGAGTTTATTTTTATAATCAACTGTGTAATATTTCTTCTAAAATCAATATTATGTTTATGGTATATATATGTTTCGTGGCACAAAAACTATTTAATTATTTCTTATTCATATTTTGTGATAGAGGAGACTTTAGTTGGGGATAATGTGGAGCTTGGCCATACTTGTCATGGTGATGGAACTCTATCAAACTCTCTACACTTGCAAGATTCAGAGGCAAAAGAGACGCATTTTGTTTCGAGTAAAACTGTAGATGGATGGTGGCAACAAGCAAGATGGAGAAAGAGGCTTGAAAGGGAGAGAAGTTTGAGAGAGAAAGAAGAGAGAGAGACGACGGAGAGAGACGAAGGAGAGAGAGAGACAGAGGAGAGAAAGAGAAGATCGAGAGATGTTAATGAGACAGGAGATAGAAAAACAAAAAGAGAGCGAGAGTACATGAGAGAAACAGAAGGGGCAATAATAGAGAGAGAAGAGAGGAACAGAAGAGAGAGAAAGAGAGGGCGAGGCTTGTGAAGTTGGATACATTTATATATATATATATATGAGCGTTGTTTGGAGTATAAAAAATATAATATTATAATTCATTAATTATTAAACATTATCAGTTATATATATAAATATTATAATTATTAAATATTTTTTATTTGTATT
Source organism: Styphnolobium japonicum (assembly GCA_023212625.1). Taxonomy (NCBI): domain Eukaryota; kingdom Viridiplantae; phylum Streptophyta; class Magnoliopsida; order Fabales; family Fabaceae; genus Styphnolobium; species Styphnolobium japonicum. Next base: position 2,537,252 of record JALBWW010000013.1, read on the forward strand.
TTTTATATAAAATATAAGAGATTATTTTATAGTGAAAGGTTAAATTTGAATCAAAAATTTTAATTTAAAAAATACATGCTATAATTAAAAGAAATTTTTTTTTCATAAACACAATTATAAATATTTAATATCTTGACTATGACAAAATATTATTGTATACTTTGATACATGACAATAAAATATAATAATTAAATAATTAAATATTTCATATGATACATAAAATGACTTAAACCCTCAAATACTTCAAAATAAGTTTAATGATACATTTTTTTTATTAAATTATAAAATAATTAATATTAAAATAAAAGAATTTAAAAGAATTAATGACAATTTTTTTAAATTTGACTTTATCTTAATATTATTTAACTTAATTATTTTTATGATAATTATTAAAATATTTCAAAAAGTTAATAAATTTTATTTATTTAAATATTAATAAAATAATAATATTTTGTAAATTAATTAAAAACATTTTTATGTATAATATACATCTAATTTTTATTTTGTATATAAGAAGCATCACTTTTTCAATTAGAATACATAATTGTGTTAAGTAATTAGGTGTGATTATGTAAAAATAAATATAACTTAACATGATTATACTATTTTTAAGACACATTTGACTCTCATGTTATCATTTGAATTAAACTAAACCAGTTAATATTAACATAAATCTTTTTCGAATCAAAAAATAATAATATAAGAACATAATAATACATAATTTTATGTCCTAAAATCCTACATAAAAATTATAAATACATTATGTTTGTTTAAAAATGTAAATAGTTACTCATTTGAACTACAAAAAGATTATCAAGATGAAAAATTCATACACAAATTTACGATTATAAGGAATGATATATTTAAAAACAAAAAAATTAAATATACTTTTGTATGCATCTCATTACAACCTAATTTTAGTTCCTTTCATCTTGTCATTTACAATTGCTTTGAATTTTGAGTAATCTAAAGTTCATAAAAACAATTTTTTTCCTTATTATTTTACCAAAGATAAAATATTTAATGTGACATATATTTGTCTTTTTAAAACATATTCAGGCATATATTTACAATACCAAAGTATGTTGTCCATCAAATATTAAGAGTTCTTTTAATTACTTACATTAAGAATGTAGTAAAAAAATAAATTGGAAAACTCATGCATAATTAAATTTGACAATTAAAATTTTACCTATGTTTAACATGTATTCAAAAATTACAATTTGACATGTATTTTAATTAAATATATAATTATATTTAAGTTATCATTGTCAAAATTTCTAAGTGACATTTGTCAACATTTTTTCTCTTTCTAATTGACCTATGTTAAAAGTTTCTCTTGATGATCTTAATTTTCATCACGAAATAATGTTTAATATGCATGTATATAATTACAAATTAATTAAAAAATTAATTTTTAACATGAATTCATACAATCATAAATTAATATTTAATCTGCATGCATAAATTAAGGTTTAACAAGAAAAATTATTAGTTTCATTTAGGTTGATATCAAAATTGCCTATACTAAATGTTATCTGCTTAGCCTTAACCTCTTTAAATATTAATCATTCATTAATAATCTGAGCATATTAACACTTGTAAGGTGACACATGTCAATATTTTAAATGATATACTTGTATTATATTAATATGTTCAAACGTGACACATATCAAAATTTAGTTCCTGCATATTAGCACTTATAAGGTGACATGTTTCAAGAATTTAAATAATACACTTGTTTTGTGAATTTTTCATTTATATAAAGCTTTTTTCTTTTAATGTTAGAATCCTTTTGACTTTCTTTTACAAAATTTTGTTACGTCTTTCGTAGATTGTGACTTTTGATTTTGTTTTTTCTTTAATGATGCATTAGGTGACAGTAATTATTTAAAATTCAATTTGATATTTATTGTTGTTTCTGTTTTAGAGGATTGACATTCAATTTGATATTATTAGTTGCTTCCTTTTTACATGCTATAAGTGGCTGTTTGATGGTGTGGCTTTTGATGATTACACATTGATTGACTTTTGATGATTACACATTAATGATTGTTTAATTTAGTTTTAATTGAGGTGGCTGTTTAATTTCTTCATACTTTGGTTTATACTTATGAAAATGAAGTAATGGTGTGTATAGACATAAGAAGCGTTGAAGAGACTTCATGCGTCAATGATTGCAGAGATTAATGGTTGTTATTTTAAAGAGATTAATTTTAATTGATAGCTGTTTAATTTAATTTTAATTGAGACAGTTATTTAATTTCTTCATATGTAAAAGGAATCAAGATTTTACACATGTTACGACTTCGTTTAAATGAGATACTTTAAGGTGACAATATATATATATATATATATATATATATATATATATATATATAATATGTGTGTGTGCGCGTGCGTTGAAATAGAAATACTATTATACTTTACAAGTTATTCCATTGCACCTACTAAATTTCTATATTAATGGATGAGAAATCAATTAGCTAAAAACAAGATTAAAGTTTTTGAGGCACACGATAAGAATCTCCTAACCGGTAACTTCTCTTGCTTTACAAACTCATTTATAAAAAAGAGTCTTGTTATAATATTCTGATGAGTTTTATATTTAAGATGAATTATTATTTATGAATTTAATTTAAATTTATTATTAGTATAAAGTTTTTTTACATTATTATCCAATCATGTATTAACATATTATTAAAATTATTAGACTTTTGAGATAGTTGTTATAATAGTCAATCTTTTTTAATGAGTTAGCAATATATAATTAAGTGACAATATAAAATTTTTTACATTGACAGTGGATCAAAATTAAACTCATTGTTTATTAACTATTAGTTTCATAATAAATATTTAAAAGTCTATTAAATATAAATAACAACTAACAAATACTTGATAATTTACTCTAAATATCAATATTTTAAAAAAATATATAAATATTGGAGTAATTCCTTATGAAAAACGATTCGTATTAGGATCAATCAATTTTTAACAAAAGGAATAACTACACGTAACTCTTAATTTCTAGAACCATGTCTCGAGAGAATTCATGTCAAAGCATAGCAAATATACAACAATAATTAGGGTTGTGAAATGGGCCAGCCCAACCCATTTATACTCAGCCTGTGACGGATTGGGTAAAAAATAAGTCAAGAATGACAGGTTGGTAAAAAGTCAGCCCAACCCATTTAAATCTAGCCCGCGGGCCTAAACGGGCTGCCCATTTAATTAATTAATTTTTTATAAAACTTCAAATTTATAATATAACATATGAATCAAATTCATAAATGACTCAAAGATAAAGTCAATCATCGTCCAAAACAAATTCAATCAGACATTAATACATAATCCAAATGACCAAATCCAAACAAATATCAACCAACAACTACAAACATAAAAATTTATAGAAAAATAAAAATTACATAAATCCAAAACAAGAATCTAATCCAAATTTCAAAATCCAAAAGTATTCTCTCTAAAACATGTTCTTTTTGCAAATTTACAAGCTTTTTTCACAATCGCAACATCCATCATCCATGATATATACTTGTTGTATGTAAAAATTTAAGATCATCCAATATATATGTATCAATAACTAAATAATATGTTTAAAATTTTGTCAAAAAAAAAAGTCTAAAATTAAAGTCTCATGTTAAAATATGTAATACTACCATAATATAATGTTTGAATCCTGAGCTAAGGGCATCCATAAAGGATGCTGATTTTAAAAAAATTTACAAAAATATATATATGGGCCAACGGACTAGTCCGCGAATAAATGAATTTAACCCGTTTAATTGGCGGGCTAAATGGGCTGAACAAAAAATACATTGATTTAAATGAGTCAATAATTTTAAAGTTCAACCCACATAATTTTGACAAGTAAATAGACTGGCCCGATGGGTTTGACCCATTTTGACAGCCCCAACAATAATGGATCCAATTTTCCCATACTGAACTAAGTTAAGCACGGGCCTAGCTGAAATCTAGAACTCGTAATGTGGAATAAATTTGAAACAATGAATTATTAACTTTTAAACTTGAGTCGTGACCTCAAGATTGGGTATAAGACCAGTTGAACTATTTCATTATAGGTAACGAAAACAAATGTGCAATATCCAGAGGAAATAAACCAGGATTCAGGTGCAGTATCTAAATTATCATAACGTTAAAATCTTTATCTTAGGAAGAATAAATCCTAACAGGTGATGTAGACTACATGAGCCAAACAACGTTACTGGACTTTATTAAAAAAAAATTCAATAAACTCATTTAGAATAATGTCTGTTATAAATAATTTATCTTAAAAGTTTTTCGTTTTAGTCTTTCTCTACTCTTTTTAATTGGAATTAAAAAAATAAAATAAAAAACTCTATTAGTAATAATAAGAAATTTTTTGACCAAAAAATTTATAAAAAAATCCTTATTTATTATTTATTATTAAACTAATAAATTAAATGAAGTTATAAATGTAAGTAAATATATATATATATATATATATAGATCGTTAAGTATTATATTCTTCTTTATTTTTTTCTCTATTTTCTTCATATTCTTTCTAACTTTCTTGTTATTTTATCATTTTTTAAAAAAATTATTTGATTTATATACGTGTTAGTGTATGTTTTACTTCTAATTTCAAAAACTAAATTTAACTTTCTATTATATAATAAGATATAACTTTTGAAATTATAAGTTAGTTTTATATAAGAATAATAATGTTACAAGTTAATTTTATTAGAGAGTAAAACATTTGAGGGGAAAGAGATTACCGCCGAAAATTACTTAACCAATGTATAAGAAAAAAGAAAAAAGGTTAGTTCTATAAAATTGTAAATGTTGCTAACAAGCTTATAACTTAATTGGTATTGACTTTAAATTTTAAGACTGATGTAATTAACGATAATGTTATAAGTAATATGCCATATATTATCTTTCTATATCCAAATACTTGTATTTATAATTTATTAAAATAATATGTTGTTAGGCACCGCTCGAGCGTAAAAATGCTCAAACAGCTTATTGGTAATTAGGAGTGTAAATATGTTAGGTTAGGTTAGGCTTTAGTTAAAATAGATTTGGTCTGTTTGGAAAAGTTTTGACCTTAACTTGGTCTATTACCTATCATAAGTTTTTTTTTTTGTCTGACCTGACATTTTTATGAAAATTTAAAAGATGACCTGGTCTAAAAGCTTATTTAAATGCCTACATTGCATAAAGGCCTTCAAATTAGCCAACATACTTAAATTTTATAAATTTTAAATATACCTAACATTTAATAAAATTATTGTATTAAGTATAAAATAAATAAATTATATTAATACATAACAAAAAAAAACCATTCAAGTATTATAAAAATTTAATTATATGTTATTATAATAAATAAATAGGCTGAGTTGTTAGGTCATATAGGCTTTTTTAAAGGCTTGAGTCTTAACTTATTTAACTAAATAGACATTTTTAAAAGCTTAAGCCTAACTTATTTAATAAATATGTTAGGCCGTAAATCTCTGTTAGGCTGTATGACCTATTTCCACTCCTATTGTTAGTGGACCAAATTTATGTGAGACCATCACCTTTTAAAAAACAATAATAAATTGATAGAAACAAAATCAATTTGTTTGGTTAGTGTAAAAGTTCAAATTTAGAAAGGCTCGTTCTTTCTATAACAATTTTCATAAGAAAAAAAAGTGAAGGTTAGATTCCTAATCAAGTTCAAAGTTATTTGAATCAAAATGAAAAATTAATTAGGTTTCCATTATTTTTAGAATTTAATTTGATCCATTGTCGCTGTAAAGTTTTTACATCTAATAATGTTTCAACACATCATTAAAGAATTATATTTTTTAAATAATTGTTATGATAGTTAAACTTCTTTAATAATGTAACAGTACATGATTAAATGACAGTGTAAAGAAACATAACACTCATAATAAATCAAAATTAAACTCTTAATATTAAATGCACAAATTAGTACTAAACATAAAAAAGTGTGACCGTGTAAGGAAAATAGATTTTCAGTAACCTTTAAAAAACGGTATGGGTCGATGGACACGGAGAGGGCAACCCACACCAGTACCACAAAGGTCCAAACATAGGGGAGAGGCCATGGAGTCATGAGTTAGTGAACATGACACTAACAAATAGTTAAATATGTACAAGTGGACATACCTGACCTCACTTCACTTCTGTCCCGCCGAACATCCAAAAGGTCACTTTCCAATCTCAAGTTCAAGGAGCCACCTTACCTGTCCACTGTCCCTATATATATACCCTCATTCCAGCACCTTCCTTTTCATTCTCACTCAGTCAAAGTTCCCACCCAGCTCCTTCCTCTTCTTTGTGATTGATTTCTTCACTTTAACAGCGAGCTCTATCCCCAACTTTTTTTAGCTTCCTTTTGGTAAATTTCTTTCATGATTTTTGATTGAATATGATAAGCATATATATATATATATATATATATGTTTTTTTTCTATGTTATTATGTTGTGGTTGTTATTTTTCTGTCACGCCAAATTTCGTTTTACTGGGGACTATTTCTTTCTGGACGTCTCCTCTTCTGGGTCCTGGCTGATAGATAGATGACAGATTTAATTGATGTTTTGAATTGTTTGATCCATACCCAGTTTCACATTTCCGTGGATTTATTACTATCACTGCTAATTCAAGGGAATTCTTCATCAAATTTCAATATCCGTAGACTCCTAAGAGGGGAAAAGATAGGTATCAATAGGATAGCCTCCAAGTCAAATTGGTATTTTAGAATAATAGGACAAAATATTTGAAATGGAATAAGTGTAAGAGTTTTCGATTAAAGTAGACTCAGGAGGAAAGCTGAGAGTTCATAATTACGACATCATTTTACAATTTCATTAGTTAAGAATCATTTTAGTTTTTTTTTTTTGGGGGTGGGGGGGAGCTTGCAGTACATTATAGACAGGTGGAATTGCCTGACCTGAAACTGTTGGCTCCTACCCCTGTTTATTCACTTTTATTTGTTCACTTGAATGATTTCTTGTAAGAGATAGAATTACTATACGGTAATGATCATTATATTCTGTTATTCTATTGTCTCATCCAAAAATTTCTTTAACTGGTGTAGGAGGGTGGTGATATTCATCCCGCTTGCAATTTTTCCTACAATAAACATAACTTTCTACTTACCATATATTTTACTGCTGTTGGTTACTTTATGCTCTAATAATGATTTTTAAGATGGATATAGATTAATTTTTCATCCCTCATTTCAATTATATCCGTAAACATGCACCATCACTGGTACAATCCTCATTCCCATGACCATTAATGAGGTAGTTCTGACAATCTGAGGCACCCTTTATCATAGAGTGGATAAAAAACAAAATGAATGTCTTGTATATTTGAAAAATCTATATGACCTTGCAATTTTTACTGCATAATAGCTTATATTGTCACCTTACGTCGGATAAACTTCCCAAAATATAGTCATTTGTCATTTTCATCAAGTTGGTGCTAGTTTCATTGTTGCTTCAAATGTTTTGCCTCTTCATATCTGGTTATCTAATTTGCTTGTTAGTGATAACAGTAAATGATGGTACATGAGCACAACAGGTATATTTTACATATCAACTTGAGAAACCAAGCTTCGTAATTGAGCCATTTTAGTGGCAGATTCTTTGATTTTTTAGCTATTTTATAAGGAGGTCAAACTGCCTCTAAATATTCTAATGGCATTTTGTTAAACTTTGTCTGATTTTTTGTCATTGTTCAAGCCTGCAATATTAATATGTTCGAACTATGGTTTTTGATATGATAGGCTGCATTCAAGTCACCGTGCGCAGGTTAATAAATTGTCTGGATAGTTGAGTCACTTTGATTCTTAAAAATTACTTTTTCATATAGTTTCCTTTTCTTTTATGTTTTCTTTTTATTAAACCAGTGTACAGTGGTTTTCTATGTGAATCATCCTAAAAAAAATAAAAATTATCTATTTTTATTTGGATTCAGGTGTAAAATGTCAGTTGTGAATATGTCTACTATGAGACTTCCAACAGCTTCCTTGTCTGGAACTGCACCCGCTAGGAGATCTTGTGCTCTTATTAAGAGTCCGTCATCTTTGGGCTCTGTGAAGAACGTTTCCAAAGTATTTGGATTGAAATCTTCCTCCTTCAGGGTTTCTGCAATGGTGGTATATAAAGTGAAACTGATTGGACCAGATGGTGAAGAGAACGAATTTGAAGCCCCTGATGACTCTTACATTCTGGATTCAGCTGAAAATGTGGGATTGGAGCTACCTTACTCATGCAGAGCTGGTGCCTGCTCTACTTGTGCCGGGCAACTGGTTTCTGGGTCTGTGGATCAATCAGATCAATCCTTTCTCGACGAGGACCAGATGGAGAAAGGTTTTGTTTTGACATGTGTCTCATACCCAACATCAGATTGTGTGATTCACACCCATAAGGAGGAAGATCTCTGCTAAGTGATTTATGCCTTTGGTTAGTTTTTTTAAGCTTGAATATGTGTCGCGGTAGTGATCTATTGTGAAACTGTGTCAAGTGTTTGTATTAGTTTCTGAATCATTCTAAATTGATCTGAAGCTTGAACCCAATAATAGAAGTCAGTGAATTATAGCACATAAGCCTCTCTCAAGAGTACTATTGTTATGGTAGCCTAGTTTGAATGCACAACGTGCTGCATTAGAAGATTTCTTCTCTTGCAGACCTTTGATGCCCGTTATGGTGATATGCCTTTTGTGGGAATTAAATTTTGGTCATTTTCGTATGACTTGTTTTCCCTCATTCTTCTGTCGTTTTCTGATGGCGTAATTTTGATTAGAATTTTTTTTTTTCTGTATGCCTCCCAAGTTATTGTTCTCATAATTAAACTTTTATAATAATGTAAAAATACATAATTAAATGATAATATATAAAAAATTCATTAATGCATTATAATTAAATATATTGTCTATCATTAAATTATTAAAATATTAAATTATATATAAATTTATAAGAGTAATAATATTATGTACAAATTTCTAAATAAATTAATGTTTCAAAACTGAAATAAATTGTATACTTTCCGAAAAAGAACAAAAAAATGAGAATGACTTAAAATTTTTTTTTGGTAAAAAGGTTGGATAGTTTGGTTTGTTTTAAAAATTAACCAATCGTTCAACTAATTTAACTAATAATTTATATACAATTAATCAATAATTTATTTTCATTTTGATACTTAATATGTAGTTAATTGTATGTAAATTATTAGTTAAATTAGTTGAACAATTGGTTAATTTTTAAAACGAATTAAATTATATCTTTATTTTGATACTTAATATGTAGTTAATTGTATGTAAATTATTGGTTAAATTAGTTAAACAATTAGTTAATTTTTAAAACGAATCAAATTATCTAACATTTTCACCAAGTTAAATTTTTAAGTCATTCTCTAAAAAAAAAAAAAAAATGCAATGAAACGAAGTTATGGAGCCCAATTTCGGACAAACACAATTTGGGCTGAAGTCTAATTTCTTAACTAGGGCGGGCTCCGAATGCCAATGGTCACGAATATTACAAAACCCAAAAAAAAAAAAAACAACGTTTGATAAAGAGTGCCCAAAATTTAAAATAAAAAATATTAAATGTAAGGTTAGAACATATTTAATATTTTGATAACTAAATATTATTTAATATTTTTATTAAATAATTAAAAAAATTATTAAGGAGTATTAATTTTTTTAAAAGGATATCAGTTAATAAAACTAATAAAAAAACTCATAACAAGATAATTTTTTTTAATATTTTTAATAATTAATGAATAATATTTAATTACATATTTCACTTAATTGAAATAGAAATATTATAAATATTGATAATTAATTATAAAAAAAGGGTGGGGATCCACTTATTCCAGAAATAAGTTTTGACACACTTACTCTATTAAATAATTTTTTATAAGCTTCAAATTTCATTAATCCAACCGTTGAATTGAAAACTTTCATTACGTAGATCAAACCTATAAAGTTTCAAAAAATTTAAAAATTAATTGATATATCATTTAACTACTTTACTTTAACGTATAATACGCTTTTTAGGCAATTTGGCCACAGTACAGTAGATTAGGAGACAAATTACCGAAATGCCACTCATTTCAAAACATGCAGATCTTGTCATTTTTGCCACGTGTACGCCAACACGGTGGCGTGCACGCCATCACGTCAACACGGTGACGTGATACACGCCATCACGCCACCGTGTTGACGCGTGATGACGCGTGTATCACGCTATCCGCTGTTGACGTGATGACGTGTATCACGCCAACACGGGTGGCGTGATATACACAAAATCGGAAAAAAAATAATAGATTAATACAACAAAACTTATATAACCAAAGTCAAAACTTTGAAAAGCCATAACTTTTGACTCGTTTGTCCGATTTAGACGCATTTTATATCGATTCCATATAACTTTTCGAGGCCAAGTGCAACGCAAACACCGTAGGCGGTTTGGTCCACCGGAATTCCAAAAAACCCTTTATTTTGTAAGTTATCAAGCTTTTTATGAAAATTATATGGGTATTTCATGAAATCAAGGTTAAACTCATTTTTTTTCCTTTTCATTTTTATGAACCTTTCCTTTTTAACCTTGAGTTCATGAAATACCCATATAATTTTCATAAAAAGCTTGATAACTTACAAAATAAAGGGTTTTTTGGAATTCCGGTGGACCAAACCGCCTACGGCTATTTGCGTTGCACTCGGCCTCGAAAAGTTATATGGAATCGATATAAAATGCGTCTAAACCTGACAAACGAGTCAAAAGTTAGCTTTTCAAAGTTTTGACTTTGGTTATATAAGTTTTGTATTAATCTATTATTTTTTTCGATTTGTATATCACGCCACCCGTGTTGCGTGATACACGCCATCACGCCAACACGGATAAGCGTGATACACGCCATCACGTCAACACCGGTGGCGTGATGACGCGTATCACGTCACCCGTGTTGACGTGATGACGCGTATCACGCACCCGTGACGCGATACACGCGCAAAAAACGACAAAGACGCTTGCAATATGTTTCAAATGAGTGGCATTTCGGTAATTTGTCTCCTAATCTACTGTACTGTGGCCAAATTGCCCGCTTTTTAAAATAAAAGTAAATGTCAGTTACAAGATTATATACATATGAATGTCTAATTTATCTTAAATTTAGTATGCATGATCTTTCATGATAATATTACATGATTTCATAGTTGGATTGATAAAATTATAAGTTTATAAAAAGTTATTTAATGATGTAAGTGTGTTAAAACTTACTCATGAAGTAAGTGGATCTCCACCAATAAAAATATATGAATACTCTTTAAAAAAGAAGAAAAAGAAAGAAAGAAACGTACACTAAAAACCTCCTATAACATAATGTTATTATTTTGTTTCCCGCCAAAGAAAAAATTCATTGAACCATTGGCGCCTTTTTTTCTTTTTTGACCCTTTCCCTCTCTCCACACCACAGATATCATCATACGATACGCAGCCAAAGTAGGCAAAGGGTTTTCCTGTTTCGAATCATTCAAAGGTGAGGCCTCCTTTTCTCAATCTGTTATGTTATCTTCTCAATTTGCTACGGTTCTGTTTTGTTACCATCACATTCAAATGCTTTTCTGCAATTTCTTCATTACATAGGTTGTGCTTGCCGTTGTTGTCGTTGATGTGTAAATTGCTGTTTTGATCTGAAATTATGGGTTTCCATTAAAATGATTCTTTTCATTGCAGGATGTTATTTTTGTTTATGTAAGGGGATTAGGGATATAGATAATGTCTTGATTTCTTTTTCTGCACTTATGGTGTTTGTAGAAAGTCTTCTTAGATCTCATGACTTGTCAGTATTATTTTTCTTCCTTTTCTTTTCCGCTATTAACATGTTGAATAGTTAATATAATATGGGATAAGTTCAAACGAATTTTTGTAGATAATTAGAATGCTGCATTCTGCATGAAGGCATATTTTCAGTGATATATTCAATCATAACCCAGTAAGCATAAAAATCAGTTATTTAAGCAAGGCCAGCAGGTTTGATTCTATTCACTTTGGTTGGATCCCTCTTTTCAGGCTATGGACACGTCAAATCCTGCTGCATTTGTAAATGCCGAGTTCCTTCCCAATTTTATAGGAAAGAAAGTACGAGCAGTGGTTCTAGTGAATCAATCTGATGGTGGGGTGACCACAGCAAAATCCACAGATGACCATCAGCTAACTGTAAATGGGTTGCCTCAAGTCCCTCTTATGAATTATATTGAGGTGATTGGTATTGCTGAGAGTAACCAGTCCATTAATGCCGAAATATGGACTGATTTTGGCAACACATTCGGTATGAAGCATCACAAACTTTATCTATAATTTTCATACTTATTATAAATCATAGATTTGCTCTTTACAAAATGAAAACTTATGTGAAGTCAATTTTATCTTCAAAAATATTTTTGTTCTCAACTAAAACCCCTAATTAGATTCATTCAATGGATGCTTTATTCCTCTTTCTGAAGTCTGATAAAAAATAAAAATAAAAATTAGAATCAGGTACTATATATTTCTAACCTGCCTAGTTCTGTTGCTACCTACTTATCTTGATTTTGATCCGGCCTTCTTTGTAGATGCCAACTCTTACAATCAGTTATGCCAACTAGCAAATGGGGAATTCAAAAGTCTGTTTCTCTAGGGACATTAACGAATGCTGGGTCAGAGACTGGATGGTAAGGAGTTGCAGCTTTCATGCTAAAGCACCTGTTTACTGTTTAGCATGTAGGATGTAAATGTGAACTATGGCTAGATTAATGTTTATTCCCTGAGAAGCAGGCGAGTGCTCTGTAGAAACTGTTTCATGTGTTTGAAATCCTCTTAACTTATCACTATGTTATGTCTAGTTTGGTTTATATATGTGCCTACCTCCATTGTTTTGAGTTTTCCTCTCTTTCTAAAAGAGTAAACACACATTTTGGTCATAAAAAAATATACATAACATTACATTGTTCTTTTATTTATCAGCGATATCAAATTGATTATACTAATATGAATATTAATTTGATGTTATATATATCTTTGAAGGATCAAAATAAACATTTACACTTTCTAAAATCAAATGAGGCCACTGGAAGTTCATATTATATATTTAAGAAAAAAAATTGTTTATAAGGTAAGGGTATTCTTAGGTAATAAGTCCCTCCTCCTTATGCATTTAGTGAAATTAATTCCTTTATATGCTGGCCTAAGATTTGGAATCGAGTAATCAAAGCAATGATCATGCATCCTTAACTACTAGGCTAATTCTTTGGGTTAAGTATTTTTAAATTGCTATGTTATATATTAGTATATAACAGTTAAAGTGAGTCTTTTAGATTTAAAAATAAAATTATAATGCTTTAAATGAATTAAATTTTTATTGCTATATATCCTTTATATGTATTTATTTTATTCAATTATTACATAATCGTTCACTTATTAATCCACTTAATTTTTTAAAAAAGGAAAATATAAATTAATTACAACTTCCTATTTTGCAAGGTTAAATACACACACAAGGATGCATTGTAATTTGTAACATTACACAACTGGTTGCGATTAGATTTAGAGGATATTAGCCGTCCACAAATCATATTTATCAATGGGTTTAAAGGGATGCCACCTCGGCATTCTAAGGGTTACTTACTCCCGGAGTAACGGAGAAAGATTCAACCCATTTCGACTTTATATGTATTTTTCGTATACATTTGTCAGGTTTTGTTTGGTAAAAATGAATAGATAGCGAATAAGTTTATTGTTTGATAAAAAGTAGTGGATAACGAATGAACTTATAGCTAATAGCAGATAAGCTTATAGTTAATAAGTTAGCAAATTAAATTTGAAGTGTTTGATAAAATTAACGATTGAACTAACTGATAAATGTAAAATAACATAAAAGGATATTTTTAAAAGGAATTGTAGAAATGTAAATTACATAAATATATGACAAAAAACTAAAAGGTATAATGAGAATTTGACTTTTGGAAGAAAGATTGCATAATGTTATGTTATTTTTATCTAATTTGCCATATTTTTATTAATATATTACCAAAGTTGTAATTTTTATACATTTTAAAGGTTACATGGCATTTGAAGAAAAAAACATAAAAGACTGAATCGGTGGTTTTTCAGATTTTTTTTACATTTAGGTTCTTTGAATTAAAATCTCATAAATTCATTAGGAAGAAGAAAGTATAACAATCATAAACTCAAAACAAGAATTGATAAATGAAAAAGAAAGAAACATGTGAAAGACTAAAATTGAGAGGTTCAAAGGGCCGCCTACGAACTACCAAAAACGTTAGACATAAGAAGTGAGAATGTAAGAATTAATATTTTTTTTATTTTATTTAATAGAGAATAAGAGAGGAATTGAATTAAAATAATGAAAATAAAAACGAGAAAAAAATAATACGCTATAAATTATACACTCAAATACTACTTCAAGTAACATTTGAAAAAACACTATAAGTTATTAAAAAAATACTATAAGTTATTGATGATTAAATAATTATTTTTTTAAATTTGTTATCTTCTAATTAAATCCGTTATAAACTAACAAATTGAACTTACCAAAACCCAATATCTTTGAGATCACTTTTAAAGACGATTAGAAACGAGACTATCATAACAGGCCTTACCAAAATTAGATTAACAAAGTAAATGAAGTAGCTTCCACGTTAATATTTCCGTTTTGGCCATTGACGTCCTGCATATGTATCAAAATTCTTATGGGAGATGAACAAGCTACAGAATTTGTCACCGCCGTACTTCTCACAAATTCCATGTGTGGACTTCAAACAATAGACATTCCAAGCATGAATTTAACAATATATACTTCTGGACTTCGCAATCTTCCTATCTACTGAAACTATTGTAAGAACTTCTGGGCTCAGGCTCCTGATAAGCAAAGTAGTTGCATTCAAATAAGTCGGATTTGGTATGAACCATAAGATGAAACAAAAGAAATCTAAATTAACTTCCATGGATAAACTGAGCTTCTGTCTCAACAATACTTGGGATGCATAGCATCATATTACATCTACGAGCAATAACAAACTAATTAGCGTTGGTGGCCCGGGTATAGATTTGCTGACTTGCATGAGCAGAAATCATCCTTATCGATCCCCTTGCTGTCAAATCCTTGATTGCTCTGCGCGCTAATGAACCATTAATCTGAAAATCAGAATGAAACAATAGTTGACCATTACTTACAATTTAATGTTCATTGATTTCAACATATTAATAAAAAGATGATAAATATTCAGAAAATGCATGAGACCGTTTCTACCACATTAAAAAACATAAATGATATAATAAAGTTAGACATGAGATAGATTTGTGAGTTCAGACATGTACCAGCTACATCAAGCAACTAATATATACGTCTAACGGAATGCACCATTTCAGAATATACATCAACTAAAGATTAAAGCAGGTGACTAATTCATTGGCTGACATAAGTAAAGACAAGCTTCATGACTGCTTATGTTTACTAGTCATCATCATAAAGGTAAAATGCAAAAGGAATCTACAGAATGAACTTCAGGAATGTAAATATTGGGGGTTGAAAAAGTCTATTAGACCCGAGGATGAAACAGCTGCATTATTATTATTCAAATTACATAAAGAAAACTAGTTCTGAATTATGCGGTTACAACAAATTTAAAAAACCAAACCCCTTCAGGAAGCTGTTTACCGGTAAATTGACTTCCTATGACATACAGCAACTATAAATGTGAACAAGCACAGTAAGTGCTATACCCATTTCATGGGCTGGGATAATACAGACTGGTTAAGAGCAGCAAAATATCTTATCATAAACTAAATGTTGGTAGGTAGTAGGTACAACTAAAAACATGCAGAAAATAAATTGAGAAAGCTTAGAACATACCCGCAATCTGTCAGATAAGATTGAAGGCGTAACCAACTTGTATTTGGGAACTTCTGAGAGAAGCTTGTCATAGGTTGGTTGGTCAAACAAAACCATATTGTTCACCTTCTCCTTTTGCTTGCCCTTGCTCCATTTCTACAAGGTAGATGCTTAATAATATGAGATGACAATTTAATTCGTACCCAGAATAGAAAGTGAAAAATTGGCAGATGATCAAATTATCAACAGAATAATAATCCGCATAAAGGGTTATTTGTTGCTTTCCAATTTCCATCAATCTTATATCAATTAACTACACTTACAGGGAAAAAAAAATACAGCACTAAACAAATGTGCCAATGTTATAAAAAGAAATCTATTAATCAAATACATAAAAGAATAAGAAAAAACACGAACAAGTTCATAAAACAGAGTTCAGATTCAAAAAATTATCTCGCGAGTGCATCAAGCAATGCAACTGTGAAAATATGAAAGGATGCCCATATCTAAAACTTTGAAAACCCACTTCAAAGCATAAAAAGCAATGCAATTTACCTTCTTCTTCTGCTTCCCACCGCCAGATTTCGCGGGTTTGGAAGACGGTGGAGGAGCCTTGTCTTTCTTTGGCGCCTACAACAAGGGGGAAAAAGACACATGAGGATATCAAATCATAACCCGAGAAAATGCAGACATAATTTCCCTTTGACATGATTTTCCAGGAAACTAAACAAGGAGTAAAGAAAACTTGCTGAGATTTAATTGAAAGGGTCAAATGGGTTCGAGTTGGTACCATTGGATTTCAGAATGGGTTTCTTGTTGCAGAACGAAAAGGGAAGAAGTCCATGACAAGTGCGTGAGAAATTTATAGTAAGAGTAGGAGTTACAGTTAAAGGTAGGGTTTTATGTTTTAGGCCCCATTGTTTTGGTTGGTGAGTTTGATTTCTACTTGGGCCCATCTAAATTCCAAGTTTTGGCTATTCTCCAGAGGGGCCCAATTTGATGTCTGGGTCAACATTTATCCAACTTTCTTTTTGTTGGTTACAAACGTTCGTCCAATTTTGCAAGATGTCAATTGTGATCCTGCAAATTTTTGTATGGCCAAAAAAAAAAGGATTCTGCCTTTTTGTCGTAAAAAATAATTCTACCCATTTACTTGTAATAGGTAATATGTCTCTTTTTGTGACAAAAAATATATACTTTCTTTATTTTATTAGTTATATTTATAAGAGAGGCCCTAACACCCGGTAAAGAGGTGATGAAAAATAAGTGAAGTATGAGTATTGAAATTTGAGACTCACGGAAGACTCAGCCTCTTGTCACGTACTTTTTAAAGATAGTATGGCAATTAAAGTACTTAACTTTTTATCAAATTAAGAGAGCCAATTTTTTTGTTAAAAACCTTATCATTATAATATAAATTAGTGTACATAAACAGAAATAGTGAGTTAGCTGCAGTGGTAGTGGTTTTTATAGTAGCAATATGGATGACAATGGCAACACCAATAGCAAAAACCAGGGACTGATGGAGCGAAGAGCAGATGAAAGACCATGAAGCATGTAGTCTTGGATGTTTGTTTTCTGCTTCTTCATAGGTTTCCATCATCGTCCTTGCCTTCGCTCGTTTTACAATTATGTCATCAAAGTCAGGAAACAAGGCCATTTATTTCTGGCAAAGACGGCAAGTCTGGCAAGGTGGATTTTAGTAGGCCTGAGACCCAGATGTTAGATGTTCACTTGTCCTCAAGGTTCATCCTCAGATGGATGTGCCTAGCTAATCTTGGTGCATTTGCCTAGGGAGGGGGAGTATATATGCTTGCTCCAGTAGTCCTGGCGACAACTATAGGATATAGCATTTTATTTTATGGTACGGGCTTCGTTTCCCTTGGCTCTAGAGTTCATCAGAGTTTTGTTATACTACGAGCTTCACTCAACGAAAATTACCCCAATTCCTTTCGTTTCATTATTTGTTTCATTGTTAGTTGCTGCGTACTACTACTGAAGATGGAGGCTTCTCCATCGCTTTTTTCTAAGTTGTTTGTCCTTTCAATTTTCTCGGCACATGGAAAGAAAATCTAAGTCTTAGAATTTGGGTTTGGACTTAACTCAACCCTAAAAATTAGTTCATAGAGTGATGATTGCCCCCTCACTTATAAACATTACTCAGATCATTTCCTATCCAATGTGAGACTTTCAATAATAAGGATACTTCATGTTTGCTTTTGCTTTTTTTTTTTTTTGAGGAATAATCATTTTTTCCTAATTAAAAGTTGTTTTATTTAAAATTTATCTTGTTTGTTTAAAGTGTGTAAAATTGATTATAAGTTAAGATTATTTTTTCATAACTAAATTTTTTTAATTTAAAAAAAGGTGTTATTTTTAGCTTTTAGTGTGTGTTTGGATTAGATGTAAAAAAAATTATGTTAAAAATCGATTATATGTATAATCAATTTTTAAGAAAATTGTTTATGAGAAAATTAATTTATGTTTGGATATGTTAATTCATAATCGATTTTATGATAAAAAGTTTTGTTTTGATCATTGTTTTAAAAACCGGTCCAACCGGACCGGTTCAACCGGTTGGACCGTGGACCGGAAGCTCCACCGGTTCTGGTTCAACCAAAGAACCGCCCGAGCGGTTAAACCGCAAAAATTATAAAAATAACCGGTTGAACCGGTTAAACCGGTAAAAAACCGGAAATAAAAAACCGGTTGGACCGGTCATCAACTTTTAAATTAAATTTTTATTAAAAAAGAAAGAAGAAAATGGTTCTTTTTTTAAGAAAAACTTAGGATTTAGCATTTTTAGAAGTTAGGTTGGGAGTTTCCACAATTTTAATCATTCTTTTTCACAAAATAGGTGGCAATACTACAAAGCGGTTTATGATTTTTATGATTAGTTATATATATATATAGTATATAGTATACCGGTTCAACCACCGGTTCAACCGATCAAACCGATCAAACCTTGAACCGCTCTCCTCTCCGGTTATCCGGTTCAACCGTTTTTTAAAACATTGGTTTTGATTGTATAAAAAAATCGCTTTTATATATTAAATTATCAAAAGATATATGAAATGATTGAAAAAGTTATTTGGTTGAGGGCAAACAGGTATTTCTCTCTTAAAGTTTTTAAAATAATTTGAAATCAAATAATTAAAAACTTAAGATAACAAATTTTTTAAAAAAGTTGTTTTTAGTTATAAAAAAATAATCTTAATTTATAATCAATTTTATACACTTTAAACAAACAAGATAGATTTTAGATAAAACAATTTTTAATTGAAAAAAAGTGATTATTCCTAAAAAAATAAGCAAAACAAAACATGCTTTTAATTATTTGATTTCAGATTATTTCAAAAGTTTTAAAAGAGAAATACCTATTTCCCCAACTAAATAACTTTTTCAATCATTTCATATATTTTTTAGTAATTTAATACATGAAAGCGATTTTTTTTATACAATCCAAACAAAACTCTTTATCATAAAATCAATTATGAATTAACACATCTAAATATAAATTAATTAGTTGTAACACCCTAAAACTTCAAACTTATGTTATACATGCTATCTTCTGTGATTTCTATGATAAATGATTTTTAGGAATTTCTGTGAGTTTAATTAAATCAAAATTTAACTGGACTTAACCTTATAAGTCAATTTCAGACCATTCTAAAAATTAAAATAAAATAATTTTATTTTTGGTCCCAAATACCTTTAAGGAATTTTTATAAATAAATGGAAGTTCAGTTGTCAAATCCGTTAACAGATTTGATCATTTTCCATTTTTAGGGATTTTATGAGCTAATAAAATCTCTGGGTGATTTTGGGTACATCCTATTGTCCATTGGACAATGGATACTGATATTTGTCCATTGGGTAAAACTTACTGATAAAAATCTTGAGAAAATATCTCTAATGCATTAATGTCACTTGATGACTCAAGGGGTAACTCATGGTAAACATTAATGACCAAGATGAAGGTGATTCACCATGCCATTAATGCCTTAAGGTGGCAAAATTGAAGACCGACTCTTCTTGCAAGCTTGTGAAGGGCCGGCCACCCTAGGGGAATTTTCTCCAAATTTTAATCCCTTATGTGTCCTAGCTTTTTCCTATAAATAGCAAGTGATTCAAGCATAAGTCTTCACATCAAAATTCTCTCTTCTTCCTCTCCATAAGTTCACGGTTTCCTCTCCCAAAGGCCACGGCCTTGCCTCCTAAAAATCCTTCCCAAACCCTTGCTAAAGTTCTAACCATTGTCTTAGTATCTTAGTGTTATTTTAAGAATATCTCTAGTTAAGACTTTCTCAAAAAGAGGCCAAGAACTTAGAGAAATCCTAAGGTGAAATTCTTTTTCTTTCACTTTTTAAGTTATGATTTCAAGGTTGTAGATCATTGGGTTAGTCCATGATCAATCTTCAAAATGTTATGATACTTGAAATGATATGTGGTTATGTTTCTTAGTGATATTATATTGGTAGAAGTCAAGGAGCTTTGTTGGAAGAGCTAGATTAAAAACCAAGGTAAGGGGGAGTTTTCTTTATCAACCAATATTATGGTATAAAATAACTTGTTGTATGTGATGACTTGTTTTTATGTGTTAAAAACCATGATTAGTGTCAAGTGTCATCTTGCTTGATTTAATTAAAGATTCATGATCATATTATGTTTGATACTTATCTTTATACCTTGTTTAAATTATGAGTTTTATAATTAATTTAGAAATAGATATGACTTTGTGATAAATAACTATGTCTAGGATATGCCTATATTTTAGTTTGATACATAGATTTATTTAAAGTTATATTATTATGGTTAGTATTCTCAAAAACTTAGAGAAATTATTTAAGAAAGATTTATAACTTTAAATTAAACATGATGATTATGGAAAATAATTATTTTGATGAGTGACAAGAGGTTGTCGAGACCTATCAAATAAAATAACCGGTTCACAAACTAATTTGTAGTATAGAGAATGAACCGAATCGTCTCTCAAGGATCCAAAAACAAAGATTTAATTAGATCAAGATAATTAGAAAAAGGGGGGGTTTTGTTGTTGATTAACAAGATTAATAAAAGTAGGAGATTCAAAGTTGTAAACAAATATAAAGAAACAACCAATCCAAGGAAATTTACCGATCTTGAGTTTAACTCATCATTGATCACAATGAATTCACTTAATTGCTAACCATGTTCTTGGCCTTAGATCACATCAAGAAGCCTTAACATGATCCAAGAATTCTTTACTAGATAAGCATCTAGGATTTGATTAACCAAGGTTAGATAAGGTAAGCACCATCCAACATAGATTAACTTAAGATCTAAAATTTAACCAAGCTAAACAATCTATCAAAAAGCTTTAATATATTGTTTAATCTTTATGATCCTCTTTGAATACATGATAATAAAGCTATTACCACATCAACATCTAAATCAAATTAAGCAATTTAATCTAGATAAAAATCAAAAGAGGAAGAAGAGAAACTTGAATAACAATTAAGCAATATGAACAAGCAAAACAAGATCTCCAAATTAAACAACAAGATGGCTAATCCCTTGGATTGATTATGAGAGCCTAGCCTTCCATGGATGGGAAGGAAGAACTCAGAATTTAAAGAACAAAAACGAAATTGCAAAGAGAATGGAGAAGAAGAGAAAGAAAACTCTCACAAATACTTAAACTTTCTTGAAACTTACTTCCAAATTGAATGCCTCTAATACAAAGAGGTTGGGCCTATTTATACTAATCCTAGAAGCCAATTTGTACATGTACATAATCTGAATACAAGCTATAAGAATCTGAAATTTGTCAAAAATGGAAGCTTGATGCATGGTTGGTGGGTTGGTGCATGGTAGGTGGGTTGGTGTATGGTTGGTGACTTTTAGTCAACAACTCTTATCCGACTTCTGGCTTCAAATTCATCACCTAGACGGTGCATTTTGGCTTGGATGTCTTCATCAAAGTTGTAGCCAGTTGTCTCCTTGAAAATCTCCAATTTGAATCATGTCATTTGGACTTTTAGAACTCCAGAAATGCCAAAAACACTTCACCTACCTCAAGTTAGGTTGGAAGAACGTGTTTCCAAATTCAGACCAACTTGTAGCTTCTGAAGCATGCCTAAAACGACATCTATTGACAAAATGGTCTTCATTAAAGTTGGAGATATGGGTCTTATCTTTCAAGTGACCAAGTTTCAGCCCAAGAAGAGGCCTATAACCCACTATATAGTCCAATATGTGCATACTGCCCAAATGGTTCCGTGACAGCAAACCCACTCTGCATTGCAGGGATATTTTGGACCCTTAGCATTCCGATCCAGCTCTTGAGTTCTTCATGAAACTTGTAGAGCATTGTCTTAGCTTTCCAAAGACACCAAGATCACCTCAATTGGATCACCGAGTCCCAAGTTATGACCTAACCAAGGAAGAAAGGTCAAAATGCATCAAAATCCGAAAATTATTCAATATTTGCATTAAGGCCCAATGAAGCCCAACAACATTAAACTCATCTAAAGTACTAATATTGGGCACAATAAACATCTAATAATGCCTAATACAAAGCTAACATAAGTGTCTCAAATTGATTGATCAATGAGTTTAGTAATTATTTAGAATAAATCTTGAATTTTCAAAAATATGAGAATATGAGATTTTATCAAATTTATGGTTTTAAAGGATATTCTTGTTCATAGAAAGAAATTTTGAGAATTTATTTTAAAGGTTTAAATATTTATTTTTATTATTTGGTAATAAGAAAATAAAAATAAACTTCAAAATAATTTATTTATTATAAAATAAAGTAGTTTTTGTGAAAAATACCCTACGCGATTGAAAACTTACAGAAAATGAGTTACGCGATTGAAAAATTACAGAAAACACTTTACGCGACGGAAAAACGATTTTTATGGCTTAACAAAGGGTTTTAGTGTCACATTTTAAATTATAAACAGTTTCATTAACAGATTCTTTGATCTTTTATTATAAAGTTCTTTCTATATCTAGTGATGTAGCGTGAACAAATAAGAAACATATAATTAATATCACATAGATTTTATTTATTTTAAGTTGATTTTACATAGGTTATCTACATATAATTTTTTACATACTATATTTTACAACTACACCTATATATATTTTCATACTACCTTATGAACATATACACATATATAATACAAACGTCTTCCCTCGCCTACATCAGTGGGTCATCATAAATGAACTCAATGTGATGTGAGGGTCCTGGAGCTGAGGTCCTATAGGCACGGCGCCACCTCGGGGTTCGCGCGGAAGAGACGGTGGATCTCTTGCGAGGTGTTTGGCGGGTCGTGACATTCCAGATATCACTGAAAGGCATATGCAGCTCAATATATATATAAAGGGAAAACATTATTACTGGGTTCCCATTGTAGGTTCTTCTCAAGGAAATAGTAAGTCCACCCACATAGGTGACTCGCTCTTCAAGTAACTTGACATGCCACGCATTTGGTCCTTCGTAGAAATCGATGATGATAAACCCGAAGAAATCATTTATCGACATCTTTAAAACATAGAGAAAAATACAAGTTTCACACAGAAATGGGTGAGATTCTTAATATCATCATAAATACCAATAAAATTGTATAAAAACAACATATATCAATTAAAGTCAATATCCACATATAAAAATCATATTTAATTAAATATCATACCAACCTCAATGTCTAAATGGATAATGCAAGTATGACAATTGACCATGCAGATGCACACAAATGATTCCTACTCCATGGAGCTAAACACAACAAGTCGGAGAAAGTGATTGGGAGTACATGTTCCGTATCAGTTAGCCAACAAGTGTTGACAAATCATTTGCGCATACGGATCACGTGAACACTCTCCACCAATCGTGAATGAGCCAGTGTATAGTCGAGATCGTCGGTGTTTTACAATCATAATACCACGGCACAGTCCCAGCCGGCCACTTGTGGAGTTTTCGGACCCCCAACGACTCCAAGATTATTGAAGATCTTCACTCGACCATTCGCACCCGCACTAAGGTGTGAGCTCAATCTTCTAAGCTCCAAGCCTTACAACAATAATGTCTCATGCAGACTAATGTACACAGTATAGATATTCTCAGAATATATATATATATATATATATATATATATATAATCCTTTTGGGATTCAAACTACTATTTCTATACGAATAGCGTCAACTGTCCTATTTAGGGTCCTGTCTACGTTGGCCCGATAGTAGTACCGCTTGTTTCTCCATTATATGGTGCCAAAAAAATCATGTAACACATTTGTTACGGTTTTCAAATCGCGTAAAGCTTTTTCCGTAAAAATTCAATCGGGTAAGCCATAAAAATCATTTTTCCGTCGCGTAAAGTGTTTTATGTAATTTTTCAATCACGTAACCCATTTTCTGTAAGTTTTCAATCGCGTAGGGTATTTTTCACAAAAACTACTTTATTTTATAATAAATAAATTATTTTCAAGTTTATTTTTATTTTCTTATTACCAAATAATAAAAATAAATATTTAAACCTTTAAAATAAATTCTCAAAATTTCTTTCTATGAACAAGAATATCCTTTAAAACCATAAATTTGATAAAATCCCATATTCTCATATTTTTGAAAATTCAAGATTTATTCTAAATAATTACTAAACTCATCAAAATAATTATTTTCCATAATCATCATGTTTAATTTAAAGTTATAAATCTTTCTTAAATAATTTCTCTAAGTTTTTGAGAATACTAACTATAATATTATAACTTTAAATAAATCTATGTATCAAATTAAAATATAGGCATATCCTAGACATAGTTATTTATCACAAAGTCATATCTATTTCTAAATTAATTATAAAACTCATAATTTAAACAAGGTATAAAGATAAGTATCAAACATAATATGATCATGAATCTTTAATTAAATCAAGCAAGATGACACTTGACACTAATCACGGTTTTTAACACATAAAAACAAGTCATCACATACAACAAGTTATTTTATACCATAATATTGGTTGATAAAGAAAATTCCCCCTTACCTTGGTTTTTAATCTAGCTCTTCCAACAAAGCTCCTTGACTTCTACCAATATAATATCACAAAGAAACATAACCACATATCATTTCAAGTATCATAACATTTTGAAGATTGATCATGGACTAACTCAATGATCTACAACCTTGAAATCATAACTTAAAAAGTGAAAGAAAAAGAATTTCACCTTAAGATTTCTCTAAGTTCTTGGCCTCTTTTGAGAAAGTCTTAACTAGAGATATTCTTAAAATAACACTAAGATACTAAGACAATGGTTAGAACTTTAGCAAGGGTTTGGGAAGGATTTTTAGGAGGCAAGGCCGTGGCCTATGGGAGAGGAAACCGTGAGCTTATGGAGAGGAAGAAGAGAGAATTTTGATGTGAAGACTTATGCTTGAATCACTTGCTATTTATAGGAAAAAGCTAGGACACATAAGGGATTAAAATTTGGAGAAAATTCCCCTAGGGTGGCCGGCCCTTCACAAGCTTGCAAGAAGAGTTGGTCTTCAATTTTGCCACCTTAAGGCATTAATGGCATGGTGAATCACCTTCATCTTGGTCATTAATGTTTTCCATGAGTCACCCCTTGAGTCATCAAGTGACATTAATGCATTAGAGATATTTTCTCAAGATTTTTATCAGTAAGTTTTACCCAATGGACAAATATCAGTATCCATTATCCAATGGACAATAGGATGTACTCAAAATCACCCAGAGATTTTGTTAGCTCATAAAATCTCTAAAAATGAAAAATGATCAAATCTGTTAACGGATTTGACAACTGAACTTCCATTTATTAATAAAAATTCCTCAAAGGTATTTGGGACCAAAAATAAAAATATTTTATTTTATTTTTTAGAATGGTTTGGAATTGACTTATAAGGTTAAGTCCAGTTAAATTTTGATTTAATTAAACTCACAGAAATTCCTAAAAATCATTTATCATAGAAATCACAGAAGATAACATATATAACATAAGTTTGAAGTTTTGGGGTGTTACATTTCTCATAATCAATTTTCTTAAAAAACGATTATACACATAATCGATTTTTAACATAACCTTTTTTTCACAACTAATCCAAACACACATTTGGAGCATGTTTGTGTCTTTCCCAAAACAACTTTTATTTCAATAAAAAACTGTTTTTTTTAAATCTATCTTATTTGTTTAAAGTGTGTAAAATTGATTATAAGTTAAGATTATTTTTCTATACCTAAAAACATCTTTTAAAAAAAAAACTTATATTTAGAGCTTTTAATTACGTGATTATAGATTATTTCATAAGCTTTTATAGATAAATACTTTTTTATCCTCAACTAAATAAAATTTTCAATCATTTCATATCTCTTTTAGTAATTTAATACATAAAAGCGATTCTTTTTATATAATTCAAACAAAATTTTTTATCTTAAAATCGATTATGAACTAACACATCCAAACATAAATTAATTTTCTCATAATATATTTTATTAAAAATCGATTATACATATAATTAATTTTTAACATAATTTTTTATAGGTAATCCAAACACTTGGATGCGAGACAAGTGGAAAATTGTTTTCTTCTTTGTGACATGTGATGACACCATTCAATGTATAATCGATTTTTAATATAATTTTTTTATAGGTGATCCAAACACACACTTGGATGTGAGATAGGTGGAAAATTGTTTTCTTCTTTTGTGACATGTGACGACACCATTCACACCCAGCACTTGTCACAACCCACATTACCTTCCTCACATGTCTTGAAGGTCTCAAGGAATATCTCCATATGAACGCACATGATGTAATGTCATGAGTTTGTTATGCCGAAAAATTGTTGGGTAAGCAAATGTGCAAAATTATGTGGGTCTCAAAGAATATCTCCATATGAACGCACATGATGTAATGTCATGAGTTTGTTATGTTGAAAAATTGTTAGGTAAGGAAATGTGCAAAATTATATAAGTCATGTTATAAATGCATATACTTCTAAAAAATATTCTTATACATGCGTGTTAACGATTGAATGAAATACATATATAAACAATCACTACCTAAGAATTTATATTGCTATGCCTTACACGATTCTATCATTTCAATGTATAAGGATTTGATAGAATCTTTATTCATTCCCTGTTCTGCACTCAACACATGAAGGCTCAAACAATGAACACTCGTCCACGTGAGCGTCATCTTCAAGTCATTTATGATTTTATCTTACACTTTTAACCAAATTTATGTATAATAATAATCAACTAATTAACTGCTTAATTATATGAGTAGCTAAAACTTAAAGAGGGAGTAAAAGTGATTAACTCAATTAATAAATATTAATTTCCATATAGTTATTGTAAAATTGTTGTTGTTAATCACTTGTGAATTGAATTAATAACATGTTAAAGTAAAATAATTTTTAGTTACTTAAACATAAGTTTGGTAAAAAAAAAAAAAAAGAGAGTAGTCTTGATACCACCAATTGTATCCTATAATCCACCGTATCAATATATACAATAGCCCATCGAATTAATAATATGTCTTACTTGCAAACATTAAAAAATTAAATAAATGTAAAAAGAAATAAATGTACAAATAATATATTGCTGATCAATTATATGAGATCATTTAAAAATATACCTTCAGATTCAAAAACACAGTGATCCCATCTCCATTTCGAAATAATATCCATAGTAAAAGTATTAATATTTTGCCATGCATGCGCCCTTCATATTAATATTTTATATTTTTTCCCTTATCTTTATTATATCTATATGATCATATATTATTCAAAGTTTCAAACTATTGAAAAGAATTCGCAATTAGTCATGTACAACTATCAAAAGCTAGCACATTCTAAGATATACTCTCCGGATCTTGATTTGTGTTCAGTTCATTCTCAAATATTACATTTTGCATGCGAAGATGAATCTATGATTATTACATGGCTTTACTTTCCATGTTTGCAACTCAATCATATATATCAAGTGAATGCGACAGTCAGGGATAATTCATGTCTTGAGTTTGATAGAAGATCTACTATTAAAATTCAAACACTAAGATGAATTCATATGCAGACACCGGAACTGAGCGATGGCAAGAGCAGCTCAGCTAAACTTGCATGTGGAAACAGTCTTGAGTTTGATAGAAGATCTACTATTAAAATTCAAACACTAAGATGAATTCATATGCAGACACCGGAACTGAGCGATGGCAAGAGCAGCTCAGCTAAACTTGCATGTGGAAACAGTTTTGGGAGTACATAAAAAAGATATAGCTAGCTGCCACAATTATTTGACATTCATAATAAGCAAAAACAATTATGAATTCCTGTGGCTCATAGAAACATGGCAGTTCAACTTGAATAATTTTATATCCTTTGAATAATTATCTTTTTAACTAGTTAGTCTAATAATTTTCATAATTAATTTTAAAAAATATTAAATGTTTTTTTAGATTCTTTAAATATGAAATATTTTTTCTTTTTCATTTAACACTTTTTTATTTAAAATAATTAAAAATATATTATGAGAATATAACTCATGGGAAGGCAAACAAATTAAGATTCCTTAAGCATGTAGTCAGGAATTTGATTCCTGACCTATGTGTATGGAAAGATATCTGTTGGGAAGGCCAACCCCTTAAATGAATCTAAGTACCTCAAAGAATTAGTCCACGCATTCGCGCACGTATACCATTGGGAAACCAAAAACAAATTGAGATTCGAGTTTTTATATTTGGACCACTCTCTATACTTTACTTTCATACATAAGGCCACTTTTAGCTGAAGATGAGGCCAAACTTTGCTTTCTCAAATATTCTACCTAAAATCATATTCAAGCTGCAACCAGTTCTGCCCACAATCCATTCGGTGTGAGCGAAAGTGAAAAGCTGTAAGGCAGGAGTTTTCATTATCAAAGAAGGATCAATAAGGTGCTAGTCATCTGTATGGATTACTAGCAGAACAGCCAAATGGGTTTCAGAGAATTAGGATTTTCTCTTCTTATCTTTGTCTATCTCGTTAATATTGCATCTTCATATCCTATTCAGAAGACCTTGCCTTCAGGTACTGTCCTAAGTTCTAACTCAAATGTTATCTTGCCACTCCCTTCCCTTTTTCTTCACTACAGAAACAGATTTATTACGTCTTCTATTATTTTAGAAACTTGATAGCAGAATTGCTTAAATTATTCTCTCTTCTGCACTAGTGGGTAACCTGCTAATTGTCTGCTAGCTATAGGCTGCACATGCATAAGTTGGTTGTTTAGAAACATTGAAATTACAGAGATTTATCAGAAAGCAATTAAGCATTTTTAAGACTCCTTTTTGAAGAAAGAGGGATGGCACGGGGGGAAATTATGAAATGAGAGATAACTTCAACAGAATTACAGGGCAATCAACAAAGTTTTTTAATTGTCGGACTGCTGATAAGTTTTTTTCCCAGTAATTAAACATTTTCTGTTCTGTATCAGGAGTTTCTGATGGCTTAGTATAGCTTTCTTTCGATTCTATTAGAGGCCCTTTTACCTGAACAATAGCGTCTTCTCTCGATGATAGATTCTTTAGTCTTGATCATTGGTAAAAGAAATCCTATTAATGTATTAATAGGAACAGGGAACCTCCTCCTTTGATTTATAATGGAGGCAAACTTTGAATTTGTGCACAGATTATTACCTTTCCTTGTTTCCTTGTCTCCCACTAGTAGAAGTTTCAGATACTAACTACATTTGCTGAAATTCCTTTGCATGAAAAGACATCATAATTGAACTTTAGATCCCTTAGGAACAGAGTACGCTTTTAAAAGATGCTTCATCACTGGCTTTCTACAGCAAGCTCAGATCTCATTCTATAAATCTTTAATATGTGAAAAATTGCAAGGTGGAAAAGTAAAAGTTTAATAATATTATTTGCTGTTAGCTTCCATGTTCACTTAAAGAGTGGTGTGAGATTCCTATGTGCAATGGTCAACTTTGCAGTTGATACGTTAACATAAGATTGGGTTATAGAATTATAGTACTAATATTTACTAGTGGAATGTGAGTACGAGTGTGTGTAATCACAGCATTTTCTTCTGCAACTTTCATATGAGCAGAAAATCTGCTGTGAATTACTACAGATCTTTATTTACAAGCAAAACACCAGGGGAATCAACATTGTTAGTTTCTTTCTTCAGCATCTGAAAGAACCAGAGGTCCATGAGTAAACACCTTCAGTAAGATTTTTTTTTACAGAATTTATGCAGAAAGACAAGATAGAAGATAAGGCAATATATGGAACTAAGGTAGAAGGAGGCTCTCATGGTGGCAATTCACATGGAAATGGTAATTCAAGAACGCCCAATACACCAGGAGGTACAGCAGTTATACCTGTTTATGCAGCCGGTGCTGCAAATAATAATCATCAACATCAGATCCATCATGGTGCCGCCAACTGCAACCTTAACAAAATCAAAGTTTCCACTATGCTTATGATCATCTTGGCCTATCCTCTCATCCAGTTATGTTAATATAGAAACTAGAAGGTGCGAACACAGTTCGCATATTATGTAACAACTGTGTTTATAGACTTTTTTTCCCCAACAATATGTTTTCTGGTGACACTATGCTGTATAACGTTCAGTTTGAAACTTCGAATTCGCGACACTATATGTAGAATGTATCAGTTGCGGATGATATTTTATTCAGATTACAAAGAGAGTTCACATACTCAAAAATCAAATTAACCGCATAAAAAGCCAATCGAGTTTACAGATTTCATGTGGACAGAAAGTGCAGAATCGTGTATACGCACATCTGCAATTGCAAGCCTGAGAAATACAAATTGAATTGGTAACAACCGGATGCATGAATAAAACTGAAAACAAAGTTCTGCATCCTATCATATTCAAAATATATCATCATTTTTCATAATCATATGAGGCAGTGTTTGTGAACCGAGTTAAACCAAAAAACTAGCACTCAATGCTCATTGTTCAACATATAGCTTCATATAAGGGTAAGACAGGTGAATTTGGTCAACCCAGTGTCATTCAGTCTTCAAAACAGTCATTCAAACAAAAAAGTATTCCGTCAGAATCACTGTTGCCGCATATAGGTTTGTTTTCACTTGTCAGAGAACTCAAAAGAGATGAAAAAGTAATACAACTTCAGGGCGGGCCTGGGGATGATGGGGCACGCGGGCCTGAAGGGGAAAATTGGCATCCCTGGGTCAGATTCAAACCTGGAATCACTCTGAAATTGAGGCACTCCATTCAGACATCCAAGGGATTGTCTAGGTGGGCTAATCATTTGAGTAGATAACCTTTTAAGTAGTACACATAGAAATACATGTTTAATAAGGTGGCTTAAAATTCAACTTGCAAATATCAATTATACTAATTAAATTGACACATTATTAGTACACATCTGGTTAGGCTGAATATCATCCTAGAAAGTGTATATACAGAAAATGTTCTCCAAAGTCATAAAATATTCTATAATTTAACATATCTAAGAAATTACTGAAATGTTACAAAGACAGAGAGGGGACAATAATTAAGCATCAATTTTAGAAATAAGTGAGGTGCTCCAGTTTCCGAGCCTGGAAAAACCTACAGCGTCCTTTACCACTTGATTCTATTTCTTCACTTCTCCTCTTGGATGTGGTGAAACCCACATTGCTTAATTTCAATTGCCGCTTGCCATTGTTAGTACTGCTACCACCATCTTCATCCATTTTGTCAGACTCCCTATAAACAATGACAAGCTCTAATAAAGAGAAGAGAGATAAGCATAAACAACTCTCATTTAAAGCTTGGAACACAAAAACTGCAAGGAAATTTGTCCCATATACATGGATGGATGGCCGTGCAAGTGAATTGAATTTCATCCTTAATCAAAGATATGATACATGCCAAGAAACCAAGCTTAAACTGTTTAGTGGAGGCATAAGAGTGGCTTATATCTCTAACACGCCCCCTCACACGAAAGCCCTTTGGGTTTGACAAAGCACAACCCACTCAAACCTTGCACTGAAATTTAAAATTTCAAGATGAATTGGTTTTTGACATGGTATACCAAGTGGCCAGGAGTTAGATTCTTCCCACCCCCTTCTTTATAATTAAATTAAATTAAATTTCAACACAAGGTAAAATGGGCCTTTGCATTATCCACACTCCAAGCTCAAAGCTCTTGCGTAAAGGGTTTGTGTTAGAAATATAAAACCACACCTAACAGCTTAAGCTTTAAGGAGAATTGGTTCTTTCACAAGTTAGATTAAATGAAGTGTGCATATCAAGTATGGTAATTAGTCCCAACTTCTGAATTTATTTTTTATTCTCTTTTTTTCTGTGGTTGTTGACATGAAAAGACACCTTAAAAAAAGAAAGGACAAGTTCCAACTTATCAATCTGAAAACAACTAGCAGAACTAACGAGTGATTTAGAATTTAATAAGGATAGTGTGATGGTGTTAAGACCACAAAAGAGAAAATTAAAAAAATTACTGATGTGGGATTGGCTTAGATTTGAGACTGCTATTCTGGGAGCACATGAACCTTGACGCCCCAGAAACAATAAATAAATAAATAGTATTTTATGGAAGTTAATAAAGAAAACAAGTTAAAAAAAAATGATAGACAGAAGTAGTTTTAGTTTCTAAGTTACCTAACATCTGACTTAAGTTAGGTTATGTTTGGCAGTTATAGATAGCAATTAGCAGTATGGTCAGCATTGTTCTTGAATGATCCAGAGTAGTCGGGCCTAGAGTTCAACTACCCAAATGGAAAGCAGCAAAGAATTGACATGATGAATACATTAGCATATACAAAGTGGAACAAACTTGGGAATCATGTGCTATACAGATTTCAGAAGAGTACGAAAGCTGGATTACCATAAGACTTCTGCAATATCTTTAAAATAAGAAGTGCAGGTTCCCCAACTAAATCGGACCAATGTTGGAAATCCAAAGACAGAATGTTTGTGATGTTCTAGCCAAGACTTGGTTCGGGGATCTATGCAAATGAAAACATAACCAGATTTATCGTTAGTACAACAAAGTCATTCAGAATGACAGACACAGCATGAGATGGACTCATGGCCTTCTCACCTCCAGGATATCCAGAGCCAAAATTCCTATGCATGTTTTCAGCAGTCTCATCAAGCACCCATTCTCTTAAAGCTTGGTCTCTTGTGACCTGAAAGGTTGGATTAAAAGTTGCAGGTAGACTACAAGACTTCATACCTGAGGTAATTTTATAAGGGAGAGATAAGTACCTTTGCTACTATACTTGCACCACTGACAACAGGATAAAGGCTATCAGCCTTCTTTGCAACCACAAATTTGATAGATGGAAAACTTTTAGACAGCTTCATTTCATATTTCCCTGCATCTCCAACTGTATCTATATAAACCTGAAAGCACAAATTATATTTTTCTTACCTCTGTAATTGAATTATTATCTGCATTAATAATAATAATAATAATATAGTCATCAAACACCAAAACCTATATAAAACATCTTTCAGGTAATATAAGAAGAAGAAGAAGGCTTAATTATGCTCACTTTCAGTACTTTCTCCTAATTTCACTAAAGTTCAAGGGACGAAATTGAGCATCCGGTGCCCATTGAAAGTCATGAATAAACATCAAGTCATTTGAGCTATACCTGAATTAGCTTATAGTTGATATTTAACATAAGTTGGGTAAAGTTTTACCTCGGTTAGAAGCACTCCCATTTTTAGTACCCTATCGATCAGGCCCATGGCAGAGTCATGTGATATCTCATTCAAGTTTATCTTACTCCTGTTAAAATGATAACAAGGAAAGCACTCAGGAAATAGAAAACCAGTGAAACGTGGAAGGAAGGACTAAGTTTTGTTCATTTACTTCTTCAGCATTTTAGCTGAGAGTTCCCTTGGGTCAATGACATCAACAGCCCATCCAATAGAATCATTGGCCTTTAAAGTTTCAAATAATTCTTCCCTCTTCTCTTCTTTTAGTGTCTTAGAATCTGCACCAACAAAGTTACAAATAGTGACACTGGAAGTTTAAAAAGCCTATGTGGTCAATAAGCAAAACATAATTGCCAGTTTACAAAAAAAAACTGCACGATACATAGGCATGTGTTTTTGTCTGTGCACGTGTTTTTCTGTGGATGGACACTCATTGGTCTCACGCATTGTTTCAAGTTACTGTTCAAAGTTTTCCAAGCAACCCCCAAGCACCAACTAGAAGTAATATAATTATACTATTTTGAAGCATCAATTCCTTTCCAATTATATAACATACTAAAATTCATATTTTCTTATTTCTGTCTTCTATTTACTTCTTCAAATTTCCCATTAGAGTAGCCTCTAGAACGAAGGATGACACCCTACGAATCCCAGCAGGATGTAATGTTCAAATATAGTCATCAAACACCAAAACCTATACAAAATATCTTCAGTTCCAAGGACCAATTTCAACCCACAATTATGGAAAAACCTAAACCACCACACACGTATCTATAGGCAGGTTACCATACTATATCTATAGCCCTAAGCCAACTTGGTCCGTGAACCCTGAGTGCAATGCAACGTAATATTGAGAGTCGGTTTTTGACATGTTGTAGCTGCAAAGCGCAGTCACTAAGCAATTTATCTTTCCTTGTGAGCAGTTTTTTGGAATATTACTTCTGTAGGGCTTTAGACCTCAAGTTGTAATGTCATCAAACTTGGCTCTATTATAAGGCCATAATTGTGCAGCCAATTCCTACCTATCATTTACGGTGAAAGCCTATAGCTCCTATGGGTTATTATGGATGGATTAAGATAGTTGAATAGATTACTTATTCATCATCATTAGGTACCAGAAAGACAGGATAGAAGAAAAATGAAGGCTGAGCTGATATTTGGGTCCGAAATTAAGAATTACAACAAAATTTGTAAAATAAGAGAAAATCAGTTAAGTAAAGTATACCATAGAACCATATCAAAAAGTAACAGCCCATCCAAATATAAAATGTCACAAAGCATATAATTACTTAAAGATACATTAAACTCACATGACATGACTATTTTTTACACACTAGCTTGGAAAGACAAAATCAAAGATCTATCAACTTGAAAATCTAACTTTCATCAAATTCCAAGTTCACTTCCATTGGTGTTTGGTACACAAACTTCCGAAGAATTTTCACAATTCCTAGCATAGGCATTAAAAATAAATTTCCCACGGAATATCAGAAACCAATTCTTATCAATTAGCATGGGACTGCTACATTCCCGCAATAAATCTTACAAAATCTCTTCCAATAATATTAAAACAAAAAAAAAACAATTATCAACTTGAGGTAGGGAAATGGAATGTCGCAAGCTCACCTGCAAAACTCAAAGTTGCGAGGGTGCTCTGGTAGGAGCGAGCACAGTACAAGCATCCATAGACCATGGGCCCTGAAACAAATGCTTGAGAATATGCGAAAATAATCGATTGGAAAGATGGAAAAAGAGAAAAGAACCTAAAACAGGGCCTCTTCCAGCTTCGTCGATTCCCATGATGCAAGGGTTGGATGCCCATTTTGGAACGAGAGCTTCAGATCCCATTTGTGTGCTTCCTTTTTCTTCAGTGCCTATTCGGCGACTCAAGGAAGAAGCGCGCTTTCTTCTCAAATCTGAAGAGCTCTTCAATTTCCCGCCATATAACTTGCTTCTGGTTGCGTCTCTTGTGATTTCATTTTCCGAGCACGGAGCGCAATTAATTTAGGGTTAACTGATTAAGACTATGTTTGGAAGTTTTACCATGGATGAATGGAATGAGATGGGATGGGATGGAATGAGATGGAGTAGAATAAAGTTTTTACACTATTGTTTAAATGTTTAGTATTCATTGTTTAAAAGTTCTAATAGAATAAGATGAAATGATAAGAATTATAAATTTGTAATTACCATATTATTCTTACTTCATACATATTAATCTTAATTATTTATTTTATAAAATTTAATTTTTTGAACAACATTTTATTTTCATGTACCTTTTCATAAACTTATAGAAATGTGAAATGAGAAATGTGAAAGAGTTTTTTAAATTTATTTTAAATTAGGATAAATTTGTAATTTTAATATTATATTTTATAAACATTAATTGATTCCATCACATTCTCCTCAATTTGTGGGGGAAGAAAAATAGGGAAATATGATGGTATGGAATAGAATGAAAATCCTCTCATGCCATTCTTTTCCATCATCTTTTAAAACATCCAAATAATGGTATCTCTTATCATTCGATTCTATTCCATCATTTATCACCAATCTAAATATAGTATAACTACTTAAGCTTCTGTCCTTTTTTTTAAGCTCATAAACTATATATAAATATAATTGTATTTATTTTAAAATAAATATTAATTTTGGTCTCCTAAAAACATACTAAATATCATATTAGTAATTTATTTATTAATAACATTAAATTAGTCTTTGATAAATGATGTCATTAGTTTTATCTTTTAAAGACTAATTTGGTTTTAAAAAAATAATAACATTTGAAGACTAATTTAATATTATATATATATTTAAAAAATTAATTTAATATATTTATAATTGATCAAATAATATGACATTATTTTTAAAAAACCAACATTAATGTTTACTCTTTATTTTATTACATATTTTTAAAGTAAATCAATGAATAAGAGCTAGAGTTTTCACATATTTTTAAATATATTTTGTATAGAGTGAGTTTATAAAGAATACAAGCTCTCAAGAGTAACGAACACATAAATTTGGAAGAGAATATGAACTATTTAAATACATATTTTTTGTTATCTAATTTTTAAAAAAATTTGATATACAAATCAACATGATATATACATACATACATACATAAACTAAGCCTCTTGGCCTAGTGGTTGTAAAGCCAACCTAGGACACTGAGAGGTCGACCTGGTGCTCTTACGATCGATTCTTGGCGGTGTCAATTAATCCTTGGTTGAAAATTTTGAGATACACTAGATCTTGACAAAAAAAATACATACATACATACATACATATATATATATATATATTGAATAGTGGTGTGGAAGTAAGTTAAATCTTATACCAATGTCAATAAATTATAAGATATTAGATAAGGACTACAGCTAAAAATAAAATACCACTTTTCTACATTTGATTTTTGTAAGAAGCAAACATAGGATTTAAACACTAATCAAATTAATCATGATTAAAAAATAAGTAATTGAGAAATTTTAAGTGTGAACTAAAGTTTAAAATGTAGTGTTAACACTTCTCAATTTTCTATTGGTAAATGTTTAAGTTGAGCCTCTCAATTAATTAAGATATTATAATCTTATAAAAATTTGTGTTTTTATATGTTTGCAGAAACCCTTAAACTGTATATAGATAGAGAAAAAAGTTAATGTGAAAAGAAAATTAATAATACAAATAAAGAGTTTTTTTGTATAAAAAAATATATAAACGTAATGATAAACAAAAAGCTCCAATTAATTTTAGACCCAAAATTGAGGTTGTTCAACTATAACTCTCACTTAGAATTCATAGCATTTTTTTTTTGTTACTTTAAAATTAGATTATGGATGGTAAATTACTAAAGGATAAAAAGGTCTGTACTGTTTGTCTCTGTGTAACTCTTAGCTTTTTTTCCCTGCATACTTCTTTGTTATAGAGTTTCGACAAGAATAATGATACTTACATAAAAAATCTCTTCACAAAACCCTCACAAAAGCCCATACAAGCCATTGGATCAAGTTTAGGTCCTATTATAACTTTTTTTGACTTGATCCAAAGGCTTGTATGGGCTTTTGTGAGAGTTTTGTGATGAGATTTTTTGTACAAGTATCATTACTCTTTGGACAATTAGCATTGGAGAGAAAATGACACTTTATTTCAAGTTAACAAAAAGTTGAGAAGTAAAAATGCATTCACCCACTGTACCCAAAAAAAAATGCATTACCCACATATGAATAAGAAAGGGGTAAACTTTATGCTTACAAATGATCATCAATTCAAGTTAGAATAATTTGCCTAGAGAGCCCGAGCATTTGAAAATTGAAATACAAAGAAAGTCAAAATTAGAAACAATTTTCGGGTAAGTGCATAACAATTTCCCAGTCTTTTTATTGACATCCGATAAAGGATTGGAAATTGTTCCTAGTCTTATACACCATTTTTCCACTTCCTAGCTATAACCCAAATGGATGATAAAAGCTAACAAAAAGTAAGAAAATAAAATATGTCCCATATTTTCTTATTTGGCGAAAGCCTTTCAAAATATTAGTAAAATACTTAGTGATAAGTTCATCATTAGGGGAAACGTAACAATCAAATTTAAAGAGTTTACAAATAATCGGTGAGGTTTGGTAGTCTTGAAAGTTGAAGCGGTAGTTGATGGTTAGAATGGTGCTAACTGATAGTGAAACTTTGCCAGTGGTAGCATTGTGTGATCGTAATAAAGATGTGTGAAGAGGAGGTAATAATAATGAGGTGATGGTGGAAGTGTTAGATGATGAATTGTTAATAATGGCAGAGAGGTGGTTAAGATAGCGGTGCCAATGGTAGCGATAATAGTAAAATTATGAAGAAGAGAGAAGTGCGATGATCTGGAGAGACAAAGGAAGGTGATAGTGCCGTAGTGGCAATGTAACAGTTTGAAAATGGTGGCAAAATGATGATGGTTATGATGTTATGGCTAACAAAATGTTATGCAAATATTTATAGATAATAAATTTCTTTTTCTGACTCCAAATAAGATGTTATTATCAAACTCATTTAGAAATATTACGTGCTGAATATACTCCGTATAAAAGCTCATCAAGAACTTCCAAAATATATACCAAGCCATCTAATAAATGTCTTTTGCCAAGCCAGACACAAGGTTTTGTACCAATTCCCAAGTTTTTTGTGAGGATGTCTCATAAGTGATTTGAGATGTTGGACAAATCTTGAAAACCAGTTTGAATTGAGCTGCAGCAGGGTCACGCTGCGGCATGACTTAGTGCACACCACGGCATGGAGCCACGCCTCGGCATGGAATAGTGCATGCCGCGGCGCGAACATCTGATATATAAATTCTGTTTTCTGGTTCAATAAAACAATAGGTTAAACTTTCAAAGGAAGGCAGAAGACGAGACAAACTTGTGAGAGACATCAAAATAGGATTATCTTGAGAGGAAACACCATTGAAATGTTGAAATTGCTAAGATAGGTAGATCAAGAGAGAGTGGAGAGTTTGTAAAGCTTGATGGGAAGTTGTTCTTATTAGTAAACTTGATCCAAAACACTTGTAATCTTGTTCTAATCTTAGTGGATGATCTCTAATGCTGGATGCAGGCTATATTAGCTGAACCAAAGTAAATTTTGTGTATTATTTCTCTTTACTCCTCTTTATCTTCCTTAATTTTGTTACTTTGCATTTCTTGGATTGATTTCTGCATAACCTTTCTATTTTCGCATATGTGTACTTGCTGTGATTGCTTGGTAATCACAACATTTTTCATACTTAAATCTATCATATATTTCAACCCTGTTTAATTAACATGCCACTCAATATTTACATCAAGGATTTGTAGCTTAAGGGTTTGAACTATGGATCCAACCAAGGACTAATTTAGTTAAGCAGCTTCAAACAAATTGTCGTACTACCAATCAAAACACTAAAACAGCATACCTTGAAGTCCTTTTGAATAAATTTGGGTGCAGATACTTGGATGTACATTCATTGGGTGCATTTAATGACAACCTTATCCATACCATCAAGGGAAAAAGAAAAAGAGAAAACGCCCTGCTTTGCCAAAGGCCAGGCTGACAGGCTCAAGATGAATGTACCAGACCACAAAAGCAGAGGAAAGTATGAATACACGTGCTGGGTGCTTCATTTAGAAGAACTGACTTAAAAAAAAAAAAGAATACCCAATTTTACATCTATTGACAAAAAAGCAAGCTTTAGTGCTTCACAGTTCATCCGTGTGTGCGTAATGATTGGACCCATTAACAAGATATCTCACTTAACTATCATCTGGAGCATGGATTCCATTCGCTCCTTGTCCCTACACTTGCTGATCAAGTCCAAGTACTTCATAGCATCATGAGGTGGGAGCCCTTCAAGAAGAAACTTCAACAAACGACTATGTGTTCCTTGCATCACATCAAAACATTGCTCTAGTACACTCTCTTCTTGCTCTTTGCTCAACTCCAATGCCTCCATTAATGGAAGTAATTCCACTTCCTCTTCCATGAAGTGTTGTTTGCATTGTCCCTGTGACCAAATTACCAAGGAAATCGGGGCCAAAAAAGTCCAATTCAGATCTCAAATACATGATGAAAATGCTAGTTGCAGTAATGTTCAAAGAGCCACTGGTATAAGAAGATATAATATATGATGAAAATGATCAAAACCCAATTGAAATCGTCACAAATATAATCATTCCTAGGAGCTGAACTTACCTGCAATGATTTGAGCCGATCAGAAAGGTTGTACAATGCCTCTCGGTAATCAGGGCTCCCTGAGTCTAAAACCCCAACAGATTTGATGTCTTCTTTGATGCCATTCATGGTAGGTAGGTCCCTAGCATGTTCCTCCTTTGCAGCTTTAGA
This sequence comes from Styphnolobium japonicum, assembly GCA_023212625.1. NCBI lineage: Eukaryota > Viridiplantae > Streptophyta > Magnoliopsida > Fabales > Fabaceae > Styphnolobium > Styphnolobium japonicum. The sequence goes on from JALBWW010000013.1 coordinate 2,577,730, forward strand.
GAGCCCTGCATTCATCCTCAAATACAATTACTATGTTCGCTCGGAGCATTGCTTCAAAGGCAAGCAAACTTCTTTTTCATAACATCTACTATTTATGTTACAATACACCTTTCACTTTCTCCCTGACAAGACATTAATTAACAAAGTCTAATTGAACAACAGAAATGCTAAACGGCACGAAAACTTTTGCTAAGAATAGTTTACAAATCCATTGTTCCAGTTATATCATGAGTTTGTATCTTATTTTTAAATTTTTATTTATTAAGAAGAAGAAAAAAGGCAACATTACTGTGCCACATCATTCATGGTGATTTCGTAAAAAAGTTCTCGTGATATATGGCAGTTCTGATTTAACAAATGATTGCTGCTAGCTTTTGTACCTCATAGATTCATGGTTCAACAAAATCACTTTGAAACCCCAAAGAAAACAAGAAACTGAAAAATCAACTTACTAACTTAGCAACAGAAACTTTTATGTACTTTCATTATAATACACGAATCTTATAAGAACATAACACAGCATAAAAATTGAATCTGTGCCGTCAAATTTAATTTATAAATACTTTATAATAAAATCTACATTAAGTTCTAGTACTCTAAAAATACATAAGAATTTCACTTCAATTTATAATACTTTAGAATAAAACCTATACCTTGATCAGCCCTATCAAAGATGGGGAAGAGGAGAGTCTCCTCCATCTGGGCGTGCTCCATCAACACCTCCAGCAGCTCCGAGTAGCTCCTCCCGAATTTCCTTATCTCCATCCTCGGACTCCCCACCTTCGGATCAACGGCCTTCTTCCCTCCACGTGTCGCCAGATCCTCCGCCCACCTCACCACCCTCTCCACGTGCCACAGCATGCTCTTATGCTGCAGCCGCGTCACCCTCACCATCAACGGCGTCGTTTCCTCCTCGCCACCCCCCGCCAGCGACGGACTAGGGAACCGCGCGTCTATGAACCGCAGCAGCGTTTCGCGGGAGCCCGAAACAACTTCGGGTCCCACCTGGAGCGTAACCGGGCTCTCCGGGTCGGACCCTCCGACACGCGCCGTTTCGGAGGAGGGAACGAAGTCCAACGAAACGGCCTTGTGCAAAAGAGCGAAACGAACGTAGGCGGCGACGATGCTCTTGGGTGATCCGTATAATCGGACGGTGGGGTACACTTTAGCTTCGTCGTGGGGTACAATCTCCGCCGTCAATTTCTCCGACTTGCCCAAACAGTTCCCCATTAAAGAAAAACCAAAACTTGATGATAATAATCAAATTGCAGATTCCCGGGAAACAAACAGAAAGAGTTTGAAGTTGGAAGCAATTTCGCACCGAATAGGAAGAGTTTCTTGGAAGGAATTAACAGAGGAACGATTGAGAAGTGAGAGAAAAAGATAAAGAACGTGCTATAGTTGGAGATTAGATACTGATATTTTTTAGAGAAATATGGGATTGATGATGCTTAAACAAACTGAAAGCGACACCGTAATTGGATTATACGACCACCGACTCTAGCTAGTGAGCGCTTGCAGTTGCAGATACTATGCTGTGAGAGTGAGTGATGGAGAAGGGATTGCACTTTGGGTTTGGTGGCTTAGAGGTGAAGCCATGAATGGACACTGTGATGGTGTTTTATGCTTAGTTTGGAAGAAAGAAAGTAAATTCCCTTCCTTTTCTGCTCCAACGAGGCAAATCCAATGCTATTTATAAAAGAATTTTTTTACGAATAATATAAGTAAGGATTTAAATGCAAAATCACCATGCACACTTAGTTATAAATTAATTTTAATTAAAATAATGGATAACATTTTTTATGTGAAGAATGAGTATGAATAAAATTTTAAACATTTTGTGTCTGACGGTTTAGATCATTATTCTCAATAAATATTAACCAATGCAGTAAGATTATTTGGGCTTTCCTGATACTTGAGGATATTGGAGATACATGTATCAAAAAACCAGTCAATAAGGAAAAAAGAAAATAAAAGTCAAATAAATGTAATACTAATAATCTACCACTATACTAGTCAATTCAAAATGTTAAAATCCGGAACAGTAGTAAGTGCATGTTTGGGTGTGCCAAACGGGTTTTTGCTCTGCCCCCTCATGGACTTTTGAGGTTTTGCCTATTCTTAAACTTGTTTGGTTTCAAGTTTTACTCATGTCTTAAACTTGCTTGTACTCCTTTCTCCTTTCCATATATATATATTTTTTTTTTGCTTTTGGACTTTTGCTTTCTTGAATTGTTTCCTCGGAGTACCCGTCACGTTGTCTTGTCATCTTGCAATTCTTGCCTGTTGTGCTAACATTTAACATGTCGTCACCGCTCAGCAAATTTTTATTTATTATTTTTTAGTAAAAATACAAATAATCTCTTTCAATTTTATGTTTAACAAATACTTTTATATAAATTTAATTTTAACAATTTGTATTAGTACTCAAAAATTTTAATATGGGATGGATAACATTTTATATAATATAAAAGTACACAAGTTTAGAAATTTAAATAATTTTTTTATTGTATGTTAAAGATAATCTTATATTAATTTTTATGTCATTTAAGACTAAATTTCTCTTCAAACATATTTAAGAGTACACTCTTTATATTAAATTGACATATTTAAAAGAATTAATTAATTCCACCGATTGTTAGTTTATTTTTTGAACTTAAGTTATCAAGTCATGAAACATACATTTTTTAACCATTAGGACAAGTCTTTTTAAAAATGTTTGTTTATAAATCACAAAATTAATCTAAAAACACCTTGTTTAATCAAATTCTAACAAAATGGCTACTCGATTAACTTCCTTTTCTTATTTTGTTTTATCTTTATAGATGCCATATCTAAAAGTTTAAGCACGTTAATAATTAAAATAAAAACTAAATGAGATATTTGCTACATGATCGATGTAGAAGGAGTTATTTATGTTTTATCATTTTTTATTAATATTATACATAAATAATTTGTTATACAATTAAAAATTTACATTCTACATTGTTAAATTTATTTTTAGATTAGTACATGGTCATAACAAAATTTGTAAAATTTTACATATTATTGATGCTAAGTACACTACAATATATAACATGGGGCGTAGAGCTCAAGAGCTTGTGAAAGAGGGAATAATGAAGATTTGGCAACTTCAAGAGATTAAGATTTTAGAAAAAAATTTAAATGTATCATGTCGATCTAGAAATGCATCTTTAAAATTATTTGAAAATAAAGTAAAAACTAATTTAACAATACTCTTATATATATATATATATATATATATATATAAAAAAAAAAAACAGATAGCTAGAGTTCAAAGGTTTTGGGTCCAATGTTGTTGTGCGTGCCCGATAGGGGCCTTTGTATAGCGTAAGTCTTGGTGAAAATGATGCATAAAGGGAATTGACGTATAACATCGTTACTTCACGTGCATAGGCTGTGAGGCTGTGAGCTTGCAAGTGAATAGTATATTGCCAAGGAATCCTAATAAATGATCGAGAGATTTATCAAGTCGTTTTGCATGAGAATGATGAGATCGTGCAAGATGGTTAATATATATTAACATCATATGTGCTAATGGGCATGTGAGTGATGTAAGGGATCATTTATAAGTTTTTTAATGATATGTTTGGATTGAAAGAATTAAAAAAAAAAGAAGAGGAGAAATATTTTTTCATTTTAAATTAAGAAAATTATTAAATATTTATAAAAATAAATAAAAAATGATTGAAAGATTAAATAATAATATTTTATTTTATTCCTCTCATTTTAAAAAATTCTTAAATAGATAAATTGTTTACCTAAAATGAAAAATTATCCCCTTATTTTCTTCTCCTTTAAACTTCTACATCCAACATATCCTATGTGATGGATAATAATAGAGAGATTGCAATATATGGTGGACTATAATTGGGCGGTTTAGGATGTGTATGATATAGGTGTATCAAGGTGATTAATCAAAGTCATCAACAAGCAAATACCCCTCAACACTTGTTCCCAAACCATGAGTAAACGGGTGAGCAAAGTGACTAAAATAAAAGTTTCATGAAGTCTTATATGCTTATGGGTCTTGTTTGCTTCTTCAATATAATGCTGTGGTAGATCTTAGCTGCTATTCACAATCTTCCTTTATGATCTCTCTCTCTCTCTCTCTAATCTCTTTTAGTCATCATCTATGCTGTGTGATGATGCAATTCATCTCCTAATGACGATATTATAAATTTATAATGACAACTTGGCTTTGGTAGTGAATTTTTCTTCACAATTTAAACTTTATCATAAAAAGTACGAAGTTAGAGTTAGTATAATAATAATAATATATTTTTAAAATCACATGAATTAACAAGTGAGTAATTATTTAAATATTGAATTGACACTAATGTCAGTACATGTAAAAATACTACATTAATTTCACAACAAAATTATATATTAAAAGAAACTATTTGCTATATAAAAATGATTACTGCTAAATATATCCAGTAACCTCTTGTGTGCTTAATACTTTTTTTTTTAAGCATAAATTGAACAAACACGATGTTTTTAAACAGTCAATCATGACTCATGTATGTATGTATAAAAAAAATATTAAATAGAATTGTGATAACATAATAATAATGATAATATACATTTTTTAGACTGCATTTTGGGTAAAACGCACCGTATTGCGCTTTCATTAAATCAACCCCGCCTTCGATTTCGTTCGTCACTAATCCATTTTCTCTTTCAGTTCTGTTTCACTCCTCTCGGTCTCGGATCAGATCTGCGCTCCCAAATCTCAGATCCTCTGTGTGTGTGTAAGCTCTCTCGTTTCTCGTTTCTCATTTTCTTCCTCTGATTTTCCCTCTTCTTTCTGTGACTTTTCCTTTCAATTACAATCATTGCATATTTATCTTGTTATATATCTGAGCTTTGGATCTGATTCTCCTCACACCTTGATGGATTTGGCAGATTCAATTCAAGACAATAAGCATTTTCCTCATTTCAAATATTAAACGACAAAATGGTAACTCCTCTCGTCTCCTCGCAATTCCCTAATTTAATATCTGAGGACTTGTTTATGTTCTGGTTAACTAATACTCTGATTAGTTGTTTTTATTTTTAATTTTAATTTCAGTGTTTTAATTATTGTTTTTCTTCCCCCTTCTTATGCTATATTCATGTCATGTTGATTGCGTAACTTGGTTACTAGAAATGTTTGGACATGTAGCTACTCTAATTTTGTTATATGCATGTAGTTGTAATCCGTGATCAGGAATTGCTGCCCAAAGGAACTTGTAATATATATTGACCTGCTTGAAAATTGAAATCCTTTTATAGGAATTTTTTCGCTGTGGTAAGGTTTGTAGCTTCAATTTTCTTCAAGATTACTGGTAAATTTTGGATATTCTAATGTAGCTTATGCTACCGTGTGTTGTAACTTTAAATGTTTACTCTAAGCCAAAATTAGTGCTGAACTTGATCGTATGAGCAATTTGCTTGCCAGTTGGGTGTAGCTCAAATGGTGAGGGTGGGGGTGGGGTTTGGACAAGGTCATAGGTTCATTCCCTTATGTAAACTGAAAAAACAAAAAGCTTTTGGCTTAGGAAAAAGAAGAACGGACCTGGGAGTGGGAATGCTATGTCTGTCTCTTTCTTTCTATCTGTTCCTGACTGCCTCTCTGCCCCATTAAATGTTTGTTCTAATTTTTGTATTTGTTATACAGGTTGTCCTTGCTGCATCCATTGTGGGCAAATCTGGTAAAGGTGAGTTCTGAGTTCTCCGTGGCCTCCCACCCCTGGCTCTTTTCATCCTTGTTTTTGGGATTATTTATGCTGATAATGTGTGTCTGGCCTTCCTCCCATTTCTAGTTCTTGTATTATACCTCAGTAAACAACTTTTTTTTTTTTGTAAATGACTCCTTCTGTTCTCCCCTCTCCCTTTCTTTTTTGTATTCAGGATTAACTCTTAGTGTGTAAACCACAGCTAAGTCTTGAATTGATGGTGCCTAAATAATTATGGATTCAACATCAATGCTCTTATGCTGACAAACATTTTACTTTATTTGCAGTGCTAGTTTCTAGGCAGTTCGTGGATATGTCTCGTATAAGAATTGAGGGTCTTCTAGCAGCGTTTCCCAAGTTGATAGGCACTGGAAAACAACACACATATGTTGAGACTGAGAATGTGCGCTATGTTTACCAGCCAATAGAAGCACTGTACCTGCTTCTTGTAACAAACAAACAGAGCAACATACTGGAAGATTTGGAAACTCTGAGACTTCTCTCAAAACTTGTATCCTTTTCTGATGCTTTAAGTTTGACGTCTTATGTTCTTAAGCCCATTTGTTTTCAATTGCTTGGTGTTACTTCTCTTGTCTGGCTAGGAGCAGTATTGGCTTTGTCTTAAACTTGGTATGGCTTGCTGGCCTGAATCTAGAATTTGTTCTGTGCCTTGTCTACTCATTTTCCTGTCCTTTTGGTTTTTTCTTGATGGTGTTTTGATGGTACAATCATTCAGTGCATGAATTTCTGTTCTTACTTTAAACATGGCATTTAGTAATATTGATTTTTATAGGAGGGTTTAGGATTGATCAAAATTCAAATGGTTTGTAGAGAGGAGTTGTTTTAGCTTTTATTGGACAGTTTTAGAGCCATTTACTGAAACTTTTGCCAAAATGTCGTGCTTACAATTAGTTATTTCCTTAAGATTTTTAGGTGCCTGAATATTCTTACTCCCTTGATGAAGAGGGTATTTGCAAAAATGCATTTGAGCTTATTTTTGCATTTGATGAAGTCATCTCTCTTGGGCACAAGGAAAATGTGACTGTTGCGCAAGTTAAGCAATACTGTGAGATGGAGAGTCATGAAGAGAAGCTGCACAAGCTGGTTATGCAGAGCAAGATAAATGAAACTAAGGATGTTATGAAGCGGAAAGCTAGTGAGATTGATAAAAGCAAGGTATGATTGGAAGGACTCTTTTTTTATTAATTTGTTTATATTTAAATTCTGGAAGTGCACATCATTTTTTCAAAATCATTGCTTGCATTCTACAGATTGAAAAGAACAGAGGCGATAAAGGAGGATTCGGTCCATTACAGTCAATGGGCTCTGGGAGACTTGAAAATAGCTTTAATGATTTGAGCATATCTAGCAGTGGAACTGGTTTTGGAAGTGGCTCTGGTTTTGGATTGATTTCTGATGTTGATTCCTTTTCTACCAAGTCTAAAGGTTGGCTTTCATAGATTTGCATGAATTCTTCTAGAATGCTTCTAAATATAATGAGTTAAAATGGCATTGAAGCATGTGGTATCCTGGTTGTGAATATCAAGTGTAAGAAAATTTGTCATACTTAAATCTGTTTATGTCGTCATTGGAACTAGCTAATTTTTCACATCACACACGCAAATGATGTGACAAAAAATGTATATAGTTATTTCTAACTTTTTCCAATTATTTGATTTCAATAATAATAACAAAACCAAATAATATCAATTTTTTAGCACCTTTTTAAAATTGATAATGCATATGATTACAAAAAGAAATTTATAAGCAAACGTGGAATTCAATCATTTGTGATGGGGGGTGGGGTGGATTTGGATTTTGATCCTCTCATGTTACTCACTAATATGAGAGGGCCATGAGAGAGAAAGACACAAATTTTATTGTGGTAGGACCCACCAATATTTGTGTATGGGCCATTAATTTTGCTTTTGTGTCTTTACATGATTTGCTGTATCAATCAACTTCAATGTTATCATTTATGGTTAATAGTACTTTTTTATTACATCATATTGTTCCAGGATGATAGAGATCTTCTTTCAAAATAATAAAAGAAAAAGAAAATCCTACCCAAAAAAATGAAAAATTAATTTACTTGCGTTATGAAATCAAATAAGGTCTAATTGGGTTTATTTATTTTTGTTTGGTATGAATATAAAATTTTGGTCCTCCTTATGCCTATATGTTAATTCTACATTAGCTGAAGTATATAATAAAGTAAAGGGAAACAGTCTGAGAATAGTGTCTACTTTGTGCCCCTATATAGAGTATAGAGATAGATATAGAAGTGTTGTGCATGTTAAATTCCTGAGAGTCGTCTCACTACATTTGAGTGAAAATTTATTATTCAGGATTGCATTATTGTTGACCACAATGATTTATTATATGTCCGAATTAACATGTTAATAATTAAAGATAGTTTTTTTCATTTCTGTACTCCCACATTCTCTTCCTCAGGTCGTCCACCTTCATCTGCCACTGCTCCACCGAAAGGTCTTGGAATGAAGCTTGGTAAATCTCAAAGGACAAATCAGTTTTTGGAATCATTGAAAGCAGAAGGTGAGGTCATTCTTGAAGATGTTCAGCCAAAACTTGGCCAGTCTCGGCCAGCTGCCCCACCACTTACAGATCCCATCACTTTAAATGTTGAGGAGAAACTAAATGTGACACTGAAACGAGATGGTGGAGTCAGTAATTTTGATGTTCAAGGTACATTGTCTCTCCAAATTCTTAACCAAGAGGATGGACATATTCAAGTTCAGGTACCACTTTCTCTCTATTTCTTACCTCAATGTGTGTCCACTGTGCATGTTTCCTGCTGGTTTGCATAACCCGAGTAGTCTTTTTTGAATAGTTAATTATTTATTGACATGAAAAATGATACTTGTTGCATTAAATTTCTCCAGGGGAAAATAAGAAGTTCATATGAAACAGATTTGCCTCCCCCCCCGCTTAAATTCTTGTTTTCTAATGTTGTCTATATATTTTTTTCCTCATACACTCTTCTCACAGCTTGCGTACTCTACAAGTGTAGTTGGGAGTGATATTTTGGGTTAACAAATAATTAATTTTCAGGTGGATAATGTTTAAAAAAGCAGTCTTTGTTTAAGGTGCAAGGCTCAAATAACGGAATAAGTCAATTTTAAGTTTTAGCAAGACATTTTATTTGAGACATAAATGGCTAGATGTTATGCTCAAGATGAGCAGTTTTTGGTGTGCTTTAGTCACTCAAAGGATTTTCTCTTGCACAATCATCAGGTCATATAGTTGTGTTAAAATATGTTAGTTTTATTCTTTTTGCTTAAAAAAGCCGAGACTTATGAACCAAGCATGATGACAAAAAGACAAGAAAATAAAGGGAAGAGAAAGGGAAAAGAAAAAGGGAAGGGGATCAGATGGCAGTTACTGTTCAGTTAGGGAGAAAGGATGAAATAGAAGAGGAAGATAATGAGGGTTAAAATTCCTATAGGTTCCATGGTTGATCATGAGATAGCCTTTTGAAGTATTCTGCTGCTTTTGATATGTGGTGTATATTTAGGGTTTTACTGAAGCAATCATTTTTGTTAATATGAATTGTTATTTTCTTTTATCAATGAAGAAAAAAAATATGAAGAGTTATTTGTATATTTCAAATACAATTTCAAATTTCAATGATTTATTATTCTGTTTGCTCGGTTTTATTTTTGTTTCTCTTGCATACTATCAGACTGAAGTTTTTCAAATGTTGTTGTGTACATTATAACTAATGTTGCTCCAATGTATGTGTGCACCTTGCAACTTTGCTTCTAGCATCCTTCATTCTTAAGCGCTCCTAGTGCTGTTTTTGAAACACCAGTCAAGAATGCAAATATGAATTGAGGAAGACAATTAAAAGAATTGGTACTTGCATGTTGTGCCTTGTTTTTGCAGGTCAAGACTGGTGAGAATCAAGCCGTCTCTTTCAAAACACACCCTAACATGAATAAAGAATTATTTGCCAATGAATATATACTTGGCCTAAAGGATCCCAATAGGCCTTTCCCCACTGGTCAAGCCAGTGACGCAGCGGGTGTTGGCCTCTTAAAGTGGAGAATGCAAAGCAATGATGAGTCAATGGTGCCACTAACAAGTGGGTTAATATCTATCATTGATGTGGTCCACTACTTTGTGTTTCATGTATTATTAACTTACAATGTGATATATATGTCCATTGCAGTCAACTGCTGGCCCTCTTCTTCTGGAAATGAAACTTATGTCAGCATTGAATATGAGGCTTCATCAATGTTTGATCTGCAGAATGTTGTGATCTCAGTACCTCTTCCAGCTCTTCGAGAAGCACCATCTGTAAGGCAGATTGATGGTGAATGGAGGTGTGGAATTTTTTTTTTCTTCCTCTGAATAAATATTAGGGACAACCTTGACTTGTGTGTTTTGCATTGAAGTTTGCAGTAACTTAGTTTGTGGTTTTGTAGTAGAAATGTTTTCTGGTACTGTGGTACATGTTAATGGTTTGCAATCTTTGAAGTACTGACCAGATTTGCATTTTATTTACACCTAATTTTTTCCCCTCATCACCAAACTCCGCTTGTCTCCCTCTCTGTTTAAGCTTGTCTACTTCATGTAATATATTAAGATGTGGTTTATTGAGGTAGGTCTGGCTAAATGGATATTTATTTGAGGAAGGTCATATTTGGGGCTGCTTTGAGTCTCTCAGGTCTCTTAAATTGTCAGTTGATAGGGTATATCAAACTCTTTGTTTCTTGTAAATGTAATGAGGATCTGGAAAGCTTTATTGTGCTGTTGTGGTTTCTTGTTTGTTTGATTTTTCTTGTATTTTACCTTACCTGGGAGGATTCCTTATCCTTCATTTCCAATTTTTTATACTTTCCTTTTAGGCATAAATGTGGAAAAGCAGGTCTTAAGAAGTTTGGCCAATTGCCATGGCCACTCACTTTTCCTTTTTGTAACCTAGTGGTTTGAAAATATCTTTGAAGGGTTTTGACAACTGGAAGAATGCTTTCTTTAAGTGGTTGCATTGCATTAGCTCAGGCTTGTCTTTCTTTTCTAGCATTTCTATCTACTTTTTATTTTTATTTAGGATTTTTGCGGGCTTTGCAGACAGAGTTGAGAATATTGTGAGATTTCCTGTTGTTTATGGTATGAGAAATCATTTAGTTAGTTGGAACCTTTACTGCAAGCACCATAAGGAGGCTGGCTTGTGTCTTGAAAATTTGGTATCTGAAAGCATTAATATATTGTCTTAATAGCTATGGTGCTTCCCCTTGCCACCTTGTTCCCTTTGGCACAAGATGATCAAAAGTAAATATGATATGTACCAGCATGGTAGGGACGGCAAGTCTGTGGTCTTTTAATCCCATGCAAAGTCGCTGGAAATTTATCTCTCTGATGTATGGTTCCTTTTTCCCTTTGCTTGTTTTGTATGTGGGTGTTCACATATTCATTTTAAGGAGGATTTGAGGATAGGAGAGGCTCCTTTTTCTGATCCATTTCTTTGCCATTACCACCTCTTCTATGTATCGTGCTACCATTTGCAAATTTTTTCCTTAAAGATGACTCTTTCTCTTCATGACTATGGCTCTGTGGATAAAAGGGTATGGTTGTTTGACCCTTCTGGTTATGCTTATCTTTTGTCTTTCTTACATTATTCAACTTGGATCCCTTTGAGCCAATTTTTTTTTCCACCAATTCTTTTTGGAAGGGTAAAGGCACCATCCTAGGTTAAGCTATTGTTTGAGGTACTCAATAGATTATCATTAATGATTTACTTGAGCTGTGTAGGTTGCAGAAGGCCTTAGCCTGACAGTATTATTTGTTTTTGGAGTTTGCAGCATAGTGCTCGTCTTTCGGCTCCGAAATAATCCTTTTGTTTAGTTTGGATTGATACTTTGGACAACCTTTCTTTGTAATCATTATTGAAGTTTTGGGAGTAATTTGGAGCGTAATTTTTTGTGGCATTGTGCTCTGTTTGCAAGAATTTGTAGCATATATTGGAGTTGAATGGGAGAAACTTTAGCCTACAGTTGCTATCTCTGCAGCTCCTATGGGAAGGGGGTTGCTTTTATGGTTTTTCTTTAGAAATGCAGAGCAGTTACTGGATTAGAAAGCTCTATGAAGCTAATGTGTTTTTTCTTTCCAGATCATCAGTTGATGAATTTTATCATTAATATTTTATTTATGGTTCTTCACATTACATTCTCTCTCTCTTTATAATCCCCTATTAAAATTGGCTTTGCAGGTATGACTCTAGGAATTCCATCTTGGAGTGGTCTGTCCTTCTGATTGATAATTCAAACCGCAGGTATGCTTAATTTGGAGTGATGTTTTTTTTTAAGAGTAAACTTATGCAGTGTTATTATCTTTTTATTTTTGGATTTGTTTTGTCTGACTTCAATATATTTGGCAGTGGGTCAATGGAGTTTGTTGTTCCACAAGCAGAATCATCTGCATTCTTTCCCATTTCAGTCCGTTTTGTGGCAACTGATACATTTAGTGATCTGAAGGTTAGTTTTGATTTTCTATTTTCTGCGTTGGACTTAAATTGTGGTCATGGACTTAAACTGACACATTTATTGACCTGAAGGTTAGTTGGCTGGGGAAGTCGTATATCATGTCTGAATATATAGTATCATTTCTTTCTATTCGTTTGCCATCATCTGCAATGATGGATTATAGTTGACATACCACGACTGAATATTGATTTAATGGGAGCTACACCTATCATTTGACTCATTTTTTTTTTTTACTTCTCTGTGCAGGTTATCAACATCATACCGCTAAAGGGTGGTAATCCTCCCAAATATTCTCAGAGAACACAGTTGATCACAGAAAACTACCAAGTTGTGTAATTGATTTTCCTCTCGACTCTGAGCTTCTGTGACAGTTTTGGTTTTATAGTGGTGGTTCTTTTATCAGAAGGCTTTTCTTCGCCAAATTACATCATTTGTTACTATTCATGAATTTATACCTTAGTTTTACTTCGCAAGACATGGCGCAAAGTATGATTTTATCATCATTAATGCGAACCTTGTGTCTATTTACTCTATAGCCTGTATCATTTATGTGGAAGGATGCCTCTCCCATCTCCCCTTTTCTCTGTTCTAAACGAGTCTTATATTGTTCGAAAGACACGTGCAGATCAAATGCATTCTAATATACGGGAGAAAACAAAGTAGACGGGGAGAATTAACTTATAAGTTGATATATATATTGCGGAATCTCTGCTGCAAGAATCTCTTTTTTTGTTTGGTGAAGGCAAGAATCTTCTTTTTATTCATAGATCGTTCTCCCAATAAAACCTATTCCACTCTCAATAAGATACAATTTGAAACTTCCAAGTTATTTCTATACAAGGATGACACACACGGAAGGGGTCAAACATGTAACAAAGAGGAGGTTAAAGACAAATCTGAGAAAACAGAGCACTACGAACGAACCCGTATAAACGGGGAAAGATAATAAACCAGACAGATAAGAGAAAGTGGAAATTAGAAGTTACTGTCTGCTGGATCTGCACAGGAGCCATGTTCATCGACTTTGATCTTCTGTTTAGCTGAATTGGGGACGCGCATCAGATGAGCACCACAAGTTAAGCATATTATCAAAAGCTCAAGTATATGTAAAAGATTAGCATGGGGCATAACATGATGTATTAAAGAGTTTGTCATCGTCAAAATCAAAGTAACCAAACATTGAAACTTTGGAGATAACACCAACTACGAAGGAAACTAGATAAGCATAATAGGAATGTTGTTATGTTATAATACTCTCGTGATTACGTATTTTGTTGATACAAAAGGATGGGTTATGTGGATGAATTGAATCGGATTTTGAGATCATGCTAGTGCCTTGAACTTGAAGTAACTAGATGTTGGTACATTTTTTATTTCACAGTGGGTGAGGTACACATTTAATTCATATATATGATGAACAAATATTTTGACAACTAATCAAATACTCGTTCCAATCAACAAAAGGTACCGTAACACCTCCTGCATGTAGATAGTATCACTCGTTATTAAAAAGATACTGTCTAGCGGTCCTCGGCCAATTATCAAGCAATGGGAACTGATGAGCCCACCCAATTATCTCGCATACAACTAAAAAATTTCAACTTGTGACCAAACTGACTCTTAAATATTACTTATTTGCCACTAGCCCCAATTAGATTTGCAATCGTCCATAGGCAATTCCTTAGGACTTCAAAGCGACCATTAAGGAGAAACATAACACATGACACGCAATAAATGCGTGCTGTCAGACTAAATTTATAACATAACATAAAATAATTTTAAAAAGATCTAAACTAATACTCTCAGAATAGCCAATTATTTCTCTATTTTTAGACATGGCCAACCAAACATGAGATCTTTCCACCGTCACCTAAGAAAATCAAATTGTTGCGTAGACAAGTTGTTAGACTCTAGCGCCTCTCGAGGTTATGTTATAGCATTATCTATTCTATCAACTAGCGCATTTTTCAACCCTGTTGCTCTAGTTAATATTTTTCATTGAAACAAAAAAATACACCTGAACACGGCAAGGAAAAGCTAGTCAACTGTATACAGTGGTAAAAGCATCATAAAACGATATAGACAACTACACCAGTTATGTCATCTAAAGTAAGAGCTTGGTTCAAAGTAACCAGCAGCTTTCCACAAACTTAATTACAGGCTATGGCAGTAAACCATAAATTCCCGCACCAAATTCCATGTACAAGTAGAATATCATTTCGTACATCCCTTAAGTTATGTGCTCTAATACAGACTTCAATTTGCTTATAGCTCCATCAACATTTGAAACCTCCACAGGCAATAACCCACAATATTATAATTAAGATGAGGATTCCTCCTCCCACCATCAGCTTCATTTGGAGATTCTGCAGCCACATCTTCCTTCTTAGCTGCCTGCCTTGCCTCTGGAAGCTGTCAGCCTATATTTTAATGGAAAATAAAAACAAGCACATCAGTAGATTATTTTCTTCAGACTAGTATGAGAAAATAAGGGATAAGATAATACATACCTGGAACTGCAAGTTTTCTGTTTTGTCCACCAGAAGTTCAATCTTCTCTCCTCGATCCAAAACCTTCAAACAGTAATTGCAAATGTTGTTTAAAAGTGCTTAATATTGAGCAACAACTACTTGGCTTGCTTGATTGCAACAACAAAAACCACTGTCAAGAAAGCCTCAAGGAAGACAAAAGCAGTTAGTTCAATATCAAAATCTTAGTGATAGCTACTTGTAATCTGTCATACTATGAGTCTAAACATCTAAACAATGGTTTGGAAAAACAAAAACTAAATGCGAAGACTCAAAGTAAGCAAATTTGGAATTTATTCAAATTTACCTAGCGTAATACTTACCAACTGAGTTTTATTAAGCAACACGTGAACTAAACCATCAACAAATGGTAGGCTATTATTCTCTTACACTAATTTTGAAAAAAGTCAAAATGTTTAAGTGGTTTCTTCTTCTGATTCCCAATTTGAAAACTGATATTAAAATCTTATATAGGCAATTTTACTAATTAAAAATCTAAGGCAACAAAGACCACATTGAGAATCATCCAGCATGAAAATACAGTATATCCCCATTTATGTGTCCAACCATGTTTCTGTTCCTGTTCCTGTTGCATTTGAGATGCCTTATTCTAATTTTGATTTACTAGTTCCCTGACAGTTTAGATGTGACAGAAATCTTATCCCTCAATATTATGTGGATCAAATTCTAGAGCCTTTCTTAATATTAATTCACGAAGCCTACTTACTAAGGGAGTCAGAATCCTTTCTGTTGGTCTAATTGTCACAATCCCTAAACTTGTGCTTATATGCACTTACATTTTCTGAGTAATCAAAAGAAAAACTATTGAATTACAGCCCGTCAAGGACATGCTATGAAATCAAACCCAAGAAATCTTATGAAGCCACCCCAAAGGGATATTTTCACCTAATATTGAGTATGCCTCAAAACCAAAACTTGAGATAAATGCAAGCATTTCTTGCATGAGCAAGACATTTTTACTAGCAAGATGAGTATAATCTCATGCATATGCAAAAAAGTACTATTGCTAGTTTTCATGACTAGAACAACCTTAACTGTTTATTCACCATGAGATTTCTATGCCAATTTTAATAATAGTAAGTTAGATTTGAAAACTATGCATGGCAAATCTCATACAACAAAAGATACTGGATGTGCTCCAAAGCATCAAATGAAACATATTGGATGCAGAATAAAAGGCACAAGTATGCTTTCACCACCAAATTACACTTCAGGAATAATTATAGGGAGAATTACAATAGAAATTAACGGTAAATTCATTTCCAGTATAGAAAAAATTAACAAGACAACTGGTTAATTAAGTCAATAGATGGATAAACCATTAACCAGTCTTTGAACATTGTTAAACACTTGTGTGGTTAACTGTTCCTAAAATGGAATTTGCTAGGAATTCTCAAATTGTATCCCAAAATTCTATTAGAAAAAAGAAAACTTTAAAAAATATTTACTACCCAACTACTCACACATTATTCTACTTATTTCAAATCCAAACTTCTACTCCTGCTTTGTCAAATTAGCTTTTATTTCTTTAAACCTCAATGCCTGTGTATAATTTCCATCCACAGCACATCATCTAATATTTTGAGAAAGCAAACAGAACGAATGGAACTGGAGCAGGATTTGAGCTCAACACCTATCATCAATAGAGATATATTATATATCATTTGTGTATGTTGTGCAAAAACGTGCTTGTTAGAAAAGAAACTTAATTTCTTAAATTGGCAAGAGGATGAGTATTGTTTA
This sequence comes from Styphnolobium japonicum, assembly GCA_023212625.1. NCBI lineage: Eukaryota > Viridiplantae > Streptophyta > Magnoliopsida > Fabales > Fabaceae > Styphnolobium > Styphnolobium japonicum. The sequence continues at coordinate 2,594,269 of JALBWW010000013.1, forward strand.
GAGCTATATAGGAACTGAGAAACCAATAACATTAATGAGTCCCACAAGGAATCCACATAAACAATCCACTAGTTTGAAACAGCATTGCAAGACTAATATTATCATCCCTTATTTACAAATCCTTCCCCCTCTCCCTCCCCTTCCACAAAATTAAAACCACTTCAAAGCAAAAATGGATAAACAAATAGAACAATACATCCAGAGACAGCTAGATAGTATTTCTACAAAAACCAGGGCCAATAATATATGATAGCAACTAAAAGAGTGTGTGTGTGTGTGTGCGCGAGTCATTAGGCTTAGTATCATAAACCTTCTCAATATTGTCCATCATTATCCCCTTGACCTCAGTTATTTGAGCCTTCAATTTTGATAGTTTACTCATTTCTTCTGGATGGTTCATGCAATACTGCATATGCTCCTTAAGTGTTGGTCTGCGTAACAGGATCAAAACAAAATACTAAAAACACCATACTACAAAGAAGAAAACAAAAACTTAAAAAGAATCAAGCATATACAAACCCAAATTCTCTGTCAAGATGATAAGCAATGCTAAATCTATCTTCAAATAAATCATCATCGTCGTCGTCATCAGCAAGTGGATGATCACTGTCATTCTTAATGCTAGTACCATAACGCTTTTTAAAGTCATCCTTCACCCGTTCAAGAAATACAAAAGGAACACTCCTTCCGACTGATTCATCAGCAACAACAAGGAAAACTGCAAAGCAGAGAAACACTTTCAGACATTGGCATAACAACCAAAGCAGCTGAGCTGGTAATACATAAAAACAACCAAGAAGAAGCAGTACCAAATCCATTGTCTATGAGGAAGTTAAATGTGTGACCATCACATGAATATGTGTATTTGCTGCTATTTGAAGGCAGCTTCTGCAAGCATTGAACAGCGATGGTACTGAAATTTCCAGTATATTGGGTGTGCTCTGCTAAAACAACAGTTCCTTTCGCAACAAAGCTATATATTAAACCAATCTGACTCATCTTCAATTTCCAAAAATCTCCACCACCAGAAGATAAATCACACCAGCACCTGAATGACACAACAACCTACCCAAGCTGTAAATAAAAAATATAATAAAAAAGACACAAAAAACCACTCACTACAATAGCAACTACGGATAAATTAGTCCCCAATTCAGGTCAGAAGCTAAACCTACAATGAGTGCAAGTCAAGCAATCACCTCACCCCATGAAAAATTTCAATTCACAAAAGGGGATATCCGCAATTTGCAATCACTTCACTGCAGGAAAATTTTCAATTTGACAAAAAAGGGGACATGCACGCACACTTTTGAATTGGTAAAATCTAAAGTCAAATGGCAGTTAACAAAGCTCTAGACTGAGTCTAAAAGTTCAACGCAATCAAACTCAACAACCCATTTCGTCTCTGATCTGATGATCCTTTATTTTCTTGGGCATACAAGGAAAGCGAGAAAAACCCAATTGGCGAATGGAACAAAAAAAAGAGAAAGCTTTACCAAAAGTGACTATAACAGAGCCGTAATTCCCCAACCCAACCCTGAGATCTAATCGGGAAATTTACGAATCTGGAGAAACGTCGATCGATGGAGAAGAATCAATGAATGAAAAGAAACAAAGAGAAGAGACGTAGGGCGAGAGGGAACCTGGAGTAAGAAGATCGAAGTTTGCTTCCTTCCTGTGCAACCACTGATGATGTTTTGATTGATTAAGGATGATGACAAAGGTTTACCAGTTTTTTTGAAGCGTGGTCGAGGTGTTACAAAAACGTGCAACTGCAACACAACATTGGTCCAGTTTTCTATGTTACTGTTTTTCTTTTTGTACCCTCTAATTATTTTAATATTGATTTCTCATCTTCAATAACCATCCAACGGACTTCCATTTTTATGGTAGAATCCAACGGATTTGGATAGACATAGATGGCAGAAAGTATCATAAAATGTTGACCAAAACACAAAAAATCACAAAATTCTCTTTTCTATTTATCCTTAAAAAGAATTAGAGAAACAAGGCTTTTCAGTAAATTACATCGAATAAAATTGAATATGCAATGTTTTCACCAAAAATAAAATTGAATATGCAATCTTTTATTGACTTTAGTAAACTTTTTAGTCCTATATTTTTTTTGGAGTTTATTTTAACCAATTTTTTTAATTTAATTTAAATCTCCTAATATATAATTATTTATTTTTTGACAAATAGTTATATTTATTGTTGTTCTTACAATAAACCTTTATTTAAATTATTATATTAAATGAAATGTTTCAAGTCGATTTTTTTTTATAAAAAAAAATATTGCATCGGCAACTATTTGATATCTCACCATTTAAAAGAATAATTTAAATAAAGATTTATCATATGAATAACATTAGATATAATTGATAAATATTAAAAAAAAAAAGGAACTAAAAGATTAAAAATATTGGTACAAAAAACTTAATTACGTCAATAAGTTGCTTCATAAGACAGTAGTCCATTACAGGGTAAACACACTTGTACTTATTTTATTTAACTTTTTAATTAATACATGACAAACTTCTCACCTCTCGCTATGCTTTCTTCATCAAAATTTGTTCCGGTACCAATAAACACCCTTTTGAGATGTTCCTTCGTCTGGCTCCACATAGAGGCACTCTTTTGCTTCCCTCCACAATGCCTTGTAAAATGGGGTGTCATCGAATTGGTAGTACTCGCCCAGTATGGGCTTCATTGCCTTGGTTGCCTCCATTGCATGGTAATGTGGCATTGTGGAGAAGAGATGGTGAGCTACGTGAGTATCAGTTATGTGATGAAACACCTTGTTCAGAATCCCAAAATCTCTGTCCACAGTTGCCAAAGCTCCCCTCAACCAGTCCCATTCTGATGAGTCATAGTGAGGTAACGCAGAGTGTGTATGCTGCAAATAGGTGATGGTCACAAGAAAGCTGTTCACAATGAGCAATGGCACCCCATAAACACATAGCAGCCAAGCCAGCCCTTTCACAGTTGCAATGCGGTAGAGCAAATAAGTTGCAGCAAATACAGCAGCATCAGAAACATAAATTTGAAGCCTTTGGCGATCAGAATATATGGGAGCATACGGGTGATAGTGGCTTGCAAAGCGATCATAGGGTCTGCCAGACACATTGAAGGCCAAGTACAAGGGCCATCCTAGTGTGAGTGTGATGAGAAGAGTAACAGCCCTTCCTGGTGGGTTGTTTAAGTATTGATTGTACCATGCAACTTTGGATTTGGGTTTTGGAACAAACACTTCATCACCCTCAAGGGAGCCTGTGTTAGAGTGGTGGCGTCGATGACTGACTTTCCATGAGAAATATGGGACTAAAAGTGCAGAGTGAAGGATCAAACCAACCACGTCATCAACCCATTGGTACTTACTGAAGGCATGGTGACCACACTCATGAGCAATCACCCACGCGCCAGTGAGAATGCAACCTTGGAGAACCCAATAGATGGGCCAAACAATGTAGGAAAGGGGATGAGGAAGGAGGTGAAAGTAAGTAGTGGCAATATAGAGAAGGAAGGCCAGTGAAAGGTCATAAACAACATAGGAGAATGAGTAGAGGAGAGAGCGCTCAAAGCAATGTGGTGGAATGGCTTTCTTGAGTTGGCCAACAGTGAATGGGGGATTTTTATGTGGAACCCGTGAGAGAGGCTTCTGCTGATCTTCAAACTTGGGTTCAGGAGCAGTGACATGACCTCCAGCTCCCATTGTTTCGTTAGCCAGGTCCCTGTATGAAAGTAAGAACGGTGGAATTAGGTTCGGTCGCTGAATGACTAATATCCAACAGAGCAAGAATTCCTCAATTTGAAACCAGGAAGTGAAAAATCTAAAGATAATCATAAGTTCATAACTACAAAATGAATGGGAGTCTAGGAAGATGAGAGTGAGTAAAACCATGACCAGAAAACAAAAAAGTAACGGGCACGAAATGTATGTGATCCAGTGATCCTCCTCTACCGTGGCATTACAGCCAATTATGTATCAAAACAGATAAGTTCTCTTATTGTCAATATTGTAGGCCTACAAGCCTTCAGGAAACCCGAAAAAGCAGAAAAATGTAATGCATAATCCAAATCAAGAGTTCCTCAATAAGTGATGAACCCAATATACTAGTTTCCAAACACATGTAGAGTTCAAATATCCTGCAGTGCAGGCACAATTTAACTTACCACGCCAAGTATTGTTAAAAAAGAAATCATCTAGTGTGAGGCTAACATACAAAACCAAACACAATGACAAAAATCACAGAGCAGTGAGGGCCCAGTGTAATCATGACAAATCAATTTGCAAACCTGGCATTAAAACCCAGTGTGCTTTTGTTGCATATATGAAAATGTACTTCCAACATAGCAATTACAGTCAGTGAGAAGCCACCGCTGCCATACAACCTGCAACTAAACTGCAAGCAGAGGAACTATGGTGCTTGAATTACATTCATTACTCACTGATTTTGTAGTTCATAGAAGATATACCCATCCTAAGAAGGTAAAAAGAACAAGAAAAAGGGACAAAAGAAACAATGCACCTTCTGGTAAAACTTCAAAAATATATGTTTTTATATAAATGTGTTTGGCATTTTTCTCCCAACAAACGATTGGAGGCAGAAAAAAATATAATTTTATTTAAAAAAAAAGAGAGAAGAAGACACGTTTCAACAGAATATTCTATGGTTCGAAGAGATATTGCTACTCCTATATAAGAATTTGCATGTCATATGGAGGCATTTTTATATTAAAATAGCTAAAAAAATTATTTTGTGTTTTATAGCAATTGAATGATTATGTATCAAAATATGTTATTGTTTTTTTTTTTCATGAACTAACTTATCAACATGTTTTCGTTTTTTTTTAAAATAAAAAAAAATCAACGTTAAGAATAAGCAAAAAATTAAAAAAAAATTCACTCAAACCAAATTCTCAATGTTATTTTTTTTATTTAAAAATATATATATATGTTAAGAAGTGGGTTTGAGTTCCCAATGTGAAAAAAAAATCAACATAGTTTTTGGGTACATAATTTTTCAATTAGGTTAAAACAAAAAAAATGAACTATTTTAATATAAAAAACCATCGTATTGACATCCAAGGAATAAAATAAGAAATATTATAAAAATAAATAACAAAAAGGACGTTGTGTTTAATCTTACACGTTGTTCCCAAGAAAGGAACTAAATGAAAGAGGAATCTTCAGAGATTCCAGAGAATAATCGAAGTAAAGAAAAACAGACGGCTATCGACCAAATTGCCAATATGAGGCCTACAGGGATAACAAAAACTGTGTTGTTAATTAAAGACTAATACACTGAGGTTCATATCTGATGGATTGGTAATGGATACTTGGTCCTTATGGTATGAAAAATCAAATACGAAATAAAAGGGGGGGAAATGGTCTGCATTTTCTCAAAGAGATTGTTAAGGTGAACCCAGAAACAAATACGACAACTGGGAGGTAAAAAAATCAAAATCTTAAAGAAATATGATTAAACCTGCTTTATTTTATTTGGTGCAGAAGAGAAAATCTGAATCCCAATAAAAATAACATGGAAGTCAACACATTGTAAGAAAACTTCAATCATTTATCCCTTGCTTCAGAAAGACAAAAAAAAAAAAATTTACGCTTTTCACTAAAAAGTTAATTGGGTATGAACACCCACATGCATTGGTGAGATAAAGATAATAATCTTTAGAAATGGATATAACGAAAAACCAAGAACTTGATACTGTTTAGTCTAACAGTTTAGAGCAGTTTGCTTCAATTCCAGAAAGAAAGAAAAAATGCAATGTGCAACACACACAAATGCACATATAATATAAGAGACTCAGAGGGTATTGAAAGTACCTAGAAGCTGTAAACGGTTTTTTCCCAGAAAGCACTTCCGCACTTCCAACAGAGAGAAGAGAAGCGCTTCTCTCACTGCCCTCCTATCTCTGCTTCTTCACCTTAGTTATGGTTGTGTTTAGTTGGTTTCGCTTTGAAGGAGAGCACTGCATATAAAGCTCACAGTGACACCTAGGAATTGGAACCTGGGGAGATGGGTCCCTCAGGCTCAAGCTCAGGGTTCCAAACTGTGATGTGGTTTCACACGCGTTCACGGTAGTGATCCACTGGGTTGACACCTCAAACTCATAAGCTTATTTTGTTTCTTTTGCCCCAAGACATTTTATACTTGATGGGAGATGGGTCCCTCAGGCTCAAGCTCAGGGTTCCAAACTGTGATGTGGTTTCACATGCGTTCATGGTAGTGATCCACTGGGTTGACACTTGAAACTCATAAGCTTATTTTGTTTCTTTAGCCCCATTAGCCCCAAGACATTTTATCAACTCTTTGTTACTTAAACGAATGGTCCTGATTAGCTTCAGCATGATAGCGATGTTCCTGCGCTTGTAGAGTTGTGGTTACTCGCGAAATGACCAAATTAACCCTCCAAATAAAAAAATTAAAAAATAATTTTAATTAATTATGAATGTAAACTTCTTTTATGTCATCATTTAATAATTACTAAATAATAATATATTTTCTTTTTAACAATTAATGTGAATCAAGCGAACCAAGCTCCATTTCTGGATCGATACACTAATTTCTAACTTCGATTCCATATTGATATTACTATTTCCATTTATGAGGTTATTATATTGATTTGATAATTAAAGAGATGCAGCTGATTAGCTAATTATTTTAATGTGAAATCTTTTTTTCAATGATTCATTGAACAAATACAACCTTAAAATCAATCATCCAGGGAGTTGTTATAATACCTTTATGAATTTGGTATTCAGGGTGAGTTGTCAATCATTTATTGATTGTTGGTTTCACAATAAATATTAAAAAATTTATTAAATATAAATAACAATTGATAAATACTAGATAACTCACTCTGAGTATTGATACCTTAAAAAAAAGATGAGTAACAGAGTAATCTCCGCCATCCAAAAAGTCATATCTTGAGATCCAATATTGAGGTTAGTTTTTTTTAAAAATCTCTTACATTTTAGTAGTTTAATTCTCTCTTTGATGCTTGGGGATATGAGGTTTTCAATTTTTCAGTCGCAAGTTCCGTAGCTGGAAAGTTCAAAGGATTCAGCTAGAAGCAAATATAAGTTATATAATTGTTCATAGAGGTATTCTTGCTTATGTTAAAACTCTCCATTTCATTTTTACACACTCACAAAATTTCAAGCTAAAACTACTCATAATGTGTTAAGTTGTTATTGTAAGTTTTCTTTTAATGTGTTGTCAAAAATTGTGAGTGTGTGCAAAAATGAGGTGGTAAATTTTTTACCTAGGTAAGAATACCTCCTGCTCATAGCATAGGCTTACACAATACGACAAGACAATCTCTGAAACATTAGTTTGATTGCATGAACTTCCATTATTTTTGTCAAATGTACCTCATTGCTTCAGTTTAATAAAATAAAATGTGTTTGATGTAAAACAAATAAAAAAAGAGACAATTATCTTCTCCACATTCAGTAACTTACTATTATACTTTAAAAGGCAAAAACATTCCATTTAAAGATGTGAATTTTCAATTCTTACCTCCAACTATCAAAATTGTTGCATCAATAAGTATATCATTAACTGATTAATATTTTAGTATATTTTATTTTAATAAAGACACAAATAAATAAAAATACTAATATTGGATAAATATAATTTTGTTAATAGAATGTTCATATATAATACAAACTTTGAATTTAATAATGAATTTTATGATAAACTCATTTTACACAAAGTTATCCATTTCTCATATATTATATATAAGGGGTAGTTGTTATGTTCAACGTGTGGTGTACTCAAGTTAAGGGATTTTTCTTTTTAATAGGTTAGTCTTTTTATTAGCCTTTCATTGAGAGTTAGTAAACACAAAATGGGCAATCTAAAAAGAAATGACTTAATAATAAGTGACTAAGAAAAAGACTATCTATATCAAAAGGATCTAAGGTGTAGTGCATAGCTAGAGGGAGTTGTCGCGGATGTTGGCTTTCAAAAGCATATGCAATTGTTATGACTCAAGCACATGAGAAGATTCTAGGGAAAATGACTTAATAGTGCAGCTTCTGAGAGATAATTATTCTTTGGTTCGGCTTGAAAAATTAATCAAGTATTCAACTAGATTATCAATAATTTACATATTGTTAACCATATATCAAGTATCAAAATGAAGATAATTTATTGGTTAACCGTATGTAAATTATTGGTTAATATAATTGAATACTTAGTTAATTTTCAAAACGAACCAAACTGGTATTATTTTTCACAAGAAGAACTAAAGAGTCATTTTCCCAAGAGTCTATCCCAAAAGCCTAGCCTATTAAAAGGGAAAGCTTCATTATTTAAGTATCACATGTTGAGTATAATATCACATACTCTTTCAAAATTTGACGTCTACAACAGTCCATTTTAATTGTCCACTATAAGTGCTCACTCAGTAATTTTCACTTTGAATCCTTATAATACTAGATAACTATTTCCCTAATCACTTCTTTTCAAGTCACCATTTCTGTGTCGGCTAACTTTTAATAAAAGCTCAAATTATTATAACTCAAGCTCACAAAAGAACCTATCCCAAAAAATTAACCTATTAAAAAGGAAAGCTTCGTCACTTAAATATTACATGTGAGACATAGCACTATAGCAGTACAAGACCTTCTAAAGGAAACATAAGACTCACCGGGATGAGTAACCTTCTCTAGATCACTAGCTAGAGCATGGGAGAAGAGTCGACAGAAAAGTACCAAGACCAACAAAAAGAAAAAAACTTCGAGTAAGCCATTTCTTTTTCTTTGAAGTTTGAGAGCTTTTTGTGACACCAATTCCTTATTATACTTGTATATAGAGAGGACTTGCTCACACATACTCCACACGGGGGAGGAAGGATTTGGAAAATGGCCACTGTTGGTGCTTAAGATTCAAGTTTTACCTCTCGAAAATAGGAGTACATAAGGTTGAAAATTGAAGAGTTCATTTGCTTGCACTATTGCAATAGAATCTGTTTAAAGTTTAACAAATGTGTGAAAGGTTGTTTGATTGTGTATGGTCTATTCATCATGTTGAAGAGATTGAGCTGGCTATCTCATTCTTTCGGTGCACATATATAGAAGTAATAGAACAATCACTCGGCTTTTCAAGTCTTGTCCAACTCATAACACTAGTTTTACTAGCTTCACGAGCAACCTATCCCATTGCCTCTAACCAAGGCAGCAACTTAAAAAGTATCTGATTGCTTCATACAATTGAAAAAACACGCAGGCCATTCAGAGAAAAAAGAAAAAGAAAAAAGAACACAGGCCAACCAGTCACAAAGCAACAACCATTCCACTCAAATACTAAGTATATATATAATTTTAATCCACTGTGTGAAAAATAAGAATTTATATTATTATCTAATTATGTGTAAATAAATCAATAAAAAAAATTGACTATCATAACAATTACTTAGAAAATCTAATTCCTTTAATGATATGACAATATATTATTAGATGACAACGTAATATTTATTTACGTGAATCAAAATTAAATTCGTCAGTGAATCAAAATTAGAATTTAATTTTAATTCATGTCAATATAAATATATTTTACACTGTCATCCAATATGTTAATAAATCATTAAACAAGTTTGCCTATCACAACAATTAGAAATCTAACTCTATTAATAATGTGTTAACACATGATTAAATAATAATGTAAAATTTAGTAAATCAAAATTAAACTATATATATATATATGCTAGGATATTCCAAATAAATGACATAACTTCGTCAACATCAAAATTAATTTAAAACATTCTCTTCATATTTCTAACAATTTTTATTTAAAAATAAAAAATTTCAATTTAACTTGTCCAAAATAATAACCATACATCAAGAAAAATAAATAAATTTTAATAAAGTGATAGCTATCTAATGTTAAATAATCTGTGCAGAGAACGAGCAAGATAATTTGAACAAAAATATCTTTCACAAATTAATTTGAAATTCCAGTTATCAATCTGCAGCTTTTTTAAGCTACTGAATTGAGCGATAGAAGACGTTCACAGAATCTGAGTCCAGTGTTATTAGTTTCTTCAAAATCAAATGAATTTGAAGAATGAAAGGAGTTGCACCAATAACTGCAGTAGTTCGGTTAAGAAAAAACAAATTGCACCAAGTCCTTTCTTTTGGAAATAGTATTCTTTCTTTTACCAAAGAAGCTATGCAGCTTTAGAAAAGGTTGTCTGGAAAAATCATTAGTTGCGCAACTTAGCTCCAAGAATAGACGGAGCTTCACCTCTTGCCTGCTTCACATAGGAAACATATTCACTGTAGTGCATGGTAAATAAGGTGCTTTGGTATTTGGTCAACTGAATGCGCTTCCTGAGTGGCTCGGTGATTGGACCATTGTAGCCTGCTTTACGTATCAAAGAGTCAATGGCCTCTATTTTAGTCCAACCTGAAACCCAAGCAAAAAAAGATAAGCAAGGAATGCATGTTGGTTTTCCACCCGTTTTCACTATAAACTGTTAAGAGATATGATTATAGTTTATGTTTAGTTTGATTCTCTGCTGAGTCAGCAGAGTTTGTTAGTTGTAGTTTAAGCTTAGGTGTGTCTTCTGTACTATCACTTGCTATTATAAATAGCAAGCTTCTCTATTGATCAGTCAATAAGATGAAAATTCAGTAAATCTCACTTTCTCTCTCTCTCTCTCTCTCTTTTTACTCTTTGTTATTCTCTCTTTCTAACATAAACCAAGCAATTAGTAGTGGACTCCTAAGAATGAGAAACAGGGAAGATCTTATAATTCAGCAATGCTTATTGTTTGAGGACTTCCGGCAGAAATGGATATAGGATCACCGTGCAGTTGGCCAAAATAAAAAATACTGATAAATTCTCTAATTATAGTACATTACATTCCAAACTCATAAAAATACGATATATTTCCATAGTCCTAATGTTTCTTTCCCATATTCCATACTCCACCCCCCTGCTCATAGAATAAAAATTGCATACTCTACCAAACCTATCTGATCTGACCTAGTTTCAAATCGTTACTTTTCTTTTATATAGCTCCTCAACCAACTACTAAGAATTAGTATTGCTTAAAAAAATATAATGAATATAAAACCAAAGAAAAGGAAAAATCTCTTCTCCTTAAACTTTCATTTTTTTTTAGCGTAAGTTATGCAAGTAATTAAAGGTGCTAAAAGAATCTGACAACTTTGTTCAGAAACAGTTGGGCATTTGTTTTTGCACTATAAGGTGGCTACTTTCTTATGAAACAATTTGTTTGGGGGTTTTTGGTTAGCATTGGGTGTGTCCTGCTTTGGAACAGTTTTTAAAGATTAGGTATAGATGTTTGGGCATAAACAAGAAACCAAAAATTTTGTGGCAATAATATGCAGTTTATGCAGTCCTTTGGTGCATTTGGTAAGTGCGGAATGCTTGCATCTGTGTCTCTCTGCCGAAAATTCTTATATACTCTGTATTGCACCCAAGCCATACAGAGCAAGACACATGGAAATGTAGGTAAATATGAACTGGTAGACTGGTTTTAATAAGTAATCTGAACTATTAGGTATAGTGTACCCAGAGTGTGTAAGAATTGCTCCTTTGCCCCTCAACTTGCTATGGGATAGGATTGTATCTATGGCCTCTCTTTGGTGTTCTGCTAATGGCTGTTTTGAGAAAGTTACCATTTCAAATATGCATATAGATTGGGTGGCTGCGCTGAATTTATTATTTTTTCTAGTTCCCTGATGGATTTTACTTTTTCGGTTTTGAAGGATATCATATCCTCCTTAAAGATGTACTTTCCCTCCTTTTTTGTAATGAATTTTCTTTTATTATTAAAAAAACACTTATGACAAGTTTGTATTAGTAGCATAGCAATCTGGTGACTCTCACTTCACTTCCCAAATGTGAAACAATATTCAATGGTGGACGTAAGTTACCTTCATTGGCAGCCACTTCAGGCAGGTACGTGGCACTTCGCCTCGTGTTATAGTCAGGATCAGAAAATTCAATAATTATACCATGCTTTCCTACCTGCAAAAAGAAACTAGCAGAATGTAAATGTGCAAAAGACAATACAAATGCAATACTATCCTAGATTAAATATTATATTTCACTTGAGATTTTATACTATCTGGCAAGTTAGTATTTTCTGTACTTGAAAGACTTCAACAACATTAGCAATTCAAATAATCAACTCCACATTACATTGAAAGAATAACCACTTATCAGTATATATCATTACCAGCAGAAACCCAGCCATCAAATAAAATGCAACCAAAGTACATATCATTACCAACAGAAATTCCTTTCAAATCATTAGAATCAGAACTTTATCATATGATAATTCAACTAAGAAGCACCAACACTAACACGGACACAACAGGACACTTCCAAAATTTGAAGTGCCCCATGAGGATTTGAAGTGTCGTTCGTGTCGTGTTTGACACGAGTGTTCAATACATGTCTGGCATAGACACAGTTCCTCTTTTGAAGGGTCCATGCTCCACAGTAATTCAGTAACATACAGCATACAAAAACAAATTTTCAAAACAAATTTGAATAGCATATCACCAACCACTTTTTCTTACCTCATCTCTTTCCTTTAGAAGAATGGCTAGGTCAAGAACCAAATTAAAATAAATCTATTTAGCACTCCAAAATCCAAATGTAATCAAATTCATTTCAGACTTAATACATGGTGGAGAACAAACAAAAGCTCTTTTTTTTTTTTTCTTTGATAGAAGGAGAATAAGCATTGCGCATGGTATTCAAAAAGACAATAGGAGCTTTACTGCATCAAAGAAAATTGTGAAATACAAGCAAAAGTCTGAAAAAGGTGTTAGGATCCAACATCTGAATCCCATACTTCCAATGTGGGACTCAAGTCTCATACCTTGCAATTGGATCCTAACAAAAGGTCACCCCCCAGCCATTAATACTCCATTACCCCCATAAATGAATACCAGAGCCACCACTAACTTTATAGTTTATGCCTAATTGAAGGAAAAAGGAAGTACATAATTTAGAAATAAATTTCCAGGGACTTTCATACAAGTAGCATGTGACACAGCTTTAGAATCCTTCTCAATTTATTATGGATATGGAACATGCTTACTTTTAGCCACCTTATGCCAAAGAAAAAAACGAAAAAAGCTTCCAGAAGAACCGTCCAAGCCACCAATGACAAGAGGAATAACATTGATAGCAAAGAATAAGCAACCATCCACATCCTCCCTCTGAAAACAAAACCCTTCCTCTGTAAAAACTAAAGAAAAGCCAAATTCATCCTCGCTTTAAAACCTAAACATCTCTTCATCTGTGCCTAGCATCATAAACAAATTGGCAACAATCACAGCATCCAATATTTCTCTACTCTCAATGAAGGAATCCTGACCAAGAAATAGTCAGGATTTGTTAGAAGGACTTTTTATACAACCAAATTGATAAGCCTAAATGAACAGTTGTTAGACACAAGAATGTTAGAAGGAATTCATTTTTTTATTGATAAATACTTAAACTAAAAATTCAGTACAAAAAATAGAAATTTTTTGTTTTAAATCGCCAAAAATCTAGAATAGAAAAAGAATTGAAATTTTGAAGAATAAGTGGCAGTGGCTCTCATCTAGGATGAAATTTCTGCTCAGGTTTTGAATCGGAATAGCGTATAAGTTAGAAGGAATTCATACTAATAGTAATATGATCCAATCTATCAATACAGAAAAAACACTATAAAATTATCATAATTTAAAGATCTCCAACAATCTTTTTTTTCCTGGTTAAGAAAAAGGATCTAAAACGAATCCATAACAAAACCATCAAAACAGAGAGCCTTCTCCCTATCCAATTTCTGAATTGCTGATCTCACCACCTCCATCACAGATTCACAAAGGTCTTCATAGCATTCGTCTCAAAAGCAGGACACAAATCCAAATTCTCCAAAAGCCCAGAAAGATGCCTCCTCTAAACATTAGTAATCTGAATCTCATTTGACTGATACTAGATTACTAATTGTGGTGTTACGCTCCACTTCCAATTATTAATCAGTGCTTAGAAGGGTGAGTTTGTGAGCTTATTTTTTACTATCAGGCATCATTTTCATCTGGATTGAATTTAAATAATATCTTAGTCATGCTAAGAGTTAGCATAAACTGTAAAATCTAACACGCCACTTCACACAAGAGCCCTTTGAGCTTGAAGCATGAATAATGCACATGTCCATTTTACCTTGTGCTGAAATTTAACATTATTTAGAAGAATGAGGGTGGCCAGGATAGAACTCCTGACCATTTGGACATAGAGGCTCTAATACCATTCAAGAACCAACTCTCCTAAAAGTTTAAGCCGTTAGGTGAAGGCTCATGAATGGTTTTATATCTAACACACATAATTCTTTAATTCTCGTGGTCTAACTTCTGATGTGACTTAGATTTTTTAAAAAAAATAGTGAAAACAATTGATAAGATGTAACAGGACACCAGAACTCTTTTCAACTTTGTAGCAAAGTAATCTATTAGAAACATACTACAACACACTATATCTTCTCTCCATAAAGCATTTCAAATGAGAACTACAACCTCCAAATCTAATAGCATGTAACTGTTAGCTTTAGAGTTTTTTCACAAAAAACAATAGAATAATTAAATATATGATGTTTATTTTAAAGTTCTTGAATTTTTTTTAGAAAAAAAAGAGAGAATAGAGCAAAGCAAGCCACATGATCACCAGGTTTTAAAAAGAATAATTGGGAGAGGGGGAATCCTCAGAACATAAACAAATTTGATTGCTTTTCTGTTTGCTTCCAATTTAAAGGCTCAGCCACCATTGCATCATTTTGCCCCACCCTCAAGAATAGTCAAAGATAAAGATGAAAATAATTAACTTCATACCTAAATTGGACGACACTGTAGTATATCACTACATAGGCTAAATTACATTTGTACAGTCATTTTCTGCCAGTTACATCCTAGAAACTAAAACAAGTAAATTGGCACATACCTCCCAATCAAGGTAATCATTAGCAGTTTCATAATCAGTAAGAATAGAGACAGTACACTCCAAAAGAGGAAGCTCTTTAGCCTGTATGGGTGGAAATCTGCGGTCCCTGAGAGCGCTGCAAGATATTTTCATAGAGAAAACATGGAGGAGTAAGAAATATACTGATTTTGAGGCCACTCAAATGTAGAGTATAGGAAGCTAAACAGGTAAATGACAATTGCCTGTAAAATGTTCCAAGAGAAGTGAATAAAATCAGAAGAAAGAAAAATTATGGAACATGCTATCACATTAATAGATAGCACTCTTATGCTCAAATTTCCATGGGACATCAGCTAAAAACGGTATATGCATGTATCATGGACCAAACTAATAAATAAGAATACCGGAATCCAAACTTAGATGATAATAACACAACCACCTAAACGAAAGAATAATCCCATCCAAATGCAAGTGTGAGGAACAGAAAAATCAGTTCTATTAAATGCAAGCAACTAGCAAGTGCCATTTACATTGATAAAACAAAAGATGCACTAATACATCAACAAACCTATTCAGCGCATAATCTCTGAAGCCATTGATCAAGCCACGTGCTTCTAGAGAACCAATACATCCACGAAGACGAGGCTCACCACCATTTACCAATTTCTTCCATGTAACAAACAATGGGCTGAAACAAAGCATAATTGCTTCAAACAAGGATATCATAGCATAGTGCTCAAATATAAATTATGACTTCATCAGAGAGGCAAATATTTTCTTTCTTAAAACTAACAAAACTAGTCTTAAAACCTTTTAATTACCAAAGCATAAAATAAATACTGTAGATGCTCATTCAAATAACAGAATGGCATATTTGCAAGAAAACACCAAAAGTTATAGAACCATCATCTCATGTTTCTCTGCATAGATATGCATTTACACAACAACATACAAGTTAATTGTTGAAAAACTGCATTATAACATTTTGTTTTGGTTTTGTGATGTGTATAATTCATAAGTAATACACTAACAGTACAACCCATCAACATGCAAGACTGGTATGTCAATAAAATAACATATCCTTGCCATCCAAATGTGAAACCCAAATGACCAAATCCTCAGGCCCACAAAATTTATGACCAAGGGGATGTTTGCCATACTCCAAAAACCATAATACTAAGTACAATGCAGTTGGCTTTAAAATCTAATGTGTTTGGTAATTACTCAAATTTTTAGAAACCGGCTCATATCTAATTAGTTGATAAGTCAAAAACAAATTCAAACAAAGTCCTATATCAGTTGGGTTTCTTTTTTAGGGTAAGACCATGAGATGTCCCCACACCTTTTCGGTGTAGACTAATCCCTGCTTGGGCATCAACTTGGCCCTGGCCACAAGGTGCTTCCAGTGGGATTCGAACACGTGCACTGCAGCTAAAGTCCGCCCACATGGAGCTTAGTTCTTTCTCCCTTCCTCTCTCCTCCTTTCTCTCTCATACAATTTATTTTGTTATAGGAAACTAACCAAAATGTATTATCTCAAGTTTTGAACCAATTTTAAATTAGTTTTGAACCAAACTAAGTTCAATTTTGAACAGGTTCATTTTTAAATGGGCTTATGTAAGTGGTTCTATCTTTTACTAGGTTAAACTAGTTTTCAAAGTTGCCAAACACCTCTTATTTATCCTTTTGGTAAGACCTCAAGGTGTCTCCACACCCTTTGTAGTCGTAACATATAATGTATAGCCAAATATATCTTCATCCACAAAGCTAATCGATCCATCGTGCGAGGAAGTTTTCTAATTAAATTTTGCTGTGCATAGTGTTATGCTCATCATAGTTAACTGTTACATTAAAAAGAGAGGGGGAAAACCATAACATTATAAGAACCATCTAAAAACTCAACATTTCTTTCTCCACTCCGAATACCCATTTCACTTCTACCAAATAAATGTTAGTATTTGATATGTCATGTCAGCCATGATTACCTATTGCAGGATGAGGATCACTTATTTTTGCAATACATAAAGGTAAAAATTAACCAACAGAGAAGAGAGTGAAATTTTTATACAGAAAAAAAAAAAGGAAAATTAAAAAACTTTCAACAAGATCACAAAATTCAAACAACGACCCATCACATAAAAAATACGTATCTACCCACGAATTCTTCCCATTTATAGGAGCATGCAAACAATATATTATTCATAAGAAAATAGCTAGAGAGAAAGAGATTACTGTTGACCCTCATCGAAAGCAGGAGGAGGAGCTTCCTCACTGTTGTAGTGAGCAACAAGGGTATCGAAGCAGTAGACAACCATTTCCTTGTTCGCCGACACCATTTTTACCACTTTTGGTTTCTGTTTCCTTAAAATTTACGAAAAAATTTTTTTTTTTTTTTACCAGTTCTTATGAAAAGCTTTTTAGAGCCTCGAAGAATCGAAATTCTGAATCGCTGTTGTTGGGGTTCTTCTACAGAAACAATAATACAGAGAAGAAAAAATAAATAAGGGAAGTGAGACTTCGGTCCCTGGAATGGAATGTGAAGGTTCTCCTTTTTCTCTCCTCACTCCAAAGGGTTCCTTGTAAGCAACGTGCACTTTCTGGGAATTAAAAACTTGTTCTGGTTTACCATATTGCCCCTTCCACTTTGAAAAGTTGGTCAGTGGTCCCTCACTTTACTTTATTATTAACTTTTTATCCCGGCCGATGTACAAATTTATTATATTAAATATGTATAGTATTTTTGAATTATAATATATTTTTTATTTTAATATTTTTTATAAAAAAATAATTATTATATTTATATAAAAAATAATTTAATTATTTTATAATTTATTTATTTTAGATGAAAAATATAAAAATTTACTTTAACATGAACCATTTAATATATATGTGTCCGTTAAGATGTAAAAAAATAAAATAAAATAATAATTATAAAAATATAAAATTAGAAGTATTTTATTAAGGATTAAAATATTTAAAATTAAAAATTTATTAGAATATTTGTTGATTATAAAAGATAAATAACTACAATTGATATTTAATTAATTTAATTTTTGTTAATAATTTAAATATTATATGATATATGATTTTCATTAATCACATTTACTAATAAATAAATCAAATTAATATAAAATTAAAAAATTTAGAGTAATTAAATTTATCACTTAAATAAAATAAAATCAAATATAATTTAAATTTAAATTAGATATGAATTTTTTAAAATAAATTTTGAATATATGAAAAATAAAGTTATATTAAATGAGTAAAAATTTAGAAGAAAAAAAACTCATATATAAATACACTTGACATTATCCTCAATTGCATGAACTATGTTTTATATAATAATATATAGATATAAATTGTATAACTTATTTATATTATTTTTATATATTATTAAATTCTTATAATTTTAAAATTGAATTCAATTATATTCAATTAATTATGAAAACTATGTTTAAGTATAAAATTTAAACATTTTAATGGAGGCTAAGTAATTAATTATTTACTATTAAAAAAATTTAGATTCTTTTAACAATTAATCTGATAAATTTTTAATTATTTAAAAAATATTAAATATTTGTTAAGTTTATAATATTGTTAAATGAGTGCTATATTGAAGTAGTCAAAAAATAAATATATGCATAATTGATTCTTAGTCTTGTTACATTGATTTTAAAATTAAATAAATATTTATTAATATTCAAAGAGATAAAGATAAAATTAATATTCAAATAAATAATTGACTTTTTACCAATATTAAAGAAATTTTAAGATAAAATTTTGAAACTATAAATTTAAATGTATCTAAACACAAATAATAATAAAAATTCAGTATTCAATTTTAAAATTATGAATAAGTAATACATAGCACAACATATTTAGACGTAAACTTATATTAAATAAGTAAGAATTTAGAAAAATAATACATATATTACTGATACATAATATTTGACTAAATTACATTAAATATAAGTGTATAGATATATAGATTAGTTTATTCCATAATGGATTTTTTTTTTGTTTGCGCCCTTTTACAAATAGAGTAAGTTTTCTTCACCGATAGTTTTTTTTTGGTGTTTTTGGGGGGCGGGGGGAGGAATTTCTGAACCAAAAAAGCTGTCTTATTCCAACAATGTTACATAAATCAGTTTGATGATGACAGTTGAACCACTCTTATTCACTTTTTGAATTAGTTATGAAAAATAAAATATGTTAAAATTGATTATATTTATAAATAATTTTTTTTAAAAATTATTTATGAAAAAATAATATTTAGTTATGTTAGTACATAATAAATTTTAAGATAAAATTTTTAATTTGAATTATATAAAAAGAATTATTTTTTTGTATTAAATTATTAAAAAGGATGTAAAAAAATAAAAAAAATGTTTAGTTGAGAGCAAAATAATATTTATCTCTCATAAATGTAAAATAATCACAATAAATTATAAGTAAAATATTTAAAATTTAGCTTTAAAAAATTATTTTTAGTGTAAAAAATTATTTTTAGTGTAAAAAATTAATCAACAATTTTTAATCATACAACTCAAACATGTAAAAATAATTTTTTTAATTTTTATAATAAAAAATTATTTTTATAAATAATTAAACTAAACCAAACATATTTTTAATTTGAGCTATTTAATCAACATGAATGTAATCTCTTCCTTTTTAGACGAACCCTTATCCGAGTGTGCTTGTATAATAATTAATAATATATGCAAAATTCAGATGCCACTTTATGAATCGTTGGTGCTTACTACTTGCTTTGTGAATACTTAGCGCACCCAAAATTCACGTAAACAATATCTGCTTGTTACGAAACCAATAGCCACAATACATATAAATTAACTGTTCACAGACAAACCCCACGAACAAATCCTTTCTTCACCAAGGTCACGAACACAGCCCAGTCAAGCAACAGCAAGATGGGCCACTGGTATTGGAGGCTAGCGCTGGCCCAATAAAGCCATGGGCAATGGGAAGACCACAGTGCAACTCAGTTTGAATGGGTTGGATAGTACAAGCTGTCACACGCATTTGTCATTTGTCATTTGACAACCCATTCCATCAATGATCAATCAATGCATTGTAAGCTGGGCTGGCACACGCATTTGGCATTTCTTAGCATTTTCAATCCATTCCCATATTTGGCAATTGCCAATTGCCCATCCCATGCTTAACCCATCTCCTACCAACGCTGACATTTGGCAACCTACACATAACCCATCCCCATCCGCCCACCAATGCATCGCATAATTTGGGAGAAATACTCCTCCAAGATTGAACCAAGGCTAGAGAGTGGGAAGGTTTTTTTGTATATAATTTAGAGTTTGAGCACTTTAAAAGAGAGGAAAAAAAATATCGGTATGGGCCAGCAATCTGACCTGCTTAACTCTCATATGGGTCTAAAACAAATTCAGTTCAGCACTATCCAAATTTAACTTAGCCTGCTGTGAATCGGCCCAAATTGATACTTATAGTCTTATCAAAAGTGTCTCTTCTTCTTCTATACCCAATAAACGCTTTTATAGTTTTAATCTCTTTAGCAGTTAGGATAAATTATGAATTAAACTCACCATTAAGATAATTTAATTAAATTTTAAATAGAACTAATGAATCAATTCTCTGTTATCAGAACAAATGAACGGGATGCTTTCAAACTAAGCAAAATTTGTAACATCTATAAAAAGATCTTAGTACATAAACATGGGAAAAGAATAATTTTAGGATAATGACTCTTTTAACCCCACATGTTATTTATCAAACCTTGTTGGAGCGCACCCCGGAAAGGAAAGAAAAATACCACTCATGACATGAATTTGTTCGATGTTTTGAACAGGTTCATCCGGTTAGACCGGATCCGGCTCACACACTGACGCGGTCCGATGCTACTTAAAAACCGAAACTTCTAGGGCCTTGACTCTCTCAAATCACCGCCACCACCAATCTGCGAAATCTCTAACAGAAAGGTTGCAATCACAAAGTCGTTGGTGCAATGGCTATGAGATCGGCGCTGAGTCGAGGATCGGTGACTCGTTCGATGGACTCAACAACTCGGGGAGCTTTCACTCGCTTCTTCAGCGACAAAGGTCGGGTTCTCAGCGAGGAGGAGCAGGCCAAAGAGAACGTCTACATCCAGGTACCTCCATTTTCTAGGTCACTTTCCTTTCTTCCTGTTTGGACGCTGAGAAAACGAAGGAAAACTTGTTTGGATGCTTGATATTCCGTTTGTTTTGTGTGCAGAAATGGGAGAGGGAAAGGTTGGAGAAACTGAAGCAACAGGCTGAGAAGGCTAAGGCGGAGAAGGACAAAGAGACTACGGATAAGGTACAGGTTATGTTCTATCCTCGTTGCGATGTATTGGTTTTTCTTTATGTTTTCTTTCTTGCTGCGTTTCGTGCTATAATTGGAAGATTATATGTTGTGTATTGTTGAACTGCTGGTACGAATTATGTGAAGGAAAAAAAAATTGATTTCGTGTATTTTCGATGTGAAGAAACGAGATTTATGGTTCATTAATGTGTCAATTAAGTTTTCTGTCATGGACTTTGGAATTGTTGTTAGTCTTTGAGGATGTGTTACTTTCTGTTCACTGCAATTTTAATTTCTTTTGGATTTGGGAGGCTATTTCAAGTTATGCCATTCACATGTGCCAAAATTGATCCCCTTCCTCTCATGAGGAGAGGTTGTGTTTGTAAAGGGCTATGTGCAGCACCAAGTTGTGTCCTTCTTGATCACTCCTAATTACTGGGGGCACTTATGTAAAGTTATGTTATGATATTGTCTTATTTGTGTCAACATAGCTTGATTGCAAATTTGCAATGCAAGTTTTGACCTGACGTTAATGAAATTATTATTTGTTTGTCATATAATATGCTCAATTGACTTTCTTATATCTGAGTTTTTTTTCATGTCACCAAAAATTGAACCTACTTGTGCATGTTGGAGTTCTAACTGGGTTTACCACGATGCCCTAAATAACCTTATGTCTCTTGTATAAATGACTGCTGGCAGCATATTTCTGGATTCTGATTTAGTTAAATAATTTAATGATTTAATTTTGATCCACTAATAATGTAAAGTGTTTTACATTATCAGTGGATCATATGGTGTCCTAAACTGATAGTTCTGTAACTTTCATATGATGGATATTATTTATTTTTTAACCATTTATTAGCTTTTGTGGCTTTGTGCAATTCTTGTCCGGGCTGAAAATTTTTACTTTTATAAAACATTAAACCTATGGTTCATGTGTCATACACTTGCCCTTGGTGCACGTGGTGATGACATGATGCCGGAATCCGTGGTGGTGTTTCATGGACTTCGATATCATTGTTATATGGTGAATTAATAGTTTAGACAATACTTAGTACTAGTATTTGAGATGCGAATTATGATTTCAACTTGTCATTCTCTTTTCTTTTGTTCGATTTTAAACTTCAAAGTTATTATCATTGGGGTGGTTTTATTTGTTTTGTTTTGTTTTTGTTTTTTTTTTTGGGAGGGGGAGTATGTTTGCCTGTATATCCTTTTCAAACTTCCAAGTTATTACCTCTTTTATGAGATAAACAGTTCAGATAATTTTGAAATTCTCTTTATCAGTCAATTAGGCATACATATATTTACATGGAATGAGTTCAGCTCTTACATTTATCTCTCTTTGTTTTTGCTATCAACTCAACGCTATGATTAAGAAAATGATATATACCCTTGAAGGTCTGCATTCAATTCAAATTCTGATACAGATATGTTCTTGTTCAATTGTTTCTAAGCTTGTGCTTTTCCACATTTTTTGGCTATCAAGTTCAGTTTTCTGTAAACCAAGGGTACCATTTACAAATGGGTGCTTGTATGTGCCACACACACGTGCATAGAAATGGGGGTGGGGTGGTTACTGGGGTAATTGGAATCTTCCATGAAGTTGATGTATTGTTTTTAGTCCATATGTTATATGGATTCTATCATCTGGCTGTGAAATGGGAAAGGCTAGAATTATTTATTGCTTTTGTTTTGCAGCAACTGCTGATCTTATGTTTTTCACTTATTCCTTCTGCCGCAATTTAACGCTTTCTTTTGTGGTCTGTAGAAACCTGAAGGGGCTCATCAGGGCTGAGTTTGTCGTTCCTCAAGCTGTCAAGGTCACATTTGGGAAATAAGCATGGAGAATAAAACACATTGACTCTGAGTCGAGTTTGGTCTTTGTATAGAGTGTGTGTTTCTTGTTTATTTTTAGTTTCTTCAACGGTGATAGATGTAACCATGTTGTTGCGTGCAGGAAGTTTGATAAGTTTGTTATTATATGATCCTTTCCAGTAATTTTTCAAGTTTGTGGGGAGCTGTCAGTGCCATTCTAATCAAGTATACTTTGAGAAAGAAAAAAATGGGAAATTTAAAGTAAGTTTCACTGTGGATATTAGAATTCAATTTAGGAGTGAGTAGCTCAATTGAATAGATCGAAGCTACTGTGCTTTTTAAGTAACTCTTTAGAAGGGAATGCATAGACTTGTTTAATTTGGTTGCCATATTGGGATAAAAGATGGTGACTGATTGTGGTTGGGGTATGATTATCTGGTCCAATCTAGTGTCATGCCAGGTAAAAACGGCCAGGCAGCTGATATGCCCGCCCGTTTCGTGGCTTTGGAGTGAGCTCAGAGTTCGTTCTTGGTTTACTGTGGCTGAAATGTGGGAGCATGAGAGCTAGTTTGAAGTAAAAGCTTAGAAATATTTGTTGAGATTGTTATGAAGCGGACGGGGGGGCTTCTTTTTCATGGTTGAGTTAGTAGTTAAATTTGTATTCATGATGAAGGTTAGAAACAAAAATATAGAAAAAGAAAGTAATTTATTTAGAAAATAAAGTGTAGTACCCAGTGTCTGTTAATATATCGAGAAAAGTGCTCAAAGAAAAAGAGAATACTGCCTTATATTGGGTGTTGGCCCTGTTGGGTGAGTCTAAATAGTTTGAACTCTTAAGAGCTCTACTTGAACGTTAGATTAAAACTGTTGTTTAGTCAAAGTTGGAAAGTGATATTTTCTTATATATCATGGTAATAGGATTAAAACTTTTTAAAATGTGTTTTGGAAACTTAATTTTGAATAAATTTGATTTTATAAATTTAATTTTAGTTAAGAGAGAGTTTCAATAAAGTGATTTGTCTGAATATTTTTATTTGTAAATTGATTTTATTAAAATAAATATTAATAAAAATTATTTTTAAATGTATAATTATCAAAATTAGTATGAGTTATTTTGAAATAGACTGTTATAGTAAATTGAAGTTAAAAAAATTATTTATAAATAAATTGATGGCAAATTTTTTTAAAAAGTTAAGTTTGTTTAATTAAGAGTGTAATTATAATAATATTTAAAAAAATTATTAAATTATATTTATTAAAATAATAATATAATATTAAATTATAAATATATTTATTTCATTACATACAAATAAAAAAAATTTATTGTAAAAATAATAAAATATTATTTTTACATATATTATTTTTACATTTAAAGTATTAAAATTATATTTATATTCAAACTGATTCTTGTTTTAAAATTGTCAAATATTTGACACATATTTGAGATAAATTTTACTCCTAAACTATAGAATAAATTTTACTCCCAATCTTAATTCTATAGTGAAGACACCACCTGAAAAATACCCTTACAACGTGGGTACAAAACACGGTCTAGTAATGATGGTGGCTGTTGCTAACGTGGCTCTTTCTCCGCCCCTTTCTGTTATTTTAGAATTTTCTTAATTTAGGCTATTTATAGGCTTTCACGGTTTCGCCACGATGCTATCGATTTCGTGAAGTTTTGTCTTCACCAAAAGAAAAAGCTCATGTGGGGAAATCTAAAATTTACTAATTTTAAATGATTTTTATAGGGGGCAAAATCAGTAAAACCATGGGCGCTTTTTTTGAAACACGGTGTTACTATACATAAAAGGCATTTAACAGTTGAATGCTCAATGCTGGTAGCCTACAACGTGGCTCGTTGCCTATAATAGGATTCCAGGCTTTTACCATAGGAGTGGGCCATCAAGAAACATCAACCATCAATGATCTACCATTCCAGCCCAAGACAGGTTTTGATTGCTGGTTGAATATATTTTACAATAGCATACTTTCACTCAACTGAACAACTTGCAAGATGGATGGTTCCCCACATCAATCCTTATTTACATTGCAGTAATTGAATTGGACAGAGACAAAGAATTTCCATTGCTGTTGAATTCGTTCCTAAGAGCTCCCTATTTGTTTTCACTACCCTCCCCTCCTCACTAGTTCATATCTGTGATTCACAAAGGAATTCAAACAAAATGTAAACTAATAAATTCAATTAGCAATACTCCTAATCACTCTGTCAGCTAGCAAAACCATAAGACTTTACAAATAAGAACAGATGAATGAAACCTACTGCATTATATACACAGAGCATGCGGCTTCTAGCATTTCTTTACATTTCAAAGCCATAGTTAGAATACCCAAATCCACCCATTTGATCATGCAAATTGTTCGGTGCGTTAAACTGTTGCATTTCTTGTGACTGCTGCATTGGACCACCTGGAGGAGGAACCCAATTCTGATCAATGGGCACAGGCGCCGAGTTACTGTCCACTGTGGTTATGTCGTGGATGCTTGATCTTTTCCTCTCTTTCTTCACCGAATTCTGGCGAAGGAAGTATTTCTGGGCATGGCTAGCTACTTGAGTTGGTGTTCTTGTCACAACAACATTTCTGGAAATGCTTCTCCAATCTCCCTTGCCAAATTTGCTGAGCCCAATGAGAAATAGCCTGTGACAGAAAGATAGGAGGTCAGCGACCATAATACTAGCAGGAACACGAAATTAGCATTTTCCTTGACCTTCAGCTCAAGTGGCACGACTACAAATCATGGAATGCAAGTGGAAAAAGGGACCAGGTAGAAAATAAAGGGAAAAAGAAGAAAAATTGAAAAAGCATCAAGCGTGACTCCCAA
This sequence comes from Styphnolobium japonicum, assembly GCA_023212625.1. Lineage (NCBI taxonomy): Eukaryota > Viridiplantae > Streptophyta > Magnoliopsida > Fabales > Fabaceae > Styphnolobium > Styphnolobium japonicum. The sequence continues at coordinate 2,620,218 of JALBWW010000013.1, forward strand.
ATATGCATAATAATGTCAGAATGTATGCAACCTATGGTTGCACTACTGTGCCATGTAATCAGAATGTCATATATTTGAATGGTTTATGCAGACCTTTTAAAACACTGTCTTAAGTACCAAAGATTATAACTACATACATATAAATTAGCAGAGAATTTTTTATTTTTTATGGACTATTGAGTAATGTGTTTCCAAGAAATCGCAAAATTGTTGCAATGCAGATAGATTATTTTGACCCACAATTTTTGGCCTTTTTCTAGTCGGGTTTCTTAGCAATCAAAATTCGAGTCCTTCATTAGACAACAAGCAATAAAAATGCATTTTTTTTTCATAATTTAAAAAATACAAAAGACAGACAGTAAAAAATTAAAGAAAATAAAATTGTGCATTTCATAAAAGGACACCAGTCAAGTGCTGTTGAGATTTCAAATCTTCAACTTAAAAAAAGAATTTTTAGCAACAAAATACTCGACAATTTCCTCAGATTGCAAAGGCAATATCAAGAAGCTAAAGCATCAACAAGAAAAAAATTCAAACAAAACCATTTCGAAAAAAATAATAATAATTTTTTTCAGGTCAAAACAATATCAAACGAAAATCCAAATAGTTTGAAAATCTTTTGTTTTTGTTTTTCTTTTCATCTTCCTTAAAATTCTCGCATCCAAACAGGTCCGTGAAGAAGAAAACCCCAAATTCAATTATTCAAAACCTGAGCAACAAAAAACCCGAATCGAATTGAACGAAAATCCTTCACAGTTCACATACCTGTGTTCCTCTTCAGTCCACGGCGTGCCTTTCTTCCTCTCGGTCTCGCCCTGCTTAGGTTTGGACCCAAAAGAGATCTGATTCGCAGAGTCCCACGCAGACAAACCATCATCACCACCACCACCAGCCCCAGCCGCCGCCGAGTCATCCGCGTAACTCGGCACCTCGACCCGACCCGAATCGATCTCGAACACATCGTGGACCAAAGCCTCGTAGTGGTCCCTCACCTCCACCGGCGACTTTCCGGGAACCTCCACGGCGATCTTCTCCCACCGGTCCGGCAGGTCTTCCGGTACGATCAACAGAGCTCGCTCGAAGAGCTTGTCCTGGTAGCGAGTCCAGTGAGTCGGCTCGGCTGGCTGACTCGGCCACCGCGTCGCGGTGGCGATGGCGGTGGCGGTCTCCTGAAACATCGTCGTTGTCGTTTTGCAGTTGAATTCAAACGAAGGTGTTGCGTTGTGTATTGAGTTCGCACAGTTTTGTTTGTTTTCGCTGACTGAGAGAGAGACTCGCTTTTTAGGAGATTTCGCTTCTGCGTTTGGTGGGAGATTTTAGAAAACGCGATTATTATATATATAGGAGATCCAAAAAAAAAAGTAATATTTTATTTCTTTTATTTTAAGAAAAAACTTTCTTTTAAATTTAGGTGGGGTTTGGGAAAATCTGTTGTGGTGGGACCAACTCATCAGGTCTTCGATAGCAACACGTTTTTGCTTTTATGGGTGTCTTTTACTTTCTTTGTTTCCTTGTGAAGCTGTACAGTGCAAATGAAAGAGTTCCTGTTTCTCCTGTTTTTGGAAAATCGCGAGTATTAATCATGCTATTAATAATAATAATTTGTTTAGAATAATAAATAATGTAATTAAATTTGATTATCCAATAAAATTTCGTATATTAATTAAATATTTAATATAATGTATGTCTTATCATTGTGTACACGACTTTAAAATATCTTTTAGAATGTAAATCTCCTCACCAGAATAATATTAAGAGTAATATTATATTCTTTTAATAAAATTTTTATTTTTTTAATATTTAAATTAAAAAGAGAAATAATTAATATTTTAAATTTTTAAAAAATATTTAATATTTTATTCTTTAATTAATTAAGAAAATTATTAAAAGAATTCATCAAGAAAATACATAATTACGAATATTAATAATCTGGTTTTGTTGCTAATATTGAGTTACGACTTCATTTAATATAATAATATTTAAATATTGAATTTTTACTTTCTTTTTTGCAATTACTGTACATTGAACTGAGAATTTGTTGTCTCACTATAGAGTATAGATTTACATAGGAATAATCAATTTAGCACGACAATAAAAATATTTTACAGTATCTGTTCTGTTCTTCTAAGGCAGGCTCTTGAAGTGGGAGGTTCCCTACTCATCTCTGAAAACTGGGATCGTGGTACTTACAAAGTCATTTTAATACTTAACATTAATTTGGGTAGGGAATGAGTTAGGGCCCCCCTTCAGTATGTATATGGGGCTCGTTGTCCCGTGTCCTCGTAGGCTCGTACGTGTAGAGTTGGTTATAGTCGTTTTGAATTAGGTACGAGACTAGCTAGTTGCAATTGATTATGGGGAGTTGGTACGGTATTTTAATAGATTTAGTATTTAAGATAAATTATTTATTATTTATTAATTGTAGATTTTATAATAAATATTTAAAATTTTATTAAATATAAATAATAATTAATGAATATTTAATAATTTATTTTAAATATTGATATTTTGAAAAAAAATTCTAAAATAATTATTTTAATTACAAGGCTTTAATAGATAATTAAATTTTTTGTGCCCTTTTTTATTTTTTTCTTCTTTCTTTAATTAAATGTTAATAATTTAATAAAAAATTGATAATTAGGAGATAGATTATTGACAAATATGAAAGATGTAGATTTTTTTAATGAATTGTTAATATTTAATGCAATAAATTAAAAAAAGGAAAGTGATAAAAAAAAATTGAATCCTAATTAGCATGGAAGTAATTGAGACTTGTTATTGTACTCTAATAAATATGATACTCAGAATAAATTATTAATTAATTATTAATTACTAATTTAAAATTTTATTAAATACAATTAATAATTAATAATTAATTCACAATTTATTCTAAATTACCTTACTACATATGAGTTTTAACATCAGACTAGACTTTGTTAGTTGGATCGTGTGTCAGTGGGACCCGTTGTACATTAGCTATCTATCTACCTATTGTATCGTGATGATAATTTGAATTTTACATACCCCTTGAGGTTATAATAGTCTAACCTTACATATTTATCATATAAAAAATACTTTATCATATAACGATATAAGTTAGAAGAAAATATTTTGTAATATTATTAATTAATTTTTTAAAAAGATTAATTACATAATTTTAATAAAATTTTATAAAAATATCAACAACTCAATAATAAAAATAATTGTTGAAATGGTGTACATATAAAGAAAGTAATTACACATTACAATAGATAAAATAAACATTTTTCGCTTAAAAGAACTTGTGAAGAGTGAATATATAGTAAGTAAAAATATTCAAAATAATAGATATAATTAAAAAGGTACAAAGCAAACAGCCATACATAACTTCTAACTTGAAAAGTCTCTTCAATGTGTGAAAGGTAAAAATGATAGGGCTTAAAAATGTGTTTGGATAATTTTTTTTTAAATAAAGTACTTTTTTAAAAAAAATATTTTTATAAGTTTTTATGTATGTTTTGATAAAAAAATTTAAAAAAGTAAAAGTTAAAAAAAATTCAATTATCATATTTTTTAGAAGCTAATAATTCTCAACTTTTAAAAAAATGATAAAGAAAAATGATTTTTAATATAATTTATTAATAAAAATATCATTTTTTTATTAAAAATTATACCTCTTGTTCTCTCTTTTTTTCTTTTTGTAAACTTTACTTTCTTTATTCTAGGTACTCTATATTTTTAATAATTTTACTATAATTTTTTTTATTCAAACAAACATATAAGTTTTTCAATTACTTAAAAGTAATAAATATTGTATCTAAATATAAAATAATTTTTATAAAAAAAATTCTACTAAAAAATCTACAAAAAAAAATTATTTTTTTTAAAACTTATCTAAACAAGTGCATAGTATAACAAAAACTTTTACTATAAAATATCAATTAGTATATCAACGTAAAAAATAAGAATATCACATCGGTCTATGCTTACTTTCAACAAAGTAGATAAATCACCAAAAGTCAATAACCCATTAAGAGTAAAACAACCTAACAAATAGAGATGAAAAGAATAAAAAATATGACTATACAGATAAAAGCTCACAAATCTAAAACGACATCTTAAAAAATTTCCGAAATCGGAACTAAAATGACCATTTGATTAATGCCATTAAATGAGCACAATTTTCCTCCTTCTCACTTCAAAAGAAAGAAGATTTCGAATACTTTAAAAAACCTTCTTCCTCTTTTTATTGTTACCGTCACGTGTCCACAGTAAAACAAAACAAATATACACCTTTTTTTAAAAGTTATTTTAAGTTGTGAAGCTCCAATTGAAGAGACTCACAATAATAATATATTTGAGATAGTTAACATTAAAATTTATTTTTATGAATTCTAATCTTCGTCAATTCATATTTGATTAAATAGGAATGTCAAATAACCCAAAAAGTTTACATCCAAAGTATACTGAATATATAATGAATTGATATAATTAAAGTGAGTCCCACCATAAAAAAATTACTCCTTTTTTGTTTTACTTGTCCGTGTTAAAACAGTTTATAAAGTCTTGTGGCTCTGTAACAGTACTCTTGATTAATTAGACTTAATGTTTATTTTAGTTAATTTAATCTTTAATTTTACTTTGGTATTTTAATTATTTTTGTCTAACTAGATTAAAAAATTATTAATTGTCTAAAACTTTAATTCTAGGTCTCTATAGAATCGGCCTTTGTATTTAGTGGACCTACTAAAAACTCGTTTGTTATAGGTTATTTGATAAAAAAATTATTTTTTTAAAGTAAAAAAATCATTTTTAATGATATTGATTGTGTTTATTTAAGCTTATTAAAAAAATTATTTATTTAAAAAAATTATTTTTATGGTTAAAATAAAAAGTTATTCTCATTAGCTTTTTAAAAAAATCTCTTACAATAAAAGAGAGAGAAGTTACTCTCATTTAAAAAATAATTTTTATGATTTTAAATAAACACAAAATAGCTTATATTTTTTTTAAAAAAATTTAATTTAAAATTTCTAAAAATTAATTTCTAAATTATTAAAAATTAAAATCAATTTCTTTTTAATCTATAACAAACGAACCATTTGTACCAACATTGCACAACGTCCAAGTTTAGAGTGGATTCGATCTTTTTCCCATTTGAAGCTCCCCAAATTTTGAGTCTACCGCTGCCTTTATTTCCTGTAGATGATGCACTGCTAGACGTGGAAGGTGTCTGCTTATAAACTTCATCCGGGAGAGATAACATTTGGGCCATCATATCCCACAATCAGTTGGGGTAAGGTTTGGAAAATCCATCTCCACCCAAGGATCAATTTTTTTCTCTGGCGAGCTCTCAGGAATATTACTCTACAAGGATGAATCTCGTATATAAGAAGAGATCCCATGCCAAGTAAATACCCTTGGCGTAATTCCTATGGAGAAACAGTTGTCCATTAATACCCTTCATGATTGCCCTTGGATTATGGTTCTTATCACCGTTAGCTAGGTACCGTGCTGGATGGTACGGAGATATGATTTTGGTAAGTTTTTTTAATATGATTTTGTTAAGTTTTTTCTTTTTTTTTTAAATACTAGACACTTTTTTGTTCATGTTTTATTATAATTTGGGTTTGAGTATAACTCAACTCTAAAAGTTAGTTCATGAAATGAGGATTGTCGTCTACTTATAACTACTAATCATGTCATATCAATATTCAATGTAAGACTCTCAACACCTCTCTTATGCCCAGGACTAGACATCTAAAGTGTAAAGTTTGTAAGACTAGATATCTGCAAGTGACTTAACTTCAGATAGGTTCTGATACCGTATTAGTAGTTTAGACCTAACTCAACTCCAAAAGCTAATTTATGAAGTGAAGGTTGTCTCATACTTATAACCATTATTCAAGCTATATCACTATCCAACTATTCAAGCTATATCACTATCCAATGTGAGACTCTCAAAATGTTTGTCAAGAAATTAACACAGTGGCTTGGTCTGTGTGGAGTGCGAGGAATAGTCACATGCAGGTGTTCCAGATTGTTTACAACATTCTTAATGAGCTGGTTTTATGAACTGAACTCTGATGCCTCTATGAAATTAATGGGTATCGGTTGTGGGATTCGGGATGTCATTCGTGATGGGGGAAGGGTGTATTTTGTTGGCAGCTTGCTGATGCAAGCTATACTTTGAGTCCCACGAAGTTCAAGTTGCCGAAGCCCTTGCCCTCCATTATGGTCTTAGTCTTGCCTCAATGTGGATTCTGAGAGGTTGTTGCTGAAATGGGTAATATACATGAATTATTCCGGTACCTATATATTTTTTTTAAGGTACCAATGCCTAAAATGAATTATTAAGCATTCATTAGTTGTTCTTTATATTTAATAGACTTTTAAACATTTATTTATGAAATTAAAAGTAATAAATAATTAACAACTCACTTTGAGTATCAAACCCATCATAGTATTACAGCAACTTGTTAAGGTATAAACAAGTCCCACATTGCCTAAATAAGGGGAGGATCATGTGTTTATAAGCATGAAAAATGTCTCCATTGCTATGAAACCTTTTGAGTGATATCCAAAAGCAAATCCATGAGAGTTTAAGCTCAAAGTAGACAATATTATACCAATGTGGAGATATGCTAGATCTTCAATTCCTAACTAGATCTCCAATTCCTAACAAGTGGTCATGCGTGTTCCGTTGCTGTACAGCGGTCCAATATGGAAATAGTCTTGTGTCGAAAGTTTTCCTAACAGGTTGGTTAGGCAGTAGGTTTTATTAGAGTTGTGTCGAAAGTGTTCTATTGGAGAGCAAACATCGGTACAAGTATAAAACTGAATACTCAAAGATGCTTCCGCCAGAAGGGAGACTGAACCATGGTCCTTTATTTGAGGGGAAGATTATTGAGGTGCAAACAAGTCTCACATCCCCTAAATAAGGGGAGGATCATGGGTTTATAAACATGAAAAATGCCTCCATTGGTATGAGGCATTTTTGGTGATGTCAAAAAACAAATCCATGAGGGTTTAAACCCAAAGTAAACAAAATCATTTTAATGTAGAGATATGCTAAATCTCCGATTCCCAACACAACTTTCATGATAACAGGTTTATTAAGCTATGTTCTCTACCATGAGTTAACATATTTTGGTAATTGCTGATTGTAAACTTTTATTACAGTTGTTTAGAGCTTTCCATATTAGTCATGTATGTAGGCAAATGAATAGGATTGCTGATGCTTTGGCTTCCCTTGCTTCAAGGGTGGGTGAGGAAACTTGTTTAGTCAATATGCTCATCAGGAGATAATACCCATTGCTCTCAATGATGTATTGGCTTTTACTATTTCTCAATTATTTTCACTGTTGGCTTTCAAACTCAAAATTTTGGAATCAGTAAATATCCATTTTTGTACGTACACTGCAGGTTGTATCAAATTTTTTTTTCTTTCGTGTAAGAAATTGAGGAACAATTTTCATTTTTACTATAGTAAAAACGTTATTATTATTATTATTATTATTATTATTTTCAAGTGTTACAGCAATTTCTAACTACAATGAACCTTGCTGGTTTGTATATATTGGAATGTGTTAGTGGCAGTGGGACTTATATTTTCCTTTATAAACTATCTTATCTGCTTCGCTTTAACTGCCAAGAAAATGGGACTTCGTGTTTGTCTAACCGACCGACACCAATAAATTAGTAATTGGGCGAATAGAATCTAACTCCACGTTTACGGGAATATTCCTCTTTATTATTTATTAACAGTATGTTTGTTAAGTCAAGTTAACTGCAGAATCTATCATCATACCCAACGTTAATTGATTGCAGTGGAGGTAATTGTTTGGATTTTAAAAAAAAATGATTCGATTCTTATTAACAATCTGGAAAGGATTTTACTCTTGACACTCAATAAACCAAAAAAGAAATAGTCTTTCATGTTATTAAGAGAGGGATATCCTTTAAAAACCAAAAACATAACGAATCTACTATGATCTAATTCAGCTAACTTAAAAGCTCCTGCTCGATTTAGCAAACAGATTTGGTTCCACTTCTTTGATAGTTATATGCCCATTACAACAATTTAAAGTTTGTGAGAAGAGGTGTTTGAAGTTGTTAATAATTAACCACAAATCCTTGGATGAATTTGTTTAATCTTAAATGTCGCCAGCCACAAATTCCATGAAAGTATAGTGGACACGATTTAGCTTAAGAACAGTGTGAATTTCTCACACCATTTAGAGGCACACAATTCTGACTTGACTTCAATTTTTTTTTATTGATTTAATATAGTAATCCATAATTCAGCAATTCAACTCAAATTGATGCTTTGCCTCTCTTCCATTGTAAATTATAATTAAAAAAGAAAAGTGAGAAACTGTAAAGCAAAGTTTTTATTTATTTTGTTATATCAAATCAGACAACATTTGTGTGTGTATGTGTGCGTTTATTACGGTCAAATAATTTTGAGGCTAACTGATACACACTTTAACTAATTCGATTTTTAATTTAATAAATAATAAGTCATACAAATAAAAAATAATAAATTTTCAAAAAAAAAAATCTTTAATAGAGTACCAAAGCATCAACTGTACTTTAAGAACCTCTAGTACAGCTATAGTCACAAAAATTGGACCAAATCGATTGGTAGATCGATGAATTGATCAAGTAACTAGTCTGAATAATTATGTGGATCTGGTATGTCTTAGATTCAGTCTGACCCGACTGATTTTGATTGAAAATCAATGATCATGCCGGTTGAATCGATGAACTGGTGAACCGACCGGGTCATGAAATTAAAAAAAATTTAAATTTTAAAAAGTCATAACTTTTGATTTGTTTATCCAATTTAGACTAATTATATGTCAATTTCATATAACTTTTTGAGATCTATGCCATATTATTCCTAATTTTTTTTAAAAAAAATTCTGAGTTATGAGTATTTTAATAAAAATATTAGGGCTTTTTTTTATGAATTAAGGGTTAAACTCTTTTTTTTCTTAAAAGTCATCATTTCTCTTAAAATAAAAATATTTTAATTATTTATAATAATAAATATTATCATATATACTATATATTTATATATATATATTTAAATATTTATTTAATTTTATATAATTTAACTAATAATTTACTAATTAAATTAGTGACCTATTAACTAAATACCTTAATAGAATCAACTACCCGTCCGATTTAATAACTATGAGTACAACATAAGTCTAATACTGACCTAATATTAATTTTGTGAAAACTCTCTCATTGACTTATAATCTTAAAACATATTTTTTGTGTTTTGAAATGGACTTATAATATTAACTTAAGCATGTATTTGTGCGTCTCATAATTATTGTAAGATAAATTCCGTTGTCTTGTTGCCAATCGTGTGCCAGGCAAGTGAGTGTTACGCCTTCATGTAGTATGTCAGTTTCTATCCATACAAGTATTTTTAATTATAATATTACCAAATAAAATCTCAAATACATATTGATGACTCGTGAGAACTTGGGACGATAAAAAGATTTTTGGTAAACTCATTAAACTAAAAAATAAATTGTAATTAAGATATACAGTGTTGTCATATCGTACCTATAGTATAATAATTAACAATGCTCCTATCAGCTTTTACTTACTAAAAAATTCAAGAAAATAAATATTTTAAATTCATAAATTTGTTTGAATAAAAATAAATAAAGAGGAAAAAAAATCCATTTTCTGTTTTGAATCTTAATACAATCATGGAATTTTAATTAACGCCTTTACGCAGTATGTCACTTTCTATCCGTATAAGTATTTTTCAATTACAATAATACCAACAAAAATCACAAATACATATTGATGAAGATTTTTAATTATAATTACCAATAGATGTTGTTTCACTCAATTGGATTTTTTTGCTTATATTAATTATGATTTAAGTTTAAATTTTGGGTATGCTCATTGGCAAATAATTTAAATTTTATCATAAGTCCATACTAAGATTAATGATTTGTTTTGATTTTGAATTAAAATTAAGTCTTTTTTTCACTTAAAATTTTATTTTAAAAAAATCACAAATATATATTGATGAAGATTTTTGGTGAACTCACGATATATTAATTTTATACATTGAATGAAGAAAAGATTCCGTTAATTTAACAAAATTTGTTTGGAGATATCTAAATCTAAAAATGTCAAAATAATTATTATTTTTAATTAATTTACTGTACAAATTACTTAATACATTATAGTATCTGTTTATGGGGTATTGTTCTCATTAAACTAATTTTTTTTGTAATTAAGATATACAATGTTGTCATATTATACCTATAGTATAATAATTAACAATGCTGCTGTAAACTTTTATTTACTAAAAAATGGAAGAAAATAAATCTTTAAAATTTATAAAAATATTTAATTTTTTTGGGATAAAAATAAACAAAGAGAAAAAAAATCCAATTTTCTGTTTAGAATCTTAATACAATCATTGAATTTCATTTATTCTTTTAACACTTCAAAAATTATTATAAGCTTATTTAAGATCGTAGTATATATTATATTTTAATTTTATTTATTTATTATTTACTATGTTTATATTCCGATATTAAAAAATAAATTTACTTAAATAATAATACTAATATACATGTGATTTCAATAATTGTATATTGATATAAATATATAAATATTGGCTCTGTGTATTAACTACGGATACTGAATAGTTAGAAATTCTGGATCCCTCAATTAATTTTATGTATAACAAAATATTTTTTAAAAATCAATAAGTTGAAATTTAAGAGTATGTTTGGAAAAAAAATTTGTTTTCCAAAAGAGTTATAGATTATTTAAAAAAATTTGATAGATAAATACTCTTTTGTCCTCAATTAAAAAAAATTCAATTATTCCATATTTTTTTTAATAATTTAATACATAAAAATAATTATTTTTATATAATCTAAATAAAATTATTTATCTTAAAATCAATTATGAACTAACACATTCAAACATAAATTAATTTTTTTATAATTAATTTTTTTAAAAAGTTGATTATACATATAATTAATTTTTAAGATAATTTTTTTACAATTAATTCAAACACACACTTAAAAATGGATCAATTATGTTTAATTCTGAAATTAAAAGTAGCAAAATTGATAAAATTGAGAGGGTTAATTACCAAAACAAAAAAGGAAGATGAAAGTGATTAGGCAGGTGTGGGAGTGTGAATGAAGCTTTGTGATGTCGGCAACGGCTTGTCGGGCGATGACGTGTCGAAACGTGTCACTTTTTAAAAGCCGCGTGCTGATGGAGCATGGATCCCACTCTGTGATTCTCTCTAGAAAGTGCCACCAGAACATAACTTAACCGAACCGAACCGAAAGTATTCAAACTGTAGGATTTTCTGCCACGTGGCTCCCACTTGGAATTTAGCTCGTGGGCGTCTAGGTTCGTTTTGGATAAGATCGAATTGCCACGTCATTTGGCCGTCTTTCTTCTTTTCATTTGCGTTTTCTTTGTGGATACATGCTGTCTGCACCTAATAAGTAATTGACATTTCCCTTAACAACAGCTTAACATTAATTAAAACTTGCACGTGATTCTACCTGTGAGACTGTCGTTAAATCTATTGATTATTAACATAAGGGACAAAAAAATCATTTTTTTTAATGTTTTATTGTGGTAAGGGTTTTTTAGTTTCTGAGTAAAATATTTTTTATTTATCATGAAAATTTTAGATAAATTTAGTCTATTTAAGATAGGTGGATTGAATTTTTTTAATATGTTTTATGCAGTGAAAAATAATACGAAAATAACGTTGAATCAACAATCCAATAACATTTATATTGTGATTGCTGTAATTGCGAAAGAATACAGTTGATGGGGCCGCAAGAGAGGCAAAATGTGATTGCTGTGACTGGTAAAATAATTGCCATCACAATTGCGGGATTGAGGACAACACTTTAAAACATTACTTCATGATGAGAAAAGGAGGTTTGGGTGTATGAAGTTGAAGTGTAATCATAGGTTGTGTTTGGGTGTATGTTTGTAAGGTTTAAATGAGTTTTTAATATATTTTATTACGTTTGAGTAAAATTTTGTTATAAAAAAGTAAATGAGATTTTTATCTTAAATTATGTCTAAGTATAAGTAATATTTTATTATTTTACGATGAAAGAAAACTTATTTGTATGTATTGACAGAAATATTATTATAATTTAATATTATATTATTATTTTAATAATATTTAAATAAATATAACTTAATCATTTTTTAAAATATTATTATAATTATACTCAAATTGATTTTATTTTATAACACTTAAAATAAATTTAACTTTTTAAGAGATTTATTTTGTAAATCAATTTATTTATAATTAATCTTTTTAACATCAATTAATAATAATTAAACTCAAATAACTTATATTTTTTTTTATAATTATATATTTAAAAATAATTTTTATCAACATTATCTAAATAACATTCATTTAACAAAATTAATTTTGAGATAAAAATTTTTAAACATAAATCACTTTACTTAATTTTATTTTTAATTAAAATTAAATTTACAAAATTAAATTTATAAAATCTAATCTAAATACACACCTAATAATTGAGAATGCTATTTCTGAGTAATTAGAAGCTTAACTGTAGTAGCCATTGCTCTGGAAACAGAAAATTGACTTCGCAACCTCCAGAATAAAGTTTGGCACCAACAATCAAGTCCTTCTCTCAAGCCTTTTGATGAATGGGGGTTTGTTTTTCAATGGGACAAAATCATAATGTACGTAATTGTTCAAGTGTTGAAATATGTAGGAAGTGGAGAGATAACCTTGTCAAACACAAATGTTGTTGAGGGGCTCTCGTATTAAAAACTTATGTCAGTTAGTATGAAATTTATCTGCGCAATCATATGAGTCCACATAAGACGTCGAGTTTCTAAAAATCATAAATTACTGGCCCAGTAGAAGCGTAGGCCTTAGAATGATAGGACAAATAAATTTAAAAGCATTCAAAAGTAAGTTAATAATTACTGGTCATAAAAATAGCGCATCAAATTAAACGTGTAAGCACACATAATTTATGATTAATCGGTAAATAAATTTAAATTTAGTGGTTAATAAATTTATACAATTTTAGGGTTTTGAGTCCTTAAGAAAAAAATGGTGAGGAGAGACATTCTCAGCACTCTAATTGAAATTAATCTCACACTTAAAAAATATAAAAATACTTAAACAAAGATTAATCATAAATTAGTAATTATGCAATAAGATTTACATACAAGTCGAAGGTATATATAGATCATATAATCAACTCGTTCTTATATATAAAAAAATTTATGATTAATGTTAATCCACATAAAAAATTGTAACATCGGGAAGTTATTTAGGCTTTAGGTTTGTCTTGGATTTACTCGAACCTTTTAAGTTGACAAAGATATGAGAATGGGGTCACTTGAAGATATACTATATTTGCTACAATTTTGCTGCCTTAGTCACTTTATGAAGGACTACGGCAAAAATAATGAGGTGCCAGATGAGACGAGAGTGGATTTTTTTAAGAGGCCGAATTTTTGTTTTATTTTGGGTAACCATTACTCTTCTTGTGTGCTTGTATCCTTAATCCTAGTAAAGACCTTACTTTGCTTCAAACGGCTTCTCCTATCTTCCTTATGTTAAATATTTGGAGTATAATTTGATCCCAAATTAGAAGAGAAATTTTTTAAATCATTTAACTCTAAATTATGACATGCATAAATTATATCAATTTAAAGATTAGACTTTAGGATTACTTTAATAAGAAAATGACGATGAATTCATAGCTATTCTGAAATCAAATCACAGACAATTAAAAGAAAAATCATAATTATCTTGTTAATTATTTATGTATGGGTGAGGAGAGAAACTATTCATATTCCACGATATTAGGAATAAAGGCCTCTCAAAGTATTATAAAAGAGATGAATTAACCTATCCATTATAGAAAACTCATACATACGGCCCACCATAATAGTCTACAATAGGTTTAAGTACTTATAAAAGTTCAATAACAAAAGTTCGCAAATAGACTTAACTAAAATATACTCCACAAATATAACATTCAATTAATTTGAGTCTTTTAGTAAATATGTGACTATCCTAATTCACATAAAATTAAATAATCCAACATCTTAGTCAAATGCTTTGATCATCCGTTTCTTCAATCACTGATACATATTTGTCTTGTTATCTGTAATTGTAATCTGATACATATTTGTCTTGTTATCTGTAATTGTAATCAATGGCTTAGGCACTTTTGGGTCCTCGTCAGTGGTAAACAATGGTTTGAAAATTAAGAATCCTAGTGCTAACCTCCCCTCTATGATCTTTCCTTTTGGACTGTCATTGCTCTCCTTGCGGCAGCTCTAAACTATTTGTTCTATTTTCTTGCCCTTTTCTTTTTCTATCTTTTCTAATTTATTTTGTCAATTTTTGAGTTCTTCGTCTAGATATAGTGTATCTTTATCATATTTGATGCTTCCTTTCAATCTAATTATATTTTTCTTGTAGAGGTAGAGAGGAGCCAATCACTCTCTTATGAGGTAATTTGCCCTACCATGCTAAGGCCTACGCTTCTACTGGGCCATCTTTACCTAACTAGAGATGGAATGATAACACTGAATATCACATAATGGAAAATAGTGAGTCTATTAATTATGAGGCCGAAGGGTTGTTAGATAAGTTTAGTTGGCCTTGGTGAAGGAGGTAATGAGTGCGAACCATTTCACATATCCGTGGACCAAATTTAATGACTGTTTATTTGGTCTCATGGCCTTTGACCAACAAAACCTTTATAATCGCCCGTGAGCTTCAGCTCACGTGGTGTTGAACTTGGACACCTCACAAAGTGGAGGTCCCAAGTTCGAATCCCATTCCCTCATCCCCAGCTGAAACTATAAATTTAGCCGGCTAGATAACGACAAAAAAAAAAAACCCTTTATAATCTATCTATATAAATATAATTCTAAATTTCCAATTTTATGGGACATATCCCATTATTCCCGAAGGGACACGAAACAACCCTTATCAAATAAATAAACAAATATAATAAACCAAAAAGTTATAGAATTCATGGGTATATATGAAGAAAGGAAAGAAAAAAAAAAACAGTTTTATACCCCTTTCTTGTTGTAACAACATAATCAGCAGCCTCTTTGACCTTTGACGTTCCCGAAATGCCCGCAGTTCCTTTGATCATTTCTTCTGCCTCAGTCACCTTAACTTCGGTATCACACTATTCAGCATCAGCAGTGAGCCACCATCTTTTGCTTCAAGGGTAATATAATAAATATTATAACGTCTTAACTCTTCAGCACCCACCAGACCATGGCCAGCGAGACAGAGTGAATGTTCTGTTCTCTACCTTCCTACTCTACTTAAATAGGCAAGACCCACTGGTTTTGCCCATTTAGCCCAAATAAAATTATTGAGTCGGGTATATAGACCCAAAAAATAAGATCAGCCCGACTTTGCTTGAAAAGGTTGGTGGCCCGAATCAGATTAGGACAACCCATTTCATTTATAAAAACCTTTTAAGTAAGGCTATGTTGTCATAGGCCCAAAAAATTGAGCCTATCTTGTCTAAAAGGTTATAGGCCAGATTGTAGCTGTCAAATAAGCCTGACCATCGAGCTGATTTATTTTGCTGAAAATAGTTTTTGATTCACACGTAGTTTCACATACTCAAAAAAGAAAAAAACATATTGGGTCCACCCATTTGACAGATCTAGTCGTTGTTGCGCTGGTATTATATTACTGAACCTGTGAGGACTACGAGAAAAAGCTTACCATCTAATGCACCGTATGAGTTTGAGTACCTTTTCAAATCTGCTTTCTTTTTGTGGAACCACATCTTTTTTAAGAGAATCATAGCACCCCATGAAAAACGGGACAATGATTTTTCTTTTTAATACTATGAATTTCATGGAAAGGACTAGCAGCCAAAGAAACCCAGATTTGAAGCGTTCGTATTTGCATAAGTCATGTGAATTCAATGGCTTTTGGCTGAATAGTGACAATTTGTTACGACTTACGCGTTTACAACTTCATAATTCATGCGAATTCAATGGGAATGTCAGCTTTTTGTCGGTGGGCACAAGGTATTTGATGAAATGAGTGAAAGGGGTGTCATCTTCTGGAAAGAGTTTATTCTTGTCCATGCAAGAAGTGGAAATTTAGAATCTACGGAGAAGTCGTTTGATGGATTGCTTCTCAAAAATATGATGGCATAGATTGCATCATTGCAATGGTTACTTTTTATGCCCAAAATCTTACGATAGGTAAAAAAATTATTGCACAAATTACTTGTGTCGTGTTTTATTTGGCTGTATTTTCACATATCTTGGCCGAAAAGTAAATGTGTGATGCGCATTAAAAGTAAATGTGTGATGCGCAATAACTTTTATTCAAGTGAAGCAGGTGAACATCCAGAGTATGTAAAAATAGGCCTATATTGCTACATAGTTTAATATAGATGCGCATAACAGGGTAATCGCCCGCAGTTCCACACATTCATATCTAACTTGTAATTGTTTCAATTGCAAGTAATGCAGTTGGACTAGCATTATATAGATTTAATAGTAAGTGATTATCATGTTTAAGGCATCTAGAGGACCAAAAAACGACTCCTTGCTTGCCCCCACATCATTATCATGTTTAATGCTCCTATAATTTGAAGTCTGCAAGATCAAATTTGGGTATCAAATTGCCAAGAAAGCTAAATTAAATTGAGATTTACCATATTGCATTTGCTAAAATGACTTACTTTAGTAAAAACAATCATACACAACATCATGTAGAACTGCTTTGATTAACTCATGCTGAGACTATTTTCTTAGCTTTTCGGAAGCATTTTTCATTAAATGTCACATGCACTGTCGATGACGAGAATTTGAAACAATCATACACAACATCATGTAGACATCATGTAGAACTGCTTTGATTAACTCATGCTGAGACTATTTTCTTAGCTTTTCGGAAGCATTTTTCATTAAATGTCACAAGCACTGTCGATGATGAGAATTTGAAAAAACAGTCACAGTTGCCCTTTGCGTTGCTTTATCTTAATCAGTAATGATAGCATTCGAAGCATGTGCAGACATACAATTTGACCATATCTTGAATTGTAGCAGAGAGAAGTAGTAATTAAGTATCTGACGTTTTCAGATCTTAAATTCAAATTTCCAAAAAACTTGCGCCACCAGTATATCACAGTCATAGGAGCAAATTTGAGATTTAAACTAACTCAATGTTTTTGCACTTACTTTTGAATGCATGAGATTCATCTTTTAACTTGCTTATCACCTAGTTGTTTCATAAATCAATATATAAAACCTTTGTTCCAAATAATATGAGACTTTATTCTTTTGAAATATCCATACCTAACATTCACAACAATAATAAAAACCATTATTTTGCTTTTGCATTCACACAAAATAGTTCTACATCGCTTCAGCATATCTAGTTCCTAGTCGTAATCTCCCAACTTTCTCAGCATAGTTCCTGATATCCTTTCCACCAAATGTCAAATTCTCATGCCCTTCAATTTCAACTCACACTAATTTCAGCTTGACCATTAAGTTCAATTCTCCTTTTTATGCGACGGTATAATTTTTTTTATTACATCTAAAATATCGTGCTTTGCTTGGATTGATCAATATGTTCAAAAAAAGAACTCAAAACGTTGACCTTTCTGTCTTTTCTATCTATATATAGGCATGCATTGTGATTTTGTCATAAGCATTGGCTTCAAAAATATTAACCAATAATAATAATAATAAAAAGCATTGGCTTCAAAAGTTTTTTTTTTTCTCTTAACTGCTTGCCGACTTCCCGCATGCTTGGATTGATCAATGTGTTCAAGAAAAGCACTCAAAACATAGTCCTATCTGTCTTTTCTATCTAGATATAGGCATGCATTGTGATTTTGTTATAAGCATTGGCTTCAAAAAGTTTTTTTTTTTTTCTTAACTGCTTGCCGACTTCCCGCATGCTTGGATTGATCAATGTGTTCAAGAAAAGCACTCAAAACATAGACCTATCTGTCTTTTCTATCTAGATATAGGCATGCATTGTGATTTTGTTATAAGCATTGGCTTCAAAAATATTAACCAATAATAATAAAAAAGTTTTTTTTTTCTTTAACTGCTTGCCGACTTCCCGAATGCAATAGTAAAAATTTTCTTTCCATCATCTTTAACTTTTCAAGTTATTAACTTATTAACTTCTTATAGTCACACCAAAGCCCTTTTGGCTTTTGCTTACCAAATTTATAATATGTGGCAAGATTCCTCAATTCCCTCGTAAGTTTGACAAATATGCAGATCAATTTAAAGCAAACATCACTGAAACAAAAATAATTGTTAGAATTGATTCATTTCATAGATCATTGAGAACTAAAATTTAAAAATGAAACAAAAAACCAAGGCTCCCGATAATAAAATTAGACTAGAATAATAGAAAAAATCCAAAACAAAATTATTTTCTGACTTTATTCAGTTGAGTATGGAAGCAAAAGCTAGATGGAAGCCATAATAGGGACAAGAAGAGTTAGAAAAGGCTGAACACGACAACAGCCACCTCTGCCAATGCACCATATCTGTACAGCGAAGGCAATTCCAGAAGCCTCTACTTCCTACAATATATATTAAACATTAAAAGACAACTTTAATTAACTGTTACTTACAGATAACAACAGTGTTCTGCAGCTGTGGAGATGATATGCCGATACTTGTAGGCAAGAGAAAATGGATATGAAGGGAATAATAGATAGGCTTTGACCGGTGCCCACTTGAATCTCAATGAGGAGGAAGACTCTTGCTCACCTTCCTATTTCCTCCATTAACTCCTATTTTTCAGGTTTATTATATTTTATTTCATTTTAAGTGAGGTGAATATTTCATGTAGTAATCCAGATCATTCTGTTTACCATTTTGTATTATTGATAAATGTAATGTATAGATCTTTTAGATTTATTGGCCCACGCTCAATAAGGCCAACCCACTTTTATAGCCCAGTGGTCAGTTCTTATCAACACCCGTCTTTATCAATGTACAGGAATCAAATCTTTTTTTTTTTTAATCTTTTTTATTGTTTCTATAATTAAAGAGTAAATATTTAATTTGGTCCTAAAGATACAGGTGATATCTGTTTAATTTTCTAATTATTTTTTACATCAAATTGGTTCTTTTAGGGGACCAATTTAATGTTAAAAAATAACTTTAACCAATTTGATGTGAAAAAATTAATATTCGAAAATTATTTTAATGTAAAAAATTATTAAAAAACCAAAAATAATATCACATGTATTTTTGAATGATCAATTAAGTGTTTATTCTTAATTAAATGCTTATAATTCAACAAAAAAAATTTAACAATTAAGAAAAAAAATTATTACTGATTGAAAGAGAAAAAAAAGTATTGTTAAGTTGTAACATTTAATAAAGAGACAGAGAAAAAGATAAAAAATAAAAAAATATTTAAATCCTCAGTGTACAAATTACATCCTAATTTCATTAAAAAACCACCGTCTATATGATTTTGTATTTAAGTGCAACAAAAGAATTTCTCCATTGTTTATAAATAAGGATCTTGCTTTCAAATGTGGCATATAATTTACGCTATTCTGAATTGGTTTCTTTTCTCTTCGATTTAGTGACTTGATTCTTAAAATCTTCTTATCTTTTTGCAAGTCTCGGTATGAAATTATGATTTCATGCTATCTCATTAACAGAACAATATATAACATAAATATAGAGCATTATGACACAAAATATGCAATTACAGTACACATTCGACAAACTCACTTTTTAGCGCAATATGTCGTTCCACCGCTTATGGTGCATCACTCGTCCACGACTCTCTCTGATCCGATCTTACATTTAGTAGAAAAGAATTAGATTAAAATAAAAAGAAATTTGTGCATGTACGTGGACAATCTTTTCCACTCCAAATTTCAAGTACTAACTCTCCTTGACTCATGACTACTTAATTATAAAAGTTATAATATTATATCATGAATCAATTCTTTTAATAACTTAACCCTCCCAATAACATAAACGTATGTTAAGTGAATGCAACACCAATTCACTTTATCGAAAATGTCTGATAATATGTTTAGTTTGGTTTTAAAAAATTTTCAAATTATAATTTTAATAAAAAATTATCTTTTAATATTTTTATTTAAATCATAATTTAAAAATTTTAAAAACTAAACTAAACACCCAGTAAACTGCGCCAAAATATCGCTCTTAAAACCGGTCCTTATCTCCATTCCTCTGTAAAAAAAAAGATTCTTTATCACATGTCTCCACTTTTTAATTAAAAATTAATTAATTAGCTGGAACTTTTTTTTGTCTCTTTGTTCCCTTTTTTATAAGACAAATTTATCGAGATTTCAAACTCTTAAGACTTTTACTTTTTTATTAATTAAATTAGTTTTAAAATATTTTTTATAAATATTATAATAAATACAAACTTTTTAAAATAATCTAATCGTTAAAAAAGACAACAAAGAATCTCTTGTCGGAAAACTAAGTTTACAACTTAATAATAGTTGCCCAAAAATTATTAATTGGAGTTAGGGGTGTTTACGGTTTGGATTGGTTTGATTTTGGAAAGAAAAGTCATCTGAACCAAACCAATCAGTTTTTCTATATTAAGAACCAATCGATTTTTTTAAATTTGAAGAACTGAATCGAACCAAATCAATTACTATCGGTTTAGTTCGCTTCGGTCCAATCGATTTTTGACTAAACATTTTTTTCTTAAAAAAATTCATACACATCTTTACTTTGTTCTTTTTATGAACCAATTAAAAAAAGTTGGTATAAAATTCTAATAAAAACATCATTACATAATTATAAATAATAAATTGGCCTAAATTTTTTTATACAAATAACCAAAAATTTAAATATAATCATTTATAAGTATGTAAATTATAAAAAATATATAAATAATTATATAAATTTGATTTGATTTGGTTTGATTCGATTTTATAAATGAAAATCAAAAACTAAACCAAACCAATCGATTTTCATAAAACAAAACCAAAATTAATCAGTTTTGTTCGATTTTCGATTTTTCAGTTCGGTTTTTTCAGTTTTGATCGGTTTGGTTCAGTTATGAACACCTCTAATTAGAGTAATGAGTAACTTATAATTAAAAAAAATAAAAAATTCAAATCTTAAAATACGCTACTATGAAAAAAGCTAATAATTATTATCGTTTGATGACTTAAACGGTGTACTCATATTTCAATGGTATGAATATAGCGTTGATATAAAACCAAAAAAAAAAACCTAATAATAACTATTTAAGTTCTGATTCATTTCAAATATAATTCATTTATTTGTCTTTTAAGTGAGTTTATAACCTTTTAAAATATTTAATGTATTATAAATTTTTTAAAAGTTAATAAATTGTAGATTAATAATGCTAATGGTCAAACTATGT